>CM044310.1:31188846-33688221 GCA_024291935.2 Okapia johnstoni
GGGGGGGGGGGGGGGGGGGGGGGGGGGGGGGGGGGGGGGGGGGGGGGGGGGGGGGGGGGGGGGGGGGGGGGGGGGGGGGGGGGGGGGGGGGGGGGGGGGGGGGGGGGGGGGGGGGGGGGGGGGGGGGGGGGGGGGGGGGGGGGGGGGGGGGGGGGGGGGGGGGGGGGGGGGGGGGGGGGGGGGGGGGGGGGGGGGGGGGGGGGGGGGGGGGGGGGGGGGGGGGGGGGGGGGGGGGGGGGGGGGGGGGGGGGGGGGGGGGGGGGGGGGGGGGGGGGGGGGGGGGGGGGGGGGGGGGGGGGGGGGGGGGGGGGGGGGGGGGGGGGGGGGGGGGGGGGGGGGGGGGGGGGGGGGGGGGGGGGGGGGGGGGGGGGGGGGGGGGGGGGGGGGGGGGGGGGGGGGGGGGGGGGGGGGGGGGGGGGGGGGGGGGGGGGGGGGGGGGGGGGGGGGGGGGGGGGGGGGGGGGGGGGGGGGGGGGGGGGGGGGGGGGGGGGGGGGGGGGGGGGGGGGGGGGGGGGGGGGGGGGGGGGGGGGGGGGGGGGGGGGGGGGGGGGGGGGGGGGGGGGGGGGGGGGGGGGGGGGGGGGGGGGGGGGGGGGGGGGGGGGGGGGGGGGGGGGGGGGGGGGGGGGGGGGGGGGGGGGGGGGGGGGGGGGGGGGGGGGGGGGGGGGGGGGGGGGGGGGGGGGGGGGGGGGGGGGGGGGGGGGGGGGGGGGGGGGGGGGGGGGGGGGGGGGGGGGGGGGGGGGGGGGGGGGGGGGGGGGGGGGGGGGGGGGGGGGGGGGGGGGGGGGGGGGGGGGGGGGGGGGGGGGGGGGGGGGGGGGGGGGGGGGGGGGGGGGGGGGGGGGGGGGGGGGGGGGGGGGGGGGGGGGGGGGGGGGGGGGGGGGGGGGGGGGGGGGGGGGGGGGGGGGGGGGGGGGGGGGGGGGGGGGGGGGGGGGGGGGGGGGGGGGGGGGGGGGGGGGGGGGGGGGGGGGGGGGGGGGGGGGGGGGGGGGGGGGGGGGGGGGGGGGGGGGGGGGGGGGGGGGGGGGGGGGGGGGGGGGGGGGGGGGGGGGGGGGGGGGGGGGGGGGGGGGGGGGGGGGGGGGGGGGGGGGGGGGGGGGGGGGGGGGGGGGGGGGGGGGGGGGGGGGGGGGGGGGGGGGGGTGGGGGGGGGGGGGGGGGGGGGGGGGGGGGGGGGGGGGGGGGGGGGGGGGGGGGGGGGGGGTGGGGGGGGGGGGGGGGGGGGGGGGGGGGGGGGGGGGGGGGGGGGGGGGGGGGGGGGGGGGGGGGGGGGGGGGGGGGGGGGGGGGGGGGGGGGGGGGGGGGGGGGGGGGGGGGGGGGGGGGGGGGGGGGGGGGGGGGGGGGGGGGGGGGGGGGGGGGGGGGGGGGGGGGGGGGGGGGGGGGGGGGGGGGGGGGGGGGGGGGGGGGGGGGGGGGGGGGGGGGGGGGGGGGGGGGGGGGGGGGGGGGGGGGGGGGGGGGGGGGGGGGGGGGGGGGGGGGGGGGGGGGGGGGGGGGGGGGGGGGGGGGGGGGGGGGGGGGGGGGGGGGGGGGGGGGGGGGGGGGGGGGGGGGGGGGGGGGGGGGGGGGGGGGGGGGGGGGGGGGGGGGGGGGGGGGGGGGGGGGGGGGGGGGGGGGGGGGGGGGGGGGGGGGGGGGGGGGGGGGGGGGGGGGGGGGGGGTGGGGGGGGGGGGGGGGGGGGGGGGGGGGGGGGGGGGGGGGGGGGGGGGGGGGGGGGGGGGGGGGGGGGGGGGGGGGGGGGGGGGGGGGGGGGGGGGGGGGGGGGGGGGGGGGGGGGGGGGGGGGGGGGGGGGGGGGGGGGGGTGGGGGGGGGGGGGGGGGGGGGGGGGTTTTTGGGGGGGGGGGGGGGGGGGGGGGGGGGGGGGGGGGGGGGGGGGGGGGGGGGGGGGGGGGGGGGGTTGGGGGGGGGGGGGGGGGGGGGGGGGGGGGGGGGGGGGGGGGGGGGGGGGGGGGGGGGGGGGGGGGGGGGGGGGGGGGGGGGGGGGGGGGGGGGGGGGGGGGGGGGGGGGGGGGGGGGGGGGGGGGGGGGGGGGGGGGGGGGGGGGGGGGGGGGGGGGGGGGGGGGGGGGGGGGGGGGGGGGGGGGGGGGGGGGGGGGGGGGGGGGGGGGGGGGGGGGGGGGGGGGGGGGGGGGGGGGGGGGGGGGGGGGGGGGGGGGGGGGGGGGGGGGGGGGGGGGGGGGGGGGGGGGGGGGGGGGGGGGGGGGGGGGGGGGGGGGGGGGGGGGGGGGGGGGGGGGGGGGGGGGGGTGGGGGGGGGGGGGGGGGGGGGGGGGGGGGGGGGGGGGGGGGGGGGGGGGGGGGGGGGTTTGGGGGGGGGGGGGGGGGGGGGTGGGGGGGGGGGGGGGGGGGGGGGGGGGGGGGGGGGGGGGGGGGGGGGGGGGGGGGGGGGGGGGGGGGGGGGGGGGGGGGGGGGGGGGGGGGGGGGGGGGGGGGGGGGGGGGGGGGGGGGGGGGGTGGGGGGGGGGGGGGGGGGGGGGGGGGGGGGGGGGGGGGGGGGGGGGGGGGGGGGGGGGGGGGGGGGGGGGGGGGGGGGGGGGGGGGGGGGGGGGGGGGGGGGGGGGGGGGGGGGGGGGGGGGGGGGGGGGGGGGGGGGGGGGGGGGGGGGGGGGGGGGGGGGGGGGGGGGGGGGGGGGGGGGGGGGGGGGGGGGGGGGGGGGGGGGGGGGGGGGGGGGGGGGGGGGGGGGGGGGGGGGGGGGGGGGGGGGGGGGGGGGGGGGGGGGGGGGGGGGGGGGGGGGGGGGGGGGGGGGGGGGGGGGGGGGGGGGGGGGGGGGGGGGGGGGGGGGGGGGGGGGGGGGGGGGGGGGGGGGGGGGGGGGGGGGGGGGGGGGGGGGGGGGGGGGGGGGGGGGGGGGGGGGGGGGGGGGGGGGGGGGGGGGGGGGGGGGGGGGGGGGGGGGGGGGGGGGGGGGGGGGGGGGGGGGGGGGGGGGGGGGGGGGGGGGGGGGGGGGGGGGGGGGGGGGGGGGGGGGGGGGGGGGGGGGGGGGGGGGGGGGGGGGGGGGGGGGGGGGGGGGGGGGGGGGGGGGGGGGGGGGGGGGGGGGGGGGGGGGGGGGGGGGGGGGGGGGGGGGGGGGGGGGGGGGGGGGGGGGGGGGGGGGGGGGGGGGGGGGGGGGGGGGGGGGGGGGGGGGGGGGGGGGGGGGGGGGGGGGGGGGGGGGGGGGGGGGGGGGGGGGGGGGGGGGGGGGGGGGGGGGGGGGGGGGGGGGGGGGGGGGGGGGGGGGGGGGGTGGGGGGGGGGGGGGGGGGGGGGGGGGGGGGGGGGGGGGGGGGGGGGGGGGGGGGGGGGGGGGGGGGGGGGGGGGGGGGGGGGGGGGGGGGGGGGGGGGGGGGGGGGGGGGGGGGGGGGGGGGGGGGGGGGGGGGGGGGGGGGGGGGGGGGGGGGGGGGGGGGGGGGGGGGGGGGGGGGGGGGGGGGGGGGGGGGGGGGGGGGGGGGGGGGGGGGGGGGGGGGGGGGGGGGGGGGGGGGGGGGGGGGGGGGGGGGGGGGGGGGGGGGGGGGGGGGGGGGGGGGGGGGGGGGGGGGGGGGGGGGGGGGGGGGGGGGGGGGGGGGGGGGGGGGGGGGGGGGGGGGGGGGGGGGGGGGGGGGGGGGGGGGGGGGGGGGGGGGGGGGGGGGGGGGGGGGGGGGGGGGGGGGGGGGGGGGGGGGGGGGGGGGGGGGGGGGGGGGGGGGGGGGGGGGGGGGGGGGGGGGGGGGGGGGGGGGGGGGGGGGGGGGGGGGGGGGGGGGGGGGGGGGGGGGGGGGGGGGGGGGGGGGGGGGGGGGGGGGGGGGGGGGGGGGGGGGGGGGGGGGGGGGGGGGGGGGGGGGGGGGGGGGGGGGGGGGGGGGGGGGGGGGGGGGGGGGGGGGGGGGGGGGTGGGGGGGGGGGGGGGGGGGGGGGGGGGGGGGGGGGGGGGGGGGGGGGGGGGGGGGGGGGGGGGGGGGGGGGGGGGGGGGGGGGGGGGGGGGGGGGGGGGGGGGGGGGGGGGGGGGGGGGGGGGGGGGGGGGGGGGGGGGGGGGGGGGGGGGGGGGGGGGGGGGGGGGGGGGGGGGGGGGGGGGGGGGGGGGGGGGGGGGGGGGGGGGGGGGGGGGGGGGGGGGGGGGGGGGGGGGGGGGGGGGGGGGGGGGGGGGGGGGGGGGGGGGGGGGGGGGGGTAGGTTGGATCTGCCTGTTGCTTTAAATATCTTTTCAAAAACATTGTTATATTTATTTATATTTTTGACTATATTGGGTCTTTGTTTTATGCATGGACTTTCTGTAGCAATGAGCAGGGGCTACTCTTTGTTGCGGTGAGAGGGCTTCTCGAGAGGGTCAGGAAGATCCCCTGGGGAGATTCACTGGAATGGGCAACCCCTTCCAGTATTCTTGCCTGGGAAATCCCATGAATTTCCCAGAGCCTGGTGGGCTACACTCCATGGGATCACAAAAAGAGTCAGACATGATTTAGCGGCTAAATAACAAAACGAAAGAGAAAAGGGGTTTCTCTTTTGCAGAGCGTAGGCTCTAGGCACGCAGGCTTAGATACTTGGGGCACTTGGGCTCAGTAGTTGCAGCTCTCAGGCTCTAGAGTGCAGGATCAGTAGTTGTGGTGCATGGGTGTAGTTGCTCCAGGGCATGTGGAATCATCCTGGACCAGGGATGGAACCAGTGTCCCCTGCATTGCAAGGCAGAGTCTTAAACACTGGCCTTCCAGGTAAACACTAAATATATCTTCCTTTTTACTCCCTTGGGTTAATCTGACTCATATTTTTGCCTTCCTTTCCCACTTTAAGGGCCTATTGAATACATGGAGTCTGCCTGGATAATCCAGCATAATCTCCCAATTTAAGATTTGTAACCTGAGACACATTTGTGAAATTTTTTCCTCTTGTAAAGTAACATTTTCACAGGTTTTAAGGATTAGAAAATGGGCTTTTTGTGGGGCCATTATTCTGTAGACCATAGAATTCTTTATTTTCTCTTTCTTTACATGGTATTGCATTTTCCAGGGCATGGTTGTCACACAGAGTGACTTCCTTCCAAGAGGGGCTTCCTGAACAACCAATGTTCTAGAGAAGTAGGGAGTATTAGCTGCCAGATCATTGAAGAATCATATCAGGAAAGGATTCAGCATAACATGCCTTCTACTATATTGCTCAAGATGGCCGCAGGCTCCATCCAGATTTAATCATGGGAAGACAAAAAAAATCAATAAGAACGTTTTTTTCTGGGGGGGGGATGTGTGTCAAATTGCAGTATGTGGCATGAAACACATAATATGCCACGATTCTCATTTTTTCTTGCTGTATAAAAATCGACTCCAAAACTTAGTAGTTCCAAAACCAGTCTCATGATTTTATAGGGCAGGTTCTTTCTTGGAGTCTTTCAGGCAGTTGTGGTTAGATGGTATCAGGAACTTCAGTGCTCTGAATTCTCAACTAGTCTAGACGTCCAAGGTCATAAACTCACATGACTGACAACTGATGCTGGTAGCTTGCTAGGAGCACAGTTTGGCCCACTCACTTGGACACCTACACTTAGCCATTCCATGTGGTTTGGATTCTCATGACGTGCCAGCTGGGTTCTGAGAGCACCCTGAGAGTGAGTGTTCCAAGAGACACAGCTGAAAACTATAAGGCTTTTTATGACTTTGCCTTAGATGTTCCAGAGCATCATTTCATTTGTAGTCTGTTGGTTAAGCAAGTCAATTCAACCAGCTTAGATTCAAGAGGAAGAGAATTAGGCCTCTTGACAAAGATGTAGAAAAGAGGGTGCGATCAGAGTTCTTGTTGTGGCTATTTTGGAAAATAAAATCTACCATATATATTTTTCTAATTTTTTGTTTCATTATTGGATTTTTCTATTTGCTTTGCAGGAGGTCTTTTTGTATTTTTCTTTTCGGATGTTTCGTAAACCGTCCTGGGAGCTCAGTGATAAAACAATAATTTATTATTATCTTTTATGGTTCTCAGGCAATCAAACATTGGGCTCAGCTGAGTGGTTTTTGTCTGGTGCCTCTCATATGCTGGCAGTCAAATAATAATGTTACTAGAGTCATATGAATGCTTCTTTATTGACGTGACAGCTGTGGACTGGTCCGGCATCTTTCTCCATTGTCTCTCTTATGGCCAGCGTGGGCTTCCTTATAACTTTCATAGCCTTAGGGCTTCAACTGAGCAAGGCTGAAACTGTAGATCATTTTAAAGGAAAGGCCTGAGGCCAACATAGCCTCACTTTTGCTTAACTCTAGAGTCAAAGCAGTCACTGGTAAGTTCAGAGTCAAAGAGGGAAGGAATAGACTATGCCCTTGCAAGGTAGGAGTGTAACAAATTTACAGCCATCTTTAATCTCTGACAAACATAAAGGAAACAGTACTTTTCCTGTTATATGAATTGCAAATTATTTTCCCAGCTTCTTTTTGTCATGATGCTTTTCTACTCAATAAATTAGAAAACAACAATTTTGTTTTCAAGTGTAACATATCTTCATAGTTCTTTGTTTTGTATTTAGAAATGCCTTTCTCACTCACAAATTAGTTTTTAAAATTCTCATGTTTTCTCTAGTACTATTCATTTTATGTGTAGAGGTTTAGCTCATTGATCTGTATATGATTTGTTTTCTAAAATTTAGTTTATGAATCCCATTTTAGGCTGTTCTGTTTCTAATACCATTTATTGGATAATTTATCTTTGCCCCATTTGTTTTTGTTAACCCTTTATTATGTACTCTGTTATCTTACAACTATTCTATTTAGGAAATTTTCATTTATACTTTTCATCTGTTTATGCTCAAGTAAAAATGGTTTTAATAATTGTGGTTTTATATCATCTTGCTTACTTATTTTTCCATTAGAATATCAGAATTAGTTTGGTTCAAAAACGATTCTGTTGGTTTTTTCAGAGAAAATATTTACATTTTCATAATGTTGCATGTAGCTATCAAGAAGACAGTATAAATTCAATTATTCTCCTGCTCTGTGTCTGTTTTGACCAAAAGAATAAAGTAGAAGGGATGGTACTTCTTTATTAGTGTAGTAAATTTTCTTTCACATAGATTTTTTACATGCTTTATTTAAGATATTCCTAAGGATCCTTTTTATCCTAATTATTGCAAATGTAAGTATCTTTCTAATAAAATAATCTGATTTATTATCATATGTATATTTCCCAGCCAGAATATTTCTGATTTCTCTATTCATTTACCCATTTCTCACTTTCTTTTACTTTTTTGAGTAAAACATTATGTTAACCAACATGATAATTTTATCTCGGAAAGTATACATTTTAAAAGACAATTTTATGACTCTTTCCTCAAGTATCTCTCTCTGTTGGCATGGGAGACCACATCATCTTTAAGTGGAAAACTTATACATGCACCTAATATTAAATAGATGTCATGTACTACCCAGAACATGAATGAATTCACAACTGGAGTTCCATAAATTTTATGTTTGGGAGCCAATTCATCTAGTTTGACTTGCTTATATTACAGATGAGAGAAGAGAGATTCAAAGAAATAAAATGAGTCTATGAGAACCTGTCAGTCAGGATCCAGTATTAGAGTGACCAGATCATCCAGGTTAGAACAGAGCTGACATAATGAATTTCTCCCTACTACTTCCTTCTTTACTGTACTTTATTTATTTTTAAATTAATTAATAAATTAACTTATTTGGCTGCACCTGATCTTAGTTGCAGTATACAGGATCTTTGATCTTCATTGCAGCATGCAAGTTCTTTAGTTGTAGCATGCAAACTCTTAGTTGTGGTATGTGGGATTTAGTTCCCTGACCAAGAATCGAACCTGGGCTCCATGGATTGGGAGCACAGTCTTAGTCACTGGACCACCAAGGAAATCCTGACCCCTTAGTGTGCTTTACGTCCGCATCAAACTAGATTGCCTCCTTGTCCTGCCTCCACACAGCTGCTTGGCTGCCTGGGTTGTTCTCTCTGCATATAATGCCTATATTACATGTTCACAAATCCAGTTTCTCCCCATCATTTTAAAAACTCATATCATTTTTAAGCATCCTCCCATGAGTCTTATTTTCCATAAAATACAACGCTACTCTCACAAACCAGCATTGATGTGTACCTTTCACATGGTTGCTATCTTTTTGTAACTTACCATCTCTTGCATGTATTAATATTACAACACTTTTGGGTCATATGTTATTTATTGTACTCAGCTTTGACCTCCTTCAGTGTTTAGCACAGAACACTGAACATAATAGAAAAGTGAAAATATTTCTTGAGTTAATGACTAATAACATTCATACTTATTGAGCCATTATGGACATGTATATAATCCATCTGCACTAGAATTGAAATGAAAATACATAGGATTACACATATACCTGAGGAATTCCCTGATGGCTCAGATGGTAAAGAAGCTGCCTGCAATGCAGGAGACCTGAGGTTGATCTCTGGGTTGGAAAGATCCTCTGGAGAAGGAAATGGCTACCAATTCTAGTATTCTTGCCTAGAGAAATCCATGGACAGAGGAGCTACAAAAGAGTCACAAAGAATCGGGCACGACTGAGAAACTAACACTTTCACTTTTCACATGCACATGCCTACATATATGTACAGGTATAAATGCTGATGTAAGTAACATTCTATGTATTTAATTCATCAGTGGAAATGTTCTTATATGATGTCTATGACGAGAAAGGCATATTACGTGTTTTGAAGATCAGAATTTATTGACCTTAGCATATGAAATGTCAATGAACATGATATAGATGAATGCTTGTTTTTTTAGATCTGTTACCACAAGGACAATCATTGAACACTTTAATATCTGTAACTGTTCATCAGACAATGTAAAACTGTGTAAGATGAAACAAAATGTTCACAAGATAGCACATTTTTAATTTATTAACCTAGACTTAGAACAAAGAAGCAGCACTCATGGGTAACATATCACTTACTGAAGAATTATAGAAATAATATTGTCAGATTTTTTAAGACTACTATCTTTGCTTAAAATAGATAAGCTATACATTTAGAATAGATAAACACCAAGGTCCTGCTGAATTGCATGGGGAACTATATCTAATCTCCTCAATAAACCATCATGGGAAAGAATACTTTAAAAAAAGAATGTATACATGTGTAAAATTGTGTCACTTTGCTGTACAGGAGAGATTGCCTGTGTGTGCTAAGTCACTTTAGTCAAGTCCAACTCTTTGTGACCCCATGGACTGTAGCCCACCAGGCTCCTCTGTCCATGGGATTCTCCAGGCAAGAATACTTGAATGGGATGCCATACCCTCCTCCAGATGATCTTCCCCAGGGATCAAACCCACGTCTTTCTGTCTCCTGCCTTGGCATGCAGGTTCTTTAGCAGTAGCACCACCTGGGGCAGCATAACATAACACTGTAAACCAACTATACTTCAGAAGAAAAAAAAAGTAGTTAGCTTACTACATTTGGCATAGTAAAAAAGAAATTAATTTTGTTAATTAGAAACATAAAATTCTATAATTAACTGATAAATATAAGGATACATTAGGGCAGGAGGATTTGAGAAGCGGTAGTACCCATGATAAACATTTGAAGTCTGTTTTATCACAAAGAAATAGATTGGAAAAAACTTGAATACATTACTTGTCCAGGTACTCAATAAAAAAGATGAACTTCTTGTGCAAAATATCTTTTCTTTCAAGAAAGATGTGTTTTTAACCTGACTTATTTAAATTAATTTTCTTTACAGAGTACACCATCTATTATTCTGCCATGTTATGTGGTAAAAAGGCCTTCTGAACTCTGCTGTATGCCCCAGTAAACACTCTTTCTATTACTAGCCAAGTCAAAATTTAGAATACATCACCCACACTATTAACGATGCCTTTCCTGAAAGTCAATCTTTTGAAGAGCACCCTCCAATGAAACATGTGTGGTATTTTCCAGATTTTAGAGGGGTTCAGGAGCATCATTTGCTTTTGTCCCCACTCCTATCCTCTGTCAGGCTACACAGACTGTATACTGGAAAGCAAAATAACTTTTATTCATAAATAAATATTATTTCAGGTAGGTGCCATAAATTTTTAATTTGTATATGAAGCTGCTATTTCCATTGTATAACTTAAAATCTTAGGAACATCTTTTTAAAAATCTGATAAATTTACATACAGTTGGCAGAGGTATTTGTACTCAAGTTTGTATGATTTTTCTGAAGTTTGCTCTGATAATTACCACAATATTTTAAGGTCCCTTTGAGTGAGGCTAATATTATTTTGCATTATTTGTAATTGTGGATTTAAAAAAAAAGATTTCTAGACCTTAGAATGAATGAACAGAGTGTATTTGGAGAAATCATCTTTCTTTTTTATTCATATGTGCTGATAATCATTAACTCTAATTAGGTATTTCATAAACATTCTGGACATACTCCTATCTAATTAAATTTTAAAAAGCAGCTTCTCCTGTTGATATAAAGATGAATCATGTAGTTTGCATCAGGAAATAAAAGCTTGAATTTATGTGACTTAAGCCTTGATTCTGTCCCACCTCTTTGTCCTCGTCTGCAGTTAAAATGAAAGCATCTGCAGCTAGAATCACTGAGGCAAAAAACCCAAATTTAAACCACATGCTTGGAATTACAGTCCCAGTTTTATTTTGCCTCAGTTGCTGATTCTTCTTAGACCTATCAGCCCTCTTCAAAACTAAGACTCACAAATACTTCTTGTAACTTTCTGTCCTTTCCAAATGCAAAACACTTGTTTTGTTTTTATAGGCCATTAATTTTTCTTTCCTTTTTTCTTTTTTTGGCCTTGTGGCATGCAGGATCTTAGTTCCCAGACCAGGAATTGAACCTGAACCCCGGGCAGTGAAAGCACAGAGTCCTAACCACTGGACTACCAGGGAATTTCCTTGCTTTGTTGTTATGATTAACTAAGACAATTCATGGAAAATAATGCTTCCCTCATCTTTGTGCTGTGCCATGCTGTGCTTAGCTGCTCAGACGTGTCCAACTCTTTGCGACCCTATGGACTGTATCCCACCAGGCTCCTCTGTCCATGGAATTCTCCAGTCAAGAATACTGGAGTGGGTTGCCATGCCCTCCTTCAGGGGATCTTCCCAACCCAGGGATCGAACCCAGGTCTCCTGCATTGCAGGCAGATTCTTTACCACTGAGCCCATGAGGGAAGTCCCTACCTCATCTGTACTACTTACTAAATATCAGATGATTTTATTATGATTATTATCTTCATCATTGGAAATAGATAAGATATTTCTTGCTTTTGTTATTCAGAAGCTAAGTCTTGTCCAACTTGTCCAACTCTTTGTGACCAACTCTTCATGGACTGTAGCCTTCCAGGCTCCTCTATCCTTCACTACCTCCAGGACTTTGCTCAAATTCATACCATTGAGTCAGTGATGTTATCTCAACATCTTACGCTCTGCCACCCCTTTTTCTTTTGCCTTCAATCTCTCCTAGCATCAGGGTCTTTTCCAATGAATTGACTCCGCATCAGGTGGTCAAAGTATTGGTGTTTCAGCATCAGTCATTCCAATGAATATTCAGGACTGATTTCCTTTAGGATTGACTGGTTTCATCTGCTTGATGTCCAAGATATTCTCAAGAGTCTCCTCCAGCACCACAACTTGAAAACATCAGTTCTTCAATTCTCAGCCTTCTTTATGGTCCAACTCTCAGATCCATGGATGGCTACTGGAAAAATCACAGCTTTGACTATATGAAACTTTGCTGACAAAGTGATGTCTCTGCTCTTTTAATATGCTCTCTGTGTTTGCTATAGCTTTTCTTCCAAGGAGCATGTGTCTTCTAATTTCATGGCTGCAGTCCCATCTGCAGTGATTTTGGAGCCGAAGAAAATAAAGTCTTTTACTACTTTCACTTTGTCCCCTTCTATTTGCCATGGAGTGATGGGACCAGATGCCATGATCTTAGCTTTTTTGAATTTTGAGGTTTAAGCTAGCTTTTTCACTCTCCTCTTCCACCTTCATTTAAAGACTTTTTAGGTCCTCTTCATTTTCTGCCATTAGGATGGCATCATCTGCATATCTCAGGTTGTTGATATTTCTCCTGGCATTCTTGGTTGCAGCTTGTCATTCATCCAGCCTGGTATTTCGCATGATGTACTCTGCATAGAAGTTAAATAAGCAGAGTGACAATGTACAGCTTTGTTATACTCCTTTCCCAATTTTAAAGCAGTCAGTTGTTTCATGTAAGGTTCAAATTGATTGTTGACCCACATACAGATTTCTCAGGAGACAGGTGAGGTGGTCTGGCATTCCCATCTCTTTGAGAATTTTCTACAGTTCGTTGTTATCCACATAGTCAAAGGCTTCATTGTAGTCAGTGAAGCAGAAGTAGATATTTTTCTGGAATTTCCTTGCTTTCTCTATGACCAATGAATGTTGACAATTTGATTTCTGGTTCCTTTGCCTTTTCTGAACTCAGCTTGTACATTTGGAAATTCTTGGTTCACTTACTGCTGAAGCCTAGCTTGAAGGGTTTTGAGCATAACCTTACTAGTATGTGAGATGAATACATTTGTTCGGTACTTTAGAGATTCTTTGACAGATAAGCACATAAGATATTAGGTGCTTAATACTTGGTGAATAAAAGGATTATTATAAATTGCTCCAAGGTATCTTTATACTAGTTTTATCAGTAAGGGACAGAAGATACGTCTCATCTAGGAGATGTTTTCTAAACAATTGTTTTAGTGAGTGCTTCCATATAAAAATGATTTTTCCCTTTCTTTGACTTCAGAAATATTTCATATTACTTTTTTAAAAACTACTCATTTTATTTTTTATTTTAATTTTTTAAATTTTAAATTAGTTTATTTATCTCTTTTTAAATTTTGCAATATTGTATTTGTTTTGCCATACATTGTCATGAATCCCCCATGGGTGTACATGTTTTCCCCTTCCAGAACCTCTCCTCCCACCCCACCCCCCCCATCCCAGTGCCCTGTATCATGCATCGAACCTGGACAAGAGATTCGTTTCACATATGATAATTTACATGCTTCAATGCCATTCTCTCATATCATCCTGCCCTCACCCTCTCCCATAGAGTCCATAATACTGTTCTATTTATCTGTGTCTCTTTTGATGTCTCGCATACAGGGTTATCTTTACCGATTAACTAAATACCATATATATGTGTTAGTATACTGTATTGGTGTTTTCCTTTCTGGCTTACTTCACTCTGTATTATAGGCTCCATTTTCATCCACCTCATTAGAACTGATTCGAATGTATTCTTTTTAATGGCTGAGTAATATTCCATTGTGTATATGTAACCACAGCTTCCTTATCCATTCGTCTGCTGATGGGCATGTAGGCTGCTTCCATGTCCTGGCTATTATAAACAGTGCTGCGATGAACATTGGGGTACACGTGTCTCTTTCAATTCTGGATTCCTCGGTGTGTATGCCCAGCAGTGGGATTGCTGGGTCATATGGCAGTTCTATTTCCAGTTTTTTGAGGAATCTCCACACTGTTCTCCATAGTGGCTGTACTAGTTTGCATTCCCACCAACAGTGTAAGAGGGTTCCCTTTTCTCCACACCCTCTCCAGCATTTATTGCTTGTAGACTTTTGGATAGCAGCCATTCTGACGGGTGTGAAATGGTACCTCATTGTGGTTTTGATTTGCATTTCTCTGATAATGAGTGATGTTGAGCATCTTTTCATGTGTTTATTAGCCATCTGTATGTCTTCTTTGGAGAAATGTCTGTTTAGCTCTTTGGCCCACTTTTTGATTGGGTCATTTATTTTTCTGGAATTCAGCTGCAGGAGTTGCTTGTATATTTTTGAGATTAATTGTTTGTCCATTGCTTCGTTTGCTATTATTTTCTCCCATTCTTAAGGCTGTCTTTCACCTTGCTTATAGTTTCCTTTGTTGTGCAGAAGCTTTTAATTTTAATTAGGTCCCATTTGTTTATATTTGCTTTTATTTCCAATATTCTTGGAGGTGGGTCATAGAGGATCCCGCTGTGGTTTATGTCAGAGAGTGAAAAACTACTCATTTTATTTAGAATAGTTTTACCTGCAAAGTTCTCACATATACCTCACACAACCAGTTTCCCCTTAACATATAATAGGACTCATACATTAGTATTATTATGAGCATTAGTCACTAATGAACTAATAGGGGCAAGTTTTATTAACTGAAACCCATACTTTATCCATATTTCATTAGTTTTTATTAATTACATTTTCTATTTCAGCATGCCATCCAGGTTACCATATAATTATTTACCCATTGCATTGCCTAAGGTACTTCTTGGCTAAGGCAGTGTCTCAGAATTCTTTGTTTTGATGACCTTGACAATTTTGAGGAGTACTGATCAGATATTTTGCAGACAATCCCTCAAGTTGGATTGTCTGATTTTTTTTTTTCTTGGTATATAGAAATTATGGGTTTTTAGAAGTTAGATCACAGAGATAAAGTGTGATTTTCATCACTTCATCTCAAGAGTACATACTGTCAATGTGAATTTTCACCATTAATATTAACAGTGATTACTTTGTGAAGGTAATGTTTACTACATTTCTCCACTGCAAAATAACTTTCTCTCCTTTCCATTCTCTGTTCTCTGGAATTAATTTACTCTTCAATTTACTCTTGCAACTTAAATGTGACCCACATTTAAGAAGTAGAAAGTATGCCTCATCTCCTTGAAGGAGATTAACAAAAGTTAATTGGAGTTTTTCTACACAGATTTTTCTCCTTTTCTCCATTTACTTATTTATCCACTAATTTATTGATACTTATGTCAGCCTGGATATTAATTTCATACCTTTATACTCTTAAACTTGTACTTTGGAGTGATGTATAGTAATACGTCAATTATTTTTTGGTCTCATTATCCTGTCTTCGACCACTAATTAACAATAGTAACAAGTTGTTGTTAAGTGAAACCCATACTTTATTCATATTTCATTGAGGCACTTTCGTGTTGCTCCTATTCCCTTTGACATACCTCCATCCTCTGGATTTTGACCGCTGTCTTGCTGGCGCTACAAGATTCTTGAGGCTTATCTTGTCTTAGTCCTAGAATCAGTCATTTCTCCAAGGAGTGCTGATTTTTTTTTACTGGACAATCTCATCAGAACAGTACCAGGTATGCATTCCTATATTTATGGTTAGAAACATAGAATCAAAATTACACTTACTCCATTTTTGTTATTTTAAAATATATTTGTTTTCACTCTACTTCCCTGTAATTTTTGAGGGGGAATTAGAAAAAAGAAACCAAGATGAGGTACTGGGTTCACAGCACTTTTTATATCAAAAGACATTTTGGAATATCAATATTAAAGCCTGATCAATTAACAAAACTTATTTCTAATCTAGATTTAGCTCAGTTTCATACTTACTAAAATTTTACTATAAATACATTTTACTCAAATTTTGGCTATGTAATAAAAGTAAGAGAATTTTTTGTGACATAAAATCTTGTTCAATTTGAAAGGATTGTTAACACACCATGAAGGAACTAGGGAGATATGAATTGCTACCATTAAAATACTTAAGAGGATGTAAACTTTTATGACACACATCAATATTTTTCTTATTTGAAAAAAAAGTTTCATGTATTTGTTCTATGATTACTACAATACCCCATTAACAGTAGAAAATGCCCTATTTTCTGTGATTCCATGGGGGTATCTTCAAATAGATACACTCTAGTAATGAGGTTAAAAAATAAAATGAAGATATGAAATCTAGAAGACGACATCAAGAAATCTCTCACCCAAAGGGAGTGTACAGATCTTTTTCTGCTTTCATGATACGTATCTTTTTAAGTAGAAAGCTTATTTACTGCTGATTTATAGAATCTATCTGCAAATGCTCCTTTTCCTGACTTTGGTTCTGTTTCTTTCTGTAAGGGGGGGGGACAAGCACCGCTTGTTTACTTACATTAGTGTTTGTCTTATTGATAGTGCTCCTTAACGTTGTATAATTACTTTTCTAAAGATGAACGAACAGATATTGGCTCTACGTTTGAGGTTAAAGAGGTGTCATTTGAATTAAGATATCACTCAGTAAAAGTGTCCATTTTCTTTCATTTTATACTCAGAAAAGGGAAAATAGAAATTTAAATGTAAGTCTCGTCTCCTTAAAATGAAGATGAATTAACCATGGGATGATGTTTCAAGTCCCATCCAGCTTTGAAATTTGATTAAGTCTGCAGAGAAACCTAAATTTAATAGCCATACACTCTGCTAAGGTTTCTGTAGACATCATAAATGTGGAAATTCTCAGAAAAAAATTAAGAAAAATCCAATTTTTCGCTTTTGGCTAGCCATAGAGACATGGGCTATGTCACTATCTCCTTTGCAAAGGTGAAACATGCTTTAGAAGTTTGATCTTACTGATTGATTTCAGAATTTGAACTTATTGATTGATTGATTGATTTGCCTTGCTATCTGGTGGCTGAAAATTTGAAAATCAGCAAAATGTCAAGAAGGCAGAACAAACTGCTGATTGTTATGATAAAACTAATATGACTGTAGCAGGAGTAATTTCTCTTGTTACTTTTGTTACATTTTTCCAAATGCTCCTTAGTCCTATTCTGAACTGTTTTAGTGTCTATGCATTGTAAACTGTCATTCATTTATGATGGTCCCTCCTAATTCCTTGCTTGTTTTTCTAGTAGTTATTTCTAACATAAATGTAGAATTCTGTATCAAAACCCAAAATTCTGCAGAAGGTGTCAACATTATAATATCTTAATAGAGACCTGAATTCACCCTATTCTGATGATCAATTATTATTTGACAGGAGAGGAAGATATGCATTTGTTCATTCTGATCACATATTCATTTATTCTGAAAGCATTAAGAAGAATTCAGGAAATGCATATTTTAAATGAAGATCAAAATCAGAAATAAGTGAGGGTTGAAAGGAAGGTGATAACCATTATATCCTCAGCATTCCATCCAAGACTGGGGATTCATTTTAAGTTTGTGCTTCATGCTGCTCATTGTGCAGGGTCAGGACCATTTTTGCTGTTCAGTTTTACCATAAGGAAGGGGTTGAGTGGACTGGGAGAGAGAAAGAGCACCTGTAAAATCCTGCAGACACTTTTTTTTTGGCTTTCACAAAATTAAAGCAATAAACACAGTCTATAAAATGTATCAATTACGTTTCTGTATCTTGTAATGATACTCATAGATATATCATGATCTTCTCTGTGACAGAAGCTTTATAAGACCCATGCTATCGCTTTAATAAGTTGCTTGTAAATTGTTTTGACTTCGCTGAGAAATGCTGAAAATGTTTAATACCAGGTTTTTTGGGTAGAGTGACTTTCTGTATTCAAATATCCAATGTCTTTGTGGTATTTGACCCTTGTTCACTGTGGTCTCAGAGTAAGATGGGTTTTTTAGTTGAAAAATGCTGACTAAACCCTCTAATCTACTATTCATAGCTTCACAGGCATTTCTTCCTGATATACAATGACAGTCTTCATCTTGCTCATGATAAATCATGTCAAAGCACATAAGACAAATTGACTTACATGTATTCCAATGATCTGTTTCTTAACTTAAATGGGAGAGTATATCTAAGTTTATTTCTTCACTTTCCCTCACTCTCCCAGATTTTGTTGAAAATCCTTTATTCTTGTTCTTTTCTACTTTATTTCACCTTATATTCCTGAAAGAGAATTATTGTTTTTCAATTTGTGCTTAATATGTGCACTATATTTGAAAACTGTATGGTGATAAAGGTGTAGATAGCCATCCATTCGTATATGTTTGCATTTCAAGTGAAAAATCATGCTAAAATTACTATATAACTCTTCCTACTAAAACCAGAGGAAACCAAGTGCAATCAGTTCATAGCACTTACCTTAATGTTGAGAATGAGGTTTGAGATTTGGTAAGCTCAGCATACTTTGCACACACAATTTTTCGTCTTTGGGATTCTGATTCCCCAGATGTAAAAGATGTTTCATATGTGAAATTATGATTCTGACTCCTTCCAAATTTAGCACGTCATGGTTTATTATTTCATTAAGAATGGAAAAAGATAATATAGATTTTAAAAATAGGCTTAGTACTTTTGACATAAACAGACAATTTAGAAGATAAAAATTATTCACACTTCTTTTTTTAAAAAATATCACAGTACAGTTGATTTGCAGTTTTGTGATAGTTTCAGGTGAGTAACAAAGTGATTCAGTTATATATACTGTTTCTATTCTTATTTAGATTCTTTTCCCTCATAGGCTATGGCAGATATTGAGTATAGTTGCCTGTGCTAAACAGTAGGTCCTTGTTGGTTATCTGTTTTATACATAGTAACCTGTATGTATTCATCCAAAACTCCTAATTTATCCTCCCACCACCTACTATTCCCTTTCATAACTGTGAGTTTGTTTACACCATCTGTGAGTCAATTTCTATTTTGTAAATATGTTCATTTGTATCATTTTTCTGAGATTCCGCCTATCCACACTTATCCCACTGCAACAGAGCCATGGAAAGAAATACAGAAGATGAATCAAAAGCACCTGGAACTGTAACACTCATGCGTGTTCTTATAATGCGCCCATATCAAAGTAGTGCTTAATAAATATTTACTTCCTTTTCCCCCTTTATACTTCATTGTTATCTATCCTGAACTTCTAGTCTCTGATTATTTATTTTACTATCTGCTTCTCCATATGTTTGCTTTTAGATATATTGATTTTAAACACATTTGTTTTTATTAGAATTGTTTTCTCCAAAAGACGGATGATAAAATTTGGATTGATCCATGTTGAAATAGAATGTATCAAGAAAGGATGCCTAGTCTCATTGCCTGGATATACATGGTTTATTCTCTCTGATTTTACCCCCGATATTGACCTTTCTTTCTTCTTTACACTGAATTTTTTTTTTAATCCTTTGCAATCTTATTGAAGTATTTATATTTCTCCAAGCCATTATAAAATCCTTTTGGCATATAGAAGTGTAAAGTGGAAGTTAGTCACTCAGTTGTGTCCAACTCTTTGTGACCCCATGGACTATAGCCCACCAGGCTCCTCTGTCCACGGAACTCTCCAGTCAAGAATACTGGAGTGTGTTGTCATTTCCTTCTCCAAAGCAGAATATAAATAAAATATTGACATATTCACTCTCAACTCTAATACTCTCTACATTTTCCAATTTAATTTACATTTATAGACCACCATGAATGCCTTTTTCCAAAATAGCTATACCTGATGTCATCATGAAAACTCCTTTTATTTGGTCAAGTATTATCTTCATACTGAAAAAAATGGTATCTGGAGGCCCCCTAACTGGTTCATCTGACAGTACCACAAGATTTCTTTTTAATAATTCTGGTTTAATCTGGTCAGTTCATTCATAAATTCCTACTTACCAACATAGTAAAGTCATAAATTTTAATGTGGCTTAAAATTTTTTTAATAACTTTTCTTAGTTCTCCATAGGTTTATTTCCTTCTATATCCTTCTCCTACCTTATATATTATTCCATTCATATAGATCAATTTGCAATTTTCTTAGTAGCTGTGTTCTTGAATGCCTCAAGTTAATTTTGATTTATAAAGGCATCCTAGAACCCCATTTGAGACAGAGAAAGCAGCCTATGATATCCCTATCTCTAAAATTTCAACTTATATTAGAACATGTATTCAGTTCAGTTCAGTTCAGTCACCCAGTCATGTCTGACTCTTTGTGACCCCATGGACTCCATCACGCCAGGCTTCCCTGTCCATCACCAAGTCCTAGAGCTTTCTCAAACTTATGTCCATTGTGTCAGTAATGCCATCCAACCATCTCATTCTCTGTTGTCCCCTACTCTTCCTGCTTTCAGTCTTTCCCAGCATCAGGGTCTTTTCAAATGAGTCAGTTTTTCGCATCAGGTGGCCAAAGTATTGGAGTTTCAACTTCAGCATCAGTCCTTCCAATGAATATTCAGCACTGATTTCCTTTAAAATGCAAGGTAGATTTTTTCTAATCTCAGCTGAATTTAATGAAGAGAATAGGAAAACAGAAAGCTAATGCACTATTTCTAGTTAATAGCTAAATTTGGTGAACTTTTGTCAGAATACAGGATCAAAAATGAATGAGATGTAGTTCGGATACATTTTAGTTAAAATAATCGATGTTAATAAAACCTAAAATATTTAAAATTAATATCTTGTTGGCCACACACACACACACACCCCCCAAACACAAACAACACACAGAGATATATACATATAAAGAGGAAGAAACATACATATGAGGCTTTTAAGTTTCTTTCCAGGATAAACAAATCTGTTAGTAATTCACTTTGTTCTGTTACAAACAATTTAACATTTTAACATTCAGCTGATATACTGTGTTAGAATAAGTCTAGTCCAATAAACAGTGCCGTCTTCTTTTTTATGGCTTATTTGTTGCAGGTTTTATTGATCCTTTTTTTTTGACCTCAATGAAAACAGAAGAAAATATTAAGAAACAAGTCAAAAAAAGATATAAAAGTCAAAAAGTAACATACTTACTAGCCTAGTGAATTATGATTCCAATAGAAAGTAGAGACTGTGAGTCAGAGTGAAAAAAAATTAGATAGAAAATAGAGGTTTTGTTCCACTGCTCTGACACTAGAGAAGGCAGGATGGATAGCAAATAATTTGGACTTTCCAGGAAATAAGAGGAAATTACTTTCACAACCTACAGGTGCCTGGAAGCCCCACTTTTAACACTCTGCAGGAAGGAAAGTCAGACAAAGAAGCAACTGATTAGCTTTTCTCTAGCATCATTATTTTATATTTGCAATGTTTTCTTAGCTTTCAGGAACCACAGCATTTTTACATTATGTACACATAAAATGCAAAGACCAACTCTGCTAAAGAAGAAATAATGTCCAGACTGCATAAATACACTTTATAAAAACCTTAACAATGAACTGGTTAACACAGGAGAAATTATTATCTCCATTGACAGCCTCTGAAACAGATTAATAACTTAATTCAAAGACCAGAAGCTGGACATCCATCTTGGGTATACATTTCAAAGACAGTGAGCCATAAAAGGTGGGGTGTTTGCATCTTTTTGTGCTGCTTCTTAGCCTTCATTTAGGTGATATATGGTAATGATACCCTGGTCTAAATACAGAAGAAATGACTGATGATGCTTTTAACCCTCACAAATGAAAAGCTAATCCTATCACAATAGTAATTCTATTTAAAATATGCCACAGCCCTTTGATGATCACTTGAAATATCTCTCAGGGAAATATGCTTGTGTTACATCTTAGTAAACATGACTGGAAATATCGTAAGTGGCCATAACATAATCGGTGATAAAATTCTATGAAACACCACATATTCTCTAAATGCATTCTAGAACTCCTATTAATGTTAATGGGAATAACTAAGCTAGCATAAATGGGAACAAGATGTTTTAACATCTAACACTTTGGAAACTTAATGGTCATAAGCAAAATCAATAGGACTTGGGCCTTATGTTATATGTGAATTCATCCTTCTAAATGGCTGCAATGTGGAATGAAAACAGACTCTTCTCTTGGCCTAGTCATCATTTGTTTCTGCCTGTGAGTCACAGTAGAGATGTAATAATATAAAAAACCTCATGCCATTATTCTTTAAGGAAAATACTCTAAGGCTTCAAAATGGTATATATTTCTAAATTTATTTGTCGTATAAAGCAGCATTTAGTGACTTCAAACAGTGTCCAGGAACATTGAAGCCACAGCTTATTTTTCTGGCTCACTCATTGATTTGCTTTGGAATTCTGGACAAGATCTTCAGCCTTCAAATGTACTTCAGCTCATGAAGCTGTAAAACTTGTCAAAGCAGCCATCATGCCTTGTATTAACCTGATAAGAAAATGAATTTAAAATACAGTTGGGCAATCTAAAATGAACACTTTGCTAGAAATATTTCTACTCTCCACATATGGGGAGCACATTGGGGGTGGCACCATAGATTCCCTTCTAGAACTTTAAACGACCGTTTGCCTTGGGACTTCCTCTTTTATATTACTGCTTTGAGAGTCAGTCTGCTTTTCACTCTTTCTCCTCTTTACTGCTCTTTGTATAGAGCGTTCAGCTTGATAATCTTTTATGGGCCAAAAATATTCATATTTTATCTATTCAGCAGCTGTTTATATTAAATGCCTTCCAAGAGGTGGAGATGAACTTTAGTGCTGTAGAATCAACAGACTCTGCCCTCATTAAGGTGACATTGTGGTGGGTTATCAGGGAAAATAAATGCGATAAAAAAATTGTGTGGCATATCAGAAGAAAAATGTTGTAGGCAAAATGATGCAGTAAAGGAGCTATACAGTCCATGGAATTCTCCAGGCCAGAATACCGGAGTGGGTAACCTTTCCCTTCTCCAAGGGATCTTCCCAACCCAGGGCTCAAACCCAGGTTTTCCGCATTGCAGGCGGATTCTTTACCAGCTGAGCCACAAGGGAAGCCCAAGAATACTGGAGTGGGTAGTCTATCCCTTCTCAAGTGGATCTTTCCAACCCAGGAATTGAACTGAATTGTTTGGAAGATTTTCTAAATAGTGATGTTTGAGTAAAGATTCTCTTGAGTAGGAAGTATGGAAATATTTTGTTCAGTCACTAAGGAGGGTCCAACTCTTTGCCACCCCATGGACTGCTGCATACCAGGCTTCTCTGTCCTATACCATCTCCCAGAGTTTGCTCAAACTCATGTCCATTGAGTAAGTGATGCACCAACCATCTCATCTTCTGTCGTCCCCTTCTCCTCTTGCCTTCAATCTTTCCCAGCAGTCTTTACTATGAGTCAGATGGCCAAAGTGTTAGAGCTTCAGTTCCAATATCAGTCCTTCCAAAAAATATTCAGGGCTCATTTCTTTAGAATTGACTGGTTTGATCTCCTTGCACTCCAAGGGACTCTCAAGAGTTTTCTCCAACACCACAGTTCAAAGGCATCAGTTCTTTGGTGCTCAGCTTTCTTTATGATCCAACTTTCCAATCAATAATGACTACTGGAAAAACCATAGCTTTGACTATACAGACTTTTGTTGGCAAAGTAATGCCCCTGCTTTTTAATATGCTGTCTAGGTTGGTCATAGCTTTCTTTTAAGGAGCAAGCGTCTTTTAATATCATGGCTTCAGTCACCATCTGCAGTTATTTTGAAGTCCAAGAAAATAAAGTCCATCACTGTTTCCATTGTTTCCCCATCTATTTGCTATGAAGGCATGGGATTGGATACTATGATCTTCATTCTTTGAATGTTGAGTTTTAAGACAGCCTTTTCACCTTCCACCTTCTTCCCTTTCTTCCCATTCACCTCATCAAGAGACTCTTTAGTTCTCTTCGTTTCCTGCCATAAAGGTGATGTCTTCTGCATATCTGAGGTGATTGATATTTCTCCTGGCAATCTTGATTCCAGCTTGTGCTTCATTCAGCCTGGCATTTTGCATGATGTACTCTGTATAAAAGTTAAATAAGCAGGGTGACAATATACAGCCTTGACATACTCCTTTCCCAATTTTGAAATAGTTTGTTGTTCCATGTCCAGTTCTAATTGCTGCTTTTTCACTTGCATACAGGTTTTTCAGGAGGCAGGTAAGGTTGTCTAGTATTTCCATCTCTTTGAGAATTTTCCACACTTGGCTGTGGTCCACAAGTCAAAGTCTTTAGAGTAGTCAAAGAAGCAGAAATAGATGTTTTTCTGGAATTTTCTTGTTTTTCTATGATCCAATGGATTTTGGTAGCTTGATCTCTGGTTCCTCTGCCTTTTCCAAATCTAGCTGGAACATCTGGAAGTTCTTGCCTTACATATACTTGGGGCCTAGCTTGGAGAATTTTAAGCATTACTTTGCTAGCATGTGAAATGAGTGCAATTGTGTGGTAGTTTGAACATTCTTTGGCATTTCCCTTCTTTTGGATTGGAATGAAAATTGACCATTTGCAATTCCGTGGCCAATCCTGAGTTTTCCAAATTTGCTGGCACACTGAGTACAGCACATTCACAACATCATCTTTTAAGATTTGAAATAGCTCAACTGGAGTTCTATCACCTCCACTAGCTTTGTTCATAGCATTGCTTCCTGAGGCCCACCTGACTTTGTACTCCAGGATGTCTGGCTCTAGGTGAGTGATCACACCATCTTGGTTATCTGGGTAATGAAGATCTTTTTTGTGTAGTTCTTCTGTGTATTCTTGCTACCTTTTCTTGATATCTTCGGCTTTTTTTAGGTCCATACCATTTATGTCCTTTATTGTGCCCATCTTTGCATGAAATGTTCCCTGGTATCTCTAATTTTCTTGAAGAGACCTCTAGTGTTTCCCATTCTATTGTTTTCCTCTATTTCTTTGCACTGATCACTTATCAAGGCTTTCTTTTCTCTCTTTGCTATTTTTTGGAACTCTGCATTCAAATGGATATATCTTTCCTTTGCTCCTTTGCCTTTAACTTCTCTTCTTTTCTCTGCTATTTGAAAGGCCTCCTCAGATAACCATTTTGCCTTTCTGCATTTCTTTTTTATGGGGGGATGGTTTTGATCACTGCCTCCTGTACAATGTTATGAACCTTGGTTCATAGTTCTTCAGGCACTCTGTTTATCAGATCTAATCCCTTGAATCTATTTGTCACTGCCACTATATAATTGTAAGGGATTTTATTTATTTCATACCTGAATGGCCTAGTGATTTTCCCTGCGTTCTTCAATTTAAGTCTGAATTTCGCAATAAGAAGTTCATGATCTGAGCCACAATCAGCTCCTAGTCTTGTTTTTGATGATTGTGTAAAACTTCTCCATCTCTGGCTACAAAGAATATAATCAATCTGATTTCAGTATTGACCATCTGGTGATGTCCATGTCTAGAGTCATCTCTTGTGTCGTTGGAAGAGGGTGTTTGCTATGACTAGTGCATTCTCTTGGCAAAACTCAGTTAGCCTTTGCCCTGTTTCATTTTGTACTCCAAGGCCAAATTTACTTGTTACTCTTGG
The DNA here is from genome assembly GCA_024291935.2 of Okapia johnstoni. Taxonomy (NCBI): domain Eukaryota; kingdom Metazoa; phylum Chordata; class Mammalia; order Artiodactyla; family Giraffidae; genus Okapia; species Okapia johnstoni. Next base: position 31,213,745 of record CM044310.1, read on the forward strand.
TATCTTTTGATTTCTGACTTTTGCATTCCAGTCCCCTATAATGTGGAGAAGGCAATGGCACCCTACTCAAGTATTCTTGCCTGGAAAATCCCATGGACTGAAGGGGCTGGTGGGTTGCAGTCCAGGGGGTCGCTAAGAGTCGGACACGACTGAGCGACTTCACTTTCGCTTTTCACTTTCATGCATTGGAGAAGGAAATGGCAACCCACTCCAGTGTTCTTGCCTGGAGAATCCCAGGGACGGGGGAGCCTGGTGGGCTGCCGTCTATGGGGTCGCACAGAGTTGGACACGACTGAAGCTACTTAGCAGCAGCAGCAGCAGCCCCTATAATGAAAAGGACATCTTTTTTGGGTGTTAGGTCTAGAAGGTCTTGTAGGTTTTCATAGAACAGTTCAATCTCAGCTTCCTAAGCATTAGTAGTTGGGGCATATACTTGGATTACTGTGAAATTGGATTGTTTGCCTTGGAAATGAGCAGAGATCAGTCTGTCATTGTTGAGAGTGCATCCAAGTATTGCATTTCAGAATTTTTTATTGACTATGAGAGCTATTACATTTCTTCTGAGAGATTCTTGTCCACAGTAGCAGGTATAACGGTCATCTGAATTAAATCCACCCATTCTGGTCCATTTTGGTTCACTGATTCCTAAAATATTAATGTTCACTCTTGCCATCTCCTGTTTGACCACTTCCAATTTACCTTGATTCATGGACCTAACATTCCAGGTTCCTATGCAACGTTGTTCTTTACAGCATCACACTTTACTTTACCTCCAGATTTATCCACAACTGGGCTTTGTTTCCACTTTGGCTCAGCCTCTTCGTCCTCTGGATCTATTTCTCTGCTCTTCTCCAGTAGCATATCAGACACTTACTCATATGGGAAGTTCATCGTTTAGCGTCATATCTTTTTGCCTTTTCATGTTGTTCTTGGGGTTCTCAAGGCAAGAATACTGAATTGGTTTTCCATTCCCTTCTCCAGTGGACCACATTTTGTCAGAACTCTCCACCATGACCCATCCGACTCTGGTAATCAAGACGGCAGCATAGAAGGGAACGCTTTCATCTTCTGGGACCAAGGGAAAAGAGCAGTGGCCCCCAGAAGAGACTGAGCCAGACCTGCTTTTGAGTATTTGAGGTGTGAGTCAGATCTGCCTTTGAGACCTGCCTTTGACTGTGGAGGCATGGGCCAGCAGCCTGCCTCGGGGAGAGGGGCTCTGGCTACAGCAGACCTGGAAGGTGCAAAGTGTGATGTAAGTCCTCTTGGAGGAGGTCACCATTAGCTCCACATTAAGTTGCCAAGCAGAAGACCTACAAACTGGAGAACAACTATACCAAAGAAGTTCTCTCACTGTTGTAAATGTTCTAGGGCCACAGTGGATTTCCCAACATGAGAATTTGAATTTGAACTGGAAGGCCAATGAGATTTGATTACAGAAATTCCGCAGGACTAGGGAAACAAACTCTCAGAGAGCACAAGAAAACCTTGTGTGTACCAGGACCCAGGAGAAAGAAGAGATCCCACAAGAGACTGAACCAGACTTGACTGTGGGTGTCCAGGAGTCTCCAGCAAAAGCATGGGTCCACAGTGGCCTGCCACGGGGGTCAGGGACATTGACTACTACAGTCCTTGGAACCGCAGCATGCTTACATAAGTCAGTTTGAAGAAGGTTGCCATTACTGCCATTACCCCTACAGTAGTTTGGCCTCAGGGCTACCCATCAGCAGAAAATTGGATTAAAGATTTACTGAGCATGGCCTAGCCCACCAGAGCAAGACCCAGTTTCCCCCACAGCCAGTCCCTCCCATCAGGAAGCTTGTACAAGCCTCTTATCCTCATCCATCAGAGGGCAGACAGAATGAAAGCCACAATCACAGAAAACTAGCCAAACTGATCACATGGATCACAACTTTGTCTAACTTAATGAAACTATGAGCCATGCCATGTAGGACCACCCAAGATGGACAGGTCGTGGAAATATTTCAGGGAAGAGGATTCTAGGCAGAAGATGTAGCAAGAGTGATTCTTTGAGTTGGGAGGGTACATGGTGTGTTTGCGAATGGCAGAGTCCAGTGAAGTTTTGCAGAATGAGTGAAGAGTTGGTGGCATAGGGGAAGTGGCCTTAAAGGTGACTGGTGAGAGGGCTTTGACATTTACTCTGAGTTAGGATGAAAGTCATGGGAAGGTTTCAAGCTGTGTGTGATATGGTATAAATTGCATGCGTGCGTGCTCAGTCATGTCTGACTCTTTGTGACCCCAAGGACTGAAGCCCGCCAGGCTCCTCTGTCCATGGTAGTTTCTCGGCAACAATACTGGATTACACATTAAGATAATCACTCTGCCTATTGTTTAGGGAACAAACAGTGAAGGGACAAAGATAAACATAAGGAGACCAGTTTGTTGCCAATAATCCAGGAGAGAGGTGATAGTACTTTTGACTAAGGTGGTAGCAGTAACAATGCTGAGAAATCATCAGATTCCTGATATATTTTGCATCTAGAGCCACAACAATTTGCTTTTGAATGGAAATTTTGTGTAGGAGAGAACGTCTTCAAGGTTTTTGGCCTGAACACACAGAAGACTGAAATTGACACTCATTGAGAGTTGGACTATAAAGAAAACCGAGTGCCAAAGAATTGACAGTTTTGAACTATGGTGTTGGAGAAGACTCTTGAGAGGCCCTTGGACTGCAAGGAGATCCAAACAGTCAGTTCTAAAGGAAATCAGTCCTGAATATTTATTGGAAGGAGTGGTGCTAAAGCTGAAACTCCAATACTTTGGCCACATGATGCGAAGAACTGACTCATTGGAAAAGACCCTGGTACTGGGAAAGATTGAGGGCAGGAGGAGAAGGGGAAGACAGAGCATGAGATGGTTGGGTGGCATCACTGACTCGGTGGACATGAGTTTGAGCAAGCTCCGGGAGATTGTGAAGGACAGGGAAGCCTGGTATGCAGCAGCCCATGGGGTCACAAAGAGTCGGACATGACTGAGCGACTGAATTGAACTGAACTGAGATATGGAAGGCTGTAATGATAGGAGAAATTAGGAGATTCACTTTAGGTACGTTGGGTTTGCAATATATGTTATCAGAAGAAAAATGGTGAATGGAGAGCTGTGGATTCTAGTTTGGAGTTAAGGACAAGTCCAGTTTGGAGATATCAATTCATCAATCATAAGCAGAGTGATGTTATTTAAAGCCAAAGAACTGGATCAGTTCACCAAAGGAGTAAATATAGGCTGAAAATGAAATAGAGCCAAGGATTACATCCTGAAGCTCTTCAAGAGAAAGAGACCAGACAGATAAGGAAAAGCCAGTAAGTCTAAGAAATGTTAGCCAGCGAGGCAGAGGAAAATCCACAGGAGTGGTTCTGAGGAGGCAAGAGAAGAAAGCATTCCGGGAAGGAGGGAGAGATCTATTTTGTTAGAGGTTCCTGACAAGTCAGATGGGATGCTTACAGGGAACTGACCTTGGGGATTAGAAATGCAATGTCGCTAGTATCTGTGACAACAGCATTTTTACAGTCTTCAAGGGAAAGAAACCTGATTCAAGTAGATTCAAAATCAAAAGGGCGGAGAGGAATGGGTGGTGAGGAGCTCAGGCAGCTCCTTTGAGAAGTTTTGTTCTGTAAAGAGGGGCAGAAAAATGGAGGAGTAGCAATAAGAAAATGTAGGGTCAAGAAGAAGCTCTTTAAACGTGAGAGTTAATAGAATATTTCTAGGTGCTTGCATACTTGCTATTCTGCATTTTTATCATTGAAATAACAAGTAAAGTTGCCATCTTAGAGTAAATACAGGGAAAGCATTTTGGACATTTGAGGAGAAGAATTAAAAAGTAAACAAACTAGGAAAATATATGGATCATTCAGAATGATGTTGAGCATAACGGAAACTAATGCCAGTTATGAGAGGATAGAGGTGAAGGACAGTTTTGGGAATCACTTCTACATCTCCATGTTCTTTTTCTTTAAGTTTCTCTTTTTTATCTTTTTATTTTTCCTGCCACTACAGAACAAGCGTGGCAGCTCATTATATCATCTCAGGCTGGTTTGACAGATACAAGGGATATTTCAGATTATAAAATAAGTCTTTAAATAATATTCTAAGTGACTCTATACTCTGATAACTTCCTAAGTCTTAAAAAGAATTTATTGACCACATCCGGGGACTTTTCATTTTCTTGTTTGCATTGCTGTATGACACCCATGCTTTATTTCTGACTCTTGCAGGATTTCTGCAGCCTTTGTCTCAGCCCAGGCCCCTGACATCTGCTCCGGGTCATACATTTTATATTCTGTTTTTAGATGATTCTTTTCTCCAGATCTCCTTTGCCTGAACCTTACTTCGTGCCCTCATTATCTTTCATGTGACTATGGTATTTTCTTCCTGAAAATGCTCACTGCTTCTCATTTTTACATGCTGGCAGTCAATCCACATGCTATTTTTTTTTTCCTTGAACTATAGTTGATTTACAATGTTGTCTTAGTTTCAGAAGTACAACAAAGTGACTCAGTTACACAGACATATACATATTTTTTTTTCAAATGCTTTTCCCTTATAATTTATTACAAAAATTGAGTAGAGTTCCTTGTGCTGTGTAGTAAGTTATTGCTGTTTATGTATTTTATATATAGTAGTGTGTATGTGTTAATCCTAGCAATACTATTTTAAAACAGTACTAATCATGCTTATTTCTGGCTTAAAAACATGTAGTGGACTATAGTGCCATTATGATCAATTTTATTTATTTAAAAATGTTATTGGTACAGTTGATTTACAATGTTGTATTAGTATCTGCTATACAGCAAAGTGAATCAGTTATACACATACATGTATCCACTCTTATTTTAGATTCTTTTCCCATACAGGGCATTACAGAGTATTGAGTAAAGTTCTGTGTGTTATATAGTAGGTCCTTATTAGTTATCTATTTTATATATAGTAGTGTGTATATGTCAATCCCAATCTACTAATTTATTCTTCCCCCTCTTACATTCTGGTAACCATAAGTTTGCTTTCTACATCTGTGATTCTATTTCTGTTTTGTAGATATGTTTATTTGCACCCCTCTTCTAGATTCCACATACTAATGGTATCATATGACATTTGTCTTTCTTTGACTTATTTCACTTAGTATGACAATCCCTAGGTCCATCCATGTTGCTGCAAATGACATTATTTCACTCCCTTTTATGGTTGAGTAATAGTCCATTGTATATGTGCATATATAACACATCTTCTTTATCCATTCATCTGTTGATAAATATAAATTTCATAAGCTTGGCTGATCTTCCCAGTCTCTTTCTTAGATTACATACTTCCTTCCTGTGTACCTTGTTCATCACAGACCTCCTGCTCTTTCCCAAATGTACCATGCTCTTTCAGCCTTCCACCAGATATATATGGATTTCTGTGCCCTTTCCATCTAGAGAAGAATAGGCCAATAGCTCTAACTCAAGCATCTCCTCCAGGATGAAGTCTGTCTCCATTTTTTTAATGTGTGCAGTTACCAGCTCCCTCATCTATGCTTCCTTCTCCCCTGTAGAACTTTGTCTCATTAAAGCATGATTTTGGCTTGCTGTTATATCCCTCATGTCTAGAACGATTCTTGGTTAAATGTAGGTGCACAAAAACTACCAGATAAATAAGCACCTTAAGCTGTATGGAAGAATCTGCAACATGGCAAGCACTTAAAAGTGGCTATTGGATACTTCTCACTGCTTCTAAATATTTTGCTGACTTTAAATGCCTCTTTATCCTTTTTCATATGGATCCACCACAAAGACTTTAGTTGTGGCAAGATGACTCATGTAACTCAAATGTGAGAACCACAGTATCTTGTTTGTGGATAGCCAATATTTTTCCCTTGGTAATTCAGATGCAGAGTTGGTCCTACTTGCACATTCCCCACAGATAGGGCCTCATTAATTTTTTTGCATGACTGAAGATTTATCCAAAAATAAATTAGCTTCAGTTTACAAAAGAAAACCCAATTTATAAATGAGTTATAGGTGGCCAAAATAGATTAGAATGATTGAAAATCTCCCATACCATCTCATCTAATCCACCTGTATTTGTGTGTGTGTGTGTGTGTGTGTGTGTGTGTATGTGTGTGTGTGAATGCATGGCATCAAGCATGTAAAAACAAAACATGGTAAAAATTTTTAAAAGGGAATCGTGCCATTGGCCCACACAAAGAGTAATCGACACAGATTTCCCAACTCTGTGATCTTACACCCTAGATTCTAGAGCATGGCTTTCTAAAAAGCTTGGCCTCTTCTCTCTCAGTTTGGCCATAAATAGCAACACATTTGGTCAAAAGTTAGTACTTTTTGATGAATTAGCATATTGTTTTGAACAAAAAATTTAGGCTCTATTCTAATAATTTCTTTTAAATGGGAAGCATGATATTGTTTATAAGTACTAATTATTCTTATTAAAATAATAATAAAGTATATTTTATAGTGGAAGGGGCTAGAAAAAGTATTTGCAGGGATATTTTGTTGTGCAAACCAAAAAGTAATGAGATTGAACTTTTATTGTTTCAGTGAGCTGCCTTTCCAAAGCTGACAGCCTTGTCAAGATTCAAGTTTTCGAGGTATAAAAATAGAATACCACATTTCTAATCCTAAACCCACGCAAGAGAGCAATAGATTATCCCACCATGGTTATTCTTCATTTACTTTTAATATTTGTATATTTTTATATTCTTATCTCAAGACATTGGGGCTCACTGCTTTCTGACAAAATGTAGTGACAATGGTGTTAGCAGAAGTGAAAAGATTGTAATGAATGATTTTTTTTTAAAATAAAGGTATTTATTTATTTATTCACTCTTGGCTCTGCTAAGTCTTCATTGCTACTTTCACTTTTCTCTAGTTTTGGCGAGCAGGGGCTACTCTCTAGCTGTGCTGCATGGGCTTCTCATTGTGCTAACTTCTCTCGTTGTGGAACGCAGACCCTTGGGCCCTTGGGCTTTAGTAGTTGTGGTTCCTGGGCTCTAAAGTGTGGGCTCAGTAGTAGTGGCACACAAGTTTAGCTGTTCTGCAGCATGCGGGATCTTCCCAGACAGGGCTCGCAGGGATCCTTTAGGATGTACTGGTTGGATCTCCTTGCAGTCCAAGGGACTCTAAAGAGTTTTCTCTAACACCACAGTTCAAAAGCACCAACTCTTTAGTACTCAGCTTACTTTATGATCCAACTCTCACATCCATACATGACTACTGGAAAAACCATAGCTTTAACCAGATGGACCTTTGTTGGCAAAGTAATGCCTCTGCTTTTTAACATGCTGTCTAGGGTGGTCATAACTTTTCTTCCAAGGAGTAAGCGTCTTTTAATTTCTTGGCTGCAGTCACAATCTGCAGTGATTTTGGAGTCCAAGAAAATAAAGTCCTCATTGTTTCCATTGTTTCCCCATCTATTTGCCAAGAAGTGATGGGACTGAATGCCATGATCTTAGTTTTTGAATGTTGAGTTTTAAGCCAGGTTTTTCACTCTCCTCTCTTTCCCTTTCATCAAGAGGCTCTTTAGCTCCTCTTCGCTTTCTGTCACAAGGGTGATGTCATCTGCATATCTGAAGTTGTTGATATTTCTCCCAGCAATCTTAATTCCAGCTTGTGTTTCATTTGGTCTGGCATTTTGCATGATGTAATTTGCATATAAGTTAAATAAGCAGGGTGACAATATACAGCCTTGATGTACTCCTTTCCTAATTTGGAACCAGCCCATTATTCTATGTCTGGTTCTAACATTATTATTAACTAAATTTGTAGTTTAACATTGGGCTTCCAAGATAGTGCAATGGTAAAAATTCCATCTGCCAATGTGGGAGATGCAAGAGATGCAGATTAGATCCTTGTGTTTGGAAGGTCACCTGGAGTAGGAAATGGCAACCTGCTCCAGTATTCTTACCTGGAAAATTCCATGGACAGAGCAGCCTGGTGGGTTACACTTAATGGGATCCCAGAGTCAGACATGACTGAGTGACTGAGCACACACACATAGTTTACATTCGGTTTCGCTCTTTGTGTTGCACATCCTATGAATTTTCACAAATGTATAATGCCATGTATGCATTAGTATAGTATCCTGCAGAATATTTTCATTGCCCTAAAAATATCCTCTGCTTAATCATTTTATTCTGTGCTCTCCTCAAACCTCAGCTGACGACTAATCTTTTTATTGTCTCTGTAGGCTTCCCTGGTGTCTCAGACAGTAAAGAATCTGCCTGCAATGCAGGAGACTTGAGTTCCATACCTGGGTTGGGAAGATCCCCTGGAGGAGGGCATGGCAACCCACTCCAGTATTCTTGCCTGGAGAATCACCATGGACAGAGGAGCCTGGCAGTCTACAGTCCATGAGGTCATAAAGAGTCAGACATGACTGGATGACTAAGCCCTGCAGAGCATAGTTTTGCTTTTTCCAGAGCAACTTGATTTTTACCAAAGTGTGTGATGGAGTTGCTTGAATGACACACTCTTTCTTTGGTTTATTTCAAATACCAGTTTTTTTTTTTTTAATGACAATTAAAACCTGCTTATTCAAAATAGAGTTTTAAGTGCTCCATTCTGATTGGAATGTTCAAAATGGATCTATTTATTGCTGCTGTCCACCAGAAGTTACCCAGTAATTACTTGGCATCTTATATCACCAGTTAAGACTTAATACTTTCACAGCAAAATGATTCAGTCTATCATTGTTAATAGAAGGCTACATGTATGCTGACCTTATGGATTTAATTTTTCACTGATGAAGTTAAGAAACATCTTAAAGAACTGAACATAATCCCTGGGTCAGGAAGATCCCCTGGAGAAGAGAATGGCAATTCCTTCTCAATCTTATCCATATTGGAAAAACTGACAAAGCATGCTCAAGGTATGGCCAAATGACTATTTGATAATGACCTCTATATGGGCATGAATCAATTACCTGGACAGCCATTTCAATAGAAGTCAGGCACTGGTCTTTAAGACAAGGGGGAAATGACTCCCCCAAGGTGATTCAGAGGTCATCAGGGTTGACTCAAGCCAAAGATTATTCTTGAATCTTAACGTTTAATGTTGATTGCTCTAGGTTTTAGGCCCACAAGGAACTCATTACCCCTTTATTCTTCTTTTCTGGAAAAAAAATGCTTGTTATTTATTTTTAATTTTATTGGAGTAAAGTTAATTTACAAGGTTATATTAGTTTCAGCTGCACAACAAAGTGACTCAGTTATATATAGATATTCATTCTTTTTCAGAATTTTCCCATATAGATTACTATAGAGTAGTGAGTAGAGTTCCCAGTGCTATAGAGTAGGTCCTTGTCGGTTATCTATTTTATAAATAGTAGTGTATGTATGTTAATCCCAAGCTATTTTCCTTTTTCTGTGTTTTGAGTTAGAAGTGCCTGTCCTATGCCTCTCTGACCATTTTATTTTGGAAGCCCGTGACTTGTTGATTTTCACAGACTCACAGCTGGAGAGGAATTTTGCCTCAGGATGAACGAATCCTCTTTGGTATTATGTTACAGCAGCCGGGATGGACTAAGACGGTGATGATGCCAAAACCTTTCAGTCCTGACTCCCCACTACAGCCACTCTCAAAAACCCCGCTGTCGCTCCTCTCATTCAAGTCACCATCGTTTTCCATTTGTTTTACAGAAATTGTCTTTAAATTGGCCTCTTTATGAAACTCTTGCCCCTCTTCAGCTTTGTCCATATGTGGTGGCATCCTTAAAAGTATAAATTAGACAGTGACATTTCCTATCCCTTAAAACCTTTCAATGGCTTCTCATTGCAATTAGGATAAACCTGTTAGTAATTCTGAGCTGACTCCCACCTAATACAGCAGCCTCACCTGGCACTGTTTTTGTCTTCTTCAACCACGGTACTCTTCTTTCACTGGATCACACTGTTTTGCTCTTTCTCATTCAGGATCTTTATGTGCCACTACCTAAGTATATAAAACTTCCCAGGTCATGCTAGTGGTAAAGAATCTGCCTGCCAATGCATGAGATGTAAGAGACTCGGGTTTGATTCCTGGGTCAGGAAGATCCCCTGGAGGGAGGACACAGGAACCCACTCTAGTACTGCTGCCTGGAGAAACCCATGGAGGGAAGAGGCTGGCGGGCTACAGTCCATGGCATCAAAAAGAGTTGGACACTACTGAGCGACTTAGCACACACACACTCAAGTGTACAAAGCTCTTCCCTTTCCCTTTCCTGACTACCCCCATCTACGTAACACTATAGATTTTTCAAATACTAATTCAATAGTTGTTTCCAGGGAAAAAATAACGTAATCAATAATATTCTCTTATTACATAATTTAATAATATCTTGTTTTTATTTTATATACACATTAAAAAAAGTTATCGGTATAGTTGCTTTAAAATGTTGTGTTGGTTTCTACTGACAGAAAAGTGAATCAACTATGTGTATACATACATGCTCTGTTTTTTGGATTTCCCTTCCTATTTAGGTCACCACAGAGCACTGAAGAGAGTTCCCTGTGCTATACAGTATGTTTTCATTAGTAATCTATTTTATCATACATAGTGGTGCATATATGTCAGTCCCAATCTCCCATTTCATTTTCGTAATTATATATTTATTTGTAACTATTTGATTAAATTTTTCTATATTGAAGCATAAATTTCATGCAGACTGGAACTATATTTGTTTGTGAGGTTTGAATTTGAGTTCAAAACCAAATTTAGTAGGAACAAAATAATGCCATTTGTAGTGACATGAATGGATTTAGAGATTGCCATACAGAGGGAATAAGTCAGAAAGACAAAGAGAACTATCATACAATATCACTTATACATAGATTCTAGAAAAGTGGTTCAAATGAACTTATTTGCAAAGCAGAAATAGAGTCACAGGTTAGAAAACAAACTTATGTTTACCAAGGAGGGAAGGGGAAGAGGGATAAATTGGGAGAGATAAGTTGGGAGATTGGGACTGACATATATACAGTACTACTAAATTGTTGTTCAGTCGCTATCAGTCTGATTCTTTGAAACCCCATGGACTGCAGCACACCAGGTGCCCCTGTGTGTCCATTGAGTTGCTCAAATTCATGTCCATTGAGTTGGTGATGCTATCTAACCATCTCATCTTCTGCCACCCCCTTCTCCTTTTGCCTTCAAGCTTCCCCAGCATCAAGGGCTCTTCCAATGAGTTGACTCTTTGCATGAGATGGCGAAAGTACTGGAACTTCAGCTTCAGCATCAGTCCTTCAAATGACTATTCAGGGTTGATTTCCTTTATGATTGACTTGTTTGATCTCTTTGCAGTCCAAGGGATGCTCAAGTCTTCTCCAGCACCACAGCTCAAAATAATCAGTTCTTCAGTGCTCAGCCTTCTTTATTGTTCTACTACATGACTCCTTGAAAAACCATAACTTTGACTAGACAGACCTTTGTTGGCAAAGTGATAGCTCTGCTTTTTAATATGCTATGTTTGTCATAACTTTCCTCCAAGGAGCAGACATCTTTTAATTTCATGGGTGCAGTCACCATCCACAGTGATCTTTGAACCAAAGAAAATAAAAAGGTCACTGCTTCCACTTTTCTCCCTTATATCATGTAAAATAGATAACTAAAGAGGACCTATTGTTTAGCACAAGCAACTCTACTTAATTCTCTGTGGTGATCTAAATGGAAAGGAAATCTAAGAAAATGTATAAGTGTGTATTTATACAACTGATTCATTTTGCTGTACAGGAGAAACTAACACACTATTGTAAAGCAAGTATATACTCCAAGAAAAAAATAAATAAACTTAGCAGAGACTGATTACATTAAAGTAGGCAATATACATTTATTGGATAAATAATGGAATGCATGATTGAATAGATCTCCATGGTTCTGGAATGGGTAGTATAGGGAAAGAGCAAATTAGCCAAGATGGCATGGTCAGGCTCTTTTGTTCCACTCACTCTCGCTGTTGCCCCACGTTTTGTAAATAATGATTATGTAACAGCTGAGATCACTTACAGCCCTCCACACGCACGTCATGAGGCACTGGCTTGTTCAAGGGTTGTGTGCGGTTATGTTATGCTATGTTATATTATGCTACGCTACGCTACGCTACGCCACGCCACACCACGCCACGCCACGCCGCGTTACGTTACGTTACGTTACGTTGCGTTACGTTACGTTTCGTTGCGTTGCGTTAGGTTATTTAGTGTCTGCAGCTGTGGCTGCTGTGGCTGCTGTGTCAGCGAGAAGAAAATAAACATGTCTGCAGTTCCTACAGTTCCTTGCATTTTCTTCCAGCTTCCCTGATTGTGCCTTGCCTACCTTAGGTTCAACAAACAGTACTGACAGTGAGATACAGCAAGACAATTGGCATCATGAAGAGGATCAGCAACACAGGTATATCTTTTCTCTATCAACTTATTCATTATTTCAGTTTTCTGCTAGGTATTAGAATTCATGAGTGCTTATTGTGAGTATTATTAAAGAATAGGGAGTGGACGGTAAGTAACAAAACTTTTTTTGGTGGTAAGTAAATACTAATGAATGCTAATAGGAGCGATTTCCAACTCCCATTTTAAAAATGCAGTTTTCTTTCACTGGTTTCCTTGAATCCCCACCCCCGTCTTTAATTTCAGAGATTTTAGCATTGCTCTAGTTTCTAAATGTCTTAGTGGTACAATTAAGAATATACTTTAATATTAACACTGTCCAAACAGAATATTCCAAAACACTGGTGGAAATACGCTCCCATTTTAAACCAGATTTATAAACGCATTTTCTTCAGCTTCGTGGGTGTCTTAATGGGAACTCCCCCCAGCCTCTCTATGTACTGCTTAAGTCTTGCTGTTTTTCTTCTATTCCATTTCTTTTTTAATGTGTTCTTGTAGATAAACTTGAAAACTCTACTTTATATAAAGGAAATAGAATAAAAACTCAGTTTAGTTCACTCATGTCTGTTTCTAACTCCTGCCTCCTCCCCGCTGAAAAGTCCTCTGAGCTCTTCTCCCCTCCTGCAGATCAATACTTCTTGTCTTCGTTTAATGAACACTCCATTGATCTCTCTTAGGTGTTGTGTTACTTTATGACAAGTTTCTTGGTTACAACCGGCTCTTAGTAAGTCGATGGGGCACCCTGCCATTCCCTACAGAAAGCAGCCTGCAAAAAATGGATATTTCATTCATCACAGATTAATGTCTGATTTTTTTTTCTTTGGAAAGGAATAAATTGATTTTTAATTCCTTAACTTCATCTTTTGGTTACATTCCTGGAAAAACTGCAAAAGAATTTTAAGAATGGTATGAGAAAACAGCAAGCAGAAGCTAAGAGTTTTTAAAGGCTTCTGAAACACTTTTCTTAAAATAACTGAAAGTTACAATAGCCATGTTGGTTATTTTTATTTTCTTTATGTCTTGTTACCATAGTAGCAAGTCACTGAATACTTTCTGTCCCCAAGAAGTTAACCCAGAGGTACCAGTACCTGAAAAACAGTTCCTGTTTTCAAAGGCATGCTCCCATCTGAGCTGTCCAGTGCTGGCGGCAAGGGAGACATTTACAACATGAGTAGAAACAGAGGAAACCCATGGATGGTACTCTTTTTACAATTTACTTAATTGAAATATAATTGATTTATAATGCTATATTTTTGTCTGGTGTGTAACAATGTGATTCAATTATATTCTTTCTCAGATTCTTTTCCATTATAGGTCATTACAACATATTCAGTATAGTTTCTTGTGCTGTAGAGTAAGTCCTTGTTGGTTATCTATTTCGTATATAGTAGTGTGTATCTGTTAATCCCAAACTCCTAATTTATCCCTCCCTCCTCAATTTCCCTTTCTTAACCATAAGTTTGTTTTCTATGTCTGTGAGTTTGTTTGTTTTGTAAATAAATTCATTTGTATCATGTTTTAGATTCTGCTTGTAAATTATGTATTTGTCTTTCTCTGACTTCAGTTAACTCTGGTAATCTCTGGGTCCGTCAATGTTGCTGCAAATGACATTATTTCTTTCTCTTTTATAGGTAAGTAGTATTCCATTGTGTATATGTACCACATCTTCTTTATCCATTCCTCTATTGATGGACATTTCAGTTGCTTCCATGTCATGGCTGTTGTAAAAAGTACTGTTATGATTATACATAACATTACATACCATTGCAGCATGTGTATCTTTGTGAATTAGAATTTTCTCCAGTTAAATGCCCTGGGGTGGGATTGCTGGATTACATATTAACTCTATTTTTAGTTTTTTAAGGAACATACATACTGTTTTTCCATAGTAGCTGTGCCAAGTTACATTCCCATCAATAGTGTAGGAGGGTTCCCTTTTCTCCACACCATCTCTAGCATTTGATATTTATAGACTTTTTAATGATGGCCACTCTGACATACATTGGATCATCAAAAAAGCAAGAATGTTCTAGAAAAACATCTATTTCTGCTTTATTGACTATGCCAAAGCCTTTGACTGTGTGGATCACAATAAACTGTGAAAAATTCTGAAAGAGATGGGAATACCAGGCCACCTGACCTGCCTCTTGAGAAATCCGTATGCTGGTCAGGAAGCAACAGTTAGAACTGGACATGGAACGACAGACTGGTTCTAAATAGGGAAAGGAGTACATCAACGCTGTATGTTGTCACCCTGTTTATTTAACTTATATGCAGAGTACGTCATGAGAAATGCTGGGCTGGATGAAGCACAAGCTGGAATCAAGATTGCTGGGAGAAATATCAATAACCTCAGATATGCAGATGATACCACCCTTATAGCATAAAGTGAAGAGGAACTAAAAAGCCTCTTGATGAAAGTAAAAGAGGAGAGTGAAAAAGTTGGCTTAAAACTCAACATTCAGAAAACTAAGGTCATGGTACCCGGTCCCATCACTTCATGGGAAATAGATGGGGAAACAGTGGAAACAGTGACAGACTTTATTTTGGGGGGAGCTCCAAAATCACTGCAGATGGTGACTGCAGCCATGAAATGAAAAGACACTTGCTCCTTGGAAGAAAAGTTACGACCATCCTAGACAGCATATTAAAAAGCAGAGACGTTACTTTGCCAACAAAGGTCTGTCTAGTCAAGGCTATGGTTTTTCCAGTAGTCATGTATGGATGTGAGACTTGGACTATAAAGATAGCTGAGTGCCAAAGAATTGGTGCTTTTGAACTGTGGTGTTGGAGAAGACTCTTGAGAATCCCTTGGACTGCAAGGAGACCCAACCAGTCCATCCTAAAGGAAATCAGTCCTGAATATTCATTGGAAGGACAGATGCAGAAGCTGAAACACCAATACTTTGGCCACCTGATTTGAAGAACTGACTCATTTGAAAAGACCCTGATGCTGGGAAAGTTTGAAGGTGGGAGGAAAAGGGGAAGACAGAGCATGAGGTGGTTGGATGGCATCACTGACTCAATGGACATGAGTTTGAGTGAACTACGGGAGTTGGTGATGGACAGAGAGGCCTGGCGTGCTGCAGTCCATGGGGTTGCAAAGAGTTGGACACGACTGAGCGACTGAACTGAACTGAACTCTGACTTGTATGAAGTGACACCTCATTGTACTTTTGATTTGTATTTCTCTAATAATTAGTGATGTTGGACCTCTAGTCATCTGCTTATTGGCCATCATGGATGGTGTTCTTGATTCTTCATAGTGAAAGGGCTTTTATGTGTTCTTGTGCTCGTGTGGCTTTTCTTTCTGCTATTACATTGTGTGTGGTGATTAACAAAGTAAGAGCCTGCCCCTAAGACATCCCAGTTCGATTTTGTCTTCTGCTTCCATTACCTAGTTCACCTCTCTTTGCCTTGTGTACTTCTAAACTATGGTCGTGATCCCAAGCAGACTTTGTTCCCTTAATGATTCCTTAAACTGACTGTTGACACAATTATCAGTTATCCTTTTTTTTTAAACTGTTTTCTTAGAGGTAGATCATTTTTTGTTGTTATTTAATTATTTGCCTATTTAATTATTTATTTTTTGATAAATGAACACCAGGTAGCCACAGTCTGAGATACTACCAAAGGATGAGACACTCAGAACAGGGAGAAGACTCACCTCTTTGGATTGGCAGCAAAAATAAGAATCAACTCCAGGATTCCAACTAAATGTTGATCAGTATCAGAAAGAAAGACACAAGTCTAAACATCATCACTGATTCATCATTTTTTTTCAGCAAATCCTTTGTATCTCTTTTTAAAAAATATACAGCATCCTACTGTTTCTCCCAGCTCCCTATAATTTTTCTTGAAAGAAAAGCTATGCCAAACCTAGACAACACTTAAAAGCAGAGACTCACTTTGTCAACAAAGGTCCATCTAGTCAAACTTAAGGTTTTTCCAGTAGTCATGTATGGGTGTGAGAGTTGGACCCTAAAGAAAGCTGAGCACCTACGAATTGATGCTTTTGAACTGTGATGTTGGAATAGACTCTTGAGAGTCCTTTGGACTGCGAGGAGATCGAACTAGTCTATCCTAAAGGAAATCAGTTCTGGATATTCAGTGGGAGGACTGATGCTGAAGCTGAAGCTCCAGTACTTTGGCCACCTAATGTGAAGAACTGACTCATTGGTCTTTTCAGGCCCTGATGCTGGTAAAGATTGAAAGCGGGAGGAGAAGGGGACGACAGAGGATGAGATGGTTGGATGGCATCACCGACTCAATGGACATGAGTTTGAGCAGGCTCTAGGATATGGTGAAGGACAGGGAGGCCTGGCATGTTGCAGGCTATGGGGTTGCTAAGTATCAGACATGACTGAGTGACTGGACAACTCTATAGCATCTCCAACACCACGTCTCTAGAAGAGTGTACAATATTCTCAATCTGATTCCACCCTTGCCCTTGAATAGACTAATTTCTACATTGCATCCATCTGATCCTTTAAGACTCAGGTTAGATCACATCACCTTTCCTCAGAACAATCTACGGACCCCCTATGTACCTCTGAGTAGGAGTCAACATCTGTATAAGGGCGAATGAATACATGGTCTAAACTGTTTATCTTATTCTGCATGTGCTACTCAACTACCACAGACTGGGTAGCTTATAATCAACAGAGATTTGTTTCTCATGGTTTTGGAGGCTGGAAACCCGAGATCAGGGTGCCCACATGGTGAAGTGTTTCCACTTCCTGCTTGCAGACTTCTCACTGTGTCCTCAGGTGGCAGAAGGAGTGGAGGGTCCTGGGAGTCTCTTTTGTAAATGACCTAATCTCACAATGGCTCCACCTTCATCACCAAATCACCTCCCACAGACCCTGTCTCCCAACACCACCATCTTGGGCACTGTGTTTCACTGTATGAATGTTGGGGAGACATAAACCCTGATCTTACCTTTCTATGATTGTCTCATTGCACCACTTCCTTGGTCATTGTATCCAGATACACCCACCTCCTTGCTCTTGCTAAATACAGCCAACATCATTTCATGTCAGATTTGCATGTTCTGTTTCTCCTGGCTGAAATATCTTTTCATTGGCTAATCACAGGGCTCAGGCCCTGCTTATGACAAGCCTTTATCCACAGGGCAGCTTATCCCTCAGCCTTTCCCTGAAGAACCTGTTCTAAATTGTACCTATTCACAGCTCCATTTTGATCTTTTCCATCCTCTTTACTTGGTTTCTTTACTGTCTTCTTCGGGCTCCCTGTGTAGCTCAGCTGGTAAAGTATCTGCCTGCAATGTGGGAGATCTTGGTTCAATTCCTGGGTTGGGAAGTTCCCCTGGAGAAGGAAATGGCAATCCACTCCAGTATTCCTGCCTGGAGAATCCCATGGATAGAGAAGTGGGGCAGGCTACAGTTCATGGGATCGCAGGAGTTGGATACAACTTAGTGCTATCTTTCCTGTCCAGTTGGAATGTCTGCTCCCTGAAGTCAGAGCAGGAATACAGATGCAAATGTACAGAACGGGCTTATGGACACAGAGGGAGAAGGAGAGGAGTCATCTTTTGGGATGAATTGAGAGAGTAGCATTGACATATACCATTACTATCTGTAAAATAGATGGTTAGTGGGAAGCTGCTGTTTAGCATGAGGAGCTCAACTCGGTGCTCTGTGATAACCTATAGGGGTGGAAAGAAGGTTCAAGAAGGAGGGCATATATATATATATTCACTTTGTTCTACAGTAGAAGCCAAAATAACATTTTAAAACAATTACATTCCTATAAAAAAGAGCTTTTGTCTTTTTTTTTTTCACTCTATATATCCCATACCCAGAACAGTGCCTGGCACATGATATTTAATCAGTTTTTTCAAGTGAATTACAATCCTTGGTTAACAATATTTTTAATGGAAAAATTCACTTCCTACATCATAGAACAAAATCCTAGCTCTACCATTGCTGGCCAAGGAACGCATGAAGCTCTTGAGAGGATAGTGTCCATATGTTGAGGGTGGTGAGTACAAGGTCATAAATTCTGGGTTGAAATTTAGGAAAATGTAACAGTAAGGATTAAAAAGTACTGGATTCTCCTGCTGGAATCAGCCCTTGGGACATAACTGACTTAGAGCAGTTCCCCAGTCACATCCGTTTTTGGTCAGTCCTAGTAGCTTCCTTGGTTACTGCATATTTTTTCTGCAATGGACATCTCTTTTCATTAACCTACTATGAAATAGTATCCTATTTCACAGCTGTTTTACTAAATGTTGAAATCAAGTTGAGTATATAATTTCCACAGAGGGTGGGTAGAGGAGGAGGAAAGATATACTTGCAATAAAAATGCCAAGTAATATCTTCCTTAATTTTACACTGACCTCCAATTTAAGAAAAGCATTAAACTTCTGGTCATATACTTAGAACTTATTTCCCATTTCATTTAATCTGATGATGTCACCAAGGAAACTGGCTTACTTAGAGTGCTAAGAATGGCTGTTGTAAAATATTTCCTACCATGCCAGTCTTTGGGGAGCTTTATAACAATTTAATGAGAGAGAGAAAGGGAGAGTGAGAGGAAATTTAAATCAGCTAGAAAATTGGATAATAGAGGCTGTGCTCCTACACAGTTCCGCCAACAAGCTATGTTGATGTTGACTTTGGGAAACTACTGTTATCTTCCTGGACCTCACTTCTCTTTTGAACAAGGGCATAACACCTACCTTCCAGGGTTGTCAAGGATTAACACAAATAAGAAATACATATATAACTATAAATGTAAAACTCTGACACACGGTTTTGCTAAAATGCCTTAATTCTTTTTTATAGAATTCTGACTTATCCTCATTCATTTATTCAAATATGTATTGAGTATTTTAACTACATTCTGTGCTAAGCATTCAAGATGTGAAGATAACTCAGACATAGTCCTGGATCTGTGTTTTATCCCTGGATTGTTCAGATTTAGATTTCATTCTTCCTGCATTGACCAAAATCTGCTACCTTCCTCCACACACTTTTTTTTATTAGTGAATTAAAACTCCTTTTCTGTACGTGAAATATAATGAGATCATCAAATTGTATTCATGTATTCAGATTCAACGCATGAGTCACTTTTGGAAAACAGCTAGTTTTTGTAAAATACCTGATTATTAAAAAAAATATACTTTTTTTGGGGGGGGAACACAAAAAAGTGTTTTTGTTTCCTTCCCAGCTGAATTGAAATACATCTTATAATTTAGTTTCCTCCTCCACTGCTCATAAATGATTATAAACATCCTGGAGATTTTTTTTTCCCCTGACAATTCATTACATTGAATGGCACATGCAATATCCCATCTGTCTTTCCAAAGGCACATCAATATTGGCCTCCTTTGATTGAACTATCTAGACCAGCAATTCATTAACCTGTGACACATCAGCCCTCTTGTTTCATTATTGCTCCTTTAATGCTTCTCTGGTATTCAGAGATAACAGGGAGTTTCTTGTTTTCTACTTAAATATTTAGCTTTCTGAAATGCAATTATTTTCCATTCTGAGTGCTAGACCATAGCCTCTAGACACAAGGCTGTAAGTAAGAAAATATGCCAGTCATTATATAATGCTGAATAAACATGAACATTTTCACAGACTTTTCCTTTGGATTTTACTGTATTTTTCCTCTCTTTCTCTACATTTAATTTTTTTTGTTCCAGCTCTCATATTTAATCAGGTTGTGCATTAAAATAGAAACATAGTGATTTCTTTCATCTTCTTGGTAATCAATTGCCTTTGTTTTTAGTGGTTGAAAGTGGCAGTGGAATTAATCATTAGATGTCACCTGCTCCTGGAGGTAAATGTGTAAGTTGTAACATCACCTGATATTCCTAGATGCCATTGGGTACTGTCTACCACTTTCTTTTTATTATGTATGTCTTCTCTCTTCATCTCTGCTATATCAGAATTATTTTTGATTGTAAATATGAGCTGAGAATCATGCCATTGCTCCTTGACAGTTGATGTTCTAATGGGCAGGAGGAAAATAATCAAACAGATATGTCAAGTGATAAATTTAATTTCTTCATACAAGCTATGGAAATATCCCCAAATGAATGTAACCTGTTGGGTTTGAACTATCTATGTGATATCCAAGAAAAGATGGAAATATACAGATGGAGTTCAGGAGAGTGATTTAGAATAGAGAAGTCAATTTGAATTCAGTAGCTTCTTGGTTGTATGTGAAGGTATGTGGCTGGTTTGTGATTCAAGGAATATATGTCTAGAAAGATGATATGAGGGTATAAGATAGATTATGGCAGGGGAAGAAAAACACATTAAGGGAATATGTGTAAATACAAATTTATTAAATCCCTTGAGGAAGAGTAATCAGATAGGGAGAGAGACCAGCAACGTCTTAAAAGCAGGCCAGAGAGAGTTTCAGAAAGCAACTAGTCAATGATCTTACATATTTTATATAAGTGTTGAGTTACAAATCAAAGGAGCTCTGCTTGCTTGACTGAAATGATTATCTATTTGACTCTTTGCCTTTAGAAAGGCAAGTATGATAATAAGAAATATGATACTTTCATGTAATTTGCTTTTCCCCTCTATTCAGAAGGAAAGGAAGATGTCTCCTGCAACTTTATTATCTGTGGAGCAGCACTCATTTATATTCTGAGGCACTATCTAGTATTGATCTAGAGCGAAGCAAAGATACTTATTAAGAAAAAATATGGCAATTTATTGCAAATAGGAATAACATAGAGTTGAATCTCAATTGGTAATGCCTTTGAAAATAGATACGGTTTTAAATAATTCTATTTGGACAAGAAGGGGGATAGAAATAGGTTCTACTCATCTTGGGAATGAATTGTTGGAAATAGAAAATGTGGAAGAGGTTGTGGCAAGATGTGATTCTGTGGACCAGGCTCTAGTGTCTCCTGAAAAGTGGAAAACCCCATAAGTTTTGTCTGTATGTGATCCCAAACTCTCAGAAGGAGGTCATCTTCAGACTGCCATGACCTTCACAGGCTTTGGTGGAGCTATGTAGGAAGAACTTTGCCTCCCATCTTGGTATAAATTGGGGAATCAGTCACATTTTGGAATACATCTCTTTATCTTCTCTATTTATTGCTCTGGTTTTTACTCTGAATATATTTTTTAAGACAATGGTGACAATGAGACAATGAAATCAAAGGAGAGTTGTCTGGCTTCTTAACTCAGAAAAAACTTTGAGAAAATCCCAAAGGTCTTGAACTAATAAACAAGATAGATAACCAGGAGCATCTGAGTACAGATCAGGATATTATTCTTTCTGTTTATCTGAGCAGATGGTTATGTTAAAAAAAAATTGTCACTTTTAATCAATTCTGTGAAATCTCTGAGGAGGTTGGCCCTTATGCTAAATACTCATTTGATGAAGATTTTTCTAAAGCCACCATCAGCTATACTGAGTTACAGCAGGTTTTGCCTTTTGATTTAACGCATTTTTCCTAATATCTGTTAGCAGTTCAGGAAAATGAAATGTGTTACATGCTGACATGACGATACAGTTGGACAAGCTGTCATTAATATCATTGCAGGTTCTATTATCTCACGCTTGAGAAGCCTTCTGACCTACACATTACAGGGAGGGCTAGTATGCCACAACCAAACAGCTCAGGATATACAGTTAGAACTGAACTCAAAGCATTATTTTTATTCATACTGTGGCTTAGGCACACTATATAATTTCTCTTAATTTAAACAAAATTTGTAGTGTAGATGAAATTATTTATGCTGATCATGTGTATTATATTAGATCATATTAAAGTACCTGTCATAGTGCCTGACAGACAGCAAGATTCATGCGCACAGTTTATGTTCTCTGGTGTCTTTTCCCCCCCAATTGTTCCTTCCTTCCTCCCTTCTTTCCTTCCCCTTTTCTCTTCCTTTTTTCTTCTGAATAATCATGAAGCTCTTGTGCGTGCTAAGTCACTTCAGTCAGGTCTGGTTTTTTGAGACTCTGTGCACCTTAGCCCCCCAGCCTCCTCTGCCCACAGGATTCTCCAGGCAAGAATACTGGAATGGGTTGTTTTGACCTGCTCCAGGAGATTTTTCTGATCTAGGGATCAAACCATGCCTCTTATGTCTCCTGCATTGGCAGGTGGGTTCTTTACCATTAGCACCACCTTAGCAAGCTTACTTTACATCAAAGTCCTACAGAGTCCAATCTTTCTATTTCCAGTCTTTTCAATCATGTCACCCTCTGTTAATCAAAATGAATATTTCATTCTAAGAAAGATAACTTATCCGCAGCTCCCAGGCATGGTTTCTGTTTCTTGATCCAACATTTTTGTTGTGTGGTTCCCCATAATAGGAACATTCTGTCCATTTGAATCTTTTAGAATGAGCTGGTAATCCTTCTAAGGCCATCTTGACAAAACAATCAAAAAGGTGTCACTCTCTGAACTTTTATGATTATATACCCTTTGCTGACAAAGTCAAAGTATAGTCGAGGCTATGGTCTTTCCAGTAGTCATGCATGATGTGAGAGTTGGACTGTAAAGAAGGCAGAACCCCAAAGAACTGATGCTGTTGAACTGTGATGCTGGAAAAGACTTTTGAGAGTCCCTTGGTCAGCAGGAGATCAAGCCAATCAATCTTAAAGGAAATCCATCCTGAATATTCATTGGAAGGACTGATGCTGAGGCTGAATCTCCAATACTTTGACCACCTGTTATGAATAGTCAATTCATTGGAAAAGACCTTGATGATGGGAATGATTGAAAGCAGAAAGAGAAGACAGGGGTGACAGAGGATGATATGGTTGGAGGACATCACTGATTCTGCAGTCCATAGGGTCACAAAGAATCGGACATGACTTGGCGACTGAACACTGACAACCCTAAAATTCGAACTATACCTGGCTTCCATCATTAATTGAGTCATCAAATGCAATTTATATATAAAGCAATTTTATATCACTTTATCTGCTCCAGACTAGTCACTGTAGAAATCAAACATGATAGACACTAACCAATAAATTACAGAAAATTTAAAGGGAAAATATCTATAATTAATGTATTTTTACATGTATTTTAATCCTATCCTATTATTCATGAACATAGCACATATAAGTACAATGGAGCAAATAGGGCCATTCTTATATATTTACAAAATATGTGGACTTTTTAGAAGAAACAAAATTACATAACAGTGTATGATTCATTTTTCCCAGGAGTGAAAATCACTGTCAATAAGAGAAAAGGAGGGAACTACCTTTGTAATCATTTCTGAAGTTACCATCATGCTGACACAATAGTTAGGTATGAAATTGATTACTACGGTTGTGAAGGTATGTCTAGAACACATCTTCAGATGAGAGAAACAGGGCATCTGATTTCAGAGCAGAAGCTGAAGTGTCTTACACACATCCTCATACTGAGAATCAATACCTCATTTTTCAGCAAATCTTGACCCTTAAATGGATTTGCTTGTATTCCTCTGAACTAAATTGTTGCTTATTTCAATAATACTGAACAGTAGCCATATATTTCTACTTCCTTCATCATCAAATACATATTTTGAGTTGGTAATAATACAAGTTTATGTGGCTTATATTTTGTTAAAGAGGTTTTACTTTGTACGAAAGATAATTTTTTTTGTAGTGTATTGAACTTCTCAGGGAGGGGTGACAAACAAACATCAAATACTGCTAGCTCAACTGCCAACTTCTGTCTTTGTATAGACAAATACATTTAAAGCTTATAATGATACAGGCTTCATCGTCAGAGCATTCTTCTTTTTGTGTCTAAGGTATCATTAAAGGGAGAGGCAATTAAGATCATAATTTGGGTAAGAATGAATGCTTATTTATACATGCATAGCTTGTCTAGCCAGAATATAAAAACATTATTTTGTAAAAAAAATTATTTTCAGTTACTGTTTGAAGTCTGTTGCATAGCAACTAATTGTTCCTGGAATATACCTAATAGTATCTGACCCTGTGTAACACTACATCTATTTTTTAAAATTTAAATTCTGTCTCCAAAAATTAAAGATAATAATTACAGTGACATGAACATTTCAAAGATAAAGGCTTATCCTTTTTAAATTGATATTGATGACAATTCTGTTCAGGGAATACGTTTTGTTCTTCAATGTGCATGTCAGTGTAAAACTTTTAATCCAGAATGATACTAAAAGAAATGTTTTTCACCTAAGATATTTAGGTCAGCAAAGGAGTAAAGACTTGGGTGAGAGCTCAACTGACCAACAATTTGTTAACAAGATTATAAAAATGTAAGCAATGGTGATTTCTCTGTTTTGCTTTGCTGATGTTTCTGTGTTTTGAAAAATATGTTTTATTCTATTGCAGATTCCAAGTTAAAAATCCCAGAATTTACTTGGAATAAATATATCAATTCTCTTGCTTATGGAGAAATCTTGATAGTGACATATTTAAAGTCTTTTTATTTGTAAGATTATGTTAATAATAGTATAATAATAAAAGATAAAATATCAAGAGAACTTGATTTCCACTTCCAACACTTATAGATAGGTATGTGATTGTTAGACAAATTGTCTAAACATAGATTAGTAATTTCATATATAAAGATAATAAACATCAAATAGAGTGGAGGGTGTAGGAATTAAACATGATAACTCATAAAAATGCATCTTATTGTGCTTGACAGATAGCACATGATTAGTTCAATTTGTACATCAATTCTTATGTTTCATTTCAGATATTTTATTTTATTTACGGAACATTTTCCTTTGAGCCATACTATCTTGTAGTTGGAATTTTGGTAAATTGGATGGTAAGCCTGTATTTTTATGTGATTCTAGATTATTAGATTCCAAATGGAAAATAGTCCACTCTTCTTTATTCTTATTTCACCAATATAGTTAGAATGAAAGAAGCTAGAACTCAGCTCTGTGCTATAAAGAGAGGAAGGAGGATATAGCAGTAGCTCATAGCCATGTCCTTCCTCAGAGGCACAGACCAATCAAGGCATGTGGTAGATGATGAAAAATGAACATTCATCCCAGTATTACAGTAACATAGGGATGCTTACCAAGTTCTGCTGCTGCTGCTAAGTCACTTCAGTCGTGTCCGACTCTGTGCGACCCCATAGACGGCAGCCCACCAGGCTCCCCCGGCCCTGGGATTCTCCAGGCAAGAACACTGGAGTGGGTTGCCATTTCTTTCTCCAGTGCATGAAAGTGAAAGGGAAAGTGAAGTCGCTCAGTCGTGTCTGACTCTTAGCGACCCCGTGGACTGCAGCCCACCAGGCTCCTCCATCCATGGGATTTTCCAGGCAAGAGACTGGAGTGGGGTGCCATTGCCTTCTCCATACCAAGTTCTAGGAGGAACAAAGATGATAAGGCGAGTAATTGAAGTAAATACCAGCATTAAAATGCATTGCAAGAATGAAGAAATGATATCAATCTAACAATCTATAATTTTAAAGGAGTGAATATAATTTGTTTTATGGGACTCCTAAGAATCAATTGCCTAAGTACCATATGATTTAGAAGCATGGATGAAGATGCTTTAGGAATTAGAAAGTTTTCTATCAGTGCAAATAACAAATTATATTATTAGTGCAAATAGTAAATTATAATTTATTATAACAAATTATAGCAAATTATCATAAACTTAATAGCTTTAAAAATAAAGAATTATTATGTTACAGTTCAGAGGTTAGAAGTCCAGTTTTTTTCTTGCCAAGGATAAAAACAGCATCCTTACCTTCCATATTCCAGCTTCTAGGGAGTGCCTATATCCCCTTCCAGCAACAACATCTCTCTGACTTCTGCCTATGAGGTGACATCTCCTTCTCTGACTGTGATCCCACTGCCTCCCTCTAATAAGGATCCTGTGATTACACTGGGCCCAAACAGATAATCCAGGATAATCTCTGCATCTCAAATTCCTTAGCTCATCCCACTGCAGAGCCTCTTTGCCATATAAAATAACACATCAACAGGTTTGGAGGATTAGGATGTGATACCTTTAGGGAGGGGGACATCATTGAGCCAAACATGGTGCTTAGTGGGCTAAGTACAATATAAGACTACCATGTAATTAGGGCTTCCCAGGTGGCACTAGTGATAAAAAAAACCCCGCCTGCCAGTGTAGGAGACAAGAGACATGCAGGGTTAAACCCTGGATGGGGAAGATCCCCTGGAGGAGGGCAAGGCAACCCACTCCAGTATTCTTGCCTGGAGAATCACATGGACAGAGGAGCCTAGCAGGCTATACTCCATAGGGTCGCAAAGAGTTGGGCATGACTTAGCAACTAAGCACAGCCTGTAACTGAGTATAAGTAGTCAGTATGGCATCAGGCTTTCAGTGACAGAAAAACAAATCTTTTTAATGGAAGAAATAGTTCAGCTCAACTTTGCTGATCACAGAGCTTCTTGCAGAAGATTGGGAATAGAATGATGAGTGGATTTAAAAACATGATGTGTAGTTATTTAAATTTGAAAAGGTTTTTTGAAAAGATTTGTGTACAAAAAGAGAATACAGTACATTTTTTTCTCAAATATTTATAAGGGTGTCTGCCAAATGAAGCAAGGATTGGCATTGTTTTGTTAGGTTCAAAGAGCTAGAAACAGCACAGTTAGCAGAAGTAGCAGTGTGGCAAGAGTTTGAGTCAGTGTGAAAGAAAACACGTGTTCTTCCCTGGTTGTTTTCCTTCTCTAGATGTCTTCAAGCTTGAATCTTGTCAAATCTTGTATGGCTATGTGATAATAGACATTAAGCCATCAGATAAGTTGAATTCAACTATATTATTTTTTAAGTTACTTAATCTTGCTATTCTCTAGCTTCATTCTAGAGTTTATTATTATTAGTTTTCTTCCCCATCTGACAAGTAAGAACTGCTTGATATAAGACAATATAATAAGAGATCTTCAACCAAGAGTTGAGTGAATCAGAAAGGGAACCAAAGGATCTCTGTGAAATTCATATGTTATGAATGAAAAACTTATGTTTAAATGATATAATATAAAGATAACACTTTGAACACACACATAGTGCCGGAGAGGTTTAATGTAATTGTAGAAAAAAAGAAAATCAAAAATAGTTCATTTCCAAGAACATGAGAGGGCCACCCAGTGAGTGAGAATTATATCTGTTCACATTTGTAAAACTGTATACAAATACTGTATATACATTATGTTATGAATCCATTGAGGAGAAGGCACAGATGGCATCACCTAAATTTGTACACAAAATAATGTATTTATGGATTGTTTTCTTTGATGAAATTAAAATACCTAAGTCCCTTCAATGACATCAATGAGTTTTGATAAAAAAGTTAGATTCTCTGTTAGAACTACACAGTCTTAAATGCTAAGGGAGCATATCTGTCTTTTTCTATCTGCCTGTCACTTTCCCATTTGATTTACCTTAATTCGTAAAAGCACAATTTAAAAGCTAACTAAGTCTCAAACCCTGAATGTAGCTTAAAAATAAAAAAAGAAAAAGATATTCTTTTTAAGTCTTTTTAATATAAAAATTACTTTGATGTGATTTGATGTAAGGGAAAGTATAATAACAAAAAATTAGTTAGCCATTAGGAAAATGAAGATGAGAAGTACACTGACTGAAAAAGAGATGAAGAGTGAACAAAACATGATGAAAAGCTTGCAGAAAGACAAATTTGTTATTTTTTCATAAAATTTTTTTCATAATTTCTGGTGAAGAAATGACTTATGATGCTTTAGAGCTTGAAGAGTTGGAAAGAATTAGGTGGACATATAAGGAAGAAGAAAATTATCCAAAAGACACAATTAACTAAAAAGACAATGGAAGTTAAATGATTAAAATAGTTAAAATGATAAAAAGCAAAGAGTATAATTTTCATATATAGTTGGTTATAAAAATCAGGTTTATCTAATATCAAGTTGAAGTTTTATCTCAATGTTTTTTAGAAAAAAAGAAAAATTCACAGTGCTTTTTAGAAAACAAGAAATGTGTGAATGACAGAGAAAGACTTGAGCCAGGTTAGCGATACAAAGCATAGTTTTCAAGAACCTACATGAAGTTCAACATTGATATAACAAAGGGATGCATCCTTACAGTGGAAAAGGGTCAAAGAGCTATTAAAAACAGAAAATTAAGACTTAAATTAGCTTCAAAACTAGAAACCAATCATTCTTCTCTTAAAAACATTCAACATCTCTTCGAAACTTATATCCTGTTTCATCAAGGAAGACACTAACCTACATACCAAGAGAGAAGGCAAATTCCTACCAGGTCCCTTATGTGCCAAGCACAATCACTATCTAGTAACTAAGAGATAAGAGATTACGACTATCACATGTCAATTTGCTTTGTCTTTGTTGAAGTTAAGAATTGACTACTGAATATAACGATGTTTTAACATGTTTCTATATAAACTCCAAATCTGAAAAGTAAAGACAGTGTGGTTTAGCAACAAGCAGTCTTATAGTTTGGCGATAGTGTCTCTCTGGATGATGTTATCTATCACCTAAACTCAAGGATTGAAGTTATTTTCCACCAACAAAGGGCTGACACAGAGGTAAATATGTCCTGAAGATATTTTACAGGTGGGAGCTTGGAAAAACTTGTCTTTAATATGCAGCAAAAGCAATTATATATTGCCTCCAAATAGACAGATCATGGGCAGGTTATGACAACAGATGGTCTTTTCACGTAAAGACATTCATCTTTAGCAAAAGAAAGCATCCATGAGTGATACTGAGCAGGTGGTACTCTCCTGATCTCTCCGCTCCCCAGTCACCACCTGGAGAGCCAAGACTAATTGAATTTTCCATAGCATGCTCTAATTAAGGCAAATGAAGCTGGTCAACTCATACCAAACAGTTAAAAAGAAGGTGAATTCAAAGCATTCCCAGTTTACCAAATTGAGTTTCCTAGTCCTCATTGGGTTATTTCAGATATTAATTTGAAAATGAACTCATATTTCCTATCTTTTGCTTTATTCTTAAGGATACTGAAACCAGGGATAATTGTGAGTCAACTAAGGTCATAGAAAAAGTTGATAAGAATTCAAGATCTCTAGTATTTTGTCTCAATTTTTAATTTTATTAGAAAATCTAATTTTAAAGATCCTTTCCTGTAAAAATGGAAGGGTATACTCCTTTGGTGATCCAAACCACATTGTCTAATTACTCCTGGTGCCAACTCTGTTGTCATGATCCAGTGGAAGGACCACTGGTGTTGAAGTAAGAAAATGTTTAAGTTGAGAGGATTGTATTGCTAAGTAGTAGCTTTCTATAGATTAGTGTGATGGTTATTTACTAGCAACTCTCTGCTGGAGTAGAAGACTTCATACTAAATTTCAGACTCTTTTGCTAGGAAGGCAATAGAGAGAAATAACTAAAACAATCATTAGAGGGAAACAAGATGGTGGGAAGAGGAGAGAAGAGACTGCCTTTTTTAAAAAAAGCAATATTTAAGGTTTTTAAAAAAGGTTTTAAAAAAACTATTTATTTTTTGGTTTATTTTTGGCTGCATCATGTCTTAGGGCACACAGGATCTTCATTGCACCATGTGGGATTTTTCATTGTGGCTCATGGCATCTTTAGCTGTGGAGCAGGCTCTGGAGCATGTGGGCTCTATAGTTGCAGCAGGTGGGCTTAGTTGCTCTGTGACATGTGGGGTCTTAGTTCACTGACCAGGGATTGAACCCATGTTGCAAGGTGGATTCTTAACAACTGGACCACCAGGGATATCCTGAGACTTCTTATTTTCAGTTTTCAATAGTGTTATTCCACAGCATGGATACTGCAGCTCCACTTTCTTTTTTTTTTTATTTTATTTTATTTTATTTTATTTTTTTTTTATTTTAGTTGGGGGCTAATTACTTTACAATATTGTAGTAGTGTTTGCCATACATCGACATGAATCAGCCATGGATTCACATGTGCTCCCCCTCCCAAACCCTCCTCCCACCTCCCTCCCCCTCCCATCCCTCAGTGTCATCCCAATGCTCCATCCCTGAGCATCCGTCCCATGCATAGAACATGGAATGGTGTTCTGCTTCACATATGACAATATACATGTTTCAATGTTATTGTCCCAGAACGTCCAACCCTCACCTCCTCCCTCAGAGTCCACAGGACTGTTCTATGCATCTGTGTCTCTTATTCTGTCTCACATATAGGGTTACCATTACCATATTTCAAATTCCATATACATGCATTAGTATACTGTATTGGTGCTTTTCTTTCTGGCTCACTTCACTCTGTATAATGGGCTCCAGTTTCATCCATCTCAATAGAACGGATTCAAATGTATTCTTTTTAATGGCTGAGTAATATTCCATTGTGTATATGTACCACAGCTTCCTTATCCATTCGTCTGCCGATGGACATCTAGGTTGCTTCCATGTCCTGGCTATTGTAAACAGTTGCAGCTCCACTTTCTTTGGGCACTTCCAGCACCAGCTGTGCTGCAAACCCTCAAAAAGACTAGGACCAAGCAATTCCATCTCCTTCAGTGGTTCCAAGCTCCAGGTTCATCTGAGGTCTTGGAGCATGAAATAACTTTGATGAGATAGTTTATACTAGCATTGCGATTTAGGGTAAACAATTGTTTCTGTATGTCTGAGACTATGGGGCTTGAGATATCAGTTTGATTAGACAGTCTGTGCTAAGAAATGCTGATTCTTACCTGACTCAAAAATCAAGTAGCTAATACTTGGCCTTGCATTTTGTTGGGGAGTTTGGGATGAAGTTACTTTTACAGAAGAGCTCAAAGATATCACTATGTGTATCACTTGAGGAGGAACCAGGGCCCTGCCCCAAGGCTGCACTCTTGTCTCTTGGCTGCTCTTCCCTTGTCTGTGCTTTCTTTTCCTTCCCTGATTAGTAACTGCTCAAACCTGCCCTTTGGGATTCAAGGAAGCTCATAGAGGCTGGAGTTTTTTCCCTATAAACGAGAAATGGGGGACAGAAAGGCTCTGTACCCAGGACCCCCACAGTGTCCTGCTTGGTTTCACAGGACTTCGTGAGCTTCTTCAGTTAACAACCCTTTGCCCCTGTTCTCATGCTTCATGATGAGGAGAATGAAGTGTATTTATATGATTTCTCTAGGAGAGGACACAAGGGAACATGTGTCTGGCTTCTCTTGGACTTCAATTCATCTTTTCCCTTTGCAAATTTTAATCTATATTCTACTGTAATAAAACATAACCACAAGAATAACAGCTTTCCTGAATTCTGTGAATTTTTCTGGTGAATCATAGGTCCTGAGTGTGGTCTTGGGGGGACCTGACATACCTCAGCTTCTTGTTTGATCTTTCATTCTTAATAACATCTATGTAAAAAATTGTTGAACTCAATATCCACTCTGCTTGAAATACTTTGAATTTTTTTCCTAATTGGACATTGACTGATAAACTGCTAATTAGCATGTTTAGTGCATATTGCTTATAGATGTAATGAATGATTTTATATGATTTATGAGTCTGATATTCCTGTCCCAGAAATATTCTCTCTTTCTCACTGTCTGAGGCATGGGGCATCTATATCTAAAAGAAAGATTGCTTTTAATCTTTTCTTATTCTATCTTTTAAGAGACAAGCTTACATTATCTCCTAATTTGGTGTATCAGACTTCAGCTCTTCACTCCAAATTCCAGAATTATTATTTCAGGTACCTCCTCTTTTAATATTTCTCCAGCCTTCTTGAGGTATAATTGACAAATATAATTGCCTATGTTTAAAGTGTACTGGAGAAGGAAATGGCAACCCACTCCAGTATTCTTGCCTGGAGAATACCATGAGCAGAGGAGCCTGGCAGGCTACTGCCCATGGGGTCACAAGAGTCCGACATGACTTAGCAACGAAACCACCACCACAAAGTGATGATTGGTTTTAAACATACTCTGTGAAAGGATTACCACAATCAGATTAATTAACACACCAATCACTTCACATCAGTTCAGTTCAGTCACAGAGTCATGTCTGACTCTTTGCAACCCGATGGACTGTAGCACCCCAGGCCTCCCTATCTATCACCAGAGTTTACTCAAACTCATGTCCATTGAGTCGGTGATACAATGCAACCATCTCATCCTCTGTTGTCCCCTTCTCCTGCCTTCAATCTTTCCAAGCATCACAGTCTTTTCAAATGAGTGAGTTCTTCGCAGCAGGTGGCCAAAGTATTGGAGTTTCAGTTTCAACATCAGTCCTTCCAATGAACACCCACGGCTGATCTCCATGATGGACTGGTTGGATCTCCTTGCAGTCCAAGGGACTCTCAAGAGTCTTCTCCAACACCACAGTTCAAAAGCATCGGTTCTTCAGCACTCAGCTTTCTTTATAGTCCAACTCTCATATCCATACATGACTACTGGAAAAGCCATAGCTTTGACTAGACGGACCTTTGTTGGCAAAGTAATCTAGGTTTGTCATAACTTTTCTTCAAGGAGCAAGTGTCTTTTAATTTCATGGCTGCAAGTCACCATCTGCAGTGATTTTGGAGCTCCAAAAAATAGTTTGTCACTGTTTCCACTTTTTCCCCATCTATTTGCCATGAAGTGATAGGACCAGATGCCATGGTCTTAGTTTTCTGAATGTTGAGTTTTAAGCCAACTTTAGAGGTCTTTTTTTTTTTTCCTTGTGGTAAGGGCACTTTAGATCCTCTGTCTTAGCAAATTTCAAGTGTACAATACAGTATCATTAACTACAACCACCATGCTGTATGTTAGACTCTTTAACTGAAGGCATCTCCTTATTACCCCACCCTAGCCCCTGATATCCATTATTTTCCTCTGTTTTTATAAGTTTGCTATTTTAAATTTACATTTCATGTGTGAGTGATGTTATACAGTATTTGATTTCTCTGTCTGATTTATTTCACTTAGCATGATGTCCTCCAGATTCATCCATGTTGTTGCAAATGGCAGGAGTTCCTTTTTTTCTCATGACTGAATACTGTCATAGTGTGTTTCTGTGTGTACCACATCTTCTTTATTCATTCATCTATCAATAGATCTTTAAGTTGTTTACACGTCTTCTCTATTCTGAGTAATGTTACATGGGAGTGTAGATATTTCTTCAGAATACTAATTTTGTTTTCTTGGGGTGTATTTTGTTTTCTTTAATTCTCTTGTGTTGGTGGTTTCATTTGCTATGCATAAGCTTTTTAGTTTAATGTAGCCCCACTTATTTATTTTTCCTTTTGATGCTCTTGCTGTTGATGTCTAATCCAAAAAATCATTGCCAACACCAAAGTCAAGAAACTTACCCCCTGTTTTCTTCTAAGAGTTTTATGGTTTCCATCCTTATGTTCAGGTCTTTGATCAATTTTGAAATGATTTTTGTGAATGGTGTAAGATAAAGGTTAATTTTCATCTTTGGCACATGAATTTTTCTATCCCTTTATTGTCAGTGTCCTTTAATCTGCATTGAGTCTCTTGTAGGCAACATATAATTGGGTCTTTTTTTTATTCTTTCATCCACTCTAGGTTATTGTTTGGAAATTTTAATCTATTTACATTGAATGCAACTATTAATTGGTAAGATCTTATTAATGCTGTCTTATTAATTGCTTTCTGGCTGTTTTGTAGTCCTTTGCTCCTTTTTTCCTTTCTCATTCTTTCTTTAGAATTACCAATTTGATTTTCTTTTCCTTACCATTGTATATCTATTATAGGCTTTTCTTTTGTGGTTACCATGAGGCTTATGTAAAATATCTTAAAATTTTAGCAGTCTATTTTAAGTTGATAGCAACTTAATTTTGATAAAATACAAAATCCTATCTTTTGCCTTCCCCTCCATACACATTTTATATTTTTGAAGTTACAACTTTTTTATATTGTGTATTCATCAAAAACTTGTAGCTGTAGTTATTTTAATACTTTGGTCCTTTAACATTTATACTACAATTATTACCCCACCATATTACACTGTTAAAATATTCTGAATTGGACTATGTCATTAACTTTACCAGGATGTTTTAATATTTCATGTGTTTTCGTGTTATTACTTATTGTCATTTCTTTTCAGTTGAAGAACTCCTTTCCGTCTTTCTTGTAAGTCAAGTCTAGTGGTGATGAAATTCCTCAGCTTTGGTTCTCTGGGAAAGCCTCTATAGCTCTTAAATTTCTGAAGTACCATTTTGTCAAGTAAACAGTTCTTATTTGACATTTTCCCCCTACGATTTTAGTATATCACTCCATTCTCTCCTGGCCTGCAACTTTTCTGCTGAGAAATCTGCTAACAGTCTTATGGGGATTTCTTTTCACATGAGGAATGTTTCACTCTTGCTGTTTTTTTTTTTTAATTAGTTTATTTATCTATTTTTTAACTTTACAATATTGTATTGGTTTTGCCAAACACTGACATGAATCCACCATGGGTGTACATGTGTTCCCCTTCCAGAACCCCCCTCCCACCTCCCTCCCCATCCCATCCCTCTGGGTCATCCCGGTGCACCAGCCCCGAGCACCCTGTATTATGCATCGAAACTGGACTGGCGATTCATTTCACATATGGTAATTTACATGCTTCAATGCCTTTCTCCCATAGAATCCATAATACTGTTCTATATATCTGTGTCTCTTTTGCTGTCTCACATACAGGGTTATCTTTACTGATTAACTAAATACCATATATATATATATGTGATGGTATACTGTATTGGTGTTTTTCTTTCTGGCTTACTTCACTCTGTATTATAGGCTCCATTTTCATCCACCTCATTAGAACTGATTCAAATGTATTCTTTTTAATGGCTGAGTAATATTCCATTGTGTATATGTAACCACAGCTTCCTTATCCATTCGTCTACTGATGGGCATGTAGGCTGCTTCCATGTCATGGCTATTATAAACAGTGCTGCGATGAACATTGGGGTACATGTGTCTCTTTCAATTCTGGTTCCTCAGTGTGTATGCCCAGCAGTGGGATTGCTGGGTCATATGGCAGTTCTATTTCCAGTTTTTCGAGGAATCTCCACACTGTTCTCCATAGTGGCTGTACTAGTTTGCATTCCCACCAACAGTGTAAGAGGGTTCCCTTTTCTCCACACCCTCTCCAGCATTTATTGCTTGTAGACTTTTGGATAGCAGCCATTCTGACGGGTGTGAAATGGTACCTCATTGTGGTTTTGATTTGCATTTCTCTAATAATGAATGATGTTGAGCATCTTTTCATGTGTTTCTTAGCCATCTGTATGTCTTCTTTGGAGAAGTGTCTGTTTAGTTCTTTGGCCCACTTTTTGATTGGGTCGTTTATTTTTCTGGAATTCAGCTGCAGGAGTTGCTTGTATATTTTTGAGATTAATTGTTTGTCCATTGCTTCGTTTGCTATTATTTTCTCCCATTCTGAAGGCTGTCTTTTCACCTTGCTTATAGTTTCCTTTCACTCTTGCTGTTTTTAAAATTATCTCTCTGTCTTTGATTTTAGAGTTTTATTAGATCATGTCTTAGAAAAAAGTTCCTTGGGCTGAATTTATTTTGGAACCTGTAAGCTTCATGAACTTGGATGTCCCAACCCTTCCTCAGATTTGGGAAGTTCTTAGACATTATTTCTCTAAATAAGATGCTGCTCCTTTCTCCTCTCCTTTTGGGCCTTTAATAATGTATAAATTATTTTACTTAATGGTATCTCATATTTTACATAAACTTTAAGCCTTTTTTAACCTTTTTGTTGTTGTTGTTATTGTTCTCCATTGAGTAGATTATCAAGTTACCTGTTTTTAAGTCCATAGATTGTTCTGTTTGACAAGTCTGCTGTTGATTCTGTCGCGTTTTCCAGTTCATTCATTGTATTCTTTGACTTCAGATTTTCTGTTTGGTTATTTACATGATTTCTATCTCTCTGTCAAACTTTTTTTTTTTTTCTTGGTTTGTTTTCCTGATTTTGCAAAATGGTCTTTCTGGGTTTTCTTTCTAGTTCACTGACTTTCCTTTAAACAACTATTTTTAATTTTTGGCAAACAAATCACAGCTATCCTTTTTTTTTTTTTTTTTGGATTTGATTGCTGGACAAATATTGTGTTCTTTTGGTGGTGTCATGTTTCTTTGATTTAGTGTATTTTTGGAAGTCTAGTGTTGCTGACTTTGCATTTGAACAAATAGTCACCTCCTCTAGTCTTTACTGACAAGCATTGGAAGAGAAAGAAATACATGGTTAGCCTTGCTAGGAATTCTGAGGCTTTCTTGATCTTTTCTGTGGGACTGCTTGCCCCACTTTCTTTGTCTCCTTTTTGTGGGGTATTGTTAAACTTGCACATCTTCCTTAAATCCTGCAAAGCCAGGCCCAATACTTACAGCTTCCCATTTGCTTCCTTCAGAGTGTGCTACCTAAATCCTCAAGTTTGTGTGCCATCCCCCAATCCTGCAGAGTGGGGTTGGCTTCATGAGCACAATAACCACCTCTGTGAGATGCCCTATATTCACAGTTCACATGGCCATAACCAGGGAGCTGGCCACAAAAAGTGTGGGTGAATGATATGGTACATTGTGGGTGCCTATAACTGAGCAGGACCCCATGAGCCCTTGGGAAAGGCCTTCGCCTATATCCTCTGCTTTAGTTCCTCTCTGAAGGACCTAGATAATATTATCTGATGCATGTTTCCTGAGTCGTTTTGTAGATGGTAATATTATATCCAAATTAACTACTTGATGACCCATGGAGCTACTGGCACCTGAGGATTGATAATGTTAGCCCCCGTGACACCTCCTTGTTACCTCAACATCAATCAGTCAGAGAATTGTACACAAGCTGATCACACATTCTGGGGACACCTCCTCCCAACAACAGACTTTTAAAAGTGTTTTGCTGAAACCCTTTGGAGAGCTCATGATTTTTTAGGGCATGAGCCACCTGTTCTCCTTGCATGGCCCTGCAATAAACCTTCATCTGCTCCAAACTCCAGTGTTTCAGTTGGTTTTGCCTCACTGTGCATCAGGCCATGAGCTAGTGTTGGGGAATCTGAAGGTGAGAAATCCGCAGAGACTTGTGGGCAGCCTTCTTGGTTACCTCCATGAATTACTTAGCAAGATACACATCCCTTCCATGCTCTCTGAGAGCTCTTGCTGCTGCTGCTATTGTTCTTGTTGTTCAGTCACTAAGTCATGTTCAACTCCTTGTGAGCCCATGGACTGTAGCATGCCAGGCTCCATGGGGTCTTCTAGGCAAGAATACTGGAGTGAGTTGCCATTTCCTTCTTCAGGGGATTTTCCTGGACCTGTCTCCTGCATTAGCAGCAGATTCTTTACCACTGAGCCACCAGGGAAGCCCCATGCTGCTGTTACCCTAGCTCTTTCTCAACCCCATTGTGCAGCTCATCTCAATGTTTTGGATGAAGCAAAAGAAAAGTGGGCATCTTTGGAAGCATCCTGCACAGCTGAGGAAGCCAGGTGCTCAATCACGTGCTCTCATCTTGCCAGAGGGTGAGATGGTGGGCTGAGACACTTTGTCTTTGCACAAGTTATTTTAAGTCTATAATTGCTATCTTTTATATAAAATTTGCGTTTCAAGAGGTTTAAGGTGAACTTTTAGAACTCAACAGTGTTAATATTGGAGTTAAGAATAAAATCCTTAATTAGCTTAAGTGGGTAGACAATCTTCTGGAGGCAGAAAGGAGGCACTATGGTGGGAACAGGGTGATACAAGTGAAACCATTCCTCTTACCCTTTTCAGCATGTACAGTCATAAATGTTTTTATTCCAGTGTTGTGCTAGAGCTTCTTCACTGGATCTTTAGGCTTCAACAAGGGTACTCTCACTCACAAGCAATTGCCAAAATTGGTGTTCCTTGTGGGCAAAAATGTAGGAAACTCCTATTCTGCTGTCTTGCTGATTTTTTTTAAACCATTTAGATATCTCCTGTCTTAAAAACTTTTTAAAATTTTTATCCAAGCATGATCTTTAGAGATAGATCTTTCACTTACCTGGTTAAAATTGGAATATTCATTTACTCCCTGTAGGTTTCAATTTTCTTGTGTTGAACATGGTTAAATACTTTGCAGAGTTATTGGGAGGGTTACATAAAATAGTGTGTGATAGAAGTTTTTTATAAAATTCATGTTCATAAATTATGACCATTATTTTAAAAATGAATATGGCTCAGTTGTTAAGAATACTGACTATGGAGTTAAATAGACATGTGCCCAAGTTTTGTTATAATAACTGGATGACATATTGATAATAACTTGTCAAGTATTAAAGCCAGTTATAGGGCTGATGTTCAATAAATGGTGAATAGCCATTATTCTATTCTTTGTCAATTGTTCTAGGCCCTGTACCTTCATGTGTAGATTTGTTGTTTTCTATATATTTTTTACAAGTGAAAATTTAGCTTCCTCAATGCTGCCACTAAAAAGATCATCTACTCACTAAGTTTAACTGAGAATTTACTTCTTAACTCCAATATTAACACCATTGAGTCATAAAAGTCTCACACTAAACAGTCTTAAAACATTAGTTTTTATACAAAGATAAAATGTGGTGACATAATTTCCCCCTTAGATAAACGTAAAAATTCTTAATAGTTTTAGAAAAAGGCCATTCTTTTTCCTGGCAATGGGAAATTTATAATTTATATTTAGGTACATCAGAAATGTCAATTTGCCAACTTTTCTAGGTAAAATGAAAACAAACATTTTTTTACTGTTGATTTCACTGATTTATTTCCAGGTAGATTTTAAAAATGATTTTCATTTTACAGAAGATACTATTAATATATGAAGAACACAATTTGTCAAAGATATAGAAGCAGGTTTCTTTATAATCTATGAAAAATTGTGTGAAGAACAACTTGGAGAAGAACAACCTGGGATGGAGTGGAAATCTCTACTGCAATTTTGAACACATTAAATTTGAGATCTTTTTAGTTATTGAAGTAGTTACCTGGTGAGCCATTAGATATTTGAGTCCAAACCTGAGAGGAGAGGTTTAGAAAGGAGACACAAACTTGAGAGTTATCATATAGATTGTTTTTAAAACCATGAAACAGGATAGATCATAGGTTGAGTATATATCAAAAAAAAAAAAAAAGAACAGATTCAAGAACTGACTCTGAGGGCTACACAAAAGTTTAGAGTTAAGAAATAAGATTAATCCCAAAGGAAAAATAGTAACTACCTGTGAAAGACTGAAGAAAATCCAGGAGAAATTAACTTAAAACAAGCCTATGAAAAAATAGCCTGGCTAAGATAATACCCTATAAAAATTTCTGTGCATCTCATTTTCTTACCCTTGTTGCCTAAGATTATTTATTCAATCTGAAGGTGAGACATCTGCTCGTAACAATAACTGGCTGAGTTCTTAAAATTTGGATCTGATGAACATGAAAGTGAAAGAGGAGAGTGAAAAAGTTGGCTTAAAACGCAACATTCAGAAAACTAAGATCATGGCATCTAGTCCCATCACTTCATGGCAAATAGATAGGCAAACAATGAAAACAGTGACAGACTTTATTTTGGGGGCTCCAAAATGGTGACTGCAGCCATGAAATTAAAAGACGCTTGCTCCTTGGATGAAAAGTTATGACCAACCTAGACAGCATATTAAAAAGCAGAGACATTCCTTTGCCAACAAAGGTCCATCTAGTAGTCATATAAAAAAAAGTATGGATGCTTTTGAGCTGTGAGACTCTTGAGAGTCCCTGGGACAGCAAGGAAATCCATAAAAAGGAAATCAGTCCTGAGTGCTGATGCTACATAGACAAAGTTTGGGTGGACTCAGGGAGTTTGGTGAGGGATTTGACGGGAGAGCCTGGCGACTTGATGGGTGGCGTCTGAGAGTCGGACACGACTGAACTGAACTGAACTGAACTGAACTGAATGGGGTCGAAAAGAGTCCGACACGACTGAGTGACTGAACTTAACTGAACTAAGCAGAACATGAATAAGTATAGATAATCTTTTGCTGAGAAAGACTGAATCTATACTATATATGAAAATTGTATATATCATAATATTTTATCTACCTCTGAGTGTGTGCATGCTAAGTTGGTTCAGTCGTGTCTGACTCAATGTGACCCCATGGACGATAGCCTGCCAGGCCCCTCTGTCCATGAGATTCTCCAGGCAAGAATACTGGAGTTGCCATATGCTCCAGCAGAGGATCTTCGCAACCCAAGGACAGAACATTCAATTCTTATGTCTCCTACATTGGCATATGGGTTCTTTACCACTAGTACCATGACCTCAGTACCTCTCACTATACCATGAAGCTTTGTAGCAACATTCAGTGTCTTTTTTCGAATAACTGGTGAAAACTAGTCCACATTTTTTGGTAATGATGCTGATATTTTTCTTTTTTAGGGCCTCTTCCTCTTACTTAACCTAGTCATTTATCTGAACCAAAAATCATATCACTTAATTGATATACAGATTTGTCTGCCTCCAACAGACTCTGCTACATATTGGCTGCTTGATTTAGATTTCAAGTAGTAGTATCTGGCTTTCCTGCTATTGTAGCACAGCTGTATAACCTTATTTATTGTGTGTCCTTTTCTACATTCTGTTGGTCAATGACAATGGGAGGAATTTTGACCTTTGGCTACAAAGTAAATTACTGACTAGAA
Source organism: Okapia johnstoni (assembly GCA_024291935.2). Classification (NCBI taxonomy): domain Eukaryota; kingdom Metazoa; phylum Chordata; class Mammalia; order Artiodactyla; family Giraffidae; genus Okapia; species Okapia johnstoni. The sequence goes on from CM044310.1 coordinate 31,254,592, forward strand.
TGTGAGCTAAGTTATGATTTCCTTCACTGAGCAGAAACTTACTAATAAATTGCCTATGTTGTAAAGTTAAATTTACTCCTTGTTTGTAAGTTCAGTGAGTTTATCATTTTCAAAAATGTCAATCTCAATATCATATAGGAAACACTAGGCTATCAAACTGGTGAGTGCAACATTATCATCCAAGACTTGCTTTATATCATACTCCACGTCCCTCCTACTGCCTCAGATTGTCTGCACCCTGCCTCTGTACCTGGACTACACCTGGGCCAGGAGGCAGTCAGGAGAGAAACAAGAAAGTACTCTCCAAATGCTCAAAAGTGATGGTTGTTTCAGTCAAAATTTATCAGCTTACGTGGTTACTCCTGTAAAAGTATAAGTGCTCAATGATGATTTTCCCTAATCCTCTGATGATGAGTCTATGCTCTATTTCATATATTAATACAACTCATATGGAAAAATACTCAATTGAACTATTTTCTTACCATTGCCATTTTCTTTCCAGCCTTAGGTGTTATAATCATTCCTCAAATACTGCTGATCCCGCTATTATAATACATGGCACTTGTCATTCTCTCTAAAGACTAATGATTATAGTACAACAGAAAATGAGAGAGCTTCTTTCCTAACAGTAGGAAATGGTGAGCATTTAACTGAAGAAAAACCAAAGATCACTCAGTCCAATATCTTAATTTGGCCTGTGAGGAAATTTAAAGAGTCAGGCTACTCACTAAACCCAGGAATTATGAATCTTGTCTTATATATCTTTTAAAAATATTTTCATTTTATTGGAGTATAGTTGATTTACCATGTTGTATTAGTTTCAGGTGTACAGCAAAGTGATTCAGTTTATATATATATATATATGCATATATGCACTCTTTTTTTAGATTCTTTTCTCATTTAGCTTATCACAGAATATTTGGTAAATTTCCCTGTGCTATACAGTATGTCCTTGTTGGTTATCTATCTTATATATAGTAGTGTTCATGCGTTCATTCCAAGCTTCTGAATTAGCTCTCCCTCAGCACATTCCCCCCTTGTTAACCATGTTTGTTTTCAATACCTATAAGTCTACTTCTGTTTTGTAAATAAGTTTATTTGTATCTTTTTTAAAAAATTAGATTCCATATATGAGTAATATACATTTGCCTTTCTCTTTCTGACTTTCTTCATGTAAGTATGATAATCTCTAGGTCCATCCACATTGCTGCAGATGGAACTGTTTCATTCTTTTTTTTATGACTGATTTACAACATACATTAAGTAATGTGACAGACAAAAAAAAAATATGTTCATCTGAACCCATGTCACATTGCTTGTGCTTGGGCACATGGAAAACCACGCTTCCTAGTTTGTTAAGCACATACTGTGACTATTTTCAACAAATGAGTCATGAGCATACAGGACATTTGTCACTCTTGGTCAGAAGCAATGGACACTGATTGTGTGATTATTCAGACTTTCTCTTCCTTGGCCGCAGGTATCTTGGAGAAACCCACTTTCTGAGCTGACGGAGCCACAGATGAAAGCAATCTGAATTCCTGTTGCCTAAATGAAGCTTTTTTTGTGCTTTGGTGAGTGAGAAAAAAACTTTGCTTGTGTTAAACCACTGAGATTTGGGGTTGTTTGCTACCCAAGCAAAAGCCTATTCTATCCCAACTAAGTCCAGGTACTTAAAGATGTTAGGGAAAGCCATATCTTTGTGGCTGCTAGAGTCATGGGGATTTATAGAAATCAAAGCACTGACTTAAAGCCAGATGCAAATAGACAGTCTTGCAAACTGGGTAAAAATTATTATAAATTAAAGCCATGATATGTGGGGCCTGGTAAGTCTGATTTGACATAAAATATGTTTTATTCCCTTTTAGATTTACTTCATCTTCTCCTGCAACATTTAGCAAAGGAGAAATGCATTTTAGAAGCATAAAAATAGAATTCTCTCCTTGAGTAGATACCACCTGCTCTGTGCAGAGTCTCTCATTCTCTTTTTAATTTTAGAAAAGTGTATTTGACAAGATTTTTCTATCTGTAGAACGCTGTCAATGAGAGAAGAGGATCTGCTTTATTCTGGGGAAATGCTCTTAGTAATGATAGTCACAGATCAGCAACACTGTAACAAGGTATTGCAGGATAATCAAATGATGCCTGTGGACTAGCAGAGTGATTAAAGAATCAATCATTGCCTCTTTCAGAATTTTATGGCTCTCTGTAAAATAATTTAGGTGTACTAAGCTATAGATTTTTATTTCGAAAATTCTTATATATGTATAGCAAACTGAACTATACATATCTACATATAAACATGATTAATAACTTAAAAATAGTTTGATAATACAGAGAACTACTGTCACGTTGTGACCTTGGTCAAAATATGTTGGCTTTAATTTTCCCTGGCTGTGGGAACATAGATTATTAAAGACCTGTTTTCCTTGGAATTGCAGTTCTGGCGGAAGATGACTATTGACTACAAAGTTAGACAAATTAAATAAATGCTATTTGCATTTTAAAAAGTATTTCAAAGTTTTGTAAGATTGCTAGTTCAATGCAGCTGCAATCTGTTTGCAATATATTCTCAAAATGCTCATGCCACTTGAACAGATTTGAAATCCTTTGTATGCCAATCATCTCAAGTAGCTTTACTTTTAACAGTTTTTTAACTGGGGAAGCAGAGGGTAATTAAAATGTGGTGCTACCTGTGTTCGGAAAAAATTGAGGTGACTTTTGAATATGCAATTTTAATTCAGTAAGTATATTTTTATTTATTTGTGCAATGTTATTATACATGTATGTATGTAGATATATGAATGAAGAACACTTGGGATACTTTAAATGTATGTAAGATTGATATATATTCTCTAAATTGAGACAATTTGTAAAAATAATTTTGCTGTGATCTAAATGTGTTCAACTCATATGTTAAAGTCTTAAACCCCCAAAATGATGGTGTTAAGAGTTGGAAAGTTTTGGAGATGCTTCCTCACAAACGGACAAGCATTCATCTAAAAGAGACCCCAGGGAACTCCGTAATCTCTAGCATCACATGAGGACACAGTGAGCAAGAGCCAGCTTAAGCTAGGAAGGAGATATTCATCAGAACGTGACCATGCTGACACCCTGATCTCAGACTTCTAGCTACCAGAACTTTGAGAAATAAATTTCTGCTGTTTATGAGCTACCCAGTCTGTGATGTTTTGTTATAGCTGTCCAAATGAACTAAGAAAATGATATTTTTACATAACTTTGTGGACATCTTTCTTCATAAAACAAGATCTGGACACAGACCTTATGTAAAATTAATCTACCTTTTAATAATGCCTTAGAGATTGGATCCTCATCTTGGGGGCCATCTTGCATTGATGAAATCCAAAAAGGATTTAACACTAGCTTTCTAGTACTCTCCACTAAAAAAATGCTCACTTCTAAGGAATTACCATGGTAAATTGAATTATTGGTCCCAATTATCTTTAGTTTTCTCTGTATCCATTTACTTTGCTATGTAAATTTGCAGTTTACCCCACACACCAGTGTATTTTATTTCTCTATAGTTTGAATTAGGATTTTGCCACATAACTGACTTGATTTGGTCAATGGCATGATAGTAGATTGGACATAATTGCAGCTTTAAATACGTCATCATGAGGGGTTGTGCTCCTGCAATCACTTGAAGAAAAACATGGCTTTCCCAGGCCAATGGTCTAAGGAGGGAGAGAGGCGTGCAGAATAGGTGCAGACTCTCAGATCTGCAATGTGCCATGTGCAGCCGTGACAAGCTGGTACAGAGCCAGCCCACTTTACCCAGGAGAATAAGTGTTGCGTTGTTTTAAACCAACGAGTGTTAGAGTTGTCTTGTCATGCAGCATTATTGCAATGATTATTGACTGATAAAGACAGGAATGTCACAGCTTTTAAGAAATTAGTGCTAGACCATTTCTCTGGGATAAACTGGAAATTCCTAAGATGTCAGAGAATTTAATAGCATTTCTTAGCACTGTATTTCATGTATGAACCCAGAGGGAAATATTTTTAAAGGCTATATTCATTTCATTATTTTTGTTTATAAGTGCCAACATCTACTTCCTACTTTTTTAGACAGGGATTCTTTTCTACCTTGATACTTGAGACCTGCATATCTTCTCTAACTTTTTAAAGTGACTGATAGGACTTTTAAAAACTGCCATATACCTATGAAACATCTGGATTTTATCACATGTCCTTTGACTGAAAATATCCATTTGATTCCTTCAGTCTTATATACTGGGGCTTCCCTGGTGGCTCAGATGGTAAAGAATCTGCCTGCAGTGTAAGAGACTCGGGTTTGATTCCTGGGTCAGGGAGATGCCCTGGAGAAGGGAATAACTACCAACTCCAGTATTCTTGCTAGAATTCTATGGACAGAGGAGCCTGGCAGGCTATAGTCCTTCGGGTCCCAAAGAGTTGGACACAACTGAGTGACTAACACTTTCAGTTTTCACTAAATACTAGCAATACTTAAAGCTACCCTTTGCCTTGCTGACATAAGGTGACCATATAGGTCTAGTACCATATGTAGTACTATAATTTCTTACTTTCCTTAAAATTCAGATGCCTCAAATTATCAGGTAGATACCTGGCAATATCACTTGGTGATTTTTAAAGAACTATATTTCTTTCCGGAGAAGGCAATGGCACCCCACTCCAGTACTTTTGCCAGGGAAACCCCATGGACGGAGGAGCCTGGTAGGCTGCAGCCCATGGGGTCGCGAAGAGTCGGACACGACTGAGTGACTTCACTTTCACATTTCACTTTCATGCACTGGAGGAGGAAATGGCAACCCACTCCAGTATTCTTGCCTGGAGAATCCCAGGGACGGAGGAGCCTGGTGGGCTGCCGTCTATGGGGTCGCACAGAATCGGACACGACTGAAGTGACTTAGCAGCAGCAGCAGCATATTTCTTTCCATTTTATCCAGATCTCATTGTACAACTGCAGTAGATAATCTGTTACTTATAAGACATTTCTGGTCTAGGTCTTAGTATACAATCTAAATTGTTATGTAAGTCATTTAAAAGTCATAAGGCTGGCTCTAGGAAGATTAAAGAATAAAAGTGCTAAAAAATCTAATAATTTTAATATGAGCGGAAGTATAGATAAAGTGGATCCAAGAAGAGAAAAAAGAGAAACTAAAATGATCAAAGTCAGAAGAGGAATGCTTGCCATCTGCCTTCCAGATTTACTGTGGCACACCTGATGACTAACTCATGTGTTTATGTGAGATTTTATTGTGAGAGTCATTGTAAGATGTATAACAGGAGCAAATGGAAAAGCAGAAGGCTATCCAAACACACTTGAGCTATAGTCCTTTTGTGAAAGCTGGCTCGTTTAAAAATTTTTGATTCTTGTCGGGGGAAATCCTGGCAGGCAGAATCCAAAAGCACTATAAATTTCTTTACTTTACACAAAGCTTTTCTTTAACAAAACATATTATATATAAATATATGAGTTTATTTTGTGGTATAAATTTTAAATAATTTCAATCATATATAGGTATATTTCAATATCGCCAGTATATAACTTTGTGTGTTTGCACATTTTAAATCATCAGAGGCAGTTTCTGAAATCATTATATTTTATATTTTAATAGTAAATTGAGCATGTGTAGTTACTTTCAGAATGTAGAGAAATATGGATCATCTTAGGGCCAAGCTTGTTATAGAGCCATTCATTACTTTAAGCTCTAACTAAGCACAATTATGATTTTATTTGCTTTAGATATTTTTTCATTAAGAAATTAGTGGTTGAGATTGTAATGAATATGCATAGAAAAATTAGATACATTTACACATTCTTTTAAAAACTTTTTCCCTCCATTTTTTAAAAAGATGATGTTTTAGAGCAGTTGTAGGCTCACAGTAAAATAAAGTGGGAAGAACAGATATTTTCCGTATACATACCCTCTACCTTCACACATACACACCCTCCCCTACTACTAACATCCCCACCAGGTACTACATTTGTTGCAATTGATAAACCTTCTTTGATCCATTTGATAAACTCCTACTTTGGAGTTTATTCTTGGTGTTGTACATCCTAGGAGTTCTCACAAATATGTGATGACATGTATCCGTAATTCTAACATCATAAAAGTATTCCCACCACCCTAAAATGCTCTAGTCGTCTTTCCTCTTGCACCCAAACCCCTAGTAACTACTGAACATTTTACTGTCTCCATAGTTTCTTTTTTTCCAGAAGGTCAAACAGTTGAAATCATAGAGTATGTAGCATTTTCAGATTGGCTTCTTTCATTTACTAATATGCATTGGGCTTCCCTGGTGGCTCAGATGGTAAAGAATCTGCCTGCAATGCAGCAGACCAGGGTTCCACCCCTGGTTTGGGAAGATCCCCTGAAGAAGGGAATGGCTACCCACTCTAGTATTCTTGTCTGGAGAATTATATGGACAGAGAAGCCTGGTGGGTTACAGTTCATGGTGTCACAAAGAGTAGGACATGACTGAGCAACTAATACAACAACACAGCAACATATGTGGATCCATCCATATCTCTTCAAGATTTGTTCATTTTTGATTGATGAACAATAATATTGCATTGTTTGGATGTACCACAGTTTATTGATTCTTTCACCTTCTGAAAGGCATCTTAGTTGATTTAAAGTTTTGGTATTTATGAATAAAGCTTCTATAAACATCTGTGTGCAGATTTTTGTGTGAACATCAGTTTTCATTTCTTTTGGGTAAATATCAAGGAGCGTAATGGGAGGATTACATGGCTAGAGATGGTTTAGTTTTGTAGAAAATTGCGACATTGTCTTCCTGAGCAGCTGTACCATTCTGCGTTCTCACCAGCAGTGAATCAGAGTTCCCGTTATTCGACATTCTTGCTAAGATTTGGTGTTGTCAATATTCCACATTTTGGCCAGTCGAATAGGTGTGTAGTTATATCTCATTGTTTTAATTTGCAATTCCCTAATGGAATATGATATGGAGTATCTTTACACATGCTTGTTAGCCATCTATGTATCTTTTTTGATGAGGTGTCTCTTAACATTTTAACCCACTTTGCATTTGGTGGTTTTGTTTCTTACTGTTAAGTTTAAAATTCTTTGCATATTTTAAACAATGATTCTTTATCAGATGTGTCTTTTGTAAACGTCTCCAAGCCCGTGACTTGACTTGCCATGCTCTTGTCTTTCACATAGAAAATGTTTTAAATTTTAATTAATTTCAGCTTATCAATTATTTCTGTCATACATCATGTCTTTGTGTGCATTTAAAAAGGCATCACCATACCCAAATTCATCTAGGTTTTCTCTTATGTTATCTTCTAGGAGTTATTTATTTATTTATTCCTTCTAGGAGCTTTATAGTTTTGAGTTTTACATTTAGATCTGTGATCTTTTTTGAGATAATTTTTGTGAAGGTTGTAAGATATTTGTACAGATTCTTTTTTGTTTTTTCAGCTTGGGGATGTCTAGGTTTTCAAGTACCATTTATTGAAAACATTATCTTTTCTCCATTGCATTGCCTTTATTCCTCTGGTTGAAGATTATTTGACTGTTTATGTGGATGTACTTCTGAGCATTATATTCCATTCTGTTGATCTATTTGCCTGTTATTTTGCTATTACCACATGGTACTGATTACTATACTAAGTTGGATAGTATCAGTGCTCTACCTTTTTTCTTGCTTTTACATATTTTTTCAGCTACCTTAGATTTTTCACTTCTACACACTATCTTGATATCAGTTTCTGCTGCTAAGTCACTCCAGTCGTGTCTGACTCTGTGCGACCCCATAGACGGCAGCCCACCAGGCTCCTCTGTCCACGGGATTCTCCAGGCAAGAATACTGGAGTGGGTTGCCATTTCCTTCTCCAAGTCAGTTTCTAACATCCACAAAATAAGTTGCTGAGGATTTTTTTTTTTGGTGGGGGGATTGTATCAACTATATACATCAGGACTTTCCTGGTTGTGCAATGGAGAGAAGTCTGTCTGCTAATGCAGGGGACACAGGTTCAATTCCTGGTCTGGGAAGATTCCACATACTGCAGAGCAGCTGAGCCCATGTGCCATAACTACTGAGCGCATGCCCTAGAGACTGGGAGCCACAACTCCTGAGCCCACATTTTGCAACTACGGAAGCCTGTGCATCTAGAGCCTGTTGTCTGCAACAAGAGAAATCACCACAATGAAAAGCCTACACACCACAACTAGAGAAAGCCTGTATGCAGCAACAAAGACCCAGCATAACCAAAAATAAATAAAATTATTAAAAAAATACCTATATAGATCAAGTTGGTAAGAATGGAAAGTTTAATAATAATGAGTCATCTTATCCTTGAACATGAAATGTATTACTATTTATTTAGGTTTACTTTGATTTATTTAATCAGAGTTTGAACTTCTCCTCATGTGGATCTTATACATATTTATTTTTAAATTTGTATCTAAGTAGTTTTGAGTAGGTATTAATGTAAGTGGAATTATACTTTCAACTTCAAATCCCATTGTTCACTGTTAGTATATAGGAAAGTTAATTAACTTTTGTAACTTAACCTATATCCTGCAACCTTACTTTAATTGCTTATTAGTTCCAGGAGTTTTGTGTAGATTCTTTTGGATTCTCTACATAGATAAACATATCATTTGTGAACTAAAAGATTTATTCCTTTCTTCCCAATGTATATGCCATTTGTTATACTTCTGTGTCTTGTATTAGCCAGTACTTCTACTATGATGTTGAAAAAGAGAAGCTTTCAGTCATTATTGTTTCAAACATATTTTCTGTTCTTTCCTCTCTCTTTTCTCATTCTAGTATTCCCATTGTAGCTATTTTACACCATTTTTGGTTGTCTTGTAGTTCTTGGATTATATATATATATATATATATATATATATATATATATATATATGTATTATATAGTATTATTATTATTTTAGTCATTTTTTTCTCTTTTAAATTGCAGAGGTTCTTCAGTCAAAGAATCTTTTCTTGCCTGTGTCCAGTCTACTCATAAGCCCATGAAAGACATCCTTTATCTTTATTACAGATAGAACAAAGTAAATACAGAGATCCTTCATTTCCAGTAAATAAAGCATCTCTGTGTTTTATGGAAATGGATCGAGGAACTATGTTAAAGTTTCCTTGTAAATTTTTTTTTGTTATCTTCTCGTTGTGGTATTAATATTATTTTTAATGCCCCCAAATTCTTTGGCACTCTTCCCATCAAAAGGCAAGATCTATATTTCCTCCTTTTGAATCTGAATGACTGCTGACTGTGGAGAAAGAGACACTAAATACCTCTAAGGCTAGATAGGATAAAGCTTCTATTTAATTGTCTTGGGAAGTTTACACTAAAATACAGTCATCAGCCTCTGAGAAAACCAAGTAGCCCATGTAGAAGCCACATGGTGATGCTCCAGTCAACAGCACCAGATGAGGTTCCAAATGACAGCCATCATCACTGACAAGATAAGTGAAGGGAGATGCCTTTGTGGTGATGCCAGTCCCAGCCCCCATCTCATTGTATAAAAGCATGTGAGACCCTGGGTGAGAATCACCTAGCTGAGCATAGTCAATCTTTAGAAACAATTATAATAAAGTGGTAACTGTTTCATATGTCATTACTTCTTGGGATGATTTCTTACACAGCAATAATAACTGAACTAAATTTTGTACTTGAAAGTGCTGTAACAAAAGCTTGCAACATGTGTAGTTGGCTTTGGAACAGGAGAACTGCCGAAAGGGTGTTAAAGAGTGTTTTAGAAAAAGCATAAAGGGCATGAGGAGAAGCAACAGAAGCATCTAAAGGGATCGGGAGGGCAGGAGACCTTAAAGGAAAATGATGAAATGTTTTGAGAAGTCAGAAGGAAGAAGACTATTTGGCAGAAAGCTTGGTGGACACTGCCATGTAAAATAGCATGGAAAATAGGAAATGTACCTAAGGACCTTGAAAATCTAACTAAAAATGATTTCCAGGCAAAAAACTAAATATGCCACATGGCTTTTTCTAGTTGAATATGTTAAATGTGAGAAGAGACAGGTGAGAAAAAAGGGAAAAGTGTAATAAAATTGGGGAAAAATCGAAAAAAAGAGATAGAACCTTCTAAATTATTTTTCTTTCTCATTCCTTTCCAGATGGCAAAACTTTTCCACGAAAAAATAAAAGTAATAGAAACCTTCCATGCTCAGATCACATCCAGGGTAAGACTATAAAATACTTTGTGAAGACTTCAAAGAAATATAAAGTGGTGCCTCGTTGAAACCTTTAGAAAGATAAAAGACCCTTTATGAATCTTAGGGGCATATGTTACAAATTATCTTTGTAAACATGGGGCTTCTAAGACTCTCAGGGGTCCTGTCCCCTAGCGGCTTCATTGGGGAATAAAGGTCGAGAGAGGCCTGTCTGGTAGTTATTTACAGTTGTGCGTTTTACTTAAAGGAATGAACTGCTGTGAAATTTATAGAAAACGTTTGCAAAGTTGTTAGGATATTGTTTCTCCTGGAAGCACCACCAACTTGGACAAAAAGGGAAAGAAAGAACATAAAATTAAGTCTTCAGACCCCCAATATTTCAGACAGAGAGTAAGCAAGACTATTCAGTTCAATCTGTTTTCTTCTGGAGAAAGGATCGATGATTCAGAGGGTTGCTTCAAGGACTCAGAAAATGGAGCCACTATCCATGGATAATCATGGAAGGAAGCAGAATGAGGCTCTTCCCAAGACCTGGTAATGTGTGCCCAGCCAGGTTTCAGAGTTGTGGCATACTCATCACTTTCCCATGAAGTCAGTTCCCCCTTTTGAACAGCAGTGTTTATTGCTATCATGCATTAACACTTCTGTATTGGGTTTATGTGGGGCAGATAACAGGCTTCCTAGGTGACACTAATGGTGTAGAACCTGCCTGCCAATGCAGGAGACATGAGACAAGGGTTTGATCCCTGGGTTGGGAAGATCCCCTGGAGGAGGGCATGGGCAGCCCACTCCAGTATTTTTGCCTGGAGAACCCCTTGGACAGAGGAGCCTGGCAGGCTATGGTCCACAGGGTCGCAGAGTTGGACAGGATTGAAGCAACTTAGTAGGCAAAGCATGCAGGGCAGATAACTAGTCTTTTTTAGTTCAGAGACTTCAAGTTGGGAGGAATCTTATCAGAGAAGTTGTATCCCTCCCAAAACAAAAAAAGAGCCTCATCTCAATTTGGTTTGATCTGGATGGCATGATTTTGAACCTATAGCCCTGATTAATGAGACATTTGATGTGTCTTAGAAAGGGATTGGGATTTCCCTGGTGGCTCATATAGTAAAGCGTCTGTCTACAATGCAGGAGACCCGGGTTCGGTCCCTGGGTGGGGAAGTTCTCCTGGAGAAGGAAATGGCAACCCACTCCAGTATTCTTGCCTGGAAAATCCCGTGGACAGAGGAGCCTGGTAGGCTACAGTCCATGGCGTCGCATTAAAAACTGAAATTTATTTTGAGTCTTACGGAATAATTCAGTCTGGTAGTATCATAGGAATTTAACTGACTAAGCAACATCTTTTCTCAAGGGCTTGATTTGGAAAGAAGGATCATCAAATATATGAGTTGATTTAGCATATGACAATTAACATATCATGTGGATTTCTCAATGTTTTATGCAGGAGAAATGTGAATAATTTGTCCCCAGTATGTAAATCATGACTGATTTTATAAGGAAGAACCTGACCCTTTAACGCTAATCCCCAAAAGAGGTGGGAGTATTTGTTCTTTACCCTGGTGGCTCAGACGGTAAAGTGTCTGCCCACAATGTGGGAGACCTGGGTTCGATCCCTGGGTCAGGAAGATCCCCTGGAGAAGGAAGTGGCAACCCACTCCAGTACTCTTGCCTAGAAAGTTCCATGGATGGAAGAGCCTGGTGGGCTACAGTCCATGGGGTCTCAAAGAGTTGAACACGACTGAGCGACTTCACTTTCACTTTTTCACTTTCTTGAAACTGGGTGGAGTTTGATTGTGGCAGGAGGAACCTTGAGTCACTTCTTTCTGTTTTTGTTTGTTTGTTTGCTTGTTTGGTTTTTGACACACACACACATACTGATAATGTTCTAAGGAAGCCAACCAAGCACACTATGAAGTGGTTGCATGTGGATGTCGTAGCTGATAACGACAGGAAAGATCCCAGTTGACAGTATCAAGGATCAGACATGAGGGAGGAAGTTTCTATAGAGGCATCAATGCCACCACCTACTGTAGCTGTGTAGACTGTAGGTCAAAAACAACCTAGCTGAGCCCATTCAGCCATCAGAACCATGAGAAATATCAATGAAATAACTATTGTTTTTAGCCATTAAAATTTGAGTTGTTATGCAGTAGTAGGAACTAGAAATCTAGATATATAAGGACCTGAGCTCAATCTGGGTATTTTTTAACAGCAAAACATGCTATTATTCTTTATAAACAGTTCAATTTTATCAACAATTCATTTTATCTTCTAACTTGTATCATAGGACTTTAATGGTAGAATATGAGGTAATTATAAAAGTTAATAAAAGTGGTTTTGGCATGTTTGTTGATCCTATTTGGGAATACAGATCAGGTGGGAACTAATTTGTCATCTTACATATTAAGTATCAGTTCACATATTAAATGCTTCTTTCTTCCTAAGCAAGTACTCTGAATAATAGTCTTATAGGAAGTGTTGGAGGTTATTTGGGGTGCTATTATTCTTCCAGGAAAAACTATTCCAGAATCTTTAAATGTCTTTGTGTACTTTGAATCTCTTTATATATTAAATGTTTGAATCTCCTTGTATCCTCATTTTAAACAAGTTTTAAAATGTTACTTTGTATTATTTGACCCTTAGGTTCACTAAAAAATTATTGTCAGAGGTTTTTTATTTGTCTCCTGTTTCTGATACGTTAGCTTTTTGGTTTTTCAGTTATTGTTTGATCTCAGCCAATTAAAATACCTAACTTCATTTTGCTAGTGTGTTAGAAGGTCACCACTGCTTTGTATTCCAACAGCTTGTTCTGTATTCTCTGAAAATGCTTTCTTTCTTCTGTAAATTGATAATTAACATGGAGTTTATAAACCATTTTAATTAATAAATCCACTATTTTCCTTTGTGAATTAAATACACTTTCATGTGGTTGGAAAGGATGGTAAGTTCTAGTTCAAAGCGGCTCAGGATTTTACCTACAAAAGGTAATCTGGTTTTAAAACCTCATTTAAGCTTTATCTGGCATTACAAAAGCTCAAAATCCTATACATTGCTTTCAAGTCAAAAGTAACGGAATTTCAACTTTGCTACGTAGAATTACTAGTGATACTTGAAGAGTTTGATTTAAATAGATATGTGAATTAAAGGGAAGTACAGAGAATGAATATTGTGTATGTATGCTCGGTTATTTAATAGAAACATTTTGATGATAGTTATATATCTTTACAGGGATAGAAAAATTTGATTTAAATTTTAACATATCACTAGATTCAGGAAATAATTTGTTGGCAAGTATTAGATACATTGGAAAAGTAATGAAACAGCTTCATGTGGAAGGTAGTATTTTCTATGGAATTGCATAGAAAAAAATCCTGAATGGAAAGAAATACATACGTTCATAGATCAATTAAGGTCTTCAATCATTTTTGCTTGTATTCCATTTGAAATAATTTTGAAATCTATGCTCTGTCTTATATATTTGTAAGTTTGCAAACTTACATAAGTTTTCATCTTAAATATTCTATTACCACTTTAAATAGTTCATAAGGATGTAATTTCTGAAATATTGCAAATATTGACATTAAAAAATAAAACTGTTATATCACTTTTTAAAATATAACCAATGGAATCTAAATACCAGTTTGATACTATCTACTACTCAGTTTTAAACATGACAACTTCTTTTTAACATTCAGAAGTTTACATTTTTCTTTTACCTTAGACTTTATTTACATCCTTAACCCTGTAAAAAATGTTATATATTAATAATTTATTTTCAATCAATTTATCTCTTTGGAATCTCCTCATATAATAAAATATAAAGAGTTTGAAAGGTTAGTGTAATATTAATTCTACCTATCTAATATCTTTGATTGATTTTATATAAATTCTTATATAACACTTATATGCATATAAATTAGTGTACATATATATTAATGTGGGTTTATATGCAATTTCAAAATTTGTTTCCTATAACAAGAACCTATGAGGCATTACATTTATTTTCCTAACTTACTAATACTGTATTACAATGTTAATTGCTGCACTCAGTATGCCAGCAAATTTGGAAAACTCAGCAGTGGCCATAGGACTAGAAAAGATCAGTTTTCATTCCAACCCAAAGAAAGGCAATGCCAAAGAATGTTCAGACTACGGCATGATTGCACTCATCTCACAGTCTAGCAAAGTAATGCTCAAAATTCTCCAAGAGAGGCTTCAACTGTATGTGAACTGAGAACTTCCAGATGGATTTAGAAAAGGCAGAGGAACCTGAGATCAAACTGCAAACATCTGTTGGATCATCGAAAAAGCAAGAGAGTTCCAGAAAAACATCTACTTCTGCTTCATTGACTAAGCTAAAGTCTTTGACTGTGTGGAGCACAAAAAACTGTGGAAAATTCGTAAAGAGATGGGAATGCCAGACCATCTGACCTGCCTCCTGAGAAAATCTGTATGCAGGTCAAGAAGCGATAGAACCAGGCATGGAACAATGGACTGTTTCCAAATTGGGAAAGGAATATGTCATGACTGCATATTGTCACCCTGCTTATTTAGCTTATATACAGAGTACATCATGTGAAATGCGGGGCTGGATGAAGCCCAAGCTGGAATCAAGATTACCAAGAAAAATATCAATAACCTCAGATAGGCAGATGACACCACCCTTATGGCAGAAAACAAAGAAGAACTAAAGCCTCGTGATGAAAGTGAAAAAGGAGAGTGAAAAAGATGGCTTAAAACTCAACATTCAGAAAATTAAGATCATGGCATCTGATCCCATCACTTCATGGGAAATAGATGGGGAAACAATGGAAACAGTGACAGACTTTATTTTTGGGGGGGCTCTGAAATCACTGCAGATGGTCACTGCAGCTATGAAATTAAAAGATGCTTGCTCCTTGGAAAAAAAGCTATGACCAACCTAGACAGCATATTAAAAAGCAGAGACATTACTTTGCCAGCAAAGGCCCGTCTAGTCAAGGCTATGGTTTTTCCAGTAGTCATGTATGGATGTGAGTGTTGGACTATAAAGAAAGCTGAGTGCCAAAGAATTGATGCTTTTGAACTGTGGTACTGGATGACTCTTGAGAGTCCCTTGGACTGCAGGGGGATCCAACCCGTCCATCCTAAAGGAAATGAGTCCTGAATATTCATTGGAAGGATGGATGCTGAAGGTGAAACTCCAGTACTTTGGCCATCTGATGTGAAGAACTGACTCATTGGAAAAGACCCTGATGCTGGGAAAGATTGAAGGCAGGAGGAGAAGGGGATGACAGAGAATGAGATGGCATCACTGACTCATTGGACATGAGTTTGAACAAGCTCTGGGAGTTGGTGATGGATAGGGAAGCCTGGCATGCTGCAGCCCATAAGGTCAGAAACAGTTGAACATGACTGAGTGGCTGAACTGAGATATTATAATTATTACATGTGTGCATGCTAAGTTGCTTTATTTTGTCTGACTCTTTGCAGCCCTATGGACTGTAGCCCGCCAGGCTCCTCTGTCCATGAGGTTCACCAGGCAAGAATACTGGAGTGGGTTGCCATGCCCTCCTTCAGGGGATCTCCTGGACCCAGGCTCGAGCCTAGGTCTCCCGTATTGCAGGCAGATATTTTACAGTCTGAGCCACCAGGGAAGACCTTAAGTGATTTAAGCAGCTTGATAAATAATTATTAAAGATAAAAAGTAACAGTATTGGAAATGAATCTCAATGAAATGAATGTTTCCCATGTATTGTGAATAAAAGGGATATTTCAAATCTATAAAATACAATTAGTCTACTGACTTGCTTATTATTTTGCTTTTTTTTGACAGAAAGTGTAAATTATTAAATATTTTAAAAGATGAAATAACATTAGGAGTGACTCTAATTACTTCATGGTATTAATTGTTAAAATAATTTTAACAATTTTCTTGAATATCATCTAAGTTTTTAAAAATTACATAAAGGTGTTTACCGTTTGGGTTTGCTTATTCTAACCTAAGAATTTTTATTTTATAATAAAACATTTCAGTCATATTTAAAAGAATTAGTGTCAATAATCTTTATCAAGTAGTGTCAAAATGCTATTTTAATTGATTGAACATGTTTTGCTCTTCAGATTTGTCCTGAATGGGTATTAAGAATTACTAAAAGTAATTGATAATGTGTTAATATATGTATGTGTGTGTGTATTTAAATCTGGTGTTTCTTACCTGGCCTCCCAGAAATTTCTCCCAAAAAAGATGCATAATTGTTAAAATAGAAGGAAATGGAAAAGAAACTTCGCTAAATGAAAGTGACTATTGTTTGTACCACAGCACTGTGCATATACTCATTATGAGATACATATAGATAGAAATGTGCATGGAAGAGATAAATACGGAAAGTTTTATAAGTTTATGGTGAGTTAATTGTGAGGAATTTTTTGTTTTTAAATTTGGGTAACCTAGAGGTTTTTATGCCTGAGAAACTAAGCCATAATGAGATTTCAAATGCCTGTTGTTATGTTTGTATATAAAAAGAGCTACTCTGGCGACTTTTCTGGTGGTCCAGTAGTTAGTACAGAAAACCAAGGTTTGATCCCTGGTCATGGAACTAAGATCCCAGATACAACAGAGCAACTAAGCCAGTGCACGCTCCAATACTGACCCTGCACACAACAGACACCACACAACACAACTAGAGAACTCATGTGCTGCAACTGCTCAAGCCTGGGAGCCACAACTAGAGAGTCCATGTGCCAAAACAAAAGATGACACAACAAAGACCCTGCGTGTTGCAACTAGTACCAGACGCAGCCAAATACGTAAATATCTTTAACAAGGAAAAAAAAAGAGCTGCCCTGAGCGCTGCTGAAGAAGGCTCAATTGTCGAGTAAAAATACTAGTGTCAGGAGTCTCCAAAAAAGGGTAAGAAATGATAGAAACCAGGAAGAAAGGAGTAATTGGAAGCCATGAGAGGAAGGTATGCATTGATAGTGAGTTAGGATATAAATACAGCAAGATGGGTGTTTCTGTTTGTGTTGTGAGGAATGGGGTGGGGAGGAGACATTGATTGGGAGAAAGGGAGGAGAGAGAAGTTGGGCTTTTTTTAGTTTTTCACTTGAATGGCTGAAATATTAATGGTCCCATAACCTGAGATTGAGAATTCCTGACATAAACAAATTTGGGGCAAAGTTTTTGGGAAAGATACCTAATTCTGATACCTTGAATTAACTCAGGGAAATAATTTTAATATTTTTGATATTCACTTAGATTTGAAATTTTGGGGAAAATTCTGAACTAGTGACATACATTTAGGAGTCATCATAGAATTCACTATGGAGATTTAGAAGAAGTAGTTAGACTTGCACACATAGAGATAAATTGCAAAAGGTTATGGTAGGAAGAGCAATACAGTGGAAGTCAAATATTGAGCTATCTTCTTCAGACCTCTGGTTTTACATTACTAATTACTACAAGAACTCTGCTCAGATTCCCTGACCTTGACTCCAGTGTAAAATCTTAAAATTTAATTTGCTATAGTCCCGTTAATAAGATCTTGCTTTTCTGAATTTACTTAATCTATTGCAGTTTTTTTCGGTTATCCAAGCACAAATCTCTGATTAATCCATCATATTGCATTTTGACTCTTTCTAATATGAAGACAGATACTAAGTTCAAATCTGTTTTCCATATCACTATGTTTTCAAATACCTCATCCCTAACTTTGAATATCTTTGTAAATGAACTGCTGACCATCTGTTCTTCTTTTTCCCATGGTATATTATAATACTTCCATATTAATCTTTCTAACAAGTCATTTGTATTATGTCTGTTTCTGATTTAAGAATATCCGAATTAATCTGGGGTTCTGAAAACATTATTTTAAAAAAATTCTCAGAATACTAACTGAAAAATCAACTGTAAATTTTTGAAAGATGTGTAAATTTTTTTACTTTGAATCACAACTTATAGACATTAATATTTTAGCTTTTATTTTTTATATATACAGTAGGGAAAATAAAACATACTTATGCTTAGATATTTAATACATTGAGTGTATTAAATGAACATAAATGAAAAACAAAAATATTAACAAATTAAATCTAATAATACATAAAAATATACATCATGAACAATTGATATTTATTCTGGTCATATAATCCTTGTTCAACATTTGAAAATCAAGTAATACAATTCATCATTGTTGTTTTTGTTGTTCAGTTGCCAAATCGTATCAGACTCACTGGAACGTCATGGAGTGCAGTGTTCCAGTCTTCTTTGTCCTCCACTGTCTCCCCGAGTTTGCTCAAATCCATGTCCAAAGAGTTGGTGATGTTATCTAACCATCTCACCCTCTGCTGCCTTCTTTTGCCTTCAATAATTTCCTGCATCAGAATCTCTTCCAATGAGTCAGCTTTTCACATCTAGTGGCTAAAGTATTGGAGTTTCAACCTCAGCAACAGTCCTTTCAATGAATATTCAGGGATGATGTCTTTTAGGAGTGACTGGTTTAATCTCCTTGCAGTCCAAGGGGCTCTCAAGAGTCTTCATCAAGATCACAATTCAGAAACATCGGTTCTTTGGTGCTCAGCCTTCTTTATGGGCCAACACTCACACCTGTACATGACTACTGGAAAAAAAAAATAGCTTTGACTATGCAGATCTTTGTTGTCAAATTGATGTCTTTGCTTTTTAATACACTGTCTAGATTTATCACAGCTTGCCTTCCAAGGAGCAAATGTCTTCCCATTTCATGGTTACAGTCAATATCCACAGTGATTTTGGAGACCAAAAACATAAATTCTGTCACTATTTCCACTTTTTCCTCTTCTATTTGCCATGAAATGATGGGAGCAGTTGTCGTGATCTGTTTTTTGACTGTTGAGATGTAAGCCAGCTTTTTGCTCTCCTCTTTCACCTTCATCAAGAGGTTCTTAAGTTCCATTTCACTTTTTGGCATAAGGGTGGTGTCATCTGCATATCTGAGGTTGTTGATATTTCTCCCAGAAATCTTGATTCCAGCTAGTGATTCATCCAGCCTGGCTTTTGAAATGTTTTACTCTGCATATAAATTTAAATAAACAGGATGACAGTACACAGCCCTGTCTTATTCCTTTTCCATTTTAGAACCAGAAACTTGTTCTTTGCCTGATTCTAACTGTTGCTTCTTGACCCACATAGGGGTTTCTCAGAAGTCAGATAAGGTGATCTGGTACTCCCATCTCATTAAGATTTTTTCCAGTTTATTGTGATCTATCAAAGGCTTTAGCATAGTTAATAAAACAAGTAGATATTTTTCTGAAACTTCCTTGCTTTCTCTGTGACTCAACAAATGATAGCAATTTAATCTCTGGTTCCTATGTCTCTTTGAAACCCACATTGTACATCTGAACGTTCCTTTGGCATTGCCCATTTTTAGCATTGGAATGAAAACTAAAAATTTCTTGTCTGGAGGTTCATGACATTGTACAGGAGACAGGGATCAAGACCATCCCCATGGAAAAGAAATGCAAAAAAGCAAAATGGCTGTGTCAGGAGTCCTTACAAATAGCTGTGAAAAGAAGAGAAGTGAAAAGCAAAGGAGAAAAGAATTGATATTCCCATTTGAATGCAGAGTTCCAAAGAATAGCAAGGAGAGATAAGAAAGCCTTCCTTAGCGATCAGTGCAAAGAAATAGAGGAAAACAACAGAATGGGAAAGACTAGAGATCTCTTCAAGAAAATTAGAGATACCAAAGGAACATTTCATGCAAAGATGGGCTCGATAAAGGACAGAAGTGGTATGGACCTAACAGAAGCAGAAGATATTAAGACGAGGTGGCAAGAATACACAGAAGAACTGTACAAAAAAGATCTTCACGACCCAGATAATTACAATGGTGTGATCACTCACCTAGAGCCAGACATCCTGGAATGTGAAGTCAAGTGGGCCACAGGAAACATCATTACGAACAAAGTTAGTGGAGGTGATGTAATTGCAGTTGAGCTATTTCAAATCCTGAAAGATGATTCTGTGAAAGTGCTGCACTCAATATGTCAGCAAATTTGGAAAACTCAGCAGTGGCCCCAAGATTGGAAAAAGTCAGTTTTCATCTCAACCCCAAAGAAAGGCAATGCCAAAGAATGCTCAAACTACCGCATAATTGCACACATCTCACATGCTAGTAAAGTAATGCTCAAAATTCTCCAAGCCAGGCTTCAGCAATATATGAACCGTGAACTTCCAGATGTTCAAGCTGGTTTTAGAAAAGGCAGAGGAACCAGAGATCAAATTGCCAACATCTGCTGGATCACTGAAAAAGCAAGAGAATTCCAGAAAAACATCTATTTCTGCTTTATTGACTATGCCAAAGCCTTTGACTGTGTGGATGACAATAAACTGTGGAAAATTCTGAAAGAGATGGGGATACCAGACCACCTGACCTGCCTCTTGAGAAAAACAGTGAAAAAGTTGGCTTAAAGCCTTAGCTTTTATTACTTGTAAAGCCCTTTCAGACAATCAGTTTGCTTTCTTGCATTTCTTTTTCACTGGGATCGTTTTGGTCACCGCCTCCTTTATGATATTACTAACTTCTATCCATAGTTTCTCAGGCACTCTGTCTACCAGATCTAATCCATTGACTCTATCCATCACCTCCACTGTATTATCATAAGGGATTTGATTTAGGTCATACCTGAATGGCCTAGTAGTTTTCCTTACTTTCTTCAACTTAAGCCTGAATTGTGCAATAAAGTGTTCATGATCTGAACTGCAGTCAGCTCCAGGTCTTGTTTTTGCAGACTGTATAGAGCTTCTCCATCTTTGGCTGCAAAGGACATAATCAATCTGATTTCAGTTGACCATCTGCTAATATCATTGTGCAGAGTTTTCTCTTGTTTTGTTTGAAAAGTTTGTTTCAATGTATCTATGTAGAAAATACCAAACATCAACCAAAAAAAAAAAAAAAACTTCCCCCAAAGTAGCAGGTTAATAGATACATCTCATTTGCTTTCCTATATATCAACAACAAAGAAATGAAATTTTAATTTAATTTAATAACACAATGTCTTTACAGTAACATGTAAAATGAAATACGTAGGAATAAATTTAAATAAATATGAATAAAATCTATATGAGTAAAAGTAAATAACTCAGATGAAAAATCAAAGAGGAGCCAAATAAATGGTAATACTGTTCATGTTTATGAGTAGAGCACTCAATAATTTTATTTTTTCAAACTTAAAACTTTTTATTTTGTATTGGGGTGTAGCTGATTAACAATGTTGTGATACTTTCAGGTGATCATGAAGAGACCCAGGGATACATATGTATTTATCCATTCATACCCAAAATCCCCTCCCATCCAGGCTGCCTTTATAACACTGAGCAGAGTTCTGTGCTCTATACAGTAGGTCTTTGTTGATTATCCATTTTAATATAGCAATGTACATATGTCCATCCCAGATTCCCTAACTATCCCTTCCCCTGGCATCCATAAGTTCATTTTCTAAGTCTGTGAGTGTCTTTCTCTTTTGTAAGTAAGTTCTTTTTAGATTCCACATATAAAGGATGCCATATGATATTTCTCCGTCTCTGTCTGACTTATTTCACTCAGTATGAAATTCTCTAGGTCCATTCATGTTGCTACAAATGGCATTATTTTCTTCTTTTTAATGTCTGAGTAGTATTCCGTTGAGTATACTCAATATTTTTAAGATATCAGTTCTTACTAACCTGATTTGTATATTTAAAACAATCTCAAGCAAAATTTACCAAGTTACTTAGTGGATAACAACAAACTAATTCTCAGTCTTATATAGAAAGACAAAATACCCCACATGAAAATTTATGTCTACACAAAACCTCCATACATATATTTATAGCAACTTTATTCATAATTGTTAAAACTTGGAAGGAATATGGATGTTCTTCAATAGATAGATTGACAAATGCATGACATCTATGCAATGAAATATTATTCAGTGATAAAAGGAAATGAGCTATAAAGTCTCAAAAAACATGGATAAATCCAAATGCAAATTTCTGAGTGAAAGAAGCCAATCTGACAATGCTACATATGTAGGATTCAAATTATATGACATTCTGAAAAGGCACAACTATGGAGACAGTAAAAAGATGAATGACTGCCAAGGTTTCAAAGTTAGGGAAAACAGATGAATATGTGGAGAACAATGGATTTTTATGACAGTGAAACTTCTGTATGACACTGTGATGGTGAATTCATGTCATTAAATTTGTCAAAATCTATAAAATATACAACACAAATAGTGGGTTCTAGCATAAACTATTCACTTTAGTTTATAATAGTATATCAATGTTGTCTCATCAATTAAACAAATATACCAAATTAATGCTGGATGTTAATGTTAAGGGAAACTGTTTGCCGGGAAAGACAGGAAATGTGGAGGAGAAGGGAGTATGGGCAGTCTCCATACCTTCTGTTCCAATGTTTTAAACATAAAACTACGCTAAAAAGTCTATTAATCAAAGAAGTGTGATACAGATGCCAAACTGGAAGTCTTACTAGCAAAGATGACAGATTCCACGGCTAGTCTCTCATGGACCTTACCATATCATGCATGGAAATATTCTGAGTTTGTTTTTGGATACATTCCTAGATATCCATCTCTTTTGAGAGTTTGTATCATTATGATTAACTGTTATAAAGATGAAGATGTATTGCTTTAAGTATCATTGAGGCCAGTATTTTTTATCTTGCATGAAAATATGTACAATATTGATGAATTCTAAACATTCAAACACTCCTCTTCCTTTTCTTTTCCATGAAAAGGAAATACAGGCTGAGATTATGTTTCTCTTTCATAATTTTCACTTTCAGGTAGAAGTACAAATTGGAAAATTCTGTTTAAAAGTTAGTGGAAATTTTCACCCAACTCTGTAAACAGTGATGTGAAAAAAAGATGTGCTTTTTTCTAGAGTTGTTCCCTAGTTTTTCTCAGCATTTATTATGAAAAATGTAAATATTTAGAAAAGCCAAAGGAATTGTATTTCATTGGCTATATATTGCTGCCAGGATAAATCCTAGACAATTTTGTTTTGATATGTGTGTTTTGATTCATACATTTATGTTTTGACTCATGAAATCATCCCCTCAACCAGGAAAATAAATTTATTTATCTCCCACAAAAATTTTTTCTGTCTCTTTGTATAATTTCTTTCCTAATCTTAACTCTCTTTCTTTCTTTTTTTTTTTCCTATCTTGCCCCATTTTGGGGAACTACCAATCTGCTTTCTGTCACTAGATATTTGTTTGCATTTTATGGAACTTTATGAAGGCTAAATTGTACAGTATAAACTCTTTTTTGTCTGATTATTTTCATTTAACATAACTATTTTTAATTTCATCCATATTGTTGTGTGCCAATGGTTTGTACTATTCCATTCTATGGCTATAGCACACCTGGTTTATCCATTCACCAGTCAATAAACGTTGGTTTATTTAGAGTTTTGTGGTATTGCATATAGACCTGCTATGTGAATATGTCTATACAAATACCTGTGTGGAACATACACTTCTACTCCTATGTAAATACTAAATACCTAAGAGTAAAATGGCTTTGCCATTTGTTAAAAAATTGGTTATTTTTCCCCAAAGTAGCTGTTTTATTTTACGTTCCTACCACCAGTTTACAAGTTTCTTTTTTTTTTAAACAGATGTAGGATTTTCCTTTATTTTTCTCCACTCAGTGATTTACTTTTTAACTTTAAAAGCCTAGAAGCTTTCAAATTTTATGTACAATTTATCAAATTTAATGGATCATATTTTCTTTTAGTATCTAAGAAATACCAATTTAAGATAAAGATTTTCTCTATTTGTTCTTCCACATATTTTCTAGATTTAGTTTTTATGTTTAGGTATACAACATGCTTTGAATTAATTTTTGTAGATGCTTTAAGTACGCATTAAATTCGGTTTATTTACTTATTCTTGCTTTTAAATATCCAATTTTCCCAGCATCAATTGTTGAAGAGGCAATCTATTTTTCCTTTGGGTTATCTGTAGATCTCATTTGATAATCAATTGAACACACATACGTAGGTCTATATCTGGGATCTTTATCCTGTGGCAATATTCTTTTGTCTATACCTATGCCCAAACCACACTGTACTGGTTATTGTGGCTTTATAAGAAGTCTGGAAATCAAACAGTATAATCACTTTATCTTTCTTTTTCCTTTTTAAAGTTCTTTTTCTCCTTTTAAATTTTTGGTTAATTTAAGTTCTTTGAATTTGTACCACACTGTACTGATTATTGTGGCTTTATAAGAAGTCTGGAAATCAAACAGTATAATCACTTTATCTTTCTTTTTCCTTTTTAAAGTTCTTTTTCTCCTTTTAAATTTTTGGTTAATTTAAGTTCTTTGAATTTGTATTAACACGTATTAAGAAAAAATTCTTCTTGGATTTTTATTGTGATTGTACTAAATCTGTACATCAGTTTGGGGAAAATTGTTATCCTATTGATATTCAGTCTTCTCACTCATAGCAAAGGTATATCTCTAAATTCATGTCAGTCAGCAATGTTTTGTTGTTTGCTGTGGAGAGGTTTGGCATATCTTTTGCCAGGTGTGACTCAACTCAGGGAGAAGACTGGGATCCAATTGAGTTCCCCATGTCATTTTTTTCTGGGCTTCCCTGGAGCTCAGATAGTAAAGAATCCACCGACAATGCAGAAGACTGGGGTTCGATCCCTGTGTTGGGAAGATCCCCTGGAGAAGGAAATGGAAACCCACTCCAGTAATCTTGCCTGGAGAATTCCATGCCAAGAGGAGCCTGGCAGGCTAGAGTCCATGGGGTCGCAAAAAGTAAGACACGACTGAGCGACTACCACTGTCATTGTTTCCAGACAGTAAGCTGGGCAGTCATAGGCTCCTTCATCTGTTTCCTAAGTCTTTGGAGTCACTGTCTTCTGTTGCTTGTTGACAATGTTATGAAAACCATGGCTTTATATATTTTGTTCAGTTTTTTTAATTGATTTATGCTGTAAGATCCGGGCTTCCCTGGTGGCTCAGAGTATAAAGCGTCTGCTTGCAATGCGGGAGACGCGGGTTCAATCCCTCGGTTGGAAAGATCCCCTGGAGAAGGAAATGGCAACCCACTCCGGTACTCTTGCCTGAAAAATCTCATGGGCAGAGAAGCCTGGTAGGCTACAGCCCATGGGATCGCAAAGAGTCGGACATGACTGAGCGACTTCACTTTCATGCTGTAAAATCCCTTCTACCCCATTTTGGCTGGAAGATAGATTGATATGATAGATTTTTTAGCAAGAAAAGTATTAAGGTTTTTGATGGGTGTTTGCCTTTGGTTCAGAGAAACAGCATAGAGTATTAGCTCTTTGTGACCCCATGACTGTAACCCGTCAGGCTATATGTGCCCACTTGCTCCAGGGGATCTTCCTGACCCAGAGATTGAATCTGAATCCTCTGCATTCCAGAGGAATTCTTTATAGTTATATATATATATATATATATATATATATATATATATATATATATATATATATATATATATATATATATATTACTATGTATAAAATAGGTAGCTAATAAGAACCTCCTGTATAGCACAAGGAACTCTACTCAGTTCTCTGCAGTGACCTAAATGGGAAAGAAATCCAAAAACGAGGGGATATATATATAAGCATATAGCTGATTCACTTTGTTGTTCAGCAGAAACTAACACAACTTTGTAAAGCAACTATACTCCAATAAAAATAAATTTAACAAAATAATAAACCAGATTGACAGTGTGATCCTCTGTACTATAAATTCACTAAAGCCATTTACCATCACAAACTTTTTCATCCTCAAGACCAATCATGTGTATGGCACATAGACAGTTGAAAGACTCCTTAGGTCTCTTGATTAGGGAAGTAATTTTATTAATAATGAATTTTATCATTCATTAATACCTATGGGGCTTAAATAAATTTTTAAAACATGCATATTTTGAATTATTTTCTTAGTATAATATAGATTTATTTGACATAAATAGATTTAGTGAATATCTAGGTTTTTCAAAAATTCCTACAGTATCTTAACCAGTGTTAAATTATAAAATATGAGTCAATCTTTTACCACTTCTTCAGAAGTATAGGCTACACTCTAATGACTAATAGCCTTCTATAAACTTTTTACTTTAAAAACTTACCGTTTCTAAAAGTTTTACATTGTCATAATTGGCCTTTACTAAAGAGAGTTGCACAGCTTTTAAATGATATATTACTTAAATATATGAAATAAGATGAAAATGAATTGAGTTTTTTGCCTTTACTTAATTGAAAAACTCTAAAATAGATATATATTTCTCATTAAGTTTTATACTCAAATCAAAACTCTACAATGTAAATGACGTTTTTATACTATGTTTTCTTATCTCCTATTTTACTAGCCATTGGTTTTAATAAAATTCTTTTAAGATAGATCTTTCCACTTTGGGGAATGAAGGAAAAAACCAAGATTCATGGTTTGTTGATAGCTGAAGGAAGAATAATAGGTATCAGACTCACTAGCAACAATGGCAGCATGTTAGTGGTGTTGAGTCCTAGAAGTTCTTATTAGCTGTACCATTCTGCGTTGAAAGCCTAATTCCCAGTACTTCTTCATTCAATTCTAATATTTCTTGTGAAAAGAGACTATTACAGTCATTCTTTCCCAAGAAAATCTCAAGTCCTTTAACTATGAAATTTTACCTCCCATCAAACTTAATGCTTAGAGTATTAATAGTAATTAAATCAATTGACATTAGCATAAATAGCTAATTAATTAGCATTAACATTAATTGATGTTTATTAATGTTTAATATTAATCTTTCCACAACTGTTTTGTGTATTCATCTCTATTCTTCAGGTATATTGTATGTTTACTGAAGACAGGGCTGTGATTTTGTTTGTTTGTTTTCATGAGTTCACTATTGAAGCAATTAAGTATTGACTTTTTAATACTGCTAATATTAAATATTTGTTGTTCAGCTCAGTTTAGTTCAGTCGCTCAGTCGTGTCCGACTCTTTGCGACCCCATGAATCGGAGCACGCCAAGCCTCCCTGTTCATCACCAACTCCTGGAGTTTACCCAAACCCATGTCCATCGAGTCGGTGATGCCATCCAACCATCTCATCCTCTGTCGTCCCCTTCTCCTCCTGCCCCCAATCCTTCCCAGCATTAGGGTCTTTTCCAATGAGACAACTCTTTGCATGAGGTGGCCAAAGTATTGGAGTTTCAGCTTCAACATCAGTCCTTCAAATGAACACTCAGGACTGATCTCCTTTAGAATGGACTGGTTGGATCTCCTTGGAGTCCAAGGGACTCTCAAGAGTCTTCTCCAACACCACAGTTCAAAAGCATCAATTCTGCTGCGCTCAGCTTTCTTCACCATCCAACTCTCACATCCCTACATGACCACTGGAAAAACCATAGCCTCGACTAGACTGACCTTTGTTGGCAAAGTAATGTCTCTGCTTTTAAATGTGCTATCTAGGTTGGTCATAACCTTCCTTCCACGGAGTAAGCATCTTTTAATTTCATGCTGCAATCACCATCAGCAGTGATTTTGGAGCCCCTGAAAATAAAGTCTGACACTGTTGCCACTGTTTCCCCATCTATTTCCTATGAAGTGATGGGACCAGATCCCATGATCTTAGTTTTCTGAATGTTGAGCTTTAAGCCAACTTTTTCACTCTCCTCTTTCACCTTCATCAAGAGGCTCTTTAGTTCTTATTCACTTTCTGCCATAAGGGTGGTGTCATCTGCATATCTGAGGTTATTGATATTTCTCCCAGTAATCTTGATTCCAGCTTGTGTTTCTTCCAGCCCAGCATTTCTCATGATGTACTCTGCATATAAGTTAAATAAGCAGAGTGACAATATATAGCCTTGACGTTCTCCTTTTCCTATTTGGAACCAGTCTCTTGTTCCATGTCCAGTTCTCACTGTTGCTTCCTGACCTGCATACAGGTTTCTCAAGAGACAGGTCAGATGGTCTGGTTTCCCATCTCTTTCAGAATTTTCCACAGTTTATTGTGATCCACACAGTCAAAGGCTTTGGCATAGTCACTCAAGCAGAAATAGATGTTTTTCTGGAACGCTCTTGCTTTTTCGATGATCAAGCGGATGTTGGCAATTTGATCTCTGGTTCCTCTGCCTTTTCTAAAACCAGCTTGAACATCTGGAAGTTCACGGTTCATGTATTGCTGAAGCCTGACTTGGAGAATTTTGAGCATTACTTACCAGCATGTGAGATGAGTGCAATTGTGCGGTAGTTGTTGACTGCAGTTTAATTGAATAAAGGGGATATGAATGAGAAGTGTATTGCATTCAAATATTCAAGTGGCCCATTGCCAGGATATAAAATACTGTGCACAACACTTTTAAATTCTGTCTTAATTGTGGACTAATACCATCACTCTCTATCACTTTTGAGACATTTAGATCAGATCTTTTAATGCACAGAAATTGAAGAAATACCTGAAGGCAAGTAGAATATCCTTGCTCACCCTTTTATGATTTAATTTCTTCCCTCCACCCATTTGGACAAAAAAATGATTTGACTTTTCTAGCCAAAAAGTTGGATTGGAGTAAACAAAGTGAGAATTTCCCCCTACATATGCTTTCATTAAATACCATACTAGACTTGGGACAATACTAAATTTGGAAGTCTTTATCTCAGTACAAAGGAAATGAAAGCACTGACTGAAAAGAAAGTGAAAATAAAGGAACTCAATATTGTTAGATCAAATTTTATAACTTGTGTAGGTACATATTCTAATTCTAGCATGATTAATTACATTAAGATGTGTCTCCTAACATTGTTTCAGCCTCTAATAATATTCTCTATTTCCAATAAGGTAGTTTGAGCATTAACTGTAGTCTTAAGGGAATTGTTGATAATGAAGCTCCTATTATAACTCAGATTAATCCATTTTAGTCCTCCATGAATCCAAATGAAGGAGAAAATGTATACACTTAAAACTTATTCTAGCCTAAGAGATGATGGTTAAAATAAATTTGTCTAGTACATATTTACCTATTCAGTAGTACTTTTCTGATAAAATACATGCAGAAAAATGTATCATCTTAATCATTTAAAAACTTACAGTAATAAGTATTTTCAGAGTTATGTGTAGCCATCATGACCATCAATCATAACCCTTTTCATCTTGTAAAACTGAAGCTTTGAATCCATTGAACTCCCCATTCCCTCCCTCTCCAGCCGTTGGTAAACACCTTGTTGCTTCTATGATTTTGACTTCTCTAAACACCTGATATAAGTGAAATCATACACTATTTGTCTTTTTGTGACTCTCTTATTTCACTTAGCATGATGTTCTCATTTCATCCTTGCTGTATGAAATATAAAAATTGCCTTCCTTTCTAAGGGTGAATAATATTCCACTGCATGTATATATTAATTTGTCAATTAATATTATCAATTTAAGTCAATTTTATTTCTCTGTGTATTTATATCAATATATATCAACTTTGCTTATCTTTTCGAAGAACCAGCTCATATTTTCATTGATCTCTTCTATTTTTTTTTTCAGACTCTATTTCATTTATTTCTGCTCTGACCTTTATTATTTCTTTCTTCTACTAATTTTGGGTTTTGTTCGTTCTTCCTTTCTTAGTTTTTTTAGGAATAAGGTTAGATTTTCTTTTCTTTCTTTCTTTTTTTTTTTTTTTTGAGACTTTTCTTGCTTCCTGAGGTTGCCTTGTATTACTATACACTTCCTTCTTAGAACTGCTCTTGCTGCTTTCCATACATTTTGGATTACTTTGTTTCCATTTTCCAGTGTCTCCAGGTATTTTTTAATGTTCTCTTTGATTTCTTCAGTGGCTCATGGGTTGTTTAGTGGCGTATCATTTCCCTCCACTGTATCATCCTAGTACTGTATTCCTCTGTGTTGCCTAATCTACTCTTGATTCCTTCCAGTGTATTTTTATTTAAGGTATTGTATTCTTCAGCTCTCTTTGTTCTTTTTCATATTTTCGAACTTTCTTTAAACATCTCACTGCATTCATCCATTCTTCTCCCAAGTTCATTGAGCATCTTTATGATAATTACCGTAAATTTTTTTTATCAGATAGATTGCTTATTTCTACTTTGTTCAGTTTTTCTGAGGTTTTGTCTTATTTCTTCATTTGGAACATATTCCTCTTCTCATTTTGCCTAATTATCCATGTTTATTTCCA
This sequence comes from Okapia johnstoni, assembly GCA_024291935.2. NCBI lineage: Eukaryota > Metazoa > Chordata > Mammalia > Artiodactyla > Giraffidae > Okapia > Okapia johnstoni. Next base: position 31,284,952 of record CM044310.1, read on the forward strand.
TGTGTTATGTAGGTTGGCTATACTTCCCAATCTTAGAGAAATGACATTACATGGGATTTGTCCTGTGGGGGCCAGCAGCACACCTCTCTTTTGTCACCAGAGCTACATTCTCTATGGGTGCTCCCTATGTGAGGTATGTGGGCTCTTCTGTTTTGGTGGGGTCAACTATTGTGGGTGTGCTAATAAGTGGGGCTGAACTTCACCCAGTTGTCTGCCAGGCCATCCCTTGTGTGGTGGCTGCTGGCTTCCTGGTGGGCAGGGCCAGGTCTCCAAAGCAACTGGCTGCATGGCCTGGGACATCCCACATAGTTCCCACCTGCTGGTCCTTGCCAGGTATATGTATGGCCTGGGGAATTCTAGAACTAGTGCTGGCCCACTGGTGGGCAAGTCAGTCCTTGGCACTAGAAGGAGGATTCCAAAATAATGCTTACCAGCAACCGTGTTCTCTTGGTAGAACGAGCTCTGCAAAATGGCTGTGGCTGATCTTTATGTCCCCAGGGGAAATCCCACTTGCCTCCTGACTTCCTGGGAGGGTCTCCAAAATCATCAAGCGCTTCTGACCCAGGCTTCTTTATAACAGCAGCCACTGAACTGGGTCTCAGAGTGTGTGAGATTCTGCACATCATTCTGTTCTCCACATCTCTGTGGCTAAACCATAAGCAAAGATCCTCATCTTCGAAGCCAGAACTTCTTTTGGCTCATTTTACGGGTGCAGGACATCAGGGCTGGAGACCGTAATGTGGGGCGTGAGCACCTCGATCCTTGGGGAGAACGTCTGCGACTCTGACTATCCTCCATTTTGTGGATCAACTCCCCTCTGGGTGTCTCTACCCCTCCTACCTGTCTTGTGGTTCCTTTTTTGTGGAAAATCTTTTCTTCTAGTCTCCAGGTCCTTCTCATAGATAGTTGCACTGTAAGCATTTGTAATTTCTGTCTACCTGTGGGAGGAGCCCAAGGTCTTTTTACTCCATCATCTTGGCCATACCCTCCATATTTTTTTTTTTTTTTTGATAACAAATTTTAACAGAAATGAAGTGATATCTCATTATCATTCTGATTTGCATTTACTTGATGATTAGCAACACTAAGTATCTTCCTCTAAGCCTGTAGGACTTTTGTATGTCTTCTCTGGGGAAGTGTCTCATCAAGTCCTTTTCCATTTTAATTAGATTCTTTGTGTTTTTGCTATTGAGTTATAGGATTTCCTTTTATATTTTTGATGCTAATCCTTTATCAGATTGTAAAAATTTTATTTCACGTACTAGGTTGCCTTTTTAATCTGTTTTTGGTTCCTATGCTGTGCAACAGCTTTTCAGTTTTTGATGTTATCTCATTTGTCTAATTTTTTTTTTGGTTGCCTATGCTTTTGATTTCATATCCAAAAAATCTTTCCTAAGACTAATATGAAAAAGTATTTTCCTATATTTTCTTCTAGGAGATTTGGGGTTTCAGGTCTTACATATAAGTTAATTTTTCTGTATGATGTAAAATAAGGGTCCAGTTTTATTCTTTTGCATCCTTGCCATATCTGAGTCTGTCTGAGTCTGGTTTTTGATACTTCCTATGTCTTGTCAAACTGTTTTTCTTTTCCTTATAGTATGCCTTATAATTTTTTCCTGATAGTTGGACATTGCATACTGGATTAAAGAAACCACTGTAAACTGACCTTTGACAATGCGGTGGTAATGTGTGGAAAGATAATCATTTTTACTGCTATGATTAGGTCTATTGAATTTATAAGCAAATGTAGCAATTTTGCCTGTAAATATACAGAAATTAATTTTATGTCTCTATATTGGCAATGTCAATGAAAATTTAGAAATATATAATTTATAATGGTATAAAATCATTTAATAATTTGAAGTGAACCTATTGAAATAAATGACAAATCCCTACACTTAATATTGGGCTTCCCAGGTAGCTCAAATGGCAAAGAATCTGCCTGCAGTGCTGGAGACCTGATTCGATCCCTGAGTTGGGAAGATCCCGTGGAAAAGGGTATGGCCACTCACTCCAGTATTCTTGCCTGGAGAATTTCATGGACAGGGGAGCCTGGTATGCTACAGTTGATGGGATTGCAAAGAGTCGGACATGACTGAGCAACTAACTTTCACTTCACTTCACACTTAATATAAATATGAAACACGTCTAAGGGGAAAAAAAATAAATCCTAAATAATTGTCAGGCTAAACTTTGTTTAGATATCAGTTCTCATGCCATCTACAAGCTTGAAGTAATCTGAGTAAAACTTTTGCATTTATTCTTCACATTTTGAAGACTGGTAAACTTATTCTGAATTTATGTTTAAAACCATGGACAAAGGACAGCCAAGGAAACCTTGGAGAAGGACAAAATTGAAGGATTTAACTTACCATATTTTAATATTTGGTATAAATTAATAGTAATCCATGGAGATTCTTATTGATACAGAAGTTGACAAAATGATTAATAAAACCAATAAGAGAGCCTAGGCATAACCTGAACAAATATGGTCACTTGATTTCAGATAAGGATGTCTAATAATTCAGTTTTTTGATAAATTATACTGGAGCAATTGGATATTTACATGGGAAATAAATTATTACTCATATTAAATCATTCACAAAATGATTGTAGGATGGATTACAGTCCTAAATGTTGAAATTAAAAAAAAATTTCCAGAAGAAACCTTGTAAGAATAACTTCATGTTCCTGGAGTAAGTGAGGAGTTCTTAAGGATACAAGAAAGTAAGGAAGCATTAATCATAAAATTCAAAAATTGATACATTAATCTTCATTAATTATAAGATCTTTTGCTTATCAAAATACACCTTTAAGAGAGGAAAAGTCAAGTGATGGATAAGCAAAAGGTATTCTTCATACACCCAGTTGAGAAAGGATTCATATCTGGAATATATAAGGAACTCTAAAACTTCAATGAAAGCAAGAAAAATAATCCAATAACAAAGGGCTTAAATACCAGATCATTCATAAAAGAGGATATGAAAATTTGGTTAACATCAACATACCTTAAAGAAAATGTAAAATCTATGGTGACATATACAGACCAGATAGCAAATATTATAAAAACTGTCAACACCAGAGGTTGATGTGACTCTGGAGAAATTGGAACCCTCATAAAATGCTTGCTGGAGTATAGGTTGGTTAAACCAGTTTGGACAACTGGCAATATTTACTAATCCTAACATTTACTGGTCTTATGTTCTAGTAATTCAACTCCTATAGAAATAAATGCACAGTTTCACAGAAGATAAGACTATTTTACATTATAATACCCCAGACTGGAAATAGCTCAAATGTGCAACAGTGATAGAACAGATGCATCAGCTGTAGTATACGACAGAATGTGCATGCATGCTCAGTCATGTCCAACTCTTTTCAAACCCATTGACTGCAGCCCACCAGGCTCCTCTGTCCATGGAATTTTCCAGGCAAGAATACTGGAGTAGGTTGCCATTTCCTAATAATGGAATACAATACATCAATAAAAAAGAAAGAAAAAAGTCTGAAACCACAATACGTTATTTCTCACATATGTGTGTGTGTATGTATATATATATATACATATATATATATAATTTTGTCTTCTGAAAAGCTGCATATATTATACTGAAAAAGCTAGATAAAAATAGCTCAATTTTATATTATTTTATTTCAAAAAAGGTAAAGAATAGGCAATCCAACTGGTAACCCTAAAAGTCAGAATACTGGTTACTTCTGTGTGTGTGTGTGTGTGTGTGTGTGTGTGTGGTGTTGATTCAGAAAGGCAATGGAGAATTTTTCTAGAGTGGGTGTTAAATAGGGGTATGTACATATGTGTAAACTTACATGGGCTCTTTATTTAAGATTGTTGTACTTTATAAACCATTTTACTATATATATATGGCCTACTTTAAAAAATATATATTATATATGTATATTTTATATATATATATATCTTCTAAAATTTCTTGTGACAATTTTGTTTATAACTTTATGGTATTGATTTAGATGAGGATACTTCAGTGCTAATTGATTACAATTAAAGTTGAATTTGTATACCCAATAGACTGAATTTTTGATGTCTTTTGCTTTTAATTCTCCCAAGGCCAATCTAACATAATCTCATAGACAAACAGATCCATAAATCGATAGCTGTGATATATATGTTATTCTCTGTTTTCAACAATGTGGAGTATAGATATCTTTATAATAGGGAGTAGATTTTTTTAATCAAAATTCTATATGTGGAAGTTGTTTTTAATAGGTATGAGATATAATTTAAAAGTTAAATTATGCCAGGCTTAAGAGCTGTTTTAGGCTTTTATTTTTCAGTTCCTTTCTGCCCCTTATTCAGAATCTTAAATATATATTTCCTAATTAACTTTTTGTAAGGATCACTCAAACTACTTTCTAAACAATTTTTATTTCTTATTCCATCCTTACTATACTGTCTGTGTTTTCCTGATAATATAAATTTACATTCTTTTCATAAACAATTCAAAGAATGACAATCTATAGCTACCTTTAAGTGAAAAAGCAAGTGACAAAACACGGTATCAAGAATGGTTCTAATGTGTTGTATTACATATAACATATGCTTAAAATACACATGGTCTTAAGAAATGTGCAAATACTATCTTAATTTCTTTTCTAAAAGTGAGTAAAACTTTAGACATTCATCATCATCCTGTTGTTGACTAGGTAACACATACTTTTAAAAATAATAGAAATAAATACTAAAAAAGAAAAGAAAACCCTCTGTTCTTCCCATTTTAAATGAGTTTGAATCAGTAAAAATACAAGAGTGTCCCTTTTTCAGTTTCCTAACCTCAAAGGTTAACAAAACTCCTATGTTCTCTTAAGGATCACTAGGGGTGGTATCTAGTTAGACCAGTTCTTCTCACGGCCTGAGAGAGGCAAATGGTGACTGAGCCTGAACACAGGAATTTTTTAAAGTTCTCACTACTTTGGAGATTTTAATATAAACTAGGATTGAGAATTGATGCTTGGCAATGGATACAGATTTTTGTAGGGCTTCCTAGATGGCACTAGTGCTAAAGAACCTGACTGCCAATGGAGGAGACATAAGAGACCCGGGTTTGATCCCCAGGTCGAGAAGATCCCCTGGAGGAGGGAACGGCAACAGGATCCTGGTGGGCTATGGTCCATAGGGTCACAAAGAGCTGGACACAACTGAAGTGACTTAGCACACGCAGATATTTGTAGTCTTCACTGATATGAATGGGTCCTCCCTGGCCTTCAATTCTGAGAACCAATGTCTCTTTTCATTGTGTGCTTTCTGCCACAGTTTTTACTCAGAATTCATAAGGGTACCTCTATGGGATCTCTTAAATTAGACCATGAGACTTAGAAAACAAAACAATAGAGAAGTCTTTTCCCCTTATATGTATTTTATGTATTAGAACTAATTATATATAGCTACATATAGTTGCATATACATTTGCCACTTCATCATTATCATAATTATAATAATTAATACTGGAAATAATAAGAAATATTATAAGGCCAGGCATAATTTCTTAGTTATATTTGTGTATTTGGCATAGAAGAACCACCAAATACATGTGTTCTGAATTTTTTAGAATGATAAAGAATAATACTTACAGGTTAAAAAAGTATTTTAAAGGAGATTTGAAAGCAAATGGTTTTATTGTGATTGTAAATTTTAACACAACTGTAATCAAAGTTCCCAGATTATAAAAAAGGATGATTTAAGCTGCTGCTCAGCTATGTTTCTTATCAATTTTCCTTTTAGATTTGCTCTCCAGTTTTGGTAGTTTAAAAGACAATATTCACTTATTGAAGGCTTGATTTTTATAAGGATGCTGGTACTTTGAACACCCATATGCATTTTTATATTAATTCTTAAATAGACATTATTATGTCATTTTGGAGGAGAAAAATCTAGGTACCAGGGATGTCATTCATGGATTCCGCTAATATAGTCTGTGGTGCTTGATCATATGACTTGCTGGTATGAAAGGAGAGTTGAGTTTACCAGGAAATGAAATAATGGGAAACTTGACAAGAACTCAGAGCAATCAGTGTGAAATGAAGAGGAGGCATGGAGAGATACCGGACTGGAATGTAGTGATGGGGGCAAACAGGATGGGGCGATTCTAGTGCTTTCTCCTCTATCTCCATTCATGTACCAGTGCCTTGTTGATAACAGAGGATTGTTGAGAACTGCTGAGGTTTGGACTCAAGGAAAATAGGTAAATGATTTGGACTCCCCATGGAGGTGATATTCCAGTAGTTTGGATTTTAGAATGGAAAGCTGTTATCTGACGGTGTTGCAAATGAGCCTGAAAAAATATGCCCTTGCAGACAGGATGGTCATTTCGTAAGTTTAGGACTCGGTGGTTAGGAGACAGACAGGGGATCACAGAAGATTAAGTGGTAATAGGAAAAGCTGAACCAGTTTCATTTTCAGAAGGCTATGTGAAATTTATCCTAAGACTGTCCAAGGAGAAAACATATGTGACTAAAAATTACTTATCAGGGCGTTCTAAAGGTAGACTTTTAACACATTTGTATCTATATTTTAATAACTTGCTTAAAATTTGGAGAAAAGCTAAAGTTTGGAGAAACAAGAATTGCTTAATTAGTTTTAATTAGAATCCTGTCTTCACTGTCGAATTTTCCTGTTCTCTCAGTTGGGACTTCTTGAAATAGCTAGCCTTTTCTTATGTTTGTAGTCACACTATTTTGTGTCATGTTGAAACAACTGCAAAATTAAATTTTGCTACATTGTAAGTAGATTGTTACCTAAAGGAATACTTGTTTTTAATTTCAGCCTGTGTCAAAGCCTATCATGCAAATCTCTATAGTGAGTACTGAATTGCCATCCATCTTTGAGGCAATCTGTTCATCAGGTGGGTAGAGGAATCTTAATGCTTTTTTTTTTTTTTTTTATGTGACAAGGCATTGTCACTGTGGCAGGAGATAGACCAGGGTACAAAGTAGAAAACCAAAGACACAGTGCATACTTTTTTTATCTTTTGCTAACCAGTTGTATCTTTATATTTTATCATATGAAGTATGAGACAGTTTTTGATAAGCTTAACCATGGTTAAAGATGAGAAATAGTAAAAGCCAGAATGAGATATTTATGTACATGATGATTCCTTCTCTCTGCTAAAGAAAGCAGCAATAACAACTATAAGAAGTTTGAATAAAGTCTGTGGATATCGAACTAGAGTTGAAGCATAAAGAAGTCTAAATGCCAAAGAATTGATGCTTTTGAACTGTGATGCTGGAGAACACTCTTGAGAATCTCCTGGACAGCAAGGAGATCCAACTAGCCAATACTAAAGGAAATCAACCCTGAATATTCATTGGAGGGACTGATGCTGAAGCTGAAGCTCCAGTACTTTGGCCACCTGATGTGAAGAGCTAACTCATTGGAAAACACCCTGATGCTGGGAAAGATTGAAGGCAAAAGGAGAAAAGGGTGGCAGAGGATGAGATGGTTGGATGGACTCATCCATTCAATGGACATGAGTTTGAGCAGGAGATTATGCTGCAGGAGATTATGAAGGACAGGGAAGCCTGGTGTCCTACAGTCCTTGGGGTCACAAAGAGTAGAACAAGACTGAGCAACTGAACAACAACAACAGACTCTATTTATTCAAGAATTCCACATGGAAGACAGAACTGAAAGATTTCCTGTCATCTGGTGTAAAGATATAAGGCATGATCCCTTGCATTCCTGTACACCAATAATGAGAAAACAGAAAGAGAAATTAAGGAAACAATACCATTCACCATTGCAACAAAAAGAATAAAATACTTAGGAATATATCTACCTAAAGAAACAAAAGACTTATATACAGAAAACTATAAAACACTGATAAAAGAAATCAAAGAGGACACAAACAGATGGAGAAATATACCGTGTTCATGGATTGGAAGAATTAATATAGTGAAAATGGTACACTACCCAAAGCAATATATAGATTCAATGCAATCCCTATCGAGCTACCAACGGTATTTTTCATAGAACTAGAACGAATCATTTCACAATTTGTATGGAAATATAAAAAACCTCAAATAGCCAAAGCAATCTTGAGAAAGAAGAATGGAACTGGAGGAATCAACCTGCCTGACTTCAGGTTCTACTACAAAGCCACAGTCATCAAGACAGTATGGTACTGGCACAAAGATAGAAATATAGATCAATGGAACAAAATAGAAAGCCCAGAGATAAATCCACGCACCTATGGACACCTTATCTTCAACAAGGGAGGCAAGAATATACAATGGAGAAAAGACAGTCTCTTTAACAAGTGGTGCTGGGAAAACTGGTCAACCACTTGTAAAAGAATGAAACTAGAACACTTTCTAACACCATACACAAAAATAATCTCAAAATGGATTAAAGATCTAAATGTAAGACCAGAAACTATAAAACTCCTAGAGGAAAACATAGGCAAAACATTCTCCGACATAAATCACAGCAGGATCCTCCATGACCCACCTCCCAGAATATTGGAAATAAAAGCAAAAATAAACAAATGGGACCTAATTAAAATTAAAAGCTTTTGCACAACAAAGGAAACTATAAGCAAGGTGAAAAGACAGGCTTCAGAATGGGAGAAAATAATAGCAAACGAAGCAACAGAAAAACAATTAATCTCAAAAATATAAAAGCAACTCCTGCAGCTCAATTCCAGAAAAATAAATGACCCAATCAAAAAATGGGCCAACGAACTAAACAGACATTTCTCCAAAGAAGACATACAGATGGCTAACAAACACATGAAAAGATGCTCAACATCACTCATTATTAGAGAAATGCAAATCAAAACCACAATGAGGTACCATTTCACACCCGTCAGAATGGCTGCTATCCAAAAGTCCACAAGCAATAAGTGCTGGAGAGGGTGTGGAGAAAAGGGAACCCTCTTACACTGTTGGTGGGAATGCAAACTAGTACAGCCACTGTGGAGAACAGTGTGGAGATTCCTCAAAAAATGGAATAGAACTGCCATACGATCCAGCAATCCCACTGCTGGGTATACACACTGAGGAAACCAGAATTGAAAGAGACACGTGTACCCCAATGTTCATCGCAGCACTGTTTACAATAGCCAGGACATGGAAGCAGCCTAGATGTCCATCAGCAGACTAATGGATAAGGAAGCTGTGGTACATATACACAATGGAATATTACTCAGCCATTAAAAAGAATACATTTGAATCGGTTCTATTGAGATGGATGAAACTGGAGCCCATTATACAGAGTGAAGTAAGCCAGAAAGAAAAACACCAATACAGTATACTAATGCATATATATGGATTTTGAAAGATGGTGACGATAACCCTATATGCGAGACAGAATAAGAGACACAGATGCATAGAAACAGTCTTATGGACTCTGAGGGAGAAGGTGAGGGTGGGACGTTCTGAGAGAATAGCATTGAAACATGTATATTATTGTATGTGAAACAGAACACCATTCCACGTTCGATGCATGAGACAAATGCTCAGGGCTGGGGCAATGGGATGACCCAGAGTGATGTGATGGAGAGAGAGGTGGGAGGGGGGTTCAGGATGGGGAACACATATAAACCCATGGCTGATTCATGTCAATGTATGGCAAAAACCACTACAATATTGTAAAGTAATTAGCCCCCAACTAAAATAAATAAATTTATTAAAAAAAATAGATAAAGATATAAGGCATGATGATTCCAGTTAATTAAGCTAATTAACTTATTATGTGTTGCTTAGCACTGATAAGATTTAAGGCCAATTTTGAAAAAAATAGTTTGCCTTAGAAGAGTGTTTTTTAATCTTACTGTCCTGAGGGGAAAAATATTTTAATTGAACAACTATATAATTTAAATAGCTTTACAATAAAGAATACAGGAGTTTAGAGAAAGAAGATTTTAATTACATTATAATTAGAGGTAGTTAATGAAGTCTAAAGTTTACACTTCATTCAAGCTGGGGAACTTCGATATTGAATTAGAATCCATAATTTCTATTCATTTATAAAACCAGAGATACTGAGTTTCAGGAGGATCACATAAGCATTGATACAATATCAGAGTGAAACATATGCATTAGATAATCATTTTGAGATAGAAACTTGATGACAGCTTTAATTTAGAATAACAAAACAAAATTGTGAAACATTATTATGAAAAGAGGTTAAAATGCATTATAGGAAGTAGAAGTTTGAGGCATAAGGCCTACTTTTTTCATTCTTTTTTATAGTAATTCTCAACAATAAGTAATGCTTTGAACCTTTATGCTTGATCCTCTGTAATAGCCCTATTGATTGATCTTGTCTCTACCTTGCATTCTTCCATTGCACTACAGGGAGACAAATCCTTATAAATAAAAATCCCTGCATTTTTTTTTTCTGCTAAGTTTCCTGCCTCCTTTCAACATTCTTGAAATCTTTAAACACTTCACACTATTGATAAGATAAAGTCCTTGTCATGAACCAGGGGCCTTGGGTGGTCTGACATTTGCTTTTCCGTTCTCAGCTTGTACAACCTTCTGTCTGGCACTTTCTATACTCCAGTCACCAGGGGACTTCTGATCAGCATTAGCCCCATTTATTCACTGTTCTCTTTGCCAGTAAGTGTTTCCTATGCTCTTCCCTGTGCTGTTCTGTGCTGTGCTTAATCACTCAGTCATGTCTAACACTTTGGTAACTCCTTGAACTATAGTCCGCCAAATTCCTCTGTCCATGAGATTCTCCAGGCAAGAATACTGGAGTGGGTTGCCATGGACTCCCACATTTCAGGCAGATTCTTGACCATCTGAGTCACCAGGGAACCCCAAGAATACTGAATTGGGTAGCCTATCCCTTCTCCAAGGGAACTTTCTGACCTAGGAATCGAACCAGGATCTCTTGAATTGCAGGTGGATTCTTTACCAGCTGAGCTACCCAGGAAACCCCATGCTCTTCCCTAGCTAACTCCTATTCCTCTTCACTATCCACCCACATCAGGATAGAATTCCTGTTTTATATTTACAAATTACATTATACTCTTCTCTGGCTTTTGAAATTTTATTTTTATTTTTGTAGTATGCAAGTCAGGAAGCAACAGTTAGAACTGGACATGGAACAACAGACTGGGTTCCAAATAGGTAAAGGAGTATGTCAAGGCTGTATATTGTCACCCTGCTTATTTAACTTATATGCAGAGTACATCATAAGAAATGCTGGGCTGGAAGAAACACAAGCTGGAATCAAGGTTGCTGGGAGAAATATCAATAACCTCAGATATGCAGATGATACCACCCTTATGGCAGAAAGTGAGGAGGAACTGAAGAGCCTCTTGATGAAAGTGAAAGAGGAGAGTGAAAAAGTTGGCTTAAGGCTCAATATTCAGAAAACTAAGATCATGGGATCTGGTCCCATCACTTCATGGGAAATAGATGGGGAAACAGTGGAAACAGTGTTAGACTTTATTTTTGGGGGGCTCCAAAATCACTGCAGATGGTGATTGCAGCCATGAAATTAAAAGGCGCTTACTCCTTGGAAGGAAGGTTATGACCAACCTAGACAGCATATTAAAAAGCAGAGACATTACTTTGCCAACAAAAGTCCACCTAGTCAAGGCTATGGTTTTTCCAGTAGTCATGTATGGATGTGAGATTTGGACTGTGAAGAAAGCTGAGCACCGAAGAATTGATGCTTTTGAACTGTGGTGTTGGAGAAGACTCTTGAGAGTCCCTTGGACTGCAAGGAAATCCAACCAGTCCATCCTAAAGGAGCTCAGTCCTGGGTGTTCATTGGAAGGACTGATGTTGAAGCTGAAACTCCAATACTTTGGCCACCTGATGCAGAGAGCTGACTCATTGGAAAAGACCCTGATGCTGCGAAAGATTGAGGGCAGGAGGATAAGGGGCCGACAGAGGATGAGGTGGCTGGATGGCATCACCGACTCAATGGACGTGAGTTTGGGTAGACTCCAGCAGTTGGTGATGGACAGGGAGGCCTGGCATGCTGCGATTCATGGGGTCACAAAGAGTCTGACACGACTGAGTGAATGAACTGAACTGAACTGAATCTCTCTCTGGGGCTTTCCAGGTAGATCAGTGGTAAAGGATTCACCTGCCAATGCAGGAGAAGTGGGTTCACTCCCTGGGTTGGAATATCCCCTGGAGAAGGAAATGGCAACCCACCATAGTATTCTTGCCTGGGAAATTCCATCAGACAGAGAAACCTGTGGGCTACAGTTTATGGGGTTAACAAAAGAATCGGACACAACTGAGCAAATAAACAACATCTCTTTCACCTCATTAGAATGTCAGGATGTGAGTTCATAATGTATTATTATTACACAATTTAAGACATGATGTTAAAACATTTTGGCTAATGTAGTAAACTGAGTAGCCAACAATCCTATGGACACAGTCATTAAATTTACTGTACCTTTAAGAAATAGAAAAGATTGGTAGGTTGACTATCTCTTATATACAATTTGAAGTATATGACAAAAACAAGCCTTTTCAGAAGACCTATTTCAGACCATTTCTTATAAAGTGTGCTAATATATATATATATGTTAACATCTACCATGGATTTAGTAAGACTGGAAAACATTACTACCCCTAAGCATAGACATATCATGAAAGGATTACCAGATATAGAAAATATTACAAATTATGTTTTTGCATTCCTACTTTGGAAAGAATAAATTTTATGTTTGGTTGTTTCACAGGATAATTATAATGTAATTTGTTTTCTTTATTATTTAAGCAAAATTTCAAGAGTTAACAATATGATTTATAAAATATTTCCATCAAGCTAACACTTCATATTATTCTCTTTGGTGATTGCCTCCTTGTCTTTTTCTTCATTGTTATTTTTATTAGCAAACTGAAAATTTGGTAAAATAATGTTGGATGTTTTGAATTATCTTGCTAGGAAAATTACTATCAATCTGAGATTGTCATCAATATTGCTGCTGAGATTTCTCATTAGACCTTCTGGAATACGAATTTCTCCCTCCAAACTCCAAGGCTGGAGTCATCCAACATATATGCTTGTCTGGATGCTAACAAAATTTTATCTGAGCCAGTTTACTTCATCAATAATCTCAAGGCTGTAAGACATATAACACAACCTTAGAAAAGAGTGCAATAAACTAGTCATAAATGCAGTCCTCATTTCTCTTTCTCTTATTTTTAGGTTAACACATCTTGGTCCAAATACTATCTTGCACTCAAGGCTAAGAAACTATAAGAAATTTTCTTTTTATCCAAAGGTCCCTGGAAACTCTGCTAAGAGCTTATTTGCTAGGTATAGGATCTATCCTGCATTTATAAATAAGAATTTGAAGGATAATAATTCAGAAGAATGTTTAAAATAGGTACCCTGTACTCAAGTACGTACTTAATTTTTTTTTATAATACTTGTTTTTGTTATCATAAATTGTGTGGATGTGATATCATAAATTGTGTTGGTGTATGAATACCTCTGGCACCAGAAGTATTCATACACCAACAATATCACATGGCAAATGGTGAAAGATTTAACTTCTTCCTACTTCAAAAGTTAGTTCTAAAATTGCTCTGTCTTTCTGTAATTGAGCATCTACCTTCAATTAGTCAAAATGCCAGTGATGGTCTTCTCAAAGCCCAGCTCCTAACTTAAATTGATAAATGTACCTTAAAACCAATTTCTAAAGACATGTTCATCTCATCAACTTCTGAACTGCACTTTAGGCTCACCAAAGTCCTGCCTTTTACTCTTTAATTGGCAATCCTGTGCTAGAAAACAGCATTACTCATCTTTTCTCTATATGACCATGGAGTCCAATTACTAAGATTTCAGGTGCCTTACTGATGCATTGCCCTCTCATCTGTCTGTTTCATAAGCACTAAAAAGGGTTGTCCTGGAAATTGGCCTTGAAGTTAAAAGACTGCTGGGTGGAGTGTTAACACTAACTGACCTGCTCTGACTTTGCACCAACATGCCTGAGGCCACCTTGCACTTTGTATTGTTCTTTGCTAAACTTCTCATTTTAAAAATTGTAGCTAACTTTTTCTATTACTCAGTACAATTAAGATTTCAATGAATATATCCTCCTATAAAAAATATGATAGAAAACATGTTTGCAATTCTCTGCCACTCTCCATAAATGTACAGGGAATGTTTATATATTGTACTTTTCGAGTCTTCAAAAATGTAAACAAAATAATGAAAGACACCTTTTAGAATACTATTGATACAACTGTTGATACAACTCAAAGCCAGGCTTCAGCAATACATGAACCGTGAACTTCCAGATGTTCAAGCTGGTTTTAGAAAAGGCAGAGGAACCAGAGATCAAAATGCAAACGTCTGCTGGATCATCAAAACACAAGAGAGTTCCAGAAAAACATCTATTTCTGCTTTATTGAGTATGCCAAAGCCTTTGACTGTGTGGATCACAATAAACTGTGGAAAATTCTGAAAGAGATGGGAATACCAGACCATCTGACCTGTCTCTTGAGAAACCTGTATGCAGGTCAGGAAGCAACAGTGAGAGCTGGACATGGAACAACAGACTGGTTCCAAATAGGAAAAGGAGTAGGTCAAGGCTGTAATTGTCACCCTGCTTATTTAACTTATATGCAGAGTACATCATGAGAAATGCTGGGCTGGAAGAAACATAAGCTGGAATCAAGATTGCCGGGAGAAATATCAATAACCTCAGATATGCAGATGACACCACCCTTATAGCAGAAAGTGAAGAAGAACTAAATAGCCTCTTGATGAAAGTGAAAGAGGAGAGTGAAAAAGTTGGCTTAAAGCTCAACATTCAGAAAACTAAGATCATGGCATCTGGTCCCATCACTTCATGGCAAATAGATGGGGAAACAGTGGAAACAGTGTCAGACTTTATTTTTGGGGGCTCCCAAATCACTGCAGATGGTGATTGCAGCCATGAAATTAAAAGACACTTACTCCTTGGAAGGAAAGTTATGACCAACCTAGGCAGCATATTAAAAAGCAGAAACATTACTTTTTCAGCAAAGATCCATCTAGTCAAGGCTATGGTTTTTCCAGTAGTTATGTATGGATGTGAGAGTTGGACTATAAAGAAAGCTGAGCGCTGAAGAATTGATGCTTTTTGAACTGTGGTGTTGGAGAAGACTCTTGAGAGTCCCTTGGACTCCAAGGAGATCCAACCAGTCCATCTTAAAGGAAATCAGTCCTGGGTGTTCATTGGAAGGACTGATGTTGTATCTGAAACTCCAATATTTTGGCCACCTGATGCGAAGAGCTTACTCATTTGAAAAGACCCTGATGTTAGGAAAAATTGAAGGCAGGAGGAGAAGGGGATGACACAGGATGAGATAGTTGGATGGCATCACCGACTCAATGGACATGAGTTTGGGTAAACTCTGGGAGTTGGTGATGGACAGGGAAGCCTGGCGTGCTGTGGTTCATGGGGTCGCGAAGAGTCCGACATGACTGAATGACTTAACTGAACTGAACTGATAAAACTGTGGGGCTCAGATGGAGTTAAATTTCTCTTCATACAAAAGAGACACAAAGACCAAAATGAAAGAGATAGGAACCTGGGTGTTGAGAGGCTATATTCAAGAATGAATTTGGAACCCAGATTATAATTGGGAAGAGAAATTAGGAAACACATGGTATTGATTTATTATGTTATATATTGTGTGGTAAATGTCATCACCTTAACTTATTGTCCATAATCTTCAGTAAAACATCTATTTCTAATTTATACCTGATGAGCTGAATTTTCTCTGGGGGGATAGCCAGGCTGTGCATGGATTGGATACAGATGGATTTCACTGGGTACACTGTTGTATGTTCAGGATTTCCCAGGAAGAATTCCATATGTTTTTTAATTACTAAAATCTGTTGATCTAATTATCCTCCCTATGTATATTTATCTAAATGCAATGGACTAAATATTTATACCTCCTCAAAATTTGTATGTTAAAATAGTAATCTCCAGTGTGATAGGATTAGCAAGTGGGGTTTGGGAAATGATGAGGTCACAAAAGTGGTGGAATGAGGTTAGTGCCCTTATGAAAAAGATCCTGGAGAGATCCCTCACTTCTTCCATGTGAGGTTCCAGTTGAAGGAACCATCTGTGAACCAGAAAGCAGGTTCTCACCAGACACTGAATCTGTTGGCATATTAATCTTTGACCTTCTAGCCTCCACATTTATGAGAAATGCAGGTCTATTGTTATTAAGTCACCCAGATTATCATGTTCTGTTATAGCAGCCTGAAGGGAATAAGACCCTCAGGTTCTCTCAACACCATTTGTTGGACACTGATCTGAAGACCAGGACAAAGAGAAGAGTTGTACACATCCATTTCCTGCACATCTGTCTCCAGCATTCTAAGGT
The DNA here is from genome assembly GCA_024291935.2 of Okapia johnstoni. Taxonomy (NCBI): domain Eukaryota; kingdom Metazoa; phylum Chordata; class Mammalia; order Artiodactyla; family Giraffidae; genus Okapia; species Okapia johnstoni. The sequence goes on from CM044310.1 coordinate 31,301,299, forward strand.
CAAAGGGCCAGCAGTTTTGTTTTTATAGGTTCTTGGGAAATTTTGAAGCTGACTCTGGTGAAGAAGCACTCCTTCATGACCTCAGACTATCTGACCTCAGACTGACCTGACTTGATTAGGATCTGACCTCAGACTTGACTAGGATCACTATCAGTTTTGCTGCTAACTTGGCATCTGTGTCCTTTACTGGGGCTATAATGTCCAGGGAAAATACCAAAAAAAATGAGACATCAAGGAAATGAGGATCCATCAGATAACTGAGCCTCTGACAAACTTACCTATTTCTTTCCCTCTCTTTCTTAAGTAGGCAAGATTAGAACCAGTTTGTAAGTTAGAGTAATCTCCACAGCTTTCCATCACTGTGCCTGCACTTTTAAATTAGCTATGTATATGTAACTAATTCTAGTAGAAAACTAAAAAAGTTGAAGAGAGAACTAATTATTTTTCTGTGTGTCCATCTGAAGTTTTTCTTATACTGTGAGCAAAAACTAATATGTCAGAACTAATGAGCTTTCTAAGATTGTATTTTATACAAAATTAAAAAGTCAAGACAGGGATTTTCCTTCCTAACTATGAAGGACAGGCACACTGAAAATTATCTGTATTAGACACATATTTCATTTTATATATAATATTGTATAATATATATATTCCTAACACTTATACAAAAGGTATTATAAACACTAATTCATCCCTTTTTTTTTTTTTAATTTAATATACTTGGGGTTTTTCCATAGTACATATCTTCCTTATTTTTAATAAAGTTTAGCGAGGGCTCTCTGGCTTATATGGTAAAGAACCTGCCTGCAAAGTAAGAGACCCATGTTCAGTCCCTGGGTTGGGAACATCCTCTGGAGAAGGGAATGGCTACCCACTCCAGTATTCTTGCTGGGAAAATCCCATGGACAGAGGAACCTGGCAGGCTATGGTCCATGGGGTCACAATGAGTCGGAAATGACTGAGTGAGTAACACTATGACATTTTTAACTAGTTACACAATATTTTATGGTATATATATTCTGTAATTTAAATTATGTAGCTAGTCTTTATTGATGAAATATTAAATCTTTTTTATCATAAAAAATGCTTCAGTGAATAGCCCTTTACATAAATCATTTTAAGTATACTAGTATAATTCCAGGTGAAGTTCTTGGAAAAGATATTCAATCTATATTAATATGTCCTTTTTGATAGTCAAGATTTAATTTTGTAATATAGGTAGAAATTTAAAAAAAATTTGCCCATGAACTTTTGCATATATATATATATATATATATACCCTATCTTATGATAGGGAATGCTGGATATTTAGTGTAGTATTTTAAGCTATGAATTTAACAGGTTCTGGGATATATTCAATTTTCTGGCTCTTTTTGCACTTATTCACAAGACATTAGGGATAATTCTTTCCCCATTATAGCAAGAACCTAAGTCAAAAACACATACTAAATAAAATAAAATGTTATAATTTTTGTATTAAAATAAAACCTTAAATTTATTATTAAAATAAAATGTTATATTTTCTCTCAACACTCTTCTTATGAAAAGCAATAAGTTGCACTTTAAATTGCACGTCAGAATCACCAGTTAGGTTTATAAAGAGTATATTTTTTTCAATCTCCACCATCAATAATTTTTGAGGTGGGCTTCATCTATTGTCTTTTTCTGTGATCCCCGGGTTATTCTGACACATATTCATATTTGAGAACAACTGATTTTAAAATATAACAGTGTTTGTACTTATTAAAACCTGAGTTTTAGTTATTTGGTAATGAACTCACCTTTCCATTATCAAACATCTTCTCTGCACCATCTTGATAAGACAATTAAAAGTCTGGTTGGAATAAATTAGAGCACGTGACAAGCATAGAATATATGTCCTGGACCACTATAAGCTCTAAGGAACATTGGTCATGTTTATAATTAATACAGACAGCATGCAGAGTATAATCCTAAAGTTTGAGTTTCAGAAGTTACATAAACTTTTTTTTCTAGTAAATCATTTTACATTCCTTACATTGTAAATTCAGATCCCTGTTAGTTTTCTAATGACCAGAATTGCTTAATGATGCTTCCTAAGATTCTATATAACATAGAATTTGTAAGTCATGGCATGCACTTACTTTATTCACCAAAAGGGCAGATTAGACAACATAATATGAAGAAGGAGTGAGAGATTACTAAAGTTGGCATCAGTTAAGTTGATAATGGTCAATAAAACCCCAGGGCAGAGACACAATAATGCTTTCTAACAAAGATCAGTGCCAAACTAAAAAGGTTAAGACAATTTGCAAGACAAATGTCTATAAAAAAGCTATTAAACAACAACAAAAAAATAGTCATAAATTTCCAGCTAACCTAATGATGCATTAACTAATGACCTACTTCATGAAAATATACTGTGACTTTGGAAAACAGGCTTGTGCTTAGATGATTATTTGATATCATTAATGTATATAAAAATAGTTTCCAAAATAGGGTTAACACTGATAAAAGGTGTCCTATATAGCATAATAAAATGATAACACTGGAAAAGAAAGAAAGAGGAACTTCCAAACTATCATTCTCTGAAAAAAGCTGTGCTCACATTGTAAAGAGATAGCCTAATAGTTTGAGTGGCATATTTTATAAGAAGTGAGACACTTGAATCACTCTCATTTATTATGAGAACATAAGCCATATATCCCAATGATGGAAGTGATGTTCATCACACTTTCTGTTATCTCTTTCCTTCATCTTTATCTCTTTTCTACTCTTCATTTTATCAGTTTGAATGTTGCTAATACTTAAAGAAAATTCACTTTTGAGGTTTAACATCAGAATTCATTGTTGACAATGTCTTCTTGGCATTGAATTGGCTAATACATTTCAACAATTTCAAAATATTAATTCAACTCTTTTATGTTTCAGATATCATTTTACTATATTTACACTTTGTCGAGTGTAAACCCTCTCTATATTTTGAGAAGTGCAACAGAAATCATTAATATAAACTGGATATAGGTGTTGAAAAGTAGGTTATATCAATCAAATAGAATTGAACACGTTCACTTTGGGAACAAATTTTAATATGTATTTATATTATCTGGCATGTTTTACCTTAATTGGATTAGTAGATTTTTTATTTTTAACTTTTATAATTTTTAATGAAGTAAGAACACTAAACTTAGATATATCTTCTTGTTTTTAAGTATGTAACACAATATTGTTAACTAGAGCACAAGTTGTCCATTTTATTGGCCTATAGTTGCTCACAGTAGTCTTTTATGATCCTTTGTATTTCTGTCTTGTCTGTAGTAACCTCTTTTTCATTTCTAATTCTATTGATTTCTATTTTATCCCTTTTTTTCTTGATAAATCTAGCTAATGGTTTACTATTTTGTTTATCTTCTCAAAGAGCAAGGTTTTAGTTTTATTTTTCAATCTTTGCTATAGTCACCTTCATTTCTTTTTCATTTATTTCTGCTTTGATCTTTATATTTTCTTTCCTCCTGTGAAAGGGTTTGGGTTTTTTTGTTTGTTTGTTTTTTCTTTTTCTAGTTGCTTTAAGTGTAAGGTTAAGTTGTTTATTTAATGTTTCTCTTGCCTCTTGAGGTAGACTTGTAGTGCCATGAACTTCAATCTTAGCACTGCTTTTAATGAATCCCTTAGGTTTGGGGTTGTCATGTGTTGTTTGGCCTCCATATGTCTGTGTTTTTTATAGCATTTTTTCCTGTTGTTGATCAGTCACTCAGTCTTGTCCAACTGTGACGCCATGGACTACAGTACTCCAGTCTTCCCTGTCCTTCACTATTTCCTGGAGTTTGTTAAAACTCATGCCATTGAATCAGTGATGACACCCAACCACTTCATCCTCTTTCACTCCTTTCTGTTCCTGCCATCAATATTTCCCAGCATCAGGGTCTTTTCCAATGAGTTGGCTCTCCATCAGGTGGCTTCAGTATTGGAGTTTCAGCTTCAGCATCCATCTTTCCAATGGATATTCCAATGAATATTCAGTCCTTCCAATGAATTTATTTTAAGATCAATGTATTTACTCTCCTTTTTGTCCAAAAGACTCTCAAGAGCCTTCTCTCACACCACAGTTTGAAAGCCTCAGTTCTTTGGCACTCAACCTCCTTTATGGTCCAACTCTCACATTCATACATGACTAATGGAAAAACTGCCTATATGGAGCTTTGTCGGCACAGTGATGTCTCTGCTTTTTAATACACTATCTAGGTTCATCATAGCTTTTCTTCCAAGGAGCAAGCATCTTTTAATTTCATAGCTGTAGTCATCATCTGTGGTGATTCTAGAGCCCAAGAAAATAAAGTCCACCATTGTTTCCCTTTTTTTCCCCCTTCTATTTGCCATGGAAGGATGGAACAGGATACTGTGATCACAGTTTTTTTAATGTTGAGTTTTAAGCCACCATTTTCACTCTTCTGTTTCACATTTAACAAGAGGCTCTTTGATTCCTCTTTGCCTTCTGCCCTTATAATGGTGTCCTCTGCATATCTGAGGCTATTACTATTTGTCCTGGGAATCTTGATTCCAGCTTCTGATTCTTCCAGCCTTTTTTTTTTTTTCCCCGTGATGTACTCTGCATAAAAGTTAAGTAAGCAAGGTGATAATATATACTCCTTTCCCTATTTGGAACAAGTCAGTTGTTCTGTGTCCAGTTCTAACTGTTGCTTCTTGACTCTCATGCAGGTTTCTTAGGAGACAGGTAAGGTGGTTTGGCACTCTATTGAAGAATTTTATGCAGTTTGTTCTGATCCACACAGTCAAAGTCTTTAGCATAATGAATGAATCAGAATTAGATTTTTTTTTTAGAACTCCGTTGCATGCTCCATGATCCATGATACTGCTTCTGTTGGGTCCTTATGGTTTCAGTCCATCCATGCATAAAATATTCTCTTCCTATCTCCTATTTTCTTTGAAAAGATTTCTAGGTTTTCCATTCCATTGTTATCCTCTATTTTTTTTTTTTTTGCATTGTTCATTTAAGAATGCTATCTTATCTCTCCTTGCTATTCTCTGTATCTCTGCCTTCTCCTGGGTTTATTTTTTCCCTTTTTTCCTTGCATTTCCCTTCTCTTCTTTCCTCAGCTATTTGTAAAGCCTCCTCTGGCAACCATTTTGTTTTCTTGCATTTCTTTTCCTTTGGGATGATTTTGTTCTCTCCATCTGTACAGTGATGTGAACTTCTGTCCATAGTTTTTCAGGAACTCTGTCTGCCAGATCTAATCCTTTGAATATATTGGTTACCTCCAGTCTATAATCATAAGGGATTTGATTTAGGTCATATCTGAATGGCCTAGAGATTTTCCTTACTTTTTTCAATTTTAGTCTGAATTTTGCAATAAAGAGCTAATGATCTGAGCCACTGTCAGAATGCCTGAAGAGTTATGGATGGAGGTTCATAACATTGTACAGGAGGTGGTGATCAAAACATCTTAAAAAAAAGAAAAGAAATGCAAGAAGACAAATTGGTTGGCTGAGGAGGCCTTGCAAATAGCCAAGAAAAGAAGGGAAGCAAAAATCAAAAGAGAAAGGGAAAGATATACCCAACTGAGTTCCAAAGAATAACAAGCACAGAGAAGAAATCCTTCTCATGTGAACAATGCAAAGAAACAGAGGGAAACAATAGAATGGAAAAGACTAGGGATGTCTTCAAGAAAATTAGAAATACAAAGGGAACATTTCATGCAAAGATGGGCACAATAAAGGGCAGAAACAGTATGACTCTAAAAAAGGCAGAGGAGATTAAGAAGACTAAGCAAGAATATAGAGAAGGACTGCATAAAGAAAGTCTTAATGACCTGGATAACCACGATAGTGTGGTCACAAACTCAGGGCCAGACATCTTAGAGTGTGAAGTCAAGTGAGCCTTAGAAAGCATTACAATGAAAAAAGTTAGTGGCAATGATGGAATTCCAGCTGGGCTATTTCAAATCCTAAAAGATGATGCTGTTAAAGTGATGCAATCAATATGCCAGCAAACTGGGAAAACTTAGCCGTGGCTACAAGACTGGAAAAGGTCAATTTTCATTCTAATCCCAAAGAAGGGCAATGACAAAGAATGTTTAAGTTACTATACAGTTGCACTTATTTCACATGCTAGCGAGGTAATACTCAAAATCCTTCAGGCTCAGCTTTAACAGTACATGAACTGAGAATTTCCAAATGTGCATGCTGGATTTAGAAAAGGCAGAGGAACCAGAAATCCAATTGTCAACATCTTTTGAATCATAGAAAAAAGATAATTTCAGAAAATCTTCTAATTCTTTGCTTCATTGGCATACTAAAGCCTTTGACTGTGTGAATCACAACAAATTGTGGAAAATTCTTTAAGACATGAGAATATCAGACCACCTTACCTGTCTCCTGAGAAACCTGTATGCAGGTCAAGAAGCAACAGTTAGAATCGGACAGAACAACAGACTGGTTCAAATTTGGGAAAGGAGTACTTCAAGACTGTATATTGTCACCCTACTTATTTAACTTCTATGCAGTTTGCATCTTATGAAATGACAGGGTGGATGAATTGTAACCTAGAATTATGATTTCCATGAGAAATACCAACATCCTCAGATACGTAGATGATACCACACTAATGGCAGAAAGTGAAGAGTATCTAAAAAGCTGTTTGATGAAGGTGAAAGAGGAGATTGAAAAAAGTTGGCTTAAAACTCAACATCCAGAAAACTAACATCAAGGCATCTGGTCCCATCACTTCATGTCAAATACATAGATAAAAAATTGAAACATTAATAGACTTTATATCTTGGGCTCTAAAATCACTATGGATTATGACTGAAGCCATGAAATTAAAAAAGACTCTTGCTCTTTGGAAGTAAAGACAAACCTAGACAACATATTATGAAGCAGAGACACCACTTTGATGACAGAGATCCATGTAATCACAGCTATGGCTTTTCCAGTAGTCATGTATGGATGTGAGCGTTGGATCATAAAGAAGGCTGAGAACAGAACAATTGATGCTTTTGAATTGTGGTGCTGGAGAAGACTCTTTGAGTGTTCCTTGGATAGCAAGGAAATCAAATCAGACAATCCTAAAGGAAATCAACAACGCTGAGTATTCATTAGGACTGATGCTGAAGCTGAAAGTCCAATACTTAGGCCACCTGATGTGGAGAGCTGACTCTGGGAAAGACCATTATGCTGATGAAACATTGCTGCTATGGGCCGTGAATAATACCAAGATTCTTGTTCTCCGGAGGAGAGGAATTTGATCTGGGGCCAGTTGCAAGCCTTGATCGCTCAGAGCTTTTGTGTAATAAAGTTTTATTAAAGAATAAAAGAGATAGAGAAAGCTTCTGACACATGTATAAGAAGGGGGCAGAAAGAGTGCCCCCTTGCTAGTTTTTTTTTTCCTTACTTTTATTTATTTATTTTTTAAATTAATTTATTTATTTTAGTTGGAGGCTAATTACTTTACAATATTGTAGTGGTTTTCGCCATACGTTGACACGAATCAGCCATGGGTTTACAGTGGGATGACCCTTGCTAGTTTTTAGCAAGACGTTATGTACCTGTTAGCAAACTGCTAATTAGAAAAAGGAAATGTCTCAAAACTCAGAGAGTGGCACCAGACCCCTTACTCACAACATGCGTTTTGAGATAACCTTGGCATAAGGTGAGTCATCCTGGGGCATAAAACAATTGACATGAATCATGAAGAAAAGCAGTTTTCCAGGAAAATACACAGTTTCATTAACAGAGCTTAAGAGAACATTTCCATGAGTAAAACATACTGGTTTGTCAAGCCATTATCTGTTCTGAGTTTTAGGTGGAACTGACTTGAAGAAAGACAGAATCTAAGGTAAATTCATAGTTCATTAACATAGCTTAAGAAAAACGTGTTCATAAGAAAAAATGCATTGGTTAGCTCAAGGTTTGAGCAAAGTTAAGTTCAGATGGAACCAGCTGTCATCATGGCAACACAGAGTTTTAAAAGAAATCTATTAATTTTGTATAGAGAGGGGGGAAAAATGTCTGACACTTGTGGTTTGCTTCCTCCTACCGATTAAGAGAGAGAGAGAGAGAGAGAGAAACAAAACACCTGACACTTGCAGCCTATTTCCTCTGCTTGGGGACCCCTAGCCTTCCTGCCTGTTACCCTCTCAATGGGAAATATTGAAGGCAGGAGGAGAAGTGTGTGACAGGGAATGAGATGGTAGGATGTCATCACTGACTCAATGGACATGAGTTTGAGCCAGCTCATTGAGATGGTGATGGACAGGGGAGCCTGGCATACTGCAGTCTATGGGGTCAAAAAGAGTCAGACTCAACTTAGCAGCTGAGCCACAACAACAGCAACTACATTTCAGACTCTTTTGCTGACTATGAGAGCTACTTCATTTCTTCTAATGGATTTTTTTCCCGCAGTAGTATATGTATTGGTTATCTGAATTAAATTTGCCCGTTTCCATCCATTTTAATCACTAATTCATAAGATATTGATGTTTACCCCTGCCATCTTCTGCTTGACCTCATCCAACTTACCTTGACTCATGGACAGATTCTTAAGTAGTATTGTTGTTTGTAGCATCGAACTTTACTTTCACCACCAGACACATCCACAACTGAGGATTATTTCAGCTTTGTCCCAACTGCCTCATTTTTTCTGCAGCTATTAGTAATTGCTCAGTACTCTTTCTCAGTAGCATACTGGACACCTTCAGACCTGCAGAGGGGGTCATTTTCCAGTGTCATCTCTTTTTGCGTTTTCATACTGTCCATGGGGTTCTCTGGGCAAGAATGCTGGAACAGTTTGCCACTTTTTGTTCCAGTGGACCACTTTTTGTCAGAACTCTTCACTATGACCTGTTCGTGTTGGTTGGCCCTGCACAGCATGGCTCATAGCTTCATGCTGTGACCCAGGAAGGGAATTTAATGAAATGAATATGTTCACAACTTTATGACTACTATCTTGTCATTTTAAACAACAACTTTTTAAAACTAGACTCTGTACTTTAGATAATTTTAAGTTCATGGGAAGATTGAACAGCAGGTACAGAGATTTCCCCAATCCCACATATGTATACCATCCTTTATTGTCCACCTGCCCCACGAGAATGACAGATTTGTTACAAACAAATGTATCTTGATTTATATATCATTATCATCCAGAGACCATGACTTACATTGACTCACGCGCATTGTTGTACATTCTGTGAGCTTGAACACATTTATAATGACGTTTCCATCATTATAATATCATAGAGTAGTTTCGCTGAACAAAAAATCCTATGCTTCTCCAAATCATTTCTTCCTCACCCCATCAATTGTATCTTAACCACTGATCTTTTTTTTCTTTTTTAGTTGTCTCCATAGTTTTGCCTTTTCTAGAATGTTGTACAGTTGGAGTCACACAGTGTGTAGGCTTTTCAATTGGCTTCTCTCAGCAATATGTGAGAGCAATATGTTACATTTTGGATCATGGAAGACAGGTTTCAGTATGTAACAATACATATTTCTAAGTGAAAATGTGTGTCCTTGAAGTGTCTTCCATGTCTTTTTCATGACTTAATTAGTGTGAAAGACAGGCTAGGTAGAGCTATTCAAAATAGAGCCAGAGCAGCCATTCCAGAGCAACTGTAGTTATGTCCAGTTTTCTGTGCCTTTGAACTGGTACATTCCAAGTCAGCAAAGAAACAAGAATAATTTGCTGAAAGGATGATAAAAGTGAACTGTTACCTAGGGACCACTTCACTGGAACAATTAATGAAGTACAAATACATCTTTATCCCATTTTTTACCAGTGAACGCCTCCTGTGATCAATTATCTCATCATGCACTCATAAACTTTTCTTAAAAGCTGTTTAGCTCATCTTCCTCTCTTTTCCCATGGATACCCTGAATCCTTATCCTGTAATCAGGACACTGTTTAGATTTCTACCTGAATCTGTGTACCCCAAATTTTAATTTGTTTGTCCAAATAAACACTTGAACTATCCTCTTATTTTTTAGGTTAGTGCTGACTTCTTTTTATTACCAAATAATGTTCCATTATCTGGATTCATAATGATTTCTTTTACTCATTCGCCTACTGGAGGACACCTTGATTATTTTCAAGCTTTGGCAATAATGTATAAAACTGCTATAAGATTTTGGTGTTAGGATTTTGTTTGGACCTATTTTCAACTCTTTGGGTAAATGCCAAGCAGTGCTATAGTTTGATTGTATGGTAAGAGTTTGGTTAGTTTTGTAAACAACTGCCTAGTAGTCTTCCAAAGTGGCTGTGCCATCTTGCATTCCTATCAACAGTGAATAAGAGTTCCAGTTGTTCTACATCCTTTTCGGCGTTTAGTGTTCCAGCGTTCTGCTGGATGGCCATTCTATTAGCTGTGCAGTCATATCTCATTGTTTTAATTTCTATTTTTCTGGTAATATGTGATATAGAACATATTTTCACATGCCTACTTGCCATCAGTACATCTTGGTTGATGAGGGATCTGTTAAGGTCTTTTTCCCATTTTTGAATTTGATTCTTCATTTTATTACTGAGTTTTAAGAGTTCTTTGCATATTTTGGCTAACAGTTCTTTATGACATGTACATTTTTCAGATATTTTCTCCCAATTTTTGACTTATCTTTTCACTCTCTTGATGTTATCTTTCACAGAACAGAAATTTTAATTTTGCCAAAGCCAAGTTTATCAATTCTGTCTTTTGTGGATTCTGACCCTGATGTTGTATCTAAAAGGCTATCATCAAACTCAGATTTTCTCTTACAGTATGGTATAATTTTATGCTTTACTTTTAGGTCTTTTGTTCATTTTGAGTTAACTTTGTGAACTTGGTAAGATCTGTTTAGAATTATTTATTTATTTACCTGATTTTCTGCTTTTAAATATGCCTTCTTCTCTTCTCCTACAGGAAGCATGAGGTATAATGTTGATATTTACTGTGAGAACAAGGTTGAGCTTCTGGAAGAAAATAATGTGTGAGCCCCACTATGACTAGACCCCCTACCCGCCCCGCAGCTTTGACACAGTTTTGCCAACAATGAGACTTCAGGCATTTGTCAATTACAATTCAGGCTTTCCTACTTTGGCACTGGGTCCCAGAGAGGTTTCAATTTGTGAATTTCTACTCAACTAAGTTGTGATTCTCATTATTTGCCTGTTAGACTCTCCAATTTTGCACTGTGTGGTGTTATATTAGTCTGAATGTTTGTACCCACCCCATACTACCTTGCACAATTCATATGTTGAGTCTAATGTCCAGGGTAATGATGTTAGAAAGTAGGACTTTGGGAGGTGATTAGGTCATGAGGATTCCCAATAATGGGATCAATGCCCTTACAAAAGACCCAAGAGATCTCTGGCCCCTGCAACTCTTTTAAGACACAGAGAGAAGTCAGCAGTTGTTACCGGGTCCTTGGCCAGAATTCAACCATGCTGGCACCCTGACCTTGGACTTTCAGGCTCAAGATCAGTAAGGAATAAGTTTCTGTTATTTGAAAGCTATCCAGCCTGTGGCATTTGTGATAGCAGCCAGAACAGAAGATAAGTAGTCTGCCCTGTGACCTTACTTCTGCTGTGGACCTAAGAGCTGGTACTTTTTCAGTTCAGTTATTTAGTTGGTGTTGGGACAAAGTGTTGATTTCCAAATATCTTTCATGTTGGGCTGGAAACTGAAAGTTTGATTTGCTTTTTTAAATGGTAAATTTTTTCCTTAAACGTATCTTGCTGGAATAACCATAAACTGCAAGTACATTTAATCATATTATTTGCCATCATTTCACATATGATCATCTCTAGAAAATACTCACTACATTTCTGGGTAAAGATATTGCTTTTAATCTTTTTATTTTATTTTTTTAAGGTTGTAAAAAATTTTGTACCTGATGACAAGAGAAGTTGTCTACTTATTGCAATCAATTATTTCAGTTTTAGTTAACACAATGATAAATTAAAATCTCTAATCAGTACAGACTTTAAAAAAATTTAATTCCCATGAAGTGCCATTAAATATAAATTGTTCAGACATTTAAGCATCAGTCATATAAATCACATTAAAGATGCTACTTAGCTCCTCATTTATTTTAAACAGCATTAAATCTTATTAACATTCCCAGTTATGTGTTCTCACTATTATTATGGATATTTGTGAGCTACCTTGTCAACTTATAGTCATTAGGGGATGAATGGCACATGACTGTCTTGGACGAAATGCTTCTTTGGTTGCATATATTGCAAGTGTTATATGGACACATACAACATAAAATAGACAACCAACCACCCAAAATTTAATTAAATATTTAGAAAAAAGCATTTTATTTAGAATTTAGTATCCAAAAAGAACTACAGTGTGCCTTCAGTGATATATCAAAAAATGTATCATGTAATTATAAGAAAATGTTTATTTTATAGTTTTGAGGATTATCTGTATTATTTATAAGATGTATTCACTATGATTTATTACATGATGATACAGATCACATTTAACAAGGCAATAAAATCATATAATTCACGACTAAGGTGCCCTTCACATACACAGGGCTGCTGAACTTCTTTTCAGAAAATGAGCGTTTGGAGACCTTGTTTGTACTAATAGAATCATTTATATTTGGATAATAAATTTGATAATGACTCAAATGTTTTTATCCAATAAACCGTAATATACTTTACGAATGAAATTAAACTAGGCATTACTCTATTCCAACTGCATTAATGGCCATACTGTTCTTTGAATGATTCCTTGATTTTATCACATTGGATAAGCTAAGTGAATTATTTACGAATATATCACTAAAGCTTATTCAATTTTATTTCTTTAAATACTGCTGCTCCCCACTTTTCTTTTAACTTTTCTATATATTTGTTTCCAAAGGACGAAATGCAGTGGAATTCTTTCATTGAAATATAGGCAAAAGCTCAATTATTGTTTCTATTTGTACCTAACAGAATGTCTTTTCTACTCCTGTCTTCCTAATCACAGTCTCCCTTCTTTCATAGTTTTTTTTTTAATTAGAGGACAATTGACTTACAATGTTGTTTTGCTTTCTACTGCACAACAATGTGAATCAGCTGTATGTATACACATATCCCCTCCCACCCCCACTCCCCCCACTCCGTCTTCCCTCTAGGTCATCACAGAGCACTGAGCTGAGCTCCCTGTGCTATAGAGCAGGTTCCCTCTAGCTATCTGTTTCACACATGGTAGTGCATATATGTCGGTGCTGCTCTCTCAGCTGGTCCCACCCTTTCCTTCCTCCTGTCCACAAGTCATTTTCTCTATGTCTGCATCTCTATTCCTGTCCTACCAATAAGTTCATCACTACCATTTTTCTAGATTCCTTATATTTGTTAATACCTGATATTTGGTTTTCTCTTTCACTGTTGGGCACAATGATGCAGCCTGTATACCGAGCTACTCAGGAGGCTGAGGCAGAAGGATCGCTTGAGCCCAGGAGTTCTGGGCTATAGGTGTGATTAGATGTTGGCACTAAGTTCAGCATTAATATGATGACCTCTGGGGAGCTGGGAACCACCCGATCGTCTAAAGTTGGCAGGAGGGGTGGTGAACTGATCCAGGTTGGAAAACAGACCAGGTCAAAACTCTTGTGCTGATCATATTGGGTTTTCTTCGGCTACTGCAGCAAACATTAGGATTGCTCTGCAAGACTCTAATAATTTTTGTCTGCTTTATTAATTTTGGCCTTATATTTTTATATTTTCCAGCATATAGTGGGTCTTCAAATAGATATTAATGGAGTTAACTGAAATATTTCATAATGTACCAGTTTCTGAATAGATTATAAGCCTTGAAAAGATGTTACTACTGCTGCTAAGTCGCTTCAGTCGTGTCCGACTCTATGCGACCCCATAGATGGCAGCCCACCAGGCTCCCCAGTCCCTGGGATTCTCCAGGCAAGAACACTGGAGTGCGTTGCCATTTCCTTCTCCAATGCATGAAAGTGAAAAGTGAAAGTGAGGTCGCTCAGTCATGTCCAACTTGTAGCGATCCCATGGACTGCAGCCTACCAGGCTCCTCCGTCCATGGGATTTTCCAGGCAAGAGTACTGGAGTGGGTTGCCATTGCATTCTCCGTTGAAAATATGGGTACAAGTTTAATATTGTTTTTATATACCTCATAACTCTCCTAATTGCCAATTCTATTGCTTGCTTTTCAGTTCTCTGCAGTGATCTTTTTACTTCTCAGTAGTAGTTGACAATTTTAAACAATACTGTAATCTTGCACTTTTTGTCCCCTGGATTTGACAATATCACTAACTAGGCAATTTTGTTCATGTTTCTCTGGAAATATCTTAGGTTTGGGTAAAATTCTTGATTTTTCCATTTCTGCCTAGTCTTGTTTTCTTTCTCTATGTTTTTCCTTGCCAATCTTCCTTGGTTTTATTACTTAAATTATTAGCTATGTGAGTGCAGCCATGAAATTAAAAGACGCTTGCTCCTTGGAATAAAAGCTATGACCAACATAGACAGCATATTAAAAAGCAGAGCATTACTTTGCCAACAAAGGTCTGTCTAGTGAAAACTATGGTTTTTCCAGTAGTCATGTACAGATGTGAGAGTTAGACTATAAAGAAAGCTGAGCCCTGAAGAACTGATGCTTTTGAACTGTGGTGTAGGGTAAGACTCTTGAGAGTTCCTTGGACTGAAAGATCAAGCCAGTCAATCCTAAAGGAAATCAGTCCTGAATATTCATTGGAAGGACCTATGCTGAAGTTGAAACTCCAATACTTTGGCCACCTGATACAAAGAACTGACTCACTGGAAAAGATCCTGAGGCCGGGAAAGATTGAAGGCAGGAGGAGAAGGGGACAGCAGAGCATGAGATGGTTGGATGGCATCACCAACTCAATGGATAGAAGTTTGAGCAAGCTCTGGGAGTTGGTGATGGACAGGGAAGCCTGGTGTGCTGCAGTCCATGAGGTCGCAAAGATTCGGACACGACTGAGTGACTGAACTGAACTGATAAAAATAATAATGAGTAACTTTTACTGAAATGCTTTCAGTTTCTAGAAAATTAATTTGTATTCTTTTACCATACCCAAAAGCATAAATTCTTATATTGTTTCCATATCACAGAGTAGAAAAATGAGAGATTAAATCACATGTTTATGATGATGCAGTTAATCTTGTTTCAGTCAGGTTACAGATGCAGGTTGCAGACAGATTCGGAGTGTCTAACTAGTACCCTGTGTTAGTAGTGGTAGTTTAGTCACTAAGTGGTGTCCAGTTCTTTTTGCAACCCCATGGACCATAGCCTGCCAGTCTCCTTTGTTCATAGGATTTCAAAAGCAAGAATTCTGGAATGGTTTGCCATTTCCTTCTCCAGGATATCTTCTTGATCCATGGATTGAACCCGGGTCGCCTGCAAGTCTCCTGCATTGACAGACACATTCTTTACCACTGAGCCACCTGGGAAGCCCCACTACCTTGTATTACTCTCTAATTATTTTATATTGTGTCTTTCAAATTCTTAGCTTTCTCCTGACCCATATCCCAACCATCTATTAAGTATATCTATCTGTGATGCTTTACAGAGAAATAAAGTGCTACTCTTGAAAGTGAACATTTCTTGCAGCTTCAATATGTTTCCTGCTCATTTAATGATGCTTTGGCTATTCAGCTGCCCCTAAGTTTTCACACCCTCCACAGGCAATGATCCTTAAATTCTTTCTGTTCAAAAATATCCTTGACATGACTTCTTACCCCTAATCCAAACCATCATTTTTCCTTTCTTAGCAACACTATTGTAACAGTTTTATCTTTGAATTCAACCTCAGTGATGCTTTTGTGGAAATACAGATTTAAATTTTTCTTTTATTTAAATCCTTCTTTGCCCCCTTATGTATATAATAAATTCCAACCTCTTATGAAAATAATCATAGCTCTTAATCCCTCTTTTAGACTTGTTTCTTGTAAACTTTTCTCCAGCTCCACTTCCAAGAACCCTATATTCTAGGCCCTAAAGACTTCTAACACTGTAATGAGTTAGCCATGCTCTCTTATTCCTATGGGCCTTTGCTCATGTTATTCTCTGTCTAAAATATTATTTCCTCTCTTTCAACCCTGTGGAATTCATTTATCCTTCAAGGCATAGCTCGAATTATATCTTCTCTCTGAGGTCTTTTTATTACCAACTCCTACTCCTCCACCTTGGCCAGAATCCATTACTCCTTCCTTAGGGCTCCAAGTCTCTTTGTACTCATCCTAACCATAGAAATTATTACAAAATATTTCACTATTTTTTGTGCTTTGAGGCATGGTTGTATTCTCCCTTGACATTTAAAAAAGTTGGCTGTAATCAGTTTTCTGTTTTAATCCTAAATATGAATACAGAAATGTCAATGTAATATAAGAAACATAAATATTTTCTATATACTGTACATAAAGATGCATAATATATATATATATTCTTGTATTTTATTTCCTTATGTTTTATTTATTAAGTTTAGTAAATTTGGAAATATTATTATAATGATAACAGGACACAAAGTATTAGAATTAAAGTCATATAAATGTTTATCTAACTTTGTATGTATCTCTGATTGTATTTGGCCATTTTTTAATAATAACTAAAGACATAAGGTTTAATTTTTAGAGTTTTCCAACCATATTCATACAAATATTTTTATTATTCCCATAGAGTCTGTGATATAAAAAATTGTATACCAATTCTCCTTTGCAATTTGTATTTGAGTTGTCCATATGTCAGTTTGATTAATAATTGTTACTAAGAGTTTTTTGCTTTAGATTTCAAATATATTTGTTGACTATTATTAAGGGCTTTACTAAGTACAATCATGAGAGGAAGTTTGACATAATTTAAGGAATAAGGGCTTTGAAATGATAGACCTGGGATATAATTTCAGCTCTACTGTTTATTAGTTGTTTGATTAAAGACATAATTTAACTCCTCTGAATCTCAGTCTTGACTTTTGTTACATAGAGAAAGAATGAGCTTTGGAAACCTGCTTTAAGTATGGAAAATGGTATACATCAATGTCCTACGATAAGGCAGTAGTTACTCCAAAATTAGTAGTTGTTAATGTTGTTACTCATATTACCATAGTGATAGTCTGTTCTTGTAGTTTCTAATTTTTTGTTGTTGTTGTTATTATCTACACTGGCATCATAAATTCTCCTGTTTCATGATTTAGGGGAGGGTTGTCTTCAGCATTTGATTGAATTATGTCCAATGTGTCAGAATAGAAGTTACATGATGAATGTATGAGTGGGAACCTCTGCCACACTGTTGATTTATGTGTGTTCTCTAAATTGTGAGAGCAGCTTTACCAGCAAACTTGCAGTTTGAGTCACCTCCCTCTTCTGATTCTCAGTTGACAAGAGCTTGAACATTGGAATGACAACATCTAACTTATTTTTATTTTTTTTAAATTTTATTGGAATATAGTTGATTTACAATGGTGTGTTAGTTTTCAGGTACACAGCAAAGTGATTCAGTTATACATATGCATAATTCATCCAATAGAGATTATTACAGAATATTGACTAGAGTTACCTGTGTGATAGAGTAGGTCTTTATTAGTCATCTTCGACACAGATAATCACGATGATGTGATCACTCACCTACAGCCAGACATCCTGGAATGTGAAGTCAAGTGGGCCTTAGAAAGCATCACTACGAACAAAGCTTGTGGAGGTGATGGAATTCCAGTTGAGCTATTTCAAATCCTCATAATTATGCTGTGAAAGTGCTGCACTTGATATGCCAGCAAATTTGGAAAACTCAGCAGTGGCCACAGGAAGGGAAAAGGTCAGTTTTCGTTCCAATCCCAAAGAAAGGCAATGCCAAAGAATGCTCAAACTACCACACAATTGCACTCATCTCACACGCTAGTAAAGTAATGCTCAAAATTCTCCAAGCCAGGCTTAAGCAACACATGAACCGTGAACTTCCAGATGTTCAAGCTGGTTTTAGAAAAGGCAGAGGAACCAGAGATCAAATTGCCAATCTGCTGGATCATCGAAAAGCAAGAGAGTTCCAGAAAAACATCTATTTCTGCTTTATTGGCTATGCCAAAGCCTTTGACTGTGTGGATCACAATAAACTGTGGAAAATTCTGAAAGAGATGGGAATGCCAGGCCATCTGACCTGTCTCTTGAGAAACCTGTATGCTGGTCAGCAAGCAACAGTTAGAACTGGACATGGAACAACAGACTGGTTCCAAATAGGAAAAGGAGTATGTCAAGGCTGTATATTGTCACCCTGCTTATTTAACTTATATGCAGAGTACATCATGAGAAATGCTGGGCTGGAAGAAACATAAGCTGGAATCAAGATTGCTGGGAGAAATATCAATAACCTCAGATATGCGAATGACACCACCCTTATGGCAGAAAGTGAAGAACTAAAGAGCCTCTTGATGAAGGTGAAAGAGGAGAGTGAAAAAGTTGGCTTAAAGCTCAACGTTTGGAAAACTAAGATCATGGGATCTGGTCCCATCACTTCATGGGAAATAGATGGGGAAACAGTGGAAACAGTGTCAGACTTTATTTTGGGGACCTCCAAAATCACTGCTGATGGTGATTGCAGCCATGAAATTAAAAGACGCTTACTCCTTGGAAGGAAGTTTATGGCCAACCTAGATAGCATATTTAAAAGCAGAGACATTACTTTGCCAACAAAAGTCCACCTAGTCAAGGCTATGTTTTTTCCAGTGGTCATGTATGGATGTGAGAGTTGGACAGTGAAGAAAGCTGAGCACCGCATAATTGATGCTTTTGAACTGTGGTGTTGGAGAAGACTCTTGAGAGTCCCTTGGACTGCAAGGAGATCCAATCAATCCATCCTAAAGGAGAGCAGTCCTGGGTGTTCATTGGAAGGACTGATGTTGAAGCTGAGACTCCAATACTTTGGCTACCTCATGCGAATAGTTGACTCATTGGAAAAGACCCTAATGCTGTGTAGGATTGGGGGCAGGAAGAGAAGGGGACAACGGAGGATGAGATGGTTGGATGGCATCACTGACTCAATGGACATGGGTTTGGGTAGACTCCAGGTGTTGGTGATGGAGAGAGAGGCCTGGCATGCTGCAATTCATGGGGTCGCAAAGAGTCGGACATGACTGCATGACTGAACTGAACTGAAGTTATATAGATATGTATAGAATTTAATGGCTATTGCTTAATTCTAATTCACTACCTTAAAATGGGCTTCAGAATATCATTGAAAATCTGTGTAAAATATTTTTTACATATTACTGAATGTCATTTTCATTACACATTTTTTGGAAAAAGAACTATTTGAATTGGCTATTCTTTATAAGTTCTCATGCTTATGAAGATAATGTGCGCATGGTTCTTAATATTTGAGTTAATTGCTTAATAATACAAAAGTGGGTGCCACTATATCCCATAGCACACCAGAGCAAAAGGAAATAGTTAAGTCTCCCATTTCATTGTTAAAATTGCGTATTAAAAAAGTTAAAGATGAGGCTAGGAGGAGTCATTTGAGATGGGATTAGCAAAGAATCACTACTGTGGGAGAATTTGAATACAGTGGTGAGAACAATCTGATGGGTTTACTCACATTTGGGTTGTTGTTTCAGTGTGCCCTTGTCTATCCCAGCAGTTCTACTTATCTTTTAGAGGCTTAAACATTGAGTAGTATTCCAGAGAGTCTTGGTATTTCACGGTTTTGTTTTTTTTTTGAGAGGTAGTCATGTCTATTTTTTCAAGATCTACACAGTTTTCTATGATTTCAGTCAGCAAGTCCCCTAAATATGAATGAGTTCTGTTCTGAGAGCACATTTGTAAGTCCAGTTTGTTCATAAGTCCAACAAAGTTAGCCTAGGTACCCAATTAACACTATTGGCTATATAGGTTCATAATACTTTTCACACAAATAATACATAAAAAACGAACACAAAAAATTAAGGAAAATTTAATCTTACAGTACACAGTTTGAAAAGTCCAATAGTGCAGTACGATAAACTGACATACAGGGGCTGGCATCCAGTGAACAGGCAAAAGGGTTACTGACTGGAGGAGGGGGAGGGGATAGGAGATGGGAGAGCTGAAGGAGCAATAGGAGGTGGAGGGAAAGCTGCAATATCACTCGTGCCTGACATTGATGCACAGGTGCTGGTTCCTTGCTGGGTTCACATCTATCTACCCTCTTGAAAAAAGTGATCCAGTGATGTCTGGATAGTACTGTACCAACTAGATCATCACTTTTACACTTGTTTTCAGACATCTTGGGCTTGAAATAAAGATGTACTCTGTATAGTACTGTGCAGTAAAGTACACAAAAGCACAATCATTTGTAGAGGATGCAGACATTTGACAGTGTTCACCAGACACATGAACTAACTTCAGTGATTGGATATGCAAATGCACATTCACATCTTTGAAAGTTTGCAAGTGAATGGTTCATATGTAGGGGACTTACTGTAATAGAAAAGGAGGAGAATGCCTAACACAAAGGGATGTTATATTAATAATCTTTCCTCTGCTCCCTGCCAATACCTGCCAATCCCATTCTACCCTGCACACTGCTTTCCCCCACATCAGCAGGTTAACCTTTCAATTTCCAATTTCTTTCATTTCAATTTTTTTTTTTCTGTTGGAGGGCTTCCCTGGTGGCTCAGATGGTAAAGGTGGTAAAGGATCGGCCTGCAATGCAGGAAACCTGGGCTGAATCCCTGGATCAGGAAGATGCCATGGAGAAGGGAATGGATATCCACTCTAATATTTTTGCCTGGAGAATTCCATGGACAGAGATGCCTGGCAGGCTACAGTCTATGGTATCACAAAATGATGGATGTGACTGAGCAACTAACACTTTTCATAGTTGATTACATACTGTGTTTTTTAATTTCACACAGGGATAATTCAACAAATCAACAAATATTAACAAACCAGATAACAGTGGCAATATTATGAGGAAAAATACAGCAAAACAGGAGGGTAAAATTTCCTGGTCAGTCTTGATGCAATTTCTAATAGTATTGTCAGAGAAGACTTAATAATAAGGTGGCAGAGAAAGGTCTGAGGAGGTGAGGGAGAAATACGAATCCATATGGATTTTGAGGGAAAATTTGCAAAGACCCTAGGGTGATATGTTCAAGGAAAGCCATGAACTCAGAGGAACAGGAGTGAAATAGGAGAGAAATTGATGCCAGGTAGGTATTTGTGTAAATTAAAATGATGTTAGAAAACACCAGAAGAATTTCAGCAGAGGAAAGTCATACCCTGGTGGCTGTGTTGAGCTGAATTTTAGGAGAGGCAAGGACAGACACAGGGAGACTGACTGCAGAGGAGTTTTTGTGATAAGTCAACTGAGAAATGATATTGGATTCCTAGTGCCATTGGAGAGGTGAAAAAGATAATTACATACTTGATATACTTGATGATGCAAGAGAAAGAAGGCATAGATTAGAAACCTTAGAATTCAGGGTACACGTGAACAGTTAGATTACCTAAGAGAAAAGACAATTGATCTCTTGGTAGAGATTGCAGTCGAGGTAGTGTGATGCTAAACAACTGTGAAAATTCTCCTCCAACTACTTCCATTTCTCTTAGTGAGAAAGAAAAAAAAAAGACACTGAATGTGAACAATCAGATGGAGATTAGAGCCTAGAAGAGGAAAGAATTTATAAAATAGTCTGGGAGAAGAAATGGAGAACTCAGAGTTAAAAAGGGTATTAGGGAATTGGTACAATGACCATACAGTAACTAGGGACCACTTGATGTTATTGTCTTTGATTTTAAAATCAGATCTTTTTTGCATAATCATGTGTCTTTCTCTTCTGAGTGAAGAGAAAAGGATTCATTTTCTTCTGAGCGAATGAGGTACAAAATATGAATTGTCTTGGATTTCAGCAGGATTAGAACTTTGCCCTGTAAATGGAACAAGTGGGTACAGCAAAGAAGGCTGGAGAATCGTGGGTCTGTTCAGGGAGAGATTTTAGTGATGGACTACTATGTAGTTCACACTGGGTAGGAGAGAACTGAGGACAGTTAAAAGGTTAGTGAAAAGATATCTTGGTGTAATTGAAGCATTTTAGTGAAGGGTACCAGAGAGCATAAGCTTCATAAGAGTGAAATGCTTGGAATTGAGATTGTGCGAGGAATGGTCATTCGTCACGGAAGGTCAGGCATAAGGTTGAGGGAAGGAGAAGAAGAGGTTAAACCGTGAAGACCACCAAAAGAAAGGAGATATTAAAATCAATATGCATATTATTTTACAATATCAGAGATTAGTGTAGCAGACAATTCCATTAATTCAGAAGCTAAAATCATTGAGAAATGACTGGTTTAGACATCTACAGTTACTGCAACAAGTCTGAATTTGTAACATCGAACCAAAGAGGATTTAAAGATGGAGTTCTTAATCTCTGCCTTAGCACCAAACCATTTTATTCTGGCAAAAAAAAAAACAAACAACAAAAAACAGTACATTTTAAATAATATATCTTCTACTCCTTTTTTTCCATAGAGAAGGTCTTTATGATGCTAATGATTTGCTTTTAGCTCCTCTCCTATTCCCAGAGCTAGGCTGTCCTCTCTTGAGGCAGCCCCACAAGCAGTGTGAAAATTCTTGTTGCCATCCCAGTCTTTCTTTTTCATTTATTTATTTATTTATTTATTTATTTATTTATTTATTTATTTTTATTTTAGTTGGGGGCTAATTACTTTACAACATTGTAGTAGTTTTTGCCATACATCGACATGAATCAGCCATGGGTTCACATGTGCTCCCCCTCCCAAACCCTCCTCCCACCTCCCTCCCCCTCCCATCCCTCAGTGTCATCCCAACGCTCCATCCCTGAGCATCCGTCCCATGCATAGAACATGGAATGGTGTTCTGCTTCACATATGACAATATACATGTTTCAATGTTATTGTCCCAGAACGTCCAACCCTCACCTTCTCCCTCAGAGTCCACAGGACTGTTCTATGCATCTGTGTCTCTTATTCTGTCTCACATATAGGGTTACCATTACCATCTTTCAAATTCCATATACATGCATTAGTATACTGTATTGGTGCTTTTCTTTCTGGCTCACTTCACTCTGTATAATGGGCTCCAGTTTCATCCATCTCAATAGAACGGATTCAAATGTATTCTTTTTAATGGCTGAGTAATATTCCATTGTGTATATGTACCACAGCTTCCTTATCCATCCGTCTGCCGATGGACATCTAGGTTGCTTCCATGTCCTGGCTATTGTAAACAGTGCTGCGATGAACATTGGGGTACACGCGTCTCTTTCAATTCTGGTTTCCTCGGTGTATATGCCTAGCAGTGGGATTGCTGGGTCATATGGCAGTTCTATTCCCAGTTTTTTAAGGAATCTCCACACTGTTCTCCATAGTGGCTGTACTAGTTTGCATTTCTTTAACGCTACTTGTGCTCACTTTCTTGGGATCCACTGGAGAAATATGGCTTCCAGAAAATTGTTAATTTTGCATTCAAGTTTTATAAACAAAGAGACAAAAACGGGTTATACCATGAAATACGTTTAGGGAAACATCAGTAAAATAAATCTTAACCTCTCAGAGCCTTTAGTAAATTGATGGGCTTTGTAACTCCCTGTACTGTGCTTCATCCCTCAGTCGTGTCTGACTCTTTGCGACCCCATGGACTGTAGCCCACCAGACACCTCTGTCCTTGGGGATTCTTCAGGCAAGAATACTGGAGTGGGTTGCTTTGCTCTCCTCCAGGGGATCTTCCCAACCCAGGGATTGAATTCAGGTCTCCTGCATGGCAGGCAAATTCTTAACCATCTGAGCCGGTGACTCCCTAAGTCATCTCTAATAAACTTTGTTTCTCCCACAGTTCGGTATCATTTGAGCGAATTGGTGCTCCTCAGAGCTGATATTTTGGTATATTCTGTACAGAAATTGTGTAAACTTCATTTTTTATGTGTCCTAGCTTATGAATGAATGAATGATCATAATAGCCAATGCTTAAAATCACTTTTGGTGGGGGGAAGACAGGGCTCTTTAATGTTTTTATATGTATATTAGCCTATTCAATCCTCAGTGCAAACCCCAGATGTATTATTATTGATCTCTGTATTTTGTTATTTATTTGATTTTTAGTTTCTTAATTGTTTTTAATTTCCATGACAGTCATTAATGTAAGTTTTCATTATACAAATATTAATTTTTATATCCATCATGACAAAGTCTAGGTCTGCACTCTCCAATATGGTTCACTAATCTCCGTATTTTAGTAGGTGGTAGAACCAGAATTCTGATCCTGGTAGTTTAGCTTCAGAGTGTGCACTCAACACATCAAGAATGAAAGAAGATATAGGAAATTGTACCTTTTGATAAGTGAAGAAACCAAATGGTGATCAGAAAACCAAAAGCTTAGTTACACCAACAGTGCATGTGTTTCTTAAGATGAAACAACCATTAAGGGACTAGTATAACAGCACAATTTGTTTGGATAGGTAAAATACAGACAGACCACTTGAAAATCTTTGCTTAATATAATAATACTTTGGCATGCAGGGCTGAAAGTCCAAAGATCTAATTGAAAAAGATTTCTTTAATGGTTCTAATCCATGTACATGGAAATAGCGCAGAAATAGTAATAGCAATGACTGCTGCTGCTGCTGCTGCTAAGTCGCTTCAGTCGTGTCCGACTCTGTGCGACCCCATAGACAGCAGCCCACCAGGATCCCCCGTCCCTGGGGTTCTCCAGGCAAGAACACTGGAGTGGGTTGCCATTTCCTCCTCCAGTGCATGAAAGTGAAAAGTGAAAGTGAAGTCGCTCACTCATGTCCAACTCTTTGCAACCCCATGGACTGCACCCTACCAGGCTTCTCTGTCCATGGGATTTTCCAGGCAAGAGTACTGGAGTGGGTTGCCATTGTGTGTTTTTACATATATGTGTCTTATTTTGTGTGCTTTTAATACTTTGTTGGATTATTGTATACTCTGTTATTGGCTGGGTTTGAAAAAGAAGCCCTATGTATTTAATCTTTGGGGATACAAAGATGATGTATTTTATTTAATTATAATTGGTCATAGACAAGCAGAGGTGTCTTGTTTTACAAAAGGCTCACAGTAAATCTCAACTTGTAGCTGTTAACACTGAAAGTTCATAGATCCTACCATGAATACTCTAAAGCTAAATGTAAAGTTGCTTGTACCTAAATAAATGAGCTAAATTGTTTGCCTTTTTTTTTTTTTTACTCCTCAGACCTCCTGAGAGAGTAAAATCATTTCTTTTCAAAATTCTGTGTATGTGGGTGTGTATATGATATCTGCTTTTGACATCATGGCCATGCAAGACTTTGAAATACACCATTATGGATGAATGCAAAAGAAAGCAGACATTTTGATTGAGTGTCCCCTTATCTTTGGGCACATCCTGCTCTCCCCAGTTTATCCTGGATCCAGTGATTTGAGGGAGTTTGAAATTGACTTTGCTATGTAAGTTACAGGCCTTGGCATTTTTGTTGAACTGGTGCAAATAGAACTGAAGAGGTATTTGATACATTTAGCATCTACCTGCTCACCAACTTCTTATTTGGCTAAGTATATACTTTTCTCATTTCTTTTTATTGCTCATAAGTAATTAAATGGCATAGGAAAAAGAAGTCCTGAGGGTAAAAGATATTGGAGGAATTTGAATTCTTCCCACCTTTAATTGGAAAAACTCTCTAAAGAAAAAAATATGCATTTTGTGCTCTTTAATAATACTTTATTTGGTTTCAAATTAAACCATAAGAGATGAATGAGTAGAACTTATGTTTAACATTGTTTCCCCTGAAGAGCTGTTAATATCAATTACAAAGCTATTTTGCACATCAATAATTTTCTTATTTTTCTGCTGAAGGTTTCCTTTGGGGAGTACATTTAGTATTGATGAAATCCTATCCTCTGAGCTTTTCCCATTGTTTGGATTATAATTTCAGTATCTTTGTGGCATGGAGAAAATAACACTAAAGCTACTGAATAACTGCTCATTTTGAACATGCTAATAACAGGTCAGGAAGCAACAGTTAGAAGTGGACATGGAGCAACAGATTGGTTCCAAATAGGAAAAGGAGTACGTCAAGGCTGTATATTGTCACCCTGCTTATTTAACTTATATGCAGAGTACATCATGAGAAATGCTAGGCTGGAAGAAGCACAAGCTGGAATCAAGATTGCCAAGAGAAATATCAGTAACCTCAGATATGCAGATGACACCGCCCTTATGGCAGAAAGTGAAGAAGAACTAAAGAGCCTCTTGATGAAAGTGAAAGAGGAGAGTGAAAAAGTTGGCTTAAAGCTCAACGTTCAGAAAACTAAGATCATGGCATCTGGTCCCATCCCTTCATGGGAAATAGATGGGGAAACAGTGGAAACAGTGGCTGACTTTATTTTTGTACTCCAAAATGACTGCAGATGGTGATTGCAGCCATGAAATTAAAAGACGCTTACTCCTTGGAAGGAAAGTTATGACCAACCTAGATAGCGTATTAAAAAGCAGAGACATTACTTTGTCAACAAAGGTCTGTCTAGTCAAGGCTATGGTTTTTCAAGTGGTCATGTATGAATGTGAGAGTTGGACTATAAAGAAAGCTGAGCACCGAAGAATTGATGCTTTTGAACTGTGGTGTTGGAGAAGACTCTTGAGAGTCCCTTGGACTGCAAGGAGATCCATCCAGTCCATCCTAAAGGAAATCAGTCCTGAATATTCATTGGAAGGACTGATGTTGAAGCTTAAACTCCAATAGTTTGGCCACCTCATGCAAAGAGCTGACTCATTTGAAAAGACCCTGATGCTGGGAAAGATTGAGGGCAGGAGGATAAGGGGACGACAGAGGATGAGATGGTTGAATGGCGTCACTGATTCGATGGACATGGGTTTGGGTGAACTCCGGAATTCGGTGATGGACAGGGAGGTCTGGTGTGCTGTGGTTCACGGGGTCGCAAAGATACAGACATGGCTGAGCAACTAAACTGAACTGAATAACTATTTATAATTATTTGGCAACTAATTTTAAAAGTATCTTGACTAATTTATTAAAGATCTCAAGTCACTATGCATCATATTTTTCACTTGTTTTCATTTCATTTATTTGTAAAATTAAAAGTATACTGCATTATTTATTTTGCAGGTGTTATCATTGAGGAGGCTAAAGCAATTCCACTGTAGGAACTTTTTAACAGAATTATCACATAAGAGTTAAATGTAAGTAGTGAATAAATTTGCACTTGTTATATAGTGGATTCTACAGAGAATATTTACTGAAATTTTCACCGTTATTGGTGTAAAGTCAGTAGGATCTGTTTAACTTTCTTTTAGAAAGATTTATAAACCTCATATGTTTGCAGATTTTATTTCCTTCCATTCTGTATCTGACCTACTATTGGCTTCTTTGTAAGTGTCCTGTGCTTTATTCAGTTATAGAAATTTAGGACACTTTTATCTAATTTGCATAGTACTTGTATAAGCAATTCTCTTCCAATTTATTTGATATTTTAAAAAATCTTTTTTCTTGATATGCATTTAATGTTACTATTCATTTAATTTTCTTCTTTCAGAGGTTTTGTGCATTATCACACAACACTTTCATTATTTTAAAATAAGGTTGAAATTTAAATTTTTCCAAGGGCTCTACATCTGATTAAGAAATTGTTTGTTTTGGAGAGGTTAATGTAACATAGATTTACCTTATATATGCACAGATATTGGAAAATATTTGGGAAATATACATATATGTGTTACATAATCTAAATTTTCAGGATAGAATTAGTGTGTGCATGCATGCTAAGTTGCTTCAGTCATGTCTGACTCTTTGCAGTCCTATAGACTGTAGCATGCCAGGCTTCTCTGCCCATGGAATTCTCCAGGAAAGAATACTGGAGTGGGTTGCCAGGCCCTCCTCCAGGGGATCTTCCAGACCAAGGGATGGAATCTGCGACTCTTAGGTCTCCTGCATTGACAGGCAGATCCTTTACCACTAGTGATCCGGGAAGCCCTAGAATTAGTATCAAAGAATAAAGCTTCCTTATTTGTCTTTCTAAATGAACAGTGGAATTCCACAAGAAGGACAATTGATTATCCAATGATACTGCAGGAATACAGAGTGGATTATAGGAAAAAATAAACCACCTAAAGCGATGAGTAACAGCAAAACCTATTTGACATCAAAAAGTTTGAGGATCTTACCTTGTGTTCTCAGTTCCCTGGAAAGGTGTTGATAGAAGTAATTTCAATATGATTTCTTTTATAATAGTTTTTACTTTTTTGGAGTACTTAAAAAAGCATTATTATGAAAAACATTTCACTAAACTTTAAAAGAATTCCATGTAACACAAAAGGTGAAAAACTGATTGGATATACTAAAAAAAGGGTAATATTTTATAATTGTTGACAATGTACCACCCACTATTTTAAAAATTTTACTTATGTCCATTTATGAAATCGGACAATCCCAGGAGTAGTTTCCAATAATAGACTTCATTTTACAGATGAGGTAACTGGATCACAGAGAAGTTAAGTAACTTACTGAGAGTCACACAGTCATAGCTGGAATTCTGGATACAGAGATTATATCTTAATACTTTATTGCATCTAAATATAATAGCAGCTTTTAAGATCAATTTAAAAAAATGTTACCGAATGCAAGTTCGTGTGTCAAACAGTGAGGCCAAACAAACCAAAACTTTGGAGTTTGGAGCAAATAAATGTTTATTGCAGGGCCATGCAAGGAGATTGGGTGGCT
Organism: Okapia johnstoni; assembly: GCA_024291935.2. NCBI lineage: Eukaryota > Metazoa > Chordata > Mammalia > Artiodactyla > Giraffidae > Okapia > Okapia johnstoni. The sequence goes on from CM044310.1 coordinate 31,329,991, forward strand.
CTTTCCCCCCCAAACCCTAAACTTTCTGAAGGGTTTTAGTAAAGCACTTTTAAAGGTAAGGTTAAGGAGGGAATGGTTGTTTGTTGCAAACTTCTTCCTGTGGGAATGGTTTGTTCTTGCAGCTGTTAGACTTGAGAATGGGCTTCCTGTATTTTTCAGGCTATATATGATATTCTTAATTTGTAGCAAAAGCAATAGAATACAAAGGTTAACGTGAAAGAAACAGATCTAATATGAAATCATATTTCTTCTTCCCTATTACAAAAATGTCTTCCTAAGTAGCTTACTGGTAAAGAATCTGCCTGCCAATGCAGGAGACTCAGGAGACATGGGTTCAGTCTCTGGGTCAGGAAGATCCCCTGGAGTAGGAAGTGGTAATCCACTAGTATTCTTGCCCAGACAATCTCATGGACAGAGGAGCCTGTTGGGATACAGTCTATGGGGTCTCAAAATGTCAGCCACAGCTGAATGGCTGAACACAAGCACAAGCATTACAAAAATATAATGATTTTAAAAGATGTCAGAACATTTACTATATATATTTTTTATTTGTATTTTAATGTAATTTTTAAAAATAGAAGGTATTAGCATATTTTGTTTACTTATATTTGTATAGCAGTACATTTTGACTTGTATTTTTTAACTTATGTAAATTTCCACTCAGTTCAAAATATGGATCAGTTACAACAGATTATCAATGAATCATGGTACTAGAAGAAGCACACAAGCAAGTATCAATCATACATAAATGCATAGTTTGTTAGCATTTTGTCAAAGATCCTTACTTGATTACATTCCAGTAATACTCATGAATTGATTTGCGGTACTTTTAATTAATCCCTAATGAATCTGACATGATAGTCTGCAAACTGTTGCAGGTTTATATGACTCCTTTAGTTAATGAGGTAGCGTGGGCTTACTAAATGAATGCATCAATAAAACAACTTCTATTCTTCTATATTTTGCAGAGGAAATGATTCACCCACCTTAACTGCTGAATTTAGAGTAAATTTTAAATCATATAACTTCTAACCATTAGAGAAAACTAGTGGTTGCTTACATGATATATGTTTTATGTATAACACAGGTGGATACATTCATCTTTTGAAAAATCTATTTTGCTAAAGGAATGGTAAACACTTGTATTTCTGCTTCTATTAGATTTTAAAGGAATATAGCAATGGAACACAATTGTTTCTTTTTCTTTTTTTTCCTTATTTAATTCAACGTGGCTGTCATGGCTATCAACCAGCTTTGCTACTATTACAGTTTTACTGCATAGACCAGTTCTTGATTTATTAGCTTTCAGACTCAAGCTTTGCTGTGTTGTTACATTCTTTGGCTTACACAGCACCTGTGGAGACCTCTGGTGATACAGTTTTATTTATTATTCATGCAACTTTCTGGGACAAATAGGAGATAGACTGGTTCAGAAGTCATCACCATAATTTAAGGTCAAGCTATTTACTTCTGAAGTCTCTTCAGTAATATCCTTCTGATTTCCTTGTAAATGGGACAGTCTAATCAAATAAAAAGCAGCATAAAATGTCTCGAACTTTGGGAAGTGAACAACCTAAATGAAAAGGAATTTGTTTAAGACGTGACTTTCTTGTTCATGTTAGCTCCTCATTTTACATGTTGTGTTATCTTTTGTAGAACAGGTGGGCATACAGTAGCTACTGTGTCATTAATCTCCAGCAAGAATGCTCTGAAAAAGGGGATTTTGCCAGGTTGAAATTGACCATTTGTTATCATTAGAGGACTGGTTGTAAAAAACAGAATTTCCTTCTTAGCTGACAATGCAGAAACATCAAAGACCTAAATAAACAAAGCTCAGGGAAGAATTTTGGACTCATTCATCATTCTCAAACATGAAGTTACCCTTCTTATTTAAAATCCCTTTCCAATTAAAAATATACATGTATTTTTAATATCATACATCAATCATTATTTGCACACCTACAATCAGAGTGACACTTGATTTGAGTAGATAGCTTCTTTAGAAACAATGAACCAAATTATTTCATTTTTTAGAGATAAGACAATTGTCTCATTCATGAAACAATGAATTGTATCACACTTATGAAAAACTCAAGTAATGTACCTCAAAACCCCTTTAAGTAATTTGCAAATTTACAAATCTGGTTTCTAAATATATGCATACCTGTCAGCTGTGAAAATTAGAGAACCTCTTTGTACAAATATTTACTTTCCTTTTTTATTTCACATTTTTCACAGAACAGTTATCCCTCTGAAGGCTTCATCTCTACATGTTGTAACCATCAGCATGGTTGCTATAGCAAAAAATGGAAGGTTCTTTCATGTCCCACCCTTACCCTCACCTCCTACCCCTGTCCTACCATGAATTTGCTAGGTTCTATCTATACACAAATAGCTAGTTTTCCCCCTATCCCTGGTGTCTTGGTGTTACCACTTGGGTACAAGCCACCGGCCTCTTGTCTGGACCAATGCACAGCCCATTCTGTACCAAGCAGCCAAAATGTAAGTCATATCACAGGCAGACCTCAGAGATATTGCCTGTTCAGTCCCAGATCACCTCAATAAAGCCAGTCACATGAAGTTTTTGGTTTCTCAGTGCAAATAAAAGTTACATTTACACTAGACTGTGGTCTAGTAAGGGTAGCTAATTAAAATGTCAGGGTAATCCCCCTTTAGTGCCAGTGAGAGCTTCACACAACTGCTCAGAAGTGGAAATCCTCACCCCTACATACCACCTAACCACCATAAAACCCCCAAGCCAGTCTCCTTTCCATTTTTCCACCTTTCTGTTTTTGGACCTATTTGAAAGCCACTGTATGTTATCAGAAAACCTCATTATGTGAGTAATAAAACTTCTCATACACTCTAATTGATAGGCAGGGCCATCAGTCTCAACACAGAAGCCAAATTTTGAGAATGGGGAGGTGTTCATCCTGGTTTTGCAGATTGGTACTACAATTTGTTATTTGAGGGAGATCATTCTCTCAGAAGATAAGTTCTAAAAAGTCAACAGTGATGTGCACAGAGAAATAAGAGTCTTCATTCTGTATCTTTAGGAGGAATCTAATAACCAGGTGATAGTTAAAATTTAATTAATTATTTTAAGTATAATGTGCATTCTCTATTAGTCGAGAGATACGTCTTCGTATGTTGTACTGTGGTGTGCTTAGATGTTCAATCGTGTCTGACCCTTTGCAACCTTATGGAGTATAGCCTGCCAGGCTCCTCTGTCCATAGGGATTCTCCAGGCAAGAATACTGGAGTGGATTGCCATGCCCTCCTCTGGGGGATCTTCCCAACCCAGAGTTCAAACATGGGTCTCCCACATTTCAGGCAGATTCTTTACCATGTGAGCCACCAGGGAAGCCCAAGAATACTGGAGTGGGTAGCCTATACCTTCTCAAGGGGATCTTCCCAACCCAGGAATTGAACCAGTGTCTCCTGCATTGCAGGTGGATTCTTTACCAGCTGAGCTACCAGGGAAGCCCAAGTCTTTGTATAGCACTACACAAATATATTTATAATTGTGTACTGATACCAATCCATGAAACATTTCTTTTTCAGATAATTGTTCTCTCATAGATGAGGAAGATCAAAGTTATTATTGATAATAATTAATATTTTAGTTGTATTTATTGTTTTATTTATATCATGATTATATAATTATATTTAGAGATAATTGTTAATATTTTGACTTTTAAGCATCTTGATATGACTTTTTATGACTTTTCAATCACTATCCTACAAGCTTTTTAACTTTTCCTCCCCTGAATAACAATTGACAAAAACAGGTATTTCCACTTTACAGATAAGAAAAAACAGGCATGATTTTTCTGAATTATAGTTATTTAGTGAATATATATTCCACATATTGATCTGTAGCTATATTATAGAATATGTATGAGTTTATATTGTACAAAATAACATTTTACAAGTCTGACAGAAGCAGTACTTTGAACCCTCAAGCAAACTGCCTGTGAAAGAAAATGTTGAAATATTGCTAGAAGCTGGTAAAGTTTTTTTAAATGCAACATTTTGTTAAATAGTTGCTCTGGATGCTAATGATATTGTTATTAGAAAACAAAGTGCATTAATAAAGCTAAAAAAGCGCAAAGTTTGATAATTTTAGCACCAGAGTTGGAAAGAAGACTCTGTTGTTCAATTATGAACATGAAAATCTTAATTTTTTTCACCCCTAGGTTGAGAATTATCATGCTGATACAATGTGATAGGAGGGTGTCAAGTTGTCTTTTGGAGTTACATTTAATCTGACCCACATGGAAAACTTGCATAAAAAGATAATTTTCCTACTCTGATATAAGGGGCTGCTGCTGCTGCTGCTAAGTCGCTTCAGTCGTGTCCGACTCTGTGCGACCCCATAGACAGCAGCCCACCAGGCTCCCCTGTCCCTGGGATTCTCCAGGCAAGAACACTGGAGTGGGTTGCCATTTCCTTCTCCAATGCACGAAAGTGAAAAGTGAAAGTGAAGTCGCTCAGTCGTGTCCGACTCGTAGCGACCCCATGGACTGTAGCCTACCAGGCTCCTCCGTCCATGGGATTCTCCAGGCAAGAGTACTGGAGTGGGGTGCCATTGCCTTCTCCGGATATAAGGGGCAACTACAGCTTAATTTGAAGCAAATCTTTGCAAGAGATGAGGATACATTAGCTTCTCAGAGTCCTAAAATGACGGTCTTCATGTCAAGTTCTGACATTTGAATCCAGGAATGGGATCATGGTAAGCCAGCATACACAGGCTTAAAAGTTTGGAAGCCTTAGATATAAGGATAAGGTGAGTTTGGGGGTGGAATATGAAAGAAAGGACATACTTACTTATGTATTTTACAATGGCACAGTAAGGAGAGAGGGTATAACATTTTGCTGAATACCTTAAAATTCTCCTGAAATGTCACTGCCTGGAAAGCATGTCCAGATTGGTTACCTGTTGCACCCACCACATCATAAGCCACTCTCTAAGAGAGGGCAAGTTGTGTTCTTCATAGGGTGTCAGACAATCTGGGTTCAGATTCTGTCTCTAGAGCATACTAGATGGGAAAACACGGGGAAGTTATGTTATTTAACTTCTTTGTACCTTAATTTCCCCTTTTGCAAGTTAGAAAACAATACTGCATATTTCTTAGGTTGAAGAAAAGTTTTTGTTCACACATGTAAAACACTTAGAACAGCACCTGCAACATAGCAATCTCTTGATTATATATTAGTGTAGCAGATTTTAAAAATAATAGTAGTTTAGATATATCATTGGATGTGTATGTTTACCTTTACTTCTCTTCCACGAGAGTATAAGCATCTTGACAAGGTGCTTTATAGATAATTGCACCTGCAGGTTCTACTAGGCAGCTTGTGTGTTGTGAATGGTATCTCTATTGTTGGTAATATTCAACACAGATATTTATTGATCACTTTGGCTCTATCATAAACATTAAAAAATAATCAAGAATACAGACTTACCTAAGAGAATACCCTAAGATTTATTAACCTAAGAAACCCCAAGATAACCTGTTAGTCACGATACAAACGAGTGAGATTCAGCCTGTGGGAAAACAGAAATTTCGTCTCTCTTGTCTCTATGGAAATTTTTCTTATAAATACAAATGTGTTTTGTAATGATTCCAGCTGCTGTGCTCCTCAGCTGCTTCTAGTTCCCTAAGACACTTGTTTTTCTAACCAGATTCATCTACTAGATTGACATTTGTCTGGATCAACTGGAGATCATTAGAGAAACTTTACAATGTTGTGTTGGTTTCTGCTGAACTGCAAAGAAAGTCAGCCGTAATTATACATATAATCACCTCCCTCTTGAACTTCCTTTCCCTCCTCCCATTCCCCCTTCTAGGTCATCACAGAGTGCTGGGCTGGGATCTTTGTGTTATATAGCAACTTCTCTCCAGCTATCTGTTTTGCACGTGGCTCAGCCATAAAAAAGAACAAATTTGATTCAGTTCTAGTGAGGTGGAGAATGCAACCTGTTCACACCAGGTTTGATGCTGAGTTAGAACCAGGTTGCATCAGCTAGTGTCCACACTGCCAATGAGTTTATAGAAAATACAGTTTGCATTACAACTGTTATGTTCATTTACTCAACAAATGACAACCAGGCAACTTATACATCCTGTTTAATGTTGAAAGGTTTATGAAGACAGTATCCTCAAAAAAACAATTTTAGTGTATTTTTTCCCCCTAGGGAACAATTTGGGATTAAAAACTCTACTTTGCTATATGGCAATTGTCAAGAGAATGGATAACAGCTAGACAACCAAGCTACTTATGGTGAACTTAAGAGAGATGATCTTGTGCAGTACACCTAGATGAAGTTCTTTAAGGGAAAAGAAAAGATGTATTCCTGTTGCTCTGCTTTAGGAAAACTACACCAATAACAAAATAAAATAAACTTGGAAATAGTATTTCTGTGACTAACAGAGCTTGGGATTGAGCTACTACTGTATATGAGTTGATTCAATTTGCAAGTCTGTAATTTGTTTGCAAGGAGTTGAAAAGACAGATTGCAGAGCAGCGTAATGTTCTCCTAGAGGACACATAAGAGAGTGATGTAGAGTCAGTCCTTGTGGACAAACATTGCATAAAGGAATGTGCATCATGGTCTGCTTTGCAGGGTGGATCACAGCATCAAAGGCCTAATCTTTGCACAGGAGCAAGTCCTGCTCCTGATCATCACATTATTCACCTCTGCAGCCCTGTAGAGAAACCAGATCACATCCATTTTCTAAAATTGGTACCCAGACATACTACTGCACTAACAAGGAAACCGGAAACACTGCATAAAACCAGAATTGCTTAAATACTACTAAACTATTTATATTTCACCAATTTAAATGAAAACAGAGGAGATGAAAAGATAATAACACAAAAATACATGGTTTAAGAATGTGTTGAACTCCTGTGGTGATCTACATAGGTTTCTAGAAAATGGTGTAGTGCAAGACATCAACAGTGACAAAATGCCTAGATGGTAATGCAAGCAGGTATGCAATTCAGCTTTCCGTAATCAAGCCTTCCAGTTAGGGCTGCTATTGCAGAGTAGTAGGTTGGCAAGCCTATTGGACATCACTTTCCTCTCTCATAGACACCTCATTTTTTATCATCCCTTCAGTCCTTTAAGTGCTCTAAGCAAACATTTCTTTTTCCATTTAGCAATGGAGACTGAACCCATCGATACCCAGTTTAAGCAAGACACTCATAAAGACTGCAGTGAAATAAATGCTCTGCTGTTTTTGTAAATATCCAGCTAGTTTGGCATCTAAAACTAAGCCTTTTCCTTGATTGCTGAATAACTCTTCCGATATACAGTGTTTCTAATTAAATAAATCAAAAACTGGAAAGACACATTTTACATTTGTTTTAATGTATTTGTTAAGCTGTCACTCACTCTTATTCATGTATAGCACGCAGATGATTTGGGTCCTTTTTTTCAATAATAATTGTTAAAGCATGAACAATTATATTCTTTGCTAAATACTAACTGTGGTTCAGTTTTATACAAAATAAACACCGTGTTATCTACTGACACTGATTATAAGCCAAAAAGATGAGTTTTTCCATTTAAAAATGTTTGTCAGATATACAAGATAAAACCTAAATAATCCAATAAATTCAATTAAATATATATAATATTGGATCTTTAATATGATAAATGTCATCATGACTATAATTCTTACATAACAGTATGCTATAGCAAACACTGCATGTATTAATTTCTGAGTTATAAAGTCATAATCTCAGTTATGTTATTGCAATGGAATAAATTTGAAATAGAGAAACAGCTCAAGGAAGCTGACTACTACTAACCTACTTGCAAGAGGCTTGGATATAGTTCTTAGAGTTTCCACGAAATCTGTTTTTATATCATGCTCATATGTTCAGCCACATCTAATTTTCACTGATTTTTAAAAGCTCTGTTAGGCTTGATTTGTACTTTATCAATTCAACAAATTAACGTTTTAAGCAACTAGCAATAGTGGTATAAATTTAGCACATTAAAAATTACACCAACTACATTGTGTTTTGCCTGTTTCTAGCTCTGTCCTAAGGAATTTAAGTCAGAGGTCATGTCACATAATTCACAATAAACCTGAGGTGGGTATTATTATCCTCATTTTAAAGGTGAAAAAGGAGGAGAGACTTGGAGTGACTTGCCCAAAGACTGCTATTATGGTAAGAGCTAAAGAGGAACTCCAAATCTTACACATACTCCAGAATTCAAGTTTGTTTTCTGGTTGTTTCTTCTTCTTCTTCTTTTTTTGATTAATGATCTTTTCATTTTTTAATTAAAATTTTTGTTTATACAATTTCAATGGTTACTTTCCATTTACAGTTATTACAAAATATTGGCTATATTCCCTGTGATGTACAATACATCCTTGAGCCTATATTACACCCAATAATCTGTTCCTCTCACTTCCCCACTGCTATATTGCCCCTCTCCCTTCTCCCCATTGGTAACCACTAGTTGTCTACATTTGTGAGTCTGTTTCTTTTTTGTTATATTCACCAGTTTCTTGTGTTTTTTAGTTTCCACATACAAGTAACAGTATTTGTCTTTCTCTGTCTGATTCATTTCACTTAGGGTAATGCCCTCCAAGTCCATCAAGTTTGTTTTTAAACTTCAAACCATAGGAGCCCATGCCAGGCCTTCCTGACAAAGGTAGGGAATGAAGATGAAGTGCTAGGATTACTTTGAGAGTAGCTATCTGTGGGAGTAGGAAAATAATGACAGGCCATGAGGTGGACAAAGAAGAGCATGGTCATTGCACTCTGTACTTGTGGGTTATTTCTCAATGGTTAGAGGCAGCAGGGGAAGGGTAAGATGTGAACACAGCCAAGGTTTAATACCTTGGAGTATACCTTTAATACTGAGGAGTATTTAATACCTTTAACACTGAGGAGTTGGAATGAGACTGAGTTTTCATAATGAAAGAACATTACTTGTATGCTGGGAACCTAAGGTTCATGCTGCTTCAGATAAATTGTCCATTTGAGAGAAACTACACGCTCAAGACCCAGAGATCAGCTCATATATTTAAGAAACACTCTTGAAATGCTGATAGCCTGGAGAGAGTGAGAAGTTTAAATCGAGAAATTCAGGCATAGTAACTATTCAAATACATGAAGAAGCTCAGATTTACCACATAGAAAAATGAAAAGATCATCCTATATATAGTATCCAATCAGAAGAAGTACATATTGTTTATTAATTACCATGGGATGGAGATTTTCTGTACACACAAATTACTGTGTATGTGTGTATGAGTGTGTGAATGGGAGTGTGTGTGTATGTCACAGGGGTGGGGCACTGGCTTGTGAGTCTTTCCAGACTGCAGTTTTATATTTTCTATCACCTAACCTTTACTAAACTTTAGATATGTTTCCCCAAGTCTCCTCAGGAGAAAATTTTTCCATATATACACTACCATGTGTAAAATAAAGCTAGTAGAAGCTGTTGTGTAACACAGGGAGACCAGCCTGGCCTGCTGCTCTGTGACTACCTAGAGGGGTAGGATGGGGGGTGGGAGGGAGGAGGCTCAAGAGGGAGAGGATATATGTATACTTAGAGTTGATTCAGGTTGTTGTACAACAGAAACCATCACAACGTTGTAAAGTAAGTATCCTTCAGTTACAAAATAGACTGTGTTTAGCTTTGTAATAAATGGTTAAACTATAAAACCAAACAAAAATACAGAGTTCAGGGTAGAGTCAGGGCCTTCAGAGAATGGACTCACTGTAAACTCCAGCAGTAATGCGGGGAGGAATGGAGTAAAAGTTGGGGAAGTCTTTGATACACAGATGGAGGCGAGAGGGCTTTATAGATTAAATTCAGGGAGTATTAGAAATAAAAAACCACTCTAAGTTTTCCCTTGAAACTGTAATTAGGCAGATAGTGCCATTTTTTTTTGAAGTTCAGTTAATTGCAATAACCCATGATTACATAATAAGGGGTAGTGACTTATAAACGAGATAAAGTAGAACTGCTAATATTAATTGAACATATTTCTTAAGTTATGCCCAGATTAGTCTGATCCTGAGATGATTAGGGAGCTTCATATATCTCCAGGAAATCATCACAGGTACACTAGTTCAGTAATGTTGGTTCTATGTTGTCATGCCCCATGGGTGAACTACTATACATATGATGATATAGCAACCTATTGAATCCCATTGTTAAATACATGTACACACTCTAAACTTAAAGCTTAAGAGAAAGAAAATGCATATTGTCTTGAGCCAAAAGACTGATGTTTCCTTCAAGTTGTTCAACATCTGGTCTCTCTCCATTGGACAGTACAGCTCAGATAAGTGACTTGGCCAAAACTAAAGCTACTCATGGATTTGTAATGAGACTCATATCTCTTGGATCTAATTTCAGGGCACTCAGGAACAGCAGTCTCTTAGTTTATGTATTCACTCAAAAAATATTTATGGAGGGCCTATTATCTGTAAGGCATGTTGGTAGCATCTGGCAATTTAGCAGTGAATCCAGAAGATGTCCCTGCCATCCCAGTGCTTAAGTCTAGTGGGAAAATGGGAAGAGGCAGTATCTGAATAATAAGTCACTTAATACATAAACATTAGGTAAAAGTGTTAAGTGGTCTGAGGAAACTGAGAGTAGTTGGCAGATAGTTTGATAGAGTACATATTTTGTGTCATGCGTTGTTACAGTTTGCTATGTACTATCTCATTTGAGCACTGACATCACATTATATAGGTGTTATAATGCCCATTTTGGAGATCAAGGCACAGAGAAACTGAAAATTGTACCGATGATTATTGTCAGTGCCAGAAGAAATACCATGGCTAGTAGACTCTAAACCAAACTTCCTAATCAACTTGCTATATTGCTTTCAAACCTATACTATGACTCATGCGGGGGTCAGCGAACTATCCCCATGGTACAAACACAGCCACCGTTCTAGTAAATACAGTTTTATAAGAGCACAGCCACATTCACTCAATCACATGTTGTTTTCTGCTGCTTTGGGGTTACACTAGTTGTGACAAAGTGATCCCCAACCTTAAATATTTCCTATCTAGCCCTTTATAGAAACAGAATTTCCAATCCCTAAATTAAAGTAAGGAACCAAGCCATGACATATGAATAAAAAACTCAGGCAGAGGGAACAGTAGGTTGGAAAGTCTTGAACTGGGGCTGTAATTGACATACCCAAGGGAAAACAATAGCCCAGTGGGGCCAGAGCCAAATGAATGAGGAAGTATTATTGAGATACAGTAGCCAGAGCATAAAGGGGTTATCATAGTCCTTCAAAGAACTGTGAAGTTAATTCTGAGTAATATCAGAAGCCACTGAAAGATTTTCAGCACAGATTTGATGTAGCGGACAGTGCACTTCGGGACTGAAGTTCTTGCTCCCACAAGGATGAAAATGTTGGCATCAGAAACTCTCAGTCATCAATGCTCTGCTAGAATTCCCTTCCCTGGAGACAGTCATGTTGACAAGGCCATGCCTCATTCTTGAGACAGACTGCAATAATGACTGGTACTTTCAGGGCTCCTATGGGATTGAATTGAGGTCATTATTGAGACTGCGTTGCAGCTCAGCTTCTTGCTCTGCCCCATCCTGGTTCTTCCTCTTGCACAGGCAGTGATGCCTAGGGCACATTTATTTTTTTTAAAGTACATAATTTCAGACTTTTATTATGTTTACAGGATTGTGTGTCCATCACCACATTCAATTTCAGAGCGTTTTTTATCAGCCCAAGAAAGTGCTCCCCACCCCTGAGAGATCACCTCTCCAATACCCTTCCTCATCCTTGGTCTTAAGTTGCCATTAATCTACCTTCTGTACCTATGGAGCATTATATTTTTGACATATCATGTAAGTGGAATGATACAACGTTTGTCCTTTTGTGTCTGACTTCTTTCACTTTTGCATTTTTCAAGATTCATCGATGTTGTAGCATGTGTATGAATTTAATTCCTTTTTAAGGTTGAATAATTTTACATTGCAGAGAAACAGCTCATGTGCCCATTCATGAACAAATGGATAAAACACTATGTGGTAGGCATATACAATGGAATATTACTCAGCTCACACTGTAAGCTTTCTGATAAGTCTCCTTCATACTTCCCTCTGAAGCTGAATCTGCTTCCCTGGGAACCTGCCCAGAAATATCCAACTGGCTTCTGAAAAAAATTACCATATTCAAAGAATATTGTAATTGGGAAAGTATGGAATCAGCAAGATTAATAAAAATGTATGACAGTAGTTATAATAATGCAAGGTACAATGATGTATAGATCAGGATGTGGTGAGATGTTTAGACTCTGGATGTATTTTAATGGTTGTTCTGATAGAAATTGTAGATAAACTGGAGGTGACATATGAGAGAGCAAGGAGTCCAATATAGCTACAAATAACTGATAAGTAATCAGAATTCCTTTGTTTTTTGTGTTAGATGAGGAAATAAATCAGGAATTTGCTTTTTGTGTATGTGTTAAACTTGAATGATTAGGGTATTATTGTTAATGCTATAACAAATTCTCAACGATCTCATAAATTAAAACAATAATTTTTTTTCACTCACATGTAATCCAGTGTAGATGTCCAGATTGGACAATTCTTCCAGAAACTCTTTCCTTAAAACTGACTCTACTTCATGGTTCTACCATCCTATGGCTTCCATATCACATTTTTGTTCTCCTCCAGTAGACAGAATAGGAAGTTGCACCTTATACCTACTACCAGTCTATTAGGGAACCGCAATGCTTCCATATACATTTACCACCCTGACGTAGGAACATCTGTCCACTTAGATATGAGTTTAGGAGAGAGAAATGCTATCCTTCGTTCTCATCAGCTCTTCATCATAGGTAAAAGCCAGACCTCTGGCAATCACCAAGCTATCACGGTTGCATCTCTGTTAAGTATGAGATTAGATATAGAAGTGGAGATATAAAATGCAGTTGGCTGTATATAGGTCTGGAATTCAGGGGAGATGTCTGGGATGATGAGCAAATTGAAGAGTCTGATAGCTTAACTGGTAAAGAATCCACCTGAAATTCAGGAGACCCAGGTTCGATTCCTGGGTCAGGAAGATCCACTGGAGAAGGAATAGGCTACCCACTCCAGTATTCTTGGGCTTCCCTTGTGGCTCAGTTGGTAAAGAATCAGCCTGCAACGTGGGAGACCTGGTTTCAACCCCTGGGTTGGGAAGATCTCCTGGAAAAGAGAAAGGCTACCCACTCTGGTATTCTGGCCTGGAGATTTCCATGGACTGCCTAGTCCATGGAGTCACAAAGAGTCAGGCATGACTGAGTGACTTTCACTTTCATTTTTAAGTGAATATATGGCATGTTAAATCATGAGATGGCATTAACTTTCCTAGGGGTTAGGTGTAGCTTAGAAAGAGGAAACATTCAAGTCCTGAGTCCTGGGCCATTTCAGTAGTTACAGGTTGAGTGGATGATGTGAAATAGCAAAAAACCTGAAAGATGTCACTGAAGGGGAGGGGAGGAGAACAGAGCGTGGCTTTCCTGAGGCTAAACAGAGAACACATCTGAGGCTGAATCAAATATTGCTGTTAAGAGGAGTAAGGTGAATCCAGAGACATGATCACTCAGTCTGCAATGTGACCTTCAGAAGGACAGTTTTGTGTAACAATGCATCAGACTCCTGTTTAGAGGAAGTTTGAGAGAGAATGGACAAATGTGAAGTGCGTGTGTGATAAGTCACTTCAGTCATGTCCGACTCTTTGCACCATGAACTGAAGCCCACCGGGCTCTTCTGTCCATAGGATTCTCCATGTAAGAATACTGGAATGAGTTGCCATGCCCTCCTCCAGGGAATGTTCCTGACCCAGGGATTGGACCCCTGTCTCCTATGTTTCTTGCATTGGCAGGTGGGTTCTTTACTGCTAATGCCACCTGGGAAGCCCAATGTGAAGTGGAAGCAACAAATATTGCAGAGTTCTTGAGGAGCTGTGCGTCAGAACACAGCACTCCTTTTTTACTGAGTGAAGTCCTGCAGTAGGTGTCTGAAACACTTAGAAGAAACTGTGCACTGAAATACTTGGCATTGCTTCACGGTGCTAACTTATTAAAATATAGGTGATACATTGTTTTAGCAACATTACTATACCGGACAAAAAAAGATGGGGGTGACCTATACCTATGTTTACCTCCTCACTTCCCATTTCTACCTGCTTTAACATTATCCTTTGACTTTGGGGCATGTGTTTGTGTGTTTGAACAAGTTTTCGAACGCTCTACTGCTCTGAATTTTTTCCCACTCAGTTATTCATTCTTGGATGAGAGGTGTCTCATTTCTACACAGTTCAACGCTGAAATATTTTGACAGGAATTCTTACTAGGAGTACAAGAGAACTACAACAGAAACACAAAAAATATATAGAACACAACTCCATTTCTAGAGTTCAATTCCATGCCAGAAATGCAGTCCAATTCTGATCTAGCTGACAAAGACCTTGGTAGAAAAGCACTATTATTTTTCTCTTCTAAATCCCATGTGATCTGAACCCAGGGGAAAAGCAATTGGCTTTTCTCCACTCTCAAAATGCCCAGAATAGCTCTGATCCAAGCCAGTGACCCAGAGAGACTGAGAAGAGATAAGAAAGAAATATCTGCAGACTGAAGAAAATGCTCGTGTCTTTACTGGCTCTAATATTCAGTACATTTATTATATATATATATGCAGTACATATATATATATATATATATGCAGTACATATATATATATATATATATATATATATAATCTGTACGTGTGTGTATATATATGTATATATGTGTGTATATATATATGTATATATATATATCAATTTAGATGACTTTGTGTTTCTTGGAAGGTCACGGGGTAGTGATGACATAGCTTAATGTTTCTCTCTTCACTTGAATTTCTATCATGTATCTATCATGTAAGCAACAAAAATAACTTAATGGAGAATAGCAGGAGACTTCATCTTAAAAATAAGGCTTCCACGAGTCTATTCTCTGTGTCTTGTGAACACAGTAGGGGAAGAAGAGGGTGGGAGGAATTCAGAGAATAGCATGGAAGCATATACACTGCCATATGTCAAATAGATAGCAAGCAGGAATTTGCTGTATGATACAGGAAGCCCAACCCAATGCTCTGTGACAACCTAGAAGAGTGTGATGGAAGGGGAATGGGAGGGGACATAGGTGGTGCTAGCAGCAAATAACCTGCCTGCCAATTCAGGAGACACGAATTTGATTCTTGGGTTGGGAAGATGCCCCCGAGAAGGAAACAGCAACCCACTCCAGTATTCTTGACTGGGAAATCCTGTGAACAGAGGAGACTGGGGTCTATATAGTCCTTAGGTAGGATTGCAGAGAGCTGGACATGACTGAAAAGCATCAGCATGCATTCACATGTGTATCAGTGGCTGATTCATGTTGATGTATGGCATAAACAAATTAAAAAAAAAGAGAGAAATGTACAGCTTGGTGACTATAATTAATATTATATTACATACTTGAAAGATGCAAAAAAGAAAGGCTTGACTTTGTCCACCAGGATGAACAACAGCTTCAGAGCTCTTAAAGAAATTAGCACCAAAAAAAATTTAAAAAATAGAAATAATGTATGATAGTGATGATTTTTATAAAGCTGGGGAAGAGAAAAAGACATTAGAAATATCATTAATATAAAAAATATAAACTAGGTTTGCTCAGTAGCTTCAAGACATTTGAGGCTTAAGAAATTATTTGTCTCTCATCACAATATGTTTGTCTCCCTACCCAAGACAGTTCTGGTAATTTATTTTAAGATCAGGAATATACATGACTGCTCTGGGAGAATTCCTCCTAAAGGGCTTGGTCTAAACAAAAGTCATCAGATTTTAGAAAGGATAGAGAAAGACACAAATTGACAATGAAAGGGAAAGTTTTATTCTTGCTCCATTTTATTACAAGTCATGTAGACAACTGAGATAGGAAAAAAGATATTCAGGAACAAGTAACCCCCTGCACTCGAAAACAGAAGTTTCTGAAGGAGGAAAAGGGTTTTTAGATTGAAAGTGTGCCTGACAAGGTTCCTTTGATGGGCTGTGACAGTGTGAGCTCTTGGGTAAAAATTATGGCAGAAAAATCCTGGCTCATTAGCACTCAGTCTAGATGAAGTGTCAATATGATGATTACTAGAGATTTTTTCTGAAACAGGGCTTATTTGAGCTAGATGAAGAGGGAATTACAACAAATTGAAAGTGGCATAGATTTTTATGTTGTAAATCTTTGTGCTTTTCAATTGTTGGAATGGAAGGATGGTATTCTTGTGACACTTCTTTATTGCCCTTTATTTCTTCTTTCGTTTGCTGACTCTTCAGACTAGCTTCTCTGCATTCTGAGTGATTAGGATACAGTGATTTATACTTGCCTGCTTCATTTTCCCCCATACTATTACAAGCGTTTTACAGATAGGATAGAATCTTTCTCCATGGAAGATGGAGAGTGTCATTGAATTTCCAAAGACACGTGACCCTGTATATATCAGCTATACCATCTGTCCTTTTGGTACAAGGAATTTTAAAAATGGATAATTTTTAAATTCTTTCCTTGCATGTAATTTTTATTTTATTTTCCCCTATTGGATGACTTCCAAGATCAAGAACAGGAAGGATTGTGTTTCAAAATGGACTGATAATTCAAAGTGCCAGAGTTGAATCGGGATTTTTGAATTTTAAAATGAACTTACTGAGGTTTCCTAATTGAAAGCACATTCAGAAGGCAGTCCTGTGAATGGGAGGTAGCTGGTAACAGCAAGTGTTCTGCTCAAAAGCTTCATTCACATGGCAGCATCCTGAAGAAAATGAAATTTGTAACTGTACCTTTTTGGAAATAAAATCACATCCAAACAGCAGGATTTCTAAACAGAAAGTGCCTTATAACTATGTTCTAAAATTAAACCTCATTTAAACTACATTCATTTTAAATGGAAAATGTACTGCAGTTGTTTTCTACATTAAAGTCAAATTCAAATCACTGTTACCCTAAGAGGTAAGTAGCTTAAATAACTTCTGCCATGTGTTGAAGATTAGTGTGTACTTCATATTAGGTTTTCTGAGTAATTTGGGGGAAAATGATTTCTTCCTGCACTTGTTTCGCATAGACTATGATAGAAAAAATGCATTATTTGAGGAAGATTGCTCATTAGTGAGATGTGATGTTTGTTTCATGTTTCAACCTAGGAAGAAGACTAAACAATATGTGAAATATCAATCAACATACTTCTCAGAGAAAGAAACCATCCCAGGGACTTGTTTTCTTTAAGTTCTATAGGGAGCTCAAATATAGAAATGATATCAATGCACACTTTTCAGGGAAAAGAAGAGATGAAAATGATGGCTTATTAGTGAACTACTCAACTGAATGAGGAATGAAAAGGAATATTAAAGCTATGGTAGCATTTTAACTCTTTCTTTCAGAGACATGAAGCTGATTTTATAAAATTCACCAGCGCAGCCCTTGTTATTGACCCTAATATGTCCCTTAATGAGAAATCAAACACTAATTGATTAAGCAGAAAATAATTCTTTTACTCTTTTCTGTCCTTACAAATAGCAAACCAAATAACATAGCTGAACACTAATAGTAATGTATGTGCATGTGTGCTCAGCTGTGTCCACCTCTTTGTGACCCTATAGATTGTAGCCTGCTAGGCTTCTCTCTTCATGGGATTTTCCAGACAAGAATACTGGAGTGGGTAGCCATTTCCTCTTCCAGGGGATCTTCCAGATGAAGGGACTGAATTCTCATCTCCTGTGTCTCTTGTTCTAGCAGGTGGATTCTTTATCACCCACCATTCTTTAGTCACCTGGGAAGTCCATCGACATATGTATGTATATGTAAAACGTTTACCTTTGCAAACACTTTCACATGATCTCAAAATTTAAGGATGAAATCCTAATCACTATCTTCAGTTTTCTCTCTTTTGAAGTATCTTTAATCCAGGTGTCTGAATAAAAAGGATGAAAAAGATTTCCCAATGCAGTGTTTTGTATATTCTGTATGTTTCTCCCTAAAACTGATGCTACTCAGCATGCTCATTACTAATTTTAAAATATGTATTAAGGATTCTAATTGAGGACCAATCACTCTTTTGACCATTTGCTCATTGGAAGGACTAATGCTGAAGCTGAAGCTCCAATACTTTGGCCATCTGATGCGAAGAGCTGACTCATTGAAAAGACTCTGATCTTGGAAAAGACTGAAGGCAGAAGGAGAAGAGGCCATCAGAGGATGAGATGGTTGGATAGCATCACTGATGCAATGGACATGAACTCTGGCAACCTCCCAGAGATGGTGAAGGACAGGGAGGCCTGCCATGCTGCAGTCCATAGGGACATAACTTGATGACTGAACAACAGCAGGACTCTTTTGCATTTTTCCCATGTGGAATTCAAGGCCTCTGACTTGTTACTGAAGCTGCTCTGGGCAGCACCTGGTGTGTCTTCAGATGTGGCTATTTATCTTTGTGCTCTATCTGAAACAAGCATGGGAAAGAAAACAAACAAATCATTTTTATCCCCCATGTTCTTTCCATCAGCTTAGTGTGGCCTGATAATCACCAGAGATCTATAACAAAGATTAAGTGTAAACCTTTTCAAAGAATGCTTCTGATTCCTTATTTACAATCTCAGCATTGGAAAATACTACAGAAGACAGTTTAGGCATTTTACTGTACATGATTCAAGTATATTCTTTTTCACTGCAATTCAACAATGTGTGGAGATGAATATGCTTTGATGTTATTACTAGTAATAAGCAAAACACATTTTACATTAAAATGTCTAAGTCAAATGAAGTAAGTGGAAGGTACTTGAATAACTCTAGTACTATATTAAAATATGTGGTCCATGTATTTGTGTCAGTTTTTAGGAAATAAGGCAGAAATAATTAATGAATTATTTTATTATCAGAAGGGTGAATACAGAACATACAGATTGACTTACCATAAAAATATTTTCCAAATATTTTTCTAAACTAAATTAAAGCTGGCATTTGTCAAGTAAATAGTAATACAAATGGCAAAGAGTTGTAGACTGAATTTTGAGGTAAGAGCTTGAAACTATGTCTTTCATTGGACCATATTCTCAGCTGTTATGTCATTGGACAAGGAGGTTACAAGAAATCTCTCTGGAGTCAATGCTGTTAAGTAAATGCCCTATTTAAATACAATTTTGTGTCATTCTCATTGCCCTCCAGCCTTTGTATTGTGGATTAATTTCTGTAAGCTTTATCTAGTTATATTTGCATCAGTTCAGTTCAGTCGTGTCCGACTCTTTGCGACCCCATGAACCGCAGCACACCAGGCCTCCCTGTCCATCACCAACTCCTGGAGTCCACCCAAACCCATGTCCATCGAGTCGGTGATGCCATCCAACCATCTCATCCTCTGTCGTCCCCTTCTCCTCCTGCCCTCAATCTTTCCCAGCATCAGGGTCTTTTCAAATGAGTCAACTTTTCGCATCAGGTGGCCAAAGTATTGGAGTTTCAGCTTCAACATCAGTCCTTCCAATAAAACCCAGGACTGATCTCCTTTAGGATGGACTGGTTGGATCTCCTTGCAGTCCAAGGGACTCTCAAGAGTCTTCTTCATCACCACAGTTCAAAAGGGTCAATTCTTTGGCACTCAGCTTTCTTTATAGTCCAACTCTCACATCCATACGTGACCACTGGAAAAACCATAGCCTTGACTAGACAGACCTTTGTTGGCAAAGTAATGTCTCTGCTTTTTAAAATGCTATCTAGGTTGGTCATAACTTTCCTTCCAAGGAGTAAGCGTCTTTTAATTTCATTGCTGCAATCACCATCTGCAGTGATTTTAGAGTACAAAAACAAAGTCAGCCACTGTTTCCCCATCTATTTTCCATGAAGAGATGGGACCAGATGCCATGATCTTACTTTTCTGAACGTTGAGCTTTAAGCCAGCTTTTTCACTCTCCTCTTTCCCTTTCATCAAGAGGCTCTTTAGTTCTTCTTTACTTTCTGCCATAAGGGTGGTGTCATCTGCATATCTGAGGTTATTGATATTTCTCCTGGCAATCTTGATTCCAGCTTGTGCTTCCTCCAGCCCAGCGTTTCTCATGATGTACTCTGCATATAAGTTAAATAAGCAGGGTGACAATATACAGCCTTGACGTACTCCTTTTCCTATTTGGAACCAGTCTGTTGTTCCATGTCCAGTTCTAACTGTTGCTTCCTGACCTGCATACAGGTTTCTCAAGAGGCAGGTCAAGTGGTCTGGTATGACCATCTCTTTCAGAATTTTCCAGTTTACTGTGGTCCACACAGTCAAAGGCTTTGGCATAGTCAATAAAGCAGAAATAGATGTTTTTCTGGAACTATCTTGCTTTTTCGATGATCCAGTGGATGTTGGCAATTTGATTTCTGGTTCCTCTGCCTTTTCTAAAACCAGCTTGAACATATGGAAGTTCACGGTTCACGTATTGCTGAGGCCTGGCTTGGAGAATTTTGAGCATTACTTTACTAGCATGTGAGATGAGTGCAATTGTGTGGTAGATTGAGCATTCTTTGGCATTTCCTTTCTTTGGGATTGGTATGAAAACTGACCTTTTCCAGTCCTGTGGCCACTGGTGAGTTTTCCAAATTTGCTGGCATATTGAGTGCAGCACTTTCACAGCATCATCTTTCAGCATTTGAAATAGCTCAACTGGAATTCCATCACCTCCACTAGCTTTGTTCGTAGTGATGCTTTCTTTCTAAGGCCCACTTGACTTCACATTCCAGGATGTCTGGCTCTAGGTGAGTGATCACACCATCATGATTATCTGGGTCGTGAAGATTTTTTTGTACAGTTCTTCTGTGTATTCTTGCCACCTCTTCTTAATATCTTCTGCTTCTGTAAGGTCCCTACCATTTCTGTCCTTTATTGAGCCCATCTTTGCGTCAAATATTCCCTTGGTATCTCTAATTTTCTTGTAGAGTGCTCTAGTCTTTCCCATTCTGTTGTTTTCCTCTATTTCTTTGCAGTGATTTCTGAGGAAGGCTTTCTTATCTCTCCTTGCTATTCTTTGGAGCTTTGCATTCAAATGGGTATATCTTTCTTCCTCTTTGCTTTTCACTTCCTTTCTTTTCACAGCTATTTGTAAGGCCTCCTCAGACAGCCACTTTGCTCTTTTGCATCTTTTCCATGGGGATAGTCTTGATCCCTGTCTCCTGTTCAGTGTCACAAACCTCCATCCACAGTTCATCAGGCACTCTGTATATCTGATCTAGTCCCTTAAATCTATTTCTCACTTCCACTATAGTCAAAAGGAATTTGATTTAGGTCATACCTAAATGGTCTAGTGGTTTTCTCCACTTTCTTCAGTTTCAGTCTGAATTTGGCAAGGAGTTCATGATCTGAGCCACAGTCAGCTCCCGGTCTTGTTTTTGCTGACTGTATAGAGGTTCTCCATCTTTGGTTGCAAAGAATATAATCAATCTGATTTCAGTGTCAACCATCTGGTGATGTCCATGTGTAGAGTCTTCTCTTGTGTTGTTGGAAGAGGGTGTTTGCTATGACCAGTGCATTCTCTTGGCAGAACTCTATTAGCCTTTTCCCTGCTTTATTCTGTACTCCAAGACCAAATTTGCCTCCAGGTGTTTCTTGACTTCCTACTTTTGCATTCTGGTCTCCTATAATGAAAAGGACATCTTCTTTGGGTTTGAGTTCTAGAAGGTCTTGTAGGTCTTCATAGACCTGTTCAACTTCAGCTTCTTCAGCATTACTGGTCAGGGCATAGATTTGGATTACCATGATATTGAATGGTTTGCCTTGGAAACGAACAGAGATCATTCTGTCGTTTTTGAGATTGCATCCAAGTACTGCATTTCGGACTCTTTTGTTAACTATCATGGCTACTCCATTTCTTTTAAGGGATTCCTGACCACAGTAGTCGATATAATGGTCATTTGAGTTAAATTCACCCATTCCAGTCCATCTTAGTTCACTGATTCCTAAAATGTCAATATTCACTCTTGTCATCTCCTGTTTGACAACTTCCAATTTGCCTTGATTCATGGACCTAATATTCCAGGTTCCTATGCAATATTGCTCTTTACAGCATCGAACCTTGCTTCCATCCCCAATCCCATCCACAACTGGGTGTTGTTTTTGCTTTGGCTGCATCCCTTCATTCTTTCTGGAGTTATTTCTCCACTGATCTCTAGTAGTCTATCGGGCACCTACTGACCTGGGGAGTTCATCTTTCAGTGTCCTATCTTTTTGCCTTTTCATACTGTTCATGGGATTTTCAAGGCAAGAATACTGAAGTGGTTTGCCATTCCCTTCTCCGGTGGACTACATTCTGTCAGACCTCTCAACTATGACCAGAACCGTCTTGGGTGGCCCCATAAGGCATGACTTAGTTTCATTGAGTTAGACAAGGCTGTGGTCCATGTGATCAGATTGGCTGGTTGTCTGTGATTGTAGTTTCAGTCTGTCTGCCCTCTGATCCCCTCTCTCAGTGCCTACTGTCTTACTTGGGTTTCTTTTACGTTGGATGTGGGGTCTCTCTTCACGGCTCCTCCAGCAAAGTGAAGCCGTTGCTCCTGACGGTAGCTTCTCTCGGCCGCCGCCCCTGACCTCTGGCCCGGGGTAGCTCCTCTTGGCCATGCTCCTGCGCTGTCCCAGCCGTGGCACTCGTATTTGCATAGGAGATAAATTCTAAGTGTACAGTTAAGGGAGTTTTGTTTAATGTGTATTCCAGTGTAATGACCAGTGAAAACAAAATAAATTTCCAGCACTCCTCAAAGTTCTAAGTTAACCCCAGTCGCCACACCAGGGAACCACTCACCTAATTTCTATCACTATATCTTAGTTTTGTCTGTTTGGAACTTCGTGTAAATGGAATTTGATAACACATACTCATTTTGCTTTTAGCTTCTTGAATTAAATATGATTCCGAGATTCATTCATGTTGTTATGTATATAAGCAACATGTATATTTTGATGTTTACATTGCATGAAGAAAGCACAATTGATTTATTTCTTTCCTTGCTAATGGTCATTTGTATTCTATGCAGTTCTTGGCTGTTATGAATTAGTCTGCTATGTGTAATCTTGTGTGTGTGTGTGTGTGTGTGTGTGTGTGAGATAAGTCTCTCAGTCATGTCTTACTCTTTGCTACCCACTGGACTGTAACCTGCCAGGATCCAATTTCTGTGGGAGTTTTTAGGCAAGAATACTGGAGTGGGTTGCCATTTCCCTTTCCATGGAACCTTCACAACCCAGGGATTGAACCTGAGACTCCTGTGTCTCCTGCATTGCAGGCAGATTCTTTATCTGCTGAGCCATCAGGGAAGCCCAGGTGTATGATCTTATACAGGATGTTTTCCTTTTTCTTTCTCTGTTAGATACCATGTTAACTGTAGTGATTAGTAGGTGCTTTTTCAAATTGAGGAACTGTCATTCTTTTTCTAGTGTGTTGTGAGTTCTTTACATCTTTAATCACAACTGTATGCTGAATTTGTGAAATAGTTCTATTGATTTACTATATTTATCCTTTGTTCTTTTAATGTGATGAATTATATTAACATTTATTTTTATAACAGACCGTTGATGTAGTTCATATATCATATAATTCACTCATTTCAAGTAAACAATTCAATGGATTTAGTATATTCATTATCTTTATTATCAGTATCATTCATTTTAAAAAATCAAAAAGAAATCTCTACCGATTAGCACTCAGTCTCCATTCCTCCAACCACCTCAGCCTTAATCTCCTATTTATCTCAACACTGCCTTTTATTAATATTTCATGTACATGGAGTACATTGGCATCTTTCACTTTATATGTTTTCAAGATTCACCTATGTTGAAGAGTGTGTTGGAACTCCATTTTGTTTTATTGACAAACACTGTTCCATTGCATGGATGTATCATGTTTATGTACTGATTCATCAGCTGATGGATATTTGAATTCTTTCAACTTATTGCCCATTATGAGAAATACTGCTTTGAACATTTGGGTACAAATTTTTGTGTGAACATATTACTTCCATTTCTTTTGACTCGTAGGTATAGAATTGTGTCATATGTAACTTTGTGTCCAATCATTTGAGGAACTATCAGACTGTTTTCCAAAGCAGCTGCATCACTGTACATCCATTTTTAAATATAGATTTTATTACTATTTAGGTATGGCAAGGATGACAGATAGTTTGTTATACCCTCACATTCCAAGTGGAGGGGGCATACCACACCCTGGGGCTCATATGGAGACACACCAGAGTTGGTCAGGAGCCAGAGGAGAGTGAGGATAAAATGTTTTCAAGAGCCCTTTTGTAGTTTTCATGAGAAGAAACAGGAGAGACAAGGTGAGCTGGTTTAGAATAGGCTAACTTTAATAATTTGAGTATACTCTGGAGGATAGGAGCTGTCCCCAGTCATATGGTACCTCATGTTTCAAAAATATATTTTGTCTGATATTTTTATGGCCTTTGCAGATTTTTTATGATTGCTTTTTCCCCCCATCCTTTCACTTACAATCTATCTGTATCTTTGAATCTAAAGTGTATTTCCTGTAGATCATATACTGGATATTTTCTGTCATTTTTAAACAATCTCCTGATTGCATTTTTAATTCACTCACATTTAATGTTACTGTTAAAACAGTCACTGGCTTAAATCTTCATATTACTTTTCTTCCTAAATGTAGTTTTTTGCAATTTTGCACTAAGTGGACATTTTCTATATAACATTTTTATTTCTTTAATAATTTTTCTACTACAATTATTTATTTATGTTTTATTGCTTGCTATAAGACTTAGGTTACCATAAATTACTTCATACTTATATTTAATTCTAGTTATATACAGAAACATTAGTCCTACATTGCTCTATTTATCTTTGCATTTTGTGCTGCTATTGTTATACCTATTACATTTATATACAAATATAATAAATTCTTATTATTATTTTATTAAGTTTTATATCATAAAGAAACAAGGAGAACAAGAATATGTTCATAGAGTGTGCTGCATTAACCTTCTATCTTACAATTTTTATTTCTCTTTGCTTGTTTCTGTGAATATAGATTACCACCTGGTGTCATTTCCATGCTCCAATATCTCAGTGCTCCTGTTCATCTTGTTACACATTATTGGTTTATGAAATTGCTTTTTACATCAGTTAAGAGAAGAATGGAAAAGAAATATGCATTTATACTCTCTTTTAAAATTGCATATTTGCCTCTACTAGCGTTCTTTGTTTTTTCATGTGGGTACAAATTGCTCTCTGAAATCACTTGCTTTTAGGCTTAAGAATTTTCTTTATTACCTTGCAAGCTTTATTCATTAACAACAAGTTCTCTCAGTGTAGTTATTGTTTTCTTAATCTGAAAATGACTTTACTTCTTTTTGATTTATTAAAAATATCTGTGCTGGATATGAGATTCTTGGTTGATAGTTATATTTTTCTTTCTGAATTTTGAATGTGCCATCCCACTGTCCTCTTCCCTACATAGTTTCCAGTGAAGAGTTAGCTGTTATTCTTACTGTTTTACTTATACATAATGAGTCATTTTTCTCTTGTATTTTCAAGAGAAAACACAAGGACAAATTCATTGTCTTCGAATTTCTGTATAATTGCCGTGGTATGCCTGGATGTGCATTACTTTGTTTCTATCTTACTCACAGTTTATTGAACTTCTTGGATATGTAGATAAATGTTTTCATCAAATTTAGAAAAATATCCCTTATTTATTTTTTTTTCTATTCCTATCTTGTTTCCATCTGGTACCCATGTTATGTATATATTGGTGTACTTAAAGAGGTTGACTTCTCTCTGAGGCTCTGTTTATTTTTTCTTTATTTTTTAAATCTTTCTCCTTTGAATTGCATACTCCTTAACTTATCTATGAGCTCATCAATTCTTCTGCTGATTCGAATCCAATACTGTGTTTTTCTAGTAAATTTTTCATAGTAGTTGTTGTGCTTTTCAACTCCAGAATTTACATGAGTTTCTTTTTAATAATTTCTTTCCCTACATTGATATTCTCTATTTGTTTAAATGTTGTCATCACACTTTCTTTTACTTTTTAAAGTAATATTTCATTTTTGCTTTTAGAATTGATTTACAATTGATACATTGTAGTCTTTATTAAACTCACTATCTGGGCCCAAGAGCAGTTTCTATTATCTGCTTTTTTATCCCTATTTGTATGTAATCTTTCTTGCTTCTTTGCATGTATCACAATATTTCCCACACACATTTTTCAGTTAATATGTGGAAAGAATCACAGTTTTTTGGTCCCGTGGACTTCCTCTTACACTCAGCAAATTCCTGAGTGACTATTTTGCAGCTAGGAGCAAATACAACACTCCCATTTTACAAGCAAGTGACAATAGCCTTTGCTCTTCTTTTCTTGCCTCTGTTGGTACTGAACCTCTGCTGGACAAGAAGTTAAATGTTATTGGACCTACAGCATTCTACCATGACATACCAGGAGTCATGCCTCCATGCTATGAGAGGGGGATGAGTGGCAGGGAACGCTCAACCTCTTAATCATCCTTATGAGGAATTTCACCTCTGCAATGTAAAGATGGAGAAGATTAGAAATGTTTGTCATTTCCATTGAGATTCCATATCCCTTGAATTGAGCTTCGAGTAGAGGAAGCCATGTCTTTTCAGCCATATACTCCCAGAGTGGAGTTTTTGTGAAGAGTTGGGTGATGGGAAGGAAGAACCAGATTTGACTCAAGTGCCAGAGACTTTTACTGTTATTACTGACATTTAATAGATTTTCTTAAATCAATGTTTCTTAATTGGCTCTGTGACAATTTCTAGACACTAAAAATAATCTTGATGAGTTATGGTTGGTTCTGTATGTATTGGGTCTATGGATCTTCTCATAAGCCTCTCTGGTAGAGGGACTCCATATTTGCTTGTTTTTTTACTGTATAAACCAAACTTTCATTGATGGGATAAACTCATTTTAGTCATAATGTGACATATATTTATATTTCTATATTCAATTTGCTAAAATAATATTGCAGATTTTTGCATTTTTCTTCAAGAATAGTATCAATCTATGGATTGATTCCCTTTTAATAGGCGTGTTGATTTTGAGCATTAGAATTAGATAGTCTTATAAATTAAAAGAAAATTTTCAGGAAAATTGGTGTAAGATAAAGATTTTTTTGTGTGTGTAAGAAAGTGTTTATGTCAACTAGGGATTCCTACAAGGCAGTCTAGAATTCATTGTTGAAGCCACATATGTCTGAATTTTTCTTTTTGACATATTCTTAAATTCATATTTTCAGATTCACTTTAGAAATGATATATAGTTTCTAATGGTTTTGTATCAGTTTTTGTATGTGTTTTCTTCCAATGATTTATACATTTTATCTAAATTTCCATATTTATTAGCATAAAGGCATTTATAATATTTCCTTTATATCCCAAAGTATGTCTAGGATCTGTAGTGGTATGACATTTTTCATTTCTGATATTGGTAATATGTTTTCTCTCTTTGTCATATTAGCTATGGGTTTTTTTTTCTTTAAATATTTATTTATTTATGGCTGCATCTTGTCTTAGTTGTGCTATGTGGGATCTTTCATTGTGGCAATAGGTTTCTCTCTAGTTGTGGTGCAGGGTCCAGAGTGTGTGGGCTCAGTCGTTTGTGGCATGCGTGCTTAGTTTTCTGTCTTGTGGGATCTCAGTTCCCTGACTGGGGATTGAAACTGCATTTCCTGCAGTGTAAGGCAGATTCTTAACCAGCAGGCCACCAGGGGAGTCTCCTACCTATGAGTTTATCAATTTTATCAACTCACTTAAAAACAGATGTTGGCTTCTTTGATTTTTTTCTCATTTATTTCTGTTTTGTTTAGCTATCCTTTTGTTTTCCAAAATTTCCTTCCTTCACTTACTATATTTTTCTAATTTGCTCTTCTTTATTTAGATTTTCATGGTTTAAACAAAATAATTTAAAATGATTTAAAATCATTGGTTTTTAATAATCTATTTTTTATAATATATGTATTTCAAGATATAATTCCTTTTTAATCTATATTATTTGAATGTCACACAATTTGGTATGCTGTATTTTCATAATATTTAATCTTCTTTAATTGCCTTTTCAATGTTATTTTTGATTTAGAAGTGTATTGTTTTAAGGCCCAAAATATGGGGATTATTCTACATGCACTTGAGAAGAAAATATATTCTCTATTTACTTTATGTAGTGTTCTAAAAGTTTCACTTAACTCAGGCTAGTTTGTCACCTATATTCTTACTTTTTAAATATGTCTTCTTATCTCACTTATAGTGATGAGAGTGTTGTAATCTTCTAACCAAGATTGTAGACTTATCTTTTTCCCTTTTTATTTCTGTCAAGTTTTGCTTTATGCATAATTAAGCTGTCCTTAGTGTTTACACCATTAAATTTGGTAAGTCTTCCTGAGGAATCAATCATTATCATTATTAAGAGTGCAGACTTTTTCTTTTATAAAGCTCTTGTCTGTCATGCTGTTTTATAACAGTTTAACAGTGCTCCACTATCTTTCTTATCCTTATCATTTTTAATTTCACCTTTCTATCAGTCTGTTTGAGATACATTTAATTAATGTTGTTGTATTTTAACATGCTTCTGTCGTACATAGCATCTAGTTGAGTCATGCTTTACATGCGGTCTGCCTATGTTTTCCTTTTAATTGGAATGTTTGACTATTTGCATTTAAATTAATAATTAATATGGTTAGGTTTAAGTTTACTTTCATTTTTTTCCCTGTAAAACAGTATAATTCCATTCCTTTGACTACTGTGTTTTGTGTTATAGTTGTCACGTATTTTTCTCTATATATGTTATAGATCCCCCACATGCATTATGAAGTCTGGCGTGCTGCAGTCCATGGCGTCGCAAAGAGTCAGACACGACTGAGTAACTGAACTGACTGAACTGATGCATTATGATTTTATATCTAACCATCAACATGAGCTCTATGTTCTCACACAGGGTGGTACAGATCCTTTCTTGGATCGCCTTCCCTGTGCATGTCTTTGTAAACCTTCTCCACTGTGAAAGCTCAGGCAAGTAGAATCTCATTTCATTTTTTCCGCATCTCTCAGGGATCATGACCCTTTCTTTCCTGATAAACAATGACTTGTGCTAATTGTGCCATATATCCTATTTATGAATCATATTTCACCCAGTGCTTCTAATGGTTCAGGTAGTAAGAGAAATCTAATTTCTGATACTTTATCTTAGTAAGATATCTGACTCTTGAAACATGTTTGCTGTATATAGAATTCCAGGTGGACAGGTTATTATTTATTCTGTTTTTCCTTTAAGTGCTTTAAACTTGTATTTTCTTCTGTGTCTATTGGTTTTCATTTGAAACATGCTACCTTGCTTGTCATTGTTTTACTTTGTGGAGTGCAATTCTTCTTCTATATTTAAGACTACTTCTCCTACCTCTGGTTTCAGCAGTTTGATTTGCTGAGGAATGATATTCTTTATATATTACACTTTATATATTATATATAAATATATATCTATATTTATATTTATAGAGTTTGCTATACTCTTTGGATTAATGGGTTGCAAATTTTCATCAAATTTGAAAAAAAATATAATCAAATGTTTTTCTACCTTATTATTTCTTATATACTATTCCAATTATATGTTTGACTGTGGGATACTGTTTCAGAAGTCATAGAAACGCTATTCATTTCAATTACTTTTATTCTCTGCTCTTCAGTTTAGACATTTCTATTGACTGATCTCATACTACATTTACTCTGCTGTTAACCTCTTCCTGTGATTTTTTTTTTAATTTCAGATATATTTCTTAATTTCAGAATTTCAATTTTATTCTTTTTGAAATTTCCAAATCTCTTCTGAAATTCATCTCTTAATATACCTATGCTACTTTAAAGGTATATTTCATAGATATGCTAAAACTCTTTATTGATGATTGCAGCATTTGAGTTGGTGTGGATTGTTTATACTGTCTACTTGTACTTTTACCTAGCGATCATATTCTTTTGATTCTCTTTTCTTTTGTTAGGCAACCTAATAACCAGGATATGTGGATGGTGGTTTGGTCCAGCTGGTCAGCTAGGTATCGAGCAGCTCTGGAGTGGGGTCATCATTTTAGTTCTGCTATGGGTGTAGGAACAAGGAGTCTAAGAAAATCTCTATTTTCAATACATTCTCAATTTTCTGCACCGCCAAAGGGCTTAAATGCCATTAACAGCAGAAACTTGATTGGGTGGTAATTGACTCGTGGTTTTGGTAAGACCCTGTTCACTTTTGTTTGAAAGTACTTTGAGTTCAGTCTTCTCTTTCAAAGAGAGAATACATGTGCTTTTAAATCTCACATTACAACATAGTCATACCATGGAGATATCACAAGATATCTCCTGGAACTGCAATGGTTCAGTTCCGTACCATTGCAATGAAGGGATTATCACAAGAAAATGAGGCACATGAAGTTTTTGGTTTCCTGGTGCATATAAAAGGTGCTTTTGCACTATACTGTTGTCTACTAAGTGTTCAATAACAATAAATAAAAAATGTACATGCCTTAAATAAAAAATACTTTACAGCTAAAAATGCTATCATCCTTCAGTGAGCCATAACAATTTTGCAATAGTAACAACAAAGATCACTGATCTCAGCTGATCATCATGGTACGTACAATAATAGTGACATTTTAAAAATATTTTTAGAATTACTAAAATGTGACACATAAACACAACGTGAGCAAATGCCTTTGGAAAAATGGTGCCAATAGACTTGCCTGACACAAAGCTAACACAAATCTTCAATTTGTACAAAATGCAATAAATACAAAATATAAGAAATTAAACAGCAATAAAATGAGGTAGATTTGTACTTTGAAGGCTTGGAGGTTTCTTTAAAATGAGGTGACTGGGAAATTAAAAGAACAGGAAATCATGAATCCATGAGATTTTAAGATTCTGAGTCTTTGAGTTTTCATGCACAGTACCCCACAGGACCATAGACATTGGAGATCACAAAACATCAAAGCTATGTTGTTATTAGACTAAATTACTGTAAAATTACACAATTGAGCAAGCCCACCCTCAGCCTTTCCTTTCTTAGTAGAATACTTCTTGCTTCTGGATGTTCTTGGCATTTAAATCTGACACACCAGCCTGTTCAGTTCAGTCTCTCAGTCACGTCTGACTGTGACCCCGTGGACTGCAGCATGCCAGGCTTCCCTGTCCATCACCAACTCCCAGAGCTTGCTCAAGCTCATGTCCATTGAGTCAGTGATGTCATCAAGTCAGCAACATCAGCCCGTAGGTTCGTCCAAAGTTTGCCTGGTTTTCCTGCCATACTCTTGCAAACTCTTTTCTCAATTTCTAATATAATCCTCACATAGGAAAGCTTTATCCATTGTATGCTCATCAAGAAAGGGAGCAGGTTTCATTTCTTTGGATTTTTTTATACCTGCACATTTTTAGATGACTTTAAAAAAATAGTGTAATAGGTTGGTTTATTTGGTAATATAGTTTTAGCAGATGTAAAATTCTTTTACATTCTTCTCTTCTAATCAGAGAAGAATTGTTGGATTAATTCTTGGCTACTTTCTCTCTCTTGCTTCTATTCTCCTGTGAATACTTGTTTCATCATTTCTGTAGTACTGTAAGTCCCTTTCCACTGTTTTTATCATGATCCCATTGAGATCCTTAGTCCTCTTTTTTTATGTGACCATCATTTCCAGCTTTATTTTCCTAAATTGGTGATGTCTTCATAAGAATCCAATGTCTTATTATTTTAATGTATAATTATTTTACATTAATTATGCAAATAATTAACAAAATAGAAACAAATATGTATAACACTTTGGCTATTTGGTTTATATTTGCATCAATTTCAGTCCTAGTGCCAGTTCTGGGCCCATCTGTAAATTAAAATTACATGAAACATGTATATGACCTTTTTTAGCATGTTAATTTCTATTGAAATATGAATGCTTCTGCTCTTGATAGAACTTATGTTGATAAAAATGTGTTTGTAGGGATGGAGTTTCAGATACTTTTACAATGAAAATATTGACTCTGGTGGCTATACATGGGGACAATTAATAACCAAATTTTATGATGCTCTCTGATGTTTTTTCTCTTCTGACTTCTGCTTTGAACTTTCTAGACATAAAGTTACCATCCCAAATGTACAGAAATAACACCTCTAAAAGCAAATATCTTTATATCATGTATAAAAAATACTTTTAGCCAGTGGAGAAAACTAACCACTTCAACATATTTCAATAAGAGTTACAAACAAATTTGATTGGCTACTTTATTGATATTTGGATTGAAGGGGAAAAACAGGATGATAATAAGTTAAAAATACTAAACATCTGAGGGCTACATTTATCCATGTGTGTTATTCTACTATGAAGTTTGCTTTGACATTAAATCATGAAACAGGCCATAATCTGCAAAAGAAATCCCACAGCTGTGGTATATGATGGCTGTGGCAACAAAGCAATAAATAATTGACACTGACAAGGAAGACTGTCTTTTTGCAACACATCTGATAGCTAATGTGTGAATAACTCCCCTGGTATTGTCTGCCTGTCACTGTGGTTCAAACATTCTATTTCAGGGATACAGAAGTTGACGGAAGTGATGTCTTTTAAAAAAGTTTATATAGTAATATCAAATAGCAGGGAAGACTAAGAAAAAATTATTGATACCAATGAGCAAATATTCAAAATACAATGTACCTTATGGTTCCAATTAAAAGCCAAGAAATGCTAGTTTATGTGAAAAAAGTATCTTTTCTGTCTGGACATGATAAAATTTTTAAGAGGTGCTCTAAACTAGAATAAAGCTATTTGTTTACTTTGTAGACACTCTCTTAATAGATTGTTTTCTTGATGACATTTTTTCAACACTTTGGGTTACACAGCTCTTTGGCTCTTGGATTATATTTTTCTGTGATCATTTATATCTGCCTTATAATTGCATACAATTTGGTTTGGTGACAGGATATAGGAAAGATTCATAAAGTGGTAGATAAACCCCTGAGAAACTGAACCAACTCATAGAATTTTGTGAATTCACTTGCCACCTAAACAACAATATTATTATAGAAAATGTCAGAGAGTGTTTGCTGACTGTATAAATTATTTTCAGAGAAACACCACACAAAGATAATCTCACAATTAGCATGACAGCAAACAATGTTGCAGCAAGAAATTTACTTGACGTTTGAATCTATTTTGCATTTGACCCAGGAAAATGACTTTTGTTAGTCAAAATAAATCTCTCAAAGGCATGTATTAACAAGATATATTAATCTAAGTGAGTAAAAATACATTTTGGGCTATTTACCCATTACTATATTAAAAAATGTTTCAATAAATGTAGAAAGCTATTCTTATCTGAAAGTAGAGCTTAAGAAATGCACATGAAATTTACTTTTGGGGGCAAAGATACAACAATCCTCTAAAGGTACAAGTAAGAAATAATAGTGATTTACAAAATTGTCAATCTTTAGGAGCATGCTACATGAATGAGAGTACATGAGCCAGTTAGATAACTAATAGTTTCAAAACTAAACTCCCACCCCACCAAGATAGGCCAGATAGGTGATGTATATTTTGAGTCATAACTCCAACCTTGTTCTTCCAAATGATAAGTCCTCAAAACACTGTGGGGTAACTGGCTTCAACAGAAACCTGAAGGTTGGGTTTTGTTTAAATGTGTTCAATAAATGGAATAAAAACACCTGAAAGTATAGAATTATTCAACTTTAATAGAAGATGGTCTTATGCACATATGCTTTTCTTAAAGAATGTACACAGTGTTGTAAAGTAATTATCCACCAGTTAAAATAAATTAATTAAAAAAGAAGAATGTACAAACCATTATGAATTTTTCTGTGAACAAGTATTTCATCCTTCTAAATCATTATTTCCTTTTTCTTCCGTAACCAGCCACTTGACAATTTTATTTTATCAAATCTCTTTAGAAAGTAGGCATAGAAGAAAAATACCTCAACATAATAAAAGCCATATATGACAACACACAGCAAACATTATCCTCGATGGCAAAAAGTTCAGAGCATTTCCTCTAAAATCAGAACCAAGACAAGGATGCCAAATCTTACCACTACTATTCAACATAGTTTTGGAAGTCCTACCCATAGCAGTCAGAGAAGAAAAGAAATAAAAGGAATCCAGATGGAAAAGAAGAATTAAAATTCCTCCTGTTTGCAGATGACATGATCCTCTACATAGAAAACCCTAAAGATGCCACCAGAAAATTACTAGAGCTAATAAATTAATATAGTAAAAGTTACAGGATATAAAATTAATACACGGAAATTCCTTGCATTCTTATACACTAACAATGAAACATCAGAAAGAGAAATTAAAGACAATATCATTCACCATTGCAGCGAAAAAAAAATAAAACACTTAGGAAAAAGTTAGCTAAGGAAGCAAAAGACCTGTTTACAGAAAACTATAAAACACTGATAAAAGAAATCAAAGATGGCACAAGTAGTTAAAGAAATACATTGTGCTCTTAGATTGAAAGGAATAATATACTGAAAATGAGTAAACTCTCCAAAGCAATCTTAGATTCAACACAGCCCCTATCAAACTACCAAACTATCTGTATTTTTCACAGAACTAGAAAAAATAATTTCACAATTAATATGGAAACACAAAAGACCCTGAAAAGTCAAAGCAATCTTGACAAAGTAAATGAAACTAGAGGAATCAACCTTCCTGCCTTCAGAATATACTACAAAGCTACAGTCATTTAGACACCATGGTATTGGCACAAAGACAGGAATATAGGTCAATGGAATAAAATAAAAAGTTCAGAAATAAATCTATACAGCTGTGGACAATTATCTTTGACAAAGCAGGCAAAAATGTACAAAGGATAAAAGATAGTCTCTTGAGCAAGTGGTTCTGAGAAAACTGGTCAACTACATGTAAAAGAATGAAACTAGAATATTTTCTAGCACCATGGATAAAAATAATCTCAAAATGAATCAAAGGCCTAAATGTAAAACCAGAAACTGTAAAACTCATACAGGAAAACATAGGCAGAACGATCTCTGACATAAGTCACAGCAAGATCCTCTATGACCCACTACCAAAATCAATGGAAATAAAAACAAAAATAAACAAATGGGACCTAATTAAGCTTCAAATCTTTTCACAATGAGGAAACTATAAGCAAGGTGAAAAGACAGCCCTCAAAATCGGAGAAAATAATAGAAAATGAAACAACTGACAA
The DNA here is from genome assembly GCA_024291935.2 of Okapia johnstoni. NCBI lineage: Eukaryota > Metazoa > Chordata > Mammalia > Artiodactyla > Giraffidae > Okapia > Okapia johnstoni. The sequence goes on from CM044310.1 coordinate 31,365,263, forward strand.
ATAATTAATCTCCAAATTATATAAGCAGCTCAATAACAGAAAAACGAACCACCCAATCAAAAAGTGGGCAAAAGACCTAAATACGTTTCTCCAAAGAAGACATACAGATGGTGAATAAACACATGAAAAGATGCTCAACATCACTCATTATTAGAGAAATGTAAATCAAAACCACAATGAGGTATCATCTCACATCAGTCAGAATGACCATCATGAGAAAACCTACAAACAATACATGTGGAGACGGTGTGGAGAAATGGGAAACCTCTTTCACTGCTGGTGGAAATGCAAACTAGTACAACCACTATGGAGAACAGTGTGGAGATTTCTTTAAAAACTGGGAATAGAACTGCCATATGACCCAGAAATTCTACTGCTGGACATACACTGCAAGGAAACCAAAATTAAAAGAAACACATGTACCTCAATGTTCACTGAAGTGCTATTTACAATAGCTAGGACATGGAAGTAACCTAGATGTCCATCAGCAGATGAATGGATAAGGAAACTGTGGTACATACACACAATGTAACATGATTCAGATATAAAAAGGAACATATTTGAGTCAGTTCTAATGAGGCAGATGAACCTGGAGCCCAATATTCAGAGTGAAGTAAGTCAGGAAAAGAAAGACAAATCAGTTCAGTTCAGTTGCTCAGTCGTGTCTGATGTTTTGTGACTCCATGAACTGCAGCACGCCAGGCTTTCCTTTCTATCACCAACTCCTGGAGCTTGCTCAAACTCATGTCCATTGAATTGGTAATGCCATCCAACCATCTCATCCTCTGTTGTCCCCATCTCCTCCTGCTTTCAATCTTTCCCAACCTCTGGTTTTTTCCAATGAGGCAATTCTTTGCATTAGGTGGCAAAAGTACTGGAGCTTCAGCTTCAGCATCAGTCCTTCCAAAGAATATTCAGGACTGATTTCCTTTAGGACTGATTAGTTTGATCTCCTTTCAGGGCAAGGAACTCTCAAGAGTCTTCTCCAACACCACAGTTCAAAAAAAATCGATTCTTCAGTGCACAGGTTTCTCTATACTCCAACTCTCACATCCAAACATGACTACTGGAAAAACCAGAGCTTTGACTAGATGGACCTTTGTCGGCAAAGTAATGTCTCTGCTTCTTAATATGCTGTCTAGGTTGGTCATAGCTTTTCTTCCAAGGAGCAAGCGTCTTCAATTTCGTGGCTACAGTCACCGTCTGCAGTGATTTTGGAGACCCACAAAAATAAAGTTTCTGACTATTTCCATTGTTTCTCCACCTATTTGCCATGGAGTGATGGGAGCAGATGCCATGATCTTAGTTTTTTAAATGTTGAGTTTAAGCCAGGTTTTTCACTCTCCCCTTTCACTTTCATCGAGAGGCTCTTTAGGTTCTCTTCACTTTCTGTCTTTGAAGAAGGCAATAGCAACCCACTCCAGTACTCTTGCCTGGAAACCCCCATGGACGGAGGAGACTGGTAGGCTGCAGTCCATGTAGTCGCGAAGAGTTGGACATGACTGAGTGACTTCACTTTCACTTTTCACTTTCATGCATTGGAGAAGGAAATGGCAACCCACTCCAGCGTTCTTGCCTGGAGAATCCCAGGGACTATGGGGGAGCCTGGTGGGCTGCCGTCTATGGGGTCACATAGAGTCAGACACGACTGAAGCAACTTCGCAGCAGCAGCACTTTCTGTCATAATGGTGTCATCTGCATATTTGAGGCTATTGATATTTTTCCAGCAATCTTGATTCCAGCTTTTACTTAATCCAGCCTGGCATTTCACGTGATATACTCTTCATATAAGTTAAATAAGCAGGATGACAACATAAAACCTTGACATACTCCTTTCCCAATTTGGAGCCAGTCTGTTCTATGTCCGGTGTTACCTGTTGCTTCTTGACCTGCATACAGATTTCTCAGGAGGCAAGTAAGGTGGTAACTTCTCTTGAAGCATTTCCAATAGTTTGTTGTGATCTAAACAGTCAAAGACTTTGGCATAATCAATAAGGCAGAAGTAGATATTTTTCTGGACTCTCTTGCTTTTTTGATGATCCAATGAATGTTGGCAATTTGATCTCTGGTTCCTCTGCCTTTTCTAAAACCACCTTGAGCATCTGGAAGTTTTCGGTTCATGTACTGTTGAAGCCTGGCTTGGAGAATTTTGAGCATTACTTCACTAGCATGTGAGATGGGTGCAATTTTGCAGTAGTTTGATCATTCTTTTGCATTGCCCTTCTTTGGGATTGAAATGAAAACTGACCTTTTCCAGTCCTGTGGCCACTGCTGAGTTTTCCAGATATACTGGCATGTTAAGTGAAGCACTTTCCAGCGTCATCTTTTAGGATTTGAAATAACTCAACTGGAATTCCCCACCTCTTCTAGCTTTGTTCGTAGTGATGCTTCCTAAAGCCCATTTGACTTCACATTCCAGGATGTCTGGCTCTAGGTGAATGATCACATATTGTGATTACCTAGGTCATGAAGATTTTTTTTATATAGTTCTTCTGTGTATTCTTGCTGCCATTTCTTAACATCTTCTGCTTCTGCTAGGTCGATGCCATTTCTGTCCTTTATTGTGCCCAACTTTGCATGAAATATTCACTTGGTATTTCTGATTTTCTTGAAGAGATCTTTAGTTTTTCCCATTCTTTTCTTTTCCTCTATTTCTTTGCATCGATCACTGAGGAAGGCTTTCTTATCTCTCCTTGCTATTCTTTGGAACTCTGCATTCAAATGGGTATATCTTTCCTTTTCTCCTTTGCCTTTTGCTTCTCTTCTTTCTCAGCTATTTTTAAGTCCTCCTCAGACAACCATTTTGCCTTTTTGCATTTGTTTTTCTTAGGAATGGTCTTGATCCCCGCCTCCTGCATGTCACAAACCTCCGTCCATTGTTCTTCTGGTACTCTATCTATCAGATCTAAACCCTTGAATCCACTTGTCACTTCCACTTTATAATTGTAAGGGATTTGATTTAGGTCATACCTGAATGGTCTAGTGGTTTTCTTTACTTCAATTTAAGGCTGAATTTGACCTTAAATTCAGGGGTTTAGGATGTGTTCAGGATGGGGGGACACATGTATACTTGTGGCTGATTCATGTTGTTATGGCAAGAACCATCACAATATTGTGAAGAAATTATTCTCTGATAAAATAAATTAATTTTTGAAAGAAATGTACAAATTTTTATGAAATTTTTATGAATTTTTTTTTCCTGGACATGCATTTCATCCTTGATAAATGATAAATTTCTTTTCTCTTCTTTAATCATCCAATTGCTAATTTTATTTCTTGAACCTCTCTTTTATTTCCCTATTTTAACCTTTGCTAATATTTTTTAATTAAAAATTTTTATTGGAGTATAGTTGATTTACAGTGACAATCTCCAGTTCTCTCCATGTTGCTGCAAATTGCATTATTTCATTCTTTTTCAGCCTGAGTAATATTGCATTGTATTTTGAACCCTTTTAGTAGAAAATTTTGTGAAAAACTTTTATAGATATCAAATAGCATTAAATAGGCCCACATATTTAATTGACATGCTAAATCTCTATAGTATATACTATTTTAAGTGTTATTCAGACTTTTAGAATATTGTCTTGGTTCTAAAAAATGTTATAAATTAGATGTGGTCCAAGCATACTTTTCAGATGCTAGTTCTTACAATAGTAACCTTGTGCAAACTGTGAAAAAGATTCAGATAAAAACAAACACAAAATCATACTTTTATTTCTTTAATTGTTAATTTCACATGATATATTAATACTAAACTTTGAGATGCAATTTTTTGGTATTCTTATTTCTAAGACAGCTGTCACTATTTGTACTTTTGTATATCTGTGGAATTAAACCTTCTTGTCCATCTGTTAGTCAATGGATAGGAAAAAAAATCTGTATAATTCCAAGTACCTGGAAAATAAAGGAAGATTTTTTTGGTGTGATAGGACATCAACATGCTTTCTATCAGGGTAGGCTTTTCACCATGATTGACAATGCTGAATAAAAGCAAGAATAAATGGCTTCTGTGAGAAAAAAAAAAAAGGACCCTGTTCTCAAGTCCTTTGGGTCCATTCCTCTCTCTGCCCCTCCCCTCTCTCTAAAACATCTCTCTGACTCAATGTCATGATCAAATGAATTTCTGGGTCTATTCTAGTTGAACCAAATGGAGTGATATGCAGGAGCCAGCTTTTATTTACTCAAAAGAGCCAATTGCAAAATTTCAGGAATTTTGAGAGCCCCTGACACCCTGTTAGTAGTTTGAAGATGGATCATACCAGGAATATTTATAGCACAGAAATGAGCAAACGCCTCACACCACGGCTCTCCTCCCCTCCCTAGTGGGTCACTCAACATTTATAAGGACATCACTGGCTATATGTTACTGTGAAAAATGACTTCTTTAAGCTTTGACTTCAAGACTTAACAGACCATCTTCCTGGCTATGATTTTCCCTCTCAGATGGCCATTTTCTGTGGTTGCATATCTGAATTCTTTCTCCTTTAAGTTCTTTAAACATGTGCATTCCTCAGAATTTTGTCTAGGTCCTTTCTATTCTCACTTTCTCTCCATGAGTAAACTTTTCATCTGCAACATCTATAACTAGCTTCCAACACTTTCTTAAGTTCTAAAATTCTTTAATTGCTTTCTAGAAACTCCCCTTATAGGTCCTATGGGGACAGCAGTCTCACCACGAAGAAAAGTGAACTAATCCTCTACTGTCTCTTTGCCCTCCTATGCGCCTGAGCACAGTGCCCCCTGTTCACGGGTCCTCTCCTTGTTGGCTGTCCATTGTGGAAATATCACCTACAAACTCATTAACTGGCTAGACTTGGCCTCTCCACTTCTTTATCTATACTCCTTCTTCTTAAAATCGAGGTGTAGTGAGTTACATAAACCCCATGTGATTAAACCACAGGGGCACCAATATATGCTGGGTGCCTCTGGAAAAGAAAGAAGACACATAGGGAGGTGTTTGTCATCAGAGGAATTATATAATTTGCTTCAAGAATGAACTCCACACTGGGACAGTTTGAAGCCTGTGTCCCTGGAAAGATATATAAATGCAGAGTACAATGTTCTCACTTACACTGTTGGGCTTAAGAGCCTGAGGTCTGCCATGGTCTTCAGTCAAATCTCTTTGTCATGCAAAGAATCAGGCATGAGCATCATTGGTGACCGTTATTCTGCCAATTACAGGGGCCATATCTAGAAGCTGGTGGAAAGAAAATGAAGTCCCTTTTACACTCCAGCAATCTTGCCTGCTATTGTCAAGCATCTGTTGGGGAATTCCTAAAAAGCCCATAGTCAGTCTCACCATCTTGTCACTCCTGTCTGGGATGGTTTCACAAGTTTGTTCTCCCCCATCATCTTGCATCCTTGGAGTAAGTTTCTTCCTCTTGAACTGACTACATTGTGGCTGCCTTAGACACCATCTCCTTAGATTCCTTGCTTTGGGACATAGGCTCATCATATTGTGCCTCTCCAGCAGTTAGCCAAGTCCCCCGAGCCTTGTCAGCTAGCACCTGGCCCTTCAGACTCATAAGGAAGGGCTGACCAACTGTGAATCTTAATAAACTTCCACCCATTCTTGTGTCCTTTCTCCTCTGTAACACTTTATATACCTTTCTTCTTTCTTTTTCTTCCTTTTTTCTTTCCTCCCTATGTCCTTCCTTCCTTCTTTCAATTTGAAAATGATACAAAGCTAAGTAGAATCTAACAAAATAAACAAAATATTTATCCCAAGCAGTGTGATAACAGAGCTATATGCTCCAGAATGAAGTTTAGGAACAGTCTTAGAGAACTAGACAAAGAACATACAAGTCATCTAGTGCAAATTCTCTCAATTTACACACATGTGGCTTTTGTGCCTGTATTCTTCTGAAAATATTGGCCTCTGGAATGCCACATAAAATAGTGAATTTAAGTATTCATTTTAGCACTTTGTAAATTATCTCCCTCTCTTTCTGAAACACCATCATCTACTTTTTGTCTTTTCAAAAATATTGTTAGAATCTGACGATTTTCACATCACTTTCACTGTGAAAACCCATAACACTGTCATCTTTCCCTTGGGATTTTGTGGATCTTTACTCTACCTCTTGATATGTATCATTGCTTCCTGCCTTAATCCACAGCTCCCAGTCCACACTCTTACCCCAGGAGGTTAGAGAGTTGCTTTTCAAGTCAACATCAAATTGCTGTGACACCACTCATGCCTAAAATCTTCCAAAACTTCCTATCTACCTCAGGGAAAAGGCTGCAGTTCTTGCAGTGATGAGACATGTAAAATTTGCTAGACATTCTCAATGTCTCAATTCAGCAGCTGTACATACCCCCTTCATTGAAAGCCAGGTCTGTAGCTTCTTTGCTGTTCTTTAAACACTCCAGATATCCTCTTGTCATACCACTGCTGTTCCCTTTGCCTGAAAATTTTGTCATTTTGTCCATTTTCCCATTTTGTCCATTTGACTTGCTTCTTAATCTCCATCAGGTTTCTGCTCTAATGTCGCACTGATAGAAGCTCTCTCTGAGTGTTCTATTTTAAATAAATCTTCCTCCTTGATTACACATTTCTTGTCCTCACTCTTTTTTGAAGAGGATCTAGGTCCTTGATCATTTTCTGTCCTCCAATTTGTTTATTTAGATTATAAACTTTCTTCACAATAAATTTAATAAACTTCATGAGAGTAAAAATTATCTTCCATTCAGTGTCACCAGAGGACAGAATAGTGGCCTATGCATGAGAGGTGCTCTATAAATATATTTTTAGTGAATAAATGAATGAGAAGATTTCTATCTGTTTGGTTTCTTCTCAGGATCAGTTCAGTCCAGTCCCTCAGTCATGTCCAACTCTGCGACCCCATGGACCGCAGCACGCCAGCCCTCCTGTCCATCACCCACTCCCAGAGTTTACCCAAACTCATGTCCATTGAGTCGGTGTTGCCATCCAAGCATCTCATCCTCTGTCGTCCCCTTCTCCTCCTGCCTTCAATCTTTCCCAGCATCAGGATCACCATCATCCTTTCCCACCAGGGAATCCTTCTCTATGTCTTTTCCCTGGCCATTTCCTCGGATTCCAAGCTGTGGGCTTTTCCTTTATTCATTGCTTCTCCTCTGTTTTTTTTTTTTTCTTTCAATCTATTCCCAGATGCAAGGGCATCCTAACTGCTCTCTCTCTCTTACCTTAGCCTCAGGACCTGCATATCTTTTGCACCACTGACATGGAACTCCTTCCAAAACAACAGTATTTTCAGATCATTCTGTTTAAATCACTTGCGTTGATTCCTATTCCCCACATGAAATAATGTACACAACTTATTCTCCCATTTAAACTGTCTTTTACATGCTAAACTGTCCTTTGGATGCTTCCAAATTTTCCAAGCTCATGTAATCCACCAGTTAAATCGATAGTATCCTCTACCAACATGGAATTCCAAATTCATGCTTTGATATAAATGATCTCAACATTTCTACATAATTTGAAAATAAACATTTTTGGCAATAACAAAACTGGATGTTTTTGTAAGAAAAACAGTCTTTACAATTTAGTGGAGAAGGCAATGGCAACCCACTCCAGTATTCTTGCCTGGAAAATCCCAATGATGGGGGAGTCTGGTAGGCTGCAGTCCATGGGGTCGTTAAGAGTCGGACACGACTGAACGACTTCACTTTCACGTTTCACTTTCATACACTGGAGGAGGGAATGGCAACCCACTCCAGTGTTCTTGCCCGGAGAATCCCAGGGAGGGGGGTGCCTCGTGGGCTGCCGTCTATGGGGTCGTACAGAGTCGGACACCACTGAAGCGACTTAGCAGCAGCAGCAGCATCAAGTCTTTTACATCCTTTAAAAAATGTCATGAATCTATATCTTCAATTTTGTGGCCACGTTATTATACTCTACTGAAAGCTACTGTGTGTGTGTGCATGTATGTGTTTGTGTTATTTCACTATGGATAAATTCTAATTAAGAACCAGTTCTTGTGATACATTCTCAATACTCATCACAGTATGTTGCATATAAAATTAACCCTATGAATAAACAAGTGCTATGTAAAAATCTATCACACTATGTCCTATTTTGATGTATTTAGGGGTGATGAAATTCATGAGCTATCAATTAATTACAACAACGTAGTCTTGTTATATATTGTGGCACAAGCTAGTGTTTTCATATAATTATAGTATACTTCCTGTTGAGTACAATTTATTTGTTCTGAGTATGTTCATAGATGTCATTTATTTGATGAATTTTATAATTATTCCATAAGACGGAGACCAAGTGCTTTAAAAATATATACAGTAATTTTTAAATTACATATTCATGTTACAAAGTAATAAAGGTACATACAAAATCTCAAAAGCAACTATATTTCTATCATCTAAGGTATTAAATATTAATATCTGTATTGTATATTTTCCAGTTTCATTTCTAGGCATACTTTTACTTTTGCACCAAAGCAATCATAAAGTAAAATATATTATAACCTGCTCTAAAAGTCACTGTCTCAAATATTATCTCATATGCTTAAATGTTCTTTTGTACAAGATTTTTTAGTGTCTACATAAAATACAATAGCATGATTAAATGCTTTAAGAATACTCAGGATCTGAACAAAATAGTTGTATTATTTTAGGGGTATCTTTTAAATTATTTATTGCTTTTGAAAGAATACAATTGTGTTTTCTATTTTACTTCTGGACTTCCCTGGTGGCTCAGATGGTAAAGCGCCTGCCTATAATCATGTTAGTTAATAATATTTGTATAGTTTAAATAAATCTTGATTTTCCATAGTTTCCTCATTATTCAGTGGTGTGCCTGTGGACATTATATATATTTTTTAGTTCACATAAGAATTAGAAGTATACACACACACACACACACGGGCTTCCTTGGTGGCTCAGACAGTAAAGAATCTGCTTGCAATGAAGGAGAGATGGGTTTGATCCATGGGCTGGGAAGATACCCTGGAGAGGAAGGGAATGACTATCCACTCCAATATTCTTGCCTGGAGAATTCCATGGACAGAAGAGCCTGGTGGGCTACAGTCCATGGGGTTGCAAAGAGTTAGACATGACTGAGCAACTAACACTTTCACTTACATATACATACATATATGCATACATATGTGTAGTCTTTAACCCATATGAGATTGCAATGATTCTGAAAATATAAACAAGACATATTCATAATATGAAAGAGCAGTACAGGACCACTGATAGTGAAGAATCTAATGTGTGAGTAACAGGAAATTCTCTAAGCATTTGAGGTGGGAAGTAGACACCACTGTCTGTTACAACAGTAAAGACAAATTTGGGGAAGAACATACTGTAATAGGGAAGAACAAATCTGATCTTGTATTATAGTTGTTTCATTTATTTTAACCTTTGTGCTTTGTTGTCTGTGCTTAGTTATGAAAGAAACCTCTAGATAATGTATGTGGAGTGGGGGGGGCGCGCTCCAATTAGCTCAGGTCCTTTATGTCTCAGTACAGAAAGAATTCAGTTAGAGGCACAGTGATAGATCAGTGATTTATTAAAATAGGATACTTGTGAGGCTTACAAGTCAGTGAGCAAGATGCTACTGGCCCAAGAATTTACTGGGTTACAGTTTTATAATCAAAGGAAAACTGGGGAAGGGGAGAAGACCACATTCTTCCTCACTCTTAAATAGACATCAGGCTTCCATCATCAGCTCCTCCTCCAGGTTGGGCAGGGGAGTTTTCTTGCTCCTACATCATCAAGCAGGTACTTCCATAGCACTAAGAAAAATTTATTTCAGTTCTCAGTACAATGTGAGTCTTTCACTATAAAATGTCACCTTTCCGTAAATTATTGCTTCTTCTGTGTGCAGAGAGCATGTCCTAGAGGTAATTAACTTACTGAGCTCACTGCAGAAGGAGGGCCTCATTTCACCATTGTTGTATTGTTTTGAAGCTGTGCTTCTCTTTCATGCTGTGTATTAAGCAAGCCTGCTTGGTTTTGTGGTTAAGAAAACCTGTTTCTTGAGTGATTATTAACTTACAGTTGTCTCCCAAAGCTTCCCTAAAGTTTTCTCTCTGTTAAGAATATTCTAGTGGGATTTCTGAGCTAACTGTTTGCTTACCCTACTCTATCCTTATCAGTTATGCTGGTTCTGCATCTTTTGTAAAAGAATATTGCATATAGCAGCCTGAAGTATACAGAATAGCCCATTGTCAAGGCTCTGACCTTTAAAGGTATAACACTTTCCATTTATACAGAAATTTTAAAAAAGCAGAATAGAGAATAACATTTGTTTATTTGGAGGTTTACAGGAACACTGTGACCTGATCTATAGGGACAACTGCAAGAACAAAGGATTCCAGGACCAAGAAGTTTGTGACAACTAACCTCCTCCCTCTTTCACCTGGGCTTTAAAAGTGCTTTGCTGAAACCCTTCAAGGAGCTTGAGGCTTTAGGGCTCAAGCCACCAGTATCCTCGCTTGTCCTGAAATTAACCTTTCTCTGCTCCAAACTCTGATATTTAGATTTGTTTGTCTTCACTCTGCCTCCAGAAGTTCAACTTGCTTTCAGTAACAACAAGACTTTGGAAGAGTCTTGAGGAGTAGTTAACACATGAATAGATGAAATGGAGAGAGTAGGTCCCTTCCAGTTGCCTAGCAGTTTCACATGTGAAGGATGTTGGTACGTTTTGTTGTTGTTTAGTCACTAAATCGTGTCCTGTTCTTTGCAACCCCAAAGACTGCAGCATGCCAGGCTTCCCTGTCCTTCACTATCTCCTGGAGTTTGCTCAAACTTATGTCTACTGAGTTGGTGATTCTATCCACCCATCTCATCCTCTGTTGCCGTCTTCTCCTTCTGCCTTCAATCTTTCCCAGCATCAGAGTCTTTTCCAGTGAGTCAGCTCTTCATATCAGGTGGCCAAAGTATTGGAGCTTCAGCTTCAGAATCACTCCTTCCAATGAATATTCAGGGTTGATTTCCTTTAGGACTGACTGGTTTTATTTCCTTGTAATCCAAGAAGCTCTCAAGAGTCTTCTGAGCACCACAATTTGAAAGCATCGATTCTTTGGCCTTCAAACTTCCTAATGGTTCAACTCTCACGTGTGTACATGTCTACTGGGGGAAATTGATAATGCATAAAGACACAGGGAATAAAAGTGTGAGATAAGAATGAAAAAACTTGTATTTAATAGAAGTGTGGCTTTTTCAATTAATTTGAAAATGTCCTTTGAGAACAAGAAGCTGTATGTTATTTAGCTCTGGCTCTAGTGACTTTTGTTGGGAAAGTGATGTCTCACTGTTGATGTGCTATCTAGGTTTCTCATAGCTTTCCTTCCAAGGGGCAAGTGTCTTTTAATTTCATGACTTTAATCATTGTCCACAGTGATTTGGAGCTCAAGAAAATAAAAATTTTCACTGTTTCTGATTTTTCCCCTTCTATTTGCCATGAAGTGATGGGACCAGATGCCATGATCTTACTTCTTTGAATGTTGAGTCTTATGACAGCTTTTTCCACTCTCCTCTTCACCCTCATCAAGAGGCTCTTTAGATACTCTTCACTTTCTCCCATTTGAGTGGTATTACTGCATACCTCATGTTGTTATTATGTTTGAAGTAAAAGTGAAAGTGTTAGTTGCTCAGTCATGTCCAATTCTTTGCAGCCATGGACTGTAGCCTTCCCAGCTCCTCTGTCCATGGAATTTTCCAGGCAAGAATACTGGAGCGAGTAGCTATTCCATTCTCTGGAGGATCTTCCTGACCCAGGGATTGAACTTGAGTATTCTGCATTGAAGACAAATTCTTTAGCATCTTAGTTACCAGGAAAGCCCATTGATATGTTTAATGATGTGAAAAGTTATCATCACCAAGCATATGTTGTGTATAATATTTTAAATTTCTGTTTTGAATAACATACAGCTTCTTGTTCTCAAAGGCCCTTTTGAAATTAATTGAAAAATCCACACCTCTGTTAAATACAAGTTTTTTCATTCTTATCTCACACTTTTCTTCCCTGTGTCTTTATGTGTTATCATTTTTCCCTGTTTCAGACACCTGGTTCTGCACATTCCTTACTCCACTAAGTCTCAACCCTAGCCTTTGAACCTGTTCTCTCTTGCCTCCACTATAACCTCCTTCTGAAAGCATTCAGCATTGCCAATTGTTCTTCATTGTTGACCTTTTTCTCCTACATATGTTTCTTTCGAGCAGGCATAAGTGTTTTTAGCCTCAATAAATCCAATCTGTGAATTCAAAGTATAGAATTTCTGTTTCCCACTCACCACTAGCCATTCACTGAGTAACAGCTTAAAATCTGGATTCTTAAGTGAAAGATACTATGTTTTTAAACAAACATTTTCGATATCCTGTATTAAAGGAAAATTGTAATGGGGAAAATGAATGACTTCATATTGAATCTGCTTCATTTACTTTAACCTTTGTGTTTTATTGTTTTTGCTGCTTTAACATTTGCTATTGTTTTTCCTATTGTTTTATAATTTCATGATTTTTCCAGTAGTCATGTATGGGTGTAATAGTTTGACCATAAAGAAAGATGAGTGATAAAGAATTGATACTTTTGAGCTGTGGTGTTGCAGAAGACTCTTGAGAGTCCCTTGGATGGCAAGGAAATCAAACCAGTAATTCCTAAAGGAAATCAGTCCTGAATATTTATTGGAAGGACTGATGTTGAAGTTGAAATTCCGATATATTGGCCACCTGATGTGAAGAACTGACTCATTTGAAAAGACCCTGATGCTGGGAAAGATTGAAGGCGGGAGGAGAAGGGGACGACAGAGGATGTTGTTGGATGGCATCATCAACTTGATGGACATGAGTTTGATGGCACCACCAACTTGATGGACATGAGTTTGAGCAAGCTCCAGGAGTTAGTGATGGACAGGGAAGCCTGCTGTGCTGCAGTCAATGGGTTCGCAAGGGGTCGGACACGACTGAGAGACTGAACTGACTGAAAGGTGTGTTGCCTACAGTTTAAATTTACATAATGACCCATCTCCAGAATCCTGACTGCCATGCTTGAGTGTTAAGCTAAAGTACCTTTGCTTAGTTCATGGGAAACATTCTGACGAGGCCCACCTATGAAAGGTTGTAGGGAGGAAGAAATCAACACATCTTCTCCAGAGTCAGACTGGAATCAGGAAATATTTGCAGCAATGTATGGCCTATTTTCCTTTATCTCCTCAAGTCCCCCTCTTTGCTCTATAAAATAAACTAGCATTCAAACCCAGGCAAGATGGTTCTTTGGACATTAGTCTACCATTTTCTCAGTCTGTTGGCTTTTCAAATAAAGTTGATATTCCTTGTCCCAATGATTTGTCTCTCCATTTATTGGTGTGTTATGCAGTAAGCTGTATAAGCTTGAATTCAGTAACAAAATTCCATCCCAGGAAACTGCCTGCAGAAGGGAAACATTTAGGTGTGGTGTATATGTTTTTGCCATTTGACAGGAACCGATATCAATACACCATTTGGGAGGGGCAGGGCAAGGCAAAATATCTATTTTATGCTGGTAAAGTTAGCTTCTTAGCTCTTTTCTAGCAAGCACGGTGGTATACCTTTGGTTGGATATAATGCTATCTTCAAATTCCAGCGCTTATGTTTTTGCATAGTTATTTTAGCCATAAAATCAATGAACTCCTCTTGGTCTTTAATCCCTTGATGTCCGTCTTCTTTGACAGGGGCCCACCTATGTTTTCCCAGTTGGTTTCCTTAACCTTGCACCATTCTGGTTTGCCTCTGGTAACTAAAAGCTCCTCTAATTCTTAAATGTCTTTTATATTTTTCATGCTACAATATCAACTTTTCAACTTCTACTTTCCCCATTTTCTCACATAGTAAATTAATCTATTCCTATGTATAAAACCTGTCTCTGTATAAATAAATCTCAAATCCTCTTCTAACCTTAATTTTATACTAATATGTCATTTTATTGCATGCTGTACAGTTTATTTGGATGTTACTCTATTAAGCATCATTAGGATTCCCATATAATTTATCATCCATATCATGACTTTTTGAGAAAGAAAATTGTTTAAGCCTCATTTAATTATTAATTATTAACCCTATTTAATTATGTTTGGACAACAGATGTAAACTGGGCTGACCATGGAACCCTGGACATATCATCAGCTTACCTAAAATTCATCATTGTCTCCACCAACCAGCCTGCCTTCTGAGTTCTACATTGTTTCCAATTGCAGCACTGTACTTGATTATGCAGGCAATGAGAAAACAAATCACCCCCACAAAAAAAAAAAAAAACAGTTGATTTATAGAAGTATGAACAATGAATATTTTGAAAAAGACATTTTATTCCTTCCATGAAGACTGTGTGCACATCAGACTTGTACACCACACAAATCCAAGGATGCCAACTGGAGCTGTACATAGCAAAATATTCTCCCTGATAGTATGAGTGCTCTGATAAATTTGTTGCTGTTCAGTCGCTCAGGCATGTTTGACTCTTTGCGACCCCATGGACTGCAGCATGCCAGGCTTCCTTGTCCTTCGCCATCTCCTGGAGCTTGCTCAGGAGAGCAAGCATATTGTCAACCATCTCTTCCTCTGTTGTCCCTTTCTCCTTCTACCTTCAACCATTCCCAGCATCAGGGTTTTTTCTAATGAGTTGGCTCTTCGCATCAGGTGGCCAAATTATTGGAGTTTCAGCTTCAACTCTGATAAATAATTATGCTTAGTTGAGAAAGTGTGATGAAGAATATTGTTAATATTCATACTTAAACTGAGTATCCATAGAAAATATTGCCATAGAAGCAATCACATGTTCTGTCAAAAACAAATATTTAACAATACTAAAAATTACAGCATTACAAAATAAAAACAAATGGGTTTTGGTGTGATAATATGGAATCAGTTTGTTCTCTAGTTTTGAAATAATGTGTTTTGACAGTGAATGGATGATGACAGAACACTATCAACTAAAGTGAGGACAACAAATCTAATCTTAGAGCTAGAATTTAATTTGCCTATTAGTTCATGTACAGACGAGTTGTTATGTTGTAAGAAAAATCATGTGTATGGATGTGAGAGTTGCACCATAAAGAAAGCTGAGCACTAAAGAATTAATGCTTTTGAACTGTGGTGTTAGAGATGACTCTTGAGAGTCCCTTAGACTGTAAGGAGACCAAGCCAGTCAATCCTAAAGGAAATCAGTCCTGAATATTCATTGGAAGGACTGATGCTAAAGCTGAAGCTCCAATACTTTGGCCACCTGATGTGAAGAACTGACTCACTGGAAAAGACCCTAATGCTGGGAAAGAGTGAAGGCAGGAGGAGAAGGGGACAACAGAGGATGAGTGGTTGGATGGCATAACTGACTCAATGGACATGAGTTTGAGCAGGTTCCAGGAGTTGGTGATGGACAGGGAAGCCTGGTGTGCTGCAGTCCATGGGGTTGCAAAGAGTCAGATATGACTGAGAAACTTAACTGAACTGAACTGAAAAAAAAATCAATGGTGCATTTGGAAACTTCATTTCAATTAAAAAAAAAAAGTCCTAACCTGAAAGGCAAGATTTACAGCAACCAAGAATAAGTACTAAAGTTAATTTACAATTTTTCCATTGGCTTAATGAATAGAATTTTTAAGTAGTAGTAAGAATATTTTTTCTTGTAGAAATATTACATGTGGTTTCATATGCTTCCGTGAACAAGTAGATTAGAAATTTAATGCTTCAGTTGATGCAAATTATAGTAGCAACACATTTTTTGTCACTAAATCCTAAAAATTAAATAAATAAGTAATTTCTTTATAAAAATTAGGGAATTTGCTAAAATACAATTACCTTTAGAAAGTTAGTCAGTTTTGGTTGAAAGCTACTTATATAATTTTCTTAGATGATACTTTTAAGATAGTGTGGCTATGAACTCTTCATGTTTTCTCATAACACTATGGATAGTCCGTATATACAGAGTTATGGAATAACTAGGCAGAATTGAAGACTAATAAATATTTGAATTCACTTTTATTCATGAATATATTAAGAAACTACTATCAAAATGTGATTTTAGTTACCCTTTATCTTTTCATAGAAACAAATATCAAAATTAAAAAAGCAAAGCTGGAATATTCTATACAAAATAATTAACATCATTTGATATTTTACCATTGATTGATTATTCTAGTTAATTATAATTATACTTTCTATGATTAATTCTTTAATCTTTCATAGAGCATTGTGTATTGTGGGTGTCTAAAATTGTTCTATTTGCTCTCAGTATATTGAGTATTATGATTTTTTGTTGAGGTGAAAGTTGCATAATTTAAAGTTAATAATTTTAAAGTGAACAATTTGGTAACTGTATAGTCAAAGCTATGGTTTTTTTGGTAGTCATGTATGAATGTGAGAGTTACTTACGTAATTGTACCACAAAGAACTGATGTAATGGTAAAATAGAGTTGGACCATAAAGAAGGCTGAGCGCCTAAGAATTGATGCCAAAGAGTCGATGCTTTTGAACCGTGATGTTGGAGAAGACTCGTGAGAGTCCCTTGGACTGCAATGAGATCCAGCCAGTCAATGATAAAGAAAATCATCCCTGAATACTCATTGGAAAGACTGATGCTGGAGCTGAAACACCAATACTTTGGCCACGTGATGTGAAGAGCTGACTCATTAGAAAAGACCCTGATGCTGGGAAAGATTGCTAGCAGGAGAAGGGTTTGACAGAGGACGAGATGGGTGGATGGCATTACCGACTTAATGAGCATGAGTTTGAGCAAGCTCCAGGAGATGGCGAGGACAGAGATGTGGTGTGCTGCATCCATGGGATCGCAAAGAGTCGGACATGACTAAGTGAACAACAATGCTATGTAGCCACCACTTCTTTCTAGTTCAAATTTTTACATAATCCTGAAAGTTAACCCCATTCCAATAAATAGTTGCTTCCCATTCCTCCTCGCCCTCAACCCAGGCAACCACTAACTTGTTTTCTGTTTCTACAAATTTACCTGTTCTGCATATTTGACATAAATGGAATCATAGATTATGTTAATTTTGTGTCTGGCTTTATCTACTTAGTACATTTTTGACGTAACCCATGTTTCAGTATTCATTGAAATTTTATTTTTTTGTATGGCTTAATAAGTTTCATTGTATGTATGTACCATGTTTCCTTTAATCTATTCATCCACTGAAGGGCCTTTGTGCTTTTTACACTTTTTTGCTCTTGTGAATACTGCCATTCATGGACAATTATCTGAACATTTATGTAGGCGTATTTGAGTACATTTTCTCAGTTCTTTTGGGTTGAACACTACTTTACCAGGCCATACTATATGTCCAACCCTTCTTGCCAGGTCTGTGAGGGTATTTCAGGGCTCAAACAAAAAACAGTGCCGGGACAAACCAAAGCAGTTGAACTGGGAAGGTTTCATGGATATTCCCAAGTGAAATTATCTATACTATCCAGAAATAACTCCCTAATTTCTGTTATTTAGAAGCTGCATTTCAACATAGCTTGTCTTTACAATGGACTGTGAACTTCTGTATTTTACTTGTGTTAGACACTTAAAGCATTTAGCACAATGCTCAATAGAAATTCAGAGGTTAAATTTGCAATAGATTTAAATTAAATTCTTAAAAAAATGTATTTGTGAAGGAAATAGGTTAAGAATGTGTAGTTTAGAGTCACACCTGCTATTGCTGCTGCTTCTAAGTCGCTTCACTTCACACTGCTGCTAAGTGTCCAGCTCTGTGCGACCCCATAGATGGCAACCCACCAGGCTCCTCTGTCCACAGGATTCTCCAGGCAAGGATACTGGAGTGGGTTGCCATTTCCTTCTCCAAAGTCACACCAACTGGGTTCAAACCACCAAGTCAGTAAGTTATTGTCTCAGAGTCATTACACTGGAAATATGTTTATTATTAAAGGCTAAAGTGTTTACAGTCATTGAAAAGGGACAGCAAATATAAGGGAAACATCTTTTCATATGTATTTATTTCATATGTTTTCTGTATTTATATTTTATGCTTTTTTTCTACAATTACATAAATAAGGTAAACATTCTACTTCAAACCATCCTCCCATGATCACATGGAACGTATTAAAAGTTGTAGCTTTTTACAATCTTTGCTTAATTACTTAATGTGTATTTTCTTTTGAGAATGCCATTTTTTCTAATGTAGGAGGAAATGGGCTAAGATCATCAACATAATGATTCAAAACAACCACTGATGGATATTTAGAGGCCTAATTAAGTGAAAAGCATAAAATAGAAATACAAAAAATGTATGAAATAAATTCATATGAAAAGATGTTTTCATAACTAAGTGAAAGAGACACAAGTCAGTAACCTAGATTTGAAAGGCATTTGATCTGTTCAATGTTTCTTTGAGATCACCCATTCATCTCAGGCTTGTAGTCTCCAAAGAAGCCAGTTCTCTCAACATTTAATTCATCTTTCTTATGAGGGTCTGAGCCCCAGCTGGATTGACATGCCCTGTTAGGTTTAAAAAATGATGTCTCCTTAGATGGGTGGGATGGGGAGGGAGTTGGAAGGGAGGTTCAAAAAGGAAGGGATATATGTATACCTATGGTTGATTCATGTTGAAGTTTGACAGAAAACAACAGAATTCTGTAAAGCAATTATCTTTCAATAAAAAAAAATTAATTTAAAAAATCTGTTGGAAAAATGGCACCACTAGTCTTGCTTGACAAGAGTTGCCACAAAACTTCAGTTTGTAAAAAATGTAATATCTGTGAAGTGCAATAAAACAAGGTATGTGGTGTAAAAAAAAAAAAAAGATGTCTTTGATAGTCTCCTCATTTACAAATATATCCTTTCACTAAGAGATTATGAAAGACCATAGACTCAATGGTGGACTTAAGGTTTTGAATACATCACATATAGAAGGATGATACTGTAACTTAGTTGTACTATATGCACTGTTGAAATTTCTCTGTCTTAATTTTAAAATAAAATAGTCAGGATTTAGAAGCCATTGATTGATGGTTCAAATCTTACATCTATTTTTATTTTTTGTATCAACAGCTGTAAAAACACTGAAAAACTGCCACACTGCCCCTACACATGAGTCCTTGCCCAACCATAGATAACTTGTGTCTTCCAGAAAGATTTTCTTTTGCTGTCTGTGTGTGTGTGTGTGTGTGTGTAGAGGCCTTCATGCACTCAATATAATAAAACCTGAATAACTTGAGGATCTGAAATAGAGATTATAAATTTGATTTATATTCAGTGTGCTAAGAAAAGTTGCTGTCCCATTGCTGGTTGAGAGGCACTCAAGACCAATATTTGGTCTGTTTTGTTCTTTACATCCCAGAATAAAAAAATAAATTCTCCTGGCATCAGCCTTTATTTAATTTTTATCTCACTGTTGCACAATGTATTGTTGAGCTATTAATCTTTGAAAGTACTGAGAACTTGTTTTATTTGTGGATGACTAGAAAAGTCCTAGAAACTCCACTAAAAAATCAAATGGCTTGACCACTTGCATTAATTCTTATTAAAAAAAAATTTAATCTCAGTTTGCAACTCAAGTGCCAGGTTTCAAGACATTACATTTTGAGTTGCTGAAATAAAAGTGCTTCAAAAGCAGTGTCTGGAAGGAAAGTACAGAGCCTTTAAACCACAGCACCATGATGCATGGCATTGTAATCAAGAAACAATTCTTGATACACATTTTCAGTGAGATTCTTTTGGATATGTGGTTCCCTCAGGAGGAGATAAAAGATACTTCTCCCAGAGAAAATGCCATAGCTAGTGAAGGACATGTGTTTTACATGCTTTGTAATTACTAATATGATCCAGGTGCTGGCCCAGATGAATCTTGAAATAAAAATACAGTTTTCTGTAATACATGACTTGAACACTATCTAATCAGTACATATCACAGAAGGTATAGCAACTTTTAAAAGATGATGACTATTTCATGAAAAATAAAATACTCATGTTGATTTTTTATTTAGCTTTATCTTAAAAATTAGATTATATATATAATTCTGCAGAAATTTTCATTGTGTAATTATATGGAGTCAAAAATGTTTATTTTTATATTAGTTAATTTACCAACTTCTCTTGTCCTAATTTGACTATAATAAGTTGATATTTCAGCTCTTGTTCTGAAAATCCTAACCCTAAAGTCCATTCTCACATACTTCTGCACAATAAAATTAAATGAGCTAAGAAATATGCCTACTTTATGAGGGTTTAATTTCTGAATACATTTACCAAAATTAATTTTTCTCTCCTACTAGGATTTAATTTACAGAAAGGTAACTGTGGCTCACCTCTTCTCTATTTTAATGCCTAGAACAGATCAGTAATATCACAGACCTTTATAAATATCGAGAGAATGGTTTAATTAATCTTAATTTATCAAGTTTAACTATGTTGATTTCAAATAGCACATCTTACAACACTTTTTTTTCCCTAGTAATGTTTGTTCTCCCACATTCTTCAAAGACTATTCTTCACTCAATCTGTGGGTTTCTGCTTTCTAAACTCTCTGACAATTTTCTTGTTATCATATTTCACAGAGAAAATAAAACCTATTAAAAGTGATTCCTGTTATCTCCCCACCACCAAATGAAATTTTATGCATCTATACCCTGACTTCGCATTTGCGTAGGTTTAATCTAAAGACATGCCATCTCTCTCTGAAATGCCAGCCCCTCTGAGTCCTCTAGATTTTCCCACAAATTGACTTCTCAGGGACCTGAATTCTTTTGGAAAGCTCCCATCTCTCCTCAATCTTTAGCTGCTTCTTTACTAAGGTCCCCAGTATCTTTTTTTTTTTTTGATATGTTTTCTTAACTTCAGTGCTAGAAAACCAAACCAAAACAAGAGAACACAAATCTTACAGCAAATCTCTCTCTAGCTAGCACCTTATTATTCTACATAATTCTTCAATCACAATCCAGATATCAGAAAAGTTTGAAAACTAAAAGTTTATCTTTTAAATTTCATTTAGTTGGTCAAAACCTAATCAGATTTTACCTGACAAGAGGTTATTTATAGTCTTATCCATGACTATTCATATATTTTACTCAAGAAAAGTTAATGGTATTTTAACATAATATTTTATTTTGGAGTGTTGTTAAGAAGTCACTGAGGGTGACTTGTATATAGTAGGAGTTTCTTTGCTTTTTAAAAATGAAAACTACTCAGAATTCCAAACACACCTGAGTCCCTTATTTTCACATGAGAGACTATGGACCTCTCCTTTTCTTTTTGGTCAAACTTCTCAAGATAATAACTTTCACACACTGTTTCCACCTCACTGATTTCAATTCACCATTCAGCTCACTTCAGACTTCTATAAGGATGCTATTCTTGCCAACGCAATGAATAATTTCCTTGTTGACAAACCCAATGACATTTTCCATTTTTTTTCTTGACCCATGCCTCATTTGACTCAGTTGATCATCCCCTGTTTCCTGAGATATTTTTCTTTCTCTAGGTTTCCATGACTTTCTTCCTGGCCCTCCTCCTACTACTGTGTACCCTGTATAGTCCATTAAACAGGCTTCTCCTCTATATATCATCTGAAGGTTGGTATTCCTCATAATATTGTCTATATAATATCACTCTACTTTCTTGAAGCATGAGGGATCCATCCCCGCTCATGGTCTGTCAAATAATGATTCCTAGATGTATATGTTCAAACTCTATGCATCTGTTTCTGTAAGCATAGACAGTCAGCTCAACATATAGTAGTCTTCCCTTGGAAGTTATAAAGTATTCCCAAGTTTTTATCCTTCAAATTTCACTCGACTTGTCTTTGAGTCCTCCCTTGACAAAGTGAATCTTAATTAAAACAACTTTTTTTCTGCATTCCCTAATTTGATTTTTTATTAAGTACTTACTATAAGCCTATACTCTTCTTGGTACTGGGAGGATATTAGTGGAAGAGATGATTGTGGTCTCTCTGCATGAAAAACATCAGATTGATAAATCACAAATTAAAATGTTTTAAATACTTACAACTTAATGAGTGATATGAAGTACAGTAACTGGGTTGCTGAGATAGGCCATATTTCTTGGTTTGAGTCTTTTTGATAGGATGAGCTGGGAAGGCTTCTCTAAAGAGGCATCCCTGATACTGAACTATGAAAGTGAGACAGATTTGATGAGGGTCAGAGTGACAATCAGGAAAGTGAAAGTGAAAAAGTCCTTAGTGGAATGATAGAAGAGAGAACATAATGATGAAAATAAACTTTGGCTAGATAATAGAATAGGAATAGAGTGCATGTTTTAAAATTATTTTATGCCATTTGAGAAGGCACACTTAACCTTTTATGATAATAGCTCAGAGTTGAGTTTCTTCCAGAAGTATTTCTTATGTAATCTCCATTTATTCCCTTGATTATATTTGATGATATATTGGAATTTTCTATGAAAGAAGAATAAGTCTTCCCAGCATTTGAATGGGCTTCCCAGGTGGCTTGGTGGTAAAGAATCCACATGCCAATTCAAGAGACATGATTCAATCCCTCGGTCAGGAAAATCCCCTGGGAAAGGGAAATAGCAACCCTCTTCAGTTTTCTTGCTTGGGAAATCTCATGAACGTAAGAGCCTGGAAGTCTACAGTCCATGGGGTTCAAAATAGTTGGATATAATTAGCAATTAAACAACAACACCATTTGAAAAGTCACTGAATAGAGCAACTTAGAACTTTTGAGAACAATCATTTTTCTAACATTTCTTTTCAAAAATGTTAAAGCTTTACCAATTATTTAGTTTTAATTTACTCTTTGATTAGTGTGAAACTTTTAATTATTTTCTTCCTTTCCTCACATTGAGTTGAAATACAGTAGATCACCACTCAAGTTTACTATATTAGGGATTCTAAATAATGGTCAGAGTTTGGATGACTACAGCATATAGAAAAGTGCTGGAAAATTTGAGAAAAGTTTAATATTTAATACAAAATACTATTTAATTTTACTTTATAGTAATGATAATTAATAACTTTCAATTTTTGATATTTACCATGTGAAAAGAGACTGAGAAATCCCAGGGAATTTGACTTTTCAGTCCAGTGGGACTTGTTTACAGAACTTCCACAGGACTGGGGAAACAGACTGTTGGAGGGCACAAACAAAACTGCACACCAGGACCCAGGAGAAAGGAGAAGTGACCCCACAAAAGAGTGAATCAGACTTGCCTGTGAGTGTCAGGAGTCTCTGGTGGAAGTATGGTTCGACAGTGGCCTGCTGCAGGGTCGGGGCACTGAATACAAGACCTTTTGAAGGAGGATGCCACTACTGTCATTACTCCTACCATAGTTTGACCTCAGGCGAAACAACAGGGAGGGAACACAGCCCTGCCCATCAACAGAAAATTGGATTAAAGATTTACTGATGGGCCCTGTCCAACAGAACTCTCCTCATAGAGCCATACAATCCAAGAAATAACAATTTATTTAAACGGTAGGAGGGACAATAGACTTTTTAGTCCTTACTGCATTCTCATTTAATTATTAAAATTAAAAAATAAAGATCTCCATTCAGTGACTGCAGAGCTACAGAAGAATCACCAGTAGCAAGTATCCCAAGAAAGCTGTGATCTTCAGTGCCAAACAAGCAAAGAAGATCTATGTTGATCCCCAGAAGAAGGAGGTTTAGGATGCCATGAAGTACCTCAGCCCCAAATCCCAAAATTTAAAGCATAAATATTCACCTTTTGAAACAAAATCAGAGCCTTGAAATGCTTGATTTATTTCCCTGGTCTCTCTAAGATGTCTTTTGAGATGATCACAACCTCATTCCAAAATGAATTACTTTTATTTAATAATTTTAAAAAACACATTTCATTTAAGCTATTGACTTTATACATATCTGCTGATAATTCTATTTTTTTTTTTTGATATAAAGCTTTGGATGGGTTCCTTCACCTCTGTTAGCTCCAATTCAATCCCCTGCGAAGTATGATTGATGGTGTCTTTCTCTTCTTTGCCTCCCTAGAACCTTGTAAGGGTCCTAATAGGATCATCAACAGAAAAATGGTAATACTTTAAAGAAGACAACTCTTGTGAACCAAAGTGTGACTCATAATATTAAATGGAAATACATGTTGTTTTAGGAATGCAAGAAAATGTAATTTTTTTACAATTAAAAAATAAGGTATACACATCAAAGAAGAGTATTTTTTTCCTTGCATAGAAAGTGCTTCTAATGTTAATGCAACAAAATATATATTTGTATGAATTTTAGCTTTTGAAGAGCATATGATTTAGATTCTCATATATGACGCCATTTACCTGGCTTATTCATTTCAAAACTGAGTCATTAATGATTTGAGACTCTAGAAAGTATTCACCACTGAACCAGAGCAAAACAAAACTGCAACTACCATTAGCAGAAACATCAAAGATATTAATGTGGCTTTTTTAAACCTCTATAGTTGCTGACCTAGTTTTAATTGATATTCTTAAGATGGTAAGAAGAGAGAATTTGTGGCCTTAATAGGAGAAAACACTATCTACAAAGCTGTGAAGACAGAATCACCTAAATTCAATGCTCCATTTTTGACTTGCTATGTAATATAATAAAAATATGAGTAAAGTGTAATGAAGAGCAATTCTACATTGACCTTGTATAATGTCTGGCACATTATATGAAATCAGTATTGCCTGCTCCTTTGGATGAATGCTTTTGTATATAGAAATGATTTTACCCATCTTTGAATGTACCTACAACCTTCTCAACAAGAACCAGAAACCTGTCTAAAAATTACTTTTTTAGCTCAGCCTTTCCCTTCCCTCCTATCAAAGTAGCTAAGTCTGTTCTTGTTATTCTCTGGAAAGGCACCATGTTCTTGGCCACCTAGCACTTCTCAAATTTTCATCTATTGCTTTTTATATTCGTTTGTTCATTGTATGTCTCTTCTACTGGAATCTAAATCTACTGCTGGCGTATAACAGGCTAGTAATACCCATTTGTGAAATAAGTGCTGTTGGGTAATTATTTACTTCCACTTTGTGTAGGCTAAATGAGTCCTTAGGGTCTCATGGATAAGAAACAAACAGATACTCTAAAGAAAGTATCATCATTTTTAAAGGGTCATTTTCTGTCTATTATTCCTGATATGAACCTGACAATTCTGGATGTTTCTAAAGATGCTACTATATGCTTCTTAAGGAAACAGTGAGTCATATAAGTTTAGCTTACCACTGGACTTTCAGTTCTGTTTTTCAACAAAAGTTTAATTGATCAGTTTTATTAATGTGTGTACTCATGTTTCCACCATATTAAATAATGCTAGATGGACACGTTTAAAATTCTTTCCAAGACCAGATCTTAGAATGTTAATAAATATTAAGGATAGTAGAGGAAACTAAAATTCCCAGTGAGATTCACAGAGGGCCAGAAGGAGTTCCACTTGGCTGAAATCCTCCAAAACTATTTCTAGCATAAAAGCAAAGTTCAGTAAGCTTGATTAAAAGAAAAAGAAATGGAAAATTCTCCATACTAATGTCAGTTTACCCACAGAAAATAGGTTTCACCAAAGAAATAGATTTCTTTGTAATCTTTGATACTCAGATGTGTGAATAAAACATTTCACATAGCTATATTTTGGAAAAGCTACATTCTTTGGAAAAGTAATCTTATACCAAGTTTATCATAAAAAATAAACTTTATTGTACTTTAGAAAGCACTTTTTATACAGAATACTTTTTTTTTTTGTGTAACAGACAGTAATGAATACACAAATGGAGGACTCTTCCATTATTTGGCATTATTTCCCCAGTCTTCCTGCAATGATGTTGAGAAAGCTTCCCTAAGTACTTTTCTCTAATTTCACATATCCTTAAAGAGGTGGCCAAGTGTTGAATAAAGATCTATTTATCCAATCATAGTTACATTTGCTGTTTTAAAATTCCATAGCATCCAAACCACTTACCAGCATTCTTGTGTGTGATACTAATACTAATGCGATGGAAACTGCAAAGGAAAAGGATGTTAAGCAAAGCAGGTTTACTATGTTGTTAATCTGACTCTGAAGCTTAACTTAAATGTAATTTGTCCAAGCATCTTATCGTTATTTAAAAGTGTGTATCCCAGGTAGGACAGTGGTAAAGAATCTGCCTGCCAAAGCAGGAGACAAATGTGGATTGGATCCCTGGGACTGGAAGATTCCCTGGAGTAGGAAATGGCAATTCACGCTAGTATTCCTGCCTGGAGAATTCCATGTACAGAGGAGACTGGAGGGCTACAGTCCATGGGGTTGCAAACAGTCAGACATGACTGAGAACACACACACGACAACAATTTAAAAGTGTGTAGTAGAATAAGTGTTTTGAAACTCAAAAGAATAGTACTACCCAATCTTTAGTGGAGCTCATAGAATCTTCAAATTTTAGAGTATCAACAATGTAAAGTATTTGATCACTAGGAAAGTAACAATGATGTTTTAGGAATCAGTGCACTAAAATGGACTGGAATGGGCAAATTTAATTCAGATGACCATGATATCTACTACTGTGGGCAAGAATCCCTTAGATGAAATGGAGTAGCCGTTGGAATCAACAAAAGAGTCCAAAATACAGTACTTGGGTGCAATCTCAAAAATGCCAAAATGATCTCTGTTTGTTTCCAAGGCAAACCATTCAATATCAGAGTAATCCAGGTCTACGCCCCAACCACTAATGCCAGAAAAGATAAAGTTGAATGGTCCTATGAACCCACAAGACCTTCTAGAACTAACACCACAAAAAGATGTCCTTTTCATCATAGGGGACTGGAATGCAAAAGTAGGAAGTCAAGAGATACCTGGAAAACAGGCAAGTTTGGCCTTGGAGTACAAAATGAAGCAAGGCAAAGGCTAATAGTTTTGCCAAGAGAATGCACTAATCATAGCAAAAGCCTCTTCCAATAACACAAGAGACAACTCTATGCTTGGATGTCACTAGATAGTCAATACCAAAATCAGATTGATTATATTCTTTGTAGCCAAAGGAGAAGCTCTATACCATTAGCAAAAACAAGACTAGGAGTTGACTGTGGCTCAGATCATGAACTCCTTATTGCCAAATTCAGACTTAAATTGAAGAAAGTAAGGAAAACCACTAGGCCAGTCAGGTATGACTTAATCAAATCCCTTAGGATTATACAGTGGAAGTGACAAGTAGATTTCACAGATTATATGTGATAGACAGAATGACTGAATAGCTATGGATGGAGGTTCATAACATTGTACAGGAAGTGGTAAGCAAAACCAACCTGAAGAAAAACAAATGCAAAAAGGCAAAATGGTTGTCTGAGGAGATCTTACAAATAGCTGAGAAAAGTTCAGTTCAGTTCAGTCCCTCAGTCGTGTCCGACTCTTTGCAACCCCATAAATCGCAACACACCAGGCCTCCCTGTCCATCACCAACTCCCGAAGTGTACCCAAACCCATGTCCATCGAGTCAGTGATGCCATCCAACCATCTCATCCTCTGTCGTCCCCTTCTCCTCCTGCCCCCAATCCTTACCAGCATTAGAGTTTTTTCCAGTGAGTCAACTCTTCACATGAGGTGGCCAAAGTATTGGAGTTTCAGCTCCAACATCAGTCCTTCCAATGAACACCCAGGATTGATCTCCTTTAGGATGGACTGGTTGGATTTCCTTGCAGTCCAAGGGACTCTCAAGAGTCTTCTCCAACACCACAGTTCAAAAGCATCAATTCTTCAGCGCTCAGCTTTTTTCACCGTCCAACTCTCACATCCATACATGACTACTGGAAAAACCATAGCCTTGACTAGACGGACCTTTGTTGGCAAAGTAATGTCTCTGCTTTTAATATGCTGTCTAGGTTGGTCATAACCTTCCTTCCAAGGAGTAAGCGTCTTTTTATTTCATGGCTGCAATCACCATCTGCAGTGATTTTGGAGCCTAGTCCCTAGTAAAATACAGTTTACATCAGTGACTATTAATGGGACCCCAGAGAATTAGAATATTTCCTAACTTATTAGCAAGATATTCTGAGAAATGAGGAAGATGATTTTGTGGCTGAAGAGTGGGTATTTTTATCAGATTAATGAAAAGCATCTATGGATCTTCAAAAGGCACTGAAAACCACTGGGAGCTAAAAGAAATCATTTTGAAAATGAAAATAGGCTACTTTTCCTCAGGAACTTAAAAGCACTTTGTGTTTACATGCTTACTTAAAAAAAAAAATTCTCTGTTTATAAACTCATGGAATCATGGATCTAGAATACATCAAAAATAACTGCAACCAAATGTTCCCAAAAGTGATGATAATATTTCCTTTAAATACTGGAGATTAAATCTAAGGATCTTTCTTTATAAAATAATCCAATGTTCTTTGTAGTCTTAGCATTTTCTTTTTCACTGACCAACATATGAAATTCTTTATTTACCTTGAAAAAATTTTTTTCTTACACAATCTTTGCTAAAAGAATCACTTAGTCTACTAACAAACTTTTCTTCTCTGCTGAGAGTAAATTTATGTATTTTACCACTTTTTGTAATTGTTTCATCTTGTCTTTATCCAAATGGCACTCCTTTGGCACTTATTAAATTGTGAAGTATACTATGACTATTAGATCCATTTGTAGGAAAAATATATGTTTCCTATGTTCACTGTCAACTTTAAAAGACAACCAAATTTGCTCTTTATTTTTATTTGATGAATAATTTATTATAAAAAACAAATTTAATACATATTTTTTAAAAATATTTCTTTGTATAGCTCATGCAAAGTTTATGTCATAAGATATATTCACAGTTCATATTCTATCAGAAACTATTCAAAAGTATCTCATAGTATTTTTACCTTAACTTACCTCATTTCTACCTTTTTTCCCTGAAAATTCATTTTGTCACCTACTGGTCAACTATGGTCACTTTACCTCATTCTCTAATTCAACTGTTTGCTTTTTTGCTCTCCTGGACTCATTGTATCTCTAAGTTACTTCTTTTGCTAATTATAATATGTCTAAATTTTTTCAAAGCTTAATTTTTCAAATGTATTTATTTAATAGTTTTTAATCTAAGCACTCAGTATTCTATCAATTTTTAACAATAACATTGTCTCAGACAGTTTGTACACAGAAGCATCAAATTTACAATGACCAGATCTCTGAAAGGAATTTGTGCCAGATTTCATCAGATCAACCATATTTATTAGTTTGTTGTTTAGTCACTCAGTCATATTCCACTCTTTTGCAACCTCATGGACTGTAGTCCATCAGGCTCCTCTGTACATGAGACTTCCCAGGCAAGAATACTGGAATGGTTTACCATTTTCTTCTCCAGGAAATATTTCAGACCTAGGGATCAAACTTGTGTCTCCTGCATTGCAGGCAGATTCTTTACCATTGAGCCTGAGGAAGTCTATGTATTAATTAAACACAATCAAATTAAATAATTAGAAATATAACTAGAGTCTTATTTGGACATGTTCAGTGTAAAAATGAATAGACTCTGAGATCTAGACTTGATGATAACAATCTATATTTCATTTTAAATGACAAATAATAATCTGTTTGTCTTCAAAAGTATGTGACCTGAGAAATTCAAGATTTACGAGCTGTATTTTGAAAAGTCAGAGGAACCAGAGATCAAATTGCCAATATGTGTTGGATCATAGAAAAAGCAAGGGAATTCAAGAAAAACACCTACTTCTGCCGGTAAAGCATCTGCCTGCAATGCAGGAGACCCGGGTTCGATCCCTGGATTGGGAAGATCCCCTGGAGAAGGAAATGGCAACCCACTCCAGTATTCTTGCCTGGAAAATCCCATGGACAGATGACCCTGGTAGGCTACAGTCCATAGGGTCGCAAAGAGTTGGACACGACTCAGTGACTTCACGACTTCACTTTTTGCTTCATTGACTATACTAAAGTCTCTGGTTATGTGGAGCACAATAAACTGTGGAAAATTCTGAAAGAGATGGGAATACCAGACCACCTGACCTGCCTCTTGAGAAATCTGTATGCAGATCAGGAAGCAACAGTTAGAACTGGACATGTAACAATGAACTGATTCAAAACTGGGAAAGGGGTATATCAAGGCTATATATTGTCACCGTGCTTATTTAATGTCTATGCAGAGTACTTCATGAGAAATGTCAGGCTGGATGAAACACAGTCTGGAATCGAGATTTCTGGAAGAAATATCAATAACCTCAGACACGCAGATAACACCACCCGTATGGCAGAACGTGAAGAGGAACTGAAGATCCTCTTGATGACGGTGAAATTCGAGAGTGAAAAAAACTGGCTTAAAACTCAACATTCAAAAAATGAAGATCATGGCATCTGGTCCCATCACTTCATGGCATATAAATGGGGAAACAATGGAAACAGTGAAAGACTTTATTTTCTTGGACTCCAAAATCATTGCAATTGGGGACAGTAGCCATGAAATTAAGACACTCGCTCCTTGGATGAAAAACTATGACAAACCTAGACTGTGTATTCAAAAGCAGAGACATTACTTTGCCAATAAAAGCTCATATAGTCAAAGCTATGGTTTTCCAGTAGTCATGTACAGATGTGAGAGCTGGACCATCAAGTAAGCTGAGCACTGAAGAAGTGCTGCCTTCAAACTGTCAAGCTGGAGAAGACTTTTGACAGTCCCTTGGACTGCAAGGAGATCAACCAGTCAATCCTAAAGGAAATCAACCCTGATAATTCATTGGAAGGAGTGATGTTGAAGCTGAAGCTCCAATACTTTGACCACTGATGCAAAGAGCCAACTCATTGGAAAAGATCCTGATTCTGGGAAAGATTAAAGGCAGGAAGAGAAGGGGATGACAGAGGATGAGATGGTTGGATGGCATCACCAACCATCAATGGACATGAGTTTTAGCAAACTCCAGAAAATATGAATGACAGGGAAGCCTGGCATGCTGCAGTCCATGGAGCCGCAAAGAGTTGGACAGGACTGAGAGACTGAACAACAGCAAATTTACTATATTTCTTATGAAACAGGAAAAAAAACATCTGGAAAAATGATGTTTTTAATACATGATAGCATTTCTACTGAAAATCAGTATTATTAATGTGTTGAAACATTTTTTTCCATAGTAGTCAATCTCATGCATATAAATATAATTATACCATCTATATTTCATTTTTGCAAACATAAAGTAATTGATTTTAGGAATTTCTTCCTCCTTAATTTTTTTTTCCTTTTATAACCTATCCATAGACTTACAAGTGCTGCAAATAGCTGGTTCATCTTTCTTGTAGACTTTTCATTAAAATGCATAACTTATTTTGAAAGGATAGATTGTAATGGCCATTGCAGACTTGACTAATGACATATACTGATGAGGATATAAGCTAGCAAAGTCACCAAATTAATACTTTACAAGAGGATTATAATGAGCAGCATTAATATGTTGGAGTTTTATTAATTTCCAAGAGGGTTTTTTGTGTTTGGTAATAGTCATGCAAAGAAAAATACTTTAAATATTTCTTCATTTAGTTTAAAATGAAATGCAGAAAGATATATGTAAACAAGAAAAAAAAAAGACTCATCAAATGGAATCATTATCTAAAAAAAATCAAAGTTAGTCATGAGAGCCATAAAATTTCCTTTTATATAAAATTGGTTTTCCATTATCTCTGGCTTCACTGATCACTATACAGGTGAGGTTATTGCTTTTTCAGTTTTATTAATAAACCTATTAGTACATAAATAGCCTTCTGGCCTTTCCTAAACAAATGGAAAATGAAATTGTTTCATTATCCCCAGGGTTTCATTCACTCCTGTTTATAGAACTATACCTGGAGGAATGTTTCTGTTTACAAGAAAATGTTTAACTTGAAGACTTTTCAAATTGGATTCTATATTTCTGTAATTCTTTATATTTTATAATCAGAAATGGGATATTATTTGAAGTCCTGCTACAGTTTATAAAGAAAATCTTTAAAAATTATTACAGGCAATTTCAAACAAAGGGTAAAACATGAGTCCTGTGAAATGGCAAAACAACAAGAAATATGAGAATAGGCATTTGGTGTCAAAGAAGAATATTTTATTATATTACAGGAATATTTCATGGAGTTGAGTATTTTAATTTTCAAATGGCCTTCAAATCTAGAAAATAGGAAAGCAGCAACTATAGGTCAGGCCTAATAATATGTGCTGGAAAATGAAAGACAAATAATGCTGCATCACATTCATCCATTGCTTCATACCAGATAAGCCTAACTATTCCTCAACCAAGAAGGTACGTGTCACCTGCCCTAAACCCTAAAATTATTTCTTAGTCTTTACATACAGAAGATAATCCCTTATTTGCCGCAGATTGGTTCATTGCATTCATTGCTGCTGTGTCAAATTGCCTTGGTTGCAACATTAGCCAGAAAGATACCAACGATGAATTTAAAAGCAATGATTCTTATGTTCCTGCTTTGTGTCCATAACTGCATGATTATACCAAGCTAGAGTTAATTGAACATCCTTTTAAGATACGGAATTTCATAGGACTCGATGAAATTGCAAAAATAGCAAGCAAGTGAAAAAGCGAGGAACTGAAAGAGCAGAGGTCTAAAGAATTGGCTTGATAGCTGATCTGTCATTTACTGTATGAGAAAAAAAGACTGTTAGTTGGTTGAATAATAAAATATAATGGAATAAGACAAAGGGGTCATTGTAATTAAGCAGTTCTAAACTCCATACTTCAGAATGGATCTTTTGAAATGATTAGAGACAAAACCATTGTTCTTAATTCCTTGAAAACAGTGGATACTCATCTGTACAACTCCAACACTGAGTTCAGTGCTTGACAGTTGAAGTGCACTAAAATTTTTGTTGAATGAATGAATAATTTAGTAATAAAAGTGAATATATGTGGGTTTTAAAATATCATATAAATGAACTTATCTACAAAGCAGAAACAGATCCATAGATGCAGAGAACAGACTTTTGTTTGCTAAGGCAGAGGGATGAATTGAGAATTTGGGAGTAATAGATGCAAACTATTACATATAAAACAGATAAACAGCAAGGTCCTAATGTATAGCATATGGTCGTAAGGAACTATACTCAATATCCTGTGATAAACCATAATGGAAAAGAGTATGAAAAATAATATATATGTATAACTGAAACACTTTTTCAAGAAATTAACAGCATTATAAATCAATTGCACAGAAATTTAAAGAGAAATAAATAAAAGCCACTATCCAAAGGACAAAATTTTTCCTTTAAAATACAATTCATTTTGTACATATTTATTGAGGAAATTGTGTATTAGAATCAGTTCAGTTCAGTTCAGTCGCTCAGTCGTGTCTGACTCTTTGCAACCCTATGAACCACAGCACGCCAGGCCTCCATGTCCATCAACAACTCCCAGAGTCCACCCAAACCCATGTCCATTGAGTCGGCGATGCCATCCAACCATCTCATCCTCTGTCATCCCCTTCTTCTCCTGCCCTCAATCTTTCCCAGCATCAGGGTCTTTTTCAATGAGTCAGCTCTTCATATGAGGTGGCCAAAGTATTGGAGTTTCAGCTTCAACATCAGTCCTTCCAATGAACACCCAGGACTGATCTCCTTTAGAATGGACTGGTTGGATCTCCTTGCAGTCCAAGGGACTCGCAAGAGTCTTCTCCAACACCACAGTTCAAAAGCATCAATTCTTTGGCACTCAGCTTTCTTTATAGTCCAAATCTCACATCCATACATGACCACTGGAAAAACCATAGCTTTGACTAGATGACCTTTGTTGACAAAGTAGTGTCTCTGCTTTTTAATATGCTGCCTATGTTGGTCATAGCTTTCCTTCCAAGGAATAAGCGTCTTTTTATTTCATGGCTGCAATCACCATCTGCAGGGATTTTGGAGCCCCCCAAAATAAAGTCTGACACTGTTTCCACTGTTTCCCCATCTATTTCCCATGAAGTGATGGGCCCAGATGCCACGATCTTAGTTTTCTGAATGTTGAGCTTTAAGCCAACTTTTTCACTCTCCTCTTTCACTTTCATCAAGAGGCTCTTTAGTTCTTCTTCACTTTCTGCCATAAGCGTGGTGTCATCTGCATATCTGAGGTTATTGATATTTCTCCCAGCAGTCTTGATTCCAGCTTGTGCTTCTTCCAGCCCAGTGTTTCTCATGATGTACTCTGCATATAAGTTAAATAAGCAAGGTGACAATATACAGTCTTGACATATTCCTTTTCCTATTTGGAACCAGTCTATTGTTCCATGTCCAGTTCTAACTGTTGCTTCCTGACCTGCATACAGGTTTCTCAAGAGGCAGGTCAGGTGGGTGGTATTCCCATCTCTTTAAGAATTGTCCACAGTTTATTGTGATCCACACAGTCAAAGGTTTTGGCATAGTCAATAAAGCAGAAATAGATGTTTTTCTGGAGCTCTCTTGCTTTTTTGATGATCCAGTGGATGTTGGCAATTTGATCTCTGGTTCCTCTGCCTTTTCTAAAACCAGCTTGAACACCTGGAAGGTCACAGTTCACGTACTGTTGAAGCCTGGCTTGGAGAATTTTGAGCATTCCGTTACTAGCGTGTGAGATGAGTACAATTGCGCGGTAGTTTGAGCATTCTTTGGCATTGAATGCTTAAT
The DNA here is from genome assembly GCA_024291935.2 of Okapia johnstoni. Lineage (NCBI taxonomy): Eukaryota > Metazoa > Chordata > Mammalia > Artiodactyla > Giraffidae > Okapia > Okapia johnstoni. Next base: position 31,399,765 of record CM044310.1, read on the forward strand.
AAATTGTCCAAAAATATTATTAGCATTTTATTAATGAAAAATTGGGATCATAAGAATGAACTTACTTGCCCACAAAAATTCATAAACACTTAAAATATTTGCTTTTATATGTGTAAAATTATTAAATACCAGATGTATAATTGATAATACAAAAGAATATATTCGGGATAATGAAAACATGAAAAATTTCTGTTTGAGGATAGTCTGAATATATTCAGTTCACTTGTGGCATATAGGATATTGTGCGTTTTGTATTTATTATTATAAATGTTCACATAAGAATCAGGGTAGCCTCCCGGTTGCCTTGGCATGTTCTGGTATCTGCCTTGTGTGTTTTTATGTTTCCAGTCAATGAAAAGAAATGTTAGACATATGCCATGTTCTGTGATACTCATCCTCATATAATAAGAACTGCAATATTAGTTATATATGAAGGAAAATACCCTTTTCCATTTCTGAATATGAACTCTCAGTATTAAAGGTCAATGTTTTCTTAATTCATTTTTAGAATGCTTTCATAAACATTTCCCAGCATGACTACTTTCCTGAAAGGTGCTGCCTCCTGAATTTAGGAAGGACATGATTCATTGAAATGGTAATTTACCAAATGTTCGGTTATTGTATTTACTAATCAATATTCCTTTTAGAATGCCTGCAGGAGATTCAATGTCTCATTTTCTAGTCCCAAGGGACAGCAGGCAATTTATGCATAATAACTATCTGTTACATTTCTCTAACACAGTCACTTTGCTTGTAAATAATAACTGCATTTTACTTATAGGAATGTTTACCAGGATATTAACAATTTGTTAAAGCCCTGACATGGAGAATGTAAAATAATATAATTCAATTTGAAAACCTATAATTTCAAGTGATGCAGTTTTACCACTCTTCTTAGTCAAGGTAGGATAAAGCAACTTTCCTGTCAGAGATGATTGGATAATGTGATACATTACCTGATTACCAAATGATTCTGGGAAAACAACCCATTTCTCTATATTAATCTGACTTGTTTAGTGTTCTTTCTCTCTCTGCATTCAGATGAGGTGCTCGACACCAACCTAATTCTTTTTTATGTGCATTGGCTGTTTTTTTACAGCACCATTTTTTCCTAAAATGCTTAAATAATGACAGTTTTGCAAAATTCTGAATAGTTTTCCAAATGTCTTGAATTTTAATTTGGTGCATTTTCCTTCATGACAATATGTGTGGGTGGAAGCAAGAAATTGGAAAATTTGCAACTTGGTGAATTTCTATAATATGCAATAATACGGATTTTTGTCTATTTATTCAGCTTATGTTCAGTTGCCTCTATGTGTAGGCCAGAATAGTGCTTTGCTTTTGTTTTTAAACCACTTTATTGAGGCATGATTAACATAACATGCAAAAGGCTGCACATAACTAATGTACACAATTTGATGAGGTTGGAGATAAGTACAGAGTTGTGAAGTCATCATCGCGGTGGTTACCATAAACCTATTACTGCCAAACGTTTCCTCTTGCCCTCTTTATTTATTTATTTCTGTGGAATAAGAGCATCTAACATAAGGGATAATTTTTTAGCAAATTTTAAAGTGGACAGCATAGTATTGTTCATTGCAATTACTATGCTGTACAGTGTATCTCTATGACCTACTCACCTTGTTATAACTGAGACTTTGTACGTTTTGATCAACCCTCCTCATTTCCCTTCCCCACTGCCCCTGGTAACACTATTCTACTCTCTGCCCCTGAGTTTGGCTGCTTTAGATTCTTCATATCAGTGGGATTATGTATAATCAGTGGCCCTCAGCCACTGTAGTTCAGACTTGACAGAGGGTGGGGAGGGAGAACTACTTCTACTGTAACATGTAGACCAATGTCTTAGGTCCTCTTCCAGAGGTTCTGAAAACCATTGGGCACCAATGGACACTTTCAGAGTTGACCTTGCTCTGTCTCTTTTCTATGTGAGTTAAAGTCTTGTCCCAGCTAAAGTTTGAAAGCTTGGTATTTTTGTTGGTCACTGTAATATCAAGATATAGTGGGCAGAAAATATTGGACTTCTCTCCTGGTAGTGGGCATACTGACGAACTTTGCAGACCTCCATAGAGTTGGAGTCCTCCCCTGGCACTGATGACTAGTGCATGGTATCCTACCTTACACTAAGGACCATCCATAATGTTTTCCATAGTGGCTGCACCATTATATATTCCAACCAACAAGGTACACATTTCCTTTCCTCCACATCCTTGGCAATAATTATCTTTTGACCTTTTTATACTAACCACTCTATAGGTATGAGGTGGTTTATCATTATGGTTTTGATTTCATAAACCTGTTGGCTATTTGAATGTCTTCTTTGGATAAGTGTTGATACAGTCCTTTGCCCATTGTTAAATCATTTTATTTGAGATTTTGTTTGTCTGTTTTGCTATTGGGTTGTCTGAAATCCTTAAATTAAATAATACTGGATGTTAATTCTTTGTCAGTTATAGAGTTTGCAAATACTTATATTTGGTAGATTGCCATTTCACTCTCTTGATTGTTTCTTTTGCTTTGCATCAGCCTTTAACTTGATGCAATTCCGTCTGTGTATTTGCTTTCATTACCTGTGCTTTTCACATCATATTCAAGAAATCACTGCCAATGCTAATGTGAAGAAGCTCTTTCTGTATATTTTCTTCTAGAAGTTTTATAGTTCCAGGTGTTATGTTTGTCTTTAATCCATTTTGATTAGATTTTTTTATGATGTGAGATTTCATTGTTTGGTATGTAGATACCCAGTTTTCACAATATGATTTATCAAAGAGACAAAAATGCCATTTGAGAGATCCCTAGCCTCAGAAACTTACAGAAACTCTAATTGCAGTGTTGTGGGTAAGATTTGTTGTGTGTGTATTCTGAGGTGATGATACACAATTATGTATATGAGATACCAGGATCACATGGATATCTGTTATTTCATTGGTCCCCATAATGCCCTTTCTCTCCTTTTTATTGTTCAGTCACTCAGTCCTGTACAACTTTTTGAGACTGACCCCATGGGCTGCAGCACACCAGGCTTCTCTGTCCTTCACTATCTCCTGGAATTTTCTCAAACTCATGTCCATTGAATCAATGATACCATCCAAACATCTTGTCCTCTGTCATCCCCTTTTCCTCCTGCCTTCAATCTTTCCCAGTATCAAGGTCTTTTCCAATGAGTCACTTCTTTGCATCAGGCAGTCAAGGTATCATAGCTTCAGCTTCAGCCTCAGCATCAGTCCTTCCAATGAATGTTCAGAGTTGATTTCCTTTAGGATTGACTGGTCTGACCTCCTTGCTATCCAGACTCTCAAGGGTCTTCTCCAGCACCACAGTTTGAAAGCATCAATTCTATGGTGCTCAGCCTTCATTATGGTCCATCTCTCACATCTGTATAGGACTACTGGGAAAACCATAGCTTTGACTACACAGATCTTTGTTGGCAAAGTGATGTCTCTGCTTTTTAATACGCTGTCTAGTTTCATTATAGCTTTTCTTCCAAGGAGCAAGTGTCTTTTCATTTCATGTCTGTGGTCACCATCTGCAGTGATTTTGGAGCCTAAGAAAATAAAAGTCTCTTACTGTTTCCATTGTGTCCCCATCTATTAGCCATGAAGTGATGGGACCAGATGCCATGATATTCATTTTTTGAATGCTGAGTTTTAAACCAGCTTTTTCACTCTCTTCTTTCACCTTCATCAAGAGCCTCTTTTAGTTCCTCTTCACTTTCTGGCATTAGGGTGGAATCATCTGCATATCTTAGGTTATTGATATTTCTCCCAGCAATCTTGATTCCAGCTGAGCTTCATCCAGTCCAGCATTTAGCATGATGTGCAATGCAGGAGACCTGGGTTCGATCCCTGGGTCAGGAAGATCCCCTGGAGAAGGAAATGGCAACCCACGCCAGTATTCTTGCCTGGGAAATCCCATGGACACAAGAGACTACAGTCCATGGGGTCCCAAAGAGTCAAATATGACTGAGTGACTTCAGTTTCAGTTTTACTCTGCATAGAAGCTAAATAAGCAGGGTGACAATATATAGTCTTGACATACTCCTTTCCCACTTTTGGATCAGTTCATTTTTTCATGTCTGGTTCTAGCTATTGCTTCTTGACCTGCATACAGATTTCTCAGGAGGCAGGTAAGGTGGTCTGGTATTCCCATCTCTTTAAGAATTTTCCACAGTTTGTTGTGATCCACACAATCAAAGACTTTAGCATAGTCAATGAAACAGAAGTAGGTGTTTTTCTGGAATTCTCTTGCTTTCACTATGATCTATGGATCTTAGCAATTTGATCTCTGATTCCTCTGTTTTTCTAAATCCAGCTTGCACATCTGGAACTTGGATTTTGGCTGATATTTGTGGCCCCATTACTGAGGCAATTTTTCTCTTATGTGACCTTTCCAGCAGATAAGAAGCTGAAATGGACTTTTAGTCATTGGAAATTCCCTGTTCTATACAGAATATCCTGAAAGACCGCTTCAATAATCATGAGCTCTTTATCTGGCTGCTGCTGTGTGTGAATAGAAATACTGAATAGAAAAAAAAATGGAACCTATAATTCCAATGGGGGGATGCTAAGGAAATAATTCTATATATTGATCAAAATATTCTTCATATCTGGGGACAAAAAATGTGTTAAATCATGACATAAAATGTCACAAGTCATGGTTAGGTAATTAAAAACATGGAGTGCCTTAAGAAGTCTCATCCAAAAATGGAATATAAAGTAATGGTCAGATCTGGAAGTCTGGTGATTGGGATAGCTCATGCATATGAGAGTTCACTGACTCACAATATGACTGTTAACTGGAAACGTGTGGGTGATTCCAATAAAGGAAATAAAGGCTATAATTCTGTAGTGAACATCTATTACTATGTAGATGGTGATAAAACAAAGATTCTATAATAATTTAGTGTCTATCTATTTGATTGCCTCATTTATAGGCTGAAAGCATAAGAAATCTTGGTCATCATGTCTGTGAGGCAGGTAGAGATAATTTAGTGTTAGATTCACTCCCTGCTGATGAAAAAAAAATCCCTGCTAGTAATTAAATCAGAAAATTTGACCAGTTCATATAAGCAGCAGCTTTAAGCTGGTACATGGTTAATGTTGTGCAAGCATTTGTTAGAATTATTGTTGATAAATAAATTGGGTATTCTAGCAAAGTAAGGGATGGATAGACAACATACATATAGGAGATTTAAACTCTCCTCAGGAAGGACAGTGTTTGTTGTCCCCCCAAAGTACAATGTTTCAGTTCATACATGTTTTCAGAGAAGTGAAAGATCTTTATAAACTCTTAAGTTGCATAGCTAGACTGAATTTTTGCTGTCAGGTTTCCAAATCTAACTCCAAAGTTAGGAGTAGAAAATTGGATAGTTTCTTCAAGCGGGATTCTATTTCTACCTTTTCCATGGTATCATTACCCTTCATTGGCTAAACTTTCAGCATTTATTTCCAAACCTGGGAGTCACTTCTGGAAATAGTTTTGAGAGATTTTTTTCCCCTCATGGCAATGTGGCCCTTTACCATATGCCAATACAATGTAAAAATATAGTGCCCAACCTTTGTAGGACATTTATAAAAGCAAATTTACACAAAATATGGACATGTATCTGATTGTTCAGATGTTACTTTATATCCTGTTTTTAAAAATTGCTTTACAGATTTGGGTTTATGCAAAAATGTATTTTTATTTCCACTTAAAGGGGAGCCCATGATTTTTTTCTACATATACGAGTTTAGATAGCTCAAAAGACTAAAAATAGAATTTAAAGCCTGAAGATAATGTTTAAAGGTCCCTTTGTGCAAAGAATTAGGTGAACTGACATACATGTACTGTTACAGGAACTACCTGCCATGTCCCCTTACCTCTTTTTGACGAGTCACATCACAGAAATGGCTCAGGTCTAGAAACTCGGAGAGGGATTGCAATCTTTCCTTTGGTAGTGACTAACGTCAGTCCTTGGCATTTGAGCTTTGTATAAATCATACACGTTTTTGTTTCCTCTTCTTATGTTTTACTCTTAGGATCACTATCATCAATTTACCATTACCACAGGTACTTTTGGGTCAATACCCCTTTGTTACCTGTCCAGTCTGGCTGGCTAGTAGAGTAATTATAAGCAATTAATTATGTTGGTTAATTATCACTATCTGGCTTCTGATATTCTGTAGTCCTATCATCCCATTGGCAGTAGGGAGCATCATTTTCTATCTTCAGTCCTGGACTTGAGAGAAATACCACCAAGAACCATCTCTTAAAATATTTTCATGGGTACTATTCTTATTGAATTAGCGACAAGATTGTCTTCTGATATGTTTTCAGAACAATGTGAGCTGGTAGTCTTCTATGAGCTCTTTAATTTCTTCTTTGATACTCTAAGAGAGGCAATTTAGCATCTTTACTGCATTTACTGAAGCTATTGTCATTATCAACTTCCATGAAGCCATCCCTGCAGGAAGGTCCACCTCAGGTGTCTCTGTTGGGAAGTTCTATCCTGAATTATAAGGAGGTGTCACTATATCAATCCTCTGTCCATAGGGATTCTCCAGGCAAGAATACTGGAGTGGGTTGCCATGCCCTCCTTTAAGGGATCTTTCCAACCCAGGGGGATCAAACCCACATTTCCCACATTGTAGGCAGATTTTTCACCATCTGAACCACCAGGGAAGCCTGAGAATAAGGTAGTGGGTAGCCTATCCCTTCTCCAGGGGATCATCCCAACCCAGGAATCAAACAGGGGTCTTCTGTATGGCAGGCAGAGTCTTTACCAGCTGAGTTACTGGGGAAGCCCGAATTATAGGGAGGTGTCACTATATCAATACACTCTCTCCAATCCAGTCATTTTATTGTCTTGATCCTGGAGTCCAATACTCTCAAGATTGACTCACACACAATTTCTCCCAATTTCTACTGGTTTATATTGTCCTGGAACTTCAATTACTTCTAAATAGAATGTATTTCCTTCAGAAATATGGACTATATTTCTCTGCATGATCCATTCTGAGGCTTGATCCTAGTTACTGGCTAGAGGAAATCAAAATAGGACAGATTGTGAGGAGGTTAAGTATCATTGTGAGGAATCCATCTCAGATGAGGACTCTGCATGTTCTCCAGATAAAGGAAGGCTTTTCCCCTCTAACTAGAGCTTTGCTTCTGAACCAGACAGTTCAAAGTTTCCCATTTTAAATTGTAGAGCCTTCTTTTTTCACTATTTGAGACTTGGAACATTAGCATGGACAGCCTGCTAATCTTTGCATTCATACTCTCTTGTAATTTTGTTATTTTGGTGTTGCTTAGCTACTAAATCATGTCTTATTCTTCTGTGGCCCTATGGACTGTAGCCCGCCAGGCTCCTTTGTCCATGAGAATTCCCAAGCAAGAATAGTGGAGTGGATTGCCATTTCCTTCTCCAGGGGATCTTCCCAACCCAGGTATAGAACCCAAGTCTCCTGGATTGGCAGGTGGATTCTTTACCACTGAGATACCAATTTTGTTATGATCAAATTCTGGGCCTGAATTTTTCATAGCAAATAATCTCTTTATTTTTTCTTTTATTTATGTTTATTGGAGTGTATTTGTTTTACAGTATTGTATTAGTGTCTGCTGTACAGTAAAATGAATCATCTATATGTTTACATATATCCCCTGTTTTTTGGATTTCCTTCCCATTTAGGTCACCACAGAGAACTGAGTAGAGTTCCTTGTGCTATACAGTAGGTTCTCATTAGTTATCTCTTTTATACATAGTGCTGATATTGTATATATGTCAATTTATCCCCTGCCCCACCTTGGTATCCATATGTTTGTACTCTACAGCTATATCTTTATTTCTGCTTTGCAAATAAGATCATCCATATTGCAAAACACAAATAATCCCTTTAAATGCCACTAAGTAAGACATGTGGCATTTACAACCTTCCCCAAGATGATAATTATCTGATACATATTTTTCATTTTCCTTCAAAATTGCTGAGATACCTCTACAATTTTAAATATTATTTTTTTCCCTCCTATTGTTCCCGAGTCCAACCTGCTCTGTTCTGCTGGCATGACAGGCCAATGAATCCAAAGGATGAGGTGTTGAGGGGAAGAATACAACTTTATTTGGAAAGTCAACTGACTGAGAACATGGCAGACTAATGTCAGAGATGGTTACCATCTTGTCAGGATCTGGATGACAGGTTCCTTTATAGAAACAGAGAAAGAAGCACTGAGGAACTAAAGTTAAAAGGCAGAATAGAGAGGAACAGTCAGTGAGGAAGTAAAGTAAAAAGGGTCTTCAGTCTTACAAAACATCTCCACATCTTCTGGATGGACAAGACTTTGGAAGGGGTGTGTTACTGTCTTCTTTTTTGCAGGCATTCACATGTCGGGCAGGGTCAGATTATCTCTCTATAAGCTGAACAATAGCACTTTAATAGTCAGGAAGAGGGACGGGGTCTTTGAGGCAGGCCACTATGTATGATTTTAATAATGACAGCAATGAAAAGCAAGTCAAACAAACAGTTCCAACATGGAGTGAGAATTAGTTCTTCTCTGCAACACTATCTTTCAAGGTACTTCACAAATCAGTGCTTCACACTTGACCTACATCTTATCTCATTTATGAAGGATGAGACTCTTAGTAATTGTGATACTTTATCATGATGTAAACTATTATCATCCCACTTGTCAAGAGTAATGGGGTCCTTGTTGCTCTCTGACTGGTAACTGATTTAATTCCAGAATTCCTTGTGGAGTGTCTGCTTGCTAGGAAGATTCTGACTATATTAAATTATATCCTTCCAAAACAAACCCTCCAAAATTCTTAAGTACAGGTGGTTTGTTTGCTTTGATGTGGAGCTAGGACGTTCAAGACCTATGAAAGATAAGCGAGGGAAAGACACTAACAAAGAGTGTATAAAAGACAAGTTGCTGTTCTGGACTTACTGCCACATGGGACTATGACGAATATGATTGGGAGGCTGTGGCTTTTTTTTTTTAAACTACTCCTGTCTCTCATTGTTTGCTTGAGAGTTGTTCTTAAAGTCACTCGCTTCACGTAATTCTAGGTTATGCAAGGAAGGAGCAAGGAAGTCCCTACTAAGTGGCAGAAAGCCCTCAAGCTGAGAAGCTTTACACTTAAGATGCAAAGCCGTAAACAGGCAGGAAACTGTGCATCACAGCAGCAAGTCAACTCAAAAGAAAAGAAAGTCTAAAGGCAAATTCTATAATTCTTCTGCAATTATCAACCTATGGCCAATTTCATTTCTTTATTCCTCACACATACCTCAGACCACAGTAGGATTATAATTTTATCTATAAATATATATAATTTTATCTGTAAATATGTATATATATATATATTTTAGAATGATCAATTTTAAAAAAATATATAATCACAGTATCTCTATACCTTGGAAAGTAACAGTAGCTCCCTAATCTTGTCAGTTATCAAGTCAAAGAATACCAGATTTCAATGTTGTAAGTATAGAGTTTATGTTAGCTTTTGTTTACATTGAATGTTGTTCAGTCACTAAGCTTTGTTTGACTCTGTGACCCCATGGACAGTAGTGTGCCAAGCTTCCCTGTTCTTCACTATTTCCTGGAGTTTGCTCAAACTCAAGTCCATTGAGTTGGTGAGGCTGTCCAACCCTCTAATCCTCTGCCACCCCCTTCTCCTCCTGCCCTCAATCTTCCCCAGCATCAGGGTCTTTTAAAATAAGTTGACTCTTCACATCAGGTGGCCAAAGAATTCGAGTTCAACTTCAGTGTCAGTCCTTCCAGTGAATATTCAGGGTTGATTTCCTTTAGAATTGACTGGTTTGATCTCTTTGCATTCCGAGGAACTCTCAAGAGTCTTGTCCAACACCACAATTGAAAGCATCAATTCTTGGTGCTCAGTCTTCTATATGGTCCAAATCTCATATCCATACATGACTACTGGAAAAATCATAGCTTCGATATATGGACGCTTGTCGGCAAAATGACATATCTTCCTTTTAACACAATGTCTAGATTTGTTATAGGTTTCCTTCCAAGGAGCAAGCGTCTTTTAATTTCGTGGCTGAAGTCACTGTTTTCAGTGATTTTGGAGCCTAAGAAAATAAAATCTGTCACTGCTTCCACTTCTTCCCCTATTTGCCATGAAGTGATGGGAATAGATGCCATGATCTGGGTTGTTTGAATGTTGAGTTTTAAGCCAGTCTTTTCACTCTCCTCTTTCACTTTCACCAAGAGGCCCTTTAGTTCCTCTTTCCTTTCTGCCATTAGAATGGTATCATCTGCATATCTGAGGTTGTTGATACTTTTCCTGGCAATCTTAATTCCAGTTTGTGCTTCCTCCAGTCTAGCATTTCAAATGATATGCTCTGCATAGAAGTTAAATAAGTAGGGTGACAATATACAGCCTTCATATGCTTCTTTCCCAATTTTGAACCAATATTGTTCTGAGTGGATCTAATTGTTGTTTCTTGACCTACATACCAGTTTCTCAGGAGATGGGTGAGTCTGGTATTCCCATCTCCTTATGATTTATTTGTGATCATAAGGAGAATCACATAATTTGTTGTGATCCACACAGTCAAAGGATTTAGTATAGTCAACGAAACAGAAATATATATTTTTCTGGAATTCCCTTGTTTTCTTTATGATCCAATGAATGTTGGCAATTTGATCTCTGGTTCCTCTGCCTTTTCTAAACCCAGTTTATACATCTGGAAGTTCTCAGTTCACATACTGCTCAAGCCTAGCTTGAAAGATTTTGAGCATCTTGTGAAATGAGCACAATTGCGCAGTCATTTGAATATTCATTGGCATTGCCTTCCTTTGGGATTGAAATGAAGACTGAACTTTGCCAATCCTGTTGCCACTGCTGAGTTTTCCAAATTTGCTGGTATATTGAGTGCAACAGTTTAATGCTATCATCTTTTAGAATTTTAAATAGCTCAGCTGTAATTCTATCACATCTAGTAGCTTTGTTTGTAGTAATGCTTCCTAAGGGCATCTTGACTTCACACTCCAAGATGTATGGATCTCGGTGAGTGACCACACCATCGTAAATACCTACATCACTAAGTCTTTCTTGTATACTTCTTTTGTTCATTCTTCCTACCTCTTCTTAATGTCTTCAGCTTCTGTTAAGTTCTTACCTAATACATTCTGTTCTTTATTGTACCTACTCTTATATGAAATGTTCCGTTGATATCTCCAATTTTCTTAAAGAGATCTCTACTCATTCCCATTCTATTGTTTTCCTCTATTTCTTTGCATTGTTCACTTAAGAAGGCTTTCTTATCTCTCCTTGCTATTCTTTGGAACTCTGTATTCAGTTCAGTATATCTTTCCTTTTTTCCTTTGATTTTTTCTTCTCTTCTTTTCTCAGCTATTTGTAAGGCCTCATTAGACAACCACTCTGCCATTTTGATTTTATTTTTCTTGGGGATGGTTTTGGTCACCACCTCCTGTACAATGTTATGAACCTCCATCCATAGTTCTTCAGACACTCTGTCTACCTGATCTAATCCCTTGAATCTATTTGTCACCTCCACTGTATTTGATTTGATAAGAGATTTGATTCAGATTATACCTGAATGGCCTAGTGGTTTTCTCTGCATCCTTCAATTTAAGCCTGAATTTTGCAATAAGGAGCTGGTGATCTGAGCCAAAGTCAGCTCCAGGTCTTATTTTTGCTGAGTGTATAGAGCGTCTCCATCTTCAACTGCAAATAATATAATCAATCAGATTTCAGTATTGACCACCAGGTAATGTCTGTGTGTGAAGTCGCCTCTTGTATTTTTGGAAGAGAGTGTTTGCTATCACCAGTGCCTTCTTTTGGCAAAATTCTGTTAGCTTCTGTCCTGTTTCATTTTAGGCTACAAGACCTGATTTGTCTGTTGGTATCTCTTGACTTCTTACTTTTTCGTTCCAATCCCCTATAATGAAAATGACATCCTTTTTTTTTTTTTTTTTTTTTTTTTTTTTTAGTATTAGTTCTAAAAAGGTTTGTAGATACTCATTGACTCTGTCAACTTCAGCTTCCTCAGCATTAGTGGTTAGGTCATAGACTTGGATTATGTGATGTTGAATGATTTGCCTTGGAAACAAACCGAGATCATTGTTTATGAGATTTCACCCAAATACTACTGCACTTCAGTCGTTTGTTGATTATGAGAGCTATTCCACTTCTTCTAAGGGATTCTTGCCTACCTTAGTAAATATAAGGATCATCTGAATTAATTCATCCATTCTTGTTCATTTAGTTCACTGATTCCTAAGGTGCTGACGTTTACTCTTGCCATCTCCTGCCTGATGGCAGGAGTTTACCTTGATTCATGGACCTAACATTCCAGGTTCCTATGCAATATTGTTCTTTACAGCATCAGACTTTACTTTCACTACTGGAAACATACACAACTGAGCATCACTTCTGCTTTGGGTCAGCCTCTTCATTCTTTCTGGAGCTATTTTCCCACTCTGTTTACATTAGTTTTGTTCATTTTTGTAAATATAGAATTTAGTTAGCTTCTGTTTACATATTTTATTGCTTGAAAATTTTGGTATCTGGTTATATTAACCTAGTAATTTTTAGTGTGTGTGAGTGGACATTCTAAACAGTATAATAAATAAAAACTATAATTAAAATTAGAGTTGGGGGCCAGAAGTGGTAGGTCTCATGCCCTACAGTGATAATAGAACCCAACAGGAAGGGAAAATTCTTCTTTCCTGGCAAAGACTCGGGCAATTAAACATCATATACTCTCTGTTTACTCTAAGCCTCCCTTTGTTGCCATGTGAGGTCTTGCATATGCCTTTTCATAGTTTCAGAACCCAAACTGCAAATCTTTGTTGATCCCTAACACCCCACTCCTTTTTTTTTTTTAAGTGGGGAAACAACTAGCAGTCTATTTATTTTACATAAACATTTTGGTGACCTGCATAGGGATCCAGAGAAGACCCCAGTGACTCCAAGGGTGATGAGCAAACAAATGCAGTCCCCTTACTTCTTTTCTCACTCACCCTGGGGTTAGAAAGGGAGTCTTTCTTCCGAATTTGAACTTCCACCCTCTCTGTACTTTGGACTTTACCAAGTTTTATTCAGGATCTATTTAAAGATTTGTCCCTTCCATTTAAGACTTTCCTCTGTCTTCTAGTACTTTTTTGGCACATTGGTCTGACTTTTGAAATCAGGGTATTCCAACTGAAACTGACCAGCCTTAGTCCGTTTCTTCAGGAATAGGGACTGTTTTATTGGGACTGTGCCCCTAAGCCTTTGGCCTGACTCCTTCAGAATTAGGCTGCTCCATCACAGCTGTTCTGAGCAGACTTCAGCTTGGCTACTTTGGGACCAGCCTGTTCCTTGAGAACTGGATGGTATTAGGCTTACAGGCTGTTTGAATTGCAAGCTATTTAGGCTGTTTGAAAATTATTCTTTTAATCTAGAGAAAAAAGGAACTCAAAATAAGATATCAGTTATCTGAATATTTTAAGTACAACCCACCTACAGGGGCCCCAGCTGAGTTTAGTTTAATAACTGTGATTCTTTCTCATGCACATTTCTAACTAAATGAACTGGCAACTAAAGTCAATTTGGACTATCAGTGGCCACTATAAAGAATATTTGAAATCCCCAAACTTACTTTTCTTAAAATTGACTGAAATACCATAGATCTAAAATTTCCCAAACTGAATGGCTTGCTATGTCAGTTGATATTTTGAGGCTTCTAAATGTTATCAGGAGCCTTGAATTGCCTCTTTGCAAAATAAACTTTTAAGATTAACTAAGGCAAAACAAACAAACAAACACACATAAAGAAAGAAAAGATGCTTTCCAAAGCCTCAAGCTCCTCTCACCAGTTCCTTTGCCTCAGGTGCCACCCCAGATCCATCTTTGTCCTTTTGTTCTTCTACACCAATTACACCTTCTCTATACTGACAGATCCCCCATCTTAATTTTCTCATCAAATTTCCCTTTTTCTTTGAAACTCATCTCAGCCTCCATTTCCCCTAAATCTATAGGAATCCATCCAGTTAAAATGAAATCTGAGGCTCCAGAAGACAAACCCTTGTTACAAAGCTGAACTGTAAACCATAGTCAAAGATTTTCACAAAGTAACAAAGGGCCCTCACAGATTTCCTACAGAATTTAATATAGTTATTCAAATGTATCAACCTGATTTCTCTGACTTATATCAGCTACTTTATATGCTTGTCAGTGAAGCCCAGGTCCAGAATTGGATAAAAATCACTAATTGGGAAAGTTCTGACAGGTCTCTGAAACTATACCTGGGAGACCAGTCTCTAACTTCTAAGATCAGGCTCAGGAAATTGTTAGGAAATTTCAGTGAGCAAATTCCTAGCGCTTTTCTGAAGACTGTTAATCAGAACAAAACTCAGATTTGCACACAAAAATCTGATGAATATATTCATAGTTATTACAATCAACTTCAGATTATTATTAAAGAAAAGTCTGATCTTTTGGACCTTTGCTTTCTAGTAAAAAGGACCAGGAAGGAATGGGAAGCTATGTTCACTCCAGAGTCAGTTAGTTTGTTTAACCACTTCTCTCATAATCTAGATGAGTCACCTCAAAGGAAAACCACCAATATTTTTTTTGACTGTTACTTTTTTTTATTAATTTGGGGGGATATAACCAATTTACAATATTGTGTTAGTTTCAGGTGTTTAGCCAAGTGATTCTGTTATATAAATGCATATATCCACTCTTTTTAAGATTCTTTTCCTGTATAGGTCATTACAGAATATTGTTTTATGTGCTATGCAGTACATCCTTATTAGTTACTTATTTCACATACAGTAGTGAGTCTGAGGTAAGGGATAAATTGGAAGATTGGGATTGACAGATTCTACCAATATTTCTAATCTCCAACCGCAGCAGTGAAAGACCCTAAATAAAATCAAAACTCTCCTAGGTTCTTCTGTTATTGCAAAGAGCCAACATTCAGGAAGAGACTGTTACAAATTTAAATACACGTGGCACTTTTAGCCCTCTAACTGGACTTGCCAACATTCTCCCAGTTCTCAGTAGTGAGGCTCTGAGGAACTGCAGAGCCTCATCTGAATCCTCCCTCTTAATTGGTTTGGGGAAACATTTCTCCAGATTGGTGATGAGCTCTTCCAGTCCTAGATGACACCAGAGTCACACTCTTGGTACTCAACCTCATTACTATAAAGCAGCTCCCACCTCAGAGGACTAAAACTGTCCAGTAGTGGGGATCTCTAGTGAACCTCCAGAGGTTCCTGACTCTGAACCAATACTATTTTGTTTAGGCCCTTTGAGAGATGCATGTTCTTTTCTCTGAGTTCTTCTGCCACTGATTGCTCGAAAAGTAAAGAATCTGCTTACAAGGCAGGAGAGCTGGAGACTTGGATTAGATCCCTGCATAAAGAAGATACCCCTGGAGGAGGAAATGGCAATCCACTCTAGTATTCTTGCCTGGAGAATCCCATGGACAGAAGAGCCTTGCAGGTTACAATCCCTGGGGTCGCAAAGAGTCACACATGACTGAAGTGACTGAGAACATGCACACACATCCCCTTATTAGGCCAGGACTTCTTAGATTTGTTTCTCCCAAAGAGGGATATAGTTCTTTAACCTGATGGTGGTCATCAAGGCAGCCAACAAGGTGAAATAAATGATCCTTTGACATTTTTTACTTATTCTGTCTCTGATGGTGCTAGAAATGATAGTGGGAATACTCATAATTCACCTTTTGAATCTGTTACCACCCTCCTTAAGGGCAACATTTCCAACTAATATGAGCAGAATTCACAGCACATCTCACATCAGGATTCAAACAGATCCCTTATATCCTCTCCTAAGAATTATTTAATATTATATAAAGAAGTCTTTCAAGGTATAAGGTCCATAATAGAAGATTATCATTACCCATATAGCACTTCCATTTATCAGTGAGGAAATCTGAGCGCTGAGGGCAGAGGTTTGTCCAAGACCTCTCAGCAATAAACAACATTGTTATCCCTTGACACCTTATTATTCCTAATCTCATACCCTACTAAAATCCATTCCTACTGGAAGCAACTTCTTTGCTATAATTTATTTATGCAGTGCATTCTCTAGTATTCCTGTTGATGAAGCTTGCCAATACCTTTTTGCCTTCACTTGGGAAGAAAAGCAGTTTACCTAGGCAGTAATGCTTCAGGGATTTACTGAGAGTCCTTCTTATTTCTCACAAATTCTGAAGGCTGATCTAGATGATATAAAGTTCCCTAGGGCTTCTAATTTGCTTCAATATGTGGATGATTTGGTCCTTTTCTCTCTTTTTCAGGCCTCCTCACAGGAAAACATCATCTACTTACTTGCTAAAGCTTTTAGCCTTAAAGGGACATAAAATCACCAAGGAAAAAAAATGCAATTTTCTCAAACCCAGGTTTGATATTTGGGGCATCTGACATCAGAACGAGGGCTACACCTAGATCCATCTCAATTTCATGGTGTGCTAAGCTTCCCAAAACTAAGTCATAGCTTAAGTTTTCTCAGGCTTGCTGGTTATTTCTCAGGCTGGTTGCTTTCTCAATTCAGTTCAGTTCAGTTCAGTTCAGTCACTCAGTCATGTCCAACTCTTTGGATTGCATCACTCCAGGCTTCCCTGTCCATCACCAACTCCCAGAACTTACTAAAACTCATGTCCATCAAGTCAGTGATGCCATCTAACCATCTTACCCTCTGTCATCTCCTTCTCCTCCTGCCTTCCATCTTCCCCAGCATCAGGGTCTTTTCCAGTGACTCAGTTCTTTGCATCAGGTGACCAAAGGATTGGAGTTTCAGCTTCAGCATCAGTCCTTCCAATGAATATGCAGGACTGATTTCCTTTAGGATGGACTGGTTTGATCTCCTTGCAGTCCAAGGGACTCTCAAGAGTCTTCTCCAACACCACAGTTTGAAAGCATTGATTCTTTGGTGCTCAGCTTTCTTTATTGTCCAACTCTCACATCCATACATGACTACTGGAAAAGCCATAGCTTTAACTAGATGGACCATTGTATGCAAAGTAATGCCTCTGCTTTTTAATATGCTGTCTAGGTTGCTCATAGCTTTTCTTCCAAGGAGCAAGTGTCTTTTAATTTCATGGCTGCAGTCATCATCTGCAGTGACTTTGGAGTCCCTCAAAACAAATCCTCTCACTGTTTCCATTGTTTCCCCATCTGTTTGCCATGAAGTGATGACACTGGATGCCATAATCTTAGTTTTCTGAATGTTGAGCTTTAAGCTAACTTTTTCACTCTCCTGTTTCACTTTTATCAAGAGGCTCTTTAGTTCTTCTTCACTTTCTTCCATAAGGGTGGTGTCATCTGCATATCTGAGTTTATTGATATTTCCCCCAGCAATATTGATTCCAGCTTATGTCTAGTTGGTAAAACATACAATCATCTGTACATTTTACTTACTGCAGTGCAGTGCAAGTCACTCAGTTGTGTCCAACTCTTTGTGACCCCATGGACTATACAGTCCATGGAATTCTCCAGGCCAGAATACTGAAGTGGGTAGACTTTTCCTTCTCCAGGGAATCTTCCTGACCCAGGAATCGAACTGGGATCTCCTGCATTGCAGGCAGATTCTTTACCAACTGAGCTATCAGGGAAGCTCAGTTTTACTTAACAACAACCCCAACTCAATTTTATGGGATGAACAGGACAGTGTAGCCTTTGAGAACTTAAAAAAAGAGTTTAATGAACCCAATGCCCTTAGACAAGCAAATTGTTAGATTCTTTTTCCTTTTTGTATACGAAGAGGAAGGGGAATGCCCTTAGGTCACAGGTCTCCAGTCTCCTCTGAGATCTGATACTTGATGATCTGAGGTGGAGCTGATGTAATAAGAATAGAAATAAAGTGCACAATAAGCGTAATGCACTTGCATCATCCTGAAACCATCCCCTCCCACCCCAGTTCTTGGAAAAATTGTCTTCCATGATACTGATTCCTGGTGCCTAAAAGGTGGGGGATTACCATGGAGAGACAATGTGAGTAGCTCAGTTATGCCCAATTTTTTGTGATCCCATGGAGTATAACCCACCAGGCCCCTCTGTCCATGGAATTCTTCAGGCAAGAATACTGGAGTGGGTAGCCATTCTCTTCTCCAGGGGATCTTCCTGACCCAGGGATCAAACCCAGGTCTCCTGCATTGCAGACAGATTCTTTACCATCTAAGCCACTAGAGAAGCCCAGGAATCACCATAGACCCACAGGATATTATAACCAGTAACTTGACCCTTGATAGGAGGATGCTTTCCTTGCCTTAGGTCCATTATAATCATGGCCTTTTTGGTTAAGACCATCAAGAAAATTATTTTGGGATTCCCCTGCAACCATTTTTGTATCTCATACAGTAGAAACATATTTGAATTTATAGAATTTTCAGTAAACCACCTCATCTCCTTTGAAGTCCTTTTGCTAACTTCTCCTCACATAACTCTATTACATTGTAGTAACCTTAACCCTCCTACTCTTTTTTTATCCATCACTGATGAATTCCCTCACAACTACTTAATGCTAATTGGTCACCTCCTGACTCCTCATAGTGATCTGCAGGAGATTCATTCAGGTCACACTGACTTCACAGATTTCTTATTCAACAGGTGACAATGGCAAATATCATGCTGGGTATGCTGTTATAACTGCTCTTTATACTGTCGAGACAGCATATTAACCTATGGCTACTTCAGCCCAGCAGACTCAATTAAATACTCTTTCACAGTCTTTTATTTGGCTAGCCAAAGACAAAACTGCCAATATTTATACAGCTACTAGATATGCTTTCAGAATAGCTCATGATTTTGGAGTCTCGTGGAAGCAACATAAGGCTGCAAAATGTGTCTACCTCACTTGTCCCACTTGTTCAAACAACAATCCAGAAAAGTCTGTTTGTTCTGATTCCAGCCATTTTCATCTGCCTAATGGACCATTCAAGTTCTGGCAAATGGATTTCATATAGTTTCCTTTGTCTGATAGATATAAATGTGTCTTAATCATGTATGCTATCACAGTGGACTGAAGCCTACCCTTGAAGACAGGCTACTGTCTACAATCTGGATGAAATCTTTTTGGAAAAGTTTGTTGTAACCTCTGAAACTTCATAGTGATCAAGGAATCCAGTGTACTGGTCAGGTGCTGTGACACATCTGTGCTATTTGGCTGGTTTTGCTACACTTTCACTGTGCTCACCACCTTCAATCCTCTGATTAGTCAAATGAATTATTGGCACTATTAAGACTCAATGGGCAAAATTAGTAGAGACCATCCAAATATGTTGGCCAAAGGCTTTCCATTAATGTATCTAAGATTTATATCCACCCTTTTTGAACTCATAAATCGCCATCCTTTGAGATGGTTACAGAATGCCAAACATACTTGGCTGCTGCCTCCTTTGACTCACAATAAAAGGAGAGGTATCCCAACATTGCAGAGGTCTAATTGCTTCTATAAAAAATAACCATGTTTTGATAGAGCAATTTTTTTCATAATGTGCCATTAAGAGGTGAAGACTTTAAGCATCACACTTCACAAGTGGAGATTTTGCTTATTAGAAAAGACATTTGGAGAAGTTTCTCTTCAACCTCTCTGGAAAGGTCCCTGTCAGATACTGCTAACCAACCTTTGTGCTACCAAACTCCAGGGAATAGATTCTTGGATTCATATAACACACTTAAGGAAAATACCAAACTCTTACCAGACTTGCATGTTTTCTGGTGACCTGGAAGCAAAGATTTCCTGGAATTGAGGCAGACACAATCTGATAAAACAGCTTTCCCAAGATATCCAGACCAGGTCAGTTGGAATTTTGTTGCCAAACCTTTAATGATGACATAACACTTCAGATGGTCTCCAGTCTCTATGATCTTGATAACTAATGGGCTTAAGATAAAAAGTGAAACTTTTCCCTTCTACCGCTCCTGCTACTCAATGTAACCTCAATAGGTTTCCAGTCTGTGCATTTTTCCTCTGATGTGGGATGTACATTCAGGAAAGGTCTTTCCTAGCGCTGAGGGACAGAAAAGCTGCTGAAACTGGAAAACCTGACTTGATCAGTGATGCTTTCAGAGAAAAATCTTGATCCAAAGGGGGAAATATGAAAATTAGTAAATGGAAACCTCAATTTAAATAGAGTTAGGAGGCCAAAAGGGGAAGTTCTCATGCCCTGCAATGATAGCATAGTCCAGTGGGAAGTAGAAACACTTCCTCTCCTTCCCTAGCAAGCACTCACCCGGTGAAAAGCCATGAGCTGTGTTTACTATTAATTAATATCATCTTCCCAGCTTCCTTTCCCCCTCTTTAAAAGAGTTCACTTCTAAGGTGTACTGAAGACATACATATGGCTCACTTTGTTTGGACTCCGAAATTCAGTTATTTGCTGATCCTGAATAAAACCTTTTTTTTTTTTTAATTTTCTTTTAGGTCAGTAACACAAATTAAATAGATCCAGAATATTAATATGATTTATAAATATAAAATTGCTAAGGAATACTGTTTAAATAGATTTGTTTCTTTTGCAGTTTTGTTGCGGTTGTTGTTGTTACAGGACTTTCATATTCTTAGCACTGAAAGTTCATCTTGGCTTTCAAACCAAAATCCTTCTGTTCCTGAAGCTCTATAAGTCCTGGGGGAAATGGGACAGTTTGCCACCAAAGATGTATTCTAATTGCCAGTATAGTCAAGTTTTTTAATTTAAATCTATTTGAAATAATTGTTTAATGTGTGTTTAGTGTATGCATTATATTTACAGTTATAATTATTTTCATTTGCTTTAAATTTTAAGTATTGTAACAAATCACAATTACAATTAACTAAATTGATTGTGATTAATCAAATTAATCAAACTAATTAGTCAAATTGCAGTTCATTGAATTTATTAGCAATAAGTAATTAAGTTGACCAATTGCCCTGTTCTCACTTGGACACAATCCACCTTAGCTTTCACTCTCATTTTTTCCATCAATTCTGTTTTTATGAGTATCAATGTTACCTCTGGATTGTAGTGTCCAAATCTTAGTTTTCTATTTATCAATGGCATTTGAAACAGCAAATAATTTTCTACTCATTAACAATTTTTGAACGTAGTTTTTCTTCCAATATTTTTGAGGTATAATTGACATATAGCACTGTAACAGTTTAAGGTATACAGAATAAGATTTGACTTACCTCCCATGAAATGGCTATTGCAATAATGTTAGAGTACATTCATTATCTCATATAGATACAAAATTTAAAAATGGAAAAAAAGGTTTTTCTTGTAATGACAACTCAGGATTTACTTTCACAACAATTTTCATGTATAACATAGCAGTGTTAATTATATTTATCATATTTATATTACATCCTTAGTATTTCTTTATCTGTTAACTGGTCATTTGCTCCTTTTGACAGCTTATTTATTAAAAACATATATATATTGGAGACATTGCTTGTTCCTCATTTTACTTTACTGCACTGCCCATTCTCAGGTTTTAATAATTTTCTTAATCTCTAAAGTTGAAAACTCCAAAATGCAATCTCTGGATTTATTCCTTTTTTTTTTTTAATTAAACCTGTTGGTAATGTCCTTCAGGTTAATGGTTTTATCTACTTTATACTAAATACTGCCAAACATGTATTGTTAGCTTTGGCCTCTGTCTTAATCTGCAGTCTTGTATATTCAATTAGTTACTTTGTTATCTCCATTTAGAAGTCTAATAGACAACTGAGACTTAATATGTACAAAATCACCTAACTTCTGAGCTAATTTCTGCTATAATTCACACTTGATTTTTTCTTTCTCTGTACTCTTTATTAAAACGCCATTGAGGTATAATTCATATACTATCAGTTTAGTTCAGTCACTCAGTCGTGTCCGAGTCTTTGTGACCCAGTGGACTGCATCATGCCAGGCTTCCCTGTCAATCACCAACTCACGGAGCTAACTTAAACTCATGTTCATCAAGTCGGTGACGTCATTCAACCATCTCACCCTCTGTCATCTCCTTCTATTTCCCCCTTAAATCTTTCCCAGCATCAGGATCTTTTCCAGTGAGTCAGTTCTTTGCATCAGGTGGCCAAAGTTTTGGAGCTTCAGCTTCAGCATTAGTCCTTCCAATGAATATTCAGGACTGATTGCCTTTAGGATGGACTGGTTGGATCTCCTTGCAGTCCAAGGGACTCTCAAGAATTTTCTCCAACATCACAGTTCAAAAGCATCAATTCTTCGGTGCTCAGCTTTCTCTATAGTCCAACTCTCACATCCATACATGACCACTGGAGAAACCATAGCTTTGCCTAAACGGACCTTTATTGGCAAAATAATGTCTCTGCTTTTTAATACGCTGCCTAGGTTGGTCATAACTTTCCTTCCAAGGAGTAGGTGTCTTTTAATTTCATGGCTGCAATCACCATCTACCATGATTTTGGAGCCCAGAAAAATAAAGTCTGACACTGTTTTCACTGTTTCCCCATCTATCTGCCATGAAGTGATGGGACCGGATGCCATGATCTTAGTTTTCTGAATGATGAACTTTAAGCCAGCTTTTACACTCTCCTCTTTCACTGTCATCAAGAGGCTCTTTAGTTCTTCTCTTTCTGCCATAAGGGTGATATCGTCTGCATATCTGAGGTTATTAATATTTCTCCCAGCAATCTTAATTCCAGCTTGTGCTTCATCCAGACTGGCATTTTGCATTCACTAATTTAATGTGCACAATTAAATTTTTTAGAATACTCACAGATATTTGTAACCACAGCCAATATATTAATAATAATAATAATAATATATTATTATTGGCTGTGGCAATACTAGTTAATTAATTAATATTTAATTAATTCCATAAATTATAAAATTTGTTTATATTTAATAATAGTATTATTGCCACAGCCAATTTTAAAATATTTTCATCACTTCACAAGAAAATCCTATAATTATGCTCTTCCTCCTGAGCCATTCAGACCTGAGCCACTCAGCTGCTAATTTATAGGCTTTTTAGTATATGTTTATTTGCCTATCCTAAACAGTTCATTTAAATGGAATCATATACTATGTGGTCTTTTGTGACTGGCGTCTTTCACTTAACATAATGTTTTCAAGGTTCGTCCATTTACAGCAGGTATCAGCATTTCATTCTTTTTGATAGGTGAATGGTATTCCATTACACAGGTATACTGCTTCTGTTTATCCACTCATCGGTTGATGAACTTTTATTTTTTTGTCACCTTTTGGCTATTTTGAGCAAAGTTGCTATAAACATTCATGCAAAAGTTCTTATGTGAACATATATTTACTTCTAAGAGTGGAATTGCTGAAATTATCATGTAAGTCTATATTTTACCATTTAAGGAACTGCCCAAGTGGTTTCCAAAATGCAAAACTATTTAAAACTCTTATCAGCAGTATGAGAGGGTTCTGATATTTCATTTAGTTGCTGATACTTGCTATTATCTGGCTTTTTAATTCTACATCTAGTGACAGTGATCACCCACCTAGAGCCAGACATCTTGGAATGCAAAATCAAGTGAGTCTTAGGAAGCATCACTACAGACAAAGCTACTGCAGGTGATAGAATTCCAGTTGAGCTCTTTCAAATCCTAAAAGATGATGCTGTGAAAGTGCTGCACTCAGTAGGCCAGCAAATTTGCAAAACTCAGCAGTGGCCACAGGACTGGAAAAGGTCAGTTTTTGTTCCAATCCCAAAGAAAGGCAATGCCAAAGAATATTCAAAGCTCTGCACAGTTGCACTCATTTTAAACACTAGCAAAGTAATGCTCAAAATTTTCTAAGCCAGGCTTCAACAGTGTGTGAACCATGAACTTCCAGATGTTCAAGCTGGATTTAGAAAAGGCAGAGGAACCAGAGATCAAATTGCCAACATCCATTGGATCATTGAAAAAGCAAGAGAGCTCCAGAAAAATGTCTATTTCTGCTTTATTAACTATGCCAAAGCCTTTGACTGTGTGGATCACAATAAACTATGGAAAATTCTGAAAGAGATGGGAATACCAGAACACCTTACCTGTCTCCTGAGAAATCTGCATGCAGGTCAAGAAGCAACAGTTAGAACTGGACGTGAAACAACAGACTGGTTCCAAATTGGGAAAAGAGTATATCAAGGCTGTATATTGTCACCCTGCTTATTTAATGAATATGCAGAGTACACCATACTAAATGCTGGACTGGATGAAGCACAAGCTGGAATCAAGATTGCTGGGAGAAATATCAATAACCTCAGATATGCACATGACACCAGCCTTATGGCAGAAAGATAAGAAGAACTAAAGAGCCTCTTGATGGAAATGAAAGAGGAGAGTGAAAAAGTTGGGTTAAAACTCAACATTCAGAAAACTAAGATCATGGCATCTGGTCCCATCACTTTGTGGCAAATATTTGGGGGAAACAATGCAAACAGTGGGAGACTTATTTTGAGGGGCTCCAAAATCTCTGTAGATGGTATCTGCAGCCATGAATTTGCAAGACGCTTATCCTTACAAGAAAAAAGCATGAACAACCTAGACAGCATATTAAAAAGCAGAGACATTACTTTGCCAATAAAGGTCCATCTAGTCAAGGCTATGGTTTTTCCAGTGGTCGTGTATGGATGTGAGAGTTGGACGGTGAAAAAAGCTGAGCGCCGAAGAATTGATGCTTTTGAACTGTGGTGTTGGAGAAGACTCTTGAGAATCCCTTGTACTGCAAGGAAATCCAACCAGCCCATCCTAAAGGAGATCAGTCCTGGGTGTTCACTGGAAGGACTGATGTTGAAGCTGAAACTCCAATACTTTGGCCACCTCATGTGAAGAGCTGACTCATTTGAAAAGTCCCTGATGCTGGGAAAGATTGAAGGCAGGAGGAGAAGAGGATGACAGAAGATGAGATGGCTGGATGGCATCATCGACTCGATGGACATGAGTTTGGGTAGACTCAGGGAGTTGATGATGGACAGGAAGGCCTGGCGTGCTGCAGTTCATGGGGTCACAAAGAGTCAGACATGACTGAGTGACTGAACTGAAGGGGAAATCAAGAATCAAATTATGATTTCCTTTAATAGCAAAAATTTCAAAGTTTCATCTTTGAAACTTATCTAAAAAGATGTGCTGGTTGGAACCAGTAAAAAGGCCTTAAATATCTTCTAGATTTGCAGTCATTTTCCCCCTTGTTATGTAAAGCATATCATAATTATTGCAAAATATGCACATTCAGAAATGGAAATAAATTCTTCTAGATATGAAGAGTGGTATTTTAAAGATGTATTTTCAAAGCCTGTCAATGTTTTCTAGGGACAATCCATGTTATGTGTAAAGGTTAATTCAGGAGACATTTTACTCTTACCCTTGGTACCTGACATTTTGAGAAAAATAGAAGCATTTTTTGGTTGCCTAGATGTCTCAAACTTTTGCTTCAAGTTACATGTGTGGATATAGTCTTTGTTGATCTGTGTTTACTACTTTTTTTTGCTGTGCACTCTAGGAGTTTGAAGTGTGATGTTGCCATTGCCCTAGAGAATTATTTTTTATTGTCTACAGGGTGTAGATAAATCATTTCCACAAAACAAGGCCATAAATGGATTGAAAATTTCATATTTAATATTGTTAAGGTGCATGGTTTACAAACTAAATATGTTATTTTCAAATGTCTCATTAAACTAAAAAGACTACACTAAAAATCTGCTTTATGTAATGCTCACAATTTTTTTAAAAAGGTTTATAGCTCTGCTATAAACATATTTCACAAATTTCTTTTTAAATCAATATTTTTATACACAAGGATTTAGGTATTTGAAGAGAAGGGCACTATACATACAACTTCTCTAAAGCATCAAAGGACTTTCATTGGAGTGGAAGAAAACTAAGTATAAACTATGACACAGAACAGTCATGAAAACTAACTGCTGTAATAGAGAAAAATATTCTTATTTTATGTATCGTGTATTGGGTTGCTCTAGAAGTAATAAACACTGTTAAGTGTGGAAAAACCATGAAATGTTTTGACTCTTATGCTATTTACAGCCTAAAAGATACATTTTTCTGCTATTTTTTTTCCATACCACAAATGGTTCATTATCAATGAATAGACCTCAGTTTAAAACAAGCCAGGTTTTCAGGCTCAAAGTTTTCTTTGGCTCTTGGCTAACTTTGATCACTATGTTCACTCTCCTAATTCATCCAATCCTATGAACCTGGTAAATAAAAGCAATCAGGATTCATATTTAAGTTTTCGATTGTGTCACAGGCACAATAAGCTGTGACACAGGCAGCTTATCAATGGTTTTAATTATCTACAATACAAATAACGGTGTGATAAAGCATTTTGTTTTTATAAGTGTATATGTCATCCAAATATTTTATATTTGTGCTTTTTAGAAAAAAGTTTGTACATCTCACAGATTAAAATACCTGCTAAGGGAGTATATTAGCCATGTGTTCATTTTCATGCTTTCCCGGAGCTGCATGGTCAAGGAGTTTATTTGATGTTGTTTCATTTGTCAACATCGTTTTCAATCCTAACAAATAATGATGGTGTTTGCTTTAAAAGACATATACTCAATAAACAGAACTTCTCATATTTAAGCCATAAATGAAAAAAAAATGTGTTTTTAGGGATGCAATTTCAGACATGAAAGATAAGGAATTGGGGATGAAAATACAGTTGTTTTAGGTCACTTTAGACATGAACTGAACTACAAGCTTTAGTTCTGATCCAATTCATAAATTCTGTAGTTTTCAAATGAGGCATTTCTTAGAGTATCTGATTAGGATAAATCAAGGTAGCTAAGATAAGGAGGTTTATATACATTAATACAAGTAACAAAAGGCTAATTTTTTTTCTTTTACAAGTAAATATTGGAAGACCGTACTTTCTACAAATGCACTTGTTTTAAAGTAGTAGCTTTATTTACACCTGTGTGTGTACATGTTACCTGCGTGATGCACTCTTTTCTTATTGGATTATCAGTTCCAGGAAGCATGAAGCTGCATTATCATCTATTTTTATTTCTCCAGCCATGTTTATTTGACAGAGCTCTGACAACTTATTATGCCCCAAGTAAGTTATCTCTACTGCCTACCTCTACTGGAAAGGAGAAACAGTTCCTTTTCAATGTTAGTTCAAGATACACACACGTATCGTATAGAAAATACAACACCTAGGTGTACCTTTGTTAAATATTTCAGACAAGAAATCCAAGTCATGCAGAATAAGGATGACGCACATCACTTAAGGACCAAATAAAGACCAGAGCTTACTTTCGCAAATTCAGATTTTGACTATGCTGTGTTCACTCCTGCTCATTTTGTTTCTTTCTCCTCATTTGCTTCCATTCTGTAAAATCAGTCCTTTTTCCTGGAATGCTACCTGTCCTATTTCTTCTAACTGACTATCCTTACTCCTGCAGCCAGATCCTGTCCATTCTCAAATCATGTGAACTTATTACCTCTTGCCACAGTACTGGATGGATCGCCATAACCCTTTCCAACGTCTATTTTTGGATTAAAAGGAGAAGAAAATTTTAAGGCTTTAGAGCAGATGCAAAAACGAGAGACCTTGGAATGATCCTCAGTTGTGGGTTTGTTCAGGTTGCTATTTTTTTCTTTGACTGTCTATGAAGTATTTACCAAAAAATCTTCTTCTCATAAGGGTCATCTTTTTCTTAACTGGAAGATATAATGTGATTGCCTATAAGAATCATGTCACACATGCTAGCCTAATTTTTTCCATATATTTATATATAAAAATCACTCTCTGACCTTTGCAATTTTTCAAAACCTCCTATTATCATTATTAATACTATTATTGAAGGCGGCAATGCCTGATTGCTCTTTCCCAATTCTTAGATCTTTCTCTGAATTATATATTACATAAATATACTATATTTCATTCCAATATAAATAAAATGCAGAAGGGGACTCTTACCAATATACATGCATGACAGGCTGGACACTGTCATATATATAAAATATCACGCTTGTATTGGAGAAGCTCTTCAAGGTGTTCATCATTTACCTGGGCCCTTTCAGTAAAGTCTAAGAGCTTCTGATCCGCTGGTCCACCTAGGTCCTGTTTCAGAGGTGTCCCACATTATTCTAAAGTGAAGATCACAACTGATTAGACAGATCAGCACTTCACTGAGACACAGGATTTAGTTAGACATCTGGGAGGACTCCAGCCTGAAGGTTACTGCTTACTGAAAACCAGACCCAACCAGGTAGTCTCTTTTCAGGATCCTGAGTCCAAGATAGAGAGAAATAATAAAATAACAGTGATATGTGGAAACAAAACAGAGAAAAGATTGTCAGCAGAAGGCAGAGAAGTAAAGTAGTAGAGGGAAGGCACAGTCCTTCAGTAATAATGTACAATCTCAGCCTATTGACAACATCCCTCAGCTGTGAGTGACCCAGTTTATCATGGTCCTCCAGCCTGGCTGCATGGCTGCTGAAGTTGTTCATGTTACTCTATTTTCTTGTGCATTTTGTAAGCATTTCCTATTAACTGGGGCAATTATGGTGTTTTGTTTTGTTTTCTCTAAAAATCAAAATGTACTAAAACATTATTAAAATGGAGGAGAGTTTTATGTTCAAGGAACTGGTCTTTCAAACTAGGTTAAATAAAGGAATTGACTGATCATAAAGATAATTTAAATCATGCTGAAATGGGTTTTATTTGTAATATATTTTTCCAATTTAATAATAGCATTCAGAATAAATAATACAAATGTCTTGGGAATGTGTTATGAGAAAAAATAGTATTTTAACATTATAATTTCACAATAAGGATTATTGTTAAATAGTATTAACTGTTTTGTGTTTATAAATTAGAATCACATAAATCCTGACTCAGAATAGTTTATATGCCACATGAGTTGCAATGCAATTGAAAAAAATCTAGTAATAACCTTTTTAATAAAACCTATATACATGTTTAATACCTTGCTTAATTGACTATATATTTATCTGTAGGTCTTAATCACAGTGTTTGCTGAAACTAAAATTGCTCAGCTCCATAATCTACTTACATAAAAATTTATAAATTATTTTACAAGCAGTTATTTGTTTTTAATTCTCTTCTCCTAGATTGCATTCATTATTGTGTGTAAGCTAATCTGAAATAACACATTTTATAAGCACATGAAACAACTGGTCAAATGGGTAGTAACTTTTATGACACTATTAGTTGGTCTTTGAGCAATTTATTCTGACATTAGATGATAATAATATAATGATTATACTTCATCTAAATTTTTATGTCTGTATCTTATTTATTTCATACATTCTTAAAACTGTATGATGCCCAAGTGACTTTTGATCAAGTTGTAAATCATTTCATTGATGATAATAAAGGAATCAGGAAACCCTTTCTAATCATTTTGACAACCTCGCAACAGCATAAAGCAATGGTTGTCAAAGACTAAGATAGAGAAAAGGAGTACATATCTTAAGTAGTGTTACAATTGAATTGACAAAGTAGTTGAAATTAGTCTGAGTTGCTTTAAGAAATGACAAGCTACTCCTACAGTTATCAAAAAATATATCACAGATAACTTCATACTTCTAACAGAGTACAATGACTTATTTCAGGTAATAGGAGAATCAAATATTAATTTACTTTTTTTTTTAATTTTTAGCAGCATTAGTTTATGGATTTTTCATAGTCTGTCATCTCATATCATTTTTACCATTATTTCAAACAACAATTTTTTTTTAATTTATTCTTAGAGAATAATTTGCTTTACAATATTGTATTGGTTTCTGCCATACAACAATGAATCAGCTAAGTCCTGTCTCTCTTGAATCTCTCTCCCACCCCCATCTCATCCTACCCCTCTAGGTCGTCACAGAGTACTGGGTTTGAGCTCCCTGTGTTATACAGCAACTTCCCACTAGCTATTTATTTTGCATATGATAATGTATGTTTCAGTGCTACTTTTTCAATTTTTCCAAGCCTCTCTTTCCCTCACTGTGTCCACAAGTATGTTCTCTATATCTGTGTTTCTCCTTCTGCCCTGAAAATAGGTTCATGAGTACCATTTTTCTAGATCTCATGACATGAGTTAATATACTATACCATATTTGTGTTTTCTTTCTGACTTCACTCTGTATAATAGGCCAGTTTACATTTTTTTGAATGATTTTTCAATATAACTTATTTAAAAATTGAGCTTTTCAAATTGATAAGTGGAGATTTTTCTTTCATTATACTGTTATTATATATGCTGTAACCTGCATGTGTGCTTTCTCATTCTTACGTTGATTAGGTTGCAATGTTTTATGAAATTAACATAAATTTTATTATTATAGTTTTATAATATATTTTAAATTTTAGACAAGGGAAAATTCGTGCTTATCAATTAAAAAAATCTTAATATTTATATTATTATTTGGATTGTTTCGCCAAAAGTTTTCACTTTCATCTCATGTTCAAAGGATTTGTTAATAAAATAAGCCACTCATTATATACAAATAAATAATATGAATATTTATTAGAGAATTATCTAGTTTGCTTTCAATATACTAACATTAAAAGAAAAAAGAAATAGAAACAGCAGAGGATATATCCCCAAATTGAATGTTGACCAAAATCCAGACTTAAACATTGCTGGAAAGTCCAGCATCACAGCACATCTGGAGACCCAACTGGGAAAAGGTCCCATGAAGGAGACTTCAAATTGCAGTTTCTGGTTCCCATTTATAATCCCAGGATGCAAATTGATATCATCTTCAATCTGTGAACAAATTGCAAGCCTGGTTTCATGTTAATGCTGTTTGTTTTGTCTCCTAAAACTTGGAATATTGTTAAGCCTGCAGCTTGGTTGGCTAGCCTCCTCCAGGGGCTCAAGAATCTCAAAATTCTTTCTTATCTTAATTCTTTCCCATCTTATGTATGGTGCTGCAGGTCTTGCATTCACAGCAGGCAGTCACTCACAGTCAGGGCAGTGTCCAGGCAGATTAGAAGCAAGGTCAGGGGCCTGTTCTGCTTTGTCTCTGAAGCCTAAACGAGACTATTTATTTAATTTCCCTAACAGATATTTAGAATTTTTATTGCTATTTTCAGAAAAATTATTTTAATCAAATATCTGGACACCCCATGGCACAATCGAACTGACAGAGAAAATTAACTATCACAAGTCCACCTCTTGTCAACTTGGCACCATTATACATCTCCTTAAATTATAATTAGTCTCCAAATAAAGACAATAACAAAGTTGTGGCTCTGATTGTTATGATGCAACTATCCGGTATACAACAGAACACATGCTAACCCCTCCCCCAGAAGAAGTAAAGAACTTGAGTCCTATTTACTCTTCTTGATACTCCATAGCCTCAATGCTATGATGTAAAATTAGCAATACTCACATGATGTCTTATGGTAAATAGTAAGGAATAATAGAGTGAAGAAAACAAAGATATTTACATGCAAATATATTCATAACAAAGGAACTTCCCAGGTGGCACAATGGTAAAGAATTTGCCAGCCAAAGCAGGAGACACAAGAGACTTGGGTTTGACCCCTGGGTCAGGAAGATCCCATGGGCTAGAAAATGGCACCTGGATCCAGTTATTACCTGGAAAATTCCATGGACAGAGAAGTCTGATGGTACAATCCAGGGAGTATCAAACAAACAGTTGGACACGACTGAGCGACTAAACACATATTCATAACTGAACACATATTCATAATAAAATGAGGACAAATGGCAATTAAAGTCCTCATTTCAATAACAGGCCCTGTGGTAGTATTTGTAACTACCTTCTCCCACTATTTGCTCTGTATTTCTTTTGCTTTCACTCTATAAACCCCTCAGATGGTCACTGCTCTTTCTCTGGTAATCACGTTTTCATTCTTACAAGGTGCAAGTCTTCAGTAGTTCTGCCTGAATTGAATTGTGGCAATTTTCCATTAACCTTATTCAGAGAGAAAGACGCTAAGGGATCTGTATTCCAAACCTACTCCTTCACCTCCACTGTGGAGCAGTAGTCCGCTCCCCTTTGGTAGTCAGGATCAATTACTCTAGCATGAACAAAAGCTCACTTCTTTGCCTTTGAAAGTTATGAGGATTCCAAAGTGGTCAGGTAACTGTTTTAACTTGCAGTGCAGTGGAACCATTCGTTGTGTCTCCTCGCCGAAGCATAACTCCCTTTGCATCTAAGATCTCTGGGCTGAACTGGTAAGGCATACATTTGCAAAAAAAGGAGGAACAAATTTTGCTAACAGGTCATTAGTGGTAATAATGATGTCATTCCCAGTTCCCCTGATTCTGTACCTATAACTCCTGGTGATGAGAGACACAGTACGCTAATTCAGAGCACATTGTCTTCTGGAGAAGCTTGCCCCAGGCCTGCAGAGTAATGCTGCTTAGCTGGTACAATACTTAAGTCTTCGATAAGCCACTCTGTCATTTCACCTCACCCGCTGCCTCAGGATATGGGGAGGCTGGCAACGTCAGTGGATCCCATGAGCATGAGCCCACTGCAGCATTTCATTTGCTGTGAAGTGCAATCCTTGATCAGAAGCAATGCTGTGTGGAGTATCAAGATGAAAGTTAAGTCATTTTCTTTTTTTTTTTTTTGACTTAAGAGAACAGAAATTTGGAGGAGGACAGAAGTGCCAGAGTAAAAGTGGCAGCAGGGTTGGGTTTTCTCCGAAACCACTATGGAGGAGTCTTACCTTCCTTCTTCCAGTTCTTGTGGTTCTAGGCATTCCTCTGCTTGGGGCCACATCACCACAATCTCTGCCTCCATCTTCATGGGGCCTTCTCTGTCTTTTCCATGTGGTCTTTTCCTTTTCTGTCTCTTTTAAGGACAGCTAAGTTATTTATTTTTATTTATTTATTGATTGATTGATTTTAAATTCATGGGTAGTAGCATTGTCAGAAGCACAGTGTGCAGGGGGCAAAAAAAAAAAAACACATCCAGATTAATTATCTGTTATAGTAAAAACTAAATACTGCCCTTCTATGATGGAAATAATTCACTGTAATCAACCTACCACCAGTTGGCTGGATGAGCAGCCCTGTAAATTGTGCCGTATCAGGGACTTGAGGTTGGTCGGTGCTGCTGACAGACTGGGACTTGTCGGGAGCCGCGATAGGCATTACTGACAAAATGGAGGCACGGCCCCAACCCCCTCTCCTCATCCTGCAGGCACGGTCCTGGGATGAAGGAGTTAGGTCTTGTGATTCTGACTTGTCTTTTCCTTCCTCCGGTTGAGTTGGCTGGAAAGAATATTATAATCCATAATGTTAACTACTGACATTTGTTCAAGGATCTTTACAAAGAATGCTCCAGGATGAGCACATAGGCTGCAGCCTGAGGCCATGGGAAACATTGTTATCTGAAACCTGCCTGTAAGGGGAATGTTTATGGCAAAAGAAGTTTGCTGAGTTTAGGGGTTAGGAATAATGAAGAATAGTTAGAAGCTAAAGGTTTAAGGTATGTTGTAGTGTTGGCATATTTTACTATAGCTTATGGAAACTAGATATTTTAGAGATACTAATAGCTAAAAGCCTTTTTAGGAGATGATGAGCTTAAGTTACTAGGGGATAGCAGGATTTAAAGAGATAAGAAATAAACTGAGGAATGTAATATACAGCCCAGAGACAAACTTGAGTTACAATGTTATCACAAGGACACTTAAGAGGGAACTCTGAAGGACAACAATGATTTATGGAGACAGTAAATATGGGTGAGGGGAAACTGAATATGTCATACCTCTGACCTAATGCTTTTGTAAAAGTATAAAAGAAAACCTGATGCTTAAAATAAACATGAAGCCCAGTGCTTTGAGCGAGAAACTGCATCATTTTCTCCGCCGAGATGCAGTCCAAATGAGTGAGAGGCTGCATCATTTGCCGACCCCGTTCATCCCTTCAGGGCGATTCCCTGGCTGCCGGAGCTGGACTCCAGCAGGGACTCAGCTGTGGCCATAGACAGTCAACAGACGTCCATGTTTCTGGGCCCACGCCTCACCTCCATTTCTGCCATCATGACCACTTTGTCCATGAGCCCTCTGGGTGATGACAGGGTGGCTGGGGAAAGAGCTGACTGGTGTCTATCCACCTGATTATTAAAATCCTCTCAAGCTTTGGTGAGCATTCATGTGGGACACAAATATATTCACGTTTTTTTGTCTGCTTAGAGAGACATAGTTGCATTTCTCTTACCCAAATACTCTTGTTACCAATTTTCCAGATGTGCTCCTTCCAAGTCCCTAACTATTAAATCACCCTTTTGGTCATGGTATGTGACTCAGTATGTAATCACATGTATGTCCATTTCTTCTTCCCAGTAAAGTGAATAACTAGGTCCTGGGCTCAATTCTCCATCCACTGAAAGGATTTTCCCTCCACACTCCCTTTCAGTGACATCCCATAAAGGGGCCATAGCACAGCAGCTGTCCACTTCCAAGTGGTCCCTGCATAGCACGCAGACCTATCTGTAAAGCAAGCCTGAGTCTTATCCTCCTCTGTTGACTGACCATGGGGAGCTCCCCATGGGGTCATAGGTGCTGGGTCAGGCAGAGAAGTGGAGAAGGCAATGGCACCCCACTCCAGTACTCTTGCCTGGAAAATCCCATGGACAGAGGAGCCCGATAGGCTACAGTCCATGGGGTCGCTAAGAGTCGGACATGACTGAGCGACTTCACTTTCACTTTTCCCTTTCATGCACTGGAGTAGGAACTGGCAACCCACTCCAGTGTCTTTGCCTGGAGAATCCCAGGGACGGGGGAGCCTGGTGGGCTGCCGTCTATGGCATCGCACAGAGTCGGACACGACTGAAGCGACTTAGCAGCAGGGAGAGAAGGCAGGAGTGAACAGAAATGGGCGCTACAGGTATTTGGGCCACTTTATCTATTTACTTGTGCCTTCAGGGCCTGACAAGTGTCAATCACATGTAAATCGCTTCCGTTAGATGACGGAGCACTGACGGACACGCCCCACCTCATGGCTTGGTGCAGCAGACAACACCCTGTTCACGGTGAGCAGTCCAGGTCATGTGGTAACTCGGTGGCCCATGGTTCAGCATTCAGTCTTTACTAAAGCTCAGCAGCGACCCAGGAGTTGTTTCTCAAAAGAAAAAATAGCTATTTACAGAAGATAGCAGGCCTTTTTTCTAAAATCCCAAGGGCCTGGACTGGGATGCAATTGGAGGGGCCTGTCAAAGCATTAAAAAGCAGCGTTACCTCCATGACACTTTAAGCATCACTTGATCTGCTGGATCTCTTGGCCCAAGGTGGGAAGCAGATTGTCCAGCAGCCTGGACCTGGTGTAGAGCCCTCTCTTGTTCTGTGCATGCACACTTAGTTGCTTCAGTCATGTCTGACTCTTTGCAACCCTATAGACCTAAGCCCACCAGGCTCCTTTGTCCATGAGATTCTCCAGGTAAGAATACTGGAGTGGGTTGCCATGCCCTCCTCCAGGGCATCTTCTAGAACAATGGATCAAACTCACATCTCTTATATCTCCTGCACTGAGCTACACTCAAAAATAGCGACTTCTCAAGTCATGTGGTAGTTGGAATGAGATGACATCTTCAGGACAGGAATAAGTTACCTCTAAAACCCAAAGTCTTCCTAGGTGCTGTGCCTCTTTTGGTTGTAGAAAGGGCTGGGTGTAGCCACTTATCCTTCACCTAAAAAGCTTATTGTGCGTAGAATATACTACATGATTTCTACAAATTTCACTGAAGTAGAATTCCTGAGTTTTCATCAGATTTATTTCCCATCTTCTGACTAGCATATACCATACTAATAAGTGCAGAATAGTTTCTAGTTCTTGCTCACTAGGTCCAATCAGCACAATGACATCAATATAATGGACCAGTGTGGCATCTTGTGGATGGAAAACCTGATAAAGTTGTTGGTGAACAGAATTATGACATAGAACCAGAGGGTTTATATACCTCTGGGAGAGGACAGTAAATGTGATTTGCTGGCCTTGCCAGCTGAAAGTAAACTGCTTCTGTTAGTCTTTAATAAAAGGTATTGAGAGAAAAGCATTTTCTAGATAAATAGCTGCATAAATGGTACCAGGGATGTGTTCATTTGCTCATGTAATTAAATCAATCTGTTACCACAGCTGCAATTGAAATCATCACCGGGTTAAGTCTATAGCAATTCCTGTCTTTATTCCAAAACCATCTGTCTTCTGCACAGGCCAGTAGGTGAGATGAATGGGGTGTGATGGGAGGTCCTACCTTAGCCTTTCTCAAATCCTTGATCATGGTGTTAATCTCTGCAATCTCTCCAGGAATTCAGTTTCTTTGGACTTAACTATTTTCCTAGATAGAGTCACCTCTGGTGGCTTCCACTTGAACTTTCCTAAAATAATTGTCCTCATCACACAGTCAGAGAATCAGTATGGGTCTTCTTTTAGCTGCTGAGTTTATCTATTCCAATTAGGCTCC
Source organism: Okapia johnstoni (assembly GCA_024291935.2). Taxonomy (NCBI): domain Eukaryota; kingdom Metazoa; phylum Chordata; class Mammalia; order Artiodactyla; family Giraffidae; genus Okapia; species Okapia johnstoni. The sequence goes on from CM044310.1 coordinate 31,436,147, forward strand.
AGAACTGTGGAAATAACAAGATGGGTGTGGGGCCCACTGGGCCCACTGTGAGATGGACCTAAGATAAAACTCAACTGGTCATCTGACCTCCATAACCCCCACTCTGAGTCACAGTGATGCTTTTGGTCTCCAGGATTTACTGTCAGTTGACAGCCAGCATCCAGTTGTCCCTGAAAATGAGTTTATTTCCTTTTCCCAGATGCACAGTTAACCCTAAGGCTATAGGTCCATTTAGGAAAGGCTGAGAGAAAGATTCACAATATAAATTTGCAGCCTGAAAAGAGACCAGCCTCCCATTAACTCAAAGAATTCTGGGTCTTAAACTGGCTCAAGTCTGGGAGATTAAGGGACCATGACGCTCTGCTTTTATGATTCAGTTTAGACTTTTGCTTACTTGACTTAGGACGTTATTGCTCATACAGATCAAGTAAGAATTTAATATTCTTCCTGTGTATTTCACTGTAGGGAAGCCATGATCAACTAGCCAATATCTCAGGTCTGTGGTTGTTCTGATTGCTTCTCTGGCTCTGCAGCCATTACTATGCCCACCTTGCTTTTGTGTTTGAGTGCTGTAACTTGGCCCCTGCTACCTGGGGATCAAATTACTCTAATTGAATTTAGACTTCCCAGTTCAGTGACTGCAGTTCTCCTGTTATGTCTGGCCTGCAGAGGCCTGCTCTTCAATGATGCAGGAATTACTCTCAAAAGTCATTTTTGCCATGGAAGAGGAGAAAAGTATGTCTTTAAGACTCTCTCAGAAAGGCAGGAGTTAGATGGACTCCAGGCTAGACATTTACAACCAGCCTCCTGTTCACATTTCCTGAGAAAGGAGGCAGGTGGCCTCTAGGATAGATATTTACAATGAGCCCTGTTTGCACTTTGAGATGGAAATAACAGAAATAGTGTAAATAGCTGGTCTTTGCCTCTTAGACACTTTAAGATTACAGCTATGACAGGAACAGAGAGGGGCTAAACCTTGTTTGATTAAAAGATCAATAGGTCACCTATTTCCCATCCTTGGGGCAAGGGAGACACTGCACATGTGCAGAAAGATTCCTTGGGAGTCCGGAAGGAGGGGGCACCACCCCATAATAGGCGATACTAATATCCCAAAGGCCTTTGGGCTGAAATCCATCCTGAAAAAAGTTGCACACAGATGTTGGGGAGGGTGCTAGGTTAGGTGTGGAAAAAGAAACTAGATAACTGGTCAAAGGTAAAGAAAGAACTGCCCTATATAAATGACTTAACTCCCTCTTTACTGCCCTATAGAGAGGACACCCACATCTGTTCTCTGTAGGTTTGTATCTCTGCCTTGCTTTTATATTAGACAAAGAGTTTCTCTGTGTGGGCTTCCCTGATAGCTCAGTTAGTAAAGAATCTGCCTGCAATACAGGAGACCCCGGCTCAATCCCTGGGTCAAGAAGATCCACTTGAGAAGGGAAAGGCTACCAAGTACAGTATTCTGGCCTGGAGAATTCCATGGACTGTATAGGCCATGGCGTTACAAAGAGTCGGATACAGCTGAGTGACTTTCGCTTTCTCTATGTGCTCTCTCAGCTTGCATGTGTGTGTTAGTTGCTCAGTCGTGTCAGCTGAGTGACTTTCACTTTCTCTACGTGCTCTCTCAGCTTGCATGTGTATGCTAGTTGCTCAGTCATGTCTGACTCCCTGCAACCCCATGCACTATAGTCTGCCAAACTTCTCTGTCCATGGAATTCTCCAGGCAAGAATACTGGAGTAGATTGCCATTTCCTTCTCCAGGGGCATCTTCCTCACCCAGAGGTTGAAGCTGGGTCTCCTACATGGCAGGCAGATTCTTTACCATCTGAGCTACCTGGGCTGTGTCTCTAATAATAAACTTTGTACCTGGTATTAACACTTTGCCTCTTTGACAAATGAATTTTTCAACAGGAGCAAGGACCAGAGAATTTTGCTTTTAACCTCTAGCCCCTGGTGGACTCGCAGCTAGGATTCCTGGTTTTCATTGAGGCTACCCAGTTTCAATTCCTGGGCAGAGAACTAAGAGTTCACTTCTAGCCACCACTCACTGCTGTCTCTCCAAGATCACCAGTGTGAGTGAATAGGTCTTAAATGACAAATCAACTCTAGCATTTTAATCTCCTCAAGCCTTTGTATTCCTTGGCCACCTGATGTGAAGAACCAACTCATTAGAAAACACGCTGATGCTGGGAAAGATTGAAGGCAGGAGGAGGAGGGGATGGTTGGATGACATCACCAACTCATGGACATGAGTTTGAGCATGCTCTGGGAGATAGTGAAGGACAGAGAAGCCTGGTATGCTGCAGTCCATGGGGTCGCAAAGAATCAGACATGACTGAGTGACTGAACAACAGCAATAGAATTCAAGCAAGATAGGTCCAGCATGTCTAATTTTCTCATAGTGGGTATATGATCTGGCCACTCAAGATGGCTGTTCTCTTGTCTCTGTCCATCCCTTGTTGACCAGTCCCTGCTTCATCTACTTGCTATGCACATGACTGACCTACCTGCATACTTGATCCAGGTACGCAGCTAGTGATTGTTCCCAATAGCTTATCAAAAGGACAGTGAGAGTTGTCCCCTCTGCTGGTTTCCCTCACAACCAGTGGGCCAACCTGATGTCAATCCCCCTATAACTGGTGAGCTCTCCCTGCACCTGGGAGTGAAGACTGCTGCACTGTCCTGCTGCTGCAGTTATCCAGGCCCTATTCCAGGACCTTGCATGTTAGATCCCCTCACCCATTAAACTAATGATGTCTCTGTTGCTGACACTAGGCTCTTTCTTTGGTCTTGAAGCTGGGCAAGCACAGGGCTTGCAGGTCCGTGGGGTGCAGCCCAGCAGTGGGACACTTTTTGATCCAAGTTTTAGTCAACCAGCCAGGCAAGCTATACATACCTTCCTAACTCTGAGCTGTGACATCAAGGCAGCATTTCTTCTTAGTGAGCGTATATCAGTAAATTCAGCCTGATCGAACTTACTTTCCTACCATTATTCCACATGCTTAATTTCCCACACGTGTTCTCTAGAATTTGTCTGTGTAAATGAGAACACTCAAGTAGTTATCTAACTTACATACATGATTATGGAGGCTGCAGAGATTATGATTATGAAGGCTAGGAGAGCCAATGATGGAATTCCAGGCTGAGTCCAAAACTGAACACAGAAGACTAATGACTCAGCTTGAAGACAGTCAGGGATAGACAACAAATTCTCCTTGATGTTGTCTTTTGGGATCTATTCAGGCCTTCAATGAATGGGATGAAGTCCACCTACATTGGGGAGGGCAATGTGCTTTACTCAACCTACAAATTCAAAAATTAGTCTCATCCAGAAACACTTTCACCAATATACTCTGAATAATGTTTCAGCAGACACTTGGGTGCTTCCCAGGTGGTACAGTGGTAAAGAATCTGCCTGCCAATGGAGGAGATGCAAGAGATATAGGTTTGATCCCTGGGTAAAGAAGATTCCGCTCCAGGAAACAGCAACTCATTCTAGTATTCTTGCACATACACACAAATACTTAGGCACCTTGGACCCATTCAAGTGGAAACATGAATCAAAAGATTGTCACTAGTGAGATATAAATACCATCGCATTCTCAAAAGATGGTATATTATCTGAGTATAAACTCAATTTATCTTTATTTATGTTTGTCTTAGTATTTTCCTAAAATTTTCTGAGTTGTATGTTTTTCTCAAGGATATTTCAGTTTTATAACATCAAAATCTAGATTCTCTGTTTGTTAAAATATTTTCTGTCCTTGTATACTTGGCAGGCAAAATAAGTACCTCAGAAAATATTTACAAAGTTAGAATTGCCTAAATCTAACTCTTGGAACTAGGATTTCTGAAATTCTTGTTACACTGTTTATAAATATTTTCTTTGTTCTTGATATTCTATAGATTTAATATAACTAGATTATATTTTAAATATACTGTTTCACAATTCTTGCATGTTGTAATTCTAAGGTCTCACTGTTTTTTTTAGTATTGTAGTATTTTTAATTTTTTTTTTTTTAATTTTGTTTAGTCTTTTCTCCTGGAAATTTTATGCAACATATTTTCAAGTCTTTCAACCAAGTGTCTGCATCTTTTAAATTTCTCATATTTAGTCTATTTCTCTGATTTATTCTGAATGAAGTTTTCAGCATTCATGTCCAATTAATTTTTTTTTTCTTCACTGGGTTCATCCCAGAATTAGCTACATCTATTGAGTATTTTAGCATGATAATTATATTCCTCTATTTATTTCAATTAATTATTTTGTATGTCTATTTGGTTTTGGTTTATATAATTTGTTTTCTTTGATTATTTTTATTTTTTTATAGATATTTTTCTTCCTTCCTTTCTACTGAGGGTCTTCTTTATACTTATTTTTAACATCTTTTGAGAATGCGATGGTATTTATATCTCACTAGTGACAATCTTTTGATTATTCAGCTTACAGTGGGCCAGGCCCTATTACATACACTTTCTTAAAATGTATTCATTTTGGTCTCACAAAATCCTATGAAGTAGGTAGAGCTAAAAAATAAATTAATTTAAAAATAAAATAAAAAATAAAGCCTGTTTTGAAATAGAAGCTATTTCTTATGTTTAATTGCTTCTATTATTGTTGCTACCACTATAATATTTACAAACATATTTGTTTTATTAAAAACCCATATATTAGAAATAATAACAATAATAATTTGATAAATTAATTATAGATGCTTTCTCAGTTGAATAATGATTAGAAGCTTAAAGAAGTATTTGAATACGTCTATGGCTGTTTCTAATTTATGGAAAATGATTTTTTCAGTGTGGTTATGATCAGAATGTTTATGATACCCGACTAAGTGAAGAGTTTATAATTACTAACCATATTTGTAAGATAACCAATAAGCATTTAATAAATCTGTTTTTTAAATAAGTATTGCATAGATTGAAATACATATATAAGAAAACGAATGGGATAAAAATATTGTAATACTAATTTTGGAGAAATAAATATTGTTATAAATTGTCTATTTTTTTTTAAAATTTGTCTTTATGTTTTGAACACCAGTAAAATCTTTTGCTTTAAATATATTAGTGTGGTTTAACAGCTAATTAATTTAAATTTAGAAAGTCTTTCTGTCTATATTATAAGCTTGTTCTCAATTACTTACTGAATTAAATAAGATATAAGAAGATACGAGAACTTAAAATTTATAGTTTCATTACTTGGAAAAACTAAATCTAAAAACGTAGAAAAATTCACATTAATCATTTAGTTTCAGCACATAAATATAAATGGATTGGAACTAAAATTCACTTCAAACTGTAAGTAATAATTACCCAGAAACACTGCATGAGCTTCATTAAATCTTATGTTTAATAAAAATGAGGAGCACAAGGGACCTGCCCAAATCGGCACAAATAAAAGGATTACCAGTATCTAATCACTATAAAATGGTGATCATAAAGCTTCACTTCAGAGCATTTTCAAAAACTGAAATCAGGGAAGATGATCTTGAAATTGAAATGTGATTTTCAGGTTGACAGTTGCTTTAACAAAATGCAGCTAATTTTTATGCAGCTGTCTTTTCATGTTTTTTTTCTATGTATAACAAATTAGTAAAGAAAAAAGAGTAAAGGAGTTATTGAAAACTTCAATAGCATTCAGTATTTTTGTTTAATACAGGAGCATTTTCAAATGTCAGTAATTTTTTATGATTTCTCATTTTATATGATTCATGCTATTAAACAACATCTTTTAAGAAGTCACTTTGGAAAAAACATCTCTAGTTTTCAGAGGATAAGGTGCACAAATCTTGTTTCAGGCAATGGAATCTATATTCCTGATTCTCTATGTAGAATGAACCAGAGAACTTAGCACATTTACAGACAAATTGGAGGTTCTGAAAAACTTTTCTGTAAATTATTAGAGAATATATATTTAGCTTTAAGTTATATTTGCTTAATTTAGTGAGTCATTCAAGTGATATAAAGCTTATTCTTTTTTTTTTATTGGTATAAAATTGCTCTAAAATGTTGTGTTGGTTCCTGCTTGTACAAAAATGTGAATCAGTCATAGAAAAGGGATATATATATATATATATAATATATATATATATATCCCTTTCCTCTTCAGCCTCCCTCTACTCCCCTTTATTCCACCCCTCTAGGTCATCACAGTGTGCCAGGCTGGGCTCCTTGATTTTATACCAACTTCCCAATAACTATCTATTTTATACATGGTAGTGTATATATGTCAATGTTACTTTCTCAATTCATCGCACCTTTACTTTCCCCTGCTCTGTCCACAAGTCTTTTCTCTACTGGGTTCATTAGTACCGCTTTTCTAGAATCCATATGTGTGTGTGTGTGTGTGTGTGTGTGTATGTTAATATGCAATATTTGTTTTTCTTTTTTTGATTTACTTTACTGTGTATAACAGGATCTAGGTTCATCCACCTCACTATAACTGACAAATTCATTTCTTTTTATGGCTGAGTAATATTCTGTTTTATATAATTTACCAAAAATTCTTTATCTATTCATTTGTTGATGGACATCTAGGTTGCTTCCGTGTTCTGGCTATTGTGAATAGTGCTGCAGTGAACACTGGGATACATGTGTCTTTTAGAATCGTGTGTTTTTCAGGGTATATGCCCAGTAGTGGGACTGCTAGGTCATATGGTAGATTTATTCCTAGTTTTTTAAGGAATCACCATACTGTTTTCCATAATGGCTGTATCAGTTTACATTTCAAACAACGGTGCAAGAGTGTTCCCTTTCCTCCACATACTCTCCAGAACTTATTGTTTACAGATTTTTTAATGATGGCCATTCTGACTGGTGTGAGGTGATACCTCACTGTAGTTTTGATTTACATTTCTCTGATAATGAGCATATTTAAAAGCAGAGACATTACTTTGCCAACAAAGGTCCGTCTAGTCAAGGCTATGGTTTTTCCAGTGGTCAAGTATGGATGTGAGAGTTGGACGGTGAAGAAAGCTGAGCGCCGAAGAATTGATGCTTTTGAACTGTGGTGTTGGAGAAGACTCTTGAGAGTCCCTTGGACTGCAAGGAGATCCAACCAGTCCATCCTAAAGGAGATCAGTCCTGGGTGTTCATTGGAAGGACTGATGTTGAAGCTGAAACTCCAATACTTTGGCCACCTCATGGGAAGGGTTGACTCATTGGAGAAGACCCTAATTCTGGGAAGGATTGGGGGCAGGAGGAGAAGGGGACGACAGAGGATGAGATGGTTGGATGGCATCACCGACTCGATGGACATGGGTTTGGGTAGACTCCGGGAGTTGGGGATGGACAGGGAGGCCTGATGTGCTGCGATTCATGGGGTCACAAAGAGTCAGACACGACTGAGCGACTGAACTGAATTGAATAATGAGCAATGTTCATCATCTTCTCATGTGTTTATTGGTCATCTGTATATATTTGGATAAATGTGTGTTGAAGGCTTCTGCTCATTTTTTGATTGGGTTCTTTGTTTATGTGATAAATAGCTGTATGAGCTGCTTATGTATTTTAGAGATTAATCCTTTGTCAGTTTCTTTCTTTGCAATTATTTTCTTCCATTTGAGGGCTTTCATTTCAATTTGTTTATAGTTTCTTTGTTGTGCAAAGAGTTGAGTTTTATTAGGTACCACCTATTTATTTTTGTTTTTATTTGCTTTAGGATCATACCGTTAACACATATTGCTTTAGAGCTTTATTAATGTGATAACTATGTCAAGATTTAAATTTTAGAGTCTCTTTTCATGCTAGAATATATATTGCTTTTTGATAGACATAAGTTTAAAAAAATATGAAATCATCAATTGCCTAGTGCATACTTCTGAAAATACTTGACAACAATTATACAATTTCATTAAAAAACAGTGCCCACTATGATTGGAGTCATTCTTACTGTGGGGAATCTATGTATTCCTATTATATAGCTGATTATAGTTGAATACCACATGGATTTTCAGCAACTTAATAACTCCTAAACATAAAATTTAGGAAATACAATTGGGTGCAAAGAGTCTACAGGCTTCTATAAGAAATAAGAACCTAGTACAAAGTTAACATATTGGCAATGTGGATAAACTTCTTTAATTAAAAAAAAGAACACTCAGAAGGACTTTAAAGATGATGGAGTAAGACAAGGAGACCACCTTTCTCCCCACAAATACATCGAAAGTACTTCTGTGTGTGGAACAACCCTTAGAGAACATCTTCTAACTGCTGGCAGAAACTTCCAGACTTCCCAACAGGCAAGCTAATCTCCACAGATTGAGGTATGGCAAAATATATAAGAAAAAAAAAGAAAAGACAAAGAATTTGAGATAGGGACCTGTGCCTCTGGGGGGGAGCTGTGAAGGAGGAAAGATTTCTGCACACTCAGAAATCCCCTCACAGTTGAGAACGAGGAGGGTGAGCTTTGAAATCTCAGAGGGGAGCACAGTAACAGATACTCATAAGGCAAAATGGAGATAATTCACCACAAAAATCAGTTCCAGCCAGCACCTCCTAGTTGAGATATTATTTGAACACCCACTGTGGTGAGTGGGGTCTGAGTGCTGTGGCTCAGGCATCAAGGGTTGGACCCAGGGAGACTAGGGTTGACTGTCATGAATATACTCTGAGGGGGCTAGTACAACACAGCTGAGGCAGTCCAAGGAAAGGCCTAGGCCTGTCAGAGAGGCATGAGAGCATTGTCACAGGACATTGTGTGCTCAAGCCCTGTGTGTCTAACTCTGTGCTCAAGCAGGACACAGGACCTTGCCTTTTGGAGAACCATAGGTGGGACGTGCGATTGCTGTGGACTACGACCCCAGAGCTATTAATAGATATGGCAAGCCAAAGCTGCCTCCGAGGTTGGTGAGAGTGCCAGAGTTGAGACTAGCCACCAACTGCAGTTTGTGATCTCAGAACACAGACTGGTTGGCCACCACTGAAGCATGTGCATGTGCAAGAGGCAGATGACAAGACCCTGCTGTGGTCCTGCCTGCATCTTAGTGGTCGGAGCTACCACCAAGCTGTGAGCAGGCACAGGGCAATGCCACATCTTCCTGGGAGCCTATGCAGCTTGTCTATGCCAAGGTCTAACAACACAGGACTAATTCCCCTGGGGGAAGACCCTCCTCAGATTGTAGCAACTTTCCGCAGACCTGGGCCACAGCAGGCACTTGGTGCACATGCCAGTTGTGTCTGCCATATCCCTCCAACTCCCCAGCCCAACTGAGCTTATGAGACACAGCAAGCAGCTGCTTTCCCCCCTCTTGTCTGAGTAGGGAACAGACGCTAGAGAGCAGCCTACAGAGTAAGGCCAAAATTAAAGCTGAGCACCAGGGACTGTGACCAAAGAAAAGAAAAGGAATGCCCTCCTGCACCCACAGGTGCAACAGATTAAATCCCTGCAATTAATTTGAGACTTTGGACTTGGGGGTAGTTGTGAAATTTGGAAGCAAGCAAAAGCTGCAGTAAGGGCAGATCTAAGACTTGTGGTTTGACTCCACAGCACCCACAGCAGGTCCAGAGACCTTCCTAGAAATACTTGGAGGAGCTCTTCAAAAGGCAGATTGTTTAGAGCTCACTATGAGGTGAGGACAATGGAGGACACAGGAGGACATTCTCCTTACTATGCCTCTCTATATATACTTTTTTTTTTCCTTTTTTGTATTGTTCTACTGTTCTTTTTTTTTAAAATCATTCTTCTATTTTTTAATTACTTTTTCTTTTTAAATGCTTTAATTTTAAATAAATTTATTTTCCTATTTTTACAGTATTCTTGCTATATTGCATTCCCCCACCCCATGCCCCCCCCTTTTTTTTATTTTTGCTAGTCTATTTTTTACTATTTGTTTTCACTTATGGGTTTGTTGATTGGCTTGATTGCTCTTTTTTGGTTCTTGCTTTTATTCTGGTTCTTGTTATTATTTTTTTTCTTTTCTCTCTTCTCTGAGTATGTGAATTTCTTTGGGTGTTCTCCTCTGTTGAGTGTTGCTTTCATGATTCAAATTGGGGCTTTGTCTGTCCTTTCCTTTTTTGTTGGTATGTTTATTTAACTTTTGAAATATGCCAAATATATGTAAATGAAAATTAAACTGACCTAACTTCCCAAGAGACAAAATTAATCACTGTCTTCTGTTTGTTATATTAATTGTAAACTTTTTCCTATGTTTTCATGTAGAATTTTTAGGTTAAATTTGTACATATGTGTGTGTATGTGTTTATTTGTAAGTGATAGTTCTCTCTACCTCATACAAAGTGCCAGTGATCATAAGTTTAGTGAGATTTCTCATCTTCTACCCCTGTATCTCCTCATGTATTTCTTTTTCCATTTACCTTAAGACATCTTCAAGTGTCCGCCGTGTACACAGTGATATATGTGGAGGAATTATCTTTTTACACACTGCAAAGTTTACCCATATACTGTTTTCTTCTTCTGGTCATCTTGCTGTCATTCACTACTACAGCTTCTTTCAGTATCAATAGTCTTTAAAGGCATTGGCTGTATCCACTTGTCAGTGCTATCCATTTCCCATTCAACTTTTCATTGGCACAACTTCTCATTGAGTGGGTATTGAATTTCTCCAAATTTATTCTCTTTGAGGCAGATGTAAAATTAGTGGTCTTCTCATATCATATCACTCATTGTGATTGGAACTAGAGCAGTGATATCTCTTCTCTAGTTTTATATTGCATATCACTAGCATTGTGATTGGAACTAGAGCAGTGATATCTCTTCGAAGACATAGCCAAAATTTAATTAATTAAAAAAAAATAGATAACCAACAAGGAGTTACCATAGGCAGCTCTTTCTACCTACTTCTCCCATTGCCACCATGAGCTGATTTTGGAGATCTGTGACTTGCCATGCTCTCCATTTATTTTGTCCCAGTGTCATGGACACAATCTTCCTCTGCTTCATCAAAACCCTCAATGTATTTCCATCATTGAAATGGGTTTGAAGGGTCCAAATATCTGCCAATCTGTGAAGATATGCCCAAATCCCATTGGTGGTCCAGGCATAGGTCTATCTGGAATATACATCAGATTGCAGCATCTAAGTCAACCCCTTTTCTCAAGGATCTTTCAGAAAAACTTACTTTTTGTAATATTCTAACCGCAATTTGGTCATTAATTTGTGTTAGCATTATTTTTAACATTATTTTAACTTTGTAAGTAATAAAATCTATTGGTATGCATTGAAACGTCTTTGTTTTATTTTATATTAAAACATTACACTCCTAATTTGAAGCTTAATAAATATTTACCTTTCCTTTTATATTTTATTGCTTTGTATTTATCAATTTCATTCATCTTCCATTTGATATCTGCTGAAATGGAATTACAGCTTAATATACTTTCTACATGTTAAACTTGGCATGGCAAAACCTTCTAAAGGTACTGTGATGGCAACAGGGCTGTCAGACATAGGTATAAATATTATAAATATTAGTGACTCATAAGTTCCCAAGTGAATCTTAAACCTATAGGGGAAAACACATGTAAAATACAAACTTACAAAAATATTAAGTAATGCCCAATGTGATCATTTTTGCTATTACTATTTTTAATACAGTAAATCCCCTGCATATGAACAAGTTCTGCTCCAAGAGCATGCTCCTAAGTCCAATTTGTTACTAAGTCTAATGAAATTAGCCTAGGTACCCAACTAATGCAATCAGTTATATAGTACTGTATTGTATTAGGTATATAATAATTTTCATACAAATAATACATAAAAACAAACACACAAAATAAAGAGAACATTTTTTAATCTTACAGTACCTTAGAAAGCAGAGCAATACAGTACAACAGATGGCATACAGGAGATGGCATTGAGTGAACTCTTCAGTTCTTCAGATACCTCTTCCTCTTGTCTCTCTTCATCATTTTCCTCGGCCTCCAATTCTATCAGGTCTTTATTAGTAAGTTCCTTGTGTTGCACAGCAAAGAGTTCAGTGTTATAAGAATGAATGATCTCTATCAGCTTTTCACCTCACTCCACTCTTTCAATTATTCTCACTTTTGGTTTCATTGTTATCACTTGGTGCTTCTTAGCAGTACCAGCTGTGTTACTACTTTTACGCTTGATTCCAGACATCCTGGGGTTAAAATAAAGATACTGCACTACTGTACTCTGTACAGTACTGTAAAGTACACAAAAGCACAACCACTTGTAAAGAATGCACACATGTGATAGTGTATGCCCGACATGTGAACCAACTTATGTGATTGGCCATGAAAATGCACATTATCATCTTTGAAAGTTTGCAACTTGAAGGTTCGTATGTAGGGGACTTACTGTGTTTAATGTTTGTCAAGTACTTTCTGTGAGCCTCACACAAGGAAGACCCATAATCAACTTTACTAATTAATATAAGAGCTAGGAAAGAGATGTCCCAGAGAAGTATCTGAATGACCATAGCAAGTGCAGTCTCACTGGAATGATGAAAACAGAATCCAAATTAAATTGAGTGGAAGAGTGAGTAGGAAATAAGCAATAGAAACAGAAAATGTGCCCAAAACTTCATAAAAATAAGTTGTTAAATAAATGAGAAAAAAATGTGAACTGGGGAGAACAGAGTCAAGAGAGTGTCTGTTTCTAAAAAGAGAAATAATTTTAATATGCAACAAACATTGGAAAGTAGAATCCAAGTATAAAAAGACAAATGTGTACTCAAAGGCTGTGAGAGAAAATCTATAACTAGATAGCTGGGAATTGGCTACAGGGTCAAAGTCAGGGTCAAAGGAATTGGGTACTCTAAAAAACTAGAGTCATTCATACATTAGAACTGTAGGAGAAGCCTTGGTAAATATATGTTGATTAATTTGTTGGTGTTGACTTGAGCACATTTTGACCAGATCCCTTGAACCTGGATCTGGGATCACCTGGTAAAGGAGTTTGAAAGAAAGACAAGAAGGTTAAGGGTAGTGATTGAGGAGAATCAGTGAGTAGCTTGACCAAGGAAATTGAATTATGGGGGAGTTAATTGTGGGTAGTGACTAACCAGGAGTTACTAGACCTGCAGTTCCTCTGGGCAACATGTTTGCTTTGGGTGTGACTCCGTTACCCTTTAGAAGCATAAGCAGGACATGATTTCAACCAAGGTTGGAATTCTACAGGACAGATGGAATGAAATAGTTGAGAACTTTGTCAAGAGAATCTCAATAATGATGTTAAGGGATGTGGGCAGTAGATAGGAGAATGTAGCTTGACCCCTGAAATGGCTTTTAACATTAATATCCTTAAATATACAAATCATGATTTATGGCAAAAATGATTTATCTAAAAAAGGAGTTGGCCAGTTGAAATAATTAAAGCCACAGGAGAACAGCAAAGATAATCTAGTTAAGGTTATATATGTATGAATAAATTCAACCAAAATGTCAGAAAACCTCCTCTGGAGAACTTGGGAGAATGTGTCCCTGCTATTTAAGAGGGCCTAAAGCTAGTTAATACTGGTGTGATGATTGTTCATCTTTTATAATATGCTCTAACCTTTTATTTTGAGAGATGCTTTAAATAGGAAGCAGTGAATATAGTACTTTAATTAAGCCATCTCTTCTTTACAGCTCTGATCTTATGTTCTAATATATTCTGTGGAGAATGAGCCATACTACAAAAATATTTAGAATCTTCTTTTATTCTGCATTTAAAATATATATATATATATATTTTTAATTTTAGTTTATTTATCTATTTTTTAACTTTACAATATTGTATTTGTTTTGCTATACATTGATGAATCCACCATGGGTGTACATGTTTTCCCCTCCAGAACCCCCCTCCCACCTCCCTCCCCATCCCATCCCTCTGGGTCATCCCTGTGCACCAGCCCCAAGCACCCTGTATCACGCGTCGAACCTGGACTGGCGATTCGTTTCACAAATGATAATTTACATGCTTCGGAATAATTTGTCTCTATGCCACAGCAGAAAATGCTGTTTGTAAAATTTATCAAATTTGTATCAAACATCTTGAAAACAAGTTGGTGTTAAAAAAGTACCAGGAAGAAGATTCATTAAAGTGAAGTCTGTGTGTGTACATGAATAGGGATATGACTATATATGTGAATTCGCACAGATTCTCGACTAGCAATGCACAAGTGTAGTACTAAAGTCAGTATCTTGGTTGTGAGTTAAATAGCTGGAGACACCCCATATTTAAAGCTTAAGACAACAATAGGGCATGATGGTCTTGTGAATAAAGAAATTGCTGTTATTGTTCAGTCGTGAAGTCATGTTTGATTCTTTACAACCTTGTGGGCTGCAGCATGCCAGGCTCCTCTGTCCTCCATTATCTCCCGGAGTTTGCTCAAATTCATGTCTTTTGAGTCAGTGATACTGTCTAACCATCTCATCCTCTGCCACCCCCTTTTCCTTTTGCCTTCAGTGTTTCCCAGAATCAGGATCTTTTCCAGTGAGTTGGCTCTTCACATCAGGTGGCCAAAATATTGGAGTTTTGACTTCAGCAGTTGTAGCTTTGCAAGTTTGCTGCACACTGACTTTTGTTGTTTTTAATGACAGGGAATTGTACAAAAAAATGTCACTCTTGCTTTGTCAGGTGTGATGGAAATAGTTGTGAGGCAGAGAATTCAGCCTGGTTAAGTGCTATCTAATTACTGTTTGTAATTTCAACCACTATCCAGAAAGTGTTATCTTAATCATGCTCATTTTAACAATGATAAAAAATACATTTCTTATGCTATGAAAATGTAGCTTTTTTTTTCTATCAGAAATTTTGAATAGTAGTGTTTATTGCATATGATAAAGATAGAAAATTTGCTGAGAAACAAGATTGTACAAAAATTTTTTGATTGGGTAACACTAACCCATATAAACAAATACAGAACAAGTTGTAAAATAATGTTCATATTAGGTTTTACTTGCATTAAGATATTTTATTTTATAGTGCTTCAAAAATAATAAGTCAATTCAGACAACATGATTATGGAAGGACAACTTTTTACAGAGACAAACAAAAATGTGTTTGCCTGATGCCTCAGGGGAAAAGTCAACTTCCCATGTCCTAGTAAACAACAAAATAATTCAAGTTAAAGCAAAAAGTAGTGCCAATAAAAAATAAACAAGGATGTATTGTGCGATGGGAACTTTGTAGGACTTTATGAGATATAAAACGGGCTGGATCGAACAAATGAAACACCTCACCAGTCTGTTCACAATCGAAAGAAAAAAACTAAAACCAACTGTCAATAGTAAGGGAAAATGTCACCAAATGTCAGAACTAGAACTCCTACAGAATAAAGCAGAACATTTTCCTAGAGATAAAGACTGCTGTGCAAACCTATTGGAACTCTATAAATCAAATTCATGAAAAAGGAACACCTCAGTAGACTAGTATGTCAACATTAATAAACACCATCAAATAGAACATTAGAGAGGGAATGGAAAAAGGAAAAGTAGCAGAACTATTTCCATTTTCTAGGCTTGGCAGCAATATGTTTGTGTGGGCTCTAGAAGGTGGGAGTGAGGAAGAAGAAAAACAGCATTAGGAAAATAAGTAGGTACATAGAATAGGAAAAAAACACTTATCTATAGATGTTGAAACTTTTTTTAAGATGAGCAACTGTGAATAATAGCTACCACATATTGAGCTTGGTTATATGGCAGCAACTCTGCTTGCCATTTATGATTATTTCATGTTCTCCTCACAATAATTTTTTAAATGTGTTACTATTCTCTTTCAGAAATAATAAGACTAGATCAAGAAAACTTATATCAGTTGACCAGTGTCACATAGTAACCAAGTACCTGGAATAAAGAGTCCAACCAGTACACACACAATATTTTAAATGGTAATATATTCACTTGTTCTCTTGTACTGTCATTCTTCTGCTCATCTAATTTATTTTGGTAGCAAAATTGTGATTTTGTACTCAGAGAATTTTAAAAGAAAATCATTGTATATCACAAAATATACAATATGTAAATGGTGATTTTTTTATATAGAAATTATATTACCATATTAAATACTCAACACATAAATCCACATTGCAATTGTGAAATTATGACGGTGATACTGGGTTTCTTTTCAGGTAATAAACTGTATAAGGTGAAAAGTTACCAATTGGATAATTTGACCTGCTGCTGCTGCTGCTGCTAAGTCGCTTCTGTCCTGTCTGACTCTGTGTGACCCCGTAGACGGCAGCCCACCAGGCTCTGCTGTCCCTGGGATCTCCAGGCAAGAACACTGGAGTGGGTTGCCATTTTCTTCTTCAATGCATGAAAGGAAATGTGAAAGTGAAGTCACTCAGTTGTGTCTGACTCTTAGACACCCCATGGACTGCAGCCCACCAGGCTCCTCTGTCCATGGGATTTTCCAGGCGAGAGTACTGGAGTACTGTCCATTGCCTTCTCCAATTTGACCTGAGTAGAAACTTATTTTTGTCCCTATAGAATGACTGATGATTAAGTCACAAGAATTTGACCTCTGGGTGAGATTGTATATTAATCAGTGAAGTCTTAGAAAATATTTTTCAAACTTTAGGGTTTTGTTTCAGCTCTGCTGCAGCTGAGCTATTATTCTCATTATAATTAATCAGAGGTTTAATTGCTTAAGGTTTCTTCATTATGGAGCAATGTCGTTGGCACACAGAGTTATGATTGCTTCTGGATTTATAGTGTTAGAAAGGGCTGCATTCAAATTATCTAAATCACTAGGTAAAATGCATTATCTGTTTTATTTTCTGATTCACATGGATCATATTTACAACATAGTCTCATGGGTGACACCACTCATTACACAGAGCAATTCTAAAATGTTGGAGAAGCAGGAGGGCATATTACCCTAAGGTAGTGTTTCTCAAATCAGGCGGTTCATCTTAGTCACTTAGAAAGTGAAAGGGTTAATCACTCACTCATGTCCTACTCTTTGTGACCCTGGACTGTAGCCTCTGTCCAAGGGATTCTCCAGGCAAGAATACTGGAGTGGGTTGCCATTCCTTTCTTCAGAGGATCTTCCCAGCCCAGGGATTGAACCCAGATCTCCCACATTGCCAGCAGATTCTTTACCATCTGAGCCATGGAATCCATAGAAATACAGTTATCAGATGTACATCCCTACAATTCTGATTCAGCATAGCTGAGAAGGGCCTGGGCATATAATAAGTTTGTAGAACTCTACTTGCTTTGGAAGCATAAATGTTTATGAAAACTATTATTTAAGGACAATATAGAACTTTTGCATGTCAAATAGAGTAAGGTATTTAATTCAACAAATAAATAACAATGACAAAAAAAAAAACCTACAAAATATTTCTGATATGCTGCCTGAACTTTGATTTCTAGAATGAGACTGACAAAATGCTGGAGGGTAAATGTATTTGCAGACTTGAAATTCTAGGTCTGTGCATGAATACACACATTTATTTTTCCTTTTGTCCAAATCTATTGAAATAGCAAAAAAATATAAAATATAAATAATTCTATAAGCATCTTGAAAGAAAGAATTTGCAACTTCCCTAAAGCGAAAGACAAGACTTCTGAATGATTCTTCCTAAAATAGTCCTGAGGGGACAGGGAGGGCAAAAATATCTCAGAAATTGAAAACAATAGTAGCTGTGATTCATAAAAAAATTCAGTGAGTGAGCTATGGCACTCTTGCAGCAGGCCGTCTCTATATAGGCTGATGTTCCCTTTCTAAAGATGAGACATTTTAATAATGTCAAAACCTGCAACTATTTCAACAAGGTGGAAAATGTGTGAGGGTGCTTCTCCATGGAACGGTTAGGATCTAGAGAGAATGCCTGGGAAGTGCCCAGAGATCCTCCTGCTCAGACAAAACACAAGAAGCTCAAAGTTCCAGAATGCAAAATGTTCACTGTGGCTCAGGCCAAAAATCTATGTACTAGCTTTGATCTTCTGTTTTTCCTCACACACCTCAATACCCAACTTATCAGATACTCGTGTTGGCTCCCAGTGCAAAACTTCTACCCATCTGTTCTACACACCTGTCCATTTCCACAGCTGCTGTTATATTCCATGCTGGCATCACTTTCAGCTTGCTGACTGCAATCCTCTTCTTGGTGTTTTCATTTGCACTCTTCTTCCCTTGCTTTCTATTTTCCAAACAGCTCTCAAAATAATATTTAAAAAAATTACACCAATCCATGCTCTCCACTTGTTTAGAGCTCTGTCATGCTTTCTCTTTGAAACTTGAAATAAAAACTAAACTCCTTTCTAGGGCCCGAGATATGTTGCATATTCAGGCTTTCACATATCTATAGGCTCCTGTCCTTCCCTAGCACAGAGGAGGGCACTCTTTACTATTTATTTTTCAAAGTTCAACTTTAAATGTATTCCAAGATTCAAATATTGTCAACAAAGTTAACAAATACACGTAATGTACAGGGAAATATACATACATTTAATAGCTTATATAATTTTATTAAATTGATTTATTTTGTAATTTCTCCCAAATTTCCCTATGCAAATATCAATCACAGAAACTCTAAGAGAAATACCACTTAGCATGTTAAAAATAGAATTGTAAGAAAGAAATGAAAGTCCTGGGACTTCATCATCTACCATATGTGTATGTGTATATATATGTATATATAAAAGAATTCCAAGGACTGAGGAGCCTGGTGGGCTACAGTCCATGGGGTCACAAGGAGTCAGACATGATTGAGTGACTAACATACGCACACACATAAATTTTACTGGAAAATAGTTATAATGTTGTTGTAGTTTCTGCTATATAGCAAAATAAATTAGCTGTACACACATATATCCCCCTTCTTGGACTTCCTTCCCGTTTAGGTCACCACAGAGGCTTGAGTAGGGCACTGTTGATTTTTTTGCTATTTTATTATCCTAGGTATATGGCCAGGATAGAACATGTCTTCTTTAAATATACAAGTGTGAAATGGTACACAAATCTGTAAATAGAATAATTTATGTAAACCTGTCGATGTTCATTGCTTAGAAGAAATGAGCTATCATTTAAAAATTATGGATAAATTATTGCAATGTCTTAGACTGCAGAAAGCCGTTATTAAATGCAAAAAATATATTCTTTCTCCTCCTATTTTTCCAGATTTCGTGTTTTTCTGAGTATGGTTCACAACAGAAGAGAAATATTAGAAGGAAAAAAAAGTTTTGATTCTCAACTTATTCTAAAATATCCATCTCTGAAGTAAAGGCAAGCAGAAAAGTAACAGGAATACTAATTCCTTGATTATAAGTGTAAAACTAGTAACTCAAGGATTGTCACACACTTTTCTACGGAGTGATGTCTCTCTGAAATGATAAATTAGCTTCACCAAATATATTCTTCTCACATTGAAATAAACATATATGGGGGAATCCATATTTCCTATGAAGAATATTTTGACAAGTCAATACAGTTGTTTGTATTCAAGTTTCCTCAAATTTAAAATTCAGATGATAAATGCTCAGGTGATAAGCATTATGGTTCTGGACACATCTGAGGGTTTGTTACATGTATCAATAAGAATGGTATCTAAAATCTAGTAATGATTGAAGGCATATCAAGATCATCCTAAATGATTGTAGGTAGATGAGAAAGTTTAAAAGTTAAAAAATTGTATGTAATACTTACTTTACCAAATTTTAGTTGAAATCTGAATAAAGAATGTCATAAAATGTTAAACAAAGAAGGACTCATTTTAAAAGTCAAATAGCTATTTAAAAATGAAGTTAAACTGAGAAAAGACAAATGGTCGATGTCATTTTATTCTTTCACTCAAAGTACCATATGAGAGAGAGATCTCAGGTACTTCTAGCATGTGTGCATGGTCAGTCACTTCAGTCGTGCCTGATTCTTTGAGACCCTAAGGACTGGAGCCTGCCAGGCTCCTCTGTCTATGGGATTCTCCAGGAAAAATACTGGAGTGGTTGCCATGCCTCCTCCAGGGACTCTTCCTGACTCAGGGATCAAATCAGCATTTCCTGCATCTCTTGCATTGCAGGCAGATTCTTTATCCACTGAGCCACCTGAGAAGCCCTGGATATTTCTAATAGTATTGCCAGAAAAGTGCCCTTTCATTTGGGGGCTTGGTATTAGCATATTTATTACTTTATAGGAAGTGAGTGTTAACCTTCCTTAAATCTGACAGATCTGACTAGTTTGTGGTAGAAACTCACTTTGATTTTAGTGTGGAATTATAGAATACTTAGTTTGGTATATCATTTAAGAAGAAAAGTATACTAAGAAGTTAGGCACTAATCCTTACATTCTGTTAATTGTTGAATGTAGTTAGACAAGGAGGAAACAGCATTAAAGAAACAAGGCAGATAATATTTCTATCCAAGGAATATCTGATTCAGAAAACTTTCATCAGTGTGGGAAAAATGACTAGTTTATAAGAAATCAGACAGGTTAAGAATTTTGTTTGAAAAAAAAAGTTAGCAACTAGAGACTACAGGTTCTGTCCCATGAGGGAGTAACCTGTAACAGTCAACTGCTTACTATGAAGAACTATTAAAACTGGGTTAAATATATAAAACTTCTATTTAGAAGCATTGGAGAGGTGCCAATGCAGTCAGGACTGGTAAGAATAAAATTAAAATGAGTGAGATGAGTTCAGAGTTGAGCTTCATATTTTATCTGTTTGTTTTCCCATGAGAGCATATGCTAATTCCCAGAGAGGCGGAGATAGAATGCTAAAATTGAGAAAGGACTAATACTAGGGTAAAGACACAGGGTCTTCCCTGGTGGTTCAGACGGTAAAGAATCTGCCTGCAAGGAGACCTGGGTTTGATCCCTGGGTTGGGAAGATCCCCTGGAGAAGGGAACAGCTACCCACTCCAGTGGACAGAGAAGTCTACAGGCTACAGTTCATGGGGTCACAAAGAGTCAGACATGACTGAGCTAATTTCACATTCACCAAAGACACAGAGGTTGATGTTAAGAACTTCCAAAGCAGCTGAGACTTAAGCAAACTTTCAGAGAAAGTCCACGGATTTGAGCCAATGTACAACCTTTAAAGTTCTGCAAGGGAGATGAAAATTATACACTGAAGGATCTGTTTCTTTGAGAGCAATTTTGAGACTTTAAGTGAAGGAAGAAAGCTAGCATCTGACCTAGAAATTGATGAGATAATTCTATGAGATGCTTAGTATACCTAGAGCTGTGCTTAGAGCTCCAGTGGTTGTAATTAGATTAGTTCCAGTAGTTGTAATTAGATCATACTTACAGATCTATATGCAAGCCGGCAACATTCTGGTACCTCAAGGACTAAGTGTCTTTGGCATGAATATTAGACTTCTTAAAATGGACACCTTCTATGTGGCAGAGGTGAAGTTTTGTTAAGCGGTTTTAATCATAGGAGCCATGGAACCAGAGTAAGAGATGACGAAGAGACAGAGAACCCATGATGGCAAGTCTCTTAATACATGCATGTACATTACTATTTTGAAAAAATTCTGTGATCATCGAGAAATTGTTAAGAGGCTACTTTGTGTGATGTGTGTTTATGTGTTGTATACAGTCAGACTAAAATGCATCTGCCTTGGATTGTGATTAAAAATTAATATGATCTCAATCACGATCTCAATGCTAACACACAAATGTTGTGTCTACATTCCATAATCCATTATGTTCTTAGTCATGTATGACTCTTTGTGACACACCAGGCTCTTCTGTCCTTGGGATTTCCAGGCAAGAGTACTGGAATGGGTTCCCCTACCTCCAGGGGATCTTCTTGATCCAGGGATCAAGTCCATGTCTCCTGCATCTTCTGCACTGCAGGTAGATTCTTTCCCCTGGAACCATTGGGGAAGACCACTATGATCATGTAAATTTAACATTTTCAGACTCCTTTAGAAGTAAATAAATAGTCAAATAAAGATAGGCAATACCTCCTACTATTGTTTTCACATAAATCTCAACTAATCTTATACAAGCTATTTATGTGGGTGATAGCACACCAATGAAAAACCTTCACAAGAGCATTGTATAGGATAAAAAAACACATTGATCTTGTTTGACACTTCAACACAAAATTTAGAAATAAACAAGTCTGGAATTTACAAAAACAGATCATTTGTAATCATAGCACTGTATAGAAAGGGAGATTCTGAAGTTGTAGAGAGCATTGAACATGTGAAAGCATCCTTAGTTTCATCAACAAGTGATATCTAATTGATCTCCAGTCACCAGAGAGCTAAGAATTATCAGTGAAGACAAAATAACCCTGAACTGGGATTCAGGTAACAAAAATTCTAGTCTAGGCAAATCAATTAACCTATTGATTCTAAGTTGCTTTGGATAAAGAACAAGGAATTTGAACTAAATGATCAGAATGGAACCTTCCATCTGGGCCAGTTTGTAAATTTCTCTTCTTTTTTTAAGGACCATCAGTTATTCTTTTAATATATTAATAGAATAGGAAAATAATGAAGTCCTTGGTCTAATCAGCAGCATATAATTCTTTGTAGCATCACTGATTTTTGAGCAGAAAGAAAGATAGATTAATAGCTGATCTTTTGGAAAGAAGGTTTCACATGCTTCTAGTTAGTTATTCTTTACCAGTCATCTTTTTATTTATTTTTTAATCCTGAGTTTGTGCTCTTCTAGGTAATATCTTGAAAATTTTGATAATACACTAATGCTTTCAAAGCTTTTGGCTACCATCATACTATTCCAGGGGACAATTAAGTAGTGTAACTTCTCATTTAGCTGGCATTGTTGAGAATTAACTTGATCTATTTAGGTGAAGTTGATTGAATGCAAATACTTTAAGTTTCAATTATAAGCTTATACAGTCAGCAAAAACAAGACATGGAGTTGACTGTGGCCCAGATCATGAGCTCCTGACTGAAAAATTCAGGCTTAAATTGAAGAAAATAGGGAAAACCACTAGACCATTCAGGTGTGACCTAAATCAAATGCCTTATGATTATACAGTGGAGGTGACCAATACATTCAAAGGATTAGATCTAGTAGACAGAGTGCCTAAAGATCTATGGACAGAGATTCTTAACACTTTATAGAACCAAAACCATCTTGAAGAAAAAGAAATGCAGACCTAACAGAAACAGAAGAGATTAAGAAGTGGTAAGAATATATAGAAGAACTATACATAGAAGATCTTAATGGCCCAGATAACCATAATGGTGGTGTGGTCACTCACCTAGAGCCAGATCATGGAGTGTGATGTCAAATGGCCCTTAGGAAGCATTTCAATGAACAAAATTAGTGGAGGTGATGGAACTCCAACTGAGCTATTTAAAATCCTACAAGGTGATGCACTTAAAGGGCTGCACTCAATATGTCAGCCTATTTGGAAAATTGATCAGTGGTCATACTAGAAAAGTTTTAATTCCAATACCAATGAAGGGCAATGCCAAAGAATGTTCAAACTACAGTACAACTGTGCTGTACAAGGAATATTGTGCCAATCAGCAACCTAGATGTTTATCATGATATATCAACAGAAATACCAGCTATAAGAACCTAGCTCTAAGAACTCTTTTTCCTTACGGATTCTTTTTTTTTTTTCATGTTATCAACACTAAGGAAAACTTAGTGTAATGAGAAAGTGACCCTTGGGTAGCTGGTAGTGGATATCATAACTTTACAATCTGTTAACTATAAATTTCACAAGTAATTACAGCCATGAGAGTTGGAACATGCATTGAAGTTATAATGAAATTATCATGGAATGGAGCCATCTAACCAACAGAAATCTAGCAAAACATAAAAACTATGTTGCCATCCCCCAAAAGGCTTGCTAATAATGTCTTTAAAAGCTATAGAGAATTCTTCAATAAATTTTTTACAGATGCAAATGGATAACATAAAATAGAATTTGTAGTATTATCCCCTGATGAGAAAAAAAAATCATTTTTTTTCCTTAATGGAAAAAAAAACCTAGTTCAACTTTTACACATTTAAAAATCTATGAAACTATAATCTGCTTAGGAAATCTACCCAAGATATTAACAAAATGATTTTAAAGCTGAACTACTAACCTTATTATATTAGGAATATATTAATTGTATAGAAAGTTACCCTTATAAAAATTGAATTCATAATAAATTATCACTGATATCTTTGATAACAAAGATTATATTTATATGTAGAGTGTTTATGCTAGATACTTTTGTTTTACTTTATTAAAATGCGATGACAAATTTCTCACAAGTAATATTACATATCATAAATGTTTATTCAAATTGTGCTTCAAAACTGATATAAAATCTACAAATGCTATATTCTTGTTATGCAGGGAATCTTTTTTTTCCTTGTGTTTCTAGACACAGCTCTATTTGATGTATGAGTACTTTATACCTTTAAACTTTACATAGAAATGATTAAATTCTAAAAATGTTTTTTGCAAAATTGCATGCCCTCTTCTCTACCAATAATTATGGATACTTTTTAATAGATATAATTTAGAATAGAAACAAAACGTAAGTTGAATATAATGGCTCAAGGTAATGATAGCTTATTATGGATTAGTGTTGTCAGGGAGAATTTAGTTGAAAAAAGAGTTAAGCTCACTTAAAGGAAAGAATTGATCAGAATTGAGCTTCTTGTCTTAAAAAAGATAAGTGGGGTATGCATATACACAGAAATTAACACAGCATATGTAGAACTGAGGAATTAGCACAGACAAAACAAGGATTTATTTAGAAAAGATTAGTGGTAAAAAGTAAACAGATTCTATCCATTTTTAATAGAGAAGTAAAATTGTTTAGGCTTAATGTAGAAGAAAATAGGGAATCAATGTGTGTGATCTTTACTTTGTAATGATGGATAGGGACATGATGTAAATGTTATTTTAAGAAGATTTATCTTGGAGCCATATTCAGACTGCCTCTGAGTAAGGAAAAACAATCACCAGAAAATATGAAAAATGTGAAGAATTCTTATATAAAAGCATGAGCATCTGGATAAGATATAAGTAAAGTTATGAAGGGACCCCCTGTTGCTCCCGTGGTTAAGATTTTGCTTCCAATGCAGGAGGTGCAGGTCCAATCCCTGCTCAGGGAGTTAAGATCCCACATGTCTTGTGGTCAAGAAAAAAAAAAGAATAACATAAATAACAGAAGGGATATTGTAATAAATTTGATAAAGACTTAAAAATAGTCCACATCAAAAAATCTTCAAAAAACAAAGGTGTGGGGAGCGAAGGGCCAAGTAGTATTCAGACATGGTCAGAGGCAATAGGGAGATGTATTATTTTAAAGAATTTCAAAGCAATAATAAAACTGAATGAAAGTTTGTCTGCTTCTGATGTCAAAGATAAAATACATTTTCTGGAGGAAAAAAGCAACTTATTTTTGATCTAAGTACCAAATTTTTGCCATTGTTACTCATGAGTTTTAATTATATATATGCAAGCTTCATCTTAGCATATTTTTAATTGCCTTTCCTTAACAAACATCACAATTGCAGGAATGTTAATTCAAATAACTTCTAGTTTTAAAATCAACTTGCATTACCCATAGCCTCTGCTATATCATTTCAAGTTCAAGAGTCAGTTTATGAAAATTCAGATTTATTTGAGCTCATTTCAGGTTGAGTTTGTGTTTCAAAGCCCTCTATTATTAGTTATTTCTTCAATAAAATATAGTATTTTTGAAATGGTGATTTTTTTTTAAATGAGATAGAATTTAAGTTATTTTGCTTCTGTAACACTATTCTTTATTATTATTATTAATTTGCATATCTTCAAATGACTCACTTATCTATCTATCTATTTATCTATCTATCTATATACACACATACATGTATGTATATATGAGATTCAGTAAGACAAACTGTCACTTCTTTTCTGAGCATTACTATTTGTTTCATGTTAGGATTTTTACTGAAAATGATTTTCCTGTATAGAAAAAGTGGTATTAGAAAATAATTCATCACAGTTGTCAACATGTTAAATATACCACAGAAATAAAATAACAGTAAAGACATTTGTAGGACAGCATATAAGATAAATGAAGTAGAATCATCAAAGTAACTTTTGTGCTTATTGTCTAAACACTGTGAATATTAAACATAATAAAGAATTTGGAGCAAGAAATCAGTTGGCTAGTTTGTGAATAGAAAGAATGGGGAGAAAAGATATGGAGTTTTGTTTTTGCATATTTGATTTGATATGATGATGGCTACTCTAAGCTAAGATAGAACATATGCACTTATAAATCTATGTGCACATATGTATTATAGCACTTTGTCTATATTACATTATAGTGATTTGGTGAATTATTTATTTCTTTGGATATATCATGATTCTTTGATATTTAAATAGAAACATGGAAGCATAGGTATCACTTTAAGATACTGATTTAACTTTCTTTGGATATATATCCAGAAGTGAGATTGCTAGGTCATATGATACTTCTATTTAAAAAACTTAGAAAACACATATATTACCATATGTGAAATAGATTTCCAGTCCAGGTTTGATGCATGAGACAGGGTGCTCAGGGCAGGTTCACTGGGACGAGCCTGAGGGATAGGATGGGGAGGGAGGTGGGAGGGATTTCAGGATGGGGGACACATGTACACTTATGGCTGATTCATGTCAATGTATGGCAAAAACTGCTACAATATTTTAAAGTAATTAGCCTCCAACTAAAATAAATAAATTTTAAAAAAGAAAAAGAAAAGCTATGACAAACCTAGACAGCATATTAAAAAGCAGTTGCTTTGCTGACAAAGGTCTGTCTAATCAAAGCTATGGTTTTTCCTGAAGTCATGTGTGGATGTGAGAGCTGGATCATAAAGAAAGCTGAGTGCCAAAGAATGGATGCTTTTGAACTGTGGTATTGTAGAAGACTCTTAAGATTCCCTTGGACTACAAGGAGATCAAACCAGTCAGTCCTAAGAAAATCGGTCCTGAATATTCATTGGAAAGACTGATGACGAAGCTGAATCTCCAATACTTTGGCCATTTGATGTGAGGACTGACTCACTGGAAAAGCCCCTGATGCTGGGAAAGATTGAAGTCAGGAGGAGAAGGAGACAACAAAAGGCTGAAATGGTTGGAGGCATCACCAACTCAATGGACTTGAGTTTGAGCAAGCTCCAGGAGTTGGTCATAGGCAGGGACGCCTGGTGTGATGCAGTATATGGGGTCCTAAAGAGTGAGATACGACTGAGTGACTGAACTGAACTGAACTGATATGATATTTGTTTTTCTCTTTCTAAGTTACTTCACTCTGTATAATAGGTTCTAGGTTCATCCACCTCATTAGAACTGACTCAAATTTGTTACTGTTAATGGATGAGTAATATTCCGTTGTGTATATGTACCACAACTTCTTTATCCACTCATCTGTTGATGGACATCTAAGCTGCTTCCATGTTCTAGCTATTGTAAATTGTGCTGTAATGAACATTGTAGTACATGTATATTTTTCAATTTTGCTTTCCTTATAGTATACACCCAGTAGTGGGATTGCTGGGTCATATGTTGGTTTTACTTCTAGTTTTTTTTTAAGAAATCTCCATGCCATCTTCCATAGTGGCTATGTCAATTTACATTTCCACCAACAATGCAAGAAGTTTCCCTTTTCTCCACATCCTCTCCAGCATTTATTGTTTACAGACATTTTGGTAATGGCCATTCCGACTTGTGTTAGGTGAGATCTCATTGTAGTTTTGATTTGCATTTCTCTAATAATGAGCCTCTTTGAGCATCTTTTAATGTGTTTGTTAGCCATCTGTATGTCTTCTTTGGAGAAATGCCTGTTTAGGTCTTTTTCCCGCTTTTTGATTGGGTTGTTTCTCTTTCTGTTATTGAGTTGTATGATCTGCTTGTGTATTTTGGAAATTAGCCCTTTGTTATTTGTTTCAGTTGTTATTATTTTCTCTCATTCTGAGAGTTGTATTTTCACCTTGTTTATAGTTTTCTTTGCTGTGCAAAAGTTTTTAGGTTTAATTAGGTCTCACTTGTTTATTTTTATTTTTATTTTCATTACTCTAGGAGGTGAGTCTTCCCTGGTGGCTCAGAAGGGAAAGAATCTGACTGAAATGCAGAAGACCCTGGGTTTGATCCCTGGGTTGGAACAATCCCCTGGTGGAGGTCATGGCAACCCACTCCGGTATTCTTTCCTGGAGAATCCTCATGGATAGAGGACCTTGGTGGGCTACAGTCCATGGGGTCACAAAGAGTTGGACATGACTAAGCACAGCACAGGAAATGAGTCATAGAGGATCTTGCTTAATTTACATCATCATGTGTTCTCTCTATGTTTTCCTCTAAGAGTTTTATAGTTTCTGTTTTACATTTAGGTCTTTAATCTATTTTGATTTTATCCTTGTGTATGGTGTTAGGATCTGTTCTAATTTCAGTCCCTTACATGTAGTTTCCCAGTTTTCTCAGCACCACTTTGTAAATTCTTTCCTCCTTTGTCAAAAATATAATACCCATAGGTTCATGGGTTTATCTCTGGACTCTCTATCTTACTCCATTGGTCTATATTTCTGTTTTTGTGCCAGTACCATACTGTCTCAATGACTGTAGCTTTGTAGTATAGTCTGAAGTCAAGAAGGTTGATTCCTCCAGCTCCAATCTTCTTTCTCAAGACTTTTTTTGGCTATCTGGGGTCTTTTGTATTTCTATATGAATTCTGAAAAAAATTCTCATTCTATGAAGAATGCTATTGATAATTTGATAGGTTTCACATTGAATCTGTAGATTGTATTTAGCATTTAGTCATTTTTCACAGTATTGATGCTTCCAACCCAAGAATATGGAATATCTCTCCATCTGTTTATATAACCTTTAATTTCTTTCATCATTGTCTTATAATTTTCTGAATGCAGTTCTTTTGTCTTCTTAGATTGGTTTATCCCTAGATATTTTATTCTTTTTGTTGCAGAGGTGAAAGGGATTGATTTCTTAATTTCTCTTTCTGATTTTTCACTGTTGGTATATAGGAATGCAAGAGATTTCTGTATATTGATTTTATATCCCACAACTTTGGGTTTCAATTGTGGTTTTATCTCCACCTCTGCTTGTGGGTTATCCACATGGGTTTGCTCTTGAGGCTTGCCCCAGAGGACTTGTGTCTGCCCCAGTGAGGATCAGGTGTGGAGGTGGTGCAACTTCTTGGGTTTCAGGGGCCTGGCAGCACCAGATGGGCTGGTGGCTAGGGCAGTAGGAAATATAGTGCTCTAGAAGAGTATGACAACCCACTGCAGTAGTCTTGCCTGGAGAATCCACCCAGACAGTGAAGGCTGGCAGGCCACGGTCCACAGGGTGGCAAAAAAGTGACCCCGCATGTACAGATGCAGAACTTTTTCTAGCCTCTGTCAGTTCTGTCCCAGTGGGGATCGTGCACGAAGGTGGCACAGCTACTGGGATCATGGGGACCTTGGAAGAGCTCACCCTGGGATTGCTCCACAATCCCTACACTCTAGCTTCCCACCACTGTACCTTCTAGGGGACCCACATTCCTCTCTTGGGTACATATGGCTGTGGCAAGGATTATCGGTGTTATTTTCATTCCATTTAGACTGTCACAGATCAGCTGCTTCACTGTCAGACTCAAATGTTTCTCTTCTGACCCAAACAATTGCCCTGATTTGGTGATCGGACCCCTGCTTCAGTTCCCGCCCCCCCCTCCCCCCAAGGGCAGGTCCAGTCCTACTAACTCACTTC
Organism: Okapia johnstoni; assembly: GCA_024291935.2. Classification (NCBI taxonomy): domain Eukaryota; kingdom Metazoa; phylum Chordata; class Mammalia; order Artiodactyla; family Giraffidae; genus Okapia; species Okapia johnstoni. The sequence goes on from CM044310.1 coordinate 31,465,738, forward strand.
TTTTCCCCCCTACTTCCTTTGTCCTACTGAGTTTTGCATGGCTCTATATATTCTTTTCTGGTGGTCAGGTACTCCTGTCCACTCTCGGCTGGTGTTCTGCAAGTTCTTCTGTATCTGAAAGTGTATTACTGATGTATCCATGGAGAGAGATGTACTCCACATCCTTCTACTCCTCCACCATCTTGTTCTCCCCACTCAGTACAGGCTTTCTATTTCTTCTTGATTTAGTCATGGTAGGTTGTATCTTTCTAAAAATTATCCATTTCTTCAATATTATTCAATTTCTGCATATCTGGACTCACTGAAATACTCATCTTTAGCTTAGATTTTATTTCCTCAAAGATATTCTCTGACTATCTTACTAAAGAGTATTTCCTAGTCATCATCTGTCATACACTTTGGTTTATTTTTTATTCATTTTCTGTATAATTTCAGTTAACAGTAGTTGAAAGTATATATTTTATTGCATGTTTACTCCATTAGAACACAATGCTTTATATTTTTTTCCTGTCCTGTTAAGTGGAGTGTTGCACTTATTTATTTTTTTAGAAAAAATGAATAAGAAAATAGATTTTTTTTTCCATAAATGTTGCACATTAAAATTGAAAATCTTTTAAAATTACCACTTTTTGGCACTAGAAATGTTACAGTGTAATTTACCATTCAAACTTTACACTTGTTATGTGAAAGCTCTTAGGTGATTGTTTTTAACATTTACAAAAAATATGCATTTATTATTGCATTAATAATTTTAAAAATGATGTCTCACACTAGGTGTGTCACAATATAGAAATTATAGAAGAGGTAGATATAGACAAGATAGATTAAGTAAAGCTCCCCCTCTTTATTCAGGCTGAGGAACTGGAAGAAGGAGAAACACACTGCTCCTATATGAGACCAAAAATCAGGGAGATATACTGCTAGTGAATTATGCAATGAAGCTGTTTCCTATGCATCACTGCTCCTACAAGGGAACACAGAACTTCTTTTAGTTTTGGTGCTTGGTTACTTAGTTCTCTTAGATTATCTTTATCACATGATGACTTTGGCAAAATTACTCATCAATAGAAAATCTATGAAAGGCAGACTCATGATCATAAGCTACATCTCTGAAAAATAATGCCTTTTCTGGACGTATACCATACACATATTATTTCTCTGCCTTGGATGTTATACTGTGAAACATGAGCTCGATATAAAGATCTTTAAAGATTCTAAAGAAAGAAAAGTATATAACATTCTCATTAAATTATTATATATGTATTTTAACCATGACTTCTACCACATACATATTGACTCTATAAAGCTGCCCTTTGTTAACATCTATTTAAGTTAATATGACTGGTCTTAGAAATGATCAAACTGAACATAAATCTACAGGAGCATAAATCTATGTATGAAAGATAGCTAGTATCAAGACCAAGGCTTTCCTGTCTTCTGGGCAGGACCATCGTGAAAATGAAGTTCTGTTACCAGGTAAATATTACCCATTATGCAGTTACTTATTCACCAGTCAATCTTTTGGTTTCTTTTTGCTTTTCTATTTTGACAGTAGCTCAAGTTAAAAAAAAATAAACATGTCTCTTTATTCAATTTTCCTTTCAGTCAATTCTGTCAAACTGAGAAGACAAGAAGAAAACAAAGAAAAAAATGAAGCATATTTTGATAGATCTCCTTAGAATGGACATGACACCTGTCTAATTATAAGTGATTGAAACGCAAAATTGTTCTTAAACAGCCAGTCTGTCTGCCCTTGACAACTTCTTTCTATCTTTTCTATTATGCAAGAACAGAGGAAACTTAATGAATATGACCCCACTGATCTAGAATTTATAAGATTAAGGCATAAGAAGCCCAGTTATTTTAAAATATTGCAGACAGAGTATATAGGGTATTATATGGAGAGGAATAAAGTGTGTTAACACTTTAAGCAAAAGTGGTATTTCATATTTTGTCAATAACTTTTTCTTAATAGATAATTATTGTCACTTTCAAATTAAAGAAGAGACATATTTAAACATTACTCATTAATCTAATATCTACTTCTTACTAAAATATAGGATTAATTCTAAAATATATCCTATTGAATGTGAGAGTTGGACTATAAAGAAAACTGAGCGCTGAAGAATTGATGTTTTTGAACTGTGATGTTGGAGAAGACTCTTGAAAGTCCCTTGGACTGCAAGGAGACCAAACCAGTCCATCCTAAAGGAAATCAACCCTGAATATTCATTGGAAGGACTGATGCTGAAGCTGAAACTCCAATACTTTGGCCACCTAATGCAAAGAACCAACACATTGGAAAAGACCCTGATGCTGGAAAGATTGAAAGCGGGAGGAGAAGGAGACAACAGTGGATGAGATGGTTGGATGGCATCACTGATGTGATGGACATGAGTTTGAGTAGGCTCCAGGAGTTGGTGATGGTCAGGGAAACCTGGCTTGCTGCAGTCCATGGGGTCACAAAGAGTCGGACACAACTGAACGACTGAATTGAACTGATATTTATAATTGCGTTTTCATGTAGCATACACATTCACAGTTATATTATACAGACTTATAATTTATAAAGTCAATTAAGTTTGGGGTTTTTAACTTTGCCAAATGTATGAAATTTCTTTGCTAATGATTTTCTTCCATTATTTTAGAGGTATTGATATTTTCCTTAAAATATGTAGAAACATGCTGCGTGCAAGTTAGCAGAATCAGCAGATAGTTTAAAAATTGAATTAAAATTAAAAATTCTACCTAAATGTGTTCCTCTAATCTGTAAGTACTGAGGCGGAAAAAAAAGAAACAATTATTCCCAATGTTAGCTGAGCTTCTTCAATATCAAACCTGTTGACCACCAATGAAATCCATGTGTACTACAAAGAGTTTCTGTTTTCAAATATAGTTTAAATTGCAAGCAGTTCTTTTTGCTTAAATAGATGACTGGAGGACACAATTTAGAAAAAATATAAAAATTACTGGATTCAAAATTTACAATGAAATTAAAAGGCCCAGTCCATCTCACTATTTGTTTGATTAAACTAGTAATTATATATTTTTTAGCAAAAGAGTATTATATTCTGCTCTGACAATGGAAATGTCATGATTTCATGCAATAAAGCTAGAGTCTGTGGGTGTGTGTCTTCCTTGTTGTAGGATCTAGCTTTCTAATACTATCCTCAAAGTGGTTTAATGTCTCTCCAGTTCAAACCTCTTTGTTTCCTCTACTGTCTGCATCTTAGTAAGCATCAGCATCAGTCACTCACATCAGAAACCTGAGAGCCACACCAATCGTCTCTGTTCTTCCCCTCAATGTTTTGAGATATTTCTTTGTTCTCTTTATCACCTCCTTAGTCCAATGGAACATAATCTCCAAATAGGACTACTGCAAATCTCCCTATCTGGACTCTCTGCATCTACTTATGTCTATTCTAGTTCCTTCAGTAAATCACAAAGTATAGTTTCTAAAACAAAAATTTAATCTTTTTAATTCCTATTAAAAACCATTTACTAAAACAGGGTGGTATTCAAAGAAACAGAATGCATGTATGCTAAGTTGCTTCAGTCATGTCCGACTCTGTGGGATACCATGGACTGAAGCCCGCCGAGCTCCTCTGTCCATGGGATTCCCCAGGCAAGTAGACTGTAGTGTGTTCCCATCACCTCCTCCAGGGGATCTTCCTGACCCATAGATCAAACTTGTGTCTCTTATGTCTCTTGCATTGACAGGCAGGATCTTTACCACTAGCACCACCTGGGACACCCATGAAACAGAATAGAGAGCCCCAAAATATACCCACGTATATACAGTCAGTTAGGAAATTAGGCTAAATAGCTACTTATCCAGTCTTTAAGCCATGTCCTGTGTGCAAGTCTCCCTATGCAGTCTGCATGTGCCTGGTGGCCTTGGTGAGACGTGAGAACTGGTGACCACCACCTTGGTGTAGAGCAGGGCTGGTGCCTGATGGGCTAGAGCTGGAGCTGGTTGTGAGCCAAAGCCTTTCCCTCAGTGCAGTCAAGTGGCTGCCTTGGTGGGAATGGAGTCAGAGATGGAGGTAATGGAGCCAAAACCCAGTGTCAGCCTTGACTTCTTGCATGGTGCAATGGCATTTGCTATCTTGATAGGATGTGGGACTAGGCTCCAGAAGATGAGCCTAAGTCCTGCATGCGCTGCTGCTTCTCCCTGGCATGATGGTGGTCACTGTCTTTTTTGGAGGACAGAGTCCTGAGGGCCTGAAATCATAGTTTGGGGTATGCTGCTTTTCCCAATTGGCAGTCACCTTATATGGGTTTGGGACCAGGGCTTGAGGATTTCAAGTGGCTCTGACTGCAGTCTAGAGTGAACCGTACATTCTCCCTAGTGTGATGGCTTTCTCTGCCATGGCAGGGAGTGAACCAGAGCAGGAGGGGCTGAAACTGGTGACCAGTACAGGATAAGGGGATTGCTGGACTGGTCCTAATAATCTGGCCAGAGTGTCAGGCACTTTTGAGTTTCTGCTTGCTGTTGTGGGATTGGAAGCAAGCAAGGCTACACATTCTTCAGAGCATAGTCTTGGTTTCTTACAGTCCTTGGATAAACTCCATTAGTATTCAAATCAGTCTAGAATTTTGTCTTTCTGGTGCCAGGCCCCAGGACTGTAGTACCCAATGTAAGGCTTAAACACCTAGCCCCTTAGGGATGGTTCCCAAGTCTATGACATTTCTCTCCTCTTTAGTATTACCTACCAGTGATTTCTAGAAATTTCTAGATTTCCCTAGATTTCTCCTCCCCTCCTACCAGACTCTGTGTGGTTCTTTATATCTTTGGTTGTAGAGCATCTGTCCCTCTTGTCTTCAGATCATTTTTGGAGACTATCACTACATATGTAGTAATAGTTTTGAAGTGTTCATAGGAGGAGGCAAGCTCAGCATCTTCCTACTTTGACATCTTGATGCTTCTTCCATTTTAGTGTTGTCTTTTACTTCCTGACACTGGATATATTATGTAGCAAAAAGCTCATGGTCAGTAGTGAATGTTAGATTGTAGCAGAATAAGGAAGGAATGGAAACTGAGATTATCTTCTGAAATATTCATTATGAATATATTAATGTTTCCCCATAGTTAAAATGTAGTTTCTCAATTTAGAATTAAATAATGGTATATAAACTATGATGTCTGTAGCAAATATTGGAAAAAATGTGAAAAAAAATATCTTTTTTGAATATCAAGTTTCCAATTATAACATTTCCCAGCTTCTGGAATGCAATTAAGGCATTGTTATGTCAACCAAAATCTATAGGCTGCTATTGGTTGATAATTTGTTATTTCATAATATTACTGTGTCACATGTTTGCTTTCTTGGTCGTTGTCTTTTTAAGAAATATAATGAAATATATCCTCTTTGCTAAATGAATTTAAATATTAGCAAGAATATGAGGGAGTGTAGTCTGTTTGCTTTGGGGTGTGATAAGGTACAATTGGGTCCAAGTTATTCTTTAGTTCGTATTGTGAAATTAAGTCATCTTCAAATTAAGATGTCAACTTCTGAAAGTCCATAAAGTCTTTCTGAGGAGTTCAGTTCAGTTCATCGCTCAGTCGTGTCCCGACTCTTTGTGACCCCATGAATCACAGCACGCCAGGCCTCCCTGTCCATCACCAAATTCAGCCAGCTAGCTGTTTGTCATTTAAGATTTTTTTATATATATATATGAATAAATTTTAAAGTCTTTATCGAGTTTGTTACAATATTTTTTCTATTTTATGTTTTTTTGTTTTGTTTTGTTTTGTTTTGTTTTTTGACCGAGAGGCATGTGGGATCTTATTTCCCCAACCAGGGATCGAACACTCATTCCTTGCATTGGAAGGTGAAGTCTTGAACACTGGACCACCAGGGAAGGCCCAACCAGCTAGTTTTGAGAGAATTAATTTTCACATCTTCAACTTGCATATGTATGTTTTTTTCTGAAAATGCTTTTAGAATTTTCCTGGGTTCAAAATCTCCTCTCTTCAAGCATATCAAAGAGAAACGTTAGTTTTTACTAACTTAAACTGTAGCAAAACCATCTTCCCGATTTCAGTACCTTTCAACAAAAATATATTTAGTCCTCACGGTGCACATTGGCTTCTGTAATATTAGCTATGGGTAACCTCCAGAGTAAAGGTCATCTTCAAACTTTCCTTAAGTGTATTCTTAGTTCTGTGATCATGGCTGAAAGAGCACACGTTTTGGGGACCTAGAGGGGAGGGAGTAAGCATGCTCATGGATGCATTCACTGGTTTTCAGTTTCTGTGTGGTCCTGTCAAATGTCACCTCCCTGTATATTTGACTAACGTCAAAAATGACTTTAGTCCAAGCCTGAACATGGGACAAACAGATGCTCTTCTACATAAAGATCAATGATTCACATACAAACTGGCAGGGATTCATGATAGGAGATAATAACAGGATCCAGCACAGAAACCAGACTCCTCACTGATCTTGAATCTCATTGTGGTGCAGTGCACAAAGACATAAAAATATCCCAAGAATTAGGTTAAATAGGTATTTCAAAGTATAGTATTTGCTTTAGGTAGCATCTTTGATTAATTAATTATATCACTTTAATTTCATAGTACTTATGGCTTTCTCTTATCTGCATTTTTAATATCATTTTTATTCATATTTATTGGCCTATGTTGGAATGTTCTGAATTTAAAACAAAAAATTTAGTTTAGGTATTGAGCCTAACTTTTTTTTAAAACTTAGGGCTTCACCATCTCGAAGTGGTGGCTTTACCATCTGGTGGTTCAGACGGTAAAGAATATTTCTTCAGTATGGGAGACACAGGTTCCATCCCTGGGTCAAGTAGATCCCCTGGAGAAGGAAATGACTACCCACTCCAGTATTCTTGCCTGGAGAATTCCATGGACAGAGGAGCCTGGTGGGTTAAAGTCCACGGGGTCACAAAGAGCCTGATATGACTGAGCTACTAGCACTTTTAAAACTTAGAATGTTTTCCACATATATAACTTTATTGTAATAAAGTTTTACTTTTGATGATATTTTTAATCCACTATGAGACATGCAATAACATAGTTCAAACATATTCTTGTAAAGCATTTTGTCACAAATTTATGCCAGTTGTAGCTGAATCATATTTAATCTTATAAAATGTTTAAGATTCCTAACTTACATTAACACAAAACTAAATACATTTCAACAGATGATGACAATTTCCAATGTAAGCTTAATAATGTGTAAAATACTATCTAATTGCTTTAAGCTATTTTAAGAAGCTGCATCATTAATTAAGCTGCTGTCTCTCATTTCAATGTCTTCCCATTCTTACCCTCTTCTATGAAGGAAGGACTGAGGTACCACAACCTAACTCCTCCCTGGTTAGTTGATCTGTTAATAAGTTCTGCCTACAAGAAATGCAAGAGGGAGATGATGGGATCTGAAGACAGAGTAAAGTCCTTGCTTCTTCCTTCCTGGTTTGTAACTCCTTAATTACAGCTCTTTCTCTCTTCAGCAGTAGTTGGTTTTAGTTTTCAGATTCTAAATATGTTGATATAGTTGCCCTTACTGTGGATTCTGGATTCAACGAGTTAACTCAATCAAGCACCTAGAGTTGCCTCCAATTCTTTACTTGTTTAATTGACTTAAATTTAGTTTTACAATGATGGAAATGCTATAAGAAATTCAAAGGCAGAGATAATGTCTTTGAAAGAAAGAAATGTTGGAGTGCATTTATCATGTGTGACCTGCACACCATCCTCCATTGCATCCTTAATAGAGTCTAGAAGGCACTCCATTCAGTAAGACATTGACAAATACATTAGGGAAGGGGAAACCAGGACATGGAGAACTCTGTGCTGGTCCCCTGCAAGCTGAATGTGACTATGAAAACTGTTGCCATAAAGATGTCTCCCCTATTTTAATGGGGATAATATGAATTTAGAACCTCAAGGATCAAGTGAGTATATTTAATTCTTAAAGGCAAGATATCACAATCACCATAGCATGAAGCAGGAAGACAATAATGATCAGAATTTGCTGTTGTTGTGTTGTTTTGGGTTTTTTGGTTATACTGCACAGTATAAGGGATCTTATTTCTCTGAACAGTGGTGGAAACTGCATCCCTTGCAGTGGATTTTTAACCACTGGACTACCAGTGATATCCCCACAACGTTTTGATCTACTGGGACTTTGTGCTAGAGGATAATCGAAAATGGTGTCCCTGAGAATGAAACAGACTGGCAGCCTACTAAAATATTTCTAATCTTCTATAACAAGGATATACTCCATGTCCAATGCCAGAAACTTATCCTTGAGTTGTTCAAGGAGAATCACAGCCCTCACCATTTTTCCATTCCTAAATCACTTCATAGATTGGAGTCTTTCTATTGAAGAGAAAATTGAATTTACTGAAAGTTTCATATTCTACCACATGATGTAGTATTTTTTTTTTAACCAAATGTATGGTGTTACTCCTGAGTCTAAAAAACCCATGGTGCATGAGTCTAGGAAACAAGAAATCAAAAGAAGATTGGCAACTTTCACTATTATTCCTCATCATTCACTCAAAAATTTTATGTTTCTAGTGTTGCAAATTTTGGGATTTGGTAAACTAGAAGTGGGACTTCCCAGGCAGCTCCAGTGGTAGAGAACCTGCCTAACAATTTAGGAGACATAAGAGATACAGTTTCAATCTCTGGGTGGGGAAGATCCCCTGGAGGAGGGCATGGCAACCCACTCCAATATTGTTGACTGGAGAATCCCCATGAACAGAGGAGCCTGGCAGGTTACAGTTCATAGGGTCTCAAAAGAGTTGAACACGACTGAAGCAACTTAGCACACATGCATGAACTGTTAAGTATTAGCTCAAAAGGAAATAAGTTTTGGTTCCATGAAATTGAATACTTTGACTGATATCTGGCTTTATTGGAATCTCATACCTTTGTCCCTACCGGCAAATATGAGTGTCACTGTATTGCTTATGGTGGTTACCAAGTGAAATCAGGCTTCTACTGTGTAAAGGTGACAGAGAGGTCTCTTTTGTTTTTTTGATACAGGTGATTCCTGGGCTGTGTCTTAGATCCTTTGTGTCCAATAATAAAAATTAATTTAAAGGAAAGCCACAGTTTAAAAAAAAAAAAAAGAGGAAGACTCCAGCTCTTCAGGAGTAAAATTTTGGTCCACTTAAACAGGTAAAAATCCCCACCTACTGAGAAGGTAGCTGAGGAGAAAAGGAACAGGGATGGAAGGTGAAATAATAAAGAAATGCACTTCGAAGGCACTTACGGAATTACAGCACATATTGTCTTCCTCACTTGTTAAATGCATGTGTGTTTCTTTTCCTTTTCTTCTTATTGGTGTTTCCCCTTCTTGTTTTACATAAAAATTATTGTTGGTGATTAACTTTACAATGTAGTCATTAGATTAAGGAATATTCAAATGGAATTGTTATTCAACTTGAGAAATAATTAGCACCAACAGAATTTGAGTAACCTGACTGTTGAAATGTGTATTCCTATTTTGGGATTATTCCTTAAATGTCCTTGTGTGGTTGGAAGGACTGGCTTTCTCATAGCATAGAGCATATTTATGGATATTGACTAGGCAGATGAATACACTGTGAGGCTGGGGTTTAAATCTGCACTCTCTCTTTGCTTGCTGACATCCTGTTAGGTTCTACCTATAGGTGAGGCAAGGGGAATAGTGGAAGACAGGAGGAAGAAGAGACATGGTTCCTCTTGTTGGTTTCCTGTTTGTGCCAGTGTCTACTCAGGTACTGTGTTTTACATCATCAGAGGCAGTAGGTTTTGATTTCCAGCTTCTTCAGACACATACTCCCAGAGCCAAGCTCATCATCCTTCTTAGCTGCTGCTGCTAAGTCGCTTCAGTTGTATCCGACTCTGTGCAACCCCATAGACGGCAGCCCACCAGGCTCCGTCGTCCCTGGGATTCTCCAGGCAAGAACACTGGAGTGGGTTGCCATTTCCTTCTCCAATGCATGAAAGTGAAAAGTGAAAGTGAAGTCGCTCAGTCGTGTCCAACTCTTAGCGACCCCACGGACTGCAGCCTACCAGGCTCCTCCGTCCATGGGATTTTCCAGGCAAGAGTATTGGAGTGGGTTGTCTGAATCCAGCCTTCAGATACATTCAGTCCCAGCCAACTGCAATCCCACAAGAGAACCTTAGCTAGCTAGCCCTAGCCAGCTACGCTGACTCTGGATCCTGGACTCTGGATTCTTGATTTTTAGAAACAATGCTTATTTTTATGATGCTAAGTATGGGGGCTATTTGTTATACAGTAAATAATATATGTATACCTTCTATCTTGTAAAATTGAATTTTATGTGTAAGAATATGTCTAGTGAGCTAAATATTGCAACAATGTATAGAATTTGGGAATCTAAAGTAACTGTATCTATCTTCACTGCTATTCATAGGGAGAGTTTTTAAGAGCTCCAGATCCAAACAAAAGGGACCTTCTGAAATCCTTAATTACTTTGATCATGTTATTAAAAACATTAAGCATGCATTATGCCCATCTTAAATTTCTAAGTGACAGTTTATTACTCTTTGTTTAAGAAATGAAAATGAGGCAGGATTGTTTAAATTAATAAATTTTGGAAGAAAAATATCATCTAGTAGTGTATGATGCCATAGGGTTTCATATCTTCTTTCTCTCAGTTTCATACTCTTTTTGTTGACTGGATTGTAACTTACTAAAAATCTTGTTCTCAATTTTGATATCCTGTGTCTTACTTAAACTCTAAATTATCCTCTTTCTCCCAGCTCCTCAATTTTGAAATTTCTTTTCAAATCAACAATTTCATATTTAAGAGCTTCGTTAAATTTATTTTCTCCTTTTTTTTAAATAAGGTTTTCTTTATTGTGAAGAATCACATCAAATTCTTTTCTTCTTATAGACTAAATTTCTTAGTTTTTAATCCGGAAGTTACAAATGTACATCTTTGCTTTTCCAGTCTTCCCTGAAACAGAGCTTTACTCACTGAGCTGTAACTCTTTAAATTTAAAACAGTCATAAAAAGAGTGGGTTTGTAATCACTAATAAGAATAATTTCAACATACGTTATATAATTCCTTAAATAAAAATGTTGATAGCCAGTATTCTGCTTATTACTGAGAAAATAGTACATTTATGTTTATTTTCTGAAGGGCAAAAATAATAGATGTGTTTTAAATGTTCATTGAAGGCAGAGACTGCCAGAGTCCTGCTCCAGCTGGTCCAGGGGTTCCCTCAGGATGGACGGCGTCGGCAGAGAAAATGATGCAGTCTCTCACTCAAAGCACTGGGCTTCATGTTTATTTTAAGCATCAGGTTTTCTTTTATACTTTTACAAAAGCATTAGGTCAGAGGTACGACATCTTCAGTTTCCCCTCACCCATGTTTACTGTCCCCATAAATCATTGTTGTCCTTCAGAGTTCCCCCTTAAGTGTCCTTGTGATAACATTGTAACTCAAGTTTGTCTCTGGGCTGTATATCACATTCTTCAGTTTATTTCTTATCTCTTTAAATCCTGCTATCCCCTAGTAACTCAAGTTCATCATCTCCTAAAAAGGCTTTTAGCTATTGGTATCTCTAAAATACCTAGTTTCCATAAGCTATAGTAAAATATGCCAACACTACAACATACCTTAAGCTTTTAGCTTCTAACTATTCTTAATTATTCCTAACCCCTAAACTCAGCAAACTTCTTTTGCCATAAACATTCCCCTTAAAGGCAGGTTTCAGATAACAATGTTTCCCATGGTCTCAAGCTGCAGCCTATGTGCTCATCCTGGAGCATTCTTTGTAAAGATCCTTGAACAAATGTCAGTAGTTAACTTTATGGATTATAACATTCTTTCCAGCCAACTCAACTGGAGGAAGGAAAGGACAAGTCAGAATCACAAGACCTAACTCCTTCATCCCGGGACCGTGCCTGCGGGATGAGGAGAGGGGGTTGGGGCCGTGCCTCCATTTTGTCAGTAATGCCTATCGCAGCTCCCAACAAGAAACCAAGTCCAATATATAAATTCTGTTCTGTGGAATACAACAAGTTTTCAGTTTCAAGCCTTTGGTGAATTTTTGAGTTTGACTTTATTATTTAATCTCTAGACTTAAAAGGGGAAAAATTCTTAAATGGATGTGGATTGATGTTCTCTTTAGATACACATTTCTCTGAGAAAAAATTGATTGACTCTACTTAAGTCTATAATTATGAGAATTATAGATTTGTGTATTATTAAAAATAGATGATAGCAAGAGAAGCTTCAGTTTTATGTGCTGCCTGTGTGTTTGAGTTTATATTGTGAAGAATGTTAGCTAAAAACTCATAAAAATAGAAAATATTTTGATTTCATACTCTATCTTCAAGTATGAAAAATCATTTTAATACTTATATGAATGTCTTCATCTGTGATGGCCATGCTAGTTTGATCTTAAGCAGGGTAAGGATTCAGACTTCATATAAATTAAATAAGCTATACAGAAATGATTTCTCATCATTTAAACATTCATATAAAAACAAAGATTCCAAAAATAACAAACACAACTAAATGGATTCAACAGGGCTCTTTAAAAAGCAATAAATTTTTGACATTATTCAATAGAAGAAAATTTGGAATCACTGAATTAGATGTCAAATTGGAAACATTTCTTGTAATGATTCACTCATCCAAGTTGCTCATTAGCATGAAAAATGTCTTTATTACATTTTTTGCTCATGTTAGAAGTATGTAATGAGCAAAAATGAGAAAGCATATAAAAGATGTCAATGTTTCAAAGATAAATAATAAACAGAAGTCATAAAGAATGTAACCATCTTGACTTACTTGCTAATTTAGGATGATTTGTTAGCCACTGACAAACAAGGTAGAGTTAAGTTATGTTGAATCATTGGATGAACTGGAAAATTTTAGATGAAAGATTACTCAGCTATACAACCTAGAATGCTCAAGTTAAATCTGCTTGAAAATACTGCAGTAAAAGCTTAGTTTTTACATATAGCAGTGCCTTTAATAGATGAATAAAGTTTGGAAATCTAAGGCCAAGCTTTCATCAGATTTGTCAAATGATAAATTCATTGAATTTTAACTTCAGGATTTTGAACAGAGATAAGTTTATCCTAATACTTCATTTTTTAGATGAACCCTGTATAATTACTAAAATGTCCTACTGTAGCAAATGTCAATATTAGAAAACCAATGCTAGAACCCAGTTTTCCTGAATTTTAATCTGGTTAGCTGACTGGGCATTCTCTATGTGGAGATACCAGAAGAACCCAAACAATGATCAACCTCTCAAATCCAGTTGAGAGGAGGACCAAAGTATGAACTGAGATATTTCTTATGGCAGACACGTGTCCCAAAGCCATGGGCCAGGCATTCTTCTCATTGAAACAGAAAAGTCCGTGTGACTTTTCCCAGCCTGGAAAACCCCCAGGAATAGAGCTGGAATCAGACAAATGAGCAAAAACTGCCACATGTACTTAAAAGCCAATTAGAAAGTGTTCCCTGCTTCCTAAAATAAAATAAAACCCTAACAGAAAACCTCACCCAGAAAAAAAAAAGGAAAAACAACTAACCAGTCAAACTTGTGGCTCAAATACCACAAAATCCCACTTTTCACTGAGATGTAGTAGGTTTTCTTGAATGAGTATTTCTCCATTTGCATATGCTTTTTTTTCTGGAGGCCTAAAATTAAGTCATAGTTTTGGTGATTGTCTCTTCAGGCCTATTACGTGCTCTTGGTTGATGAGATGTTTAGGAACTTGCATTTCACTTCTCATTACATGGGCTTCCCAGGTGGCTCAGATGGTCAAGTGTCTGCCTGCAATGCGGGAGACCTGGGTTCTATCCCTGGATCAGGACGATCTCCTGGAGAAGGAAATGGCAACCCACTTCAGCACTCTTGCCTGGAAAATTCCATGGACAGAAGAGCCTGGTAGGCTACAGTTCATGGGGTCACAAAGAGTTGGACACGACCGACCGAACAACTTCACTTTCACTATTTCATTACGTACTGTTTCTATAGAAAGTAGATTTAATGACAAAATGAAGTTTTCCTTAGTTAAATATATACTTCAATTAAAAAGTAATTAATTAATTAACAAAAAAATGCATCCGCCCCAATTCTAGCCCTGAAGATTACTGAGTAATTTTATCTCTCTTGTCCTGTTTTGTTTCATTTACTGATTAATCCATATACTCTAATTATTCTTAGCATTTTTTCTTTGTTTTATCAATTATTTATGCATATATATTATTTTTTTAGTAAAAGAGACTTTGAAATTGGCTTTAAGCCACCGTTTCTTCCTCCTTACATCTTTCATTTGTATTTCTGTCATCCTATCTCATAGTATTTTCCCGCAGCCTCGCCCAGCCTCCCAGGCTTGTAGCTTTCAGTCTCCTTCACTTTTTCTCTTTTCCTTGAATTCTAAACTTTGAGCTTCCCCTGTGCTCTTGTTTTTCTGCATTTTTCCACTAGTTTGACTTTCAGTCCATTGGTCTTCACCTCTAAACTCCCCATTCTCCAAATTTACTATCTTAAGACCCAAGATTAATACATGTAACTGTCTACTTAAAACTTACTTTTGATAAAATGAAACTTTGACCTCCTACATGTACACTGGCCTTAAATTAGTTTTTTTCCAATCAATACCATGTTACAGAATAAAAACCATACATACAACTTTACATCTCTTTTTGAAAATTCCCTCATAATTTTATTTTTACCAGCCAACACTGACAAGGAAAAAAAAAAGCAAACTACAGTTATTGTGGGTTTATAACTATAGAGAGAAAATACATGAGATTGGACAAATAACTCTCATTATTGCTTCTAATTTTATTAACTAACTTTTAAGAAAATTGACAGCTTAACGTCATTTTCTCATTCTATTTGTTCTAGTATGACTGTTGAAAAATTTGTAACACATACTTTGACTCTCCTTACATAAGGGCACATTTTCAAGCTTGGCTGAATTGTTTCAACCTTAAATACATTTGTCCATAGCTTTTATCTATGGCTTTAATAAATGTTCTTCAATTGTTTAAGCTTCATTCCAGGGTGATATCAACTTTAATCTTGAAAACAACTTTAAAGTAGGCTTCATGACTTACTTAATCAAACTTTTCATTATATTACTTCTGTAAAACAAATATCTACTATATGTTTCAAAATAATTTTGATAATTGTTCTTCCCTTTTTAACAAAACACAACAGTTCTGATTTTGTGTAGTCAGTAATTCTGAGTCATGAATAAGATTCAGATTATATACTGAATCTTATTTCTGGTATTAAATATCACATTTGAAATCCTCACAAGAGTAATTCCTCACTTTTAAATCGATTGTCTTTACATTTCAGTAAGCCAATACTTTTAGTTGAGTCAGTGTTATTTTCTTCTGCACTGTGAAAATTATTTTAGAATTTATATTTATTTAAGTTTATCTCAATTTTTTTCACAAACGTACTAATGTTCAGACTTTGATTTAGAGAGTTTGGGAAGACTATTTTAGGATGATTTTTTTTTTTAATGTTTCCCTATCAAAATGTAAAATTGCTGCTTTAATTACCAAGTAATTGGTACGTTGTAGATCTCTGTCTCTTATGCCCTACTGTTGACCTGAAATAAACAGACTACCAGATATGTCTCTAGGCAAGAAGGGTTTATTCAGAATTAGCAGAGAATACAACAAAGGTTATGCAACCATAGAAAGCCACACCTAAGGCTCTGCACGGCAAGGAAAGGAGAACTGTTTTATAAAAGAGACAAGGAAGCCTTGAGGGCTTGTAAACAAACAGTCCTGACACTTCATTTGCTGAGTCTTGTCTTGGAAGGAGGAGGGTTCTTTCTTCTTCCTGTTGGGCTCTGCTGCTATCACAGGGCATCAGTGCTCTCCTTTCTGGTCTCCTGAATGTATTTAATTGAAGCTTTTATTTATTTATTACACTGGCATGGCTCTATGAGATTTTTCACTTTATATTTTAGTTTTGGTGTGATTTCACATTTTTCTGTGTAGTAAATCTGGAAAAAAAGAAGGTTTTTAAGAGTTAATTATAATTAATATCCTAACATAATCATGTAGTTTCAAAGTCACTATTAAAGATAAATTTATTTTATTATATTTCACCTGATTACTTACAATGTGTATTTCTCTTTATATGTAAGTGTGTCTTTTTAAGGTAACATCTCACAGTCTCACTTTTTTATTCACTTTATTTTTGCAATTAAATGGGGTTTTAAGGGTAATAACTTTAATGTAAATATTGGTAGAATATGATTTAGACATACAATTTTATTATTTGCTTTATTTTCGTTTCCCTACCTTGTGTACTTCTATACTGTTTTTTATCTTATTTTGGGTTAGTTATTTTTATTCAAATATGTATGTGTATATATTCCCTGGTGGCTCAGATGGTGAAGAATCCATCTGTAACGCCTGAGAACTGGGTTTGATCTCTGGGTTGGGAAGATCCCCTGGAGAAGGGAATGGCTACCCACTCTATTATTCTTCTCTGGAGAATTTCATGGACAGTGGAACCTGGCGGGCTATAGTCCATGGGGTCACAAAGTCAGACATGACTGAGTGACATTCACACTTCACATATATATACAGATATACACACACCCACACCCATATATTAGTATTCAGTAACTATTGAATTTTTTTTATGGTTGCTATAGAGATTGCAATATGCACACAAGCTCTCACAGTCTACTAAGAGCTAATTTTGTATTTCTTCATATAATATATAGACACACATTTAAAACTCCACAATAAGTTTTTTTTTTTTAATAATTTTTATTCTAACCTTTCACCATAGTTTGCAGAACATAAGTAGTAGTACCTTTTATCTTTACTCAGCTCTCTACTATTTCTGTTGCTCTCCCTTCACACTTGAAGATCAGTATTGCCTCTGATACCATTTACTTTCATCTTGACAGATTGTCATTCACGTTACCAATAGAGAAGATTTTTTAAGAAACAAATTCATCAGAGAATATCTTTACTTCCATTTTGCATTTATGGGACATTGTCACTGAACATAGAATTCTAGATTTACAGTTCTTTCTTTTTTTAAGTGCTTTAACAATGTTGCTTCACCGTCTTCTATCTATGATGGCTTCTGATGAGATATTCACAATCACTGTAATTTTTTATATCTTTTTCTAGTTGCTTTCAAAGGTGTTTGCTTTTTTCCTCTGTTTGGTTTTTAGCAGTTTGATTATGATGTGTTTAGGTGTGGTATTCTTTGAGCATATCCTATTAGAAATTCTGAGCTTCTGGAATATGTAAATATGTATTTTTACTATACTTACGAAGGTTTTAGCCGTTATTTCACATATGTATATGAATATTTCCCATGTATACAAATAAATATATCATAAATATACACACATAGAATTGTCCCCCATCTCTTTCTCATTTCATTTTGGAAGTCTAACTACATGTTAAACATTTTTGACTTGTAATGGGTGTGTTAAAATCTGTTCATTTGTTATCTATCTTTTTTATATTTTTGTTTTCAAAGTCCAAAAATTATGCTGATCAACCTTAATCGACTCTTCTTTCATATACATTCTACTATTAATCCTATTCAGTGAGGTTTTCTTCCTTCCCACATACTGTATTATACATTTCAAAATTCCCAATTTAGTTTTTTACAGTTTCTTTTTCACTGATGAATTTTTCTTTTCTTTTCCTTAATTTTATGTTTGCTTCTCTTTGCTACTTTAAGTCTTTGCTGTGTTAGTGTTGATCTGTGCAGCTATGCATTATTCAGAGGTTAGTCTGAGACTTACATGGGTAGCTCAAATAGTTCCCCTTTCAAAGGCTATTTGGGTCTATTCCATACTGTGTAGTCTTGGTGTTAGGCTAATACATATGGATTCATACCAAGAATTTTGTTGTTCAGTTGCTCAGTAGTGTCTCTTTGCAACCCCATGGGCTGCAGCTCACTGAGAATTAGGGGATCTCTTCCAGCTGTCTTCCTTCTGGGACTATCCTACTCTATGCTTGCAGAGGATCCTTTCTCTGGACTGAAAGATGGAATTTATCTTGTTTTATTTCCTCCACACTGCTTCTCTTCTCTGCAATTAGGTTCCAGCCTTACAGTAAAGCCTGGGAGAAAAAAGTGATAAAGAAATGTATATCCCTATGTGATTTTTGACACTCTTCTACAATCAAATCTGCTTTTTGCTTAATCTTTAAAGTTTCCAGGCATTTATTTTTCATTTTAAATTAATTATTTTTTAAATTGAAGGCTAATTACTTTACAATATTGTGGTGGTTTTTGCCATACGTCAACATGAATCAGCCATGAAGGCACATGAGTCCCCTCCTCCTGAATCCTCTTTCTACCTCCCTCCCCACTCCATCCCTCTGGGTTATCCCAGAGCACTGGCTTTGAATGCCCTGCTTCATGCATCAAACTTGCAATGGCCATCTATTTTACATATGGTAATATATATGATTCAAAGCTATTCTCTCAAATCATCCCACTCTCACCTTCTCCCACGTAGTCCAAAATCCATTCTTTTCATCTGTGTCTCTTTTGCTGTCTTTCCTATAGGGTTGTCATTACTGTCTTTCTAAATTCCATATGTATGCATTAACATACTTTCTTAATTACTTCTCTCTGTATGATAGACACTGGTTTCATCTACCTCATTAGAACTGACTCAAATGTGTTCTTTTTTATAGCTGAGTAATATTCCATTGCGTATAAGTACTACAACTTCCTAATCCATTCATCTACTGATGGACATCTAGGTAGCTTCCATGTCCTACTTACTGTAAACAGTGTTGCAATGAACATTGGGGTACATATGATTCCTTCAGTTCTGCTTGTTAAAGAGATTCTTTTTTCTGCATTGTATGTTTTAGCCCCCTTTGTCAAAGACAAGGTGTCCATAGGTGGATGGATTTATCTCTGAGCTTTCTGTTTTGTTCCATTGATCTGTCTTCTATCTTTATGCCAGTACCATATTGTCTGATGACTGTAGCTTTGTAGTATAGTCTGGAGTCAGGCAGGTTGATTCCTCCAGTCCTATTCCTCTTTCTCAAGGTTGCTTTGGCTATTTGAGGTTTTTTTGTGTTTTCATACAAATTACGAAAGTATTTTTCTAGTTCTGTGAAAAATGCCATTGATAGCTTGATAGGGATTGCATTGAATGCATAGATTGCTTTGGGTAGTACACTCATTTTCACTATATTGGTTCTTCCAATCCACGAACATGGTATATTTCTCCATCTGTTTGTGACATCTTTGTTTTCTTTCATCAGTGTTCTATAGTTTTCCATATATAGATCTTTTGTTTCTTTAGATAAATTTATTCCTAAGTATTTTCTTCTTTTCATTGCAATGGTGAATGAGATTGCTTCCTTAATGTCTCTTTCTTCTTTTTCATTGTTAGTGTATAGGAATGCAAGGGATTTCTATGTATTAATTTTATATCCTGAAACTTTACTGTATTCATTGTTTAGTTCTAGTAATTTTCTGGTGGTGTCTTTAGGATTTTCTACGGAGAGGATCATGTTATCTGTAAACAGTGAAATTTTGCTTATTCTTTTCCAATCTGGATTCCTTTTATTTCTTTTTCTTCTCTGATTGCTGGATGTCCAAAACTATGTTGAAGAGTAGTAGTGAGAGTGGGCACCATTTTCTTATTCCTGATTTTAGAGGAAATGCTTTCAGATTTTTGCCATTGAGGATAATGTTTGCTGTGGGTTTGTCATATATGGCTTTTATTATGTCAAGGAATGTTCCTTCTATGCCTGCTTTCTGGAGATTTTTTTTTTTTAATGGGTGTTGAATTTTGTCAAAGGCTTTCTCTTCATCTATTGAGATAACCATATGGTTTTTATCTTTCAATTAGTTAATGTGGTGGATCACATTGATTGATTTGTGAATGTTGAAGAATACTTTCATCCCTGGAATAAACCTTAATTGATCTTGGTGTATGAGATTTTTAATGTGTTCTTGAACTCTGTTTGCTAAAATTGTTTTGAGGATTTTTGCCTCTATGCTTATCAGTGATTTTGGTCAGTAGTTTTCTTTTTTTGTGGCATCTTTGTCTGGTTTTGGTATTAGGGTAATGATGGACTCATAGATGAGTTTGGGAGTTTACCTTCCTCTGCAATTTTCCGGAAGAATTTGAGTAGGATAGGTGTTAGCTCTTCTCTAAATTTTTGGTCGAATTCATCTGTGAAGTCATCTGGTCCTGGACTTTTGTTTGTTGGAATATTTTTTATTACAGTTTCTATTTCCGTGCTTGTGATGGGTCTTTTAAGATTTTCTATTTCTTCCTGGTTCAGTTTTAGAAGTTTATAGTTTTCTAAGAATGTTTTCAGTCATTTAAAAAAAAGAAATCATGCATATTTTATGTGTCATCAGAATAGATGGGATAAAGAGGCTTAAAATGTAAGAATAGACCATAGCAGAATTGGAACCTCTTTTCTTATTTTTTTATTTAATATGAAATATTAGAAATTACTGGAGACGATTTAGTCCAAAGCCCTCAGTTTAAAAATAAGTGAATGCAAGCCTGAATTAAACTTAGCTGTTATAGCATAATTCACATTATATAGACATGAACATAATTTATATTTTCAACTAAAGTTTTGTATGAGGAACACATGAAAACTGAGCTTCAGATAAGTAATTAAAATAATTGACATTGCAAAGTAATATATTTATTTTTCCTTGAATCAAAAAGGTTTTATTAAGCAATAACAAAGTACCAATCGCTGTCCAAGATTTAATTTCAAATAAAATGTTGAAAGTTAATAGATATTCAATGATAAAAAGAAAATAGACTGATAAACTTTCTAAAACTAGTGGTTTTGGTTTATTCGCTAAATTGTGTTCCACTCTTTGCACACTCACAGACTGTAGCTGGCCAGGCTCTTCTGTCCATGGGGTTTCCCAGGCAATAATACTGGAGTGGGTTTGCTATTTCCTTCTCCTTTCAAAAAGTAATGAAGTTTATAAAATAGAGATATAAATCAAACATTAAATAATCAGTCTAGAACTACTTTCAATATACCTGCTAAAATTCATATTAGAATATATTTTATGCAAAAAAATGCACATTGAAATTAGTCTTAGATTTTTACATTATGTTGAAATTTTAGTCTCAGGCTTTTGACTTTTGTGTCTGTGTGTATGTTTAATGGCAAAATAATTTATTCTTGTGTCATTGTAAGTCCAAAAGTATGGTGCTGGACAAAACAGAACAAACTCCACAATGCCACAAATCCTGGAAGAAACGTCTAATTCTGTGACTATGGATTCAAAGCTTGCTCATGAACTCCTCTTCCACCCATCACATGATCTCTGGGATATTAAAAATTGGTACAGCTTTTAAGACATGTTCCTTTTTTACTTTCTGAGACATTTGGTAGTGAGCCCAGTTATCATCAATTACTTAAATTCTTTATTAAAAAATATACACATACTTCTGAATGACTCTTATGATATTCTGTGTATCTGTGACATTGTTTAAGTGTTCATGGTTAGCTGACTTTGATATCCTGAAACAGAAGGATGCAGTGAGCATGTTACTTTAAAGATCCCTGGATGATGGATGATCCAAAAGGATTTTAAGTGTCTCCTCTTCATCCTCCATGAATCTTTTTATGATATTTTTATTCATAAAATTAATTTATCACTGTGATGTTGCTTTATTCTCTTTTAAAGTAGAAGGAGAAGTGTTTTTGAGGAACTTATGAATTATAATTTCTACAGCATGACAGTTGTTAGCAGTTGTGGAGCATGGGCTGTGCTCCTTTTGACAAAAAGCTGTGCTACACTTTTCATGGCCTAGAAAAAGATCTTGTGGCTTCTCCACCGGTAGTTAACTACAATGCACAGATTTTCTGTGAACACTTTCAGAGTCTATTAATTTCTCCAATAAACCATGTCTGTTTTGTAACCTGAGCCTTCACACTTGCAATTCTTCAGTCCAATATTTGTGGGAATTCCCCTAATGAAATTTTTATCTGGGCTAATAAAGTGTTCTCTACTTAGTGTATGAACCTGAAAATCCTAAGCTGAGTTATTTTCTGCAGTTTAAAATAATGCCAGAGAATCAATAACAACACAGTAGAGAGGATGTAAAATTTTCTGGATAATGTAAGCAATTTGTCTAAAATAAATGTATATCACTATTGAGATTTAAAGCTTGAAAAGTGTTTTTTCCATTTCAAACAAATGGCTTTTTTTTTTTTTTAGGTTTTGAATGAAAGCACAAATTAAACTTCTATATTAATTTAAGGAAGAGTTTTAATTTTGAATTAAAAATGTTTTTATGATAACTGAATGCATAGCATATGTTTGGGTGAACTTATGCCCCAGTTTTCTCTATCAAGATTTAATTAAAGATATATATTTACATGCATATATTAAATTCAGAAATAAGAGCAAAGTCTCAGAGATGTTTCTGTTAAAATATACTTGTTGGCAGAAAGAATGACTTTTTTTTTAATCCTACAGACCTTCTTCCCCACATCAACCCTGTCCTGAGGAAAAACTTGCATATATTTTATAAATGCTGAGTTTTGTAATTGAGTATTAAAGTATAATTTTCCTATTCATTCTAATTTTGTACTCAAAACCTCTAGTGAAAAGTCACATTTCAGAAAGGTGTAGCCAGCTTACTGAGAGACTCATATATTCCAGAAACATAGATGTAGACAATTAAATTTAAGAAGTAACAAACTGAATAAAATTTTCACATGAGGATTGAATAATTAAATATAAGCTTTCCTTTTTTATCTATGAGTTAGATAACTGATAATTTATGTTTAATGGTGGAGCATTCTAATTTAGTCTGGTTGTTCACAGGACATTTTAGTTAGGCAGGTTACGTTAGTACATTTATTTTTTAACACTAAAAGAACTTGTTTCTCTTCTAAAGTAAAATTATTTCAAATTTTGGGGTAAATGGCCTTTTTATGACATTATGATTTTTTTGACAAAATGGTAAAGTGTCTATTCCATGGTATAAGTAAGTGCATTATTTTAAGTTTTATTAAACCATGAGATATTCAAGTCTGGTAAATCTCTGTGTATTGCATATTTAATACACAAGGAAATTGGTGCTGTACTCCACATCAGAAATATTGAGTGTAATAGATGCCATGGAAACAGAGAAGTGCTTAGCCACTTCTGATTCTGGAAAGCCACTGGAATTTCTAATGAAAGAGTCAGGTGAGAGGAAAGTTGATGCAACTATTTTTCTGTTTTATTGGAGTATGCTGTGCTGTGCTTACTCAGTCAGTTGTGTCTGACTTTTGAGACTCGATGGACTGTAGCCTGCCAGGCTCCTCTGTCCTTGTGGATTCTCCAGGCAAGAATTATGGAGTGGGTTGCCATGCCCTCCTCTAGGGGATCTTCCCAACCAGGGACTGAACCCAGGTCTCCCACATTGCAAGCAGATTATTTACCAGCTGAGCCACCAGGCAAGACGTTATTGAAGTATTTTGTTGTTCAGCTGCTTAGTGGTATCCGACTTTTTGCGACTGCATGCCAGCAAGCCAGGCTTCCCAATCCTTCGCCATCTCCTGCATCTTGCTCAAACTCATGTTCATGGAATCAGTGATGCCATGCAACCATTTCATCCTCTGTCATCCCCTTCTCATCTGGCCTTCAATCTTTCCCAGCATCAGGGTCTTTTCTTATTAGTCATCCCTTCTCATCAGGTGGCCAAAGTATTGGAGTTTCAGCTTCAGCATCAGTCCTTCCCATGAACACCCAGGACTGATCTCCTTTAGGATGGACTGGTCGGATCTCCTTGCAGTCCAAGGGACTCTCAAGAGTCTTCTCCAACACCACAGTTCAAAAGCATCAATTCCTCAGCCCTCAGCTTTCTTTATACTCCAACTCTCACATCCATACATGACCACTGGAAAAACTATAGCCTTGTCTAGATGGACCTTTGTTGGCAAAGTAATGTCTCTGCTTTTTAATATGCTGTCTAAGTTGGTCATAACTTTCCTTCCAAGGAGTAAGTGTCTTTTATTTCATGGCTGTAGTCATCATCTGCAGTGATTTTGGAGCCCAGAAAAATAAAGTCAGCCACTGTTTCCACTGTTTCCCCATCTATCTGCCATGAAGTGATGGGACCAGATGCCATGATCCTAGTTTTCCGAATGTTGAGCTTTAAGCCAACTTTTTCACTCTCCTCTTTCACTTTCATCAAGATGCTCTTTAGTTCTTCTTCACTTTCTGCCATAAGGTTGGTGTCATCTGCATATCTGAGGTTATTGATATTTCTCCTGGCAATCTTGATTCCAGCTTGTGCTTCATCCAGCCCAGCATTTCTCATGATGTACTCTGCATATAAGTTAAATAAGCAGGGTGACAATATACAGCCTTGATGTACTCCTTTTCCTATTTGGAAACAGACTGTTGTTCCATGTCCAGTTCTAATTGTTGTTTCCTGACCTGCATACAGGTTTCTTTCCACCTCTTAATATCATCTGTTTCTGTTAGTTCCTTATTTTTCTGTCCTTTATTGTACCCATCTTTGCATGAAATAGTCCCTTAGTATCTCTAATTTTCTTGATGAGATCTCTAGTCTTTCTCATTCTACTGATTTCCTTTATTTCTTTGCATTGTTTTCATAGGAAGGCTTTCTTATCTCTCCTTGCTATTCTTTGGACCTCTGTATTCAGACATGTACATCTATCCCTTTCTTCTTTGGCTTTCACCTCTCGTCTTTTCTCAGCTATTTGTAAGGCCTCCTCAGACAACCACTTTGCCTTTTTTCATTGCTTTTTCTTGGGGATGGTCTTTATCACTGCCTCCTGTACAATGTCACAAACCTCTGTCCATAGTTCTTTAGGCATTCTGTCTATCAGATCTAATCCCTTGAATCTATTTGTCACTATCACTGTATAATTGTAAGGGATTTGATTTAGGTCATACTATAATGGCCTAGTGGTTTTCCCTACTTTCTTCAATTTAAGTCTGAATTTCACAATATTAGAGTATAGTTGCTTTATAATATTTTGTTAGTTTTATATTCCCTCCCTCTTAGACCTCCCTCTCACTCCCTTATCTCATCCATCTGGGTCACCACCGAGCTGAATTTAATGCCCTGTGTTATACAGCAGCCTTCTACTAGATATCTATTTTACACCTGATAGTATATATATATGTCAGTCTTAATCTTCCAATTTGTCCCATGCTCTCCTCCCTACCATATGACCCCAAAATCCCACTGCCGAGCACATACCTGAGAAAACCATAATTCAAAAAGACCTGTGTACACTTGAGTTCATTGCACCACTATTTACAATAGTCAGGATATGGAGTAACATAGATGTCCATCAATAGGTGAATGGATAAAGAAGATGTGGTGTATATGCACAGTGTAATATTACTCAACAATGAAAAGGAACAAAATTGTGTCGCTTACAGAGATGTGGATGGACCTAGAGGCTGTCATCCAGAGAGAAATGCCAGAAAAAGAAAAACAAATATCATGTTAATATTCTTAATGCATATATGTGCAATCTATCATGTTAATATATTAATACAAATATGTGCAAAAATAAAAGTTGATGTGACTTTTAATAAGAATACCCACAGCCCTTTATTTTTGAGGTGACAGAGCCTACCACTGTGGAGAGGAGAGTACTATTTTCCTCATCTCTAGCTTCATCTCTGACATTAGTTATTTGGTAACCTCAAGACAGAGAACCTTGGTATTGCAAGAGCATACTTGCAATCCAATGATGCCCCTTCATTGAAAACATGATATATAACTTCAACAGTAGAATTATGGAACTCAGAATAAAAATCCCATGATGACTATTTCCTGGGGATTATACAGAACACTGGTTTGTCATATATATAGAAAAATGATTTTAGGCAATGTCAAAAATAGCTGAGTTTAGAGCTAGAACTTTGAAAGCAATCTTACAGATTCCAATGAATATGTGAAATCAAGCTACTTCAAAGCTACTTCATTTGTGTTCCCTAAATGGTGAGTGTTGGTATAGTTTCATTATTAAATAGAACACACATTAAACATACTACATACTCTGAAGTGATCAAAATTAAGTCTTATCCATTATCCTCCTCTTCCCATATCTCTGTTCTCAGTAAGAAATAACTTTTCTTCTGTTGAAAAAATAGAAATAGAGATCTCCAAGACATATTCCATTTAAATCATTTCATATGTCTCTCCCATAATTAGTCATTTGAAAAACTAATTTAATCACCTGTTTAAAACATTGTCTTTCCATTTTTTTCATTTCCACTTTTCAGGTTAGACTTTTATAATCTTTGGCATAAACTACTTAAAGCATTTTAAAGGACTGTAATATTTCTTCTTTTCAAATGGCCAGCAAAGGGATCTAATCCTACAGATTGACTTAGTTTTAAAATTTATTTTCAAAATGGCTCCATAGTATACTGGTAATCTGGAGAATCAATATAGAAAGCCATGTCACATGTTTCTCTACTTTTTTTACATCTGGCTACTGCCTGTTTGATAGCCTTCATTTATAACCATGTCATCTCCTTTACTTTATCCTCTAATCATCCCAAACTCTGCAGACAGTTGGGAATATACTATGCACTGTCGCATTCTCTTGCTTTAGCTCAAACTGAACACATGGGTTGAAAGCCTTATGATCTTCTTTATCACTAGCGTTCTATTTATCTTTAAAATCTCAGATATTTTTAATCATGATATTGTCTTTAATTTTTATTTGTGTTGTTATATTTTTTTTGCAATCATAAATTTTTGCTTCTACTTGGATTTTATAAAGCTTCACGCATAGCTTCACGATGGTGTTTGAATTACCATTCTTTTTTTTTTTCTTGAAGTAACATTTTTTTGTGACATGAAATCATCCATTGAGTATCTTAAGTGTATAATTCAGTGGCATTTAGCACATTCACAATATTGTGCAACCATCATCTCTGTCTAGTTCCAATAATATTTTCATCACCCCAAAAAGCACACCACACTCATTAAACAAGACATGCCCCATTCTCTGGGCCTGGAAATGTGTGTTTTCTGCCGCTATAATTTTACCTATTCTTTATGTTTCACATGAATAGAAGCATACAATAAGTTACCATCTGTGTACTTGTTTGAGGCTTTCAATGTTCACCCATATTGTAGCATGTATCTGTAGCCAATTCCTTTTTATGACTGAATAGCATTCCATTGCTTGGATGAATGATATTTGTTTACTTATTTATCAGATTTTAGGTCTTTGTGTTGTTTCCACCTATTGGCTATTGTGACTGGTGTGACTACAAAGAGTGGTGTACAGCTATTTGTTTGAACACCTGTTTTCAATTATTTTTTGTTTATACCTAGAAGTATAATTGCTGGATCATATAGCTATTCTATGTTTAATTTTTAGAGGACCTGACAAACTCTTTCACAAGGGCTGCATCATCTACATTCCCACCAGCAGTGTGCAAATCCTAATTGCTCCATATATTTGTCAACACTGTCTGATGATGATGATGATGATTTAAATCTAGAGGGTGTGGAGTTGTATCTCATTGTAACTCTGATTTGCAATTCTCTAATGACTAATGTTGAACATCTTTTCATGGGCTTGTTGGTCATTTGTACATTGTCTTTGGA
This sequence comes from Okapia johnstoni, assembly GCA_024291935.2. Taxonomy (NCBI): domain Eukaryota; kingdom Metazoa; phylum Chordata; class Mammalia; order Artiodactyla; family Giraffidae; genus Okapia; species Okapia johnstoni. Next base: position 31,493,330 of record CM044310.1, read on the forward strand.
TAAATGTCTAGAAAGTGAAATGACATGACAAACAATGTGGAAAATATTTGCATATTACAAATCTCATACATTCTAATATCCTGAATATATAAAGAGCTTTTCCAACTCAACAAAGGAGACAAAATACCCAATTTAATACTATGCAAAGGATTCAAACCACCATTCTTAATCATTGTATTTTTAGGGAGTGAACATAGGAACTGACTTCTTCCTTATTTATTCTTATGAACCATTGGGCTTCCCAGGTGGTTCAGTGGTAAAGAATCCACCTAACCCCATGGACACTGGAGCTTGGTGGGCTATATAGTCCATGGGGTTGCAGAAAGAATCTGACACAACTGACGAAACACACACATATGCATGCCTATGTACATTTTAGTATGTATATATGGATATCTATACTAAATATGGACAGGTGCAAAATATGAACTGATTCAAAACTGTGAAAGGAGTACGTCAAGGCTGTATATTGCCACCCTGCTTATTTAACTGCTATGCAGAGTACATCGTGAGAAATGCTGGGCTGGATGAAGCACAAGCTGAAATCAGACGGCCAGGAGAAATATCAATAACCTCAGATATGCAGATGACACCAGCTTTATGGCAAAAAGTGAAGAGGAACCAGAGAGCCTCTTGATGGAGGTGAAAAAGTAGAGTGAAAAAGCTCGCTGAAAATTCAGTATTCAAAAAATTAAGAGCCATGTGTCTGGTCCCATCACTTCATGGCAAATAGGGAAACAATGGAAATAGTGAGAGAATTTATTTTCTTGGGGTCCAAAATCACTGAAGCCATGAAGTTAAAAGATGGTTGTTCCTTGGAAGAAAATCTGTGACAAATCTAGACAGCATATTAAAAAACAGAGACATTACTTTGCCGACAAAGGTCCATATGTCAAAGTTACGTTTTTGCCAGTAGTCATGTATGGATGTGAGAGCTGGACCATGAAGAAGGCTGAGCACCGAAGAATTAATGTTTTTGAATTGCTGTGTTGGGGAAGACTCTTGAGAGTCCTTTGGACAGCAAGGAGATCAAAGAGTCAATCCTAAAAGAAATCAATCTTGAATATTCATTGTAAGGACTGATGCTGAAGCTGAAGCCAAAATACTTTGGCCACCTGATACGAAGAGCCGACTCATTAGAAAAGACCCTGATGCTTGGAAAGATTGAAGGCAGGAGAAAGGGACAACAGAAGATGAAATGGTTGAATGGCATCACTGACTCAACGGGCATGATTTTGAGCAAGCTCTGAAAGTTGGGAAGGACAGGGAAGCCTGGCGTGCTGCAGTCAATGGGGTCACAAAGAGTCAGACATGACTGAGCGACTGAACAACAACAAATGGTTATCTGTGATATGTACATTTTCTAGTTTTGTTGTAGATCTTAGGATCTCCTTTTGTCATCATCATGATTTTTCTTATATTTTCTTTGGAGAATTTTCTTATTTCCTGAATTTCCTATTTCTATTTCTTAATTTACTCTATTATTTTGGTGCAGTGAATATTCTAGTCCTTTCTGAGATAGATTTAGGGTAAAGGAATTTATCGAGACACTCAGTTTGTAAATGCATGTTTTTTTAATCTTTTCTTAACTTTAAACTGGACAGAAAATTTTACTTCAGAAAAATTTGATGCATCATTTATTGTTCTCTGGTTTCTTATGTTGCAGTTGAGAATATGGATGTCTTATTCATCCTAGAGCCATTCCTGCATTTTTTTTTCTCTCTCTGAATTGTTAAGATTTCATTCTGAATGTTCTAAAATTCATAAAGATGTGACTTTATTTGAATCTATTTCTGTTTACTATCCTATGCATTTACTTGGTACTTAACTTCATGAAATGTTTTCTTACATCTGAAAACTTTATGGAATACTTTGCCTACTGAATCCTTCCTCTCTTTTTTAGTGTTTTCTTTTTTAAAAAACTAAATTGTATTATAGTTTTTCCAGGTTGATTCTCCAACTTATATATATTCTATCATTTTTTTATCTAAAAATTTTTTTGGTTTATTTCCTTATCTTATTTTCCAATTTTTCCGTTGAATTTTTATTTTTCCTGTTATAATTTTAACTTCAAGTGCCTTCTTTTTTTTTCTGTGAATATTTTTTTCTTTAGAGCAATAGTCTGTTCTTTTTTTTCATAGATGCAATGCTGTCTCAGTTCTAACCTTCAGATTTTTTACTTACCTTTAAATATTTTCTAAAAAGTACTATTTTCTATTTGCTTCTTTTGTCTTCTGCCTTATTACTAGACTTAATTTTCCTCAAAACTTAGGGTTTCTTATCCATTTCAGCATATTTAATAATTATGCATTAAAAATCTGTCTGGGATCACCATGTATGTTAATTTGCCTTCAACTGTGAATTTGACTAATGGTTAGATTTGGCAGAGCTGTTATGAGAAAACCAAAATAAAAGTACCTTTAGGCCTTTATTCTCCCAGTGAAATTGATACCCTTTCATCAAAAGGATACTGAATAGCCAGAATGTTTGTTCTGGGAGTTCTTGTGGTTGAGTGAGTGAAGAAGGCCAGGTAGTCACTATTCATTGATGATAACCAGTGGGCACTCTTTCTGTGCCAGGTGCAGCTTTTAGTGCACTGCATTATTTGTCATTTCTTTCACACACAATTCTATCAGTTAGCTCTAAGAATTCTACATATTTTATGAATGGTAGATGAGCTATAGATGGATTAAATAACTTATCTAAAGTCAATTTTTTAAAATTTTAAATTTATTTATTAGTTGAAGGATAACTGCTTTACAGGACTTTGTTGATTTCTGCCAAACATCAACATGAATCAGCCATAGGTATATATATGTACCATCCCTATTGGACATCCCTCCAATCTCCTCCAATCTCACCCCTCAAGGTTGTTACAGAGCCCTGGTTAGAGTTCCCTGAGTCATACAGATAATTCCTATTGGCTATCTATTTTATATATGGTAATGTAGGTTTCCATGTTACTCTCTCCATATATCCCACCTTCTCCTTCCTCCCCACTCCCCCATGTCACACATAAGTCTGTTCTCGATGTCTGTGTTTCCATTGCTGCCCTGCAAATAATTTCATTAGTGCCATCTTTGTAGATCCTATATATATGCATTAGTATATGATATGAAGAAGTGAGAAAGTTGTGTTAACTTTTTTTTAGAATGGTTGCCTCTATGTTTTTCTCCTTTGATCCTGAAACTCAAGAATTTAAACTTTCATGACTTGTGTTAAAAAGGTTTATTAAGATTTTTTGTGTTCACTTCTTTCTTTCTTTCTTTTCTTTCTTTTTTTTTTTTTTTTTTTTTTTTACCATTTTTTAATCTCTTCTAAAAGGAACATTGTTGCCAGCTGTTCAGACCATTTTTTTTCATTCCATTGTATGTTATTACAGGTAAAGTGATAAACACATGACATGTTCTGTTTTAGTCTTTGTAGAATCACTTTGCCTCTCAAGCCATGAGAAATGTTTAGATATTCATATTACACTATGATCAAAATGCATTCATGAAAGAGAGAACTACATGATCATTATTCTGTCTAGTTGCAACATGAGTATCTTTCTCCCTTTTCATTAAATTGTATCAAATTTTCTTATGCAGAATCTGTGAGCATCCTTTAAAAGCAAAATTGTCAAAGCAATTTTATTTTCTAATCACAGAGAGAAAAGTGAAGAAAATGTAGAAATGATCTATGGATGCTGAAATGAAATTGCTTTTATCTTTTGTTAACCAAGGCTAGATGCAGGGTAGAAAAATGCAATCTTATATACCTCCCCCTCCCAAGTGATTAAATAACAAAATAAGGTAAAGAAAGTGTGGAGATTCTACCTATTACTGTGGACATTGCTTATGAGTCAAGCAGTTCGTGAAACACTGAAGAAGATAACATGAATGCAGAAGACCCTATTGATGTAACTTAATATCTCTGAGAATAAAAACATGTGTAAAAGGAGTAAAAAGTAAAGAGATACATTTGGTAAAATATCTATTTTGAACAATGCTGTAGTTTCTAAAACAATGTCAGAATAATTTTTTCTTCCACCTTTGACCTCTAGGGTTTATCTTACTTAGCATTATAAATAGCGACCTTTTTCATTTTAAATTATTCATTGCGTTAGTTATGAATTTTGGCATATGCTAATCCACCAGGTTCACTGACCCGTGTGCAAAATTCATACTGGCTCTCCTGAGTGAAAGTGCATTTATAATTGCACGTGTTCACTACTTCACTGCTCACACCTGTCCTTGAACTGGTTTGTTTTCTTCTTTATTCAGTTATTTATAATCAAATGTTCCTCAAATCCTAAGATCTAGTTGCATTAAAAGTCATTTTACAGACTCCATTTATTTTATTTTCTATCAAATTATTTTTAGAGTTTGAAAGTTTCTTAATCCATAATTTTGCCTTGTCAAATTCTTAATCATTATTTTCTACACTTGTCATCCTTAAGACATATGTTGCTGAGGACTTTGAAATTTTGAATTTAAGGATGTTCTGTAAAATTCCATAACAGTAAGATCTCTAAGATAATTACTTCATATTTACTGAGGTAAGATTTATTTTTAACTACCTTGTTCATTGTCTCAAATTGGATTTGCCTCATAGCAATTTCTATGTAATATAAAAGAAAATGACTTAATGTGCAGGAAATGAATAACAATCAAATGGATAAATATACTTAGCAGATGTATACTTTAAGGATTAATGGGAAGAGGCTATTTTACACTGATATTGAGAAAGAGCACATGAAAATATTAAACACATGAGAGACAGAGCAAGAACAGAGCTAATAATGCTATTAAATCTGTAATTTGACAATCATTTCTGTATTTCTCACAGATGCTTCATAACCCCCTTCTAATCCATGAGCAAGACCTATACATTTTACACCAGAAATGACATTTAAATTCATCTATTTTTCTCATCTTAGTTGTCACCACTGAAGAACCATCTCCAGATATCTTACTTAGAATTCTGCAATTAAGAACTTCTTAATTTGTCTCCCACCTCCCACTTAAACAGAATTATATCCCGGCCATCCTCAAAGGCTTTCAGTGGCTTCCCATAACACTTCAGGAAAAACATCTCTTTATACCAGTCTGAGAGCTGTAGGGCCTGCTTTTCAGCCTACTACCAAGGTTCTTTATTGTACAACGTTTTCCTCTCATTCCTGTGTGTTCGCCACCCTGACATTTACTCTGTTTCTGTCACACTCTAAGTTTTTCTTCTCTGTCAAGTCTGTATTGCTCAGACTTTTGAATGGCTGGTCCTTTTTCATTCTTTGCCTCAGTGCGGATGTGACCTCTCCGGAGTCTGCATGTCTTAAGTTGCCCTCTTTTCATCACACTTTCAGTTATTATGAATCAAATCTTACAACATTTTCTACAGTGATTATTATACTCTGGAATAACTCTGCTCCCTAAGTTGTTCATTTCTGTCTCTCACAACTAGAACATAAGATTCATTAAAGTCTTAGCTATATGGTTTTAGTACTTATAAATAGTACCTTACATATTAACCAAGTTAATATTTTAGCCTGTTTGTGAAGGAATTACCAAGACTTGGCTATGTCTTTGAAACAGGAATTTTATAAGGAAAATTATGATTTTCTTCCTCTCTCTCTCTCTGTCTTGCAAAATAATTTTTGCATTTGCAAATTTTCGTACTTAAAATATGCTAGAATAAGAAATTTAGGCTATGCACTGTTTGAATAACTCATCATATTGGAAAAAGCTTTATTTTTCCTGGTTTATTGATTTATGATATGGTGGAACATCCTTCAAGTAAACCTCAAGTTCTAAGCACACATAGAGAATGCAGAATTTATGCAGGGTCAAAGAGCATAAAGGAAGGTTAGTTTTATAGTTGTTATTAGTTTCCTTTCTGAATCTTTTTGAAGCTATTGTAATAAATGGAATGAACGCTTAGATACATCTGTCTGCCTATCTATATGATTGTATTTGTGTTTATACATAAATGTTATCCTTTGTCTTTGACAAAAATTATGTATCTGACAGTATGTTTTTATTGTTTTGTTTAAGAGGCAGGACAAATGCTTAATGATACAAATCGTCATAAGCTTTTTCCTTTTTCGATTGAAGTGAGATTTTCTTTTAAGACTAATTTTCTTCTAGAGATGTATCTGAAACAGAAAACACTTTAGTAGCCCTTAATTATACTCATATAAAGAAAATGTCTGTCCATTGTGGGGAGCTGCATGAAGTAATCCAAGAACTGATACTTAAGACAAGGATAAATATTCAGTTTGGGATTCCCTCATGGCCCAGAGGTAAAGAATCTGCCTGCCAATGCAGGAGATGCAGGTACAACCCTTGGATTGGGAAGATCTCCTGGAGAGGAAATGGCAATCCACTCCAGTATTCTTGCCTGGAAAATCCCATGAACAGAAGAGCATGGTGGGCTACAGTCCATGGGGCCACAAAAGAGTTAAGTACAACTTGAGACTAAACAACAAAAAACAGCAACAATCATTCTGTTTAATGACACAAACTATGCCTTTGAAAATTATGATACTCATTAGAAAATGTTTATTTATACATCTGAATTTGGACTAATGTCATGTACATTCCTATTAAGTTGTGTTTTCCACGATAGTTTGCAGAAGATGTAGAGCTTGACTATGAAAGATAGAGGAGAAGTTCTCAGCTAAAAAATATATATGTGTTTTATTCTAATTATTGTCATATAAGAGTGTTATCAGTGAAGGCCTATTTAGAAAAATAGAGACTACTCAAGGTATTTAAAGCCTAGAGAATTTAATTCAAGGAATTAGTTTAACCTAGAAAATTAGGTAGATGGAGAAGCTGAGGATTAGAACAATAGAGTTGTACTACTGAGAGATTAACTATAGGCTATGCTATCATTCATCTGGGAAAAGATATCTGAAGAAATGAGAAACCACAGAATTCTTAACTGAGCTTGAATCAAAGCAGTGCTACCCTGCAGGGGACAGTACCAAGAAAGCAGACCAGGCTGGTGGCACCAACATCAGAGGAAGTCACCCATTACCAGAGGTAGAGAGATAAGAGATATACCCATCCATTGACCAAATCTATCAGGAATCCAGTGAGCAAGGAAGACTTTGAAATGTAGCTTGCAAGAGAAAAGAAAGAAATGAATCTTCAAATAAATAGGCAATGACAAGCACAAAGGGCTTCTTCTGTGCTTTCACAAAAGCATTTTTAAAACTTCAAACTGGTTTTAGAAATGCCTAGATGATCAAGGATAACCTTCTTACCTCAGAGCTTAGTGACAAAGATAGCCCTTCTTGAGATTAGTTTGGAGGGTTAGTGGTGGTTTCCATTGGAGAATGACTCCACACTAACAGTTGGGATTGTGAATTGCCTTAAAAAGGAGTACAAAATGGAAGAATATTGGGCAACTGGCTTTGAGAGCTTGTGAAAATTATGAAAAGCTACATATATCTTTATTTGTTGGTGTATTACTATGCTAACTGAAATATGTTGTTGTTTAGTTGCTAAGTCTGATTTTTTTGTGGCCCCATGGACTGTAGCCCACCAGGCTCCTTTCTCCATGGGATTACCCAGGCAAGAATACTAGAGTGTCTTGCCATTTCCTTCTCCAGGGGAATTTCCTGACCCAGGGATCAAACCCATGTCTCCTGCATTGCAGGAGGAGTCTTTACCTCTGAGCCACCAGGGAGGTTCTAACAGAAACATACGAAGTTTTAAAGCATTGGATACAAATATGTAAGATCTGCTAGACAGAAAATATAAATTAATATCTAGTACTTGAAATTAAATTATAATCTCTCCAGTGAGGACTAGAAAAAAAAGAATGAAAAAAAATTAGCATCTTTTATGAGTATATGAACAAAACCAAAAGCCCAGAGCATACACAGTTTTAAAAATCATGTGGCCACTTAAGAGATATATTAAAACAAATCTCCCAGGCTTAGTTAACATTGGAGAATGGAACTACTAATGTCTTTTGCACTCATCTCACACGCCAGTAAAGTAATGCTCAAAATTCTCCAAGCCAGGCTTCAGCAATACGTGAACCGTGAACTTCCAGATGTTCACGCTGGTTTTAAAAAAGGCAGAGGAACCAGAGATCAAATTGCCAACATCTGATGGATTATCGAAAAAGCAAGAAAGTTTCAGAAAAACATCTATTTCTGCTTTATTGACTATGTCAAAGCATTTGACTGTGTGGATCACAATAAACTGTGGAAAATTCTGAAAGAGATGGGAATACCAGACCATCTGACCTGTCTCTTGAGAAAACTGTATGCAAGTCAGGAAGTAACAGTTAGAACTGGACATGGAACAACAGACTGGTTCCAAATTGGGAAAGGAGTATGTCAAGGCTATATATTGTCACCCTGCTTATTTAACTTATATGCAGAGTACATCATAAGAAATGTTGGACTGGATGAAGCGCAAGCTGGTATCAAGATTACCGGGAGAAATATCAATAACCTCAGATATGCAGATGACACCACCCTTATGGTAGAAAGTGAAGAAGAACTAGAGAGCCTCTTGATGAAAGTGAAAGAGGAGAGTGAAAAAGTTGGCTTAAAGCTCAACATTCAGAAAACTGAGATCATGGCATCCGGTTCCATCACTGCATGGCAAATTGATGGGGAAACAATGGAAACAGTGAGAGACTTTATTTTGGGGGGCTCCAAAATCACTGCAGATGGTGACTGTAGCCATGAAATTCAAAGACGCTTATTTCTCAGAAGAAAAGCTATGAAAAACCTAGACAGCATGTTACAAAGCAGAGACATTACTTTGTCAACAAATGTCTGTCTAATCAAGGATATGGTTTTTCCAGTAGTCATGTATGGATGTGAGAGTTGAACTATAAAGAAAGCTGAGCACTGAAGAATTGTTGCTTTTGAACTGTGGTGTTTGAGAAGACTCTTGAGAGTCCCTTGGACTGCAAGGAGATTCAACAAGTCAATCCTAAAGGAAATCAGTCCTGAATATTCATTGGAAGGACTGATGCTGAAGGTGAAGCTCCAATGGTTTGGCCACATGATGCAAAGAGCCGAATACTTGGAAAAGACCCTGATACTGGAAAGATTAAAGGTGGGAGGAGATGGGGGATGACAGACGATGAGATGGTTGGATGACATTACCAACTTGATGGACAAACATTTGAGTAAGCCCTGGGAGTTGGTGATGGACAGGGAAGCCTGGCATGCTATAGTCCATGGGGTCACAAAGAGTCAGACATGACTGAGTCACTGAACTGAACTGAAAGTTGGGTTTGAGCAAATTATCCAAGAGGTGATGAACCACCACAAAGCATTGTGAAAGCAGTAAATCACCATCACTTCTGAGCCTTATGTAAAATTCTTTTTCTTAAAATATGTGTTTCAACTCAATGTTCTCTAGGGTCTCCATTTTATGTTAATGTTAAATGTTTAAAAAAAAAACCTTGAGATAAGTATTTTATTTATTTACCTGAATTTATTCAACAAATACTTAACGTGCAAAAGTTCAGTCTTATTCAGTCTTATAAGTTCAGTCTTATTCAGTCTTATTCTATATGAGATAGATAAATAGTAAAACAGATTTTTCTACCTTAGATCTTATATTTTATATTTTAATAGAATAATAGATGAGTAAGTTGCATAGTTTTAGAACATGCTACATGATGAAGAATCAAGGAAAATTTGAAAAATAAGAGATGCAGGAATACTAGGGCTCCGAATGATGGCATACTATTAAGTAGGGTGATTCTGGTAGGTCTCACAGATAAAGTGAGCCTTGAAGAGATGAGAGAGTCAACCAAGCAATTGTTTGGGGAAAGAAAATTCCAGGCTAAGAAGACTGCTCAGAGAAAAGATTCTTAGGAGAGGGGCATGGCAACCCACTCCAGTATTATTTTTCTTTTTTTTTAAAGCAGAAAAGAGTTTAGATGAAGTGCTTTTTATTTTTAGACCAACCAAACATTTAATATAAAAACCCTTTAATATACAAACTGCAATCACAACAGCATCCACATAGCGGTGAGGGGATGGGGGTGAGGGTGGGGAGCATGGCAGGGGAGGAAGGTTTTCAGGGTCCCTGCTGCTTCCCTGGTCTGCACTGTGACCTGAGAACAAGAGGTCTTGGCAGAGCTCAGATCAAGGCAGCCAGAAGCAGAGGGGTCCTGACACTGATATTGAGACAGACTGAGAACAGCAGGCCCCTACAACACCCCATTGTCTCCAAGGGGCAACCTCCAGGGAAAGCCAGATCCAGTTGGAAGCTAAAAGGAAGGTGGTTGTGACACAAAGGAGAGTCAATCATCTTTTCTCAGCATCCTGCTGACTACCTTTATTGGAATAGAGTTTTCCAGAGGGCTACTGAATTGAAAAGACCTCAAAATCATCCTAGTAAAAGGACAGAAATTGTGTCTGAGTCCATCTTCTACCAAGACTCCTGACCTGGGACTCCAGGAAGCTGGGTGGATCTGCTCAGATGGTTGGGAAGGGAAGTGAATGTCAGAACCTTTGGCCTAACAAGGTCAGAGCCTTGCCAGGCATTGACCAAGAAAGCCTCAAGGCAGGCCAGGGAGGTCTGTGAGAAGAGTTTTGGGTTAATGACACTCCCGGGATGACGGTGGCACAATGGGCCACAGATGGGGTTTACAGTGTGTGTGGAAGAGAGAAAGGACACAAAACAGAAAGAATTAAGAACTGAGTACCTGCTTCTTCCAGGCCTGTGCAGTAGAGGGGAGGTGATCCTCTGGGTCAAGGTTAAGAGAGACCAGAAGCCCCTTCCTTCCTGGGGGCCAAGTTTTGACTGGCCTGGATATAGCTCATGGCCCCAAAGTCCTCCTCATGGCCTCCCTGAAACTTTCCAGGAGGCCCGGCTGTCCCTTCCAGATGTGCTAGGAGACTGGCCGTGGTCCCAGCTGGGTCCAGGTAGGGCCTGGAGTCCCACAGTTAGATGCAGTCCATGGAGTTCTCTGGGAGGTGGCCCAGTATGCAGCCAGGGAGACCCAAGCCCTTGATGCCGGTGCAGCTGAGGCGGGTACCAAAACCCAGGGCAGGGTCCTGGTTCTCGATGGCCTCCAACCTGTCCGTGTTGTTGTCCCAGTTGATGTGGAAGCGGTTTACCCGGGGATTTGAGGCCAAGATGTTCCACTGGAGCTGAGAGAAATGTGGCTTCAAGGGCGGGTTCTCACACAGCTGGCGGCTGAGGTACCCATTGATGATGTTGTAGCCGACTCAGATGAACTCCTGTCTGAAGTAGCTGCAGGTGATGAGGACCATGGTCACTCCCAGGGCATCGGTCTCGAGGATAAGGGATGGGTTGGGGGCATCTGCATGAAAGATGAACATGTGTCTCCCTGCTGGGACAGGGCCGACCAGCACTGAGTCTAGGATTTGATCAAACTCGCTCTCCGCTGAGCCAATATATAAACGATCTTCCACTCCAGGTCGTCTGCCAGGGCCTTTTTGCGCTCGAAGCTGATCGAACCAGAAAGGGCTGTGGAAAAGGCTCGGATTTTCCAGCACCGCCACGTTCAATACTGACACCTTAGCCATCGCCTCGTAGGGTCGCGGCTGAGGCCAGAGCTGGGACCAAACCGGCAGCTGGGTCTTGTCAGGTCAGCGGAGTAGCTTTGTCCAAATCTGATCCCGCCTCCTCTGACGGCGATCTGAAGTTCCACTCCAGTATTCTTGCCTGGAGAATCCCAGGGATAGAGGAGACTGGCTCTGTATGGTCCATAGAGCTGCAAAGGGTTTGTCACCAGTGAAGTGGCTTAGCACACAGGGACGTGCCTGAAGTACTTGAAAAACCACAAAAGAGATAACGTGCCTGGAGCAGAAAACAGAGAAAAGATGACAATAAAGATTTGAGGACATAGTAACAAATCTTGTGGGTCAAGAGAGGATTTTTTTAATGGAAAAAAAAAATAAAGGTGTTTATATGCTTATAAAAATGTTCTGTAAAGAGGAAAATAAAATGATGCAAGAAAGGGTTGTTTTGTTGTTTTTTTTTTAAAAAAATCTGTCTTTAATGAGATAAGAGAAGATGTGACTCCTTACTTAAATAGAGGCACACCTAGAACTTTCACTGGGACTGTAGAGACAGCAAAGTAAATGAGCAGGATGCAAGTTGTTAAAAATGATGGTATCCTCAAGTGCAAATCCTATTCTGATATTTTCTGTTTTCCCCATAAATAGGAAGCATGATTATCCAATTTAAATGAGATTGAGAGAAGAAATCTAGAGTAGAGAGGAGAAGGCATGGGATAGTCTAAGGGAATAGAAGAGTGAATTGTCTGGGTTATGACATAAGATTTTGAAGCAACATTAAAGCCCACTTGACCTTAGCGTGGCTGTGGGTATAAAGTGAGATCAATCTTCATGTTTATAGGTAATTTATTAGGCATATTCAGCTGTTAATGACTTGGATACATGCATGATGACTGATGTCAGAAAGGCACGAAGAAGTGATAGAGGAAAACAGAGATGTAAGGTTTCTGCAAGGACAGGATTTTCATGAGGAATCAGGAATTCTACTTCATATAAGGAATATTAGGATCCACAGATGGTGATCTTAGGATAATGCTTCTTAAGCTTTACCATGCACCAGAAATCCCTGAACACATTTTAAAAAACAGATTATAGATTCACAAACTTGGAGTTCTAGATTCAGCAGGTTTGATGAGGATCCCAAGAATGTGCATTCTTAGCATTTTTCCAGTTAGTACTTATGCTATTGTTCCAGTGATCACACTTAGAGATCTACTTTTTTTTTAAGACAGTCTTATGAATATGTAATCTTTTGTTTTTCACTTATCTTTTGTTCTCATTCTTTGAGACCATCTACTGTATTTCATGCATTTATTAATTGGTTCATTTAATATGGTTGATTCTTGTTCAAGAGTCATGTAGAGGTTAGAGGAACTGACCCTCTTCACAGCTGAAAATCTGCATATAACTTACAGTCATCCCTTCATATATGCAATTCCTATGCGTCTGTGGTACCACATACATGTATACAAACCACTATAGATTGTGTAGTACTGTAGCATTTACGATTTTGAAAATTCATATATCAGTGGACCCAGGCAGTTCAAACCTATATTATTTTAGAGTCAACTGTATATTCATTTATATATTAATATATATAAATATATTATATAAATATAAATATTTATATATATAAATGTTAATCTGCTTGAAATTCAGCACATTTTTTTCTAAAGGATTTGAGATGAATACATAACCCATACTGTTATGGTTATGAAAAAGTAGAATAAATATAATCACCTCTTTATCATTTTTACCAGTATCTTCTGGCTAGAGCTTTGGTTAGTAGACAAGGTCTTATGATTTTTAAATTTATTTTTCATTGATATGTAATAATTATGCTTTAAAAGTGATTTACTAGGCTTATATTACTCTTTCAATTTAAATCTGTAAATGGGTTTTAGCATATTTTCCAAACAAAAAACCTCTTCAATGTAAACCAACAAAAAGTGAACAAATTTTTTATCCATGGACTTTTATTCTCCTTTAGCACTTAGAGAAAAAAGGAAAATTTGTATTGTATCATAAATAGCATTGTAAGCAAACTTATATTGTTCTGGAAAATGTGTGGCCACTTTTAAATTACTATCAGTACAAGCAAATACACCAGGAGGCTGTCTCTGAAGCAACATGCCAAATCTAGCAACAGGATGATCTTCCCTTTGAAGGGAGTAGACAGGTCTCCAAAAGGAACATTTGGTGAAGAATCTGTCAACTGCCTTTATTACCTTCTGAGCTACCTCTAACTTACAGATATTCCCAGTTTTGTATGGCAGATAATTTGGGCTCCATCTGTGGTTGATGAATATTTTTCAGTATGCTGTTACAAATTATGGCTTTAGGCACTGCTGCACCTTCTCTCTGCAAATTCAACTATATAAATTGCTCTGTTTCTTGAGTCTGAATACATTTCCATAGTGGGAATGCAGTGAGAAAAATAAGAATCATTATTTTTCTGTTGTAATTTGTTGGATAGATTGCTTCCAATAGAAGGCTGGTTTAAATTTTATGCTGAAATTACTAACTATGTGATTATTAATTCTTAAATATGAAATTCAATTAAGAGTTGGCAAGATGGAATAGTAGAATGACCCTGAGCTCACTCTCTCTTATAAGCCTATCAAATTCACAATTATTTGGAAAACAGCCATCAATGAAGAAAGACCAGACCTACTAGAAAAGATCCTTCACAACTAAAGCTATTTAAAAAAAAAAATCACAATAAGGTGGGTAGGAGGGACAGAGTTGCAGTATAGTCAAGTCCAGTACCTTCAAGTGGACTGCCCACAAACGGGAGAATAATTACACTGCAGAGGTTCACCCAAAGGAGTGAGAGGCCCAAGACCCATGTGGGTTCTGTAGTGTGAGAGTACTACAACAGGAAGATGAATCTCTGGAGCTTTTGGTTGCAAAGGCCACTGGAGCTTACTTTGGAGAGTTCCAGAGTGTGAGAGGAAATAGAGATGTCACTCTTGAGTGACATTCACAAAATCTCTTATGCTCTGGCTCCAGAGCTCAAGGAAGAAGCCATAATTTGCTAATCCTTAGGTCAGACCAACCTGCTAATGCTGAAGATTCTCCTGGAGAGGCAGGAAGTGACTGCAGCTTACCCTGGGGACATAGACACTAGTGGGAGCCATTTAGGGAGCTCCTTCTACCTTGTGGACACTGGTGATGCAAGTGTTATTTTGGAATCTTTCTTCTAATTTATTAACCCAGGACCCAGTCTGGCCCTGATCCAATGGTTTGTAGTCACCATTGCTGGGATGCCTCAGGCCAAGCAACTAATTGTTTCACCTTCTAGCCATCAAGCTGCCTTAAAGCTCCCTTCAAGAAACCCCAGGCCCCATAGCCAACATTATCAGGAAGAAACACCACTTACCAGTGATCCAACATCCGTTCTAGGACCCCCTTTAACCAGACCCCAAGAGCCCTGGGTTCTCCTGGACTAGTCTCTACCCACCAGTAACCCAGCACTAGCCCTTGGGTCCTTGATATTCTGCAATCTTCTATTTTGTGACCTAGTGTTGACAACCAGCCACTGGCAGTCTTCACATGAGGCAGGACCTAGCAACCAACTGGGCCAGTGGTCAACTAATCCTACCAGGCTGCCCGCATAGTTATCCCACCAACCAGAAAAACCACACAACTCTTACAGAAGTAACTCTAGAGCATACAGCTCTGGGGATAAGAAGAAAGTGTGCTGCCAGGACGTGTAGAACAAATCTAAGAAAATGCATTTCTCCAGGGCTTGGAATTATAACCAACCTACCAAGTACATAAAAATAAATATAGAAAATCAGGAAAAATAAAGTGTCAGAGGAATATGTTCCCAAAAAAGGAACAAAATAAAACACCAGAGGAAATACTAAGTAAAGTGGATATAGGCAGCCTACCCAAGAAAGAGTTCAGGATAGTGACTGTAAAAATAATCAAAGAACTAGGAAGAAGAATAGATACACAGAGTGAGAAGTTGGAAGTTTTTAACAAAGAAACAGTATAAATAACAACCAAAAAGAGATGAGGAATACAAAAGTTGAGGTGAAAAAACATTCTAGAAGGAATAACAGTAGGCTAAATGATACAAAGGAACAGATGAATGAGCTGAAAAACAGAGCAGTGGAATTCACCGAGGCTGAACAGAAGACAAGAAAGAAAGGAGGACAGTTTAAGAGACGTCTGAAATAGCATCAGAAGAGAATATAGACAGACGGAATATATAGAATATAGACTATATATAGACAGAAGGAGAATATAGAGAGAAAGAGGCTGAAAACATAGTTGAAGACTGAATAGCTGAAAACGTCCTTAAGCTGGGAAAGGAAATAGATATCCAAGTCCAGGAAGTGCAGAGAACTCAGTTTAGAATCAACACAAGGAGAACTGGAGCAAAAGACATCATAACAAAAATTAAAGGTAGAGAACATTAAAAGTAGCAAAGGAAAAGCAACAAGTAACATACAAAGGAATTCCCATAAAGCTGACTTTTCAGCAGAAACCACGGAAACCAAAAGGTGTGGAATGATGTATTTAAAATGATGAAACAGAAAACCCTACAACCAAGACTAAACTACCAAACAAGGCTCTCATTCAGATTTAAAAGACAGATTAAAAGCTTATGAGCAAAAACTAAGACAGTTGAGCACTACCAAACCAGCTTCATAAGAAATGTAAAAGGAACTTCTCCACTTGGGAAAAAAGAAAAGAAAAAAAAGCCAGAACTAGTAAAATTAAAATGATTACATGAAAAAGTTCATTGGTAAAGGCAAATATACAGTAAAGGTATTAAAGGCATTTACAATTTATTAAGTCATTTATGCACAAAGCTGATAGAAAGGTAAAAGATAAAAATAGTAAAATCATCTATATCCACAACAAGCAATGTAGTAGTGGAAGTCCTAGCCACAATAATCAGAGAAGAAAAAGGAATGAAAAGAGTCCAAATCGGAAAGTAAGAAGTAAAACTGTTTGCAGATAACATGATGCAATATATGGAAAATCTTAAAGATACCACCAAAAAACTACAGAGAAATCTGTTCCTTTCTATACACTAAGAAGTAGAATTTAAGGAAACAATTCCATTTACAACTGCATCAAAAAGAATAAAATACCTATTAATGAAACTACATAAGGGGGTAAAAGAACCCCCTTCAGCTTTATAAAGGGCATAAGAAAGCATATTTTAAACACTGTTTTGTACTGTAAGTAAGATGCATATAAAGGACTCAAGGCATATAAATAGTTTCAAACTACTTATTCCATTTTAAGTACATGTCAACTAAAATGTTCTAAGAATTAAGATGTTTTTGTTCTCATTTTAAAGGAAAACCAGAAAAACCAAAAACGTGATGTCTGGGAGGATAGGGTGTCAATTGTGTAGCTGCGAATGTGCAAGAACAATAAAAGTGTAAAGGAGCTGGTGATTCCAAAGAAAACTGAACAGGTGAAACTGAAACCTTGCAGTATCAGAAACGAGGACACGGGCAGCAAACGGTTAACTCAAATGAGAACCAGAGTGGAAAAGTGTATTTTTAGAAGAGCATTTTTGTTTTCTTTTGTTCTGTCCTTTCCTTCTCATTAGGGGATGAGTTAAAGATGAACAACTTCCAGAGCTTAGATGAGGAACATAATAACATTCGAAACAAAATACCTAAATTACATAAAATTTGACAGATGTTAAGAGTTTACTCCTGAAGAACCATTTAAAACCCAGAGTTAGTCAGGACAATATAGCAATCTTTACATACAGCAAAAGACGAGAATTTGACAGCTTCCAGCTACATTTTCCTACAAAAGGCTGTTACCAAGATTTTTCACGGTAAATGCTTTTAATGAAGCCCCTGTGGGCAAGTTGTCAAGGTGTACACATGCCATTTTGCATGTTCCTCTTTAGAAAGAGATGAAAACTGCTATGAGCACCTTGGACAGCCCTGCTCCACAGAACATGGTTCCTCTGCTGCCTCTAATGACCATATCCATCAGACCATAATAATGATACAATTTCCTGCTGAAGATTTTGTTGTCATCCCACAGGGGACTCAGTTACACTGATGTATCAGAACTGTTTAGTGACCATGCCTGTTATTATGGTCTCCATACTCTAACTTTGGAGTTTTTGGATACATTTTTATTATATAAGGATTTGGAAAGTGTTACAAAGGAACAGTCTTTTATCTCTCAGCTGGAGCAACAGTAGTACCTTGCCTGAGAACTTAACCAAATCATCAATTCATTTAAATTCTGTGATAAGTTCTAATTCTGGAGAAAATGCATTTCTTATAGATAAATGTTTAAAATAACATGAATACAATGAGTATGTTTGCTTTTCACAAAATTTCGTGCAGCATATTTTACATACATATATCAGATCACTGTGCAAGTAGTAATGTCATAGAGTCTCCTCATTTATTCTAAAAATGTGAGGCAAAAAGGACAGAAAATCTTTGTTCATCACTATTGTTCTTTCTCTGTTGGGGTAGTATTATATTTTTCTGTATTGAAATGATAGCTCTATGGAAAATTTGACTATATGAATATTTAAGTATTGTCCATTTATAATACAAAAAAGGAGACTATAAATGTGTTTTTCTGTATGAGTTGATGTGTGCAGACAGGAAGAGGTTTGAGTCAAGTTTTCTTCATAGCAAAAGAGTAACTCTAAGCCTTGATTGATATCACTTGGGTCAGAAACAGCACTAGTTAAGTTAGGATGGGGTAACAGACAAGCTCCAAATGCAGAGTGAATCAAAACCAGCATGTTTGCTTTTGACCCATTTCCTGTGCATAGGGAATAGGAAGTTTTTACATTAGAATCCAGGAACCCAAGTTGGTAAAGGCTCCAATGCTTTCCACAAGTATCTTTGAAGGTTTCCCTGAGGGTAGGACCCATCTCGGCCAACCAGAAATGGAAAGAGCTCACAACAGTCCCATACAGGTTTCCAAGGGTTAAGGGTAGAGGTAGCCCTCATTGTCTCCACTCATATGGAGACTAATTCCACACCTATAAAGCAGAGAAAGTCATTTTGATTAATAACCAGTAGTTTCTGCTTGATTATCTTCCATTAATGCCTTATCAATGTTCAGGCCTTATAAATGCAAGAAATACATTCACTAGTTCCATCTATATGGATTAAAGAAATTAAATATTTTTATAATACCTACAGATACTGTATAAGTGTGGGGCTCTATTATTGAATATCCAATCATCCTCAATGGTACACTCAGGAAATTTAAACAGATATAGAATGTCCTTCCCAGTGATTTGTCTGCTATTGTCCTAGATTGGTGTCATACGCTACTTGATTCTTGGATCCAGTGTGATATTTCCTGGCATAATCACCCCCTTCTAATATCAATTAATCTGGTAATTTACTTTACAGAGTTTACATGCAAATTGTTAAGATTTGTTCTTTCTATTATGTACAGTTTACATCTAGTCTTTATTTATCAGAAATTATATTTTTCTTATAAGAAATTATATTCTTGTTCTTATATACTATGCATATGGCTATAATTTCAAAATATGTTGACTTTTAAAGCTGCAATTTTCTTTTAAATACAATATTTCTTTTCTTCAATAAAAATCCATTATTAAACTTATACTAGATCCCATATACCATATTCTGAGGTTGCAATTTTTTTAAAAAATTACTATGTAACATGGAGACCGGTATATAGATGGATTAAAGAGAAACGTGAAGACAAGGTGGTTAAAATGTCTCACCATGTTTTTCACTCTGGGTTACTAAGGTGGGAATGTTTTAATAATCTCTTTTGATGAAATTACAAAACTAGAATGCTTTAATCCAAATATCAATTAAAAGACTCTCCATTGCTATTATTTAAAAATACATCACTTCTTAGAAATAACAGTTTTCTCTACTTCAATATATGTGGTTTTAAAACTACTGAATTAAAGTTTTGGGGTGATATGAGGGAGTCAAGCTGGACTTCTACATTCCCCCTGCATAGAAGCTAACATGAACATAATAAACAAGGTAAATAAGCAAGGCAGGAAAACACGCTGCAGCAATGGGACAAAGGTGCCAAGGCTCATGTTCTAATCTTTTTGAAAGCGGTGCTCATTGAAAGAGAGACATTTTTACATTTTTAAAAGATTCTCTGATTTGATTCCACGTAGATTTCAGGTTTCTCTCTTTTTTCATCCTACACATAAAGAGTGCAAAAATTAAGGGTAGGTAAGAGAAATCTTAAAAAAAAAAAAAAAAAAAAAAAAATCTTAAAAATAATGCACGCACCACACACACACACACACACACACACACACACACACACACACACACACACACACCTGCAGAGACAAAGAGGTGCAGTGAACACCTCTGAAGAGAAGAGCACTCTATTTTTTTTTCATTATTTTTGAATCCTACTCAAGGCAGGAAATAAATTCTGGATCTCATTCATTTAGAGGATCTAAGCTAAAGTTAAGTTGAATTGATATATCTAGAGGTAATTTTCTTTAGAAGTACTGAAAACAAAAGAGACAATAAAAATAATACTTTTGGAAAGCAAGACAGAATAAGATCTCAGGTGAAATTCGGTCTTCCAGGTAAATGGCATGCAGTTTTTCAAAGGAAAAACTTTTGAAAATTATAGTAAAAAAAAGCAGATCACTGGTTGCCTTGGGCTAGTAAGTAGGGAGGAGAGAATAGAATATAAAGGAAAACTGAGACATTGAGTGTAATGGAGAAATTCTAAATTTTGATAATTCTGATGTTTAAAAAACTATCAACACTTGTCCAAATTTATAAGATTGAATATTATGTTGTTTCTCTTGAGTTCAGTTCAGTTCAGTTGCTCAGCCATGTCTGACTCCTTATGACCCCATGGACTGCACCTCGCCAGGCTTCCGTGTCCATCACCAACTCCCTGAGCTTGCTCAAACTCATGTCCGTTGAGTCTGTGATGCCATCCAGCCATCTCATCCTCTGTCATCCCCTTCTCTTCCTGTCTTCAATCTTTCCCAGCACCACGGTCTTTTCCAATAAATCAGTTCTTCACATCAGGTGGCCAGATTATTGGAGGTCCAGCATCAGTCCTTCCAATGAATATTCTGGACTGATTTCCTTTATGATTGACTGGTTTGATCTCCTTGCAGTCTAAGGGACTCTCAAGAGTCTTCTCTAACACTACAGTCCAAAAACCTCATTTCTTCAGTGCTCAACCTTCTTTATGGTCCAATTCTCACATTTGTACATGACTACTGGAAAAACCATACCTTTGACTATACGGAACTTCATCACCTCCATAAATCTGGTTAAAAATCAAATTAACCAAAAAAAGAATATTAATCATAAAAGAATTGGCAAAAAAAGTATGGTAGTTCAGATGCTTGGAAAGGCCTCCTACAAACCAAAGTTAGGAAAGAAGCTGAGACTTGAATTCAAGCATGTAGAGAAAAGGACTTGTTATAGGTAGGTTATGCCATGGGCAATCCCCAGGGTCAGTGCTGCCCAAGTTTCTACCAGCAGCAATGTGCAGAGCAGAACCAGAGAGCCTAAAATTAAGCCAGAGACCTTTGAAGAGAGCTGAAGTAGCTCAAGATAGTTGCTAGATAGAAAACGAAATTAAAACATAGGCAGCCAATTTGTTTTTTATATCATTGTGTCTGTTTCCAGTATTTTTATCTATTGGCTTTATATTTTAGAATCCAGTGGGAAGAGGGAAGATTAAGGTATGGAATTAAGAGGTACAAACTGCTACATACAAAATAGGTAAGCAACAAGGAAATAGGGTTCACAAGAGAAGCAAAAAATAGCCATTATTTTTTTATATAAATTAATTTATTTTAATTGGAGGCTAATTACTTTACGATATTGTAGTGGGTTTTGCCATACATTGACATGAATCAGCCCTGGGAGTACATGTGTTCCCCATTCTGAACCCTCCTCCCACCTCCCTCCTCATCCCATCCCTCTGGTTCATTCCTCTGGCTCACCAGCCCTGAGCACCCTGTCTCATGCATTAAACCTGGACTGCGATCTGTTTCACATATGATAATATACATATTTCAATGCTATTCTGTCAAATCATCCCACCCTCACCTTCCCCCACAGAGTCCAAAAGATTATTCTTTATATCTGTGTCTCTTTTGCTGTCTTGCATATAGAATCATCGTTACCAGCTTTCTAAATTCCATATATAAACGTTAGTATACTGTATTGGTGTTTTTCTTTCTGGCTTACTTCACTCTGTATAAGAGGCTCCAGTATCATACACCTCATTAGAACTGATTAAAATGCATTCTTTTTAATGGCTGAGTAATATTTCATGGTGTATATGTACCATAGCTTTCTTACCTATTCTTCTGATGATTGGCATTTAGGTTGCTTCCATGTCCTGGCTATTGTGAACAGTGCTGTGATGAACACTGGGGTACACATGTTTCTTTCAATTTTGGTTTCCTCAGTGTGTATGCCTAGCAGGGGGGTTTCTGGGTCATATGGCAGTTCTTTTTCCAGTTTTTTTAAGGAATCTCCACACTGTTCTCCATAGTGGCTGTACTAGTTTGAATTCCCACCAACAGTGTAAGAGGGTTCCCTTTTCTCTGCACCCTCTCCAGCATTTATTGTTTGTAGACTTTTTGATAGCAGCCATTCTGACTGGTGTGAGATGGTACCTCATTGTGGTTTTTATTTGCATAAAAATAGCCATCATTTTGTTAAAATTTTAAATGGAGAATAATATATGAAAATGTTGAATTACTATGCTGTAAATCTGAAATTAATATAATATTATAAATCACTTATACTACAAAAATAATAAAGAAAATGTAAGAGAAACATATGAGAGAACTTAGGAGAATGAGGGATACAATGGGAAGGTGTAGCACATCCATTTCCTCAAATATCTAGAATAGAGAATAAAGAGGTGGAAATAAAATATATGAGAACAGAATGACTGAAAAATTTCCTGAAGAGATTAAAGACATAAATCCACAGGTACATGAAGCATTATTTAAAGTGTACAGGATAAACACAAAGATGTACACATGTAAAGAAATTCTAAGACATATTCGGCTCAAATAAGGTATTTAAAAGAAGCCAGAGGGGGGGAAAAAAGAAGAAGCCAGAGGGATATATAGGATCACATACACAGGAACATTTATGCCAATGACAGATTTCTCAACAACTAAACCTGAAAACAGAGTTCTATATTTGGAATAGAATGCTAGAACATTATAATTAAACACATTTTTTTATATCCAGAAAAAATTATATTTTAAAACAAAGTTCAGTAATAATTCTTAAATACACAAAATTTTCAATTACAATTAGCAACCAAAACCAAATCACATTTTTAAAAGAAGTCTTTAATGAAGTGGTGGGACTGAATGCCATGATCTTAGCTTTTTGAATATTGAGTTTTAAGCCAACTTTTCCACTCTCCTCTTTCACTTTCATCAAGAGGCTCTTTAGTTCTTCACTTTCTGCCATAGGATGGTGTCATCTACGTATCTGAGGTTATTGATATTTCTCCCAGCAATTGTGATTCCAGATTGTGTTTTATCCAGCCTGGTATTTAGCATGATGTATGCTGCATATAAGTTAAATAAGTAGGGTGACAATATACAGCCTTGACATACTCCTTTCCCAATTTGGAACCAGTCTGTTGTTTCATGTCTCATTCTAACTGTTGCTCCTTGACCTGCATACAGGTTTCTCAGTAGGCAGATCAGGAGGTCTGGTATTCTCATCTCTTGAAGAATTTTCCACAGTTCTCGTGATCCACATAGTCAAAGGCTTTGGTGTAGTCAAGAAAGCAAAAGTAGATGTTTTCTAGAACTCTCTTGCTTTTTTTGATGACACAATGGATGTTGGCAATTTGATCTCTTGTTCCTCTGCCTTTTCTAAATCCATCTTGAACATCAGGAAGTTCACGCTTCATGTACTGTTGAAGTCTGGCTGGGAGAATTTTGAGCATTACTTTGCTAGCATGTGAGATGCATGAGTGCAATTGTGCAGTAGTTTGAGCATTCTTTGGCATTGCCTTTCTTTGGGATTGGAATGAAAACTGACCTTTCTCCAGTCTTGTGGCCACTGCTGAGTTTTCCAATTTTGCTGTCATATTGAGTACAGCACTTTTACAGCATCATCTTTTAGGATTTTAAATAGCTCAATTGGCATTCCATCACCTCCAACTAGCTTTGTTCACAGTGATGCTTCCTAAGGCCCACTCGACTTTGCATTCCAGGATGTCTGGCTCTAGGTGAATGATCACACCATCATGGTTATCTGGATCATGAAGATCTTTTTTGTACAGTTCTAAGTACTCTAGGACTTCCCTGGTGGCTCATATGGTAAAGCAACTGTCTACAATGCGGGAGACCCAGGTTCTATCCCTGGGTGGGAAAGATCTCCTGGAGAAGGAAATGGCAACCCACTCCAGTGTTCTTGCCTGGAAAATCCCATGGACAGAGGAGCCTGGCAGGTTACAGTCCATGGGGTCGCAAAGAGTCAGACACGACTGAGCGACTTCACTTTCTAAGTACTCTTGGCACCTCTTCTTAATATCTTCTGCTTCTGTTAGGTCCATACCATTTCTGTTCTTTATCGAGCCCATCTTTGCATGAAATGTTCCCTTGGTATCTCTAATTTTCTTGAAGAGATCTCTAGTCTTTCCCATTCTATTGTTTTCCTCTATTTTGTTTGCATTGATCACTGAGGAACGCTTTCTTATCTCTCCTTGCTATTCTTTGGAACTCTGCATTCAAAAGGGGTTATATCTTTCTTTTTCTTCTTTGCTTCTCTTCTTTTCTCAACTATTTGAAAGTCCTCCTCAGACAATCATTTTGCCTTTTTGCATTTCTTTTTCTTGGGGATGGTCTTGATCCCTGCCTCCTGTATAATATCACAAATCTCTGCCCATAGTTCTTCAGGCATTCTCTCTATCAGATCTAATCCCTGCAATCTATTTGTCACTTCCACTGTATAATCGTAAGGGATTTGATTTAGGTCATACCTGATTGGTCTAGTGGTTTTCCCCACTTTTTTCAATTTAAGTCATGTCCTTCTACTCTGCCATCATACTTATCACTTCAGGTACTTTAACCACAATGAAATAAATTTTGAAATCAATAGATTTTTATAAGAATGCCTGTACATCTGGAGAATTTTCATTCATCACTGTCCTTCAGGGATGTCCCAGGAAGGGTCAATACTGCTGCGGCTCTCCACCTTTAGGTAGAGCCCACCTAAAGAGAGTTCTGATTTTATTCGGAACTCTCTGTAAACCAGGCCTGAGTTTTCTCTTTCTATGTTAACTTGTGAAATGGAACTTACCATAGGGTGATATGTACAGTCTGGCGGAGAGAAGACAGAGTAGCAAAAAGGGGGACAAGAATTTTTGTGTCACTTCATGTAGACTACTTATTCATTGGCTGAACACCAATCACTTATCAATCACTTCTATTAGAAGATGGTGTGCTGATCTTCATGCCCAAACTTATGGCTTGGTGGGTCAGATAACTGCCCAGTTCATGATGAGCAGCCCAGGTCACATGGTAAATTAATGACCCACAGTTAAGTTTTCAGTCTCTACTGAGGCCCAGTAGCAGCCCAGGAGCTGTTTCTCAGAAGGAGAGTAGTTAGTTATCTGCAGATGATGGTAGTGCTTTGTTCCCAAATCCTAAGGGCATGGACTGTAATTCAATAGTAAGATCCTGTAAAAGGCTCCAGATTGTGATCCTGTCTTCTGTTGCCACTTCAGGAGTCGTTGGATCTGGTCGATCATATGGGTAAACAGCAGAGGTGCTTATGCAGCTGCATAGTCCTGTTATAAAATCTTTTCTTGATCTGCAAAAAGAGAAAGATTCTAGGTCTCATCTGAATTATAAAAACAGAGAGTCAGGGCCTCTCAATCGATTTCCAGACTTGAGCTAGTTTATAAGCCTAGAATGAAAAGAAAATTCAGCTCCATTGAGAGAAAACCCTGGTTCACTCCCCAAATCTATATTATTAATCTTTCTTTCAGCCTTCACCAAAGGGACCTATAGTGTTTATTGTTGTTTCTGTTCTTTTAAACAGGGCAACAGTACATTGGAGAAAAGAAAAGAAAATAAGCGATCTTTCAGAGACCATTAGATGCTGGTTCTAAACTGATATTAATTCAGGAGAATTAAAAATGGACGTGGTAAGAAGAGAAGTTTATGGAGATCAGGTTATCAATGGAATTGAAAAACAATTGGTTGCTGTTGTTCAGTCACTAAGTCGTTTTTTTTTTAATACCTCTCAGTAAAGACCACCAGAAGCAGTTGATTTTCAGGGGGAAAGGCCAGTAAAATTACACTTTCAATGTACTACCTCTTGTAGCTGTTCTTCAGTCACTAAGACATATCTAACTCTTTGTAACCTCATGGACCATAGCATGCCAAGCTCCTCTGTCCTCCACTATCTCCCAGAGTTTGCTCAAATTCATGTCCATTGAGTTGGGGATGCTATCTAACCATCTTATCCTCTACCACCACCTTCTAATTTCCTGCTTCAATCTGTCCCAGCATCATGATCATTTCCAATAAGTCAGTTCTTCACATTAAGTGACTGAAGTATTGGAGCTTCAGCTTCAGCAACAGTGCTTCCAATGAATATTCAGGGTTGATTTCCTTTAGGATTGATTGTTTCATCTCCTTGTAGTCAAAGGGACTCTAAAGAGTCTTCTCCAGCACCACAATTTAAAAGCATCAATTCCTCGGTGCCCAGCCTTCTTTATGGTCCAACTCTCACATCCATACATGATTTCTGGAAAAACCATAGCTTTGACTATATGTACTTTTGTCGGCCAAGTGCTGTCTCTGCTTTTTAATAGGCTGTCTAGGTTTGTCATAGCTTTCCTTCCAAGGGGCAAGCGTCTTTTAATTTCAAGTCTATAGTTATCATCTGCAGCAATTTTGGAGCCCAAGAAAATAAAGTCTATCATTGCTATGAAATGATAGGACTGGATGCCATGATTTTAGTTTTTTAACGTTAAGTTTCAAGCCAGCTTTGCCACTCTATTCTTTTACTCTTATCGGTTCAGTTCAGTCGCTCAGTCGTGTCCCACTCTTTGTGACCCCATGAATCGCAACACACAAGTCCTCCCTGTCCATCACCAACTCCTGGAGTTTACCCAAACTCATGTCCATTGAATCAGTGATGCCATCCAACCATCTCATCCTGTCATCCACTTCTCCTCATGCCCCTGTTTCCATTGTTTCCCCATCTATTTGCCATGAAATGATGGGACCGGATGCCATGATCTTAGTTTTCTGAATGTTGAGCTTTAAGCCAACATTTTCACTCTCTTCTTTCACGTTCATCAAGAGGCTCTTTAGTTCTTCTTCACTTTCTGCTATAAGGGTGGTGTCATCTGCATATCTGAGGTTATTGATATTTCTCCCAGCAATCTTGATTCCAGCTTGTGCTTCATCCAGCCCAGCGTTTCTCATGATGTAGTCTGCATATAAGTTAAATAAGCAGGGTGACAATATACAGCCTTGACGTACTCCTTTTCTTATTTGGAACAAGTCTGTTGTTCCATGTCCAGTTCTAACTGATGCTTCCTGACCTGCATACAGATTTCTCAAGAGGCAGGTCAATATTATTAGGTTGGTGCAAACAAAATTGCAGTTTCAGACCTGAATTCTAAATCAATATAATTAGGGTCAAACACATCTTTATTAATCAAAATAGCAACCATTACAATCAACATATTTTTACTTATGAGAAATAAGTTTCTTTATTCCTGTAGCATAAAAATCCATGCTTTGGGATTTGATGAATTCTTGGTAAGCATTTTCTGCCTCCTACTGGTTGTGGAAGCTTTTTCCCTGCAAAATGTGTTGAGATGCCTGAAGAAATGGTATTTCGTTGGCAAGAGGTCAGGTGAATATCGCAGTTGAGGCAAAACTTCATAGCCCAATTCATTCAATTTTTGAAGCATTGGTTCTGTGTGACATGTTGTCAGGCATTGTCATGGAAAAGAATTGGTTCTTTCTGTTGATCAATGCCAGTTGCAGGTAGTTTTCAGTGCATCTCATCAATTTACTAAGCATACTTCTCAGATGTAATGGTTTCACCAGGATTCAGAAAGCTGTAGTGGATGAGAATGGTAGCATACCACCAAACAGTGACGATGACCTTTCTTGGTGCAAGTTTGGCTTTGGCAAGTGCTTTGGAGCTTCTTATCAGTCCAGCTACTGAGCTGGTCATTACTGGTTGTTGTATAAAATCCACTTTTCATTGCACATCAAAATCCAATCGAGGAATGGTTCTTTCCTGTGTGGAATAAGACACGATGAGACTTCAAAGCCATGAATTTTTTGCTTTCTGATTAGCTCATGAGGCATCCACCTACTGAGCTTTTTCATCTTTCCAATTTGCTACAAATGCTGAATGACCATATTACGGTCAACTTTGAGTTCTTCAGCAACTTCTCATGTAGTTGTAAGAGGGTCAGCTTTGATGATGGCCCTCAATTGGTGATTGTCAATTTCCAATGGCCATCCACTATGCTCCTTATCTTAAGGGCTCTAGTCTCCTTTGCAAAACTTCTTGAGCCACAACTGCACTATATATTCGTTACCAGTTCTCAGGCCAAGTGCGTTGTTGATATTGAAAGTCGTCTCTGCTGCTTTATGACCCATTTTGAACTCAAACAAGAAAATCGCTTGAATTTGCTTTTTGTCTAACATCATTTATGTAGTAAAGCAAGTACAAAATAAATAGCAAGCAGTAAGTCATTGGCAAAAACAAATAAACTGAGAAATATGCATTAAAATTATGTACAACATAACTACATTTGTTTAGGAATGTTAGTCCAGTATCAAATGGCAAATTTCAGCAGTGCAAAACCATGATTACTTCTGCATCAATCTAAATAAAGTTTAGATTTCAGATGACTAAAGACAGTCTCAGTAATGAAATAATTTGAAAAACATATCATTCTATTGCTTATATTGAATGAGATAAAAATGCAGTACAAGCACTCTACCACTAATAATTGGTAACTGTCAGTTTTAGAATTCTCTCAACCTCATCAGACAGCATGCAGACTGTATAATTTTTTCCTCTGTGATTTGTACATACATTGATCCAAAGTATTCCTATATAGATAAAGAAAGTGATTTATAAAAAAGAGTGTGAGCAATACATGTTTATATTTAAGTAAAATATATCAATACTTTGCAATTAATGTTAATTTTACTCAAATTTAAACATTTCTGATTTCACAGCTTTTTAATTAAAAAATATTTCTATAAAATCTGAAAGCATCTGACCAAATTCTTAAATTCCATTCTGATGAAAATGGATGGATCCTTTCTTAATGTGAAAACTGGTGTAATGATATAGACAGATAGTATGAGAGAAGTAAGAGGGAAATCAGGAGAGAGAAAGATGTATGGAAGAGGGAGTGAGTAAAGGGTAAATGTTATCTTTGGTCTAACACTCTCATTACACTCAAATAAAATAGGAATGGCTTCTATCTCCATACTCATGTAGCATTATTCTGGATACACTAGCAAATGAGTTAGTCAAAATTAATGAGTGTGTATGTGCTTTGGATCAATGTATAGCATAAATATATACAATGTTTTATACTGTTAAATGAAATAAAATGAGTCTTTTTAAAGGAGATAGATTAGATAACGTATAGCTTCAAAGATCAAGAAAATCAACTGAAAATGTATTAGGAACAATGTGAGAATACAGTATTGCAAATACTTTCCTCTATGGATGATGCAATAATTATTTAAAAATTATAAATATCATATTCAAAACAGAAAATAAAACTTAATTTTTAATACTGAACACAATAAATGTGTAAGATATATAAGGACATCTAAAAGCTTTACTGAGTTCCATAAAAATATTTTACCAATGATCATAGAGAAAAATAAGTCTTTTGGTAATTATTTGGCTGTATTGTGTGTCTTGTCTCATGATTTTTATATTTGGGGTGAAGGAATATCCTATGATTCATTCAATAAGAGAAAATAAAATTGTAGTCAATGCATTTTGCTCAGTACATGTAGTAGTATAAAGAAAGATTTAAATGTAATATTAATTATTTTGTTCTCAAATTATGCATGAAACAAGCAAATAATAGATCAAAATGCTTTAAATAAACATGAAAAAAATAGATAATTTATTTTTAACAAAAAGAATGATATGGCCTCCAGTTCTCTTTCTGACTCATACAAAACTTGGAAGTGAATATCAACAATTCTTCTTAGACCCACTGGAGAACTAGGTTACAGTGCAAACTTCTACCCTTAAAACTGGAGATACAGGTGAATACAGGAGAATCACAGCTTACCAGGAGAAGAATCCTGAAGAGCCAGAAACTGCAGAAACATTTAAGCTGATCGATGAACTGCTGGAGGCTCAATGTGAATGAGCTTGAGAATGAAAATTCAGGGCCCAGTTCTTACTAAAGCCCCACATTTTTCTGAATTTTAATTCCAAGAGACAGGTCAGGTTTTCACTAAGGATTTAAGAAAATTTCACCATGCTTGGAGACTCCCAGGGACGGTGAAGCCTGGTGGGCTGCTGTCTATGGGGTTGCACAGAGTGGAACACGACTGAAGCGACTTAGCAGCAGCAGCAGCGCAATGCATTAGGCAGAGGGGGGGTAAAAGTAACAATTTTGAAATATTCTCCCAACATTCTGTTCTTCACTATATTCTTTGTAACAAAGGCCACCCCTGGAAGGAAACTACTTGATCAGAGTCTTATTTGACCTTGGGGAAGGGCAACTGGGCAACTCCAGCTCCCTTTAGCCTTCCCGCCTCACATAGTGAAGAAAAATAAATAAATAAAGAAGCTAAGAAAATATTCTGAAATTCACAGACCAGGGACTCCTGCCTGGTGGGGATAAGGGGAGAAAAAAGAGGAAAGAAAAAGAAACCACAGAGATTTCATCAAAAGATTATAGACTCTTTCAGCACTGCAGGGCTTTGGGATAATAACAGTGGGTTACATAAGGGAGAACTGAAAGACACAAAATTTATTTTAAAAGAAGTTTATAGGGGAATCTAGTACCAACAGCAGAAAAAATATCAAGAATACTTGAAGAAAGTTAAGCTTCTGACACCTACAACTACAGCAAAAATTAAACTCAGCATGGCTCCTAGCCAGATAAACAGGAAACCTCACACTTTCAGGACTATTTACTTCAGTTTCTGAGTGCATCATGCTTGACTTCCAACAAAATTACAGGGCATGATACAAGGCGAAAAAAAAAAAAAGTGTCTGAAGAAATGAAATAAGCATTAGATGAGACACAGATAAGAGAAACCTTGAGTTTGTCATATCATAAATTTAAAATATGCGGTGATTAATATGCCAAGGGCTCTAATGGAAACAGTGGATAATGAGAGAACAGATTGCTAATGTAAGGAGATGGAAAATTTATGAAAGCCTCAAAAGAAAAGCTGGAAATAAAAAGTACTAAAAACTGCTCATCAGTAGACTGGAAAGCAGAAGAAAGATTCAGTGAGCCTAATGATATGTCAATGACTTTCCTGGTAGCTCAGTGGGTGCAGGAGACCTGGGCTCGATCCCTGGGTTGGAAAGATTCCCTGGAGGAGGTTATGGCAACCTACTCCAGTATTCTTGCCTGGAGAATCCCCATGGACAGAGAAGCCTGGTGGGCTGCAGTCCATGGAATTGCAAAAAGTCAGACACGACTGAGGAACTAAATACAGCACAATGAAATGTCAATAGATATTTCTAAAACTGAAACTAGGAAAAAAAAAGATTTAACAGGGTATCCAAGAACTGTGAGACAACCACAAAAGATGTAGCGTGTGTGTAATAGGAGTACTATTAAAAGTACAAAAGAAAGAAGCAAAAAATAATTAAAGCAATAATAACTAAGAATTTTCCAAAATTAATGGGTGTCACCAAACCACATATCCAGGAAACTCAGAGAACATTAAGCAAGATAAAAATTTACCCAGCCAATTTACCCAGATATATCGTATTTAAGCAATGTGTGTGTGTGTGCTCAGTCACTAAATCATGTCTAACTCTAGCCTGCCAGTCTCCCCTGTCTATGGGATTTTCCAGGCATGACTACTGCAGCGGGTTGCCATTTTCTCCTCCAGAGGATCTTCCCAATTCAGGGATGGAACTTGTGTCTCCTGCGTCTGCTGCATTGGCAGGCAGGTTCTTTGCCACTGAGCAAAAACCGCAGGTAAGAAGCTAAAACCCACAGCTCATTCACCCGAGTATATCATATTTAAAGCACTTCCCTGGTGGTATGTGTGCATATATATATATATATATATATATATATATATATATATATATACACACACACACACACATGAAAGATGAAAGTGATCATATTTAAACTGAAGGAAAAAAAAGAGACTAGAAAAATCTTGAAATAAGTTAGAGGAATGGTGGTAGTATTATCTGTAGGGGAAGAAAAAAGGAGTAAGACTTCTCTTTTAAAGTTAGGAGGAAAGAGAGAATGGAATAAAATATTTTAAATAGTAGAAGAAACAAACAAAAAAACCCCCTAGAATTCTTAATCTATCAAAATTATCCTTCAAAAGTGAAGGAGAAATAAAGATTTTCTGATACAAATAAACGTTGAGGGAATTTATCACCAGTAAAATGTTAAAATATGTGAGACATTCAGATCTGCATGAAAAAGGAAGAGCATCAGAGAAGTAACAAATAAAGTCATGTCAAATCTTATACTTTTCTAATTTCTAAATGATGCAATTGATAATTGTTATTCATAGTAATACTAGCAACAATGCATCATGATCGTAGTATGTGGATTGTAGTATATGGATAAGTGAAATGTTATAAGGGATGAAAGAAAGGAATGGAGAATATTCAGTTACTAAATGCCTGAAACACTTATGAAGCAGCATCCTATTACCTGAAAGAGGATTTATGCTAGTTGTAAATGTGCATTTTAAAAACAAAACCATCATGTGAAATTTCAAAAAGGGGACTTTTCTAGTGGTCCAGTAGCTGAGACCGGCACTCCCATGGAGGGGGACCTGAGTTCAATCCCTGATCAGGGAACTGGATCCCACATGCTGCAACTAAGACCAAACACAGCCAAATAAATAAACAAATATTTTAGAAAAAATTCAAAAAAGAGAATGTAAGCAATGCAGTAAGAGAAGAGAGAAAATTGAGTAAATAATATTGTTCAGTTTAAATCATTGAAGGCAGGAAAAGAATGGCAGTTAAAAACATAAAGAAACAAAGAACAAAAGCAATAATAGAATCCAGTGACAGATATGGCAGCTGTTACTCCTACTATAACAATAATGACTTTAAATTTCAGTGGTCTAGAAACACCGATTAGACAGAAGTGGAAAGAACAGGTGAAAATTAAGATTCAGCTACATTCCATTTATAGAGAACCAATTTAGACATAAAGCACAGATAGATTTAAAGTATCAGACTGGAGAAAGATGTTTCATGTTAACATTAAGCAAAAATACTGGAGGAGCTACGTTAATTTCAGATAAAGCAGATTTCAGAAAAAGAAAAAAAAAATCAAATATAAAGAGGAGTATTACATGATGACAAATGAGTCAGTTCTGCAAGAAGATATAAAAGTTCTTAAAGTATATGCACCTAACTATAGAGAATCAAAGTACAAGAGGCAAAAATTATAGAATATTAAAGGGAAGTAGGCAGTCACCGATTATAACTGGAGCTTTAAACATCTATCTTTTGGTAATTGACAGATCCAGCAGACAGACAATGGAAAGCATATAGTTGAACTGAACAGAACCATCATTCAATTTGATGAAATGAGCAATTTTAGAGTAACCAACAATAGCAGAATTTGCATTTTTTTCTCAAGATCACTTGGAACGTTCACTATGATAGATCACATTCTGGGGCATAAAATGAACTTTTGCAAATGGAGACAATAAAAATCATACAAAGTATGCTCACAGATCACAATGGAATTAAACTAGGAATCAATAAGTGAAAGATGGTGGGTAAATTTCCAAATATTTGGAAATTAAATAACAAAATTCTAAATAACATATAATCAAAGAAGCCTCAAGAGAAACTTTAAATATATATTACTTCAAATATATCATGACCAAATAGAATTCAAGTATTTTAATATAAAAGACTGTTTTGATGTTCAAAATCAATTAACACAGTCCATTACAACAGAAGTCTAAATTAGAAAATAAAAATTCTATATAAATAGAAGAAGAGAAAGCATTTGACAAGATCCAACATGCATTCATGATAAATACTCTTTGCAACCTAGAAACTTCATCTTGATGAAGAATATCTACTAAAATGTCTAGCTTATATCCTGTTTGAGAGTTAGAAACTAGACGCTTTCACCCTAAGATTGAAGAAGAAAAAGGCAACATCATACTGGAAGTTCTAGCAAGTGAAATGTGATAAGAAATGGCAATTAAATGCACTTGTTTGGGAGAAATAAATAAAACTGCTTTGTGTTAGCAGATGACACAATTATTTATGAAGAAAATCTCAAAGAACTGACAAAAAAAAAAAAAACTAGAAATAAGTTTACAAAATACAAGATTAACATACCAAAGTCAATTGGTTTTCTCTTTAGTAGCAATAATCAATTTGAACTTGAAATGTAAATCATGATACCACTTCATTGGCATCAACAAATAGAGAATTCTTAGGTGTATATCTAACAAAGGGCTTCCCTGGTGATTCAGCTGGTAAAGAATCCACCCTGGAGAAGGGAATGGCTACCCACTCCAGTATTCAGACCTGGAGAATTCCATGGACTGTATAGTCCATGAGATCACAAAGAGTTGAACACGACTGAGTGACTTTCACTTCATATCTAACAAAATATATATAAAAATCTATGTGAGGAAAAGTATGAAACTTTGATAAAACATTAAAGAAAGTAGAAATATTTTTTTTCTTTTTTGTAGATAGAAAGACAATATTATTAAAGATGTTAGTTTTTCCTATGTAAATTCAGTTCAATCCCAATCAAAATCTCAGCAAATTATTTTGCAAATATTCAAAAAATCAGTCAAAGTTTATAAGTAAAGGTAAAAGACCTGGAATAGACAACACAAGACTGAAAAAGAAATACACATTTGAAGAACTAGCACTACAGTTCTTCATGATTCACTATAAAGATATAATAATCAAGACTGTGTGATATTGATGATATAATACACAAGTAGAACAATGGAAAAAAATAGAGAGCCAAGAAATTTACTACACAGATACAGTCAATTGATGTTTGATAAGGGGGCAAAGGCAATTCAATGGAGAAATTAGAGTGTTATAAAAAATTGTTCTGGAAAAAGAAAAAAACAGCAAATATAGACTTTATACTTTAAAAAATAACTATAAATTGTAGATGTGGAAGTAATATGAAAAATTACAAAAATTCTGGGACATATTATAGGAGAAAAACCTATGTTACTGTAGATTTGGCAGCTGATATTTTGACACAACACTAAAGCATCACCCATGGGAAGAACAAAATAAATAGACTTCTGTTCTGAGCAAGATACTTTTAATATAATGAAAATATGTGCCATGATCTGGAAGTAAAGTTCGTAAAATATTTATCTGATAAAAAATGTGTACTCAAAATATACAGAGAACAATTTAAACTCAAAAGTACAAAAACAAAAAAGCAAATAAAAAAAAATGGAAAGTAGATCTGTATAAATAGCTCACTAAAAAAATATACAGATAGCCAATAAGCATATGAAAGCAATGCTCAATAAGATATTAATGAATTGCAAATTAAAACAACATTGAAAAGCTACTACACATCAATTAGAATGGCCTTAACCCTGAGTACTGACAATATCACATATAGAAAAGAATGCAGAGCACCAAGGACTCTAATTCATTCCTGGTGGAAAAAACAAGGTTATGCAGCCCCTTTGGAAGACAGTTTGGCAGTTTTGACAAAGCTGAACATAGTCCTAGCATACAACCCAGTAACATACAAATAAAACTGAAGACTTGCATCCAAATGAAATGTTGCAAAGAATGTTTACAGCTGTTCTATTTATAATTGCCAAAAACTGGAAGTAATCAAGACGCTCCTCAATAGGTGAATGCATAAACAAGCTTTTGTATGCTTATACATTGCAATGTTATTCAACAATAAAAAGAGATGAGCTATCAAGTCATGAAATAACATGGAGGAAACTTAAATGCACATTACTAAATGAAAGAAATCAATTAGGAAAGGTTGCACTACATACTGTGTATTTCCAGTTTATGATACTCTGAAAAATGTGAAACTGTAGAGACAGTTAAAGAAAATCTGCCAGAGGGTATAGGGGAGGATGGAGTGACTAATGAAGCAGAGGGAATTTTAGGGTGGTGAAGCTATATTATAATATAGATAATACAAAGATACATAATATAGGCATGTAAAAATCCATGAAGTTGTAAAACACAAAGAGCAAACTCTAGTATAAATTGTGGATTTTTGTTAGTGACAATCTATCAGTATTTGGTTGATAAATTTAAACAAATGCACCACACTAATGCAAGATACCAAGAATTTGAAAAAAATAAAAATATTCAATAAAACATGGAAATAAATATCTTCCTGAACAATTAAGCAGGTGAAAGAAAACACTAAAATTCTATATTAAATAGTGGAAGTGAGCATATGCTATTTTATAATGTTTAAGATAAAGTACACACGAGACACGTGTATCCCAATGTTCATCGCAGCACTGTTTGTAATAACCTGGACATGGAAGCAACCTAGATGTCCATCTGCAGACGGTTGGATAAGAAAGCTGTGGTACATATACACAATGGAATATTATTCAGGCATTAAAAAGAATGCATTTGAATCAGTTCTAATGAGGTGGATGAAACTGGAGCCTATTATACAGAGTGAAGTAAGCCAGAAAGAAAAACACCAATACAGTATATTAACACATATATATAGAATTTAGAAAGATGGTAACGATAACCCCATATGTGAGACAGCAAAAGAGACACAGATATATAGAACAGTCTTTTGGACTCTGTGGGAGAGGGCGAGGGTGGGATGTCTTGGGAGAATGGCATTGAAATACGTATATTATCATATGTGAAATGAATTGCCAGTCCAGGTTCAATGCATGAGACAGGGTGCTCGGGGCTGATGCACTGGGAAGACCCAGAGGGATGGGATGGGGAGGGAGGTGGGAGGAGGGGTTCAGGATGGGGAACATATGTACACCCGTGGCAGATTCATGTCAATGTATGGCAAAACCACTACAATATTGTAAAGTAATTAGCCTCCAATTAAAATAACTAAATTTATATTAAAAAAAGATAAAGTGCAAATTGTTATTTTAGTTCATATATATATATAAATATATACATATATATATACATCCTATGTACATATAGGGTTGGCCAAAATGTCATTCGGGTTTTCCATAAGATCTTACAGAAAAACAAAATTACTTTTTGCCCAACCCAATGTACCAGGCCGGAGAAGACAATGGCACCCCACTCCAGTTCTCTTGTCTGGAAAATCCCGTGGATGGCGGAGCCTGGTAGGCCGCAGTCCATGGGGTCGCTAAGAGTCGGACACGACTGAGCGACTTCACTTTCACTTTTCACTTTCATGCATTGGAGAAGGAAATGGCAACCCACTCCAATGTTCTTACCTGGAGAATCCCAAGGATGGGGGAGCCTAGTGGGCTGCCGTCTATGGGGTCTCAGAGTCGGACAAGACTGAAGTGACTTAGCAGCAGCAGCAGCAGCAGCAGCAGCAATGTACCGGGCATTAAGCAGAATTATTCTATATGAATCAAACTTTGATAAGTTTTTGAACAAAATGAAACCGCCCATGATTTTTTTTACTGTTTTGTCTACATTAATCCAGACACAAATTCTATGTATGGTTTCCTATTAGTGTCCTATTTTATAAATGTGTTCTTAGTGTCAACTATTTTGATATTAAATGACTTTAATTCAATTTTTGAAAGCAACTTATCGGAAGATATGTCTTCAGGTAGAAGCACAAACCATGAAGCAGAGTCTTCGTTTTCTCTTACTTCCCTCTCTAAATTCTGGGTCTCTTAGTCTTGTTTATCACAGTATCTGCCTCTGGGTAAAATATACCTAAGGTGGATAGTTAAAAAAAAAAATAGTGTGAAACTTAAATGTTTGTTTTATGAAAAAATCGTATTACAGAGGCTAATTCTGTCTCAGCTTTAGGTATCTAGATTGTCCTTCTTTGGAGATGCACTGAGACATCCCAAAGTGAATTTTTCATATGCCACACTAAAAGTTTCAGAGTATTCATTCCAAAAAGCAATCTCCTAAATATATTAAAAAACTCCTCGGCTTTTTACATTAGCTGTATAACAGGAAAAAAAAATGGATCACTAGAAAAGAAAACCTGATCTACTGAAACTGATAATATGCTTTGGATTTATGCACTAGCCTTAAAAATTATAATTATATTTATTTTAAAAATTTACATACTTTAGTAGAGGCTCCACATCTCCAAGAAAAAGAAACGATGTGGGGGAGGGATTATTTCTAATAATACCTGTAAGAAGTCTTCTTGCCAATTCTTTTCCCTCCATTCTATCCATAGATGTCACATGTGCATGATTTCTGGCTGGTTAGAGAGAAGCACAGCTGGTAGTTACCATCAAACTCAAATCCACATCTGCTGTGATATTGCTGAAAACAATACTTCACTAATTTATATGATGAAACATCTTTCACCCACCAACCCTTCTCACAGAAGTGCAAGATATTTCCAAAAACATCTGGGCTCTCTGCTAAAAGGAGGCATTTCTTATAAGACATTATTATCATTAGATTTTAGTATAATTTGTTAGCATAATATAATGAATCACTGAAAAATAATATGGTAGTGTCAGATATGTTAATTCACAAATATATTTATAAAAATTTTTTAAAGAATCCTTCTTAATTACCCCCATTTTCTAGACTTAACATAATACCCAAAATAAGCAAATTATTTTGTTTTCCAAAGTTCAGAAAATTTCATTTTTTTCTCATTTCCTTATTTCAAGTTCAGCAAATTCATTTTTCCCCTTAACTCCTTTTCCCAAGGTTCAGAAGTCCATAAGTCTTCAGGTCTCCAAAAGTTGAGCTGAAATAATTTCAGTGTTAAAATATAGAATCAACTTTTAAAATTACATACATTTTAAAATAGGCTTTTATAAATATTTACCTTATTTGCTGTACTGCATAATAGTTGTGAACCAGTGAAATTGCTCAGTCGTGTCCAACTCTTTGCGATCCATGGACTATAGCCTACCAGACTGCTCCATACATGGAATTTTCCAAGCAAAAGTAGTGGAATGGATTGCCATTTCCTTCTCCAGGGGATCTTCCCGACCTGGGGATCGAAACCAGATCTCCCTCATTGCAGGCAGACGCTTTACCATCTGAACTACCAGGGAAGCCCCAGTAGTTGTAGTGTTCCTTCATCTCAAAAAATACTAGGTTGACCACACAGTAAATAATTAGCATTGACCTCAGGGCTCTAGATATCTGTGAAGAGAAGAGAAAAGCAAAGCAGAAAAGGAAAGATATACCCATTTGAATGCAGAGTTCCAAAGAATAGGAAGGAGAGTCAAGAAAGCCTTCTTCAGTGATCAATGCAAAGAAATAGAGGAAAACAATAGAATGGGAAAGACTAGATATCTCTTCAAGAAAATTAGAAATACCAAGGGAACATTTCATGCAAAGATGGGCTCCATAAAGGACAGAAATGGTATGGACCTAACAGAAGCAGAAGATATTAAGAGGTGGCAAGAATACACAGACGAACTATACAAAAAAGATCTTCACGACCTAGATAATCATGATAGTGTGATCACTCACCTAGAGCCAGACATCCTGGAATGTGAAGTCAAGTGGGCTTTAGGAAGCATCACTATGAACAAAGCTAGTGGAGGTGATGGAATTCCAGTTGAGATATTTCAAATCCTAAAAGATGATGCTGTGAAAGTGCTGCACTGACTATGTCAGCAAATTTGGGAAACTCAGCAGTGAGTTTTCCATAGGACTGGAAAAGGTCAGTTTTCATCCCAGTCCCAAAGAAAGGCAATGCCAAAAAATGCTCAAACTACCACACAATTGCACTCGTCTTACATGCTAGTAAAGTAATGCTCAAAATTCTCCAAGCCAGGCTTCAGCAATACGTGAACCGTGAACTTCCAGATGTACAAGCTGGTTTTAGAAAAGGCAGCGGAACCAGAGATCAAATTGCCAACATTCGCTGGATCATCAAAAAAGCAAGAGAGTTCCAGAAGGACATCTATTTCTGCTTTATTGACTATGCTGAAGCCTTTGACTGTGTGGATCACAATAAACTGTGGAAAATTCTGAAAGAGATGGGAATACCAGACCATCTGACCTGTCTCTTGAGAAATCTGTATTCAGGTCAGGAAGGAACAGTTAGAACTGGACATGGAACAACAGACTGGTTCCAAATAGGAAAAGGAGTATGTCAAGGCTGTATATTGTCACCCTGCTTATTTAACTTCTATGCAGAGTACATCAACCACAGTATCATTCACAACTGATACTGAAATCAGAAACTATTCTAGGTATTTCTAGCAGAAAGATTTAGTACAAGCAACCAGATACTGAGAAAGTCACACGAAACTGTGTCCGGAGTACTGGCCTCAAGTTTAAACCTTGACAATTAAAATGTCAGTAAGTACTGCAGCCACTGCACTGTTTCTGGGCTCTCATAGTTAATTTTCCTCTGACATCGACAAAGCTGGGTATCAGGAAATAGAACGCAGAGTCTAACTGTATCACATTCTCAAGTGCAATGATCTCTGCCTCCATTCTGCTTTTCAGGACTTTTGCTTCTGCGTCTAATAGATATAATTCACTTGTCATCTAGAAAGATAGTTGCAAAAATCCATGAAAATGTAGTTTTTTTTTTCTTAGACACTTTTCAATAAAAGTAGATAGAATACCTTCCCTAACCATACTATGCCTCTAATTATTATTACTTTTCTGCATATGCTTTCATCATAGTATCATTAAGATAAGAAGCTTGTTGTCAAGAAAACTGGCACAAAGTAAAGAAATTAAGATCTCCTTCTTTTGAGAACTTGTGGTGTGCTGAGCACAATTTTTGCATATTAGATGTATTGACTAATTTATTTTTCACAGTAACCCTGAGGGGTGCTATTTCATTTTGTAGATGGGGAGACCAAGACGCGATTCATGATATGAACACCAACTATCCCAGCAGTAAGTGAAAGGACTCGGTGTTAAACCCAGGTGGTGTGTGTTTCTAGATCATGCACTCTGAATCACTGTGATGTACTGTCTCTAGTTTAACATTTCCTGATCATAAGTTTCCACTTTGCTGGACTCATTCTTTTCAGGGCTCTCTCCAATTATACAAAGAATATAAAATCTTCCAAAGATCTGTAATCTCTTCACAGAGTTTTCAGTTCCTTCTCAAGGTTTCCTTGATCTGGTCATTCATTCCTCTATTCACTAAAGTAACTACTTATATTTTCTAAGTGAACTTGATATCTCACTTTCCTTCATAAAAAAAAATCACAAAAATAAGCATTTATATCAAAATAAGGATGTCTATCATATATTCAAACATGTCAGATACCGATCTAAATATCTAGCTTTTTATCTATCTCTCTCTCTATCATCCTTTATTTGTGAGTGCTGGTAATGGGAAAATATCAGTTTAATTATACAGTAAGAAGATGTATAGATCTTACAGACTTACAAAGCCTTTAGAGGTTATTTATACTTGGTTTTGGATGTTGAAATATATCTCCAAATACATTGCTTTCCTTTCTATTATTAAAACTAAAATTTTTCATCATCAGAATTGTTTTAGGATCATACATAAATAGAAGAACTGATATATTTCAGAATAAATAATTATGCAGAGAAAAAAGGGAAAAGATAATTGATAACATTATAAGAGGGCAACTGTTATGTAATATAACTTAAAAAAGATAATTTTCAAGTTAGAAATTAATTAATTAGCTTCCCTATGAAAAATATAGGATCTTTGTTATAACACATGCCATATGTATAATTCTCTCAGTAGGAATGTCAACTAGCTGGCACTCCAATATAGACATTACTTGGTAATCCTTTCTTGCAAATTTAGGTTGTACTTTGCAGTGAATGACAAATAGAAAGGCAATATCTATAGTAATTAATATAAGCGCAGATTTGCAAGCTTTCCAAGGACACAAATCTGACTTCTTTAAGCTTCAGATGCTTCATTTGTGAAATTAGATCACTAGATGCTAAGATCCCTAAAACACATTGTTCTAAATTTCTACTAGCTAATATTATACATAGTAGAGAGGATTGTTCATTCTCATCCATAGGAGATTCAATTAATATATTATGGCATAACAAATATTAATTAAAAATAATAGAATGCTTGAGGAATCCTATTTAACTCACAACCGGAGATGGCATCTATGAATGTAAACATTGTTATCAAACCTTTCTATCTGAGTGGCTGGAGATTAATATATTTTTCTGTAT
This sequence comes from Okapia johnstoni, assembly GCA_024291935.2. NCBI lineage: Eukaryota > Metazoa > Chordata > Mammalia > Artiodactyla > Giraffidae > Okapia > Okapia johnstoni. The sequence goes on from CM044310.1 coordinate 31,535,363, forward strand.
AAAATGTGTATTCAGCACTTTGCTATCTAAAACTGACCCTTTGTGTTGATCTCTGAGGAAGGTTTTCTTGTCCATCCTTGCTATTCTTTGGAACTCTGCATTCAGATGGTTATACCTTTCCTTTCCTCCTTTGCTTTTAGCTTACCTTCTTTTCTCAGCTATTTGTAAGGCTACCTCAGACGACCATTTTGCCTGTTTCATTTCTTTTTAATGGGATGATCTTTGTCACTACCTCCTGTACAACATCACAAATCTCCATCCATAGTTTCATTTCATGCAAAGATGGGCACAATAAAGGACATAAACAGTATGGACCTAGTAGAAGCAGAAGATATTAAGAAAAAGTGGCAAGAATACACAGAACTATACAAAAGCAATCTAAATGACCCAGATAACCACGATGGTGTGATCACTCACCAAGAGACAGACATACTGGAATGCAATACAGTGGGCCTTATGAAGCATCACTACGAACAACGCTAATGGAGGTCATGAAATTCAGCTGAGCTATTTCAAATTCTTAAGATGATGCTGTGAAAGTGCTGCACTCAATATGCGCAAATTTGGAAAATACAGCATTGGTCACAGGACTGGAAACGGTCAGTTTTCATTCCAATCCCAAAGATGGGATGGGGAATGTCAAACAAGTTCAAACGACCACACAATTGCACTCATCTCACACGCTAGCAAAGTAATGCTCAAAATTCTCCAAGCCAGATTTCAACAGTATGTGAACCGAGAACTTCCAGAGGCTCAAGCTGGATTTAGAAAAGGCAGAGGAACCAGAGATAAATTGTCAACATTTGTTGGATCATAGAAAAAGCAAGAGAGTTCCAGAAAAACATCTACTTCTGCTTCATTGACTACACCAAAGCCTTGACTATGTGGATCACAACAAACTGTGGAAAATTCTTCAAGAGATGGGAATACCTGAACTGCCTCCTGAGAAATCTGTATGCAGGTGAAGAAGCAACAGTTAGAACTGTGCATGGAATAACGGACTGGTTCCAAATTGGGAAAGGAGTACATTGAGGCTGTATACTGCCAGGCTGTTTATTTAACTTCTATGCAGTGGATATTATGCAAAATATTGGGCTAGATGAAGCACAAGCTAGAATCAAGATTGCCAGGAGAAATGTCATTAACCTCAGATATGCAGATGACACCACCCTTATGGCAGAAAATGAAGAACTAAAGAGCCTCTTGATGAAAATGAAAGGGGAGAGTGAAAAAGCTGGCTTAAAACTCAGCATTCAAACAACAAAAATCATGGCATTCGGTCCCATCATTTCATGGCGAATAGATTGGGAAACAATGGAAACAGTGACAGACTTTATTTTGGGGGGCTCAAAAATCACTACAGATGGTGACTGGAGCCAGCCATAAAATTAAAAGATCTTTGCTCTTTGGAAGAAAAGCTATGACCAACCTAGACAGCATTTTAAAAAGCAGAGACATTACTTGGCCAACAAAGGTCTGTCTAGTCAAAGCTACGTTTTTTCCAATAGTCATGTATGGATGTGAGAGCTTGACCATAAAGAAGGTTGAACACTGAAGAATTGATGCTTTTGATCTATGGTGTTGAAGAAGACTCTTCAGAGTCCCTTGGACTGCAAGGAGATCAAACCAGTCAATCCTAAAGGAAATTAGTGCTGAATAGTCATTGGAAGGACGGATGCTGAAGCTGAAGTCCCAATACTTTGGCCACCTGATGCAAAGAACTGACTCACTGAAAAAGATCCTGATGCTGGGAAAGATTGAAGACTGGAGGAGAAGGGGATGACAGAGGATGAGATGGTTGGATAACATCATTGACTTGATGGACATGAGTTTGAGAAAGCTCCGAGAGTTGGTGATGGACAGGTAGGCCTGGCAGTCCATGGGGTCGCAAAGAGTAGGACATGACTGAGTGACTGAACTGAACTGAACTGAATGAAAGGTGACCCTTACTAATCCCATTACTAATTTTAAACTTAACATAGATATTATCAAATTTGATTGGGCCAGTCTAACCTACATAGTGAAAGGTTATTATTTTTTTTTTTATGCTCACACTTAGAGTTTTAAAAATTGCCTTTGTTGTTTTATTTTTGAAACTTCAAACTTGAAAATTCTCATGCAATTCTGATTTCCTACAATTTTAAGAAGAACTTGGTCCATGTCAGGAAATATTGCTTCTAAACATTATTTATGTATGGAATCTCTTTAGAGGAAAGAATAGTACATTAATATTCGGTGTCTTCTGTTCCTGCAAACTTTTTCACTTTTAATATGAAGCTAGAAAATAAATATATTTTATGAAACTGTCTTCTGATAACCTTTACCAACCATGTAGTTCTCAATTATGTTGATAGAGATGACTGAATTTATTACCAATGCTTTTTAAATGGGCTCATAAAACAAATGTTTAGTAATTATTATAATAAATAATAAAAGTTACAAATGGTTGTTAAACTGTATTTGGTTGTTGTTGTTCAGTCACTCAGTCATGTCCAACTCTTTGTGACCCCATGGACTGCAGCACACCAGGCTTCTCTGTCTTGCTCACACTTGTTAAACTATACAGATATGACTAAATACATAACATCATCAAAACTTTGTTGTGCACTCTAGAACATATAATATTGAATAAAATATCTTGTATTATGAGTTATTGTAATAGTCTGCAATAAGAAAAGAAAAACTTCCATCATCCTGGCTTATTATAATAAAGCAAAATAAAAATTTCCTTTCTGAAAAGTTCTGAACACTTTTCAGCTGTAACAGGGTAATGATACTTATGCTCTATGTCAAAAATATTTGCTTTATCTTTCCTGTGACAATTGACTTGAGCCTAAATTAAAGTCCTTTAAGCTACTGATCTTGTTGCGCTCTATTGTCATTGAGTACCATTAATTCAATTCTTAGTAGTCTACTTTTATTGACTGATTGCAGCTGCAGTTTCTGGAGAAGTAAAGGATCTGTAGCTAATATTCATTTCTCCCAATTTATAATTTCAAACTGCAATGATTATGGTGTACTTATGTCATTTTCCCTATTTCAGATAGTAAAAGGAATTTCTTTGAAAAAGTGATAGCCAGACCCTTATGAGCAATGACTATCCTGACATAAATTACTCTTTTTTGAATTTTCAGGTTAAGGAAAATTTGCCATTATAAGCTTGTTAGATAGAATTTGAAAATGTTTCTTGGATAATTATTTTATTTTCTATTATAAAAGATATACAATGACCTCTATAAAAAGTGGTGTATATTTTTTATTTTATTATAGATTATTTTAATATTTTTCCCTATAGTTAGCTAAATAGAAATTCTTAACTAAATTTTCTACTTCAGAAAATTAACTTTGATTTTAATAATCTCCTTCAGTCTTTTGAATTGCAAGAAATCTAGTTAGGTTACCTATATGGGAAGCATACTTATATATTGATATATATTGGCAAATTTTCCAAACAGTCCAAATCTTAACAGTATTCATCTTGTGTGATTCATTTTTAGTGTTTTCCTTCTTATTTTACAAGTTATCTCAGAGGTGAGAATCAAGCTTTCAAAATAGAGGTGTGTGTGTGTGTGTGTGTGTGTGTGTGCACGCACGTGCGTGCACTAAGTCTCTTCAATCATGTTGACTCTTTGCAATCTCATGGACTGTAGCCCACCAGGCTCCTGTGTCCATGGGATTTGATTCTTCAGGCAAGAATACTGGAGTGGGTTACCATGCCCTCCTCTTGCGATCTTTCCAAATCAGCTATTGAACCCATGTCTCCTGTGTCCATCAGTGTATGACATTTACTGCCACATATAGTTCTAGCTGATTCCAATAATAAAAGAAAATAAACCAAAAGAATAAACAAAACTTCAGAGCTAAAGTTTGTTTAATATAATGTAAACCCTAAATAGAAGTTTTAAAATAACCTTTTAATTTTACAATAGTTTAGATTCCCAGAAAAGCTGCAAAATTAGTATTGAGTAAATTCTGAAAGAGATGGGAATACCAGACCATCTGACCTGTCTCTTGAGAAACCTGTATGCAGTTCAGGAAGCAACAGTTAGAACTGGACATGGAACAGCAGACTGGTTCCAAATAGGAAAAGGAGTATGTCAAGGTTGTATATTGTCACCCTGCTTATTCAACTTATATACAGAGTACGTCATGAGAAACACTGGGCTAGAAGAAACACAAGCTGGAATCAAGATTGCCGGGAGAAATATCAATAACCTCAGATATGCAGATGACACCATCCTCATGGCAGAAAGTGAAGAAGAACTAAAGAGTCTCTTGATGAAAGTGAAAGAGGAGAGTGAAAAAGTTGGCTTAATGCTCAACGTTCAGAAAACTAAGATCATGGCATCTGGTCCCATCACTTCATGGCAAATAGATGGGGAAAAAGTGGAAACAGTGTCAGACTTTATTTTGGGGGGTTCCAAAATCACTGCAGATGGTGATTGCAGCCATGAAATTAAAAGACGCTTACTCCTTGGAAGGAAGGTTATGGCCAACCTAGATAGCATATTTAAAAGCAGAGACATTACTTTGCCAACAAAGGTCGGTCTAGTCAAGGCTATGGTTTTTCCAGTGGTCATGTATGGATGTGAGAGTTGGACGATGAAGAAAGCTGAGTGCTGCAGAATTGATGCTTTTGAACTGTGGTGTTGGAGAAGACTCTTGAGAGTCCCTTGGACTACAAGGAGATCCAATCAATCCATCCTAAAGGAGATCAATCCTGGGTATTCATTGGAAAGACTGATGTTGAAGCTGAAACTCCAATACTTTGGCCACCTCATGCGAAGAATTGACTCATTGGAAAAGACCCTAATGCTGGGTAGAATTGGGGGCAGGAGGAGAAGAGGATGACAGAGGATGAGATGGTTGGGTGGCATCACTGACTCGATGGACATGGGTTTGGGTAGACTCCGGGAGCTGGTGATGGACAGGGAGGCCTGGCGTGCTGCAATTCATGGGGTCGCAAAGAGTCGGACACGACTGAGCGACTGAACTGAACTGAATTCCCATATATCCTTTACCATTTTCCTTTTGTTAACATCTTACATCCTCACATCAGTGTGCTGAATTTGTTCCAAACAATGACATGATACATTATTGATATTTTTCTATTATTAATAGCTAAAGCCCACATTTCGTTCAGATTTCCTTAGTTTTTACCTAATTTTCCTTTTCTGTTTCAGAATCCCAACCAGGTTGTTGTGACTCTGTAGATTTCTCTAGACTGTGACAGTGTCTCAGACTTCCCTTGTTTCTGATGACCTTCACGACTGGAAGAGTACTTTGTAGAATGATTCTAAACTTGGAATCACCTAATGTTTTCTTTGTTGTTAGGATGTGGTGATTTTTTGAAGGAAAGAAAACAACAGAGGTCAAATGCCATTTCCTCACATCTATTAGCTTGACTTGTCACTTATAATGTTTAACTTAGTTATTACCTGGGTGAAGTAGTGTTGCTCATTTTTATTCATAGTAAAATTACTCTCCCCTTTCCATCCTGTGCTCTTTGAAAGGATGTCACAGTAAGTTGCCCATGCCTAAGGAGGGCTCTATTTCCTTGAGAGAGGAGTCTCTACATAACTTATTTGGAATTTTTTTGTATGGAATGAATATTTTCCATCTCTCTATTTAATATATTCAATCCACCACCCAATCAGTATGGACTCGTAAATATATATTTTATCTTATTTCTTTTTTAAATTTTTAAAATTAAAGTATAGTTGATTTACAATGTTATGTTAGTTTCAGGTGTACCAAAAAGTGATTCTACTTAATGTATATGTGAAGAATCCACCTGCCGATCCCTGAGTTGGGATGATCCCATGGAGCAGGAAATGGCAATCTGATCCAGTATTCTTGCCTGGGAAATCCCATGAATAGATGAGCCTGGTAGGCTACAGTCTATGGGCTGCAAAAGAGTTGGACATGACTTAGCAACTAAGCAATAATGACAACTATATATATGTGTGTGTGTGTGTGTGTGTGTGTGTGTGTGTGTGTATTTCAGATTAATTTCCCTTATAGGTTATTAAAACATATTAATCATTGTTCCCTGTGCTATACAGTAGGTTCTTGTTGTTTATCTGTTTTACATATGGTAGTGTGTTTATGTTAATCCCAAACTCTTAATTTATCCCTCCTCCCTTTCCCCTTTGGTAACCATAAGTTTGTTTTCTACGTTTGTGGGTATATTTCTGCTTTTTATATAAGTTCATTTGTATGATTTTTATATTCCACATATGTGATATCATGTATTTGTCTTCCTCTGGCTTACTTCACTTAGTATAATAATCTCTAGGTTTATCCATATTACTGCAAATGGCATTATTTCATTCTTTTTTATGGCTAAATAGTATTCTATTGTATATATGTATCACATCTTCTTTATCCATTCATCTCTAGATGGACACTTAGGTTGTGTTCATGTCTTGGCTATTGTCAGTAGTGTGCTGTGAGTACTGGGACACTCTAATTCTATGATACTTATTTTTATTTGCTCAAACTGTTCTAGCTTTGGCCACTGGCAGTTATTTCTGTTGACATGTTGCACTTGAACATGTCCTAATAATTTTTTTTTCAGTAACATTTGCTTTCTGACATGCCTTACAGGCTTATCTTGTGAATTCCTTGTCCTAGTTCTAGAATGAGGTATTTTTCAAGGACCCCTGCTTCCATTCGCTGAAGCAAGGCATCAGAAACCCAAACTTAAATACTGGTTGTACTCATTGCTATAGGTATGAATTAATTTTTATGAAAAAGAAGTCAATGATTTTGAACTTCTTAGATAAAAGAAATTTATTTTTCCAGATAAAATCACTGGCTCATGTTCAGAGATAGTATTCAATGTTTAGCTTTTCAGACATTAACTACCAATGTAATTTTGGAGCCTCAATTTCTTCATCTGTAAAATAATGTATAAAATTAATGGACAGGAACACTCCAGGGAGATAAAAACATTGGAGAGTTCTCTGACCTATAGAGTATTTGTTCTTTTCTATTAGGTAAATACCCCCCAAAATGACTGATTTCAAACTATCAGATAACAGGCTTGCAAAAATTACTGAACATTTAATTATTGGTGTTCTTGAGTTGGTATGAGTCACCTTCAGTCATATCATGGGCAAGCCATACATATGCAGACACTCATAAACATATAGCCATAAGCTGTATGTGTACAAACACAGATGCATACAAAATTTCTAAATAAATAGAAAGTTTGACTTTAAGAGCAAATTAAAATTCAATGTGCCACCATAGGCTGAGGGAAGGAGCACTCCTCATCATGCCCCTCTGTCCTTAGGTTGGGTCTGAGTTGAAGCCAGAGTTTCCTGAGCCAGGTCTCCTCTCAGAGTCACAGCAGGCCTGACCAGATCCTGGGTTAAGCCAGTAGGATTTCCTGTGGCATGAGGGGAGAGAAACAGAGCAAGACCTAGAGGTGAGCTCTGTTCTCTTAGGATAAGGAACTCCACCAGAGCAGTTTGAGGAGGGACTGAACACGGGAGACTCCCAGCAAAGAATGAGATGGTACGGCAGTCCTGCCCAAGTCACTGGAGTGTGATTCTCAAATTCACAGTCAACCCCTCAACCCCCTCCATTGATCCATGTAAACCTGAGAATCAATATTTGAATGTCTTTGCCCTTCAGGACAAGATGAATATTTCCCACATATGACAGGGCTTCCAGTTGTCAAGGAGCTGCCAGATTTCCTTCTGGATGAAGATCTGATCCCTTGTTCTTCTTAAAGGTTATTATTTTCTAGGTGCTGGTCATGGGTGAGTGTCAGGAAGTAGTCCCAGTGGTCTTGGTTATCTGGAGCTTTCCTTCTCCAGTGTTGTCTGTGAAGGATCCTGGTTGAGATCCTGGACAGTGATGCTGTCCTCTTCAATTTCAGAAAATATAAGGCTTCCAGAGCCCTTTGGGACATTTGTAGATTGATTCCTTTTGAAAGACATGATCATGGGCAACGTGGACACCAGCAGCTTCATGTGTTTGTCGACTAGGTCAAGGGACAATGACTTTTGGACTTTGCTGATGGAGTTCCACCACAACTTTGACTCCAGGTCTCTGAGTGCAGACCTTTTTTTAAGTCTTCCTCCAGATGCAGAAGGTACATAGATATGTAACTGTAATTTTGCATATGTTTATTTTCTCCAATCATTAAAAGTATCCTGAATATATTCAAACCATTTTAATAACTGGAGAAATAAAAAATTACCCAATAGCCATTTTTTGGCTGTTCTTTGGCAAAAGTTTTTCTCTTAATTTTAATTTCCACTACTAGCAGAGAAAAGGAACCTTCACACACTCTTATAAAGTGAGAGAATAAATCGGTATAGCATCTTTAGATGTATATAAGACAAAATCTGTTGAATCTTACATTCTTCATATTTTTAAGTTAGTAATTTCATTCATTGGAAGTTATACTAAATTAACATAGGTAAGGTAACATAAATATAAAGAGTACAGGTATAGAAATTAAGCATCTTAGATTTAAATATAAACCCTGAATCTTAGTTTCTTCCTGAATAAAACAGAGATATTGATATTAGTACTGTTTCATAGTTACTGTTAGTGCCACATATTCACCATATAAAATGTTAATGTTTAATCAAAGTGTAATGATTATAGTAGGTTATAATAAAATTTATAAAATTCGAGTTGATTAATTGCGACAAAATTCTACACAACTAGTGAAAGCTGTTTTGAATGTTACCTTTATTCTTTCTTTATAATTCTTTTCATTGCCTAATTTTTCTACTGTGAACAAATATTTCTACTGTAGTATTATTTTAGAAACACATATTTAGACATAATTGCGCCATTACTTGTAAGTATAATGGAATGATCAAATTAGTCCAAATAGTGTACCTTCCAGATCTTGACTCGATATTGTAAATGCTTTTAAATACAGAAAATGATTGACATGTAAAAAAAATACATACATACTGATGTTGTTTTACATGTTCTTTTGTGGCCTTTTTTTTTTTTCTCTTAAATACCCTTTAACTTAATTTTTTTTATTGTTGTTTCAATGTTTCATTTTCCCTAATGGTAAATATTTTTCCTCTGTCCCTCCCATCCCAGCAAGTTGGGTTCTTAACCTTTACAGCTAATAATAGCTTGACCTTTAAGACACTCAGTAACACCCAGATGTGTTGAATAATTATAAAACAGAATTCCTCATTGGGAGTGTCCTCATACCATCCCAAGTATAAGAGGCCTTAAGCCTTATTTCCGAAATGTGGAACAAAGGGTCAAGAAATGTTGGCTTTCCACTTATTGTAAATGCCAAAGGCACACTTTATTTCCTTCTGTGGCCCCACGTCCACTTCAGCTTTTGTGCTTTCACCACAGGAATTCTAACATGCAAGATGGCTTATAAGACAAGCAATGTCACATCTATTTGTCATGTCACCTCACTCTCTTACAGATGCAGATCTAAAATCAAGTATATTTTTGGTTTTATAATTCAAACAATAAGAATTACTTAGACTCTTGTCAATTCTCCTTGTCCTCTGTTTGTTTATTTGCTTTTCAATTTTTGTCATATTTCTTCAGTTTATCCTACTCAAAGTCTAAAATACAACATAATTTTAGAAATATGTTGGTGACAAGATTACTTCATGACTACCTGAGTATCAGCAAGTTTTTCAAGGTGTTTCATTTCTGTTATATCAGCTTCATATTCACAAAAGTTTAGATAGTACAAAAATGCTTTAAAACAGATTCTTGTCTATTTGAAGAATACTGACTTATTTTCCGTTTTCAAAATTAATGCTGATCATTAATTTTAAGTTTAGAATATTATAAAGAGCACAATATTATAAAGAGTAATATATAGGTAAGGGTGTTTGTATAGACAGAACATGTCATGTATTTATTTATCTTGAATCCTGTAATGATTTTTTCCAGACTTCCTCAGTTTGGTCTCCTATTCAGCTTTTTTCACTAGATTACAAAAATTTATCAGTTAGAGCTATTATTCATGTAACTGGGTGTCCTGTGTTTTATTTGTTAAATCTGGCAACCCTAGATGCAGACCTTTTTATTATCATAATTTGTTAAACAAGATTAAATATAATTAAAAAAAAGCTCTTTAGTGATGTCCGCTTCCTTTAGTGGAAGATATAAATTAATACATTAAATATTTTTTTAGGAGGGAACATAATAGAAAAAATAGGCAAAGACAGGGAACTTTTGGTTTTTTGTTTATGTGACTGGCTGATTAATCTACTAATCAACCTCCAACTGACATGGTGTTATACTCCTAATATTGAAGTACCAGTTTTTGTCTAGTCTTTAAAATGCAAAATGATAGACAAAGAGCCCATGCCTGGGTAACTAATATAGACAGATATTTAAGTTACAGATTCCTTTCTATGTCCTTTTATAACTAGAGGATATTTGTCACCTAGTTTGCTAACTTTGTGTGATATGTAGCCTTTTCCAGTGGGATGCCTACCTGTACGTCAAATTTTCTTTTTCCCAAAACTTTCCTCTTTTATTCACATTTCTGGCTGTAACACTTCCAGGAGGGCTATGGACTGAACTGTGCCTCCTGAAAATTATACAGATGTTAACATCTCCAAAGTAGTGATATTTGGGGACTTGGCCTTTGGGAGATAAGTATGTTTAAATGAGCTCATGAGGGTAAAGCTTTCATGATGAAATCAGTGCCATTTTAAAAGCTAGTTTCATTTCTGTCTCCACCTGCACACACACACACACACACAAAAGACTATGTGAAGACATAGCATAGACAGAGGACAGCTCTCTGGAACCCAGAGATTCCACAGCAGAAGAGCGATCATGGTGGCACCTTGATCTTGGGCTTCCAGCTTCTAGAATTGTGGGAAATAAATTCCTGTGGTTGAAAACATCCAGTCTATTATTTTTTGTTATGCAGCTGAAGCTGATTAACACAAAGATATAGCTCTTTGAAAAACTGTCATCTAATCACCTGTGACACTGCAGTCATGTCTCATACTGCTGACAGGATCCAAATCGCTTCCATGAGGATGCAGTTTGGCCTTTCTCTCTCTGTTCCCAAAACCAGACAATAAAATTCCAACTAGGTGGTCAGGATTTATTTTTAAAAAACTGAAAAGGTCTGTGTTATATGTTGTTTATTTTTATGTTAAATTAGATTCAGTTAAGAGTTTTAGGGGTTTCCCAGGTGGCACAGAGGTAAAGAATCCACCTGCCAATGCAGAAGACATAAAAGATGTGAGTTTGATGCCTGAGTCAGGAAGGTCCCCTGGAGGAGTAAATGGTAACTCACTCCAGTATTCTTGCCTGGGAAATCCCACCCATGACAGAAGAGCCTGGCAGGCTACAGTTCACAGAGTCACAAAGAGTCAGACATGACTGAGCGACCAAACACACACACACCACAGAGTTTTAAACTATATTTAATTCAAAACCATTCTATGTGTCCACTAGTAATCCTACAAGAGACAGTTTCTTTTTTCATTGCAGAAACAGAATCACAATAACATTTTTTAGATTTCTGTAAGGGCTTATTTCTTATGGAGCTAAAATTCAGAAATTCTGTCATGTAAATAAATCTCATTCCAAAGCAAACAGCAGATATTGTCATTGCAATACACAATTGCATTGGTTAGACTGCAATAATTTTAACAGACCATGTTTTCCATGTTCAAGCTCCATAAGCTCCTGAATTGTGGAAACCCTAGGATAACAATCTTGAAATTTATTAGGATCTGGTTAGAGGAAGGAAGGGCTTCCCAGGTGGTACTACTGGTAAAGAATCTGCTGACCAATGCAGGACACATAAAACATGTCAATCGCTGGGTTGGGAAGATCCCCTAGAGGAGAAATGGCATCTCACTCCAGCATTCTTGCTGGGAGAATCTCATGGGCAGAGGAGCCTGATGGACTACAGTTCATGTGGTCGCAAAGAGTTAGACTCAGCTGAGCATCTGAGTACACAGGAAGAAAAGTAGCTCTACTTCTGTCAGAACACACTATTAAACTGACTTAATATTTCATTTATTGCTCATAATTTGTATCATTAGGAAAGTGGTTTAACATTTCTGAATCTCTGTGTGAATACTTTATAAATGTACACAACATATTATGTTGCACAAATACTCCAATGTACATTCAGATATAATCTTCACAAGTTAAGAATTCACATGCCAATCTGTTAAGTCGATTCAGTTGTGTCTGACTCTCTGCGACTCCATGGACCGTAGACCACCAGATTCCTCTGTCCATGGGACCCACCAGGACAAGATGGAGTGAGTTTCCGTTTCCTTCCCCAGGGACTCTTTCTTACTGAAGGTTCCAACCCACATCTCTTATCTTCTGCACTGGTAGGTGGGTCCTTTACCGATAGTCACCTGGGAAGCTCCTCACATGCCTACTAGCTGAAAAGTCAGTATTTGTGCATGCTCAGTCACTTCAGTTGTGTCCAACCCTGTGACGCTATGGACTGTAGACCACCAGGCTCCTTTATCCATGGTATTCTCCAGGCAAGAATACTGGAGTGGGTTGCATGCCCTTCTTCAGGGGATCTCCCCAATCCAGTGACTGAACCCACAACTCCTACATCTCCTGCATTGCAGACAGACTTTTTACCCACTGAGCCACCTGGAAACAAATTCTTCAACCAGCCACACTTAAATTACCAAAGATACCCAAGGATATACACATATCCCCTCTTTATTGATTTCCTTCCCATTTAGGTCACCACAGAGCATTAAGTACAGCTCCCTGTGCAATACCATAAATTCTCATTAGTTACTTATTTTATACATAGTATCAATAAAGTATATATGTCTAGAGATAGGTTTAAGATGGCTGAGTAGAAGGACATGCACTCCTCTTCTCCTGCCAGAGAACAAAAATCTTCTTTTTCTTATCTGATGGCTGTATATAGGACTTCTTGAATTTTGTAATTTGTGCAACTAACATAATGCCTATGACACTTTTTATTAACTTGGAGACTTCCACAACCATTCAAAGTATTCACACTGCAGAAACAACTTGAGACCTCTAATCCTCTACTTTGATCAAGGAACAAATCTCCATATTTGCTTCTTAGATTGAAGACTTTGGGGTTGATTATATCATCATCCTTGGCAATTATTTTTTTGACTAGCATTTATTTACAGTGTTTGTACTTTGTACAAACTCTGTGGATCATTTGTGATGAACAGAAGCAGAATAATCTGTACATTGTTCTTATTTTGATGTACCTGTATATCAAGTATGTCAAATATTCATGTCTCTAAAGATAATATTTATTTAGAACACTGTTTATATGGGTTAAAGTCATTTTGTTTTAGAAGTTTTAAGTGAATCATATAGGAAATGAGATTTGGAAAGTCTTCTATCCATGTAGAAAAATCATTGAGTTAATTAAATATTAATATGCTCTGTGTATGTGTGTTCTCATCCACTTAGTTTTGTCTGACTCTTTGTGACTTGCAAAGAGTTGGACACGACTGAGTAACTGAACTGAACTGGACTATAGCTACACAGGCTCCTCTGTCTATGGAATTTTTCAGTTCAGTTCAGTTCAGTCACTCAGTCGTGTCCGACTCTTTGTGATCCCATGAACTGCAGCACACCAGGCCTCCCTGTCCATCACCAACTCCTGGAGTTTACCTAAACTTATGTCCATTGAGTCGGTGATGCCATCTAACCATCTCATCTTCTGTCGTCCCCTTCTACTCCTGCCTTCAATCTTTCCCAACATCAGGGTCTTTTCAAATGAGTCAGCTCTTCGTATCAGGTGGCCAAAATATTGGAGTTTCAGCTTCAATGTTAGTCCTTCTAATGAACACTCAGGACTGATCTCCTTTAGGATGGACTGGTTGGATCTCCTTGCAGTCCAAGGGACTCTCAAGAATCTTCTCCAACACTGCAGTTCAAAAGCATCGATTCTTCTGTTCAACTTGCTTTATAGTCCAACTCTCACTTCCATACATGACCACTGGAAAAACCATAGCCTTGACTAGACGGACTTTTGTTGACCAAGTAATGTCTCTGCTTTTCAATATGCTGTCTATGTTGGTTGTAACTTTCCTTCCGAGGAGTAAGTGTCTTTTAATTTCATGGCGGCAATCACCATCTGCAGTGATTTTGGAGCCCCCCAAAATAAAATCATCCACTATTTTCACTGTTTCCCCATCTATTTGCCATGAAGTGATGGGACCAGATGCCATGATCCTAGTTTTCTGAATGTTGAGCTTTAAGCCAACTTTTTCACTCTCCTCTTTCACTTTCTTGAAGAGGTTCTTTAGTTCTTCTTCACTTTCTGCCACAAGGGTGGTGTCACCTGCATATCTGAGGTTATTGATATCTCTCCTGGCAATCTTGATTCCAGCTTGTGCTTCATCCAGCCCAGCGTTTCTCATGATGTGCTCTGCATATAAGTTAAATAAACAGGGTGATATTATACAGCCTTGATGAACTCCTTTTCCTATTTGGAACCAGTCTGTTGTTCCATGTCCAGTTCTAACTGTTGCTTCCTGACCTGCATATAGGTTTCTCAAGAGGCAGGTCAGGAGGTCTGGTATTCCCATCTCTTTCAGAATTTTTCAGCTTCTTGTGATCCACACAGTCAAAGGCTTTGGTATAGTCAATAAAGCAGAGATAGATGTTTTTCTGGAACTCTCTTGCTTTTTTGATGATCCAGCAGATGTTGGCAATTTGATCTCTGGCTCCTCTGCCTTTTCTAATACCTGCCTGAACATCTGGAATTTTACGGTTCACATATTGCTGAAGCCTGGATTGGAGAATTTTGAGCATTACTTTATTAGCAGGTGAGATGAGTGTGATTGTGTGGTAGTCGGAGCATTCTTTGGCATTGCCTTTCTTTGTGATTGGAATGAAAGCTGACCTTTTCCAGTCCTGTGGCCACTGCTGAGTTTTCCAGATTTGCTGGCATATCGAGTGCAGCACTTTCACAGCATCATCTTTCAGGATTTGAAATAGCTCAACTGGAATTCCATCACCTCCACTAGCTTTGCTGGTAGTGATACTTTCTAAGGCCCACTTGACTTCACATTCCAGGATGTCTGGCTCTAGGTGAGTGATCACACCATTGTGATTATCTGGGTCACGAAGATATTGTTTTGTATAGTTCTTCTGTGTATTCTTGCCACCTCTTCTTAATATCTTCTGCTTCTGTTAGGTCCATACCATTTCTGTCCTTTATCGAGCCCATCTTTGCATGAAATATTCTCCTGGTGTCTCTAATTTTCTTGAAGAGAGCTCCAGTCTTTCCCATTCTATTGTTTTCCTCTACTTCTTTGCACTGATCACTGAGGAAGGCTTTCTTATCTCTTCTTGCTATTCTTTGGAACTCTGCATTCAAATGGATATATCTTTCCTTTTCTCCTTTGCTTTTGGCTTCTCCTCTTTTCACAGCCATTTGTAAGGCCTCCTCAGACAGCCATGGAATTTTTAGGGCAAGAATATTGGAGCCTGTTGCTATTTCCTATTCCAGGGTATCTTCCTTTGACTAAAGGAAATAGCCTTTGTCGAAAATGAGTAAGTATGGGTTTGCCTTTCAGCTAGGGTTTCGAAAAATTAGTCACTTTATCTACAGAAATAAATTCTTTTGGTCCATCACTCTTGTATAATACATCTTTGTCATAAGAAAATACTATAGCATATTTTCCACAGTTGAAGCCCCACAATTTCAGAAATAGAAAATATTATTAAAAATAAAAACATAGAGCTTCCTGTGATGAAATTTCAAATGTTTAGAAAGTTTTAATGCTAGCATATTCCTTTGAATAGATTAGAATTTCCTTAATATTAATATTATTTTAAGAAGTAGTTTAAAAGTAGTCATGGAGAGTAATATATATAGAAAAAAATCATTTTTTTAATTAACTTTATCTTTAGGCTGAAGTTATTTTATTTTTACATATTAAATAATTATAAGTATTTGTTATTTTACAGATATTTTATTTTTTGATAATACTAATAACAGTAAAAACAATTGATATTTTAGGGGTATTTTGTATACATTAAATCATTGATGCTGTCTGCAACTTCTGGAAATTACCTTTATTAACCCATTTTGCAGATGAGACAATTGCAACTTTAGAGAAGTTAACCAACTTGCTAAAGTTCTCATATCCAATAATTGTCAGAATTAGGCTGTAGTAGGATATTATGACTCCAATATACGGGAGATCAAGTCAAGCAGTGTTACATTTGATTTTTAAATATCATGAAATAGACCCATTTAAATTATCTTAAGTGTTCATATTTTTTAGGTTAAAATAAAATACATGTGTGAGTTTGTCCCTTTTTATTTTTAAGTTATATTTTTTGCATATATATTTTATATACATATATATCTTATATATACATATATATATTATAATCTCTCAGAATATATTTCCAGTAGTAGAAATCAAATAAATATTGAACTGACTCATTAGAAAAGACCAATGATGCTGGGAAAGATTGAAGGCCGGAGGAGAAAGGGACGACAGAGGATGAGATGGTTGGATGGGATCAACAACTCAATGGACATGAGTTTGAGCAAGCTCCAGGAGTTAATGATGGACAGGGATGCCTGGCATGCTTCAGTCCATGGGGTCACAAAAAATTGGACAAGACTGAGCAACTGAATGTATAATAAAAATTTTATGATATATACAATATAATAAAAATCTGAAACTTTTGTGTCAGTAATATTCCAGTTTTATATTCTATGGTTATTAATGTACAGCTGAATAATTTAATATGTTGTTTGTGTTATCTATGGTTCGTTATTTTTCCCCCATTTTTGTACCAGGGCTATCATTTATATTATTCTCTTTCCTAAGGATTAAATAAGGCAATTGCTGCTAAGTCACTTCAGTCGTGTCCGACTCTCTGCGACCCCATAGATGGCAGCCCACCAGGCTCCGCCGCCCCTGGGATTCTCCAGGCAAGAACACTGGAGTGGGCTGCCATTTCCTTCTCCAGTGAAATAAGGCAATTAGTGAGTGCTTATTATCACTGTTTCTTTTATAAGATAAGGCAATTCAAAGCACTTAGAGTATATTTTTCTTCTTTTTATCTTCCTTGTTTTTGTCTACTTTAGTAAAAATAATCTGGATGAGATACTACGGACTAATATATAGCCTATATTGCCTTTTTTTAATTAAAATATAAACCGTGGTAAAATTAGGTGACAAGAATTGATTTTATAACAATTTGACAATATTTATTTTTATAGAAAAGCACAGAAAATCAAAAATTATGTTTAGGCTTAGTATGTGGTATGACACACATATAATAGAAATGTCATTCTATGTATAATGTTATAGATAATTTGTTTCCATTTAAATAAAAAACACAAACTATTTTAGAGTGCATATGTGTGTGAGCTCATGTTCAAAATACTGGGTTGGCCAAAAAGTTCATTCAAGTTTGTCCATAAGATATTATGTAAAGGTTCATAGGAACTTTTTGGGTAACCCAATAACTTATCAGATGAAATTTTGAGTCATTTGTTGCACCACGTGTATACTAATGTAGCATATAAGTGCAATTATGGTTCAAATAATACAGCATAATTGAATAAATTAAGCTCTATAGACAAGACCCAAGAGAACAGTACTCTTGTAACAACTATTTAATCAAGGTCTAATAAGCTCTCCTACTACAGGCCAAGTGACTGAGATCACACAAAGGTAAAATGACCATTAATTATACTGCCAAGTATGTTTCGTTATCTTCATGAAGTAGAATTTATAATGAACGCAAAACCCAGAACTCTGTATGTTCTTCTCTTTCATTAATACAAATAAGACATGATGAATAGTAAATTTATCTTAAGAATACTAGGCCAGTTATTTCCTAAACATAATGTTGGTTGATATTCAATAACTATGATTTAATAAGTTTTAAAATTTGTTGATTATCAGATATTATAATTTATTTTTACTTAAGTTTCTATTATAGATTGCTCTATTAATCATATACTATTTGGGAAACTTCATTCTAACTATCTATTATAATCACTAAGTGATTTAAGCCATGATTTTATTCCTTACATATATTTATAGTCTTTAAAAAAATTCCTTATTTGAGAATACGTATATTTTTAACCAGGTAAATGCCGCTGAAAAATATATTTTATTTATAGTTTAAATACCCCTAATATAATTTCTTTCCCTCCCACTCTTTTATTCTCAACCTTTATCTTTTCTAAATTAAATTTCTTTCTTAAAGATTAGTATCTATTCTATAATGGTATTTATTAAATATTAAAAATATATAACCAACAGTAATGATATCCACATGCTTCTAATGGAAACTGACTTCAAGAAAATAATCAACATTGACATGAATCTGCCATGTGCAAAACTAATACAATATTGTAAAGTAAAAAATAGACAAAAAAATAAATTAAAAAAAGAAAATAATCAACATGGATTTATATTTTTCTTCAAGACACTTTCGTAAAGTTAGATTAAATTGTCTGAATTTCAATCAAAACAAATCAATATTTTGTTTTGTTCATATTTTTAATGTAATGTTTATTACTTGTCTTAAGTCTTCAATATCTGCCTTTAAGGCCAGATGTAAATTGAGATTTACTGTGAAATTCTCTGATTTATATAACAATCGTATATTACTTTATTTTTAATTTATTATAGTTTTGCATTTTATTTATTTTATTATGCTTTATCTGTATTACTTTATCATTTTTCTGAGTAGATATTTCATCAGTTTTTCAGACATTCTTGAGGCTCCTATTTTTTTAATTTTTATTTAACTATAGTTGATTTATAGTGTGTTAGTTTGTTTTACAATAAAGTGAATGTTATACATATACATATATCTACTCTTTGTTCGATTCTTTTCCCATGTATGTCAGTACAGACTATTGAATAGTGTTCCCTGTGCTATACAGTAGATCCTTATTAGTTATCTATTTTATATATAGCAGCATATATACGTCAGTTCCAGTCTCCCAATTTATCCCTCCCCACTTCCCCGCTCTGGTACTATAAGTTTGTTTCCTACATTTGAGACTCTGTTTCTGTTTTGTAAATTGATTCACTTGTACTATTTTTTTTTTAGATTCCTCATATACGTGGTAACGTATTTGTCTTTTCTATTTAATGTCTGTACTGATGTCAGTTGCCTGTGTATACTAGGGCTGTGTCTATGAACAGACACATGGGTGAGAGCAGACAATATTGTATTGCAGAAACTTACTGTTTCAACACAGTAGCACATGACTGTCTTTGAAATTGTTTTTGTAGATCTTAGCTAGCCTTTAAAGAGAATGGAACAAAAATGTTATTAAGTATCAAGGACACAGTCAAAAGTGAACTATTTCATGCTAATGATTGGGTCCTTTAAAGCAACAAGATCATAGATGATTGCATACAGCCATTGTAATAAAAAAAAAATAAAAAAGCTTAGATTATAGTTAGTCCTCACCATTGAAACA
The DNA here is from genome assembly GCA_024291935.2 of Okapia johnstoni. Classification (NCBI taxonomy): domain Eukaryota; kingdom Metazoa; phylum Chordata; class Mammalia; order Artiodactyla; family Giraffidae; genus Okapia; species Okapia johnstoni. The sequence continues at coordinate 31,554,807 of CM044310.1, forward strand.
CAAAAGCCATCAACTTTAGATAGTAACATAGACAGCTTTAATCAAGGAATCTTCCCTAGTTGTTCAGCATACCATCATGTGGTCACTGATCACCACGAGTACAAACCCTCATTCCACAAAAAATTATTGAAGACTAGTTAAATCAAATTACACCTCCATATTTTTCTTATTGCCTATTATAGTTTTTGTTTTAATTTTCCTTTTTTTACAGTCCAGGTAAACTGATGAATAACTTTTGATAATATATATCAAGTGTTAATTCCTTAATTTTCAAAGTCAAAAGATGTGCCATTCAAGCACATAGAGCTACTTAGGGTAAACCAGGATTACATATCTGTCCTTAATCCCTCAGAGGCAAGGTCTCACTATTCCACATTCAGTGGAAGAAAAGATCAATAAGGAGTTTAACATTATTAAAATAATAATCGTTGCAAAACAACTCTGATGGGCTAGACAGTGTGGAGATTACAGTAAAATACTCAAATACACTGCCACTGACAATAACAGTCTTTGGGAGAGGGAAAAATCAATACATTTAGCTCATCCGCAAACAGTGAGAGTCACTAAAGTTAAAAAAAAAAAAAAAGCAACACACATTCTTGTCATTGGAAATAGGCTGGGTTCAACACCTGGGTAGGAAAAGGCAATGGCAGCCCACTCCAGTACTCTTGCTTGGAAAATCCCATGGACCGAGGAGCCTCTTGGGCTGCAGTCCATGGGGTCGTGAAGAGTCGGACATGACTGAGCGACTTCACTTTCACTTTTCACTTTCATGCATTGGAGAAGGAAACGGCAACCCACTCCAGTGTTCTTGCCTGGAGAATCCCAGGGACAGCAGAGCCTGGTGGGCTGCCGTCTATGGGGTCACACAGAGTCGGACACGACTGAAGTGATTCAGCAGCAGCAGCAGCAACTCCTGGGTCGGGAAGATCCCTTGGAGAAGGAAATGGCATATGTTCCAATATTTTTGCGTGGAAAATTCCATGGTCAAAGGAACCTGGTCGGCTACAGTCCATGCATCACAAAGAGTTGGACACAACTGAGAGACTGCTCATACACTCTAAATACAAGCTTTGCCAAAAATTTGGCTTGTAATTCAAAGTTGCTAAAAATCTCAGACCATGACAATTTAGGCAATGAATTGAATCTTTTCCTGTGCACCAAACAGAATTTTTATGGGTAACTTGAGAAATGTTAAGCAATGAACACAATTAAATGCTAAATAAATACTTGATTAATTCAATAGGAAGCTTTAAAAAAGAGTCCAGTTTGACTTATTACAATTAAAGAAGGTGACATTTTATCAAAATGTTACTTTTACTAGAAATACACATACATACCTATTTGGTGGAAGTTTTGAAATAAAGAGATAACAGAAAGCTAAACTTAAAGTACCAATATACTAGAAAGAGCATTTGGTAAACTGTTGAGTTACAGATTTGCCATTAATTGTTTCTTATTTCATTTTAATTTTCTTCACCACCACTAGTGGTTTTGTCATGATCTCTCAATGCTCTTGTATAATCTCTGAAATTTTAAAAATATTAATGACATAGTCACATCATAATAGATATCACAAGTATAAAAAGAATTGTTGTGAATATACCATATAATAGCACTTATATGTGGAATCTTAAAAAATACAGCAAGTTGATGAATAGTATAAAAAAGATTCAGAAAAGCATAGAATAAACTAGTCATTACCAGTGCGAGAGGTCAGGGGGAAAAAAGGGTTATTATGGGATTACATGAAATCATGTTTGTGGAACTTTTTCAAATTTTAAAGCACTGCAGAATTAAAAGACTTTGATTCAATAAAAATGTGCTCCAATAAAATAATAGATGTGACAAAAAATTAAGAATATCATTGATAATTTGTATTAATATCTGATAGTCATAACTGCAGAGTTTCCCTGATACCTCAGTTGGTAAAGAATCTGCCTGTGATGCAGGAGGCCCCGGTTGGATTCCTGGGTTGGGAAGATCTGCTGGAGAAGGGATAGGCTACCCACTCCAGTATTCTTGGGCTTCCCTTGTCACTCATCTGGTGAAGAATCTGCCTGCAAACAGGGAGACCTGGGTTCGATCCCTGGGTTGGAAATAATCCCCTGGAGAAGGGCAAGGCTACCTACTCCAGTATTCTGGACTAGAGAGTTCCATGGGCTGTATAGTCCATGGAGTCTCAAAGAGTCAGCCATGACTGAGCGACTTTCACTTTCACTTTCAGTCATACTTAAAAATATCCTTGGGGATTAGTTTAATGACTATCACAGAACAGTTAATTAACAAAATCAAGTCAATGTAATAAATATTTATTAATGGCCTTAAGATGTTTTTAAGACATCGACAGGTCCTATTTTGAGCATACTCTAAATGTTGACGACACAATCACCAAATGTAAAAAGAAAATGTCTCATGTGAAAGAAACAGAATATATATATATGTGTGTAATAATTTCGGACCCCATATTTTATTGCTTTCAAGTAATATCCTCAGATAAATTTCCTGAGAAAATAAATAAGCTAAAGAGATATAATGGAAGTGTATCTAGTCTATGAGGTTGACAAAAAGTAGAACGGTAAAATTTAGGAAAATATTTGCAAAAGTTGAACAAATTCTCCATCAAGAGGGCGACAGACATTTTCTCACTTTTCACCTTTAAGTGAAAAACTATGTCTTGAAAATAGGAAACTGTCTACGGTGGAAAGATCTCAGGAAAATACCAAGGATTTGCTTGGGTTTCTGGACAAGAAGAAAATGTCAATAGGCAGTCTTCGTTTCAATTTTAGCGTTTACCTCTGATTTTGATTTCAGAGACAGGCTCATTCATTCATTTCAATACCCTTCTAAGTCCTTTCTTTTGCTATAGACACCTGAGCAATTTTAAGCAGAATAATAGAAATTATGGGTTTTACTCTCCTGAGGAGGTTTGTTGAATGGGTAGTTTTATTATCTGGAAGTTGTTGCTGGTCGTTTGTAAACTTGCTGTACAGATGGATACACTTAGTACCATGGAGATTTTATGGGTATTGATCCTGGTAGCTTTAAAATCTGGGGTATGACAGAGATTCAGTGTCTGAAACAGTGGGTAAGTGCAGCGCAGACTTTCATGTATTCAGGTTGACTTCCCTATTATTGCCCTGTTCTTTAGTGAACAGACGTGATAAAACAGATGTGTGTTTGTGTGTGTGTGTGTGTGTGTGTGTGCGCGCGCGCACGCACATGTGTGAAGGAGCATTCTGGAGGAGAGTTGCAGAGTAAGGGACTCCAATAAAGAAAGTGGAAAAATGCAACCTAGAAATAAACTAAAATTATTTAGCTAAAATAGCAATATCAGGTTAACTATCATTGGTAAGATTACAAAATAATATTCATGTTCAAGATTACTACAAGTAAAATGCTATATCTATTTAATTCCACCAGTGGAAATGCTTTGAATGCTTATAGTTCCAACTTTGACATTATTTGTGTAATTCCATACTAAACCTCTTAATATACAAGTAGTGATACAAGCCTAAATCATTCATCTTCTTTAAACTTTTATCATTTTTATAATGTTTAAAGAAAACTGGCCCTAGTACAGCATCCACGTCATCTGAAAATTTTTTTTCACAAAGAAATGCAAATATATAGATTAATTCCCAATATTTTTGTCATGCTTTATTTCTATTTACTTATAAAACATAATGCTAGGTAATTTATAAAATTTTAGAATATGGAATTTTAAGGTTGAATAGAGAAAACATATGGATTAATATTTTGAGAGACATGCTGAAAGCCTATTAGAAATGAATAAAAGTTTGGCAGATGGAAGCTGAAAAGAGTCACAGGAGATTGGAAACCATAAAATGTTAGCAGCAGTTATCAGTGGGTCTCTCCAGGCGCCTTTAGCAGTTTAGAAGGAAAAGGAGAAAGCAGATGGTGGCATTTAACTTGGTTCATTATTAGTAAGATGGGAAAGAAAGAGACAAAAAGAATAAAAAAGATGGACCTTGCTATTCTGGCAAAACTAAAATCAAAATTTTCTCCAACTAGTCCAAGAAGAAATATTTACATATAAATCTATTTTCTGTCCTGATTGATGGCAAACCCAAATATGATACCATGTTTGTTTAACAAAATTTGGCTCAAAATGACTTTTATTAAAGCTGTGAATTTTCTTGTTGCTAAATTTTGTGAATCTGGGTACACTTGTGTGATAGTCTTGCAGATTTTGTTAACTTTTTGAACTTTTTTTTTTAAAGAAAACATAAAGACTTACTATTAAACTAATTCTGCTTTCACTATATTGAAGACACTGTATTCAGGGCAGGAAAACAGCCTGGATTGTAAGTGTGGAAGCTATTTCATTTCCCCAGGGAGATAGTATAAGGTGCCAGGGCTGATACCAAGCTGAGTTAGAACTTCAGAGGATGAAGACTGATACTGGGCTTCAATTTTCTGGAGGCTTTACTTCAAAAATGGACACATTTTGATTTTGGCTGTCATTCCTTTGGTTCCAAAGTGTAAGTGAAAGTTGCTCAGTGGTGTCCTACCATTTGCGTGCCCCTAGACTGTCATCTGCCAGGCTTCTCTTTCCATGGAATTCTCCAGGCAATTCTACTGGAGTGGGTAGCTATTTCTTCTCCAGGGGATCTTCCCAACCCAGGGATCGAACCCAGGTGTCCTGCATTGCACTTGGATTCTTGACCAGCCGAGTTACCAGGGAAGCCCATAAAACATTAAAAATGTCTTCAACTTAATACAGTAAATATTTATATCATTGAATTATAAGTTGCAAAATATTCTTTAATTGTTCTCTGGGAACTTTAGAATGTTGAAGTTTATAATCTAATTTTATATTTGAGATTTGTCATATTTCTGAGTTTTTTCCCCCCACCTTTATGTATTTACATTGACTTCTTCAGGGGAATGCTGGTTTTTCTTCGTGTGCTTTGTAACATTTCAACATGAGCAATTTTTTAACTTAAACTTTTATTTATTTTTAAATTAATTTTTATTGGAGTCTAGTTACTTTACAATGTTGTATTAGTTCCTACTGTACGGCAAAGTGAATCAACTCCAGGTATATATATATCCTCTCTTTTTTGGATCTTATTTTTGAAACAGAAATAGATGTGCAGATGTAGAAAAAAAAACTATTTGGAGATATATATATATATATATATATACATATATATATATATACATATATATATATACACACACACTGTTGATGCTATTGTTATTATGATACTAATGAGAACCTGCTATATAGCTCAGGGAACTCTACTCAGTGCTCTGTGGTGACCTGGATGGAAAGAAAATGCAAAAAGAATGAGAAATTTCAACTGAGGACTAACCTATGGATTCTGAGAAGCCCTGGCAGACTATTTATCTCTGAACAGTGCTTTTGAATTTGCTTTCTTGGGTGCTCAGGGAGTGTCAATATTCAGGGACTGATTTTCATGATCATTTTCTCAATGTGGGTATCTTGTACCAATAAATGGGGCATAAAACTATGTGTGATATGGCCCATGGTTACAAAGTATACATAGCCCTTGGTTACAAATTATCTAGAGAGATTTGTTTCAACCTAGAGACCAGGTAGTGGTGGAAACTGTCTGTCAACTCTCTTTGCTTGTATGTAGGTCTGTTTTCCCTGGTTGTCCCTTTTACTAACTACAGAGTTCTTTGAGGATTCCTGCTTTGCCTGAGGTTCTAAATTCAACTTGCATCTCCCATACTCTCATGACTCAGATCCTTCCCCATGTGGGTACCAGAGTAGTCCTTTGTTCCATTCCTGGTGCAAACTCTCTGTAGGTTTATTTTCTTCTGTATCCCTGGCACCAAAGGTCTAACATCATTTTATTGTGTTTGAAACCATAAGTTTAAAGAAATGTTAAAATTGTATGTGACATTTCTAGATATTTGCAATGGGAAGAGTTTCTGACTGTCTAGTTTACAGGTTGCTAAAACTAAAGGTTTTTATCTGAGAATTATTAAATATTTAGATTTTTTTTCTATTTTTTTCTGTATGAATTGGTCTATTCAAGTTATTTCCTGGAGGAATTTTGGTAGTACATGCTTCACAAGAAATATTACAATATTTTTTAAGTTTCTAAATTTCTTGTTATACAGTTGTAATGCATAATATATTATTAAATATTTAAAATGCTAAAACTTGAGAGCTTGCCATATTTTAGGCACTATTCCAAGCACCAGGAATAGTAAACCAAATAGTCATTTCCTTTACCCTTACTCAGTTTATAGTCGGGAATTCATAATATAATAAAACATATAAAATAGATTATCAATATTGACCTAAAAGTAGAAACAAGAAACTATCTCACAAAAATATTTTGAAGTAGATAGGCACAAGCTATGGCAAGAGGGCAAATATAAAGTCAAGGACCAAACACTGTTTTATCAATCTGTCATCTTTAATGTGGCATTATTTTTGATGATGATGATGACTTGATAATGGTCTTTTTTTCATGCTTGTTGCCTTGTACTGTCACGTGGCTGCCACACTGTGAGGCAAGGCCAAGAAAAGAATCTGAGAAATGTAAAACCATTGACATGCCTCTTGCTTCTGTCTCTTTCTTTTAAACACAAAATATTCTTTCTAGAAGCCCTCCATCAGACATTTCATTATGTCTTCTTGTCCAGAATTCTCTCAATTCTAACTGAAAGGAAGAATAAAAACCAAGCATCAGGCAGACAAGAATTGTCAATAAGAGTTTAAGGCATAGGTTGGCACATTATTTTTATTATTACTTTGTATTGAATACAGTTGATTTACAACGTTGTGTTTATTTCTGCTATAAAGAAATGTGACTCATTATACATATATACATTCTTTTTTTTTAGTTTATTTTCCCATATAGGCTATAACAGAGTACCAAGTAGAATTTCCTGTGCCATATGGTAGGTCCTTATTAGTTATTAGTAGATAAGTAATATATAGTAATGTGTATATGGCAACTCCAGTCTTCCAATTTATCCTTCCTCTCCTTTCCCCTCTGGTAACCATCAGTTTGTTTTCTACATCTGTGACTCAATTTCTGTTTTTGTAAATAAGTTCATTTGTACCATTTGTTTAGGTTCTACATATAAGTGATATCATACAATATTTATCTTTCTTTGTCTGATTTACTTCACTCAGTATGACATTCTCTAGGTTCAGGCAGAGAGTAGTATTTTGAGCTTTGCAAGTTGAACAGACTGCTGTGGCTACTTATTTTAATATGAAAACAGCCACAGACAGTGTGTAAATAAATGAACAAAGCTGCAGGTCAGACAAAGTGTGTCTGTAAAGCAACTGATGGTCCAGATTTGGCCCATAGGTTTTGCAGTTTTGAACTGATTGTGATTCCTTTCCTGAGACAGAGTAAATTGCTTCAAGAGGGAATAAAAAGGATGAAAGGAAAGAAGGGAGGAAAGAGGAAAGAAGAATAGATAATTTCTGTTAAAAAATAATAGCGTTGTGTGTGTGGAGTCAGGGGGATGACCACAATATGAATTTATGATCAGTTTTGGCTTTTAAAAAGCAATATGATTAAAGACAACGCATTTTAGCTTCCCATTTGTGAATAAATTTTTGCACGAGTTTTTCTCCTTTTTATTGATTTTCAGGTCATTTAGATTTTCTGGTTTTATTTATGTGTTTATTTTTGATGTACATTATTGAGGAAAGAGGGCTTCCCTTGTGGCTCAGCTGGTAAAGAATCTGCCTGCAATGTGGGAGATCTGGGTTCAATCCCTCTGTTGGGAAGAAAGAACTCTTTGTTCAAAAAATTCTGTCCCCTGTATTTTATAATTTATTTTTAATTGAAATATGTTATGATCAGATAATATGTCTTGTAAGTGTTAGCTTTGGAGATGATCTAAAGATTTTATTTTAAACAAGTACATAAAATATTTGTTATTTGTAAAGATTTCATATGCATACACAAAAGAACAAATATATTTACATGTATGAGTATAGGTATGTATTAAATTATGTATATATATAAATCTATTCTACTAAATTCTAAATTAGGAAGAGTTCTGAACAAACTTTCATGAAAAGCATCTTCAAATTAAGTGACAAAAAAGATTTGACTTAAGGATATATGTATATGTGCATTGGGTTTCTTTGTTTCACTTGCAATGCAGAAAATCATTGCTTGTACCTCAAGGGAATTTGGTGATTAAACATGATTGAACAGTTAAGTGGGGAAAGTAAAGGAATTACAACTAGACTATTAATTCCAGGGTTATTTGACCCTAGTGATAATCTGGAATCTAGGAAAAGTGTTTTGTTTCTACTTTAACCACTGCTACTTTATGCTCCTGATCCTGGTGTACATACTGGAATTAGAGTCCTTCTTCTTATTCTTAGTCACTCAGTCATGTCCAACTCTTTGCAACACCGTGGACTGTAGCCTGCCAGGCTCCTCTGTCCATGGGATTCTCCAGGCAAGAATACTGGAGTGGGTTGCCATGTCCTCCTCCAGGGGATCTTCCCAACCCAGGGATCAAACCCAGGTCTCCCACATAGCAGGTGGATGCTTTACCATCTGAGCCACTAGGGAAGCCCAAGAAGACCGGAGTGGGTAGCTGTATCCCTTCTCCAAGGGAACTTCCCAACCCAGGAATTGAACTGGGGTGCCCAGTAACCACAAACGCAACCATTAGAACTTGTTTTGCAGACACAACTGCTGCGGAGATATGGCACCTACCACTCCTAAATTATGTACCATTGCACCTCATTCACAGAAGTGGTATTGCGCAGGGCTCTAACCACGAGTGAAGATGGCAATGTGCTTTTTCCCTCCAGTCATGGCTACACCAGGAAAGAATAGATGGATGTGGTTGGGGTGAAAGAGACAAGCATCACCTACAGCCAGTGTTCCTTACATCCTAACTTTGTTATATTATTTAAGATGTTTCTTACAAAGGTCATAACTGGAATTATTTTTTTTAACTTAATCTGACAATATATTTTTTTTTTCTTTCAGTAGGAAGATTAGTATTTGCACTTTGGGAACAATAAGGTAAGTTGACATTATTTCTTTCATGTTGTATATATTATGCATAAGATAACTTGAATAAGCATGTTATTCTCCTCTTCCCTTTACCTTTTTTGGTGACATATTCAAATCATCACTCTTCTAAGTTTCTGAGTCTTGTTCCTTTAATATGACAATAAGACACCAACTATTTCTCCACAAGTATTTTCCTTTCCTCCACTTACAGCAAGATGCATCCTTTTGGAGATGATTATTTTCTCTTGCTCCTTGTCTCCAGAAGAGACCCTTAGGGTTTTAAATTCTCCTCTTTCCTCTTTGACCTTATAATTTTTCTTCCTTTTTTTTTCTTTAACACCTCCCTCTCTTGTCTCCCATCACCTCCCATCACCTAATTACATTCAATATCTTTGTTTTTCAGAGATGGAGAAGTGCTTTTAGTTCTAGAATTGGTGTTTTAGACTTGTATTCTGAATTCTACCACTAGTCATTTAGAGGAAATAATGGAAAAATTCTCCAGTAAAAATCTCCATTTGACATTCATATGACTCATGTTTAGAGAGTATATTACTGTCCATTTGGATTTTATTCTTGTAATTTATGCTTTAGTAACTTTCAGTTTTGTTTTTGAAAATTCTGGAAGTATAAGACAATGTACATTTACTTTATTCAAAGTTTTAATGTGTATATCTGGAGTGAATTTGTATGATGGATCACAGTGGGAACATTTGTATGGGGAACAATAGATACTTTACTTTTGGACTATCTAAAATATAAAGTTAGGTGCCCAGTATATTAGTCACTAACCACATAATGCTACTGAATGCTTGAAATGCAGCTAGTTCAAACTGAGATGTGCTTTAGAATTAAAATACAAATCAGTTTTTAAGGAATTAGTATAAAAAAGAATGCCATGTATCTACCTAATATTTTATATTGTTTTCACATAAAATTAGAATATTTAGATATATTGAAAGAAACAAATTATTAAAATTAATTTCACCTGTTTCTTCTAGCTCTTTTAAATATAGCTAATAGAAAGTTTGAAATTATATATGGTACTCATTTATGGCTCACATTATATTCTTATTGAACACTGATATACTCTTAGGTCACTTATATCAACTATTGATATAGAAAAAATACCAAACTAAAATTTATAGTGTGTTGCCTTTTATTAATACCCATTTTTATCAATAACGATAATTGTCTAATATCTTGGATAACCCAATTTGCAAAGGTAATTGAAGATTTTCCACATGACGCATCATATAATACATTCAATTTTTACATGAAATTAATTTAAATCATTACTAAAATTGCTATGTGTATCAGAGTCCAATTATTTACCATTAGACTAAAGTTACACTATTCTAGAATGAATTACCCATGTGTTCATAGAGTCCAAGGTCAGCACATTGCTCCCTTTTGCATGCTATTCAATTTTTAGATGCACTATAGAGACAAATTGAGATCAATTAGCAAGATATTTACTGTTGTTTGACATAATAAATAAAATATCTTTTGCAGCAGAGCGATTCTGTGCGATTTAAATACTAAAAGTCTGTGGTGGTCATCAGGTTCTATAATTAAACATGCCTTTATGAATCTTACCTATAAAATAGTAACAAGGGTAACATACAAAAATAAGAAATAATCTAAATGACTAAGAAACACATAATTTACAGGACACTCTGTTTGCAATAGTCTGTGTAATAATTCTCACAGAGTTCATATGTTTTAAAAAGGCATTCTATAGCTCGATGTCATATAATGGAAAAATTGGTAGTCATTTCATGAAATAACATATCATATTTGTCCCTATATGTGTTTACAGAATATAGGCTATATGTTTACCATCACTGCAGTTGCTATGAAAACTTCATTTGTATACGGGAAGCAATCATCTGAAATTCAGCTACATTTTCGCAATATTTTTAAAACTTGACCTCCATTTTCTTTTTACTTACCATCCGTCCATAATGCTATTAAAGCTGTTCAAAATATTGTGATACCAAGGAAGAAAACTCAAAGACACAAATAGAAACAAGTTATAGGAACACTTTTTAATAAATAATTTATACACATTTATATTAATAAATTTCCTCATTTTCTTGTATATTTTATACATTTCTTATACTACATACGTACATACTAAGTCACTTCGGTGGTGTCTGGTTCTTTGTGACCCTAAGGACTGTAGCCCACCAGGCTCCTCCATCCACAGGATTCTCTAGGCAGAAATATTGGAGTAGGTTGCCATAACCTCTGCCAGGGAATCTTCCTAACCCAAGGATCAAATCTGCGTCTCTTACATCTCCTCCATTGACAGGTAGATTCTTTAACACCAGAGCCACCCAGGAAGCCCATACATATAACTCTGTATTAAAAAGTGTGTATACCATTGAAGGTATTAGTCAATTTATCTATCCTAAAATAATTCTATGAGTTAAACAGAATGGCACACCCAATAAACTTTTATTTTACAGATAGTTGTAATATTTTCACCATTGGGAGTACTTGTGTATAGCTATGCCCTCAACCTCAGTTGATAATGAATTATTTAACATTATCAATATTTTATTGGAATTGAATATCAATAATAAATACTACTCAGATAATGAGATGTTTCTCTTATAACCCAGAACATTCAGAATGAAAGGAGACATTGAAACCAGAAATATAGACCCTATTTCAAGAAACAATAGGTAAAAAATTACAGGAAAATGGGCATTACAAATACCTATCATAGCAATCATTTGTCACATTTGTGGTCATCCACCATGTGTAACTATTTACCCTTCTCACTGGTATTTCCCACAGTATATGTCTCATCTTCCTGAAGTTAAAGCCAGAGAATTATCCTAACGTGACTCCTCTACAGGCAAGATAGATTTCATTAATCACACACATTTCTGGAAGAATTACCATATAATGCTCCAAAGAAAGAGAATCGAAGCAAATGATGTTTCATCAATTGTCTACTTTGCCTCTATGCAGATTTAACTCATATTTAATCTAGGTATTTATGTTTTATAAATATTTTATAATTTTTAACAAATAAGGAAAATTTTATCAAAATTATGTTTAACCATATAGATTCTGTCCCACTGTGCCTTTGCTACTGCCTTATAAATAAAACCTATACATGTTTATTCGATGATAAAACCTGAAGAGCACTACAGACATTTATTATAAATGATCAGAGAAACTAAAGTATAGGTCAAGAAAAATAATTTTTTCCTCCAGGAATAACTTTACCTGGAGAATTCTTATATCATTTAGCATGTCCAAGTACAACATTTGGACATAATAATTTAAATTAAATTTTTTTAAAAAAAGCCTTCTGCAATATATACTCTATTTAACATTCTAAACAAGAGTAAACATTTTGCTAATTCAATTTTATTAACAATTGATTGCAATTAGGAATTCAATGACTTGGAAGAAGAACCAAACCCTGATTTTTGACTATATCAAATACATGTGGAATTATATTGAGTATAATTTTATTCTGAAAATTATTGAATGAAATATTAAGTGTCCTAGCTTACACTCTAACAAATTTTAAATTAATACTATTAGAATTAAATAGTATTATGTGATATGTCATATGGAAAATACAGGATTTTCAATCATCCTTGTACCTTGAATTATTAGAAAATTAGCACTAGCATTGCAAATAAGTATGATCATTAAAAGAAAAACAGTGCAATCATATATTTTAATTCAATATTATTCACTGTATCAGCAGCTGCACAATAGAAATGAAACGTGAGCCACAAATACGAGCTACATATGTCACTTTAAACCTAACAGTAGCCCATTTAAAATGGTAAAATAACCCAGATTATATTAATATTAATGATATTTTTTAATATATCCAATATATGTTCCTTTTAGAGCTTGTAAATTTAAAATAAGAGCAATCTCATATTTATTTTGTTAGGGCTTTTCACTTTATGGTTTGTTTTACATTTTCAGCACATCTCAATTCAGACTGGACATACTAAGTCCAACGGCATCAAGTGCCAAGTGTCTGCTGCTTTAGAATAACTTTTGCTAAGGAAGGCAACACCTTCATAACCTATGTACCTACTCATACGTGTGAATCATTTAGTTATCAAATCACTGGAACAAAAAAAAATGTTTCTGGAGTAAAATTATATATATATATTAAGGGGAATAGAGAGGAATGAGTGACCTCTGCACTCGACAGTATCATCTGGTTTTGCCTTCAGTTCAGTTCAGTTCAGTCCCTCAATCGTGTCCGACTCTTTGCGACCCCATGAATCGCAGCACGCCTGGCCTCCCTGTCCATCACCAACTCTCGTAGTTTACCCAAACTCATGTCCATCAAGTCCGTGATGCCATCCAGCTATCTCATCCTCTGTCGTCCCCTTCTCCTCCCGCCCCCAATCCTACCCAGCATTAGGGTCTTTTCCAATGAGTCAATACATCGCATGAGGTGGCCAAAGTATGGGAGTTTCAGCTTCAACATCAGTCCTTCCAATTTACACCCAGGACTGATCTCCTTTATGGACTGGTTGAGCTCACACTAACAGAAGGTTAACAGCAGAATCTGATGGAAATTTTTTGTGAAAATCAAGACTTAAAAGGAAGACTCACAGAGAATTAGGAAGGAGCAATTCTCCCCAGATCAGCACAGGACTTGTTACTCTCCAGAGCTCTAAGCAAATGAAGCTGTGGAGCATGAAGGAATTCCATCATTATGGTAGACAAAGCTTTCTCTTCAAGTAGCCAAAAACATTTTTTGAGAAGTTTTACAAACAAAAGAAATATCAAAGCTGGGAGCAAGAATAGAAAAGGAGGAATAAGACAGACATCTAGTGACAACTCTAACTGACATATTGGTTGAAGAGATATTGGTGAGGAAATCTGTGGGGCCCCCACCCCACCCCAAAAATGAGGCATTTGTTGTGGAAGTTTGGAAGGTAGAAATTTTGCTACTAAGAATGTGAGGAATATTAAATACATAGATACTTTTACTATATGTATTTGACACTTTTTTTTTTGCATTTGAAATTAGACACTAATTTATGTTACTCACTTATCAATAATAAGTGCAGTATTTGGAGATAGTTCCTTTTCAAATACTGAAACTCATGTATTTATATTTCTGTCAGTTACATAAAATATGGTAATTCTAGATCCTAGAAGATATATTGCTGAAGCAGCGCTCATTTGGTGGCTCGGATGGTGAAAGAATCTGCTTGCAATGCAGAAGACCTGGGTTTGATCTCTGGGTTGGGAACATCCCCTGGAGAAGGGAATGGCAACCCTCTCCAGTACTCTTGCCTGGAGAATTCTAAGGACAGAGGAAGCTGGCAGGCTACAGTCCATGGGGTTACAAAAATCCAACACGACTGAGCAACTCTTTCATTCATGTAAATAGATAACCTTGGACTAAAAAAAAAAAATGCACTGAGAACAAATGTGGAAAAATGAAAACAAGGCATATTCAAAGGTTATCTTTTGAAAATAAAATGTAGTGTGACCACAAATAGAAGAAATTAAAGCAAATGAAATCCTTATGTCAGTAAGAAAGTCAAATTCTAGTTTGTTGCCAAAAACCAGCGGTAGAAGCCACAACCTGGCAGTGAATTCAATAATGAGGATTTATACTTTAAACAAGGCTTTGAGAAAACATGAGTAGTAGGAAACTATTAAGGGCAGCATTACTTAATAAATACAAGGTCTCAGTAAGAATCAACTATAGTGATAAGAGCTACCACAAATTCTGTGAGGAGAAGATTCAGAATCAATTCTGCATTCAAATATTCAAAACATGGTTTAAACAGTAGTATAATAATCTGAATGTGCTGAGTAATCATTTAATAAAAACAAGTACAGACACTCCCTGAAGGTAGTGTGTTGTACTGAGTCATCCGTGGCGAATTAAAATGACACCATTTTAATATTATTCTCTTATCAAAAGTATACAAGAAAGTTGTTTCTGTCTTTTCCAAAATTTCCTGAATGTCTAAACACACAATATAGAATGATATAAAAGTGGGTGCAATGTACAATATCTCTCTTTGTAAGCCCATTATTAAATAGGAAAGTCAAGTGATTAATTAAATGTTTTTGTAACTTAATCTTACCTGCCTCCTGAGGAACCTGTATGCAGGTCAAGGAACAATAGTTAGAACCAGGTATGGAACAATGGACTAGTTCAAAATTGGGAAAGGAGTATGTTAAGACTGAATACTGTCATTCCGCATATTTAACTTATATGCAGAGTACATCGTATATGGGATGCCAGGCTAAATGAAGCAGAACCTGTAATCAAGATTTCTGGAAGAAATATCAATGACCTCAGTTGTTATGCAGATGACACCACTCTTATGGCAGAAAGCGAAGAAGAGTTAAAGAGTCTCTTGATGAAGGTGAAAGAGGAGAATGAGAAAGTTGGCTTAAAACTCAACATTCAGAAAACTAAGATCATGGCATCCGGTCCCTTCATTTCATGTCAAATAGATGAGGAAGCAATGGAAACAGTGACAGATTTATTTTCTTGGGCTCCAAAATCACTGCAAATGGTGACTGCGGCCATGAAATTAAAAGATGCTTGTTCCTTGGAAGAAAAGCTATGACCAACCTAGACAGCATATTAAAAAGCAGAGATATTACTTTTCTGACATAGGTCCATCTAGTCAAAGCTATGATTTTTTCCAGTCGTCCACGTATGGATGTGAGAGTTGGACTATAAAGAAAGCTGAGCATTGAAGAATTGATGCTTTTGAACTGTGGTGTTGAAGAAGTTGCTTGAGAGTCCCTTGGACTGCAAGGAGATCCAACCAGTCAATCCTAAGGAAAATCAGTCCCGGGTGTTCATTGGCAGGACTGATGCTGAAGCTGAAACTCCAATACTTTGGCCACCTGATGCGAAGAACTGACTCATTGGAAAAGACCCTGATGCTGGGAAAGATTGAAGCCAGGAGAATGGAACAACAGAGGATGAGATGGTTGGATGGCATCACCAACCTGATGGACATGAGTTTGAGCAAGCTCTGGGAGATGGTAAAAGACAGGGCAGCCCGGCGTGCTCCAGTCCATGGAGTCACAAAGAGTTGGACACACCTGAGCAACGAACTGAACTGAACTAAAGTGAACTTAATCCAATGAACCTTTCTTGCCAATGTGGCTCTGAGATAAGTTATGTGGGGGAAACAAAGTTGAGTTAATGCATAGTCCTAGCTACATATCATACAGCATGGAACTAAATATAACTGATCATTATTTTTATAAAATAAACTCTATAAAAATGAAAGTTCAGGAAATGAAGCATTTCTATAAATTGTAACAGAGCCAATAATAGCCTTGCTTATTTGTTACCAGCCTGGTTAGACAGGACATGGGTAAGTGGTGAAAGTTTTGGTCCAATGAGTTCTATAAGGGTGCTGCCTTTTATCAATGGTTTGGAGCCACAAAGATGTCTATGGAGAGAGATGGCCAAAGCTGTGATAGCAAATGCTAGTGCTGAGTTGCTCACCAGCTCATACAACAGACTATCACTGATTTTCTGGATCACCATTACACAGATAATAACAGGCATAGCCAAGATTAAGAACTGCTTGTCCCTGACACAAGAGCTGGCACTGAAATGATGTGCTAGTCTGCCTTTCCTATCATGAAGCTTCATAAATATGTACATGTTACTGAGAGGAAAACATTTAGGGGAAAAAAACAGGACAGGACTGTCACTATGTCATTGTTCATAAAGAAATAGTGTTTTATTCATACAGTACAATACTAAAATGTTCTGTACAGTCTCATGTTTACATTTTGGGCAATTTGTCCTTATTTTTTACTCTAAATGTTAGAAAGTAAAAGGATACATTCAACAAATTTATGGAATTTAGAATAGCTTTGGGGACATTGTGCTGAGCATCTCTGGGGATACTCTTGGGAAAATATTTGCTTAATTTTTTTTTTTTGAGAAAATGAAGCAGAGAATCTATTTTGTTCTTCTTTTGATCTCATTTTAAATATCCCTCCAGCAACTGAAATTACTAGTGATTTAATAGCTGGTCTTTTTTTTTTTTTCTAAATTCAATGTTGTAATATCTTTTGTATATGTTTTTAGGCAAGCCCACTTTAATTTATATTCCTGCTTACATAAGTGGTTTTAGAAAAGTCCATAGGTATAATTGGATGAGCTCTGTGTGGGTCTCTCTAATTAGAATTTTCAGTAAGTTGAGCAGGAAGTGCTTCTACTCTGATATGCATGTGTAATTTCCACTAAAGTGAGCAAGCATAACTAAGGACAGTCTTTTCCCCTCTGAGCACTCTGAATTCTATGTGCTCCAGATGCTATGGAGAATCCTATGACTATTCCCTTATTCAAACTGTTGATTTGTTATGGCAATATAATTCCTTATGAAATCACTTTTGTTTGTTTAAATGAAGTTTTAGACCCCTCCAAAGTCATATAAGCTCTTGGTTATGGAGGTGTTAACTTCTCAGCGATGGAAGAACTGTTTGCTAAGTGAAATGAAAACATTTGTCAAGGCCATCATACTTCTAGTTTGATAACTCTGGACAGGATGCTGGTGCTATCTGGCAGAAAGATAGGAACATTCCTGCAGATCAAAATGCAAATCTTATTGCAAAAAACAGCAAAGCACAGAAAGGCCATAGAGCCTTTCAGCTTCTGACAGCAGCTTGTAGAATGGGTGCACTGAATCACTCAATATCTTTAAGTGACTATCTTGTTCTGGAACTCTCATAAACATCTGCTCACACTGTACCCATGCCAAGTTCCAGATTTAAGAATATGCAGACTTCAGATTAAATAACTGTTTGGCTAAACACTTTCTCTGCAGTAGATTGTGATTGAATATATATTTTTTAATTTTTTATTTTACATTGTTAACAATGTTGTGTTAGTTTCAGGTGTACAACAAAGTGATTCAGTTATACATATGGATGCATATATTCTTTTTCAAATTCTTTTCCCAGTTAGGTTGGTTAGAGAATATTGTGCCTCCTATAAACCAATATAATTTTAGATTACTGTAAACCATCTACATATTAATTTATTATGGCTGGGCAATGTATAATCTTGCATGTACATATGTTAAAAAAACTTGCATGTATTTTAAATTTAAAGTAAGCTTTTTTTAAATTTAAATTTAAGGAAGTTCCCATTTTATTATTTAGTTTTAAAAATTGTTCCTTCCTCTATTTTCCTTTATCACTTGAATAACTTAAAGTTACTTATATTTGCCTTGTCTTTAATTCCATTTATATGTGTTTTAATCTTGTTGCTTTCTCTTGTACTTCCTAGAACTTTTAATATAGGATTTTAATAGTGTTTTGCACAACATAAATAACATCTCTTAAAACACATTTCTGACACTTTCTTATAGTGTTCATTGTTGCTAATATTTTCATATTATATTACTTACTCTGAAAAGTATGAAACATGCCTTAGATTTTACATATAGTATAAATCATTCTGTGCAGTAAATAACCCAAACAAAGACTAGAAAACAAATTTGCACTTAGATATTCTTGTTTATTACTTAAGAATATATAACTTCTTCTTATAAGGGGGAGAAAGCACTATGAAAATGAGACAACAGGGTATTTAACTGTAATCTGAGGGCAGAAAAGGACATGTAAGAATCATTGTAAACCAGTGTTGGTTTAATTTTTCAATCTGTGAGAGAATTCAAGTGTTAACAATTGACAAATGTCAACAATTGACAAATGTCATTGTTAAGCACTCTGTGCTGTGCTGTGCTGGACTTAGTCTCTCTGTTGTGTCAAACTCTTTGCAACCCCATAGACTGTAGCCAGCCAAGCTCCTCTGTCCATAGGGATTCTCTGGGCAAGAATACTGAGGGGGTTGCCAAGGCCCCCTCCAGGTGATCTTCCCAAATCAGGGATCGAACCCAGGTATGACATATTGCAGGCAGATTCTTTACCATCTAAGCCACCAGGGAAGCCCCTTAGGCACTCTGTTCTATGTTATATGGCAACCTGGATGGGAGAGGAGTTTAGAGGAGAATGGATACATGTATATGCATGGCTGAGTCCCTCTACTGTTCACCTGAAACCATCACACATTGTTAATTGGCTATACTCCTACTCCTATATTAACAACAACAAAAAAAACCCTTAAAAACTAACAGAATATAGAAAATAAATTATGTGTAGATGTAATAGATGGTTTCAGTATAGTCTTGCTGTTTTAGTAGTTGTGGTTATTACAACTGTTGCATAGGTGGGTGACTTTTAGCAAATGGTCCTGCGTGTCAGTGAGAGCTAACCTCACTGATGGGGAGATAAGGTCCCAAAAGTATAGTCTCTCTTCCCACAGATCCTTCTATGAAAAAAAAAAAAAACTGTCTCAACTGCAAAAATTAAAAATGAGAATTAGAAACCAGTTTAGGGATTCACATATGTTTTATATTTAAAAATGGTAAGATATATAATAAGTGTCTTCTCTCAGCTAATTCCTTTTTCTTATGAAGCCAAACTTTTATGTGTCTCGTCCAATCAATGACTTGGACAACACACATACACACACACCCCATAACATATCTGCTTAACTTCTGATACTCATGGCTTCATTTAATATTTTTCCTTCAATTTTTTTGATGATTTTAAACTCAGTCTCCTTTATCCAGTTGATGAACTTGAAAAGAGGAAGGAGGCCAAGCACACCATTACTCAAGGCTCCATTGTTCCCAGTCACCAGAATAAAATAAAAGGTTACACCCAAGCAACTGTAACTCTCATCACACAGTTATAAATTATTCACAGGGAATAGTGAGCACATGGCTGATAGGTTTGGGAAGAAAATTTTTCCTATTTGTATAGGGGATCCAAGGGCAGTTCACTTCCTCTGGCAAAGCTTCCCTTACAAAATTCTGTAGCTTTAATACTTTATTTGAAATCTTATGCTATCATATTTGACATGAAATGCATCCCACATTTAAAATCGAATTCAGTGGGTAGAGGACCCACTACAGCATCTTATCATAATTTTATCATAATTTTGACAGATTTGATACATCTTGAAGACGTAATATTATTCTTCTAATAAAATAATCTGCAGTTGAGTTGAGAAAACAAGATAAACATAGGTGTGAAAGATACATGCTTACTTATTTATGGAGGCAATGAAGAAAATGCAATTTATCAAAAGACAATGCATGACAGTCAATTATTACATGTAATCAATAAAAAATGATACTATTTATCATATATATGTATTATATTTGACATTTACTGAATAACTCTTTGCAACCCTATAGACTGTAGCCCAAGATCTGTCTATGGAATTCTCGCTAATATTATGACAGGGATTGAACATGCTTAATATATGTCAGATATGGTATTATAAGCTGTAATGTTAGAAATAATAACACATTTTATATTGAAAAGAGCCATATGAGATAGTTATTTTTATTATCTTGATTTTTTCATTATTGAAATAGAAATACAGAGTTTGATTGAGTCAAACTCATACAGGGAATTAATATGAAATTGATTGCCTTATGTAGGAATTATGGAGTCATAGTATCTAATTAAGTTGAACAGGAGAGAAATTAAAGATAAAAAAATATTGAGTTTTCAGGAATAGTGAAATGGGAGACTAATATTGCCACGGTCAAAACAGAGGGTCAAAAAGGATATTCAACAGGGAGAACTTAAGTGAAATAATATACTTTCTTTTGCATTTTCAAGACATGAAGAAATGGGGATACATTTCTCAAGGGTACTATTATGAGAACTGAATCAAGATCTATCTCTTGTTTAAAAAAAAAAAAAAAACTGACCTGACTGTCTACAAAGACAGAAGCACCACAAGAATGTTAAAAATCCTCAAAGGGATCATTCTGGATGATATACTATCAGAAAATAGCCTCTGGATTACATGCAAGTGTCAGACGTTGGTACACAGCCAATTTATTAATATATTCTCTAGTCACCAAGTGAAAGCATAGTCTCAGGAGCGGGTGAAAGGAAAGCCTGGTGGTGTACTTCCACTAAGAACAACAGTGCCAGGAACAGGTCATGGGTGTGTGATTATTTTCAGCAGTTTAAGGAAGTTTGTGCTAGGGGGTCAGGGAGGAATCCATGCATCTCCTGTAGAACAGGGACAAGGTTATCATCTGTGGAGATGGAAACTCAAACTTCATGCCTAATTCTAAGACTTACAATTAGATACCAAACACATCTGTTTTATAGTCTCAATAATGCTTATTTAAAATATCTCAACAATTTTAGTTTGCTAGATTATTGATTAAATGAGATAAGAAGTGTAAAAGCACTTTATGAATTACTGTAAATGTGGAAGGTTTGTATTAAAAGCCATTTCCATGGGTGACTAGTGTAAGTGGTAGACAGAACCTTTTTACAGCAGAGAACTCAATAACAGATTATAGCACCATATCTGACATATATCAAGCATGTCATAAGACTAGCGTTCTTGGCCAAGTGCACAAAATACTCTAAATATATCATTGCAAAATTATACAAATTCCCAGTGATGATCTTCTCAGTATTTTATAAGATGATATCATCACAAATAAGTTGCTACACCTTTTACCCAATGTTATTGAGTTCTCTGTACTGGATAAGGGAAACTGGTCTCATTACAACCCAGGATCTGTTGGGTTGCCTGGGCTCAGAATTACACATTATAAAAAGTAGGTGGTATTTGTTGAATCAGCAGCCATGTCTAGCTTACAATTTGAAACAGCTGAATAGATCATCCCATGTTTTACTTTAAAGAAAAACAGTTAAAGAAAAACAGTTAGAAATTTATTTTCTACATCACCCTAGCAATCAGGGGAAGAATCAAATCCAAAACATTTGTATGTGTGAAGTTGATAAGAGTATATAGCACTTTTAGATTAATCAAAATAAATAGTAAGTTATTTCTGTAATCTTATTATTTCAATCTGGCCTCTCACTTACTTAATATTTAATTTCCTGCTATTTTTAATTCCTTTAATGCAGTACAGTTATACTGTGTTAGACACTGAAATAATCATTTGTCTATTTTAGTAATTTCTGTCTGATTTAAATGTTTCATTATTTATATTACTGACCATTCATAATTCTCCAATTTGGAATCTTGATTAATCAGCATTAATTATAAAAAGTGTATTGTAATATTAGAACTTAAGCTTTCAAGATATAATGCCTAACCAGGAGAAATGTCCTTGACAACTACATTATCAAACAACATCATTCAGTTTGGCAAAGGTTATGACACAATTATTTGTGGTTGCTGCTCAAATGGTCACTGTGTATTCTGGCATTTCATTCATCTTATTTCAGTGGACAGAGAGTTTAAGTACACAAAGTAATTACCTGAAGTCTGGATAGATTGAACTGGACATTGTATCCTCATCAGAATTCAGCAGCCATGTGAATGAATGAAAATAAGCATGAAGTGGAGAGGAAACCAAAGATTAACACAGAGAAAAAGCTACGCAGTTCCTTAATTGATGCAAGAAAAACAAGTGTTTTTATGTGACTTTAAACTTGGTTTTCCCATTTTTTAGGTTGGCATATGACTATAAACTTAATTGCTTTGAAAATGTCTGGTTATCAGTCGGGCAAACTTAAAGAACCAAGTCTTGTCAGAAAGCAAACAGATGTGGAGGGCATTGAGCTTTGTCACTGCGTTGCCATTCAAAGCATACGGCTACAGAATTAAAACTGCATCACAAAGGATGCTTCACCCATAATAACTGAGCAATGCATGATCATGTCATAAAATGTAGCTATATTTTTTAAAATATCCTCAATATATTCTGTCAGGTGATTTTTCATTACATTTAAAAGGTCTCTGGGATAAATCCAGCTTATATTAAAAGAAAACAGATGTTTTATTTTGTATTTACTCAGAACTGTATTTACATCTAATTATTGTACATGCAAGTCTGGAAATAAATATGTACTGCAGTTTATTTCACAGAAAAAAATAATGACAAGTAAACCAACTAATAGATATGACAACTACTCCTTATCAGAATTGTTTTGGAGCTGCTATGAATTTCAGTTATGAGATACTGTCACTGATTTAGAAGCCTGGAAATAGTCTGGATAGATAATATTAAATGGGGCCAGTTCTTGAGGGAGAACTTCATGATTGAGCTAAACTGAATGTATTTTTAGAGTGTGAAATTGCTCTTTGAACATACACATCGCAGTGGGGAAAAAAAAAATCAACAAGACATGTGGTGAGTAAGGGATTAACAGAAGAGAGGCAATGTGAAACACAGTAATAAATTTATACTTCCTAAGGGTGCAGTGGCATAAAAAATGATACAAATGTTTTGAGGGGCTCTTGGTATTAGAATGAAAATAAAACTAAAAATGAATAAATGTTCATCAATACAAAATTCCTAAGTAAACTCTCAGACACCCATAAATTTAAGCAATATATATTTCTAAAATTAATGAAGGCAATTTATAAGCAACTAACATGAAAAGCTCTTTGTGATATATGACTATTTTAGCATAAGTGCTTAATATAATCATATTTTATGTAAATAATAAAAATAAATTATTAAATTTAGTGATTAAAAATAGATATGTATCTTTTGCCAGAAACTGCAGTTACATCTAGGAACAAACAAATAAGAATAGAAGTAGAGAGTTATCTTCTAATATTTTCCTTATGCTCTTTTATTATTTTTAAATTGTTAGCATTAGAAAATATTTTATGTATTGAAGTAAAATAAAATGTTTTTTTTTTTTTTTTTCAAGATGACTGCTCCATCTCACTTTATCCTCAAAGTGCTCATCTATCATACAGCCTTACTTTATATATCTTTGGTCATTCTAAGAATCCAAAATACTCTGAGAATATACTTCAAGGATTTTATACGTGGCCCCTTGTACTACTTTGACAATAAACATTCTTTTGTAAGAAAATTATTATATCTAATTCACCTGATTAAGAAAATAATTTCTGGATAAAATGTTTAGTGTCCTTGTTTTAAATCAATCAGAACATGGTAATGATGTATCATTCAATTTAAATCTTTCTTAGAAAAGATGTATAATGACTCTTTAATGACTACCTTAAAAGCATTTTCAATATTCTAAATTATTTAACTTAATATTGTCTCAAATTTAATGACTATTTTTATGATCTATATTGTAGAACACTGCATATATAATGGCATAGAGGAAATGGTTTACATTTTAGATGAACTATTAAGCAAACGGAGTTATAATTAAAATGACCATTGTACAGTTATGTATGGATTTCCCCTTTTTTGATGGAGCTGTAGTTTTCTAAGTTGTTCCTCTGGTGATAAACCTCCAAGTATATAATGATGAAGTAATGGTATTTACTGAATAGGCCCTAAATCTAAATCTTTAAGGTCGGCCAAAAGATTGATTAGTATTTCCTTTGTAAGATGGCTCTAGTAGTACTTAGTCATCTTTAACGTCATTTGAAACAACTGTGTTAGATTGTACCATGACAGCTGTCATATCAGTGTGTATTTAAAAAGAATATATATATATATATATATATATATATATATAAATATAAAAATTGGTGAATTTTTGCCTAGCCATTTCAATATTGAAGATAGAAAAAAAAAATCAACATTTCTGGCATATTATTATTATTTCAAGAAACCATTTATTATTTCCAGAAATGTAAAAATACAACTGAAATGCAAAAAACAACAAAAAATGTATTCAGTGTATGGAGAACGTTTTGTAACTGATTGAACTTATCTTTCAACTTTCATGCATTGCTGAAATGCAACCCATTCCACTGTTTTTGCCTGGAGAATCCCAGGGACGGGGGAGCCTGGATAAGAATTCACCTATGCAGGGGACGTGGGTTCAATCCCTAGTCTAGGGATTCCACATGCCACAGAGCAACAGAGTCTGTGCACCACAATTACTGAGTCCACACTCTAGCAACTACTGGGCCATTGCTCTAGAGTCCAAGAGCCAGAGCTAATGAGACCCTGTGCCACAACTACTGAGCATCACATTTTCTAGAGCCCATGCTCCATAAAAAGAGCAAACATCGAAATAAGAAGCCTGTGCACCGCAATAAAGAGTAGCTCCCACTCACCACAATGAGAAAACAGTGTACACAGCAATGAAGACCCTGCACAACCAAAAATAAATGAATCAATAACTAAAAAACAAAACACCTGTGAACTAATTTGGTGACCCCTATCTAACTCTTGCAAATAATTTGATAATGACACAAATTTCAGTGGACTGAGAACTAAAAGCAGAAGTAGAAATTATGCACTCTCCTTTCAAAAGAATAAAACAGAAAGGAAAGAGGAGAGTGGAAAACCTGGCTTAAAACTCAACATTCAAAAAACTAAGATCATGGCATCCAGTCCCATCACTTCATTTCAAATAGATGGGGAAACAATGGAAACAGTGACAGATTTTGTTTTCTTGGGCTCCAAGATCACTGCAGATAGTGAGTTCAGCCATGAAATTAAAAGATGCTTCCTCCTTGGAAGAAAAGCTATAATCAACCTAGACAGTATATTAAAAAGCAGATACATTACTTTGCCGACAAAGGTACACCTAGTCAAAGCTATGTTTTTTTCCAGTAGTCATGTGTGGATGTGAGAGTTGGACCATAAAGAAAGCTGAACTCCAAAGAATTGATGCTTTTGAACTGTAGCATTGGAGAAGACTCTTGAGAGTCCCTTGGACTGCAAGGAGATCCAACCAGTCCATCCTAAAGGAAATCAGTCCTGAATATTCATTGGAAGGACTGATGTTGAAGCTGAAGCTCCAATAGTTGGGCCACCTGATGCAAAGACCCGACTCATTGGAAAAGATCCTGATGCTGGGTAGGATTGAGGGCAGGAGGAGAAAGGGATGACAGAGGGTGAGATGGTTGGATGGCATCACTGACTCAACGGACATGAGTTTGAGCAAACTCAAGGAATTGGTGATGGACAGGGAAGCCTGGTGTGCTGTAGTTCATGGGCCTCAAAGAACTGGACACAACTGAGTTACCGAACTGGAGAAGGCAATGGCGCCCCACTCCAGTACTCTTGCCGGGAAAATCCCATGGATGGAGGAGCCTGGTAGGCTGCAGTCCATGGGGTCGCTAAGAGTCAGTCACGACTGAGCTACTTCACTTTCACTTTTCATTTTCATGCATTGGAGAAGCAAATGGCAACCCACTCCAGTGTTCTTGCCTGGAGAATCTCAGGGACATGGGAGCCTGGTGGGCTGCCGTCTATGGGGTCGCGCAGAGTCGGACACGACTGAAGCGACTTAGCAGCAACAGCAGCAGCAGAGTTACTGAACTGACTGGGTGGGTCAAGACTTTTAGAAATAGAGAGGATAAGCTTCATATAGTAGAAAAGGGGCTTCAGATCTTACTTCCATCCTCCACTTTTCTTTTGAAATTCTGTGTGTCCCATGTGAGGTGTGGGAAAGAGGGGATTCTCCAGTTCCAGTGATGGGGACGCATGGTCAGCATAGCCTATTCTCTGTTAAAACAGAGTGACTGTGTCCTCAATTAGCAGGAAGAAATTCAACGGAGGCCAAAATACCTAAAATCTTTATATCTGCCTCAAACAATTGCAAATAATAGTTATTTTTATGGTAGAAAAATAGAAAAAAAAGGTTTAATGTGTAACCTAACATCAGTTACAGATGATGTAGGTTTAGGGCACAGGCCTTCAGGGTCCCATAATAGAGTACCTTTCCATGCTGCCTGTATGCATAAACTGTTTGGCATGAAAATGTTACCTATGGTTTTGTAGGTTTTTGTTGTTTTTTCTTCTTTTGGTATTCAATTGTTACATCAGTATGGCAATACAAAGGAAGGTATTTTAAACACCTATAAAGCAATAATTAAAGACGTGTTGGTAGCAATGAGTCTTCCTTCACAGAATCTGTTTACTCATTTATTTTTTGGTGCACTTAAGAATTCATTATCAACAACTCGCGAGAAACTCTTCCAAATCATGACTCATTACTTAGTGTAAATAAAATACCAGGGATGGTGCAACCGCTAGAATAGAAGTGTGTTCTACCTCCCTGTTGATAGCTTAGGTTAGAAACAATGCAATGCAACACAAATAAGAGTACCATTCATTTAGAAGTAGTCAGTTAAAATCGCATTTCACTCCATGGAAGGCTAAATGAAATCATCTACATCACTCTGAGACAGAAAATCTAGCATGCTTCATTGCCACAGTGAATATTTGTGTTGCTTCTTAAAAATCCTGCCTTCCCTCGGTAGAGGATATTATAGGTAAAAAAAAAAGAGAGAGAGAGAGAGAGAAATACATCAACCTCTGCATAACCCTGAACATGAAATGAGAAATCTTATGAAAAACAGTTGCAGCTGCTTTTATATGAGAAGAGAAGGTGATGGCATTGGAGCAAATGCTCAGCTTCTCCCTCTGACAAGCATACTGGTGATTTGGAAGAGGGCTGGCATCTTGAAGAAAGCAGTTAGGTTCTTTGTGAGTGATGGTGGTAAAGAAAGCAAAGTAATTAGAACAGATTAAAACAAAGAAAGAGAAAAACCTTTCCCAAACACAGGTCAAAGCTGCATGACCACAATTACTCTGGCAGGAAACAAAGCAGTACATATGGTCATGGGCTGTGGTGTCTTAATATCTTAACTGTATTTCATATAAAGTTATTATTAGAGGCCCTTAATTTAAGATGGATTATGTGATCACTTCAAGATAGTGTATTTGGCAAAAACATTTGATGATCTCTATTAAAACAGTTATGTAGTATATGGGTATGTTTTAAAACTTCTGTTTTTGAGAAAAATATTTAAATTTTATACCATAATCATACTCAGAACAGACCTTGGGAAATCATTTATGAATTTGGAATTTATTCTCTAATTTTATATAGCTATTGCATAGCTGGATTGCAGAAAGTTCTTTTCTTTTTATCCATCACACTTGCCTATTTCCTCAGTGTTGCTGGTCTGAAATTAATATGTAATAGCCTTGAATCCTGAATATTATTTGCTGGAAAAATACAAGTACGCTAGCAACAATACTTAAAATTTCTTAACTTAGGCCTTGTAACCAATATATACCCCTAAAAGAGTAGCTTAGTCATAGATTTTTTGTTCACTCATTTTAGCAAGCAAAATTAGAAGGGAGATTGATTCTGTGGATCTAAGATTAGCAAACTGAGGAGTTAAATAAGAAATATAAGAGCTATCATAGAAGATACAGATTAATACACCAGGCTACTTCATCAAGGATTTAGTTGTCAGCTACACTCTATCAGTCAGTTTTAAGTTGATAAAAATACTCTTTTTTTGTCAGATAATACCCTACCCTTCTTTGATAATGTGCTCCTTCTTCCCCCATTATACACATAAGATGGATTGGAAGAGTCTAGAAGATACTAAGTAATTTCAAAGACAGGAGTTAACTCTGAAACTACTAAAAAAAATGGACTAGTAATAAAGTGATGAATAATTTTTACTGCTAATAACTTTTCTTACTTCCCTCATCTATCTATCTATCTATCTATTTTAAATGGTTTTGCTCTTTGGAATAAAAAAGAAAATAGAACAAGCATGAGGTATACATCATAAAGTTGATTATATGAAACCACACTCAATTTCTATAAATTTTAAAATGTTGCTGTCTTCCAGTCTCTTCCTAGCTCCATCTCTTGCTAATGTCATGGCAACCCTCAGACAACAAAGGCTAAAGGCAAGATTTTTGATGCTATATTTTGGAAGCCTTTTAAATTTTCCCTTTGATGATTCACTATTCAGAGTACTTGAAAATAATTTAGTCACTGAATACAAAATCTTCCAAAATATTTTTTTTTATTTTTTTCTTTTTCAGAGTATTGAATTGAATCCAAGTAATTGAAATAAGAAAAGTGCCTTAATATACAAAGCAAGCACTAACAGACATAAAGGGAGAAACAGACATTAAAGCAATAATAGTAAGGAACTTTAACAGCTCATTTATATCAACAGATAGATCATTCAGACAGAAAAATCAATAAGGAAACATTGGCTTTAAATGACAAGTTAGATTAACTGGATTTAACACTATACCCCATTCAATAGCAACAGATTACACATTCTCCTCAAGCACACATGGACTTTCTCCTAGACAGATCATATGTTAGGCCACAAAGCAAATATTTTAAAATTTCAACAGATTGAAATCAAACCAAGCATCTTTTCTAACCAAAATGCTATGAAACTAAAAATCAATTACAAGAAAAAACGAAAAATGAAAAAATTCACAGATATGTAAAGATTAAACATTATTGTGCTCAGTAACAAACTAGTCAATGAAGACATCAAAAGCAAAATAAAAACATACCTTGAAACTAAAGGAAATGAAAACACAGCATACCAAAACTAAGAGGATGTAGGAAAAGCAAGTCTTACAGGGAAGTTCATAGTGATAAAGCCTTCCTCAGGAAACAATAAAAATCACAAGTAAACAACTTAACCTTATGTAACAAAAACTGGGAAAATAAGAACAAACAAAGTTCATAGAAGGAAGGAAATGGCAAACATCAAAGCAGAAACAAATGAAATAGAGATTAAAAAGGCAATAGATAATGTTAGTAAAATTAAAGGCTAAATCGTTAAAAATTAAAAAAAAAAATTGACCAATAGTTTTAGATAGACTCAAGAAGAAAAATGTGAGAGGGGTTAAATAAATAAAATCAGAAATGCAAGAATAAACATATCTGATGCCACAGAAATACAAAGGACCACAAAAGGCTACTACAGACATTTATATACTAACAAGTTGGGCAATCTAGAGGAAATGGATAAATTTCTAGAAACATAAATAGTTTCATGACTGAATCATAAAGGTATAGAAAATTTGATCAGACCAATTACTGGAAAAGAGATTGAATCATCAATTTAAAAACTCCCTACAAACAAAACTCCAGGACCAGACAACTTCACTGCTGAATTCT
Organism: Okapia johnstoni; assembly: GCA_024291935.2. Lineage (NCBI taxonomy): Eukaryota > Metazoa > Chordata > Mammalia > Artiodactyla > Giraffidae > Okapia > Okapia johnstoni. The sequence goes on from CM044310.1 coordinate 31,584,752, forward strand.
ACCAAACATTCAAAGAAGAACTAATATCACTTCTTCTCCAAATCTTTAATAAATTAGAGGATGAACACATCTGAACTCATAAGGCCAGCTTTCAGTTCAGTTCAGTCGCTCTGTCGTGTCCGACTCTTTGCAACCCCATGAATTGCAGCACGCCAGGCCTCCCTGTCCATCACCAACTCCCGGAGTTTACCCAAACCCATGTCCATCGAGTCGGTGATGCCATCCAACCATCTCATCCTCTGTCGTCCCCTTCTCCTCCTGCCCCCAATCCTATCCAGCATTAGGGTCTTTTCCATTGAGTTAACTCTTCGCATGAGGTGGCCAAAGTATTGGAGTTACAGCTTCAATATCAGTCCTTCCAATGAACACCCAGGATTGATCTCTTTTAGGATGGATTGATTGGATCTCCTTGCAGTCCAAGGGACTCTCAAGAGTCTTCTCCAACACCACAGTTCAAAAGCAACAGTTCTGCGGTGCTCAGCCTTTCTTCACCGTACAACTCTCACATCCATACATGACCACTGGAAAAACCATAGCCTTGACTAGATGGACCTTTGTTGGCAAAGTAATGTCTCTGCTTTTAAATATGCTATCTAGGTTGGCCATAACCTTCGTTCCAAGAAATAAGCGTCTTTTAAATTCATGGCTGCAATCACCATCAGCAGTGATTTTGGAGCCCCCCAAAATAAAGTCTGACACTGTTTCTACTGTTTCCCCATCTATTTCCCATGAAGTGATGGGACCAGATGCCATGATCTTAGTTTTCTGAACGTTGAGCTTTAAGCCAACTTTTTCACTCTCCTCTTTCACTTTCATCAAGAGGCTCTTTAGTTCTTCTTCACTTTCTGCCATAAGGGTGGTGTCATTCGCATATCTGAGGTTATTGATATTTCTCCCAGCAATCTTGATTCCAGCTTGTGTTTCTTCCAGCCCAGCGTTTCTCATGATGTACTCTGCATATAAGTTAAATAAGCAGGGTGACAATATACAGCCTTGACAAACTCCTTTTCCTAATTGGAATCAGTCTGTTGTTCCATGTCCAGTTTTAACTGTTGCTTCCTGACCTGCATACAGGTTTCTCAAGAGGCAGGTCAGATGGTCTGGTATTCCCATCTGTTTCAGAATTTTCCACAGTTTATTGTGATCCACACAGTCAAAGGCTTTGGCATAGTCAATAAAGCAGAAATAGATGTTTTTCTGGAACTCTCTTGCTTTTTCGATGATCCAGCGGATATTGGCAATTTGATCTCTGGTTCCTCTGCCTTTTCTAAAACTAGCTTGAACATCTGGAAGTTCACGGTTCACATATTGCTGAAGCCTGGCTTGGAGAATTTTGAGCATTACTTTACTAGCATGTGAGATGAGTGCAATTTTGCGGTAGTTTGAGCATTCTTTGGCATTGCCTTTCTTTGGGATTGGAACGAAAACTGACCTTTTCCAGTCCTGTGACCACTGCTGAGTTTTCCAAATTTACCCTGATACAAGAACTAGGTAAGGGCAATACAAGAAAATAAAATTACAGATCAATATCCCTGATAAACATAGAGGTAAACTTCATCAGCATAATAGTAGAAGACTGAATTCAGCAATACATTAAGAGGATTATACAGCATTATCAAATGGGATTAGTTCCAGGGGCACAAGGATGGTTCAATATTTGTTAGTCAATCAACATTATATACCACTTTAACCAAAAATTTAAAAAAATATATGATAATCTAAAAATATGTAGAAAAAACACTCGACAAAATTCACCATCAATCTATGATTAAAATAAAAAAACCTCAAGAAAGTGAGTACAGAGGGAATGCCTCAACATAATAAAAGTCATATATGATAAGTCCTTTTATCGGTAAACACTGAGATACAAAAATTAATGTCCATTTTCTAATTCTAACTAATAGAAAATTATGAAAAATGTTCCAGAAACATTTTTCACTAATTGTGCAACCCATGTAGGTGGATTGCAAAGCAGTTTTAGGAGTAAGCTCTAAGATAAATACCAAGTGGATCAATAACCCCTAAAAAGGTAGGGACTTGGGCTTCCCTGGTGGACCAGTGGTTAGGAATCTGCCTTACAATATAGAGGACACTGGTTCAATCCTTGGTCCAGCAAGACCCCGCACGCCACGGTGTTATTAAGACCATGAGCAGCAACTACTGAAACCAGCTGCTCTAGATACCATGCTTTTCACCAAGAGAAGCCCATGCACCACAACCAGAGAGTAGGCCCCATTCTTCACAATTAGAAAAAGCCTTTGCACAGCAACAGAGATCCAGTGCAGCCAAAAAAGAAATAAATCTATAAATAAATATCTTTTAAAACCCTAGGGACTTTTTCAAACTAAACCTGTTCATTCAGGGATGCAGTGATTGCAATAAAGCAGAAAATAATCTAAGCAGATTAGGAGTCAGAGCCCAGTTCTTATTTGCTGAGTTTACTTGACCTAATTTGTAGTTTATCTGTCATTCTACTGCCATCAACTTTCTGGTTTTTTACATTCATAAGATAACAAACAAAAAGTGTATGATCCAGGAAGACATAAAAGGTCAAGGGGAAATGTGAAAAATATCTAAAGTTCCTATTGGGACTGTTTGAGCACAGTTAGGAATAACAAAAATACTGATACATGATAAGGGATATAACCTCTGAGGCAATTCAGAGTTTGAAGAACACAAGCTCCATGCAGAGCATACCTGACAACAGAAGAATGGAAACTCTGATCTTGGTCCCTAGGGCAACAGAGAAAAATTGTACGTGCTTAACATCTCAAATTAAACCAGGTTGCTCTCCATCAATACAATCTGACTTAGACACCAAGCAAATAGTTTATGAGGTTATTTTTTCTTATATTGAAATTATATTCACAGAGAAGAACACTTACATGTTTTTTAAATACCTTAACTATAGTATAGAAGTTGAGTAAAATGAAAGCCATTATAAATAACAAAATATATTTAATATGCAAACTGAAACAAAGTCCACCAGAACAAAGGTCTATATAATAAATCAGAGTAGACATACCAACGAAGATACACGGAAACTTTCTAAAGATTTTAGTGTTTAGTTTTAAAAAAAGTTAATCATGATTCGAAATAGATAAAATTACATCTAAATGGTTAATTATGATCTCTAAAAGGCTCAAATATAAGCATCTGATCATTATATGTACTCCCAATTGCTGTAAAATAATGTGCATTTTGGTCATTATCCTTATTTAAAATAGAAGTGAAAATCACTCAGTTGTGTTCAATTCTTTGCAACCCCATGGACTATACAGTCCATGGAATTCTCCAGGCCAGAATACTGGAGTGGGTATCTTTCCCTTCTCCAGGGGACCTTCTCAACCCAGTGATCGAACCCAGGTCTGCTGCATTGCAGGTGGATTCTTTACCAGCTGAGCCACAAGGGAAGCCCAAGGATGCTGGAGTGGGTAGCCTATCCCTTCTCCAGCAGATCTTCCTGACACAGAAATTGAACCGGGGAAAAATATCAGTTTAACTGCTCCTATATATTGGTAAATGAGTAATTTATATTAGATCTATATCATTTTAACCTGACATATATCTTTGTTAGTCAACTTTATATAATGTATTCAATAAATATAAATATTTCCTTTCCCTTATATAATCTGAGTTATGTTATATGCTTAAAATTCTTCAATATATTCATTTCTTCAGAAAAATACAATGTGTGTGTGTGTGTGTCTGTGTGTGTGTGTGTGTGTGTGTGTGTGTGAAAGTTGCTTAGTTGTGTCTGACTCTTTGCGACCCCATGGACTATACAGTCCTTGGAATTCTCTAGGCCAGGATACTGGAGTGGGTAGCCTTTCCCTTCTCCAGGGGATCTTCCCAGCCCAAGGATCGAACCCAGGTCTCCCTCATGGCAGGAGATGACCTGAAAGAACAGGCAGTCTACATCCTCAAACCAAATGACCACTACAACTAACTTTATGTTAAAATAGAAACCTTATTGTATTTTCGGGCTTCCCTTGTGGTTCAGCTGGTAAAGAATCCACCTGCCATGTGGGGGACCTGGGTTTGATCCTTGGGCTGATTTTCCTATTTGAATTTTTTTTAGATTCTCAACTCAGCATCATCCACAAATTCAATTATTATATATCTCCATTCTGATTTTAGGTGTTACCAAAAAGTAGTGACCAGCATATTAATAGATCTAAAGCCTCTAAGTGTATCAGTAGAGTTTTACTTCATATACCTCCAAAAACCAGTGTTATTAAAGTTTATATATTTAACAATATAGTACTAAATAAAAGTTGGAATAATCAACAAGCTTTCAGAAGAAAACAAAATTTGACTTTTGTTTCCATATTTTGCAAAAAAAAAAAAGGAATGGATTTTTACAGTAGGCAAGAAAATTATCTCCAAGATGTTCAGCCTCCGGGTCTGAAGGCAGTTATTTCTCTCTCTCTCTATCCCTCTCTCTTTCTCCCTCTCTTCCCCCACCTCTTTCTAAGTCATAGAAAATTAAAATTGACAAAAAGTGAGAAATCCTCAGTTGAAAATGGATAAGACTTGGTTACTGTGCATATCTGAAATTTGGGAGAAACATTAATATTCATTAAATGAAGTCTAATGTAGAAAGATTTAAAGCTTCATTAAATTTACTTTTCCTTATTTTTACATTTGCCCTCAACTAGGAAGCAGTGAAAAAGCAGAGATGAGCAAATGTACATAAAGGTAGAAATGAAGGCCTCCTCATCTCTCCAAGGGAAGTTTCTGAATTTCTATGGTCTCAGCAGCTAAGATGCAGAGAGACAGTCCTGCTGAGACAGATGAGCCCAGAAATATCACCACCTGCTGTTTTCTTTTCCCCTTATGTCTAGTTTGGCTGGGGCCTATGTCAGCCTATCTAACTCAGCCTTAACATCTGAAGTTATAACTTCTCACTGTTGCAATCCCATGACCCAGTTTGATAATGCTTACAAAGTATCACATATTGCTCAGGTACTTCTATGTAATATATTTTATTTCTGGCTCTACTACACACCTATTTCCTGATTCAGGGTGGCAGGCCTCTCTGCTGCTTATTATGAATTTAGCATCTGGATCTTTCTCCTTCAAATGAGAACTCTGAGGTTGAGAAAGACTACAGAATTGATCTAGAGCTAACAGTCATTCGTCTTTTCCAAAACAAAGAGCCAAATTAGCAATCTCATTATAATTCTTGCTGTAGCTCATGTAATTCTAGTACTTTATGTAATGCTAATTGCTTCATTAGAATTAAGTTTAAAAGTTTTTTCAGAAAGATTTTTTAACAGAGGTGACTGTGTTCTAATAATACCAATGATTACTTTATAACTTTAGCTCCCATGAGCTGTTTTTAAGACTGTATCTGATTAATAAGGATAAAGAACTATTTATAAAATCTCAAAGAATTTTTTTTACAATTAAAAGAGCAAGTAGGTTTGCATTATTATTATTAGCTAATTAAAATCAATGTATTAACATAATTGGAGAAAACATTAAGCTAAAATAACTAATGATTTCATTTTAAAAAGCCAAATCCACTCTGCTTATGTGATATCACTTGGATTTAGTAAATCTATCATCTCCTACAAAATGTAGAAAATTTGTTGAAATATTCTCCTCTTTCAAATCAGGCAGAGTCCAAGTTATTCCATAAAAATGTGCACATCCAGATTCATATTGAGAAAATGATCTTTCTCAATCTTTTTTCCTTTAGATCTCCATGTGGTAAACCGACAATTTTTGCTCGAGTATCCATTTATAGAGCTGCTTTGTCAATTCTAGAAGTTCTCTATTGCTGGAGTCAGCATGCATAAAATGAAACATAGTTGACAAAAAGAATAGCAAGTCCAAAGCAGAGATTACATACTCAGGAAAAAACAGCATGTGAAAGAGATAAGGCAAGAGAAAGAGAAATGAGTATCTATAGAGTGCCCTGTGCTGCATAATGAATTCACAGGAGTTGTTGCTGAGCATATTAAAGATAATACAGATTTTTAACTTGCATAAAAGAGATAATTGTGATGCATTCTCCAGAAATGAGAAGAGTAGGCTTACTTTTCCTTTTTTTTTCTTTAGACCCTCTTGACTTTCTTTTTTGTTTGTATCATTTTCATTTTCTAATCTTCCTTAAGTCATTGAAAATAATGGCAATAGCTGATAGACAAGTAAAAGTTTCTGCCTTTTCTCAGCCTCTGACTCTGAGGTTTGAAAATGTCTTGGCTTCTTCGCTCCATTCATTGGAGAGAACATTCAGTCTTATGTAGCAGAGGCTTCATATTACAAGAGAAAGTTTACATAGAAAATCTGAAATTTTATTTTTGCTCTAAGTCTTTTCTACGTCTGAGTATATGACTTATAAGTTAATGACAATGTGTTAATCATACAGAATCCAAAGGACTTATGCCTATTATTATAATGGATTTATGCTTATTAAATTATTGGCTTATATCCTCGTACATTTTACTGGTCTCTTTCCCTATATTAAAAATGCCTAGAATTCTATTTTTCTCTTTCTCACATACTTATCTTTCTATCTTTACATTCATTAGCTTTGGAAATTACTCCCCTAACTAGATCCATGAGGGATTTCTCAGAGAACAGCCTTCTGACCCACCTAATGAAACTCCTTTTATTTACTCTTCCAGTTGGCATTCTTCTCAGGCAAGGCACATTATTCCTTATTTATATATGGTATGTACAGTATTACAAAAGTGATATACTAAGATTTCCATGAATGGGAAATAACATGGACAGAAACATGGCTTGCTGTTTGCTCCATTAGCCTATTAGTAAAATCAAAACAAACAAACAAAAAACAAAAACAACATGGTGTTCAATTTTGTAAGCATAAACATAGGGTAAACATCCAACCTCTAATAGAATATTCACCATTGTCACACACTAGATGAGAAAATTCCTTAAAAATAGCCTGTAATATTGACATTATGGTGGTAAAATTAGATTAAATTTTGTCCTTGCATACTTACTTTTCATCCAAATTATTTTTTTCTTATTTTCACTATTGGAATAGTCTGTGGGAAACATGTACAAAATCCATGTAGTAAGTGGAATGACAGTGTATAAGTTTACCTGCTTTCATTTAACTATATACTGCCTTTCCAGTGCAATAGCATCTGAAGGGGGTTCTGCTAACTCAAAAAATAAGAAGAGGGAAGAAACAGAATTTTGCAATAGAATTTTGGAAAGTACAAAAATTGTTAAGCTGTTATTAATTTTTATGCTATTCTCCTGAACATTGTCGAAGGCAATTCACTACTGGCAGGATGTTAAACACCTATCTAAAGTGTACTCATCACTCTGAGATAAAAAAGTGCTTTTTCAGATTTCAGAGGTGCAAGTTATGAGATTCCAAAGCAGGATTTATTCTTAAGTTTCAGTCTATTTTCATAAGTGATAACCAAGTAGAACTTTGTTACTTTGAGTGTTACTGATACCTTCTTGACAGCATTGAAATCAATGAATAGCTCACAAATTGTTCTTTCAAGAAATGTTTATTAAGACTCTAAAATGTGTCAAGTCCTATTCTAGAAAATGGGGTTGTGGCATTGAAAAGAGAAGTTACATGCCATTAAGGGAGACATATTATATATAATTCAATAACTACATAAATTTCTACACAAGAAATTAGACCAGATGTTCAAGTGCTATAAAGAAAGTAAATCAAGGTGATATAGTATGATGGCAACACAGCTCCATTAGGATAATTGGTTAAAAATAATGCCCACCTGAAAGAGTGATACATATAGTCCAAATTAGAAACATTCATGGGAAGATCAGATAGAGCAATATTCCAAGCAAAGACTGTAAAATAAGAATGTCCCCCACCCCCCATCCACTAAAGAAAACAAAAGAAGAAAGTGTGACTAGAACACAGAAGCAAGGAAAGAGAATGATTGGGTGAGATTATCAGAAATGCCTTGTGAAGAAGGCAGACAGTGTAGAGCTGCTTTAAGAGAAGGAATTTGAGAGCTTATGTCAAGTGCCAGTGGAAGACACTTTGAAGAATTATACGCAACTGTATGGAGGATAATTTTTAAGGGAAAGTGAGATAGTAGAGAGAATACATCAGAGGCTAATTAATTAATACAAGAAGGAATAATGATGGTAAGCACAATGATAGTGGGGCTTCACAGGTAGCTCAGTGGCAAAGAATTCTCCTGCCAATGCAGGAGACATGGGTTCAATCCCTGGGTCAGGAAGATCTCCTGGAGAAAGATATGGCAACCCATTTCAGTATCCTTGTCTAGAGAACCTCATGGATAGTATAAAAGGAAAAAAAAGATTAAGACACTGGAAGATTAACTCCCCAGGCCAGAAGGTGTCTAATATGCCACTGGGGAAGAGTGGAGGGAAACTACTAATAGTTCCAGTAAGAATGAAGCTGCTGGGCCAAAACGGAAATGAAGTTCAGTTGTGAATGTGTCTGGTGGTGAAAGTAAAGTTCGATGCTGTAAAGAACAATATTGCATAAGACCCTAAAATGTTAGGTTTGTGAATCAAGGTGAATTGGTCAAGCAGGAGATGGCAAGACTGAACATCAACATCTTAAGAATTAGTGAACTAAAATGGACAGGAATGGGTGAATTAAATTCAGATGACCATTATTATCTGCTACTTTGGGAAAGAATCCATTAGAAGAAACGGAGTAGCCCTCATAGTCAACAAAATATTCCAAAATGCAGTGCCTGGGTGCAATCTCAAAAACAACAGAATGATCTCAGTTTCTTTCCAAGGCAAGCATTGAATTTAACAGTAATTCAAATCTATGCCCCAACAATTGATGCTGAGTAAGCTGAAGCTGAATGATTGTACAAAGACCTATAAGACCTTCTAGAACTAACACACACACACACACACAAAAGATGCCATTTTCATCAAAGTGGATTGGAATGCAAAAGTAGGAAGTCAAGAGATACCTCGAATAACAGGCAAGCTTGTCCTTGGAGCACAAAATAAAGCAGGGAAAAGACTAACAGAGTTTTGACAAGAGAACACACTGATCATAACAATCACTCTCTTTCAACTATCTAAGAAACAACTCTACACATGGACAATAACAGACAGTAAATACTGAAATCAGATGAGTATGTTCTTTGCAGCCAAAGTTGGAGAAGCTATATATAGTGAGTAAAAACAAGACCTGGGACTAATTGTGACTCAGATCATAAGCTCCTTATTGCCAAATTCAGGCTTAAATTGAAGAAGTAGGGAAAACTGCTAGGCCATTCATGTATGACCTAAATCAAATCCTTTATGATTTTACGATGGAGGGAATGAGTAGATCAAAGTGGTTAGATCCAGTAGACAGAATGAAGAACTATGGACAGTTTATAACGTTGTATGAATGCAGTGACCAAAATCATCCCAAAGAAAAAGAAATGCCAGAAAGCAAGTGACTGTTTGATGAGACTTAACAAAAAGCTGAGTAAAGAAGAGAAGTGTGCCACAGTCCATGGAGTCACAAAGAGTAGGACATGACTTAGTGACTGACCAACAACAATAGAACAATGATAGTGGAACTAGAGCAAAATGGAGACGTCGGATATTAAGAGATTTTTGACAACAGAGAAGACTAAGAGTAACTAAGGTACTGGGCTGAAGGGAAAGTGTTACTCAAAACCAATGTATCAAATTTCAACTCAAGCAACTGATGGGAAGTTATGATGTATATCTAGCAGGGAAAGATTACAAAAGAATGAGATGGGAATATCAAGAGCAGGAAAGAAGACATTTTTGAAGTGATAAATTTGAGACCACCATAAGAAGTCTACACAGGCATGCTAAGAAAGAAGTCAGGGGTTTAGAGAACTCAGATAAATTAAGTATCAACAAAATACAATGCATGTTGATGATCCATCTGGAATGGAGAAACTAATGGTATAAGGGAAATTAGGAAAAGCATCTTGAAAAAAAAGAGAGAGATTTCAGCATATTATCCATCACTTGGTTGGCAATTACAAGGATATCTCATTCATGGTAGCAAGATGGAAGGCAGAGAATTGTATTTGCTCCTGAAAAGAGGAAATTAGTGCATTCAGATTTTTTCAGTTTTCTCAATGAAGCATGAGCCAAGTTAATTAGCTGAGAATGAAGAACAAATAGGGAAAAAGAAATGAAAAAATATAATATAGGAAATAAGAGCTAGAGATTTGAGGTAGGAGGAAATGAAAGAAAATGTTAAAAAGTTAGTCAGATTTTTGGGTAGTATAGAGTGATTATTGGAAATTTGCAGCCCTGAATTTAAGGTGAGATAAATAATTTCTGATGTGTTCAGTCATGAAGAAGACAGAAAATTGAGTTTAATTAGGTATTAGGTAAAACATGGAAAAGGGAAAACGGAGCTGAAAGGCTTGCAAGGGTGTTGTTATAATTATAGAACATTGAATCTAAGTTAATTAGGAAATGAAGTTAATACATAGGCTAGAGAAATAGCAGGTTATAGAAAAAATCAATTGGAGTTTTCAATAAGGTCAAATTGTTGGTAGAAAACAGACTGAACTAGTCTGATAGGGATTATGATGAAAGTATACTGTTTTTTTTTTTTATTTTCACCTACCTCTGAGTCCTAAATTAAGCAGTAATTAAACAAAACTACACTCATTTGAGAGGACTTTAAGGTTAGCAGTGTCGTCAGGTCATGACTGAGTTCTGTTATAAAGAGGTAGATGACATACAGAAGTAGTATGAAAATTTTAGGAATTTTTCTGATTATAGATCTTATCAGTAAAATATAGCACAGGATGGTTTTAGAGGTTCTGTAAATACAAGGAATTACGTCAGATGAATGGATGTGAATGATGTGAAGTGGACTAGTGGCTTGGGTTTCTAATGATGTGCAAAGTGTTTGATGAGGTATCTATGGTGCATGGTTTTCTAGCAGTGTGAGGGGTGCACAAGGCTTAGGAAGTCTATCATGGTGATCTCTTGAGTAAAGGCAGGAAATCAGTGCAGTGTAGATGGTGTGGGGCCTCTGAGCACTTTTCACTCTAGTCCTAGGGGAGTGATGGCCAAGGTGATGAGTGTGACTAAGGACCTGCTTAAGGGATAACTTCTTTTGGTGACTGGTTCTTCTGGGAACCTTTTAATCCAACTACCTGTCTGTGGCAGACAGCTTTTCCTTCCATAGGAAATAATGAACTTCTTTTTTTTAAAGTGATAGTGCATGTTGTGGCCAGACTGGGAGGGGGCTTAGATACTGTTTCTCTTCTGTACAGCAGTGCTGTATAGAGAAATATATATGTGTATATATATATATATATATGATTTAACACAGTTTAATATTTGTCTATGGGTATCTTCTGGCTTCCCTAGTAGCTCAGATAGTAAAGAATCCACCTGCAATTGAAGAGACCTGAGTTCAATCCCTGGTCAGGAAGACCCCCTGGTGAAGGGAATGGCTACCCACTACCATATTCTTGCCTGGAGAATTCCATGGATGGAAGAGTCTGGTGGGTTACAGTTCATGGGATCTCAAAGAGTCAGACAAACTGAGCAACTAACCATGCATGTATGGTATCTTCAGGCAAGGTTAGCTCAACACCTATGAAGTAACTGGATTCCAGTTCTTTTCATTTTCCAAAGGAATTGGTATAATATGTATACCTATGCACACAAATAAATTCATATATATCATATTAAATATATTGATAAATTAAATGTATATTAATGATTCTAGTGTACACAAAAATATACATAAACATATACAAATATATATATCAAAAAGAAAATTAAATATATATATATAATTACAAATTCTAATACTTTCCTTCCCATAAAGAGCAAATCTTTCTAAGCTTTTTGGAGTATGGCTGTTTAATTTTAGAGAGCACTCAGAGTATAGAGTTTAAGAAACCCACTATCAAACTTAAAAATAATTTGGAATTAGAATCAGTCACACATGTTGATATAAATATATATAATAAGGATATATTTCATTCTTCTGAAAAATCATAGGAAAATTCTGTAATTCAAAACTGAATGTTAAAATGAATCTCTAAAATAACATATTTATCATGAGATTAAGTTTATTTTCAGCCTTGTGAAAACTGATTTCTGAGTTTACTGTTTAGAATGAGATATGTTTTGTTTTGTTTTTTGCCCCTGACTGCTTTCAGAGTTAGCACGAATGCACATTTAAATATCTTCTATTGCTCTAATATTTATTTATAAACATAAACCCAATATCTGCCTTACTATGGCACCCAATTTGATTCTAAGTCTTCAAATTCACTCCCTCTTTATCCCCATTGTCCCTATTTGAATAGAAATCCAATCATCCCATATTTGGTTTGCTTCAATAGCCTTCTTTTCTGCCTAATCATACTCCATTTCACTTTTGACACAATCTGTGACCCATAACCATATTTTGATTATAAATTTAACTCATACTTTGTAGCTGTCAGGGCTGTTTATCACATTGGATTTTAATCCCTTGGTAAAATATTTATTGTACTCAATTTTTTTTTAAAAAGCCACCTGTTTTCTATTATCAACTTAAATTTATCTTCCTTTATATACTAACATGAAAACTTTATTCCAAAAGTTCAACTTCCTATTTCACCCTACATAGCTTATTTCTTTTTCTTATTCTGTGTCCTGTTTGATCTTGCTTGTTCAGTCTTCCTCTTTTACGACTCAGCCTTTATATGATGGTAAAAGTATATCTCCCCAAATTCCTTTTTGAGAAACCAATATAATTGTTAAGAAGTTAGCTTAAGTAGAACCATGAGTATTCTCAAAGACACAAAGGCAGACTATAAAACTATACCCATTGGAGGACTAATCCAGTAAAACGGAAGAACTTTTGTTTGAAATGGGATAAACAAACTTAAAAGTAAGACATGGGCTCAGGCTGAGATGTCCTGCATCACAAAGAGGACAATTTGAAAGTCTCTAGAAAATCCAGAGGAGGGGGGAAAGAAATCTAGCAAGATTGCAACTGTAATGGAAATATGTGAGAAAAAAACCTGAGTAGGGACATTGGATACTGGAAAATAAATGTGTTGAAGGAAATTTTGTATTTATTTATTTGGTGAAAAGTGAAAGAGAGAGTTGCTCAGTCGTGTCCGACTCTGCGACCCCATGGACTATACAGTCCATGGAATTCTCCAGGCCAGAATACCAGAGTGGGTAGCCTTTCCCTTCTCCAGGGGATCTTCCCAACCCAGGGATGGAACCCAGATTGCAGGTGGATTCTTTACCAGCTGAGCCACAGGGAAGCCCAAGTATACTGGAGTGAGTAGCCTATCCCTTCTCCAGCGGATCTTCCTGACCCAGGAATCGAACTGGGGTCTCCTGCATTGCAGGCGGATTCTTTACCAACTGAGCTAGGTTTATTTGGTAGAAATATATAATTTTTTCCTGTGTTCACACAGTAGTCACTGTCATCATTTTCTTCTTACTTTAATTTCACTGAAAAATGATAAAGAGGGGACTTCCATGGTAGCCAAGTGGCTGGGACTCCATGCTCCCATTATGGGGAACCTGGATTCCATCGCCAGTCAGGCAAGTGAAGCTCCTGCATTCAGCAGCTAAAGACCAGTTGCAGCCAAATAAATAGATATTTTTTAATGATGTAGATATAGCAGTCAGATTCTAAAAATACAACACAGATCTTGGATATTTACTGTTGAATCTAAACCTATGGATTGACACATTCCATCACTTGATTTTACTCTATTCCTTTCTCCCTGGTTGCTATATAATTATAATTCCCAGGAAGATGCTTAGAGTAGATAAATGTTCTTCTTAAATAATTGCTGCCATAAATTGATAGTCTTTTTCATTTGTACATTTAGATAACATTTTTTAAAACTAAACATCAACAATTTTATATTTAGACTAAATTATCTGTAGTTATTTGGCAGTCACAATTTGATTTAGAAGAGAAATTGATCATGTTCCTAGAAATTGGGGCCATAGCCTACAACTAATAATTTTCATATAAATGAATAATGAATCATAGACAGATATAACTACTAATGAAAACTTTTGCAAATATCTATTTGTAACTATAAAAATACCAATATTATTTCAAGTATTTATGTATAATAGAGAATATAATTGGTATAAAGCTCTTGAACCCTTACTGATGACTTTTTGATGGAAGTTTTTGATTTTGATTAAAGAGTTATTTATTAATTCCATCAGTTATAAACTGCATCAGTTCAGTTCAGTTCAGTCACTCAGTCATGTCTGAATCTTTGCGACCCCATGAATCCCAGCATGCAAGGCCTCCCTGTCCACCACAAACTCCTGGAGTTTACCCAAACTCATGTCCATCAAGTCAGTGATGCCATCCAGCCGTCTCATCCTCTGTCATCCCCTTCTCCTCCTGCCCCCAATCCTTCCCAGCACCAGGGTGTTTTCCAGTGAGTCAGCTCTTCACATGAGGTGGCCAAAGTATTGGAGTTTCAGCTTCAACATCAGTCCTTCCAGTGAACACCCAGGATTGATCTCCTTTAGGATGGACTGGTTGGATCTCCTTGCAGTCCAAGGGACTCTCAAGAGTCTTCTCCAACACCACAGTTCAAAAGCATCAATTCTTCGGCGCTCAGCTTTCTTCACAGTCCAACTCTCACATTCATACATGACTACTGGAAAAAAACATAGCCTTGACTAAATGGACCTTTGTTGGCAAAGCAATGTCTCTGCTTTTCAATATGCTATCTAGGGCGGTCATAACTTTCCTTCCAAGGAGTAAGCGTCCTTTAATTTTATGGCTGCAATCACCATCTGCAGTGATTTTGGAGCCCAGAAAAATAAAGTCTGACACTGTTTCCACTGTTTCCCCATCTATTTTCCATGAAGTGATGGGACCAGATGCCATGATCTTAGTTTTCTGAATGTTGAATTTTAAGCCAACTTTTTCACTCTCCTCGTTCACTTTCATCGAGAGGCTTTTTTGTTTCTCTTCAATTTCTGCCATAAGGGTGGTGTCATCTACATATCTGAGGTTATTGATATTTCTCCCGGAAATCTTGATTCCAGCCTGTGTTTCTTTCAGTCCACTATTTCTCATGATGTACACTGCATATAAGTTAAATAAGCAGGGTGACAATATACAGCCTTGATGTGCTCCTTTTCCTATTTGGAACCAGTCTGTTGTTTCATGTCCAGTTTTAACTGTTGCTTCCTGACCTGCATACAGGTTTCTCAAGAGGCAGGTCAGGTGTTCTCTGGTATTCCCATCTCTTGAAGAATTTCCGCAGTTTATTGTGATCCACACAGTCAAAGGCTTTGGCATAGTCAATAAAAGAGAAATAGACATTTTTCTGGAACTCTCTTCCTTTTTTGATGATCCAGAGGATGTTGGCAATTTGATCTCTGGTTCCTCTGCCTTTTCTAAAACCAGCTTGAACATCTGGAAGTTCACAGTTCACGTACTGTTGAAGCCTGGCTTGGAGAATTTTGAGCATTACTTTAATAGCATGTGAGATGAGTGCAATTGTGCAGTAGTTTGAGCATTCTTTGGCATTGCCTTTCTTTGGGATTGGAATGAAAACTGACCTTTTCCAGTCCCATGGCCAGTGCTGAGTTTTCCAGATTTGCTGGCATATTGAGTGCAACACTTTCACAGCATCATCTTTGAGGATTTGAAATAGCTCAACTGGAATTCCATCACCTCCACTAGCTTTGTTTGTAGTGATGCTTTCTAAGGCCCACTTGACTTCACATTCCAGAATGTCTACATATATGTAAAAAATATGTATATACATATTAATGTATGCATTCATGTCTATCTATCAATATCTATCTATAAAATCAACAATGACTGATTTAGAAAGTGAAAGGTATTGAGTTGAATATCATAGTTTCTTTACTGGCATAATTATTCACCATTATAGAAAATAGTCAGTAATTCCATGAGTCTTTTTGGAAAGACAAACAAATAGAAATATTTTAAGTGCATACTATTTACTGACCTTGAAATAAAATGCACTGAAAAATACAAAATTACTCTTTCTATCAACATAAAAAACTGCCCTCTGTTTTTTATGTCCTCAGTCCTCAAAGCAACTCATATAAAGCACGGCTGATTCCGATTGCTCCATTTTTATAAACCTGCTGAAACAATCTCTAGACACCCAAGATTGATCTGGATGGATTAACTTTGACTGCAGATAGCAACACCACCATGGCTCAGACACACCATCCAATTCTGGACAGTGGAAAGTCTGCCTGTGGCAACATATTAAAAAGAAAAATGATAGGACTACTTAAAACTTTGAGGTGTTAACAGCTCCACAGGCTTTAGCACCACTGCATACTTCTTCCTAAGCAAAGCTTTTGATATTAGATGATTATGCTGTTTTCAACACTGCATTCTTTATGGCCATGTACTGCTATATGATACACTAAAAGAACTGACATTTGGAAATAGTCATACTGACTGTAATTTACAGTGAGAAATGATCTCAGATCAGTTTTATTCCTGTTTTGTGAACTAGTTGAATAGACAGTGTTGAATAGCCCTGTTCCTCAGTCAATAGCCAGTCTGTGTGTCTGCACCTTCAAACTCCTTAACAAAAGCTGCTCCCCAGGACCCTTTAACATTTGTGATAATACACAGAGTGTCTTCAATAAAAAATTGTATCCTATAATCACACTCATAGTGCATTCTCATGGCCATTTTTGAGTTTACACTTCAGTCTTCTAAGTAAATGTTACAAGTCCTTTTTACTCACTATGGGAAATGTTACAATCTTCTCCAAACACTGGTGCACGTCATATTTATTAATTAAATAAAAACCTGTTTTGATATTTTTTTCTAAGTGCCTAGTAGAGTTTAAGGTATTAAGAAAGATTTAAAACCATTCCCAAATCTAAATTTACAAAATTAACCTCAGCAGGTTTAGTTCCGCCACGTATTTTCCTGAGATTTCTGATGTCTTAGTCTTTCTGTGCTTTGAATTTACATATATGAGTGAAGACACATCTTCTTTCTCTACATTTTTTTTCTTTTCCTTATATTTTAAAATTTGAAATCTAAAATGAATTTTTCTTCTCCTTATTCAGTCTGGGTGGCCAAATACTATTCTACTTTAATAAAGCCTTTTAGACCCACTCTCTTGCTAACTGTGCCAGTGAACAATTTCAGGCCCTCATCTTCTTTTGCTACTGGACTGCATTAGATGCCCTGACAAGAGTTTCTCTGTCCTCATTCTTTCCCTGGCATAATCTATTCCAAAAACCCATCTAAAGTACACTTGGAGTTCAAGTCACTACCTACCACCTAGACAAACTAGTGTCAATATAAAGATTTAATAAATATCTTTCATATGTTTAAAAATAATTTTTAATTTGACCACAAGGTCAATTTGCACCCGTTTCATCAATGGCAGGCACAGTACTGTGTACATTGATACAACTGCCCACCTCCCCCACTGCCTATCCTGTCCCTGCTCTAGACTGTCTGCACTGGCTTTCACTAGCTCTCTCATAGTCTTCCCTTTTTCTCTCGACTTCTGGGACAAGAAACATACATATTAGACATTTTCATGTTATTTAACATGTTGATGAGTTCTTGTGCATTTTTTTTCATTGTCTTTTCTTTCTGTACTTCTTTTTGGATAATTTCTAGTGCTATGTTTTCATTTTCACAAATCTTTTCTTCTTCATTGAATCTGCTAGGTCAATTCAACATTTATATATATGCATATATATATATATATATATTTCATACCTATTTATCTACCTACCTATCTCCAAGTTCTAAAGTTCTATTTGTTTCTTTTAAAAAATATCTCCCATGTCATCCACCATTATCTTCACAGTCTACTTTAGATATTTATGAAATATTATAACAGATGTTTTAAAGTCCTTGTTTAGTAATTATACCACCTCTGTTTTATTTTCCTTCAAATATTTAGTGTGGGGCTCAGACTCACAGAGTCTGCTTGGCTCTGGTTGCTGTGGCAGGGTGTGCTGGGACATGTAGTCCTGATGTCAGTAGAAATTGAAATTGTATGTTAACTCTACAGCCAGGGTTCTATTTCCAGACTACAGATGTGATTCTTTTATTAAAAATTCTTTAGTGAGTCCTTATTGCCATCAAGGAAGTTTTCAAAATGCTCAGTATACCTCGTAATCTGTCTATGGTTGCCTCTCTAATATCACCTCTTCTGTAACTCACACTTTGCAAAAACTTTGTTGTACTTTCTTACCCTCTGTTTATTAAAATCCAGATCATACAATCTTAGACTCACAAAACAAGTTTTATATCATCAATGATCATTTTGTACCCAGAGCATACTTCTTCGGGATTCTTAGAATTATTTTCATGATGCTTGGCTGACACTGAGTCATACACCCAAGGCAGTATTTTCAAAATCACTTATTCATTTGAGTTACTGAGGCCCTTTTTAACTTTTTATTTTATATTGGAGTATAGTTGATTAATAGTTTGCGTTAGTTTCAGGTGTACAACAAAGTGATTGAGTTATACATATGATGTATCTATTCTTTTTCAAATTACTTTCCCAATTAGGTTGTTAACAGAATATTGAGCAGAGTTCCCTGTGCTAGATACATTAGTTTCTTATTGGTTATACATTTTAAATATAGTAGTGTGCACATTTTAATCCCAAACTCCTCTACTATTACTCCCTCCATTCTTCCCCCTTGAAAGTGAAAGTGAAGTCGCTCAGTAGTGTCTGACTCTTTGTGAACCCAAGGACTGTAGCCTAACACGCTCCTCCGTCCATGGGATATTCCAGGCAAGAGTACTGGAGTGGGGTGCCATTTCCTTCTCCAGAGGATCTTCCCGACCCAGGGATCGAACCCGGGTCTCACACATTGTAGGCAGACGCTTTACCGTCTGAACCACCAGGGAAGACCTTTCTTCCCCCTTGGTAACCATAAATTCATTAAGTCTGTGAGTTTGTTTCTGTTTTATTCATAAGTTCATTTCTATCATTTTTAATTCCACATATAGATGATGTCATACAATATTTGTCTTTCTCTCTTACTCCATACAGTACGACAATCTCTAGGTGCATCCATGTGGTTGCACATGACATTATTTCCTTCTCCTTTATGATCGAGTAGTATACCATTGTATACATGTACCTCATCTTTATCCATTTATCTGTCAGTGAACATTTAGGTTGCTTCCCTGTCCTGGCTATTGTAAATAATGATGAAATGAATATGGGGGTGCATGTCTCTTTTTGAATAATGTTTTTTCTCCATATATACCCAGGAGTGGGATTGCAGGGTCATGTGGTACCTCTAGTTTAAGTTTTTTAAAGATGTTCTTCATAGTGGTTGCACCAATTTACATTCCCACCAAGAGTGTAGGAGCGTTCCCTTTTCTCCACACCTTCTCCAACATTTATTGTTTTTAGATTTTTTTGATAATGGCCATTCTGACTGGTGTGAGGTGATATATCACTGTAGTTTTGATTTGCATTTCTCTGACAATTAGTGGTGTTGAACACCTTTTCATGTGCCTCTTGGCCATCTATATGTCTTCTTCTTCTGAGAAATGTCTGTTTAGATCTTCTCCCCATGTGTTTATATAGATGATATTAAGCACACAAACCACACTTGCAGAAACTAAGATTCAGAACCTCTAAGGCAGGTTCTAATGAGTTCTATTAAAAATCTTGAATCATTGAGTTTTAATAGACTTCATTAGAACCTGCCTTAGAGGTTCTGAAACTTAGTATCTCAAAGGAGGGTTAGTTGTCTTTATTTTAATAATTCCATTAAGTAAAAATGAAACAGAGCCAGGGCTGCACATCACTGCACTGGGAGGCAGGAGGTTCTATCCCTATATTTCTACCATCTGGCAAAATGTATGAACTTAAGCAGGCAGTCAGAAAATCTCTGTTGAGCTTATAAAATATACAGCTTTCCTGCATTTTACATACACACAATTTACATAACTATCATTTACTTAAATTATATTTGCATATAAATGTATTTGTTGTAACTCATTATCATTTTAAAAGGGGATCACATCTAAGGTGGAACAATCAGGATGCCTATGCATTTGTGATGCCAGGTTGGTGGCAACATATTTTTTCAGTAGTTTACTTGCATACAAAATACTCAATTACAGAATTTTTTGCCTCACATACTTTGATTTTGTATAAAAGATGATGAAAACATGCTCATACGTTTTCCTATAAACAATCTTGGTCTGAAATATTTTTCCAAATATAAGACATTATAAGAAAACTGCAGGGCTTCCCTGGTGACTCATTGGTAAAGAATCAGCCTGCCAGTGCAGGAGACACGGGTTTGATCCCTGGTCCTGGGAAATGTCACATGCCATGGAGAAACAGCCTGTGAGCCACAACTATTGAACCTGTGCTCTAGAGTCCAGTAGCCGCAACTAAAGAGCCCATACACCTGCAACTACTGAAGCCTGTGTGCCCAGAGCCTGTGCTCTGCAACAAGGAAGCTGTTGCAATGAGAAGCTGGCCCACTGCAAAGAAGAGTAGCCCCTGCAGTAATGAAGATGAAGCACAGCCAAAAATAAATAAATAAAGCTATTTTTTTTAATCGTGAGAATTTTATATTATGCTTGAATTTGTTAAATGCAAATGAGTTACATTAACATCACCAAGCTGCCACTAGAGAATAAATCAAGATTTATAGGACAAAATAAGCATTCTCGTATTTAAAAGAAGAATATCATCATCACTACTCAATGGTAGATGTAAGCTTCACTGTAGTTTTATCCCTCTTTTTATTTTAGTCTGTTGATTTGTGATGCAGATGTATTATTCTATCCGGTATTCTTTATTTTTATTTTATTTTGGCAGACTCTCAAGCCCTTCAGCCAAGGATTTAGCCACAGAGAAAACAGAGTTTAAGAATTAATCGTTCAGCATCAAAGTATTAGACAAGCTGTGCAATGTCTGCTTTGATAATTGAAAAGCTTCAAGAATAATATATTTTAGAGATAACCATGTGTTATACACTGGGTTTGGGTGACCTTATTTTAGAAAGCCGCCCTTGCTTAACTTTCAAATAAGAAAGTTCTACTGTATTATTTTGCATTCTTTGCCTTAGCTCAAATAAATTTAATAATTTGAATGAGGTTTTTCTTGCCTTTCAGTGTTGGTTATGTAAATAATCATCTTATAGACTGAATTATTTCCTTCTCATTCATTCATGCTTTCCATGATCACCTGTTGAATGCCTTCAATGTGAAATATTATTAGAAGTTATTTAAAATATTCAAAATGTGGACCATGATCTTTGCTCTCCAGATTTAGGGCACTGATAGAAACAATGCTACAAAAATAACCTCAGACAGTTAACAGATCATGAATTCACCATACATTTATTCTAGTCTCTCAAAACTACTAATTAGATACTAAGCAAAGGAGAATAATTTGATTTTACTGCCTCTCAACTTTTTCACCTTATATGTGAAAATAAGTTAACCTGTAGGCACAGCTCTAAGACAAGTTCTCAGTGGGTTCATGAGTTGTGCTTCCAGGTATGGATCACTTGGTCACAATTTCCTTATCTATAAAATGAGAAGACAAAACTGACCTTTCTCACCATAAATAGTCACAGCCCTAAAGCATGCTGTAACCACAGCAGAATAATTTGTTATGAACAACAGTAAGCCTTTTCTCAGGAGCTGCATCCAAGATAGCTAAACATACCTAGCTTCTATTTCAGGAGAAATATGAAGAGAGACCCTGAATTTTATTCTATAGCCATTACATAAAACCTTTAGATGGAAAATTATTCTTAAAATCAATTTTGTTCTATAATTTTGTCTATTCTATTCATAAATAAGGAATTCAAAAGATAGCTAATGAGAACTACCAGTGTGTGAGGTCTTTGTTAAGAAAATTTGGAAATCAATTTTTGATTCACTGATTGATAACCCACCCAGCTATCAACCATCATTAAAACATTGTAAATCAAGAATTTCTCAACCTTTGACACTTATGCCAAGATTTAATCTTGATGTTTCAAAATGGAATCTTTTTCATTAGATACCTTCCTGGGAATCTTCAGTACAAATAATTGTAAAAACCTTAGACCAGCCATAACTGTCCACAATTTATGACTTGTTAGTAATTCTTACTTAGTGATAGAATGGAAAATAAAATACCCATTTTGAAGATGTTTCTGCAGTCACTGTCAGATGGTTTGTTCTCTGGAGCCATCCTAATCTTCTGTTCTCCACGTAAAGCTCCTTCTTTTTGTCCATGTGGCAACAATCCTATTAGTGAGATAAATAGAAGTTCATCTCTCCATTGGACAATAACTCAGGATGACCTGAACAAAGTAACCTGGTCCTCAAAATTTTAAAAATGCTAAAAAGAAGTGATATTTCATTTTGAACATTTACACATACATACTGATACAGATTCTTGTGCCTGTACGCACACACATACACATACACACACATTTATTGCCCAAGTCAATTAGAGTACCTGGGGCTTTTCCATCTGGATGTATTCTGTTGTAACCCATTTATGCTACTTCCAGAAATATCAGTCTTCTCTTCAAAATTTAACTCCATGCTTTCAGTTTTCAGGAAATTTCCAAATGGTAGGATATCAAACACACCCTGAGGCCTTCTTCACTGAGCCATACTTTGTAAAATTCCCTCACTTTGTGTGCAGATGGAATCTGTGATTTGCTTTTAGCTCACAGAATATGGAGAAAAGGTAAAGATGTTTTTCAAATGTACTTAGATGCCAACTCATTTGATTTTAAGTTATGCAAAAGGGAGAATACTCTGTCTATGTGGACCTCATTTCATCAAATTTAATCCCTTAGAAAAGAATTTTGTCCCTCTCAACAATAGTATATTATAGACTTCAAAGTTGCCAAGAGACTAGACCTTAACTGTTCTCATTCAAAAACAAATATTAATCATGTGACAAGATAGAGGTTCCGCTATGATACAGAGGTCATCATATGGCAATATATGTCAAATCAGTGCATCATATATCTTGAATTTTCACACTATTATATCCCAATTGTATCTCAATAAAACTGAAAAACAATCAAAACCTTCCGCTTAGACATGAATGGCTCATATTTATGGAGAGATGTGAAAGAATGGAGGGAATGATGATATCCATCTCTTCATACCAGAAGATTCCTGCCCAGACAGAAACAAAGTATTCTTGCTTTCTCTAGCAGAATTATTAAAAGAGAAATCACTATCAAAACAAGGAAATATAATTTTCTATTTGTCTTAATCAGTGAAAAATGCATTATTTACCTGTTTATTGTTTATGGGTACATGCAAAGTCATATACATTTTATATACTACATCATTGTTATAAATTAGTAAGTTTTACAGATGGTATTGTTATGCTCAAAAGTGAAAGTGTTACTTGCTCAGTCATGTTCAACTCTTTGCAACCCTATGGACTGTAGCCTCTGTCCATGGAATTATCCAGGCAAAAACACTGAAGTGGGTTGACATTTCCTTCTCCAGGGGATCTTCCTGACCCAGGGATTGAACCCAGGTCTCTGCATTGCAGGCAGATTCTGTACCATCTGAGCCATCAGGGAAGCCCTGATGTTATTATATATGATATACCTATATGCTATGCCTATAAACATATTGAATATTATATTATTATAATGTGTCATAATATTGAATCCAAGAGCAAGCATCTCTCATTTTTTATATTTCTATTGCTCTTGGGAAGAAATGAAAAGGTCTATATTTAAGTTAATAATTATTGAAACTTATCATGACAGACTACTTGATTCACTTATTTGACACTTTGGTGGTGCTATCTCTAAATTAAATGTAGACCTATGCATATGTTGGAGAAGGCAATGGCACCCCACTCCAGTACTCTTGCCTGGAAAATCCCATGGACGGAGGAGCCTGGTAGGCTGCAGTCCATGGGGTCGCGAAGAGTCGGACATGACTGAGAGACTTCACTTTCACTTTTCCCTTTCATGCATTGGAGAAGGAAATGGCAACCCACTCCAGTGTTCTTGCCTGGAGAATCCCAGGGACGGGGAAGCCTGGTGGGCTTCCATCTATGGGGTCGCACAGAGTCGGGCACGACTGAAGCGACTTAGCAGCAGTAGCAGCATGCATGTTATACATTCATGATACTGATAATCTTGCTATGTCATGTAGATATTCTTGAGAAACCCAGATAAATCTCAAATTCATTATCACATTATTTTCACATGAGGCTTATACTTGGTTTGTGAAAATATTGCTTACATATTAAAAGATTTATTCAATGCTATCCTTGGGAGGTGACCATTTGTTACTGTACCTTTTAACAGGGAAGGAAACAAAAGAATGTGGAAATACTCTGACTGCAATGTATTTACACAGCTAGCAAGTAATGATAGATGGTTTTCTTAACATAGCCACCCATACTTTACACTGCATCTGAACTTACCTGGACCATCACTATTTTTAAAATATGACTTAAAATCTATACAAGAGTTTTATATAAAATAAAATGCATTTTCTAATTGTTATATATGATTATCAGTCATCTATCCATGTATCTATTTTTTAAGACTTTATCAATCTATCTTTGAGCAATTTATTTCCTACCTATATTAATACTACTTATAAAGATAGAGGTCTACTTTCATAACTATTGATTTTAAGTAATTTGTTTTTCATATCTCATGCTAAAAGTGAAAAAGTCAAATTCTCCTAATCAATCTAGTCTTTCTTAATATTGGTCTCAATGTATGGAAGGAAAGCATACTTGATTACTTGTGATGCATCTCAGTTCAGTTCAACCGCTCAGTCATGTCCGACTCTTTGCAACCCCATGAATCTCAGCACACCAGGCCTCCCTGTCCAGCACCAACTCCCAGAGCTTACTCAAACCCATGTCCATTGAGTCGGTGATCCCATCCAACCATCTCATCCTCTGTCATCTCCTTCCGCTCCTGCCTTCAATCCTTCCCAGCATCAAGGTCTTTTCCAAAGAGTCAGCTCTTTGCATCATGTGGCCAAAGTATTAGAGTTTCAGAGGAATTAGGAATGACTGACTCTCTGAGGCATTATTCAGTTCATCATATTTACTTTATTTTCCACCATCTGGGTGAGAAGAACTCATTCTGAAAACTTTCAACTGGAAAACTTCAACATGTCTCTCAATGTATCGTCATCTTTGATAGTTACTGGAAATATTTCACATTTGGTCACTTATCTTTTAGTTTATTAATGGATTCAGAATAATTTATTGAACACCTATTACATGTCAGGTTCTGAACTTATGTGCCAGAGACAAAATGGTGAACCAAACAAGCATTGTTTTTCACTCAATGATTATTTCTTCAGTCCTCCCTTCTGTCAGCCACTGCTGTAGTTCATGGCAACACATACGTGATCAAGGGAATTAAGGTTCCTTTTTCATTTTGTTATGGTGTGGTGGTGAATTAGATAAAAGGAAAACCAAGAAATTTTTCATAGAGTGACATCTTCTTTGCAAATAGCTAATGAGCTGTGGCAGATATATATTATTTAATCATTGCTTAATGCATTAGCAGGGAGTTCTTCTCTGAGCAAGTGACATTCAAGCTAAGAAACAGATAACATTAATGACCCAGCCATGCAAATATCATGTTTCATAAAGAGGAAATAGCTATTGCAAAACCCTCCAGGGAAAAAACTTTGCCCTTTTCCTTCTAAGCACCAAAGAATATGAAATATAATGTCATTTTAAGTAACACAGTATGTCTAATGAGTGAGATCAGAGTGAGATCAGATCAGAGGGAGCACCCAGACCTGCTTGGAGAGCCAGCCAGTCCCTCTCACCTGGACTCACTTTGGTGCACTGTTCTCTCTAACTTCCCCTTCTTCACTCTTTTTTGCTGTGTCTAGGCTGTTATCTTCCTCCTTGGCCATTATTTTATGACTATGTTATTAACAAGTACTGCTCACCACACGGCAGGACAATAAATCAAAAGACAAAGTGTTGGGGCAAGAAGTAGTGACTTTATTCAGAAAGCCAGCAGACCAGACGATGGTGGACTGTGTCCCCAAAAAAACCCCAAACCTTCCCTTAGTTAGAATTCAAGCTTCTTTTATACTAGAAGGGGAGAGAATGTGACTGATTGTTGCAAACTTCTTGGTGTCAAAATCCTTTCTTCTTGCAGCTGTTCATGTATACCAGATGTTCCTATTAAAGCCCAATAAGATAAATGTTATTCTCTATTCTGCAGCTTTTTATCTATATATGAGTGGAAGAGTGTTATACCTTTAAAGGTCAGTGCCTTGGGAAAGGGCTATCATGTATATTTCAGGCTATACACCGCATTCTTTCACAAAGATGCAGAGCCAGCAGGACTCAGCACAGGTAACAAAGCACACGGGTTAGAGCTAAAGGGACAGATCCAGTATGGAGTCAGGCTTGTTTTGTCTGTTATACTATGATCCCTGCTTTATCATTATCAATATAGATCACTAACTTCCCAATTCCTTTAATGAGCCAGTTCCCTATCCCTATGCTATGTGTTGAAATTGTGTCCCCCAAATTCATGCACTGGAGTCTTAACCTCCTGGATTTCAGAATGACTTTATTTGGAAATAAGTTTGTAACAGATAGAATTAGTTAAGATGAGGTCTTTAGTTTGGGCCTTAATCCAATATGACTCTGTCCTTATAAGAATGGGAAATTTGGACACAGACATATGTATATAGAGAGAGAACTCAATTTGGAGAGAGAGAAAGAGAGGCATAGAAGAAAGGCTGTATGAAGATAGAAAAATCACTGATGATGTTTCACATACTGAGAACTGGAAAAATCATTCTGGCTTATACATGAGTTAACTTGAATTTTGTGCTAACTAAAACAGCCTGTTTTCAGCCTATCAAAGATATATTGTACATCTGATTTAATTATTGAAGAAAAGTGTACACTGACCAGAAGTAAATAATATTCATGTTGAAAATAAAGATTAAAAGCCTTCCTTCCTGAGATGCCAATGCTGTTCCTCCTTTGATGATAAGATTCTCTTGCCAGATGCCAAGACCATACTCTGTATCTACTGATCTGTTTTTTTTTCCCCAAACCTTGAAGGAATTCATCTTTGACTCATTTGATGTTCTTTGCTCTGACAAGACATAAAACTGTACTGAACATCATGCTTATCCCAAGCAGTTCCTCAGCTTTATCTGAAAGGCTGCCTTCTGGACAATAGTACACAGTTTGATTCAAATAAAATTATTTTCTATTCCTAGAATAGATTGTTTATTGATTTTTTTCCTGCCAATATCTGGTAATATTTCAGGCCACAATTTTTGGTCAATATTTTTTTTTGATTGAAGTATAGTTGATTTACAATATTGTGCTCATTCTGCTGTGTAGCAAAGTGATTTCATTACACATATATTATATTACTTTTTAAATATTCTTTCCATTATAGTTTATCACAGGATATTGAATATAATTCCCTGTGACATAAGTAGGAACTCATTGTCTATCCATTCCATATATAATTGTTTGCATCTGTTATTCCCAAACTGTTCATCCATCTCTCATGATTCACTCCTCCCCTTTGTCAATCATTAGTTTGTTTTCTATGTCAATGATTCTTTTCTCTTTCATAAATAGCTTCATTTGTATCATATTTTAGAATTCACATACAAGTGATGCCATATGAATTGTTCATTGATTATTTTCTTTGATGGTCCCATTTATAATCCATGAAACACCTGAGGCTACAAGAAGCTTGGATAGATATCTGGTACAGATCATGGCCCTGTGATACCTTGACTTTTTTTTTCTTTTAAAAATCTTTTTTATTTTTATTGGTGTATAGCCAGCTAACAATGTTTCAAGAGTTTCAGATGAACCACAAAGTGACTCAGCCATATACATATACATGCATTCATTCTCCCCCACTCTCCTCCCACACAGACTGCCACATAACATTGAAGAGAGTTCCATGTGCTATACAGTAGGTTCTTATTTGTTATTCACTTTAAATATAGAAGTGTTTACATGTCCACCCCAAACTACACAATTATCTCTTCCCCTCTTCTTTCCCCTACCAACCATAAGTTTGTTCTCCAGGTCTGTGAGTCTGTTTCTGCTTTGTAATTAAGTTCATTTGTATCATTTCTTTTTAGATTCCACATATTAAGGATATCATATGATTATTTTCCTTCTCTGACTTACTTAACTCAGTATGACAATCTCTAGGTCCATCAATGTTGCTGCAAATGGCATCATTTCATTGTTTTTAATGGCTGAGTAATATTTCATTGTGTGTGTGTGTGTGTGTGTGTGTGTGTGTGTTTGTATGCCACATCTTCTTTATCCATTCCTCTGTCAATGGATATTTGGTTTGCTTCCATGTCTTGGCTATTGTACATTTAGGTCTTCTGCCCACTTGTTGATTGGGTTGTTCTGCTTATGTTTTCCTCTAGGAGTTTTATAAAGTCTGGTCTCACATTTAGGTCTTTAATCCACTTTGAGCCTTTTTTTTTTTTTTTTGGTATTAGGTGTTAAAGAATGATCTAATTTCATTGTTTTATATGTAGCTGTTCAGCTTTCCCAGCAACATTTGTTTAAGAGACTGTCTTTCCAACATTGTTTATTCTTTCCCTCTTTGAAATAGATTAATTCCTAGATATTTTTGGTTTATTCCTAGATATTTTAGGTTTATTCTTAGATACTTTAGTTGACCATAGGTGCATGGGTTTACTTCTCAGTTTTCTATCCTCTTCCATTGAGTTGTATTTCTATTTTTATGCCAGTACCATATCATTTTGATGAATGCAGCTTTGTATTATAGTCTGAAGTGAGGGAGCCTAATTCCTCCAGCCCTGTTTTTCTTTCTCAAGATTGCTTTGGGTATTTGAGGTCTTTTTTTTCTCCATACAAATTTTAAGATGTTTTGTTTTTGTTCTGTGAAAAATGTTATTGGTAATTTGATAAAAATTGCATTGAATTTATAGACTGCCATGGGTGGTATAGCCATTTTGACAATATTGATTCTTCCAATTTATGAACACAGTATATCTTTCCATCTGTTTGTTTCCTCTTTGATTTCTTTCATCAATGTCTTATAGTTTTTAGAGTACAGGTTTTTTTGTCTCCTTAGGTAGGTCTATTCCCATATATTTTATTCTTTTTGCTGTGATTGTAAATGAATAGCTTCTTTAATTTCTCTTTCTGATCTTTCATTATTAGTGTATAGAAATGCAAGATTTCTGTGAATTAATTTTATAACCTGTGAATTTATCAATTTTTTCTTGATGAGTTCTAGTACTTTCCTGATAGTATCTTTAAGATTGTCTATGTATAATATATGTCACCTGCAAACAGTGGCAGTTAAATTCTTCTTTTCCAATTTGGATTTCCTTTACTTCTTTTTCTTCTTTGATTGCTATAGCTAGGGCTTCCAAAACTATGCTGAGCAAAAGTGGAAAAGTGAAAGTGAAGTCACTCAGTCGTGTCCGACTCTTTGTGACTCCATGGACTGTAGCCTATCAGGCTCCTCAGTCCATGGAATTTTCCAGACAAGAGTACTGGAGAAGGCTGCCATTTCCTTCTCCAGGGGATCTTCCCAAGCCAGGGATTGAACCCAGGTCTCCTGCATTGCAGGCAGACACTTTACCATGTAGCCACCAGGGAAAGGAAATTTGGATTTCCTTTACTTCTTTTTCTTCTCTGATTGCTATAGCTAGGGCTTCCTAAACTATGTTGAGCAAAAGTGGCAAGAGCGGACTTTTTTGTGTTGTTCCTGACCTTAGAGGAAATGCTTTAAGCTTTCCACCATTGACTGTGATGTTGGCTGTAGATTTTGAACTTGTATCATCCAGAACCATGAGATACATTCTGCTGGCCTCAGCTACTCGGTTTGTGTGTCTCACTTGTTACAGCAGCCCTAAGACTCTACTAAACCATGGACCATCCATCCATCACCCACATCTCCATAACCTTGACCTTGTTAAATTTAGAATCCTAGTGCTATTTGAAATCTGAACTTTGAAATTTCTGGCTACAAGTTCTCATGATTCCAGAATTTTGCTTGTCTACTCCCCCAACCCCCTGAACATTTCCTTTGACCAGACTTTACCTCTCTACATATTTCCATTGACTTCTTTCCAAGGTTCACTTCCTTCTCAATATAGTCAATTGCTCATAACGGTACATTTTAACTATGCCCTTTCTAATAGCTTCATTCTTTTCATTCATGTTCTTTTGCTTTCTTTAACACACTGTCATCCTGAATTAATTCCAATTTTTGTTCCTAGTGCTCCTTTCTTTAACTGCTGAGTAGAATAGTGAGGAAAAACTACTTAAGCCTGGAGAGTTTTTGTTTATATTACTTTTTAGGCAAAGTGAACATACAATGAAAAGTATAAATTTTGTGCATATAATTTGCTAAGATTTGACAAGTGAGTTCACCCATGTAGTTCATATCCCTATCGACACACACATATATTTAAAAACTCAAATATCACATATTAATGCGTGGAATCTAGAAGAACCCTACAGATAAACATAATTCCAGGGCAGTAATAAAAGCACAAACTTAAAGAACAGACTTCTGAGCACAGTAGAGGAAAGAGAGGATGAGATAAATTGAGAGAGTAGCCTTGACATATATAAAATAGATCACTAATGTATTGCATGGAGAGCTCAGTTCAGTGCTCTGTGATGACCAGATGGGTGGGATGCGGGCAGTGGAAGGGAGGTTCAAGGGTAAGGGAGTATATGTACACATATAGCTGACTCACTTCTTGTACAGAAGAAACTAGCACAACATTGTAAAGAAACTGTACCCACCCACCCCACCCAGACCCTCCCCCTCCCCCCCCCAAAAAAAAAACCCACAAAATATTTCCTTTGTCATAATTCTTTTTCAACAATCACAACCTGGTCACTCTGAGACCACCAGATATTGTTCTTTCGTGTCTAGCATTTTCTTTTCCCACAAAAATAGAGAAATGAGTCATTCTTGTGCGTAAATCAGTAACTGCATTCTTTCTTGCAGAGTACTAGTCATTTGTAGAAATATAAGACAGTTTGATGCACAATTTGTGTTGTCTTCAGGTTTGACTATGATGAACAAAGCTTCTATGACCATTCTGTGCATATAAACCTTTGCGTGGACTTATGTTTTTATCGCTTTTGAGTAAATTAATGAGTACAATTGTTGTGTGGTATAGCAAGTATATTTTTAACTTTATAAGAAATATCGACATATTTTCTAAAGAGATCTTAGCATTTTACATTACTATTAATAATAGACAAAAGTTAGAGTTGCTTCACATACTTGCAAATTTTTTGTGTTTTCAGTATTTATAATTTTAGGTACCTTTGGGAGTATACAATGTGTGTCTCACAAGGGTTTTAATTCATAAATCCGAATATTATCCTCAGTAACTGTGTCAACCTGCCTGGAAAACACTGTGATTTTTGTTAACGTGCCATTTTACTAATGTCAAAGTAGCACATACTTCTGGCTACCTCCCACATAATTCATCTGACACATACTGGCTATAAAGAACTGGAAGACATGCAGCCACAAGAAAATAATGAAGTGATAAAAATTGTGAAAAACCCCTCACCAAATGCCCTGTTACTCCAGCTGAAATAATTAGCTACAAACAAGTTTTCTTCATCTATGTTATTTTAATTGAAGAGGTATTCTTCTTAAGGCAAACTCTTGGACCATGATGTATGTCTTGATAGTTCCTATATAGAGATACATTATTTTAAATTGTTGTATATATGTAACATATGTAGTACAATATCTATACATATATATGCAGTTACTGTTTTAAGCATAATTTGTATTTTATTAGAAACAAATATTCTTTACTATTATGGAAAATGTCAGATAGAGATGATAACCATAAAACAAGCACTGAGGCAAAGAGATTGTGTGTGTGTGTATGTATTGGTGTTTAAATAATTAGTATGCCCATTCTTGATCAAGTGACTGGAGAAAAAAGATCACATATAAATGATCTTTTGTATATATATACGTGTATGTATATATATGGGTATAATTGTTTCACAATATTATGTTAGTTTTTGCTGTACCATGAAGAGAATCCCCTCCTCTTGAACCTTCCACCCAACCCACCATCCTACTTCTATAGGTCATCACAGAGCACCAAGGTGAGCTCCCTCTGCTATACAGCAGCTTAACTTATATTACCTCTATAGAATAAAAAGATGTTTAAATAATTTGTAAATAACCCAAACATTTTCAGTAACATTTGCTTGGAAATATCTTATTGGCTGTCAGGACATATTATTTAACATATTTCAAAATATTTGTGTATACATGCAATACATTGGCAGTGTCTCTATAGCAAGGATGAATTGATGACTTTTTATTTAAGTCTTTTTGTTTGCTTGGGTTTTATTATTCCTAATGACTGCCTAATAGTAGATAGACGTTTCATGCAGTTGATCCAATTAACAAAATAGCAAAGTGGTTACAACAGCCAGTGGTTTTTTGAATTTTCTTTCTTTGCAGAGAATTGAACTCAATAAACAAATTAGATTAACTTTACCATAGTATTATCAGATATTTGACTCTCAGTTACTATTTTAGCTCTTTCTTTCATCTCCTTCCCAATCATAATTTATAAAACAGTAGATTTGCTAAAATCGTTTTGGCGCTAGAATTTGGCAACAGAAGTAACTTTAGTGTGATTGGATTTCCTTTATAGCTCTTATATAATTTTTTAAAGTTAGTTTTCATATTCCATTATTATATTTTAAAGAAGAAAAAAATGAGTAAATTATGTATGCACTTATGTGAGATAGCTAAAAATAAGTTTTTTCTATTTTTGTGTATTTTGGTAAGTAAGGTCTATTTTTGTATTTTCCAAAATAAAGAAGGAATTTAAAAATAAATTAAATAAAATAGAAATATGTGCTATTTGTTGAACAATTGATATTGACTTCCACCAGTATTGCTCAGATGAAGTTTTAGGAGCTGCTAAGATCAAGGTTTATGCTCCTCCTCATATGAAAGATGGAATAAGGCATCTACTGTCTGAAGTTTCATTTCTTAAGATCTTTAAATAAAGTCTTGTTTTGAATTTTCTTCGGGATATTTATTATACATCAGCAAGTTAATTGCTGATTATAACGTCTATTCTCTTATGGTTAACATGCTGTCTTAAATTTGGAGTGCATGCGTGCTCAGTAGCGTCCAACTCTTTGAGACCCCATGAACTGAAGCACGCCAGGTTCCTCTGTCCCTGGGACTTTTCCCAGCAAGGATACTTGAGTGGGTAGCAAGTTCCTCCTTCAAGAGATCTTCCTGACCCAGTGAGAGAACCCATATCATCTGTATCTCCTGCACTGACAGGTGGATTCTTTAACACTGAGTCACCTGAAAATTCCAAATTTCCTATCTCAGGCAATTCTTTGGCTGTATTAAGAGGTGTTTTTTGCTCTAATCATTATCTCGGGGCCATTGCTGAATTCTTGAGCTCCTAGGACAGGTGTTTCAATGAGTAGACTTAATTTACATGCAAAATTTCCATGTGAATTTAATGAGAGTTTTGTGATAATTTAATGATTGTTTTTTGCCTTTGCTTTCTTGTCTATCTACCATCTACCTAACTACCTATTGATTTATCTGCCTTATTCCCAGCAGAACTGTTTCCTGAGAATTTAATGCCAATATTAATAGTGAATCTTTTGGAAGAGTACCAAGAAAAACTATGTGATATGAAAACAAGTTTCCTTGTAGACATTTTAATGGATAGCTGAAAATGTATAAAGTCCATTATTATAAACTAGCTACAGCAGAATATCACTGGACTTGGAGATTTTTATAAATTGTTATACATTGGGGGGTGGCTTGTGTTTTTTTGGAAAAATAGCTCTAAGGAAAGTTCATATTCCATCGGCTCTGTGTTTTTTTACTCTCCTTCAGGGAGAAAAAATGCATTTATTTGAACACGTTAACCTAAGAACATTAATTGGGTCACCTTACTAAGTGACATATTTATCAAGGAATGTAAAAACAAGTCTGCACTGCATGAAGACAAAAACATTTATCTTTTCCATGGAACTGGTTGAGGTGTAAACTTTGATGTATTTTTATCTGTATATGGATATTAACTGCAACACAGATGCCAAGCAAGAGTTTTTAGTAAAAAAAAAAAAAAAAAAAGTCTTACTGACATGCAGATATATGATCAAATACTATTTTTGTTCCACTTCCTCATTGTATTTCCATTTTCTCTCAGTAAATAGTTTTAACGAGATTTATTCAATGATCAGTAATTTCCAGACTAGAAAGACATACAAAATACAATCTTGCTGTCAACTTCAAAGGAATTCTGTGCTTATAATAAAAATAAAAAAGTGTCATTATTCAAGGATTCTCTGTTTTTTTTTTGAGAACTACTTTATCGCATTGAATTTACTTAAGTTTAAAATGAATAGAGCAGGAAAAACTAGGTGGTGTCATCTTCTTAACAGAGAGTGTAACAAAGTACAATAATCAATTATTAAAACCAGGCAAACCAAGCATCAGGCTGAAAGTATTAGATTTTCCATTTTGTACACATTCTAAATACAGGTAATTATTCTTAAATGACTAACTCTATGTTCCTTAAACAGTAAATAAAGTATGAAGCATATATTGAAAATGGGATTCCCAGGCAGCTCAGTGGTTAAAAAATCTGCCTGCCAACGCAGTAAAGGTGGATTTGACCCTGGGTCAGGAAGATCCTCTGTAGGAGGAAATGGCAACCCACTCCAGTATTCTTACTTGAAGAATTCCATAGAGAGAAGAGCCTTGAGGGCTGTAGTCCATGGGGTTGCAAAGAGTCAGACATGACTGAGCACACATGCACATATATTGAATATAGATCTTCATAAGAAATACAAGCTATTTATAGAATGATTGCCAGACTTTTATCCAAATTTTTTGAACAATTTTCATTCTTAAAAATGTGAAGATGTTTATATTGATTATTAAATAATACCATTAGAAAAATTAAGTAAAAACTTTCTCTAAAGTTCTGAGTGCATTGGCTGTTTAGTTGTTAAGTCATGTCCCCAAGGACTATAGCCCACCAGGTTCATCTGTCCATGATATTTTCCAGATTTCACAGACAATAATACTGGAGTGGTTTGCTTTTGCTTTCTCCTGGGGATCTTTCTTACCCAGGGATCCAAACTGCATCTCCTGCAGTGACTGGTGGATTCTTTACTGCTAAGCCACAGGGAGGCCTTCTTGACTTATAGACTCTAATTTTTTTTTATTTTTTTGCTTTCATACTAAACAGAATAAAATTATAATGTAATTGTAGGGATCATTCTTTCATATTTTAATGTCTATATAATTAAAACACTTTTATAATTGGTGACATCCTGGAATGCAAAGTCAAGAGGGCCTTAGGAAGCATCACTACAAACAAAGCTAGATGAGGTGATGGAATTCCAGGTGAGCTATTTCAAATCCTAAAAGATGATGCTGTGAAAGTGCTGCACTCACTATGTCAGCAAATTTGGAGAACTCAGCAGTGGCCACAGGACTGGAAAACGTCAGTTTTCATTCCAATTCCAAAGAAATGCAATGTCAAAGAATGTTCAAACTACCACACAATTGCACTCATCTCATACACTAGCAAAGTGATGCTCACAATTCTCCAAGTCAGGCTTCAACAGTACATGAACCAAAAAATTCCAGATGCTCAATCTGGATTTAGAAAAGGCAGAGGAACCAGAGATCAAATTAACAACATCCGTTGGATCATTTAAAAAGCAAGAGAGTTCCAGAAAAACATCTATTTCTGTTTTATTGACTATACCAAAGCCTTTGACTGTGTATATCACAACAAACTGGAAAATTTTTAAACAGATGGAAATACCAGACCACCTTACCTGCCTCCTGAGAAATTTGTATGCAGGTCAAGAAGCAACAGTTGGAACTGGATGTGGAACAACAGACAAGATCCAAATTGGGAAAGGAGTATATCAAGGCTGTATATTGTCACTCTGCTTATTTAACTGTTATGTAGAATACATCACATGAATTGCTGGGCTAGGTGAAGCACAAGCTGGAATCAAGATTGCTGGGAGAAACGTCAATAACATCAGATATGCAGATGACACCACCCTTATGGCAGAAAGTGAAGAAGAACTAAAGAGACTGTATGAAAGTGAAAGGAGAGTGAAAAAGCTGGCTTAAAACTCAACATTCAGAAAAATTAGATCATGATGTCTGGTCCCATCACTTCATGGCCAATAGATGGCGAAACAATGGAAACAGGGACAGACTTTGTATTTTTTGGCTCCAAAATCACTGCAGGTGACTGCAGCCATGAAATTAAAAGACATTTGCCCTTGGAAGAAAAGCTGTGACCAACCTAGACCGCATACTAAAATGCAGAGACATTACTTTGCCAACAAAGGTCCGTCTAGTCAAGGGTATGGTTTTTCCAGTAGTCATGTATGGATGTGAGTGTTGGACTTTAAAGAAAGCTGAGTGCTAAAGAATTATGCTTTTGAACTGTGGTGTTGGAGAAGACTCGAGAGTCCCTTGAATTCCAAGGAGATCCAACCAGTCAATCCTAAAGAAAGTCAGTTCTGAATATTCATTGGAAGGACTGATGCTGAAGCTGAAACTCCAATACTTTGGCCACCTGGTGGGAAGAACTGACCCTTTGGAAAAGACCCTGATGCTGGGAAAGATTGAGGGTGGGCGGGGAAGGGGACAACAGAGGATGAGATGGTTGGATGGCAACAGTGACTCGATGGACATGAGTTTGAGTAAACTCCAGGGCTTGGTGATGGACAGGGAAGGCTGACATTCTGCAGTCTATGGGGTGGCAAAATGTCAGACACAACTAAGCAACTGAATTAAACTGACACCAAAATTTCTTTGCATAATTTTTAAAATCTTTTTCTACAAACTTCACAAAATAATGATTCCTTTTGGAAGCAATAGCATTTTGTTTTAATTAAAAATGATTAACATGGTATAAACTAATTATAAGAAAGAGAAATTTATCTTTCCTACATCATTAAAACCTATGTTCGATAGTTTGATTTTTCTTGTCTTAAAATATTTCTGAAATATACTGTAAATATCTTTGATTTTTATAAAATAATTGTGCTTCTTGTTCTACAGAGCATTTTGCTTATTGTAATACAGACAGAAATCATCCATTTTCCATTTTAAGTGGAAAGATAATTAGATTATGGAAACTGTGAATCATGCTACATAGTACTTACACAAAAACTTCTTTAAGAGACTACTTGCCTGAAAATGGCATCAGATTTATCAATTAAAAATATAGTTTTAATGTTTTTCTAGCTCTGTCACATGCTGGCCTAAATGAGTTCCAAAATAGGTAGCATAATATTATTTATAATAAAATTTACACTCATTTCAAGAAAAGTATGACTCTATAAGTGGCATCTTATACAGATATATGGAATAACTATAATTATTTATGATAATAATTTTCGAATTAATTTCTTTTGGTAGTATCCGAAATAGACACATATTTCTATGTATTTAATTCATAGATACAAAATTCTGCAGATAACCTGAAGGAAGTTTGACAGAAACCTACAAACATAGATTATATTTTATTATATAAAACTACTTATAACTTTGAAAAGATGATCTAGAATGAATTCACTCATAAAGTAGTCTATATTTCAAATATATATATTTATTCTATAGTTCAAAGTTCATTGCATATTTATCTAAAAAGTTAAAAAATGTATAAAAATATTTTATCTTATATATAATCCATTGTAGGTTATTAAAAATTTGATAAATATTTAAATAATTAAATTATGAATCAAGTATTGAATTTTCTGTTGGCCTTCTGACAATACTAGTAAAGGTATATCTCTTTTCATTTCATTGAACTGAAAAGTTTCATTGAACTTTCATTACCTGATCATAAATTATTTAATTTCACCTCAAATGTTTGAGGACCTAATCAATTTCTCAATGGCCTCTTTTATTCATTCTGGTTATAAATGAGTCTCTTTTGAAGAATTTATCATACAATAACTCTTACTGAGTTTCTCTTCATCATTTTATTGACCATGTTCCAAGTAGTCAATGGCTTTTCACATGACTTGGGCATTTGTCTAACTTTCTTTGACTTATGAAAGCTCAGTTATATAACTGTGCACATCTATATCTTCTGACCTCTTCATTATACCATTAAGCAGAAAGATTAATGATTGGCTTAACTAGTTCACAGCTACATAGTGACAGATCTAATACAACTAAGGAATATTTACATGCAAATAAAAGATGTATTAAAATCAGAAAATATGTGTGTATTTGTTTAATATGGCTTCCATAAGAAGATGCTGAACAGTCTGTGTGCCTTAAACAATAGAAATCTATGTTCTCATATTTCTGGAGACTAGAAATTCAAGACAAAGATTCCTTAAAATGATAAACATAAAGATATCATAGGACACAACAATCCCACTCCTGGGCATATACCCAGGGAAAATCATGTTTTCAAAGGATACGTGCACCCTGATGTTCTTTGAAATAGTATTTACAATAGCCGAGACAGGGGAGCAACCAAAATGTCCATTGACAGATGAGTGTATAAAGATGTGGTATATATACATATATGTATATGCATATATATATAATGGGTTATTAGTCATAAAATGATGAATTAATGCCACTCACAGCAACATGGATGGCCCTGGAGATTATTACACTAAGTGAAGTAAGTCAGACAAAGAGTAAAAAATATTATATGTTGTTGCTTGTCTGTGGGCTGTAAAAAGTGATGCAAATGCACTTATTTACAAAACAGAAACATAAACAAAGTGAAGGAAGGTTTGGCTTCTTCTGAATCTTTCTCCTTGGCTTATAGATGGTCACCTCCTCACTGCCTCCTCACATGGTAACCCATCTTTGCACACACGCTGCTGGTATCTCTTTCTCTTCTCATAAGGACATCAGTTACATTGGATTATGGAACAACTCTAATGGCTTTATTTTAACGTACTTAACCTCTTTAAAGACATCATCTCCAAATACAGTTGCATCCTAAGATACTGAGGGTTAAGACTTCAACATATGAATTTGAGGGGATACAATTCAGTCCATAACAATGCATAATTCCATTATTATGAATTATTATTTTGATTGTTATACATATTTTATTATTCAACACATCTGTTTTGTCTCTTTTGTTACTAGAACTGGACTGTCATTACTAGCAGTAGCACTAGTGAAAATAACAGAGAGAAATCCAATAGGATAGACCAGATTCAGTGTATGAAACTCAAAGTCCCAATAGCATTCAAGATAAATGTATAAATTCACCTCCTTGAAGCATTTGTATTTTCTTCCAGACTTCTCTTAAGTTATTATAAAATATTTTCTTCATTCCTCTCTTTCTCTTAACTATCACATCAGATTCATCAGCAAGTCCTATCAGTACTAACTTTGAAATAAGTCCAAAAGCATTCCATATCACATTTCCTCCATAGTATTCAACATAATTTAGGGACCAAGCTATAATTATCCCTAAATTAGATTATTTCAATTTCCTAATCTCCCTAATTCCATAGTATTGATTACTCAATGAAATCTGGAAAGAGAAGCCAAAATAGTATATTATTACATACAAGATGAATATATTCTAGACATCTGCTGTACACCATGGTGCCTAAAATTTACAGTACTATACTGTACACTTAGAAATCTTGTTAAGAGAGTAGAGCTCATATTAAGTGTTTTTAATATATGAAAAAAGCGAAAAAAAATCACAGCCATAAACCAAAGAAGACAATTTGTATAATCACATCAATTATTTAGAAAAAAATTTAAAAAATCAAAACAAACACACATTCTTGATAAAAACCCTCCATAAAATAGAAACAGAATGGAACTTTCTCAACTTGATAAAGAACATCTACAAAACATCTACAGCCTACGTTCAACTTAAAAGTGAGAAAGTAGAGTTTTCCCCTTAAGATGAGGACTAAGGCAAAGTCGTCTGCCTTCTCGTTACTCCTATTAGACCTCAAACACAACTCTTAGCTGTACAATAAGGCAAGAAAAAGATATAAACATTTATTGATCAGAAATAAATAAATTTTTCTTTCTTTTGGAAGATGATACAATTTTCTATGAAAAATTAACATTGGTAGCTAAATCATTAAAAAATCAACATCTTTAAAAAAAACTTCTGGAAATAATGCACAATTATGGCAAGTTTACAGGCAACAAGTTTCACATGGAATAGTTAATTACTTTTTAATATGTAAAATGTCATGCACAAAGCTATAAAACTCCAAGAATAAAACATAGAAGAAAAACTAGGTAACCTTCTTTCAGCGTGGTGATAATATTTAAGACTGTTATTGCTCAGTTGCTATTGGCTTCAGTTTGCTCATGTCCAGCTCTTTGAGACCCCATTAACTATATCACTCCAGGCTTCCCTGTCCTTCACCATCACACAGAGCTTGCTCAAACTCATGTCCATTGAGTTGGTGATGCAAACCAACTGTCTCATTCTCTGTTATCCCCTTCTCCTCCTGCCTTCAATCTTTCCCAGATCAAGGTTTTTTCCAATGAGTCGGCTCTTCACATCAGGTGGCCAAAGTATTGGAACTTCAGCTTCAGCATCAGTCCCTCCAAGGAATACTCAGGATTGATTTCCTTTAGGATTGACTGGTTTGATCTTCTTGAGTCCAATGGATTCTCAAGAGTCTTCCCCAACACCATAGTTAAAAAGTATCAATATTTAAGATAAAAATGCCGAAAACATAATTCATGAAAGAAAAGGGATTGATGTTGAATTTCACTGAAGTTAAAATTTCTGCTTGGTGAAAGTTTCTCATAGGAGAATGAAAGGCAAGACACAGAATCGGAGAAACATTTGCAAACCACATCTGATAAAAGGATTGTATTCAAACTATATAAAAACTGTTGAAACTCAACAATAAGATCAAACAACTCAGTTACTAAATGAACAAAAGAAAATAAGCATAAGAAAATATGTTCCACATCATATGTTATTAAAGAATTGTAAATGCAAACAATGATCGTATACTACAGCAGGTCTATTAGAATGGCTAGAATTCCAAACACTGACCACACAACCCCTGGAGAGGATGTGGAGCAAGAGAAACTCTCTCATTGTTGGGGGAAATGAAGAATGGCACAGCCACTGTGGAACACAGATTGGCAGTTTCTTTTAAAACTAAATATAGTCCTACGTATGACCAAGCGTTACACTCCTCCCTGTTTACACAAATGAACTAAAATTTGGGTTAACCCAAAAACTTACACATGAATATTTGCAGCATCTTTACTCATAATTTCTAATACTTGGAATTATCCAAGATGTCTTTCAGGTGGTGAATGAATAATGAACTATCCAGACAGTTGAATATTATTCAGCATTGACCTATCAAGTTATAAAAACACATGGATGATGCTTAAATACATATTGCCAACTGAAATAATTCAATTTGGAAAGGCTATGTACTCTATGATACCAACTATATGACATTGTAAAAAAGGCAAAATTAATGAGACAATAAAGCAGCCATTGGCCAGGAGTTCAAGGAGAGAGAGAGAAAGATGAGTTAGTGGAACAGAAGGGACTTTTAGGGCAGCAAGACTATTCCATAGGACATTGCAATGGTAGATATATGCTACATATTTGTCCAAAAAAGAGAAAAAAAACCCACAAATCTGGAATGTACAACACAAGATTGACTCCTAATGAAGCTATGCACTTCAGTTAATAATAATGCATCAGTATTGCCTCATTAATTGTAATAAGTTTACCACACTAATGCAAGATATTAAGAAGCAACTGTGTGAGGGAGCAGAGGGAGTATATGGGAAGTCTCTGCACATTCCACTATTCTTTTTCCTGTAAACCTAAAAATGATCAAAAATGCAGAATCTATTAAATTATATTAAACTATATTTTTAAAATAGTATATTCAGAAAAATGAATATAATAAAAAGCTTATATAATTGGAAGTAAATCAGACAACTGCCAAGAGATAAACAAAGCAGACTGATTACCATAGTAGTTTATTGAATGAAAGGTTTCCCTGACAGCTAAGACAGCAAAGA
Source organism: Okapia johnstoni (assembly GCA_024291935.2). Taxonomy (NCBI): domain Eukaryota; kingdom Metazoa; phylum Chordata; class Mammalia; order Artiodactyla; family Giraffidae; genus Okapia; species Okapia johnstoni. The sequence continues at coordinate 31,626,794 of CM044310.1, forward strand.
ATCTGAAATACAGGAGATTCAGGTTCGATTCCTAGGTGGGGAAGATCCCATGGAGAAGGGAATGTCTACCAACTCCAGCATTCTTGCCTGGAGAATTCCATGGACAGAGGAGCCTGGGGTCAGTGCATGGGATCACAGAGAGTCAGACACGACTGAGCGATCAAAATTTTCACATTTGTTTTTTTTTTTTTTTTTTTTGGAATGAAAAAAAAGCAAAGACAGAATAAGAATAATGGAGAGCATTACCCAAGTCTGGAGGCTCCCAGGTGGCACTAGTGGTAAAGAACCTGCCTGCCAATGCAAGAGATGCGAGAGACACGGGTTTGACCCCAGGGTCAGGAAGATCTCCTAGAGTAGGAAAGGGCAACCAACTCCAGCATTCTTGCCTGGGAAATCTCATGATCAGAGGAACCTCATGGGCTATAGACCATGCAGTCACAAAGAGTCAGACACGACTGAGCACACACAAACACACACATAAGGCTGAGCTCCAATATACAGAATATATTTTTAAGAAGACACATTTATGTTTATTCAAAATCATTTACTTTTCTCACAACTAACATGTAGATAATGGAAACAAAATAAATATAGAAATAAGAACTGTCAGATTACCTTGTTTTTTGATACATAATTCTTTAAACAATTTTTATAGCCTTCCCACTATGCATCTGATCTTTTCTGTTTTTAATCAGTTTATTTTATTGTTCCAACCTTTCACATAACATCACAAATATCTTTCAAATTTTTTTTGCCACCTTTTAAAAATTCCTGAAATTATACATTTTCTATGAGAAGTTATTCAATATGGCCCCATATTTGTCCCTTCCCTCTATGAAACATTTCCAAGCCACCAGGAAGTGGAGTATGTTTACCTCTTTTTGAGTTTGGACTGGACTTTGGCAAATAAGGTGAAAGTAGTCGTGTGCTTCTTCTTGGCCTTGATTGAAATAGGTTTTGTGTGTTTCTACTCTCTCTTTTACAATTCTGAAACCATGTGAACAGATCTGGGCTAGCACACTGGAGGGTGAGACCATAGGAGCAGCAGCCCAAGCTTTGCAAGATTTCCTTTATGAATGACATTTATGAATGAGCCAGCCACAGCCAACACAACAGCTGCCAGAGATACCTGAGTGTGCACAGCTGAGACTAGCTAGGGATGCTTCTTTCCAAAAGAACCACCACTTTCTGTCAATCTGCAAAGACGTGAAGTAATCAACTGCTCCATTTCTCTAAGTTACTAAGTTTAAAACCATTTATTATACAGCAAAATTTAACTAAAATAAGAAACTTCAAAGTACACATATAACAATGACTGTCAAGATCTTTCTTATCTCTTAACTTTCTCCTAAAATTCTTATTATTTACTTATCTTCAAGTGGATACCCACGGACAACTTAAACCCTTTCAATACTGAAATAATTTTTCCTTTTTTAAAATGTTTGTTTTTCTTAGATTTATTTTATTGAATCATATTTCTACAAAGTCATAAACATTTGAAAAAATTATTGTAATTGCGACTTCCTCCTAATATATCACCAACTGACTAATGAATCATCTTAAATGTCTCATAAATGCATCACTGTGTTTTTTCTATTTATGGCCTTCACCCAGCATATATTCAACTATAGCCTGGATAATTTAATCTCTTTTTAACTGCTCCTTTTATCTGCAGGGTCTTACTTTCAGTCTAAACTTTAAGAAATATGATTTATATTGCAATCATTGTTGTGCAAAATATCTTATAAAATGTATTTTTTCTTTATAATTTTTGAAAGGAAAACAACGTCATATCTGATACACACAAACAAAATACACTATGATCAGTTCTTAGATTACAAAGCCTATATTTCTACCTTAATTTGATCCTATCCTCCAACTATTTCAAAATATGCCCATTTCTCTAAAACTCCTTATATTCATAAATGCTTCTTCATCTTCCTAAAATTTCCTAAATTTATCATCACTGTATGTCAGCTGTTCTACTTTTTCTTTAAGTACCAGTTCATGTATTATCACCAGCAACTGTAGATGGAACATATTACATGGTAATAAAAAATATGTTACCTTGGGAAGTAAACAAATATGATCATTGAGGCAATAATAGTTTCCATTTGGATTTTAAAGGCACCTTTGAATCATTCTTCAAATGATATGGCCTGTCCTTTTATGAAACTGTGTGTGTCTTCTTTGGTGTTACAGTTAAAATATTGCCAGATTTTTTTTTTCTTCCTAATGCCTCTGCTTTCTTCAAGGAAGTTAACAGTCACTTTTTGATAGATCACTATATTTATCTTAATTATAAACTTTTACTTTTATAATGCCTTAAGAAAAAAAAAAAAACACTGTGAGTAAAATTTCCTTTGTGCAAGTAGATCAGGTACCATGGATGGTGCTGAATTTTCTACTCTCTGCAATAAGTAGTTAATATACATCCTACAGGGTTCTGTGGTTTAAAGATTTTTTAGTGTCTCTTTTTCTGACTATACTGACACAAATTAAAGACTGAAGTGAAAATTTCTTTCAAACAGTTGTCATTCCATCACATTTATGCATCAACCACTTATTCTACATCAACACTAAGGCCCCCCAACATCTATCCCTTCTTAGTGTCCTTGATATCTAATTGACTGTCAGCTCCTCAGATTCATCCTCCTGCTTGCTATGTTGGTGACAGTGCTCAGGAAACACTTAATTTTACTGACACCATTTAGAAATCATCTGAGATGTCACAAATCATGTGATTTTTTTTTTAATTCTCACTTTATCATCTCTGTGGAGGATAGAATCATCATGTTAAAAACTCATGCATTGACATTGTATGGCATGCTAGATGCTTATGGGATTATAGTTGATTTCTCTAGACAATTATAGTTCATTGCAAATCACAAATAACTGCAAACAATTCCCAAATTATCAATTGCAGTAGATACTCTTTTAAGTGTACTTAATTAGATAATTTGTCATTCAAAAATTTGAATAAAGAGCTTTATTGAAGGATATTTATCCATTGTGACTAATCGTTTTCAGATGTTTCTTCTTACAAGAAAAATTGTGAATTGTACTTAACATTGACAGCATTTTTATCTCTAACTTATGTAAAATAGTTCCCATGTCAAATATCTTTACTAACTTAAAAAAAATTAACAAATCACTTGTGGTTGTCGAATTTTTCAAACACCTCAATAGTTTTTACACTAGTATTTATATATTTTCAGCATTTGACTTATTTATTAAATAAATTTACATTAATTATATAGATTTCCTGGAATTCAGAATGTAGTCAACAACTCACATTTTTTTTTGTAGCTACAGCACCTTATTTACCAAACATGTAATTTAAAATATTATTTACTTTAATTTAATATTATGGAATAGTATTTCTTTAAGAATCACTTAATTTGTTAAGGTCTTTTATATACATTCTCATTTAAGCCTCAAACAATGTTTGTTTCCTAACTGATTATTCCACAAACATACCCTTTTACTGATTCTATCCTTTGCTTCTCAACAACCATCTACAAATGTCCAATCACTGTCAGCTTAATTAGGACTAAAAATTGTTATGCATCCTTAATACCACGAAAACATTTTCTTTACCTGTAAAATTATCATGTAGGCTTTTTTTCAATGAGTTATCAAATTGTATTTGGTTTGATGACAATTTGTATATTTGTAATGAGTCCTTATCCTTGTAGTGTAAGTTTCAGGAGGACAGTTTTGAATTCTCCTGAAATCTAGTACAATGATTTGCATAGAGTAAATACATTAAATGTTTTGGCATAAATGATGAATACATATCATGTGGCAGATTACAAATAAAGATTTCTTGTGCCATTTTTATTGAAAAATTTCACTTATATAATTGTAATTATCAAAATTTTTATTTATCATCACAATCTTTCAAAAAACATCAAAAGAAACATTTTCTAGAGTTCTATGCTTCCTTTGGTGGCTCAGTGGTACGAATCTGCCTGCAAATGCAGGCGACGTGGGTTCAATCCCTGTGTCGAAAGACCCCCTGGGGAAAGAAATGACAACCCACTCCAGTATCCTTGCCTGTGAAATCCCATTACAGAGGAATATGGTGGGCTACAGTCCATGGGATTGCAAAAGAGTTGGACGTGACTTAGTGACTGAACAGCAACAACAGCAAATTATTCAAAAAAGTGAAAATTGCTTAGGAGACAAAAAAACTGCATAAATCTATAGGCTGTTTAAACAATATATCTGAAAAGGAAACTTCTAATTTAGGTGACTATCAAATATTATGTGGTTTTGATCATAACTTTGCCAACTTATTGAAAGACAAGTTGCTGTGCCAACATCTCAACAATTTCAAATAAAGTTTAGGATAAGTTCCAAGTCCTTCCATTTTAAACCTGTAAGGGATTATTGTAAGTGTGATCCATTTCTAGGACTAATTTAGATAATCACTCTTCACATCTTTTGCTTGTTTGTTTGTTTAATTGTTGTCATTTATTTGGGCGGAGAGAGAAGGTATTCTAAAAGAAGTAGAGCAGCTTAAGATTTCTGTCACTTTATTTAAGTACATATGAATTGGTATCTTACAACTCTGAAGAAATGATATTTTGGGGAATTTGCAAATGGCTGTTTAGGGTAAGAGATATATAGGACATAATGGAAAGGCTGAGTCTGGGGAGAATCACAAATGATAAGAAACACAAATTTGCAAGAATGACAGATGAAGGGGGAAATGAGAATAATACTGATGACTAGAATTTCATTTGGTCCTTGTTCTGATTTGGGATTTAATGTATTCTTCCCCACTATGTTCCTATTATCCTGAAACTTTTAGTCAAAGTGCTACTGCTATAAACTTGCCTTTTTGGAGAAATTGAAGCTAAGGAAAAATAAACACCTGAGCAGCACAGAAGGGAAAGAAGACTGTTCTCAAGGTGATAATTGAAACTAGATCTGGGAAGAGATATTAAGGAAGAGAAGCCATAGAAAAACATAACTGACACTTCAGACATCATCAGAAGTATTGATAATGGTAATGGGATCCAAATAGGTCCTGGGATGAAAAGTGTAATCATTTTATTTGGATTAAGAGAACAAGGTGACTGTAAAAGGCTGGAGACAAGGAACCCAAAGAGTTATATACGCTTGAATATTTGAGAGTATTTTGCATGTATTTAAGCACATGCAGAATGGTAAAATCTGAACAGGTGTGTATTTTTCTTACTTATTTTAATTAAAACTTTCTTAGAAGTAGTGATTCTAATTAAAGTTGGCAAATAAATCTGAAAATGGAAAGAGGTATAAATAATAGCAATTTGCAGTGACAATCTAGAGTACGGCAGCTGCTGCAAATAAACATTTCACAAAAAATTAAAAAGTAGGGATGATAATTGGGTAAGACAAGAGACAAAACAGAATTTCATAAACTAAATATATAAAAGAATAAAAATTCCAACCAAAAATTCTAATCAACCTGTCTTTCCCCAACCTGTTTTCTGTATACAACATGCCTGAAAAGAAAGTTTCTTAACTTCATCATACAATCATATGTTGAAATTGGGAAGATGATTTGTTCTGTAACTGTAAAACATCATTTCGGGGATGTGTACATGAGATGCATAGGTCTGATGAAACCTCTGCACCACAAATTCAAAAAGTTGCAGCATGGTTTATGTCCAACAGATTTATCCATAGTCTAAGCAATTTTAAAGAATGATATTGTCTGGTACTTTGATATCTAGTCAGAGAAGTTGCAAAAATCAGCTTTGAATTGTTACTGAAAATAACATGAGAACATACACTGAGAAGTAATGAGAAGCTCTAAATTGTTTACTTAGCAAGGAAACCAACTCCTTTGATCTAATGCCTGGCAGTTTCTTTTCAATCTTCTTTTAGTCCTTTTTTGTTGTTGCTGTTATTATGTGATGCAGGTCAGGGAGCAAACGCTATTCTATCCTGTGCATTTGGTAAGCACACTTTTCCCTCATTATCACATCATTCTTTGTTCAAAGAATATTTGATGTATATGGCAGTTTTTGAATGTCAAGGATGACTATGAAGAAATATTCAAATAATGCTTTGAATTCACATCAAATACACATCAACATTTGAGAAGACAAACTGATCAGACTTTTCTAAATGCAACAGGAAATTCATTTTTGATAAGGAAAAATAACTGGCTTTGGAAAAATTTACCACCTGTGATTGAAAAAATAAAAAAAATATATAGGAGGTATATTTGATACGGTCCATTCCAATTAAGAACAGTTACCTCTAAACAAAGACCTGCACAGCCCTCAAGATTGCCAGCATTTTGTTCACTCTGAATTAGTTTGTATTTTCCACCAAAACTATTTATTTTATTTTTAATTTACTAATGGAAATATTCATATCCAAAGCATCTTCATATTTTTGGCTGAGAATTTTCTTTTCCAATTGGGCACCAAGATTAGTGTTAAATTTTTAATGTGAATGAGGAAGTAGAAAAGAAGCATAAGACATGTTTCCCCTCCATAATTAAATATAATTTCTCCTAAAAGTAAAAATCAAGAGGAAGAATAGAATTAAAATATACATGATTTATTTTAGAAATTAGTATTTTTTTAAAAATAATATTTGAGAAAGTTTTAAAACAACATCATAAAATATATTCTCATTGCTATTATTTAAAGAAACATAATTTTCTGTTTTGATCACAAATAATAAAGTCATAAGGAAAATAAATAAGGGTAAACTATTCTTACAAGAAGAATGTTATTAAAAGTTGAAATGTTAAAAAAAAGGCAAACATAACTTTGTATCAATATTTTAGAATCTTAGGGAAAATCTGCTCTGACCACTTTCAAATGCACATCCATAATTATTGTAAAAATGTCTTAGAAAAGTCTTGCTAAATTCTGCATTTAAATTTGTTTTGCTTACTCAGCAGCATTAAGAGGAAAAACATTCTTGTTCAATGATCATTAAAATGAAATTTTCTGCTTAGAATTTGTGAAGAGGTATCAGTGGTGAGAAATGGCTTGCGAGTACTAATATGTCAATGCCTTGGTTTTTAATGATGATAGATTTTTGGACATTAGTTTTCAAAATGTAATATTGGTTTAACAGGTATGTCCTTAAGGAACAGTCAACTAGAATTATTCAGATTTACTTGGATACATGATAGACCAATAAATGGAAATGGGAGAAAATTAAACTATTAACCAATTAACAAAAAGATAATGTGACCCACCAACTGCTCAGGTTTTACTATAATATTTTCTTTCTCTTTTAATATATTTAACCTGCATGTCACAGAAAAAAGATTAAAATTATTTTGTCAATACTTCTTGGCTCCCTATTTTGATCTACTCATCTACTTTTCACTTCTTTTAGCAGTACTACATTATCTTCATTATTGTAGCTTTTAGTAAATCTTGAATTTAGGTGGTGTCTATCTTCTAACTTTGTTCTTCTTTAATATAGTTTGGGATATGCTGGGTCTCTTTCCTTTTCATACAATTTTTAGAATTGATTTCTTAACACCCACAAAATAAGCTGGTTAGATAAATAGAAAGACCTGTAAGATTCAGCAGTAAAGATAAAATATTTCTAGCAACTTTAAGCCATCTTCACTACATGAATGTAGATATCCTCACCAAAACACTTCTCCTTAGACCCATGTTGTCAGTCATGTTTCTGCAACTTCCTGATCTCAAACAGGTGTTCCCTCGACATATTTTTTTCAACTCTCAATGCCTGTCCTCTCTGAAGAGTAGATAATTAATTAATTGCTTAGTTCATGCAATAATTAATTGATAGTTCCTTGAATAGCACTGAGTGAATAAAATCCCTATAACAGGTTAAACAGAGCCATTACGTAATTGGTTAAGCGATAATTTTACAACTTATAGAAATATTTTTTAAGAAAATAGTTTAAGGACAATATATAAATATATATCTTTTAAAATAAATATTAAGACTCTTTCTTCACTTTTAGTGTATACATGTAATTTTTTATTTTACTATGCATTTTAAGGAATTATCTTATAAATGTATACATTTTTAATTGCTCACTCTTCCATCTATTTGTCTTCTTCCATTTTTTTTGTAGGATTACTATATTACTCACTATCTTTATTTTTCTGATATATGCATTTATATACACATTATAAACAGTGTGTGATATGTGCTGTGCTGTGCTAAGCTGCTTCAGTTGTGTCTGACTCTTTGCAACCCTATGAGCTGTATGTGGCCCATCAGTCTCCTCTGTCCATGGGATTCTCCAGGCAAGAGTACTGGAGTGGATTGTCGTGCCTTCCTCCAGGGGATTTTCCTGACCCAGGGATAGAACCTTGTGTCTATTGCACTGACAGGTGGCTTCTTTACCACTAGTGTTACCTGCGAAGCTCTGTATGTGATATAGTTGTAATCAATATGTCTTTAGATTGATTTTTTTCAAGTTCCTGAGTAATTATATATTTTTTGATTGTTAATTTTCAATTGCACTTAATACTTTAAAATTGCTTAAATTTGTTTTGTAATATTATATATTTATGGTCAATTTTCTTTTAGGTTTTAAAATATAGTAATTCCCAACTCAAGGATCAAACCTAGGTTTTCTGCATTGCAGATGGATCTTTACTGTCTGAGCCACCAGGAAAACCCAATAAAAATGGTGTATTATTCATTTACAAAATCTCAATAGAGCCTAAAGCCTTAAAATAGAGACAAATATCAAAACAATTTTGTAGTCATTTTATTTATTGGTTTTATAAGATCCTCTCTATGATAAAGAAAACAACTTCCATATTTTAAAAGCTTAGTTCCATTGTGTTCTTATGATAATGCAAAGACATTCTTTATATAATTTTGCTGAAAATATATGCATTTAGACAATTTGTAAAGAGCTAAGATTTAAATATGGAGAAAGGAACACAATTCTCATCATCTATTTTCCAATCCTTGTGTCTGTAAATCAGCCATGTATTTGATTTTTCTTTTTGGAGGGAAGTAATGTCTTTAATTCTGAAATTGTAATTGTTTTGATTTATAGTTGACAGAGCTTATCTGCTTTTAACATTTGTACTATCATTCAAACAGCATAAGGAAAGCAAGTATTAGGGAGAAGACATGTTGCTGAATTAGACAGAGAGTGCCACAGGAAATGTTTAATGGAAATTTAATAGATGTTTTAGAAGAGAGGGGGCCACATTTTAATCCTTGATTGTTATCCCATCTGCATGATGAATCTATTATAGCTCAAATGTTTATCAATGTTCACACAAATGGAGAAGTTAATGGGATTGATTTTTCTGTCAATAGCCTTCCATCTTTCAGATCTGTCAGGGCTGAGAGATGCTATAGCCACAGGCTCTGGCTCTCTCTTCTGCCATGAATAGTAAGCTGGTGCCTTTCTGGTTGAACAAACTATGCAGAAAATAAAGTTAGAAGTATACGATCAGATTTTTGTCTCCAGATAAAAGCAACAGATAAAATAATACAACTGTAACTTTTCTTCAGATATTTAATAAGTGGAAATAACTGTGGAAAATGTTCATATAGTTGTTATAGGGTCTACCAATGCATGCATGCATGCATTCTCAGCTGCTTCAGTTGTGTCCAACTCTTTGTGACCCTATGGACTGTAGTGTGCCAGGCTCCTCTATCCATAGGAAGGTCTAGGCAAGATATATGGGAGTGGATTGCTATACCCTCCTCCAGGGTATCTTCCTACCCAGGGATCAAATTCAAGTCTCCTGTGTCTCCTACATCTCCTGTATCTCCTGCACTGCAAGTGGATTTTTTACCCCTTCAGCCATCTGGGAAACCCGAGGTCTGTCAGTAATGCCATATAACAGAAGCCCTTTCATAGTTAAGTACTATTAGTGTGAGTCCTTGAATTTCTCAAATATACTTTGAGATCTTTCCAATTTGTTTCCCTAAATTATTTTCCCCGAATAGTTTTAATTTATTCTATTTCTAACAATATATAAGGTATATTTACTGATATAAGTTACTTTAAAACAGTAAGATTATTCATTGATACTACCTGAACAAATTTCATTATTTAAGCACATGTTATCTGTGTTAATGTAATTTGATTATTGAAAAACTTCTTGTTCAGGAAAGACAAGTTGGTTTCACCTTGATTACTCAATTAAACCCAAGTAATTATATTTGATGAGATAACTGTGGAAGATTATGTATTTTAAATCAAATTTTCATTTTTTCTTACCTCACCTCTGGAGAAAAAAATATCTCCCCAACTCACTGACTTGGAGCTTTTCCAAGTGACTGGCTTCAGAAGAAGTGACAGTGAGTTGATCCCAAGATCTCATTAAAAGTTTACCTTCATCTCTGTGGGAGCTTCTAACTCTGTAAAGAAAAGAACACTCCTGCTCCTGCAGTCTGGACCCAAGAATAAGACTTTGGAAGAGAATCTCTTCGACTGGGCTGCAAGCCTGCTCCTGAAGCAGAGCTTCCCTTCCTATCCCACAGACCTGTAAGGAGGATAAATATATGCAGAAATGTTTCCAGGTGATGAAAACGCAGTATTATGCTGAACCTAAAATACAATGTGTAAAAATAGTGTGAAGATATTCTGGATTAGAAATAAATATTCCAGAAAATAGTGAATTTTATTAAGCAATGATCTTCACATAGTGCCTCGTTAACAACACTCAGTTTTTAGAATTTTCTGTCTAAGACTTGGTTCTTACTACAACCTTGTACTAGAACAATTCCTGAAAATATATTTAAGAAACATTCCAAGACACAAATAATTTTAATAAAGCTATTAACTATTAAGCTCATTGACATTATGCATTCTAATACATAAACATTTATTAATAGCAAATATATTTATTCAGGTAATAAGTTACTCATGAGGTGTATAGAAAACAAAAAATTGCCCTTAAAAAATATCTGGTCTTGCCTAAAAGATGGGTTGCCACCATCTTTTGAGAAGTAATCTTTTTGAACCTTATAAATGTCAGGCTCCATAAGGTGTCATGTGTGATTATTCTGATCATTGCCTATGCCATCTTTTATAAAGTATTTATTAAAGATATTCACAATGAATCACAGATTTAAAAAGCCATAAACCATGATCAATGTTATGTTCCTACATTGAAATAATCATCTTTGCTACATAAATCTGTAATAGCTTGCTTTGTTTTTATATTCTTTTACTAACTCTTTTTTATCACACTACCCAATACTGTATCATTGAATTTTCTCATTTATATGAATTGGAGAATCATTATTCAAAGTATGACTTGCTTTTATTTTGTTATAAATATTGTTATCATTGCTCTTATTTCCTTTATGCTTTTCCTGCAAAGATAAACTCAAAAAAACTTCTTCAATTTTAAAAGAATTATACTAGTTTTTTGATTGGAACTGCATTAAACATATAAGTTCTTCCAGGTATATCCAGTCTTTCCACCTAAAAGTAGTATATTTTACCATTTATTTAAAATTTATGCATTACTGCTACAGATAACTGTGATTTGTTCTTCTGATGGATCAATTATGTCTCTTATTAAGACTATTCCTAGGCATTTTTTTGTTTATCAGCTAACTTTCTGAAAATTTATTCACAATTAAGCAGTTACTTATCTCTTGCCTGTGTGTCAGGTACTGGACTAGACATTTAGCATACTTCTCATAAAAATGCTAAGCAGCATAAGATAAAGATGCATACATTCTAGGATGACAACACCTCACCGCTCCAGTGTTTGAAATATTTCCATTGAGCTCTAAAATATCCCTTGAATGTTATCACTCTTTCTGAAATCTGCTTTCTTCAAGGAAAGATGTTACTCAGAAACCTTCAAAAGCATGGTTCCTTTCTTTCACACGGATCTTTCCCAGGCTTACCCAAATGCCTTCCTTCATTCTTATTGCTAGTTACAGACTTTTTTCTTTTTTCTTAGATGTGTTTTTTCACTGACTGTGTTTACTTGCTACACACATCTTCAGCATCCATTTCATTCCATAACTTCTTAATATTTCTCACTGATATATTTTTTGTGCTTAGTGGCTCAGTCGAGTCCAACTCTTTGAGATACTATGGACTGCAGCCCACCAGTCTCCTCTTTCCATGGGGATTTTCCAGGCAAGAATATGGAGGGGGTTGCCATGCCCTCCTCCAGGGGATCTTTCCAACCCAGGGATTGAACCAAGTTCTCCCACATTGCAGGTGGATTCTTTACCAACTGAGCCACCAGGGAAGCATATATTTCTTAGTGATTCAGTAGCTCCACAGTTTCCTCCTTAACATACTGTCTACTCATTTCCTAGAACTTCTGTCCACCACTAATCTTCACTATACTTTTCTTATTTGCTTCTAAGACTTTGTCCTTAGCAATAAAATTATACTCTTTGTATCAGTCAGGGTCCTAATAAATTGAAATCTCATTAAAATTAACATAATTAATAGGAGATCTATTTATAAAAAGACAATTATTAAAAAGTATGGGAGGGAAGTAACAGAGCCTCAATTATAATAAGTAACAATACTTTATCAAAAATAAAATCATATTATTCCTAGATCTCAAGGGATAATCTAAAAAGAAGAAGGTGTTATATAGAGAAGATTCCTAGAGAGACCAGTGTACTTGGATTGAGGAGCAAAGACTGTACGGGAGAGGGGTCACAGAGAAAGGAGTTCATACACTACATTTCCTAATCTTTTTCTTCAGTGTGAGTTTTAGTTTGGGTTACCCAGACTTACTCTGCACCCAGAAGGTAAGGAAGAACATAAATGTTATCCATGGACGTGAGTCTCCTGGGAAAGATATCAACATGAAGGACAGAGAGTAGATCAGGAGAGGCAAAAACAATAAATGTAATCAAATTTCATGTTATTGTTCAGTCACTAAGTCATGTCTGACTCTTTGCGGCCCCACGAATTGCAGCATGCCAGGCTTCTCTGTTTTTCACCATCACCCTGAGTTTGCTCTAACAAATGCCATCGAGTCAGTGATGCTATCCAGCCATCTCAAACTCTGTAGCTCCCTTCTCTTCTCATCCTCAATTTTTCCCAGCATCAGGGTCTTTTCCAATAAGTCAGCTCTACACATCAGGTGGCCAAAGTATTGGAACTTCAGCTTCAGCATCATTCCTTCCAATGAATATTCAGGGTTGATTTCCTTTAGGACTAACAGGTTTGATCTCCTTGCTGTCCAAGGCACTCTCAAGAGTCTTCTCCAGCACCACAGTTTGAAAGCATCAAATTCCATAATCAATTTAAATCATTTTACCATCTATATACCTATCACAGTTTTGATAACAATCCAGTTTCAATATTTAAACCCACCACCTAAAATGTAATCATCCTATAACCTTTGTATCTTTCTCAATTTATGCATGTCAAAACCTACTTTGCACCATTAATTAAATTGCCAATCAGAATATTCAAAAATTTGCATTTATCAACAATTAATTTGCCAGTTTTTTGAACTAAACTTGAAACTCTAATCCTGATTAGTGCCAAATCTCTACTTACTCTATGTTTAAAATACATCTTTATCTGGTGGGAAATAATCATACAATTATCATGACATATTACACTCTTAGTGCTTCTCAGCAAATGTATTCGCTTCCTGGCATTACTGCAACAAATTGACACAAGTTGGGTGGCCTCAAACAACAGATGTTCATGCATTCTTTTACAGTTCTGAAGTCAGTTAGTCCAGAAGTAAAGTGCTTTCAGTGTTGGTTCTTGCTCTGGGGACTCTGAGGGAGAACCTGTTCCATACCCACTTCCTTGCACCTGATGGTTGCTGAAAATCCTTAAATTTGTTACCTTCTGGTGATATAACTGCAGTTTCTGCTTTCATTATAATGTAGTGTTCTCTATATGTGTGTACTTATTGTCCAAATTTCCCTCTCTTTATAAGAACAATGGTAATCACCCTGTTCCAACAATACAAGAGACAACTCTACACATGCCCATCACCAGATGATCGATACTAAAATGAGACTGATCACATTCTTGGCAGCAAAAGATGGAGAAGTTCTATACGGTCCGCCAAAACAAGACCGGGAGCTGACAGTGGCTCAGATCATAAACTACTTATTGCAGAATTTAGACTTAAATTGAAGAAAGTAGGAAAAACCACCAGGCCATTCAGGTATGAACTAAATCAAATTCCTTATAATTATACAGTGGAAGTGACAAATAGATTCAAGGGATTAGATATAATAGAAAGAGTGCCTAAAGAACTATGAATGGAGGTTCACAACATTGTACAAGAGGCAGTGACCAAGCCATCCCCAAGAAAAAGAAATGCAAAATGGCAAAATGGTCTTCTCCAGCACCACAGTTCGAAAGCATCAATTCTTTGACTCTCAGCTTTCTTTATGGTCCAACTCTCACATCCATACATGACTACTGGAAAAAGCCATAAATATCTCTGCTTTTTAATATGCTGTCCAGGTTTGTCATAATTTTTCTTCCAAGGAACAAGCATCTTTTAATTCCATGGCCATAGTCACTATCTGCAGCGATCTCAGAGCCCAAGAAAATAGTCTGTCACTGTTTCCATTGTTTCCCCATCTATTTGTCATGAAGTGATGGTACTAAATGCTCAATAAGTTATCATTTGCTTATAACTATTGAATTATATGAATTGTTTATATATTCTGGATATTCATTCCTTATCAGATATATGATTTGCAAATATTTATCCCATTCTACATATTGTCTTTCAATGTTTGTGATTATTTCCTTTGTTGCGTAGAATTTTTTTAGTCTGAGGTAGTTCTGCTTTTCATTTGTTTCTATGGCCTGTGCTTTTGGTGTCATACATGGGGAATCATAGCTAAAATAAACATCATGAAGTTTTATGCCTGTGTTTTCTTCCAGGGGTTTTATAATCTCAGGACTCATATTCAAGTCTTGAGTACATTTTGAGTTTATTTGTGTGTATGGTGTATGACAACGCTTTGCGAGCATTCTTATGTTTGTGACTATCCAGTTTTCCCAGTACCATTTGTTGAAGAGACTGTTTTTTCCCACTGTTTAGTCTTGGCAACCTTGTTTCAGATCAGTTGACAATATATGAAAACTTTTATTTCTGGGATGTCTATTTTGTTCAGTTATTCTATGTGTCTGCCTCAATATCAGTATCATCTTGTTTTTAATACTATAGCATTGCAGTATATTTTGAAGTCAGGAATATGACATCTCTAGTTTTGTTTTTCTTTCTGAAAATGGTTTTATCTAATTGATTTATTTTTAGAATTTTGTGATTTTCTTCAATGCAATGGGAATTTTGATAGGAATTGCATTGAATCTGTATATAATTTTCAGTTCTGAATGCTTGAATGCTATTAAGTTTTCCAACCATTGAATATAGAATGTCTTTCTATTAACCTTTTTTAATTGCTTTCAGCAATGTTTTGTAGTTTTTAGTGTACAAGTATTTTGCTTCCTCAATTGTTTATTCTGAAATATTTTATTCTTTTTATATTATCATAAATTAGATTGTTTTCTTAATTTCTTTTTGGATGGTTCATTGTTTTGTGTATAGAGATGCAAATAACTTTGTACATTGAGTTTTTATCCTGTCAATTTGCAGATATTTTATTAGTTCTTTTTATTGTGCTTTTAATTGGTTTCCTTGTTTTACTTATAAGACAATTCCATCTGTAAACAAAGATAAATACTCTTTCTTTCCAATTTGTATATCTTTAATTCCTTTTTCTTGCCTAATTGCTTTAGCTAGAACTTCTAATACTGATATTATATAAAAGTGGCAAAGTAGCCATTCATGGTATTTCTTGTCTTAGTTGAAAAGCCTTTCATTTTTACCATTTGAATAAAATATTAACTGTAGGGATTTAATGTATCACTTTTATTATATTGAAATAACTTCCTTCTATTCCAGTGACAGTTTCTATGAGGACTCCCTTATTTATGATGAGTTGTTTTTTCTTGCTGCTTTCAAAATTTACTTTTTATTCTTCGACTTTTGATAAACTGATTACAATGTAACTAAGTGTGTTCTTCCTTAGGTTCACAATAACTGGGCTCTACTGGGTTTCTTGAGGGCTTCCCAGGTGGTACTTGGTAAAAAAACCACCTCCCAATGAAGGAGATGTGAGAGATGAGGGTTTGATCCCTGGATCAGGAAGATCCCTGTAAGAGAACACTGCCACCCACTCCATTATTCTTTCCTGGAGGGTCCCATGCACAGAGGATCATGGCGAGCTATAGTCCATAGGGTCACAAAAAGTCAGATGACCCAGAGGGATGGGATGGGGAGGGAGGTGGGAGGAGGGTTCGGGAGGGGGAGCACGTGTGGACCCATGATTGATTCATGTCAATGTGTGGCAAGAACTACTACAATATTGTGGAGTAATTGGCCCCCAACTAAAATAAATAAATTTATTTAAAAAAAAAAAAGTCAGATGTGACTGAAGTGACTTAGCATGCACACACAAGCTTCTTGAATCTGGATGTTCATTTCATTTGACAGATCTAGGAAGTTTTCAGCCATAATTAAACTTTCTGCCACTTTCTCTCTCACTTTCTTCTGGGACTCCTATAATGTATATAATGGTTTGCTTGCTTGTAAGTCTCTTTGGCTCTCTTCATTCTTTTTTTATTCTTTTTGTTCCTCTAATTACATAATTTCAGGTGGTTTATATTTTAATTTGATGATTCTTCTGCTTGATCAAGTCTACTCTTTAATTTCCCTAGTGAATTTTCCAATTCAGTTATTTCATTACCAACACAAAATTCCGTTTGGCGATATTTATTATTTTTATCTATTTGTTGATATTCTCATTTTTTCCTGCATAATTTTTATGAGTTCTTTGAGCATCTTCATGACACTTATTTTTAATTTTTCTCCAGGTAATGCATATACTTCTGCTTCTTTGTGGTCAGTTTCTGGTGATTTATTTCGTTCCTTTAAGTTTCCTTCTTTATTTGTGTGCCTTGTTACTTTGTGTTGGGAACTGAACATTAAACAACAACAACCACCAGCCACAACTTCCAGGTTTGCTGGACATTTTTAATAGCGAAGATATTCACCAGAAATGTGAGGATGCCCCCCATTTTTCTGTGTATTTGTCTTCCTTGCAGTTTTACCTGTAAATTCCTAATTACAGAAATTTTTTAGTTTTTTAATTTTTTTTCCCCAGAACCCTTTATCTCCTGCTCTCTCTGATGTTTGCAGAACTGCATGTTCTCTGGAGCTACCTAAAAACTCCCAGCACATTTTGTTTCCAGTAGGAGAAGGCAATGGCACCCCACTCCAGTACTCTTGCCTGGAAAATCCCATGGACGGAGGAGCCTGGTAGGCTGCAGTCCATGGGGTCGCAAAGAGTCCGACACGACTGAGAGACTTCACTTTCACTTTTCGCTTTCACGCACTGGAGAAGGAAATGGCAACCCACTCGAGTGTTCTTGCCTGGAGAATCCCAGGGACTGAGGAGCCCGGTGGGCTGCCGTTTATGGGGTCGTACAGAGTCGGACACGACTGAAGCGACTTAGCAGCAACAGCAGACCCAGATATCTAAAGCATGCCTGGACCCATCAGTGCTCTGAGTCTGGTGAGAGAAAAAAAGAAAACAACATAGATAAAATAAAAACAGTCGCTTGGGCAGTCACCCATAAAGCTGGAATGATGAGTGCTTCATTCTTCTCTTTTTTTGTCTACGGGAGAAGCAACCAATTTGTATCAGCCTCTAACTGCTGTACATTGGTTTCCTTGGAGCAACGTAAGTGGCCCAGTTTGTTGTTGTTGTATGTTCTGAAGCGTGTAGGGTATGTCAGCATACTCTACTATCAGCACATACTCAAGTCTTGTCAGCACTCTGAGACAGAAGAGCCAGAAACCAGCTCCTTGGCAGCGCTCCATGAAGCTGAACAATTGCATGCAGACGTGCTGCATTTCAGCCTGAGGCTTTCTTCCTTGGGATCTACACTGAGCAGCAGGAGGGATAATGGTGACTCAGTGTATGATAGTTCAAACTGTCATCTTTTTTCTCATTGGCCTCTGACTGGCACCTTTACCTGTCAGCATTTATATTCAAGCAAGATAGAAACTGATCCCTTGGGAAACTTCCAGAAAAGTCTGAATGCTAGACTTATGTTTGTGTCTTCTCTTTCCCTCCCCAAGGAGATGCTGAGAATTGGGTTTCTGCCTTATTGATTATGCTGACACTGAGTCAGCTGAAGGGCTCTGGCAAGTTTTACTGCCATGAATTTTCCTACCGGGTTTGATGCAGCTGTTTTCATGCTTGCCTGAGGTGCAAGAGTCTCTTAACTGTTTCATAGATTTCTCACAAAGGACTTTGGTCCACAAGTTGCTGTTGAATCAGCTGAATCACAAAATTTAATCTCCATGGTTGGAGAATGTAGTGCTTCCTAGTCTTGTTACCTAAAGTTGTGTCTCTCTGTACACTGTTATCAAATCTTGGAGACAGAGTTTTGAATGAAGTGAAAAGGATATCTTTGTTACTTTTCCAGGCAAAGGGAGACAAATCAGGCTTCTGCTTCAAGAAACTATGTGTCTGAATCCCAGAGAATTTGATGAGGGGTTTTATAACAGTGGGTCAAAAGGTCTCTGATAATATTAGAGTGTGAGCAGGGCTTGCATTCCATTAATCTTGGGTCAAGTGGTCAGTCTCCTAGTCTTGATGAGATTCTCTGATTCCTTTAATTTTGTCTCAGGTGGTTTCTTCGCTGTGCCTCCCTTGATCAGCAATTGTTTGAATCCACCATTTGGAATTCATAGAAGGTCATGGAGGCTGGAGCCTTGCCTACAAGAAATGGGGGACAGAAAAGACTCTATGCCTGGGAGCCCTAGAGGGCCCCACTTGGTTTCATTCTGCAATCTTTCTGACATCACCCCCATTAATAGTTTGTATTGAATCATTTTGCTTGTTACATTTTCTTGTGATTAATACAATTTGGAGGAAAATGCAGCCTGAATCTGTAGCAATGTGAAGAGAAAGATGATTAGTTAACAAAAAAAGAGAAAGAGAGGGAAAGAGAAGGAGAGAGAAAGAATCTGGTAAAGCAAAGCAGAAACTCCTAGCATCCATGCCAAGGGGTTGAGAATAAGACAGATCTTAGTTCCAAAGAATAATGGAAGGCATATCATGGCCCCATAAAGTCAGCAAGAAGTTAAACTTTTATTTACAGTCAGAAACACATTGTGTATTCCATGAAATGTCATGTCATAAATGTAAAACAGGAAGATTAAAAGCAAATTCATACCTAGGGTATCAGTACCCAGAATTATATAATTTATTCACTGATCAGGAATATTTATATAAATGGTCATGGAAACTCTACAAATTAACATTTTTATTGTATCTGTAGTTAAGGGTAACATCAGATGTTACCATTATTATAATTAACTTTTTTTTAAATTATAACATAATTATAATTATAATTTGTTTTTGATTTTCAGGCAAAATCATAAAATTTTAGAAATTAACTTAACCAGAAATACATAAGTAAAGGCAGTAGATATATCAAGAAGTTACAAATAAAATAAAATAATAATACTAAAATTATTGAAAGATCCTTCCATATCCTGATACCTTCTCAGATGTTAAAGCTCTAAAAGTTATGGTGCTATTGCTTAAAAATAAAATGCAATAAGATTAACTTTTATCTAGAAGAGACTGTCTTGTAAAGATTAGAGTTTTCAGTTGAATGTTGGGCTGCTTAGTCATAACTTTTGCTTATGGTGAGGTGGAAAGCAAAATTGGGCAAGGGGATTTAAAACTCTATTGTATTTTAATCTCATTTTTTAAGTGAAACTAGATCTATAAAATTAATTAGATCTATGTCAAAGTTTAGGTAGATTTTAAAGGTAAGTGAAAATGTGACCACATGAATCAACTACATCTGTGATGAGCATCCAGGAATTATTATTTTAAAACAGAGATTTGAATCCTCCAAACCAGCCAGCTAAATCCTGGGTTTTAATGGAAGAAGAGGGTGCTCTAAACATTGATACATTAAGCTCCCTAGATGAGAACTTTAATTTACAATTGAGATTAAATGGTTTGTGGCATTCAAGTATTCTGGTCAATAATAATTAAGAATGCCTCCCCAAAATAGAGAATATATTGTTTAACTGATACAAAAGTGCTGTAATTGGGACTATAAAACTAAAGAATCTCATATAAGTAATCAGATTTTTACAGCCACTTTACCCTGGGGGCATTTTCTGATTTGTATGTGGGCAGGGAGTCAAGGATCTGAGCATAAAACCAAATATAGACAATGAAGGGAAAGAGAGATCAGAAGTTTGGGGGGAAAAAAAATCAGGAAACTTCTTGGATGTTAGTAGTTTTTCCCTTAGTAAAGTTGCTGAAATCTGGCAAAAACTGAAGCCTAGACTTGACTTAACAAAGTTCCTAATTTTATCACAGAGTTCAGAAACCACATCATCTGCCTAACAGAAGTGTCAGCCAAGTAAAGATAAAGGTTATCATCTGAGTCCCCATGATCCAGTGGTTAAGAAACCACATGCAATGCAGGAGACACAGGAATCACGGGTTCAATCCCTGGGTCAAGAAGATACCCTGGGGTAGGAAATGGCAACCCACGCCAGTATTCTTGCCTGGAAAATGTCATGGACAGAGAAGCCTGGTGGACTACAGTCCCTAGGGTCACAAAGAGTCGGAAACAACTGAGTATGCATACACACAACATGTATAAACAATGATTTCTATGTAATAAAACCACCAGGCTTGCCAAATGACAGACAAATCTTATTTTTTTTTAAATTAAGGGTATAAACAGACAATATAAAGAATTTTACAAAGGATCCAGACTTTGAAATTAGCACAAAATTGAAAGAAGCTTGCTCCTTGGAGGGGGGCCGGGGATGTGATAAAAGTATATTGAAAAACAGAGACACTACTTTGCCAACAAAGATCCATATAGCCAAAGCTATGATTTTTCCAGTAGCCATGAACGGATGGATGTCAGAGTTGGACCACATAGAAGGCTGAGTACTGAAGAATCGATGCTTTTGAACTGTGGTGCTGGAAAAGACTCTTGAGAGGCCCTTGGACAGCAAGGAGCTCAAATCAGTTAATCCTAAAGGAAATCAGGCCTGAATATTCATTGGAAGGACTGATGCTAAAGCTGAAACTGCAATATTTTGGCCACCTGATGCGAAGAGTCGACTGACTGGAAAAGACCCTGATGCTGGAAAGATTGAGGGTAGGAGGAGAAGGAGATGACAGAGAATGAAATGGTTGGATGGCATTACTGACTCAATGAACATGAGTTTGAGCAAATTCTGGGAGACAGTGAAGGACAGGGAAGCCTCGCATGCTGCAGTACCTGGGGTTGCAAAGAGTTGTACACAGCTTAGCGACTGAACAACAATTAGGACTATAAGAGAATTGTGAATAATATAATCATTATATGTAGAAAGGGATAGAGAACATTGAAGAAAAATTTAGAATTTTAGAAAATTGGAAGATTTATAATCTATAAGCATATTTGCTAACTGGATAATTGCTTAATGAATTGGAAGCTCAAGAATACTGAAGTGGGTTACCTATCCCTTTTCCAGCAGATCTTCCTCACCCAGGAATTGAACTGGGATCTCCTGCACTGCAGGCAGATTCTTTACCAACTGAGCTATCAGGGAAGCCCCAGAAACTACACATGTAGCTAACAGAAAGTTCTAGATATTATAATTATAATGTATAACATTGAAATCCAATTGAAAGAGTTTAAGAACACATTAGACATAACAAGATTTATTATTGCACTGTCTAATTAGACAATTGCATTGTCTAATAAGACAGGCTATTAGAAAATGCAACATGTAACATTATGTTGTGGGAATGAAAAGAGAGTCACATCCTAAAAAACAAGAGAGAGAGTTGGAGAGAGAGAGAAAGAGAGACAGAGAGAGACATGTGTAAAAGAGTGAAAAAGCCTAATACTCTTGGAATATGAGAAGAGACAGTGAAAAGTGCAATATTCAGTAACAAGCAAGCATTTTTCAAAATGGGGGCAACTTATACAAATTCAAGAAGCATAATAAACACCTAGTGAATCTCTGCCAAAAAGTACTACACCAGACATAGCACAATGAAAGTGCTGAATACTAGAGACAAGGTGAATGAATAATAGAAGCAGTAAGGGTAAAAATACCCAGTTTCTTCAAGGGAAAGTTAATGATATTAATTGTTGTCTTAGATTTCAATATGTCAAGGACACACATTGTAATCTCTAGCATGATTCCAAGGGAACACTGTATAGTCTATAGTTTAACAGAGAGACAAAAATGAAGCAATAAAAAGTTATAGTTGAAATAAAGAGCATAAAGTTGGCAGAAAATTCACTGCAAGATGTTTCTCAATTCATACGTCTGTATATATATGAACTGACATATGTATATACATACATATATTCATCAGTTATTATGCAAGATATAATTCAACTAAATACTACAAGTAATAGAAGGAGAATGTCAGATTGGATTTATAAAAATGAAGTGAAAAGGAGATATATTTCAAATATAAGGACACAGAAATATTGAAAGTAAATTGAGGGGAGAAGAAACCACCTAGTCTAAGCTCTCCCATCTCTTTGTATTTTGTTGTTCAGTCACTCAGTCAATTTCTCTGTACCCCATGGACTGCAGCACACCAGGCTTCCCTGTCCTTCATTGTCTCCCAGAGTTTGCTCAAAATCATGTCCATTTAGTCAATGATGCTATCTGACCATCTCATTCTCTGCTGTCCCCTTCTTCTCCTGCCCTCAATATTTCCCAGCATCAGGATCTTTTCCAATAAGGCATGTCTTTGCATCAGGTGGCCAAAATATTGGAGTTTCAGCTACAATATCAGTCCTTCCAATGAATATTGGGGGTCAATTTCCTTTAGGATTGACTGCTGTGGTCGGCTTGCTGCTCAAGGGACTCTCAAGAGTTTTCTGAAGAACCACAGATCAAAAGCATCTGTTCTTATGCACTCAGTTACCTTATGGCCCAACTCTCACATCTGTACATGATTACTGGAAAAACCGTAGCTTTGACTAGATGGACATTTGTTGGCAAAGTGATATCTCTGCCTTTTCATATGATCTCTAGGTTTGTCATAGCTTTTTTTCCAAGGAGCAAGTGTCTTTTAATTTCATGGCTGTAGTCACCATCCAGAGTGATTTTGGAGCCCAGGAAAATAAAGTCTGTCACTGTTTCTATTTTTCCCCAGCTATTTGCCATGAAGTGATGGTACCAGATGCCATGATCTTTGTTTTTTGAATGTTGAGCTTTTAAGCCAACGTTTTCACTCTCCTCTTTCACCTTCCTCAAGAGGCTCTTCAGTTCCTCTTCATTTTCTCCCATTAGGGTGGTGTCATCTGTGTATCTGAGGTTATTAATATTTCTCCTGGCATCTAGATTCCAGTCTGAGCTTCGTTCATCTTGACATTTAGCATGATGTACTCTGAATATAAGTTAAATAAGCAGGGTGACAATATACAGCCTTGATGTACTCCCTTCCCTGTTTTGAACCAGTCCATTGTTCCATGTCTGGTTCTAACTGTTGCTTCTTGATCTGCATACAAGTTTTTCAGGAGACAAATCAGGTGGTTTGGTATTCCCATCTCTTTCAGAATTTTCCACAGTTTGTTGTCATCCACACAGTCAAAGGCTTTGGCATAGTCAATAAAGCAGAAACAGATGTTTTTCTGGAACTCTCTTGCTTTTTCGATGATCCAGCAGATGTTGGCAATTTGATCTCTGGTTACTCACACTCCTTGCATGACAGGACAATAAATCAAAAGAGAAGTTGTTGGACAATAAGTAGTGATTCTATTTGGAAAGCTAGCAGACCAAGAAGATTTGTGAACTCTTTTTCCAAAGAACCATCTTTCCTGAGGTAGAATTCAGACTTCTTTTATACTAAAAGGGGAGGGGTAGTGGTAACTGTTGCAAATTTCTTGGTGCTGGAATCCCTTGTTCTTGCAAGTATCCATGTAGGTCATTTCAAGGTGTTCCTATAAACCCCCAGGAAGACAAATGTTATTCTCTGTTAAAAGTTTCATATATTTAAAGATTAGAGCCTGGAGAATGGGTTCTCCTCTATATTTCAGGCTCTAGAGAACATTCTTTCACAATGGTCAGAGCCATCAGGACTAAGCACAGGCAACAGAGCACACAGGTTAGCACTAAAAGGACAGATCCAATATGGAGTCAGATCTGTACTTTGTTATGAATATAAGCAAAACCCCCCACAAAAAACCAAAAAGCATTGTGGAGCTATATTAACTCAATGTATCCTTGAGGAGTCCAGCCCTATGTGTGATGTTTCAGGACTGATCACAGGCATTTACAAAGGCTATACCTGGCAGGCTCCACTGGGAGAGTTGCCTTACATATATCAGACTTGCAGCACACATCTCAGGTCTGACTTGCAGTCAAGACTCAGCATCTCCTAGCCAGACCTACTCTTGCACACCACTGAAATCCCAACCGAGGTGTTTTCATGTAGAGACTGCTTTACTTGGCTTCTTTGGAGGAAGCTTTCTTTGGGTGCCATTGCTTAGATGTCTTTACAGGAGAGGGGTATACTGGAAAGCGCTTCTCTTCTTCACTCAGTAACCAGTCTTTTCCCTTCACTATGACTGCCTCCTTCCCCGTCTCCCGGCCTTCATTCAGGCCCATAAAACTGCAGAAGCCCTTTGTTTAGGGCTTCACCTGCTGCGAAGCAACCTCATGTCTGTGCTTATCCACCTGCACTATTCTGTGTGGGGGAATAGGACAGAAGAGGGAGGGAAGGACTCAGTGCTTCCTCTGATTTAGCCTTTTTGCTTATACAGACAATAACAGAAAGCAGGGCTTTAAGGGCTTAAATTTTAATTTCATGTTGGCTTATTGTCTTAGTGGGATATTCCAACACCTGGCAGCCCAGTTCTCTAGAACATAGCTGAGTTTCTGACATACATTACAAAGAGAAGAATGCTAGGGATAATACAGAAATGCTATAATGATAAAAGAACTAATCCTCTAGGAAGGAATCACTATTATAAATCTGTAAGAATAAACTGTGTAAAGCAAAAGTTGACAGAACTTAAAAGATAGTGGTGCAACCTAACACACTTTTCTTAATAGCTGATAGAACAAACAGAAAAAAAAGCATCAGTGAGAATATAGTGCAGTGGAAGTACATAATTAACCAAGTGTACCTAACTTGTGTAAGTAGATCTCACTACAAATCAATTTTGAAAATGACTTGGCATTAAGCACTGCAGTTCAACAGCTCAACGTACGCATTTCCTATGACCTCGTTACTCCACTCCTAGGAAAATACTCTGTAGAAGATGCATATATTTTTTTCCACCAAAGACATGCACTAAAATGTTCACTTATTTCTAATAGTTAGAAACTGTAAACTACCCAATGGTCATTAAGAAGACAATGGATAAATGATTGTAATATATATTTACACAATTCATTATTACTTGGCAAAGGGAATAAATTAACTTCAGCCACTCAACAGTTTGGATACTTAAAAATATGGTGCTGAGGGAAAAAAGCCAGATACCGAAGCACATATATTGTATAATTATAAAGATAAAAAAATGGAAGAATTAACTTCTGTTATAAGAAATACACATAGTTTTTATCCTTCTGCAGGAGATATTGAAAAGGCATCACAAGGATTGTGGTTGTTACTAGTAATGCTAGTTCTATTCCTGACCTGTGCGCCAGTTGTGAGTGAGGAAAAATGTCGATCTCTTGATAGATACAATTTTTTGCATGGATGTTATACTTCAGTAAGAAATTCAAAAATAAAAATGTTAGAGTTTTTGGTTCATAAGGATTTTAAAATAAATTACAATTTAAATTTATTTAAATGAATAATTTTAAAATAAATCATGGAAGAAAACATGCTGTGTAGCCCTTATGGACATCCATGTGAAGTCCATAGGATGGAGTTTTAATCTTTAAATGAAAGTCAATTAATTACTAGCTATAGGTGCGACAAATTACACGTCTACTGCTAGAGACAAGGCAATAAAAGCTGCTGATATAATCTCTGTGTCTGCTGCACCCAGAAAAGTAATGCTGGTGCCACTGTTTCATCCAACCCTCTCTTCCGTGCCCATTTCAACTTGAAATAATGTACTCATTCTGTACTCCTTCATGTTCCCGAGTTCTGATTTAAAGTGCTGGTGGATGACTCAGAGCCCCACATTCTATCTTTGTGAGAATCTTGGACACTGAGTCAAGAGCTTCTGTGTAGACAGATTCACCCTGCATTATGCAGAGGAAACTGGCCCATAAACAGCAATCAAGGCGGAAGGAGTATTAAATAATGAGGTTCAAGGTTTCCCTGGTGGCTCAGTGGTAAAGAATCAGTCTGGCAATGCAGGAGACATGGGTTCAATCCCTGGTCTGGGAAGATCCCACATGCTGCAGAGTAACTAAGCTCGTGGTCTGGAGCCTGGAGGCTGCAACTACTAAGCCCATGTGCTGAAACTACTGAAGCCTGTGTGCACTAGAGCCTGTGCTCTGCAATAGGAGAAGCCACCACAGTGAGAAGCCAGTGCACAGCAACTGGAAAGTGGCCCAACTTGCTGCAACTAGAGATCAGCCTGAGCAGCAATGGAAACCCAGCACAGCCAAAAAAAAAAAAATAGTAACAAGCTAACTAAATATATAAATAATTTTATTTTAAATGATGAGGTTTATATCTTACTGTATTTCTGTTAGATTTTTCAATATCAGTGTGGTTATGTTGGGACTGCATTTTTCAGAATTCCCTTCTGAATACAGCAGTAGGTTAGAGTTCACTTAAAGTTGAGTAAGATTTAGGAGGCAAAAGAAATCAGCAAAAAAATCTCCTTTATCGGTTAGATATGGTGAGACATCTTCAGAACACAAAGGCAACAACTGAAGAGTCAACAGCTTTCTATAGGCTTTTTCTCTGGCTTCTTTAGAAATAACCATTCTAGCTGGGTATTCTTAAGTATCGGATTTACCAACAACCTCAGGGGAATCCAGGTCAGTTGCATGAGGGTGGAAGGATATTATATTATCAACACAAACTAATGTGTTGGCATTCATTGATAACAAACTTCATCAAATTTTTTCTTATATGAAATATTTTCTGCTTAGGAATAAATAATAGTTAAAAAAAGATTTTAGGGGATTTTAAACAGATTTTTAGGTCAGTGAAAATACCTTATAAGAAACTATAATTTTGCATGCATGTCTTTATGCATTTGTCCAAATCAATAGTAGAATATACAACACCAGGATTGAATTCTAATGTGAACAATGAACTTTGCGAGATAATGATATGTCAGTGTAGGCCCATCAGTTGTAACAAATATACCATTGTTGGGGAGATACTGATACTCAGTGGGCGTGCATATGTAGGGAGCAGGAGGTACATGGAAAAGCTCAGTACCTTCCTCTCAAATTGGCTGTGAACTAAAGACTCCTTTAAAATACAAAGTCAAAAATTACTTGGTTTTAGTAATCAATTTTCCTTCTAAATCTAAGTAGTTTATAAAAAATAACTTCTGTTAAATATAGTGAGTTCTTAACCTTTTAACCATTAAACATTTTTCAAACACTCATCTTAAAAAAGGAAGGAGCACATATGAATTATAATTCGCATGTTGCAAAATAATTTCTAAATTGATTTCATTTTGAGAAGAATCTTTCTAAACTAGCAAATAGCATTTAAAGTATTTAAAAACTTACAATGTATAAAGTATTAGAGGAGCATGATTATCTTCAGTTATATCAATTACAAAATAGATCATATTAAAACATTCATTTCACTTCAATCACTCCGTCATGTCCTACTCTTTGCTACTCCATGGACTGCAGAACACCAGGCCTCCCTGTCCATCACCAACTCCCAGAGCTTACTCAAACTCCTGTCCATTGAGTCAGTGATGCCATCCAACCATCTCATCCTATGTTGTCCCCTTCTCCTCCTGTCTTCAGTCTTTCCCAGCATTATGGTCTTCTTCACTTCAAGTGGCCAAAATACTGGAGCTCAGCTTCAGCATTAGTCCTTCCAATAAATATTGAGTTGATATTCTTCAGGATTGACTGGTTTGATCTCCTTGCAGTCCAAGGGACTCTCAAGAATCTTCTCCAACATAGCAGTTCAAAAACATCAATTCTTAAACTGATTCTATAAATAAATGTATCCCTTAAATTTTTGCAGTGTTCCCTGTAGCATCTTTATAACTTTCTAAAAATGTGGTCATAGAATATGACATTTACCTGAGGGCAATGGTTCTGTTCCATTTTATGACTACAGTTTGGTGTCAGAAGGTGAATATGAGAATCATAAAGCATTTCGCACTTTAAAAAGGAAGGTCAAATTTATGATCCAAAATAAATCCTCAATCAATTGGAAATACCAAGAAATACAGTCCTTATATAGGCCATTTTTTTAAACTTAGATAAACAAGACTGTGGTAAGATCAAAAGCTTTTGGTGAGATTTAGGTACTTTAAAATATAATTTCTGATTTTGGAAAAAATCACATATGAACAATAACATATTTTCTGAATCTGTTTATTGGTTGTGTGCATATTGATGTAATTAGTCATTCTTAATATTTGAAATTATTAAAGTATTAAACTGCTTAGTTTTAGTATCCTCTTTTTTTACCCATATTTTCAACTTGGATAAGTAATGTGTCAGGAAAATGAAGAGTTATTTCTTGAAATATTATGAAGTTGATTATATATTGTGTTGCAGATTGAAATGGAGTTTCTCTTTGATATAATAAAACATTACTGATAAATAACCATTTATCATTTTTTATTACTGATAAATAAACTGCTACATAACAGAGACAATGCATTGTAAGGCATTGGGAGAATTGCAAACTTGAATAACATATTGCCTTACCATATCTTCATCTCAGATAACCAGTTAAATATGTATAATTGCTATAATGTGTTTTACACATGCATTATATAAAACATATATTTGACTCTTTAACTTAATATTAAAAGAAGAAATTGTACTGTTTTCTAAATTCACAGATGATTTAAAGACTACTCAAGTTTTGAAACGTTGGAAACAAAATAAGGTAAAATTTGATAGTAAATATTTTCAAGATGACTTTGTGATGTAGTACACATTTAAGTAGGTGGGGAGACTTAGAATCTGAAAAATTCTTAGAATTGAGGCAGAAACAGCAAACAAAATATAGTCCCTATGTCTTTTAAACTCGCCTGCTCTCTGAAACGCCCAAAGTACTATTTATTTCTTCCCTTTTTGCCTTATTGCACACTGTCCCCAGATGATGTTGTGTGTGGTATAAATTAGACAGACAGTTTATTGAATCTACTTTTAGTCCATCTTCTATAATACACAAGGCATCACTTTCAAGGTGTCACTTCAGAGGAATAAAGGCAGAGCAGAGCAATATTTTAAGTCTGACTGGGTGAAATATGTATTGGGAAACAGCCAGTGTAATATTAGTGGAATAGCTCAGCAAAATACACAGCACACTGGATGCAATTTTAACTAGTTTCTTCATTTGCATAAAATAATGTGGAAAAGATACATATCACTCAGGGGAAAAAAAAATTGGAGGTTCAGCATAGATTTATTCCATTCGGTTTATGTTTTGCCCTCACTACCATCATTATCTTCTAATTATAACACATGCGGATCTTTATTTTTGCTGCATCATGGACCCAAAAGAGAGGCACATAATGGTGAAATTGGAATAATTTGCTCATCTGACATATTTGATGACTATCACAAGTCAGGCTACATACACTCTACATTTATAAGAAAACAATTTTACACTTACCCTTAGAAGACATGGGATTGAAAAACTTGCATAGCCAGTCCCATAGCAGGTAACACTTCCATAGAGACAGAGATTATAGGAAGAATGGATAAACTACCAAATTCTTATAAAAGAATCAGGATTTATAGACTAGTGGCTCTAGGGTTCAAGATATTCAGACAAACAAAAGTGATTTTTAATGAATTTTGCAGCATTTTGAAATATACACCTACTTGTAACTTACTTAGATTTCCTTTCAGAAAAAAACTGAGATAAATGAAAATAGTATTAACCTAGGAAGAATGAGGTCAATGTCATAGCACTGCAAGGCATGCCTCTTTTTAGTCTATCTTTCTTAACAACTAATTAGGCCTCCATCCAAAATCAGAAAAGCCTATGTGGGAGTTGTAGAATCCAGCACCAAGGAACTCTGGGGGAGTCTTGAACACCTGTTATTCTGGTGATCAGCAGGCAAACCTTGGTACTGGGTATGAAATCAGCAGGACCCATAAGACCAGTGCTATCCCCTACCCCCGTCTCAGTCATGGTCAGAAAACGCCTGGAGAGTTCTAACTTGGGAAAAATCCACAAATGGGAAAGACTTTGTAAAAGTCCAACTTCCTAAGGGGAGATTGCAACACTGTGTTGGAGGGGGAAGACCTGGATTTATTGGAGATGGTAAGAGAAACTTTGATGATGAGCATCTCCCCAAGGCTGCATGGTATGGGACTGAAGTAGCCAATGACAACCTCTCACACTGGGGAAGGGGAAAGCAGTGAGTGAGTGTCCAGCATCCCCAGCTGTGCAAGACTCAGTTTCCCTACTCCAGCAGCACTCAGAATACAGAGATGAGAGGGCCCTGTCTAGGAGGAGGGAGAAGATGGGGAACGAGCAGGTAGAAACATCAAAGAATTTCAAAAGGATGCATTTTCTGATGACTTCACTCAGGACTTCAGCAGAAAGTCTGCACATGAGCCTCTGAGGGAACCTAACAAGAGGATCCTCTCACAAGGCCTGTGGGCATCTCTACCACCTCAGTGCTAAACCTATAGCTCCCCAAACTGCGAAACTGGCTCCTTGTGTATGGCCCAAGTGCCAAAGTGAAAGTGAACGCCAATAAATAGACTGCTCTCAGAAAAACAGGTTAGAGTCTGGGGGCAAGCGAGAAACCACAAACTTAAGCTGTAGAATGACTCTCTGGAAAAGAAAAATAATTTTCCATCAGCTGACTAGTGAGTTGTAGGAACCAAAAAGAGGCATGTAAGCTTAAGATTTCTACCATAAGAAAGAGTGAGAAGTGTGGAGCAGGTGTATCTATACGAGGTCAGATAAAACACTAGATGTAACAGGACAAACATAGTTAATTCCACCTGAAGGTAACTTGTAAAGATTTGAGGAGGTGTCTGCTACTGTGCATGCTAGAGCATCAGTGAAAAACAAGTAATATGAAAAATCAAGGAAACACATCATTACCAAAAGATAATAATAATCCTCTAATAACCTAACTCAAAGTCATGGCATTTTGAAATCCAGCTGATAAAGAATTCAAATGCCCATTTTGAGAAAACTCAACGAAATTAAAAGAAAACGCAGGAACGTGAAAATATTAGATACATAAAAAAATAGAACTTTAAAAAAAATTGAACAAAAATTCTTGAGCTGAAATATTCAGTAAAAAAAAAAAAGAAAGAAAAATGCTATGGAGAATATCAATAGTAGAACAGAACAAACAGAACATACTTTGAAACTTCGAAATAACCCGATCAGAGGAAAACAAAGAAAAAGGAATGAAAAAGAATCAAGAAAATCTATACAGTATATGGATCTCCATCAAATATAAAATATTAAAACAATTGGGATTCCAGAGATGAAAGGAATGGAGGAACCTTGAATTTCCCAAATATAGGGAGGCACTTCGACACCCAATTCATGAAAATAGCGTATCATCCTATTATTTCAATGAAAACAAAGCAATAGCAATCTTTTCCAAGACACATTATAATAAAACTGTAAAAAATCAAAAACAAAGAAAGAATCCGAAAGAAGCCAAAGGAAAAAGATATGATCTATAGAGAAATGCCCAGTAGGTTATCAGCAGGTTTCCCAGCAGAAATCCTAAATGAAAGGGGAGAATGGGATGACATGTTTAAAGCGTTGAGAGGAAGATACATAAATAAACAACAAGTCACCAGACAGAAATACTCACTCTGGTAAACTTATCCTTCAGGTATAAATGAGGAATAAAGGAAGAATAAAGGCTTTTACAGACTAATCAAAGCTCAGAGTGTTCATCACGGCTAGATGAATCTTGCAAGAAATGCTAAAAAGAGCTCTTCAGGCTGAAATGACAAGATGGTAATTAGCAGCATAAACATGTGAAAGTATAAAACACACTGGTAAAGATGTGTTCTTTATACACACCTTATAAGGTAAGATTTAGAAAAATCTAATTCTGTAGTAGGATGGTGTGTTAACCATCTAACTATAAGTAAAAGTTAAAGGAAAAGAGCATTAAAATATATATAGCTACTATAGTTTATTAAACAATATGCAATATAAATGGTAAATTGTGACTTCACAAACTAACAGTGGGAGGAAAAGGGAAGAAATTTGTATGTCATCCAAGTTGCTATCTGTTAATATAAGAAGTTTTACATAAGTCTTATGGTGACAACAAAGAGAAAAAGCTACAATGTATTCACAAAGGTAAAGAAATGGGAGTAAAGCAAACCATCACAGAAAATCAAAACTTACAAAGGTAGGCAAAAACAGAGGGAAAAGAAAAAACAGTGGAACTATAAAAACAACCAGAAAGCAATTTGTAAGATGACTTTAGTAAGTCTTCACAGATCAATAATTACTCTCAACGAAAATGAATTAATTCAATAAGTCACAGAGTGGCTGGATGGAAAAAAAATGAAACAAAAACACATAAGACTCAACTAAATGATGCCTAAGAGATATTCACTTCACATTTAAGGACACACATAGACTCTATATGAGAAAATATGGAAAAATATATGCAATGCAAGTGAAAACCAAAAGAAATAGGGAAGAGACAAAATAGACTTTATTCCAGAAATAATAACAGAGACAAAGATCATTATATAATAATTAAAACAGTCAGCTCATCAAGAATATATAACAGCCATTAATAAATATGCACCCTACATAAGAGTATCTAAATATGTTAAACAGATACTAACAGATCTGAAGGGAGAAACAGACAAAAATATATTAATTGTAGAGAGCTTCAACACACCTCTTTACCCGATGGATATCTATTCAGACAGAAAATAAAAAAGGAAATGTTAGATTTGAACCACCCTTCAGGTCGATGAACTTAACAGACATTTATTGAACATCCATCCAATAGCAACACATTCTTCTCAATTACACCGTAGCATTCTTCAGGATGATAAGCCACAAATTAAGTTTTAACAAATTTTATGAATGTCACATTTGTTGTCATACAGTTATCTTTTCCAAGCACAAAGTATCTTTTCCAATCAAAACAAGATAAAACTGCAAATCAACAAGAGGAAAGCTGGAAAACATTTATGTTTTCAAGCATGGTGAAACTGAATAACATACTGCTGAAGAGATTAAAAAAGACGTTTCATAAATGTATTGAAACAAATAAAAATAAAAAGACACCCCCCCAAAAAATGCTGAGAGACTGCAAAATAGAAAAGAGAGAGAAAAAAACAATATAACTTTAAACCTCAGGTAACTGGAAAAATAACAAACTAAGCTGAACATTAGCAGAAATAAAAAAGATAAGAGGAGAAATATGTGGAAAATAAGAAAAAGCTGTAGAAATTATCAGCAAAACTTAGACCTACTTTTTGTAAAGACAAAATGAACCCAACATTACCTAAACTTATAAAGAAAAAAAAAAACTCCTAGATGCAATCAGAAATGAAAGAGAAGGTATTCAACTGATACTACAGAAATGCATCAGGTCATAAGAGACTGCTGTGAACAATTATATACCAAGAAATTGGATAATCTATAAGAAAATGAATAAATTCCTAGAAACATGCAACTTAACAAGACTGAAACAATAGTAAGTAGAAATTCTGTGTACATTATTAATAAGGAGATTGAATCACTTATCAAAAATCTCCCACATAGAAAAACAAAGGATCAAATGGCTTTTTTCTACCAAATAGTTAAAGAATTAATACCAACTCTCCTCAAATTCTTCTAAAAATGAAGAGAAGGGAATGCAGTTAAACTCATTTTATAAAGCCAGCATTATCAATAATTGTAATGATAATGATACTATAAGAAAAGAAACTTTAGGGCAACATTCCAAAAGAATATAGATGCAAAAATTCTCAGCAACATAGTAGCAAATTGAATCCAGCAATGCAGTAAAAGGATCATATGGCATGATCAAATGAGAATTATACCTGAAATGCAAGAATGGTAAAACATACCCAATTAACAAATATGATAAGCTCCCTTAATCAAATGAAAGATAAAAGTCATTAGGTCATCTAAATAGATGCTGAAAAAGCATTTGACAAAACACAACATCCTTTCATGATGAATAGCCCTGACAAATTGAGTATAGAAGGAACATATCTGAATATAATAAAAACCTTATACAGCAAATGGATAGCTAATATACTCAACAGTAAAAGACTGAAAGATTTTCTTCTAAGACCAGGCACAAAAGAAGTTTGCCCATTCTTACCCTCTTTATTCAATATATACTGGAGGTCCTAGCTTGAGCAGTTAGGCAGGACAAAAGAGTAAAACACATTCAAACTGGAAAGGAAGAAGTAAAACTGCCATTATTTACAGGTAATAGATGATATGATTTTTTTCTGAGATATAAGAAAAATCCTAAAAACTGCACTAGAAATCTGTTGGAAAAAGTCAATGACTTCAGTAACCTTGAAGGATATAAAATCAACACAGAGAAGTCAGTTGTATTTCTGTACATTAAATATGATATATCCGAAAAAGAAATTATCCCATTCATGATAGAATTGAAGCAATAAAATATATATTAAAAAATTAACCAAAGAGGTGAAAGTTCTGAACAATAAAAGCTGTAAGGTTTTGATGAAAGAAATTGAAGAAGGCACACAAGAAATAGAAATACATCCAGTGTTCACAGATTGGAAGTGTTAATATTCTTAAAGTACTCATACTAACCACGCATCTACAGACTGGAAGAAATCCCTATAAAAATTCCAGTGGCATTCTTCACAGAAATAGAAAAATAATAAGGATTTGTTTGGAAACGCAAAAGTTCCTGTATAGCTAAAGCAATCTTTGCTTTTCAGGCAAGAAAACTGGAATGGATTGCTCTTTCCTTTTGCAGGGGATGTTCCTGTCCCAGAAGTCAAATCTGCATTTCCTGCATTCTTTATCTGCCGATCCCTCAGGAAAGCATTCTTATAAAGAAGAACAAAACTAGAAGCATAATACTTCCTGATTTCAACAAAATTACAAAGATACTGTAATCAAAACAGTAATAGTGGTATACAAATAGACACAGACCAACTGAACAGAATAGAGGGACCAGAAATAAACCACTGAACATAGAGTTAATATTTGATAAGGTATCCAAAAACACTCCAGGGGGAGAGAATAGTCTTTTCAACAAACGATGCTGGGGAAAGTTGATAAACATATTCAGAAATATATAATTGGTACACTATCTTACACCACTCACAAAAATGAACTTAAAATGGATTAAAAACTTAAAAATAAAACTAAATATATATGAAAGAGGAGAGTAAAAAAAAAAAAAAGCTGGCTTAAAACTCAGCATTCAAAAAACTAAGATCATGGCATCCTGTCCTATCACTGGATGGCAAATAGAAGGTGAAAATCAGAAATGGTGACAGATTTTATTTTCCTGGACTTCAAAATCACTGCTGACAAGTGACCGCAGCCATGAAATTAAAAGACATATGCTCCTTGGAAGGAAAGCTATGACAAAACAAGACATAGTATTAAAAAAAAAGAGACATCACCTTGCCAAAAAGGTCCATACTTTCAAAACTGAGGTTTTTCCAGTAATCATGTATGGATGGGAGAGTTGGACCATAAAGAAGAGTTGATGCCTTTGAATTATGGTAATGGAGAAGATTTGTGAGAGTCCCTTAGACTACAAGGAGATTAAACCAGTCAATCCTAAAGGAAATCAACCCTGAATATTTATTGAAGGACTGATGCTGAAGCTGACCCTCCAATACTTTGGCCACCTGAGGTGAAGAGCCAACTCTGGAAAAGACCCTGTTCTGGGAAAGACTGAGGACAGGAGTAGAAGGGGGTGGCAGAGGATGAGATAGCTGGATAATATCACTGACTCAATGGACATGAGTTTGAGCAAAATCCAGGAGATAATGAAGGACAGGGAAGCCTGTCATGCTGCAGTCCACGGGGTCACAAAAAGTCAGACATGACTTAGTGACTGAACAAAAACAAATAGTGAAGAAGTCCTTGACATTGGTCCTGACAATAGCTTTTTGAACGTGACTCAAAAATCATGATAAACGAAGGCAAAAATCAACAAGTTCTGCAAAGCAAAAGAAACAATCAACAAAATGAGAAAACAACTTACAAAATGGGTGAAAATGTTTGCTAGACACTTATCTGGCAAAAGGTTAATACCTGTAAAATACAAACAACTCATACAACTTAATAACATGCATAAAAACTAATCTGATTAAAAATGGGCAGAGGTTATATGATAGTTCTGTTTTTAGTTTTTTCATACTGTTTTCCATAGTGGCTACACTAAACTTTTATTCCCTCAAACAGTGTAGGAGTGTTGCCATTTCTCCACATCCTCGCCAGCATTTGTTACGTGTATTCATTTTAATGAGAGCCATTTTGACATTTGAGAGGTAATATTTCATTATTGTTTTAATTTGCACTTCCTTGATGAATAATGATGTTAAGTATCTTTTCATGTACCTGTTGGCCATTTGTAGGTCTTCTTGGAAAAATGTCTATTCAGTTCTCCTGTCTATATTTTAACTGAGTTGTTTTTTTCTGGCCTTACATTGAGGTCTTTAATCCATTTTGAGTTCATTTTTATATGTGATGTTGGAAAATGTTCTACTTTTATTATTTTACATGTAGCTCTCCAATTTTCACAGCACCACCTATTAAATAAATTGTCTTCTTTTTATCGTACTTTCTTCCTTCCTTTATCATAGATTATTATGATTAGTGTTTGGGCTTACTTCTGGTCTTTCTGTTCACTTGCATTGATCTATGTGTATATTTTTGTGCTAGAACCATACTGTTTTGAACACTGCAGCTTTCTAGTATAGTCTGAAGTCATGGAATGTGATTCTTCTAGGTCTGTTCTTCTTTCTCAAGATTGTTTTGACGATTCATGGTCTTTTGTGTTTCTATGCAAATTAAAAAAAAATGTTCTTTCTGTGGAAAAATGCACCTGCTATTTTGATATGGATTGCATTGAGGCTGTAGACTGCCTTGTGTGGTATGGTTATTATAGCAATGTTAATTCTTCCAATCCATGAACACATTATGTTAAGTAAAATAAGTTAGACAAATACTGTATGATATAGCTTATATGTAGAGTCTAAAAAAATAAAACAACTTAATGAACATAACAAAAAATAGACTCATAGAAACAGAGAACAAAGTAGTGATTACAAGGGAAGGCAGGTGGGGTAAAATAACGATGGGGATTAAGAGGCACAAACTAATTTGTGTGTGTGATATATATATATATACATAAAATAAACTTCAAAAATATATTGTACAACACAGGGAATTAAGCCAATGTTTTATAATAACTATAAATGGAATGTAACTTTAAAAATTAATGAATCACTATGTTGGACACCTGAAACTTGTATAATATTGTGCATCAAATTTACTTCAACTTAAAAAAAACAAAACAGAGCAGAGTGTTAAATAGACCTTAAAAAACAGAAACAGAAAAACCAGCCAACAATCAAGCAAACAAAAAACATATAGCTACCAGATATTTGAAAAGATGTTCAGTGTCCCTAATTATCAAGGAAATTAGAAAGAAAAAACACAATATTGTTTTACACTTGCGAGAATGGCTATTGCAAAAGACATTAGAGTCCATGTGTTGGCAAGGGTGTGGAATAAAGAAAATATATATAAGTGCACTATTGATGAGAATGTAAATTGATTTCCCCACTACAGAAAACAGTGTGAATGTTCCTCCAAAAATTAAAATAGAATGACTGTATGATACAGAAATTACACTTCTGGGTATAAATCCAATGGAAATGAAAACAGGATATTGAAAGTATGTATGCACACCAATGTTTACTGCAGCATTAATCACAATAGCTAAGATATGGAAAAGCCTATATGTTTGTCAACCGAAGAATGGATAAAGAATATAGAAATTCTGCCATTTGAGACAGGATGATGAATCTTGAAGACATTAATTTAAGTGAGAAAATTAAACAGAGAAAGACATACACTGCATGATATAAATTCTATATGGAAACTAAAATCGCAGAACTTTATAAAACCAGGGAATAAATGGTGGATATGGGACTTCCCATGTGGAGCTAGTGTTAAATAACCCACCTGCCAACGCAGGAGACATAAGACATTCAG
Organism: Okapia johnstoni; assembly: GCA_024291935.2. Taxonomy (NCBI): domain Eukaryota; kingdom Metazoa; phylum Chordata; class Mammalia; order Artiodactyla; family Giraffidae; genus Okapia; species Okapia johnstoni. Next base: position 31,665,155 of record CM044310.1, read on the forward strand.
GTTTGATCCTTTGATCAGGAAGATCCCCTGGAGAAGGGCATGGCAACACACTCCAGTATTCTTGCCTGGAGAATCCCATGGACAGAGGAGCCTGGTGGGCTACAATCCATGGGGTCACAAAGAGTCGGATACGGCTGAAGCGACTGAGCACACAGATGGTGGATATCAGAAGCAATGGGTCTGTTGGAGTTGTAAGGGGATGGGGGATTTGAGAGATGTGGTTTAAAGCTACAAACTTGCAATCAGTAGATACATAAGTCTTGAGATCTAATGCACTGTACAACAGTTATAATCAACAAAACTGTACTATAAACTCTCTATATAATAGCCATGACATGGAATCAATCTAAATGTCCATTGATAGAGGAGTGGATAAAGAAAATGTGGTACATAGGCACAATGGAATGTTATTCAGCCATTAAAAGGAACAAAGTTGGGTCACTTGTAGAGACATGGATGGACTTAAAGACTGCCATATAGAGTGAGAGCGCCATACAGGAAGAGAAAAAAAAAAAGAAATATTGCATATTACCACATATATGTAGAATCCAGAAAAAAAGTACAGATTAACTTATTTGCAAAGCAGAAATAGACAAACAGACTAAAACCAACATATGAGTACCAAGGTGGAAAAAGGGGGTGGGACAAATTGGGAGATTGAGATTAACATGTATACACTACTATGCATTTAATAGAAAACTAGTGAAAGCCTGTTTATAGTGTGTGCAATGCTACCTCATGCTCCATGGTGACCTAGATAGGCAGGAAATCCAGAAGGGAGGGTATATGTATATATTTATGATTGACTCACTCTGCTACACTGCAGAAACTAGCACAAGGTTGTGAAATAATTATATACCAATAAAAAACAAACAAAAAACAACCTAGAAGTTGCTCAGAGACTAGATCTTGATTTTTTCTCAGCACAAAAATAAATGATAATTATATGGCATATCTTCTAAGGGATTCTTGCCAACGGTAGTAGATATAATGGACATCTGAGTTAAATTCACCCTTTCCAGTCCATTTTAGTTCACTAATTCCTAAAATGTCGACGTTCACTAGTTGCCATCTCCTATTTGACAACTTCCAATTTGCCTTTTTTCCAGTAGTCATGTATGGATATGAGAGTTGGACTATAAAGAAAGCTGAGTGCTGAAGAATTGATGCTTTTGAACTGTGATGTTGGAGAAGACTCTTGAGAGTCCCTTGAACTGCAAGGAGATCCAAACAGTCCATCCTAAAGGAGATCAGTCCTGAATATTTGTTAGAAGGACTGATGTTGAAGCTGAAACTCCAATACTTTGGCCACCTGATGTGAAGAGCTGACTCCTTTGAAAAGACCCTGATGCTGGGGAAGATTGAAGGCAAGAGGAGAAGAGGAAGACAAAGGATGAGATGGTTGGATGACATCACCGACTCAAAGGACACGAGTCTGAGTAAACTCAGGGAGTTGGTGATGGACAGGGAGGCCTGGCGTGCTGCAGTCCAAGGGGTCACAAAGAGTCTGACGTGACTAAGTGACTGAACTGAACTGAACTCTATGACATTATAGAGTGTTAGTCAATGTTATGGTGGTCATTATATTGCAATATGTAAGTGAATCAAATCAATATGTTATACACCTTAAACTTACAAAGTATACGCCAATTCAGTTCAGTTCAGTTCAGTCGCTCAGTCGTGTCCGACTCTTTGCGACCCCATGAATCGCAGCACGCCAAGCCTCCCTGTGCAACACCAACTCCCGGAGTCCACCCAAACCCATGTCCATCGAGTTGATGATGCCATCCACCCATCTCATCCTCTGTCGTCCCCTTGTTCTCCTGCCCTCAATCTTTCCCAGCATCAGGGTCTTTTCAAATGAGTCAACTCTTCACATGAGGTGGCCAAAGTATTGGAGTTTCAGTTTCAACATCAGTCCTTCCAATGAACATCTGGGACTGATCTCCCTTAGGATGGACTGGTTGGATCTCCTTGCAGTCCAAGGGACTCTCAAGAGTCTTCTCCAACACCACATTTCAAAGCATCAGTTCTTTGGTGCTCAGCTTTCTTCACAGTCTAACTCTCATCCATACATGACTACTGGAAAAACCATAGCCTTGACTATATGGACCTTTGTTGGCAAAGTAATGTCTCTGCTTTTTAATATGCTGTCTAGGCTGGTCATAACTTTCCTTCCAAGGAGTGTCTTTTAATTCCATGGCTGCAATCATCATCTGCAGTGATTTTGGAACCTCAAAAAATAAAGTCTGTCACTGTTTGTTTCCATTGTTTCCCCATCTATTTGCCAAGAAGTGATGGGACTGAATGCCATGATCTTAGTTTTTGAATGTTGAGTTTTAAGCCAAGTTATTCACTCTCCTCTTTCACTTTCATCATGAGGCTCTTTAGTTCTTCTTTGCTTTCTGCCATCAGGGTGGTGTCATCTGCATATCTGAGGTTATTGATATTTCTCCCAGAAATCTGGATTTCAGGTTGTGCTTCATCCAGCCTGGCATTTTTCATGATGTACCCAGAATAAATATGCTTATACAGGCAAAAGCTAATCAATATTTTTGATATTGAGATAGCAAAAATGGAGGACAATACATGAGGTTATTATTTTTTAATTTATTTAAATGAAACATACATACTCAAATACATATATCATAACTCCACAACATAGTGCATTTTGATGGAGTGAACACATCCATGTGATGAACTCTTAGATCATGAAAGAGAACACTGTCAGCATTCCAACCCCATTGCCTGCATCTACCCAGTCATCTCTTTGTAAAGTTGACCACTGCTCCCTGCTGTCCAGAATAATACATTACCTTTGCCTATCAGAAACAATGTACAAGAAAATATACAGCCAGGGCACTTTAATGTCTGGTTTCTTCTGTTTAACATGTTCATGAGCTTCATCTGTGATACTGTTTACAATGTGGATTTCTAAGTCTTCAATGCTATATAATATCATTTTGCATTAATTTATTATAGTTTGATTATCCATTTAGCTTTTGACACATATTTGAATCCATGTAATTGTTTAATGTTATGAATAATACTTCAGTGAAGATCTTGTGTGTGTTGTCTGAAGAATGTGTATACACATTTCTATTGGCTTTGTATTACCAAACCATTTCCTAGGGTCTGGTGATCGAGTTATTTGCTCACAAAATCTTTGTAAACTATTATCAGACTGAGACCACTTTCAATTAGATGCTCTTTTTGTCATTTTCAAATCACACAAAGAACATGGATGAATTCTCAAAACCTGTTTAAGATAGCTCATGACTGTGCATTATGAGTGGGAGAGGTTGTTGTATTATTTTTCCTTCTCTTCCCAGTTCCAAGTTTGAAAAAGCAGTTTCCTTGAAGCTCTGTTCTGTAACGAGTTTCTGTTCCAATTACCCCCTAGATAAAGGTGTAACCCCATGAGGATCTAGATTTATAATGATTTTAATATTAGATTTCTAGTTATTTTGATCCTGTTCTTTATCACCCATTGTCTGCATTTCAGGAGAACATGAAATTGTGTTTTCCAAGTTTCAGTCGAAACCGTGTATGCCAAAGTTCACTTTGATATTGGCATACACTAGGGTTACCCCTTGTTTTGAAAGACGCTTTTTGGTGTGTGTGTGTGTGTGTGTGTGTGTGTGTGTGTGTGTGTGTGTGTGTGTGTGTGTGTATCCTGACTCTCTCTGAGAATGTGCCATACACCCTGACTTGGAAATCAGGGATTTTTATGGGGCGGCCTCATTCTCAGGTGGCAATCATCATTTCTTCTGACAGCTCTTTTACACTGTCCTTACTCCCTCACCCTCTCTAGCTCTTGATACTATTTTATTTTCTTCACACACATAATTTTTCTTTATTTTTTCCTTCCTTTCTTTTTCTTTTCTTGCCCAATGCCTTTTTTCATTCACTTGCCCAAGTGAACCCAATTATGAAAGGAATTGCAGTATATTATTCTTTTCTTCATCCCCAGATCCTATTTTATTATTTGATTGTATGGAACATAAAAAAAATAACTTTGAAAGGGTGAAAAAGTGAATTGTTTCAACAAAATACTTTGGAAATTTAAAAATTGTAATCTTTATTTTCAGGAAAAGAAAAGTAGTTTACCCTTGAATGTAGACATTTTGTGTAGGGCCATGTGTGACGTTCTGGTCTTCAATTTCTATGCAAAGTATGGAAGGTATAAATAATTCATTAAAAAGGCTGAAAATGAGATTTCAAAATAAAAACACAATTTTAAAATTGAGTTTTTTCTTCACTATCAAAAAAAAAACCTACTACATGCCTAATATAATGAGGAACTGGTATAGTATTCAGTTTTGATGCTCAGAAATAGGAAGAGGGCAGTAGAATGCAATCACATCTGAAAGATCTGTAATTTATCCTTAAACATTTTAAATGATAATGGGAACCACCTCATAAACTGCAAAAAATCCTGTGAGAGGGCTCTACTGAAAGCTCTATTAAGATTGATCATTTCAGACCTGAGGATGCAGCTGACACTGACAGGACACTGTCTGGAAGTCTGCCTTCTCTCTTAGAATCAGGGCCCAGAGGCGAAACTGAGTGGTGCGTGTACATGAGATGCCACCACTCCTCAGCCACCGTCCCCAGAAACCTCACCTTCAACATCACAAACACCATTCGCCAGGATGAGTGGCACGCCCTGCATCTTCCATACTCCTTGTATTGATGACTCAAGATGCAGGTGGAGGAGAATGGAAAGTGGTGATTGGAGGAGGGGAGGCAGAGATGACACGGGATGGAAGGATTCCGTGTTCCATCATCAGTCCAGTGTTCTTTTGAGAAAACGGCAGTGACTTTGCTCTTCTGGCTGTGTGGCCCATTCTTCGCCCATACTTTCCCACACCTTTGGCTCCCCCAGATGTTTCTTCCCACTCCACTCTGTCCTGTGTTATTGCCAGGTTAATATTGCCAAAGTAAAAATCAGATCACATCAGCTGGATCAAAAAAAAAATTGATCATTTATCACTCAATAAAACAATGGGTAGCTTAATCTAGGAGAGATAGAACTAATGATACTTTATGAGCCAGCAACTTGATCAACAAGGTTAAACCTATTTGTGAAAGCAAATTGATAAACTAGCTTAACAATATTACCTCATTTTGTTAAGTAATGTAATTTCTCCATGTATTGACAAACTACTCATGGACAAAGTATAGCACACATTATTCATATTTTATATTTTGCTCACCTGCGGCTTTGTGACACAGCCCTTAGCAAAACAATTTCTCAGTGGCCAATAAATGGCCTTCCTATTTTTTGTTTGCTGTGTATATAAAGTTGTTTTTCAGAAAAACCTTATTTACAAGATTAGGTGGCTATCTTGCTGGCCCAAGTTTGGTTAACTTCACTTTAGAGTCAGCATGTAATTTATGAGAAATAAAAATAGAATTTGACCCAGTTTTCCAATTTTTTTTTTTTACAAACATTGCTATCATAAACATCCTTCTATGTGAATCCTTGCTTTCATGTAATTATAAAGTGAAGGTATGTATCTAGATTTAAGATTACTGGATCAAATTGGCATGTCTTTGAGAAATGTAAAATATTGTTCTGTTCTTGAAGAAAGAAACAGTTGATACTATCCCTAATAATGTGGACGAATGCATATTTTCCTAAAGCATTTCCAACTCCATAGTTCACTCATCTTCTATACGCACTATATACTCACTACCACAGCATTCTCACATTGCTCTTTTATCTGTAAAAACAAAATGTGTAATGTGTTCCTAACCCAAGCTGAGGCAGAATCTTTTCTTGAGATCACCTGCTTCTTCAAGAATAAATTAGCATTCTGGATATCATCTGACCAATTTTCTTATACATTTTAATGGATTTAATGAACCTTCTGGAAACTTCTCAAAAAATGACCATAGGAAGGTACTCTGTCCTCCAACTACAATCCATTGACCTACCCCAGATAACTCCTTCATTTCCAGACACAATGGCAGCTTCCTGTGTTTTTCTGCTAGAGATTCTGTCCAGGATATAGCCTCATATTTAGTTGTCTTACCTCCAAGGTCTTCTTTTGGGTGTGGCAGTTTCCCAGACTCTCCTTGTTTTTGATGACCTTGATGGTTTCCCGGAACGCTGATTGGGTAGATTGTAAGAAGCTCCTGTCTTGAATTAACATGGATGATGAAATGCTAAAAGCATTTCAAGACTTTTAAGATCAAGAACAAGACACGAGGTTATTGATATTTCTCCTGGCAATCTTGATCCCAGCTTGCGCTTCATCCAGCCCAGCATTTCACATGATGTACTCTGCATATAAGTTAAATAAATAGGGTGACAATATACAGCCTTGAAGTACTCCTTTCCCAATTTGGAACCAGCCCTTTGTTCCATGTCTGGTTCTAACTGTTGATTCTTGACCTGCATACAAATTTTACAGAAGGCAGGTAAGGTGGTCTGGTATTCCCAACTCTTTAAGAATTTTCCAGTTTGTTGTGATCCACAAAGTCAAAGGCTTTGGTGAGTCAATGAAGCAGAAGTAGATGTTCTTTTTTTCTCAAATTCTCTTGCTTTTTCTATGATCTGATGAATGTTGCCTACTTGATCTCTGGTTCCTCTGCCTTTTCTAAATCCAACTTGAACATCTGGAAGTTCTTGTTTCATGTACTGTTGAAGCCTGGCTTGGAGAATTTTAAACATTACTTTGCCAGCATGTGAAATGAGTGCAATTGTGCAGTAGTCTGAACACTCTTTGGCATTGCTCTTCTTTAGGATTGGAATGAAAATTGAACTTTTCCAGTCCTGTGGCCACTGCCGAGTTTTCCCAGTTTGCTGACATATTGAGTGTAGCACTTTCACAGAATTATCTTTTAGGATTTTGAAATAGCTCATCTGGAATTCCATCACCTCCACTAGCTTTGTTTGTATTGACGCTTCCTAAGGCCCCCTTGACTTCACACTCCAAGGGTATCTGGCTTTAGGTGAGTGATCACACCATCGTGTTTATCAGGGTCATGAAGATCTTTTATGTATAGTTCTTCTGTGTATTCTTGTCACCTCTTCTTAATATCTTCTGCTTCTGTTAGGTGAACAAGGTTTCTGTCTTTTATTGTGCCCATCTTTGCATGAAATGTTGCCTTGGTATCTCTAATTTTCTCAAAGAGATCTCTAGTGTTTCCCATTCTATTGTTTTCCTCTATTTTTTGCATTGCTCAGTTAAAAATATTTTCTTGTCTCTCCTTGCTATTCTTTGGAACTCTGCATTCAGATGGGTATATCTTTCTACTTCCTTGTATAAATTCTATTAACAGCACAATCATGCGATCCAGGTTAACTCTTGTTTACATAATCATAATTCTCTGCTCAAAGCACTTTGATGGTTCCTTTGCCACCAGAGTGGAAGCCAAAATCCTTACAATTTTTATAAAGTGTAAGTATAATGCCTTTTATAATGTGTCCCCAGTGAATTCTTATATTTATACTTACCCACTCACCTCCAGTCATACTGACTTCTTTTTTGATTTTTTTAAGTTCACTAGGCAGATTTATATCTGCTTAAGGGTATTTCTTCCTGGGTGGCTCAGTGGTAAAGAATCTGCCTGCCAATGCTGGAGACACAAGAGATGCAGGTTCAATCCCTGTGTCAGGAAGACACCCCAGAGTAGGAAATGGCAACCTGCTCCATATTCTTTCCTGAAAAGTCCCATGGACAGTGAAACCTGGTGGGCTACAGTCCCTGGAGTCACAAAGAACTGGACGTGACTGAGGATGCATGCATGTGCGCACATGTGTGCACACACACACACAGAGACACACACACACACGAGTCTTTCTTCTATTTTTCCTCCCTGTCTAGAACACTCTTGATAAGAAAATTCAATCTTTCACTTTCTTTAAATCTTTGCCAGTTACCTTCATTAACTGCAACTGTCTCTTTTTAACATTTACTTTAAAAATTTACTTTCTATTTTCCATCTATCTCATACCCAAGAAGTAAGACTTACTAACACATAAATTCTATCACATTTTTCATTACTCTAAATTAAGCTGTTAGTTTCAATACCTGTGTCATACCTGTAAATTTATTTTCATCATTTGCTGTAAAAAAGCAGGTATCACATGAAAATCAATGTAAAATGAAAAACGTGTCAGTGTCTAAGAGGAATTTAATTTTTGCCAAATAAATTTTTTTTTAGAGTATAAAACTTACTCAGCTGCATAAGCACCACAACATAGCAATGAAACTACTAGATGTTTACTATGACTTGGAAACTCTGTGGAAAAAAATTTGCATGGTACTAAGAAAGCTCTGGACAATAAGGTTCTAAGAAAACTGCACCTAGAGTAATTCTATTCCCAGATGCTACCAGTGAAATGATTATTAATCACCCTGACAAGCTATTGGTTTCAAAGTGTTTCTAATTGCCTAATGCTGATAGAAATCCTGAATTTCTGCTTCTGGTGTGTTGTTTTCTGTCACCAGTGAACCTTATACTCCAGGTGTAGTCAGTGCATTAGAAAGACCTAAGAACTGAGCCTTCCTTCATCAAATCAGAGAAAATGTACAAACATGCCTTTTCTCTGCTAATGATTGTTTGTATTATAGCATCAAAGTTTCCTGAGAGTTACTGTGCTGTGCTTAGGCGCTCAGTCATGTCTAACTCTTTGTGACCCCATGGACTGTAGCCTGCCAGGCTCCTCTATCCATGGGGAATCTCCTGGCAAGAATACTGGACTGGGTTGCCTTACCCTCCTCCAGGGGATCTCCCCAACCCAGGGATCAAACCCAGATCTCCCAAATTTTGGGTGGATTCTTTACTGTCTGAATCATCAGGGAAGCCCTGAGAGTTATATATGTTCAAACAAATGTGCAGCATTGATTGAAATCTAACCATCCTTCAGAAAACCAAAATATTTATTATGTTAAGTAGTAAGTTTTCTCTAATATACATCTAGAACGGTGCCTTTTCTACATCTAGTAATTATAGGAATGGAAATTTAATGAACTTACTAGCTGGTATCAGAATTCCTTTTAGGAATGGAAATTCTTCATAGAAATGCTTAATTAGCTTAGATTGTTGTCAGCAATCCAGCTCATTAATTTCCGATTTTGCACTTAGAAGTATAGAAATAATATTTTTCTGTTATAGAAGAAGAAGGAAAACAGAAATGGGGGAATTGATGAGTATACAAGATGGGACAAAGGAAAGAAATCACATGTGTGATTCAGAAAAAAAAAAATGTAGGTGAAGTGGCTCAGGAATCTTCATGTGGTGGAGAATCTACAGTATATCTTAGGAATGACAGTGTCTAAGTGTTTGTATGGGAATAATCTACAACATCTTTTCACACATTCACAATTATAGAATTAATTCTAATTTAGACATGGATGATAAAAAATTGTTTTTTTCTTTTCTTTTCTTTATTCCTCTATATTTTATGTGCATACTGAAACATGAGTTCAGATATAAAGGGGACAAATAAAACATATAATTACTGGTAGTTTTGAATTCAGGCAATTTATATGATATTTGATTGATCGTACTCTCCTTAATATTATTGGACTCTAATTTCCAAGAAAAAAATCACTTTAACTCTAACAGCTATCGCATTGTCTGGCACATTGTAGGAATGAAGTTAAATTAAATAAATATTCCATGTTGTCAATAATATTTGCAGAGTAGTCAAACCCTCAGCTGCCATATATTCCAGAATACAGTACTATTTATAGACCTTTATAGTACATGCAATGCAAACCAATTTCTCATGTTTAAAATATAGTGAATGTTTCTGATAGTCATGACAAGGATTTATTAATCACTATATCTCCAATTAAAGCAGTGCCTAACATCAGTGGGTTCTTTATCAACATTACTTTATTGAAATTAAATGGAGGGGAAAAAAGAATGGGGTCATCCCACCCATTGGCCTTTGACGTCTGTCCTATTTCTCATAGCTTGTGAGGTAGTCATTGTTTTTTAATTATTTTGGGCCTGTGTTCTTTAAACTATTAAAGAACATTCTTAAAATTTTAAATAGAATATGGTATTCTATCTCCAATATATTTAAAAATTAATCTGTGCATCAGTAATTTAAAATCATGTTGCTAACAAAAATTAATCTTTGATCATGGAGAATTTTTGTTATTAAAAGTGAATTTATTTATTTTCTTAATTTAGTATTGATTTTAGAAATGGAGGAATATATTTTGCATTGCAAATTTGTATCATTAAGCAATAAACATTACTGTGAATAGCAGAATGCTAAGCTCTGAAAATTATTCTTAAATGTAAACAATATCTCGCTCCAGCTCTTCACATGACCTCTTCAAAGCCCCAAAGGGAATATTACACCCCCAAAAAACAGTATGTTTTCAATAAAACTATGGTCATCAAATCAGTTATTCCAAGATTATCACTTTCTAATTTTAGTTCAGGTCAGTTTCGTCAGTTAGTCATGTCCGACTCTCTGTGACCCCATGGTCTGCAGCACACCAGGCTTCCCTGTTCATCACCAACTCCCACAGCCTACTCAAACTCATGTCCAGAGATTCAGTGATGCTATCCAACCATTTCATCCTCTGCCATCCGCTTCTCCTGCTGCCTTCAATCTTTCCCAGCATCAGGGTCTTTTCTAATGAGTCAGTTCTCTGCATCAGGTAGCCAAAGTATTGGAGTTTCAGCATCAGTCCTTTCAATGGATATTCAGGACTTATTTTCTTTAGGATTCACTGGTTTGATATCCTTGCAGTTCAAGGGACTCTCAAGAGTCTTCTTCAACACCACATTTCAAAAACATCAATTCTTCAGCATTCAGCTTTCTTTATAGTTCAACTCTCATATCCATACATGACTGCTAGATAAATCAGTGCAATTCTTGCACTTCCAAGGAAGTTCCAGTACCCGCAACAGATTTCCCAGCCTGGGAATCTGGCAAAGGGACTGAGAACCCCCAGAGAATTTGACTTTGGAGGTCAGTGGGATTTGATTACAGAACTTACACAGGACTGGGGAAACAGACTCTTGGAGGGCACAAACAAAACCTTGTGCATGCTAGGGACCCAGGAGAAAGGAGCAGTGACCCCACAAGAGACTGACTCAGACTTACCTGTGATTATCCAGGAGTCTTCCGAAGAGGCTGGGTTGGCCGTGGCCTGCTGCAGGTTCGGGGCTGCTGAGTATGACAGTGGGTACACAGGACATTTTGAAGGAGGTTGCCATTATCTTCATTAACTCCACCATAGTTTGGTCGCAGGTCAAACAACAGGGAGGGAATACAGCCCTCCCCATCAACAGAAAATCAGATTAAAGATTTATTGTGCATGGCCCCACCCATTTGAACAAGACCCAATTTTCCCCACAGTCAGTCTCTCCCACCAGGAACATTCCATAAGCCTCTTATCCTTATTCTCAGAGGGTGGACAGAATGAAAACCACAATTACAGAAAATTAATCAAACTGATCACATGCATCACACCCTTGTCTAACTCAATGAAACTATGAGCCATGCTGTGTAGGGCCACCCAAGACGGATGGGTCATGTGGAGAGTTCTGACAAAATGTAGTCTACTGGAGAATGGAATCACAAACCACTTCTGTATTCTTGCCTTGGGAAGCCCATGAACAGAATGAAAAGGCAAAAGGATATGACTTTCTAACTTACAATGTTAATTTTTCTGATACATAAAATTCCAACTAAGATAAGTAAACTGACATCTATGTATTTTTCCAGGCTTGTGCTTACTCATGCTTTATATAACACATCCAAAGGGTCACTTTTCAAGTAAAAGAAACTTAAGAATTTGAGTAAAAGTGACAAATTATTATAACACATTTATATAGTCATTGCAAAAAGTAGAAACAATTTCTTTAATTTCCTCAGCTTTACCATAACAAAACATAGTAAGTTAATGAATAAGGTAAAATACTTTACTTCTTTTCCTGGAGTCATGAAAAGTTGAAAGTTTGGATTTTTATTTTTGATTATATCTGTACTTTTTAATTTCTGTTATATTTTGACTGTTCTAAATGGACTAGAACATATTTTAATTAATTACATATTTCAGGTGTATAGCATTATAATTTAATATCTGTATTCACTACTTGCTGATCACCACCACAAGTCTGGTGACCATTCATCATCACATAGTTGACCTTCTTCACTCCTTTTGCTCAATCCCAACTTCATTCCCCTCTGATACCACTAATATGATTTATCTATGAGTTTCTTTTTGCTTTATTTTGTTTATATATTTGGTTTGCTTTTCCTTTTAGATTCCACCTATGAGTGAAATCATATGGCATGCATCTTTCATCCTGACTTACTTCATTAGCACAATACCTTCCAGATTCATCTATAATGTCACAAATGGCAAGATTTCATCCTTTTTTAATGGCTGAGTCATATTACATTATGAATGTATACCATATCTTCTTTATCCATTCATCTATCCACAGACAGTAGGTTATTTCCATATTGGCTACTTTGCAAACAATGCTACAATGAACGTAAGGGTGCACATATCTTCCTAATGTAATGATTTTGCATTGTTCACATATCCAGAAGTGGAACACATGGATCACATAGTAGTACTATTCTTAACTTGTTGAGGAACCCCAGACTGTTTCCATACTGGCTGCACCAATTTATAGTCTTGCCAACAGTATTCAAGGGTTCCCTTACTCCATATCCTTGCCAACATTAGTTATCTCTTGCGTTTTTAATAACAGCCATTCTAACAAGTATGAGGTGATATCTCAGTGTGGCTTTGATTTGCATTTCTGTAATAATTAATTATTTTGAACATTTTTTCATAGGTTTTTGCCCATCTGTATGTTTTCTTTGGGAAAAAAAAAGTCTATTCAGATACTCTGCTCATTTTTTAATTAAGTTTTGTTATTTTTGAGTTGTGTGAGTTATTTCTGTGTGCTGAATATCAATGCCTTGCATGCATGCTAAGTTGCTTCAGTCGTGTCTGACTCTTTGTGACCCTAGGGCTTATAGCCTATCAGGCTCCTCTGTCCATGGAGTTTCTCCAGGCAAGAATACTGGAGTGGGTTGCCATGCCCCCTCCAGATTTATACCTTATGAAATACATAGTTTGTAAATATCTTCTCTTGTTCATTATGTTGTCTTTTTGTTTTGGTGACTTTTTTTTTGCTGTGCAGAAGCTTTGATGTAGTCCCATTTGTTTACTTTTGTTTTTGTTCCACTTGCCTTTGGAGTCAGGTTCACATAAACATTGCAGTGTCAGGGAGGTTACTGTTCACATTTACTTCTAGGACTTAAATGGCTTCCAAGTCTTTAATCAATTTTGAGTTAATTTTTGTGTATGTAAGATAGTGTTCTCGTTTGGGGCTTTTTTGTATGTAGTTGTCCAGTTTTTCCAACACCAATTATTGAAGAAATTATCTTTTGTCCATTAAAATTTTTATGCTTTGTTGTAAATTAATTATCCATATATATATGGGTTTATTCCCAGGCTCTAAATTCTGTTTCATTTATCTATGTGTCAGTTTTTGTATCAGCGTCACACTATTTTGATTATTACAGCATTGTTTTAGCTTCAAATCAGGAAGTATGATACCCTCATCTTTGCTCTTCTTTTGCACAATTGTTTTCAGGATTGTATTCAGAATCTTTCATGGTACCACAAAAATTTTAGAATTATTCATTCTATTTCTAAGAAATATGACACTGGAATTTTGATAGAGATTTCATTCAATCTGTAGATTGATTTGAAGAGTATTTTTTCTAGCTATTATTTATTTGTTTATTTCTCTAGGTACTTTAATGATATGAATTCTTCCAATCCATGAACATGAAATATCATTGCACTTCCTTGTGTCCTCTTCAATTTTTATCAGTGTCTTGTTGTTTTTAGTACATAGGTCTTTTACGTTCTTGGTTAAATTTGTTTCTTTTATTATTTTTTTCTTTTTTATGCTATTGTAAATCAGATTGTTTCCTTAAGTTATCTTTATCATATATAGAAAAACCACAGAGACTGGGATATTGATTTTGTATCCTCTAAGGCCTGCCTTTGTATGTTACACACACTGGTTGGTGGACTGTCAGTTGCTGGGAATGAGACCCTGCCAAAGCACAGGTGAATCGGGCTTTCAAAGTGGCACTCACCAGAGCTGCCATTAGCGAGTTTTCTTAAAGTTGCAAAAATAGCTTCTTCCAAGGTCTTAGTCCCTGAGGCACATCCCAACTGGTTCCTGCTCCTTCAACAGACACTCCAATATTAGAACATGGGCCTTCTTCATCTATAGTCTGTGCATTTCTCATATTGGTGTTTGTACTAGTTTTAGGCTGATTGGGTTTACAAGTGGGTTTTTCAATTCCTGCAGTTTTGTAGTTGTCCTGGGGGTATCATATTACCCAGTGGTTCCAAGTCAGGTGTTTTGGGGACTTCTCTCTTCTGTACAGTTTCAAGTGTAGGATCACCTGATGTCAAGCTAAAGCCCCTTGCTTCTCAAAGGAAATATCCATTATTTTGTGATCCCTCCCAAGTGTGGACCACCATAGCTAGAGTATGGGATTTTCTTTGGCAAGACCATATCTCTGCTCTTCCTAACCATCTCAGCGCTGTACTTTTACCCTTTCACTTTTCAATGAACAGTGGAGATTCATTCAGTTTTCAAGTTCTTTCCTGAAAGAATAATTCCATATGTAAATTTAGATGTGTTGTGTCCTTGGGAGGATGGAAATGCAGGATCTTCTCACACTGCCATCTTGAACTCTTAAGAGTTCAGAAAACATTTAATACTTTACATTTATATACTTTCTATATATGTATTTTTATTTTTTCCTATCCATTTAGTATTGCAAATTAGTCAGTGGATATTAAAAGAGGAGGATTAGGTAATATAAGTGGGAAATCGATAACATCATGCATTTGATCCTTCTCATAGCAAATATATTCATATTTTTGTCTTTCAGATTTTAATATCCATGTATTTAAATATATATTCATGCTACAAGAAAAATCAATGTTAAGCTATTCCATCCCAGAGAGTAAATATATACATATATAAATAAAATAAATGCAAGTATTAAAAATACATATTTATAACTTTTTAGGCTTTAAAAACAATATGTTCTCTGTTGCAATGATTCAACTTTGTCATTGTGATTGGAAAGCAGCCCTAGATAGCAAAAAGCAAGTAAATGTCACTGTGTTCCAATAAAACAATTTTCAGAAACAGGTTGTAGACAGAATTTTGCCCTTAGTCTGTAGTTTGTCAACCCCGGTCTAAATGGACACAAAAGGAAAGTGTTCAGTTTAAATATTTAAACTGAGTCTGCTGTGTGACTTTGGGCTATAAGGAAAACACTTATAAAATGAAAATAACAATTTAATATAGTTATGTGGAAAACTGCTGTATTTCAATTGCCCTCTCCTTCTATAAGGGAGAATAAAATATGTCAGGAAGCTGTGCTCCTCAGAGATCATTAGTGTTAACTCAGCACATGTAAAGGTCTTTGAAGGAATGTTTCACAGGCACAATCATTCTTTTGGTCTTTATTTGCATAATATTTGCCCTCAATCTTATAGAGGTTAGATTTTTCAAACACTATGCAATAAGGATTATCATTTCCAGAAAAGTTTTTAAAAATCCCTTCCAATAAAATGTTAATGAATAAAACCATTCCAACAGATAAGGTACTGGGACATTTAAAAAGTGAAAGTGGAAAAGGAACAATTATCTGCAACCTTGGTCTGTATTATTCTAGTTTAGAAAAATAGTTTCTTAAGTTCTTAGCAACTTGTTTAATGCTAAAATATCCTTTGTGATGAATACTATTAAATCTTGTTAAGTTTGCATTTGAGGAAGTGACTTGAGATGGAAACAAATATTTATTTTTGGTAAAATCAACTGCATCTCCAACCATATAAGTGGTAGAGACTCACTGTTAAGCCTGTATATATATTCATTGAAATATGCTTTTTTAATTTACCTGTTAGAAATTAGCTAGGAGGGAATAGCTTAATTCTGATTCTTCTATTAATGCAAATATGTGAATACATATATAGCTTCCCAGGTGGCACTAGTGGTAAAGAACCTGTCTGCCAATGCAGAACACCCAAAAAATGCAGATCCGATCCCTGGGTCAGGAACATCTCCTGGAGGAGGGCATGTCAACCCACTCCAGTATTCTTGCCTGGAAAATCCCATGCACAGAGGAGCCTGGTGGGCTATGATCCGCAGGATCGCAAAGAGTCAGACATGACTGAAGCAACTTAGCATGCACACACACCCCTAAATAATTATAGTTATATTGAATATATCATTGAATAAATATATAGGTATTAAAAATTTATTGAAAGAAATCCAAATGTATTTGCTATGAGAAGGGTCAAACACAAGATGTTAACTCTATTTTTCATTTATTCTACATAATTCTAGTCTTTTAATGCCACATGGATAGTAATTTACAATACAAATGATTAGGACAGCAAAACAAACGAAAGCAAATACTCCTAGTCTCTCATTTCTTAATATTTATTAAATAAACACATGACAAAGCCTCTAGTTAGTCAGCATCATGAGCTGAATGATGATTGTGCTTGGAGAAATATACAACATTTCCTTTGAAACTTTAAATAGAAAGAGAACAGTACTTGGCACTTAATCAAAATAATAACACACAGTGATTCTTATTCGAAGAACACTTAAACGGATCCAAAAGCATAGATATCTAGGAACACCGTTTCCATTTCAAGAGACAAACCAGTGTTTTCATGGATGCTTTATTAAATCATATTATTTCTAATATCATAGAACCAATGAAATAGTATGAAACTTTAATGATGTTGAACAAGTATTACTAACATGTATATTCACAAATCTACATCCTGTTAGCAGTCAATTCATTCACTGAAGTCATTGCCATTTTTGTTTGCATTTTTATATATTAAGTAAATATCAATGTTAATTACTTGCTAATATATCCATTTGTTTGAGTACCCCGATCACCCCTAGATACAGCAGTTCTGGTTTCCATGTAAGTTGGGCTCTTTATTTTGTTAAGCTTCCAACACCTATCTCCCAGAAGCCTTGTTAAGAAGTGAAATCTTATGTTACAGGGCAGTGTCCCAAGTCTGAACTACAGGCTTGGTGTGAGTACTCAGTTGCTCAGTCAATTCCAACTCTTTGCACCTCCTTGGACTGTAGCTCCCCAGGATCTTCTCTCTATAAGATTTCCCAGGTAAGAATACTGGAGTGGGTTGCCACTTCCTTCTCAGGGGGTCTTCCCAACACAGGGACTGAACCTTCACCTCCTGCATTGACAGGAAGATTCTCTACCACTGAGCCACTAGGGAAGCCCTGTCTCTCTATATAACCCCATCCCAAATGTCAGTGTCCCAGTATTTCCCTCTAATGGCCCTGACTGATTTCAGAGAATTTCCTAGTCTGATGAATTGGACCTTTGATTCTCTGCCACTCTTAATAATTAAATTAGGTCATATGGCTTTCTGTTTGGTTAGTCTTCCAGCTGCAGCAGATTAATCCTAGAGCTTTATGGCACTTACACTTTGCTTTAATTTGTCGCTTAATTATTCTAAATCTGTCATTTTTTCTAAGTGTATCAACATTGCCTATTAACAGCCACCCATTTTTGCATTGCTTTTATTTTCTATTTCCCCCATACCCCTCAAACACAAGGGATGATGTTCAAGCTAGAGGATCTCTTTACACCTCTGTTTCGTGACAGGTCACCCAGCTGCAAAATACCCTACAGGAATGGGACTTGTTGTCCTATTTTGTATTCTGCTAGAGATGTGATCCTTTTTGCAATCCAGCTGAAGAATGACCTATTCCCAAGCCAATGTCATCCTTAAAGTTAGATTCCTAGGATTATTTCATATATCAAATATATCAGATTATACTCTTTAACAGTAAAGTTTTGAAGATTATTGTGAAAGTGATTTATTGTGGACCAGAGAAGTAAGAGAATAGGGGGTAAGAGGTAACTAAGAATGTCTTATTTGGCAAATAGCATCCTTTTGTTCCCACAAAGAAATCTCAGCACTGGCTTTTCATATTTTGAGACTAAGAAAGGCCTTTGCCCCATCAGTCAGTTAGACACTGACTATCATTCAGTTAACTATCAGTCAGCTGGACACTAACTGCCTAGACAACGGTTGAGGGCTTCAATTCTTAGGGTAGCTTTTTCAAGTTAATGTTTCCCTAAAGAAGGGGCATCTGTACCTATAGCAGCCGACATTCACTGCTCTGAGGGATGGGTACCCAGCCAGTTGGAGGGGATCACACAATGTACCCCAAAGCTTCCCTTTCTGAGAACTTGTTGTCCATTGGATACAGGACCAGGAAATCACCTCAAATGTTTTCATAAAAAGCAAATCGAAGAAAGAAGATGCCCAGTAAAATTTTTCAGAATGGATTTCAAAGATGTAAGACAGTGGGAAACAGAAAAGTAACAACATAGAGTCAAAGATGAAAATAATTGTAAATACTAGTAATTGATTTTAAAAACTACTGCAAACTCCTGTTAAGTATGTAGAATTTTACATCACATTTTTCTGATATTTCCCTTTACTTACGTATTGTGATTATTACCACAGATAATAATAGCAACTGTGTGCCATTCACTGAATCACTGACAAGCAGGCAGTAAACAACATGCCTACCTCTGTGTTGTTTGCAGCACAAGAACCTTCTATTTAAAGAAAGGTTTCAGTTGTAAATGGAAAACATTATTGATAAGTCTATGAATGGAGAGAATTTGGAGGGATAGAAGGAAACCCAAAGGAAGAATGGATCAGTCCTACAGAGGAGAATGAAGAAATTTATTAAAAAATGAATGGAATTTGAGATATATGCTGAAAAATAGCTTGATACTTGTGCAAGTCAAATTATTTGGAAAAAAATATTTTTCTAGGAAAAATTATCTCCATGATTAAGGAATTGCAGTCATTGAAAAAATACTAGCTTCCAATAATTCTGTAATTAACCTGAAAACTGTGTTGTTATAGTAGCCTCTATTTCTACTCTATACTTTCCTTCCATTCACTTATTCATTTGTTTTTCAATACTGATATACAAAGAATATTTCAGCATGCTTATGTTTTAATGAGATTTGGATTTAATGGAAAAGTTATTATAATTAATCAGTGTATTAAACCTATTTTAAAATTTTATACCCACTTTATGTGGTCATTCTCAACATGGTAAGCAAATCCAGCTGGCCTTTCTCAACACTCACTGCAGAGTGAGAGCTTAAAAAATTATTTACAAGCCTGCTGTGCATTGAAATGCTAGCAAGCTCACAGAAGGGGCATATTTCTTTGTTGTTGGGCACAGAGAAACCACCACAATTTCAGGGATTTTTAATCTGAGCTCTGATATTATTCATTCTTACTTCACAAGTAGATTCTCAGAACTGGTCTCTGTTTAAGATAAAATATAATAATTTTTCAGGTTTTGCCCTTGATGATTTGTATAGAATTTGTATTTCTGTCTCAAGAAGGTTTGTTTGCAACTGATACTGTTTCAGTGATTTCATGAGATGAAAATTGATGGTTATGTGTGAACAGACACCAAATAACTAAAAAAAAAACAAACTTAATTTATGAAATCACAATTATTTACAGGGTAGTTTGATGTATACTTTTAATATTTTATTCCCAAATGCTGCATGAACTTGCCTGGGTGACAAACTGGTTCTTGTCTCTTACTATGTTGTTTACCACTTTATGGTTCCTATTGAATTATTTAAATTATGTTCCTGAAAGATTAACTCATAGTTGATAAATCACATTTGTTATTCAAAAATAAAAAAAAAATAGTTAAAATAATCGTAGAATGAAACTGACTGAACAAAAATTCCTACTCTGATTAATTTTGTCAGAGATTTTTAAATTTTTCTTCAGATTTTGTGAACTGACTCTAGTTTAACTGTTTTGGCTTAAATTGCCATTTCTCCTCATCTGAAACTAGGCATAAAAGATCACTGTGTATGATTAAATCTACATGATGCAATCAGAATAGGCAAATCCATAGAGACAGAAAGCAAATTAGTTGTAACCACAGAATGAGAGAGGTGGAAATTGGAGTAGTTACTTATCATGTAAGACAGTTTTCTGGGATGATGAAAAGGTTTGAAACTAGAGAGTGGTGGTGGTTGCCCACAATTGCGAATTAAGTGAATGCCATTGAACTGCTAATTTATAATATTTAATCACATGTTTTGTGAATTTCAATTAACATATATGTATATGGAGGTTTATCAACTAATTCAATTAAAACTAGTTGTCTGAAAGGTTTTTTCTCTACACTTTTAATTTCTTTAGTTCCAATAGTCATGTTATTGAAAAAGTCAGAAGTCATTCTCATGTACAGCAATATTATTATTTACATGTTTTTGACATCACTTTGTCAACCCACTTATGTTTTTATCATACTTCTTATAAAATACTATTCTTCTACCATTTCCCAGGGAGAATATTCTTTCTTATTTTTGACTTGCCTATTCTCTGTCATTTAGAAAAATCCTGTCACTCAAATTCCAGAATTCTAATCACTTCTTGGAGTTTACTGTTTTCTTCAAATTATGCTGTAAAAATACCCATTCCTTCCTGTCATTCATATCTTATCATCTCTCTTTTCACATTAATCTAGGGACTCCTCTTTGCCATACGTGCTATTTTCAAGTCAAATCTCTGCATTCTTGTAAATATGATATCTTTTTACAGAAGCTTTCATTCAAGAGTTAAAAAAAGTTCAAATACCTAAATATAGTTATACATAATATAGCAGTTTATTTTAGAAAGATGCCTGAATTCATCAAATAATTGATCAATAAAATTTAATTGAGTATCTATTACATACTTAATTTATGGAAGTCATGATCTTGGTAATTACCAAAGTAGTAACAGGGGTAAGGCTAAAAGAATGCAAACCAAGTTCAGAAAAAATGTAAGTGCCTTTCAAAGTAGTTTTACTTTTGAAATTGTGCATTGATAAACATAATATTTTCAAGAAGGCAAGTATGTTTACACATTTGAAATAGGAAACATTTTGCAAGTTATCATTTACACGTAAGAAATACAGATCAGGGAGACAGTTTGGAGGCCAGCTAATCACTAGCTGTAATAGAAGGATAAGGGATTCAAATAACATTTCTAGAGGACCCACAAGGTGCTTATCTCTGTAACAGGGATCTTACCTATGTAATAAGTTTACCTTTGGTGAACCTGGACTCCAGAGACATTTTTGTTTCATTTTTTACTTTTGCCATTTGCAAGGAACTTAATAAAATATAATCTAGCAATTTTAGGTTCCCTATTATGTTTCTCTTGAATTAAGATAAAGAATTTATTTTACTTTCAAAAACACTTTATTCTTAGAAAAAAGTATATATCCAATGAGTACTTGTGCAAGAATATATTGGGAGTCTCTAAAATATAAACACTTGAGGACAAAATATGG
The DNA here is from genome assembly GCA_024291935.2 of Okapia johnstoni. Classification (NCBI taxonomy): domain Eukaryota; kingdom Metazoa; phylum Chordata; class Mammalia; order Artiodactyla; family Giraffidae; genus Okapia; species Okapia johnstoni. The sequence continues at coordinate 31,686,599 of CM044310.1, forward strand.
CAAAAAAGCCGAACTATCTCTTCCTAGTAATGTATAAAGTTGGTATTCGTAAGTGTCTTTCAGAAAACATCATCACTTATCATATATTCATCAGTTCAGTTCAGTTCAGTGGCTCAGTTGTGTCCAGTTCTTTGCAACCCCATGGACCGCAGGAAGCCAGGCTTCCCTGTCCATTACCAACTCCCAGAGTTTACCCAAACTCATGTCCATTGAGTCGGTGTTGCCATCCAACCATCTTACACTCTGTCGTCCCCTTCTCCTCCTGCCTTCAATCTTTCCCAGCATCAGGGTATTCCCCAATGAGTCAGTCTTCGCATCAGGTGGCCAGAGTATTGGAGTTTCAGCTTCAACATCAGTCCTTCCAATGAATACTCAGGACTGATGTCCTTTAGGATGGAATGATTGGATCTCCTTGCAATCCAAGGGACTCTCAAGAGTCTTATCCAATACCACAGTTCAAAAGCACCAATTCTTCAGTGCTCAGCTTTCTTTATAGTCCAACTCTCACAACCATACAAGTTACTGGAGAATCATAGCTTTGACTAGATGGACTTTGTTGGCAAATTAATGTCTCTGATTTTTAATATGCTGTCTAGGTTGGTCACAACTTTCCTTCCAAGGAGTAAGCATCTTTTAATTTCATGGCTGCAGCCACCATCTACAGTGATTTTGGAGCCCCCCAAAATGAAGTCTTTCACTGTTTCCACTGTTCCCCCATCTATTTGCAATGAAATGCTGGGGCAGGGTGTCATGATCTGAATGCTGAGTTTTAAGCCAACTTTTTCACTTTTCTCTTTCACTTTCATCAAGAGGCTCTTTAGTTCTTTTTTCACTTTCTGCCATAAGTGTGGTGTCATTTGCATATATGAGGTTATTGATATTCCTCCTGGGAATCTTGATACCAGCTTGTGCTTTCTCCAGCCCAGCGTTTCTCATGATGTACTCTGCATATAAGTTAAATAAGTATGGTGACAAAATACAGCCGTGATGTACTTCTTTTCCTATTTGGAATCAGTCTGTTGTTCTATGTCCAGTTCTAACTGTAGCTTCCTGACCTACATACAGATTTCTCAAGAGGCAGGTCAGGTGGTCTGGTATACCCATCTCTTTCAGATTTTTCCACAGTTTATTGTGATCCAGACAGTAAAAGGCTTTGGCATAGTCAATAAAGCAGAAATGGATGTTTTTCTGAAACTCTCTTGCTTTTTTGATGATCCAGTGGATGTTGGCAATTTGATCTCTGGTTCCTCTACCTTTTCTAAATTCAGCTTGAACATCTGGAAGTTCACAGTTCACATATTGCTGAAGCCTGGCTTAGAGAAGTTTGAGCATTATTTTACTAGCATGTGAGATGAGTGCAATTGGGCAGTAGTTTGAGCCTTCTTTGGCATTGCCTTTCTTTGGGATTGCAATGAAAACTGAGCTTTTCCAGTCCTGTGGCCACTGCCAAGATTTCCAAATTTGCTGACATATTGAGTACAGCACTTTCACAGCAAAATCTTTTAAGATTTGAAATAGTTCAACTGGAATTCCATCACATCCACTTTGTTTGTAGTGATGCTTCCTAAGGCCCACTTGACTTCACATTCCAGGATGTCTGGCTCTAGGTGAGTGTGAGTGATCACAGCATCATGATTATCCAGGTCATAAAGATCTTTTTTGTACAGTTCTTCTGTGTGTTATTCTTGCCACCTTTTCATAATATCTTCTGCTTCTGTTAGGTCCATACCATTTCTGTCCTTTATTGAGCCCATCTTTGCATGAAATGTTCCCTTTGCATCTCTGATTTTCTTGAAGAGATCTCTAGTCTTTCCCATTCTATTGTTTTCCTCTAATTTTTGCACTGACCACTGAGTAAGACTTTCTTATCTCTTCTTGCTATCTTTCCTTTTCTGCTTTGCTCTTCACTTCTGTTCTTTTCACAGCTATTTGTAAGGCTTCCTCAGACGACCATTTTGCCTTTTTGCATTTATTTTTCCTGGGGATGATCTTGATTCCTGTCTCCTGTACAATGTCATGAATCTCCATCCATAGCTCATCAGGCACTCTGTCTATCAGATCTAATCCCTTAAATCTATTTTTCACTTCCACTGTATAATTGTAAGGGATTTGATTTAGGTCACACCTGAATGGTCTAGTGGTTTTCCCTACTTTCTTCAATTTTAGTCTGAATTTGGCAATAAGGAGTTCATGATCTGAGCCACAGTCAGTTCCCAGTCTTGTTTTTGGTGACTGTATAGAGCTTCTCCATCTTTGGCTGCAAAGAATATAACCAATCTGATTTTGGTGTTGGCCATATGGTGATGTCCATGTGTAGAGTCTTCTCTTGTGTTGTTGGAAGAGGGTGTTTGCTATGACCAGTACATTCTCTTGGCAAAACTATATTAGCCTCTGCCCTGCTTCTTTCTGTACTCCAAGGCCAAATTTGCCTGTCACTCCAGGTGTTTCTTGACTTCCTACTTTTGCATTTCCATCCCCTATAATGAAAAGGACATCTTTTTTGGGTGATAATTCTAAAAGATTTTGTAGGTCTCATAGAAATGTTCAACTTCAGCTTCTTCAGCATTACTGGTCAGGGCATAGACTTGGATTTCCGTGATATTGAATGATTTGTCTTGGAAATGAACAGAGATCATTCTGTCATTTTTGAGATTGCATCCAAGTACTGCATTTTAGACTCTTGTTGACTCTGATGGCTACTCCATTTCTTCTAAGGGATTCTTGCCCGTAGTAGTAGATATAATGGTCATCCAGGTTAAATTCACCCATTCCAGTCCATCTTAGTTCACTGAGTCCTAAAATGTCAATGTTCACTCTTGCCATCTTCTGTTTGATCACTTCCAATTTGCCTTGATTCATGGACCTAACTTTCCAGGTTCCTATGTAATATTGTTCTTTATTGCATGAGACCTTGCTTCTATCACCAGTCACATCCACAACTGGGTGTTGTATTTGCTTTGGCTCCGTCTCTTCATTCTTTCTGGAGTTATTTCTCCACTGATCTCCAGTAGCATATTGGGCACCTACCAACCTGGGGAGTTCATCTTTCAGTGTCCTATCTTTTTGTATTTTCGTACTCTTCATGGGGTTCTCAAGGCAAGAACATTGAAGTGGTTTGCCATTCCCTTCTCCAATGGACCACATTTTGTCAGAACTCTCCACCATGACCCGTCCATCTTGGGTGGCCCTACATGGCATGGCTTAGTTTCATTGAGTTAGACAAGGCTGTGGTCCACGCGATTACACTGGTTAGTTTCTGTGATTGTGGTTTCGGTTTGTCTGCCCTCTGATGCCCTCTCTCAGCACCTACCATCTTAGTTGGGTTTCTCTTACTTTGGATGTTGGGTATCTCTTCAGGGCTGCTGCAGCAAAGCACAGCCACTGCTCCTTACCTTGGACATGAAGTATCTCTACACGGCCGCCGCTACTGACCTTGGATGTGGGGTATCTTCTTTTGGCCTCTAGTTGCTCCAGTGGTGTGCAGCTCCCACTCAGCACATTCATATGACTGTACTTATCCCTGGAAAGTTGAATATGGATTGCTCCGGTTTTATGGTTTTTTTTCACTCAGTTGTTCATTTGTTATTTTCTTGGAATTTGTGCAGAATTAAGGTAAAGAGTTTTTTAGAAGGTTTTTTTGTTGCTGTTTAGTCGCTGTCATATCTGACTCTTTTGTGACCCCACGGACTATAATGCGCCAAGCCCCTCTGTCCATGGATTTTCCAGGAAAAAATACTGAAGTGCCCTTTTAAAATAAACTGTTGCCATTTCCTTCTCCAGGGGAATCTTCCTGACCCAAGGATTGAATCCATGTCTCCTGCTTGGCAGGACGATTCTTTATAACTGATCCACCTTGGAAGGCACATACCTGCGTTTTAACAATCTTATATTTTAATCCAGGTAGAAAGGAACAGATTGAGATTGCCACAGCCTCAGTCTAGACCATTTCAATACTGATGTTTCAGTTACATAATTAAGGAAGTACTAGCTTCAGAGTATTTAATTTTCTTTTTTTTTTTCTTTTTAATGGAGGCTAATGGCAACTATTAGCCATACATTGAGAATGAATGGCTCTTAGCTGAAATAAATGTTTGCTATTTGTCTCTCTAGAAGTCAACCCAGAACACTTACTGAAAGTTTACAAACTGTACATTTACTCTTTGTTGTTGTTGTTGCTATTGACTCTCTCTCCACCACTAGATGAGGGACTGACATACTTTGTTACTTCTGTAATGCTGGATCTAGAATAATGCCTACTCCTACATAGACACTAACAATATATTGTTAAATGAACCGCTGATATGAGAAATTGCACCTTGCTTTATATCTTTTATATATATATATGTATTATTTTTCATCAGTAACAAAGATTAAAATTTTTACAATTTTCTTTTCTCCTGAATATGGTATTACTAGAAATGGAAAGATTTAGAAAAGGTGCAGATTATCAAATGACAATATAGTATGTTTTAAAATGTACATGTTGGATTTGGAGACATGATATATTGTCAAAGCAGAAATAATTGTAAAACAGGGTTATAAATAATTATAAAACAAGTGCTAATAGGGTGGAGCACTGGACAACATGTAGGGCTAATAAGTAACTGGAGTGTGTAGGTCCATAAATTTTATTTCCTAATATAATTAGTTTAGTTTTTGAACCAGTTATATGTAAGTTTAGAAGAACCTTCTCTATTGGACTAAAAACTGTAAGTATGGACCTGAGCATTTATGAAAGTAGGTTTATTTTTAAGCACATTGGATTCATCCCTCCCACCAATGACCAAAATGTAATCCTTAAATTTCAGATGCAGATACAGACTTAGTGATGAAAATGAGTCATCTAACTCTTGTGGAAATAAGAATATAGAAGGCAAGACAAAAGACAAATACTCTATGAAGGAACTGAGACAAATACTCTATGAAGGAACTGAAGCATAATAGCTATGCTGCTCAGAGGGCCTCTAACAGTTAACTCAATCCTAACCTTTTGGTTATCATTTGTTATCACATTATGTCAAATTTTCAGAAAATCTGTTCACATCAATATTTTTAAATGCCTTATTTCAAAACCTTAATTTCAAAGGAGTTTGTTTAATTGCAGTGAAATGAACAGACTCCAAGGAAACCAGGGAGCATTCTGGACTCCTCTACTAGATTGGAAATTCCCAAACCAAAATAATAAGGAAAGAACTGGATAAGGAGTTTAACATGCAGTAATGGAGAACAAAATTTACACTGTCCTGTGATTATGAGGAATTCAAGATCAAATTTACAGAGAGGAAAACAGAATTGAAGTCCACTAATCTGATGTAGCACCCAGTGTTCATGGCTCAAGGGAATGTGTCTAGTCTGCTTCCTGGAAATAAGCGAGGGTCCATAGGAGCAAAGCTAAGTCCAGTCCTGGAAACACATGGAACATGCCTGCCAGCAAGTATGAATAGAGGCTCACTCAAAGAGCTCAAATAATGCTCTTTGGAAAATCGATTCTAGAAAGTGAGGTCATCCTAAAGAGTTGAATTTTCCACTAAAGGGCAATATTTTAGGAGAAAATGAAGCCTGAAACTTAAAAATTAAAGTTAGGCAGAATTAAATTTAAGACTCACTTGAAATAAAACCATTGTTGATGAAAATCATCTGGTAGGCAGCTTTAAAATGGAAGATTATGTGTTTTTTTTTATGAAAATTCAAATATGGTTAATAGAAAGTAATAAATGACATTCAAAACTATATGCAATAGAGTAAATCAGAAAAATGCAGTTTATAGAGATGTCAATAGCATTGGATTTTTTTTTCCGACAGCCAACTGAAAACTTCTAGAAAATTTTTATCAGAAAACTTACTTAAAATTTTATTTCTGTTGATATGCCATAAGAAAATGATAATTTCTCAAGTAATAGTTCCTATTGGTGATGTTCTTTTACTGCAATGAAATGTACTATTCATTGTTATGTTCAGTCTTCATTTTCACAAAAGGAAGAAACTTTTTTAAAAGAAAAACTTGTATGGCTACCTGTAGGTGGAGAATAGTCTTCTTTCTTTTGTTGTAACAAGCAAAACTATTTTTCTCCTTCTCTTTGTCTATAGATAATAGTGTTACTATAATACATTAAATTTCATGTAAAAAATGCTAGGCTGTGATGCTGTCTTTTAATTATCAAGGATTTTAACTCAAGCAGTTTTTAGTTCAATAAAAGTTAACTGCCGTAAGCAGTGAATCTGGAGACTGACACAAAATATAGGAAACATAATGAAAAGAAAAAAGGCTTAAAAATTCATATTAACTATAAAACTTTTGGAGAGTTAAGCTCTCAATACAAATTAAATGCACCACAGTCAATTATTTTCTGCCTCATTTACAATAATAATTCACATTTCAGCTCTCAAGCAAGAACAAGTATCATATAATTGCAAAACACATTTTCTACATATTTTTACAAGAGACATGTGAAAATGGCTTACATGGCTTCTTACAGCTGTTCATAGTAATTTACATATTATTTAGGATCACAGGAAATGATACACATACACACACAATTTTTGGTGTCTGAAATATGGTTTGAAACAGTGAGCCAGAAGTGGCTCTTTTATTTTGGTCCTTGAAAGAGGTGACATATAGTTGTACAGAAGGCACACACATATTTCATATGGTTAGTTTGGTTATTATTTTATGAGTCTACATTAGTTTAAGTGGTCCATAAGGAGGATTACTGATTTTCAGTTTTTGATCCACTTAACTTCTATTCCCAATGGGTACTTTATTGCACAATTCTCAAATCTGATATTTACATGCTATTACGTTCACTGGACAATCTGTTCAGAAAATAAACAGAAAAGACAGAATTACCCAAGAGAGATGATATAAGAAATAACAGCATAGGAGAATTCAACTTCCCCTGTGCCCCTACAAATATCAGCAATTGAACAATTATCCATGAACAAAACCAACTATGGGAGATATTTAAATCTGTTTAGGAAGACTGAGCAGCATAATGGAACAGCAATAAAATAAAAACCTGAGAGTAGTTACACAAGAGGAGGAAAAAGACAATTTCATCATGCCTATATCATCCCATCACCCAAACTGGCATTGCTCAGCTCCAAGAAGAATCTTCTCAGGTAAAAGAGTTTCTCTCATCAGGAAAGGAAGAGTAAGTTGAGGACCAGATCTCTAGCCTCTCAAGGCACTGTGCAATGGTCCTGCTTCAGTTTCATCACAACCAGATCAGCAAAGCTAAGATATTTTGAGCTAGCTAAAGAATGAGGAAGAAAAGCAGTGACTCTTATTAGCACACATAGCAGGAGAGATTTTGGTTCACAGAAACCTGCTCTGCAGACACATTAAGATTTTGTCACTGATAAGGCTAAGACCAGCACAGCTTCCAAAGACCTCTTATAGCTCTTTCTAGCTTTGTCCACACAGGTCTTTGGGTTTACTGATTACACACAACTACCAGCTATGTAGTTCATCGTTGACCCCTCCACCACCACTGCCACTGGACCCACTGGAGTACAGGGCTGGCAGCCTTCTAAAATCTCTCTGGTTGCAAGTTTAAGATGCCAGCTATTCATTTTTCCCTGGCCTTACTGGAGTCTGGGAGTCACACAGACAGCCAGATGAGTCTTCTGTAGCTATGTGAGTGCAAGAAGCCAGTTGAAGCATCCCTGGCAGAACTTCATCTCTATGCGTACACTGGGAGTTAGTCCATCCAGCTCCGTATCTACACGTCACAGACCTCATGTCATTCACTGTACGTCTCTCCATATAGTGACCGCAGTCTCCACTGCAGCAAATATGCCCAGGGAGAATGTGTACAGCTTAGTGTGAGCCATAGACAACCAAGACCCCACAGCTGCTTGTGGGCCTAGATCAAACCTTGCCCCTTGTCACTGGCCAACATCACATTGCCACTCTAAGCAATGCCCTTCAGCACACCACAAATCAAACACCCAGCACCAAGCTCCACTTCAGTGTGCATGCCCAGGGGGAGACTGTGTAGCCATAGGAAAGTGAAAGTGAAGTTCTCTCAGCAGTACCTGACTCTTTGCCACCCCATGGACTATACAGTCCATGGACTTCTCCAGGCCAGAATACTGGCGTGAGTAGCCTTTCCCTTGTCCAGGGGATCTTCCCAACCCAAGGATTGAACTGAGGTTTCCTGCATTGTGAGTGGATTCTTTACCAGCTGAACCACAAGGGAAGACCAAGAATACTAGAGTGGGTAGTCTATCCCATCTCCAGTGGATCTTCCCAACCCAGAAATCGAACCGGAGTCTCCTGCATTGCAGGCAGATTCTTTAGCAACTGAGCTACTAATGAAGCCATAGAAGATCAAGCCAAAATCCAGAGTCCCAACAGTGGCCAATGAGCCTATACTTAGTCCCAGCCCTTGCTGACATCTCAGACCTCCATCACTACGTGTATGTCTACAACTATCCCCTGCAACTATATATAGGTAACTACAGCAGGACCTCACAGATGAGTGTGTGTTCACCTCTGGATTTAATCACCACCCTGCTTGCCCTTGTCCTTATCATATCTAGAAGGACCACTGAGGAGAACAACAGTCCTTGCAGCCACTATAGCCTCCAATACAATTCTGTCCAAGAACCACATGATTATAGACAATAAAATTGTATTGTGTACTTGAAAGTTGCTAAGAGAGTATAATTATTAAATATTCCCACCATAAAAAAGAAATGATAATTATGTCATGTGATAAAAGTGTTAGTTAATGCTATGGTGATGATTGTGCATGCTAAGTTGGTCACTTTGTTATTGTTTAGTTGTTCAGTCCTATCCAACTCTTTGTGATCCTGTGGACCATAACCCACCAGTCTGTCCATGGAATTCTCCAAGCAATAATACTGGAGTGGGTTGCCATACTCTGCTCCAGGGGATCTTCCCAACCCAGGGATCGATCCCACACCTCTTATGTCTCCTGCATTAGCAGGTGGGTTCTTTACCATTAGTGCACCTGGGAAGCCCATGGTGATGATCACTTTACAATATATAAGTATATCAAGTTTTATACTTAACCTTACAGATGTTATATGTTATTGATATCCCAATGAAGCTAGAGAAAAAAAAGAAAAGTTGAAGAGAATAGGACTAACAACGAAGGGTAAATATTCTATCACTTAACAGGGCATTTATTTTATTTCTTGTCTTATAAAATATCAGTTAAAAAACAATCAAAGCTTTAATAACAAACTATATTTCCTTCATGTCTATTAGATGCAAAGCACTATGTTTAAAATGTTATCTTATATGAAACATGTTTTCCCCCATTTGTATACATGCAGATTTACAAAATACAGAATGAAAAAAAAATGAAATAAAAATACATTGCATTTTAAAATATCATATTTAAACTACTTTTAATAGCATACAGCACTATAAAATTTCAGATATGTAAAAATTAAACAACAGCAGAAATGAAGTGTTAGGTATATAGAATGCTTAATATTTGATAGTACCTTTTACGATTTATCAGATTTAACTACTGACATGAAGACAAATGCTTGCTGTTCCTGTTATATAGTTCATAAAACTAAAAATTAAGGTAACCTAAAAACCACACATTACTAATAAATAATAAAATAAGAATAAAATATGCATTTTCTGATTTAGATACACCGTTTTCTTTTCAATGCCTGTTAGACACGTTTATACAGATTTTATAAAGGTGAATTATTGTAAAACATATAAAATACATTCTAAAATGCTCACTGACATCAATTATTCATTCATTCACTTAACAAGACTTTTAAAAATATTTCCTAGCATTCCTAGTTTTATGCTAATTGAAAAAAAAATAGCCTGCAGGCTCATTAACATACTTAAATTAGTTGAAAGATCTTATAAGACATAGGCCTTAACATGTGTCAGGGTTTTTGTTTCTAGAAAAGCTATAGTCACCCAGGACTCTCCTGAGTCACAAAAAACATGACTCAATAATTTATTTTTAAGAGGATGTGACCACATACTGACGAAACTAGCAGTTCAACTCAGAGAATTGATAACAATTTAAACAGTAAATCAACCACATAGCAGTCATAGAATCTTTAGTCCCTCCTTGAAGTACCTAGATAAAACTGTCTGATGCACATTCCTGAGTTGTTCTACAGATACTAAAATCTCTACCAAATGAAAGAAGTTAATTACTTGATGGTCATGAGTATGTATCCCGCAAATCTACTGGAGCCTGTTGATTGAAAACAGTAACCCTTATGACCCTACCCTGTTACGTCTCCATGTCTGGGGCCCACTCTAACACTGCATTTTCGTTCACCACAACCCTGTCAGAAGATTGGCCCAACTGCCCATGGGTAGCAGATTCAAGTCTGGTTCACTAACAGATTCTTCTATTCAGCTTCCAAAATTAGACCATAATTTCTAAAGGTCAACAGGTATATTTTTGTTTTGTTTTTAATCTTTAAAATCTAGGAAAATGTTCAGTAAGTCTTTATTGGTGAATAGAGTAATAGAATAAAACTAAGTTGAGGCACATTTATTTTATTGGATTTCTGTTTTTTATGCTAAAATAAATATCTTTAATTAATCTTATGTTAGAATACCTCTAATGTGAGAATCAATAACTTTTATTAATTAAGGTTAATAGACATTTGGTGTAGCTTCCCTGGTGGCTCAGACAGCGAGGTGATGCTAGTGGTAAAGAACTTGCCTGCCAGTACAGGAGATATAAGATGTGGGTATGATCCCTGGGTCGGGAAAATCCCCATGGACAGAGGAGCCTGGTGGGCTATAGTCCACAGAGTAACAAAGAGTTGGACATAATTGAGACGACTGAGCAAACATGCATGACATGTGGTAGATAATACATGCTTTTGAACATGTATTTTCTATCCTTTCAAATTTTCTAGCAAACAAAAAAATCATGCAATAAATTCATATATTATAATCAACTTTATACTCTAAAGAATATTTTTAAAATGTATAAAATTCCTTATTAAAGTTAATCTTCTTGATATGAATAGTACAGATTATTGATTTCAATTGCTCAGTGTACTACTTAGTAAGTTGTTTTAACAAATGATTCATATTTGTATCTCTTATTATTATTAATATATTACATATCATCAAAGATGATTATGAATATTATATAACAAAACATCCAATAATCATAGAAAGAATATGATACATGTTTTTACTTATTTTTAAGAAAAAATATGTAGTAAACACTGTACATTTGCTTAAAATTTAAAAGTCAAATGGTAGAAGTGTTTCCTCATAGCTATGAATTCTTTGTTATTTGCAAATGCTTTATTATTTTAAGAAGGAACTTTATAATAAAGAAGCAAGTAAATACTAACAATAAAGCAAACAATAAGCAGAAACAAAGTTAACAATTGTTGTGCTCTAATACCTGTATATAGATGAAGTTTCTGTAACAATGAGTTTCAAAATACAGTTATTTAAACAAAATTTCTTTTAAAAGTCGAATCTAAAGCAGCAGTTTTCATGTCTACATATTGCTTGGCATGGTAAGAGCGGAGCATTGCTTTCAGAAATAAATTGATGAATGTCACTTCTATATTTTCTGAAAATGCTTGAGTAATATTGGTATTATTTCTTCCTCAAATAACTGGTGGTTTTAACCACTTAGCAATCTGGTCCTGAAGTGTTCTTTGTGGGAATAATTTTTCAATATAGAGGCTTTTCAGATTTTTTATTCTTGCCCATTTCAGCTTTGGTAATTCATGTTTGTTTGTTTTTTTTAATTACTGTACATTTAGTTTAATTTTCCAAATTATTGGCATAAAGCTCTTCCTAACATTGTATTCTTACTGGTAAAGTGTGTCATCTCTCTTTAGGCTTTCATCAATATAGTTAGAGGCTGATTAATTTTATCTTTTTAAGAAATTGACTTTTAATTTCATTTTTTAATCCATTATTATTTTAATCTATTTCTCTATTGTTTTTCTTTTTCACATATCTATGATCTTATCTGCATTATATCCTTCCTTCTAAGTATTTTTTTATTCTTGTTTAAAAAGGGCTTATTTGGATCATTATCTTCTAATTTTTTTGAGTTTTTATACAAATATTGATGTTTGTCTTCCATTCCATCATTACAAATTATTGGCTATATACTCCCAGTTGTACAGTACATGCATAAGCTTATCTTATACCCAACAGCTTATACCTCCAACTCATCCACCCTAACATTGCTCGCCACTGCGCCCCCCCCAATTGGTAAACACCAATTATAGAGAAGATATTTGCTAATGATATGACCAGTAAGGGATTCATATCCAATGTACATAAACAGTTTATACAACTCAACATCAAAAAAGCAAAAGATCCAATTTAAAAATGAGAAGAAGATCTGAATGAGGCTTCCCCCGGTGGTGACCATCCCTGCATTGGTAAAAAATCCACTCTGTCAATGAGGACAGAGGAGGCTGGAGCTGACCCCAGACATGACTGGTGACTAAACAACAACAGCAAAATCCACCTGTCAATGCAGGAAATGCAAGCCAAAACTTCATTGTCTGCATTGGGAAGATCCCCTGGAGAAGGAATGACAACCCACTTCAGTACTAAAACTAAAAAATAGTATTTAGTGTAATTCTTGTAAATCTCCATCTGGAGACTAGGCAGTTTCCATCAGTGTACCAGATTTCCTCAGGATTGGTCAGAGAATCTTCTGACAATCCCTCTTGGGGTTTTGTCCAAGAGCCCTCTGGGATAGGCAGAAGGGTGGCTGAGTTAAGAACCTCACAAACCTCACAAGGGGATATAGTCAGGCCTAGATTTTCCATCAGCACTACTCAATATCTGAGGATCATTTGATCAGACATCCATAAATGGCCTCTCCCATTTAGGAGTTGTTTCACTTGGTGGCTGGTAAAAATAGTTAATTTGCCCCCAAAAGAGAGTTTTAAAATATCTTCTATCAACATTGCAATAGTTGCAATATTTCGAAGGCAGGGAGGCCAGCCTTGGGTGGTTGGGTTGAGCCTCTCAGATAGGTAAGCTACAGGCTGGGGTCAGGTCCCAACCTTTGAGTTAACACTCCCAAGCCTATTCCTTCTTTTTTTGTGGACATGAAGTTGGAATGCTTTTTCTGGGTCTGGCAACCTCAAGGCAGGTGCTTGAGTTAAAGTTTGTTTTAGTGTGGCCTCTGCCTTGTTTTGAGGAGTTCCCTACATCAGTGAGATTGAATCATCCCGTCCCTTCAAACTTTCATATAAGGGCTGGGCAATTAGACCATAGTTGGGTGTCCAGATTCTTCAATACCCAGTTAGCGCCAGGAAAGCTCACAATTGTTTTCAAGTCTTGGCGGGGTGGGGGGAGGAGGTGAACTGGAGGATTCTTTGTACTCTATCAGAGGACAGCCTCCTGGACCCATGTGTAATCTGAACTCCCAGATAAGTGACTTTTGTCTCGACCATCTGTGCCTTAGCATGAGAGACTTTATATCCCCTCTCTGCCAAAACTTCAGAACTTTTGAATTGCATGTTGTTGGGCATTTTTCTCATCTGGAGAGCAGATTAGTAGGTCATCTATGTATTGTAATATTTTCCCATCAGGTCCCAGGTCCAGATCTAGGAGATCCCAGCTAAGGGCCTCACCAAACAGGTGGGGGCTATCTCTGAGCCACTGAGGTAATACTGTCCAAGTCATCTGTTGGTGTTTTTCTCCTGAAGGCTCCCACTTGAAGCCAAAAAGATACTGAGATTCTTTAGTCGATGGTATGCCAAACAATGCGTCTTTGAGATCCAAGACTGTAAACCACATGGCACTGGGAGGGATTTCTCCCAAGATTACATAGGGCTTGGGTACTATAGGACGGATGGAGACTACATCTTCATTTATGATCCAAAGATTTTGAACCGTTCGCCACATCACATCCTTTTTCTTTACATGGAGGGTCAGGGTGTTACACGGTGAACTGATGGGTACCAATAGCCCACAGGCAAGGAATTTATTTATTAAAGGCTGTAGTCCTTCCCGAGTTTCTCTTCTGAGGGGGTATTCTTTCTGGTTTGGAAACCAAGTGGGATTTTGGAGGACAGTGATGACCAGTTCAGCTTGGTTGGCTCGTCCAGTTCCCTGGTCCCACACCTGGTGGTTAATTTTGTCCTCCCATAATTTTTGGTCCCTGGAGAGAGTAATGGGTTCTTCAGTAGTAAACAGAAGCTGTAAGGCTCTAGGGGCTGAAAGTCTTTGCATCACAAGAGTGGTCCCCAGTTTAGTGAGTATATCTCTTCCCAATTAGGGAGTAGACACTCAGGAACCACCAGAAACTGGTAGGAAAATATTTGTCCATCCCAGCAACAAAGAAGTGCTTGGGTGAATCTTTTAGTAGTTGTTTTTCCTGTAGCACCCCGAATGGTACAGATTTGGGAGGAGAAGCCTCCGGAATAAGAGATGAAGCCAGAGTAGGTAGCCCCTGTGTCAACCACGAAATTATTGGGCCTACCTGCCACATCCAGTTGCACCCTTGACTCCAGCCCTGTGATGGTTATCCTGACAGGCGGGCTGGCTGGAGTGGGCCACTTCAGTCCTGGTGAACCATCGTGAGGGAAGGCTTGGCGCTTGACCTTGAGGCTCTTGGGTTCTGAGGGCAGAGTGCTGCTCAGTGTCCCAACTGATGGCATTTGTAGCAAGCCATCTTATGAGACTTGTCACGGTTTGGACACTCTTTGTCTTATGTCCCGTCTGTCTACAGATTAGGTATTTGCCTCATACCTTATCCTTCAAGAACTTGAGGTTTGCCATATAGCTTCCTTGGAGGACGTTCAGCATCTGGGCATGCCTTATCTCTTTGCTTTTCTCCCTCCCCTGGGCCTTGGCCTCTCTCTCCTGTTCTCTGGTATAAAAGGCATTGGTGGCTGTCTGGACCATCTCATCAAAAGAGGCAGTGGCGTCCTGATGCTGTAGCTGTTGTAACTTTATCCTGATGTCTGATGTACATTGGTACAGGAATTTGCCTTTTAAAATCACCTGTCCCTCGTAAGAGTCTAAGTCCAGATTGGTAAACTTTTCAAGGGCCTCTTTTAGCCTTTCCAGAAAGGCAATGGTGTTCTCGTTGGGCTCCTGAATCATTGCTGAGACCCGAGCATAGCTGATTATTTTTTGCTGGGCTGCTTTCAGTCCTGACTTCACACAGATCAGAAAATGATCCCTTTCCCAGATGTGCTCAGGGTCATTATAATTCCAATTAGGATCTGAGGAAGGGACCACAGTTTCCCCTACTGGGTATTTATCGTTTGACGTGTGAAGCCCTGTACCATACCTCTGGGCTTCCTTTAAGAAGTATGCTCAGGGTCAGATAAAGTTTGACTAAATATGACTATGATGTTATTCCACGTGAAGTCAAAGACCAAGGTAATATGTTGGAATGTATGTATATATTTGCCTGGGTCATCTGTATAGCTTCCCAGGTCTTATTTTATCTGTCTTAGCTCTAAGAGGGAGAAGGGTTTATGGACCCAGATTGGTCCAAATTCTCCTCCAGTTTCAACTAAGGGACATACTCAAGTTGGCTTTTGTGGAGGGGATACTCCTGGATATGGGGGCATGTTTGGATCCAAGGAAGGAACACAGGCAACTTGGAAGCTATGAGAGGTGAGCCTTCACAGGGGTGTTCCTTCTCTTAGTTGTCTGTGCTTAACATCATTTGTCTAGTAGATTCACTTTTAGGACATACAACAATTCCATACTTAAGACAGAGTTCCTTCATATGCCTTAGTTGGAAGAAAATTTGGACATAGGGGATCTCTGTCCATTTCCCTTGTCTTTTGAAGAATATGTCTAGCTGTAGGATGGTATTGTAATTCAAACTCCCATCCTCAGGCCAGTGTTTATTGTCCTGCAGAGGATACTGTGGCCACAAAGTGGCACAAAAGAATTTTAAGTTGACTTCTCTTTAGGATTAGAGGATCGAACAGCTTCCAGTTATCAAGGATGCATCTCAAGGGTATCTTTCGGGAAGTGGATTGGTTATTTCCCATCTGAAAGACAGGGAGGGAAAAAAAAAAAAGAAAGAGAAAAACAAATAGGTTTCCTTTAATTTCCATGGGTGGTCTTCCTTAGGGGTGAGTCTTTCTGAAGCTTATCCTGCCCAGTACTGTTGAAACCTGAGAGCCAAGTGTCCCTGGGAAAGGGTGCAGATCCCCAGGCAGGCTGAGACATGACAGTCTACTGGAGATCGAATTCCCTAGCAAGTCGAGGCAGGTCGGCCTCCCAAGAACTGGGTTCCTGGCTGGGTTGATGCATGTTGACCTCCTGGGACCCCTGGACTGATGGATCCTCAAACAGGTTGAGGCATGACAAACTTTTGAGGACCAGATCCCTAAGCAGGTCAAGGCAGGTCGACCTCCAGAGACCCCCGGACTGGAGTTGGGCATCCCCAAGGTCTCCAGCATGACCAGTGCTGGGTAGAATTAAGGATTTGTAACCTTAACTCATTGCCAGTTTGTTCACCGCAGATGGGAATAGATATCATGATGTAAAGCAATCCAAGCCTGTCCCCTGAGACTAGGAACCTGGTGAAGCAGTCAAAAGCCTTGTCTTCTTTCTGTTCTGAGGGAACATAAGTCACTGATTTCCTCCTCTAGTCCTCCATAAGAGCAGGATAGGGTGTCTCCAATAGTAAATATTTCATTGTCATAGACCCACTTTAGGTAATAGCAGAAGTAATGACAAAAGAATAGGTCATCTGGTCCTGTTAAGGGCATTAAGGTATTTTAACAATAAGCAGGGTGGAGTAATTGTTGCCTACAAGGGGGCAGAGTCCTGGTTGTAGGAGTTGGTAAGCGGTTTAAGAACAAATTGATAAGAGGCAACAGACCAGATGTTCCATAAAAGTGGAGTGGAGATTTGATCCAGGGTTATGTTTGTAACTTTAGGAGAGGGGTGGTAAGGATTTGGGCCCAAACAGCCTGCAGGGCTAACTTCCAAAGTGGAAAACTTTATCCCTGGAAACCCAATTTGCCCTTAAAGAGATGCCAACAGATGGGCTTTTAGCAGGCATTGTGTGCCTGTCACCCACCTTAACAGGTTCACTGAGAGATGTTGTTGTTACACATGTTGTAAGAAACATGGAAGATGAAGTCCTGAATATCTAGAGGGATTGGATATTATACAATATTTCCCTCCCAAGGGCCAGATATTTTCTGGTTGTCCCTCCAGAAGATTGTAGAGGCAACATTGTGGGCACAGACAGCTCAGGAAAAGAGCATGAAACAGGAGGCAAGGGGGCAGGGCACAACTTTTGAAAAAATGACATAGCCCAGGGGCATGACATAGACAGATTAAAATCAGATGGGTCCAAGGTGACAAGTCAAATTCGATTAAACCTTGATCCTCAATCTGCAAGCTAAATGACACACACAGAGGTGCCAGGACAATTCCAAGACACTGTCAAAAGACAGAGTGGGTGGTTCCCCAATAGTTGGAATGACCCCCCCACTCATTAGCATATGAAATCACCCAGCTCGAAAAAAACTAGCCACACCACATTCCATGGCCTGGCCACTACACTCTCCTCTGTGATGGCCCACACCCTGTGGAGTGTGCTTCTCTCTGAATCCAAACAATTCCACCTCTTATCTATTGCTGTCTCTCACTGAATTTTGGAAATGAGATATCAGAGCCTGAGCTTCATTAGGTCCTGAAGCCAGCAGGGTTTTGGCCAGGCTCAAGTCCCAGGGAGAGAGGAGCTGAAGGACTGGAGAAAAAAGCAGTGGAAAAAATGTGCTGAGGAATCCCCTTCATAATCTGCTGGAAAATCTGATATATACCTGACCTGTGCTCAGTTTTCATTGGCCTGATCCTTGGCACAAAGAAGATTAAGGACAGAAGAACCTGCTACTGACTTGGGCCACAGCTACTGGGGCACAGCAGATAGTGGAGCCTTTGGGACACACCGGGGAGTAGCCCCTGGCAGAATCCCTCAATTGCACCCACTGCTGCTAGCCTGTTCATGGCGGGGTTCGAGGAAACAAAAAAATGAGAGATTGTAAAGGAATTAAGATTTGGTTAGCCATATGTCCTTCTATCCATAGGAGCGAGGACCTCCTACCTTAACTGGAGTCTTTCTGGAATCTGAGACTGAGCCACGTAAGCTTTCTGCTGAGTTTTTTTGCTGTCCCGGTTTCCAGCATGCTGTGCCTCTTGTCACTTCCCCTGTGCTGGTTTTTCTTTGCATTCCAATTCCACCATGGGAGCTTTCACTGAGTTGGGCTTCTGCTGCGTTTGGCCTCCACCTCACGGGGGCTGAGACGAGGTTGTTTCAGCCAGGTTAAATCCGAGTCACCCCGGACAATCCCAGGGACGGCGGAGCCTGCTGGGCGGTTCTTTTTATGAATAAATTCAAATTATCCATTTTGGGGGCAGAAGTAACTTTAGCTTATTTATCATTTTATCAAGTTTTATGTGTCCGATTACTGATATGTAATTTTTCAGGTGAGCTTCCCAGGCTGCTCAGTAGTAAAGAATTTGCCTGCCAATCAGGAGACTCAAGCTTGATCCCCGGGTCGGGAAGATCCCATGGAGAAAGTAATGGCAATCCACTCCAATATTATCGCCTAGGAAATTCCATGGACAGAGGAGCCTGGCAGGCTACAGTCCGTGGATTTTCAGAGTTAGGTATGACATACTGACTAAACAACAACAAACTTTACTAGCTGCACAAAAGGTTGTGGCTGCCAATTTTCTCTACTGTAAAATTACCTTTTTCCCTTTGTATTTAACAGCTATTTTCTAGGAGATTCATTGAGATCACATGAATACCCACTTTTTTTTAAGCTGTGATTCACCACTTTAAATATTGATTATTTATTCTTCTCATTTATTATTTATTCTTGCTTGAATTAATTATATTCAAGGAGGTATAATCTATTGTGCTACAATGTTCCATATTTGGACAGTGTGAGGCTCTTTTACCTGACTTCTAGATATGTTACAGAACTGTCCATGCCTGCAAAGCCAAAAATATTTTTTCTCTGGCCCTGTACAGAAAAGCCTTGGCTAACTCTATTAATCAAAATACAGTTCCCCAGGTACTTGAGATGCTACAATGGAAAACGTGTTAAGTCCAATAACACTCCAAATCCTTTCACAAAGAGCCCCTGCCTTACAATGGCTTGACTTTACGATGGTGCAAAAGCCATATGCATTCAGTAGAAACTATATTCTGAATTTTGAATTTTGATAGTTTGCTAGACTAGAGATATGCAGTAAAGTCATGTCTTGTGACACTGGGCAGTGGCAGCTGCCAGCCAGCCACACCATCATGAGGGTAAACAATAAATATACTTGCAACCATTCTAAACTCAAACAACTATTTGTTTTTCACTTTCAGTATAGTATTCATTAATTACATGATCTATTCTGAATTTTATCATAGCTTTGTCATACATGACTTCTCCAATTGAAAATTAAAGTAAGTGTTCTGAGCATGTTTAAAATAGGCTATGATATGCTATGATGCTCAGTAGGTTAGGTATATTAACTGCAGTTTCCACTTATGGTATATTCCATATATGCTTGGTTTATAGGGACATAGCCCCATTGTGGAGAAGGAAATGACAACCCACTCCAGAGTTCTTGCCTAGGAAATCCCATGAACAGAGAAGCCTGGGGGCTACAGTCCATGGGGTCACAAATTGTCAGACAAGACTTAGTGAAGTGAAAGTCACTCAGTCGTGTCCGACTTTTATGACCCCATGAACTATACAGTCGACTTAACAAAAACAATAATCCATTGTAAACTGAAGAAGATCGGCAGTGTTAACGCCCACTTCCTCTTTGTATATAGTTAGAGTCAGTAGCTTAGCAACTTGGTAGATTGCCAATATTTGCATATCTCACCCATAAATAAAAGGCATAAATGTAGAAGAAATAGTTTAAAATGTTATAGAGGGCTTAATTGAATAATAAATAGCTATTCATGTAAGTATATGTTAACTTAAATAAGTAGATAACATAGTCATATAATAAATGTTAGTCATTATTTTTAGCTCTAGATTTTCAAAGCTTTCTTTTTTCCCAATTACTTACTGTTTTCTCCTTGTTCCTTACTGACCTCTGAGATTGTAATAAATCAGTTAGTCTATTTTGCATTCAATCAGAGTTCTAATTAATAAAAAATAATTCCTTAGACACTTGTGCTTGAACTGGGACTTTAAAATTACAACATTCTAAGAGGCCGTGGTGCTCAGTGAGCTGACATTGCAATGGTAAAGCTTGCAGTTGAAAGTTTTTGTGTTTATTCATCTTAGTGACCAGTGGAATGCATGTAATAACTCTTGTGGACATTTCCTTCAATATAATTATCTGTCATGGATGTTTTTATGTATCTATAGAAATAGAATGAATAGCATGACATATAGTAGAGTTAAAAGCCTAAGGTACTAATATTTGTGGTGATCGTTAACAAACAAAAATAAAGGTGCTTGTGTGAAGGGAAAGGAAATCAGTTTCTCACTTTTCTCTGTATATCATAGAGGACAGAAGTCCTAAAACTGAATGATCTGAGCTGGAGCTATACAGTGGTCTGAATTGAGAAGTTTCCATCTCACCACTTGTAGTACACACCATAAATTCTCTATAAGGACATACTTTCCCACATCACTGAGATCACACACTTTTATCTTTGGACTGTCATTTTTAAAACCTGAAGTGAAAGACCATTTCTTACATTTTAGTCTTCATAAACTCAGAACTTAGGGATAAGACATTTCAGCCTTGAAGTTCCAAGTGAACTTAGAGTCAACACATAGTAAACTATATAACTAAAAGTGCTGTTTTATGAGTTTAAAGGCCTTTACTTGCTTTTGATATTATGAAATCTTACTTCCTTGGCACAAACACTGGAAAGCAAAATATATAGATTTTTTTGACCAGAAACATAAGTCAAACTATAAAAGCTTGGATTTTCAATCCAAGAAATTGTGAAACTGTTTAATCCACACCACTAATTTTACTATATATATTGAATAATTGCATTATCTGGATTAAAATTTTAGTGTTGGACTATTGTTCAAAAAGTCATAGCATAATTGCATTTTGAAAAACTTTTAATAGCTGTAATTTGAAATATGAAATTTCCAAGAAAATAGATAACTTTAAAACTTGTTACTTTAAAATGCCACTGCATCTTTTAAAATTTCACCATTATTTTCAATTAAAAGTAACTATTACAAAAATAATTTCATTAGTGCGGTTGTATTACACAGAGTAGGGCTCCAAGGTGGTGCAGTGGTTAAGAATCCACCTGGCAAAGGAGGACTTGCAGGAGATGTGCGTTCTATTTCTGGGTGAGGAAGATCCTCTGGAGTAGGAAATGGCAACCTACTCTGTTATTCTAGCCTGGAAAATTCCATGGACAGAGGAGGCCTGGTGGGCTATATTCCATGGGGTTGCAAAGAGTCAGACACAATGGAGTGACTGAGCATGCACATATTCTACAGAGTGTTTTCCAAACAAAGCAAATCATAATTATTCAAGGTATAAGGAACATTTTTGCAATTTACTACATCGCAGTGAAAGAAAATAACTGGAAACACAGACACCCAGATACTCTGTATTTTGGACTTAAAAATGTAATCAAACAGTTTAAAATGTACAATTTGAAACCATGCTCATAGTTACAAGAGACTTTCACAGAACTTTTGTTACTTTGATTCCTAAAAGTAAGACCCTGATTTTCCAGTTTTAGCTTGGCCATGTCCTAGTTAAGATACTGTGATTAACTTAAATGATATCACTGAGTTTTAGTCTTCCTGTAAGTAAAATTGTCCTATGTCTGGGTCTCAACTTGGGGTCATTTTGATAGGAGTTAGAAACGCTGTGGAGTACCTCTGGACATATGGGACCATTTCTGATACGTGTTGAGAAGGGTAGAAAAATCTATAAAGTACTGTTGAGAGGAGAACCTTGCACTTGATATTGTTATGTGAGCCATACTTCCTTCCATATTATTTAAGCTATGGGAGCAGAGGAATATAAAATCTCTAATAATAGTTGTAATGACATATCATGGAACTTCATAGACTGTATAACTCATTTCTTCTTAAGTGAAAAAAGCATCTCAAAACCTTTATATTATTTCATACAAATTGAAATTCAGAGAGAGAGAGTATAAATAAAGAGTGTGAAATGTTTAAAACTCCATCATGGATGAATTAGTAGCAAAGAGCTCCTAGAACATCATGCTCATCCTGAATTTCAGCTCAGTGTGCATTTTAATAAAATATCCTGATTCCTGGCATTATAAACATTTTGAGAAAAACTTCTTTTAAGAGGTCTGAATATATCTCTTCCATTATTTTAAGAGACATCATTACCACTTCAACTAGAGTAAGAAATATCACTCTGGTTGTTTGTTTAAAACTTATGTATAAGTTAAATAACTAAAAGCTCACAGTACAGCTTAATTAGTTAGTGTATAATTTATTTATTTTTATTTTCATTTGAAAACCACAGTAGAAAACCAGGAATGCAAAAGTATGACTGAATTTATACTGGTATGTAACACCAATAAAATCTAAGATATTTTTTCTTACTAGATATTTTTGGTTTTGGTAAATCATGCAGGAAACATGGGTTTGATCCCTGGATTGAGAAGATCCCCTGGAGGAGAGAATGGAAACCCACTCCAGAATTCTTACCTGGAGAATCCCATGGACAGAGGAGCCTGGCCAGCTATAGGCCAAAGGGTCACAAAGAATCTGACACGACTGAGCACACACACAACTCATGTAGCACTTATTTTACATAAAAGTCATACAATTTTTACATAAATGTTGTCATAGACTATAAAAAAAATCATTTAGGCAACAATGACAACACCATTAGCTTTCACCTAAGAGGGTCACACGGTTAGTACTTTAGCACTTTCAGTTATGATGATCATGCTGAGATGGAAATATCAAAAGATTCTTTGGTTTATTCAGAAATCAACGTATTTCCTTGCAAGGTGTATATCTTGCTTCTCATCCTTCTTAGATATAGAATTTTTTGATTCACTAATATAGCTAGACTTTCTCCTCCAAAATAAGCTCTAATAGTATTTCTAAAATATATTCCTGTAAAGGAATCTATACACAGTGATGTTTTTGTAAGATTTTACATGTCAAGACATCTTAATATATCACTATTTAGATGATACATACTTATGTTTCTTTTTAAAATCTTCTCTGAGTATAAAATTACTTTTCAATTTTTTGAGATCTTATCTACTATAAATTCTCTCTACTATAACATTTGTTTGAACTTTAAATATCTGTCCATAAGCAAAAATTTTAAAAAATCAAAGAAAAAATTTAAAATAATTGCATAAAATGTGAATGATTTCTTCTTTCAGCTTACTGAGCCCATCTTTCCTTGATAGAAAAATTCTGAACTTAACTAGGTACTATAAAGTAGTAAAAGGAATAAATTTTTTAACTTAAATATTACTTTCCAAGTATCATTTTTCCCCCCTTAGGAAAAAATGTCTTTATAGTAAAAATCAAACAGAAATAAATAGACTTTAGGATTTTTTTCTAAAGAATCTTGTTATATATTTGTAGAATAGAGTATGTATTGAAGCATAATATATGCTTCCTTGTAGATTCATTTCAAATAGGTTAATCATTTAGAGTCATTCACAGGTAAATAAACAATCAGCATGATTTATAAGAGGCCTCTTTTCCTAGGATGCCTAGTTATCTCTAACTTGCAATAAGTATAATAAATGAAACAATACATTAAAATCTACTGATAAGTGACTTGGAAGCTTGAACAAAGTAGTAGAACTAGTTTGGAGCTTGCCACAGTATTATTTATTTGCTGAAGTTGGTTCTGGATAATTGTTTTGAAATATATGATGCATTTGAATACTTATACTAGGCATACATCACTATTTAACAAATGAAAAAGTTTATTAAAAGTTTATGTGTTTCTCCTCTTCTCCATTTCACCCATCCTTTATTCTCCAACAGTCATGTGAATTTCAGACCTCACAGATCTCTCCCTCTCTGAACTCACCAGAGCTAACTTTGTCCCTGTGACTACCTAAGTGGTGGTTCGTTAACTTCCTGAAACATGCCAAAATCAGTGCTTCCTGTTGCCTTTGTCTTCACTGCTGGCTCTGCTTCTGTGCCCTTACCTGTCATCTCTGTCCAACTTTGCACGGATGGCTCCTTCATGGCACTTCAGTTTCATCTTATATATTATAAATTGAAAGAATGTATTCATGAGCCTCTCCTGGCAGTTTCATGGTTAAGAATGGATGATTCCAGTGCAGGGGAGGGGATAAACTTTCCTGTCCATCTAAACAAATAGCTACCCAATCACTGCTATAAGAGCCAATAGCCTGATGTATTTCTACTTAGTTTAGACATTGTGTTGTTTAATTTTTCTTAACCTTTTCCACTAGCGTGAAAATAAAGGCATTATTTGACAGGTTGAATGGTATTCTCCAGTATGTACAAAACCAACTGGCACTTGAGAGGATGTTCATTCAAATTTGAAAGAATGTTGAAAGAATGAAAGTTGGGGGACAAAATGAATGAATGGAAATGGTTTCCCTGTCACATTGCAGATATAAAAATAAAATCATAACTGTTAATGAGAATATTGAGAAAAACACATCTTTTAGGTAAAATATAAACTGGAAGAAGCTTCTTGAAGAGCATTCTTTAACACCTACCAAAACAAAGTATGTCTCTTTCCTGATGGCTCAGCAGGTAAAGAATCCACTTACAATGCAAGAGACTCAAGACATGCAGGCTTGATCCCTAGGTTAGGAAGCTCCTCTGAAGGAGGAAAATGACATATTCTTACCTTAAAAACCCCATGAACAGAGGAGCCTGGCAGGCTACAGTCTGTGGGGTCACAGAGATTCAGACATGACTGAACAAATCACACATACGCAAAACAAAATATGCAATTATATTTGTGCGTTGCAGTGCATCTATGGAAAACACTTTAAAGAAGACATTCATTTTTACTAATTTTTATATTACTAACCAAATGTATAGAAAATAATATAGCCATTAATGAGAAGCCATGATTCAACATAGTTTAGCACTTCTTTGGTTAAGACAAAGTTCTGGCTTGTGGGCTATATATATCAGGGAATAAAAGTTCCTGCTTTTATGATGTGAAATGAAAATATTTCCTGCCATATTACTGAAGAAAAAATATTACAACCATCAGCGATTTCTGGGCTCCAAATGTAAATGAAGATTCCTAAATCTGTGATCCAGAAGATGCTGCCACCCTCCATGGTGATTGCTGAGGAGCTGGAGGAATGCAACAAGCAAAGTGAACAAAGAAACAGGACTGGCCCCAGAGAGGTGAGGTGCATATGAGAGGGATGAATTTAGTGAGCCCAGAGGCTTGCATCTTCCCAACATATAGTGTTAACTTCCTTAACTTGATACATGATTTTTGATGTTCAGACTGTCTGCTCCCTTTGTTGCAAACTTGTATGTAGCCTGACTTCCTCTTCTGCCTCCTTTGAGTGGTTTTTTCCTGGGCTCAGAGTTCTAAACGTTCCCATCATATAAAGTGATTCTCTAGCTTTTGGTTGTGACTATAAGTTTTAGTCGAAAGTTTGGAGACCACAAAGGGAGCCAGAACAGGTTTTTCTCCTCTACCTAAATTCTACCAAAAACCATAGCCATGGTACCAGCAGAGGCCCCTTGTGCCCACCCACTTCCTTGGGAGTTCAGGATGGATCTGAGTAAGTCTCTCCTGGTCTGCAGATCTCCCATACTGGTTGCTGCTGCTGCTGCTGCTGCTGCTGCTGTTAAGTTGCTCAATCGTGTCCAACTCTGTGTGATCCCATGGACAGCAGCCCACTGGGCTCCTCTGTCCACAGAATTTTCTAGGCAAGAATACTGGAGTGGGTTGCCATTTCCTTCTCCATTCTGGTTGAGATCCTGATTTTTTATTTGGTAGGATATAGAAGGTACCTAATCCCTCAGGAAGCTACTGGGTGGTGGGGGGGGGGGGGGGGAGCAGTGGGAAGACACCAAGAAATACCCACCAGTGTGGGGCTCAGTCAGAAGATACCAAGGGAATTCCCACCTGGTTGAAAGACTTTGGGAGAGAGAAGGAGTCCATTAAAGACATCCAGGAATCGGTTGAAACATATCAAGAAAATACACAAACATGGAAAGGCACTGGTAGGGGCAGGCTCGATTTTAGCAAGAAATACCTGGGGCTCAGTTGAAAGACATCAGGTGGCTCTGATGTAGAAAGAAACAAGGAACAGAGCTCATATTTACAATTACCTAGTTAACTGGAGAAATCAAATCTTGCCCTAATTATTGAGGGTGCTCTTTAAAACACGCAGAGTTAAAAATTAAAAGGTGGCTTAGTAAAGCCTTAAGCAAGGCCTTCTATGGGGAAACTCAGATTTCTCTGTGTCTTTGAGATGTAAACATCTTACCTGATCTTCCTAGGTAATTCTATTGCATGTTTGTGTTAGGCCTGTAAGAGGTCCTTTTGTGTTCTTAATCACTTGCATCTCTGTGGAGATATAATTTATTGGTGGCCAAATGATGGATCCTTTGAAAATTAGAGAAACTAACAAATTACTAAATCTAGAGCACTCTCATTGTAAACAACTGTTTTGTTGCTACCTATAAAACAAAAGTCAAATTAACCTAAGAATGTATTTATTTACTTACTTTTTAAATGAGGAAAACTGGTTTAAGAAGCTATATTGAGACCTTCTTCTCAATGGGCCTTGTTGTTGTTCGGTCACCAAGTACTGTCCCACTCTTGGTGACCCTATGGACTGCAGCATGCCAGGCTTCCCTGTTCCTCCCCATCTCCCGGAGTCTGCCCAAGTTCATGTCCACTGAATTGGTGATGCCATCCAACCATCTCTTCTCTGTTGTCCTCTTCTTCTTCTGCCTTCAATCTTTCCCAGCAGGAAACATAACCCCCTACTGTTCCCCAACATTAAAAGCTAAACAAGTCTGTTTTATTTACCCCAGTTTTAAGTTATATATTTAAGACGTTAGAAAACTTTACACAGAGATATCTGACTAGTTATTTGGGGACAGTTAGGCTAAAGGGCCTAACTTCCTCAGCTCTACCTGACTCTGGGGATCCCAGAGGTTTTTTTTATATAAATGTAGGTAAAATAGGGAATAAAAAGAAAAACAAAAAAACAAAAACTTCTAAACTCTCCCCTAAGACCAAAGCTTGTTGACTGGATCCTTATTAGAGCTAAAGTTAAAGGTATAAAGTTGGTGGAATCTAGATAAAGGTATATAAATTGTATATTTAAATGGGCTTTATATAAGGTGGTTACAGCTTTTATTTAAATATATAGTGGGATGAACAAGGCATTCAGACTGCCACAAAGGAAATATTAACTAAACATACTGAAGAAACCAATAGTTACCTGAGCCATACAAAATAAGTAAACTTGGAATTAATAATATGTAGGGTTAATAAAATAAAAAGAGTGACTTTACTTTGGTTTAATTTATAAACTCAGAAAGTTCTTTGCTAAATGCTTTACACAAAGCTTTGAAGATGTGATAAGTTCAGACTCTAAAGTTATAAAACATAGAACTTTGTAAATCACATTTCAGTTTGATAAAAATCTTGCCACTGGTTTTTAGTAACTTTAGGCAAAAAAAAAAAAAAAAAAAATCTTAAAAAACTAAACAACTGCAAATATCTAAACCAGAATATGAATACAGGCTGCAAGGACCTAGACTAAACCCAATTAAGCAGGCAAGACCTGCAAGACCAAGTGGGGAAAAAAGTGGCAGTTTTAAATCTAAACTGTTGAGAATGTTCCTACAGCCAAACCTTACAGACAGTAAGTTTTAATCATCTGAGCAAGCAACATTAAGGTATTCTAACTGCTAGTTTTGTTTATGTCCATGTACACATTATACATACGAGAACCCTACTTCTAAAGGTATTATTAGAATTGGATTTATAAAGAGCTCTATTTAATTTTGCTACTGAGTCCAAGTTTGCCCTGCTCACTGCATGATAGCCCAATGAATCTGAAAGATGAGGTGTTGAGGCAAGGAAAAGACTTTGATCAGGGAGCTGGCAGACCAGGAAGATGGCAGGCTAGCACCTCAAAATAACCATCTTATTGGGGGTCTGGAGGCCAGGTTCTTTTATAGATTAGAGATGAGGGGAGGTGAGGAAGCAAATGAAAAAGGGCATTAATCTTGCAAACATCTCCTAGAATGTCAAGCCTCAGGCAGGGGATATGTTAATTTCTTCCTTCCTGCCATCCACAGATGGACAGGGTTCTGAACAAAGACACTTTAGTTTAACAGTCAGGCAAACGGGCAGGAATCTCTGGGTCAAACCATTCTGTATGATTATAATAACAAAGCAACAAAAAGCAAATCAAAGAAACAGTTCCAACATGGAGTTAGAATTGGCTTCCTCCCTGCAACAGTTTTAAAAAAAAGTGCTCACATTTAAAGAAAACTGACCAAGATGACTTCCAGTTTCTCATAAACTGGGAAATATTCAATATTAAGTTGACACTTGATATTAATGTTTAATTTTGTAGATCTAAATTAGTATTGGCATCATTAAGTGTCATCAAAATAAAGTATACTTTATTATACCTAGGTTAATAAATAAGAACTTACTAATCTCTTGCAAGAAAATAACTCTAAAATAAAACTTTAAGGTAAATGTAAATGAGATAAGGACTTTGGGTAAAAGGTTTAAGCTCA
Organism: Okapia johnstoni; assembly: GCA_024291935.2. Taxonomy (NCBI): domain Eukaryota; kingdom Metazoa; phylum Chordata; class Mammalia; order Artiodactyla; family Giraffidae; genus Okapia; species Okapia johnstoni. The sequence continues at coordinate 31,715,303 of CM044310.1, forward strand.
TCATATTTTAGAAATGTCTACTTAAAATGACCTTTTCAAATGTTTAGTAAATTAAGATTCTAACGTTGTGCCAATTTAAGCTAAGTGGTGAAAGCTTATTTATTTAAAAGATATTGAGACACCAATTACTAAATTAAATAATTAAAAGTATTTGAGAATATTAATGAAAATGTTTGGAATCAACTAAGATGTTCTCTATAAGGAAACAAAAGTTGTAAAAAATTATCACTGATGTTTAAGCTCACTAATTTATAAAATGCCATGTAAAGACACAGCATAATTCCTTCTTCTGAGTTTTACTAAATTGAAGGTTTTAAGAGTTGAGGATTCTAATTCAAACATGTAATTAAAGCTATTAAAAACAATACAGTAACTTTTCAGAATACAATAGGAAATTAAATGTATGTTTGCGGTGTTAGGTGAGTGTATGCTCCTCGGTTCTGTCTCATCTCAACAAAAATTTGAAGCGACGGACGTTAGAGCCCTTGGCCTGTCATAGATCTCAGACAGGCTGTGTTATAGCTCTCGGGTCTTGGCCAGACCGTGTTATAGCTCTCAGGTCTCGAACAGACCGTGTTATAGCTCTTAGACAGATCAGTGTTACAGCTCCGTGTTACAGCTCTATTTTATTTAGAAAATAGCAGGAAAATATATCCTCGAGGCGTGAGGGCACGCCAACCCAAAGATGCGAAGAGATGACAGTGGGAGAGCGTGCCAGCGTGGGAGAGAGAGAGACCCCCGGGCCTTTGGCTCTTCTTTTTATGTTTTTTCCTCCCCCTGGGCCTGCCCTATGTAGATTGGGCTAGCCAGGAGTGCTGTTTGTTCTACCTGAGGTCCTCATTCCAGTCCTCGGATCTTTCTTTGTTCTATTTTTGGGGGCTTTTCCCTTCCTTATCTTTTAGCCACCGCCATTCTGGACTCCTGTTTCCTATTCTAACTACATAACATGACCATTATTATTATTATTATTATTATGACCTACCTAGAAACCGTATTAAAAAGCAGAGATATTACTTTGCAAACAAGGTACATATAGTCAAAGCTATGGTTTTTCCAGTAGTCATGTATGGATGTGAGAGTTGGACTGTAAAGAAAGCTGAGCACCAAAGAACTGATGCTTTTGAACTGTGACATTGGAGAAGACTCTCGAGAGTCCCTTGAACTGCAAGGAGATCCAACCAGTCAATCCTAAAGGAAATCAACCCTGAATACTCCTTGGGAGGACTGATAATGAGGCTGAAGCTCCAATACTTTGGCCACGTGATGCAAAATAATGGACTCACTGGAAGAGACCCTGATGCTGGGTAAGAGTGAAGGCAGGAGGAGAAGGGGATGACAGAGTGTGATATGCTTGGATAGCATCACCAATTTGATTCACATGAATTTGAAGCAAGCTCCGGGAGTTGGTGATAGACAGGGATGCCTAGTGTGCTGCATTTCACGGGCTGCAAAGCATTGGACACAACTGAATGACTGAACTGATTAGGTAGTTCTTGGTAAAAATATTCAAACTGAAATGGTACAGGAAGTGAAGTGATGTTGCTCAGTCGTGTCTGACTCTTTGCTACCCCACGGACTGTAGCTTACCAGTTTCCACCGTCCATGGGATTTTTTCAGGTAATAATACTGGAGTGGGTTGCCATTTCCTTCTCCAGTGGATCTTCCCAATCAAGGTATCCAACCCAGGGATCAAACCTGGGTCTCTTGCATTGCAGGCAGACGCTTTACCATCTGAGCCACCAGGGAAGTATCTGCTATTATTGCATAGCCAAGACACTGGAAAAGAGATTGTTACAAATTTAAGTGCTTCAGGCACCTTCAGCCCTCTAACCAGCCTTTCAATATTCTCCCAATTCCCACTGATGGGGCTCTGAGGAACTACAGAGACTCTTCCTAATCTTCTCTCTTAACTTGTGTGGAGAACTTTTCTCTAGATTAGGGATGGATTTCTTCCAGGCCTAACTGACCTCAAAGGCACACTCTCAGTGCTTAAGAATAAAAAACAAACAACAAACAAACAAAAACCAGCGATGACTGCTCACATGAGTATGAAAACTAAGATACTAGACTGAGACCACTTTCAATTCAGTGTAGAGTACCAAGAGACAGGGGACTCTGGAGAAACAGAAATTAAAGAATTCTGAGCATGCTGAATATAAAATAAAGTCACCTTGAATTATTTCTGCTAACTGGGCTTTGCCAACATGACACATTTCTAAACTTCGTAAAAGATGGCAGCTATGATTCATCCACATAAGTTGAATCACCCCACAGATATTGCACGTGCCTAGTACAAAATTAGCATGTTGCTGAGACATTTATCAAAATACGTTTAAACTCAGAAGTTTTGTATTGCTGACAACTTCTAGCCACTGACTGTCTTACTGATGAGCCTGAAAAGTTTCTCTTTCTCTGATACTGTTGCATTTCTGCTCTGATCTTTTGCAATATTTATAGATATTTTAGTAACATTATTTCATCTGGGATGGCTGCTTAGGGAGCAGATGATTGAGTGGCAGGGTAGTTTCCTAAAACATAAACATATTAGAAAGGCATAATATTGATCTTTCCTTTCCTTATTTCTGATCTCTATAAATTGAGATATATCAGAGCTGTAACATTTGACCAATTCAATTGTTCTAAGATCAAATAGAGTGCCTTTGTTAGTCGCCTAGGCCTTGAACAGAAAATGAAATTGGGGAGCGTGATTCTTTAGACGTTGCTATAACTCAAGAACTCTAGAATTTGAACTTTATCTCAAAACATCAAGGTAAGTTGATTTTGGATTTTAATTTCTTTCAAGAGGGCAGAATAGTATAATTCATTTTGGTGAGTCAATGTAGCTTGTTGTGAAATAACCAAATTCTTGATCTATGGTCTGGATTCAAACTCAGGACCCACTATTTGCTAGTTGTGTAAGCTTTGGATAAGGCACTGATGTGTTAGTTGCTCAGTTGTGTCTGACTTTTTGCAACATCATGGACTGTAACCCACCAGGCTTCTTTATCCATGAAATTATCCAGGAAATACTGGAGCGGGTAGCCATTCCCTTCTCCAGGGGGCCTTCCTGACCCAAGGATTTAACTCAGATCTCCTGCATTACAGGAGGATTCTTTACCATCTGAGCCACCAGGATACATAACCATTATGCAACACTAAGATATGGATGGAGCCAAACTCAACCATTTTTGTCAGAATTAACTGAGAAAATGTTTATAAAATAGCTGTGAAAAGAAGAGAAGCAAAAAGCAAAGGAGAAGAGGAAAGATATACCCATTTGAATGCAGAGTTCCAAAGAATAGCAAGGAGAGATAAGAAAGCCTTCCTCAGTGATCAGTGCAAAGAAATAGAGGAAAACAATAGAATGGGAAAGACTAGAGATCTCTTCAAGAAAATTTGAGACACCAAGGGAACATTTCATGCAAAGATGGGCTCAATAAAGGACAGAAATAGTATGGACCTAACAGAAGCAGAAGATATTAAGAAGAGGTGACAAGAATACACAGAAGAGCTATATAAAAAAGATCTTCATGAAACCCAGATAATTGCAATGGTATAATCACTCACCTAGAGCCAGACATCCTGGAATGTGACGTCAAGTGGGCCTTAGGAAGCATCATTACAAACAAACCTACTGGAGGTGATGGAATTCCAGGTGAGCAATTTTAAATCCTAAAAGATGATGCTGTGAAAGTGCAGCACTCAATATGCCAGCAAATTTGAAAAACTCATCAGTGGCCAGAGGACTGGAAAAGGTCTGTTTTCATTCCAATCCCAAAGAAAAGCAATGCCAAAGAATGCTCAAACTACTGTACAATTGCACTCATCTCACATGCAAGTAAAGTAATGCTCAAACTTCTCCAAGCCAGGCTTCAACAGTACGTGAACCATGAAATTCCAGATGTTCAAGCTGGATTTAGAAAAGACAGAGGAACCAGAGATCAAATTGCCAGCATTGGCTGGATCATTGAAAAAGCAAGAGGGTTCCAAATAAAATCTATTTCTGCTTTATTGACTATGCCAAAGCCTTTGACTGTGTGGATCACAATGAACTCTGGAAAATTCTGAAAGAGATGGGAATACCAGACCACCTGACCTGCCTCTTGTATGCAGGTCAGGAAGCAACAGTTAGAAGTGGACATGGAACAACAGACTGGTTCCAAGTAAGAAAAAGGAGTACATCAAGGATATATATTGTGACCCTGCTTATTTAACTTATATGCAGAGTACATCATGAGAAACGCTGGGCTGGAAGAAGCACAAGCTGGAATCAAGATTGCCAGGAGAAATATCAATAACCTCAGATATGCATATGACACCACCCTTATGGCAGAAAGTGGAAGAGGAACTAAAGAAACTCTTGATGAAATTGAAAGAGGAGAGTGGAAAAGTTGGCTTAAAGCTCAACATTCAGAAAACTAAGATCATGGCATCTGGTCCCATCACTTCATGGGAAATAAATGGTGAAACAGTGGAAACAATGACAGACATTATTTTTTTTTGGAGGGGAGCTCCAAAATCACTGCAGATGGTGACTGCAGCCATGAAATTAAAAGACGCTTGCTCCTTGGAAGAAAAGTTATGACCAACCTAGACAGCATACTAAAAAAGCAGAGACATTACTTTGCCAATAAAGGTCTGTCTAGTCAAAGCTATGGTTTTTCTAGTAGCCAAGTATGAATGTGAGAGTTGGACTGTAAAGAAAGCTGACCGCTGAAGAATTGATGGTTTTGAACTGTGGTGTTGAAGAAGACTCTTGAGAGTCCCTTGGGCTGCAAGGAGACCAAACCAGTCAATCCTAGAGAGAATCAACCCTGAATATTTATTGGAAGGGCTGATGACGAGACTGAAACCCCAGTACTTTGGCCACCTGATGTGAAGAACTGACTCATTGGAAAAGACCCTGATGCTGGCAAAGATTGAAGGTGAGAGGAGAATGGGATGACAGAGGATGAGATGGTTGGATGGCATCACCAACTTAATGGACATGAGTTTGAGTAAACCCTGGGAGTTGGTGATGGACAGGGAGGCCTTGTGTGCTGCAGTACATGGGGTCACAAAAAGTCAGACATGACTGAGTGACTGAACTGAACAGAACTGAATTTGAAGTGTGTTTTCGTGTGTTAAAAATTTTAAAGTTGACATGTGCTTATTTTTAGGACTTTGGGGTATTACATTCTTAGTGGATTTAACATTTAATTTTTCTCTGGAATTAACAAAAAAGAGATTTATTAATTCAACCAGGATCACTTTAAATTCTCCACTCATTATATATTTGAATATGTTTAGGTACGAGTTTGAAAGTATGCAAGATGCATTAACAAATATAGTTTAACAGTGACTTAATGAACTTTCTACTCTCCTGTTATAAAGAATAACACAATTCTCTACAATTAAAGGGCTTCCCTGGTGGTTCAGATGGTAAAGAATCTGCCTGCAATGAGGGATACCTGGGTTTGATCCCTGGGTTGGGAAGATCCCCTGGAGGATGGCATGGCATTCCACTCTAGTATTCTTGCCTGCAAAATCTCCACAGGTAGAGGAGCCTGGCAGGCTACAGTCCATGGGGTTGCAAAGAGTTGGACATGTCTGAGTGACTAAGCACTTACAATTAAAACATATTTAGTTGTTGAAGTTGCTCACATCTCTAAAGTTACAATCTCTATTTCTCTGAAATTAAAAAAAGAAATCTATAATTAGAATATTTTGATTGTTCAGCATTTTCGTCTAATAGCAATTTGCCCTCTGTCCTCTCTAATCTCTAATGCTTGTATTTTTCTTCAAACAGTCCACACTTTTTTGAAACAGCCCACACTCTGTTCCTAAAGACTGTTTTCATTTCTCACACAGAACACAGAAGCTAATATTATAAGCTTATTTAATCTCTTTACCATCTTGATAATCTATCTGTGGTGTTTTCTGTTTATTGTACCCATAAAAATACCTTTGCTAGAATTTTAAGTGGAGTATATTCTTTCGTAATTAAAGGACTACAATATTTAAACCATGGAGTATTAAAAGCAAATCTCTGTGAAGAACGAATTTTTGTCTATTTATAATAAACTGAATCTGAACCATTAACACTTTCAAGTACAAATTTTAAATAATGTTTTTTCCATATTAAGTGTCATTTAGGATAATTCTTACCAATGAAAGCTAATTGCTAATTGTGTTTGGAATGTTTCTTGAATAAGGACTTAAGAAAACATAATATTTACAGCTTGTTTACAATTTTTGAAAGTATTTAGTATTTATTTACTTATTTATCATCAGTTTGTTAGGCACAAATATTTGAGTTTCAATGCCTAGAAAAATTGGCAACAAACAGAATTATGTGAGAGTCATCTAAAGAAAAATTTAAAGTAAATGATTTATATCATCATTTTTGGTTAAAATTTGTAATCTTTTCTTTGTATTGATTATCTGAAACATTATGTCAGTAATATCATAAAATTAGAGAAGGCTATGCAAAGCCTTCCTTAACCTCTAACAAAGTTCACCTTTAGAGAGTTTCAAACCAATTGTCATATTATCTCTGAGTTTCTTCTAATCTATTCATAGATTCATATGGTGATGCTCTTAAGAGTATTTTACATACTTGAGCTTAGCAAAGTAAGATTATCTACAAGCTGAAGGATTAACAAAATGTTGAAATTGAGCAGAGAATAGCATTCTTGTATTAAGACAGTTTTATGCTATGGGCAAAATTATAAGCATGATTAGACTATTGGTTTCATGGATGAAACTAGAACCAGAACATAAAAGGAAACATTTATTGCAGCAGTTCCCAACCTTTTTGGCACCAGGGACGGATTTTGCGGAAGACAATTTTTCCATGAACCAGGTGTGGGGTGGATGATTTTCACACAATTTAAGCACATTACATTTATCGTACAATTTTTTCCTAATCTAATGCCACCACCTATCTGACAGGAACTATCAGTCTGCAGTCTGGAGGTTGGGGACTCCTGATCTATAGGAATAACAACAACAATGACAAAAGAGTGGGAAGAAGGAGGGACACTCTGATGAACTTGACATCTAGTTCTAGAATCACAGGGATGTCTTCAGGCATGGGTCCAAAAGCTGCTAGCTGGTGGTTGCTGAAGCGCGGTTGTATAAGTGCACCTTGTAACCCAGAACAGGTCTGATGGATACTAGGTGAGTATATGCAATAGTAGCTTTCTCTCAGTGCGTCAGATGTGCCATCAGTTGACTATCTGAGTCAGTTAAGGATGAGGAACATTAGATTCTCTCTCAAGATTAATCTGGTGTATTCATAACTGTTATACTGGAAGACTCCACAACCTCCTCACATTTGCTTATATGTTAACTATGCTATCTAAATAAAAGAGTGTGAAATCCTTATTTCTATGATTTATCTTGGAAGTATACATATACAAAGTTGCCCCGGTGGTTCAGTGGTGAAGAATCCACCTGCCAATTCAGGGGATGCTAGTTCAATCTCTGGGTCAGGAAGATTCCCTGGAGAACGAAGTAGCAACCTACTTCAGTATTCTTACCTGAGAAATCCCATGGACAGAGGAGCCTGGCAGGCTACAGTCCATAGGGTCACAAAACAGCTGGACACGACTTAGTGACTAAACAACAACAATGCATATACAAACATCTCACGAACTTTAAGACATCTCATCTTTCTCTGGGCATGGTTTAGAGAAAGACTCACACTTTGTGAAAGGTCTAAATGCAGACATACTAAATTTGTGCTTTTCTTAAGTAGATATTTATGCATAAGTAGCTATATTTCACATAAAATTTCCCTTCATGGGGTAAATTGTAAATAAGAAGGCCTCATAATTATTTTCAAAGTAGATTATTTTTAAATTAATATATTATTAAAATTTAAATGAATATTTTTGTTAAGTATCATGGATTAGTGTTTTTTTTTTATTCTCCAGATGGTTTCCTTGATACTGTGCTTTTCAAGATTTGTTTGGTAATTTACTACTTGCTTTTTAAAATAGTGATATTTATTAAAATAATACCTTCCAGTATTAAAAGTGATTTCCCTGAACCTTGCTGATAATTGACACAATAAATTCAAAAACCCTAAATGAAGCAAAAACAAAAGAAATGGAATTGTTGAGTAAGAAAAATAAACCTTTTTTTTTTAATTAGTTTATTTTCTATTTTTTAACTTTACAATATTGTATTTGTTTTGCCATACATTGACATGAATCCACCATGGATGTACATGTTTTCCCCTTCCAGAACCCCCCTTCCACCTCCCTCCCCATCCCATCCCTCCAGGTCATCCCGGTGCACCAGCCCCGAGCACCCTGTATCATGCAAAACATGTACACCCATGGTGGATTCATGTCAATGTATGGCAAAACAAGTACAATATTGTAAAGTTAAAAATTAGAAAATAAACTAAAATTTAAATTAAAAAAAAAGAAAAACAAATCTTATAATAATATTAGATTTCTATTTTCTCATATTAAATGTATTGTGCAATTTCAGATTGAGAAAAATGTAACATTAATACAAAATTAACAATATGCTTGTCATCAGAGTGAAAAAAAGGAGATCAATGATTCTGTTACTATAACTTCTATGCCTAAATGGATACATTAAATATTTACACATTCTAATACATTTAGTGCATTGATTTGCTAAGTGATATGAATTTGCAAACTATTTTAAAATAAATATTGTGTGAGGATGTAAAATCAAATGTCAAAGTCACTTATTTTTTTCAATTTTATTGATATTTTCAAAGAATCTGCTTTATGTTACATTGATTTTCTCTACTGCTTCTTGTTTGCAATTTAATTGAATTTTGCTAGATTTTTTTTTCCCTTTCTTCTGCTTGCCTTAGGTTTGCACTGCTCTTTTTTCTTTAGTCTCCTGAAGTAGGAGGTTAGGTTATTTATTTTAAATATTTTCTATCGTATGCATTTAATACCATAAATTTCCTTTTAAGCAATGTTTCTTTCCCTACATCCCATAGATTTTTATATTTTTTATATTTATTTGGTTCAAACTATTGTTTTAATTTCTCTTAAGATTCCTTCTTTGGCCTATGTGTTATTTGCAAGTGTATTTCTTATTCTCCAAATATTTTGGAATTTGGGAGGAATCTTTTAGTTATTGCTGCTGCTGCTGCTAAGTCGCTTCAGTCGTGTCCGACTCTGTGCGAGCCCATAGACGGCAGCCCACCAGGCTCCGCTGTCCCTGGGATTCTCCAGGCAAGAATACTGGAGTGGGTTGCCATTTCCTTCTCCAGTGCATGAAAGGGAAAAGCAAAACTGAAGTCACTCAGTCGTGTCTGACTCTTAGCGACCCCATGGACTGTAGCCTACCAGGCTCCTCTGTCCATGGGATTTTCCAGGCAAGTTATTGACTTCTAATTTATTTTTGTTCTTCACTCAGAATATACTTCATATAATTTTTACGTATTTTTTAAATTTGTTCAGTGTGTTTTATGACTAAGAATTTGGACTACTTTGGTGAATGTTTCATTGGTTAAACAGCAAGCATTGGTGAATTTGAGAAGAATTTGCATTTTGCTGTTGCATGGAAAGTTCTATATGTATCAGTGAGATTAAGTTGATTGATACTTTTGTTTAGATCTTCTATAATCTCGTGTATTTTCTGCCTGTTTAGTCTACTAATTATTGACAAGAGGATGTTGAATTCTCTAATTATAAGAGTGGATTTATCTGTTCTCCTTTGACCACTATAATTTTTGTTTCACATGTTTTGATTTTCTGTTATTAGGTGGATAGGTGTTTAGGATTGTTGTGTTTTCTTGGAGAATAGATTTTTTTTTTTATCATCATGAATGCCCTGTTTACCCCTAATAACATTTGTTGGTTTAAAATCTAATTTATCTCAAAATAATAATATAGCTTTGCCAACATTAATTTTACTATTATTAGCCTAATGTAACTTATGCCATTATTTTGCTTTTAACATGTGTGAATCTTTGTATTTGAAATGCATTTTTGTAAAACAACATAGATTTGGGTCTTGTCTTTTTTATCCACTCTATCAACTGCTGCCTTTTAATATGTGCACTTAATTTGATTGTTGATAGACTGACATCTGTCATTTAGATGACTGTTCTATATTGATAACATTTGCTATTTTTCCCTTTTATAATCCTATATTCTCTGGTTATATAATTTAATATTTATTTATTTAATGTGTGTATTGGCTATACCAGTTTCACCTTCTAAAACTTTGTCACTACCGTTAAATACAAAGTTTTATACAATGACATATAAGAAAATGGAAGATTTTATTTCATCTTGATTTTTTTTCTTCTTTACTGCTATTCTTTTCTTTATGTGCAACTAAGTTTTGGCCTACAATGTGTTCCTTCTGCTTGAACAATTTTTGGCACTTCTTACAGGGCAGGACTGCTGGCAATGGCTTCTGTTATTTTGTTGTTGTAGTTTGAGAAATTCTGTATTTCTACTTCACTTTTGATGGATAATCTAAATGAATATAAAATTAAAGTTTGCTGATTTTGTTCTTTCAGTGTTCTCCTTACTTACAATGTTTCTGATGAGAAGTCAGTTGTGATTTTTTATTATCTAAGGTATACAACTTCTCTCTGTATTCATTCAAAGCTTCCTCATTGTCTTTGGTTTTTTGGCAACCTGAACATAATTTATCTATTAATAGGTGTTTATTTCTCTGCTATGTTTTGTTTTGGTCTTTATCCTGTTCGGTGGTGATTTGATGTCTGTCACTATTTTGGAAAGTTTTAAGCCATCAATTTTTTAATAATAATGGTTAACATTTGAGCCATTAGTTTTTTTTTTTACTTTTATTTTAACAATTTTATTGATATACAGTTGGTATCATATGAATCATACCATTAAATTATTTAATTATACCATTAAATTATACCATTAAATTACTATACTATTGTAGAATAATTCAATGTTTTTCAGTATAATCAGTATGTGTGTGTGTATGCTGAGTCATGTACGACTCTTTGTGATCACATGGACTGCAGATCACTATACTCCTTTGTCCATGGAATTTTCCAAGCAAGAATGAAATGCACTGCCATTTCCTACTCGAGGGGGTCTTCCTGACCCAGGGATTGAACCCATTCTCCTGCATAGGCACGGAGATTCTTTATCATTGTGTCACCTGGGAAATCCCATGATCAGTATAATAATTAGTATATGTTCTGCATCAAAAATTCAATTTTATAACATTTTTATCACTTCAAAAAGAAACTCTGTGCTCTTTAACTATCATGAGTCATCCCTCATGATCCTCCCCTTCCCTAGGCAACCACTAACATACATTTTGTCACTAAGAATTTTCCTATTCTGGACATTTATATGAATATATTCTTTTGTGAATGGCTTATTTCTTTTGCCATAGAGTTCTTAATGTTTTTGGCTATTGTTACTAAAAGTATTTCTTCTGCACCTTTTCTTTCTTTCTCCTTTTATTTCAATTATGTATATGTTACATATTTTTGCAGTTGCTTCACTCTTTGCAGATGGTTTGTTTTTCTTTTTTTAATTCACATTTCAGGTTGGGAAGTTTCTTTTGAAAAGTCTTTAAACTCTAATGATTCTTTTCTCAGCCTTGTCAAATCTACTGCTGAATCTACCAGAGAATGCTAAAATTCTATTATAGTGTTTTTTTTATATATTATTTCTAGCGTTTCTTTTTGATTCCCTCTTAGAGTTGTCGTCTCTCTGCTTATATTACACATCACCCATGTGTAATGTTCTTGCACATCACCCATGTTCTTGCAAATTCTCTATTTTTTTCATTGCTGACTTAACCAGCTTTCATTTCAATTTTTCCCCCCCTATTGGAGACTTGACCACATTATTTATAATTCCATTCTCAGGCTGATAATCTAACATCTCTGCCATATCTGTATCTGTTTCTGATGCTTGCTCTTTCACCTCACAGTGTTTTTCTTGTCTTTTAGCATGACTTGCGTTTTTCATTGAAAGTCACGCAGGTTCTATTGGGTAATAGGAAATGAGGTATATATAAGCCATTAGTGCTACATTTTATGTTAACATGGATAGGAGCTGAACTTTGTTTAAAGTTTGCAAAGCTGTAAATACAAGAGGTTTCAAAGCATTTTAACTGCCTTTGTTTTTGACTCCCATTCTGTCTTTAGGCTTTTCTAACTGCTCCTCTTCAGAGAGTCCATGTCTTGTAGCTCTCAGCTGTAACACAGAACTGTAGGACTCTTGGCACAGAACAATTCTGTCCAAACTTCTGCTCTGAGAGACAACCAAGAGACACAATGCAAGAGACACAGGCTCCATGCCTGGGTCAGAAAGATCCCTTGGAGAAGGAAATGGCAACAGTCCAGTATTCCTGCCTGGGAAATCCCATGGACAGAGGAGCCTGTAGGTTATAGTCTATGGGGTTGCAGAGAGTCAGACACAACTTCGTGCTCAACAATAACAAAACATTCATAAAAGTTACTGATTTTCAGTTTGTCTAATTTTCTTTTTTTAAGGGTGAGAATGATTACTTTCAGATTCCTTATATGTCAGAGCTGATGTTAGATAGGTTCCCTTTCTCTTGCACCCGCTCATCCCTCCACACACCCAATTCAGTTTTGTTTTCTTTTAATTGCTGCCATAGTTTTCCCTTTTCCAGAATGTCATATATTTGGGATCATACAGTACTTAGATTTCTCAGTTTGGCTTCCTTCACTTAGTTACGTGCATTTAAGCTTCTTCCATGTCTTTTCATGGCTTGATAGCTCATTTCTTTTTAGTGCCAAGTAATATTCCATTATCTAGATGTAACATGGTTGTGTATTCATTCATCTACTGGAGGATAATTTGAATGATTCTAAATTTTGACAATTATGAATAAAGCTGCTTTAAACACCCATGTTCAAGATATGTGCAAGCATAAGATTTCAACTCCCTTGGGTAAATACTAAGCAGTGAAAATGTTATAAAGATACTTGTAATACTATGCTTATTTTTATAAAAACTGCCAAACTGTCCTCCAAAATGGTTGTACCAGTTAGCATCCCCATCAGCAGTTTATGAAAGCTCCTGTTACAACACAACCTCAAAACATTTGACACCATCAGTGTTTTGGATTTTGATATTGTCAGTGTTCTCTATTTTCTAATAGGCATGTGCTAGTATTTCATTATTTCAATTTGCATTTTGCTGATGACATATGATGCAGAAGTCTGAATTTGGGTGGCATCAGTCCTTCAACTGTGTTCTTCTCTGTCACTATTATACACTCACTTCTTTTTAAATTAAAATTTGATTATGTTACCTGCTGCTGTTTAAATACTTAATGATTTCCCATTGCTCTTTTAAATAAGCCCCAGGTCCTTCTATTGGTTTTAAGTTCTTTGCTGATGTATCACTTATGAAAAATTTTCATTGATCTTATGCCAAACACATTTGCATTTGTTGATCTTATGCCAATCCACATGTAATTGGTGGACTTCCATCACATCTCCAAAAAGAGCACACTTACTTCAACTCCAGGGCCTTTGCACACATTGTTCCTTCAACTTGAGCACTACTCCTCACTCATTGACTACTAAATCCCTAGTAACTTTTCAATCACAGATTAATTGTGACATTTGTCTCACCAAATGAGCCTTTACATATTATCCCAAAGCATATATTTTATTGCATCCAGGCCATCTCTCCTTTCACTAAATACAATCATACATTTACAGCTACTTTAATTGAAATAGGAACTTTCCTGTAGCTCATACAGTAAAGAATTTGCTTGTAATGCTGGAGACCCGCGTTTGATCCCTGGGTCGGGAATATCCTCTGGAGAAGCAAATGGAAATCCACTCTAGTATTCATGCCTGGAGAATTCCCTAGATAGAGGAGTCTGGTGGGCTATCATCCATGGGCTTGCAAAGAGTCGGACACGACTAAGCGATTAAGCACACAGCACACACACCTCTACCAGACCATAAAAACTTGAAGGAGAATCTGTGCCTCTTTCCTTTATTGTAACACAGTGCTTGCACTTCAGTTATCTAGGTTACTAAATCCAGAAACTTATCTGATAGTTTGACCTTGTTTTTCATAGAGAAACACCCTTCCTCACATTTTACGTTGGAAAGAATGAACGCTATTATACTGTGACACAATGTGAAGACTGCTAAATAGTTTCAAAATTAAATATTATTTCATATTTGGACATTTTCACTGATTTTTAGTCATTTTTAATTATTAAGAAACATAATAATGCTGTCATGTTAAAGATAGTTTTCTAATCTAGTCTTTTTTCATTTAATTTATACATCCCACTTCACTTCTGTATTCCGTTTCTGTATAAGCACGTCAACACAATAAATGATCAAATCAGTAAGGTGATCAACATTTTTATACAATGTTCTCCAGCATATCAGTAATACACATTTGTCTGAATTTTAGACATTATCCAAACATTCTTAACACTTCACCAGTTTTATTTATCAATATTACTAACTGGGACATTTGACAAGCTCTAGACACGTATTTCAGTTGTAACAGCTAGGAGTGGAAGCGCTACCATCATTTAATGGGCAGATGCCAGAGATGCTTCTATAAATGTTACAGTTCACAGAATAACCCCTCTCCACTCCAAGAGAGAGAGCTGTGCAGCTCAAAATATCAATAGTACTGAAGTTGAGACACCCTGCTATATGCAATCCAAAGTAACAGCTTTTTGACATAACTTTTAAGATAAAGGAAAATATTGACGAATGCACTCAATTAACCAACTGAGAATAAGGATCAGATTACAATATCAATTTTTTTCTTTTGTAAAATGATGTTTAAAATTTTCTGATATATTAATTTGGATACAAAGCACTGTGTTTTGATAATAGTGTTTTTGTAGACAGAGGCCAATGTTTCAACTTCTCAGTTAATCATACTCACTGTTTGAATGCTTATAACATTTTGGTAATGGCATCATTACCAAGTCAAACTTGGGTCTCTCACCCACTCCCAGTGAAACTAACCTACTGATACCTGGTTATGGTGAAGGAAAGTGCATCATTTATTGAAGGATCCAAACAAGGAATCCAGGGCAGCTAGTACTCAAAGCCCCAAACTCTGTGATGGGTTTTAGTAAAGAATCTTTAAAGGCCAGGTGAGGGAGGGGTATCACAGGGTTACTTCTTTAAAGGAATCCCCCCTCTTACGCTCTAGTTGTCACTGTCTCATAAAATGTGGTTCATTGATCATTTTTCAGCTCTTTGAAACTTACCACACACATATTCTGCCATAGTTATTATGAGAATTAATGAGGACTTAATATTATTACCATTACATCACAATGTATTATAGTCATAAAGTGTAACTCATTAAATTTCAAATTCTAATTTAATTGATTTTTAGTCGTAAGCTATTCTTGTTGTTGTTGTTCAGTCACTCCGTTGTGTGACTCTTTGTGACTCCATGGACTGTGGCATGCCAGACTTCCTATTCTTTCATTATCTTCCTGAGTTTGTTAAAATTCATGTGCATTGAATCAGTCATCCTATTCAACCATCTCATCTTCTGTTGTCCCTTCTCCTTCTGCCCTTAATATTCCCCAGCATTAGGTTATTTTCCAACCAGTTGGCTCTTTGCATCAGGTGGCCAAAGTATTGAAGCTTCAGCTTTAGCATCAGTCAGTCCAATGAATATTCAGGGTTGATTTCCTTTAGGATAGACTGGTTGTATACCCTTGAAGTCCAAGGGACTCTGAAGAGTTTTCTCCACCAACACGGTTTGAAAGAATCAAATCTTTGGTGCTCAGCCTTCTTTATGGTCTAACTGTCACATTCATACATGAATACTGGCAAAACCATAGTTTTGACTATATGGACGTTTAGGTCTGACCTTTGTCAGCAAAGCTATTCTTGTATTTACTTATTCAGTCAGTTCAGTCCAATCACTCAGTCATGTCCAACTCTTTGCAACCCCATGGACCACAGCACGCCAGGCCTCCCTGTCCATCTCCAACTACCGTAGTATATCCAAACTCATGTTCATTGAGTCGGTGATGTCATCCAACCATCACATCCTCTGTTGTCCCCTTCTCCTCCTGCCTTCAATCTTTCCCAGCATCAGCATCTTTTCCAATGAGTCAGCTCTTCAAATCAGGTGGCCAATATTGGAGTTTCAGCTTCAGCATCAGTCCTTCCAATGAACATTCAGGAGTGATCTCCTTTAGGATGGACTGGTTGGATCTCCTTTCAGGCCAAGGGACTCTCAAGAGTCTTCTCCAACACCACAGTTCAAAAGCATCAATTCTTCGGCACTCAGCTTTTTTTATAGTCCAACTCTCACATCCATATGTGACTACTGGAAAAACTATAGCCTTGACTAGACGGACCTTTGTTGGCAAAGTAATGTCTCTGCTTTTTAATATGCTGTCTAGGTTGGTCATAACTTTCCTTCCAAGGAGCAAGCATCTTTCAATTTCATGGCTGCAGTCACCATCTGCAATAATTTTGGAGCCCCAAAAACTAAAGTCAGCCACTGCTTCCACTGTCTCTCTATCTATTTGCCATGAAGATATGGGACCAGATGCCATGATCTTAGTGTTCTGAATATTGAGTTTTAAGCCAACTTTTTCACTCTCCTCTTTCACTTTCATCAAGAGGCTCTTTAGTTCTTCTTCACTTTCTGCAATAAGGGTGGTGTCATCTGTATATTTGAGGTTATTGATATTTCTCCCGGCAATCTTGATTTCAGCTCGTGCTTCATCCAGGGCAGCATTTCTCATGATGTACTCTGCACAGAAGTTAAATAAGCAGGGTGACAATATACAGCCTTGACGTACTCCTTTTCTATTTGGAACCAGTCTGTTGCTCCATGTCCAGTTCTAACTGTTGCTTCCTGACCTGCACACAGATTCTCAAGAGGCAGGTCAGGTGTTCTTGTATTCCCATCTCTTGAAGAATTTTCCACAGTTTGTTGTCATCCACAGAGTCAAAAGATTTGGCATAGTCAGTAAAGCAGAAATAGATGTTTTTTCTGGAACTCTCTTGCTTTCTCGATTATCCAGCAGATGCTTGTAATTTGATCTCTGGTTCCTCTGCCTTTTCTAAAACCAGATTAACATCTGGAAGTTCATGGTTCACGTATTGCTGAAGTCTGGCTTGGAGAAGTTTGAGCATTACTTTACTTGCATGTGAGATGAGTGAAATTGTGCAATAGCTTGAACATTCTTTGACATTGCCTTTCTTTGGGACTGGAATGAAAAAAGACCTTTTCCAGTCCTGTGGCCACTGCTGAGTTTTCCATATTTGCTGGCATATTGAGTACAGCACTTTCACACTATCATTTTTAAGGATTTGGGATCGCTCAACTGGAATTCCATCACCTCCACTAGCTTTGTTTGTTGTGATGCTTCCTAAGGCACACTTGACTTCACATTCCAGGATGTCTGGCTCTAGGTAGGTGATCACACCATCATGATTATCTGGGTTGTGAAGATCTATTTTGTATAGTTCATCTGTGTATTCTTGCCACCTCTTTTTAATATCTTCTGCTTCTGTTAGGTCCACACCATTTCTGTCTTTAATTGAACCCATCTTTTCATGAAATGTTTCCTTGGTATCTCTAATTTTCTTGAAGGGATCTCTAGTCTTTCTGATTATATTGTTTTCCTCTATTTCTTTGCACTGATCACCGAGGAAGGCTTTCTTAGCTCTCCTTGCTATTCTTTGGAACTCTGCATTCAAATGGATATATCTTTCCTTTCTCCTTTGCTTTTTACTTCTCTTCTTTTCACAGCCCTCCTCCTCAAGCAGCTTTTGTGCATTTTTTTTTCTCAGAGTGCTCTTGGTCCCTGTCTCCTGTACAATGTCACGAACCTCCATCCACAGTTCATCAGGCACTCTGTCTATCAGGTCTAGTCCCTTACATCTATTTCACACTTCCACTGTATAATCATAAGGGATTTGATTTAGGTCATACTTGAATGGTCTAGTGGTTTTCCTTATTTTCTTCAACGTAAGTCTGAATTTGGCAATAAGGAGTTCATGATCTGAGCCACAGTCAGCTCCTGGTCTTATTTTTGCTGACTGTATAGAGCTTCTCCATCTTTGGCTGCAAAGAATAGAATCAGTCTGATTTTGGGGTAGGCCATCTGGTGACGTCCATGTGTAGAGTCTTCTCTTGTGTTGTTGGAAGAGGGTGTTTGCTATGACCAGTGCGTTCTCTTGGCAAATCTCTCTTAGCCTTTGCCCTGCTTCATTCTGTATTCCAAGGCCAAATTTGCCTGCTACTCCAGGTGTTTATTGACTTCCTGCTTTTCACTCCAGTCCCCTATAATGAAAAGGACATCTTTTTTGGGTGTTAGTTCTAAAAGGTCTCATAGGTCTTCATAGAACTGTTCATCTTCAGTTTCTTCAGCGTTACTGGTCCGGGCATAAACTTGAATTACTGTGATATTGAAAGGCTTGCCTTGGAAATGAACAGAGATCATTCTGTCATTTTTGAGATTGCATCCAAGTGCTGCATTGCAGACTGTTTTGTTGGCTATGATGGCTCTTTCATTTCTTCTAAGGGATTCCTGCCCACAGTAGTAGATACAATGGTCATCTGAATTAAATTCACCCATTTGAGTCCATTTTAGTTTGCTGATTCCTAAAATGTAGACTTATTATTAGGAATCAAACGGAGAGTCACATATGTTTTTTTCTTCTAAAACTTTGATCTATATGTAAAGGGTTCAGATTAAATGAGCATGATCCACTTCTTTATATTAATTTAATGAGTCTGGCTGTCTATGCCAAAATAAGTTTATATTCACAATCCTTCTGTTTGACAAATTATGTTTTACCTTTCATCCCTTCAGCTTGGTATGAGTTGTTTTTCTCTCATTTTCTTAGTTTCTTGAGGTAGGAACAAATATTATTGATTTGAAACTTCTTTTCTTTTTTTTTTAGTTGTAAAATAACTGCCATATTATTATATTAATTTCAAGTGTGCAATATCGTGTTTTAATGTATGTATATACTATAAAATGATTACCACAGTGACTAATTGACATCCATTACTATAAATAGTAGCAATTTTTTCTTCTTGTGATGAGTTACTTTATTTAAAAGCTTTATGAGAACAAAAATTATGTACCAAAGATTCCTGCTGTTAGAGTGTACAGTTCAGTGTTTTTAGTGTATTCACCACGGTGTGCAACCATCTTCATTATTTAAATTTATAGTGTTTTCATCCCCCTCAAAAGAAATCCTGCACTCACTGGTATAATTTCCCATTTCCACCTTCCCTCAACCCCTGACAACCACTAATCTACTTTCTCTCTTCATGGACTGACCTTTTCTGAATGTTTCATATGAACAAAATAAAACAATATGTGGCCTTTTGTATCTGGCTTCTCACTTAGTATTTTTTCAAGTTCCATGCGGTATATAGCAGTAGTTCACTTTTGGTCAACCCTCTTCGCCATTTAAAAATATATAATATAATATAATTAACTATAGTCACCATGCTATATATGATGCAAAGGTATGCTTGACGTATTTTCACTCCTGAAATTTCTATACACTTTAGTTTTATCAATCCCACAGAACACATCAAACTCTTTCTAAATATGCTTCACTGAGCTGCAATGATTAGCAAACTAATATATTTACTTTGTTATGAAATAATATTGTTATTTCTATCCCAGTCCCTCCTTCTTATCCAGGCAGCAACTGTGCCTTTCCATTTGTAATGCCTGTGTAATAGAACTAATGCAGATTATAGTAACACCTTTAAGTCTGGTTGCTTAAGTGTATTTTAAGTATATTGCTTTAGATATTGAAGTTATAGCATATAGCTGTATGACTGGTCTAGGAGTCTGTTTGCATGACTTCTAGAAAAGTCTAGTAAACTGACTTGTGTTCCAGTTCCACAGTTTTAAGTCCAGGAATGTGTTGACCTAAGTAAAATGCATAGGTCTGGTTAAACCAAGAGTTCTGAATGAAGCCTGAGCTTCAGCCTGCATGTTTTATTCTACACTATAGTATAAACGTACTGTATACTGTAAAATGTGGAGATCAATGATGTGACTATTGCCCAGATAAAATAATGAAATGGTTCCTGACCCTTTTCTCCTTCTTCCCTTCTTTCCCATCCATTCCTCATTAACACACACATAATTGTGAAGATTGTGGACAACTACCCAGTTGTTCTGTCCAAAACAGAAGGATTTATGTCCTTAGGAGTCATAGCAGCTAGCAATTCACAGTTAACATCACCTCCAAGAATTGCCTTTGGCCAATGAAGTCTGTCTCAAATAAGTTTGCTCTCTTTTTATAGGGGAGCTTGCATCTAAACACTTTTCAAGATGAGAAAATAGGCCAGATCTGTTGTCTCAATTCATGACAGCTGTGAAGATAGTATCATCAAAAAAAAAATTACAAGATACCCAGTTAAATTTTAATTGCAGGTAAACAATTAATACTTTATCGGCATACATGTGTTCCATGCAACATCGTGGCATAATTACACTGAAGTATACCAAAATATAGACATGCAACAAAAATGCATGTATTATCTAATAGAAATTCAAATTTAACTGAACACCCTCTGTTTTTATTTGTTGAGTCTGGCAACCCTGTCTGAAGGGTCATGCCAGAGATCTCTGCCCAGTCTTACTTCTCTCACTCATGGACAGGTGTTCTTCAGTGAATTCATCTCAGTAAACTGCTTTCATTTGAATAACTGTCTCAGGGACTGTTTCCCAGGGAACCTTATCTATGTCAGTTGGTGCAAATCATGGTCCAAAAAAGCAGATGCTGAAATGAAATTTTTGGAATCAAAGCATTTGCTAGCCAGTTGGCAAAGAGAACCCCATCACTGGTGGTACATGAGATACTGAGAGTCCCTGATATACATCAGGGACTGAGGGACTGTACTGAGTGTCCCTAATGCCATCATTAAAATTTCCATGGTAATAAACTGGGAAGGGATTCAGTTGGGGGGTGTGGAGCAATGGTTGGTGAAATGTCTTAGATCTCAGTCTTTTGAGAAACTCAGGAGAACTAGTAACTATAAGGACTGTGAAATGGGATAGCTGCTATTGAGGTCATTAATACATTGGGGAAAAAGAGGACAACAAAATGCTTAAATTAATTACTAACTTAAAGCAACATAGCACATAAACATATAAATGTAATCATCTCCTACATCCAGAGGGCAGAAAAGCTAAAATTCAAGCCTGATGATTAATTAGAGGGATAACTGAAATACAGAAAATGTAAATTCTCAATCCAGAATGCTATGCTAAGGGCAAGACCATGATTGGAAGAAAAAAAAAAAAAAGGATGATAAAGCATAGGTGGAGATAACTGGGTCAGAAATCCAGAATCGCTTGTTTGTTTTTTGTTTGTTTGTTTGTTTTTTAATCCTCTGAGTCAACAAACATGGCCCTTAGTATTAAAGGGTAGTGCTTGTCCTTTACTTGAAGCTGATAACAAACTTCTACCTTATAAGACAACTTGTGCCTCCTTGTCATGTATCTCAATCTTCCTCAAGACCATTAGATCTTTAAATAAAGATAAGCCTCGATATATACTATCTAGGAGGATGCTACTAATAAGTGCTTCTACTGAGAGATGAAAGGGATTATATCTCAGTGAAAATGTAGGATCTAAGATATGTGTAGTGTCAGAAACTAGGAGCATGATCATATGACGGGGTCCTAAGGATACTAGATCAAGAATAGCTGGGTATGAAGCTGAATAATGACATTTACAATAGCCATGGCATGGAAGCAACCTTAGTGTCCAATGATGGATAAATGGATAAAGAAAACGTGGTACATATACACAATGAAATATTAATTATCCATGAAAAGAAACAAAACTGTGCTATTTTTAGAAACATAGATAGACCTAGAGATTGTCATCCAAAGTGAAGTAAGAAAAAGAAGAACAGATATTGTATATTCATGCATGTATGTGGAATCTAGAAAAATGGTATAGATGATCTTATTTCCAAAACAGAGATAGAGACACAGAGGCTAGAAAATATATGTATGGATACCAGGCATGAAGGGGAGGTGGGATGAATTGGAAGATTGAGACTGATGTATATACATTTTTGATTCTGTGTATAAAAATGACAACTAATGAGAATCTACTGTACAGCTCAGGGAACTCAGTGCTCTATGCTAACCTAAACTGGAAGGAAATCCTAAAAAGAAGTTTATGTGTATACATATAGCTGATTCACTACTGTATAGCAGAAACTAACACAGCACTGTAAAGCAACATATTCCAATTAAAATTAATTTTAAAATAATTTATTAGTGTAACAGCACTCTTCCTGATTACAAATTTCATACCCAGACAAAGACCGTAGTTCACTTCAGTCGCTCAGTTGTGTCCGACTCTTTGCGATCCCATGAATCGCAGCACGCCAGGCCTCCCTGTCCGTCACCAACTCCCGGAGTTTACCCAAACCCATGTCCATTGAGTCGGTGATGCCATCCAACCATCTCATCCTCTTTCGTCTCCTTCTCCTCCCGCCCCCAATCCTTCCCAGCATCAGGGTCTTCTTCAATGAGTCAACTCCTCACATGAGGTGGTCAAAATATTGGAGTTTCAGCTTCAACATCAGTCCTTCCAATGAACAACCAGGACTGATCTCCTTTAGGATGGACTGGTTGAATCTTCTTTCAGTCCAAGAGACTCTCAAGAGACTTCTCCAGCACCACAGTTCAAAAGCATCAATTCTTCAGTGCTCATCTTTCTTCATCATCCAACTCTCACATCCATACATGACCACTGGAAAAACTATAGCCTTGACTAGACAGACCTTTGTTGGCAAAGTAATTTCTCTGCTTTTAAATATGCTATCTAGGTTGGTCATAACCTTCCTTCCAAGGAGTAAGCGTCTTTTAATTTCATGGCTGCAATCACCATCAGCAGTGATTTTGGAGCCCTCCAAAATAAAGTCTGACACTGTTTCCACTGTTTCCCCATCTATTTCCCATGAGGTGATGGGACCAGATGCCATGATCTTAGTTTTCTGAACTTTGAGCTTTCAGCCAACTTTTTCACTCTCCTTTTTCACCTTTCATCAAGAGGCTCTTTAGTTCTTCTTCACTTTCTGCCATAAGGGTGGTGTCATCTGCATATCTGAGGTTATTGATATTTCTCCCGGCTTTAGAGTACAGGACTTATTGCTGGATGGCTTTGGAACTTTGGGGAAAGCAATGGCTTAGACAACTTGAGGTAGAAATGCCAGAACTTCCATGTTGAAAAGTGGGAGACAAAAATCAAAAGGCCCAGTAAACTTGACAGACTATTGTGGATATACCTTGTAAGACTGGAAAATCTACCAGTTGACTGTTTTCCACCAAAAGGCCACATTTACCATCATGATAGGAAAAGCATTGTGAAATGTTCACCAGCTTTATTGGATGAATGACAGCGTCTTATATAGATTATGGCTGATGATAGTTGCTTGAGAACAATGAAGATAATAAGATCTCAGAAGCACTCATCTACTAAAAGAAAAATGATGGACATAATTATTGAAATGAGCAGGAAAATTAGAGTGGAAACAGAAGCCAGATATAACTATGGAAATTGTTTTACTATAGAACATTGTTAAATTTTGCCCTTAAAGATGCTGTGTGCTCTACCTATAATATTTGAATATTTCAAAGAAGATGGATAATAAAAAAAAATAGTGTTATAGTTCACTATCTATAATAGTGCCCACAGCATCCATAAGGGCAAGATATACAGACAATGTTTAAGAGTATTTCTCCATTTACACAATCAAAAGAAATGAAGCATGGATGATTAGAATGTGAAGGGCAGCCAAGCCATTAAGACATTACAATTTCCAGCACAGTATCCAAACATGTGTCACTTTTAAAATCCAGAACCCATTTACTGAAGGACAGGGAAGTTTCCCATGAGAAAGTACTTTCAACCCCACAGCAAGTTTATATGTCAATGATTATCAATGCCTTTTCCCAATGAGGCATATAGTCATTTATTCTGATAACTGTGAATTGAAGAAAGGGAGATACTAGACATTTCAACAACTCCAGAACAGAGAGCCAATCCAACATTTGTACTTGGAAATGCAAGGCACTGTTATAGTCATCTTATTTGTGAGGGTCTTGTAAAAATAGTATCCTGGCAAAGAGTATGGCACACCAAGAATATGCAATTTAAGTCAAAAGCCTCAGAATTTTGAAACTCAGTTTTACTATTATCAGCTGAGACAATCTGTTCAAAACATATTCTTTTTAGTCTCCACTTCTACATATGAAAATGAACTTTGTTCATACTATAATACATTATAGAGTAAAGATCATATACTTTCTGATTAACAAATGTTTCTCTAAGTCCCACTGGGAAAATAACACATTACCTTCTTCTCAGAGCTACATAGAGGAAAAGGGTGCACACCAATCAAAACTATCTTCAGTTGCAAACTTTATTTTCTGGACTTTTCAAAGATTTGTGTTGGCACTTTTTAGATGAATGAAATGCTTGTATCTCTAGGAATCTTGCATATGAAGCTGAGTCTTAACTAAGGACTCATTTAAGTCTAGAACTCAATGTCGAGAGAGTGCAACTGAATTTTATATGCTGAGAAGGTTGTTTGAATATTAGTTGAATTTTGAACATCACATGAGTTAGGAGGTGCCAACCCTCTGTACAAAACTCCAATATAATTTTTATTTGACCCTCTGTATGCTCTGTTCCTCTGTATCCTAGTTTCCTCCTGTATCTGCAATTCTGCACCTACAGATTCAACCACTTGCATATTGTGTAGTACTATAGTATATATTTGCTGGAAAGAGGTTGCATATAAGTGAAACTAGGCAGTTCAACCTTCTGTTGTTCATGGGTCAATGACATATCCTTGTATTCAGGAATTCAGACAAAATTTGTTAGATTTTTTTTTTAGATAATTGTAGGTCTGAATAGTTCAAAGAAAATGGATAATAAAAAAATATTGTGTTATGGCCCACATCTACCTCATAGCAGATCCACTCTCCATGGACCACACAGTAGTGCTTTCCCTGATCTCACAATTAATAATTATATAAAGGTATTTGGTGGCTTTAAGAATTCCAACATTCACCTATGAAGTAAGAGCTATCACATTTGGGAAACTCAAATATAAGCTATTGAATCCGGCCCCTTGTTCCGAGAATATAATAAAGTAAAAGCAATGCTGCATCTTCAGGGAAATGTCAGAAATCAAAGCCATTCTTGAAGATCTAAAGTGTTTAATAATATTGATCCTCATCATATCCCTCTTTGATTCACAAATATGGTTGCTGGAGTAGTTCTATGGACCTTGGAAAATGAAGTTGGCTACTGAAAACTCTATCAGGTAGTAGTCAAATATATCTTTGCTACAGCATATTAACATGATCCTGGGCATGTGGTATCCGACTTTTGATTTTGATTTTCCCTATTGCTATGAAGAAACAGATGACAAGCAGTTATTGCTGATGTACTATAAACAAAGGATATATTTCACTTTGTCCCAGAGTTATATTAAATGTTATTAAATATTAACTTTCTTGCTGACTGTCATAATGTAGGTCAAAAGCACCTATAGTACCTGTGAACTTTGCTTAATATTATATGATTTCTTTCTATTGATGGAATCACATTAATTAAATTATGTGAATGTACAAGAATACTGAAGGTCTTGGTAAGACACAGCACTCCTAAGGACAGGTGATAAAGCCTACAAAAATTCAAGACTCACTAAAGCAATGAAATTTTGTAATTGTTATAGTTGTCTGGCACATGTTGGGACTGAAATAAGGAATACATCATCAAGTTAATGCATCTTATGTGCCTCATCATTAAAAAAAAATGTTTAACAAAATGTTTAAAAAAGTTTAACATTTATTCAGCTCACACCTATAGTTACATGGTGGGTGGGAGAGGCAGAGATAACACCAGGCAGTAGAGACCGATAACACCAGGCTTGGATTTGAGATAAGCTGGTTGGGCATTTGGGTGTAGGTTGAATATAGACAATACTGTATTACTGTCCCACTCAGAGGTGACCCTGAAAAACATTGATCAGAGGAAACTCTCCCAATGATTAGAACTGAAGATTATGTAACTGATCATTTACTTTTCTGTGGAAAGAAAAGTGGTATATGATTAGAATTTACATAGAACCATGGTGACATCTAGAAAGGAGTGGAAGATAAAAGACAAGGAGTTCCATAGAAAAAGTGTGTGCAGAGACTTTCAGGAGTGCACATAAATTGTGAAGATCTTTGGTCTGATATTGCATACTAAAGCCTATCAGAGGTCATAGATTAACACACACACACACACACACACACACACACACACACACACACACACACACAGAAGAGGATTGAATGATTTAGAAATTGACATCAGCCAGTCTCTTTCATTTACCATGCCCACTATAGACACCTTGGGTGACAAGTTAGCGCACTGCACCCATTCACCTCTAACAGGGGCAGGGATTTTCTCAGTTCAGTTCTGTTCAGTCACTCAGTCATGTCCGATTCTTTGCAACCCCATGGACTGTAGCATACCAGGCTTCCCTGTCCATTACCAACTCCTGGAGCTTGCTCAAACTCATGTCAGTCGAGTCAGTGATGCTATCCAACCATCTCATCCTCTGTTGTCCCTTTCTTCTCCTGCCCCCAATCCTTCCCAGCATCAGGGTCTTTTCCAGTGAGTCAGTTCTTTGCATCAGGTGCCCAAAGTATTGCAGTTTCAGCTTCAGCATCAGTCCTTCCAATGACTGGTCAGGACTGATTTCCTTTAGGACTGACTGGTTGTATCTCTTTGCTGTCCAAGGGCCTCTCAAGAGTCTTCTCGAACACCACAGTTCAAAAGCATCAACTGGTGCTCAGCTTTCTTTATAATCCAATTCTCACATCCATACATGACTACTGGAAAAAACATAGCTTTGACTAGACAGACCTTTATTGGCAGAGGGATGTCTCTGCTTTTTAATATGCTGTCTAGGTTGGTCATATTTTTTCTTCCAAGGAGCAAGTGTCTTTTAATTTCATGGCTGCAGTCACCATCTGCAGTGATTTTGGAGCCCAAGAAAATAAAGTCTCTCACTTGTTTCCTTTGTTTCCCCATCTATTTGCCTTGAAAGGATGGGACCAGATGCCATGATCTTAGTTTTCTGAATGTCAAGTTTTAAGCCAACTTTTTCACTCTCCTCTTTCACTTTCATCAAGAAGCTGTTTAGTTCCTCTTCTCTTTCTGCCATAAAGGTGGTGTATTCTGCGTATCTGAGGTTATTGATATTTTTCCTGGCAATCTTGATTCCAGCTTGGGCTTCATCCAGCCTGACATTTCACATGATGTGGTTTGCATATAAGTTAAATAAGGAAGGTGACAATAAACAGCCTTGATATACTCCTTCCCCAATTTGGAACCAGTCTGTTGTTCCATGTCCAGTTCTGTTACTTCCTGACCTGTGTACAGATTTCTCAGGGGGATTTTCATGTATTTTCTGGACAACATCTATTATGTATATGGGTATAACTTTTTCGATCATGAAGTCTCAGAGACCACTACAATTTAAGAGTCTACAGAGCATGGGATCTTGATTTGTAATCCTGAAAAACATCACAACACCAAAGGATTCACATTTCTAAAACTGAATTGCGATGTTGTCCACAAGATCGTGGAACTGACTTGTCCTATTATCTAGCACACCACCCAGAAATTTCCAATAGATAGAATGATGTGGAAGCTTTTAAAGGGTGAACTGAAGCTTCAGCTTGGAAAGTATACCCTCTGCAGATAAGACGCCTTTTTCAGTAATGGAGCTGACAACTTGATGAATGAATATTATATGACGTTGTGTCTCTAACTGGTAAAAACACATGATTCAAGGACTCAAAACATATAAATAAGACTAAACTATGCTTACCTTCATTGTCAGTTATCCACTTGGGTAGTTGGTGTCTTGATTTCTATAGTTAAAGTTATGGTTTTCCCAGTAGTCATGTATGGCTGTGAGAGTTGGACCATAAGAAGGTTGAGTGACAAAGAATTGATACTTTCCAATTGTGTTGCTGGAGAAGACTCTTGAGAGTCCCTTGAACTTCAAGGAGATAAAATCAGCCAATTCTAAAGGAAATCAATCCTGAATATTCATTGGACCAAGTGATGTTGAAACTCTGATACTTTGGCCCCCTGATAGGAAGAGCTGACTCATTGGAAAAGACACTGATGCTGGGAAAGATTGAAGGCAAAAGGAGGAGGAGGCAGAGGATGAAGCAGTTAGATATCATCACTGACTCAACGGACATGAATTTGAGCAAACTCTGGGAGATAGTGAAGAATGGGCAAGCTGCACTCCATGGAGACACAAAGAGTTGGACACAATTTAGTGACTGAACAGCAACAACAAATTTCTGCAACTCTGGAATTTGCATATCTATGGGTTCTGTTTCTAGAGAGAGAATATTACTATCACCAGACACAACAAGGATCCCATTATGTTTTAGGTTTGATGTGTTGTCTAGTCACTTTGGGATTCTCAACGATGCCAGAAGATGAGAATGAAATGGAAAGAAATCTATATCTAGGCAAGAATGATTTTCTCTGATCATCTATAGGAGATAGGGCATCTATTCCATAATAAGAGCAAGGAAGAATGCATTAAGAATCTAGGTGATTAATCAGGGGATTATTGTTATTCCCCAGTGCCAGCTCAACAATCAATAGACACATGCAGCAACTTTAGGAAGGAAATGACAGCTACAGGCTCGGAGTCCTCAGGGTTAAGTATCTTGAGTCATTGCAAGACCAGGTAAGCTATGTGATTATTTGAATTTTTGAAGAGCCAAACAGTAATAATGAATTCAATAGCCAGAGGCTTTGGGCAGAAGGTTAGGGATATTCCTATAATATAAAGGGTAAGGGGACGAAGAATCAGAGAAAACCTTAATACTATAATGCAGGTCTGACAGATATAAAAGAAGAGGGGAAAGAGAGGAAGATTGTTTAGGAAGGGCTTCAAATAGCAGTAGAGCTCCAAAAAGACACAGGTAGATTGAGGGGGAGCTCCAGCACACGAGAACCTTTGTGTGGAGTCTGCACTTAGATCTAGTGCTCGAACTGTATTAAATTATGTGAGGAAGGAGTACAGAGAGAGCGGCCTCAGCAAGGCTGCTGGAATGGAACTAAAGGTGTAGCAACTGCCAGCTGTCAGGCAACTACCTGACTGTCAGTGGGTGCTCTTAAAAAGCGGCCTGAATGGTTGCACAATTCATGTCTGCGACAGCCACCTGTACAAGCAGACAAGGGTATTAAAAGGGGAAGAGAGTGAATGTCAACTTCATATTGAAGTTAGATACAGTGGCAGACTCTGCAGCTCATTCCACCAAAAGTTTCATCAGTTTCCTCAGGAAAACAGACCACCCAGAATCTTTGAACTGTGCACAGATGGGTGAATGTATTATATGAATCAGTGCATCCACGTAAGGCCTGGACTTAGTGGCTGCCTCAGACACCAAGCTTCTCATTCCACGACTAACATACTCACTCCCCAGATTCAGACAGTGACTCCTTCTTCAGGAATAGTCTTTGCCTGAAGAGACATACATTATCTACATTTCACAGTCTGTTTCCTGTGATTCTAACCTTTAAACATAAAGATAGCTAGAAAGATGATAGATCTATATATGGATAAACACACTAGTACCCCCACCACCACACACATATACAAAATATATGATGTGAAGATAATCATGAATAGGTGAACGTGAGCTTCTGGAAGTTCTGATATAATCCTAACATATACTCACATTTTTTAAAATTTTAATCCCTGTTGAGTAAAGATCTATGTCTTTGATCACTATAAGCTTTATTGATTTTTAAAATCCCTTGGATTTATACTATATTTTTCAAGGTCTCTGACTAAATCTACCATTGCACAAAGCTAGTTTTTAAAGCTGAATTTGTCAGAGCAGTAGTTAGAATTGTTATGTGTGAATGTGTCTTTTTCTTTTTTTTCACTTATCTATTCATGGAGTTTTTCTAAATTCTCTTCATCATATCATTTTCTTTATTGCCCTCTCAGTAGCTTAAAAAAAAACCAGCTTTATTGCAGTATATTTGACACATAATACACTGCATATGTTTTTAAATTAATTTTTATTGGCGTATAATTTCTTTATAGTGTTGTATTAGTTCCTACTGTACAGCAAAGTGAATAAGCTATACGTATACCTATATCCCCTCTCCTTTGTATTTCCTTCCCATTTAGGTCACTACAGAGAATTGAATAGAGTTCCCTGAGCTATACAGTAGGTTCTCATTAGTTATATATTTTATACATAATATCAATAGTGTGTATATGTCAGTCCCAATCTTCCAATTCATCCCATATCCCCTGCCCCCCACTCCATGGTACTCATGTTTGTTGTCTACATCTATGTCTCTATTTCTATTTTGCAAAATAAGATCAACTATACCATTTTCCTAGATATACATATATGTGCATTAATATACAATATTTGTTCATTGCACATATTTGAAGTGTATAAGTGATAAGTCGTGACATATGAATGCATAAGAAATAATCACCACAGTCAATATAATGAAAACAACATCAACCCTAAAAGTTTCCTCAAGCTTCTTTGTAATCTCTCCCATCTCTTTACTCCCTGTTGCCGGGAAACCCCAGAGGATTTTTCTGTCGCTATAGGCCAGTTTACATTTTATTTTATATAAATATTCTAAGTAAATAATTACTTTTATTTAAGTACAATCATATAGTACACAGCCTTTTAGGTCTGCTATCTTTCAATCAGCATAAATATTTTGAGGTGTATTCAGCCTGTAGCATGTATCAAATATTCAAGATTTCTAATTGTGAAATAGCATTTTACTGTTAGGGACACATCATTTTGTTAATCCATTCATCTGTTTGTTGGCATCACACAGGAACTAGACAATGAGATAGCAGCACAAAGTAATCCAGAAACGTTCTTTCTTACACTAGTGAATCTTATCATCTTGGAAAACTCCACTACCCTTTATTTTAAGTCAGGGAGAATATTAAAAGTTGTTACCATGACAGTCATGCAACAGATTTCCCAGATTAAATTGACCTTAAAAAAATTCCTGCCACTCTATGAGTCAACACTAAGGAAATCAAAATAGCACAAACTTTGGGGGTCTGACTGGAGAACAATGGGGCTGTGAGTGCAGGCTCAAGAGAGTTGAAGACTGAAATAGATTCTATCAGTAAAGATGACCTTGCTGTCTAGTATAAGATGGTGGGTACCATCTGTACCAAGACCATCAGCAGGTCATTGGGTGAGACTTGAACAGCTTCCACAATTTATCCCGCCTGATGAAACTGTTCTCTCTTTCCATGCTTGCTAACCCTTGATTTCCTTTCTAGCTCTACTGCTTATTTAAGGAGAAAAATGCTTGGGCAGGTCCCCAAAAGTCCATATGCACTAAGTGAAGAAATTCAAAAAGAGGAGGGACTCAAACATTTATGGCTCTTTTGGATACAGGCATCCAAGTCACCATCCTACCCAGTCCCTTGGGGGGAAATACCAGCTGAATTTAGCTAACTGAGTCAGAGCAAGGTTTACAATAGTTCAGAGAAGCTAATTCAACTATGTGGGTGAGACTCTTTGGGCAATTCATTATTCTACTCTCATAGGTCATACTCTGAATGTATAATCAATCAATATTGATTTTTTATAGGGTTGTACTGTCATTGAAGGCATTCTCTCTCTTTGGAAGAACTGCATATAGAGAAATGTTATACTTTTGAGATTTCACAAATCTAATTATGTCTTCAAGCTAAAATATCCATGGTGGTGATCGGATAACAGCCGGCAGCCTCTGGTAACAGCAGGCAGCCTCCATCCAGAAGTGCCCGTTGAGGTGGATCCAACGCCTCCCTAATGCAGCTATATCTGCACAAAAGGTAAAGATTTGAAGCTACAGTTTCCTACTAAGATTTTCCAAGACTGAACTCCTTACCTCTAGAGTGTTTGTGACTCTGACTGGTATTTATTTGTGGTGGGGTGGGTAGCTGGCATAGTCTGTTCAAACTCACGAGACTTATTTGTCAAATGGAAGCTGCATATAAAGAATGCAACTTGTTTGACTACAGGGACATCTCAGTTTTATGTTAAAAAGTGTCAACTTTCCCTTTACTTTCCCTCTTATTATATAGTTGAAGTAAAACCACTGCCTCAGTGGGGCTTCCCAGGTGGCTCAGTGATAAAGAATCCACCTGCCAAACAGGAGATGTGGGTTCAGTCCCTGGGTTGGGAAGATCCCCTGGAGAAGAAAATGGCAACCCATTCTAGTATTCTTGCCTGGGAAATCCCATGGACAGAGGAGGCTGGCTAGCTACAGTCCATGGGGGCACAGAGTCGAACATGACTTAGTGACTATACAGCAACAACAGCATCAATGGCTCAGTGGGACCCCAAATTCACAGAAGTTCCCTCTTGGCATGATTGATGGCTTAACTAAACAAATCATCATTGGTGCCCAGAGAGCTGCTATGGCTGTTCCACTTCAGTAACAGTTATGCGGTAACAGAAATGGATGCAAACATTATTTTGAAATTTGGGGATCCCATCATGGCAACATGCTTTCTTCTTTTCTTAACAGTAACTCTGAGTGATAACTTGTCCAAAGGGAGGTCTAGGGGATTCAAATTTTATTCTGGTGATCATAATGGTAATAATCATTTGATTTAGTACCCTGATCACCAAAAGCAACTCAGTTACCAGTGTTGGTCAAACTGAGACATGATCAGTCTCTGTAGGTGTTATCCTTTTTGCCTCTGACTCTTTCAAATCAAAGAGCTGGGTGTGAACAGGGAAGGTCAAGCTATCAGAAAGGGACACACTGATTTCTGGTAATGTAAGAAGAGCAACAGCCCTCTCATGTGGGGAAGGAACACCTTGAGTCTGGACAATATACAAAAAGAGGGTCATTATTTTTCAGTGTCATTCAGACTCACTCCTGAATCCTTCTTCATGAAGGATACCTCCTGATATGGTTCTCCCAAACAGTTCCAAGCAGCTTAAAGTCAACTGACTGCTGGATTTTCCTTCACTCACCAAAGAATACTGATCAAAAGTTGATCTCTGTTCTCTATAACCTTACTGAGAAGGCTGTGAAAAACAGCAAAGAATGACCAATATTCTAGCACCAACTACCTAAAACACCTGTTGAAACCTTAGATGTTCTTTCTGTGCTCATACCCACAGCTGTCACTCAATAATTTCACGGAGTGGATGGCTACCACTCCGCTGGTATCATGGGCAAACAGGATAGATCACACTATCTGTCCTCAGATTGTCTCTCCAAAATCAAGGACTAGATTTAATTTCTTTGTTTTCATTTATTTGTTTATTGGCTGTGCCTTGTGGCGTGTAGGATCTTAGCCCTCCGACCAGGGACTGAGCTTGTGCTCCCTGCATTGGAAACATGGAGTCTCAACAATGGACTGCCTGGGAAGTCCCAGACTTAATTTTTTAAAGAGAATTGGGAAATGCAAGCTTATCACCTAAGAGGCCAAATGGAATCACAGACAATCTAGGCCCCCCTCACTGATACAGGTTTCACTTGAAAGAGGGTGATGGTTTTAAACAAATCTTTCTTTCTGGGGCAACATGTGTGCAATCAAGGTTGTACTATTTTGTGTCAAAGTCAAGCATTAACTCACTTCCTTGAAAATAGAGAAATGTGCACCCTAGCGGTGGTCATGAGACACCATGAAGAGTTTAAGAAAGCTATCAGTAAGTCACATCACACTGGAAAGTTATGTGGATAAACCTCCAAAATGAGGTTTGATTAACTGGAGAAGCTTCTTGTATATAACTGGCTCATTATTTAAGCAGATGCTATCTCTACAATGGTAAGAAGCCAATTAGAAAAGGTGCTGTGAAATGTGTCCTTGATTTTAGCTAAGGCGATTTGTAACACCTCCTTGGTCTGAGAAGGAGTTATATCAGCCTCAAATTATTGGCCAGTGTTATTGTAAGGATTTGGATCTCGAAAGATGCTGTCCTTGAAGAACCAAGGCAGAATCGGTGCAATCACTACTACATATTATTGTACCTGGATTAATGCCTTTGGTCTAGGAGAAAGGTTAACGCAGATACTTAAGAAGAAAGCTACCTGGTTTTGCCAGAGAGTCCCTGAGAGTTTATGAGATTTGTTCAGCTGATTGGTTTTACAGCCCTGGGAAACATGATTGAGGTCAATACAGCAAGAGAGCCTCATCCTTCTATTTAAAGTCCTTTTCTTAGTAAGTTTAACTAAATGCTGAAGGACAGAGATTAAATGGATTTAGTTCCAGGCTGTTTCTCAGATTAATCAGAATGTCTCATGGAGTACACACACACAGGGAAATCTGCCAGAAGCTAAGACAGTGTAGAAATGTGTGGTGGCATTTTTGTCAGGAAAGTCTCCATAGTAGTCTCCCATGTACGCATGTCTTCTGAGAAAAAGCACTGCTTTTGTTCTGGATTATTTTTTCAGGATGTTTGTGGTGTTCAGAGCCTTGGAAGATAAAGTTGGATATAGATCTAGAGCAAATCACACGTAAGCTGTCATCCTTGGAAAATAAAAGCAGTGCTTTCCTCTAGAAGAAAAAACAAGTGTGTTCAACAAAATAAGATATTATCTTCCAGTACAGATGAGTAGAATTTTTTATCTGTTATAAAATACTTGGATTTCTAAGCTCAGATTTCCATTCCTGAAACACACTTCCAGTGCATGACCAGATGTCACCTGATTCCTCCATGTTGCCTTTTGGGTTTTAGAACTTGAAGAAGCAGTGTAAGCTAATGATATTTTGGCTACTGCTATTGATGTGAGCAATAAACTTTCCTTTCTCCTTGACCTAGAATTTTTCTGCCTCTGCTTGACTGCATGAGCCTGTGCTATAGTAATGTGCTAATTCAGCTTCCAAAATGGGTAAAAGTTAGACCCTTCACTGTTTATTAACACCATCCTTTTATTAAATTGTGCTACTATTGACAAATATCAATAATTGGAGAAAATATACCTACATCTGGAAGTCTTGATGAATAGGTTATAAATCATAAAAAGAGAGATTAATGGTAAAGGAGCTTTTTGCCTACTCAAAAGAAAACAAACAAGTACACAAAACAGGAGCAGGGATACTGGGTAGGGTTATGGCTAAATAATGCTCAGGTCACTGAACGAGAACCCAATAGCTTGCTAGGCAAAGCCCTACTATGAGAGATGGGATATATAAACCCTAATTATTATAGTAGGAATTCTGCAAAAGAAGATTCTTATGACACAATTCATACAATTAAGTTTTGCTTGAAATATGGTATCAGAATAGTATAGCAAAAATGACTAAGGTGTCTAGGTCTCTGAATATAACCTTGAACAATACACATGTAATTGTGTAGCCAGAGAGCATCATTGAAATTTTAATACCCCTATTTCTCATACCTTTAAAGACCTAGTGTGTTTAGCCATAGGGTAGTGAAACTAGGAGGATGCAGAGGGTGTTTACTTGGAAACCAAAGACTCTAATGACATTAGCAACAGACGCATACCTGACAAGATAAATTGGAGCACAGCATGGACAGGGCAGGATCATAATCCAAGGAGTGTGATATTCCCCTTAAGAAGGGATGCCTTCAGTTGTAAGCATTTGAGCATAAATCTTATGTGAAGATGCAGTGGTTGCTTCTTTCCTTTTGTTATTTACTAGGGCTATGTGATTTAGATGTATAAGCTTTGGGATATCTCCTCTCTCCTCTCCAACTTGCATAAAGTCCATTCAAACAATATATTCTGGTTTCATCAGATGTAACCATGTATTTGTTGATTCCCTCTTGAAAATTTATGAAGCCATGTCTATATATCCCCCATTTTTTCACACTTAACATGAAGACTCAGCATAAAGAATTATTCAGCTATACCATGTATAAATATTTAGTGTAGAAATGGCTTAAATTTAGGGGTGCACTGTAATTTCCATTTCATCAAGGCAGGCTTAGAAATCTGTTTGTTCCAAATAAATGTTTGCCCTAGCTAGGTATCTGAAAGCTGGAAATGGAAAATTTAGCAATTAAATACACATTTTGAAATACAGATGAAATTTCTGAGACGTTTCAAAAGGTTGTATTAATGAGTTTGATCTTATAAGCACATATTGAAAAGAAGGACCAGCTTTCAATCACACTTTATCAGTAAAGGTTCTTGTTTTTAAAAAGCAACAGTGACAAAAATATTCTGTATAACTTTATAACATGGAGAAAATTTTAAATTTGTATCAGCAAACCTCCCATGGAGGCTGGAAGGCCATAGTGAGAAAATGGGCAGGAACTAGGTTGCTTAAGAGTCACTTGGCAAGATCCACAGGATTTTCAACTAAAGGGACAGGACAGTCTCTTTTAACCTCATGAATAAAATGGGCACAAGTGTGAAAGTCACTCAGTCATGTTTGACTCTTTGTGACCCCATGGATTATACAGTCCATGGAATTCTCCAGGACAGAATACTGGAGTGGGTAGCCTTTCCTTTCTCCAGGGTATCTTCTCAATCCAGGGATCAAACTCAGGTCTCCCACATTGCAGGCAGATTCTTTACCAGCTGAACCACAAGGGTAGCCCAAAATAGGCATAATGCTCTAGTATACTTAGTTTACAATATTTTTGGAAATTCTTAGCACTCTGACACATAATGATCATTTTATAAATCTTAACTGTTTTTACTGATAATGTTAGTGGGCAATATTACAATCAATAAAAGTGTTATTTGCTTAGTCATGTCTGTCTCTTTGGGACTCCATGGACTGTAGCTTGCCATGTTTCTCTGTCCATGGAATTCTCCAGGCAAGAATAATGGAATGGGTTGCCATTTCCTTCTCCAGAGGATCTTCCCAACCAGTGAATTGAATCCAGTTTCCTGCATTGCAGGCAGATTCTTTACTGACTGAGCCACCAGGGAAGTCCCAATGCCCCTGTGGAAATTGTTTTGCTTTGGTTAAGTTCTGCAACTCAGGTGGTGCTAGCAGTAAAGAACCTGCCTGTCAGTGTAGGAGACAGAAGATACACAGGTTTGATCCCTGAGCCAGGAAGACCCTCTGGAGAAAGACATAGAAATCCACTCTAGAATTCTTGCCTGGAGAATCCCATGGACTGAGCACCTGGTGGGCTACAGTCCTTAGCGTTACAGAGTCAGACACAAGGGAAGTGACTTAGCTGAACATAGCAAACATGCAGGCTTGCAGGCTGGTCAAGAATCTGCAGTGCAGGAGATCCCTGTTCGATTCCTGGGTAGGGAAGTTCCCTTGGAGTAAGGATAGGCTACACTCTCCAGTATTGTTGCCTGGAGAACCTCCATGGACAGAGGAGCCCAGAGGGCTATAATCCATGAGGTCACAAAGAGTCAGACACAACTGGGCAATTGAGCACAGCACAGCACACATGCACTGGAAAGTAAAAATGAAATAAATTACAATAAAATAAAATATTTAATTGTCAAACATATATTTGCAACCCTTTATAGACACAATATCAATAATAATTAAATAAAGATAATATCACTCTGTCTAGGGCTATGTTTAGTTAAGATGGGCCACTTGAACACCTCGTTCAGAAGTGGAGGGATCTGACATCTGTCTCTGCTGAATTGAGTTTTAGGCAATGCAGCCCTTAACTCTCTGGGTGGTCCCAAGTCTATTGCGGTAAGTTGGGATTCCCAAAAGCAGAGACTGAGGCAAGGATTTAACTGCAAATTATTTATTAAACTTGTAAGAGAATGAAGAAAGAGAGCAGGAAAGATTTAATTAGCTAAAGAGTATTCCCCAGAAAAAGATGAATGGGTAAATAGTTAGAAATTAAAGAAAAGCATAAGGGAAGGAACTCAAATTTCTGTGTGATAAATTTCAGTAAAATCAGTGTTAAAATTTAACTGGCAATTACAGGAGCTTGTGATATTGATAACTAAAATCAAAATGTATTGCATATGAACTTATACAAATAAATAAATAAAAATAGTGTGTGTGTGTGTGTGTGTGTGTGTGTGTGTTAGTCACACAGTCATGTCTGACTTTGTAACCCCATGGACTGTAGCCCACCAGGCTCTTCTGTCCATGAAATTCTCCAGGCAAGAATGCTGGAGTGGGTTCCATTCCCTTCACCAAGGGATCTTCTTGACTCAAGGATTGAGCCCAGGTCTCCTGCATTGCAGGCGAATGCTTTACTGTCTGAGCTTCTAGGGAAAAATAGCAGAAAAACACCTAATGAAATTGGTTTGAAGACATAAAGAAGAAATTAAGAGTCAATATATTTTATAATGAAACATTGGTCTATTTCTATAGAATATATATATGACCAGATTTAAGAACTGCTTTATTAATCAAGAAGTATTCAGTTCAGTTCAGTTCAGTTCAGTTCAGTTCAGTCGTTAAGTCATATCCGACTATCTGTGACCCCATGAATCACAGCATGCCAGCCCTCCCTGTCCATCACCAACTCCCGGAGTCTACCCAAACCCATGTCCATCGAGTCAGTGATGCCATCCAACCATCTCATCCTCTGTCATCCCCTTCTCCTCCTGCCCCCAATCCTTCCCAGCATCAGGGTCTTTTCCAATGAGTCAACTCTTTGCATGAGGTGGCCAAAGTATTGAAGTTTCAGCTTCAACATCAGTCCTTCCAATGAACACCCAGGATTGATCTCCTTTAGGATGGACTGGTTGGATCTTCTTGCAGTCCAAGGGACTCTAAAGAGTCTTCTCCAACACCACAGTTCAAAAGCATCAGTTCTTCAGTGCTCAGCTTTCTTTACCATCCAACTCTCACATCCATACATGACCACTGGGAAAACCATAGCCTTGACTAGATGGACCTTCGTTGGCAAAGTAATTTCTCTGCTTTTAAATATGCTATCTAGATTGGTCATAACCTTCCTTCCAAGGAGTAAGCGTCTTTTAATTTCATGGCTGCAATCACCATCAGCAGTGATTTTGGAGCCCCCAAAAATAAAGTCTGACACTGTTTCCTCTGTTTCTCCATCTACTTCCCATGAAGTGATGGGACCAGATGCCATGATCTTAGTTTTCTAAACGTTGAGCTTTAAGCCAACTTTTTCACTCTCCTCTTTCACTTTCCTCAAGAGGCTCTTTAGTTCTTCTTCACTTTCTGCCATAAGGGTGGTGCCATCTGCATATCTGAGGTTATTGATATTTCTCCTGGCAATCTTGATTCCAGTTTGTGCTTCTTTCAGCTCAGCGTTTCTCATGATGTACTCTGCATATAAGTTAAGTAAGCAGGGTGACAATATACAGCCTTGATGTACTCCTTTTCCTGTTTGGAACCAGTCTGTTGTTCCATGTCCAGTTCTAACTGTTGCTTCCTGACTTGCATACAGGTTTCTCAAGAGACAGGTCAGATGGTCTGGTATTCCCATCTCCTTCAGAATTTTCCAGTTTATTGTGATCCACACAGTAGAAGGCTTTGGCATTACTTACTATTTAATTAAAACATTTAAAATTAATTTTGTAGGATCCACATTAACATTTGGATCTTTGTTATTCTAATGCTTTGCTTTAAATATACAAACATATATTGGAGCAGGGATTTTTAAGTTTTTAAATTTTTTGGAAAGTGCCTTATACTTAAACCTAGAACATTGTGGGACAGAGACCCCCCTTCAGCTTCAACCCACACCTCCCTCTTTCCACATCCTAGTAATAATACCTAAAAATAACAGTGGATATTCAAACAGAAACAAAACAAATGAAAGCAAAAACAAACAAACCAGCATTCTGTGTTAGGTTGGAACATACATGTGATCACATATTATAAATGTGTTTTCTTTTGTTAAAATTATGACTATGTGTATACATTCATACATACACATGTACCTGTGTGTGCAATGCCTCTATCTCCATGTTACTTGCTAACACAACATTGAAATGTTTCTGAAATAACACTTAGTAAATTATGTTTTACTTATGAATACAAAAATAGCTTCATTATAGATAAGCATGGAGCTATTTGTAAAAATCTTGGTTCAAACCAGAAAATTTCCCAAAGTAATCATTCACTTCATGCCTTGGAATATTAAAAAGAAGATTAAAGTTGAATCATTTTATACTATAATAAAACTGCTACTGAGTTTTTAATGACATGATTTCATCAGAAACATGAGCCAATTTCAGAGATAAGAGAAAGTTCTTTCCAGGAAATGTGTTAAATATTTAACACAAAAATTAAATATTTATTTGTAGTTTCTTGAAACATTTATTTATTTAAGCACAATTGGTTAAACCTATTCAATATGTTTTTACTCAAGAAATATTCTCTATATATGTAATTTGTAAAGGCCAGAGAGTAATGCGTTTTTATTTGGGTAAGAAATGGCACCTTAACAGCTTTATGACTTTAATGCTCTTCCACAGTTCAAAGGAATGTTATTTTATACTTTAGTGCTTAGAATGTGAGTCATTAAAGAGCTTGTTTGTTAACATTTTTGTGACATATATTGAATTTGTCTCTTTCTGGTTAAGAACAACAACAACAAAATGTATCTTTTAAACTGATCTGATAGTTATTCATTTAAATAAGTCTCAGAGTAATAGTTTTATATTATGTTACTTTATATTGTATTCATATCATTTAATTTTAATTTAGAGTTTCTTTCAGTTAACTTAAAAAGGATATTGTTTACAGTTCAGCATCAACATTAAACAGTAAGGTTGATGGTTTGTAACATTGAGTAGAGTCCTGCAAATCTGATAGTCCCATAGACAGCTGATTCAAAAGCATTTATGCCAACAGGTAAATATCATAAAAAATGCTGGTTAAGCAATACTCTTGCCTGGAGAATTCCATGGGCAGAGGAGCCTGGAGGGCTACAATCCTTGGGGTCACAAAGAGTGGACAGGACTGAGCAACTAACACACACATACAAGCTGTAATTAATTTGGTAGCTCAGCTAGTAAAGAATCCACCTGCAATGCAAGAGACCCAGGTTCAATTCCTGGATTGGGAAGATCCACTGGAAAAGGGATAAGTTACCCAGTATTCTTGGGCTTCCCTGGTGGCTCACCTGGTAAAGAATACACCTGCAATGTGAGAGACCTGGGTTTGATCCCTGGGCTGGGAAGATACACTTGAGAAAGGAAAGGCTACCCACTCCAGTAATCTGGTCTGGAGAATCCCATGGGGTAGCAAAGAGTCAGACACTGAGCTACTTTCACTTTTACCCTCTTAATAAATACCTATTTCAACTTCTTATTAAATTCAACTTGAATTGAAAAAAAAAAATCAAGACAAGAAAAATCATGCTCT
Source organism: Okapia johnstoni (assembly GCA_024291935.2). Taxonomy (NCBI): domain Eukaryota; kingdom Metazoa; phylum Chordata; class Mammalia; order Artiodactyla; family Giraffidae; genus Okapia; species Okapia johnstoni. The sequence goes on from CM044310.1 coordinate 31,756,600, forward strand.
TTAATTTGACAAACTTTCTGTGAAGGGCCAGAGGGTAAATATTTTAGACTTTCTGGGCCAGATGATCGCTTTCACAGCTACATAACTCTGCCATGGTGCAACTGAAGCAGCCATAAACCATACTTTAAGGAATGGTTAGTTATATCCCAACACATTTTTATTTATGAAAACAGGGAGCTGGTCAGATTTGGCCTGCCGCTAGTTTGGCACTTCCTGCTCTAGAGCAAGAGTGGGCCCCAAAACAGCATTATCAACATTTCCTGAGAACCTCCAAGAAAAATCATCAGACCCCATCCTAAACCTGCAAAATCAGCATTTTGGGATGGGTTTCAGGAACCTGTGATGTACATGCCTTCTGTTGTCAGAATAGCTTGTTGAAACCTGGATTCCTAGGCCCACTCATGGAGATTCTGATTCATCAAGTCTGGGATAGGACTGAAAATTGCATTTCTAACAATCCCAGGCAAATTCAGTGGGACTGATTCTCCAACCACAGTTTGAACAGCACATTCCAGAGAGCACTAAGCTTGTGTCATGTGTCTCCCTGTGCTAAATAACTCATATCATGTTTTATTTTTAACTGAATATAATCTCATTCATGCAACCATTATTTCCTACGAAGACAAATACATATAAATGCATATAGGTATAGAAGCATGTTTGTTGAGAAACTGACATATACTAGTGCATGTGTTAAGGCTATCATGCTGAATAGCAAAGACATCAACTTGTATTATTACTACAGAAATTGGAGTAAAACAATTCAGTTTAAAGGACAGACATTGGATATTATGAAGCCGAGAAAGTGCAAATTCAGAGCAATCAAAGAATTTAAACACTAGCAAAAGGGTAAAAAATTTGACTGACATTTTTTTCTACAAAATATATGTGATCACATTTAAGCTGGCACCCAAGTGACATGAACAGTAGTTAACTAGCTAGACAAAGGACTACAAACAGAGAGAGGACTACTCAAAAAGTTGAGAGTCAAAATTAAGTAGTAAACATTAAGGGCGCTGAAATATTTCAGTAGAGTGTGGGCATAGATACCAATACAGGAGTGGAAAACGTGGGATTTAAGTTGCAATATCCTCATATTTTGAGGTCTTGAGCATTTTGAATTTGAGGACAATGGTGACCCCAAAATTGAAATCCTGTGAAGGCTGTTATTAGGGAAGTCAAAGTCACTTGACAGGATCTGCATTATAGAGCGATCTTGCTGGATGTGGAGAATTAATGGGAGGATATAAGATGCCTTTGGAACATAGATTACATGAATCAAAACTGTACAAGCAATAGATGCTGAAGAAGGTGTGCAGAAAAGGGAGCATCTCTGGTAGTGGGAATGTAGAAACATACAAAAGGACTGAAAAAAGGAATTGCCAAGGAAATAAAGTAAAATCTAATGAATAATGCAATTAAAATTGACTTAGAGTTTTTCCCATAAAAATAAATGGCTAACACTGAGGGATGGGAGGGGGAGGGAGGTGGGAGGAGGGTTTGGGAGGGGGAGCACATGTGAATCCATGGCTGATTCATGTCGATGTATGGCAAAAACTACTACAATATTGTAAAGTAATTAGCCCCCAACTAAAATTAAATAAATAAATAAATAAATAAATAAATAAATAAATAAATAAATAAATAAATTAAAAAAAAAAAGACATGGCTTAAAAAACATGTTTAAGCTTTAAATGCACATGAATAAAATATTAATAAAGAAAAAAAAATAAATGGCTAAGAAAAGTGAAATTATTGAGATATGAAAAATGAGAATTGATAGTGTTTGTACCCTTGGTAATTAACTTCATGATTTAAGATAGATAAAATTAATGTCATCATTTTACAGGTGAGGAAAGTTGGAATCAATGTGGCTGAAAGATCTAATTTTCACATACAGTAAGATGTGGAGCCAGAGTTGAATTTGTGTCTAAAGAATTGTTTGTTTCACAATTTAGGAACAGATTTTAAACTTGTCAAACAAAGTTATGTTATCTTTGCTGTTATCTGTTGTTCAGTCGCTAAGTCATGTCGGACTCTTTGTGACCCCATGGACTGCAGCGTGCCAGGCTTTCCTGTCCTTCTCCATTTTCTGGAGTTTGCTTAAATTCATGTCTGTTGTGTCGGTGATATCATTCAACCATCTCATCCTCTGACTGAGATCGTATAAAATGTCTCCTGACTTTAAGGACTAACATAATGAAATAAATTAATATTTAGTAATGCTGCTCCATTCCTGTATTTCTGAAATACATTTTATCAAGTATCTATGCCGGAAACTAACAATGTGTCCCCTATTCCTATTAAGTAGTGTTTGCAAAGTATTGCCAGGCAGTCAAATCCAGTCTCACCACATGTTTTTATGTATGACTCTTGCATTTTAAGTGCTTAAAAAAAATGAAAAGATGAATAATACTTTGTAATTTGACACTTACATGAAGTTAAAATTTCATTGCTTATAAATTAAATCATACTGAAGCATAGAAACTCTTATTCATTTGCATGTTTTTTTTGTGATTGCTTTTGTGCTTTGTTGTTCAGTGGCTAAGTTGTGTACAACTCTTGGCAACCCCATGGACTGCAGCACACCGGGCTTCCCAGGTTTTCATTATTTCCCTGGGTTTGTTCCAACTCATGTCCATTGAATCGGTGATGTCATCCAAACATCTCATCTTCTATCACTCTCTTCTCCTCCTGCCCTCAATCTTTCCCAGCATCAGGGTCTTTTCCAGTGAGTCAGCTGTTCCCATCAGTTGGCCAAAGTACTGGAGCTTCAACCTTAGCAACAGGTCTTCCAATGAATATTCAGGGTTGATTTCTTTTAGGTTTGACTGGCTTGACCTCCTTGTTGTCCAAGGAGACAAAACTCTCAAGAGCTTTCTGCAGCACCTCAATTTGAAGGCATCAATTTTACAATGCTCAGCCTTCTTTATGGTTAAACTCTCACATCCACATATGACTACTGGAAAACCCATAGCTTTGATTACACAAATCTTTGTCATCAAAGTGATGTCTCTGATTTTTAACACACTGTCTAGGCTTCTCATAGCTTTTTTTCCAAGGAGCAAACATCTTTTAATATTGTGGCCGTAGTCACTGTCCTCATTGATTTTCAAGCTGAAGAATATGAAATCTGATACTGTTTCCAGTTTTCCCCCATCTATTTGCTATGATGTGATAGGGCTAGATCCCATGATTTTAGTTTTTTGAATGTTGAGCTTTAGTCAGCTTTTTCACTCTCCTCTTTCACCTTCATCAGGAGGTTTGTTAGTTCCTCTTCACTTTCTGCCATTAAAGCGGTATCATCTTCATATCTGAGGTCGTTGATATTTCTCCTGGCATTCTTGATTACAGCTTGTGAGTTATTCAGCCCAACATTTCATATGATGTGCTCTGCACATAATTTAAACAAGCAGACTGACAATATGAAGCCTTGATGTACTACTTTCCCAATTTTGAACCAGTCCATTGTTCCATGTCCTGTTCTAACTGTTTCTTCTTGTCTTGCATACCGGATTCTCAGGAGGCGGGTAATGTGTTTTAAAGTAGTTAATGAAGGAGAAGGAGATGTTTTCTTGGAATTCCCTTGCTTTTTCTATGATCCAGCATATTTTGGAAATTTGATCTCTGGTTCCTCTGCCTTTTCTAAATCCAGCTTGTACAACTGAAAGTTCTCAGTTCATGTACTGCTGAAGCCCAGCTTGAAGGATTTTGAGCATAGCCTTGATAGCATGTGAAATGGACACAACTGTACAATAATTTTAACATTCTTTGGCATTGCCTTTCCTTGGGATTAAATGAAAACTGACATTTTCAATTTCTGTGGCCATTGCTGAATTTTCCAAATTTGCTGGCATAATGAGTGCAGCATTTTAACAGCATTATCTTTAAGGATTTGAAATAGCTCAGCTGGAATTCCATCACCTCCACTAGCTTTGTTCATAGTAATGCTTCCTAAAGCCCACTTGACTTCACACTCCAAGCTGTCTAGCTTTAGGTGACTAACCATACCAATGTGGTTATTTGGATCATTAAGAGCTTTTTTGAACTGTTCTGTGTATTCTTGCCACCTCTTCTTAATGTCTTATGCTTCTGATATGTCCTTGTTGTTTTTGTCCTTTATTGTGCCTATCTTTGCATGAAACATTCCCTTGGTACCCCCGGTTTTCTTAAAGAGATCTCTGGTCTTTCCCATTCTATCATTTTCCTCTATTTCTTTGTACTGATCACTGAGGAAGGCTTTCTTTTCTCTTCTTGCTATTCTCTGGAATTCTGCATTCAGGCAGGTGTATCTTTTCTTTTCCTTTGCCTTTTGCTTCTCTTCTTTTCTTAGCTAGTTGTAAGGCCTCCTCAGACAATCACTTTGCCTTTTTGCATTTCTTTCTGTTTAGGGTGGTTTTGTTGTACAATGTTATGAACATCCATCCATATTTCTTCAGACACTCTGTCTACCAGATCTACTCCCTTGAATCTATTCATCACCTCCACTGTATAATCTTAAGGGATTTGATTTAGGTCCAACCTGAATGTTTCCCTAGTGGCTCAGATGGTAAAGTATCTGTCTGCAATGCAGGAGACCCAAGTTTGATCCCTGGGTCAGGAAGATCCCTTGGAGAAGGGAATGGCAACCCACTACAGTATTCTTGCCTGGAGAATTCCATGGAGAGAGGAGCTGGGAGGGCTACAGCCCATGGGGTTGCAAAGAGTCAGACATGACAGTGAGTAACACTACCTGGATTGCCTAGTGGTTTTCCCTATTTTCTTCAATTTGAACCTGAATTTTTCATTAAGCAGCTGATGATCTGAGCCACAGCCAGCTCCAGGTCTTGCTTTTGTGCTACCACAGCACAGTTGAGTAGTTTTGACAGAGTTCAACTGGCCCCCAACACTTCAAATATTTATTCTCAGTGCTTTTACGAGTAATGTTTGCTGATCCTTGACCTAGAGTGATAGAAAATTTAAATACATGTTTGTTCAGCTAAGGAATAAATTTTCTAGGCTCCTGTGTATTAAATGTGGCTCATGACAGGTCCACTGATATAGAAGCAGACATAACATATATAACTTTCAGTCCACTTCCTAGAAAAAAAAAAAAAAAAAGATGCTTTCCTACCCTTCTCCTCACTGGCTGGCACTGCAACCGAATGTGGACCCTGGCTGTTCACCACTCAAAAAATATTCAAGAGACCAGGTTGGTGGAAAAGAAAGTTTTGCTTTATTTTGGATGCTGGTAACCAGGGGGCGGGTAGATGCCTATCCAAAGCTGACTCCCCTTTCCCTCACAACTCACAATCAGTGAGCATGAGCATTCATAGGCTGAGGGAGAGGCTACATATAGAAACAGTATAGTCAACTCTGATAGTTTCTTGAAATTGGCTGTGCTCTGATCAGTCATCCTGATTGCTTTAAATACAAATAATCTTCAGTTCAAGAGTCAGTTTGTTTCAATTTCTTGAGGCCAGTGCTTGGACCTGTGGCAGATAATGTCTTGGTGGCTGTCTGGTCATCGTGTGGTTAACTTCTTCCACATGGTGTGGCTTTCAGTATCTATAAGACAGCTCACAGGATATGGCTCATAATACTATCTAAAGCCCTTAGGAAGGAGCTAAACGTGCTTGACTTTTTTTACTGACAAAACTATTATTATTTGGTCTCCTTTGATGGTTTTCCTTTGTTTCTGTATTTTCTCACTTCTCTGATTAATCTTATTCACCGGTTACAGTTTTTCCACAGACAAAAAGCAGACTTGCAGACTTGCAGACTTGGAGAAGAACCATAGCTGTTGATGTCACTGTTCAGTCACTAAGTCATGTCTGCTTCTTTGCGACCCCATGAATTATAGAACACCAGGCTTCCCTGTCCTTCATTATCTCCTGGTGTTTTTGCTCAAGTTCAAATCCATTCAGTCTGTGATGCTGTTAACTCTCTCATTCTCTGCTGCCCCCTTCTATTTTTCTCCCCCTTCCTGGCAAAAGGATTTTTGCCAGTGAGTCAGCTCTTCACATTAGGTGGCCAAAGTATTAGAGCTATAGAGTCTTGCTCTGTCTCAGCATGACTTTTACATGATAATAAAACTTTTAATTTGTTCAGCCATTGTTATTTTGTCCTTGATTATAGCAGCCAAAACCATATCCCGATCAATACAGTGACCATACATTCATATTTTTTATATATCATAATGCCCATGGTCTAAATTGTGAGGATTTTGGAGTAGATTTTATCAAACAACAATTTATTTATAGAACATTTGCAACAAAGTGTTGGTTTACTTTTATATAAGTAGTACATGTTGATAAAAATATGTGTTTAAGGAACATGAAAAATTATTCACAAGGAAGAAGTAGTTTTAACAGAAAAAAAATTTACTTTATCTAGTAATCTATACATTAAAATTAAAGTAACGGTAAGATTTAAGTTTGCCCATAAACACTCTCTGATGTTTTCCTCACTCTAGAGAGTAGCAATTCATGCTCTTGGTTTCTCTCTGCCCTTTAGTTCATCCTCCCACTTTAGAGGTTGATTTAGTTGTCTGGTTGTTACTGAGTCCACTTGCTACACAACAGGCCAAGAAACTGAGAGACGAAGTGTTGGGGCAAGGAACAGTGAGGTTTTTTTTTTTTTTTAAATACCTGACTGTAAAGGTGACAGGTGAATGTCCTAAAAAACCATCTTGCTCAGTTATGAATGTTAATTTCTTTCAAGGTTCCCTCCAGACAGCAGAAGGGATGTATTCATTTCTTCTTTCCTACAGCCATTTACAGGTAGGCCTGGTCAAGATGTTTCCTTTGAGCATAAACAAAGGCATTTTAAGTTAAAACTCAGGCATGGGAAGCAGGGTTCCTGAAGAGGCACTTTTTGTTTGTTTGTTTTCAATTCTTTTTATTTTTTTAATCTCTTCTGAAAATATAATAAATGTGATTAATTGTGCTTTTAACAAAATCAGTGTCTAAACAAATTCAATATCTAAACACATCAACAATGAATTTAGGGAAAAGGTAAGGAATTTCAAAATGCAGACAGTCACAAAATATAGGTTTAATTGCTACTGTTAAACTTTTATGCTGTAGGCAATATCCCTTTAGAGAGTAACTTACAGCAAAAGCTATAGAACACAAAGTTTAAAGTAAAAGAAACAGATCTAATATGGAGTCTGACTTATTCTTCTGTTACATGATTGGTAAGAAACTTGGCTTGAATCATTCAGCTCACCATCCTTATTTTCTCTTGGGAGGCAGGGAGCCACTTCACAAGGTTTTATCTAAGACATGAATTTTAAGGGGAAGACCCTGCCTGATCGATGTGTATGTGCACAGGAGTGGGTGGAAATGATCGAGAGGCAAATTCAATTTACAGGAGACTGGCCTTTGAGTTTGAGAAATTGGCAAGGAGTAAATTTTCAGGGAAAAAAGTACATTTGGACTGATTGAGGTTTCTTATACAGTCAAATCAAACAGCTATAGTTTTTGGACTTCTGGGAATGACATTTTGAAATCAGCAGTTATCAGAAGTTTATGTTGAGTTATGAAGCTGACTTTTACAGCTGTACTGCAACCTGAGCAGGAAGGCTTATACTACAGGCCAAGTGATGTTATAACCTTGGTGGGTGACTGTGGCTTGTACTCAATTTTTTTCCAATGTGAATATGTCTTTCTATATCTGGAGTAACCTTACCTCAGCAGGCATCAATGAAGCTAAACTTCAAATATGACAAAACAGGCAGTTCAAATACTGGTTTCCTAGTCCTAAGGAGTCAGAAAAGCATAGGCTACTTTAAACTGAACTCAGAATGTGGTGAACAGCATGGGTGAGGTCCTAGCTTTATGTTAGACTCTGGGCTACATAAGCAACTCTGAATTAGTTTTTCTGATTTCAGTTTTCATACAGGGTCAAGGCAGTAGCATGGATGTGGTATTGAATGCAAGTTCATGTACCCAATGCACAGTGAAGCCAAACAAAAATGTTGGAGTTTGGAGCAAAATAAAGTTTATTGCAGAGCCATACAAGGAAGACAGGTGACTCATGACCCCCCAAATCCTGAACTCCCTCAAGTGTTTCAGCAAAACATTTTTAAAAGCAAGGCGAGGGGAAGGGGTGGTTGGTAATTGCAAATGTCTTGGTGTCAGAATCCTTTGTTCTTACAGCTGTCCATGTAGGTCAGTCACCATGTTCCTGCAAACCTCCAGTAAGACAAATGTTCTGCCACTTTTTATTTCTATATGAATGGGAAAATGTTACAGGTATAACACTTAAAACTCAGAGCCTTGAGAAAGGGCTATCCTGTATATTTCAGGCTATACACAGCATTTTTAATTCTAAGCTAAGCAAAAGCAATAGAATACAAAAATTAAAGTGTAGGAAACAGATCTATTATGGAATCAGATTTGTCTTTCACTCTTACAGGTGGAGGAAAGAGAGAGATGTGACATCACATAATGCATTTGTAGGCATTTCAGCCCTTGCCAGCAGATCTCAAATTGGCCCTAGTTTGCTACTAACACATAAAGGATGAATCATTTTTAATCAGACAGTTTTGTTAGATGTAAGGAATTCTATACCAAGTGGCAACAGATACAGTCACTGTATCTGTTGACTCAGTTCAAATGCATTTCCCCAAATAGATCAGATTCAATGTAATTACATCCAATCCAAGTTCAGTTTACTAATCCAGAGGTGCCAGAAACACAAAATGTTGGGGTAATGAATATTAATACATTTTGAATATGCGGCAAAGAAAAGAGATATATTTGAAATAAAATATGTCCAATGGAAGCACCATGACTACAGATCTCTAGATTATCCTTTTAGGCAACACAATTTCACACTCTGTCTAGCAAAAGAGAAGACATACATGTGCTTGGATATTCCCTCTTGTATGGTAAATAAATCATGGCAAAATTAACCTTTTGCAGGAAGATATTCCACAATGGTTTATAGGTTTTAGATTGTTGTCAGCTGGTATTGATTATGATTCAGAAGAAGCAGAAACAAAGATTTTTCTTCCCTAATCTCCATCATGCAGATACTGTTTCACTTCTAATATGGTCCTGCAGCAATATTAGGAACCGTGTTCTAGGATCATCATGGTCATCACATCTCTGGAGGCAGGAATATAATGATTCTAAGCTTGGTAAATGAAGATATAAAAATGTGATAATATTTTTGTCTTATTAACTCTGTGTACTCTATAAAAGTGAGGTTCACAAGAGCTCTGGAACTATAGTTGTATCCTGTAAAAGGCACTGATGGGGTTTATATTAATCCAGTGAGAGTCCAAGTTATTATTCTTGGAGGAAATTCCAGCATGATCTTGGCATCTGGTTGAAACTAAGTACAATAAAAATATAATAATAATAATAAATATTCATTTATTTTACTTTTAACTTATGAATAAATCAGTTTTCAATTTTAATCATTCAATTTTGACATACTCTAAATTGTTTTTTAACCAGGAAATGACAAAAAAAATTGTTTACTTCATTCATTAATCTACTAGAATGCCATCTTCGTTATAAAGAGGGGGGAGCAATTTTACATATTTGTATCTTCAGGTACTTATTTTATTTTTTTTTAATTTTACAGTGTTGTGTAGTTTCTGCCATACAACAACAACAGCCATATGTATACACATATCTCCTCCCTCTTGAGCCTCCCAACACCTACCCCATCCCAACACTCTAGGTTGTCACAGAGTACTGGGTTGAGCTCCTTGAGTTATACAGCAGCTTCCCACTAGCTATTTATTTAACATATGGTAATGAGTAAGTTTCAATTATACCCTCTCAATTCTTCCCACTCTCTCCTTCCTCTGTTGTGTCCACAAGTCTGTTTTCTATGTTTGCATCTTTATTATTGCCCTGAAGATGGGTACCTCAGTACCATATTTCTAGATGCCATGGGTTGTTGTGCTCAGTTGCTCAGTTGTTCCTGACTCTGTGACCCATGGACTGCAGCTTTCCAGGCTCCCCTGTCCATGGGATTCTCCAGGTAAGAATACTGAGTGAGTTACCGTTTCCTCTTCAAGGGGATCTGCCTGACCCCAGGCCTGAACCATGTCTCCTGCAGATCCTACATTGACAGGATGATTCGTTAACACCGAGCCACCTGGGAGGCCTCTAGATGCCACGTATATGTGTTAATATGTGATATTTGCTTTTCTCTTTCTGACTTACTTCACACTGTACAACAGCCTTTAGATTCAGCCACCTCACTAGAACTAACTTAACTTTGTTCCTTTTTATGGCTGAGTAATATTCCATTGTACATATGTAAGTAACACATCTTTATCCATTTATTTGTCGATGGACATGTAGGTTGCTAACATGTCCCTAGCTATTGTAAATAGGGTTGCAATGAAAATTGACATACATGTGTCTTTTTGAATTACTGGGCTTCCCTGATGGCTCAGACAGTAAAGAATCAGCCTGCAATGCAGGAGACCCAGGTCAGGAAGATCCTCTGGAGAAGAAAACTGGCAACTCAGTCCAATATCCTTGCCTGGAGAATTCCGTGTACACAGAAGCCTGGTGGGCTATATACACTCCATGGGGTTGCAAAGAGTTAAAAAACACTGAGAGACTAATACTTTTCACTTTCAGAATATATGCCTAGTAGTGGGGTTGCTAATTCATACATTAGTTTTATTCCTGGTTTTTTTAAGAAATCTCCATACTGTTCTCCAAAGTGGCTGTATCCAGTTTACATTCCCACCAACTGTGCAAAAGGGTTCCCTTTTCTCCACTTCCTCTCCAGCATTTATTGTTTATAGATTTTTTGATGATGGCCATTTTGACCAGTGAGGTGATACTTCATTGTAGTTTTGATTTGCATTTCTCTAATAATAAGCAACATTGAACATCTTATATCATGTTTTATTGGCCATCTTTTATCTTCTTTGGAGAAGTGTCTGATTTTTTAACATTTGAGTGTTAATTGATTTTGTAATGGGAGGGATTCTCATTAACTAGGAACATTATGATATGTTTTTAGTCTTACTATTGGAAAATCTTTACAGGTCTTATAATTATGAGTATTCTTATGAGTATTCTAATGCCATTTAAACATAGTATAAAGCTTCTTATATATGATGGTTAACTTCAAAGCTGGATCCAGTATGTTTGCTAAGTTGCTTCAATCATGTTTGATTCTGCAACCCTATGGACTGTAGTCCGTCAGTCTCCTCCATCCACTAGAGGGAGTTGCCGTACTCCCTACCAGGGGATCTTGTGGACGCAGATATTGAATCTATATTTCTTATGTCTCTTGCATTGGCAGATGGATTCTTCACCACAAGTGCCACTTGGGAAACTTTGGGTCAAATATGGAAATGGGAATAAAATATAGATTAATATATGTACTTGATAGAGGATGTCTTTGAGATAGTTTTAATAAATTCACTCTTCTGTCGTAACTCACTTGCTTGTGGGCCCCAGAGGAGCAACAGCACTTATGGAGATATAGGTCTTATGAGGGTAAAAACAAAACCGTGTAGGTCACTGATCTAGTCCTTGAAATAGACAACCACACCTTTAGTTTGTTGTATTCTTGAAAGTTAAGGCCAATGGGGTTGCTGCTAAGTCGCTTCGGGGTTAAGAGTATAGTAATAAAAGACTACTTGATGAAAGTGAAAGAGGAGAGTGAAAAAGTTGGCTTAAAGCTCAACATTCAGAAAACTAAGATCATGGCATCTGGTCCCATCACCTCATGGCAAATAGATGGGGAAACAGTGGAAATAGTGTCAGACTTTATTTTTTTGAGCTCCAAAATCACTGCTGATGGTGATTGCAGCCATGAAATTAAAAGACGCTTACTCCTTGGAAGGAGGGTTATGGCCAACCTAGATAGCATATTTAAAAGCAGAGACATTACTTTGCCAGCAAAAGTCCGTCTAGTCAAGGCTATGGTTTTTCCAGTGGTCATGTATGGATGTGAGAGTTGGACAGTGAAGAAAGCTGAGCGCCGCAGAATTGATGCTTTTGAGCTATGGTGTTGGAGAAGACTCTTGAGAGTCCCTTGGACTGCAAGGAGATTCAATCAATCCATCCTAAAGGAGATCAATCCTGGGTGTTCATTGGAAGGACTGATGTTGAAGCTGAAACTCCAATACTTTGGCCACCTCATGCGAGGAGTTGACTCATTGGAAAAGACCCTGATGCTGGGTAGGATTGAGGGCAGGAGGAGAAGGGGGCGACAGAAGATGAGATGGTTGGATGGCATCACTGACTCGATGGACATGGGTTTGAGTAGACTCCGGGAGTTGGTGATGGACAGGGAGGCCTGGTATGCTGCGATTCATGGGGTTGCAAAGAGTCGGACATGATTGAGCGACTGAAGTGAACTGAACTGAGGAGACAAACATTCTTCAATTCCTGATTGTGCCTTGCATGTGAAGTGACACCTAATAATTTTACACTCTTGGAAGCTCTCTGTTGCCTCAACTAATCTGTACCTGAGAAAATGGGACAATTGATCAAATTAATGCATTTGGGAAGCAAACCTTGCTGTGCATTTTAGGCTCCAGAAAGGCAGAACCTTCTTTCACCTGAGAGTCAGCTGCACAGAGGAAATACCCGTTCTCTTCTGTTTCTTTTTTTAATGAATTAATAATTTATTTAATTTGGGCTATATTGGGTCTTCTTTGCTGTGCGTGGGCTTACTCTAGTTGTGGGGAACAGGGACTACTCTCCAGTTGTGATGCACAGGCTTCTCATTGCAGTGGTTTCTCTTGCTGCAGAGCACGGGCTCTAGAACACAGGCTCAATAGTTGTGCACAGACTTATTTGCTCCATGGCATGTGGGAGCCTCTTGAACAGGCATAGAACCCATGTCTCCTACATTGCCAGGTGGATTCTTAACCACTGGATAACTGGGGAATTCCTCTTCTGCTTCTTGTTTTTGTTTGTTTGTTTCTATAAGACATGCCCTTTCCATTGGAAAAAATAACTATTAGGTGTCATAATACATGGAAAACAAAACCAAGCGTGGAGAAAAAGCATTCAGTTTAGAAAAAAGTCACAGTTATAAATGTCACTGTCTCTTTTGGGATTTGACATGTAAAACTACTTTAAAGGTACATCAAAGACAACAATCAAAGAGAAGGATGGTTGGGTATGGATTGACTCAAGTAATCAGGTTCATTCACAATGTTTTTGTTAGTAGAAATATAGTAAGGTTGCTTTAAATCTTCCTCAATAGATATTCGTCTAATCTCTATATGTCCAGTTTTACTGATATCTATTTGACATAATATCGTGTCAGTTTGATGTACAACATAATGATTATAAAATAATTACCACTATAACAGTAGTTAATGTATCATCACCTGTCCAATATTTCTTAGGATTATTTATTGGTTAGAATGCTTTAGATCAAAATTTTATATCACTAGCCTTGATACTCAGTATGGCAATGGTTTGGGTTTCCAAAAGTTGACATGATGATAAATTTCACTATGTAACTGTTTTTTACTCTTGAGTAAGATACACACCCTGGTGCATTCTTTAGTACTATGTAAGAGTAGAGGGTAGCCTAACGATGTTAAGGAAAAACTGGGAAAAACAAACAGATATTTAAAAGTATTTTACCAGAAGTGTTTCCATGTTAGTATGAAATATGATCTTCTCTTCCATCTTATTTGAAATTATTGGTAACATTATGCATCATCATATTGAAGAGTTAGATTTCTGTTTGGAAGACACATGATTAAGTGAAAAAACAGACATCATGGTAAATGATGTTGTTCAGTCACTAATCGGTATCCAAGTGTTTGCAACCCCATGGACTATAGCATACTATGCTTCCCTGTCCTGCACTATCTCCTGGAGTTTTCTCAAACTCATATCCATTGACTTGGTGATGTCATCCAATCATCTCATCCTCTGTCACCCCCTTCTCCTCCTATCCTCAATCTTTCCCAGCGCAAGGTCTTTTTCCAATGAATTAGCACTTCAATTCAGGTGACCAAAATATTGGAGCCTCAGTTTCATCATCAGTCCTTCCAATGAATATTCAGAATTGATTTCCTTTAGGATTGACTGGTTTGATCTTCTTGCACTCCAAGAGACTCTCAAGGGTCTTCTCCAACACCACAATTCAAAAGCATCAATTCTTTGGTTCTCAGCCTTCTTTATGGTCCAACTCTCACATCCATACATGGCTACTGGAAAAACCAAAGGTTTGACTATATGGACCTTTGTCAGAAAAATGATGTCTTTCCTTTCTCATATGCTGTCTAGGTTATCACAGTAAATGGTGGGGGGTGGGGGTATAAAATTTATGGTAAAGAATCTGCCTGCAGATTCATGTGGGAGATTCATGTGGGAGATTCATGTTTGATCCCTGGGTTGAGAAGATCCTCTGGAGAAGGGAATGGCAACCCACTCCAGTATTCTTCCCTGGAGAATCCCATGGACAGAGGAGCCTAGTGGGCTGCAGTCCATGAGGTCACAAAGAATCAAACACTACTGAGGACTAAGCAGCAAAGTAGCTTATCCATGTATCTAAAGATTAACTTAGTTTTATATAGTTAGCTTTGAAATTTCCATTTTAACTGGAAAGAGCTTTCTTAAGCTCTTTCTGATATCCAAAGTTTCCCCCCACCAGAGAAAAGAAAGAAAATTATGTGAATTTCAAATTCTTGACTTAATTGATATACTGAAAGCCTCTTGATATACTGAAAAACATCTTATACTTTTGTTCAATTGTAACATAGTTAAAAAAATTATAATTATAATGACTTTTCATTTTAACACATATGAACTTATTTATATTATTTCTGGTGTCATAGTCTGGAGATAACCAGACTATGGGGATGTCTGTGGCTTCTCCAAGAAGTCACATGTTTATTTCCAGCATGAACAAGATGATGAACATTTGACATCAGCAGGTGGGCTTTACGCAGATGATACTGTTTGGACTTATTTGTTCATGGCATTTGCATGGTGGATACAGAATCCTTGGTGAGGAAATTAAGATATGTGGAGAATATTGGTAGACTAATATAGGTCTGGGCCAGAAGGAAAAAAATTCAATGATTGATTTTCACCTGTCAACTCTAAGAAACCAGATGAGGTAGTCACACTACAGACGGCAAAAATTTCAGGGAACTTAAGCAATCAAATGCTTCACAGCAGATTTCTGAGGCTCACTGGAGATGAACAGAGTATTACACCATTGAGAACATTTTCAGGTTCCATTTTGGAGAACAGAAAGAGAGTATTTATAAAGACTCAACATGATCCTGGAAAGACTGCGTGTGTGTGTTAAGTTTCTTCAGTCATGTCTGACTCTTTGTGACCCTATGGATTGTAGCCCTCTAGGCTCCTCTGTCCATGGGATTCTCCAGGCAAGAATATTGAAGAAGATCTAATATTGTATCAAACTCATGGTTCTTAAATCTTCTGCATTGGCAGGAAGGGTCTTGACCATGAGAGCTGTTTAGGAAGTCTAAATCATCCTAAACTTTGCTTCCATATTTTGAAATTATAGTAAGAATTTTTCTACCCTATAGGGCATGCTGTGTGAGATCTTTGAAGAGTATAAATATAATAGATGCTTGTCATGTCCACCACTGTGAGAAAGCTATAATATAGCTTTAATAGCTATAAAATAGCTTTTTTATTCAGCTATGATAACTGAATATGGATCACAATTTGGGGGCAAAGTAACTAAAACTACTCCAGCTTGAGTCTTCAGAGCAGAGTATAATAGTCAGAATATGTTTGTTTTTGGTCCCATGATTACAGAAGCCTTGTTATTCATGTGTACCTCCCTCACTTACATATCCCTTTCCTCCTAACAAAGTCTGTCACAGAGTGAAAGTGAAATAAATATCTTCTGGGTTAATGAAGTCTGGTATCAATTATTGGCTGCCATTCCTTTCAGATGTCAATGTGAGTAAATGTAGACCCCTGTTCCTCGCTTTCCCAAAAAACACTGATAACAGCATTTCTCATAATTTGGAAAAAACAGTTTCCAACCAGATGTCTATGGAGCATCTTTTTCATTGAATAGGACTTCTTTCTCTTGTGGCATGTGTTGATACATCGCCAGCTTTGGCCATAAACTAATGGGAGTGCTGAGTCCTTTGCTCTGTGGCTACATTTGTGTTACATTTTCTGGAACCCAGGCAATGGCCACCATCAATCAGAAACTTGTCCAAATCTCAGGCTATGCCTGAGTATGGTGGCACTACCCTGGGGTCTCAGACGGTAAAGCGTCTGCCTGCAATGCAGAATACCCGGGTTCGATCCCTGGGTCAGGAAGATCCCCTGAAGGAGGAAATGGCAACATGCTCCCATACTCTTGCCTGGAAAATTCCATGGATGGAGGAGCCTGGTGGGCTACAGTCCACGGGGTTACAAAGAGTCAGACATGACTGAGTGACTTCACTTTCTTTCTAAGAGGAGAGTGCAAAAGCTGGCTTAACACTCAGTATATTCAAAGACTTCTAGAAGAGCAGTTATTCATGTGTGAAAGAAAGGGACAGTGAAAACAAATTTCAAGGATAAGACAGTGTTCAATCCAGGCCTAAATTAAACCCGTATCTTGTTAGGGAGATTAAAATGAGGAATTGTTCAGGCTTCAAAAGTAGAAGAACATGCCCTTGACCTTGCTTGTAATCTGCCTGGACATTGCCCAGACATTCCATGCCTGCTTGCAAACACAGCAAGTCGGGGGTGAGGGGCACTTTAGATAAGACAGGGCATAGGTCTTAGGATTTCTGAGCCTCTGAGGGCCTGGCCAATGTTCACAGGTCTAACAAAATCCTATGTCTCACAAGATGAAACAAACATCATTGTAAAAAGGTTAAAGTAAAACCAGAGCTGCATTTTTCAGTTTGTGGCCTGGAATTATAAGCAGGTGCCTCTGAACTGCAATTTGAAGTGTCACCCCTGAATTGGACACACTGCCTGGGACACTTTCCCATCTGGAACTGCAGATTGCTGTTAACGAGGTACTTCCCAGTACTGCTTAAGCCTGAATATTGGTCAGCCCAACATGGTGACATATGTGCTATTTCTTCTCTCCACTGTTTCTATTTTTGTTACTTTTAATGACTGAATATTGAAATTAAGTCAAATAATCTTCTATAAAAAATTGAAATTATCTATTTGTTTGTGTGTAACGAGTGGTTTCTTTTGTTAACAAATCCTTTGAACCAAAAAAAAAAAAAAAAAGGAAAACTATGAAAGTAAAACTTTCCACAAAATGCATCCATGCAGAAGAGAGAATGTAGTATGAGTAAAAGAGAAATACACCCAAGTCTGTTTAAAAGGTGCTGGTGAGATGTGGTAGGATATTTGGCTAAAAACCCTCTGCAACATTAAATGTTGTGGTAAAACTTTGGCTTATCACATTCTGTCATAATTGTAAAAAATTATCTTTTTAAAGGAGAGTAGAAAAGCACACCACTTTTTTTTATTGCTATGAATTATTCTTTATCTTATTCACTTATAGACAAAGTAGGGACAACTTTGCTAGCTGAGACTGCAATTGATGTTGAAGTCTTCTTTCATTAAGGAAGGCTATTGTAGACTCAGATATCATCTTATTCTTTTTTAATGCAATGTACAGTGACTTTTCCAAATATTTTCAAACAAAATTAAAAAAAAAAACCACATCGATGTTCATAAACGATTAGTGAAAGTCTCATTTAAAACCATAATCAGTTGTATTGTAGTGCTGACTGTTTCTCTAGTGAGAAAATTGGAAAATTGTATAACAATTTTGATTCATGTTGCCTCATTGTCTTCCTGACACTTTACATTAAAATAAAAATTTACAGCACATAATTTATTTTGATACCCTGACTCAAGCATTTATCTTTTGGTTGGAAGTGAAAGCTTTAAAACACAATCTAATTTTTTTTTCAGTTTACTATTTTGCCTTTATCATAGATTTTGTTACAAAAGGGAACATTTGAACCATAGATAAGAAATAATTCTATCATTACATAGAAGGGTTTTCTCATTATAGAAGTTCTCTAACTATTATCAATGCTAAAACACCTTTCATTATGTATATGACTTTGAAAATTATATTAATAACTTATTGAAGATCTAAAGCTTCATTTGGGACTGTACACACCAGAATGAATAATTAGTTGGTGACCCAGAGGAAGCTTTTTTGTCTTGATGGAAATGGAGAAATTTAGCCCAAGGAAGTGTATCAAATTAGAATCCATTATATAACATTCTAGGGATTTTAAAAAAGGAGAGAAATACTGTTAAACCACAGCAGGAAATAAAATGTGTCTTCTCCAAATTAGAGAAAGGTGTCATTTGTAGTCATATGGCATTATGCTAAATATATATGGTCAAATTTAACTGAGTGTGATGACTTCAGAGAAATGAAATTTTTGATTACCTGAATTTACAAAGGACATAGTAAAGTCTATAAAAGACACAACAGAACTAAGTAGAAGCATCTCTTGTATTCTATCATTTATACTTACATAAATGAATTACTGAGCAAAGGTCCATGAAAAGCCATAGTTGCAAACTAATTCCTTCAGCTTCCCAATTCTTGAATCAAATCTACATTATTTAGTTTACAAAATTTAGTGTGCTAAAATCATACTATGGGCTCATTCCTCTTCTTTCTTTTCTTTTTTTTCCTGTCACTGAAAACACAAAATGTGTGAAATATCTTTTTCTTTTTCTTTTTTAAAGAGAATAACTTCAGAAGTTACACAGTCGTATCTGTGGCATAGTTGTGGCAATACACCTGATTGCATGCTTCACCAAAAACACATGTATAATCCTTCCTCAGCACAGCTGATGACAGTGCTATGCTTCAGATTTCTGCGGCCAGAGCTAATTGAAGTCATCTTGACTTTTTTCTCTCACTCTCTCCTCCCTATCCCCAATCCTGCTGCCTATATTCATTAAAATATTGTTTTCTTTCTACTTTAAATATATATACAGATTCTGTTGTTGCTCATCTAGGTTGCTTCAACATCCTGGTTATTGTAGATAGTGCTTCAGTGAACATTGGGGTACATGTATCTTTTTTAATTATGGTTTTCTCAGGTTTATTCTCAATAGTGAGATTGCTGGGTAATATGATAGTCCGAAGGAAAGTTCATGAGGGAAAGGATTTATGTATTCTTAATGACTAATTCATATTTATGTATACTTAATGACTAATTCAACCTTGTTTACCAATTTTATTGTTGTTGTTCAGTCACTAAGTCATGTCTGACTCTTTGCAACTCCATGGACTGCATCTCTGCCCTTCATTATCTCCCAGAGTTTGATCAGACTCATGTCCATTGACTTTGTGACGCTCTCTAACCATTTCATCTTCTACCACTCCCTCCTCCTTTTGCCTTCTATCTTTCCCAACATCAGGGTCTTTGCCAATGAGTCAGCTCTTTGCATCATGTGGCCAAAATACTAGATTTTCAGCTTCGGCATCAGAATTTGCAGTGAATACTCAGGGTTGATTTCCTTTAGGGTTGACTAGTTTGATCTCCTTGCAGTCCAAGGGACTCTCAAGAGACTTCTCCAACACCACAGTTCAAAAGCATCAATTCTTCGATGCTCAGCTTTCTTTATAGTCCAATTCTCACATCCATATATGAATAGTGGAAAAACCATAGCCTTGACTAGATGGACCTTTGTTGGCAAAATCATGTCTCTGCTTTTTAATAAACAGTCTATGTTTGTCATAGCTTTCCTTCCAAGGAGCAAGTGTCTTTTAATGTCATGGCTACAATCACCATCTGTAGTGAATTTTGGAGCCCAAGAAAATAAAATCTGCCACTACTTCTGCTTTCCCCACTTCTATTTGTCATGAAGTGATAGGACTAGATACCATGATATTAGTTTTTAATGTTGAGTTTTAAGCCAGCTATTTCAATCTCCTCTTTCACCTTCATCAAGAGGCTCTTTTGTTCCTCTTCCGTTTCTGCCATTATAGTGGCATCATCTGTGTATCAGATATTATTAAAGTTTCTCTTGGAAATCTTGATTCCAGTTTGTGATTCATCCAGCCCAAGTTTGGCATGATGTACTCTGTATAGAAATTAAATAAGCAGGGTGACAATATACAACACTGTCATGTACCTTTCCCAGTTTTTAATCTGTCAGTTGTTCCATGTCTGGTTCTAAATGTTGCTTCTTGACCTGCATAGAGGTTTCTCAGAACACAGGTAAAGTGGTCTGGTATTCCCATCTCTTTAACAATTTTCCACAATTTGTTGTGATCCACACTGTCAAAGATTTGTCATTTCTTCCTCCAGTGAGCCATGTTGTATCAGAATTCTTCACTATGACCTGTCCATCTTGTGTGGCCCTGCAAGGCATGACTCATAGCTTCATTGAGATACTTGAGCCCCTAAACCATAACAAAGTTGTGACCCATGAAAGGATATAAAGCAATTATCCTTCAATTAAAAATAAATTATATATGTGTGTATATATACATATACCCACATACATAATTCAATTGTTTCTGTCAATTTAATGAGTTATCCTTACCTCTCAGTTGGATTAAAAGGATGTAATATATAAATGATATTCCTGATTCTCCCCTTGGTCTATTGCAGTTTATTTTCCACATAGGTCAGGTTGCTCAGTCACTTCATGTCAAAATGCTGCAGAGAGTGGCCCATTTCACTTCTGTTGAACTTCACATTTCCTCCTATGACCTACATACCCTTCCATGATTGTCAACTCTTCTGCTAAAAGTATATGCACACTTCTGATGTTCTCCTCCACACATTATAAAGTTCATTTTATTTTATTTATATATTTTTTATCTGGCTGTGTTGAGTCTTAGTTGATGCATGTAGGATCCTTCTGGCATCATGCAGAATCTTATGGTGTGGCATGTGTACTCTCCAGTTGTGGCATGCTGACTCAGTAGTTTGGGACACACGGGCTTAGTTGCTCTGCAACATGTGGGATCTTAATTCCTCAACCAAGGATTGAACCTTCATTCCCTCCCCTGCATTGAAATGCAGATCATTAACCACTAAACTACCAGGGAAGTCCCTATAAAGTTCATTTTAAATTTGTATGTATTAGATAACAAGATATTTACATTTAAAAAAAATAAAAATTTTTAAATTTATTACTTTAAAAAATAAAACAAAGTTAATAGGACTGAAAGGAAAAAAAAAAATCTACAGTCATGATTTGGCATTTTAACACACGTTTCTTAGTATCTGGTAAAAGAAGCAGACCAAAAAAACAAAACAAAACAAAACAAAATCTTAGTAACACTATAAAAAGTTTGAGCAAGACATTTAATCAATTTGACCTAATTGACATATATAGAACATTATTCCCAACAGCTGCAAAAGACATTCTTTTCAAGTACATAGCAAATGTTTCAACAAAGAGACCAGATGTTGGGGCATAAAACAAGTCACAACACATTTGAAAATAACAAATATAAAGAATTATGTCCCCTTATCACAGTGGAATTAACATAGGAATAAATACCACAGAGATAACTAGGAAATTCTCAAATAGTTGTAAATTAAACAAGACAGTCAAAAGTCAAAGGGGTCAAAAATAATTGCTATTAAAAAATTTAAAATTATTTTGCTTTGAACCGTAATAAAAATATATTTGCTCTGAATGCATGTATTCAGTTCAGTTCAGTTCAGTTCAGCTGCTCAGTCATGTCCAACTCTTTGTGACCCCATGGACTGCAGCACGCCAGGCCTCCCTGTCCATCACCAACTCCTGAAGTTTACTCAAACTCGTGTCCATTGAGTTGGTGATGCCATGTATTAGAAAGAAAGAAATGCTAAGAATCAATGACCAACACTTATATCTTCAGAAGCTAAAGAATGACAATAAAAAACTAAGAAAAGAGATGAAAGAAAATAATATATGCAGCAGGAGAGATATAAAATAATATTTACTCAAGCTTTGCTGATAATAACAAAAATGAACCAAACAAAATGTTCATTAAAGTAGAATCTATTAATAAGTTCTGTACTATTCATACAGAGGTTTCCCTGCTGGCTCAGTGATAAAGAATCCACCTGCAATGCAGGAGATGCAGGTTTGATCCCTGGGTGGGTAAAGATCCCCTGGAGAAGGAAATGTCAACCTATACCAGTATTCTTGCATGGGAGATCCCATGGATAGAGGAGGCTGGCAGCCTACAATCCAGGAGGTCACAAAAGAGTTGGATAGGACTTAGAGGCTAAACAACAAAAAACAACAATAATCATATAATAGGATACTATGCCACATTGAAACAAATGTGCCACTTAGCATCATGAATTAATCTCAAAGTAAATGTGAAGAAAAATATCTAACTTTAAAAGACAAAGTTCAGGGTTTCCTTGGTAGTGCCATGGTTGGGAATCTGCCTTGCAATACAGGATTCACCAGTTTATCCCTGCTTTGGGGAAGATCCCCCAAGCCATTGTTGTAGCAATGTGTTCTGGGAAACAAATTCACTCAGAAGGACAATGCAGACAGTGGAGGGCAGTTTATTACACTGGCGGGCCCAAGGCAGAGTCTCCTCTTAGCCAAGGACCTCGACCAGTTTTTGTGAAAACCTTATATACTCTGAGTGCACGTGCCCAAACCCACCTCCCCAAATTCCCTGAAACTAGTCTGAGCAAAGGAAAAGAAAGATACCATCAAAGTTAACCCGTGATTTATATGCTGTAAGCCTAGGTAGATAACAGTGGACAATTATCAATAGGTCTATGGTCATACCCCAATAAGCATGATAGAATTTATGATTTTATATGGTTACATAGATAATTAGGGTATTCTTTTAGGCAACGGAGAGTCTAGATATGAGCCCTGGGGCTCTTCCTTCCGGGAGCTCTGGTTTTCCAGTTGGTATGTCTTTTCCAGAGATACTGGGCATATAGTTCAAAGTCCACAGTTCAGCCCAAGATGGAGTCCTGCTTTCAAGATGGAGCCTGTTCTGTCTGTTTCCTCCTTCACCATGAGTCAGCTGAGCCCCATGTGACACAACTAGTGAAGCCCACACACCCTAGAGCCCAAGTCACTCCAATGAGAGAGAAGCTTTTCATTGCAATTGGAGAGTAGCCTTTTGTTGCTGAAACTTGAGAAAGTCCACATCCAGAAAGGAAGACTCAGCACAGCCAAAAATAAATATTTTTAGAGACAAAGTTCAACATCTTTTAATGTTTAGAGACATATCTGTGGATAGTAAAACCTATAAAGAAATGCAAGAAGAGTATTAGCCCTTGATTCAGCCTAGTGGAAGCAAAGAACAGGACAACAGTGACAAGGACTGTCTGGGTTATTTATTTATTTATTTTCAGCAGATATTCTTTCTTTTTCTTCCAGGTGAGATTAACTGTAATTCTAATGCTCAAAGGTAATCCCTTGATACTCTTTTATACTTCTGTCCAGTTGAATGTTTAGGCTCTCACATCCCTTGTCTACCAGCCAAATAAAGGATAATTCACTGGAAGATGCCAAGACTTCAGAGGATGACAGATTGTAGAGCATTTCCTTGGTTTCTGGAAGACCCTGTGGCATGGGTATGGGAGTTGTTGAGTACAGCAGATTGTTTAATTATTTAGGAAGGTACTGAGGGAGGGTGATATCAAGAGGGTTATGAATGGGACTTTTGTGTCAAGAAAATCTACTTTGGCCTGGAGGGTGGGTAGGTGGTTTAACATTTACTAGTTATTCTCTAAAATTGATTAATTTGTGTACATACTTAACTATATGCATTCTATAATTTTCAATGAAAATTAAAACAATTATATAGGATGTATCTATTCCTATATTATGAATATCACATCAAATTTTCTTAATTGTATGCAATGCATAGTTTCTTTAACTGCTTAGTAATTTAAAATACAATTAAGTGAAAATGTACAATAGTATTTATATAACATTTTATATGAGATATTTTCACTGAGTTAAATTCCAAAGCCCCACATGAATCAATAAACTTCTATCTTCCTAATGCTAGCAGCTCTATCTGCAATTTACCTGCTTTGTAAGCAGCTCTTCGCAGGTAAGAGCTCTTTGCAAGAAGCAGCTCTCTGCAGCAGGTCCCTTTTGTCTTGTCACTTTAACAAAGCTATATTGTAACTAACTTTTAAACCAGAGACCCCCATACTCATCTCCAGCACAAGCACACATTTCAAATATTTTGATCACACAAAGCCTTGCTGATCTGCCCCCCCCACCTTAAATCAAAGACATAAAAATGAAGACTAAGTAATTAACTGATGACTAGATCTTTCCCCCTATTTCCCCTTCAATAATCTCGAAAACAAACTGCATGAATGAGACAGCATCTAATGAAAAATCACAAGGAGTTAATAAACCTGAGCAGCGGGAGATGATGACCAACTGGACACCCCATCTCAATGAGTACCTGAGATATTTCCCCCTTTGCCCTTTAAAAACTGACATGGCCAAGTAGAATCTTCAGGAAAGGTTCTGAGACATGAGTCTACCTTATCCTTGTGGTGCCAGCCTCCTGAATAAAGCAAACTTTCCATTCCTACCAATGCTCACCCTCAAGTATTTGCTTTTGAGCAGTGAGCAGCCAGCTGTTAGGGGAAGCACACTGACTGAAACTGCCCACCCTGGCTAGGCACCATAGTTACCATTTGCATGAGTTGTTTTATGACAGGAGGTCCTGGTAAGAAACACAGAACTAATAAGCCACCCCCAACTAGAAGAGTTCAGGAAATGTCAAAAGGAGACCACATGACTGACCATCTTCCAGAATCCTTCTCACTGGCATCCATCTTGACTGAACAAGGCGTAGCCCACCAGGAAGGACTCTGAGTCAGAATGATTGGCTAAAGACAATCTCATCACCATAAACTAATCCCATCACCATAAACCCTGAGACTATGAGCCACTGGCAGAGCTGTTCTCCTGGGTCCCTTCACCCTACTGCACTCCACCGGGTTCCCTTTCCCAATAAAATCTCTTACTTTGTCAGCACATGCATCTCCTTGGACAATTCATTTCTGAGTGTTAGACAAGAGCCTGTTAGGTAGTTAAACTAGGAAACAGGAGTCCAGAATGGTGGTGGCTAAAAGATAAAGGAAGGGAAAAGCCCGGAAAATAGAACAAAAGAAGGACAGAGGACTGGAGTGATGAACTCAGGTACAACAAACAACACTCCTGGCTAGCCCAATTTACATAGGGCAGGCCCGGGGGAGAGGAAAATATATAAAAAGAGGAGCCAAAGGGCCGGGGGTTTCTTTTCTCTCCCACACACTGGGGGTCTCTTCTCTTCTAGTCTTTGGGTCAACATGCCTTCATGACTTGAGGATGGATTTTCATGCTATTTTCTAAATAAAATAGAGCTATAACACAGAGCTGCAACACTGATTTGTCTAAGAGCTATAACACGGTCTGTCCAAAACCTGAGAGTTGTGATGCGCCGAGGGCTTTAATGTCTGTCACTCCAAATCTTTGTTGTGACGAGACAGAACCGAGGAGCATACACTCGCCTGACAAGCCCAAGGAAGGGGTCCCCCTTCCTGTAATGCAACTACTAAGACTTTGAAGTGTTAGGTAAAAACATGGAAGTAGTATAGTGAGATCACTGCTGGTAGAATGTGGCTTAAAAAAAAACAAACCAATAAAATATCTTTAGAAAAGCACATTAAAACACTTTTTATAAAGCAAGTTCATTTATTTTTAATAAACTGCTCCTGTAGTCTCTTTGATAATTAATGTAAAAATATTAAAAATTCTTGAAATATTTAGGGAAGACCGCAGTTCTTAAGAATTAAAACTGTGATTTCTACTCTTTTGCCTTAGAGAGTTGCCTATCTGTCTTTTCGTTGTTTTCGATATTTTTCTTCTATTTTCTTTTTATTGGAAAATTGAATGGACCATCATATCTTATGCCTTTCATAGGATATGAAAACAACATTTGTATATTTTCTGGGTTTGTTTTTTGCTATCCAGGGGAAACATAATATATTTGTCACCAGAAACATTACAAGTACGGATATCAGTGATGAAATCATATCCGATTAATAGTTCTGCACTGTTTTATTTCCAGATAGATTTTATCTTCAATCTCAGATTTCTAATGTATTTTATACTTTCCAAATGAAAACATTGAATCAAGACTTTCTCCTTGTTTGCTGAAAGACTCCTAGAGCTGTGATGCAAGATCCAGAATCTATAGTGCTGCATTATGTAGAAAAGAAAGTGAATACAGAGAATTGGAGGTGCCCAGAATGAAAGTGAATGGTGAGGAAACCGGACATTAGCAACTGCAGGAAGCTTCAACTTCTATCGAAATTCTGCCAGCATTCTTTGTTCAAATTCATCCAGAAGTTTACAGACATGGGTATCAGGAAAAATCTGCTGGGGGTCAGCTTCCTTGCACAGAGAAAACAGCAGAGAAAGGGTGAGGAAATAATTTAAGAGAGGCAGAAACTTTAAAATGTGAAAAGCCTTTAAGGCTGTCTACATATGCAACTTTTTCCCCCATCTTCTTCTTCTTTCCTTCCTGCCTTCTTTTTTTTTCTTTCCTCCCTTTTTCTCTCATTGTTCTTTATTCTGCATAGTAAAATAATCTTAGTATGATTATTCTTCTTTACTTTGTTTCAATGTATTAAATTTCTGGAACTTTTATTGTCTTTTACTCTGTTATGAAGCATTATCTTCGTGCATTACAATTGATACTATGTCCTTTAAAAATGATTCTACTCCATTTTAGTTGAGTGCTCATTTCTCACAGGAGATTCAAAAAAATTTAAAATATATATATATAAGAAGAACTCACAGAAATTATAGGCATTGTCTGATTTTTAAATCATGGCTATATAAGCATTAAATATTGCTGTAAGGCTGCTTTCCTCATCCCAACTTTGTTTCCTCCATGTGCCTAAAAGGCCTCCTTGATGAGATTATGCACTTCAGAGACAGTCACATATGACTGACACAATATAAAACTGACCTCAGAACCTATTTAATCTGGATCTTATGTTCCAATGATAACTTCCCATTTATTAATACACTTCTGTCCTTTCGTTCTAAGGTTCATCCTTTAAGAAGGGTTTGAAATCAGGATTAGTTGAAAAATAATACATGAGGAAAATTGGCTTTGGCTTCCTTTGTCTAAGAGTTGACTTTCAGGACTGTGGGGCTTTTGGCATACAGAGTCCTCGGCCAATCTTGAAAGTGTGTAAGAGCACGTGTGTGTGCTAAGTCACTTCAGTCATGTCTGACCCACAAGGCTTCTTTGTCTATGGGATTCTCCAGGCAAGAATACTAGAGTGGCTTGCCATTTCCTTCCACAGAGGATCTTCCTGACCCAGGGACTCAACCTGCATCTCTTACGTCTTCTGCATTGGCAGGCAGGTTCTTGACTGCTAGCGCCAAATGGGAAGCCCCTTAGAAGAGCAGTTCAGTTCAGTAGCTGTCTTGTCTGACTCTTTGAGACCCCATGGACTGCAGCACACCGGGCCTCCCTGTCCATCACCAACTCCCAGAGTTTACTCAAACTCCTGTCCATTGAGTTGGTGATGTCATCCAACCATCTTATCTTCTGTCGTCCCCTTCTCCTCCCACCTTCAATCTTTCCCAGCATCAGAGATTCCCACAAAAATGGCAAACTCCATTTACTAAATCTTCCTCTCTTACTGAATATATAGGATCTCTGGAAACAAGGGAAACCACATATCTGTTTGTGAGCCAGCTGTATTAATTGCTACTTATGTAAACATTCTCACAGTTTCATAACTTTGCCAATATATTTTTATCTTCTTCGAGTATGCCTTTGACATCTTTCTGTCCCTCACACAACAAATCTTCTGTAATAAACAATAAAAAATTTTAAGGGAGCAGGATTCTCCTTCAAAGCATATGTTGCTTTTTATACAGCTCCATTCTCTTCTTTTGCTATGGATACTAATTCAACAAAATATAATTTCTCAGTATAACTCATTTGTTTCACTGATTGTTGTGTCTTGCTCTAATGTAATCCAATATGTTTCTCTAAGCTCCATTGTTTTCAATTATTGAATAATTTAATCTATCCAATTTCTAGACCTGCAGTATTTGTATCCTTTACTTTTGACAGCTTAAATATTTTAAATGTTTTCTCTTTGCAGCTTTTATAAACTACATGTACATAGAAAGGGTAATAAGTCTTCATTTATTTCCTTAGTTAATTCTAATTGATTTATGCATTTCTTCATAGATAATGAGGTCTTCTTTACTGATCTTTTCTGTTATACAACTAGGCAGGTTAGCTGACATAGTGTCTCTTTACAAAGTAATTGAACAGAGTTGAATTCCTATTTGAACATATTTTTGATGAAAAGATGATTCCTTCACCCTACCATCTTGGGATAGTCTGTGCTTTGTCATTCATTGGCTTTCTGTTTTTGTTACTAGTATGATACACTCCTGGACCTTGTCTCATACACCGTTTCTTATTCTTCCTGCTTTGGTGGAAAGGCAAATCTGAAAAAAAAGTCGAATCCAAAAAGAAAGTCTCCTAATCATGAACATGAAATCATGTCAGAAGCTTCCTAACCCAATAGTCTTCATCACTCTTTTAAAGAAAGAGCATGTACTATTCCTCATTGGTTATGCTGGTTACTTATTCCTTCTCCCAAATGAAAAATCCTATGTAGGTTTATTCAGACACATATAAAAGTCTAATAGAATTACATGTCAATCATTGTATTCAAAAGTATTCCACCACTTTTTAATTGTTCAGTAATAGTTAAATATTTTGAGTCTCCTAAGGTGAGGTTTCCCATAGTCAACATTCTCTTACAAATAGTGCCCATTAAGAACAGCTTCTCCATAATGTGTTTTGCAAATACTACTACATGTGTTCTGCAAATACTACTTTTTGTATCTTTATTTATATTCTAGAGAAAAACATTTATGAACACACACACACATACACACACACACTTATCCATTATGTTTAAAAAAAAAAACTCTCTTCTCTCATCCTACTGTTTTTCTGTTATGAATTTTGTTTTTAATTCTTTCTTTAATTGTTTCTGTTTTTAAAATGGTCTATGCTCGTTAATATATTATACTACCTAATGGCCTATTTTCTCTATAAAGCCTTTTGCTCTAGAGCCTTCTTTATAACAATTATTAACATGTGTCGAGCAGCTGAAAAGGTTTTTAAAAGCTTTTTTCATATAATCATTTTCATTGCAGATTTTATTTTCATATTTACACTAAATCTTTCTCACTAGGCAGTTTCCACTGCCATATTTCCAGATATCGGGCAATCAGATTCCCTCTTCAGAATTTTCCTAGTTTTTAAAGTACCCTCTAGAGATATTCTTTATATAACCAAATATGTGCAACATTTGTTTTTCTAAAATAGATAGTAACATGCTAGATTAGTGTAGCAGATAGAATATTGATCCCCGGAAGATATCCATACACTAACCGATGGAACCTATTTTTATATATATCAAGTGGCAAAAGAGACAACTTATGTACTTAGGTTCAGTTCAGTTCAGTTGCTCAGTCGTGTCCGACTCTTTGCTACCCTACGAATCACAGCATGCCAGGCCTCCCTGTCCATCACCAACTCCCTGAGTCTACCCAAACTCATGTCCATCGAGTCAGTGATGCCATCCAGCCATCTCATCCTCTGTCATCCCCTTCTTCTCCTGCCCTCAATCCTTCCCAGCATTAGGGTCTTTTCCAATGAGTCAACTCTTCGCATGAGGTAGCCAAAGTATTGGAGTTTCAGCTTCAACATCAGTCCTTCCAGTGAACACCGAGGACTGATCTCCTTTAGGATGGACAGGTTGGATCTTCTTGCAGTCCAAGGGACTCTCAAGAGTCTTCTCCAACACCACAGTTCAAAAGCATCAATTCTTCAGCACTCAGCTTTCTTCACCGTCCAACTCTCACATCCATATATGAAACTTGAAAAACCATCGCCTTGATAAGATAGACCTTGTTGGCAATGTATGTCTCTGCTTTTTAATATGCTATCTAGGTTGGTCATAACTTTCCTTCCAAGGAGTAAGCGTCTTTTAATTTCATGACTGCAATCATCGTCTGTAGTGATTTTGGAGCCCCCCCAAATAAAGTCAGATACTGTTTCCACTGTTTCCCCATCTATTTCCCATGAAGTGATGAGACCAGATGCCATGATCTTAGTTTTCTGAATGTTGAGTTTTAAGCCAACTTTTTCACTCTCCTCTTTCACTTTCATCAAGAGGCTCTTTGGTTCCTCTTCGACTTTCTGCCATAAGGGTGGTGTCATCTGCATATCTGAGGTTATTGATATTTCTCCTGGCAATCTTGATTTCAGCTTGTGTTTCTTCCAGCCCAGTGTTTCTCATGATGTACTCTGCATATAAGTTAAATAAGCAGGGTGACAATATACAGCCTTGATGTACTCCTTTTCCTATTTGGAACCAGTCGTTGTTCCATGTCCAGTTCTAACTGTTGCTTCCTGATCTGCATACAGATTTCTCAAGAGACAGATCAGATGATCTGGTACAGACTTTCAAATAGGAGTGTTTCCCTGGATTACCTGGGTAGGCTCAAGACAGTCACATGGTCACTTCAGAGTGGAAGAGGAAGGCAGAAGTGTTTAGAGAGTTTCCTGCAGAGAAGACTGTATTAAATCTGAGGTACCAGACTAACAACTCCACCTGTGGGTACAGGCTTTAGAGATAGATAAAGGTAATCATGAACCCAGAGGTAAGTGATCTTTCCAAACTGGGAATGGCCCTTAGCTAACAGCCACAAAAGAAACAGAGACCTCAGTAATCCAGCCTCAATCAAGAATCTGAGTTCTGGCAACAGTCTGAATGAGTCAGGAAAAATATTCTGTCCTCGAGTCTCTAGAAACACAAATATGCAACTCCTTGATTTTGGCCTTATGAGAATCTGAGATTCTGAGCAAAGACTCAGCCAAGCTACCAGATCTCTGATCTGAAGAACCTGTTGATCTAAAGAATCAATTTGTGTTATTTTAAGCCATTGAGTTGGTGGTGATTTGGTATGGTAGCAATAGAAAACTAACACAATTGTGCTTCTATGTCACAGTGTATCTGGATAACTTTTTCACATCAGTCCCTGTTTTTGTCTATTGTTCAGTCGCTCAGTTGTGTCTGATTCTTTGTGAACCAATGGATTACAGCACACCAGGCTTCCCTGTCCTCCTCCATTTCCCCGAGCTTGCTAAAACTCATCTCCAATGAGTCGGTGTTGCCATCCAACCATCTTGTCCTCTGTCATCCCCTTCTCCTCCTGTCTGCTATCTTTCCCAACATCAGGGCCTTTTCCAATGAGTCACTTCTTTGCATCAGGTGGCCAAAGTATTGGAGCTTTAACTTCATCATCAGTCTTTCCAATAAACATTAAGGGTTGACGTCCTTGAAGATTGACTGGTTTGATCTCATTGCAGTCCAAATGACTCTCAAGAGTCTTCTCCAACACTGCAGTTCAAAAGCATCAACTCTTTGGCACTCAGCCTTCTTTATGGTCCAACTCTCATATCCATACATGACTATTGGAAAAAATCATGGTTGACTATATGGAACTTTGTCAGCAAAGTAATGTCTCTGCTTTTTAATATGCTGTCTAGGTTTGTCATAGCTTTTCTTTAAGGAGTAAATGTCTTTTAATTTTCTGGCTGCATTCACAATCTGCAGTGATTTTGGAGCCCAAGAAAATAAAGTCTGTCACTGTTTTCATTGTTTCCCCATCTGTCTGCCATGAAATGATGGGACTGGATGCCATGATCTTAGCTTTTGTATGTTAAGTTTTAAGCCAGCTTTTTCTCCCTCCTCTTTCACCTTTATCAGGAGGCTCTTTAGTTCCTTTTTCCCTGGTAGCTCAGCTGGTAAGAATCCACCTGTAATGCAGGAGACCCTGATTAGATTCCTGGGTCAGGAAGATCCTCTGGAGAAGGGATAGGCTACCCACTCCAGTATTCTTGGGCTTCCTTGGTGGTCCAAGTGGTAAAGAATCCTCCTCCATTATGGAAGACATGGGTTTGACCCCTGGGTTGAGAAGATCCCCTGGAGAAGGGAAAGACTACCCACTCCAGTATTCTGGCCTGGAGAATTCCATGGGCTCTACAGTCCATGAGGTCACAAAGAGTTGGACACTACTGAGCAACTTTCACTTCCAGCTTTCTTGTATAAGGGTGGTGTCATCTGCATATCTGAGGTTATTGATATTTCTTCTGGGAATCTTGATTCCAGCTTGTGATTCACCCATCCCAGCATTTCACATGATGCATTCTGTGGAATTATCCAAATTTTACACAATTTAGGCAAACCGAAAGTACATCACCACACTGTAAATTAGTTAAGCCTGTAAATTGGCACCCAGCGTTTTTTAAATATTTTGCAATGACAAATACAACTAGCAAAATATTATACATATCATTTTGCAAATATTTAAAGACAAAGAGAATGGAATGACAATCCACTCCAGTATTCTTGCCTGGAGATTTCCATGGACAGAGAAGCCTGGGGGGCTACAGTCCGTGGGGTAGCAAAGAGTTGGACATGACTGAGTGACTAACACACACACACACACACACACACACACACACACACACACACACACAAAGATAAAGTGGTGGTTCTAGATGTTTAAATAGTTTTGATAGATATTTCCAATTAACTTCCTAGTCATGTATGGATGTGAGAGTTGGACTATAAAGCAAGATGAGCTCTGAAGAATTAATGCTTTTGAACTCTGATTCTGGAGAAGACTCTTGAGAGTCCCTTGGACTGCAAGGAGATCCAATCAGTCCATCCTAAAAGAGATCAGTACTGGGTGTTTATTGGAAGGACTGATGTTGAAGATGAAACTCCAATACTTTGGCCACCTGATGCGAAGAGCTGATTCATTTGAAAAGACCGTGATGCTGGGAAAGATTGAGGGTAGGAGGAGAAGGGGATGACAGAGGATGAGATGGTTGGATGGCATCACCAACTCAATGGACATGAGTTTGGGTGAACTCTGGGAGTTGGTGATGGACAGGGAGGCCTGGCGTGCTGTGGTTCATGGGGTTGCAAAGAGTAGGACATGACTGAGCGACTGAACTGAACTGAGGTTTTATCTGTTTACATTCCCTTTAAGTAACAAACAGTTGTCTTTCTTTCTTTAAAAGAGAAAAGATTTTTCTCTCAGAAAAACTTGTGACTGAAAGTAAGTTACAGATCTTCATGATAATTGCACATCTGATTAACTGAAAATAGTTTAAAATTTTACGTATTTAATTATCATTGTAGAAAAAGATCTTTTATAGTATGCTTTGTTCTATAAGCAATTTTAAATTCCTTAGCCTATTTCTTATACATTAACAGATTATACAATCTTAAATATAAATAAATGTAAATTAGCTTCAGTTCATACATATAAACTAACTTCTGATTTTATTGCTTTGTATTTGACTTTTTTATATTATGTTCTTCATGTATAAAATTCCTATCATTAACTTTTTATCTATTATTTTTCAATATTATATTACATTTAAAACATTTCTCTTCTAAAATAATTAAAATCTAAAGGTATTTTTCACACTACAGTGTAGTGATTATTAAGTAATAAAATATGTGAGATTAGAAAGTGTCAAAGGAGATTTCTTTTTAAATTAGATACTCAGGGATAAACACACACACACACACACACACACTCACATGCACACACAAATACACATTCAAGATGTTGTTGCTGTTGTTGCTCATTTGTTCAGTCATGTCTGACTCTTTGTGACTCCATAGACTGCAGAATCCAGGCTTTCCTGACCTTAACTATCTGCTAGAGTTTATTCAAATTCATGTTCATTGAGTTGATTATGCCATCCAACCATCTCATCCTCTGTAACTCTCTTTTTTCCTGCCCTCAATCTTTCTTGGCATCAGGGTCCTTTCCAAGGAGTTGGATCTTCACATCAGGGGACCAAATTATTGGTGTTTCAGCCTCAGCATCAGTTCTTCCAAGGAATGTTCAGGGTTGATTTCCTTTAGGAGTGACTGGGTTGATCTTCTTGGCATCCAAGGGACTCTCAAAAGTCTTCTCCGACACCACAGCTCAAAAGGGTTAATTCTTCGGCACTCAGCCTTCTTTATAGCCCAACTCTCATATCTTTACATGACTACTGGAAAAACCATAGCTTTGGAAGTATGGACCTTTGTCAGCAAAGTGATATCTGTGCTTTTTAATAGACTTTCTAGGTTTGTCATATCTTTCCTTCCAAGGAGCAAGTGTCTTTTAATTTCATGGTTGCAGTTACCATCCACAGTCATTTTGGAGCTCAAGAAAATAAAATCTGTCAGTTTCCATTTTTTTTTCCCATCTATTTGCCATGAAGTAATGGGAATGGATGCCATGATCTTAGTTTTTTTTGAATGTTGAGTTTTAAGTCAGCTTTTTCACTCTCCTCTTTTACATTCATCAAGATGTTCTTTAGTTTCTCTTCACTTTCAGATATGCAATGGTGTCATCTGCATATCTGAGGTTGATATTTCTCCCAGCAATCTTGATTCCAGTTTGTGATTATCCAGCCTGACATTTCACATGACATACTCAGCAGATAAGTTAAATAAGCAGGGTGAAAATATACATCCTTGACTTACTCCTTTCCCAATTTTGAAATTTGTACTCCTTTCTCAATTTCAAAATTTTTCAATTTGTACATTCAATATGTACAAAAGATAAATCATGCTTAAATCTTACCTTTACTGTGAAAGAAACTCACTAGGTAATCTTGATAGTACCTGTTTGTCCTCACTTTTAAAATATAACTGCTTGACTAAACTTAGTGTTCAAAAGTTTTCTTTGGTAACAGTCAGAGCTAGAGCTGCGCTTTTCATGAACTTTTATACTCTGTCTCCAAAAAAAAAAGCACTGGGTTGTTAGTTAACTCTGTTCTCTACACTCCAAAGTTTTAGTTTATACACTGTCCAACTCATATCGCAGACCTCTCAATAAATTTTTAGAGTGCTAAAATATTTTGATCACTTTAAAAATACATCCTGAGACAATAACATATGTAATTCAACTGATGCATATACATATTTTTATTGCTATTATTTACCTGCTAAAACTATGCCCAGCTCTTTGTGACTGCAACACACCAGGCTTCCCTCTCCTTCACTGTCTCCCAGAGTTTGCTCAAACTCATGTCCAGTGATGCTTTCTAAACATTTCCTCCTCTGCCACCCCCTTCTCCTCTTGCCCTCACTCTTTTCCAGCATCAGGGCCTTTTCCAATGAGTCAGTTCTTCATATAAGTTGGACAAAGTACTGAAGCTTCAGCTTTAGAATCAGTCCTTTCAGTGAACATTCAGGATTGATACCCTTTAGAATTGATTGATTTGATTGTCTTGCTGTCCAAGGGACTCTCAAGAATCTTCTCCAGCACCACAAATTAAAAACATCAGTTCTTCAGTACTCAGCTTTCTTTATGATCCAACTGCTACATCCATACATCATGACTACTGGAAAATCCACAGCTTTGATTCTATGGAGTGTATTTCTTTTTCTATTTTTCACCTTCCTTTTTCTATTTTCCACCTTCTTTTTCTTTGACTACAGGCATCCAACTAGATATTTGTTATTCTTTGTCTTTCAACTTCACATTTTCAGAAAACTGCTAGCTTTTATAATTATTGAATAGAAGGAGACTTTTGAACAGAGATAATGTTTTATTCAACATACTATGTTTCCTGCTATAAAGTGTCTGTAATTTATTTTCTATATCTCACTCTTTCTTTGTGGATTTAACTCATATTGTCTCTGTTTATTCCCCCCATCCCTTTCTTCCTGCTTTTACTGGAATGGATTCTTCAAAACCTTTACTAGCTCACAGCCAAAAAGCTGACCTCATTGTTCCCTTTGAGACATTCAACTCACCCACAGGTGAAGATTGATTCTATCAACAATAATTGTGCATACAGCTCTATAAAAACATAGTCACACTAATATTTTCTCTTCAGAGAAGTGTTAAATGTTATATGGGGGAAGTACTTAATCTTCATATTTTTAAAAATGTAATTAGTTTTAAAGTTTGTTCAGCACTGAATACTAATATTTCCTTTTCCAAACCAAGTACTCTTTCTAATGCATGTTGCTGTTATACTATGAGAAATTGTCCATTCCTATTTTACTAACAGGTATTTGAAGAGCATAAGAGATTATAAAATTTGCCGGAGTTAAACTTCAAACAAACTCTTATATATAACTAAGTGTCCATTTATTGTATAATGTGTTTATAAAGTGTTCTTTGTATTTTGTTACAACATATTGCTTTTCAATTGGATTTTCCCCCTTGCATTGGATCTAATGGCCACATCTCAATCATGTAGCTTGTTTATTTCACAATATGTTGATATAGTTTATTACATAATACATGACATATGCCAAGAAAGTTCTGATGTGAAATTTTGTATCTTCAAATATCATAATACTTTGTAGGTAAGTATATTTTAATATCAACAAAAAGAAACAAATGAAATAAACATATTTATTTACCAAATACATGACTTCATTATAAATTAAATATCTGAATGTGATTCTGAGATGAGAAAAATTCTAATAGCAATACTACCTCCAAGAAATGTTTTGATAAATAAATGTTTTAGATAATGTAATTTCTGGCAACCAGTTTACTTTCCTGCTGCAGTTCAATAAAAATAGTTGATACATTTTTGCAGTCATTTGAAAGAAAAATATTACTATGCCAGAACTTGTCCTGCATGTACTAAGTTTACTCAAGAAAAATTATATATAAAGATAGTTATAACCGTCCTGATTTTTGCTTGCAGGAAATTCTGATTTCTAAGTGGTAGTTAAAGAAAAATTGCTTAAAGGTTATCCCATAAGTGGATGTAGATTTCTCAAAGGAGCAAATAGACATGTATGGAAGCTGCCTGGGAGTTTGTTCCTTCAAAGACCATCACAGTATTCAAAATGGAAGTATGTTGTCATAATTTTCACATTTCATAATGACGGCACCTTCTTTCAAAATATTTACAAACATACACAATTTTAAAAAAGTATTTTCATCAATAATCTGTGTCATTGATAGTTAAATAAACTTTGTCAGTTATATTGATTTTCGTTTTGCCTAGTTTCAAAATTAAAATTCAATTGTAAAAACTCTGTAAATTGAAGACTATCTTCTTACTGAGTTTGGCTCATATATTTCTGATAGATTATGTAAATTCCCATGGCTTGGTTTCTGTGCAAATTTGCATGTAATGCAGCCAAGCCTAATGACAAAAATAAAATCATTAATGATTATCATTAATTATTTTAAAGCTTTATTGCTTTTCTTATGAGTATTCAGAGCAATCTGATTCTTGAGATTTAGTAATACATTTCAGTCTTGATATTTAGAGTTCTCTCAATTCCTCCTTCTCCAAGTCTTTCATCTGCCCTGTCTTTAGGCTTTTGCTGTTGTTATATTTTCCTCCCTTTGCTACCTATTCTCACTATCTTCTGAGTCTTTACTGTGCCGATCAACTTATATTTTCTTTGAAAGTCTTTGTCAATCTTTTGCTTTTATCTCACCACCTCCATATCCTTTCTGTTAGTCATCATATAAATGTAAACTTTGGAAACTTTCTCACTCAGCTCCCTGGCAGAAAGAATGGGCAGAAAGGGAACACTAGATAGATAGGTAGAGACAGATAGATATATCTTTATAGTTACCATTTCTTAAAATACACTCCAACACTAAAACAGGGAAAGTACAAAAGTCCCTGTACGATAGCACAGACTCTGGAGATTTTAGTTACATATGTTCTGATAGCAAAAACACGAGCTCTAACATTTACGTTTGTTTCCTCATGGCACCATCATCCTTCTACGAACAAAATTTGTATCTTGAGAGCATATTAAGCATGACTATTTACTAGAATCTTAACAAAATTGCTCCTTTGATTATTTCGTATAAGCCAATCAACCCATTTACAGAAAGCTTTAACACAATGTTTCTGGGACCTACCATAAGTCCTATCATTAAAAATATGCAAAATAGTGAAGAAGAAACATTTTCCTGATTGTTTGCCCAAATATCTCACTCATGAGGAAAGAAAATCAACAACAGCTTGCTTTCATGTGAGATGATGATTCACAAAATGGTGAAATAATACATACATAACTTATGGACTCAATTAGACAATAAAATATAGATTATTACCATTATGACTTTGTTGAAACAGTATTTTATTGCATTACAAAACCCCAGGAAAGTTTGTAATACTTGACTGGTGTTATCTTTCCAATAAGCATCTGTTAGTGAAACACTATCACTCTTGTGAAAATAAATGACCTGCTGCTATTTTCTCTTCCATCTAACAACTTACAAAATCATAAATTTTCATTTTCAAAGGAAAAAAAAAGAAAGTTTTAACATCCCAGTTATTTTTTTCACAAATGGATCTGGAAATTTACCTTCAATTTTCTAGACCATAAATATAAAAAAAGGTTCCAAGATGAGCTGATGACAGACTTGAGCAGAGGCCACCAAGTGCTTCTGGGAAGAGTCTTATGAAGAAGCCTGAAAATTTAACTTCTTCCAGGCCTAGTCCTTGGAGAAGGCAATGGCAACCCACTCCAGTATTCTTGCCTGGAGAATCCCAGGGACAGAGGAGCCTGGTGGGCTGCTGTCTATGGGATTGCACAGAGTCAGACATGACTGAAGCGACTTAGCAGCAGCAGGCCTGGACCTTATCTGCACTTCAGGAGTTCACCTGAGTACAAGCGTTATGCTTTGAACATTTGAACAATTACATGAGAGTAAGAACAAGAACCAAAAAAAAAAAAAGAAAAGCATGCACCTACACACATATACACGCATCAGTTAAGTAAGATACTTGATTCTTAACTAGGAGTAAGCATAGACTTGACAAATACTTATTTCTTTCCTCAAAGTGTATTTATTACTTTTCTAAATTGTGACATATAGTTACATATACATATATGCAATTCTTCATATCATATTCTATGGCATGTTGTTTTCTAATATTAAGGTACTAAACTAAATTGCTTCAATTCCAAAAGGCAAAATTCTAATATTAATGATAATAAGTTAAGTTGCATCAATTTCATGAGGCAAAACATGTGCTCCCTTGATGACCAATAATAGCCAGAAAGAAATTTGTGATTTTACAGTTAGATACTATTAGGAGGAGAGAGGGAGGAAATGTTCCCATAACCTAATAATTTAGCATCCTTTTATAATTCTTGCCTGATTCAATCATGACAATAGATATTAGTTTCGGTCTTCAATCACAGAGCCTCTGTGAAGCACTGAGTAAGTAGAACTGGTGGAGTGAAGATCAGACACAGACTATTTGAAGAAAGGAGTCACCAAACCAACCCACCTGAGAGCTCCCCAAAGGTCAGCTTCCCAAATGGAAAAGGAAGAGAGAGT
This sequence comes from Okapia johnstoni, assembly GCA_024291935.2. Taxonomy (NCBI): domain Eukaryota; kingdom Metazoa; phylum Chordata; class Mammalia; order Artiodactyla; family Giraffidae; genus Okapia; species Okapia johnstoni. The sequence goes on from CM044310.1 coordinate 31,795,950, forward strand.
TGGTGACACTTACTGGGCATTGTTGTCTCTTTGAGTCTGTAGTAGGTTACTTAATGCCAGGCTCCAGAATCTGTCCTTTAGTAGGTTCATAGTTAGGAATAAAATTAGAAATGAGATAGAAGAAAGTGAGCACAAGATGCAACACATACATTTCTGCTACTGTCTTTCATCTGTACCCATGTCAACCTTCAGAAAGTAACAATCACCACTTTGCTTCCACCTTTCAAATATCTCGCAAATTTTTATGTTGGCCAAGCCCCACCAGGCAACAGTTGAGGAAGGAGCCTTTGCTTACTTTGAGCTTCAGTTTCATCCATAAGTGGGAATTTAGAGTCCACATTGCCACAACCTGCCCCTGTTCAACTTGATAAATAAAGCAATTCTAAATCAGACTAACCACTTTAGGATGAGTGAGTTCAACAAACACAAGCCAATTACAGCAATTTGCTTACTATTGAGTCAATCTCCTTTCAGCAGACTTGTCTGTGGAAAAACATAGTGAATAAAACATCCTGCGAGCTGACTGATAGTGGTTATGGCAGAACTATGATGGGCCAGGAAGACAATCCACATCCTGGTGGCTTATCCCAGTGCCAACAAATGGATTTCCCTTCAATGATGCCTGAATGACTGGTCCCTTGGGTGAATGGTACTACAATGCATGTTCAGCTTAGTCTCTGCTGCTGATGTTGCCAAATCCAGGCTTGTTCCGCTCATCTGCAGGACAGGCCAATTAAATGAGAGATGGGTTGTTTTTGGTTGAAATTGCTGTTATAAGAGATATTAACAAGATAAAAACCAATAGACACATTAACATGTATATTTCATGTCAGGAGATATTCAGGAAAAATGAGTAGCACAAAGCTGTGCCTTTAGAATTCAGGATTAAACATCATCTTATAAAGGAAAAGGAAGAGAGGATGCAAGTCTTTGGGGTAAAGAAAATTTTTGGAGAGATGAATAAACCCTTAGAAAAATAGGTTAGAGGTATGATCATTTGTGACAAAGGTTGAATGTGACATGGAATTCTAGTCCCATCTCCTGTGATTATAGCTAATCTTCCCTGGTTATAAAACAGCTGGGAAAGAAATGTATGACAAATGGTTCCTTTTGGAGTATCTGTCTTTAGGCAGATGAGGGGAGTTTAGAGAAAACCCTGTAAGCAGCCCTTTTGTTCCTTTCCTATTTCTGTTCCTCTTAAATCTTTGAGATTACTAGGTAACATTCAACCCAGCTCCTGACTAGTACTCTACTGAAAGTACACAATCCCTTGCCTAACCTGTTGATTCTTTTCCTGAATTAAAAGGAGTAAGAATTAAGTAGTTAAAGAGTGACTGACTCTCTACCCTCAGCTTCCTTTTAGAAAATTTACAAGCAAACAACATGCACAAGAGAGCAGACAAAGGAAGATCAGGAGAAGTCAGTAGGTTTGGACGCAATGGAAAAATAGTGAAGAAGCTAACCTTCTATCTTAATGATTAACTGAGATTGTTGCCCCCTTCGTCTTGAAAAACTTTCATGGCTGAGCAACATCTTCAGAGTTGGTCTCTGGACATAAGACTACCTTCTCCCCAGATTGCTGGCTATTCTGACTGAAGCACCATTCCTTTCAATTGAATTTTGCTCTTCAATAGATTTTGAGTGGCAAGCAGCTCAACTTGAATTTGGTAACAATCTGCATTTGCTGTTTCTCAAATGTCTACAGTTCAAAATAATCATTATACCAAAGAAGCATATTTGGAGTGGCATATGCTGCTACCTTTTATTAAGATCTTTCTCTGATGAAGTTGCTTTCCCATTAATATTTATATAGGTTACAGATCTTCACATTTTCTGCTTACTAGAAGACACTTACCTTTATTTGCTTTTGAACTGTTGTGTTGGAGAAGACGCTTAAGAGTCCCTTGGGCTGCAAGGAGATCAAGCCATTCAATTCTAAAGGAAATCAACCCTGAATATTCATTGGAGGGACTGATGCTGAGGCTGAAGCTCCAATACTTTGGCTACTTGATGTAAAGAGCTGACTCATTGGAAAAGACCCTAATGTTGGGAAAGAGTGAAGACAGGAGGATTAGGGGGCGACAGAGGATGAGATGGTTGGATGGCATCACTGACTCAATGGACATAAGTTTAAGCAATCTCCAGGAAACTGTGAAATACAGGGAAGCCTGGAGTGCGGCAGTCCATAGGGTCGCAAAGAGTCAAGACACAACAGAGGGACTGAACAGCAACAATAGATATCCTTATCTGTAGATTTCCAATTTTTGTGTTCCAAGTCCATAACCATAAACCCTGGAATTACCACTAATTCAGTGCCCGTGAACCACTTTAGATCTCTGCCCCCTGCTATCTTCTCCGAAAAACAAAAATAAAACAATGCCAACAACAACAGAGCATACTGTTTAAAGTTCTGCCCATTAGCGAGTGACATTTCCACCAGTGTTCTTCAGCATCATCCCTAAATATGGCAGCAACTCTGAACTAATAACTTTCAGGTGATGGCAGCCTACTGTAAACCAGGGCCATTTTTTATCTCTCTGGTGCAGATGATCACAGTGAATTCTCCATGAGGTCACAGGTTCATGGTGAGAGAGAGAATGTAGTATATCCCTTCATTAGATTCTATTTAGGATTTACATACTATCCACTGCTACGGTTGCACTGCATACAACCAAGATGATTTTACTTTTATTTCTGCCAAACATCAACATGAATCGGCCATAGGTATACATATGTCCCCTCTCTTTTGAACCTTCCTCCCACCTCCCTCCCCATCCCACCCCTCTAGGTTGTTACAGAGCCCCAGTTTGAGCTCCCTGAGTCATAGAGCAAATTCCCGTTGGCTATCTATTCTTAAAAAGGACAAATAATGTGTTTCCTCTAAAGAAGCAAGTTGTAAGAATTTAGGAACCTATATGACAAGAATCCTTCAGAATGGTGTCCTTGATTCCTTAAAGTTCCCATTGCTGCTTCAGTAGATTCTTCTTGGACTAGATGTAACCAAGTTTTGGCTAAACATGCCTCTGAAATTCCATCACATGTTTCCTACATAAACTTTTCAAGCAGGATGTCTTAGAGCAAAGAGGACTGGAATGTATGACTCTTTAGCATTATTCAGTTCAGTTCAGTCACTCAGTTGTGTCTGACTCTTTACGACCCCATGGACTGCAGCATGCCAGTCTTCCCTGTCCATCACCAACTCCTGGAGTCTGCTCAAACTCATGTCCATCGAGTCAGTGATGTAATCCAACCATCTCATCCTCTGTCATCCTCTTCTCCTCCTGCCTTCAGTCTTTCCCAGTATCAGGGTCTTTTCCAATGAGTCAGTTCTTCTCATTAGGTGGCCAAAGTACTGGAGCTTCAGCTTCATCATCAGTCCTTCCAATGAATATGCAGAACTGATTTCCTTTAGGATAGACTTGTTGGATCTCCTTGCAGTCCAAGGGACTCTCAAGAGTCTTCTCCAACACCACAGTTCAAAAGCAGTTCTCTTTACAGTCCAACTCTCACATCCATACATGACTACTGGAAAAACCATACCTTTAACTAGATAGACCTTTGTCAGCATGCTTGCTAATAAATGTCTCCAAACATGGCAAAATTTTAGAGTATGGTGGTAACCCAATTATACTCTTCTCTTCCTATTACCCCCACCACAAACAACCCAGGACAAAACACCCTACCTATATACATTGATATTTTATCTGGGATTAAATCATTTGTCTATTAATTTCACTGTGATATCCCATATTTTTAGTGCTGTAACCACGTGTTCTGGTAAAAAAAACTCACTCAGAAGGACAATGCAGATAATGGAGTGCAGCTTATTACACTGGTGGGCCCAAAGCAGAGTCTCCTCTTAGCCAAGGACCCCAAACAGTTTTTGTGAAAACCTTATACACACTAAGTGTACGTGCCCAAACCCACCTCCCCAAATTCCCTGAAACTAGTCTGAACAAAGGAAAAGAAAGATACAATCAAAGTTAACCTGTGATTCATATGCCTTAAGCCTAGGTAGATAACAGTGGACAATTATCAATAGGTCTATGGTCATACCCCAATAAGCATAATAGAATGCATGACTCTATTTGGTTACATAGATAATTAGGGGATTCTTTTAGGCGACGGAGAGTCTAGGTATGAGCCCTGGGGCTCTTCCTTCTGGGGGCCTGGTCTTCCAGTTGGTATGTCATTTCCATAGATACTGGGCATATAGCTCAAAGTCCACAGCCCAGCCCAAGATGGAGTCCTGCTTTCAAGATGGAGCCTGTTCTGTCTGTTTCCTCCTCCAGTAGTAACACAAAAAATTAAACATAAAAATGAAAAAACTACTATCTTAATACCTTATCACAGTTTTGAATGTCTTTTCACCTCCGTATGCTTCCAAAAATAGTGAATAGCGAAGGTGACATAGGAAATAGAGCACTAGGATAGTAAAATTCCATTTTATAATTCTGTCTTAGGTCAAAGTTTCTGACAGCATTCAAATCTCAGCAAATATATTTTATTTGGGACCCACCTGCTTGGCATTTTTGAGCAGCTATATTTTTATCTTTTCATTTCAAATATTTAGTTACTTCTTCAAATGATATTTATTTTCCTGTTAGCCATTAGTTTTACAATCACTTGTCATTTGGAAAGAATGTCTTAGGAAATCAGATTACATGGTCAAAGGAAATGCAGATGTTCCTTTAGGCAATCTTATTTTAAATTTAATTCACATACAATATGCTATTATATAAGTAGCTGGAAGATGTATTCACATATTTCAGAGATTTCAGAGGAAGAAAAAAAGATAGTCAGGATTTGAATGGGATATGTGATTTGGTGCCATTATTTATCATTTTTCTCTTCACCTGCAAACACTATGCTCAAATAATATAAGTTTATTGGAAAACTTCAATGGCAGTAGTGGGAGATAAGAGTCAGAAAAGCAGATGAATTTATTGCTTTTATTTCTATTATTTAATATAATCTTGTCTCTTCACTCTATTTCAACCTTTTAAAAATCTTTCTTATATTAAATAACTAGAACAATATTTGAGCACCTGATGCCAACAGCTCAAGGTTATTTGTTTTGCCCTCAAAATATCAGTAGGAAACAGGCAGCTTTATCCGATACACATATGTGGGTATAGTCTATAGTAGAAACATCTATTCTCCAGCAGTAGTGAGTATATCATTGAAAAGATACCACGGTGTTGAAAAGATGAAACAATTTGAGGTTGAAATGCATCTTTTATATAACAAACCTGTAGGGCTTCAAAGACTGCTTTATTTCTCAAGTATGTCTCCATGTAGTCTGATTATACCCTCTTGGTTCTGTGACTGAAAGACTCATGTGTTCCCCAAGATTTCATTGTATTTCCCAAGTTGAGGCTGACTCAACAAATTTTTATTGGCCTATTTATCTATTGGATTCTTTTAATAAATTATGTCTCCATGCTTCACCTATTCCAGATATGGATACCAATTCCTTCTCTTTTTCTCTTTTTCCTCTCTGTCTCAAACTGCTTCTTCTTATACCTCTATTTCTATTTTATCTCTAATCTCCATCTTCATTTTGTAAAGGAAAAGAAGTAACCTGATTCCATATTGAATCTATTTGTTTTAAGCTCTAGCCCTTGTGTTGTATAGTTAATTGTCCCCTGCCCAGCCTTGCTAACTCTGACCATAAGTAAACAGCTCTTGCAGGAAAGAACACTCAGCAGGAAACATTTTTCTTGTCACTTTAACAGGGATATTAATACATTGTAAGTAGCCCTAAACTGTTGCTGGTGAATTTTAAGGTTATTTCTTCATTGCTAAAAATTCACATATGAAGCTCTAGGTAAGAAATGGATTTATTTAGAGAGAAAACATACTCCATGACAGAGCCTAGACCATCTCAGAAGGTGAGAGTCCTTGGAAATATGGTGTGGTTAGTTTTTATGGGCTGAGTAATCTAATAGGCTAATGAGTGGAAGGATTATTCCAATTATTTTGGACAAGAGGCCGGGATTTCTAGAAATTGGGCCATCAACCCATTTTGTGGCCTTTTATGACTGGCCTTCAAACTGTCATGGCACTGATGGGTGTGTCATTTAGATGATAATGTATTACAATGAGCATATAATAAGGTACAAGGTACACTGGAAGTCAAATCTTCTGTCTTCTGGACTTATTTGGTTCCAGTTTATGTTGTGTCCTCAGGCTATGTCATTCTTTTAAAGGTTGTTTCTGCCCCTTTCCCTTATTTCAAAACCAGGCATCATTATGTTCTACTCATCTCTGGCCCTGGCACACCTTTCAAATATTTCAATTATGCATACCTTGCCTAAACTGTTGGTTCTTTCTTTAGATCAAAGTAGTTGAAAAGGAGAATAATTAACAGATGACCAGATCTCTTCCCCAGTTTCTCCTTCAGCAATCTCATGAACAAACTGCGTGAAAAAGATAACATCTAAAAAAAATTACGATAAATTGTTTTGCCAAAATTTTCATTTCATTTCAGGTTCAAAGGATTTGTTAACAAAATAAGACACTCATTATATACGAATAAATAATACAAATATTTATTAAAGAGTTATCTAGCTTACTTTCAAAATACTAACACTTAAAGAAAAGAGAAATAGAAAGAGCAAAAATCAGGTTTTGCTCTGCTGACCAACAGTAGGGTAGGTGAAGTTGTCTTGGGTGTTGGCCAGGTGATATTCTTGTATTATCATTTGGAGATCCATTTACTGCATTCTCAAAGAAGAAAACTTAGCCAGAGGGTTAAAGATGTATAAAAGTAGAAGAACTTTCAAGGTGCCTAGAAGAAAAGCTAGACAGGAGAACCAGGACCAGACATTGGCCCATGACATTAATTTTTCTCCAGGTATGAGAAGATGCAAGAATTTGGGCTCATAAAAAAGAAAAAAAAAATCTTTGCATGAAAACATCTGACTATCTGAAGTCCTGTTTTGTCCATTTTTCCCAGACCACAGATTGAGGGACTAATTTCTGATATCCACCCTGACTTCGTTTCAAGGGGTGTTGAAAGTCAGCCGATGTAGTGGACACAATATAATCCTTGCAGAGGCGGTCTTCAAGGGCAGGTTTCCAGTCAGCAGGGCCCCTGCTTTGGGAGCGTTTCATGGCTCTGGAGAAAAAAGTGAAAGTGAAAGTGAACTCGTTCAGTCCTGTCCGACTCTTTGCGACCCCATGGACTGTAGCCCCACAGGCTCCTTGGTCCATGGGATTTTTCAGGCATGAAAACTGGAGTGGGTTGCTATTTCCTTCTCCAGGGGATCTTCCCAACTCAGGGATCGAACCCAGGTTTCCCTCATTGTAGGCAGACGCTTTTCAGTCTGACCTACCAGGGAAGCTCTCCTGGAGAAGGCAATGGCAGCCAACTCCAGTATTCTTGCCTGGAAAATCCCGTGGACGGTGGAACCTGGTAGGCTACAATCCAAGGGGTCACAAAGAGTCGGACACGACTGAGCGACTTCACTTTCACTTTCACTTTCCAGGTCTAGTAAAGATTTCACTGATAGGCCACTCCGCGTGCTGTTGTTGGACTAGGCCCCGTGCATAGCAAAAGTCTCCGGACCATTCCTTTCTCACTAGCCTCTTGGTCCAGGAAATATTTCCTCTTGTTGCTTCTTCCCATATCTAGAGCTACACTATTACAATCATTGATCTCCTATGGAGCTTTATATATCATCATTTTTTCAGTGGCTCAGTCACACACTTGGTAATGTAAGAGACAACAAATTTCTTAAACAGGCGACATAGAAAATAATAAAGCTAGCACTTATTAGTAAGGTCACAGACAAGAATGTAAGTTAATAACTCTCATTAGATATAGCCCAATACATCTCAGGTTATCTGACTTAATTAAATGATTATAGCCAGGTGTTAATCTCCTGGTTGTACATTATGAATATCTGATTTTTATCCAAAGATTGACTACTGATATAAGCTTTAGAAAAAAAGTTAGAGTGTCCTTTTGACAGCTCAATTAAATTTTTAACAATATAACATAACAGCGAGGAACTATCTCAGAAGTGAGTAACAAAACTAGGATTTAATGTTCAGTGAAACATAAACGTTTTTCATTGTGAGAATGTTAACTCTACAGCCATGGAAGGTTTTATCTCATCAAATAAGAATGAGGTTTGTCAAGGAGCTGGGAAAAGCCAGCTGGGAAAAGCGGCCCTCTTGGATTTCTCATAGCTCTGACTGTTTGATTGACAGCTATTGCTTATCCATTTTAAATTCCCCAGTTTGGGAATAGACTATTGCCATGTTTTAAGGATATAAGTATAGCAATACTCTTACAGTGAGGGATTAACTTTATAAAAGCAGAATGAGCTTTATCTACATGTACCATAATCTTCATATGTCACTATGAAATAATATTATTCACCTAAGTAGCAAGAGATTTTAAAAACAAATATAAATCACTTAAAGGCAAAGAAATTCATAATCTGTTGTCAAAAGCTGCATTCTAAGAAAACTTTGTTTTCTTAACAAAGAGAGAAAACAACACTCTAATCTGGTCAAAGGGATCAAAGCGAAACCATAAAAGGCATTTTTAAAATCAGATTATATTCCAATTGACAAAGCAGCCTGTGACATATAACACTTTAATATGATAACTAGAATTATAATTGACAACATTTTATCAGGACATATGTGATCTTCATGAATTCCACATAATTTTTAGGATACTTATATTAATAACAACAACTGTAAAGTATAAACTAAGAAAATCTGTCACTCCCCCAACAATAGTTACCATGTAATTTAACATGTCAAATGAACACATGTAGTTTAATATGTCTCTTTGGAATGTCTCAGGGGCCCTCTGAAGCACCCCAAAGTCAGAGATCAAAAGAACTTCAGTAGAATTTAATTTTAGGAAGTTTGGCCAAAATTATCAAAAGGATTTATAACAGTCAGATAGGATCATATAGTTCATTGTGAAACAACAGCTATTCGCTTAGCCAAAGTTTAAAAAAAAAAAAAATTCAAAGGTAAACATAGAACAGATCACTTTAGAGGCAAAGAAATTTAAAATCCATTATCAAGAGCAGTTCAACATCTCAAGAAAACTTGTATTATGCACAAAACTCTTTTCTTGGGGTCCACTTTCCATAGACCTCTTTTTTTATTTAATCACTTTGTTCATTTAGAAAAATCTACCTGTAAGTCAGACCTACTTTCTTTTTTCTTAATAAAATGTAATTTCATTTCTCATGCATTTTTTTTACTAAAAATATACATCCTACCTTCCTTAAGCAACTATGAACTGCCCTTTATATTAGCATTTGTAAGTTGGTGAACATAAATGCCAGTGATAATTTCTAAAAGCATATACTCTCTTATAGAGAAGATCTCAGGATGGCACAAAACATATTCATTAATAGTTCAAAATTTCTTTAGTTTCTCTGTAAGAGGAAGTTAGTGTTCAATAATTACTGTTTCAAAATCTTATTTTATTTGAAAGTGACCTAGCTATTCAATAAATTTTCATCACTTAGTTTAGCACAACCCTAGAAATTCAAGTTACCCAAATCTGGAGAAAAAATTTTAGACAGACATTTATAAAGTATAATTATTCTGAATAAAGTTTATCAAAAAGTCTTGTCTCATTTATATTTTTCATTTTCAAAAATTTCTTCACTTGAGTTACTTCCCTTGTTGACAAATTTAGCTTATATTAAACCTAGGCACAATAAAGGTATTACACAATATTGATGACTCAAAACATATCTTCATTAGACCAACAAACAAACATTAATACTCGATATTTCAGTCCAGTTTAGTTGCTCAGTCGTGTCTGACTCTTTGCAATTCCATGGATTGCAGCACGCCAGGCTTTTCTGACCATAACCAACTCCTGGAGCTTGCACAAACTCATGTTCATCGAGTCGATGGTGTCACCCAACCTTCTCATCCTCTGTCATCCCCTTCTCTTCCTGCCTTCAATCATTCCCTGTGTCAGGATATTTCTAAGGACTCAATTCTTCGAATCAGGTGGCCAAAGTACTGGAATGTCAACTTCAGTATCAGTCCTTCCAATGAATATTCAGGGTTGATTTCTGTTAGGATTAACTGGTTTGATTTTCTTGCTGTCCAAGGGATTCTCAAGTCTTCTCTAACACTACAGTTCAAAAGTATCAATCCTTTTGTGCTCAGCTTTCTTTATGGTCCAACTCTCACATTCATGCATGACTACCTCAAAAACAATAGCTTTAACTAGATGCACCTTTGTGGGCAAAGTAACGTCTCTGTTTTTTAATATGCTATCTAGGTTGGTCATAGCTTTTCTTTCAAGGAGAAAGTGTCTCTTTATTTCATGGCTGCAGTCACCATCTGCAGTGATTTTTGAGCCCAAAAAAATAAAGTCTGTCACTGTTTTCATTGTTTCCCCATCTATTTGCCATGAAGTGATGGGACTGGATGTCATGATCTTAGTTTTTTGAATGTTGACTTTCAAGCCAGTTTTTCACTCTCCTCTTTCATTTTCATCAAGAGGCTTTTTAGTTCCTTTTTGCTTTCTGCCATAAGAGTGGTGTCATCTGCATATCTGAGGTTATTGATATTTCTCCTAGCAATCTTGATTCCAGCTTGTGCTTCATCTAGCCTGGCATTTCATATGATGTACTCTGCATTATAAATTAAATAAGCAGGGTGACAATATACAGCCTTGACATACTCCTTTCCCAGTTTGGAACCAGTCCATTATTTCATGTCCAGTTCTAACTGTTGCTTCTTGACCTACATACAGATTTCTCAGGAGACATTTACGATGGTCTGGTATTCTCACCTCTTGAAGAATTTTCCACAGTTTGTTGTGATCCACACAGTCAAAGGCTTTGGCATAGTCAGTAAAGTGGAAGTTGAAGTTGATGCTTTTCTGGAACTCTCTTGCTTTTTCTATGATTCAACGGATGTTGGCAATTTGATCTCTGGTTCCTCTGCCTTTTCTAAATCCAGCTTAAATATCTGGAAATTCTTGGTTCACATACTGTTGAAGCCTGGCTTGGAGAATTTTGAGCATTACTTTGCTAGTGTGTGAGATGAGTGCAATTGTGCGCTAGTTTGAACATTTTTTGACATTGCCTTTCTTTGGGATTGGAATGAAGACTGACATTTTCCAGTTGAAGAAAAATCTATTTTCCCATTCTACCTGTTATCCACTATGTTCTTTGCTTTGAACTTTTTTAAGCCAATTGAATTATAACTCATTGACAAATTAACTTTGGCAATATTATCCAAAAAGAAAGACACACACTGAGATGTACATAATTCCAGAGAGACAGAGATCTCATAGCTTTCCGCTTCAGATTTAAAATGTCTCTTTGACACCCCCCCTTTTTTTCGCTTGGTAGAAAATATAATCTCCCCGATGCTGAGGTCTCAGCAAAGTGGGCTGTATTCCAAAGACATGGTAAAGGTTGTGTGCTGTGCTAAGTTGCTTCGGTTGCCTTGGACTCTGCTACCCCATGGGAACATAGTCCGCCAGGCCCCTCCATCCATGGGATTCTTCAGGCAAGAATACTGGAGTGAGCTGCCACGCCCTCCTCTAGAGGATCTTTCCAACCCAGGGATCAAACCCCTGTCTCTGGCAACTCCTATCTTGGCAGGCAGATTTTTATCACTAGTGCCATCTGGGAAGCTCTGGCAAAGCTTAACTTCAAGATTTTTCCTAGGCAGGCCTTTTTAACAAGCTAGCGGTTTTTAATTGTATATGCAAAAAGAACTGGCTTAGCAGTTTCAAAGGAAAAAAAAAAATCACTTTAACCAGTTTCCCCAGAGTCTAAAGAATATTATGACCATTCTGTGTCAAAAAAGTTAACTTTCCTTTTATAGTGATAGTTTTACAGCTAAAATATAGATGAAATAGTGCTCAAATTTACTGCGATAAAAGGGCCAGAAAGAAACTTGCTTGAGACGGGGAAAGAGTGGGGGAAGCTAGGTTCCCCCTCTCCCCTGAGAGACAGGGGAAGTTAGAAGAGGATTAGCTGAAGGAGAGGAAGACAGAGGAGTTGGGGGGATAAAGAGGCAACCAGGACAAAGAAAGGAGACAGAAGGAGGAGTTAGGATTGTGGGCCGGCTCAAGGAGGAGGCAATTTAAAAAGCAAAGATGTGATCAACTAAAATATAATTTTGGCATTGCAACATGGACAATCATCCTCACAAATCACATAATTCTTTTTCCAATTTTAACATCGCTTCATACAATTTTAAGTTAGCTTCATGTACCTTATGGTAGACAGAGAGGAGGATCCAGCCTCTCACCTAGCATGGCATATTCTTATCCTTTCTCAATGAGCTCAAGTCACAAACATTCAATAACTTCCAAAGGTTTGGCCCACTTTAACTTAAGGTACCAATTCTCACATCATCCAGTGAGTACATCCCATTCATTAACTAACAAGAAGTAAGGTGAATTTTTCAATCTGGGAATAAAAACCTCATCAACCTTAATCTCTTTTTTCTTAAAGAGTGACATTTTGCCTTACAGATCTGCATCAATTAATGTTTTGCCAAAAGTTTTCACTTTTGTTTCAGGTTCAAAGAATTTGTTAACAAAATAAGTCACTAGTTATATATAAACAAATAATGTAGCTATTTATTAGAGAATTATCTAGCTTACTTTTAATATGTTAATATTAACTTTTTATTATGTTAATATTAAAAGAAAAGAGAAATATAAAGAGCAGAGGATACATCACCAAATTGGGTTTTGACCAACTTCCAGACTTAAATAGCACTGGAAAGTTCCGTGTCACAGCGCATCTGGAGTCCCAGTTGGGAAAATTGTCCCAGGCAGCCTGTCACTCCGTGGGTAAGACTTCAAAGATGGTAGTTCAGGGTTTCCCCTTACAACCCCAGGATGCAAACTGATATCATCATCAATCTGTGAGCAAATTGCAGCTCTGGTTTCATGTTAATGCTGTTTATTATGTTCTGTAAATCTTGGAATGTTGCCAAGTCTGGGGAGTGGTTGACCAGACCTCCTCCAGGGACTTAACAAACTCCAAGATACACTTCTATCTATCTATTGTATTTCTCTTCCAAAACCCACAAGACTACTTCTATTTTATTTCCCTAGTGCAAGTCAACAGGTTCCATACAGTGGGGAATGGTAACAACTCTCAGTGGTTAATAGATTGCTTCTCTTTTCCCTTTGAAAACTTTTATGGCCAAGTAGAATCTTCAGAATTCTGGAGACACTGAGGCCACCATCTCCCCAGACTGCTTGCATTCTGATTAAAAGCAGCTTTCCTTTCTATCAAAGATTGCCTCTCAGATACTGATTTTTGAGCTATGAGCACCTGGACCTGAGTTGTGGAACACATGAGCATGCTAATCATAAAAGGATGTGACCTATAGCTTGAAGTATACATAATAGCCCCCTTTCTTCCAGAAACTCTTCCCCTCCCTGCTTAACCTTTAAAGCCAAAATGTTTACCTAGCTCAGAGATATACTAATTATTAGAAACGTAATTCTCCCTTGCTTAGTGGTCACATATCCACATAGAAATAAGGAGTTACAGGACACAAAACATTTGTTTTGTTGAAGGTTTACAGGAGCATCATGACCAAGCCTATATTGAGCAAAAGCAAAATCTAAGGATCAACACATCCCCTTCAAGTTCTGAGGGCACCAAGGGGTCTGCAACAGCCCATCACCTCCTAACCTTACTTCCTCCTGTCTCCCTCTCTTTGCAGCATCAAAGAAGCTTGTTGTCAAACCCCAACAAGATGATTCTTTTAGACATTAATCTGCCATCTTCTTGGTTTACGTGTTCAGAACAAAGCTGCTATTCCTAGCTCCAATACCTTGTCTCTCAACTTAACTGGCCTGTTGTGCAGCAAGTAGTATGAACTGGACTTGATAACTTTCCTTTCTCTATTTCTACCTCTAGATCTACTTCTACCTTTCTGTCTCAAAAAATAATCCATGAATACAGTGACATTTTATCAGCATTTGCTCAGGATACCATAATTGTATTGTAACTTGTGTTATCCATAAGAATGCACCTTGCAAATCTCAAATTTAGAGAATGTAGTTGCCTAAAGTATCAAACTTTTACACTTTGAAATCCACTGCCACGTTTGCTTCCATTGTATGCCAATGCAATACCTACATATTGTCCCCACTGTGTCTCATTACATTAGTAGTAGACAGGTTTACTAAGTCAGGACCATCCATTTCTGGAAAATAAGGGACTTCTCCTCTAATAGCCAATTCTGGCTAGAGAACACCGTAAAGACTTTGCTGAATTTCCTTGTATGCCTTTCTAGCACATTTTATAAGTCTTCTCTCCTTCTCTATGTTGGGTCAGTCTTATACTATGGTCAGAAAACTCCCCCAGACTCACCTTGCTCTCTACCTTTGGCCTATTCCACAGTATTTCCCCCTAATAACATCTCTACATATTTAGTACTAGCTTGGCAAATGTCATAGATTTCAGCTCAAAATTCATTGTTAAACTTTTCATCTATTGAAACAGCCTGGGCCTTTTAGATAGCTTTACTCTGACAGCTGGTGTGATGTTAAACTTTGGAATGGAGGACACAAAAAAGACATCTTAGAAAAAGAGGTCTTTGTTTCCTGATTGCAGTGTGCTCCCTTGACACTTTCCTCTAAGGTCAATTCCCTGCAGCTTTCAGTTTTTTACACTTCTAGCTCCTGAGATTCACAGAGGCCAGAAGCACACAACCCTGGCAGATAACCCTGGCATTGCCCCTTTGGACAGCTTTGTAAGCAGAATACCTGTGGTGAGTCACTCTTTGTTCTTATAAACAGTTTTTGCTGGTATCCTACAGGAGAAACTTTTGGCAAATCCCAGAATGCAGATTTCTAGCAGGTTCTTCTATTAGCATCATGTAAGCAACATTCAGCTGGAAAGAGATCTCTGCAGGAGGCCCCTTCTTCTTGTCACTAACCTTCAACTGGTTGCCCCGATGTTCTACTCATCTCCGGTCTTAGCACATCTAGCACATGTTTCAAGTATTTTGATTACACAATTCTTTGTCTAAACTGTTGATTTTTCCTTAGATCAAAGAAATAGAAATTAAGAATAAGTAATTAATAGATGGTCAGATCTCTTCCCTAGTTTCCCCTTCAGTTATCTAGAGAACAAACTGTGTGAACAGGAGAGAATCTAAAGAAAGATCACTAAAATTCAACAACACTGCACACAAGCCTTCACAGACAATGACTCTGACCCCCCATCTCAAGGTTAATTGAGATTGCTCCCCTTTTTCCCTCTAAAAATTTTTATGGCTGAGTAAAACCTTCAGAAATGGTTTTGGGAACACTGAATCCACCATCCCCCCGGGTTGCCAGCATTCTGATCAAAAACAACTTTTCTTTCTACCAACATTTTCCTCTGTCTCAGAGACAAATGGCCAGGACCTGGACCTGATTTGGCAAGAAATCATAGCAACTTCTCTGCCATTGATAATATGATGTTGGTCTCTTCAACAGGGTCAGGGTCTCAGTCCTGGGAAAGAAACATATCTTCTTGGCTGCTTTCTCTCAGCCTTGAGGTAGTGGCTGTCTCTTATACTCACTACTATTTTTAATGATTTTTAGATTTCGTTATTCTACTTACAAGCCAATTCCTCTTATTCCAATTACCTGCTATAGTTAAGCATTCTCCACATGAACCTTTCCCTGTTAAAATTTCTCCTAATAGGACCTACACTGACAGAGGATCCAGACTCATGCACATCTTGAAATAAACACTTAGGTTGTGTTCTTCTTAACATTCCGCCATGGTGAAGATAAGGGTCTTTCCCTTGCACGAGCTCTTTTTCTCCCTCAAATATCTTGAAACTGCTGACCTGTACGTCTGGAAAGATTTTTCAACTCCAATGAGACTGTCAAGTCATATTCCAAAGCAAAAATAGTTTATTTCAAAGAAATATCTTGGTTAACATTTAAAATAATTTTTTAAAAAGTCACTTAAAGTTAACATTAAACATGATAATATAATCTCCATTAATGTTTTAATAAGTAGGGAATCAGCTGCTGTTGTTTAGTTGCTAAGTCTTTGCAACCCCATAACTGCAGCATGCCAGGCTTCCCTGTCCTTCGCTATTTCCCTGAGTTTGCTCAAACTCATGTTCATTGAGTCTGTGATGCATATTGCCATCCTGACTCAATATTTGTCTCACATTTACTTTTTTCTGACATACTTAAAAAAAAAACAGATGACTTAAATTTAATAATTTGCCATTCTTTCCCTGAAATAAGGTTATAGATTAAGGTTCAGGATGTGTGCAGAAAGACACAAAACACATCACAATTATTCCTTGACAGTGGAAATATTTTATTGGGTTTTATATAGAAAATTTCCTGTTGTTAAGTTGCTAAAACATTTCCGACTTTTTTGTGGCTCCGTGGACTGTAGCCTGCCAGGATCCTCTGCCCATGGGACTTTCCAGGCAAGAATACTGAAGTGGGTTGCCATTTCCTTCTCCAGGGGATCTTCTCAACCCAGGGAACAAAACTGCATCACATGCATTGGCAGGCAGATTCTTTACCACCGAGTCACCAGGGAAACCTATATAGGAACCTAGAGGGATAGAAATATTTTCTTCATTTCTTTTATAAATATTACTGGAAAATGTACTTTAATTTTGTTTGAAACTAAATAAATTCCTAAGTAATTTTTTCAGATACTATAGAGAATGATACCAGAGAAGGCACTGGCAACCCACTCCAGTACTCTTGCCTGGAAAATCCCACGGACTGAGGACCCTGGTAGGCTGCGGTCCATGGGGTCGCTAAGAGTCGGACATGACTGAGCGACTTCACTTTCACTTTTCCCTTTCATGCACTGGAGAAGGAAATGGCAACCCACTCCAGTGTTCTTGCCTGGAGAATCCCAGGGTCGGGGGAGCCTGGTGGGCTGCCGTCTATGGGGTCGCACAGAGTTGGACACGACTGAAGCGACTTAGCAGCAGCAGCATAGAGAATGATATAGTAAAGTAATGCTTAAAATTCTCCAAGCCAGGCTTCGGCAATACATGAACAGTGAACTTCCAGATGTTCAAGCTGGTTTTAGAAAAGGCAGAGGAACCAGAGATCAAATTGCCAACATCCGCTAGATCATTGAAAAAGCAAGAGTTCCAGAAAAATATCTATTTCTGCTTTATTGACATGCCAAAGGCTTTGACTGTGTGGATCACAATAAACTGTGGAAAATTCTTAATGCGATGTGAATACCAGACCACCTGAGCTGCCTGTAGAGAAACCTGTATGCAGTCAGGAAGCAACAATTAGAACTGGACATGGAACAACAGACTGGTTCCAATTAGGAAAAGGAGTAGTCAAGGCTGTATACCATCACCCTGCTTATTTAATTTATATGCAGAGTACATCAGGAGAAACGCTGGGCTGGAGGAAGCACAAGCTGGAATCAAGATTGCTGGGAGAAATATCAATAACCTCAGATATGCAGATGACACCACCCTTATGGCAGAAAGTGAAGAAGAACTAAAGAGCCTCTTGATGAAAGTGAAAGAGGAGAGTGAAAAAGTTGGCTGAAAGCTCAACATTCAGAAAACTAAGATCATGGCATCTGGTCCCATCACTTCATGGGAAATAGATGGGGAAACAGTGGAAACAGTGGCCGACTTTATTTTTCTGGGTTCCAAAATCACTGCAGATGGTGATTGCAGCCATGAAATTAAAAGACGCTTACTCCTTGGAAGGAAAGTTATGACCAACCTAGACAGCATATTAAAAAGCAGAAACATTACTTTGCCAACAAAGGTCCTTCTAGTCAAAGCTATCGTTTTTCCAGTAGTCATGTATGGATGTGAGAGTTGGACTGTGAAGAAAGCTGAGCACCGAAGAATTGATGATTTTGAACTGTGGTGTTGGAGAAGACTCTTGAGAGTCTCTTGGCCAGCAAGAAGATCCAACCAGTCCATCCTAAAGGAGTCAGTCCTGGGTGTTTATCGGAAGGACTGATGTTGAAGCTGAAACTCCAATACTTTGGCCACCTCATGTGAAGAGCTGACTCATTTGAAAAGACCCTGATGCTGGGAAAGATTGAGGGCAGGAGGAGAAGGGGACGATAGAGGATGAGATGGTTGGATGGCATCACCAACTCAATGGACATGGGTTTGGGTGGACTCTAGGAGATGGTGATGGATAGGGAGGCCTGGCATGCTGCAGTTCATGGGGTTGCAAAGAGTCGGACACAACTGAGTGACTGAACTGAACTGATAGAGAATGATTATAAAATTTCCAGTAAATATCAAAGTTTAGGTTGTTGCATGGGAAGTCATGGGGTTTATATCACAATGCCTTACACTAAATGCCAATGAAAATATGTAAATGAGCAACAATGAATAAACCTGGTTGACCAAAGTAAATGAAAGAAAAAGAAATAAATTTTAGAACCAAAAAGAGAAAGAACCTTAAAAATGAAGAAAATCCTCCAGAATAGAAGACATTTTAGAGGCCTGGATTAAAAAGCATAAATTCTTTCCTTCTTCATTAAAGTAGTGTTGTGGAATATGCTTTCATTAGGAAAAGTATATGAAATTTTTCTTCTTCTAAGTTTGCCTTATAAACTAAGTTAAAACATGACAATGCAAGTATTCAGAAGACAATATGCTATATTACATTGCTGTTTACTATTTGCTAATGAGACTTCTGGAAAGATGAAAAAGAAGGAGGTTGACAAAGAAAATGAATGAGCTGAGAAAAGACAATAAGTGGGCCATTTCAGAAAGAAATCACTTTCAATAGTGGAATGGCTTCTATACCTTGTCAGGTTGGGTTGGGTAAGTCAAGGACTTTATAACCAGAAATAACGATATCTTAACAACTTATCTGATGTGCATTAAGTCTGTCACCTTGGATGGTAAATGGTATGGTTACTGAGTTTCAGTAATAATTGAAGTATTCTATGTAGTATTATAAATAGCAAGCATGATATAAATTGCTGTTATTATTTCTATAGATGCGTGAAGTTCAAGTATTTACATAAGAATACAGTAGATATATTTTACTAAATAAAGTGATTAATGAATAAATGTAGTAATAAACTTTGTGTTCTGCAATAGATAAACTTTATTTTTAAAAGTCCACATAGCACATAAAATAATTATGTAACAGGCCATAAAAAAATATTTCAAAAGTATTACCTTGATCTGTTTTAAGTCAGGCGTTCTTCAGTGGCCTGAACTTGAACCCCTGGCAATATATATCAAGCAGAAACTTGATCCTATTTCAGGCTCCCAAATTCACATATAGCCTCCTCAGTTTTCCCAGATTACTAAGACTGCTTGCCAATTCACCGTTCCACTTTATAAAGGTCGAGTTTTGTTACTATTTACAGGTTCTTAAACTGTAAACAGATACCATTTTCCTTCCAAGAAAGAAATAGCTAAACTTGCATGGGAAATTTATTGTGTCTCATATAAACAAATCACTTTAGATTTCCTAACCCTAAGTTATCAAAACTACAGCTGGTGTAAAGCCCAGATTTCTCAGCTTAAAGCGCCTCCCGCTGGCAGCATTCTAAAGCTAACACTTGTGTTGTTTTCGTTGTTACTGTTGTCATAATTACGTTTCAGCTTAGAGGCTGCAGATGCCCTCAAAGAGGAAGCTCTTCTAACAATATTTACCTAGAAAAGTGGTGTGCAGCCTCCCAAAGTCGGGTAGCCGCTCTGTGGGACTTACATCAGATTCTGTCCTGTCACTATCATCTCTTTGTATTTCTGACTATGAATTCAACTCATAAATATCTATTTCTTTTACCTTATAACCTCAATACATCATCTTCTTAGATTTGCATATGTGCATCATTCTTGATTTCTCTTAAATTTTACCAATTTTAAAGAAAACTGGTAGAATGAATGTTACATTGAATTTTCAGAGAGATTGGAGCCATTATAAGATGAATGGCTATGAGAGGCTATTTTTTTTTTTCCCCTGAGACTGAGTCCAAGGATTACCAGAGACAGATGGAACAGTGCTAATGGGGAGAAATATGAGTAGAGCTTTCCAACAGGGGAGCCTGGCATTCTACAGTTTATGTGGTTACAAAGAGATGGACATGACTTAGCAACTGAACAACAACAACTTCAAACACTGTGATAGCTAATGAGAGAGACTGGAATCTAGAAATGCTTCAATACACCGCAAGTTTATTTTAAGGAGCGTTTGTTATGTTCTGGGTGAGGGGGGTCAAAGGTTTAGGAGACTGGTCTGAAAAAATAGAGTGAACTTTCCTGAGACAAAATGTGAAATTTAAGCAAGTGGGAGTCACTGGGAAGAAATGTACATCGGAGGTCTTTCTGAAAATATTTTCCAGATGTTAAATACACAGGAGAAAGAGATCTAAAAGTTAGTCAATAAATAGTTCACAAGCAATATTTTCAGGGCAAAAAGTATCGCTAGGCTCAAACCAGAATTTCAAGAGGACCTGAAGTAGACTAGTAGAGTCATAAAGGCAGCGTGAAATCTGCTTTAATGGTCTGTGTTTGAGGGGTGAAATTCCATCAATGAGAGAAATCTGTAAACATTTTTTAAAAGAACAATAACAACAAAATAATGCAGAGAAACTACAGTTCTTGCTTGAGAAATAGGATGCACCATCAGTTCAGTTCAGTCACTCAGTCGTGTCCAACTCTTTGCAACCCCATGAACTGCAGAATGCTAGGACTCCCTGTCCATCACCAACTACCAGAGTCTACCTAAACTCATGTCCACTGAGTCGGTGATGCCATCCAACCATCTCATCCTCCGTCGTCCCCTTCTTCTCCTGCCTTCAATCTTGCCCAGCATCAGGGTCTTTTCCAATGAGTCAGCTCTTCACATTAGGTGGCTGAAGTATTGGAGTTTCAGCTTCTACATCAGTCCTTCCAATGTACACCCAGGACTGATTTTCTTTAGGATAGAGTGGTTGGATCTCCTTGCAGTCCAAGGGACTCTCAGGAGTCTTCTCCAATACCACAGTTCATTTATATAAATATATATATATATATATATATATATATATATATATATATATATATATGCACACACACATACATACATATATCTACATTTAAATCATATAATATTTAAATAAATAGTAGAAGCTAAAATATAGAATTTAAACTATATAATTGAAACACATAAGTATATATAAGTATTTATTAAATATTTAATAAATATTAAATAGATTAAACATGTGGAATACATAAACATGAATAGTAAATATATGTACAAAATAAAAATTTATATTTTTATGTTACAAAATGTCTTTAATTTTGACTCTTGTTAGAGAATATGTTCTCATATCAGGCAAGTTTTGGATGGTACCTAGAGGGGTTGAGTTTTTATAGACTGCAAAATTTCTCGTGACAGATAATAACCAATTATTTAACTTAAATAAATAGGGCTTTCTTAATTTAGCTATAAGATAGAGTTAATATGGGTATTTGTGACAATACAAGGAGTAATAGTGACAGAGGAATATAAGTATGCATGTAAGGTAATAGATATAACTTCATTTTTTATTGAAAAAGACATTTAGTTTTGTTTTAAAGTCAGATGTCATTTTATCCCTGTGTATGAAAGAGCTTGTTAAAGCTCTTTGTTGTATTATAACGGGTTTTAAAAGTTCCAAATGAAGTAAAATTCATTTGTTTGTTTATAATACCTATGTCTTTAAAAAACAATCAGATGGGAACATTTTAGCAAAATCCACTCATTACCATGCCTAATGACAAGAGGAATTTCTAAACCCAGTTCAGTAATATGTTATACTAACGCATACTTAGAATTCTGCTTTCTCTCTAGCATAAGTAATTTTGAAGCATTCTGAATGCTGTTAAAAATAGATATTATAAAGGTAATCTTTACCTTTGGTGTGGTCTCCCCAGGTGTCTGAGACTTTTACAACTATTGTGATTTGTGTTATTTATATAACCTCAATGATTATAAAACCAAATCAGCAAAAAAATAAAGTAACCAGACAAAAACAAAATTGTCTTGCTGTGAAAAACTGAGACTTTGACAATATTATGCATTACTTCCTTCTATGTTTTCTTCAAAATTATATTTTGTGGCTTTGATTAAATAGGCAAAAAATATTAGTCAGTTACTCGTGACTTTATTTTATCATATGATCAAATTAAATCTGAAATTCCACTAGTGTTGCCTTTTATAAAAGCTGAATAAATAAATTATGGGTAAATGATTTGGGCTATCTCTTATAGCTGAAATTCTGGTTCAGATTAAATGAAAAACACTTCAGGTGATGACTCTTGGAATCCCTGAGACTTTTCAAGCACCCCTCTGGTTGATATCAAGTTATTGAAAGGAGTTGAGAGACAGGGGTAGGAAGGAAACGTCTTAAGACAGGGGTTAACATAGAGTCAAGGAGATTTAGGTTTTGAAGCTGGTAAGACAGAAGGATTCAGGGAGCTTAAGGAAAGACGGGGTAATCAAGAAGAGTAACAAGGAACAGGGGATGGGAGATGTCTTAGTTGAGCCGGTTTGGGGAGATTTCAATTCTCCCAAAGGGGCCGTGAAGTTGAAAAATACTCTTTGTCAAATTATTCCATTTTGGAGCTATTGGCCCAGACTAGTGCCATACTGGTAGAACATATTGCCAACACAGAAGGGGCAGGGGTTTGCTTTACCATGGAATGAGAATTATGCATAGAGTTAGACCAGAGAAAGAAAAAAAAAAAGGCTTCACAGAAGAACTGGGAAGATTCCTGCTCAACAGAAAAAAGTCAGGGGGAGTCTTATTCTAAATGGAGAGAGAGACTCAAGTACTTAAGTCAAGGTAGCAAGATGCTGGCTGATACAGAAACAAAGAAGACACTCAAAAGATAGTCAACACTCCACTAAAAAAGAACCAAGAATAGTTCTATACTAGAAATTTTCCCTCACACAGAAGTTCTAGGTCTATCTTCTAAAATGAGACTCACTTCTCTGTTCCATTATTGATGCTTGTTTTCATGCTTTTGTTGTAACTTCACATTTCACAAAAACCAGCTTAAAATATTATAATTGGAAATGAAAATAAATGTCATTTATCTCAAAAGAAATGTATATAGAGGTTTTAAATGTATTTGACATTGTATTAGTGCACTGATAAGAGCATGCTATATCTCAACTAACTCTTCCTGAGGTTCAGCTCTTTTAAGTGCTATATCTGCTTCTAGTGCATCATCACCCACGATCATGTAAATCAGATAAAATTTATTCAGATAAAACTTTTAATCTACTAACCTTATAATTTAGTAGTATTAAGAAGAGCAATACATTTTTAAATCAGTAACTTTATTCTAAAACTCAAAAGATGGAGACTAAAAACATTTGGAGAAAAAGGAAAATTTTAAAGTTGAAATAATTGATAAATTTTGTAATAAATATCTTTGCTTAATAAGATTAATAACTTTTCATGTGTAGCTAAAATATGATATCAACTTTAGCAATATTTTCTTTCCAATGTTGACTTTTTAAGTGAATGGATCACAGAATTCTACAATGATACTCAGAATGATTAGATGTTTTTAAACAGTTCTTTGAAATCAATATTGCTTTAATTGTAGTCTAAAATATTAATACTTCTTTGAATTTTTTTTTTCATTCTAGGAGTAAATTTATATAAGAAATTACTTTCAGCATGTTAATGGCTTTGATACTTGTGCTTTTTATTTTTTTTCTTTATTATCTTAGTATCTAAATATTATTGATAAGTAACACAATAAATTGTCAAAACACTTAGCATATTTTTATGAGAACTAGCATCCATGCTACTGAGCACTATACCTGGTATTACTTTTAATGTACAATCGGTAACTAGAAAAATATATTTCTAAATATAACATGTAACGATTTCACTAATTAAAAATCCATATTGTGTCACTTTCATAAATGTTAACATTACCTTTTTTCTCTACAACTTTCCTATTTTAGAGAGCTTATGGATTCAAGTAGTCAATCTTCATTACCATGCAGTGTGATTTCATCTGCTTATAATGAAAATTTATTCCATTGCAGTTCATTACACAGCTGATTTTCAACATTTTTGTTATTCCATTGATTCCTTGTGGAACCATTTCATTGTCCAATGGAATGGAATGGATTATTTCATTTTGCTTTCTTTCCAACACCATACTAATATTGTTTGGTGCAGCAAGTAAGATTACTGTTTCTCTAATATTATGTGACTTACAATCTTTTTTTATCATTCATCTTATTCATCAAAATGTAACATCATCCAGTAGGAGCACCATCACAATTAGAAGATTTCTTAATCATAGTGGAGTGAATAACATAGCTTCAATATTTCTCATAAAATTGGAAAATAATCTATATAGATAAAATGTATTAACATGTTTATTTATAAAGAGCTCACTTAATTCTCATGAATTCATTGCAAAAGTCGTAAAGACTATATGATGAAGTAGGGCATTAGTACCTTCAATTTCAGGTGGAGATTAAAATTAAATTCTAAGACTTAAATGTAGATTTTTAACACTTTTATTCTAGATATTCAAACTGTTGCTTTGCAACAAAATGTAAACATGAATAAATAATAGAATTGTGTTAGTGCTAGAGCTACAAATAAGTATGGAATGCAATTCTGCCCGATGGGGTATTTAAATACCACAAGTGACTTTGATACAGATAATGTTATTTTTGAAAAATGTGAGATGATTTTCAATTTTTTTGAAAAATAAAATAACTCTCCATTAGAATTTTTCTCTAACCTCAAATTTCATGGAAGTTGTGTTTATGAAAATCACAGGGCATGCTAAAATCAGGTATCATAAAAGATACTTTTTTACAGTTATAGGTAAAAATATTTAGGTTCTATTCATGAATAACTTTACATTTATTTTTATCAAGCAGGTCATTTGAAGATCTTGTTGGAAGTAAATTATTTTTTGTGCATGATTATTCCTTCCTTTGCAAGATATTTAGCAATTATTTTTTTCTATTTTTAAATTGGATTTTTTTTAAATTTTTTTTTAATTGAAGGATAATTTCTTTACAGAATTTTGTTGTTTTCTGTCAAACCTCAACATGAATCAGCCATAGTTATACATATATCCCCTCTCTTTTGAACTTCCCTCCCATCTCCCTCCCCATCCCACCCCTCTAAGTTGGTACAGAGGCCCTGTTTGAGTTTCCTGAGCCATACAGCAAATTCCTTATTTTTTAAAATAGCTATCTATTTTAATTACATTACACATGGTAATGTAAGTTTCCATGTTACTTTTTCCATACATCTCACTCTCTCCTCCCCTCTCCCCATATCCATAAGTCTATTCTCTATGTCTGTTTCTCCATTGCTGCTCTGTAAATAAATTATTCAGTACCATTTTTCTAGATTCCACATATATGCATTAGAACATGATATTTATCTTTCCCTCTCTGACTTACTTTACTTACTTCACTTTCAACAAAGAAAATCAAAAATTATATTTACCAGTTAAGAGCAAAACTAACTAAAGCACAAACTGGTGAACAAAACTAAAGTAAGTTGCCAAGTGGGGAATAAAGCAGTGAAAACAAAACTAAAAAATACATTGAGAGGAGAGAAAAGAAAAAATAGTTATGCAAAGTTAAATAGAGATAGATGAATAAGGTTTATATACATTAAAGATTAACTGCAAGGGGAAAAGAAAAGTAGGAAAAGCAAACAAAGGAATCAATGTAGAAAAAATAATAATAGGTTTAAAAAATTAAAAATTAATAAAAGAGAAAAGAAAAAGAAAAAAAAATAAATAAAAATAAAAGAAAACTCCACAGAACTGCAAAACCCAATGTAGAGGCAGAGGTTTATAACAACAATAAAATATGTGGCTAAGGAAAAAAAAAATACTCAAAAGCTTAATTAGATTTCATTGTGCTAATAAAATCGACAACTACTACAGGGGTAGAGGGGTGGGTAGAAAGGATGAAAGAAAGAAAAAAAAAATCCGAAAGAATCTACAGAACAATTCACAATATAAGAATAATAAAAGTTTTTGTTGAGTTACTGCTGTCAGAGTCCTTTCCCTCACTGGGAATCACAGTCCACCTCCCCTCCCTAAGATGCCCTCCAACACTGTGCTGATCTCTGGACCTGCTATGGGGGCAGCAGAGATTCTAATCTGATTCTACTTCTGTGTGTTCTTGCCTCCAATGTCCATAGCTATCAGAACTAGTGTGTTTTCTTCTGTGGGAGCTCTCAATGTCCTTTCATATATTCCATAGATACAGTCTGCCTAGTTGATCATGTGGATTTAATTTGCAGCTTGTACAGCTGGTGGGAAGGTTTTGGATCTTCCTTCTTAGCCACATGATCCTGAGTTTCAATTGTAGTTTCACTTCCACCTCTGCATGTGGATCGTCCACTGGGGTTTGCTCCTGAGGTTGTCCTGGACGACTTGGGTTTGCCCCTGTGAGGGCCAGGTGTGGAGGTGGTGCAGCTGCTTCGGTCGCAGGGGTTCTGGCAGCACCAGGTACTCAGGGGAATTGGCGGCTAGGATAGCAGGAAATATAGTGCTCTAGAAGGGTATGGCAACCAGTATTGGCCAAAACCCTCCAATATTCTTGCCTGGAGAACCTCCTGACAGAGAAGCCTGGCAGGCCACAGTCTATAGGGTCACAAATAGTTGGACACGACCAAAGTGACCCTGTGTGCACAGATGCAAGACATTTTTCTGCCTGTGGCAGCTCTGCCCCAGTGAGAGCTGAGCGTGAAGTTGGCACAGCTGCTTGGCTTGTGGGGGCTCTGGCAATGCCAAGGGTGTATGGACACGAACTGCCTCTGCTGCAGGAGTTATGACTCTATCAGTCTCTTTTGGGGGAGCCTCTTGTAGCTAGCAATCAGAAGGCCTCTTTGGCTAGTCTTTCTCCCTAGCTGCCCCTGTTCAGGCACTTAGAGGGCTCCCTTTCCT
The DNA here is from genome assembly GCA_024291935.2 of Okapia johnstoni. Taxonomy (NCBI): domain Eukaryota; kingdom Metazoa; phylum Chordata; class Mammalia; order Artiodactyla; family Giraffidae; genus Okapia; species Okapia johnstoni. Next base: position 31,822,857 of record CM044310.1, read on the forward strand.
GGGCTCTACTTTCCTTTACTACTGTAGTAAAATTGTGTTTATTCCATCAAAATCCCATGGTGGTGAGGTGTGCCACTCAGCTGTATTTTGAGCTCTGGGTATTGTTTCTATCTATTTAGATGGAGTTCTCACCAGTCTTACCTAGTTTCCTTATACAGCTTCTCCTAGTCTGTGCTTATGCCGGTCTCCGCGGCGTGTGCTGACTGAGCCCCTCGGCAGGTTGTCTGTGTTGTCTCAGGGCTGCTTTTCCTGCTCTGGTACTCAGTCTTGGGAACTCTGACAACCTTGGTCGCCTCAAACACCCATTTCCCTCTCCTCAACTCAGGGTCCACATTTTTGTACCAGGGCTTGGAAACTCTCGAATCAGTTAGCTCAGGCAAATGTAGGGCTCACCTTCTGTTTGCCACACCCCTTTACTCAAAGTTTGGTTTTTAAAAGTTAATAGCATGTCTTAAAAGTCTTTTCACATCAGCACAGACATATCATTATCATTTTATAATAGCTCTGTGGTAGTGTATTGTTTTCTTTATTGAAAATCCGTCATTGAATATGTTTAATATATGGCTTGCCAAAGGTTTGCATTATACACGTACAGGGAGTATTTAGTTTATATTATAATGTGGTGGGCATTTCAAAATTGATGTGCATAGGATTTTCACAAGTTTACAATGTCTATTAACTAACTGTGAGGAATATGTATTTTCAGTTAACATTGATTATGTTACATAAGTAGTAGTTTAATGTTATCAGGAACAAGTGTATTTGAACCCTGCTTCTGCCAGTTACTAGCTAACATGGTACATGGTCTAATCTCAATGAATTTTAGTTTCTTTTTTCTTTTTTTCTATATGAAAAGAGTACTATATTCATAAAGATTTTGCTTAAAACAATAAAAAGTGTCATTATTTTTATATAGTAGTACTATTGTTAATATATACTGCTATTGAAATTGAATGAGGCCCTATGGTCCTTGCCGCTTACCTTCTTGTCCTCTTGTGACTTTTGTCTGTGAAAAAACTTTAGTCCAAGGATATGTTTAATCAGAGAAATGAGAAATGCAGAAACAAAGGAAAACAGTCAAAGGACACCAAATAATAATAATGTATTCATTGAACATAGTCAAGGCCCTTTATTTCCTTCTCTAGGGCTATAGGTAATATGCTGAACCATGTCCTATCAGCTCTCTTATAAATACTGAAATCTCCACCAAGCAAAAGAAGTTAATTATCTGGTAACCAGACTGTAGCCATGACATAAGCTAGCCCAATTCTGAGAATTGGGCTCAAAGAAATGGAAACTGGAACTGAAGATTAACTCTACTTAAAACAAGATGAGACTAGTCAGAATACCACATGACCAATTTCAAGATGACTGTCAGAGCTGACTGCACTATTTCTACATATCACCTCCTCCCTCTGTCTATAAAATTTCTTGCCCAGTGATTGTCAGTGATAGGAGTTGGCCTTTGGACAGACAGCTGCCCTTCCCCCTTCCAGTGACTGGTACTGAAATAAAGCAAACTTTCCATTTCATCAACCTTGCCTGTTTATTGGCTTTTGAGCAGAAGGGAGCCAAACCCCACTTTCAGTAACACTGTTATTTAAATGGTCTTAGATTAATCCCAGTCACTTTTGGCTTTTGGAGATCTACATAGATGTGTAACATTGGCATCTCTAGACTGGCATTTGATGATGTCTTTATAAATTTAATTTCCTCTTTGCTGAGAAAAAAATAACTTATTCCCTTAGTAAATTTAAGAACGATTCAAATTGAGTATGACATCCCTGAGACTTCACAGAATTTCACCTTGTGCCAAAGCTACAAAGAATGGCTACATCATTATCAGCTGATGTGAAAAATTTGAATTGGTGAAATCTGTTCTTTCAGATCGAGACTTTCTTGTATTGAAGTAGTTGCACGTGACTGTAAGTGATATCTTGAGACAGATGCAGGTGACACAAAGCATCCTATGACTACACTTACACTCAGACAGACATAAAAATGATAATAAGAAGGATAAAGTAAACTTTTCTGTCCTTTCTGAACACCGAAGAGAGCATTAGAGGAGCTACAGTCCGATTTTTCTGTACGTCTATGTCAAAATGTTGCAATTTAGTCTAGCTCGGAGGCTCAATGCTAATTATGCTATTACACATTTGCTATTACACATTCCACACACAAACACAAATCTTGATCAGAAAAGAAATTCACTCATCAATATGGGTGAAGATTATCCCTCTTCCTTCCTACTGGGATGATATGGCAGGAGCTAAGGAGCCTTTATTTGCTTTGTCTTATTACCCTCAAGAAAAATACAAATATCTCTGTGGGGAATAGTGAAAACCAGGTTAGAAGTATCAGAGTGAAATATATGACTGAATTGGGGAGACTAAATTCTGGCAAATTACCAGTAGCTTTAAAGAAACATTTACGAGATTCAGATACTCTGGTTCTGGTTCTCTCTCTTTGACAAATGGTGTCTTTTTATTTTGACTATAACTCAGTAAAGATTCAAATTGCTCCAGGGAAAGTGAGCGTAAGATCATCCATTTAAGTTAATAGCATATGGGAGAGTAATAAGATATAACACAGCAGATCAATTAATCGTTTTCAACTCAACACCTAATACAGCTTAGTTCACTTTTGATTTAGCTAAAATGCCTGGAACAAATTAGCTTTGCTATGGTTTGGTCTTCTCTTTTAATACAAAGCATAGCCAAGACAGTTGAAAAGTTAAGAACTTGTAATTAATTCTGTAAATATAAAATGAAATAATACTCAACATTGTTCATAATCCTGTTGATGACTAACCCTCAATTGAAAATCAAATCAAAATTAGAGACTGTCTCTATTGTTTGGGCTATTATACATATTTTGAAAATACATTATTTAAATATGTAGCAGAAGAGGTCTTTGCTAATGATGGATTTTCTTTCCTATCTGAATTAATATTTAAGGAAGAATTTATGTCTCAAAGTAAACTAAGAGACTCTAAACTGCACATTATTTTGAGTTCAGCATAATTTTACTTTTGTTTACTTCATTTACAATACATCATTTTCCTATATTTACAAATTTTTGGAGTCATTTTGAAGTCAGCAAAAAAACATCTAAGCAGCACTTCTTACTCAAAACAGTAAAACAAATAAATAAGCCTAAGAATTCTTCCCACAACCAAATTATAGAAATGCATATGGGAATTTATCAGGGTGTCAGGGTGGAGCATTCTATGGAAAATGAGTCACATTCACAACCACATGTATTCCAAGTATATTTAAGAATATACTAAGTTGTGAAGCAACTTGATTTACTTGCAAAATAACTTGGTTGAATATTCTGTTTGTGCTCTAAGCAAGAGTGCAGCCCCCTGACAGAAGGTAAAAGCCCACAGGACTGGAGAACAGATGGCAGTCATCAAACTCACCTCTGATACTCTCACTCATAGGTGCCACTGTACTTAATGTTTTGTGTGCAAGCTACATTTCATTTAGCAAACATCAAAAAACAAACAAAAAATTTATATATATATATAAATATATATAATATATATATATATATATTTTCAATTGTTAGGCCAGAATAGAAGAACAGGAGTTGTTTGTTTTTTTTTTCCATTACTTTTGTTTCCAATACCATTGTATTACTTTTTTCTCTAAGTTAAGAAAGATAATATGTTAATTTTCTTTTCTTTGGTCAACAATGCTAACACAAGGGTAGGGGACTTAATGAATCTTTCTTCCTAAGAGTCTAAATGTCATAAAGTATAAGTAAGTTAAAAAATAAATAAATAAAATAACATCTTATGGAAAAAACCCAAATGAACTTTCTGGCCATTACAATGGAAGAAGGAAAAAATATTTTCTCATGTTTTATATTTTCATTTTTATATTAAACTAGTCCTTTAAAAATGATTTATAGATACAAAGTATAATACATATTTTTAATATTAATTCATATATATTTTCTATCATATATACTTTTTATTTAGTATTATATTAGTGAAGACTGGTTTTATTCTGTGGTATTGCTGATAATAGCAAGCAGAGTATGTTTGCTTTGGATATGTGCCAAAATTAAATCTTCAGGGGATATTCCTGACCCAGGAATCAAACCAGGGTCTCCTGCCTTGCAGGTAGATTCTTTACCAGCTGAGCTACCAGGGAAGTCCAACTCTTTTCATTACAAGAAACTTTGTGAATCCCTGCTAACCCCAAAAGAAATCAATGATGTGTAAACTTGTAGTCATGACTGTTACACAAGAGATACTGATATAAAGAGAACACATGTAATGTTGCAGTAATTTGTTGCTTTGCAAAAACATTGTTGAAAACAGCAACAATTGTCATGGTTGTTGTTCAGTCACTAGGTCGTGTCTAACTTTTTGCAGCCCCATGGATTGCAGCATGCCTGGCTTCCCTGTCCTTCACTATCTCCCAGACTTTGCTCATGTCCATTGATTTGGAGATGCCATCCAACCATCCCATTCTCTATCTCCCCTTTCTCTTTCTGCCTGCCCTCATCTTTCCCAGGATGGGGGTCTTTTCCAGTGACTCAGGTCTTCATGAGAACCCCGTGAACAGTATCAAAAGGCAAACATTTTTTACTTACATAAAATGGATTTGTAGGGTATTTATATTCTGTGTAGGCAGATAAAGAGTTTTCAGAAATGGTATAGACATTAATGCTCCTCTATCTTATAATTGACATCTAACTGTCCCAGTCAAAAGAACAATTAGATAGTGTGATGAAATTTAACTCAATCTCAGAGTGTTGGAAACTTTTTTTTAATTTAAATTTATCAATTTTTAAAAGATTATTGAAGCAAAATTTTTGAAGAAAAATATTTTGCAAGTTATTTTATGCAAAACAAAAGGGAAGTTGCCATATTTGACTCTACCCTAAAATATTTTTTTCATAGTATGTTATAACTGAAAAAAGCTAGACAAATATTTTCTTATGGGATATGTAACAATATTATTATGTAGTCCTTTATTGTGTGCATGCATAAATATATAAATTGCAAATCTAGAAAACCATTACAATGATAATTTCTCTTTGAACAAAAGACTGACTTTATGGACTATGTCAATATTTTATCTGTTCTCGATATAGTAGAGAGAAGCACATAGATGATATGTGTTACTGCATGATAAACCAAAGAATAATGTGTTAGGATTCAGAGCACTGCTTTGGAAACTGACTATTTGGAATTAAATCTTAACACTTCTTGATTATATGATAGTAGGCAAGTTATATTCTTTCCATTTCTTGGTTTCTTCAACAGTAAATGAGGCTTCAAAATGCCCCATTATAGCTATATATGTTAATGTATAACGTCTGTTGCATAGTGACTGCTCAATAAGTTTTAGATATTTAGATTATTAACATGGCATATATTCTTGGCATCAAGTCTTATTCCAGTGATATGTTGCTGAGGATATTCTGTGATTATGTGCAATGGTGTATAGAGATTTATATACACAGTGGGATTTCCAGATGTTCAAGCTGAATTTAGAAAAGGCAGAGGAACCAGAGATCAAATTGCCAACATTCTCTGGATCACAGAAAATGCAAGAGAATTCCAGGAAAACATCTTCTTCTGCTTCATTGACTATGATAAAGCCTTTGACGGTGTGGAGCACAACAAACTGTGGAAAATTCTTATAAAGAGATGGGAATACCAGGCCATCTTACTTGCCTCCTGCAAAATCTGTATGCAGGTCAAGAAGCAGCAGTGAGAACAAGACATGGAAAAATTGAATGGTTCCAAATTAGGAAAGGAGTACAATAAGGCTGTATATTGTCACCCTGCTTATTTATCTTATATACAGAGAACAGAGTACAGAGAGTTGGATGAAGCACAAGCTGGAATCAAGATTACTGGGAGAAATATCAATAACCTCAGATATGTAGATGATACCACTCTTATGGCAGAAACTAAAGAAAAACTAAAGAGTCTCTTGATGAGAGTGAAAAAGCTGGCTTGAAACTCAACATTCAAAAAATGGAGATCACGGCCTCTGGTCCCATCACTTCATGGCAAATAGTTGGGGAAACGATGGAAATAGTGACAGATTTTACTTCCTTGGGTTCCAAAATCACTGCAGATGGTGACTGCAGCCATGAAATTAAAAGACACTTGCTCCTTGGAAGAAAAACTATGACCAACCTAGACAGTATGTTAAAAAGCAGAGACATTACTTTGCAGACAAAAGCCCATCTACTCAAATGCATGGTTTTTCCAGTAGTCATGTATGGATGTGAGAATTGGACCATAAAGAAAGTTGGGCACTGAAGAATTGATGCTTTTGAGCTGTGGTGTTGGAGAAGACTCTTGAGAGTCCCTTGGATTGCAAGGAGATCCAACCAGTCCATCCTAAAGGAGATCAGTCCCGAATATTCATGGGAAAGGACCAATGCTGAAGTTCCAATACTTTGGCCACCTGATATGAAGAACTGATTCATCGGAAAAGACCCTGATGCTGGGAAAGATTGAAGGCAGGAGGAGTAGGGGACTTCAGATGATGAGATGGTTGGATGGTATCACCGGCTCGATGGACATGAGTTTGAGCAAGCTCCGGGAGTTGGTGATGAACAGGAAAGCCTGGCATGCTACAGTGCATGCGGTCACAAAGAGTCGGACACGACTGAGTGACTGAACTGAACTAATAGACAGTGGGTCACATACTTAATAGAAATTCAGATGACATGGAAATAATACCTTGCAATTTCTGGTGTTTTTTCAACACTTCAACTATATATTAATGACAAAATAATGGTAAGGCAAAGCTGAAATAGGAAGGAGAAACATTGTAGTAAGGACAGATCTAGGAAAACATAATTATTTGGCCCATTAATTGTGATGCCTTCCCCAGAGCGGAACAAAACCCAGGAAGAGCTGCTTCACACCCATTAGCCAATAATCTGAGAGGCATGTGTCAGTTGAAATCAAAGGTGCTTTACTTACAATAGTCAGCAATCTGGGAAGCAGATGCGCTCATATGCTGAGACCAAAGATTCTGCTCAGCAATGACAGTGTTAAAGGAAAAAGAGAGGGGAATCCCAGTGAATCACTGAGGCAGGAGCTTGGGTTCTATATCCTTCTCCATAATATTCAGGCTCGCTGGCTCTCTCTTCGGCTGTTATTCTGCCTGTGTGATCTCCCTGTGGGATTCCTTAGAGGGTTTTGGGGGGAGGAGAAATAATTAGTTTCAATTGCTTAGTGGTTTTATTCCTATAATTACATTTTTAAGGTTAGAGGAGACTGAAATAGGCAAACAGGGAAAGGGCAAAAAGCTGCTTTTAAGAGAACTTGAAACAGAGAAAAGGATGTTATGATAGAAAATTCAGTCTTTAAAAGTTGATGTTCAGCTTCCTGGCTCAGGCCAATAGACTTTTCTTAAGGAAGATGGTCCTTCTTAAAACTGAGGCCAACAGTGGTAAAGTTATCTTTATCACATGGTGTTGGGAGAGTATGGGTAGATTACACAAAGGTTAACTTTTATAGTTCCTCCCTAAGTTTACCTTCCATAAAATAGTTTAAATATAAGAGACTTGCAAACATTTCTCAGTTTTCACCTTTCCATTTAGTATTATACATGGATTGATGGTCATAATCTATTAAATTAATTAGTTATTTTTATACTCCAGACAATTACTTTTAAGGTTTTATATCTATTTTCAGTTTATAGTTTTTATTTTTCCAAGATTAATTATCTGAAATAAATAATTATTTCTAAGATGAACACATCTTAAGATTAAGATATGTTCATGCTAATACACATATAGTCGAGTGTAATTAAAAAGACATGCATACAAACGCTAGTCATTCCATCATGTACTTTAAAATTCTTTCTAGGTAAGAAGAATTCTTGCTATAGGTAGAAAAAGAGAGAGTGGATTTGTGATGGTGAAAATTGTTGAAAAGGAAAGAATCAATTTAGCAACAACAGGGAAAACTTTTAGAAACAATTTTCTTCTAAATTAAAATAATGTTTGCACTGCTTAATAATTGATTTCTTGACTAGAGAGTCAACCCTGTTCTCATTATGCATTAGGCAGGCAGGGAAAATTAGACAGGCAGTGTTTCTATTTCCTTCATATGACTTTTGGAATTAGCCCAAGGTTCACAAGTGAATGAAAATAAACTTTTAAATTAATACAGTAATTCTTTATTAGGCTTGTTAATGATTACTGGCCCTTCCAATTTTGACAAGAGGTATAATTTTTATTAGTCTAGCTGGCTAATAGACCTTTGCCTATGATGATGTTCTTGTCACACTCTCTTGCATGCTTCCTAGAAAATAACAATTAAAGTTAATAGAGTATTTATTATTATTTCAAAGTGGTAACCTCTTTTTTTCCACAATGTACAACAGCTAGACTCTGAATGCAACATTTGCATTTATATTAATCCTAGAGGGATTAAGTGGCCGTTTGTAAAACACAATGAAATAAGTATAGAGATATACCTAAATTAGTACAGTAGCTATTATTTATTTAGCCCTTTAGGTATTCCAAACATTATGCAAATATTTCTTTAGCTTTACGCTCTACCACAAAGGAAATATTTACTCCAAATTAAAAATTAAAAAACTGAGTTCAAGAAGTTATGCATTCATTGAATAAAACAAGAATGCCATTTTTGAATTTTTTTTTTTTAACTTTGGCAATTTCACATGGTTTAATTGATAAGTGACTGAACTACACTTAGTACTAATAACTTTCTGCCTTAATGACACTTTTCACTGTGTCATTCTCCCATCTTGTCCTCAGATGTCTTCAGAGAAGACAGAAAATTTGTAATATGACATAGTTTACATTTACTAGGAAAACTAGATCTCAAAATATGAAGGGGATGATAGTGGTGACGATGGTGAGGATGAAGAGGAGCAGCATAGACATGCTTTAAGAGAATTTAAATTCAGCTTTTAGTAGCAACTTTTTAAAGGTTCAACTTTAAGCTGCCTAATCCACCTTTTATATAAATTTCTATTTTCATGATGCTCTTATCTTTTAAAACATATGCTTTAAAAGAAAGAAATACAAAATATATATTAATTAAATGTTACATGTTAGAAAGCTGAAGAGCACAGAAATTATATTTCTGACTCTTGTTTTTATGTAGCTGTTCAATATAAGATAATTAATTTAAATTATTCAAGTCTGAGGAATTTGGATGTAGGGAAACCAGGAAGAAACATGTGAAAAATTATAACTTTAGATTTTCAAAGTTTGGGTGTCTGTAATTCAGAGTTGATATTTTTTCTTATTATTACTATATATTAAAATTCTGAAAAATGAAGAGATGTACCAGATATAATCAAAAGTTTCATCTAGCTTTAAACTTGGTAATTCAATTCAGTTCAATGAGAATTTAATAATTAGCTATGACAGGTCATCTACAGTGGACTAGTTATTGTGGAACCATGTGAAAATGAGGGCAAGGTTTCAATACTCATGAGATTCATTACTATGATACCATTCAAAAGTGAGGACTACTATATATTAAAAATATATTGGATAAAATGACCATAATATTACATATAATTAGCTAGTTAGTTATCCTCTAAGAGTTTAGGAGGCTTCAAATATTTCTTGGCAGAACACATATACAATTTCAGGTAAGTTTTGTAAGTATTCTGAGGCTGATAGTGACAATAAACTAACTAAGATGTGTTGATGTTATTATCATGACATGATTTTTTGATCTTGACATGCATCATTTTATTCAATTTTACAGCACACACAGAAGTAGTCATTTTGAGTGTGTCCATTATATAGTCAAAGGAAAAACATTTACTTGCTCAAAGTCACAGCCCTAGTTGCTGGCAAAATAAACACCTGAAATTATATCTGGTTCCAAGGCCAAGTTCCTGAAACTCCTGGCTCACCACTTTATACTGTTACTGTGGTTTCCCCTATATGAGAATTGCCTTGGAAAGAATAAAGCACGACTTTGTAACGTGATTTGTCCTAAATCAAATCCTACATTTTAAATTTAGTAGCTGATTTTGGGGGAAAAATGAAACTTTTGAGAGAATCCAGTTATCTCTTAGTAATTCTCTAGGAAAATTTTCCACCAAAATACACATTGTAGCAGTCTTACCATAAACAGTCATATTTTTCTCTTACCTTGTAAACAAACAAAAGCTTTTAAGAACAATTCTGGAAATAATAAGCTGAAATTTCCATAATTCAAAGATAGGTGGGAAACAATTATTGAGTTAATCAAAAAAGTTTTAAGAAAATATATCTGTATTAGTTTGAATATACATTGTAATTTGAGCAGGGCAGCTGGGTGGAATTGCCCTTGTCCCAGTTCCCTTGGAGAGATGAACGCCTAAAGTAAATCTGCTAGGTTTTCAGCGTTTGGCCCAATTCCTTTGGAAGGAAGAGTCTCCTCTGAAGACTGACTTCAGAAATCCCTTCAGCCTGAGAAAGCTGTCTTCTTAGAGCAGGCTGGAACTGACTTGCAAGCTGTTTGAATTGAGCTTTTGTCCTCTAACTTCTTTGAGCTGTTTGAAAATTCTTATTTATTTTGGAAGATGGGATCCAGGTGATCTAAGTATTTTGAGGATATCCCCTTCCTATATGGACTTCAATAGTTTTATATTTAAAATTATTGTCCTTCTTCATAATCATTTCTAACTAAATGGACCAATCTGACCAACAACAATTTAGAATTTCAATGACCATTAAGGGGAACTTTTGAAATCCCCAAAACTTAATTTCCTTAGTATTGTATTGGACTAATAGCAAAGCTTTCTAGAGAAACACAGTAATCAGCCTAGGAAAAGGAAAAACAAAGCTCAATAACTCTTGATGTAATAAAAAGGAGAAAGCTCTGGTTTGGATCAAATAACAACCCAATCCTATCGCAGACTCTAAATATCCAACTCCTCATCACTATCTGTGCTTTGAACTGTTGGTATACTGAAAGAATTGTAGCCTCGATGAATCTGTATTGGCAGGGAAGCATTGACAAGGCTGCAAAAGTGACTATCTTTTTGTTCCACTTGTCCAAAGTACAAAAGGGAAGCCTGTTCATACTGCTTTGGGACATTTTAAACTACCTAATGGACCATTTGAGGTCTGGAAATTGATTTTGTGTAACTTTCACATTTTTGTTGTGGTTGTTGTTCAGTTGCTCAGTCGTGTCTGACTTTCCAACCCTGTGGACTGCAGCATGCCAGGCTTCTCTGTCCTTCACCATCTCCTGGAGCTTTCTCAAACACATGTCCACTGAGTCAGTGATGCCATCCAACCATCTCATCCTCTGACACCCCCTTCTCCTCCTGTGTTCAATCGTTTCCAGCATAAGAGTCTTTTCTAACGAGTTGGCTCTTTGCATGAAGTGGCCAAAGTATTGGAGTTTCAGTTTCAGTATCAGTCCTTCCAATAAGTATTAAGAATTGATTTCCTTTAGGATTGACTGATTTAATCTCTTTACAGTCCATAGGACTCAAGAGTCCTCTCCAATATCACAGCTCAAAAGCATCGGTTCTTCAGTGTTCAGCATCCTTTATGGTCTCTCACATCCACATAAGACTACTGGAAAAACCAGAGCTTTGACTTATCGAACTTGTTGGAAAAATAATGTTTTGCCTTTTTAATATGCTGTCTAGGTTTGCCATTGCTTTTCTTCCAAGGAGCAAGTGTCTCTTAATTTCATGGCTACAGCCATCATTTGCAGTGATTTTGGAGCCCAAGAAAATAAAGTCTGTTACTGTTTCCATTTTCCCCACCTATTTGCCATGAAATGATGGGACTGGATGCCTTGATCTTAGTTTTATTTTTTAAAATCAATTAATTTATTTTAATTAGAGGATAATTACTTTACAGTATTGTGGAGGTTTTTGCCTTACATGGACATGAATCAGCCATGAATGTACATGTGTCCCCCCATCCTGAACCCCCCCCACCTCCCTCCCTACCCTATCCCTCTGGGTTGTCCCGGAGCTTCAGCTTTGAGTGCCCTGCTTCATGCATCAAAATTGCACTGGTCATCCAGTTTACATATGGTAATATACATGTTTCAATACTATTCTCTCATATCATCCCACCCTTGCCTTCTCCCACATTGTCCAATAGTTTGTTCTTTACATCTGTGTCTCTTTTGCTTCCTTGTATATAGGATCATCATTACCATCTTTCTAAGTTCCAGATACATATGTTAATATACGGTATTGATATTTCTCTTTCTGACTTACCTCACTCTGTACAATAGGCTCTAGTTTCATCCACCTCATTAAAACTGGCTCAAATATGTTCTTTTTTATAACTGGATAATATTCCATTGTGTATATGTACCACAATTTCCTTATCCATTCATCTGCTGATGGACATCTAGGTTGCTTCCATCTCCTAGCTATTGTAAACAGTGCTGCAATGAACATTGGGGTACATGTGTCTCTTGCAATTCTGGTTTTCTCAGTGTATATCTCCAGCAGTAGGATTGCTGGGTCATATGGCAGTTCTATTTCCAGTTTTTTAAGGAATCTCCACACTGTTCTCCACTGAGGCTCTATCAGTTTTCATTCTATTGATCTTAGTTTTCTATATGTTGAGTTTAAAGCCAGCTTTTTAACTCTCTTCCTTCACTTTCATCAAGAGGCTCTTTAGTTCCTGTTCACTTTCTGCCATAAAAGTGGTATCGTCTGAATATCTGAGATTACTGATATTTCTCCTGGAAATCTTGATTCCAGCTTATGCTTCATCCAGACTGGTATTTCTCATGATATGCTCAACATGTTAGTTAAATAGCCAGGGTGACAATAAACAGTCTTGATGTACTCCTTTCCCAATTAGGAACCAGTCCATTGTCCTATGTCAGGTTCTGTTGCTTCTTGACCTGCATACAGGTTTCTCAGGAAGCAGGTAAAGTGGTCTGGTATTTCCATCTCTTTAATAATTTTCCACAGTGGTTTTGGGATGAGGGACACATGTAGACCCATGGCTGATTCATGTCAATGTATGGCAAAAACCACCACAATATTGTAATTAGCCTCAGATTAAAATAAATTAATTAATTTAAAAAAAAAAAAAAAGAATTTTCCACAGTTTGGTGTGATCCACACAGAAATCAAAGGTTTTAGCCCACACATTATGGATATATATTTTAGTCATGGGAATTATGTTTTCACACTGCACTGAAGCCTTCACTTGCAGACAGACTGCCTATTCTGCGGCTAAAATCCTTTTAGAAAAGATTATTCTTGTTGAAAAACTCCTCTCTTGCTTCATGGTTATTATTGTCATTCAGTTGTTAAGTTGTGCCTGACTCTTTGTCAACCCATGGCCTACACTATAGTGTAGTAGTAGGACAGTAGTAGTGTAGTCCAACTCTGTTCTTCACTGTATCCCAGAATTTGCTAAAACTCACATCCTTTGAGTCAATGATGCTATCCAAGCATTTCATCCTATGTTGCCCCATTCTTCTCAGGCCCCCATTCTTTCCCATCAACAGGGTTTTTTCCAGTCGGTTGTCTCTTCACATTAGGTGGCCAAAGGATTAGTGCTTCAGCATCAGTCCTTTCAGTGAATATTCAGGGTTGATTTCCTTTAGAATTGACTAATTTGATATCTTTGCTTCCAAGGACCTCTCAAATCTCCAGCACTACAATTCAAAAGCATCAGTTTTTCAGTGCCCGGCCTTCTTTTATGGTCCAAGACTCACATCTGTACATAACTACTGGAAAAACCATAGATTTGACTATATGGATTTGTTGGCAAATTGTTACCTCTGCTTTTTAATACACTGTCTAGGCTTGTCATGGCTTTTCTTCCAAGGAGAAAGCATATTTTATTTTATTTTATGTTTGAATCAATTTATTTTTTAATTGAAGGATAATTGCTTTACAGAATTGTGTTGGTTTCTGCCAAACATCGACATGAATTATCCATCGGTATACATGTCCCCTCCCTCTTGAACCTTCCTCCCACCCCATCCCACCCCTCTATGTTGTTACAGAGCCCTGGTTTGAGTTCCCTGAGTCATATAGCAAATTCCATTGACTTCTATTTTACATACGGTAATGTAAGTTTTCATATTACTCTCTGCATACATCCCACCATTTCCTTCCTCTTCAACACCCCCCTGTTGTGTCCATAAGTCTGGAGAAAGCGTATTTTAATTTCACGGCTTCAGTCACCATCCACAGTGATTTTGGAGGCCAAGAAAATAAAATGTGTCACTCTTTCCACATTTACTTGCCATGAAGTAATGGGACCACATACAATGGACTTGGTTTTCTGAATGCTGAGTTTTAAGCCAGCTTTTTCACTTTCCTCTTTCACCCTCAACTAGAGTTTCTAGTTCCTCCTCACTTTCTGCCATTAGAGTGGTGTAATTTGCACATCTGAATGTTACATTCAGACAACATGTTGCATGTTGTTGATATTTCTCCTGGTATTCTTGATTCCAGATTGTGATTTATCCAGCCCAGCATATCACATGATGTACTCTGCATATAAGTTAAATATGCAGGGTGACAATATACTACCTTAACGTACTCCTTTTCCCAATTTTGAACCAGTGCATTTTTCCATGTCCAGTTCTAACTGTTGCTTCTTGATCTGCATACAGGTTTCTAGGATACAGATAAGGTGTTCTGACAGTCCCATCTCTTGTAGAATTTTTCTATTTTTCAGTTTGTTGTGATTCATACAGTCAAAGTAGTCAATGAAGCAGAAGCAGATTTTTTTTTTCTGGAGTTCTCTTGCTTTTTCTAAGAGTCAATGAATGTTGGCAATTTGTTCTCTGGTTCTTCTGCTTTTTCTAAATCCAACTTGTACATCTGAAAGTTCTCAGTTCACTTACTGTTGAAGCCTAGCTTGAAGGATTTTGAGGCTTACGTTGTTAGCACATGAACTGAACAAAATTGTATGATAGTTTGTACATTCTTCAGCACTGCCCTTTTTGGGACTGGTATGAAAGCGGACCTTTTCCAGTCCTGTGCTCACTGCTGCATTAGGCAGCTTCCCTGGTGGCTGAGATGGTAAAGAATCTGCCTGCAATGCAGGAGATGTCGGTTGGGAAGATAGCCTGAAGAAGGTTATGGCTACCCACTCCAGTGTTCTTGCCTGGAGAATTCATGGATAGAGGAGCCTGGCAGGCTGCAGTCCATGGGGTCACAGTCAGACACGGCTGAGCGACTGACACTTCGCTTCATTCATTTATAATTTACTCCATTGTTAGATGCTGAATTGTAATTTTCTGATGATCTCTAATGAATCCATCTTTTCTGGAGAACTATCTACTAATCTGTTACTTTAAGATCAACAAGACTTAATAGACTATAGGATAATGTAAACATAACTTTTATATGTAGTAGGAAACCAGTAAATTGTTTAACTTGCTTTATTACAAATTCACTTTATTGCAGTTGTCTGTAACTGAATCCACAGCATCTTCATGGTATGCTTATAATATAACTAACATTTATATTAAACTTGGTGATTTCAAGGATTGTTCCTCACAGATATTATTTAATGAAAACACCAACTTAAAAGAATTAGGCAGCCATTGTTCTCTCTCTCTCTCTCTCTCTTTTTTTTTTTATAGAGGAAGCTGGTAAAAGCTTTCCTAAACTGCAGCAAATGTTTTTACTAAGTAGTTTTATACCTCTTTACCGAATTAAATTTTACATAAAACAAAATTAAAATATTCTAAGTGTATTTTTGAATTTACATAATTGTTCATGTTTATTATTGAGTGTAAAATAGTTTCATCACCACCAAAATTATTTTTAAGATGCAGACTGAACTATCCAATAGTGTGTATCTTACAGAGGTGTTCACAGTAATTTGCTTCCAAGCAAAATATCCATGGTTCTATGGCATTCTCTTTCTTTCTTTATTTCAAAAGTTTATTTCAATTACTCAAAGACTGAAAATCTAAGAACCTTCTGTAAGGTTTTGTACATCCTCTTAATTTTCTCTTTAAGGAACATTTTGAAAAAAAAAAAAAAAGGAACATTTTGAGTGTGGAGAAATATTTCTGTGCTCCTACAGAACCCAGAATTACTTGCAAGTATTTTGCCAAGAACTGAAAATTCTGGGCTAAGCAAAAACTTGGGAATTTCATTTACATCTGTAAAATTTGTTGTTGTTGCTATTTAGTTGCTAAGTCATGTCCAACTCTTTTGCAACCCCATTGACTGTGACCCGCAAGGCTCCTCTGTCCAAATGGGATTTCACAGTCAAGAATACTGAAGTGGGTTGCCATTTCCTTCTCCATGGTATCTTCATGACCCAAGGACTGAACACCTGTCTCCTACATTGACAGGCAGATTCTTGACCACTGAGTTGCTAGGGAAGCCCATGGAGAGTTTTATGTAACTCCGAATGTATGTGCATACATTGCCAGGGAAAAATGAAGATTGATACCAGAAAGAAACCAGTAGGCTGTAAATTTCAGATACCAAGTCTTACGTGGTCCTTGGAGCATTTATTTACATGCCAAAATGTTTGTGTGTGAACACAGAATCCCTTCTGTTTAGTCTCCAAATAGCAAAGTTTTTTTCATTCTCTAGATGAAAACAACAACATCTGTGTTGTTCTAGTGTATATAAACTGAGAAAATGTATTTTTATTCTTCATTTATGATGCAGACCTAGAATTTTGTGTGTGAGACATTTAGGGTTTCATTGCACTACCCAGTTGCAAGACTTGGTCTGTGTGAATCCCAAGCTTATTATTCAATTTTTAAGGAAACAATAGCTTTCCATAACTCCAATCTTATGTATATTTGAATGCTATTTAAATATTATTCAAATTATTTAAATAAATTGTTTATGTATTATTTAAATCATTTAGATGGCTATTAAAAATCCCCAATTTATTAAAATTCAAAAGTTCCCTTGCAGGAAAAGATACATGCAATTCTCTGTCATCATAGGTATGAATCATTTCCTATTTTCATATAATTTTTTAGGAATTTTAATCATGCAATTAAAATATGTTCGAATACACTTGTTCTCTCTAGTGATGAGAAGTAATTGACATCAGACTGCTCTTAATTCTCTAAAAACCATAAATCTGGACAAAATATATGAGACAAAAATATGAGATAAATGTTTTCCAGCATTTGGTAATACAAACTGCAGTTACAGAAAGAAAGAATGATCATAATGCATATCTCCTCCAAGATCACTCCAGCTCTCTGTCCATGTTCTGTTGCTGAACTTGCAGAATAAGCTCTAGTCCTAGTAGACTGTGGTGGTCCCTCTGAGCTCAGGAGGTGAAGATCAGAGTTCCAGATCAGATGAACTGGCTGAACTTAGCAAAATAGAGTACTCAAGAGGAGGATGCTTCCCAGACAGAAACCTCAGAATTCTGTGTAGAAACTCCTTGAGATCCCTTGGCAAAGAACAGGGCAGTACATGCTCAGAGCAACATCATATGAGACAAGAAAGAAGTCGTATGATATTGAAAATATAACAGAGACACTAGATGTCAAGTGGTGCTGTGGAAATATTGGATTTTCAGAGAAGTCATAATGTATATATTATCACTCGTAGCATTCACTTGTGACAATAGAAAGACTACACTTAACAACAAAGACTGTGTCTCAGGTCTCAAATGGATTATTATCTCAAGAACGTCTAAAAGTAAGCCCTGCAAAAGCCACAGTGAAGACAAAATTGAAGACTGAGTCCTACTGTAACCCAGGAGGCCTCTTTGGAGCCTTCCTGGAACAGATAGCCCCATTCCACGTCTTCTGCCTGCTCTTTTTTTGTAGAAAACTTTCAGCTTCCTAGGACTTCCAGTTCCAAAGAGTAAACTTAATCAAAGTGAGAAAAATAGAAAGAAAGGAAATCAATCAAGCCAGACAAAATAACAGTAATTTAGCCATTAAACAAAGTCCAGAACATTCAGTTCCTCCTCAAGGACTATAGATAACATTCTGAGTCACGCCCTTTGAACTGCTGTGCAGATAGTGAAACTTCCACCAGATGAAAGAAGTCAATTGCCTGCTGCCCACAAGGACACAGACCTGACAGTGGCTGGAATCAGAAGTCTGATGATGTTTACTTCCAGTTGCCTCACCACCGATGGATCAGAAGAATGTTCATGAGTGGACCATGCTCCCACACTCTGTCTTTACCTCTTTTTCCTGAAAGCAATCAAGCATAAGATTCTGGAACTTTTGAGTACCAAGTCTCTAGACTCCTTACTTGGTGCCTGCAATAAAGGCTGAGCTTTCCATCATCACAGTCTGGTGTCAGTAGATTTGCTTTACTGGCCACAGACAAGTGGGCCCAAGTTTGACTTGGTAATACCACTGGGTTAGAGGAATTTGGACAACCCTTTGGATTTTTCACAGAGTTGTATGAGTAGAACCTAAGAGCAAGTTGCCTAAGTTCAAGTGCTCAGCCTGTAATTAAATATGATTTTGAAAAATCAACACTATTTAGAAAAATATGATGGTTCTGGTCATATTTAATGCATCATCAATAATATCATTTCCAAAATAAAAAATATGCAACATGAGAAAGAGCAGGAAAATGTGACAAACAACCAAAACACCTGTCCCAGATGATTACGTTGTTGAATGTAGGATACAGACTTAAAATAATTAATTTTAAATGTTTCAAAATTACTAATGGAATCTATGACTGAAGAGAAAGGTAAAGTAAAAAAGATAAGAAAGATAAAGGAATCCATGAATAACTGACACATGAGCCAACATTAATAGTTCTCAAAAGTATCAAATTGAGGAAAAAAAAGCATGCAATTATACACATTGTATTATTTCATTATATAAAATTGTAGAATTGGTCATACTAACCTATTGTATAAATCATATGTTTATACTTATGGCTGATTCACATTGTTATATGGTAGAAACAACACAACATTGTAAATCAAGTAACCTCCACTTAAAAATAAATTTTAAAAAATCACATCACTGGTTGCCTAGTACCAAGGTGGGAAGGAATGATGGCATAAGGGAACCAGGAAGCTGACTGAAGTAACTGAGGAAAATATTCTGCATCTCTAATGAGGAGGTTAGAACTGGACATGTAACAACAGACTGGTTCCAAATAGGAAAAGGAGTACGTCAAGGCTGTATATTCTCACCCTGCTTATTTAGCTTATATGCAGAGTACATTATGAGAAATGCTGGGCTCGATGAAGCACAAGCTGGAATCAAGATTGCTGGGAGAAACATCAATAACCTCATATATGCAGATGACACCACCCTTATGGCAGAAAGTGAAGAAGAACTAAAGAGCCTCTTGATGAAAGTGAGAGAGGAGAGTGAAAAAGTTGGCTTAAAGCTGAACATTCAGAAAAACTAAGATCATGGCATCTGGTCCCATCAGTTCATGGCAAATAGATGGGGAAACAATGGAAACAGTGACAGACCTTATTTTAGGGGCTCCAAAATCACTGCAGATGGTGACTTCAGCCATGAAATTAAAAGATGCTTGCTCCTTGTAAGAAAAGTTATGACCAACCTAGATAGCATATTAAAAAGCAGAGACATTACTTTGCCAACAAATGTCTGTCTAGTCAAGGCTATGGTTTTTGCAGTAGTCATGTATGGATGTGAGAATTGAACTATAAAGAAAGCTGAGTGCCCAAGAATTGATGCTTTTGAACTGTGGTTTTGGTGAAGACTCTTGAGAGTCGCTTGGACTACAAGGAGATCCAACCAGTCCATCCTAAAGGAGATCAGTCCTGACTGTTCATCAGAAGGACTGATGTTGAAGCTGAAACTCCAATACTTTGGCCACCTCATGCGAAGAGCTGACTTATATGAAAAGACTCTGATGCTGGGAAAGATTGAGGGCAGGAGGAGAAGGGGAGGACAGAGAATGAGATGGTTGGATGGCATCATTGACTCAATGGACATGAGTTTGGATAGACTCCAGGAGTTGGTGATGGACAGGGAGGCCTGGCATGTTGCAGTCCATGTGGTTACAAAGAGTCAGACACAACTGAGCGACTGAACTGAACTGACTTGAGGGAGTGGTTAAATCAGTATAGATATTTCTCAAAAGTCACTGAAATGTGAACTTAAAATATGAATATTTTGATTTATGAAATAAATTATAAGATGTTTGCTCCTTGGAAGGAAAGATATGATGAACCTAGACAGCACATTAAAAAGCAGAGACGTACCTTTGCTGACATGGTCTATATAGTCAAAACTGTGTTTTTTCCAGTAGTCATGTATAGATGTGAGAGTTGGACCATAAAGGAGGCTGAGAACCGAAGTATTGATGCTTTTGAATTTTAGTGCTGGAGAAGACTCTTGAGAGTCTCTTAGACTGCAAGGAAGTCAAACCAGTTGATCCTAACGGAAATCAACCCTGAATAGTCACTGGAAGGACTGTTGTCGAAGCTGAAGCTGCAGTAATTTGGCCAACTGAGTCAGCTCACTGAAAAGACCCTGATGCTGGAAAAGATTGAAGGCAAAAAAAGAAGGGGGTGGCAGAGAATAAGATAGTTAGGTAGTAAGTATCACTGACTCAATGGATATGAATATGAGCAAACTCCAGGAGATAGTGCAGGACAGAAGAGCATGGCATGCTGGAGTCCGTGGGGTCACAAAGAGTAGGATATGACTTAGCAGCTGAACAACAACGATGCCTCAGTAAAGTTGAGAAACTATATTTAATCAATAATCTGAAATTATATTTTGGAAAATATCCTTCCTGGGGAAATGCTTTATACCTTTAGCTATTAATGTCTATTAATAAAATGATATAATAAGTTACATTTCTTATTAATACATTATCAGTTCAGAAAGTATGGCACAATTACAAATAAAAACAGTACTACTTGGTTTGAAATCATTCTTGAAGACTATTGGCAATTTCTAGTAAAGTTAATCTTGTACCTACCAAAAAAGAAAAACAAACAGTACTGAGTCCCAAAAAGAAATCTTGTATCACAGCAGGTTTCAAAAAGCAGTCATCATCTTTTTCTGAGATCATTATTTTAAAATGCTCTTGGGTATATTCAGAATTATAGAAGATATTAATTTAACTATAGCAAAATATGATTATACAAACACTTAGAAAAATGTTTTTAATCAGTAATAAACATCTCATATAGACTTTTACCTGTTTGCCTTAAAATTAAAGCAAAATATCTCATCTATTTTGCTTTAATTTTAAGGCAAACAGGTAAAAGTCTATATGAGATGTTAAAGAAATAAAATATGAGTGAAAAAGTCAATATGAAATCCTAATTGAAAGAGGATTTTTAAGTCTCTTTCTCACTCTGCAAGTCCATATTTGTATTCTATCTCAGCTTATTTTTCTACTATATTAAATCATTTGGTGGTTTTTTCAGATGTTCTCTTCAAAAATTTTTCCCCTAACTCAAAATTTCAAAAATAAAACACTTTCATATTGATTTCCTCCTAAGAACTTAATGGCACTAACTTCATGACAGAAAGTGATTAAAATTTGTTAATAATATGAACAAGAAATTTGTATTATGATCTTTCAGATGGTTATTATGTTTCCTCTGAACAAACTGTGGTGAATGTAGCTTTTAAAAAAATTCATATTAGAAATTTACATTTCTAGATAATATAGTTTGGTTAATATGTTTGCTTAGATAAAATAGCATACATCTGGAAAGTAGAACTTTCTCTTAGAACCCACAATAAAAATAAAAGTAATAATAATGTTAACTTGTTGACAAGTTAACATGTTAACTTAGTTAACTAAGCTGATATATAGAGCTAAGTTCAGTCTTTCTTGGATGTCTCTTTTCAGTAATGTCTCTTTCTCCAGGAGTGTCACTCTTCCCTGCTGTCAGTGACAGGCATTAAACCCTGTAGGGATCCCTTTCCTGCCAAGGCTTTCAACAGCTGTACCAGACAAGCACCAGGCTACAGGACTCTGGGATCTATAATGAAACAGAGCTAGCCTCCCACTTCCCTATCTATAAAGGGACCTAACAAGGAAGTGATTGACAATTTTATAGTTTCTAGCTTGAGAATTCTAAAAATGCTGTCACATACTTAAAATTGACATATCATTCAGGCTTTTATTACACTTGAAGAATTTGAATTCTCTTTCACTGAATCGCATAAAATATCAAATATTTAATATGTATTATTTGTATATACACTAGTTATTATATACAAAGGACTAATAGTATATTGGCCCCAGGGATAGCCCCTTGATTTCAAACATGGACAATCACAGTACCACTTCATCTGAGCACCATGACAAATGAATCCAACTTATATCTTTTCTGCTATGATCTTGTCTCTCTCTTCTGAATGGGGAGATTTTTGTCTATTCTTTGGCCCTGTTACCTTACTAAGCACATAGCACAGTGAAGTAAAATTAAGAGAAAGAAGAAACAAAATAGAACCTGTTCTGAGTATTTGGATTTAGTCATACGTAACAGGCTTCATCCTGTGGACATCAACCAACAAATGACAATTAATATCTCTTCTCCTCCTCCCCTCTTCTATTCTTTAATAGTCTTTCTGACATTCTCAACGGAAATTTTATTGCTAAAATGTCTTAAATACTTTAAGTATCAAACACAGAAATACAGTATTAGATATAGCTTAAATAGTACTTTTAAGATGATATTTTAATTTTGTTTGTGATTGCAAAGACAATTCATTAATTGTTTCATCCATTTAGTCCATATTTATTGAATGTTGTAATATGCATGACACATGTTATGTTTTGTAATCACAGCAATAAAGAAGATAAAACAACTTCAAACTCCCTCAAAAGTATAAAAAAAATCAGTCTTATGTAATGTAATGTGGAGCAAAATGAAGAAGATTGCTATTGATTGAAGTCAACTTTTTTAGATTTTGTAAACAAATACAAAGTTCTCTAGAGTAAGGTGTCACTTGACAACCACTCTAAAATTCTCTGTTTCAAGTTGTAAGATCAAGGTGTGTGCATAGCTATAGAAGAAATAAAGATTGTTTAACCAGTGGCCCAGTTCTAAAGTTCAAAGAAACAGAAACGTGCAGAAGAAATATGAGAAACAGAAAAATACGTTGCTTTTATTTTCCTACAAACAAGTCTCTTGATGAGAATGAGGCCATCAAATCGAGGAATGATCACCATATCATGGACCAAGAAATTGTGCCTTAAAGTGCTTCATTTTGAATTAAACTCTTCCCTAAATGAGAAAACCTAATTAAAAAGTGCCTCTGAAAACTAGAATATAGTAAGGTTGTTTTAGAAGTTATTTCAGATAAGTAATCCAATTTGAAGTCAATGTTTACTCCAATTCAACGCCATGTCCTATATAGTGGTGAGATTACCCATTAATGTTGAGCTGCTTGGCACCACTGAACTTTAAAGGAACAAAAGCTGTAGTTGGTGTTAGAAGAGAAAGAGAAAACAGAGAGATAGAGGAAGAATATATGGCATAAGACACACACAGGAAAAGACAGTAGAGGAAGAGATAAGAGTTCTCCATGACTCCAGAGGAACCAAAACAAAACAAAACCAGATCTGGCAATATTCACACACACACACACACACACACACACACACTTGCTGTCATACATTCAGATGCCATAATTAAAACGAATAACACAAAATATATTGGATTTAAAAAACGACCAGAATAAGATCAAACAAGCTCTTCTGTTAAGTAATCTCTCTTTACAAAAATAATAAATAGCACACATGGTAATTCATCACCTTTCAAGATGTACTATTTTCTTTCTAGAGAAGCTAACCAAAAACACAAGTGAAAATTGTTCTCGTATCTCTCATCTTCAGTTTCATTTTTTTATGAAGTTTCATTTGTTTTCTGTCAACACCTTAAAATGCCTTACTTACATTTGACTTCTTGACACAAAGTGTTTTCAGCTCTGTGTGACAGACATCTTGACTTAAAATCTGTGTCTCCTTTGGCCAGGAGAGTGTCTAAAATTCTTATAGGAGATACTCAAAAAATAGCAATTGCATTGAAAACACAGACAGTACTTTAATTAATGACTGGCACAACTAGGTACGCATTTTTCTCTCTTACTTCCTGGGAAGATTACAGAAGTATTTTCACTATTTTTAGCAAGAAGTTTGCAAAATCTCAGAACTGATCATACGTTATTTTGGATAAGTGAAAATTAATAATTAAGGGAAAACTCTCACTAAACCTGGCCAAGCAAAACGACTTTTATCCTTAATTTCATACCTAAAGATTTGTGGAATTTTCATTTCTATATCTCTATTATTTGATCTGACCATAGCAATTGATGCAGTTATTTAATTATTTATCAATAATTTATTTTTGACTAGAAAAGAAAGACATATAATAAGTATATGTAAGATAAAGCTCTTTATAAAGTACATCACTGTGTAAAGTTTTGATGTAAAAAGAAACATGTAAAGCCAGTCTTGCAAGTAAGCGTACTTAAATAAAATGCATTATTCCATATAAATTTACCTACTGTGATCTTGAAAGAGTGTCCTTGTGTAGGAGCATCCCTATGCAGGCTGCATGTGCCCAGTGGTTTTGGTGGAAGAACTGGATCTTACATGAACACAAGTCATATCTATCACTGGGGTTCAGTTCAGTTCAGTTCAGTTGTGTCTGACTCTTTGCGACCCCATGGATGGAAGCGCACCAGGCTTCCCTATCTATCACCAACTCTCACCAGGGTTACTGGCACCTATCACGTTGGTAGGAGGTGGGGTTGGAGATTGAGGGGCCAGAGCCAGAGCTGGATATGGTCTGGGGCTTCACTGCTCAAGGACCATCACATCCTAATGGGGAAAGAGGCAGGTGCCCAGTTTCTGGAGCAGAAGCCCTGAGATTCATGCACAAGCTGGGTCCACTCCTTTTAAGCATGTACTTTCTTCCCTCCCAGCACAAATACCTCCACTCCAGAGGGGAGCACTAATGGAATAAGAGAGGCTGCTGTGCACTTCAGTTTCCCTGGTACAGTCAGAGACCCAGATCATATCTGATACACTGCCTTTGCAAGTGATAGTGATGGCTACTCCCACCTGCTCTAATGCCGCTTCAGCCTCTTTCGCTTCTTAAGGCTGTGCTCTCCCATCAACTGTTGTGGCCCTTGCCCTTTGTGAGGAGCCATGCCCCAGAGCAGGTGGGATTGGTGAAGGTGCTTGGCATTGTTTGGGACATGGGTTGTGGTGGTCTAGCTGCAGTCAGAACCCAGGACTTCTTCTTATGCCCTGCCTTTGTAAGCATCAGAAATAGCTGCCCTCTCCCCACTCATATGCCCCTCCAGGTCTGAGCTTCATAGCTGAGCTCTCCATTTGGCCACAGAAGCCATGCACCAGGTGGAGCTGAGCTGTGAAGCAAACGGGGCTGGAGTAGGCACCAGGCTCAGACCATGGTCACCTAGGAAACTGGCCAGCATTCTGTGAAATTTCAACCTGTCCTCTCTGCCCCTTTGGGGGAGAAAGTGTGTATGTGCCCTTCTCACCAGTGGGATCCAGGCTTCCCACAGTCATCCTACTATTTCCACTGGCCCTATAGCCAGCCTGGGGGACTCATCTTCCCAGTGTCAGGTCCCAGATGTGTGGCACCTGCTCACTCCCTAGGGAGGATCTTGGCTCTTGAAACCCCCCTTCTCTTCTGAGTCTCCTCCCAGGGGCACAGGTCTCAACATAATCACTTCCCTTTCCTTCCTACTCAGTTATGGTTCATCAGCCTTGGTTGTGCAGGAGTCCTGCCGGTTTCAGGTTAATTTTCAGTCGGAATTTTTCCACATGTAGATGTATTTTTGGTGTGTTTTGGAGGGGAGGTTAGTTCCACCTTCTACTCTGCCATCTTGATCTCTTTCTCTTTTTATTTCATAATTACGTTCCCGTGTGCTCTACTTTCTAGAAAAAAATATATATCTTGGAGCCTCTTACATGATCTTAATCTCATTTTTATAGTATACTGTTGTGTTTTTCTTGAAAGTGATACTGTCTCTCATTTACCTTTCTTAGGATATCAGTTGTCTGATTTTTGTAATTTTCTTTTTGTTGTTTTTTTCCCCTACCACATATACTATTGCACACTTTTTTTTTGGCTAGGCTTTTTGAAATTTTATATTCTGCAGTTAAATTGCATTGTTATCTAAAAGGAATTTTATTAATATTAGTCTAAGTTATCTGGTCATATTCAAATGATTCTCAGAGTTAGGCATTAAGAAAAATGTGTCATTTGTTTGTTTATTGATTTTTAAGTCTATTCAATTTTGTTAGCATCACAATTTGGTATCAGGGAATCAATTCTGATTACTGATTTTAATAATTGAAACTAAGGCAAGCTAACAGCTGAAACTTTTGTACTCACACACAAACTCTTATGCCCTCGTATCTCAATAGGGTGACTAAATGTCTTCTTTATGTATTTTCAGAATTTCAGAATTGTTTTTTATTCATTTTCATTAATGAATAGAACTCACATGAAAAGCTATTTAACAAACTCTGAACTAGATATTGCATAAAATTGTGTTTTATAAAAGGGTGCAATTTGACTTTCTGTTCATTTTATTATTCTAATTGATTTTTATTTGATGATATAAATCAACCATTATGTTTTCATCCTTGATAAAGCTTGTCTCTATTTGATTTTCTTTCTGCTGTTTTAACAAGAGGCTAGTGTGTTGGTTAAAGGAAAGAGAACTGAGAAAGGGGATTTAAAACATAAAATTCAGTGACGAAATCAGTTTGCCATCAGAATTTTTGCACAATGAAAGTGGTCAAATTGAGGAGTTGCTAAGAGAATTAGATATGTATTCTCTTGTTTAAAGGAGAACAATAATTTAACAGTGATATATTTTAAGCCCTATATTTGCAAAATTTTCAGTTCTATCCAATTTTAAATAAAGTTTTTGAAATTTTGTATTAATCAAGACTATTTTTTCTCTCTAAAACATACAAAAGATTTATGAGTTTTGTAAAGCAATATAATAAAAAATTATATATCTAGAAATACTAACACAGACAATATATATTTATTGCAAATAAGGTTCAAACATAATCAATTCTTGAGAGAATTTTTAGCTATTTCTTAGAATTCAAAATTATAATAAATTTCATTAAACTATAAAAGAAATAATATCAATAAATAGGCAATTTCATTGCTTCTATGTCAGAAATCATTAAAAGAAAGTGACTAACATAACCTGCAAAGAGAATTATAAATATATCTCTTCTGTGGAAAAACTCATTTATTTATTTTTAGAATCAGTGTTATTTCAAATTATCATTGAATTCTAGTTAAGAGAAAGGAATTTTAACTTTTCACATTATTCATTTTGCAAATTCTTATTAATGAAGCTACTCTTCATACTAAAACCAATTGCCAAATTGTTCCTTTAATCAGAATAAATGTTCAATGCATACGATGCTTTAAAAAATATATGCTTATATGATACAGGGAAAATTTTGTATAATACTGAAATTAGTTACTAATTACATAAACTTACTATGAAATGCAATGAATGAGTGGACATTGAACAAAAGCTGTATTATTTGGGTATTATTCATGATAGTAGACTGGAAAAGGTTAGTTTTCATTCCAATCCCAAAGAAAGGCAATGCCAAAGAATGCTCGAACTACCGCACAATTGCACTCATCTCACACACTAGTAAAGTAATGCTCAAAATTCTCCAAGCCAGGCTTCAGCAATACGTGAACCGTAAACTTCCAGATGTTCAAGCTGGTTTTGGACAAGGCAGAGAAACCAGAGATCAAATTGCCAACATCTGGTGGATCATCGAAAAAAATTCAGAAAAACATCTATTTCTGCTTCATTGACTAAGCCAAAGCCTTTGACTGTGTGGATCATAATAAACTGTGGAAATTCTGAAAGAGATGAGAATACCAGACCATCTGACCTGTCTCTTGAGAAACCTGTATGCAGGTCAGGAAGCAACAGTTAGAACTGGACATGGAACAACAGACTGGTTCCAAATAGGAAAAGGAGTACATCAAGGCTGTATATTGTCACCCTGCTTACTTAACTTATATGCAGAGTACATCATGAGAAATGCTGGGCTGGAAGAAACACAAGCTGGAATCCAGATTGCCAGGAGAAATATCAATAACCTCAGATATGCAGATGACAGCACCCTTATGTCAGAAAGCGAAGAAGAACAAAAGAGCTTCTTGATGAAAGTGAAAGAGGAGAGTGAAAAAGTTGGCTTAAAGCTCAACATTCAGAAAACTAAGATCATGGCATCTGGTCCCATCACTTCATGGGAAATAGATGGGGAAACAGTGCAAACAGCGTCAGACTTTATTTTGGGGGGCTCCAAAATCACTGCTGATGGTGATTGCAGCCATGAAATTAAAAGACACTTACTCCTTGGAAGGAAAGTTATGACCAACCTAGACAGCATGTTAAAAAGCAGAGACATTACTTTGCCAACAAAGGTCCGTCTAGTCAAGGCTATGGTTTTTCCAGTGGTCATGTATGGATGTGAGAGTTGGACGGTGAAGAAAGCTGAGCACCAAAGAATTGATGCTTTTGAACTGTGGTGTTGGAGAAGACTCTTAAGAGTCCCTTGGACTGCAAGGAGATCCAACCAGTCCATCCTAAAGGAGATCAGTCCTGGGTGTTCATTGGAAGGACTGATGTTGAAGCTGAAACTCCAATACTTTGGCCACCTGATGTGACGAGTTGACTCATTGGCTGCTACTGCTACTGTTTCTGCTGCTAAGTCACTTCAGTCGTGTCCGACTCTGTGCGACCCCATAGATGGCAGCCCACCAGGCTCCGCTGTCCCTGGGATTCTCCAGGCAAGAATACTGGAGTGGGTTGCCATTTCCTTCTCCAGTACATGAAGGGAAAAGTGAAAGTGGAGTCGCTCAGTCATGTCCCACTCTTAGCGACCCCATGGATTGTAGCCTATCAGGCTCCTCCGTGGAAAAGACCTTAATGCTGGGAAGGATTGGGGGCAGGAAAAGAAGGGAACGACAGAGGATGAGATGGCTGGATGGCATCACTGCCTCGATGGACATGGGTTTGGGTAGACTCCCGGAGTTGGTGATGGACAGGGAGGCTTGGCGAGCTGCGATTCATGGAGTCGCAAAGAGTCGGACATGACTGAGCAACTGAACTGAACTGAACTGAGTTTATGGTAAAATTAAAGAAAAAAAAGTAAAGAGAAATTAACATCTCATTTCCTGATACAAGTTTATTTTATTTTTATTGGATTATAATTGCTTTACATACTGTTCATGGGGCTCTCCAGAAAAGAACACTTAAAACTCAACATTTTTGGCTTAAAACTCAACATTGAAAAAATTAATTTATCGCATCTTGGTCCCATCACCTCATGGCAAATATATGAGGAAAAAGTGAAAACAGTGGAAGATTTTACTTGCTTGGGTTTCAAAATCATTGTGGACAATGATTATAGTCATGAAATTAAAAGATGCTTACTCCCTGGAAGAAAAGCTATGACAGACCTAGGCAGCAAATCGTAAAGCAGAAACATAATTTTGCCAACAAAGGTTCATATAGTCAAAGCTATGGTTTTCCCAGTAGTCATGTACATATGTGAGAGTTGGACCATAAAGAACAATGAGCAATGAAGAACTGATGCTTTCAAATTGTGGTCCTGGAGGACTCTGGAGAGTCCCTTGGACAGAAAGGAGATCAAACCAGTCAATCTTAAAGTAAATCAACTCTGAATATTTATTGGAAGGACTAATGCTGAAGATGAAACTCTAATACTTTGGCCACCTGATGCAAAGAGTTGCCTCCCTGGAAAAAACCCTAATGCTAGGAAAGATTGAGAGCTGGAAGAAAAGGGTGTGATAGAGGATGAGATGGTTGGATGGCATCACCGATTCAATGGACATGAGTTCAATGGACAACTCTGGGAGATAGTGAAGGACAGGGAAGCCTGGTGTGCTGCAGTTCATGGGGTCACAGAGTCTGACACGACTTAGCAACTAAACAACAAATTGCTTTACAATGTTGTGTTAGTTTCTGCTGTACAATGAAGTGAATCAACTGTATGTACACATATGTTTCCTCCTTCTTGGACCTCCCTCCTACACCCCCATCCCACCCACCTAAGTCATGTGCTGATACAACTTTATATTGAAGAAAATGAAATGCATATAGGACTCATCTTACTCTCTTAGCTGTGATAAAACAGTTCCTCTTACATGTGATTATTTTACTAATTATATTTCTCTCCTTTGTGGTCATACTATCATGCTTTTTCTTTATTTGTTTACAATGTTAACTTGTGTATATTTTTATTGATATCTGTGCAATTGGCCATTACATGCATGGTACATGGTCAGTATACAACTCAAATTATGAAATAAGAGACAGAAAATCTGCTTCGTGTTATACTTTTGACATGTTTATACTTTTTAAATAACAATAATGAAAATAATAGCAATAATAATGATTAAGAATAGGAAATTAGAAGGACAGGTGTTTATGTGGCTGGTTCTATGCTCATAACAAATATTCATCTCTCTCCTGCATAACCCATTCTTTCTCTGACCCCCTATCAGCATTTCTGCTGGTATAATTTGCACACCTAGTGGGATAATTTAGGCTTTCAAACCTGAAGTTTGTGAGCACCTGGCTACTGTGCCCTTATCCAGGAGTTTTTGCTGCAACTGCTCTTCTACAGCTATCAGAGACTATGTTATCAGCAAGAGTCACTTCAAAAATCCCTTGAAATCTTGACAGTTATCTTAATAATTCAGTAGGAGTTATGGCAAGGATGACTTTCTTTCCAACTACTAGTTTACTGTTATGAGTCAAGATGGCAAGACCACTGCTATAGCTTTTGGTTTGTTAGAAACTTGATCATAACCTTTGCTACCAGTATTCTTGCATGGTAACTGTTGTTCTAGCCCAGTAAGTACAAAATTTTTTGTGAACTGAGGAAGCACTTATTTCCCAAGGGGAGGGGGCTATTGCACAATCTTTGCTTTTCAGATTTATGCATTTTAGTTATGAGGCATACAGAACCTGTAAAACATGCCTTGGTTCTTTGTGATGCATGGCGTATCTTGAAAGAGAGACTCCAAACATAGAATGTTACTCATAAGTTGACATCCTAATTGCACTTGCCAGAGTCATTCTAATGTTCTAAGAAACCAGCAACATAGGGAGTAGAGATAGATTATGTCCCCTCTAGGGAATAAGGAGTCAAATAATTAACCTGTCTTCAAGTGAGTGAATTATCTATGTTATAGTTTTTAATAAAATGCACTGAAGACATGGCATTAGCCCTGGCTGCTCACTGATTGGGCCATCACCAATGGGCAGTGATGAAAATAGATACAGAATAAGGGATAGCCCAGAGATGAGCTCACACACACTCTCCATCTCTGCCACAGTGGCTGCCCTTCGCAAAGTGTCATTGCACAAAATCGGAATGACCCAGTGACAGGAGCTGATGACCTCTATGAAAAAATCATTTGTCTATATTGTCATTCAGTAGCAGACACTTTTTTGAGAACTGGCAAAAGACAAAAAAAAAAAATCTTTTTGTCCAGAGATCAATTGGCCAACTTTGCTGGATCATAAAGCAAGGGGATTTCAGAAAAATATCTATCTCTGCTCCACTGACTACACTAAAGCCTTTGAATATATGGATCATAACAAACTGTGGAATTCTCTTAGAGAGGTGGGAATACCAGACCATCTCTCCTGTCTCCTGAGAAACCTGTATGTGCGTCAAGA
The DNA here is from genome assembly GCA_024291935.2 of Okapia johnstoni. Classification (NCBI taxonomy): domain Eukaryota; kingdom Metazoa; phylum Chordata; class Mammalia; order Artiodactyla; family Giraffidae; genus Okapia; species Okapia johnstoni. Next base: position 31,854,505 of record CM044310.1, read on the forward strand.
AGCAACAGTCAGAGCCTTGTATGGAACAACTGACTGGTTCAGGATTGAGAAAGGAGTACGGCAAGGCTGTTTATTGTCACTATGCTTATTTAACTTATACACAGAGCACATCATGCGAAAGGCCAGGAAGGATGAGTTACAAGCTGGAATTAAGATAACTGGGAGAAACATCAACAATCTCAGACATGTGGATGATACCTCTTTCATGGCAGAAAGCTAAGAAGAACTAAAGAACCTCTTGATAAGGGTGAAGGAAGGAAGTGAAAAAACTGGCTTAAAACTCAATATTAAAACAAAACAAACAAACAAAAACCCCCACAAGATTATGGGATCCAGTCCTATCACTTCACGGCAAATAGAAAGGAAAAAGGTAGAAGCAGTAGTGACAGATCTCCTCTTCTGGTCTCTAAAATCACCGCAGTAGTGACGGCAGCCATTAAGTTAGACTATTATTTCTTGACCGGAAAGGTATGGCAAACGTAGGCAGTGTGTCAAAAAGCAAAGAAATTACTTTGCTGACAAAGGTCCACATTGTCAAGGCTACGGACCTTCCAGTAGTCAGGCACGGACGTGAGCGCTGGACCATAAGGAAGGAAAAGTGCAAAAGAACTGATGCTTTCTAACTGGGGTGCTGGAGAAGACTCTCGAGAGTCTTTTGGACACAAGGAGATCAAATCAGTCAATCTTGAAAGAAATCAACCCTGAATACTCACTGGGAGAACTGATGCTGAAGCTGCAGCTCCAATATTTTGGCCACCTGATGCAAAGTGCTGACTCAATGGAAAAGACACTGATGCTGGAAAATGTTGAAGGCAGAAGGAGAAGTGAGTGGCAGAGGATGAGGTGGGTGGATAACATTACTGATTCAATGGACATGAACTTGGGCAAACTCTGGGAGATGGTGAGGGCCAGGGAAGCCCAGCATCTTGCAGTCCATGAGGTCATGAAGAATCAGACAACGTGGCAACTGAACAACAACAACAAAAAGTCTACACACTTTGCTTTTGTTTTTGATCTTCCAGTCACACTCCTTCCTGGTCTCTAAGGCTAAGCACTTGCCGTCATTACATTATAAACATGAAATATCAATGTGATATATCAATAACACACAACCTATGTTATGATTATTAGACTGAAAATATTCATGCATATGTTGGAGGGAAAATGTATCATAGAGCTAAATCTTCACATATCATGAAATTCAACAGATAAGACCTTTGAAAAATAGAAAGTGAATGCATTTTTCAAGTGAACTTTAGGTTTTAAAAAAATCTAAAATATTGAAAGCAGTTGCCTCAAGGATGTCAGAAATACAGAAGAAAAAATTTTTTATTGCAATATGATTAATTTGCTTTAAAAATCACCTATGTAAGAGGCAAAACTATATGCTACAGTATAGAATTTTTTCCAAGACACTATAAGAACATAGATGTGAAGAAAATATATACTACCTACATATTAAAATATGTAGAGATACAGCATATATTATGATATGTAAATATATTATAGTATTATTTTATATTACATATATGTATATAATGAGTGTTTATTGGCTTTGCTATCTCTCTGTGTATGTACAATACAGACATTAATATGTTAATGTTCTTTATATCTTGAGAACATTTTTCAAAGTGAGGAATGTATTTTATTCAATTAATATGCTTTTATATTTAGTGGTTTTCAAAATCAATATGAATCACTTTTGTGATTAAATGGTAAAAGTATACATATTTCAAAATCTGGCACATATGTTCGAACCTTGAAATATTTTAGTTTTTCTAGAATACCTGGAATGGAGTTCACACATGCAATGTAAACACGAACTAGATAAGAAAAATAAATTTTGAAGTAGATGGTGTTATTATTTGAACACCTATGTAAAATGGTATATTATACAAATATTGTTTCATTTCCTGGCAAATAATCATTATATGGTATTTAAGGAGAGAACACTTATTTATTGACTATCTTATTAGTTCATGATATTGATAATGGGAAACTAGGATTTCTCATTTGTATCTTTTCTCTTGAGTATAAGAGAGGAAGATTTGACCATATTAAATTCTTGTAACCTTTTGAGCTCTTCAAATAAATAGCTTTGCTCCAAGATTTTCCCTAGCTTTCTGGCAAGCATGAAGGATTTTCTTTCATTGTTCCTCCCACTACATTATGCATTGTTTGCATGAGCATACAGTTTCTATTTCATTATGGTTGAAAATACTTATATTACATATACTCAACAATTCATTCATTTATCATTGGCTCCTTAATACTATATGTAATGTCATTTCTGATGGACCCTACTCGAAGCTGTAGATTGAGACTTTTATTAGAAATTTTGTACAGGACTCAGTGGTTTTGAATGGTAGCTTATGTGATAACCTTGTTGATAAATAATGGAAAGAGTACTTTGAACTAAATACAAGCCATGGTTTCTCCCACCTTTTTTTTTTTTTTGACATTTGGTAAAGCACTCTCAGAGTGCAGCTGCTGCTGCTGCTAAATCGCTTCAGTCATATCCAACTCTGTGAGACCCCATAGACGGCAGCCCACCAGGCTCCTCTGTCCCTAGGATTCTCCAGGCAAGAACACTGGAGCAGTATATATCATTGAACTGAGAAAATTAGTGGCCTGAGAGATTAAATGAACAAAGTAGCCATTAATTGCTCTTGATATCCCGATGATGCTTAAGTATTACTTAAAACATCACCTTAGGTGTTTGAAAGGAAATGTTTACATAATTCCATCTATATTAGTTATCTATTGCTGCATAACTCTTCATCAGTGAATGATGTGACTTAAAATATTGCATGTACAGTAAATCTCCTACATACAAACCTTCAAGTTGCAAACTTTCAAAGATGCGAATGTGCATTCCATCAACTTCAGATGTGAGTGACATTGCAGCTTGTCCTCTGTCTCCTGTTGCTGAAGATGTGACCCTTCAGCTCTGCCATCTCCCCCCTCCTCTCCCTCCTCCAGTCAGTAACTCTTCTTTCCTGTTCACTAAATTCTGTTGTACTGCACTACTGTACATTTCAAAGTACTATACTTATAAGATTAAAAATGTCTCCTTTATTTTCTGTGTTTCTTTTTTGTATTTGTATGAAAAGTATTATAAACCTATCACAGTACAGTACTATATGGCTGGTTGTGTTAGTTGGGTACCTAGGTTAGCTTTGGAGGGAAAAAAAATTCAAAGGATGACATTAATTGTAGTTAAAATAATATTGTTTCTCAGAAGTTAATGAATGTATGAAATCTATTGATATAAATAGGATAATTTAAAGGTTAAAATCAAAATTTAAGTTTAAACTTTATTTTTTAGACTTTAATAAAAATTTACATTTAAATATTTATAAAATTATTTTTCTTAGTTACTAAATTTACTAACAAATATAGAATAGCATGTTGTTTTTCAGTTTTTTTCTTTAAATCTGCAGAATTTCTTTATGTTTCTCTTTAAATCTCATATCTAGATCTTTTTACCACAGATCTATTCACTTGTTATCTTCCTAACCTCTGTCAGAGGATTGTTTGTGCCCCACAATTTATTACACAAGTTTCTGTAGGGCAGGGACAAATTCTCTACCACTATCTCATGGTCTCCAGCTGGGCCTACAAATTAAAATGACACAACACAGATTAAGAAGATAAAAGCAATTTATTGAATTTTAACATGTGCCTGAGAACCTTTATAAGAGAATGAAGTCTCAAAGAAGTGACCAGAGCAGAGAGCTTTCTTTTTTTTTTTTTTTAATAAATTTATTTATTTTAGTTGGGGGCTAATTACTTTACAATATTGTAGTAGTTTTTGCCATACATTGACATGAATCAGCCATGGGTTTACATGTGTTCCCCATCCTGAACCCTCCTTCCACCTACCTCCCCATCCCATCCCTCTGGGTCATCCCATTGCCCCAGCCCTGAGCATTTGTCTCATGCATTGAACATGGAATGGTGTTATGTTTCACATATGATAATATACATGTTTCAATGCTATTGTCCCAGAACGTCCCACCCTCACCTTCTCCCTCAGAGTCCATAAGACTGTTCTATGCATCTGTGTCTCTTATTCTGTCTTGCATATAGGGTTACTGTTACCATCTTTCAAATTCCATATATATGCATTAGTATACTGTATTGGTGTTTTTCTTTCTGGCTTACTTCACTCTGTATAATGGGATCCAGTTTCATCCATCTCAATAGGACCGATTCAAATGTTTTTTTTTTAATGGCTGAGTAATATTCCATTGTGTATATGTACCACAGCTTCCTTATCCATTTGTCTGCTGATGGACACCTAGGTTGCTTCCATGTCCTGGCTATTGTAAACAGTGCTGCGATGAACACTGGGGTACACGCGTCTCTTTCAATTCTGGTTTCCTCGGTGTGTATGCCCAGCAGTGGGATTGCTGGGTCAAATCTTTAAGAAAAAGAAATAAAATATTTGTGAAGAATTAATAAGACAAAAGGATTTTGGATTGGGGGTATTGAATGGCTAAGTAATAAATAGGAGATAAGGGTTTGTTTAACAAGGTTGGTTGTAAGCTTTCTCAAACCTTAATTCCTCATCTATGCTGATAAAAATATGTTCCTTCTTCCCAGTTCAGGCAGAGTATATTTTATATGCAAGTTTTATCTCTTGCTTTCAGGAAGAAAAAGGAGGGTCAGATTGTCCTTCCTGAACTTGATGTTTCTTAAAAGCCTTTAACTAAAAATAATCAATATGTTAGACACACAGTGTGAGGTGACATGTCTGGTTTCCTTCACTCTCTTTGCAAGTTGGCTCTTATCTGAGCTTGAACAATGCTTGAAACCATTAGAGGAACAAGGGAGAAGGAGAAGACTGCATTTTTTATCCTCTTTCCCTGTTGCTAGCACTTTATCCAGGACTTGCCATATCTTACTCTATATGTCTCAAATTCCACCCAATATATGTACCATTGTTTTACCTTTCACCAAGTGACCCACAGGCTAAGTATAATAATAGTACAACTGACCTTTGTTTATTTGACCTGTTTTAAATACTTGGAGTGGGTTTTGTTTGGCAGGATTAAACTAATGGATGAAGTTCTTGTTACTCTGAATGGTCCCAGAAAACAGAGCACAACACAGGATTTTGCGAGTAGGTCAATCAGCTCTGAGTCTGAGCATTGTAATGCTCTCCAAAATTATGATACAAAGGATTCAAACATTAGATAACTATTATTTATTGTTGCATGGGTAGAGTAGCAGTTGAAGTCAAAGATTAAGAATACTGAGTAGTTACACTTTAGCAACTGACAGAGCACAAATTGTGAGTACAAATATTGTAAAATGGGTTGGCTGCTTCTGAATGATAAGCTCAGAGCTTTGACATCTGAACTAGAAGAACAGACAGAGATACAGAGGATTATAAAGAGACATTAAAATGATATATTACTGTCTGTAAGTTCAAGACACACAGACCTGCTATAGGCTGAATATATGTGTCTTTGAAAATTCATCTTTGAAATCCTAGTGCCTGGCCCTGGGACATGGTTAGGGTAGAGTGCTCATGAATTGCTCTTATGAAAAAGACCTAGGAGATATCTGTTGCCATTTCTGCCACATGAGAACAAAACCAAAAGTCTGTGACCTGGCACACAGCATTCACTGCATGAGCTGACCCCCTAATTTTGGACTTTAATCCTCAAGAGCTGTGAGAAATAAATTTCTCTTATTTATAAACACCCCATCTATGGTATTTTGTTATAGAACCTACAATGGACTAGGACAATACCTGAGCATCAGGCTCCAATTTGATCATGGCTGATGCTGAATTACAACAAGTACAATGTAAACTTGCCAAATTTCTTAAGTGAATATTATGGCTTTTGCAGTGTAAGCTGGAGTACCTCAAAGATGTTGTATAGATAAATGAATTGAAGATCTTTGTAAAACACAAATCATTTCTCTCTTAGACGTATGTCTAAATCCAGGAGAATTGAAAATTTTGAGCATAAAGACGTTGTCTGTGTACCAAAGAAATTGCAATATCTTGCAAGTTCTCATGGCAAGAACGTTATGAATACATATGGAAATGTGCTTTATGAGTATCACACTTACTGTGGTGACTGTTTCAAAATGAAAATTGAATTATTTGAATGTATATTGGAAGGTAGTATGGTATTGTACATCAACTATACTAGAATAAAAAAAAATGAATATAAGGGTAGAGGACAAAGTTGAATTTGACTGAAATTATCTATATACAGATTTAGAATTTTAAAAGTCTCTGGTATCAGCTCTAATTGTGTGTGTGTGTGTGTGTGTGTGTGCGTGTGTGTGTGTGTGTGTGTGTTGGGGGCTTCCCATATCAACAAGCAATTCTCAAGACATCATATTAGAAACTTAGTCACTTAGGCAGCTAGGAAGTAGCCCCAAGACTTTGCTTGGTTCGGTGCTGAATCCTCCCAGATTTAACACTGTCTTATCTACGTCAAATGATATCAAGATGCCTGATCACCTGGTCTAATGTAGAGAAGTAAATGTGCAGGTGTTAATAATGTTTTGGGTTTATTATGTAAAATTTACTTACCTTCCACCCATAGGTATTCATAGAAAGGACACTGAGGATACTCCTTTCTCCAAGGCATTGATAAATGCATTAGTGATATGAACACCAGTGCTCATGGAAAACCTTTGTAGATTTGGGATTTAAAAGTCTCTGGTACCAATTCTAACATGTGTGTGTATATTGGGGGTTTCCCCATACCAACAAACAATTCTCAAGTGACACATACTGTGCCCTACAACTCAACTCAAGTCTCACATGAACTGCCTGTGACTCCACAGGTTATGCTCAGTCCTACAAGACGACCCTGGACCACCTTCAGACGTCACTTGCAAGTCCTTGTTGTTAAGTTACCTGCACTTCTGACCAACGAGGTACAAACTGGAGTTTCTCAAGACCTTCTGGGACTTCATATGCCACTTGTGAGTTCATTTTGTTGCCTGTACTTATTAACTGGTTATAAAACAGACATTTCAAAGAACCCCTCCTTGGGTTTAACTTATTTTTAAGAGTGGGTCACAGAACTCAGAAAGATATTTGACTTACTATACCACCAGCTCATTTTACAAAGATATAACTTAGGAACAGTCAGACGGAAGAGATGCAGAGGACAAGTTATGTACAAAAGGCAAAATGCTTCTATGCCTGATAAAAAACGTGCTAGTCTCCCCAAAATCTCCACATGGCCACCAACCTGGAAGCTCTCCAAACCAGATCCTTTTTGAATTTTAGTAGAAACTTCATTACATAGGCATGGATTGATTAATTTATTGGCCATTGGTGATTTATTTAACTTCTAGCCCCCCTCTCCCCTCCACCCTCCCCTGCGGTTGAAGTAGGGCTGGTAATAAAGTTCCAACTCATTAATCACGTGATGGACTCTACTGGCAACCAATTGCCATCATTAGATATTTTCCAAATGTTACCTCATCAATATAACAAAAGACACCCTTATTGTTCTCCTCAGGACATTAAAAGGGTTTTATGAGCACTGTGCCAGAAATGGTGACAAAGACCAAATACGTGTTTTGTTTTTGTAATTAATTACACTATTACAGAGGTATTGAGAGAAAATAGTACCGCTGAAATGAAGTGCTCTTCAATAGAAACAGTTGCACCTTGGAGTGGCCCTAAGTCAGATGGCTCTGCTTAACTATTAGAGATAATGTGGGTGTAACTGCAGGGAAGCAGAGATGGAATGGTAATCTTTGATTTGACATCCAATGATCTGTAGTTGTTTATTGATCACAGTGCCTTTAAAACTGGAGTAAGTGGCAGTCTAGTAAAATATTATTTTAAAATAATGCTTTCCTTATTTAAAATAAAACTTGCACTCCTGCATACATTCTTGATTCTACTTAAAGAAGAACTTGCACATCACCATCCATAACCATTGCAACTTTTCTTTCAAGGCTTTCACAAAGTCACCTGAACACATACAAGGGCAACCACTCTGGTGACCTATAATTAGAGATAAATAGATATTAACACTGAATAGATCCTAATCCTTGAATATACAAAATATCATGAGTGCCCCCACTGGTATAAGTGAATGTTTATGGAGGCTAAGTGGTAAATAAGAAAAAAAAGATTTTTTTTTCTTTTATTTTTTACCAAGTTCTGTAGTACAGTAATTCTTACAATGGTATTAAATGGTTTAAATTGGACCTAGTTAACAAATTTCAGAATACCTGAATTTGGTTACCTAAATTGTTGAAGAGCTGAGTAGAGGACACCCCCCAGCCAAAAATTTACCATATTGACAAAAATGTCAAAATAGGAACAACACCTCTTTTTGGAAAAAATTGGAGACACTGGTGGTGAGATCTAAGATTTAAAAGATATAGGAGTGGTCATTTCTCTTTTGTCTCTATTTCACTGATGGGTTTGGCTAATTCCAAAACCACATGGATTGTTTGTTATTCAAAAATTAATCAGACAACAACACTAAATGTTACTGCTATTTTTTATGTTGTCTTTTGACATATATCAACATAGATCAACTCACTTCCTGGAAAGTGGTGAAAATTCTATTTTTCTCCAAAGCAATTAGCAGGAAAGAGAAGAAGGGATTTGCTTGGATCAGGTGGAAGCAACAGTATATCTTCCCTGTCTTATCTCAGGGCTATGGAAGCTCTTGTGCTGTCTTAAAGTATTTACAAAGGAAATCAATCATCTGAATATTCTACAGAGTACCATGTTGGTAACTCCATAGATGGGATCTGGTAGGCAGAAAGTAGCTACTTACCATTCATTCTAGTAAAATGTTGATGTGCTAGTGGTCAAAAATTAGCCCAATGAAAATTCTGTGTCCTGTCAGATTACAGAAGTTTCTAGAGCTTCAGCAATTTTAAACATGCTGGGACAACCCCTCTAAACTCAGAGATGCTTGGCACTGCCTGACACTGAAAAAGTGGTAACATTCATCTTGTTTCTTTTTAGATTTTAGAGTCAACATGAACCACACTGGGCTTCATGTTCCAACACACATTAATTAACTCATTAAAGCTATACATTTTTGAGTGGAGTCAAGAGAAAAAATATGTCTCTACAGCAAGTTCAGACTGAAGAGGAAATCTACTGAAAACTGTCTCATGAACCTGCAGATACAATGCTTCTCACACTGCCAATCATAAACAAAAGGTGTTTTATGGATCCTCTGGATGGCCCTACTACGGTAATGATAGCTCAGACTCTGAGGATTTCGCAGCAAAATAATGACCTCTGCCAGTGATAACATTTCTCTTTTTGAAAGGGAGCTCTTGTCTTTTTACTAAGCCTTGATAGAGACTGAACATATAGCCATGGTACATCCCATGACTAAGCCCTGAGTTGACATACATTGAGCAAAACTTAACCCACTGAGCCATAAAAATTGTTTTCAGCATTAGTTTTCTGCTATAATATTAGAATAGGAACTAATACATTTGGAACTGTGTTATTCACTAGGATACTTCTTAGTACTTTCGTGACCAAGATAATGGGAATACACAGCAGTCCAATTAATTGAGGATCACTGAGGACACAGATTCGGCAAAATTAACGTTTGGATCACTTCATCAAGTAAAGAAATCTGGCGAGCTTAGGTGCTAGCTATGTGCAAATTGGAGGATAAAATTTTATTGAATGTCAACTATAGCCTCATTGCCAGAACAAGTATGAGAAACACAGTAGCTAGGTGTACTTAGACTACTGCGGTACTAACTAAAGTGAGTTGTGTTCTTTTCCTGAGCTGTGGTACTTTACACAATTTAGAATTTGGAAGAGAGTTTGTACTTCAATCTGATTTGGGTATGGTGTCTAGTAAGAATTTAAGTTTAAAACTTAACATTCAAAAAACTAAAACCATGTCATCCGGTCCCATGACTTCATGGCAAATAGATGGGGAAAAAATGGAAACAGTGACAGACTTTATTTTCTTAGGCTCCAAAATCACCACATATGGTGACTGCAGCCATGAAATTAAAAGATGCTTGCTCCTTGGAAGAAAAGCTATGAGAAAACTAGACAGCACATTAAAAAGCAGAGACATCACTTTGCCAAAAATGTCCGTTTAAGTCAAAGCTATGGTTTTTCCAGTAGTCATGTTCAGATGTGACAGTTGGACCATAAAGAAGGCAGAGCATTGAAGAACTGATGCTTTTGAACTTTGGTGCTGGAAAAGACTTTTAAGAGTCCTTGGACTGCAAGGAGATCAAATCAGTAAATCCCTAAGGAAATCAACCCTGAATATTCATTGTAGGGACTGATGCTAAAGCTGAAGCTCCAATACTTTGGCCATCTGATAAGAGCCAACTCATTAGAAAAGACACTGATGCTGGGAAAGATTGAGGGCAGGAGGAGAAGGGGCCAACAGAGGATGAGATGTTTGGATGACATCATTGACTCAATGGACATGAGTTTGAGCAAACTCCAGGAAACAGTGAAGGACAGGGAAGCCTGGTGTTCTGCAGTCCATGAGGTCACAAAGAGTCGGATATGACTGATTGAAAAACAACAAGAGTTTAAGTAAGTTTCTTAAAAGATGAGATCATCTTCTTACAATAGATGTTCACCTAAGGTTAATTGTAAGCATAAAAGATTAAATAAAAATAATTTATGTAACAGAGTCATACAGTCACTGAGTTTCATTCATTGAGTGTCATAGTAGGTTAAGAGGTTTTTTTAAATAGCAGAGTAATATTTGTTGATTGTTAACAGTGAGTTTTCTGGGAATATAACTCTATCCTATTCACTAGTTTAGGTATCTCCATGTACTCCCAAATGATTTTAGATTTTTTTTTAAATAATAAACATCGCTTTATGTTCTGATACCATTACAAAACCATTACATTAGCAACAAAAATTGTTACTTGAGTTGAAGTCAGAGGCATTTACTCCCCAAAATGTTAAGTAAAACAGAGTACAACATCAGCAATAAAACACTAAATATTGCATTGTCTTTACAACGTTTGATCTTCTGAACAATTTTGTTGAGCAAGATAGAAGATTACGTACATTTTATCTTCAGGAATGTAATGGTATAATCATTTAAACAGATTATATTATAAATCTAAGTTGTAAAGTTGTTTACTGTTGGCTTCTTTTCTCTCTCTCTCTAAATCAGTAGTCTAACAAGGATTAGAAACTCCTGATATGTTTTGGTCTATTTATTGTGAATATTTTTTATTTTCTAAATCATATATAAACATAATGAGTATGTTTTTTCATAAACATAATGAATATACAGAATTGTCAAAAACCTATACCATATAGTAAAAAGTTAGTGAAAGCTTTTTTCTTAATGTAAAAATACGTTGATATAGCTGACAAGGAGATTTCTATAAGCTTTAAGTAACAGTCTTAACCTCTTTAAAGTTCATTAAAATCAATGAAGAAAACTTATTAACAAATGGATAGACATGAGTTCTTATCATGCACAAGTAAACAAAGAATATGATGTGAAATTGTTTGTGATATATTCAGAAAATATTTCTCTCCTGTCTTCATGACATTTTGGTTCAAAATATCATACTACTCGTGAATGCTTACTATTTGTAAACCACAGATTATGTTCCGAAATAAATGATGGCTATGGTTCCCAATTCTGTAAATGACTGTTAATCTTTGGTCTTACTTAGACTCCAAGAATGATCCAAGAAATAGAGTGAGCATGACATTTAAATCATCCGAAGATAATTCTGACAATGTTTGGGTGAAAGATTGAAATTTCCCAACATAGGCTAGTGCACTTCTCAAATTTTTCTTTTCTTTCTTTCTTTTTTCTTTTGAGAAGTGAAAGGTTTCAGAGATCAAATCTGCTGCAGCATCCACAGAAGCCAATCTATTACCAACAAGAATGTCATCAGTCAGAATCACTTTACGTCTTGTCACTTCGGACACTCTCGCTGAAGGTAACTCTAGCAACAAGCTGCAGAGCTGACATTTGTGCTTTTGTGTGACTGCTCATGATGAGCAGTCCTACTCAAGTCAGCTACCAAAAATACCAAAAAAGGATCAAAGCATCTTCATTCTAACTATTAAGACAATCTAATCAATAAAATTTAATTACTGAAATCCATTGGGGAAAAATACCTATAATCATAAGAATAATCCAAGCGGAGAAACCAACCTGACTTTCCTGTCACACAGATAGAAAACCATGCAAATACGTATTTTAAATGCTAAAGAAGTTTAAAAAATATTTTCGGTCCCCTTGTTACATTTGATTTTATTTATTTTTGAAACTGTTGAAAGTGAGATAAAGTGTATTGTTATCCAAAAAATATTTACATTTACTGCAGGCTTTTCCTTCCTTTAAAATGAAAATGTGTGTGTGTGTATCTGTATCTCTGACACTACTGAATATCTACCTTGTTAATTACTGCCAAAATGTGTTTTTAATGTATGAGTAAGTGACAAAATGACGTATGAAACAATGTAAGAACATCTGCAGTTTACTTATCGAATTTCTCCAAATCTTTGATTTACTATATACTTTTTCCTATAACATTCAACACTCTTTTAAAATCACTATCCATACCTTTCAGACATAACATTTTGGTGAATTTTCCCGAGGAAGAAAAGAAGCATATTAGATAGTCAACTGTAAGTTTGTTTACATAAAATGAAAACATCACCGCCACAATCTCATTATAAATAAACTTCCATGTGAATTATGTCTTCATGATTCAGAAGTACATTTGCAGAGTGAATTCAAATTGCATATTTTAATTTTGACTTAAATTTTGGGAAAGAATATTTTTTCCCTGGTATATGAATCCTTCTTTTTTATCCATATATTGAACACATTTTAACTTACTACATTTCTTGCTGAAATAATTATAATTTACAATGTAGACAACTATTTACTAACCTAAAATTGTACATCTCTAAAGGTAGAATTTTGGGGGACATCATGTTTCCTGAGTGTAATTAAGCATTTGATTTTAGGGTTTCTCCCAAATAACTATCTAGCCTTCATCTCACATAAACATAATTTTACTTTTTAGACAGGTTTAGCCAGCTTTCTGTTTTCTGAAAAATTATATAAGCCTTCACAGAAAAGGGTTGTGAAAGTGCTACACTCAATATGGCAGCAAATTTGGAAAACTCAGCAGTGGCCACAGGACTGGAAAAGATCACTTTTCATTCCAGTCTCAAAAAAAAAGCAATGCCAAAGAATGCTCAAACTACCGCACAACTGCACTCATCTCACATGCTAGTAAAGTAATGCTCAAAATTCTCCAAGCCAGCCTTCAAGAGTACGTGAACTGTGAACTTCCAGTTGTTCAAGCTGGATTTAGAAAAGGCAGAGGATCAAATTGCAAATATCCGCTGGATCATCGAAAAAGCAAAAGAGTTCCTGAAAAATATCTATTTCTACTTTATTGACTAAGCCAAAGCTTTTGACTGTGTGGATCACAACAAACTGTGGAAAATTCCTAAAGAGATGGAAATACCAAACCACCTGACCTGCCTCTTGAGAAATCTGTATGCAGATCAGGAAGCCACAGTTAGAACTGGACATGGAACAACAGGTGGTTTCCAAACTGGGAAAGGAGTATGTCAAGGCTGTATATTGTCACCCTGCTTATTTAACTTATATGCAGAGTACATCATGAGAAACCCTGGGCTGAATGAAGCACAAGCTGGAACCAAGATTGCCAGGAGAAATATCAATAACTTCAGATATGCAGATGACACCACCCTTATGGCAGAAAGTGAAGATCTAAAGAGCCTCTTGATGAAAATGAAAGAGAAGAGTGAGAAAGTTGGCTTAAAACTCAACATTCAGAAAACTAAGATCATGGCATCTGGCCCCATCACTTCATGGCAAATAGATGGGGGAACAATGGGAACAGTGACAGACTTTATTTTTGGGGCCTCCAGAATCACTGCAGATGGTGACTGCAGCCAGGAAATTCAAAGATGCTTGCTCCTTGGAAGAAAATTTATGAACAACCTAGACAGCATATTAAAAAGCAGAGACGTTACTTTGCCAACAAAGGTCCATCTAGTCAAGGCTATGGTTTTTCCAGTGGTCATGCATGGATGTGAGAGTTGGATTATAAAGAGAGCTGAGTGTCAATGAATTGATGCTTTTGAACTGTGGTGTTAGAGAAGCCACTTGAGAGTCCCTTGGACTTCAAGGAGATCCAACCAGTCCATCCTAAATGAAATCAGTCCTGAATATTCATTGGAAGGCCTGATGCTGATGCTGAAACTCCAATACTTCAGCTACCTTATGTGAACTGACTCATTAGAAAAGATCTTGATCCTAAGATAAATTGAAGCCGGGAGGAGAAAGGGACCACAAAGGATGAGATGGTTGGATGGCATCACCAACTCAATGGACATGAGTTTGAGTAAACTCTGGGAGTTGGTGATGGACAGGACGGTCTGGCATGCTGCAGTCCATGGAGTCGCAAAGAGTCAGACACGACTGAGCGACTGAACTGAACTTACAGAAAACTCATGTTATAAAATTACTAGTTTGGTTAAAGACAGAGTTTCTGTCAGAAAGAAAGAAAAGGCATTCTTTATTCTTCGTGAGTCATCCAGACAAGTGGTACTTCAGAAGATTGTTTTTACAATATCACACCCTGTTTGGAATAATTCTTTGTCACTATAGTTATTAAGCTCTTCAATGCAAAGGAGTTAGAATATAAAGAATCATGCAGTCTTATGAACAAAACCATTCTCAGTATTGTTTTAAAGTGATTCATTACCCTAAGATTCATATTTAAGCATTCTATGTTATGACTGCAATCAAACTGGGTAATCTAATACGCTGAAAATGTCTACCATGCCATTTGATAGAATAACATTGTCAAGTGTTATCCTCCAATGCAGCGTCTGGAATTGGGCTGCACACAAGATGATCAGCATATGGTTATAATAAACCAGCTACTGTGATGGCATTATCCGTACACTGTATCATTATTCACGAGGATCCCTTTTTTTGTTTTGTTTTGTTTTACAATAAAGTTAGGGGAAAGAGCTTGGAGAGATTTAGTAAATTAGGAATGTGTACAATGGTAGGAGGCAATAACACTGATCCATCTGACTCCAACATTTTACACTTGTCAGTTTTGCTACTGTGATAAACATTTATGCACTCTACCTTGAAATACTCTAGCATGCCCTTTAGAATCTATTCACTTTCTGGTGTAGAAGATTTTGATGCACAATTGTGTATCAGAATTATATGCCTCAGTTGAACTGATAATAAGCCTAACTATCTTCATCTTGAGTGTGGTGCTCGAGCAACTTTGAGGAGATATCCCATGACCAAGGGCAAAGGAGAAGCCCCAGCAAGATGGCAGGAGGGGAGAAATCATGTTTAGAATCAATCCCATACCTGCCAGAGATGCTCAGAAGGCTCAAACATACGCTTGCTCCTTGAAAGAAAAGTTATGACCAATATAGACAGCATATTAAAAAGCAGAGACATTACTTTGTCAACAAAGGTCCATCTAGTCAAAGCTATGGTTTTTCCAGTACTCATGTATGAATGTGAGAGTTGGAATATAAAGAAAGCTGAGTGTTGAAGAATTGATGCTTTTGAACTGTGGTGTTGGAGAAGACTTGTGAGAGTCCCATGGACAGCAAGGAGTTCCAACCAGTCCATCCTAAAGAGATCAGTCCTGAGTGTTCATTGAAAGGACTGGTGGTGAAGCTGAAACTCCAATACTTTGGCCACCTGATGTGAAGAATTGACTCATTGGAAAAGATCCTGATGATGGGAAAGATTGAAAGTGGGAGGAGAAGGGGAAGACAGAGAATGAGATGGTTGGATGGCATCACCAACTCAATGGACATTATTTTGAGTAAACTCCAGGAGTTGGTGATGGACAGGGAGGCCTGGAGTACTGCAGTCCATGGGGTCGCAAAGAGTCAGACACGACTGAGTGACTGAACTGAACTGAACTGATCTTCATCCTAAGTGTCATTGGTTATAGAGGTCATAAGACATCACATTAGACAAAGTTTTATCATATTCAAATTTATATGCATTCTTTCTCTGATATTGTTATATGTGTTTGATTTGTTCTTGACTGAGTTATTTATGTACATCATGAAATATCCAACGTATATCTATGGAATACCTTACCTGCAGAAATTTGGTCTCTTTGTATGTTAGATAACTTCTGAGAAAAAAACGTGATGGATCACAATATTCTACTTACATATTTTATTTATTACTCATTTTAAATATTCTATAAAATATGCAACATAGTTTATCACATGCATTTTATAATCCTTGAGTCTCCAAGAACCCTATCAACCTTTGTAAATCATCTCTGGCTTTACGCACTACACTCTGAAATCACTGCTATTCTTTCAAAGTCCTCAGAGTCAAGAAAAATCTTTCATACTTAAGGGCCCTTACACACACTGCTTCTGCAACATAACATATTCTTCTTTTTTCCTATATTTTTCATTACTATGTCACTTTCCCCAATAGTCATTCCATAGTCATCCTATATAAAGAATCTATTATAAGCACTCTTGTTTTCACCATAATACTTCAACTTCTTTAATCAATATATAGGGTCGTTCAGATTTCTACTTCTTGAGTCAGTTTAAATATTGTCTGCTTAAAAGAATTTGTCAGAGCATTTAAGCCACTAGTAATCAACATAAATTTGTTCATAGTTTTCCCTTTTCTTCTTTTTACTGCTTGTTGACTACTGTAAGATCTGTTTCATTTTTAATTTCAATAATTTACATAATTTCCACTTTTTTCTTTTATAATCTAGTTAAATGTTTACCAAATTGTTGACCTTTAAAAATGTGTTTTATTGGTTTTTCTTTATGTTTGTCTTTCTTATTATTTACCTTCCATTTAATTTTCTATGGTTGTTCTAATTTACTAAGGTGGAATCAGATGATTATTCTACATATTCTTTTTCTATTATAACATTTAAAAATAATTTCCCCATAAATGTTTCTTTATGTACATCACAAATACTAATATGCTGTATTTTCCTTTTCAGTCAATTCAAAATGTTTTCTAATTTCACTTGTATTTTTTCTTTGACTCACTGTCTATTTAAGAGTAGTATGCAAAATATGTGTAGTTTCCAATACTTTTTGTGATTGACTTTTAATATATTCTATTTTGCTCAGTGGATAGTCTTGAATGATTTCAATCATTTTATATTTTATTTTCACCTGGTCTTCCCTGGTCAATTCACATGTGCAGTTGAAAAGAATGTTTATTCTACTTTCATATAGTAGAGTGAAGTGTATATGTCAATTAGGTCAAACTGATGTCTTTTATAGCTTTATTATTTTATAAACACTTTTCAATTTCTAAGAGAGAGTTGTTGAAATATTTAAATACATTTTGCACTTTTTTCTATTTCTTTTTCAGCTTCAGCTTCTGTATTTTAAACTTTTTCATCAGTCGCATATGCATTTAATTTTTTTTGTTAATTGATTTCTTTATTATGAAATGTCCCTTTACACCATATTCTTCATTCTAAATTATACTTGAAATTAAGTTTACAGAGCCAATCTTGCTTTTGAATGATTGCTGTTTGCATGGAACAACAATTTTCATCCTTTCAATTTAGCCTATTAAACATAAATTTTTTATATAGCCTCACAGTTTCTTCATTCTAACTTGTGTGTTTTACATATATACATTTAAATTAATATATGTGGTATGTTTAGATTCCTATTCACTATATTGGATTTTGCTGTCTTTCTTAAAAGAATTTGACTTTTTTGAAGTTGTTTTTTTTATTTATGGATCAGTTTGACTTTTTTGTGTTTTTCTAAGTGTTTTTTTCTTCTATTTTTGGCCAGATTAGAATATGCTTTACTCTATAGATTTGAATCTTGCTTCAAAAACTTTTACCATTTGGGGAGTCTACTAAATACCCTACATGTTTTAATTAATCCTCTCTACTGTGGTGGAAAGTCACATGTTTTCAGCCCATAAATCTTTTCAGTAACTGTTCATTTTTTGATTTTGAAGTAAATAAGAAAAGCAGGCAAAGTTAACCTCATGATTCATGTTTCCCTATCATAGTGTACCTTTATTTCATACAACTGTTAATTCCCTTTTGTAACTCTACTGGACGCTAATATTGTATATTTATATGTCTTTTCTGGTTTTTTTTTTTTTTTTTTTTTTTGCTTTATATTCTTCTGTTGACTTGCATTCTGGAAATTTTATGTTTTGAGAGAAAGTTTACAAATCTCTCTAGAATCTAGACATATTTCAAGTGGAGATAGTAGATAAACATTGGATAAATAATTGAATGAAAGAAGAAATGATTTTTAATGATTGCCAGGAAGGAAAATGAGAAATATATAAAGATGAATAAGATGAGAAATGTATCTTCTGAAGATTAATGTACCAGAAATGCCAGGGTTGCCGTAATACACTGGGTGGCTTCAACAACAGAAATCTATTTTCTCACAGTTCTGGAAGCTGGTAGTCTGAGACCAATATTTAAGCAGGATTGGCTCCTTCTGAGAACTCTGAGTTAGAATCTGTTCCACATCTCCTCCAGCGTCCGGTAGGACACTGACAATCTTTGCCATTCCTTGGCTTGCAAAACAACCACTCCACTCACTGACTTCATCTTCACATGGTGTTCTTTCTGTATGGTTTTCTGTGTCCAAATTTCCTCATTATATAATGACATTATTTATCTTGGCATATAGTCCAGCCTATCCACCTCATTTTTTTAAATCTTCCAATGATGAGGCTTTTAATTGCCAAACATAACTGAGATGAAGAAGACAGAAGGAAAAGCCATGAGAAAATATTTGAGGACACATTTTAATCCAACTAGCAAAAACTAAACACAAAGAACAAATATTAAAAACAGCAAAGGAAGAGCAACAAATAACATACAAAGGTGTCCCTGTATAAGACTAACAGCTGATCGTTCAACAGAAATTCTACAAGCCAGAAGCGAATGACAGAACACACTCAAAGTGATGAAAGGGAAAAAAAAAAAAAACTACAATCAATATTACTCTGTCCAGCAAGGATCTCATGCAGATTTGAAGGAGAAATAAAAAGCCTTACAGACTATCAAAAGTTAAAAGAATTCGACACCCCCAAATCAGTTCCTCAACAAATGGTAAAGGTTCTCTAGGCAAAAAGAAGAGACCTATAAAAACAAACCCAAAACAATATAGTAAATGGTAACAGCATCATATATACCAATAATTACCTTAAATATAAGTGGGCTAAATCTCCACCCAAAGATTGGCTGAAGCACAGATTGGCTGAAGGGAAAAGACACCTATAAGAACAAGAAACCTATAAAAGTTGTCTCTGAACCTCATTTAAACTTGATTTTCTATGTACATTCTGCCCTCTGCATTCATGGGTTGAACAACTGCAGATTCAGCTAATTGCAGGTGGAAAATACTCAAATGTTTTAAAGCAAAACTTTATTTTGCCACAGGCTGGCAACTAGTCACATAACATTTGTAACGTATTTACAACTATTTCAGTTCAGTTCAGTTCAGTCGCTCAGTCGTGTCCGACTCTCAGCAACCCCATGAATCGCAGCACGTCCAGGCCTCCCTGTCCATCACCAACTCCTGGAGTTTACCCAAACTCATGTCCATCCAGTCGGTGATGCCATCCAGCCACCTCATCCTCTGCTGTCCCCTTCTCCTCCTGCCCCCGAATCCTTCCCAGCATCAGGGTCTTTTCCAATGAGTCAACTCTTCACATGAGGTGGGCAAAGTATTGGAGTTTCAGCTTCAACATCAGTCCCTCCAATGAACACCCAGGACTGATCTCCTTTAGGATGGACAGGTTGGATCTCCTTGCAGTCCAAGGGACTCTCAAGAATCTTCTCCAACACTACAGTGCAAAAGCATCAATTCTGCGGCGCTCAGCTTTCTTCACAGTCCAACTTTCACATCCGTACAAGACTACTGGAAAAACCATAGCCTTGACTAGATGGACCTTTGTTGGCAACGTAATGTCTCTGCTTTTTAATATGTTATCTGGTTTGGTCATAACTTTCCTTCCAAGGAGTGTCTTTTAATTTCATGGCTGCAATCTCTATCTGCAGTGATTTTGGAGCCCCTCAAAATAAAGTCTGACACTGTTTCCACTGTTTCCCCATCTATTTCCCGTGAAGTGATGGGATCAGATGCCATGATCTTAGTTTTCTGAATGTTGAGCTTTAAGCCAACTTTTTCACTCTCCTCTTTCACTTTCATCAAGAGGCTTTTTAGTTCCTCTTCACTTTCTGCCATAAGGGTGGTGTAATCTGCATATCTGAGGTTATTGGTATTTCCCCTGGCAATCTTGATTCCAGCTTGTGCTTCCTCCAGCCCATCGTTTCTCATGACGTACTCTGTATATAAGTTAAATAAGCAGGGTGACAATATACAGCCTTGACGTACTCCTTTTCCTATTTGGAACCAGTCTGTTGTTCCACGTCCAGTTCTAACTGTGGCTTCCTGACCTGCACACAGGTTTTTCAAGAGGCAGGTCAGGTGGTCTGGTATTCCCATCTCTTTCAAAAGTTTCCACAGTTAAATTAAGAAGAGTTGGCAAGAATACACAGAAGAACTGTACAGAAAAGATCTTCACAACCCAGATAATCACTATGGTGTGATCATTCACCTAGAGCCAGATATCTGGGAATGTGAAGTCAAGTGGGCCTTAGAAAGCATCACTATGAACAAAGCTAGTGGAGGTGATGGAATTCCAGTTGAGCTATTTCAAATCCTGAAAGATGACACTGTAAAAGTGCCACACTCAATATTCCAGCAAATCTGGAAAACTTGGCAGTGGCCACAGGACTGGAAAAGATCACTTTTCATTCCAATCCCAAAGAAAGGCAATGCCAAAGAATGCTCAAACTACCGCACAAATGCACTCATCTCACACGCTAGTAAAGTAGTGCTCAAAATTCTCCAAGCCAGGCTTCAGCAATACATGAACCGTGAACTTCCAGATGTTCAAGCTGATTTTGGACAAGGCAGAGGAACCAGAGATCAAATTGCCAACATCCGCTGGATCATCGAAAAAGCAAGGGAGTTCCAGAAAGACATCTATTTCTGCTTTATTGACTATGCCAAAGCCTTTGACTGTGTGGATCACAATAAACTTTGGCAAAAACTAACTACTATGAACCCGCAATAAAATTATGTTCAGATAAAATCTATTGCCTTTTAGGAACTTAGAGGAGAAAATAACAAATAAAAATATAATGTTATAAGCATTAAAAAGTAACAACAAAACTTGATCAGCTGAGAATATATGGTATTTGTGTCTGGAAAAATGTCAAGAACATATTTATATTGAATATGGCAATTATCCAAATCTTAAATGATAAAGAGGACATTAAATGACAAGCAAAAGATAATTCAATGTGACAAGAGCACGTGTTACCTAGGAATGTGTAGAAATCAGAGAGCTGCAACTAAATTGAATATTATTTGAATATGTAAATACTTCCCATGGAGTGCCTACCATAAACCATTATTTTACTATGTGCAAAAATAGAACCAGCTGCAAGTAATGGAAAGTAAATTTTTCATGGACTAAACAGGGATCTATTTTATATCTCACATTGTGTTATATTGAAGCTCTATATGGAAGCTGGCATTGGTAGCTGTAAAAAAAATTATTTGAAAAATCAGTTTATTTCTATCTCTTCTCTTTGTCAGTCTTAGAATATTAGCCTTATCTTCATTCCTGTTGTCTTGTGAATGTACTGAAGTCTGATAGATATATAAATTCTCAAATCAAGAAAAGAACAAAAAAAAAGAAGAAGAAAAAGAACTTAATAGTACCAAGTACATCAATAATCTTTAATAAAATATGATTCTCAATATTATTTTTGATTCTCCCCTGCCTTTGGCATAGAGCAATCAGTAATGTCTCAATGCCAAGTTACCTTATAAATAATTTCCCAGTTACTCAGCAGCATTCCACTCATTGTCTCATAGGTAAGACAGAATAGCCTCCCTTAGCTGAAAGGAGGCTGACAAAAGGATTATTTAGCTGGGCACATTCTGTCCCAACAAAGTCAGGGAGAAAGGACAACGGGTATTAGATAGAATTGCCTTGCTGTGCTTCAATTTTTGCTAACAAATCTATAAGCTTGCTAAAAATACCAAAAGTGATTTTCTCTCATGAATCATTTCCTTGTCATTCAATAAATGTGTCCTTTCACTTCATGGCTCTTCTATCAATTATAGAATGAAGGAGTTGGCTTAATATGTGAAACTCATTGCTCTGAAATTCAAAGGATTTGAGTCAAATCTCTTATCTTAGAAGATATTGAGGAATTGTCTATCCTTCATCTCAATGTATTTTAAATGACACACTCTAAATTTGGGACAAAAGACATGCAATTTCAATTAAGCCAGTTAAAAACTCTTGCTGCTTACTTTAGTCCCTAAATCATGTCTGACTCTTTGCAACCCCATGGACTGTAGCGTGCTAGGCTCCTCTGTCCATGGGACTTCCCAGGCAAGAATACAAGAGTAGGTTGAAATTTCCTTCTCTTGGCAGTGTCATAAATTTTCCATCATATATTTATATATATTTTGCTAATTACATAAATGATATTTGTTTCAAGCTCTCTGTCTCACAATGAAGATTATGGCTAAATCTTCTCTGACTTTTTCATCTAATATCTTTGTGCTTCTTAAAAATCCTGTACATTTAACAATAATAAGAATAATACTGTAAATGATCCCTTAAATTTTCATGTCACTCAATTATCAATAAAATGTTTTCAACACTAGAAACATAAGTGAAACCCTTGTACTATGCAGTATCTGCCTGTGCTGTTATGATAAGTGCCATGTGTTTTAAGAAAAACAAAAGCAAGATATGAATAGAAATAATAGATTTTCCATACTAAGCTAATATCTGAATAACATATTTACAAATTTGTTGTTGTTTAGTCCCTAAGTCATGTCTGACTCTTTGTGACCCTATGGACTGTAGTCTATATGGAATGTTAGCTCTACTAATGGCTTAATATTTAACCCTATTTATTTTGAATTTCTTACTCTAGGTTTGCAATATATCTCTGCAATATAAAACAGTCTTATCAAAGAAATACGATACCACTTAATCAGAGTAGAAAACATTGGACTAATGATTTCTCCCCACAAACTCACACATGTTTTAACCTCCAAGTTACATTCCTAAAACATACATTTTTACTATTTTGTTTAAGAGAGTGTATTGCCTTTAAAAATATCAGAAATAAAATGGTTCATATGTATATTCTTCCATTTTCAGCACTCTTCATTTCTTTTGAAGATCCCATTATAATATATTCATCTATTATAGTTTTCCTTCTGTCTTAAAAATAAGACCTTCTGTCTTATTTTCTTTTTCCCTGCAGGTGTGCTGGCAATAGATTTTTCTAGTTTTTGTGCTCTTAAAAAATACACATATATTACCATGATTTTTTAAAGATACTTTAGAGTAATGTGTAAGTCTGGGTTCACAATTTGTACTTTCAGTATGTGAAAGAAGATCCTCCATTGTTGTCTGGCTTTGGAAAGATCATATGAAAAGTCAGTTGTATTCTTAGATCTGTTTCTCTATACCTATTTATTTTTCACTATTTTTTTCCCTATGTTTGATTTTTAGCAAACAAAGACTATTGACTATAATGTTTTGACCATAATACATTCTTTTAAAATGATACTCTTTGCTTAGTGTTCTCTGAGACTTTTCTCTGTGTTGCTGTCATGCATCAAATGTGGAACTTTACTGAACAACATTTTTTCAAGTAATTTTTCTACACCTCTTTGCCTTTCTTCTCTGTTTTTTTTAAATGATTTTTTAAATTAGAGTATAGTTGCTTTACAATGATGTGTTAGTTTCTATTGTACAGCAAAGTGAATCAGCTATACATATGCATGTGCTCCTTCTTTTTTAGATTTCTTTCCCATTTAGGTCATCACAGAGCTTTAAATAGTGTGTTCCCTATGCTATACACTAGGTTCTCATTAGTTACCTATTTTATGTTGTTGTTGTTCAGCTGCTAAGTCATGTCTGACTCATGGTGATTCCATGGGGCACCATGTCAGGCTCCCCTGTCCTTGACTATTTCCCAGAGTTTGCTCAGATTTGTGTCCATTAAGTCAGTGATGCTATATAACCATCTCATCCTCTGTTGCCCCCTTCTCCTTTTGCCTTCAATATTTCCCAGAATCAGGGTCTTTTCCGATGAGTTGGAGCTTTGCATCAGGTGGTCAAATTATTGGAGATTCAAATTCAGCACCAGTCTTCCAATGAATATTCAGGGTGGGTTTCCTTTAGGATTGATTGGTTTGATCTCCTTGCTGTCCTAGGAACTCTCAAGAGTCTTCTTCAGCACCACAATTTGAAAACATCAATTCTTTTCACATCCATAGATGGCTGCTAGAAAAACCAGCTATGATACATAGTATCAATAGCCTTTCTTTTATATTTGGCATAGTATGTGTAACATTGTCACACAGTTCTTGGATTTTTTGTTCTCATCTGCACACTCTTTTGTATCTTGGTTTTTATGTTCAGTAATTATCATTGGCGTATCAAACTCTATTGATTAATTTTTTTTTATTTACTCTGAAGATTTTGGTAAACTTTTAAGCCTGTTGATAAATCATTTGAAGGAATATTTTATGCATGCCATGCTATGTAAATATACTTTACGTAACACATTATGTATGCTATAGCATTCATAGTTAGCCCATTTTAATATTTTCAGTGGGGCTTTCCAGGTGGCATCAGTAGTAATAGTTCACCAGAATTTCCTGTTCTGTCCATACCTGTTTCCAAGTTTTTCACCAGATTCTCTTGTATCTTAACCACACCTGCATAGATAAGTATTTCTCCTATATCTCACAGTGAGATCATCTCTGCTGCTACCTTGTGATTCATGCAGGATCTGAAGTCTCAAAGGCCTTTTTCCTGTGGTTTATGCACTGGTCCCTTTCCAAGAAGCACACTGTTTCTTATATTTATAATCTCTGAATTCTTCTTTTCAGCTCAGTCTCAGGAAATCTCTGTGTGCCTGGGCTGGGAGTGGGCTTTGTGAGTTTTTTCCCACATCCTCCAGAACCCTGGGGTGCTAAATTTTCCTCATGTCTATGGAGGTCTTTTGTGGGGTTGAGTGTCCTGCCCCCTACCTGTCCCCCTCATGATCACAGACTTCTGATTTGTGTCAGTACAGTATCTTTAGTCTAACTGGTGTTCCTTGCCTCTCTCACTGGCACAGTTGGCTTTCTCTTCAATCTTCTCCCAGGGAATCTTTGCCTTGTCCCTCCCCTCGTAGTAAGTGTCTTAATTGCTTGTCATTTGCTCTAAGACTTGCTGTTGTGAACTTGAAAAATATTCAAAACCTGAAAAGTTGAGAGTTATGTTTTATTCGGTGGGAATTTTTATGAATTCAAGCCCAAGAGACAGCATCTCAAGTAACCTCAAGAGAACTGCTCTGAGGAGGTGAGAAGGGAGCCAGGATACATAAGGGTTTTGCAACAAAGGGAAGTAGTTTGAACATCAAAAGATTATTGTTAATTAAATGAAACCAGATATGTCAAGTTAAGGAGTTTAGCACTTTCCTCTATTTGGGAAGATGCAAGAGTCTGAGCTCACTGAAATCATTCCTTTGATGTGCACCTCAGCTCTCTGGGTCTAGTTTCCTGTATTTTCACATCTTGAGTTGCCTCAGGGCTCACCAGCTCACATTGGAGGGTTACAATTTCTGATGACTGTGACACCCTTTGTTTACTGATATGGCAGAAAATATTCCATTTTTCATGATGGATCAGGGGTCTTTGATTCCCCTCCTCCAAGAGCAGATGGCTCTTCCTTTACCCCTCTCTGAGCAGACCTGAGACTTTGTCAGGGATCCAGAACAGGAATATTCCTTGCTGCTCAAAAAGTAGCTTATGGCTTCACCATTGGATGAGTGTAGAGTACGGGGAGCAGACAGTGTTGTGTCATTGTACCATAAGGCAGAGCTGGCCTAGGTCTCCTGCACTTTTCTTTACCTTAGAGTTTAGGTCTAGTCCTGTGGAAATAGTTTCTGAGTGAAAGAGGATTCCATGCGTATCTGTGATTCTGCTGTTCCGTCCTGTCAGTCACCCACACTTGGGTTGTAACAATATGTGCGACTTGTCTTCTTCTTTGCTTTCATGGCAAAGTGTGGTGCCACTCCCATGGAAGTAAAATGGCTCATTGTCCTAGGCGAACTAGGAGGGGCTTGTCCTACTGTGGAATTTAGTTAGAAAAGTTTCTGTACGATCTTCCTTACTCTCAGTTGACTGAAGTTCCTCTTGACCCTCAAAGTTGGAACATGACATCTTGAACAGAATTCAAGAGTTTAATGCTGTATAATTTTCACAGTTCCTAAAACTAAGTCTAATATTTCACCTAGTCTTCAAGGGAATAAAAGTATTTTCTTATGTTTAAACTATGCTGGATTCCGGAGAGGAACTATTGGTATATAAGTCTTTTTGGTGACAACTTCCAGAGAGATTGTTCAAGGGTTATTTGATTGTGATACTTGCATAACCTGCTGACTTTATCATGTGACCCTTCCTACAAGTGACAAATTCACTGTATAACTTTACGATTGTGAAGTATATTAACCTGCAGTTTCTGAAAGTCTGCCCTAAACAAAATCCAGAATTATATTCACATAGGTTCACATAACAATGATTTTTCCCTAAATGAAACATTGAAAATGAAGCAAAAATCCAAGACTTACTTCAGTAATTTATTTTTTCTCTGACCTTGAAGAGGTAATTTAATTTCAATTTTCTTTTCATGTAAATATTAGGGTGCTCCATCTCTCTTTAAGAAATCATGTCAATTATGTAGGCAATGGGTTAGATCTTTCCAGGTGTATAAATGACTCCCTGAGTGTAAATTACATTGTACTAACTGCATTAAGCCACCAGTGCCTGAAATTCAGTGAATTACTGCTCTACTGCACTAAATGCCCCCCTAATGACTTGAAAGAGCCAATGTACTTTCAGAAATATTCAGCTCTAATGTTATGGATTTTGTAGTGCTCCTTGCAAAACTTTAAGAGAGGCTCATTACCTATATGTGGCATGTTTTGTCACTACTAGTCAAAAAACAAACCTGACAGGAAGCTTGAAAACTAATTAGGTTTTTTAATACATGCACTGCTTTTAATTTATGAGATGTACTTTAAAGGGAATTAAAAAACATGAAAGTTAAGAATACTACTTAAATTCATCATGCTAAGCAGAATTCCTAAAGCATAAAGCAAAGGGTGTCCCAAAACACTTGCTAGTATAATACCTGTTAAAATATTCACTAATCAGTAAGCTCTAAGAACAGTTCATAGTGAGTGAATATAGCTTTCCATATTTTCAAATTGAGTACATTTCCAAGGCTTGAAACATCACTCTGTGTTCCCACTGAATAGCATTTTCCTGAGACCTTTATTAGTACTGAAATGTGTTACAATTTGTGATAAGTATGCCTATACAACTAGCTATTCAATAGTATTTTTTTTATTTTATTATAACAGTGTGTTGGTGTTATAATATCCATGTTAATCAATTTTTGGATCTGTTGATGTAACTAAAGATATTGTAACTTCAATGTAATTTATTGTATTCTTTCTCAGAAATACAACTGCAACAACATAGCAGCAATTTTTTTTTAAATGTCCACACATTTAAAATTTCTTGAATATACTATTTTGCCTTCAGTTTCTCCTACTTGATATATAAGAGCATCAGCGATTGTTTTCTTAACTCATTTTCCTCTTTGTGTTTTTTCTATTCTTGTGACATCATCTTCACCTCTGATCAATTACTTTGCAGGGCAAAATATCTCTTCTGTAGCCCTATAAATATATAAAAAAATACATTTGTATAGATATCCTTTTCATAATCAAATGATAAATATAAATCTTGACTGCCAAGTCAGTTTGAGCTCTGAGCATATCTCTTGGATGTCTGTCTTCCAGTTATATTTTACTTTTCCAAATATAAACTGTTCTGTAATCTAAGTAAAATATTTTCACAAGAAACTATGTTATTTGAGAGTTCTTGTTTCAGAGAAACTCAGTAGGTGTTTCTGGCTCCCTTTGAAAAGAAACAACTGCAAAAGATGTGTGGAAGGAATGATCATGACACACAAGAAATGACGGAGAAAACTGAAAAGAAAATCCACAAAACACTTAAATGTATGAAGACTTGCTTTCATGTTTTTTGTTATGTTTTTATGTTATGCTTATGTATGAATGTTATGATGGAAACACATTTATATTGTTTCCAATATAACTATCATAATAAAAAATGTACATTTTGCATCATTGTTTATAATTTATTTCACTAGACTTTTAGATTTGGATGGATTTACAATTTCTATCTACACCTCTTATATCACCTCTTATACTGAAATCCAAAAACTGGAAATTAGCTTTATTTAAAATGGATCGCTAACAAAGTTCTACTGTATATCATAGGCAACTTTGCTCAATGTTATGTGGCAGTCTGGATAGAAGGGTAGTTTGGCAAAGAGTGGATAAATGTGTATATGGCTGAATCCCCTTGCTGTCCTATCACAATATTGTTAATTGTCTATACTCTGATATAAAATTTTTAAAAAATTAAAAAGAAATAGAAAAACAAACAAAAAACTATAAGTCAGGAAACTACATTACCCATACATTTTTGCCAGTTTAATTCTTACTGCAGGTAGAAGTCACTATTAGAAAATTGGAAGTTAGGAGTCAAGGGGAATGACATCTTTCCTTTTCTGTCAATAGGATCCTGCCAGAATTATCCAGAATGGGAAGTTTCTCAGTACCAGCAAGTTGACCTAGAGGCTGGAAACAGCTCCATGTAGTCTCTTAAAATAGCGTTTCCTCTGATGTCTGTGCATTCACAGAACTCCTTATAGTTCTGAGTTATGGAGCTTTTAGATGGCCCTAAATATTTTATTCCTAAAGTGTGTGAATTACTAATGCAAATGCACCCTTATTCAGTCTCTTGATTTTCTGGGAACCCAACCTGGTCCCTTTGTTTTCCTGCCCTTAGGATGATCGTGCTCCCTGCACTTATATTCTCTGTTCTATTTGCTTTTGCTTTGTAGCCTTCTTATCTCTGTAAACAATTCTTTAGTAAATCTATCTTTGTAAATAACTATACTATTTCTATTTTGCTGACTAGTCCCTGACTAATACAAGATATTTAAGACCTAGGCTATAAATTGCAAAATTAATTTCCAAAAGTTTTTGCACGTATATTAATGGAATTGAACACGAAGATTCATTTTTATCTGTATCTTTTCACCTTTTTACCTAGTCTTAAAATATTCATTAACATTCTATGCTCCAAAGACAGTTTAGTTGAATTCATGTATATTTCATCAAAAATTATTTTTATTAATATTGATCATAAAATTTACCCATTTTTATAGGAGTTTGAAGTTCTTTGAATAGATATTTTGCTGAGGACTTTCAGTCATTTTTATAAACCAAAATGCTTACATATATAAAATACTTCCTCTTCTTGGATAGCTTCTGGAAACTAGAGGGAAAAGATGCACTCTAATTTACTGTTTTACATTCTAGAGATCAAAGTTTCAAGTGATTGTCATAAATTATTAAATTATTCTGCTTATAATAGAAATGTATTGGAATAAAAACTAGTTTTGAGAACCCTCAGTGTACCTACTGGTACCATTCACAATTTATTTGAAGGCATGATAATTAAAACCAAAGATAGAAAGAATAGTGCATTTCCACCCTCTGTACCAACTCCTGCCAACAGAGATAGCAGAGATTCATCTGGGTATAATTATTCTCTCTTATTTCAAATAGAATAATTGTGTATTACCATTTTTAGCCTTCAGTGTTTATTCCTTCTATTTCATCATTAATGCTTTAGTCATTGTTTTTTCAAATATCCTAAAGAGAAAAATAGTTTATTCATGCTCTTCACATCATTGTATTTTTTCAGTATATCTAAGAGTAGTTTCTATGTTGGATGAATATTCTACTTCAGAATAGTTTTAGAATTATAGAGAAGTTTTGAAAATAGTACTGAGAATTCTAATAGAAGGAAAATTTCTTTTCTATTAATGATATATTTTAATGACAATTAATTAACTAATATTTATACATAGTCTTTGGCTAAAATTCATAGTTTATTCTTGTTTCTTTTCTTTTTGCTTAATGTTCACTTTTCTGCTATAAGATCCCAACCAGGATTCATGCTTTAGTTGTCATGCTTCTTGAGACTCCTCCTGGGTATGGCAGTTTCTTAGACTTTCCCTGTTTTTGATGATTTTGACTGACTAGTCCCTAACTAATACAAGATATTTAAGATCTTTTAGCCTATTTTGTTGGATTCTACTTTATTGGAATTAGTCTGATTCTTTTAAGTGACTAGAATGGAGTTATGGATTTTGAAGAGAAAAGTCAGAAAGGTGAAGTAGCATTTTCATTAAAACATATTAACAGAATGTCTTATCACTATTGACCTTAACTGTGAACACTTGGCTGGATTTCTCCACTATATATTTACCACCCACTCCTCTAAACATTTTACTCCTTGGAAGAAAGTCGTTATGCACAAGCCACAGTATGGAGTAGGAATTTCTGTGCAGAGAATCTATGTGAATTAAAGCTTTTCAGCTTTTCATCGAGCATAATGTTAGCTACCGTTTTGTTCTAAATAGGCCTTTATTCTGTTCAGCTATGTTTCCTTTATACCCACTTTGTTGACAATATTTACAGAATTGGATAAATTGAAAACATAATTATGTTAAATTTTGACAAAAAATCTTTCTGCATCTCTTGAGATAATCATGTTTTATTCTTTAGTTTGTTAATATGGAATGTCACATCAATTGATTTACAGATATTGAACCACCTTTGTATTCCTTGAATAAATTCCTCCTGATCATGATGTATAATCATTTTTATGTATTGTTTAATTTAGTTTGCTAATATTCTTTGAGAATTTTTGTTTATGTTCATCAGGGATGCTGGTCTGTAATTTTCTTTTGTATGTATGTTCATTTTGTCTGGTTTTAGTGTCAGGGTAATGCTGGCCTTTTTTGTAAATGTTTCCACCTCTTCAATTTGGGGACTAGTTTAAGAAGGATAGGTATTAACTCTTCTCTAAATGTTTGGTAAAATTCCTGTGTGAAGCCATCTGGTCCTAAACTTCTGCTTGTTGGGAGTTTTTTGATTAATGATTCGATTTCATTACTAGTAATTGATCTGTTTAGTCTTTCTGTTTCACCTGATTCAGTCTTGGAAAGGTATATGTTTCTAGGAATTTATCTATTTTGTTCAACTTGTTGGCAAATAACCATTTGTAGTATTTTTTATGGTTGTATTTGTGTTATCAGTTGTAATTTATTTTCTTTCATTTCAATTTTATTTATTTGAGCCCTTTCTCTTTTTGCTCTTGATGAGCCTTATAAAAAGTTTATAAATTTTGCATATCTTTTCAAAACATCAGCAACAGAGGGAGGCTTTATCCATTTTTCTGTTCTCTCAGATTTATTGGTCTTTTATGTTTTTTGGGGGTGACTGTTTCATTTATTTTCATTAAGCATCACTCTTTATGCAACAGATTTTTATCAGTTTTGCAAAGACATAGTGCCATGAATCCACCATAATATATCCCACAGAATATTCTCACCAGCTGTTTCAATTATTTCAGCATTAAATTTAGCATTGGTTCCACAGCTGAGTGATCTTGGATGTCCTCTGTTTTTATTTCCCTCACTGTACTTATCCTTACATTACAGTTTGGGCAGTATTTACCAGTCTATCTTATGGTTCACTTATATTTTCTTAGCTGTGACAAGTCTACCGATGAATCCATCAAAGACATTCCTCATTTCTTTTAATACTTTTATTATTATTTCTAGCTCTCCATGTTGATTCCTTCATAGATATTCCATCTCCCTGCTTTGATTTCTCCTCTCTCCTTATATTACCTCCACTTTTTCAATAGAGCTCTTCACATATTAACCACAGCTATTTTAAATTCCTTATCTGATAATTCCAATATTAATGCGATACCTAAATTTGGCCCTGATGGTGTTTTGTCTCCTCAGACTACGTTTTATTTATTTGACCATGGCCACCCTTGACAATTTTCCTGTTGAAATTCAGACATATTATTTCATGTTATAAGAGCTGAGACAAAAGGGCCTTTAGTGTAGAAGTTTTTGTTAATCTACCTAGGAGTTATGCTTTGTTTAATACTTTTGCAGTTATAGGTGCATAAGCTTTCCAATTCCTCTGATATCCTTTATTTCCTGTCTTCTGTCTTGACACTGGGCTTCCCTATGTATTTCTTCTTAAAATCTATCTCTGTGTTGCAGCACTTTCATCTGTAGTCCACATTTGTTATAGCAAAGTCCTTTTCATGCAACGGTAAGGTTTGAATGTGCTCTATAATCTTCCGATGAAAATCTAAGTCCCTTATTGAGTCTAAGTACTGGGATTATAATCTTCACAAATTTTAATAAAAAACACTTCACAAGTGTTTTCCTATTGATATATTTTTCTCTTTCTCCTCTACCCTTCCCTAGTTTCAGTGTTCACAATCTGTTTTCTTTCAGCATCAGCCTCTTGTTTTCTATGTATTTCTCCTTCATGTCACCATTTGTAAGGGACAACAGCAAGGCTAGAGGGAGTTACAGTGGAAGAAATGCTGTTTCCCTACTGAGGCTAAATGCTGTGGCAAGCATTTTTCTTGGGAAAGCAAGACTTTGTTATGAGCAATATATGAGCACACTTCATAATGCTTACAATTCCCTTCCTCCACTAAAGAGGAATAATTTTAGAGCTTGATGTGAAAGCACATCTACTGATGATTTTTTTTTCAGATATTCTATTTATTTAGTTAAAATGTGAAATTATACCACACTTTTTTGGTCAAAGCAGAAATAAATAAGAGAGCAGTATGGAATAGCATATTCTTCAGAGCAATTTATGGACTCAATAAACATAATAAGGGGAGAAAGTGATTAATCATCAATTTAAAGCTAAACAAGAAAACCAGAGATTTTCTTTAGCAACATATTAAGTGATTCTCATCATTAGGAAATGTAGGAAATTCTGAAGGATCCAGGATCAAAGACTGGGATTAATTAAGAGTAGATGAGCTTCTAGTAAATTTTAATTCCAAATTTAACAAGTCTGCAATATCAAATCCAAGGTATGACTTGAAAAGAGTATAATCCTGATATACGGGATGAGAATCATACAGTTGGGCTTGGAAACTTTAAACTTCAGATTTCCTTCAAATACTCCTTGGTCTACAGAAATGTCCCTTTCTTTCTGTAAAAGGGTAGTCCTTTTTTCTTGAAACTGTATGAGGAATCTCTACTTTGATCGTTAATAGGTACTGCTCTGCTCTCTTGCTTCATCTTAAATTTGTTCCTGGCACTTTCATTAGTGGAGGCAGCATATTCTACACTCCTCTGACCATTTACCAAGTGACATAGAAATGTATAGATTTTGAAATGAGTCAAAAATTTAAAAACGGTCTACTGCAGGTAGATTTGCAGTATAATCAGCCTTGCTAATTGGGCTAGGTTTCCCACAGTTCTAAAGATTAATGATATCTTAATGGTACAGAATACCATGAGACATTTATGCCAAGCCCCTCAGCTTACTAGAGAACTGGAAATAGGCCTTGATTTCTGTAATACAGAATTGCTTGAAAAGTGGAAGCGTTAGTGGCTCAGTTGTGTCCAACTGTTTGTGACTCTATGGACTGTAGCACTCTGTCCATGGGATTGTTCAGGCAAGAATACTGGAATGGGTAGTCATTTCCTTCTCCAGGGGATCTTCCTGACAGAGGTCAAACCCAGGTCTCCTGCACTGTAGGCAGATTCTTCACCATCTGAGCCACTGTTAGCTTTGTTGGAACTATAAAGTCTTAGTAGAAAGGAAGCATTTGACTTTAAGATACTAAGTAATTGTGCAGTTCAAACTGTTCATCAAGGGTTGATTATACTCTGACTCACCAAGTTGTGATGTCAGGGACATCCAGCAGCAACCCACTAAAATTTAGAAGTGGTACTTCCTGGGTAACAACACACAAGCAGACACAGTGACACCTATGTCCCTAGAACAGCCAGCTTCATTGTTACTTCTCCCTTAGCTTTATCTTTGACCACACAGGGTGTCTCAAAAGAGTCATGTTAGAGACTAAACAAAGATACAGAGACTAATATGTGATGTGTCAACTTAATATTTGGGTACAAGCTAGGATGTAACACTGGCCTATATCAGGAAGTATCCCTAAAAGAAATTGTCATACTAAGCAGAACTTTGAGCAGTGCATCTGATTACCCAACTTGTTTGGAAATGAAAGTATTTGAGTGAAAACATATGTTCAGATTTGGAAGCAGTGAGGAGTAGTATTGTTGGTTGGTTAGGGACCTGGAACAGTAAAGACTGGGAGGTCAGTGAATATATATATTGTGTGTCATTGTATGAAATGCAGTATATGACTTATGTTGCAAATTTTTTTTTAATTATATGACCAAGAGTACTATAATGCCAACTGACAAACAGGTTGAACCCACTTCAATGTTTTAGATGTGGAAATAGGAAATGATAGAATCAATCTGAGCTCAACAGACTAATGGAAATAAAACTTTCAAATTCAACATGGGGGAGTCATTTTATATATTCTAAATATTGAAAATGAACTCATCCAAGACAATTACTGTCTCTTTGACTATATATTATCCCCAATACAGTCAACCCTTGGTATTCAGTTCTACCTAGAAAGCAAAACTAAATATCATTTCTGATACTTGTTTTCATTTTAGAACACATTAAAATGCAAATGCAGCACAGCAAAAATAAGAAGACAAAGTAATTTAAAAACTATTAGATTGAAAAGACAGATAACCTTCAAAAAAAAGAAAATCCAATTATCATTAAATTGTTCATTAGTCATTGTAAGAGATAGAAGTGAGCTACTGAGGAAAAATAACATTCTATCTTATGTACATGGAGTATCTATTCAAGAATAATGAAAAGTATTTTGTCAGGCATGCCTAAAGCCAAATATTTTACATTTAAAAAACCTACTGAAAGATTGATTGAAGGATATACTTCTTCAAAACACACATGGACATAGACACATACACTGTGTAAGGAAAGGCATGGTATATAAGGAGTAATTTAATTACAAAAATTGAAAAAAAAATGTTGAAAATTGTATTAACATGTTTAAAACATTAAAACAATATATGTTATTGAACTAAATCAGGGTATGTAGCATATGTATGTTTGGTGAGTAAATAACACACTTCAGGCAATATGGTGTGATAGCATTCTAGGGACCTAACCTTAGATAGGAATGTATACACACTGCCAGTTACTAAAGACCCTTCTCCTGTTGTGGCTTGTAACGCCATGGATTGGTTTTATCTTTTTTAAAATTTCTATGAAAGGAATTAAAGAGTAGTAGTATTTTCTGTTGAATCCTATTGCTCAATATTTGTCCCATTCATTCATGTTATACATAATAGAATTAGGCTTAATTTCATCATTGTATACAAGTCCATTGTATGAACCCAGTTTTGTTCTTCTGAGCAACATATCATCTTTCCTTCTTTCTTAAGGATGTTATTGCAGAGTGTTGAATTCTGGGTTAACTCCCCTCTCCCACTAAGACTTTTAAGATTTTATTCAGTGTTTCCCTGTTCACACAGTTTCTGGTGATTTTGTTTATTATCTATTTTTACTTTCATTTCTGATATATTCCTTTTTTGTATTTAGTTTTGGTTTCAGCAATCAGTAGGAAATGACTGTTTTCTTAGTTTATTCTAATAATTCATCCTCTTTGCTATTCTCTGAGTATCTTAGACCTGTGATTTTATGTTTCTTTTAGTTCTGGAAATTTTATCTGTTATGTATTTCAATATTTATTCTATTATGTATTTTTTTATAATAACAATACTTTATTATTTTTTTTTTATTATTCCAATTATGTATATTTACTATTGTAGCATTTTTGCCATGTGGACCCACATGCAGATCTTAGATACTATGTACTATGTTTTTTCTTTATTTTTTTCAAGTGTGTTTTTTCTTTATTTTTTTCAAGTGTGTGTGTGTGTGTGTGTGTGTGTGTATGTGCTTTAGTTCCAGGGATTTTTACTGATCTGTTTTTACATTCACTGAATCATTATTACTGAACTTGGCCCTCTCTGAAATAAAGAAGTCAGTAGCAGTGTGGATGGGATGCAGGAAGTATATCTTATTGCTTTTTTAACCACTGCTCTGAATTTTAATATCAGAACTGATGACATGTGGAATATGTCTTTTGCTTGTTTCCAAAATATCCCAAAACAAAACAAGCAAGTAGAAACAATATTCCATTAGTGATATAGCAAAACTGATGAAAGATTTTATAACTGAGCTGTTACAACTTCAATGAGTGTGGTCTTAAGATATGATTATGTGTTATTAGACCTGGAATACAAAAACATTGACTTGAATTACAATTTTAAAACTAAATAATAGTAATAATAATTACTACTACTACTACTAATAGTAATAGTAATAATAAAAAAAATTACTTATGCTCAGTGGGCTTCAATTTCTCTTATCTTTTGTTTTATAGATTATTATGGTCTTTTAGAGCTAATTTAAAATAGAAATAAAACTATGCTGCTATACCGATTTTTCCTAACATTTTACTTTAAAAGATTCTTAATAGTTAATCTCATATTTTTTCATATGGCTGACCACTTTATTGATAATGAGAAACAATTTTTATGACCTTAATACAGTTCTCATTTATATTAAAAAGTATGACTTCCAAGTGTCCTAAGGTAATGGAAGCCCACTAATCCTCATCTTTTCATGCATCATACAAAAATGAAAAACATATATATGTATATAAATACACAGATATTTTAAATTAAAGTACTCTTTTCATCAGGTTTAGATTTACAGAAAAAAATGAGTAGACAAATACAGAGCTCCCATATGCCCTTTCCCACCCACCC
This sequence comes from Okapia johnstoni, assembly GCA_024291935.2. Classification (NCBI taxonomy): domain Eukaryota; kingdom Metazoa; phylum Chordata; class Mammalia; order Artiodactyla; family Giraffidae; genus Okapia; species Okapia johnstoni. The sequence goes on from CM044310.1 coordinate 31,891,536, forward strand.
CACTCCCCTGTTTTTAACATCATTCACCGATAGTTCACAGTATGATTCACTCTTTGTATTGAACAGTCTACAATTTTGACATATGTACAATGACATCTAGCTACCATCATACAGAGCAGTTTTATTGCCCTAAAAATCTGTATTCTTCTGTTCATCAATCCCTTCTCCTGAAGCCCTAGAAACTCTGGTTGTTTTCCTTTTTCCAAGTTTTCCCTTTTCCAGAATGTCATATGATTGGAATTATCCAGTATATAGCTTTTTCAGGTTGGCTTCTTTGATTTAACAATAGGCATTTAAGGTGCCCTCATGTATTTTCAAATGATAGCTTGTTTTTTTTATCACTGAAGAATAATTTATTATACGAATATACTACAATATTTTTATTCATTCACCTATTGAAGAACATCTGGGTTGCTTCTATGTTTTGACAACTATGATCAAAGCTATTCTAAAAATTTGCATGGAGATTTGGTGTGAACACAAATTTTCAATTCATGTGGAGAAATTCCAAAAGTTATGACTGCTAGAGTATCTGGTAAAAGTATATTTTCTATTTCTCTCCACTGAAAAGTGTAGGAAAATGAATAACCCAGCAACACTGGATAACTCTAGTGCCCCAATTAAAGTTTCTAAATAACTATCACAAAAAGGAACCAGAAGAAATGATCCATTCTTGGTTTGGTATAAAATTAACTTGAAATATTTTATCCAAGAAAATGAAATAAATGTATCAATGACTACTGGTATCATACGTAAAGGACTCAAGAGTCATGATATTTGATTATCAGCAAGAATAACTAATAGGATTCCCTGGTGGCTCAGATGGTAAAGAATCCACCTGCAATGCGTGATTCCTGGGTTAGGAATATCCCTTGAAAGAGGACATGGAAACCCACTCCAGGATTCTTACCTGGAATCCCCATGGACAGAGGAGCCTGGTGCATTACAATACATTGGGTAACAAAGAGTTGGACACGAATGATCAATACATTGGGTAACAAAGAGTTGGACACAAATGATCAACTAAGCTCAAGAATAACTAATGGATCAGCACACACCAATTATATTAAAATAGACAAATTGTTAATAAAAATAAAGAAGCAATACTAATAAAAATAATGTAAAATAAATAATAACAATGTAAAATACTTTGAATTACCTTTGAAAGATGTTAAGGAATTTATTTTTGTTGAATATTTGTAAAAAAAAAAAAAAAAGGAAAACATTTAAGAATTTTCTTGCTTTCTCTTTTCAAAATGCAGCATAATTTAACCAAATAATAATCAAAAGAGTTTCTATCTAGATGTATCCAAACTAATGAATAATGAACATGATAGAATATCAGCACTTCCAAATGAATAAAGAGAAAGGAATCCATGGGATAATCATAAGTAGTGGCTAATATCACACAGACAAAATTAGACATTACTCAATAATATCAATAATTGTGTAGATAAAAGAAATCTAATCTTATCGATCAAGTCTCCAAATAAAACTAGCACTATTTTTAAATTTCAGGAGACCAAGATAAAGGCTGTTGTCCAGTCTCTCGGTCATGTCCGACTCTCTGGGACCCCGCGGACTGCAATACCCCAGGCTTCCCTGTCCTTCATCATCTTCCAGAACTTGTCCAAACTCATATATATTTAGTCGGTGATGTCATTCAACCATTGCAACCTCTATCATCTCCTACTCCTACTTCCTTTAATCTTTCCCAGCATCAGGGTCTTTTCCAATGAATCAGGTGGCCAAATATTGGAGCTTCAGCTTCAGCATCAGTCCTTCCAATGAATATTCAGGATTGATTTCCTTTAGGATTGACATGTTTGATCTCTTTGTTGAATAAGGGACTCTCAAGAGTCTTCTCCAACACCATAGTACAAATGCATCAATTCTTTGACTTTCAGCCTTCTTTAAGGTCCAGCTCTCACATCTGTACATGACTAATGGAAAAACCATAGCTTTGACTAGACGGACCTCTGTTGGCAAAGCTATGTCTCTGCTTTTTAATATGATGCCTAGGCTGGCCACAGCTTTTCTTCCAAGGAGGAAGCATCTTGTAATTTCAAGGCTGAAGTCACCATCTGCAGTGATTTTGGAACCGAAGATAATAAAGTCTCTTACTGTTTCCATTGTTTTCCCATCTATTTGCCATGAAGTAATGAGACTGGATGTCATGATCTTTGTTTTTTGAATATTGAGTTTAAGCCACCTTTTTCAATCTCCTCATTCACTTTCATCAAGAGGCTCCTCAGTTCCTCTTCGCTTTCTGCCATAAGGGCAGTGTCATCTGCATATCTAAGGTTACTGATATTTCCCCCGGCAATCTTGATTCCAGCTAATGCTTCATCCAGCCTGGTATTTTGCATGATGTATTCTGCATATAAGTTAAATAAGCAGGGTGACAATATACAGTCTTGATGTACTCCTTTCCCAATTATGAACCATTGTGTTGTTCCATGTCCAGTTCTGACTGTTGCTTCTTGACCTGCATACCGATTTCTCGGGAGCCAGGCAAAGTAGTCTGGTGTTCCCATCTCTTTAAGAATTTTCCATGGTTTGTTGTGATCCACACAGTCAAAGGCTTTGGCATAGTCAATAAAGCAGAAGTAGATGTTTTTCTGGAATTCTCTTGCTTTTTCAGTGATCCAGCAGGTGTTGGCAATTTGATCTCTGGTTCATCTGCCTTTTCTAAATCCAGCTTGAACATCTAGAAATTCTCACTTCATTGCCAGGTATCAATCAAATTAAGGAATGTTAGAATTGTTGTTTCTTAAAATTCTCAATTTTTTAAAACAAACCTATGCATCTTACAAAGTTTTTTAAAAAGCTACTATTTTTTTTAAAGCTACAATTTGTTGCATTACAAAAATCAATTGAAAAATATTAGAGTATTCAACAAATGGAGTGTAAAAAATTAAGATTTTAGTATGTTTATTTAACAGAAAATTATTTGAAAAAAGTTATAAAACTATGAAAAATGAATTATGTTTCTTTAAATGCAAGTCCTTTAAGAGGAAGAAAATACAGAAAATAAAATAAAAATGGGGGATTTCACAGTAGTTAAAATCCTGTGCTTCCCTTGATGGATTTGATCCTGTTTGGGGAATTAACATCCTGTATGCTGCATGGCATATCCCCTACATATATATATATATATATATATATATATATATATATATATATATATATTCAGATTATCCCATAATTGTTCCTTAAAATATCTTAAGCTGTAGGAAGAGTCTACTGGTGGAACTTGTACTTTTAGTTGTATTTAAATTTGTATACTACAATGGAATGAAATGGAATTCAGAAACTTAAGATGCCTCATCATTCCAATTCAAAGATCAACTTATTTTACATTCAGTTCAGTCGCTCAGTCGTGTCCGACTCTTTGCGACCCCATGTACTGCAGCATGACAGGCCTCCCTGTCCATCACCAACTCCCAGAGTTTACCCAAACTCATGTCCATTGAGTTGGTGATGCTATCCAACCATCTCATCCTCTGTCGTCCTCTTCTCCTCCTGCCTTCAATGTTTCCCAGCATCAGGGTCTTTTCTAATAAGTCAGTTCTTTGCATCAGGTGGCCAAAATATTGAGTTTCAGCATCAGCATCAGTCCTTCCAATGAATATTCAGAATCAATGACCTTTAGGATTGACAGGTTTGGTCTCCTAGCTGTCAAAGGGACTCTCAGGAGTCTTCTCCGATACCATAGTTCAAAAGCATCAATTCTTCAGCCCTTAGCTTTCTTTATGGTCTATCTCTCACATCCATACATAAGTACTGGAAAGACCACAACTTTAGCTATATGGACCTTTGTCATAAAAGTAATGGCTCTGCTTTTTAATATGCTAAGTTTGTCTTAGCTTTTCTTTCAAGGAGCAAGCATTTATTAATGTCATGGAACGATTCCATGATCATAGTTTTTTGAATGCTTAGTTTTAAGCTAACATTTTCACTCTCCTCTTTCACCTTCATCAAGAGGCTCTTTAGTTCCATAGGCTTTTTTGTGCCATAAGGGTGGTGTTACCTGCACAGTACTTTCAGTGATATAGGTGTATGCTATTTCACTTTAAGAAAAATTGTCTTTAAAATATATTTATAAATGAAGTCAATGAGTTTAATAAAACCATTTTTTCCAGTAAGTATTTTTAATTTTTTTTAAAAAACTCAGATCACCTTGATTATAACAAAACTCTGAATTTAAAAGCTTCTCAGTTAGGTAATGCTGGATAATTTGTTTCTTCATATTTCTTTCTGACATTAACTTTATTGTTGCCAAATTCCTTAAGACTTATGAATTATATTTGTGTTTCAGTTTTGGGATAGAAAATGAAGATTCTGCAATAAGTTAGTGCTGTAAGATTATAATTGACTGCTTGCTTTGTCATCTGGGTTAAATAATTTATGTTATAAATGTGAAATATCAAGTTAGAAGTTGAAATCTGCAGTTATGTTATTATCCATTGACTTACTCTCTAAAATATTAAAATGTGCTATATTGAACATTTCACATGTACTAATATATCCGAATTTAAAATGCAGCACATTGAAATTTAAACAACCAAAAGCAATAACGAAAATTCCTCAGACCTTACGAGATACCAAATGAGATTTTTTACTCCTGATTTTATTCTTAGGCCTAAAAAAAAAGTCTCAATCTTCTAAAGGGTAGTTTACTGGTACTTATATTATTCTAGCTCCACTGGAAACCCTTTGTCTTTAACTGTAATGGTTCTTCATTTTATTTTATGGAGATCTATTCCTGGTTCCTAAAAGTTTCTATGGTTATGTTTGTTCATTAATGCTTTTAATGTTCCTTGTTATACTGCTGCTTCAATTTTTAGTATCTTGTTCTCATCAGGTTCTCACAGCTTGGGGTTTACCTTGAGTCATAAAAATCTGAGATTGTGACCTAAACTTTAATGATGTAGAACACTGTGTGATTCTATAGGGCTCAGTGGGACTAATGGGGGTCTGTGTACTTTTAATCAAGTGCTATAATGAACATATACTGAATTTTGTAGAATGGCTACAAGATAAATAGGCCTATTAGGAGGGAAAAAGATGATGCGCCAAATCACATAAATAACATGATCAGGGGAGAGAAAGTGCTGCAGAACTCTACTTAAGTATGAGAATCCCACTGAGTATTTGCAATATACTCTTAGCTAATGGCCATAAGTAAGCATATATTCTATGCAGAATAATTAACTTTTATATCTTTAAGGCAGAATGTGATAGCAGAGACCTGAAAAAATTTATGAATAACAAAGCATGAGAAAGAGTATCTCTTCCAAGGTTAGATATAACATTTTTTCATTAAAATTTAATTTAAAATAATAGATTTTATTTTATTTATGTAATAAAGGTATGTAATAAATTTACATAAATAATTTATGCAGTAATAAAATAAAATTTATTTATTTATATTGGCCACATGTTCAACATGTTGGATCTCAGTTCTCTGACAAGGGATCAAACCCACACCCCCTGCATTGGAAGCATGGAGTCTTAACCATTGGACTGCTAGGGAAGCCTCTCAAAATACTACATTTTGGGTGTGAAATAAAGTTCTTCCTCAATTTATCTTTTGATACTCATTATGTCAGCTTGCTTCAGAGAACTGAGGCAGTTGAGACAGAATTGCTTTAATTCAAAGAGCTGAGAGGGATTAAATCCGTCTATTATTATTAATTATCTGAAGTACTACAAAAAGAAAGATTCTGGGCTACTTCTGCATTCAGCAAGCAAGAGCATTATAGTGGAAGAGAAATACAATAGGTTGTGGAGGGGTGATTTTGGTGGCATGATGACCATACAGTTTCCATCTAAAACCTTGATTTCTATAAAAGTTAAGCAGATTTCACTGTGTATGTGTACATATTCATTAAAGCCAAGCTTTTTTTTAAATCTCTTGCCAGTAGTTACTTTGCAATTTTCTTTTGCATAAAGATACATACATACTTGATTTAATATAAATGAATAATACAATTGTATTTTTACTTTTAAACTGTTATTTTTACTTTTAATGCCTTACTTCTTTATTTTCTCACTCACACTTTCCTTATCTTCCACTCAATAACTCAACATCTGTCCTCATTATTAACAACTTGATGTTTTAGAATTGTATTTTTATGATCAGATAACTCTGGAGAGACTTGTAAATAGGTATATAGTCTAAAGCATATAGAAGAGAGATTCTTGTTATGGCTTTCAAACATATTATTGCATACTTTTGGCCATCTTAGTTTTTTTCATGTTTATACAATAGAATAAGATGGAAATAAATACATACTTCTCAATCCACTTAGTCATACTTTTTAATATCTACTAAATTCTACCTTCTTTGTAAATATCATAATTTTTAGTCATTTTTCTGTTGGAGTGTATATGTTTTCTTTCTATAAGGAAAAGATCTTTATTAGAAATCTTTACTCATTAGAAATACATTTTAATAAAGTCTGCCAAATAATATTATATTAATTTTTATATATTACATTTATATATAGAAATTCAGATAGCCATCCGTACATAAGTGTGCTTTGTTTTAGAGTCCCTGATTTTAAAATCTTGATTAGGTATGTATCTTTTCTAGAATATATATGTAAAATATATGTATTTTTATTCATATTTTTAAGGTATGCATATTGATGTTTTTAAGTCTATTAAAGACAACAATGAGATATCACTACACACTATTAGAATGGCCAAAATCTAGAACACAATACCAAATGGTGATTAGTGTATGGAGCAACAGGAATTCACATTCACTGCTTGTGGGGATGAAATGGTAAAGCCACTTTGGAAATAGGAAAAGGAAGAAAAACATATATAATTGCCTAAGGAGATGACATCTGTTTAGTTTAACTTTTGTAAATCTTGAGTTCACTTACTTTTCTATAAGTCAGCATTCTGGGTCACTGAATATTACCCACCTGCTGTGAAAGGAAATAATTCAGTTTTTCATATTTGAATGATTTCAAGGTATAATTTTAAGGACTTTCAAAACACAAAGGCATTTTTAAAGGAAAGTAATTCATAAATTTCTTTGGAAGGTTTAGTTGTAAACATAGAGTAAAACTTCATTAATTTAAATAACTGAAGAAGTTTGTTTTTTTTTTTTTTTAAATCAGTTTGGAAATTATGTTGGCAAAATGTTGCCTATTATAATTCCTCCTGGACTTACTCTAATAAATAAGTATGAGTCATGCAATTATCACGTTGTTTGTATGCAAATGAACCTTGCTAGAATGTTTAAAAGTGATTAAGCAAGTTCAATATTCTTTTATTTTTTCCCCCTCTAGTACTGTTGAGAAATACTTGTTACAATTTGAAAAGGTTACATAAACTTTCTGGGGCTTAGTATACTCATTTGTAAAATGGGATGAAGCTTGGTTACTAAATTCCATTTCATATCTACCCAATCATTTTCTGTCTTCTATTATATTATCTAAAATTTAAAATTACATTGATAAGAGGTTTCAAATTATTTGATACTTGAGGATTTTTGTTTTGTGCCACCTCCATTCCACCTCAAAACTTTTAAATAAGTTATCTGTCATAGAATGACTTTCTGTTCATTTAGTACATATCAGTTCATATAGTACTGAACTCTGCTTACTTGAACCACCTCGCCAAGAGAGGTTGATGTTCTGTTCAAAGATAAAATATGAGTCAAACTTGAATGCAACTCTTAAGCCTTATGTGGTGTGACCATATTGATGAACACCAGGGCCATTATCTATGGAGCAGTACTGAGGGTTGTAAATAATAAACTATGCTTTACTGTTTTGTTTAGGTTTTCTTCTCTGTTTTGTATAAGTTAAAGAAAAGTTTATTGCATTTTGGATGTTGTTGTTGTTCAGTTGCTAAGTTGTGTCTGACTCTTTGTGACCCCAGAGACTGCAGCACACCAAGCTTCCATGTCCTTCACTATCTCCTCGAGTTTACTTAAACTCATGTCCACTGAGTTAGTGATGCCACCCAACTGTCTCATCCTCTGTCCCCGCCTTCTCCTCTTGCCCTCAATTTCCCAGCATCAGGGTCTTTTGCAATAATGTGGCTCTTCGCATCAGGTGGCCAAAGTGAGTTTTCCACAGGACTGAAAAGGTCAGTGTTTATTCCGATCCCAAAGAAAAGCAGTGTTGAAGAAGGCTCAAACTACTGCACAGTTGCACTCATCTCACACGCTAGCAAAGTAATGCTCAAAATTCTCCAAGCTAGGCTTCAACAGTATGTGAACCGTGAACTTCCGGATATTCAAGCTGGATTTAGAAAAGGCAGAGGAACCAGAGGTCAAATTGCCAACATCCGCTGGATCATTAAAAAAGCAAGAGAGTTCCAGAAAATCATCTACTTCTGCTTTATTGACTGCGCCAAAACCTTTGACTGTGTGGATCACAACAAACTGTGGAAAATTCTTAAAAATATGACAATACAAGACCACCTGACCTGACTCCTGAGAAATCTGTATGGAGGTCAAGAAGCAACAGTTAGAACTGGACATGGAACAAAAGACTGGTTCCAAATAGGAAAAGGGGTACATCAAGGCTGTGTATGGTCACCCTGCTTATTTAACTTATATGCAGAGTACATCATGAGAAATGCTGGACTGGACGAAGCACAAGCTGGAAAGATTGCAGGGAGAAATACCAGTAACCTCAGATATTCAGATGCTGCTGCTGCTGCTAAGTCGCTTCAGTCGTGTCCGACTCTGTGCAACCCCATAGACAGCAGCCCATCAGGCTCCCCTGTCCCTGGGATTCTCCAGGCAAGAACATTGGAGTGGGTTGCCATTTCCTTCTCCAGTGCTTGAAAGTGAAAAGTGAAAGTGAAGTCGCTCAGTCGTGTCTGACTCTTAGCGACCCCATGGACTGCCGCCTACCAGGCTCCTCCATCCATGGGATTTTCCAGGCAAGAGTACTGAAGTGGGTTGCCATTGCCTTCTCTGGATGGTGACTGCAACTATGAAATTAAAAGACAATTGCTTCTTGGAAGAAAAGCTATGACCAACCTAGATAGCATATTAGAAGCAGAGGCATTACTTTGCCAACAAAGGTCCATCTAGTCAAAGCTATGGTTTTTCCAGTAGTCATGTATGGATGAGAGAGTGGGACTATAAAGAAAGCTGAGCACCAAAGTACTGATGCTTTTGAACTGTGGTGTTGGAAAACTCTTGAGAGTGTCTTGGACAGCAAGGAGATGAAAGCAGTCAATTTTAAGGAAATCAGTCCTGAATATTCATTGGAAGGACTGATGCTGAAGCTGAAACTCCAATATTTTGGCCACCTGATATGAAGAACTGACTCATTGGAAAAGACCCTGATGCTGGGAAAGATTGAAGGTGGTAGGAGAACGGAACGACAGAGGATGAGATGGTTGAATGGCATCACGGACTCAATGGACATGAGTTTGAGTAAGCTCCAGGAGTTGGTGATGGACAGGGAAGCCTGGAGTGCTGCAATCCTTTGGGTCACAAGGAGTCGGACCTGACTGAGCAACTGAACTGAACTAACATCTAAAATAGAACATTTTCCCACTCAGCACTCTTTCTCTTCTTACTTTGCTTCATATTTCTTCATAGTATTTGTCAATATGTGACATCAGAGTCTACATTTAGTTGTTTCTTTTTTCTTCCTACTAGAATATATAAGTTACACAGAGTTGAGATTTTGCCTTTGTTGTCCTTCACTGATTTAAATCCCTCTACTTAGAAAACAGGTGACTTACAGTTGCTTCTAACTAAATATTTGTTCAGTTCCTGTTGAGTAAATGCTATTTTTTAAAGACACTTTTGTTTACTCTCTGAAGATAGAATTTTTAAAAGACCAATGACATCTCTTTTGTATGCCCAACTTGTATTTAAAGAAGAATCTAGAACCTACAGAAAAAACATTTTATTTTGTTACATCTTAAAGAAAGGATAAATACTGTAACATAGTTTTCAATTTTATTTATTTCATGTGATTAAAATTAATAAAACACAGTCTATTTTATACCATAACTCATACTTGCTAATTCCTCAAAATAACTTTACTTAATAGAATAGTCTGGGCATAGAAACCTATTTCTTTCAATGTAGCAATATTTTTGAACTCTTTATGCAGTACTATTATCTTTAGGTGATGACTGTCTTTGATGGATAGCTAATGAAACCTACATTTCAAGCTTGAAAGTTTCTTATTTGTAACATAAAGTTAAAACTAATTCCTACAATTTTAAACCCAGCTCTACTTTTCAAAGAATGTGTTCTTTATGTTTTATACCTGGGGGTGTGGAGTAGAAACCAATGAAGGATTTCCAGGAGTGTCAGCCTGAATTGTTCTTCCTCATCTTTCCTGTGGAACAAAAGCCTTAATTTCACTGGGGGAAGGTCACAAACACTGTGATGCTTGGAGCCCTGTGTAGCTGGGCAAAGGAACTAAAATATAGAACATTGTCTTTCTAGGAGAGAAGCCAGATGTGCACTGTATTAGAAATAGTGACTGACAGGAACAGAGTACCTAGCAGACCACCCTCCCTGAGAATAGGGACTCCAGGCCTGCCTACAACATGAGTTACTCAGAAAAACAAGGAACTTCCCCTCTACTGCCCTCCATCAGTATGGAGAGTCCTTAAGAAATTAGGAATAAATCTAACATATGACCCAGCAATCCCACTATTGAGCATATATCCTGCTGCTGCAGCTAAGTCGCTTCAGTCGTGTCCGACTCTTAGCGACCCCATGGACTGCAGCCTACCAGGCTCCTCCGTCCATGGGATTTTCCAGGCAAGAGTACTGGAGTGGGTGCCATTGCCTTCTCCGAAAATCATAATTTAAAGAGACACATGTACCCCAGTGTTCATTACAAAACTATTTACAATATTTAGGACATGGAAGCTACCTAGATGTCCATCAACAGATGAATAAAGAAGATGTGGTACTTATATACAACGGAATATTACTTAGCCATAAAAAGGGATGAATTTGAGTCAGTTGTAATGAGGGGGATGTTATACAGAGTGAAGTAAGTCAGAAAGAACAAATGTTGTATATTAACACACATACATATGGAGTCTAGAAAAAAAGTTATTGATGAACCTATTTGAAGGAGAGGAATAGAGATACAGCCTTAAAGAGACTTGTGGACATAGTAGGGAAAGGAGAGGGTGCAATGAATTGACAGAGCAGCTTTGAAATTTATACACTACCATGTGTAAAATAGACGCCTAGTGGGAAGATGCTGTATAACACAGGGAGCTCAACCCAGTTCTCTGTGATAACCTAGAGGGGTAGGGTGGGGTGGGAGGCAGGAAGGAAGTTAAAGAGGGAGGGGGCATATGTGTACTTATGGCTGATTCATGTTGTTGTATGGAAGAAACTAACACAACACTGTAAAGCAATTATCCTCCAATTAAAAAAAAAGCAACTAGCAGGTGAAAATAGAGCACTATTGGGAGAGTGACAGGAGGAGAACAGGAATGTGGAAAACAATCTTCTCTGAGGCCTCAGAAGAATAGAAAACCTAAAGCTGAGGACACCATGGCCATAATGTCAGAAGAAATGTGGCATGACATAGGGGATGGGTATAAAAGAAAAATGACTTCAAGAAGACTCACAGAAAGTGATATCATGTGCAATAAGATATGTAGACAAGGAATATGTTCCTGCCTTCAAAAGACCATACAGAGAGGTGGTCTATACCTACAATCCAGGTGGAGAAATGAGTGGAACTTTTCCCCCCTTTTGGAAAATATGCTTGTGAATTGGAATAGCCTGTGTATCAGAGGGTAAGTTTTTTTTATGACCCTGACTTCTATCAGAGCAGTTTTGTGTATGTATGAGGCATGTGAAAAATGCTCCCTTGTACTTTCAAAGGCCAAAGTTTGAGGAATTGTATTGAAGAGGGAGCATCCGTCTACATAACTTTTAACACAACCCATGTTACAAGCTGTTCCCACTGACTATAGCATGGTTTAGCCAAGATTTGGCCAAGTTCATCTCCCAACTTGGTCAGTCCACCAACTCTCTGAATGCTGTGTAAAAACAGTTCCCCATACTCTCGTGTCTTCAGCACATCATAGTTTCTCAGATTTAGACCCAAAAGTAATCAAAACTAAACTTCGTAATGGAAAAGAAAATATATTACTCAACAAAGATCAAAAATGTAAAACATATTATAGAAATCCATAAATGATACATGGGATTAATTAATGGTCATGCTAGAGATTTTATTTAAGATGTTTTGAACTTGTATAATCATAAGTTTCCTAATGTTGAAATAACATATTTTATTAAATACCTACGGAAGCACTATCCCATTTTTAGAAAATTATTTGAAATATAGTAACAATAACCAACTTTCAAATGAAATAAGAATCGTTAATAAAATAATGATCTTTTTGTATGACTATCAATATCAACATTTTAAAACTAATATCAAATATACTTGATATCCAAGCTTTTACATGATCTTAATCTCTTTTTCAACATGCCTAGTAATAAAAAGATTAAATAAACAATTAATAGAAATAAATTCCTCTGAAATTTATAGGATTTTTTTCCCTACTGATAATGAAGCATATACAGCATAAGGAAAAATTTGCTTTCTGGGTCAGTTTCCTTTCAACTGAAACAGGAGATTATTGAAAGTAAAAGAGTTTACGTTCAAATCCATTATCCATATTTTGTATGGAAAGTGACTATCTGTATTATGGTTTGATAAACTAATGAATAAATTTGATATTACACTCAGAAATTGCCCTATACCACCTACTCTTTGGGTAAGAGTAGAGACTGCAGTTTATGGCAAGGGAGACAATGCAATCTCGAATTCAAACCACCATGTTTTTCATACTGAACAGTGGTGGGACCAGTGCAGTAAACCAGAGTGAACCTGGAGCCACAGGTGAAGCCAGAACTGTCTCAAGTAGTCTGGGCCCTATGGTCCCTCTAGATAATCATCTAATGTTCCATCTCAGATACTCTACTGGGAACTGTTTGCTCTGCCTTTACACCTAGACTTAGATTCTCACTCAGTAGTTAGGAAGCAGAGATAATGAATATAGCTGTAGCCACAGCAAGGAGCAGGGTTGTGAGTTTGTAATAAAAGTTATCAAGAACTGACAAAGAGAAGGAACAAAAGACTCTGAATAGGCTTTCTTTATAGACTTTACTGCCCTGGCATCTGAGATGAAAAATTTGAGTGAGGGAATGAGGCACTAGCAATTTACCTCACCACACTGTAGATTGTGAAGATTGATGGCGTTTTGTTCTCCTTGTACAGCACACTGGATGCATGGAAAGGGTATACAGCCTGCCTCAGTGCAGCAAGTTTAAGTCTGATTTATAAGCTGCATAGGGCTCTCCATCAAAATAACAGAAAAGGTTTTAGTGTTGCTTAGAATGGCATTCTGACTTTTGTCTAAGAATAAATTGTGATTTAAAGTGTATCACCTTCTTAATGGGGAAATCAAACCCCTCCCTACTGCCTACTTTACAACTTATTTTAAATAAGGCGCTCAGTTTGGTTTGTGGCAGGTACGACTTCTTCCGTTTTGACAGATTTACTTTGATCCTGACAATAATATCACCAAATAATGGTTCTGTTCTAAAAGGGAAGGTACTTACTTTTGCCTTTGAAGACTTAACAGCTTATCAGGGGGATAATGTTGCAACTACTAAAATGTCCACTGTTGGACTGAGGAGGGAACGCTCACCTAAGACTTATGTTAACACTTAAATAACCTAGTCAATATGGAATTGAATAAAAATGGCAGTCTGCCCAATTTCAGGTTAAAAAAAGAAAACTGACATATAATTAAACAGGAATCTCTCAGTGTTTTCATGAATTTGATGTGAAGCAATGCTCATATAGTGCTTTGAATAAGTGCTTTCTAGGGGCGAACAGTCTCAAAACTCTTTTTTAAATAAATCCATACATAATGATAAAATAAGTACACTTTGAAAGAAAGAAAGTAAAAGGAAAAAGAAACCCTAAAATCTCAAAAGAATCTTATATAATTTCATTCTCTTAATTAAAAAAATAATTTCCATTGAAATACATTCATGGAAGATACTACATACATTTTGAGCAATATCAAACAGGTCAGGTGCTGCAAAGAGTTAGAGTGGCTAAAGCATATTAGCTTTGTAAAAAGAAGTCAATCTGTACATTAAAGATTAGTGAACCTTAAGTATTTTACTGCATGAATGTTATAGTTTAATAAAATTTAACAATGTTTAATACAGGTAGACTAATGATTAAATGTAACTAGGTTACATGTATTAAAAGGAAAAAAGGTTAGAAGTCACTGATGTAAGTACCATTCCCCAAAATATCAAATTAATGAGCAGAAAGTAGAACGCTTATTTTAAAACTGAAGCAAATTAATTAAAATATATAAAATGTATAAATAAAATTAAGATAACTGTTAAAAATAAAATAAAACTATAAAAGTTGGGAAGATTCATCAGGAATTTAAAAAAGCTAGGCATAAATATCAAATATAAGGAGTGAGAAAAAAGGAGTTAATGAACTCTAAAAGCCTCAGAGATAAGATGAAGATATTATAAAGAATATCAAGTGAATAAATTTTAAAAATATAAACAAAATTGATTATTTCTAGTAAACAAAACTATTAAAAACAAACATGCAAAATATAGAGTCCTATAACTTTCAAGTGAAATAAATCTTAATTAAAAGCTTTTTTCACAAAGATTTCAAGCTCAGTTTGTTCATTATTGAGTTCTACCAAACATTTAAGGGAAAACGAATGCAGTCTTGGGTTCCCTGGTGGCTCAGTGGTAAGAATTCCCCTGCCAATGCAGGAGATGCTGGTTCAATCCCTGGGTCAGGAAGATTCCCTGGAGAAGGGATAGGCTACCCATGCCAGTATTCCTGGGCTTCCCTGGTGGCTCGATGGTAAGGAATCGGCTTGCAATGCAGGAGACCTGGATTTGATAGATTCCCTGGAGGAGGGCATGGCAACCCACTCCAGTATTCTTGCCTGGAGAATCCCCATGGACAGAGGAACCTCATGGGCTACAGTCCATGGGATCGATCGCAAAGAGTTGGACACAACTGAGCACCTAAGCACTATATATATATATATAATATATATATATATATATATATATATATATAATCTCCACTTAATGGATGACTGCCTTCCTGTGGTGAAGAGGCTTGTATATCTCAATGAAGCTATGAGCCATGCCATACAGCGCCACCAAAGATAGATGGGTCACAGTGGAGGGTTCTGACAAAATGTGATCCATTGGAGCAGGGAATGGCAAACCACTCCAGAATACTTGCCCAGTGAGAACCCCATGAACTGTATAAAAAGGCAAAAAATATGACACCAACAGATGAGCCCTCCAGGTTGGCAGGTGTCCAATGAGATACTGGGGAAGAGCAAATGACTACTAATAGCTCCAAAAAAAATGAAGTGGCTGGGCCAAAGTGGAAATGATGCTCGGTTGTGGATGTGTTTGGTGGTGAAAGTAAAATCTGATGCTGTAAAGAACAATACTGTATAGGAACCTGGAATGTTAGGTCCATGAATCAAGTTAAATTGAACATGGTCAGGCAGGAGATGACAAGAGTAAATATTGATATCTTAGGAATCAATGAACTAAAATGGAAGAGAAAAGGTGAACTTCATTCAGATGACCATTATATCTACTAGTATGGACAAGAATCCCATAGAAGAAATGGAGTAAACCTCATAATCAACAAAAAAGACCAGAATCCAGTATTTGGGTGCAACCTCAAAAACGACAGAATGATCTCAGTTCATTTCCAAGGCAAACCATTCAACATAACAGTAATCCAAATCTATGTTCCAACCACTGATGCCAAAGAAGCTGAATTTGATCAGTTCTATGAAGACCTAGAAGACTTCCTAGAACTAATACCAAAAAAAAAAAAAGATCTTCTTTTCATCAAAGGGGATTAGAATGCAAAAGTAAGAAGTCAAGATATACCTGGAGTAACAGGCAAATTTGATCTTGGAGTACAAAATGAAGCAGGGCAAAGATTAACAGAATTCTGCCAAGAGAATGCACTTGGTCACAGCAAACACTGTTTTTCAACAACAGAAGAGACAACTTTACACATGGACATCACCAAATGGTCAATACTGAAATCAGATTGATTTTATTCTTTGTAGCTGAAGATGGAGAAGCTATATACAGTCAGCAAAAACAAGACCTGGAGCTGACAGTGGCTCAGATCAACAGCTCCTCATAGAAAAATTCATGCTTAAACTGAACAAAGCAAGGAAAACCACTGGGCCAGCCAGGTATGACAAGCCAAATCCCCTATGAGTATACAGTGAAGGTGATCAATAGATTTGAGGAATTAGATCTAGTAAATGGAGTGTGTGAGAAACTATGGACAGATGTTCGTAATATTGTACAGGGGGCAGAGAACAAAACCATCCAAAGAAAAATACAAGAGGCAAAGTGGTTGTCTGAGGAGGCTTTACAAATAGCTGAGGAAAAAAGAGAAGTGAAAAGCAAAGGAGAAAGGGAAAGATGCACCCAACTAAATGCAAAGTTACAGAGAATAGTAAGAAGAGACTAGAAGGCTATCTTCAAAGAACAATGCAAAGAAATAGAGAAAAAGAATGCAAGGGGAAAGATTAGAGATCTCTTCAAGAAAACTGGAAATATCAAAGGAATATTTCATCCAAAGATGAACACAATAAGGGACAGAAATGGTAGAGACCTAATAGAAGCAGAAGAAATCAAGAAGAGATGGCAAAAATGCACAGAAGAATTGTACAAAAAGGATCATAATGACCTGGATAACCACGATGGTGTCGGCACTCACCCACGGTCAGACATTCTAGAGTGTGAAATCAAGTGGGCCTTAGGAAGTACTGCTGCTAATAAGACCAATGGAGATGAAGGTATTCCAACAGAGCTATTTAAAATCCTAAAAGATGATGTTATTAAAGTGCTGTACTAAATATGTCAGCAAATTTGGAAAGCCCAGCAATGGCCACAGGACTATAAAAGGTCAGCCCTAATCCCAATTTCTAAGAAGGGCAGTACTAAAGAACGTTCAAACCACTGGACAATTGCACTCATCTCCCACACTAGTAAGGTTATGCTCAAAATCCTTCAAGCTTAGCTTCAGCATTATGTTAACTGAGAAGCTCCAGATGTTCAAGCTGGGTTTATAAAAGGCAGAAGAACCAGAGATCAAATTGCCAACATTCACTGGATCGTAGAGAAAGCAAGGGAAATCGAGAAAAGCATTTAACTCTGTTTAATTGACTATGCTAAAATTTTTGACTGTGTGGATCATAACAAACTTTGAAGTAATCCTAAAGAGATTGGAATACCAGACCATACCTGTCTCCTGAGTAACCTGTCTGTGGGTCAATAAGCAACAGTTAGAACCTTGTATGCAACAACTGACTGGTTCAGGATTGAGAAAGGAGTATGACGAGGCTGTTTACTGTCACTCTGTTTATTTAACTTATATGCAGAGCACTTCATGTGAAATGTCAGGCTGGATGAGTTACAAGCTGGAATCAAGGTAGGCAGGAGAAACATCAACAACCTGAGATATGCAGACGATACCACTCTAATGACAGAAAGTGAAGAGGCACTGAAGAGCCTCTTGATGAGGGTAAAGGAGGAGAGTGAAAAAGTTGACTTAAAACTCAATGAAGCTAAGATCATGTCATTTGGTCCCATCACTTCATGGCAAATAGAAGGGGAAAAGGTGGAAGCAGTGACAGATTTCCTCTTCTTAAGCTTTAAAATCACTGCAGAAGGTCATTGCATCCATGAAATTAGAAGGCAATTGCTTCTTGGCAGAAAAGTTATGACCAATCTAGATAGTGTGTTAAAAAGCATAGACATCACTTTGCCAACAATTGTATGTATGGTGAAATGTTTTAGTCTTTCCAGTAGTCATGTAAGACATGTGAGAGCTGGACTATGAAGAAGGCAAGAGTGCTGAAGAACTGATGCTTTCAAACTGTGGTGCTGAAGGAGACTCGAGAGTTCCTTGGACAGCAAGGAGATCAAACCAGTCAATCCTAAAGAAAATCAACCCTGAATGTTTATTGGAAGGACTGATGCTGAAAATGAAGCTCCAATACTTTGGCCACCTGATGAGAACAGCCGACTCACTGAAAAAGGCCTTGATTCTGGGAAGAATTGAAGGCAGAAGAAAAGGGCAACAGGATGAGGTGGTTGGATGGCATCACCAATTCAATGGACATGAACTTGGGCAAACTCTGGGAGATGGTGAGGGACAGGAAAGCCTGCTGTACTGTAGTCCATGGGATCGCAAAGAGTCGACATGACTTGGTGACTGAACAACAACAGCAACTATATATATATATACACACATATGCACATATATGTATGTGTCCATGCTAAGTCACTTCAGTCATGTTCAACTCTTTGCAATCCTATAGACTGTAATCCACCAGGCTCCTCTATCCATAGGCTTCTCCAGACAAGAATACTGGGCTGGGTTGCCTTGCCCTTCTCCAGCGAATCTTCCCCACCCATGGATCAAACCAGTGTCTCTTATGTTTCTTACATTTCCAGGCGGAAGTTTGACCACTAGCACCACCTAGAAAGCCCCATATATGTATATATTACACCATAAACAAATTGAGTTCCTCCATGGACTGATAAGTACTTATAATACTTGAAAACATATTTATATAATTTATCACATTAACAAAACAAATAAATCATAAACTTTTCAATATATGCAGAAACCTATTTAATAAACAGATAGGAACTTCCTTAATCTCAATAAAGAATTTCTATTTAAAAAATCCTCAGCAAGCATCATACATGATGGTGAATTTCTGAAAGCTTTCTCTTAGAGATCTTAAATAAGACAAAAATGTTTGCTAACAACAGATATAAACATATTTCTTGATACAAATAAGAGTTTCAGACATTCCTTTAAGAAAAAAGTGTTACCAAAATATTAAAGAGAACAAAAGAATAACATTATTAGATACTATAACAATGTAAATATAAAAATCAGAACATCTATCAATAAATTAAAGTACTCATAAATTTAATTTGTCAGTTTTCTCCATCAATTTTGTATATACTTACATATCGTATGATATTTTTAAAGATAAATTTAAAAAAATATAAATAAATCCAACAAAAGATATTTAAGATCTCTCTATATATGTCAAAAACTATTGCTATAAAACATTTAAAGGAATTTTTATATACCTAAATAAGTAGAGGAAAACACTGTGATTATAGTATTGGAAACTCAATGCTGTAAATGTATCTATGCCTTTATAACTGATCTATAGGCAGTACAATCCAAACTGGCTTTTATTTATATAATTTTGATTGTGTTGGACAGGCTGATTATAAAACATAAATGGAATGACAGAAGGCCAGTATAGCTAAGACATTTTTGCAGAGAAAAATAATGTGGAAGGATTTACACTACAGTTTATTGATACCTGTAAAATACTAGCTTTATTAAACAGTGTTTTCTCATTATAAGGTAGGACAAAGAAACTACTATAACAGAATGTAGATGCTAGAAACTGTCCTACCCACATATGGAAAACTGAATTATGATAAAAGTGGCATTAAACAATATCAGGAAAATAATGTTTTCATTAAATGCCTCTGTGTTAACTACACATCAATATTTTTAAAATTAAATTTGATCACATCTCACATCATAGATATAAATAGATTTTTGATTAATGTAACTCTAAGTATGAAAAGCAAAGTCGTAAGACTAAAGAAGATAACATAGGAGAATATATTAATGATTGCAAGGTAAGGCACATTCTTGTACTGGACAAAAAAGTTACCAAAACCCACAATATTCAAAAAGGAAGGGTTGAAAAATCAAACTAAATTAGGAACTTTGGTTTATCAAGAGGAATAGTTAAGAGAAAGAAAAGTCAAATTGCAAGGTACAAACTGAAGTAGATATTTGTGACAGAGTAAAAGCAGACAAACTAAAGCCATGTCTAGATTATTGATGCAAATCATCAAGGAAAATAGTTATGCCATCAGAAAATTGGGTAAAATTCATGAATATGAGCTTATTTCAAGATAATCTCTAAGGTCAATAAAAATATAAAATGTTGGTCAAGTTCATTTGTGATCAGGACATTTAAACTTAAAACTATAATGAAATATTGCAGCATTCTCATCAGAAGGGAAGATCAAACATTCTGAAAATAGCAAGTAATGAAAATGTGGGGTAAGCACACTTTCCTACAGTTCTATTGGAAATATATCATTAAAATGGTACAATTGCTTTGAAACTCAGATTTGTTGTTGCTGTTCAGTCACTCAGTCATGTCTGACTCTTTGCAAGTCCATGGGATACAGCATGCCAGGCTTCCCTGTCCATCACCAAGTCCCAGGGCTTGCTCAAACTCATGTCCACTGAATCAGTAATGCCATTCAACCATCTTATCCTTTTTTGTCCCCTTTTCCTCCAGCCTTCAATCTTGCCCAGCATCAAGGTCTGTTCCAATGAGTTAGCTTTTCACATCAGTTGGCCAAAATATTGGAACTTCAGCTTCAGCATCAATCCTTCCAATGAGTATTCAGGGTTGATTTCCTTTAGGATTGACTGGTTTGATCTCCTAGCTGTCAAGGGACTCTCAAGAGTCTTTTCTAGCACCACAGTTCGAAAGCATCAATTCAGATTGGAAGTGTATATTAGATTTGAAGTGACATGTAACCTTTATCCATCAATTATTATTCCAGTATTATATCCAAAATAATGCATGTATATGTGTACCAAGAATAAGCAAAAATATTCTGGGTATTATTTTCCATAATGAAAAAAAAAGATGCAAGTCACATTTCTAAGGAAAGAAAATTGTTAATAATGCAATATTTTGTACCATTGAATATCATACAACAACAACATGAATTCAGTCCATAAGCATAGATGGATCACAATTGTAATGGTGAGTCAAAGAAGTTACTTCTCAAAGATATACCTGTGAATAATTACATTTAAACATAATATTAATGCATGATTTGATTTATACAAAAGTGGTAAAAACAAAACTCTACTTTGAGAGATGAAAGTAAGGTTAATATTTGGCAAAAGATTAGGTGATCCTGCTAGTGAATGGACAAATAAGAGTCTTCTAGGTGATGGTGCTATTTTATTTCTTGTTCTCGGAGGTGGATAACCTAGGTATTCCTTGGTGGTAATCCACTGAACTGCCTATTATGGAGGGTGATTCTAGTATTTATCTGGTTGAATTTTATAATTCAAATAGCAAAACAAATTCAATAATACACCAAAGATCCCTATGAATAACAATGACGGGCATTTCCAAATCAGTTAGGCTAACTCTAGACATTCATAAATATAGTAAAACAGATTTGATGGTTTGCAATAGCTGCATAGCAACTATTGCAACAATTAGAAGTGTAAATAAAATTGTTTGACATGGAAACAGTTTAATAGTCTTTCAATAATAATTGACCCATTTTATTCCACATTCATTTTTGTTGTGAATCAAAATTTCCTAGGTCTTTATTAAAATTAGTACATCAAATTTGAAATGCAATTGTAAATTTAATATAAACACTTAGAATATAATTTACATAAATAATTTTGAATACAATATTAATGAATAACAAAGTTACAAAATGGGAATTTATGTAAAACTATGGTTTAATATGTATATATTCATGTATGCTTGAGTGCTACGTCATTTCAGTCATGTCTGACCCCATGGACTGTAGCCCACCAGGCTCTAACCATGGGATTCTCCAGGCAAGAATACTGGAATATGTTGCCATGCGCTCCTCCAGGGGATCTTCCTGACCCAGGGATCAAACCCGTGTCTCTTATGTCTCCTGCATTGGTAGGTGGGTTCTTTACCACTAGCACCACCTGGAAAGCCCTCAATTTATGTATAGCTATGGTTTAATATGGTTTAACGATAATAATAACTTGTCAAAATTTTATTACTGATAAGAAAGAAAACCTTGAAAAATAGAGTGAATGAAATTGAGCTTGTGTAACAACATCTGTCACTGAGAATCACAGCTTAGCTCTAGCTTTTTGAGAACGAGGTTTCAACCCTCTTCCCATACAAGAAAACTTTATAATACCCCAACTCATTTCTTATTCTGTAATTTGCAAGCATCAAACAAAACACAACCCTGCCAGTTATTTTTCAATATATGTAATTTTACCTTTTTAAAATATATTGTTTGCACTGTGAAGATTAATGGCAGAGGGCCACACAGGCAATCTGTTGTTCTTGTTAAAAGGTATCACCTTTTAGAATTCTATATTGTGATAATTGTACATAGTTTACCAGGTTTCCTCTGTGAATTCTCTGTCAGCTTAATTGCTAACATAAACTGAAGTTTGGATGTTTGCCTATTTAACTTCCCATGTTTAATATAGGAAATGAAAAAATGTCTACACAAACATTAATTTTGTTCACATTGGTAAAGGACAACTTCATCTACAGAATTTGGTAAGTTTCCAATTGTTGACCTGTCCATTCAAGTAACTGTTTTGTCTTTTTGCTTCCCTCTTAATTTATTATTTATTTGACTGAATTTTAAAAGATGTTTGATGTAGATGTAGATCAAAAAGAAAATTCCTAGAACCGTTACTTTGGCTTCACATACAGTGGCAATTTAGTGGCACATATTTCTGTATAGTACGATTAAAAATTTGTTCTTCATCTAGAAATAGGAATACAGCTTATTTATATAAATGTTTTCAGGTGTTGGTTGTGGATTCCTGATTCTCAAATGAGATTATGGTAAAAGATTCTTCACACATTACAACCTAAAATGAGTGTGTGTTAATGGCTATAATGAGATAAAAATAATCCCATTTTTTATAGCTAATTATATAGTTATTTCAAGAAGGCATAAAGATGCAGACCACAAATGGTCAGGTCTACTATGTCTTAAAAACCCATTATCTAAACATTGTATAGCCATTGTTTACTATGACAGTTGAACAAGAGCTTCATGAACATAAATCTGTTGACTACATAATCTCAGCTTTAATATCTATATTGACAGCTGTTCCCAACAGGCCTGCAGGGCTAAGACTGTAGATACTATGGAGAAAGTGGCTGCCTTGTCACGTGATGTGAAGCATTTCTCTTGGAGGGGTGGATGAGGAGTATCTTAATCAGTAAAGTACATGCCACTTTGCAGGGCAACACAGAATTTTGCAGATAGTTAGGACCAGTGATCACAGGACTGGAAAAGGTCAGTTTTCATTCCAATCCCAAAGAAAGGCAGTGCCAAAGAATGCTCAAACTACCACACAATTGCACGCATCTCACATGTCATTAAAGTAATGCTCAAAATTCTCCAAGCCAGGCTTCAGCAATACATGAACCGTAAACTTCCAGATGTTCAAGCTGGTTTTAGAAAAGGCAGAGGAACCAGAGATCAAATTGCTAACATCCACTGGATCATCGAACAAGCAAGAGAGTTTCAGAAAAACATCTATTTCTTCTTTATTGACTATGCCTAAGCTTTTGACTGTGTGGATCACAATAAACTGTGGAAAATTCTTCAAGATGGGAATACCAGACCACCTGACCTGCCTCTTGAGAAACCAGTATACAGGTCAGGAAGAAACAGTTAGAACTGGACATGGAACAACAGACTGGTTCCAAATAGGAAAAGGAGTATGTCAAGGCTGTATATTGTCATTCTGCTTATTTAACTTATACGCAGAGTACATCATGAGAAATGCTGGGCTGGAAGAAGCACAAGCTGGAATCAAGATTGCTGGGAGAAATACCAATAACCTCAGATATGCAGATGACACCACCCTTATGGCAGAAAGTGAAGAAGAACTAAAGAGCTTCTTGATGAAAGTGAAAGAGGAGAGTGAAAAAGTTGGCTTAAAGCTCAACATTCAGAAAACTAAGATCATGGCATCCGGTCCCATCACTTCATGGTAGATAGATGGGGAAACAGTGGTTGACTTTATTGGGGGGGGGGCTCCAAAATCACTGCAGATGGTGATTGCAGCCATGAAATTAAAAGATGCTTATTCATTGGAAAGAAAGTTATGATCAACCTAGACAGCATTTTAAAAAGCAAACACATTACTTTGCCAACAAAGGTCCATCTAGTCAAGGCTATAGGTTTTCCAGTGGTCATGTATGGATGTGAGAGTTGGACAGTGAAAAAAGCTGAGCGCTGAAGAATTGATGCTTTTGAACTGTGGTGTTGGAGAAGACTCTTGAGAGTCCCCTGGACTGCAAGGAGATCCAACCAGACCATCCTAAAGGAGATCAGTCCTGGGTGTTCATTGGAAGGACTGATGTTGAAGCTGAAACTCCAATACTTTGGCCACCTGATGCGAAGATCTCACTCATTTGAAAAGACCCTGATGCTGGGAATGATTGAAGGTGGGAGGAGAAGGGGACAACAGAGGATGAGAAGGTTGGATGGCATTACTGACTCGATGAACATGAGTTTGGGTAAACTCCGGGAGTTGGCGATGGACAGGGAGGACTGGCGTGCTGTGATTCATGGGGTTGCAAAAAGTCAAACACGACTGAGCAACTGAATTGAACTGAACTGAATGACCAGTGATCAAGGTGATAGTTGTTGTTCTTGTTTAGTTGCTAAGTCATGTCTGACTTTATTGTGACCTAATGGACTGTAGCCCACCACACTTCTCCATCCTTGGTATTTCCCAGCAAGAATACTGGAATGGGTGGCCATTTCCTTCTCAAGGAAATCTTCCTAACCGAGGTATCTAACCTGGATCTCCTGCATTGCAGACAGATTCTTTACTACTGAGCTTCCTGGGAAGCCCAATTAAGGTGGAAAAGAGGGTTAAATGTTTGTACAAGGAAACCTTTGCTTGATAATTAGTATATATTTATATATATAAATTGATATATATGACTTATATATTTATGATTTATTTATTTGACTGAAATCAAATAAATTTGGTAGCATAATCTCCTCTTAATAACGTCAGGATCCAGAATTATTCAGACCAGGGCTTGAAATTCACCTGCTTTTTATTAATTCTGTGAACTGGGCAAAGCACCTAATCTCCAACTCCTTTTATTTTTTGTGAAAGTGAGAAATGTAACTCTTCTTTTCTGCGCTTTTTCTGAGGGTTAGGAAAAAAGTGAATTGAAAACTAGCCTGGGAAAGAATTTCTATATTTAGACTTATCTATTCATGTTTTTATTAGTCCAATAATCATAATGTAAGTTTGAAGAAGTAAAATGCATTAATTCTACAGAGAGTGTTATGGAATTTTATTGATATTTGCTTGATGATAATGAATAATGTTAACTTTAGTTCACCTTGAGTAAAGCCTCATTATTTTTTGTTTTCCTCAGCCAGCATTCTTCACACTGGGGGTTGTTTTCCACATGCGCTTTACACCGTTAGTCCTACCTCTGTCCTAAGGTGACCTGTCTTCCCTTCGTGTTCAGCCTAAATCAGTAATGATACAAATTCCAGGCACCTACACTAGAAATGCAGAGACACAAAGTACTTCAGTTTCTACATAGAAATCATTTCTGCAAACTTCTGAAATTTCCACCCACCATCATTTTTCTCAGACTATTTGTCATCTCTATGTTTACTGTTATCAAGGCCATCCTGTCTTCTCTGCAATTGTCACCTTGTTGATAATGCATCACATTTCTCTTCCCTTCCAGTTTCTTCCTGTTATGAATGAACTGCCCAAACTTCTATAAAGCTGGCATCTACATTCACACCGTAGTTACCTTCCCCTTCCTCCTCTGCAAGGCACAATTCTACCAGTTTTATAATCTTTCTCCAACAGAGTTCTATTTTTTCTCTCTAATACATAATTCAGACTAAATATAAATATAGTAGAATTTCTCCATCTTAAATATATATTAATGTTATCTATACATACATTTGTATAAACACAGAAAAATAGATTTATATCACACTAATTACATATATACGCATGTGATGTGTGTATATATATATTTATGAATATACACATCTAGACATACCTATATCAAATCTATCCAGTTAGAAAATATAGTCCCCTCAAAAACATAATGAGCTTTTCGTTTGTTTAATTCAGGTTGCCTTCAGCTGCTGAGAACCAAATGAGACTGATAACATAGATAACAGTAGAACCAGATTCAAACCTGTGCTGTGCGGTTCTTTGTGTTCCTGCTTACAATGCTATCGAACTTTGTTTCTAGTCTTTTATCTTTCCTACCTGTAATCACTTAGAAGGGCAATGATTGCAACATCATCATATTTGAAAATGAAAAAATAGAATATACAAAAGCCTATTCTTTATATATCAAAAATGCTTAGTTTATTTTAGTAAGTTTACACATTGAGGTTTTGAGATCATAGAGCATCCCAAACTCATTCTACTTTATCAATTCCTCACTATTATGAGTGGTCTAACAATCAATAATATATCTTGCCAACACTATGAACACCTTCAATCATGTCCACTTCCCTGATACAGATTGTGCACAATTTAAAAGATTTCTAGCCAGTAACATCGCTTTGGTTTTATGTTTTAGCAATATTTCACATTGTTAAGTTATTTTAAAAAATGATACAGCCAGTATACAGGTATTTTGGGGGGTGGGGCATCTCCAATTATTATTACTAACTTTTTTACTCCACCCTCATTTATTTACAAATATAATATTACTTCACAAAATATTTATGTCATTATATTGCTTATATTGTTCTGTAGCAATTGATATTTGCTTTCCACTTTTGAAAAAATATATTGTATCCTGATTCTGTCACCCATCAAATTTATAGCCATTCCTTCCAGGTGAGAATCTTCTGTGGATCTGACAAAAACCTGCCTTGTTATCAGTGTAATAATTGCTAAAAATGTTAAATAGATTAGAAATTACATGGTACTGACTTCTCAATGAAGAAATATCCATTTAGAAAGTCTGATTATTTAAGCAGCAACTGCTACTGCTGCTGCTAAGTCGCTTCAGTTGTGTCCAACTCTGTGCGACCTCATAGACGGCAGCCCACCAGGCTCCGCCGTCCCTGGGATTCTCCAGGCAAGAAGACTGGAGTGGGTTGCCATTTCCTTCTCCAGTGCACGAAAGGGAAAAGTGAAGTGAAGTCGCTCAGTCGTGTCCGATTCTTAGCGACCTCATGATCTGTAGCCTACCCGGCTCCTCCATCCATGGAATTTTCCAGACAAGAGTACTGGAGTGGGGTGCCATTGCCTTCTCCGACAGAGTTGTCTAAAATAAGCTACGATCATATGACTACTCCATCTGCAGCTTATCTTCAAAGATAACCCTGGCTCAGAGGTGTATTATCCAGGGCTGTGGTAGAGGCAAAGGGCACAGAACAGAGATCAGAAAACCAGTATCTTGTTGGCGTTCTGATACTTACAAGCTAGGAGAGGAGCAGTCATAAACACCAAGTTTTAGTTTTATGTATTAATAATAAAAAAAAAAACTGTCTTACATGTATTATAGGCACATGGTGAGCATTCTTGTACAATGACATTAATCTTGTCATCTACTGTGGCCATCATATTATCATCAGCTGGCACTACCACAAATAGCATTTATTGAGTGCTTTCTATATGAGAAACATGTGTGTTTATATTTTATTTTAATCTTTCCAATGAGTCTATGGGGTAGGTAGTGATAAATACACTATTTCTTTTTAAAAAGAGAAAACAGAGGTCCAGTGGAAATACATAATGTGTTAATTATTGAAAAAGTTTAGTTGGGAATGAGCTCCAGCTTGAAACACTATGCAATTCTGTAAAATACAGTGGTTTTGAAAACCCTTTGTAATGTGTAAAATTTGTTAAATAGAAAGCATTATGCCTCTGAATAGAGTGTAATTAAATAAACTGCAATAATTTGACACTAATTTTAATTAGATTACTTTACCTTTTCATTTATCCATAGAAGATTATGCTTAATTCTACTAATCAATGTGAAAATCTTACTTAAATTAAAGCTCTCAGAAAATTAAAACTGCATTAATTAAACAAAGACCTTTGGAGAAACTTATAAAGAAGCAATAGAGCAATTTTCATTATGTAACAACAGAGTAAGAAACCAAAGATTTAGAAGATGTGATAAATAGTAATATGACTAGAAATGGCTGATGAATACAGAAAAAAATGTATCAATTCAATAAATGTCTTAGTTCAATGAAACTAAACGTTGAAAATTTAATTATGTACACTATAGTGTATGCAAAAACTTAAAAAGGATGAAAAATAAGCATATTAGACAGTCATTCATATTAACCTTGGATAAAGTTGAGATAAGCACAACCTTTCTTTCACAAACAATATTTATGTTAAAATATGTATATATATAATATTTCAATATCTTATTCAGTTACTTCCATCTTCAGAAATTGAGAGAATTGACATATTATAAATTATGGTCAAAGATGTATGCTTACAAATATTATTAGATTGTTACATATGATTCTACCAAATTTACAACAATTAAATATTTAAAGCATGAAAATGAGATCAATAAAATATATCACAGATGAGATATAGAATATTATACTTCCATCAAACTACCTCACAATTGCACTCATCTCACATCCTAGTAAAGTAATACTCAAAATTGTCTAAGCCAGGCTTCAACAGTACGTGAACCATGAACTTCCAGATGTTCAAGCTGGATATAGAAAAGGCAGAGGAACCAGAGATCAAATTGCCAACATCCACTGGATCATAGAAAAAGCAAGCAAATTCCAGAAAAGTATCTACTTTTGCTTTTTTGACTACGCCAAACCCTTTGACTGTGTGGACCACAACAAACTGTGGAAAATTCTTAGAGAAGGGAATATCAGACCACCTGACCTTGCCTCCTAAGCAATCTGTATGCAGGTCAAGAAGCAACAGTTAGAACTGGACATGGAACAACAGACTGGTTCCATATCGGGAATGGAGTCCGCCAAGGCTGTATATTGTCACCCTGCTTATTTAACTTATATGCAGAGTACATCACGCGGAATGCTGGCATGAATGAAGCACAAGCTGGAATCAAGATTGCCAGGAGAAATATCAATGACCTCAGATAGGCAGATGACACCACACTTATAAGAGAAAGAGAAGAAGAGCTAAAGAGACTCTTGATGGAAGTGAAAGAGGAGAGTGAAAAAGTTGGCTTAAAACTCAACAACCAGAAAACTAAGATCTTAGGATCTGGTCTCATCACTTCATGACAAATAGATGGGGGAACAATGGAGATAGTGACAGACTTTATTTTCTTGGGCTCCAAAATCACTGCAGATGGTGACTGCAGCCATGAAATTAAAAGACACTTGCTCCTTGGAAGAAAAGTTATGACCAACCTAGACAGCATATTTAAAATCAGAGACATTACTTTGCCAATAGAGGTCTGTCTAGTTAAAGCTATGGTTTTTCCGGTAGTCATGTATGGATGTGAGAGTTGGACTATAAAGAAAGCTGAATGCCGAAGAACTGATACTTTTGAACCGTGGTGTTGGAGAAGACTCTTGAGAGTCCCTTGGACAACTGCTGCTACTGCTGTTAAGTCACCTCAGTCGTGTCTAACTCTGTGTGACCCCACAGATGGCAGCCCACCAGGCTCCCCCGTCCCTGGGATTCTCCAGGCAAGAACACTGGAGTGGGTTGCCATTTCCTTCTCCAATGCATGAAAGTGAAAAGTGAAAATGAAGTTGCTCAGTCATGTCCGACTCGTAGAGACCCCATGGACTGCAGCCTACCAGGCTCCTCCATCCATGGGATTTTTCCAGGCAAGAGTACTGGAGTGGGCTGCCATTGCCTTCTCCACTCTTGGACACCAAGGAGTTCCAACCAGTCCATCCTAAAGGAAATCAGTCCTGAATATTCATTGGAAGGTCTGATACTGAAGCTCCAATAGTTTGGCCACCTGATGTGAAGAACTGACTCACTGAAAAAGACCGTGATGCTGGGAAAGATTGAAGGTGGGAAGAAAGGGGATGACAGAGGATGAGATGGTTGAATCTCATCACTTACGCTATGGACATGAGTTTGAGCAGGCTCTGGGAGTTGGTGATGGACAGGAAAGCCTGGCGTGCTGCAGTCCATGGGGTCACAAAGAGTTGGACATGACTGAACAACTGAACTGAATTGAACTGATTCAGTAATACCTTTATAAGAATACGTAATAACCTTGGAGTATGTTAGAGTTGTTAAGAATAAATGTAGAAAGCAAAATGTATAATAATGCCCATTCTTTTTTATAATTTTTTAAATTTTGCAATACTTTTAGATTTGCAGAAAAGTTAGGCAAGACAGAGATCTCCCACATAGCACACACCACGTTTTCCTCTATGAACGTTGCCCAAAAGATTTATGTAAAGAAAGTCCGTATATGAATTATATGTGAACTTCCCCTAAAATATGCAGTTATGAATGATACTATAATGGAAAAAAGGTGATTGGAGCCAGATTTCTAACTGCTGTAGTTACATAGATCAAAGAAAAACAAGGGGGTGGGGCTAGAATGATCTACGTGGCAATTGGTAAGAGTTGGGAAAAAAAATCACTGTTTTTAAGTACAGCTTAATAAGGACATAGTTTCACATAGAAATACTATGTGTATATACACAGGTTTATACACATATCTCATTACTCAATCAGCTGAAAGGGCCTAGAAGCAGTAATACCTCAGTAGCAATGAAAACATCTAACACCCAGATCTTGGCTTCTAATTTTGTTGTTGTTTTTGCTCAGTGGCTAAGTCGTGTCCATGGACTGCAGAATGACAGGCTCCTTCATTCTACACTATCTCTTGGGAGTTTGCTCAAATTCAAATTCATGTCCATTGAGTCAGTGATGCTCTCTAATCATCTCATCCTCTGCTGCCCCTTCTCTTTTTGCCTTCAATTTTCCCAGCATCAGGGTCTTTTCCAGTTAGTCAGCTCTTCACATCAAGTGGCCAAAGTATTGGAGCTTCAGCTTCAGTACCAGTCCTTCCAATGAATGTTCAAGGTTGATTTCCTTTAGGATTGACTGGTTTGATCTTCTTGCAGTGCAAGAAACTCTCAAGAGCCTTCTCCAGCACCACAATTCAAAAGCATCGATTCTTTGGTGCTCAGACTTCTTTATGATCCCACTCTCACATGTGTATATGACTACTGGTAAAACCATGGCTTTGGCTATATGGATCTCTGTCGGTGAAGTGATGTCTTTGCTTTTTAACAATACGCTGTCTAGGTTTACATCTTTCCAAGGAACAAGTGTCTTTATTTTTATGGCTGCAGTCACTGTCCACAGTGCTTTTGGAACCGGAGAAAATAAAACTGTTACTGCTTCCATGTTTTCCCCTTCTATTTGCCATGAAGTGATGGGATGGGATGCTATGATCTGTTTTTTGAATGTTGAGCTTCAAATCAGCTTTTTCATTCTCCTCTTTCACCCTCATCAAGAGACTCTTTCATTCCTCTTTGCTTTCTGCCATTAGAGTGGCATCACCTGCATATCTGAGATTGGCTGATAATTCTCCCAGAAATCTTGATTCCAGCTTCTGATACATCCGGCCTGGCATTTCACATGATGTACTCTGTGCTCCTGCTAGGTCACTTCAATCACGTCTGACTCTTTGCAACCCTATGGACTGTAGCCCACCAGCCTTCTCTGGCCATGGGATTTTCCAGGCAAGAATAATGGAATGGGTTGCCATTTCCTTCTCCAAGTTAAATAAGCAGGGTGACAATGTACAGCCTTATCGTATTCCCTCCTCATTTTGAACCAGTCAGTTGTTCCATGTTCAGTTCTAACTGTTGCTTCTTGACACTCATATAGGTCTCTCAAGAGACAGGTAAGGTGATCTAGTGCTCCAGTCTCTTTAAGAATGGCTTCTAATACCATTCTCCAATGAAGGGTCCAACTTTCCTTTGAAGAATGACTGGGCAAGAAACACAACATGAGCTCGGAGCAGCTTTATTGTCAGAAAGGGAGGAAGTGCTAAACAAATTAAATGATAGGGGTATCTCAAAGGGACATGAGAGTCAATTACAAGAGCACTCAATATGAAACATGGGACAATTTGAGGAAAAATATAATAGTAGCAGTACTAATAATTATCATGATGATAATGGATTGCATCATGCATCAAAGTATAACATATGTGACTTCATACAGACTTGTCTTTTTATTCTCAACAGAATCTTATACAGAGCAGACAATTTTATTTTGCTTTACTTTATTTACTTTTGTATTTTGTATGTGGTTTATTCTTTAAATTGAGGTGATATCCACATAATTAAATCACGATGAAATATGCAGTTCAGTGACATTTAATGCATGCAAAGTTGGCACACCCATCATCTGTAGGTCCACGATATTTTCATCATCATGAAAGGGAACAAGCAATCACTTTCCAGTCCTTGATAAATACTGATCTGCTTTCTGCCTCTATAGATTTGCCTAATTAGTGCATTTCATATACAGGGAATCACATGCTTTGTGACATTCATTTTGTATCTGTTTTCTTTTTTCTTTTTTCTTTTGCACAATGTTTTTTAGTTGGTCCATATTGTAGCATGAATCAGATGTTACATTCCTTTTTACAGCTAAAGTTCAATTGTATAGATATACCACTTTTGTTTTTGCATTAAAGTTGATATTAATTTGATTTATTTCCAACTTTTGACTATTGAGACTACTGCAGAGTAGAAAAATTTAATTTTAATGACGTCTAGTTTATAAATTATTTCATTCATGGACTGTGCTGCTAATACTATATCTGAAAACTCATCCACCAAAACCCAGGTCACATAGATTTCCTCCTCCATTTTGTTTTAGAAAGTTTAGAGTTGTACATGTCACATTTGGAACTATAATCTATTTCAATCAATTTTTGTGCAAATTGTAAGGCTTTATTGATGTTTAGTTTTTTGTTTATGGACATCCAATTTGCCAAACACTATTTGTTGAAAGACTATTCTTTCTCTATTGTATTAACTTTGAATACTTTTCAAAAATCAGACAGCTATACTCCTGTGGTCCATTTCTGAGCTTTCTAGTCTGTTCCTTTGATCTATGTATCTGTTCTTTTGTTTATACCATACTGTCTCTATTATTGTAATTTTAGGTTTAATTTTGAAACTGGGTAGCATGACTCTTCCAACTTAGACTTTCATCTTTAGTATTAGATTGGGTATTCTAGAATTTTGCCTTTCCTTATAAAAGTTTTAATTGTATCATTAATATCTGCATAATATGTTGCTGATATAGCAATGGGAATTGTGCTTAATCTATAATTCAAGCTGGAAACAATTGGTAGTATTAAATATTCCAATGCCTCTTCATCTATTTGACTTTTCTTAGCAGATTTTTATAGCTTTCCACATATCAATTCTACACAGGTTTTATAAAGTTTATACATAAATATTTCATTTTTCACATAAATTGCATTGTTTTCAATTGTTCATTGGTGATACATAGGAAGGCAATCAACTTTTGTATGTTGATCAAGTATTATACAATCTTGATATTCTCATTATTAGTTACAGAGCTTTTCTTATAGATTCTCTGTGGTTTTCTACATAGACAATAAGGCATCTATCATACAGGAAGTGATTCCTCTGTATCTATTTTCTGGAGATTGTGGAGAAGTTGTATTATTTCTTTCATAAATGTGCAGTAGATTCACCAGTGACATTATCTGTTTTATTTTGTTAGGTTATTAATTATTGATTGTATTTATTTAACAGATACAGAGCTGTCAAGAGCTCAGCTAAAAAGAGAAAGCTGGACAGCTAGGAATCAGTCTTCAATTAAAGCCACAACATGCCTTATATACAATTAAATATTACTCAACCATTAAAAATAATGAAATAATGCCATTTGCAGCAACATGGTTGGACCTAGAGATTATCACATTGAGTGAAGTCAAAGACAAATATCATATCAGTTATATGTGGAATCTAAAATATGATGCAAATGATCTTATTTACAAACAGAAGCAGACTTACAGATATAGAAAACAAACTTTCGGTTACCAAAGGGAAGTGAGGGACTGAATAAGTTAGGAGCTTGGGATTAACATATACAAATTACTATTTATAAAACAGATAAACAAGAACTACTGTATAGCACAGGGACTTACATTCAATGTTATGTAATAACCAATCATGTAACAAATCTGAAAAAGCATTGAATCACTTTGCCATATACCTGAGACTAACAAAACACTGTAAAATAACTATAATTCAATTTTTAAATAATGGTTAAAAAAAAAAAGAAGCAACAACATGACACAATGAAAGTAGGTTAATAGGGAAGCCTTTAATCCCTGACTGCGTGTGATATTTTAAGTGCAAGGCTAAACCCAGAAGAAATGCTTACTCTTGCAAGTTCCATTTTCCTTCGTGAGTCAGTGCACTGGTTCAGGTATATGAGAACAGAGGGTGGGAGATGCTCAGTTCACCACTGTGAGAGACAAAACCAAATGGTTCCTACGATGCTATGGACCCTGAGGCTGGAGAAAGAAAGCAGGGGGAGATTAGGGTAGAAAAGGACAGAGCACTGAGTTATAGTGAGGAAAGCTGTCTCTAATCCACCTGGTCTGAGCAGAGGCACCCGGGGAAGCCCTCAGCCAAACCCTCAGGTAGAAAGACCTCCAACTGAGAAGCGGGCTGAGAATACATCAAAATATAAGAGTATGACTTGCCAGCAGGGCCTGAGCCTTTGCCTGCAACTATTTTCAGAAACTGCAATTCATTGTCTCTGCATCAAGTGGAAAAGTCTGCTTTCCCCGGAGACCTGCCAGGTAGAGCCTTTGTAATTGCCTATAGTCAAGCTTGAAATATCAAACTAGATTGTGAGGCCAGGAGCCAGACTTCTCCAGAGTTATTCAAGTTATCTGTTTTTCCTTGTATGAGTTTCGGTAGATTGTGTATTTCAAGAAATTTGTTGGTCCATCTCACCTGAGTCAAATTTGCAGGCATAGAGTTGTTCAAAGTATTCTTTATAACCCTTTTACTATTCCTGAGATCACTGTTAATGACTCCTCTGTCATTTCTAATATCGCTAATGTGTAACTTTCTCATTTTTCTTGTTACTTTAACTAAAGGTTTACTAATTGTATTGATTTTTTCCATAAATGAATATTAGATAATGATGATTGCTGCTGTTCAGGACATGTCCATGTTTAGTGATTTTTCTGCTTAGTTGATCTAACCATTGTGATAAGAAATATAGACGTTTCCAACTATAACAATGGATATGTCTATCTCACCTATTAATTTTGCCTCTTATTTTGAAGCTGTGTTGTTAGGTGCATAAATGATTAATATTGTGATATATTTTTGGAGAACTGTCATCTTAATCATTGTGTAAGGGCTCGTTTGTCACTGGTCATCCTCCATCTTCTGAAGTCTGATATGTTTGAAATTAATGCAGATATTCCAGCTTTATTTTATTGTTCCCATGATAAATACTTTGTACTTTACTTTCAACTTAACCAAGTGTTCATATTTAAAGAGGGTTTCTTGTAGAATATGTAAAATTGGATCGTGTGTGTGTGTGTTTTAACAGATTCTAACAGCCTCTGTCATTTATTTGGTATAATTGGACTACTCATTTTAAAGCAAGTGTTGATGTATTTAGGCTAATATCTACAATGTTTGTATTTTTCATGGGTTAATTGTATGATAATTTATATGATACCATTTTATGTCATTTCTTAGCATATCTATTGTACTTTGAAAAGTTATTGGTACTGTTCCAAAGTTTATAGTGAACATTTATTTTATTTATTTAGGCTGTGATGAGTCTTCATTGCTGTGTGGGCTTTTCTCTAGTTGTGGCAAGCAGGGTCTGTTCTTCCTTGTGATATGTGGGTTCTCGTTGAAATGGCTTCTCTTGTTGTGGAGTATGGGCTCTAGAACATGTGGGCTCAGTAGCTGCAACTCCAGGACAGGCTCAGTAGTTGTGGTGAACAGGCTTAGTTTTTCAGCAACACGTGGGATCCTCCTGGATCAGGAATCGAACGCATGTCTCTTGCATTGGCAGTTAGATTATTTACTACTGAACCAGGGAAGCCCTACAGTTAACATTTTAAACTAGTCTAAATCCACATTCAAATAGCACCATATCACATACAGTGCAGATACTTTCCACCACGGTATTTCCAGCTCCTTCCTCCCATCTCTGGTGACATTACTAACATTGTTTTACTTATCTATGCTCTATAATCACCTATACAGTGGTACTATTATGCCTTCAAGAGTTGTCTTTGTGATCAAATAAGACAAAGAATAAAATTATCTCCATTTTTTGCTTCTCCAATGCTCTTATTATTTACCCAGGTTTCTGAATTACATCATTTTTCTTTGGTCTGAAGAATTTCTATTAACATTTCTTGTGGGGCAAATCTGCTGGAGATGAACTCTTTCGTTATTTTTGTTTGGAAAATTACTCTACCTCACTTTGTCGGATAATCTTACTGAGTAGAAAATTCTGGTTTTTTTTTTTCTTTCAACAAATTAAATGTTTGTCTTTTCTCATAGTTTCTTAGGAAGGGCTAATTAATTCTTATCATCATTCCTCTTCATTTAAGGTGCTGTATTTTCTGGCCTGGCTTTTTCCCATCTTTGTGTTTGTTTTCCTATTGTTTGAATATACTTAAGTGCTTTTCTCTTTGGTGTTTTGTTCTGTTTTCTTTGTTTTGGTACTTATTAGGCTTGATGTTCTCCATCCTTCCTGAATCTGTGATCTGTTGTTCAATTAATTCAAATATTTCTTCTCTCTTTTACCTCCTTCTGGCATCCCTAATCCACACATGTTATTCTCTTTCATATGGCCCCATAGTTATTGGATGTCCTATTTTACTGATTCATTTATCTCCTTGAATTCCAATTTGGGATGTTTCTACTGACCAATTTTCAAATTCACTGATTCTTTCTCCAGCCACATGAAAGCTGCTGCTTAGGCATCACTCTCTTAATGGACATGAATTTGAGCAAACTCCAGGAGATAGTGAAGGACAGAGGAGCGTGGTATTCTGCAGTCCATGGGACCACACAGAGTTGGACATGACTTAGCAACTGAACAACAATGAACAAGTCATCAAACACATTCTTCATTTGACTGTGTTCTTAATTTTGAACATTCCCCTTCGATCCTTTCTTAGAGTTTCTATCTTCATGTTTATATTACCCATTTATTCTTACATGTTCTCTGTTTTCCATTAAAACATTAAGATACTGATCTTAGTTATTTAATTTCCCAGTCTGATTCCAAAGTCTGCCATAACTCAGTCTGGTTCTGATGTTCTCTTTGTCCCCTTAGACAAAGAATATTCTTGTGTTCTAGCTTGTCTTCTAAATTTTTTGTTGAAAACTGTACATATGTATCTAGTAATCCTGAATCTTTCCTTAGCCAAACTTTAGTCAAGCTCCTCCAAATTCTATTCTCAGCTAGGCTTTTAGTTTGGACTATCATTGCCCAGTTATGACAAGAATCCCATTAATTTTATACTCAAAATCCCCCAGCCTCAATATCTGACCAAATTCCCCATCATCCCTACTATCCCCCAGATGGCATCTGATTATCCTGGCCTACCTTCAACAAAGATCCTGTTAGGTTTATCCACATTCTTAATATTTCCTCTTAGTAAGTTTACATCCACAAACCAGCTCCTTGGCTATAAAATTCTACTTTTCCTTGCTGTGTTCAAAATTGAGTTTTCTTGTATTTGAAGTCTCATTCCCTCTATCATGTTAGTCCTGACTCTAAGTTCATTTTCTATATCTGTAAGTCTATTTCTGTTTTATAAATAAGTTCATTTGCCCCCCCCTTTTTAGATTCCACATATAAGTGATAGCATATCCCATACTCTTCCCTTGTGTTTATCATTTTAACTATTGTCCAGTTCTGGTTTTCTTTGACTTTGGTAATAGTAATTGAGTTTAAAAGGCCTTTTTATGTAAGATTTCATGAAAACTTAGCCAGGAATTAGGCTGTATTGCTTTTTGCTGTAGTTTCTTCTAGTGTTCTTATGTTAGCAAGTATCTTGGCTTTGTCTTCTAGAAGTCTCCCTCCTCAGAAGGATTCTCTGTTGCAGAGCTTTGTCAAATATAATGAAGTGTTATACGAATATCTTGTTAGCCTGGTGAAGGGGTGTGAAAGGAGATTATTGTATAATCTCCAAATTAAATTGCAGTGCTTATGTGGCTTTATGAATCAAGGCTCTGACTTTCATGAATGTTTTTTCAGTGTTATAATATTGTTTTGTTTTGTTTTAACTGATCTCTACTTTTTCCCATGGTTACAGTGATCAAAGTCCATTTTCTTGAAGCCCTGACCACTATTGACTACTTTTTCCCTTTTAGTGGTAACAAGAAGGCTAAAAGCGGTGGACTGAAAAGAACTCTCTTTGCCCAGCTGTTGTAAAACTTTGGCAAAATTCTTTCACTTGAATTTAAACTTTTGCTATAGAGAAAACTCTTCATGGATTTCACAGTGATTACCTTTCCTTTCCACCTGCCAGCGCCAAAAAGGGATCTTTCTTAGATCTTCACCATGAGAAACTGGAGAGGCTCCTAGAGATAAAACAAACAAGTGTGGGGTCCTTTGAAGACAAAGACCCCAGGAGTTTCTCACTTTTTTTTCCTTTTTTACTAATCTATACACAACCTCCAACAATCATTAAAATTGGCAATTTAGTGTTCCCAACTGTTTAGCATGAACATGAGTTTGAGCAAACTTAGGGAGATAGTGAGGGACAGGGAAGCCTGGTGTGCTGCAATTCATGGGGGTCACAGAGTCAGACATGACTTAGCAACTGAAATCAACAACAAGCTTCAATTCCAGGTGAACAGATAAAAGGATATTTCTCCCAGGATATGCCAGTTTTTTTCCTTTTTTACCTCTCGTAGTTTTCCCTGAAAATTGATTTCTATTGAGTCTGAGAAAATCACTGACTTTTGGTTCCACCAGCTTTTTCTTATTGTAAAAGATGTATATGAAGACCACCAAGCTCCTTAAGTAAAGCTTTAACTTCATTTCTTCTTATAGAGTACCTCTTGCTGATTCCATTTTGTTCATCCTCCATTTTTATTAGCTTATTGTTAATTCTTTTCTGTTTTGTGAAGTATTTCAATATTATCTAGACCTCTGCAGAATTTTTAAATTATCTATTGAATTATATAGTTCAAAATTAACTTAATATTTATGAAACTAAGATTATATAATAGTAAAACACTATAATGCAAACTCTGATTTCTGCATTCCCAATGGGAAAGCAATGTATTTCATGTAAGCAAACACTTAATCTGTATGACATGATTTCACTGACTTCTGGGAAGATGCTCTAATTCCAAACTAACTTTTCTCCAACCGATATGTGAAATCCCTTTAACAAGAGATCAATCTTTTATATACCTCAAAGAGAAATACGACTTCAAATGTCTCTTTGGAGAAGTAATATCTTGAGTTCAATTCTTCTTGGGTAAAATTAAATAACAAGTCTTTTGAAGGCACTAAGAGCTTGAAAAGGAAAAGTAATGGATCAGATAAGCTGAAGAAAATGAACAAAAATATAAACCTGGTGTGAAGAAACTCTCAGTGTGTCCCAGCTCTAATTTAAAACACAAAATCTATAGCTGTATGAAAGAAAATGTCTTAGAGTTGAAGAACAGAAAGCCAGGTAGAACTCACCCATAGAATGGTTGTCAATCATTGCCTCCTGGAAAATCACTAGCAGCACTGAATAGAAATTCAATGACTATTTCATCCTATAAGAAGAAACAAACCCAGAGGGTATAAGGAAACCACTCAATATCACAGAGATAATTAGTAGCAAATACGGAACTAAAAATATTCTATCATTTGCAACCATTTAGTTTTGCAATATACAGTAAAAAAAGTTATTCACTTGCTGAGTTTTTTTTTTTCATCAAATCACAGCAATAAATCATAATAAAATCACAAAGCAGAATGTTATAAAATATACTTCTCATTTTAATTTCTTGGACTTCAAAATCTTAAAATTCCAGATTTGAATTTGGGCCTAAAATTGCTTATCTTGCATAAAAACCTATTTTGAGATGATGGACTGAATG
The DNA here is from genome assembly GCA_024291935.2 of Okapia johnstoni. NCBI lineage: Eukaryota > Metazoa > Chordata > Mammalia > Artiodactyla > Giraffidae > Okapia > Okapia johnstoni. Next base: position 31,931,593 of record CM044310.1, read on the forward strand.
CATAGCTTCCCCCTGTTTACTTAAATGTGTAGTATTGACTTAAAAATATATATATTTTTGAATCTCTAAGGCTTTTCTGGAAAGCTAGAAGTGAAATGGTCAGTGACAAAGAAATTTTGAGAAATAAAGGAAATAAATTGCATGTACTGAATAATGATAAAGCCTTGAATGAAAAGTATGTATGATCAATATAGAGTGTCAGAGACAAAATTTATCTTCTCACCTGAAACAACAAAAAATTAGACAAATTCAAGATAATAGACATTGGAAAATAAAGGGTAATGTTCACTGAGAGAAAAAAAAAAAAACAGAAGATAAGCTATAGAGTTTCCTGTGGAGCAGGAAGGAGAAATCTAGGCTCTTGCAGCTGCTCTGAATTTAATATTGAAGATGAAAGTCCAAACAGACTGCAGGAACTGAAGTTCACAGTGCAGGTATATATGGGGGATTCTTCTCAAATGGATTTCTAGATTCAGGCAATCACAGTAAAAAATCTTAGCAGAAGAATATGATAGAACAGAGTGTACAGAAATAGATTCACACAGCTATAGTCAACAGATTTTAGAGAATGGACCAAGAAAATTCTATGGAAATTTTATCTTATGAATAAATAGTACAGGGAGTTTGATTTTGATATAATGAAGAATGGACTTTGATCTGACCTTCATAACTCAATGAAAATTTAAACAAAAAGGATCCTAGACCTAAGAGTAAAACAAAAACTTTAAAACTTCTAGAAGAAAACATAAGAGAAAATCTTTGTGAATATTAGTTTAAGGAAAGAATGTTTTGATATAGCACTAATACATGATTAATCAAAAAATGGTAATTTGGAATTTATGTAAACTAAAAGCTGCTACTTTTGGAAAAGATATTGTTAAAATTATAAAGATATGCAATGAACTAGAAGAAAGCTTTGCAAATTTGACACTTGATAAAGTATTTTCATCTAGAGTATACAAAAGACTTTCAATATTCAGTCATGAGGATACAATCTACTTAAGATGGTCAAAATATTTCATTTGAATCTCTAAAGTTTAAAAGGCTCACCATACTAAGTAAGATATGAGGTAATTTGACCTCTAATATACTGCATATGATTGGAGAAGGAAATGGCAACCCCCTCCAGTGTTCTTGCCTAGAGAATCCCAGGGATGGGGGAGCCTGGTGGGCTGCCATCTATGGGGTTGCACAGAGTCAGACACGACTAAAGCGACTTAGCAGCAGCAGCAGCAGCATACTGCATATGAGAATGTAACATTGTACAATGCCTTTGGAAGGTATTTATGGAAAATACTACAGTAAAATATAGTTGTCATTTGGGATAGAGATTGTGAAGAGGTAGGTGAAAAAACAAATGTGAGCAAATTTTGGGGGGTGATGGATACATTCATGACTGCAGTTATAGTGACGATTTAACATGTCCTAAAATTAAAATGCACATTGTAGCTATGTTCAGTTCAATTTACATCAATTAAACCTTAATAAAACCAATTTTTAAAAATTTTGTATGGAACTATAAAATTTATAGTCCATTCAGTCGGGGCCCCATGGTATCATTAAGCTTCCCTGGTGGCTCAGTGGTAAAAAAATCCACCTGCAAATGCAGGAGACATGTGTTCAATCCTTGTGATGGGAAGATCCCCTGGAGAAGGAAATGGCAACTCACTCCAGTATTCTTGTCTGGGAATCCTGGGGGGGCTGTAGTCCATGGGGTTGCAAAGCAGAAGGAAACAACTAAGTGACTAAACCACATCAAACAACAATGGTATCATTAATGTGGCAGGCTTCTTAAATTTCTTGTTCAGTTGTTTACTAGTGCTATGTCTTTTCCTTGTAGGATCAGGAATGCATCTCTGTCTTCAGGAATCAAGAGCATTCCACAGACAGGTCACAAAAGAAAAGTATAGATCTTCCTCCATCCATGATGGAATTGCATACCGAGAGAGCGATTGTAAGTTGAAAATATTGTTAAGTCAAAAGTGAATTTAATACACCCAACCTCCTGAACAGTCCACCTTACACAAGCTCAAAATATTTATATTAGCCTACAGTTAGGTAAAATCATTTAATGCAAAGCCTATTTTATAATAAAATGTGAAATATTTCATGTAATTGATTGAATGTTGTACTGAAAGTGAAAAACTGAATGGTTGTAAGTGTATCCACTGTTTACCATGTGATGATGTGGCCAACTGGGAACTGGGCTCATTGCCACCTCCTAGCACCAGGAGAGGATTTCTCACCACATATCATTAGCCAAGGCAAAGATCAAAACCCAAAACTGAAGTACAGTTTCTACCAAAAGTATATCTCTTTTGCATCATCATAAAGTCAAAAAATCAGAAATCGAATGGGGAACCATTCACAAATGACAAAGGGGACTGGGGAAAGAAATGGCAACCCACTCCAGTATTCTTGCTTGTGAAATCCCATGGACAGAGGAGCATGGCAGCTACGGTCCACATGGTTACAAAAGAGTCAGACAAAACTTAGTGACTGAACAATAACGACTAGTAAATATAGGATAAGTAACCAACAAAGACCTACTGTATAGCACAGGGAATGCTACTCAATATTCTGTGATAATCTATTTGAGAAAAGAATCTGAAAAACAATGAATATATGAATATGTATAACTGAATAACTTTGCTATACTAACAATATTAGTTATCAACAACATTGTAAATCAACTATACTCCAACAAAAATTTTAAAAAAAGAAAAAAATATATAACAAAGGGAATAAACCTATACAAGCTGACTTATTCTAAACGGACTTTCCCATTTCTGTACACCTCTTTGGCCAAAAGTTTGTCCAACGGCAATCTCTCTCAAAAGAGAGCCTGTGAAATATAGTTTTCATTTTCTCTGTTTAGCTTTACACATTGCCTTTCCAAACTAAATTGAAGTTTTTATGGTTTCTATTAGTAATGAAGAAAGCTAGAATGGATATTAGATTGATAACTAGCAGTGTGTGCTGGAGGCATCAATAGTCCTTTTCATAAGTAGGTGTGGATACAAGAGAGAGAAAAGGTCTCAAGATCAGAAATATTAAAGCATGCACAGTATGATTCCTGGAGGGTCAAAGCCTGCATATTCTCTCCCCACTTGCCTCTATTCTGACAGAGGTACTATGTATATGCACCAGTGTGTGAACCACTGTGTTACCTGCAGGAGGAGAAAGGGTAATGTCTCTTGTAGCCAGCCACACCTAGGGGTAAATGCAGATAGCAAACTACCCCCACACAGTACATGCAACCCCAAATCTTGTTTTCTATTAAGAAAAATCTAGAAAATACATCAACTAGAATATACTACCTTTCCATTTGTATCCCCAATTTATGTCAGAATCTGAGGGGCAAAACCAAGTGAGAAGATGGGTAAAGACAAACAAACAACAAATGACTGAACACAGCCACCATCACGGGTAAGAAAAAAAGTTCAACAAATGGTGGAATACGGGTAATTGAAATTGAACTTATCTTCATTAGGTCCTTTTCCCATTATAGGTTGTTATAAGCTACTGAGTATTGTTGTCTGTGGTATACAGTAGGTCCTTTCTGGTTCTCTATTTTAGAATACACTAATGTGTATATGTTAACTATAAAACCCCTATTTACCCCCCTACACTTTCATAATTATAAATTTGTTTCCTGTGTCTGTGAGCCTATTTCGGTTTTGTAAATAAGTTCCTTTGTAACATATTTCAGATTTCACATGTAAGTGAACACATATTTGTGTTTCCCTGGCCTGATCTGCTTCACTTAGTATGATAATATCTAGGTCATTAGCTCTCTTTTTTTATTTTCTGATAAAGTGGAACATTTCCTCACATTTTAAACAGTGTTAAATACCTATCATAAGGTCCTAAGAAGCATGTTAAAATATATAAGGTATTCAATATGAAAAGGTATTTTACGTTGCATTAAAATTTTCATAATCAAAAATAGATGATATTATAAACAGCTAGATCAACAATAAGGTTATAGCCAGCATAAAATTATAAAATTTGTATAACTCTATCCAATTTGCATCAATGTACTTCTGAAAGCATTATATATGAAATGATAATTTTTTAAGAAATAATAAATTATCAAACTTGGACCAAGAAGAAATAGAAAACCTGAACGAAGTAATGATTGTAGTAACAGTTAGAAAGATAATCAAGAATCTTACACCTGAGATTCAGATCATTTTATAGACGAAACTTGCCATGAACTATCAATGGACAGTTCAGTTACATAAAATGTTCCCTAGTACATAAAAAGAAAAGATTTAAGTCCAACCAGATAAGTTAAATAGTCAATAAATTTAACCACTTTTAAGGTATAAATATGATCAGGATTTGATAACTTAAGAAATAATGGTTACATATTTCTCACTTTCAAAAATATGTTGAAGAGATTTTTAGGTAAAGCTGAGGATAAAAATATTCATTCCTACTTAAATCAGCATGTATTTATTGTAGTTTTTTAAAATCTAAAAGTGCAAATGGACTTAGAGACAAGCTTCAGGCTAGTTCTGCAAGATAATATGAGCTATAAATATTTTCTCTTGAGCTGACAAAGTAGACATGAAAAAATATATATATTTTTTCCAGAGTGAGTTAGCTTTGAAATTATTTGTTTTATTTACATATTGTTAAAGATTGTAATTTCTCTAACTGGTGTCAGTTTGTATCAGGGGCCAATGATAACTGTGAAGTTGGCTGTTGTGATTTATAACAAGTAGAGTCTTGCAACAAGCTTTGAGTAAGCCTAAGTGAACCATAACAGATTTGCTTAGTAAAGCTGCACTAATAGATTTTTTTAAACCTGTGGTATGCTTCTGTGAAACCCAGTGGGGAGGATATAGTACCTGTCATATTTGATTATAATTTGGGAATAAATTCAATACTGAATCAAAATTGAAATATGAATGCAGAAGTTCTTTTGTATTTGATTGTACAGAAAAATATTTTAAAGGCTCTTACAGTTTGCTCAAAATGATTTATTAAAGTGGAGAAAATGAAATAATCTTAAACAGTAAAGTTTCACAGGCAATCATGTAGGGAAACAACTAGAGACATCAATTACAAATGTCATAAAGTCTCAAAAATTAGAAGGAACCAGAAAAATAATGATTAGCAGAGACCACATAGAATATTTGAATGGATTCCATCATATTTCAACTTCTGATGCCAATGTAGGTTTTCTTTTCCTAGTACCAGAATTGATGGCTGGTAAAACTGGCTCATTTCCAACTTTATAAATATTCCAAAATCATTTTCCAGTTGCTTTCATCAGTTAACCCTGTCACCAATTCAGCAATGCAAGAGAGAGTCCACTTGTTTTGTGCCCTGTTTAAAAGCTTGACTGTTGTTTAGTTGCTAAGTCATGTCCAACTCTTTTATGACCCCTTGGACTGTAGCCTGCCAGTCTCTTCTGTCCACTCGATTTCCCAGGCAAGAATATTGAAATGGGTTGCCACTTCCTCAATATGGTTAGACTTTTTGTGTATGTGTGTGCTCTCTTTACAGTATAAAAATTAAATCGGTGTTCCTTTTTGTTTCATGTTTAGAGTATCAACTTAGATAAGTAACTTTATGCATATTTAATGTTAATCTATACAAATTTTATAGTCATGCAATTTTACTATTTTTTCTCTCAGTCTGTCAGTATTTTTATCATTTAAAAAGATCTTTACTACATTCTCAATGTCAATTCTTTGTTGAATTTGCCAGATGTAAATATATCATATTACACAGGCACTTGCATTTTAAATTAGTTTTTCATACCATCGGTCATGCATATTTTTATTTTAATAAAAATGAACATTCACATCTTATTTTTTCTCTCTCTCTTTTTCTAACAGATAAGTACCTTTTTGCATGAAAAGAATTCCTACAATCAATTCTAAAAGGATGAATGCATCACAGAGATAAATGCGCAAGGACACAAACAATTTGCAAACCATGGAAACAATATTTCAAGAGCTTTTTTACTTTTTTCTGGTCATATAAAAAATGGATAATATCATAAACAAAGTATGCTTTTTGACAGCTGTGGACATTTTGCTGAGTGGCAATACTGCCTAAGATGCCCCCAGATCACCTGTTTTCCCAAATGCCTTCCTCATTAGAGAATTTTCCCTTCTGCTCAAGAGATGGAACAAGAGGACAGCTCTCCTGTTCCCCATTGTCTAACTACCAGTTTTTTGTTACTGTTGTTGTAGTAAGAACACTTAGCTTGAGATCTACCCTCTTGACAAAGCTTTATATGCACAATGCAGTACTGTTAACTATAGGCACAACGTTGTACTGCAGAACTCTAAAATTTACTCGCCTTCATAATTAAAACTTAATACCTGTTGAACAGTAACTCCTCTGTTCTCCCCCAGCCAAAAGTGAGCACCATTCCACTCTCCGTGTATGCATTTGACTACGTTTTGGATATACCCTAAAAGTGGAGTCATATTGCATTTGTCTTTCTGTGCCTGGTTTAATTAATTTAGCATAATATCCTCCAGGTTCATCCATGTTGTCACACATGGCAGGATTTCATTTTTTTAAGGACTAAAGAATGTTCCATACTATGAATTTACCACATTTTCTTTATCCATTTATTGATGGGCATTTAGGTTGTCTCTTGGCTATTGTGAATAATGTTGTGATGAACATGACAGTTCACTGAGATCTGAAGTTTAATTCTTCCACATAAATTCATTTGATAGTTCTATTTTTAATTTTTTGAGGACCCTCACACTTTCCCATGGTGACTGTACCATTTTAATGTTCCTATCAATAGAGTACAAGTTTCTCAAATTCTCATTATCCTTACCAACTTTTGGTCTTATGATAATAACCATGCCAACATTTGAGGTGACATCTCATTGGGGTTTTGATTTTCATTTCCCTGATTAGTGATGTTGAGCATCTTTCCATACACTTGTTGGGCATCTGTATGTCTCTTGTCACTTTTTCATTATTTCTGCTTCTTAGTATCAGTTAAAGAAATTTACCTATGATAAATTAATAGATCCTCATATGTGTATTTTCTAATATTTTAAGATTTTCTCTTCATGATTAAACTTTAGATACACCTGGAAATTACTTTCCACATACTCTGCAGCAAGATTGGTGTGAATATAAAATATAAAGAATTTGACAAAGTGTCAACATAGAAAAACTACAGCATACTAACAACAGCATACAGCTGGAAGCTGCTGTCAATGGCCAGGAGATGCTTTGTTTCTGGGGAACGTCCCTTTTCCCAGGCTGCCTCACTATTTGACCTCTGAAGTCCCATGGGCTACAGAATAGGTGCCTCTCAACATCCTGGGAGACACACTTCTGAACACCTGGTGTTTGTTCCCAGCACTCATTGCTATCTGGAAGCCCAAAGAGGGCTTTTTCCTTCCAGGTTGACACCCCTAGGCCATAGGACATCTTGCAGGGGGTCGGGGTGGACTGGAAAAGGGGAAGGCTCATGTGGCGACCTTAGCGCAGCAGAACTTTTGGCTACCCAACATTTTCTGAATGTTCCAAGGCACATTAACCCCAAGGTCAACCCCAAGCATCCTCTTTACTTGAGAAGGGGCCATACATTGACACTGCTGGGGGCTGAACACAGGCTCGGCCCTGTTACTGCACATCCCTCCAGAAAGTGGCAGCTGCAGGAAAGCTGGCCCCAAAACTTGGCCACAAAACATGCTACCCAGAAGGGAAGAACTGATGTCTCTTCAGTGGTTCTGCCAGATGGATACCCTGAACCATGCTTTGCCGGCAGTGAGCAGGCAGTTTCATTCTCCCGGGCAGGTGAAGGCAGGACAGCCCTCGTCTTGCTCTCCAAGTGATAAATTAATGCATTATTTATAAAGAATTTTTAAGTTAAGAAAAATAAGGGGAAAAAAGGAAAGTATGTGATTCAGAGTTCTGTAATTTATCATCAAATAATTAAAAATGGAAAACTTAAAAAATGGTTACCTCTGAAAAGTGGGCAGAAGACCTAAACAGACATTTCTCCAAATAAGGTGTACATATGGCTAATAAGCACATGAAAAGATGCTCAACATCCCTTAATTAGAGAAACGCAAATCAAAACTACAGTGAGGTATCACCTCACACTGGTCAGAATGGCCATCATTAAAAAATTTCACAAACAATAATTACTGGAGAGGGTGAGGAGAAAAGCAAACCACCTTCCTGCAGTGTTGGTGGGAATGTAAATTGATACAGCTATTATGGAGAACAGCCTGGAGATTCCTTAAAAAACGAGCAATAAAACTACTATGTGACACAACAATCCCACTACTGGCCATATACCCTGAGAAAACCCTAATTAATAAAAACATATGTACTCCAGTATTCATCAAAGCACTATTTACAATAACTAGGACATGGAAACAAACAAGATGTCTATTGACAGATGAATGGATTAAAAAGATGTGGTACGTATATACAATTAACTATTACTCAGCCATAAAAAGGAACACATTTGAGTCAGTGGCAGCCCACTAGCCTGTGGCAGCCCACTCCAGCATTCTTGCCTGAAGATTCCATGGACAGAGGAGCTTGGCAGACTACAGTCCATAGACCCCATTTTTTGGATTGTGTTGTTGGTGTTTTTTATATTGAGCTGCATGAGCTGTTTGCATATTTTGGAGATTAATCCTTTGTTGGTTGCTTCATTGACAAATATTTTCTCCCACTCTGAGGGTTGTCTTTTTTTTTTCCCCTTTGTTATGGCTTCGTTTGCTGTGCAGAAGCTTTTAAGATTAATTAGGTCCCATTTGTTTATTTTTGCTTTTATTTTCATTACTCTAGGAAATGAAGTGAAGTGAAAGTTGCTCAGTTGTCTGACTCTTTGCTACCCCATGGACTGTAGAGTCCATGGAATTATCCAGGCCAGAATACTAGAGTGGGTTGCCATTTCCTTCTCCAGGGGATCTTCCCAAACCAGTGATCGAACCTAGGTCTCCTGCATTGCAGGAGGATTCTGAACCAACTGAGTCACAAGGGAAGCCCACTGCTCTAGGAGATCGGTTGAAAAATATTTTGTTGCAATTTATGTCAAAGTATATTCTGCCTATGTTTTCCTCTAAGAGATTTACAGTGCCCAGTCTTATATTTAGATTAATCCATTTTGAATTTATTTTTTGTGTATTGTATTAGGTAGTATTTTAATTTCATTCTTTGCATGTTGCTGTCCAGTTTTCCCAGCACCACTTATTGAAGAGACTGTCTTTTCTCCATTGTATATTCTTGCCTCCTTTTTTATAGAATAGATGACTATAAATGTGTAGGTTTATCTCTGGACTTTCTATCCTATTCCATCGATATGTATTTCTGTTTTTGGAGAACACATCGTTTCAATTATAACTTTATTTTGCAAGTAACCCAGAAAACATCTAAATAATTAATACATTCTGAACAGCGAAACATTTTTCAATTAAATGAGGTTATTAAATAAAATTATACATGACAATCAGATTCATCAATTTCTAAAGTTATCGAATTATTGAAGCTTTTTCATGACTATTTTCAATTAGCTTCCATATAAATATTTATTCTGAACACAATGTGCAGAATAAAATTCAAAATGTTTGCTAATTAATGTAAATATCTCTGTCTTATTAAACTAGTTGTTTTTAAAATTTAGTATTTTTCTTTGAGTCCATGGAAGAGATGTAGTATGCAGACATCATTACATGGCATACTGATTTTATGAACTAGCTTCATTTCAAGCACAGGCCCAAAAAGAAGATTCTTTCTGAGCATGAATCAACCTTCTTACAAATAAGTGTTTGGATCAAATCCAGGTCCAAATCAGAGATTTACACATCTTTTTGTTGTTGTTGTTCTGTTCTGTGTCTTTATCCATATTTCATTGAACCTAGAGACCTATGTATTATAGTTTCAAATGACTAAGAAAAATATGTTATTAGTATTAGGTGGCTTAGTGGTAAACAATCCACTTGCCAAGCTGGAGACCCAGCTTCAATCCCTGGGTCAGGAAGATCCCCCAGAAAAGAGAATAGCAACCCACTCCAATATTCTTACCTGGAGAATTCAATGGACAAAAGAGCCTGGTGAACTCAGTCCATGGAATCACAGAGTCGGATACAATTTAGTGAATTATGTATGTATGTATGTATCATACTAAAGGGGAGAATAGTTTCTTTCTAAAATGTGGATGTGCCTAAAATGTGTGTGAAAAATGTTATCAATATACACTAATGATTAAAGTAAAATGGCAATAACTTAAATTGTTACAGATCAAGCAAATTAATTATAGAATTTCCCAGTAGAAACAATGATTAAAATAATGTAACATGTGGCAGCCTGGATGGGAGGGCAGTTTGGGGGAGAATGGATACATGTATGTTTATGGGTAAGTAACTTCGCTGTTCACCTGAAACCATCACAACATTGATAATTGGCTATACTCAAATACAAAATAAAAATTTTAAATAAATAATAACTTAATATGCATTGACTAAAAAAGCTAAATCAAACTACAAGAGACTAAGATAATGGACTACTTTGTATTCTGTGCACGCATTATTTGCTGTTACCAAAACCAGAGAGTTATGCAGTAATACAAAGATGATAACCACACCTGAGGAATTGTATCTGAGTAGGTTGTGCAAATCACAGAAGTAAATAACAGGATCATAATTACTGGATATTACTTAGGCTGAAGGTGAAATAAATAGTAAAGCTGGTTTTAGCAATTACATAAATCCCAAGGTTTTTTAAATATTTGCTATAGGAAAGGAATTATGAAACTTGGATTTTATATCATTGAAAGGTATAGTAAGTGGAAATTATGTTCACATGGGTGAATAATGTTATTTTAATTTTACTGCATTGCAGGCAGTTTCCTTACCATCTGCGCCACCTGGAAATTCCAATATTTTATTGTCAGTGTCAATTATTTTCCTTTCTACTGACTGAATAACTTTCAATCATTTTTAAAAATAACTCGTCATTAACTATTAGGATTTGTTTAACTCATTAAAAAATAGTTCTAATGTTTAAGGCTTAAAACTGGTGTTTGTTGTGAAATATTGATGAAGCACACAGAAAATTTTTTATGAATGATCAACGGCATTATGAGAGCTATTTTCATTTTTACTTTTTGAGATAATTAGTGTTTTATCCTTTAATCTGTTAATGTAACATGCACATTCATAAAGTTTTCTAATGTCTATTTGTCTTTTTTTTTTTGCATCTGTGGTCCTAGGGAAGGTTGTCGTTAACATCCTACACTGTTTCTCTAGTCACTTAATTGGCTCATTATCTGAATTTCTACATTTCACATATGAATTGATGACTGGCTGAGTTGGTGGGTCCTGTGGGGCTGAGGTGAGGGGCTTTCACATCAGGGGAATGGGTTGCTGCTTCTGCTGAGTACTCCAAATAGCTCCCACTCAAATCATTTTAAATTAATATTCTTGTTTTGGTTTTGATGAACTTTTCCAGTGGATAATCTCAAACCCTACATACATTCGAAGCACAGGTCAGTATTTTCAATGTTAAAAAAAAAAAAAAACAACCAAAAAAACTGCATAATCCAGGCAAAGCAAACATGTTTGTATATGTATGTGACTCCCTTTGTTACACATGCAGATTTGCAGATTTTTTTCTCACTGTCTTTTCACTGAGACTGCATTTCTCCGAAGGTTTTGCCTTAGGTGGGAATGGAGTGGAGTCCTCATCCCCTATTCATCTCCAACTCCTCATTTTGAAAGAGTCCCAGACTTTGCCTTTGTCACCCATGCAACTTCCTAATCCTAAGCCTCCATATTAGGCAAACACTTTGAGAGTCCAGGCACACTGCTAGACCCCCAGCCACGATGCACATTAGGAAATAAAACATTTTACATACAAAAGTTAAAGGTGACATAACCTGACACTGCCATGCCAGAATTTTATCATCCATATTGAAATTAGTGTTACCGGACTCAGGTTCAGCTGCTCACCACTCACAAGTCAATAACTGGAGAGACACATTGCAGTCGAAGGGAAAACTTCTTTAATCAGAAGGTAGCAATCTGGGGACAAGGTGGATTCATGTCCTAAGACAAACTCCAAAGACTTTGCTTGACCATGGCAGTTTTTGAAGGGGAAAAAGGAGGATGGGAGCCGAGTACCTCAGTGAATCGTGGAGGCATGAGGGTGGGCTCTGCATCTGTCTCCATCAGGTACAGATTGGCTGGCTCTCACTTCAGATTTATCTCGCCCATATGACTCACCAACTTAGCGATTTCTATCCTATGATTGGGTTCTTTCAAGGTTCGAGGGGAACTGAATCAGATAAAGAAGAAAAGAGGAAAAGAGCTGCTTTCATTAGGAAGCTCTGTTTCATGGAAACATTTTTCCATTGTTAACTCTAACTTAAGGAAGCCAGCCAAGACCAAACTTCAGAAGATATCGGTGCTTTCCTCACTAGCCCATTCCTTATCTTTCCAGGAATAAAAACAAAACAAAACAAAACTACAAACTTCTCAGAGCTTACACTGTAAATCCAGTCTAACATCACCTATTCTCTGAAACTTTAGAAATTTCCTATAATGCTACCGTCAACTAAAAATTGTCACTTGCCATCTACCTCTCCACCAGTGGCTAACCTTCAACACCCCCTGAAAGGAGTTCAGGGTGGAGATGAGGCATCTGTACTCTGGGAAAAACTGGCAGAACAGGACTTCAGATAGTTAAATGCTTTCAGGAGATTTTATGAACCCAATTCCTGCATCTCTTAATACTAGAAAACCACTAAAATTATCAAAGAAACATCAGCTCCTCATGACTAGCAGCAAACTTCTGCCAAAATGTGTGCTTGATTGCATGAACTCCCTTCACCAAAATCACATATGTACTGACTTCCCCCTTCTTTGCAGGGATTCGTCAGAGCTATCCAAGAGGCTGTATCCCAGGCTATAGTTCTCACTTTGCCCCAAATAAAACTTAACTCACAACTCTCACATTGTGTATTATTCTTTAGTCAACACTAAACTAGCAAACACTAATATATCAATTTGTTTACCATATGCCTCCGTTCTATTCAGGGTTCAAAGTGATATTACAACAGTTTATTAGGTGATCTCTGTCTTTCCTTTCCAGAACAACAAATTTTTAGCCAGGATTATGTCCATGTCTCAATATATTCTCCCTTTTCTAGTCTTGTATTAATATTAAATGTTTCTTACTCTTGTCTGATTCCCTTTAAAAGTGCATCTCTCTGTGTATGTCATTCAAGTTCCTTCCAGTACCTATATAATAAGTTTTTTTTTTTTCTTGTTTATGCCAGGAGGATTAAGATGCTTTTTTGTTCTTTTTCCTGGAAAAGAAACCATACTCCCAATTTGGGTGATGCTGTCTTCTCATGGTGCTTATTTGCACAAAGAAATGTGTTAGCTTGGAAGATATTAAGAGGAACAAGCTTGATCATGTGAGATATCTACTTCAGGTGAGACCACTATGCAGTCTGTAGACAAGGAAATCTGCTTATTTTATTTATTTGTTTTTCTGAAAAAGTGGATGGAATGTTACTCTTAGCCAGGAACTTTTGAGAGGATCTGAATACTCAGATTTCCCATATGTGTGTACTCAGAGGCTATCATCCTTGGACTAAATGTCCATTTCCTACCCTGTTAGAGATCTTACTGACACAATGTATTCTCATGGCTTCAGATTACTCCTCGTCTTGGTCTCGAGTGACCTTGGCCTACAACAGTGTGGAGCGAGGCTTGAGTTTCAAACCAGAGACTTGAGCTGGGTCATAGTGGTGAGTGCACTAGATCCTACCCACTGGACCAGTGGTCAGTGAGTGACAAGGGCCCTGGCCCTTCAGGTTTGCAGGAAGGAATTTCCACAAAAATGGAAAGTAATGAAACAAGTAAAGTATTTGTGAAGAGGGAAAAAGAGTACAGTATGTGTGGGTAGACATATGGGCAGACCCAGGGAGAAAGAGTCACTGAGTCATGCCCCTTAGCAATTTGAATCCTCTTATGGTGCATTTCTCCTGGGTTCCTCTGGCTGATCATTTTGATTTACTTGGTTCACAGTCTATCTCAGGATATTCCCATGTGTGCACATGCATCTCGTAGCCAAGATGGATTTTACCATAAAGGTATATGGGCAGAGAACATCCCTTGACATATATTCCCTTTGGCCTCCTAGGAGACTTTCTGCACGTTGTGTGGTCAGGGAGGTCGCGGTCCAGGCAGGGCCCACCCTCCTCTTCTAATTGTCCTGCTATTCTTGTCTTGGAGTTTCAGTCTGTAGGGAATGAATCTTCAATAGCTTTACCCTGGGGGCACCCATTTGACTCTTGCCTCAATCATTAGATACTGAGGTGGCTGTTCATTGTTCTATCACTCAGTTCAGTTCAGTTCAGTTGCTCAGTCATGTCCAACTCTTTGCAACCCCACAGACTGCAGCACGCCAGGCCTCCCTGTCCATCACCAACTCCTGGAGTTTACTCAAACTCCTGTCCATTGAGTTGATGATGCCATCCAACCATCTCATCCTCTGTAGTCCCCTTCTCCTCTCGCTCCCAATCTTTCCCAGCATCAGGGTCTTTTCAAATGAGTCAGCTCTTCACATCAGGTGGCCAAAGTATTGGCGTTTCAGCTTCAACATCAGCCCTTCCAGTGAACATTCAGGACTGATTTCCTTTAGGATGGACTTGTTGGATCTCCTTGCAATCCAAGGGACACTCAAGAGTCTACTCCAACACCACAGTTCAAAAGGATCAATTCTTCGGCGCTCAGCCTTCTTTATAGTCCAACTCTCACATCCATACATGACTACTGGAAAAACCGTAGCCTTGACTAGACGGACTTTTATTGGTTCTATTGCTAGACAATAAGAGTTTCCATTGAAGCATCATAAAGACACTCACATACAAGGGTGGTCTAAGTCCCTAATTAACACTTCTGAACCCAACAGTGTCTTTTTTACAACACCTTGATTTTCAATAAAAGTGGGCTTTTTAAATTAATTTTATTAAAGTAGAGTTGATTTACAATGTTGTATTAATTTCTGCTGTAAAGCAAACTGATTCAATTATGCATACATATATGTGTTTTTTGTTTGTTTGTTTTGCATTATGGTTCATCACAGGAGATTCATTTAATCCCCAGAGAACCCTGTGAAGTAGGTACCATATATATTACCACTTTACAGAGGAGAAAACTAACATATGGAAAAGTTGTGTAATGAACTCAGCCCAGAATTTTGACATTTAAAATTTTACTGGGCTGTTCTGATCAACACTTTCAAATATTGCTCACAAACTCTCAATGTAGTACTGATAGTATAAGTGTCCCCTCATCACGCTGCTTCTTTGTTTTTATTGATAAGCCCCCTGCAGGGCTGCTCAACAGCTGAGCTACTAAGTGTTTATCAAGGACAACAGAGGAATTGTTGGCATCTTGATGGTTTTCTTCATTCTTATATCAAGACAACTTTACTTCTGAAAATAACTTTTAATTGTCTTTACCATAAACAAGTTGGTTAAAACAATTTTACTTATATCATAAACAAGTGGATTTGAAATCATATCAAACCAAAACACAACAATTTAAAAAGAAAAGTTCCTGGTAGACATTGTAGCTGAGTATACTCTTACTTTTCCTCTGAATATTGCAGCAACAGATGGGGGACAGAGAGAAGAAAGCAGGATGTAACTGGGAATAAAAAAAAAGAAACCATAAAGGGAGATCTACAATCATGGGTTGATTATTATTCAAACCAATCCCTCCATCTTCTAACTTTAAAAATAGCCTTTATAAATTATCCTTTATGTGTCCTGTATGTTTACTTTGGGTTTTTTTATTGGTCAATATTCTGATGCAGAGAACAAATTCCAACCTAGGCAGAATAGAAGCTTTTATTATAGCATGCCAGATGGTACAGAATTATTGAGAAGGCTGGATAAAAATCTATAGAGTGAGATTCCAGAATGCATTCTGAAGTCTATACTGCAGGACCAGGTTGTCAAAGGAGCTGTTTCTCCTTCAGTGATAAGGAAACTGTTTGTCAAATCAGGAGATGTCCCTTATTATACATCCAGAAATAAAAGGCTGCCTCAATCTGAGCTGCTAAATCAGCTAATTACTGATTCCAGAAGGGCATCACTGTGCTCCAGTCAGGAAAGGTCAGGTGCAAAATCAGAAAGCTGCCATATACCTTCAGGGTCCTACCTTATCATTCTCTACTATCATGAAGCCATTTCTGCTAAACCAGCAGGCCTGGGAGACACAGTATGGCTCCAAAACTATTCCACATTTGTTCTAATAACACTGAAAAAAATGCATGCACAATATCCCATTTATTTCAGCTCAAATTTCAAGTCTCATGAGATTTCATCTGATGTGGAACTTGAATCAAACCTGGGTCACCAGCTGAAAAAGGATTGGAAGAATATTTGTTAGAGAAATCACACTAGAAGAAATATGGAATAGACAACCTGAGCCAAACCACCAGAATCGCATTAGATGTTACTCTTACTTCTTCCCATTCCTCTTTGAAATTCTCAAACTTTTTCTTGTTATACAGAAAATTATAAAGTTGGTCCTTCTCTGAGCATAGTCTCCAAATCTAGCACGTTCCTACTGTGAATAAAGTCTTAATTGGTATTTATCCAATAAATCAATGGGAGTGATACACTCTTTGAGATTTGAAAGTATATTTTGGTCAGATTAAAATAGGAAAATATTGGTCTTTCTGCTTACTTTCTTTATAGATTTCTTCTCAATATGAAGAGTTATCAGCTGGAATCTTACCTGGAATTCCTATGCATTTGGGAAATTTGTTAAATGTTAGAGAAGATTGAACATACTTAACAGTATTTATGATTTTGTTTGCAAAAGAAATTGAGAAGCACAAGAGTAGAAAATGTTCCTAAAGGATAGAATAGTCCAAACAATGCAATTAATTAAGAAATGACCCGCAGTTTTCAAAGTGGACTAGTAATTATGAATATAGCTTGGTGGCTATAATTCTAATATTTCTTTATCTAGACTCATGGGCACATAACTGGTTCCTGGGAGGTGGAAAGGCTGTAATTAACAGCTACAACAGCTGTTTTCAATGACAGACAAGCAAACAAAAATCTGTAAATTTTTGTAGCCCAAGCAATTGTGATTTGGAACCTGATGTTACATAAAATGCAGGGAGATGGCCTGTTTCAGACCTCCAAACTTCATCTCTGACCCCCAAGAAACAGAGGTGTTTACAATAGTGAAAAGTCCTGCATGAGAAAAAAAATCCAAAAACAATACCAAAAAATTCCCCCAAAAAACCAAATTCAGAATAATAGATGTTTTTTCTCTTCTTGTTATAACAATCCATTTGTTTCCCTAGCTTTATCTATGCCTGGTTTCAAACTGTAATAGCTAGGAGTTGGTGGTTGCTTCTGGAAAACAGTATTTCTCAAGGTTTGTAAACAAGTTAGCTTTGGTAAGTAGAAGATTGTAATTTTGAACTTATATGTAACCAGCAACACTGCCACCCTATTAACCTCATTGGATCTTTGGTGAAGTCCTCAGTGGGTAACTGATATCCATGAATGTATTGTTTTGTCTTGTTTTTCCCCAAGTATAAAGGACACACTCCAGTCTGGGCATCATATTGTTAATGAGACAATATGGACACATACTCGCAGTCTTTCAGGACAATCCTTTGTTTTCTCTTCTACATTAGCATAGATCTATTCTAGCTATTTTTCTTTCCAGGCACAATAGGAAGGGCAACGTAATAGTTCAAGTTCTGCCCATTGTAATGTTTTCCTTCTCCATAGTCATTCTGGGACCTAAAACCATGAAATGCTTGGGATTCCTTCCTGTCTGTTAACTGCTGCAAAAAAAAAACAAAAAAACTTCACATGAGGTCCTAGATGTAGGTTGGGGAAGAGACAACAGAAGGACAGGATTGAGAGGCTATGTTGGAAGGTGAGAAACTGTTTTAGAAATTCACTTGAACTTTCAAAATCCTTTTAGGTTAATAGTAGAACGCTACTAGGCTCTCATAATTTATATGGTCAGTCATATCAGGTAATGATAATTTCATGACATAGATAGATAAATGTTCCTCATTTCCTGAAAACCATTGCTGGTTTTGTTCAGTCTCCCTCAGAGACTCATAGCAAGAATTATTTCTCAAAAGAAGTTTTTTTTCATTCCTGAAGAGAAACATCTTTGCTCCAAGAACCTAAGAGATCTCCACGATAAGTAACCTTCTGTGATCTGTTGTGGTCTATAAAGAATCCTACATTCTAATGCCCACTAAATATCATAAACACTGAGTAATAGAATTCTGTGACACACTTGATCTATGATCCTCCTGATCTTTTCTTGATCTGAATTCTATGGGTTTTGGAACATATAGGAAACAAAACCAGATAGGCAGCTATGATTTTTTTTTTTTTTGCATTCATAATTCAAAAGGGCCCTTCATATTGTGTATCTTTCTTAGCATTAGGGAACATAAGTTTCAGCAGTGTGTTCTTTGCTTTTGAGGAGTAATTCCATATTACTTAAGACATAAAATCCCCCCAAAATTTGTAGTGTAGCAGGCTCCTGTATTGTAGGATTTATGTCTATTTGTTTAAGTCTATGTGTAGGTATCCATAATCGTCATACATTTGCCTTACTAAGTCATACAGTGTACCTGGCATTCCCAACTTTCCAGAAATGGCTGTAATAGGTTAAAAGACAATGTGTATGGCATTCTGACACTATGCAAAGGTATTGATTAATCCATGAGCTAAAACAATAAGGTTAAAATATGTCCCTGGATGGGTAAAAGAAAACTACTTCCATTATTTTTTTCCTTAACAAAATGAAAGAAAAAAAGATCAATCATATACAAGGTCAGTAATTGCATCAAGGTGAAAGAAAAGGAATAAGATGAACAAAATAAAACCAACAAAAATCCATCCCCTGAGCTCCTTAGATGAGCCCTCACTGTTGCCAGTGAGCCGTAACTGTAGTCGTGGACTATGAAATTATTTTACTCCAAGGCAGTGCCTCATGTCCTCTGAGAAAATTTTAACATCCTAACTTACTTAGTGCACAGTGCTTCATGCATAGGGCTAAAGGTCATTTTGAGAATATCTAAAGGGGATACTCTTTACATCAGCTTATACTGGAATTATAACAGATTTTTTTACATAAATAAAGTGATCCAGCAAATAAGAGATACTATAGGTGAGTAACAACAGCATCCGGTTTCTGTATCTGATATAAGTGTTGTACTCCAGCGTTCAAGAATGTACAAAATGCCTCATGAAGCCAACAGTATCTATGCATTGCTGAAGAAGGTTGTTCTGCCTTGCAGTCCAGCCTAGCTGGTTTGATATATTACAAAGCCACCAAAATGCAAGAGCTTTAGATGGATATGAGATGGTGAGCTGGACCCAGCTATATTCATATTTATAATACATTTAAGAATGCTGAAAATTAAAAGATTTCAGAAAAAAAACACTTATTGGATTTTTATTGTTCCTAAAATATTTTATAAGCATTGATCTTATTAGAAACAATAATAAAACAGTATTACATGGTATTGATTTGCCCTGAAAGGGGAATTTCTGTACTGATCTGGTGCCAATGGCAGGGGATCAGGGAATGTTATTAACAATACTGCAAGATAAATTGTCCATTTGGCATGGTAGTAAATCATACTCAAGCAAGAGAGAAACTGTATTATCAGGTAAAATGGACGAGCAGCTTTATTGGATAAGGGAAGAACATTAGAAGCCTTCAGAAGTATTCATGTTTAGGAATGCTATGAATCCTTCAAACACTCTCATGTAGTTCCAACCTCATGGTGAAGGTCTTCCTCTTCCATCAATGCCCCAAGTTTCACATTGGGAAGTAGTAAAGCTATGAGTTGAATTGATAATATAATTCAGCCAACTCTTAAGTTTATTTTTTGGCTGATACTCACATGGTGCTGTGACTAAAGATAAGATTCTTTCAACACAGGACTATTTTCAGATCATTCCTGGAAGTGAGAATTCAGAGGCTGGTATTTATCACTTTTCTGCTTTAATTGTCATTAAAAAGTCACAACTCCCCATATTTCTCAACTTCTGCATGCCATTAATAATGCAACAACACTAATTCCCCCAGAGCTTGACCGTCCTTTCCTACAGAGACCACCAGCAAAAACTTTGTTAGTTTTCTTGCCATAGGATATCACAGTGGCCAGGATTTTATTTCCTGAATTTGAGTTGAGTTTCATTGCCTTCAACCCCATTCTTCAAAAATATCCCACATCTTCCTGACTTCTTATAAGGACACACTATTTTGTTTTGTTTTGTTTTCTTGTTATTTACTTGGCTTTGGCTGTAAGCCACAGAAACCAACTTGTCTAAGTAAAATAGATTGCTTCCTCACAAACCTGATCAACATCTGGAGGACAGATTTGGAAATGAGGAGCACCCAGTTCAGCTCTTCAGACTAAGAAATAGAATGGGAACAGTAGTTCCAGCAGAAACCATCCTGTCAGAAAGCCAGCACCAGAAATGCATATGTGCTATGCATTTTTCAAGTCTTAACTGTTCTTTTAAGGTCAAGATTCAGGTTCAGAAGGAAGCCTGTGATTGTTCTAAAGTCAGGCACGTTTTATGTGTGCCCTAAACATTGAATTCAAAGGAGCACAAATCATTCGTTTAAAGGATATTGTTGTTGCTCAGTTGCCCAGTAATGTCCAGCTGTTTTTGACCCCATGGACTGCAGCACCCTGGGCCTGCTTGTTCCTTACTATCTTCCAAAGTTTGCCGAAGTTCATGTCCATGCCTCAGTGATGCCATCTTGCCATCTCATCCTCTGACACCCTCTTCTTCTGCCCTCAATCTTTCTCAGCATCAGGGACTTTACCAATGTGTCGGCTGTTGAAATAACCAAATACTGGAGTTTCAGCTTCAGCATCAGGCCTTCCAACGAGTATCCAGGGTTGATTTCCCTTAAGATTGACTGGTTTGATCCCCTTGCCATCTTATCCTTTAAAGGATATCAAGGTACTTTTAGAAAGTAGATAGTGAGTCAAGTAACTTTCACTAAACCTAACAACTTAGACATGTTACCAAAAATGCATGCATTTTATATATATTTTTTTAAATCTTCTCTAAGTGACTGCTAGAGTTCTCAAATATAGTATTTGAAGAGATGATTTTCAATGACTAATAAATGTAAAAGTAATTGTCATATTTGGTTAAAAATGCAAATTTCAGGGCTCTACTCTTTGAGAATCTGATTCTACAGGTATGACATGAGACATAGGAGTATGCACTTTTAACAAATATTTCAAATGGAGGTCATTATTGGCCAGTACTTGAAGAAGGGATGTCCTAGAGAATCTGAAAATACCATTGAAACAGCTAAAGCAGAACCCTTTATTAATGACTATACTAATTTCATGGTATAGCATTAAAGAATTCAAATTTGTATATATACTTCGTTAATTTTTTAACCCATAATAGTAATATATCCCTAAATTTTCACTTAAATTTCTAGAAAGTATTGATTTCTTGCAGATTTCTATAAGTTAGCTTCCTTAATTTTAAATGTGATATAAATATATATATCATATAAATATATATATAAATATATATATTTATATTTATATGATATATATATATCACCTGGGCTTCCCAGGTGGGCTAGTGGTAAAGAATCCACCTGCAAATGCAAGAGACATAACAGATGCAGATTTGATCTGTGGGTTGAGGAGATCCTCTGGAGGAGGGCAGAGAAACCCACTCCAGTATTCCTGCCTGGAGAATCCCATGGACAGAGGAGTCTGGCAGGCTACAGTCCATGGGAAGATAAAAGTATAGAGGTGATAATATTGTAAGCCATTTAAATACAATATTATCACTCTACATTTTTATCTTCTATACCATTAACCTCAATTCTGTGAAGGACTGTCATCTTCATTTTATAAATAATGAAAGTAAGGCTTTGAGAAGTTAAATAAAGTGATCAAATTCCTAAGTAACTCAAGTATGATAAATCAAATCAATTTGATCTAGATTTTAGCTACAAATACGTTTAGCTATTATGCTGTAACACTTCAAAGTGTTTTGAGTTTTCATCTCTTTTTAGGTCACCCAGATACTATGATTCAAAACTCTATGTGGAGACTAAAGAAAATTCTACATGATTCAAGAACTGAAAACAGAACATGTATACCACATTGTAACCATTGGTACATACCTTTTGTCTCCCATGTTAGAAAATCCTCACCTGATCTCCTACAGTACATTATATGCTGGACATTTATATACTGTCTTTATGTGCAGTGTTTTGCAACATGCACAAAATTGTGACAACAATAGTTATATGTTGAAGTCAAACAACAGTTCTGAGCTCTTGTTTCTGTAAAGCAGTAGACAAAATGTGGAGGAGAGACCAAACACATTAAATAGTTTGTAATCAGAGTTACCTAAAGACAACCTTAAAATGCAAATTTGAATCACTAATCAAATAAGAGGGGAGAATTCAATACAAATGGTGAGTAAAGTAATTTAATACTCCTCATGTACCCAGGATGTCAGAAACAGTGTCACTCCCATTCTAAAGTTATAGCACTTTATAGCACCATTTATTGAACATTTCTTTTTAAATCTCTATTATGAGTGATCTGATGCATGTGTTATATATTTGTGTTGAACATTTTTATGATTCATTTATTTCATCTATCTCCTACCACTTGATTTCTAGTTTCTCAATAAAGTCATTTACTTATGAAAAAAATAGCTAGATAACTAAAGACCAAGTATTCTGAGACTTAGTTCTTCTATGAGGGATAAATTGATCTTGACTACCTTGTGTATGAGTGTATATAATGGACAATAAATAACACATTCATTATACAAAATTTAGATACCCTACACAGACTGAACTATTTCTCACAATGCAGATAATCTCATGCTAATATTTTTAGTATATCTTTTCACTGTTTACTAAACAGGAGCTGTCTTTTTTCTGTTTACTAAATCTCCTTTGTTAGATACTTCAATCACTTTTACATAATTACCAAAGTTTCACTATGGTATGTGTTTTGCTTTTAGGAAATGTAAATCATTTGGGTAACAGTGTGATTTAAAGCTATCTGACATCTCATAAAATCAATAAAATCATTGGTTAAAGAAAGAACCAGAATAACATTAACTAACTATATAATCTTTTGAGGAAACCAAATGATAATTTCTAATATTTGAAAATCCCTGGTGGCTCAGATGGTAAAGAATCCACCTGCAATGTGGGAGACCTGGGTTTGATCCTTGGGATGGTAAGATCCCCTGGAGAAAGAACAGATACTCACTCCAGCATTCTAGCCTGAAGAATTTTATGGAAAAAGGAGCCTAGCAGGCTACTGTCCATGGAGTCACAAAGAGTCAGACATGACTGAGAGACTTACACTTTAATATCCATCCTTCATTTAATGCGAATAAAATTAATATGCTTGTGTGTGTGTGTGTGTGTGTGTGTGTGTCCCTAGTCCTATACTTGAGGTAAGCTACAACATCACAACTGAAATAAACAAGATAATTATCATTCCCTACTCATGGAAATAGGCAAGCCCAGGACTTATTTTAGGAACAAAATAATACATTATTGCCTTCAGAATCCATTATACACCCTGGATATGTCTAACTCAACTCATAGCCATCATAAAACTCAGAAAGAACTGGTAAAATACATTATTTGACTTGGCACTAAAACATTATTCATCAAATTCACTCCAAATTAAAAAAAAAGAAAACTTGATCTATCACTATTAAAGTGCCTTTAATTATATCTATTAATTTAATTGATATCTGTTAAGTGCATAGCCACTCCTCTTAGTAAAGTTCTTATTTTTTTAAACATATCTCATTTTGTCTCTTTTAACATTTATATTTTAGAAGAGAACAGAAAGTAAAAGTGTTAGTTGCTCAGTTGTGTCTGACTCTTTGTGGCACCACACTCCTCTGTGCGTGGAATTCTCCAAGAAAGAATACTGGAGTGAGTTGCCATGTCCCTTCTCCAGAGGATCTTCCAAACCCAGAGGCTGAACCCAGGTCTCTCTCATTGCAGGCAGATTCTTTACTATTTGAGCTATCCGGGAACCCTTATAAACACATACATAAAGGTAAAGAAAAACAATTTAGACAAACTATATATATTCTAAAAGAAGTGTACCTGGCTGTTGATAAGTGTAGCAAACATGTTTCTCTACACTGCTAAGGAAAGTTACATGGCTCAAAATAGCCTGGAGTTAAAACCCCCCTCCAGTTCCTCCCCACCATTCTATGCAAAACAAAGAACTCTCTCACCCAAAGAAAAAAAGTGGACATTAAGGTTGATTACTCCCAGCTCCCAGCTGTCCCAGCTTCTGGCCGATCTCCAGAATTCCTTGCCCCAGCCGTTTGTTTAAGAGATAACTAATCGGAACAATCCCAGAGAAGAACTGGCCCCCTTTAAGACAGTAGATTTCCACATATATGTCTAAATATACTTACTCTTTTCTTGGGTTAGTGCAGCAGCTAAATAATCTGACTGCTGCACCGTCTTGCCTCATTAAAGGTGATCTCTTCCTGTAAAGTGCCGGTCTTGTTCTTTTTCCGAGCCTCACCTTCTCTAACTCCCTTACCCTATGCACTGGACCTATCACTACTCCTAAATTTCAGTGAAGCAATACCAAGTACATTGCTGATATGCCATCTCTATTTGTTGTGTGTGCCTCATTTGGAAGATGGTAAGAGTTCTAAAATTGACTGGTGGTTTGAAACTGATCTTGGATTATATAAAGGAGAAAAAAGAATAAATATAAGTAGAAAGTAGGAAATCTTGTATTATTTTAAAACTTCAGAGGGGAAAGCAGTTGGGTGCCTGAGGGAGCTTTTTAAAAGGTATTCAAACTATGAGGAACATTTCCTTAGCACTTTCACAAGTTAGTTTGAAATGATCTCTTTGATGGAGAAATATTTTGTAGGGAAACAGAATGAAACAAAAAATTTTGAAAAGTAATTATGGAAGCATTGCTCTGAGAAACTTATTAAAAAAAAAAGGCAGAAAACGGAAAACAAAGCTAAATATTTCACCTGCATTACTTGGATCTCAGATTCTCTGTCATTTCAAAATCAATGCCAATTGATTGTTCCTTCTATTTCTCTATTCCATTTATCTGCATATATTAGATGTTCCTGGCATTTAATATCCTGCTACACCCAGAAGCAGATCAAAATACTTTTAATTGCAATTATTTTAGGAAAATAAAATCATGCATGGAAAATCTTTATTGCAACAAGGAAAATGCACATTGGTTGTGAGTACAGTGAAACATAATATAAAGCATCCCTATTATGGGAATAAATGAGTGTGGGTTGCTTTGTGAAAAAGGAATCAAGTCTGCGAGGAATTGCTTTAAAAGACAGTAGAATTAAAATCATAAACAAAAAACATACAGATCAGTCTGCAAACACAAGGAAATTAAATGTCAATACACTAGGCATAGAATAGGATAGTTATACAGGTGTTTGTAGAAGTCCCAGTAGGGGGTTATAAATAGAGAGGGAAACCTAAGGAACTTTGGGAGATCACTGTAAGTTAAGCATCACTAAACAAACATTGTGAAACAAAGCAGGCTTGCTCAACTATAAAGCAGGAGATAAGTGCCAGGTCATTAAGTAAAAGAAAAATGTTACCACCCTTCTGTTGATTTGAATAAGCATTATGACATTCCTAGTTTGACCTCACAGGGTCAGATACTCTCCTGCCTCAAACGAAGAAGGCTGAAAGTGAAAGTATTAGTCGCTCAGTCCTGTTCAACTCTTTGCAACTCCACTTCAATCACTCACAAGTACTCTATATTAATAAATCTACTTGCTGCCTATCACTTTTCCTTTTGCTGAATTTCTTCTGCTGAGACACAAAGAACTTGAGCCCAGTAAGTTCACAAACCAGGTAAGTGATTCTAATTGAATGACCTTGGGTTCAAGTATCAGTCTGGGTTTAGGCTGTGTTTCAGTCCCAATCAAAGGTCAATGGTGTCAAATACAGGATCACTTTGATATGATTAATGTATTTTAGTTCTCTTCTTCATTTAAATTGAATGTTATTTTGACCATATAACATGTCAATCCAGTTCAAAACGAAGCTGAATATAAATTGTATTCTGAGAAATCTAACTTATTCCTCCTCCATAGATAATCATTTTTCCCAGTTTCCAGTATCCACATCATATCCACATCATATTTCTACTAACAAATTATAATAATATTCTCTTAGAAGAATTAAAACATCTATTGTACCTTGACTCATAGTGCCTGGCATATTACAATAATTTCATGCCCCTTTGGTGCTTTTATTTCTTTTTTCATAAATAGAGTGATACTGTATTTTTCCCATCTGGATTTACCTTTTCTCATATAAACCATGCCCTCTTTGTTCAGCCTTCTGGCATAGTTTTTCTGTGATTTTCCTTTTCAATGTCAGGAGTGTACATTTTCTAATTGGGGCCAGCGTACTCTGCGGGTGTCCCAAGTTTAACATGTTCTTTTAAGTTTGAAACAGTTTATAAATAATGACAGGCATCCTTTCTTGATCAAAACATCAATTTGATTGAGAGAAATGGCCTCACCTGTGGCTTTCACCTGCAATAATATTTAGTAAACTTAATATTTTTCCTTTCACAAACGAACTCACCTAATTAGCCACCGAGAGAGTAGATTAAAAACAAACAAACAAAAAAAAACTCAATGCTCACATCCATGAGGTGGAAAAAAACTCATGATTATGTATCGAAGGTAAAAGCTGCTTATCTGGACCTTTCTGAGGGACTGATTATCCTGCTCAACTTCTGCTCCCATGAGTATCACTCCAGAGTAAAGGACTCAGATCTTTGATGGTAGGTGTGCTGAGAGCAAGTGTGGTTTTCAAACAACTTGCGTCCGTGTTCACTGGACAGGTTTTAGCAAAAGTGACTGATGATTCCCATGAAGACATTTGGATGAAGAATCCAGGGAAAAATAGGAACACACATGTGAAGGAGAGGGAGCCAGTGCATGAACTGGGACAGAAACATGTCCAAGAAGGACTTGTATGTCTTTATCTCCTCATATATGTTATAATCTTCCTTGTTAAATAAAAGTGGGTATGTGCATGTGCTCATGCATTGAGTTACATGGTTTGTTAAACAGGACAACAGTGTCAGAGCACCCTTCTTCCCTTTATATTTCTTCCATGCTATCACCTATCACAAAAATTCTACAATCTGAGATAATGTATTTGTAACTGAGCAGGATTCTATGGGACCTTCCCTGGGACAGACCCCCTCCTTCATATTCCCTGCTGTTCCTCTTCTCTGAAGTACCTGGATAATCATGTCTGATGCACACTTCCTGAGTTGTTTCACAGATGCTAAACCACCACCAAATGGAAGAAATTAACTACTTAATGATTATGAGCACATAGCCCCCAGATATAGTGGTACCTAAGGATCAATAATGCCCTGTTTCCTCAACATCAACCAGTCAGATAATTGTGATGAAGCTGATCATATACCTTGTGACCCCCACCACTACCTGGCCTTTAAAAATATTTTGCTGAAACCTTCCCAGGAGTTCAGGGTTTGGGGGGCATGAGTCTTCTTGCATAGTTCTACAATCAAATTTTCTCTGCTACCAACTCTCTAACATTTTGGTTAGCTTGACTTCACTGTGAGTCAGGAGCATGAGCTTGCACTTGGTAACTTACCCAGAAGTTTCAGGTGGGAAAACTGGAGTAAGCTAAGACACTGTAAAACTGGGTACCAAAGACAAAAATATTATTCTGAAGGTAGAACTTTTGAAAGCAAACTTAGTTCTCTTTGTTTTGTCTATTTTTCTTATCAAAGGAAAAAAAAAAGACAAAAAGGCAAAATTAACTGCAGTTACCCTGAATTTCTATTTTACATTAGAATTCAGACTATAAGTTTGGTGCATATTTTAAATTTATCTTCTAGCTATTATCTTAGGATTATTTAAGAAAAAACTGAGGAAATGCATCCCTCTTCCTTTACTGCTCTACATGAAAAGTAATTAAGGTGAAAAATGTAGAAAACCCAGAAGCTCAATGCTGCAATCAATGTAAATCTATGCAAGGGAGCCCAGGCCAATGAAAACAGGGCCATGAGGTCAAAAACCCCTTCTGGAGCCTCTGCCTTCATCATATCACCAGAGGCATACTTTTGTTCGTTACTTTTTCACATTTTGATGGACAATGTTATCCAAAATATGTGAGCATTAGAAAAGGAAAAAGTCCCAGCCATCAATCCCCGATTAAATCAAAAGGGCCTTAGAAGCTACTTATTTGAATGATAGATACTATTGGCAGAATGGAAAACAAGGGTAATTTGTGTGACTTTTCATCTTGTGACAAAGAATGAAAAAAGAATTAGATGACAATAACTATTTTCATAATTACTCCAGGCAATTTTTAAAACGAAAGCTTGAAGCTTAGAATGATGTTAATGAGAGAAATTCAAAATCGGTCATGGTAATAGTCATCCGTGGTCCCTGGGTCATGTTGTAGCTACAAATATCAGTGATTAAGAATGTCATTGATTAAATATGACATTTAATGAACTCAAAAACTTCCAATGAGGAGAAAAGGCTACTAGGGTTACACTTAATGGTTTGCAAAGACAAAGACCTGAATAAATATTATCCACTGACAACTTCAGTTAAATAGTCTGTTGTGGGGGAAAAAAAGTTCTTCTTTCTTAAAAAATACTGATGATCTAAAACATAATTTGACACTTTATAAGACTTAACCCCTCCAGGAGAACTGTTGTCTCAGTGGCAGCAATTTACATAATGATTCAAATTCTTTTCACAACCCACCTATTTTGTGAGTTTGTTCAGAATGCCCAGCATTTGATTTACCGATTGAACATAATTTAATTTTTACATTATTTCTACTTATTCAGTGTTGCTATTCAGTTGCTAAGTCATGTCCAAGCCTTTACAGTCCCATGAACTGCAGCACACCAGGCTTCCTTGTCCTTCACTATCTCCTGGAGGTTGCTCAAACTCGTGTTTGATGAGTTCGGTGATGCCTTCTAACCATCTCATCCTCTGTCACTCTCTTCTCCTCTTGCCTTCAGCCTGTCCCAGCATCAGGGCCTTTTCCAATGAATCAGCTCTTCGCATAACGTGGCCAAAGTATTGGAGCTTCAGCTTTGCTATTGGTCCTTCCAGTGAATAGTCAGAGTCGACTTCCTTTAGGATTTGCTTATTCATTATGTGAAATTAATTAACAGTGATGAGAACTGTGAAATCACAAATTCTAAGTCATTTGACCTTAGAAAACTACTTGAGTTAGAAGACATTAGTTTCTATAATTCTAATTTTCTCTTACTTCATTTTTGAGATATTGAAGCTCATCTAGTAAAGTTTCTATAATCAGTATGTATAAAAATCATGGTAACATCATGCAGTTGATGCTGAATCTACCAAAACAATACATTCTAAATATACCGTACTCCATAGGTAAAAGGACATAGAGCTTTATTCCTTACTCATTTTCTTTCCCCCTTGCTTTTATTTGCTTACTCAATCACTTATCTCATTCATTCAAGAACTATTAACTGAGTGACTATTACATCTCAGGCATTGTTCAAGTACCTGGGTGTTTAAGGTCTTGTTCTTCCTGAGCTCACATTGTAGGGTAAACTTGCACTCTCATGACTGACAGCCAGTGGAAGTTTATAAACTAAAATGATAGTAATCTAGGTGCTTGTGAATATTTTTACAAAAGTATAAGTTTTGATACATTTTGAGCTATGTGTTGCAACCAGCCGATAAGCAAAGACAAAGAAAAACAAGCAAAATAAAGAGATTAATCTGGCTGTTATACCAATTAGCCATTTATCTGAAATAGAATTTTTGAGATTCTATCTTTATTTGCAAATGTGCATGCCACTTGAAAATAGGTATTTTGGACTACTATAAGTAAGCAGCCTTTAATATGCATTAATTATCTAGAAAAATCACACTGGTAGTTTAGCTAACCTTAAGAAATCCCCAAATGCTTTTAAATTGAGTGTTCTCTCACAAGAAACAAAAAAGTAGAGTTTTCTCCTTTTTCTTTGGTTCCTATTCCACTGCTTTTCCCCTTCTCCCTCTCTCCCTCGTCTCCTTTTCAGGGTCCTGCTCTTTCTCTTAATGTTTCTACTTCCACTGCATCTATTTCATCCAGGTATGCCCCTCTTCCTCTTTCTCAGCTCCTTCCTCCTCTCCTTTCTCTTTTTTACTCCCCATTTTCTTTCTCTTCCTTCTCTCGATTATCGTTTTATCTTATTTTCTTTCTTCTTTTTTCACCTCTGATTATCTTGAAAAAAACCCTCAGACTTTAATTAATATGAAAAAAAGAATTCATTATCTTCATTAGTGTGCTTAGCTATGATCTTAGGACAAAGACTGAAGACAGCTTTTCAGGTCCCCAAAGGGTCTTAATGGATATCCTAAGTTCAGATCTTTTATTTTACTGATACTGGCCTAAGGCAGTAATAAATCATATTTCAAACAGTACACTGAATAAAAGAAACTACAAATACTCTTGGATCAATAGCCTGGAGTTTTATCATTATACTATAATTACAACATAATTTAGCTCTAATGCCATTGAAAATTGAGTTTAATTACCTGAAGAGAACAAAATGATGGAATACAGCATATAAGCTAAAAAATTTACACAAGTTATTTTGGCAAATACAGACCTACAGTGAAAACAATTTGCTAACTAGGTTAGGCAATTAGATAGCCACTTGAACTTCACACTAACAATCTGAAATCACTAAAGCTTAAAAGGATATGCAATAGCTTTGTTAAGTAGCAAATATTACTGGGATAACATCCCATAAA
Source organism: Okapia johnstoni (assembly GCA_024291935.2). NCBI lineage: Eukaryota > Metazoa > Chordata > Mammalia > Artiodactyla > Giraffidae > Okapia > Okapia johnstoni. The sequence continues at coordinate 31,962,482 of CM044310.1, forward strand.
GTTAAAAACAAAACCTTTTTTTCTTTTGCTATCTTCCATTGTCTGGCATTTACAAAATAACTTTATTTTTTAATTCCACGTTGACATTAATTTTAATAAACTTATTCTTTTAATTTTGTATTGGCAAAAATCTCCTTTATTTTACCACCAAAACTTTATCTTTACCTTATGCATTTACATTATTTACTTCAAGGAACAATGATAGAGACTACTTAGTATGGATGCTTGAAATTTCTGCAAAATGGTTAAAAAATGTATTTTTATTCCTTGATTTTCAAACATAGTGCAAATATTTTTAATAAAATATGTTTTAAACTAACAGTATCAGTATTGTTGGGGACATAAAGCAGTAAACTGAGGCAAGCTTTAATTACTTGAAATTGAAGTCATTTAGGAATAGCAGAAAAACTGAAATTTGGGAAAAAATGGTATAGTAACCTACGAGCAAATATTTTTAGGGTTTGAATTGAGCTGTATTTACAGGAAAGGAGTGCAAAGAGTGGAGAATTTGACCAGAGTTCAAATCAGTAAGTTTTTTGGCTTGAAGATGGAGAGAGATACTTGTTGGATGTTCATGGATCAGGAAATAATCCTTGATCATCTATAAATCCGGTATTTAATAGAGATCAGTCTCTTCAGTTCTGTTCTTCTGAGGGCACATATGTGAGGCTCTCCATTTCATATCCTCATTTCATTTTGGGTTTAAATCCTACATTTTCGCCATTGGATCAAGATCTTTCACAGAAAGCATTGCTGATAAACTATATAGTTTAGAGATTGTTTTCCTTCCTTCTTTATTTTTTTGTTTGTTTTTTATCAAAGACATTGTTATATGGAGTCCATGTCCCTTGAGGATGAAGAGGACCACTTTCAGGTGGCTTGTGCCACCAAGAAGGGAAATGACAACTGAATTTTATTGACCTCCTTTAGCAAGAAATTTAATAATCAGGATAGCTGAATCAGAGAAACAAGGAAGTCCAGAGATGGTATGAACAGACCTAGCAGTTGGAGATTGGCTGTTGTCCATTTCTGATTTCTGAGAAGAGCTATAAATTCCTGTAAGATCAGGTTAAGTTTCCTTTATGAGTTTGCCTTGACCATCTTCATTTTTTCCCTGCCATACATCACTTAACTTTAGTTTGTTTTGATATGTCCCCTTTTTGAGCATGTCCCCAGTAGGGGGTTTAATAATCCAACATATTGCTCAGTGTTTCTTCTGCATAGTCTTCATTATTTGACTGATCACCTTTGTTGTTTATTTTTCTACACCATGCCACAATTGGACATCTTTCTTCAGAGTGAGAGAAGCTTTTGTAGTTAGTACAACCAAAAGGCCACATTTGAGCAACTTCTTGTATTGAGTCAAAGTGGACGGTCAAAGCAGGAAGACTTAGTCAAAGATATCAAAGATACAGGTTTTAGATATCATTTCAAAGCACGGGTGCAAACATCAGTGTATCAGACTTGTTATTTTTACAAGGACTGGATAAAGAAAAACTATAAAGTCACAACACAAATTAAAAAATGACAAATAGGTTAGAGGAAGCAAACTGAAGTATAGATTTAAACCCTGAGCCCAATTCTGTAGGTAGCCAGCTGCAAAAATCCAAACTCCAAGATGAAAAAGATTGCATTTGTTGTAGCCAATGGACTTCTTCTTAAAGGTTATGTATCTGAAACTTGACTTTGCAAAAATGTTAATTCAAGTACAATAAGTGATGCTGACTATAGCACAGATACCTCCTTGTTTAGTCAAAAGATAATCCGGCAAAAAAAAAAAAAAAGAAAGACGGATAATCAAGGACTATCTTATTTTCAAGGACAACTTTGGCCAGAGGCTCTATGGAAATGTGTCAAGAGTAAAGAGATTCTTAAATAGCCTCATTTGCAATTACTGCCTGAGGAGTAGGAAATTTGGCAAAGGAATCAAATTTGGATCAGATATTCCTCCTGCAATTTCTCCTAAAGATTGTGACTCAGAACTGGAAATGTGAGAGCAATAGAGATCTTTGAATTGTAAAGGTCTTCAGGCCACACAGCTGGATGTATTTTAGTCACACTTGCCATGAGTTCCTTTGTCCAGAGTCTCAATACAATATTCCCCAGGTTTGGGATTGTTCACCAAAAACAGGAAAGTAGATCTCCAGAGTTAGAGGTTGACATGATAGAGAGGGGACTGAGATTTTTGCAAACAACTTGAAGCTATAGAATCTGCAGCTTCATGGAAAACCCAACAGTCATTTGAATTTTCTCTGCAATGGCCTACATATCTGGAAAGTGGCATCATATTTCCAGGCCAAAGAAAAGCAAAAAGTGGACAAATGAATCATAAAAAGACCTTCATGGGATTAGAATTTAGAAAGTAACATCAGGCAGGAAAGGAGAAATGAAAAGAAACTTTTCAGTTACTTCTCTTCCTGTTGTTCATTCACTAAGTCACATCCACCTCTTTGCAACCTCATGGACTGTTGCCTGTCATGCTTCCTTGTCCGTCACTATCTCCTGCAGTTTCCTCTTTTTAGTCTTTTTGATTCTGAGACTTCGGTGTTTGCCTGGGATCAGATGTCGGGTGGAGTCTTGTTCCAGTTGTAAAACAGGCACCAAAGATTTTTCACCTTGTGATCTGGCAGTGGGGTCAGAGATAAAGAGTACTTGGTAGGGTCCTTTCTATGAATCTCAATTTTGCAAAAGCATCAGAGTAAAAGAATAATGCTGTGTAAATGACAAAAGGAGTTAAAATGCCATGGTTAAAGATATGATAAGAATTCAATGCATAGGAACCTGGAATGTTAGGTCAATGAATCAAGATAAATTGGAAGTGGTCAACAGGAGATGGCAAGAGAGAACATCGATATTTTAAGAATCAGTGAACTAAAAAGGAGGGGAATCGGTGAATGTAACTCAGATGACCATTATATCTACTACTGTGGGCAGGAATCCCTTAGAAGAAATGGAGTAGCCATCATAGTCAGCAAAAGAGTCTGAATTGCAGTACATGGGTGCAATCTCCCAAACGACGGAATGATCTATATTCACTTCCAAGGGAAACCATTCAATATCACTGTAATCCAAGTCTATGTCCCAACCAGTAAAGCTAAAGAAGATGAAGTCGAACAGTTCTATGAAGAGCTACAAGCCCTTCTAGAATTAACACCCCCAAAAAGGTGTCCTTTTCATTATAGGGGACTGGAATGCAAAAGTAGGAAGTCAAGAGTTACCTGGAGTAACAGGAAAACTTTGTCTTGGAGTACAGAACGAAGCAGGGCAAAGGCTAACAGAATTTTTCCAAGAGAACGCACTGGTCATAGCAAACACCCTCTTCCAACAACACAAGAGAAGACACTACACATGGACTTCATAAGATGGTCAATACTAAAATCAGGCTGATTATATTCTTTGCAGCCAAAGATGGAGAAGCTCTATATAGTCAGCAAAAACAAGACCGGGAGCTGACTGTGAAGAAGGAATTCATAGGGCCTGGACTCCATTTTAGGCCTGTTCGTGCTGATCATGTTCGGCCACCTCTCTAATGGACTCTGAACTCTGTGCTTAGTGCCTGTGGAAACGACAATAGAAGGATAAGACCCCCTCCGGACAGGGGAACCTTGAAGATCGTATCCAGGTTACTCATCGCCTAAGAGAAAACATACATTAATTACCCCTGCCTCTGGACAGGCTGTAAATTTTTCTGTACCTATCGGAGTGTAACCTCAGGCTTATTGATTATTGGCCAATTGTTTAACTGTTTGAACACATAACACCTAAATGATGAGATTATTGTGATTATATTTACCCTTCCTTTGTTTATGTAAGTCTCAAAGAATTTGGGGTGGTGACTTCGGACACGTACACATGGGGTATAAAAGATTTTCACAAATGCTGGTCGGGGTCCTTGGCTAAGAGGAGACTCTGCCTTGGGCCCACCGGTGTAATAAACTGCACTTCACTATCTGCATCGTCCTTCTGAGTGAGCTTGTTTCCCAAAACGCGTGGCTATAACATTGTGAACTCCTTATTGCTAAATTCATACTTAAATTGAAGAAAGTAAGGAAAACCACCAGACCATTCAGATATAATCTAAATCAAACCCCTTATGATTATACAGTAGAAGTGACAAATAGATTCAAGGGATTATATCTGATAGATTGCCTGAAGAATTATAGACAGACATTCATGACATTGTACAGGAAGCAGTGATCAAGACCATCCCCAAGAAAAAGAAATGCAAAAAGGAAATATGGTTGTCTGAGGAGGCCTTACAAATAGCTGAGCAAAGAAGAGAAGGAAAAGGCAAAGGAGAAAAGGAAAGATATATCCATTTGAATGCAGAGTTCCCAAGAATAGCAAGGAGAGATAAAAAAAAAAAAGCCTTCCTCAGTGATCATGCAAAAAAATAGAGGAAAACAATAGAATGGGAAAAACTAGAGACCTCTTCAAGAAAACCAGAGATACAAAGGGGATATTTTATGCAAAGATGGGCACAATAAAGGACAGAAATGGTATGGACCTAACAGAAGCAGTGTAGGTTATAGTTCGGGCGAGGCAGAAAAGGAAAGATGACCTCAACAGAAGTAGGTTACCTTTATTCAGGCAAAGAGGGGCAACAGTCGGCCTAACGACCAGGCTGAGCACTGAGAGGGATCAGGGAGGCTCCATATTTATAGGGGGTTTGTGGAAGGTTTCTGGACAGGGGGTAATAAGTCTTCTGGGCAGGTGTAGGGGGTGGAAGGTTTTTGGACAGGGGGTGATAAGTCTCAGATAGATGCAACTGGCCTGGAGCATCAGGGTGGGACCTAAAGTTCTGTTTTGGTTTCTCTGAAGTTAGATGATTCAGCAAGGGCCTTTGAGACTGTTGTTTTTTTTTCTAGGCCCAAAAGACTCCTTCAAGCAGAAGATATTAAGAAGAGGTGGCAAGAACATACAGAAAAACTATGCAAAAATATCTTCATGAACCAGATAACCACAATGGTGTGATCACTCACCTAGAGCCAGACATCTTGGAATGTGAAGTCAAGTGGGCCTTAGGAAGCATCACCATGAACAAAGCTAGTGGAGATGATGAAATTCCAGTTGAGCTATTTCAAATCCTAAAAGATGATGCTGCGAAAGTGCTGCACTCAATATACCAGCAAACCTGTAAAATTCAGCAGTGGCTACAGGACTGGAAAAGGTTAGTTTTCATTCCAATCCCAAAGGAAGGCAATGCCAAAGAATGTTCAAACTACTGCACAATTGCACTCATCTCACACACTAGCAAAGTAATGCTCAAAATTCTCCAAGCCAGGCTTCAACAGTATATGAGCCATGAACTTCCCGATGTTTAAGCTGAATTTAGAAAAGGCAGAGAAACCAGAGATCAAATTGCCAACATCCTTGGATCATCGAAAAAGCAAGAGTTTCAGGAAAACATATACTTCTGCTTTATTGACTATGCCAAAGCCTTTGCCTCTGTGAATCATAAAAAACTGTGGAAAATTCTTAAAGAGATGGTAACACCAGACCACCTTACCTGCCTCCTGAGAAATCTATATACAGGTCAAGAAGCAACAGTAACAACTGGACATGGAATAACAGACTGGTTTCAAATCAGGAGAGGAGTACGTCAAGGCTGTATATTGTCACCCTGCTTGTTTAACTTATATGCAGAATACATTATGCGAAATGCCGGGCTGGATGAAGCAGAAACTGGATTTAAGATTGAAGGGAGAAATATCAATAACCTCAGATATGCAGATGACACCACCCTTATGGCAGAAATTGAAGAAGAACTAAAGAGACTCTTGATGAAAGTGAAAGAGGAGAGTGAAAAAGTTGGCTTAAAGCTCAACATTCAGAAAACTAAAATTATGGCATCTGGTCCCATCACTTCGTGGGAAATAGATGGAGAAACAGTGGAAACAGTGACAGACTTTATTTTGTGGGCTCCAAAATCACTGCAGATGGTGACTGCAGCCATGAAATTAAAAGATGCTTGCTCCTTCGAAGAAAAGCTATGACCAACCTAAACAGCATATTAAAAAACAGAGACATTACTTTACCAACAAAGGTCCATCTAGTTAAAGCTATTGTTTTTCCAGTAGTGACATATGGATGTGAGAGTTGGACTATAAAGAAAGCTGTGTACCGAAAAATTGATGCTTTTGAACTGTGGTGTTGGAAAAGACCCTTGAGAGTCCCTTGGACAGCAAGGAGATCCAACCAGTCCATCCTAAAGGAAATCAGTCCTGAATATGCATTGGAAGGACTGATGCTGAAGCTGAAACTCCAATACTTTGGACACCCGATTCGAAGAACTGACTCATTGAAAAAGCCCCCGATGCTGGGAAAGATTGGAGGTGGGAGAAGAAGGGGACGACAGAGAATGAGATGGTTGGATGACATCACCATCTCGATGGACATGAGTTCGAGTAAGCTTGGGAGTTGGTGATGGACAGGGAAGCCTGCCATGCTGCAGTCCATGGGGTCCCAAAGAGTCATACATGACTGAGTGACTGAACTGAGAATTGTGACTGACACAGGAACTCATTAGATTTTTTAGGAAATTTATACAATTTCTATAACAGTTATGATAGTAACATATATCTATGGAGTCATAGATATAAGCTATATATATATAAGTCAATATATAAGCTAAGGTTTATTATCACCTCTAATTTGATAATGTTCCACATGTAATTTAATATATTAAATAGACCTGATTAGCTTCACATTTTGAGATGAGAGACAAATACTTTGAGAATTTTCCAGGGACTCTCTGGGAAATCTCAAAGCTAATTTGGTGTGAAAAACTGAAAGCTAGTCACTCAGTTGTGTCCATCTCTTTGTGACCCCATGGATTATAGCCCACCAGGCTCCTCTGTCCATGAAATTCTCCCAGTAAGAATACTGGAGTGGGTTGCCATGCCCTTCTACAGGGGATATTCCCAAGCTAGGGATCAAACACAGATCTCCTGCATTGCAGGCAGATTTTTTTGCCACTTGAGCTACCCAGGAAGCCCCTAATTTGATGTAAACAAACAAATAAATAACAAAAAACTCCATTTTGAATTAGATGTCGGTATGCACATGCATGCAAACTCAGTCCTGTCCAACAATGTAACCCCAGTAAGTGTAGCTTGCAAGGATCCTTTGTCCATGGGGTTTTCCAGGCAAGAATACTGCAGAGGATTGCCACTTTCTCTTCCAGGGGATCTTCCTGACCCAGGGATGAAACCAGCAATGGCAGGCAGATTCTTAAGTTGTCAAAATATCAAAATGTTTGAACATTTGAATAAATAAGATCACAGATGAAATAATGATCTTAACTATCTGTTTAACCAGAGTGACAACAGAGGATGTTAAAGCAAATACAAGAGATTATGTAGTTTGTGAACAAAGCTTACTTTTTTAAATATTGAGAAGACTGGGTTTTCTTAAGTAATCAAATATCTAATAAAGGCAAAATAAAGTCCAGGAAATTATTTTGATAAAACACACAATCTTTCCTTTCTAGGCAGATTACTTAAAAGTACAGAAAAACCTTTTACAATTGCTAATTAAAAGCAGACCAACAGTCATAAACTATCATCCATTCAGCCAATGAAAGAAAATTAAGTTTCAGTTTTATGAAAGTACTCCGTTTATATTCTATTGTCTGGGGAGTATGTAATTTCCTCGGTTCTGTCTCGCCTCAGCAAAAATTTGAAACAATGGATGGGCCAGTGTTGTAGCTCAGTTTTATTGACAAGCAAAGGAAAATACATCCTCGAGCCTTGAGGGTGGGCGGAACCAAAAGAGGATAAGCTCCAATCCTTCTAGGCTTCCTCCTTTTAAACATTTGTCTCCTCCCCTCTGAGCCTGCCCTATGTAAGTTGGGCTAGCCAGGAGGGCTGTTTGTTTTGCCCGAGGTCCTCACTCTGGTCCTCAAACCTTCCTTTGTTCTATTTTCATGGGCTTTTCCCTTCTTTGTCTTTTGTGTGTGTGTTAGTCACTCGGTCGTGTCCGACTCTTTGTGACCCCATGGACTGTAGCCCACCAGGCTCCTCTGTCCATGGGATTCTCCAGACAATAATACTGGAGTGGGTTGCCATTTCCTTCTCCAAAACGGCTGATGAAAGTGTGTCAAATCAAGATGATAACCATACTTAACAGCACAGTCGCAATAAAGCATCACTGAGATCTGAGGAAGTATTTTCTTAGGAGTTCCTGCTTTGGACTGAGTTGGCTTGAGACACTGATCTTTTAGCTACTGCCATTCTGGACTCCTTTTTCCTATTCTAACTACCTAACACTATGTTTTGAAATTAGAGCTTTGCCTTTGGAATCTTCAAAGACTTGATGATGTTTTTCTTTCCATCTAGGTACAAGGGTTCATTTAGCTTGGGTGAGGATACCTAAACAGAAGAATTCTCTCAGGCTGTGAAAATTAACTTCCAACTTAGCTAACTTCTGACCATACAGCTACTTAAACCAACAACAACAAACACAGCAAAAACCCTTTCAATTATCTTGTCAGGATTTAGCTGAAGCAAACAATAAATATTCCTGACAGTTATGTGTGACCCACTAGACTCAAGTTCAGTTCAGTTCAGTTTTGTCTGATTCTTTGCAACCCCATGGACTGTACATGCCAGACTTCCCTGTCCATCACCAAGTCCCAGAGCTTGCTCAAACTCATGTCCATTGAGTCAGTGATGTCATCCAACCATCTCATCCTCTGTTGTCCCCTTCTCCTTCTGCCTCAAGAGACATCCCCAAAGAGAGTGGAAAGGACGCTATCCTCCCAAGATCCAGAGCTACTCTCAAAGATGACCAAAAGATAGAAAATCTTAGGAATCCTCAGGGATTTCTCTGAGGGCTGGAAGTAATTGGTAGGACTCTAGCTGCAAATGGAGTTCAACCCACATTTCTGTATAGTCAAATCTAGTTGCAAATGGGGTATAATTCACATTTCTATCTGGCTATATTTTGATTCCTCTAGGCTGATTGTTGCTAAGAAAGGGTCTCAGAACAGGAGATAAAACCAACAAGAAACTGGTAGTTGTTCCCAGTGAGGTAGGACATAATGGGACTCTGGGCTGGACACCTGGGATTTTTCAACTGGAGTAAAATTCAAGCTTTGTTCTCACCCAGACACTTGAAGGACAAAGCTAGTAGCAAAAGCTGAACTCCACTAAAGTAGGGAGATAAAGTGCTCACTCCTGAGGTCAGGGAAGACCTCCCTGTCTGCACATGTGCAGGAAGGCTTCTTGGGGGTCAGAATGGGAGGAGGCCCCATCCCATAATAAGTGTGGACATGCACTCAGAGGCCTCAGCGGTGGGATCCATCTTAGAAAAATGTTGCACATGCATCTTGGAGAGGTTCCAAGGATTAATTAATCAGGTGAAAAGAAAGAAACAAGGTAATTGGCCAAAGGTAAACAAAGTCCTGGAAGGGCTTTCCTGCCTAAGTGATTTATGTCACTTCTTTTCTGTGCGCCTCCTCACTCAGGTTGCCTGAACTCCTCTCCAGGTGTGTCTCTGCCTAGTTTCTGAGTTAATGTGCTCCTTGTCATTAGAAGGGTGCCCATACTCTTTCTTTCTGGGTGTGTATATCTGCCCTGATTCGGAGCTGGATAAGCAAACTATTTTCCTGTGCACTGTTCCATACACTGTGCTGTGTCTATAATAATAAACTTTGTACCAGATTTTATAGTTTTTGTCTCCTTGAAACATTTTTGCTTTCAAACAGGGGCAAGAGCCACGGCTATTTTGCTTCTAGCATCTAGCCCCTGCTGGTCTGGGGGTTAGGGTTCCTAGTTTTCATCCACGTTACCCAAGTTTAAGTCCTAGGCAGAGAACTAAGATCTTTCTTTAGGATCACTCACTGCTCTCCCTCCTAGATTAGCAGGAGAAAAAGGACCAGTAAAAAAACAAGTCTCAATATAGAAAAGAGTTGATGTGAAATTTTATCTTCTTCTCTTGACTGGGGCCTACAGAGAGAGGCTTGGGATAACTGACCCAATAAGAATTCTCACCCTGTGTTGCCTTCTGTCATTTTTCCCAGATCCTATCTGTAAGCACTAGAATAAATAGGAGTTAAAGTAGAGAGTGTATTTTTGGTATGCCCAAGAATTTGGCAAGATTTTCTATTAATTTTAGTTCTAGTTTCCCTTTATCTGTTTAAGGGGATAGCCTGTAGCAGTTTAACAGAGACTCGAACTTGAGAGGGGCCCATGTGCTGGACTTAACTTGAGAATATATGTGAGGGTATTTTAAAGCCATTAGCTTGATGAATTTTTTTATGGTCATATAGTCATTTCAAAGTGGAAGGGCAATTTATAGCAAGGAAACAAAGTTTGACACAATGTTGGATCAGTTTGTTTTACTTTAACCCTTGCTTTCTGTTGCTTTTGTTATTATAATCACTAAAATGATGCTGTTTATAGCTATAAGTATACATAATGGCCTGCTTCTGAGAACCCTGCTCCTTTGTCTGAATGTTAAATCAAAAAGTCTCTCTTCAGCTCACAGGGAGACATTCTGACCCTCTCCACCTGTGGGCGACTGCAAGGAAGAAGAAATTAATACATCCCCCACCCAAAGTTGGCCAAATCAGAAGACATTTTATAAGATTCATGGTCTTTTTACTTTACTTCGTCACTTCCTCTACTTCTCTGTTCAATAAAAAAAACTTGAATCCAGACAGTGATGAGGATACTCTAGAACTTTAGTCCACCATCTTCTTGGACACCCAGTTTTCTGAATAAATTTGCTAGTCCTTGCCTCAACACCTGTCTCCTAATTATTGGCCTGTAGTGTGGTAAGCAGATGCAGTTTGGACTCAGTAACAAATTTAGACCCAAGATTAGAGAAACACATACTCAAAAAGAGGAAGATAGAGAGGGAATAATAGGAGCTACCTAGTCTTACAGCTTTTTTTAATTTTAGGTACATATTGAATCTTTGATTTTTCACTGGCCTTTTGCAGTGAAGGTGTTTTGGAATTTTGGAGCCTCTAGATACTTCTGCCTGCCAATTACAACAGGTACCAAAACAGGAAGGAAGGGAGTGGGGCACAGCCTTAAAAATGACATAGCTATAGGATATGACAAAACCTGATTCATGATCTTTTTACTTTACTATGTCTAACTGGGCAAAAGAGTCAACTTTCAGTAGACTTTGAGCCTCAACAAACAATCACTGTAGTATATTAGCATCTAAATAACACACACATCAGCACCATGACAGTTCTGAGACCAAACATAAAAGGGCCCCCAAAATGGGTGGTGGCCCAATTTCTGGAAATTCCTGTCCCTTCCTCAAAATTTAATGGGTAAAATCTTCTAACTCATTAGCCTATACAATTACTGGTCCCATAAAAATTAACCATGTCATATTTTAAAACTCTCTTGCCTTCTGAGATGATCCACGCTCTGAGGACTGTGTTACTCTCTAAATAAATCCACTTCTGACCTACCACTCCATCTCTGAATTCTTCTGAAGTAAAGCAAGAACCTCAAATTCACTGGGAACAGTATCTTAGTTCGCTTGATTTGGGAACGCTTGTTTTCAAGTGAGTATCTTAAACAATCTTGTCTAGTTGAAACGTATCTTATAGTGGTATTGTGATTCTAGGCTGTATTTTAGTTTTAGTTTTGGTTTTAGTAAAATCTACAAGTTTAAATCGAAGCCAAGCACATCCTAATTGAGAAACCAAAAAAATACCCATCAGAAGGACAATCTTCTGAATAAAGTTGGAGAGCTTGACCGAAAGGAAGGGGCTCACAATTTGAGAGAGGACTCACCAAATCAGAAGAAGGAGACCCAAAAAGCATTGAGTGCAAGCATCTCAGTGTGGGTATCTCACTGAATTTTGATTCTGAGGCAGGATCTGGCAGTTGTCTCCTTCGAATCCCATGTTCTAAAACCACTGAATGTCAGTCTCGATAAAGAGGTAAACTGAAACAAATGCAATTTACCTGATATTATTTGTAATTACCATAGGAATTGCAATTTGGGAAACACATGCTGTCATAAGCTACAGGGGAGTCCCATGAAGGTTTGAGTTGGCCTATGTTTATAGGCAAGGAGTGCAAAGAGTGGGAAGCTCAGCCAGAATCTAAGCAGTAATGATTAGCTTGAAGATGGAAATAAATTCTTGGTGGATGTCCATGGCTTGGGAAATAATGCTTTGTTTTCTGTACACTGAGAATTTAATGGAAATCACTGTCTCATTTCTCAAGTTCAGTTCTTCTGAGAGTGCATGCATGAACTTTTGCATTTCATATTCTCCAGTTGCATTCTAGATTAAAATTCTTTCACAGTATTATTTCTGAAAACAGCTTATGTGTATATGCAAAATGCAATCATTAAGAGGACTATGTATATACATATATATATATATATGTATATAACAATATAAGTATAGTCGAAGCTATGGTTTTTCCTATAGTCATGTATGGCTGTGAGAACTGAACCATAAAAAAAGGTGAGTGATGAAGAATCAATGCTCTGGCACTGTGGTGTTGGAGAAGACTCTTGAGAGTCCCTTGGACTGCAAGGAGGTCAGACCAGTCAATTTAGTCAATCCTAAAGGAAATCATCTCTGAATATTCATTGGAAGTACTGTCTGATCTTGAAGCTCCAATACTTTGGCCTCCTGATGTGATGAACTGACTCGTTGGAAAAGACCCTGATGCTGGGAAAGACTGAAGGCAGGAGGAAAAGGAGGCAACAGAGGATGAGATGGTTGGATAGCATCACCAACTCAATGAATATGAGTTTGAACAAACTCCAGGCGAGTCCCAACAGAAGAAACAGATTGTTACCAACACTGTAGAAGTGTCCTGTGTATCGCTTCCTGAAAACAGCCCATTTGCTCAAAGTACTCTGTGATTTGCTTACTGCTTTCCAGTTAGAACAGTGCTCATTGACTTCATTTAAGATCTGTAGGCATTTTTAAAATAGTTATGCCTTATTCTTCTAGAAGCTCTCCGTGAAAGTAATGATGGCTATCATTTATTAAGTTCATAGTATGTGTCAACCTATTCTAAGCCATTGACATACAGAATTTCATTTCACGATTACAGCAACTTTCTAAGGTGATCCTTATGGTTTCATTTCACAAATGAGGAAGCTGAGTCTTAGATAAGCTAAATGAGTCCTTAAGTTTACACAAACAGGAACTGGAATATCTATTGTCACAGCCAGTGTGGTATTGAACATGATAATAATACCCATAAAGAAGCACTCATTTTAATTGAAGAATCATTTTGCTGTCTCATGGGAGGCTGTTTAAATTACCAAAGTGAGATACAGAATTGAAAAAAAAACTCAGCATTTCATTGATTGCATCAGTGGATGGCTGAGTTTAAATTGAACAGCCAAACCTCCTCCTCTGTAATCAGTTGTTTTTTTTTTTTCCACTTAAAACATTCACGCAAAACATGCCATGAAACACTATTATAAGACATTAAAAAATAAACATTTGATTACAATTTGCTTTCAGACAACTTTCAGCTTATCTGAGATAGATATAAATGCCAAGTAGATTTGATGTTGCTGTTTTTCAGTCACTAAGTTGGGTTTGACTCTGCGAGTCCATGGACTGGAGCATGCCATTTGTAGAATTTCATCTAAATGGGTCAAAATTATGTACTCTACTTTTGTGTATTTGTGTCATTATCAGTTCTATCTACTTCATTGATATTTTCAAATAATTAATTTTTATTATAATTTCCTATTTTTATCAATTTATCATGTCATTAAATTCCCCTCACATTTTACTATTTGTTTCATAAGAGAGTAAAGACACCTTATTGAAATGCCAGGGCATTTTATGGTGGTGTCAAAGGGTAACACTATAAGTAATAGTAGTAATAGAGTTAAATTAGCATCAGAATAAAGAAAAACCTAAAACCTCACTAGTAAATCTTAAAAACACAGTTGAATAGTATCAAGCTAATCTATAGTCAAGATTTCTGGGAGAAATATCAATAACCTCAGATATGCAGATGACACCACCCTTATGGCAGGAGTGAAGAAGAACTAAAGAGCCTCTTGATGAAAGTGAAAGAGGAGAGTAAAAAAGTTGGCTTAAAGCTCAACATTCAGAAAACTAAGATTATGACTTCTGGTCTCATCACTTCATGATAAATAGATGGAGAAACAGTGGAAATAGTGGCTGACTTTATTTTGGGGGGATCCAAAAATCACTGCAGATGATGATTGCAGCCGTGAAATTAAAAGGCTCTTAATTCTTGGAAGGAAAGTTATGACCAACTTAGACAGCATGTTAAAAAGCAAAGACATTACTTTGCCAACAAAGGTCCATCTAGTCAAAGCTATGGTTTTTCCGGTTGTCATGTATGGATATGAGAGTTGGACTACAAAGAAAGCTGAGTGCCAAAAAATTGATGCTTCTGAGCTGTGGTGTTGGAGAAGACTCTTGAGAGTCCTTTGGACTTCAAGGAGATCCAACCAGTCCATCCTAAAGGAAATCAGTCCTGGGTGTTAATTGGAAGGACTGATGTTGAAGCTGAAACTCCAATACTTTGACCACCTCATGTGAAGAGCTGACTCATTGGAAAAGACCCTGGTGCTGGGAAAGATTGAGGGCAGGAGGAGAAGGGATTGACAGAGGATGAGATGGTTGGATGGAATCATCAACTCAATGGACATGAGTTTGGGTAGACTCGGGGAGTTGGTGATGGACAGGGAAGCCTGGTGTGCTGTGGTTCATGGGGTCGCAAAGAGTCGGACACAACTGAGCGACTGAAGTGACTGACTGATAGGCAATTTAACTGATTCCCAACACACACATCAACCTTCTTTAAATCAAGATATATAATATGTTGGCTTCTTGACACTGCTGTATGATATACAGGAAAATTGTTTAGAGAGTGGATCCTAAGAGTCCTCTTTAGAAGAAGAAAGTACTTTTTTCTTTTCTTTTTATTGTATCTATATGAGATGATGGATGCTAACTAAATCTATTGTGGCAATCATTTCACAATATATGTAAATAAAATCATGTTGTAAACTTTAAATTCATATGGTGATGCATTGTATGTTAATTATTTCTCAGTAAAACTGAGATGAAAAAGTGATAAATTTCAAATCCAAAGGTTCAACAGCTTGATATTCATTAATACTGAAAAGAGGAAAATGTGACTCATTACTTGGACAGAAAAAAAAGGTGAATATATATATATGCATAAATTATATGAATTGTATAATTAATAGATTTAAGATGGCTATCATGTATGTTCTCAGGAATATGAGAGAAAACATGGGCATGCTAAGAAAAAATAGAAAGATATCTTTAAAAACTAAGTGGAAATTGTGGAGAAAAAAATGTTTTAATTAATTGTAATAAAAAAAAAATTACTAGAGACACTTACCAGAATACAGACACTTGTGAAACAGAGTATTTACTTCCATATCAGTAAATAAGTATGGCACAGCCATCAGCTATTTTGGGCCTCCAAATGTGAATTTCTGAGCTTGGAGGGTGCCCAAAAGGAAGAATAATGTGAACTATCCAGCAGCTATCAGCCACTCCTCACAGTGAGAGCTGAGAAGCTCTGGGGATGTGAGAAAGCCCAGAAGGCAGCCATCCACCAGTCCCTACTGTGAGGAAGGAACTAAGGATGTGAACATCAATCCAATCATTTAGATTAAATATAAAAATAAAATATACAATTAATCTAAAGGAAGAAAAACAGAGAAAAATAAAGAAAAAGATGTGACAGATGGCAAACATAATATGCTTAGTTTCAGTAATTTTGATACTGCATTATATAAAAGTGGCTTAAGCATTACAAATATAAGGTAGGTATTGTCTAAGTCGATAAAAATGTGAGACCCAATTATATTAAGACAACAAATTCAGTGTTAATATGGACAAAGAAAGTTTAACTTAAAATACGCTATATAAAAATTAATCATAAAAAGCTGAACGGCTACGTTAATTTCACAAAAACTAGATTTCAGAACAAGGACTATTACCAGAAATAAAGTATTAATTTAGCAATGGTAAGAGAGTTAATTTACAAAGAAAACACTAGCATTCAGTGCTCATGAAACTAATGGGCTTCCCACGTGGCGTTAGTGGTAAAGAATCCACCTGCCAACTCAGGAGAGGGATTCAATTTCCAGATTGATTGAAAGATCCCCTGGAGTAGGCAATGGCCACCCAATACAATATTCTTGCCTGGAAAATTCCTTGGAGAGAGGAGCCTTTTGGGCTATAGTCCATGATGATGCAAAAGTTGGACACAACTGAACATGAATGCATACACACACATGCAACTAATAATGTTGCTTCAAAACACACAGAGCAAAATACTACAGAACAAAGGAGAAATATAAATATACACGGTCACAGTTAGAGATTTCATCCCTCTGCTTTCAGTAACTTACAAAACAAGTAGAATATTACCAAGTATATGAAAGATAGGAACAATACCATCACCTAAATGATCTGACGGTTCTTTATAAAACACTACATTCAGTACTCATGGAGAAAACATTTTGTTCAAGGCATACTCAATGGAACATTCACCAAAATAGGCTGCATGCTGGCCATAAAATAAGCATAAATGAATTTAAGAGTGTGAAAATCATACATACATTTTTTCCCTCTGGCTACAAAACAATTAAATCAGAAATCAATGACATATTTGGATTAATATGGAATATTATTGGAATAACCCCACATATCAGAATTAAACAACATACTTATAATGACATGAGTTTAAATTAAAAAATTGTGAGCAAAATTATGAGATATTTAAATGGATTGAAATGAAAACTAACATATCAATGGTAAATTCTTATATTAAAAAAGACTGAAATTCTCAAGAAACAGCTAAGAAAATGAAGTGCAAATTATAACTTTGCAGAAATCTGATACTTAGATTTAACAACCTGGTTAATTTTAAAAGTATTCTTTTTACTTAGCTTTTTTTCACTAATATCTGATCATCAAAACAACATTAGAATGCCATCTAATATTTTAAATGCCCAGGCAGAATTATATATGCCTAGTTCACGCCGGGATTCCTCCTTTCTTCAGCATGGGCTTGGGCGGTCATGATTAACTGTATCTGCCATACTATAAATGTTTGTCATATAAGTCATGGTTGGTTAAATTTGTTTGATGGTTACACTTGCCAAAAGAGTGATTCTTGATAATGACAATGCCACCAAAAAGAAAGTGTATAGTTTTATATGTAAAACATAATGTAACCCACAAATCACCTTATGTAGAAAGGTTCAGGATTTCTTTGGTGGGCCACTGGTTAAGACTTCATGCTCCCAACCTAGGGGGCAAGAGTTCCATGCCTGGTCAGGGAACTAAAATTCTTCATGCCACAGGACTCAGTCAAAAAAATAAATTTTTCAGTCTTTTAATTATTAGGGCAGTTTAGTTACACTCTTTCTGCTGATTGATAAGTGATCCTCTCTCTCTTTTTTTTCCTTTTGTTTCTTTCTCTTTTCAAATTTTAGTTTTCTCTTTATTTCCACTTCTACAGCATAACTGATTTTGTTAAGCTATGTGAATCTTATTGAAGAACAATATCTTAGAATTAGCCAGTAAGCTTCCTTGAAACAGGTCTCCCTCTGTGCTGCCTTAAGGGGCTGTGCAGTCCTGGCTGAATCTCTGAGAGTGGGACTGAGGCTAGAAGCTTTCTATCACTGCTTCTAGAATCTTTTACTTTAGATGTGAGCTTTTTCACTTGTTAACAGTTTAGCAGCTGTTATTCCTGATATAAATGCAAATGCAGGTGTGTTAACTTGAAAGACCAAGCTTGGCCATTCTCCTGATTTATGGAGCGATTTGGGAGAATAATTGTAGGACAACGACAGTGGAATGAATGCCCTGTCAGAGGGAGCTAGCATACAAAAGCGATGCACTTTGGACATTATGAGATGGCAGCAGGCAGTACAGAATTCTAGTCAAGCTATTGGCTTACTGCTCCAGGGTTTCCTCTGCTCTACTTGTTGAAAATATACTTAATCCTTTTGGAGTAAATAAGTCCTTTGAAAAAATTTTGCATAGGTAAATGAGAATAGAAGAAAACTTCAGGAGAAAGCTATATTAATTTTCCTATTGATTTAATCAGAAAATGTGTTAATACATTAATTTGAAAAAATAAAATAAAATGAAATAAAATGAGATGAAATGAAATGAAATAAAAATAAAGTAAAATAAAATAAAAGGTAGCCACATGGATGCCTGGAATTGTAGCGGTAGATCACAATGTTATTCATCTTTGTTAGAGTTGTAAAGGGCATAGGATAGAAAAGAATAGTGTTAATCACTCAGTCATCTGCAACTCTTTGTGATCCTGTGGATCCAGACTCCTCTGTCCATGGAATTCTCCAGGCAAGAATACTGGAGTGAGTAGCCACTGCCTTCTCCAGGGGACCTTCTGGACCCAGAGATTGAACGCAGGTCTCCTGCATTGCAAGCAGATTCTTTATTGTCTGAGCCACGAGGGAAGCCCAAAGGAGCATAGAAACACATTTTAAATACATTCAGAATCTGCATATTATGTCAATGTGGGTCTTGCAATTGTATTAATTTTTAAATAACTGGTAAAGGCCCTTGTTACTGAGCTCATTGGTTTCCTTCACCTCACTGTATTTTCCTGTGTATTTCCTTCTGTCTTGTGAGTCTTGCTCAGGTCATCCTGCAGTTTCTACTCTAATAAGTGATCTACATAAGAAGACGCATATGTCTTGCGCTCAGGCTAATTTTGTTGCTCTTATGTGAAACGAATCGCCAGTCCTGGTTCGATGCATGGTACAGGGTGCTTGGGGCTGGTGCACCAGGATGATCCAGAGGGATGGGATGTGTAGGGAGGTGGGAGCGGGGTTCTGGAGGGGGAACACATGTACACCCATGGTGGATTCATGTCAATGTATGGCAAAACCAATACAATATTGTAAAGTAAAAAAAATAGATAAATAAATAAAAACACATATGTCTTGCACTCAGGCAAATTTTGTTGCTCTTAAAACTGCCACTATAAATCACTTCCTTAATCTAGCACACAATCTTCCTCCTCTGAGGAACACCACCAAAAATTGCATCCTGTCTTATTGTAGCTTCAGGATTCTATTCTTAATAAAGAGCATTGATAAAAGGACCTATTTCTGCCCTTGGAGGACTAATATATTATATTATTTCCCTCTATTAGAGGGAAAGAAAAAGAAATAACATATATCTGTTGTTTCTCTGATTATTAGATACCATCTTTTTCTCTTTGATTACTCACAGATTAACACATGGACTCCAATTCCTCTGACTCTTATTCCATTTCAGCTAACATAGGGCTTATTTAAATTTACCTGGTTTGGTCATGCTTATGTGGCAGTACAAACCATCCATTTATTTTTCCTCTGCAATAGCCTCTTTTCTGCATCTCCCACCCCCCACCCCCCCGCATGTCCCTTCATGCTGTGCTCCTGAACAGCCTGTTTTTTAATTCAAAGTGCTCTTGCAGGATTATCTTCCAAAACTAGGCACTTAGACTTTATTAATCAATCAAGATGTGATGTTTTCCCTGTGGTAGTTAATTTTTTGCTTAAAATTCAGAAATAAACTTAAAGGAACGAGTAGATTTTTTTACGTATGTGACAAATACTAACAGAAAACAACCAAATGGCTAAGTTAAATAATAAAATGATGGGGTACAACTTCTGGTCACATAGCTTTGAAATAAAGTCCTGAAGAATATGCAGGACTAGATTGCTTTAAAAAAAAATAAGAGTCCTAAGGCAAAGGTACAAGCATGAAGAATGTCATGAATGCTGTGGTGAGAACAAAGAAATCATACGAAGTTTACTTGCCCTGAGATGCATAATAAAAGATCCCACAACAAATCTTTATTTGTTTTCAAATATCAGTTTGATTAAACCATTTTAAATGATCAGTCGAAACACTTTTAACTTTTGGGCTTCTTTACTTCATTTGCACAACACATATTTTTGTTCAGAGTTAAACTTGTCCTGTGTTTGCCTGAACTTAACTGGGTCGGGAAGATCCCCTGGAGGAGGGCATAGCAACCCATTTTAGTATTCTTGCCTGGGGAATCCCATGGAGGAGCCTGGAGAGCTACAGTCCATAGGGTTATAAAGAGTAAGACATGACTGAAGTAACTTAGCATGCACGCAACTGAGAAAAACTGACCTTGTGTGGGTTAAAGAATCCATTAAAGTAAGCTGAATACTGTTACAATAAATCTGGACACTCAGTATCTTAAGTGGGTGAGTAGTGTGGCTAAAGCCTGTCACACAAAAAGTTCATTGTGTGGGAAATTCTGTTCAAAGGAGCTATGCAGGAACCCAGACTGATGTTGGCCTTTAGTTCTCCGATATCTGATTTAGATAAAAATTTTAAAAAAAATTACCTTAATATACCTTAAAAACGGCTACCAAATTGATGAAGAAGAAGAAGAGAAAGGAAAGGATTAAGCAAGAGGTTCTGGGAGGGATTTGGCCTGGAATTGGATTTTATCACCTTTGTCTGCTGCTGCTGCTGCTGCTCCTAAGTTGCTTTCGTGGTGTCCGACTCTGTGCGACCCCATAGATGGCAGCCCACCAGGCTCCTCTGTCCATGGGATTCTCTAGGCAAGAACAGTGTAGTGGGTTGCCACTTCTTTCTCCAATGCATGAAAGTGAAAAGTGAAAGGGAAGTCGCTCAGTCGTGTCTGACTCTTTGCAACCCCACGGACTGCAACCTACCAGGCTCCTCCATCCATGGAATTTTCCAAGCAAGAGTACTGGAGTGGGTTGCCGTTGCTTTCTCCTCACCTTTGTCTACACCTCATTAATGGAAAATTCAAACACATACTTAAAAGGAAATACCAACTGTGGAGAATAACTAGCCAGCCTCTGATCTAGCAAGTGATGCTAGTTTGTTTTTTGTTTATTGCAACTGGAATGTTTTTTGTGGCCAAAAATAGTTTGTAGGATATATTGTATAAATACCAAACAAAAAATTTGCTTGCATTCTTTTAGATTCATTATTTCTTATTAAATGCTATTCAAAATCATCAATGGGTATGCAAAGAGGCAGTTAATATACAGTGTCATAGATTAGTCACAGCAGCATACTGTGTTGTTACATAGTGTGACAATGAAAATATGGAGCCTATATCTTTTTCTGTTTCCAGTATGGTTTGTTGTTGTTGTTTTTAGTTGCTATGCCATGTCCGTTTCTTTGCAGTCCCATGGATTGAAGCACACCAGCCTCCTCTGTCCATGGGATTTCCTAGGAAAGACTACTTGAGTGAGTTGTCATTTCCCCTTCAGGGCATCTTTCTGACCCAGGGATGGAACCCACATCTCCTGCATTAGCAGGCGGGTTCTTTACCACTGAGTTACCAGGGAAGCCCTACTATGGTTTATTTCAGGATATAAAATGTTTCTTGTGCTATATAGAAGGACATTGTTGTTCATCAATGAGCAAGAGTCTTTTAATTCTGTGGCTGCAGTCACCAACTGCAGTGATTTTGGAGCCCAAGAAGATAAAGTGTCTCACTGTTTCCACTGTTTCTTCATCTATTTGTCATGAAGTGATGGGACCAGATGCCGTGATCTTAGTTTTCTGAATTTGAGTTTTAAGCCAACTTTTTCACTCTCCTCTTTCGCTTTCATCAAGAGGCTCTTTAGTTCTTCTTCACTTTCTGCCATAAGGGTGGTGTCATCTGCATATCTGAGGTTATTGATATTTTTCCCAGCAATCTTGATTCTAGCTTATGCTTCATCCAGTCTGGCATTTCTCATGATGTACTCTGCATATAAATTAAATAAGCAGTGACAATATACAGCCTTGATGTATTCCTTTCCTGATTTGGAACAAGTCTGCTCTTCCATGTCCAGTTTATAGGTTTCAAAATTTATATTTGAAAATATACCACTAAAATCATCTTAAAAACTCCCTAGTTGGAAGAAAGAAATAACTAATATTATTCTGATCATGTCCCAGCAAATACAGTTAGTTATTTCATTTCTCTTCAACAGTCTTGACCTGGTTTCCAGTGATGTGTGAGAAAGTCCCAAGAGTTGTATTTAGTTATATTTACTTATAGAAACCAGATGTGTAATTAACATGTCTCAAGGAGGCAAAGTAAGTGTCACTTTGAGCCCATTACGTGTCATCTAATCAAATTTCATGAATTAATGTTTTCAGTGAGCAGTGTTTCCTGGAGGTGTATTGGCTAAGGTGAAAAGTAGAGATGCAGATTAATTGAAATTCAATTTTTTGAACTGGTAATGGCTCTTAGGTAGTATCCCATTGACAGATAAGCTTAAATGCTTTAGAAAATGAAAGGAATGATAAATACATAGCATTCTTGGCCACCATTCATAGGTAACAGTTCTGTCATTTCACAGTTACTCCCAGGCCTGTAATTATTTGGTTAATGTTGGCAAATATATTATTTAATTTTGAAAACTGTGCCACTAATTACAAGGTTTCTGAAGATTTATTTTTTAGTATCTATTTTATCACTACCATTTATCATTTGTAGTTCTGACCCTATAAATTCAAGATTTCTATACATTCCTGGGAGTATTTTCCCTTTAATGAGACATTGATAATGAAGGGGTATTAACATGAAACGTTTCATTGAAAGGTCGTGAAACATCTAAATTCATAAGAAAGTCTGTTTAAATGATGCTATAATGACATCTTTATATGTACCAGAAAAATCCTTAAAAGACATATTATTACTAGAAGTTGCAGGATATATTTATCTAAACTTAACTATTTTATTCAATGAATTAGGATGTAAGAGTTTCAAGGGCGACTGAGACACTGAATTTTGTAATTTACATACCTAACTGCACATCAGACTATGTTGGTACATAGAAGTTATTATTCAGTTAAGACACTTTTTGAAGCCAGAAACCTGTATTTCAAAATAAAGACAAAATTTCTTAAGATAATTCTGACATAGCGAGGCTGTGTTATATGAGGATGGCTGTTGGAGAATAAGTATTTCATTTCACTTATAAGAAAGTAATATCTTAAAAGAATAAGACCCCAGGTTAAAAGCCAATTTTAAATTTCATCTAATTTCTTAGTTTCAGGCAGGGTGAGGGGAAAAGATGAGTACCAGTTACTTCAACAGGGATGACAAGCACATATTCTAATATATTTTAGTATGCTATATCTTTTCTTTATATAAATGTGTTAAGTCAATATTTTTTTAAAAGCTCAGTGGTTGTTTTAAAGTTGAAAATGTGCATTATTAATGTACAAAAAGGTATTTAGCGTCAAAATTATATTACTTCAACTTCATCCTTTGCTCTTCTTAATTCACACTTCATACTGGTCAATTTTTATTTCCAACCTTCCATTTTTAATTTCTCAAATGGGATAATGTCCCAAGAGTATAATCCTTTATCTACCATCATATCTATATGGATATGTAATTCCAGTTGTTGTCATGTGTATTTATGTGTGTATCACAAATCAGTTTCATATTTTATTAATTTTATTTGAAACCTGTATGCAGGTCAGGAAGCAACAGTTAGAACTGGACATGGAACAACAGACTGGTTCCAAATAGGAAAAAGAGTACATCAAGGCTGTATATTCTCACCCTGCTTATTTAACTTATATGCAGAGTACATCATGAGAAACGCTGGGCTGGAAGAAACACAAGCTGGAATCAAGATTGCCAGGAGAAATATCAATAACTTCAGATATGCAGATGACATCACCCTTATGGCAGAAAGGGAAGAAGAACTAAAGAGCCTCTTGATTAAAGTGAAAGAGGAGAGTGAAAAAGTTGGCTTAAAGCTCAACATTCAGAAAACTAAGATCATGGCATCTGGTCCCATCACTTCATGGGAAATAGATGGGGAAACAGTGGAAACAGTGTCAGACTTTATTTTGGGGGGCTCCAAAATCACTGCTGATGGTGATTGCAGCCATGAAATTAAAAGACGCTTACTCCTTGGAAGGAGGGTTATGGCCAACCTAGATAGCATATTTGAAAGCAGAGACATTACTTTGCCAACAAAAGTCCGTCTAGTCAAGGATATGGTTTTTCCAGTAGTCATGTATGGATGTGAGAGTTGGATGGTGAAGAAAGCTGAGCACCGAAGAATTGGTGCTTTTGAACTGTGGTGTTGGAGAAGACTCTTGAGAGTCCCTTGGGCTGCAAGGAGATCCAATCAATCCATCCTAATGGAGATCAATCCTGGGTGTTCATTGGAAGGACTGATGTTGAAGCTGAAACTCCAATACTTTGGCCACCCATGCGAAGGGTTGACTCATTGGAAAAGACCCTAATGCTGGGTAGGATTGGGGGCGGGAGGAGAAGGGGACGACAGAGGATGAGATGGTTGGATGGCATCACTGACTCGATGGACATGGGTTTGGGTAGACTCTGGGAGTTGATGATGGACAGAGAGGCCTGGCATGCTGCAATTCATGGGATCACAAAGAGTCGGACACGACTGAGCGACTGAACTGAACTGAAGAATATTATGCACATGTATTTACATTTCTGGCATCTTTTTTTAGATCCATAAAATAAGCTGTAAAGATATACAACACAGACAATATGGCCAATATTTTATAATAACTACAAGTGGGGGATATACTTTAAACATTTTGAAGCACTATATTTTATACCGATCACTTGTATAATATTGTACATTAACCAGACTTCATTGAAAAAGAAACCGCAGAAAAACACACACACAAAATATCATTCCATTTTCTTCAGGTCTCCATTATTTCCGATGAGGAATAAGTAAGATTCCTATTACTGCTTTTCTGTATGTAGTAGTTCTTTTTTTTTTCCTCTTAATATTTTCAGATTATCTTTGACTTTCTACTGAATTTATTTGACCTACAAGTCCATTCATTTCTGTCATTTTGGGAGAAATTATTTTACATTGTTTATTTTTAAATGTTCTGCCCTATTCTCATGTGTGTCTCTTCCTGACACAGCTGTTATATGTCAGTTTTATTTTGCCTGACAATTGTTAACTATCTTGAGCATGTTTCTCTCAAACACTATCTCTCTCTGCTATTCACATAATTTTTATAGTATAATTTTTTATTGATCACTGATCAAGGTCACTGGCTCCATTCTCACCTCCAATCTACTGTGAAGCAGAGGAAAAAATTTTGCCTCAGTTATTTTAATTTAAAATTTTAAAATTCCCCTGTTTTTATAGATTCCATTTCTCTGATGAGATTACATGAATGTGAAATCATTATCATCTTGTTTTTTTAATCTTTTGAAATTAGTTGTACTTATTTGAACAATATGTAATACTTGCTTTAAACTTGTCTGCAAAATCTAATACCCAAGACATTGTTAGTTTGACTTCTATTGATTGTTTTATTGACTACTAGTGACATATGCAGTACTCTTGCCTGGAAAATCCCATGGACGGAGGAGCCTGGTAG
The DNA here is from genome assembly GCA_024291935.2 of Okapia johnstoni. Taxonomy (NCBI): domain Eukaryota; kingdom Metazoa; phylum Chordata; class Mammalia; order Artiodactyla; family Giraffidae; genus Okapia; species Okapia johnstoni. Next base: position 31,987,890 of record CM044310.1, read on the forward strand.
GCTCCATGGGGTCGCTAAGAGTTGGACACGACTGAACGGCTTCACTTTCACTTTTCGCTTTCACGCATTGGAGAAGGAAATGGCAACCCACTCCAGTGTTCTTGCCTGGAGAATCCTAGGGACAGGGGATCCTGGTGGGCTGCCCTCTATGGGGTCGCACAGAGTCGGACACGACTGAGGTGACTTAACAGCAGCAGCAGCAGTGACATATGCTGGTTTCCTTGCTTATCTAATTTTTAAAATTATCATTTTGTACTAAAAATATTTTATGATAAATTATAGAGATTTCAGATTCTGTTAACTTTTCCTGAAGTATATTTATTTTCTTCTCATAGGGAATTCGGTTACTAACTGATCACTTGTCCTTAGGAAGGCTCTGTTAACACTTTGCTGGGAACTATTTGTGCAGAGTCCTAGGTGTCTCTTAAGTCCTCTAACTTGTAAGACTCGGTGTCCACGCGCTTCCTCTCCTGTAGGACTTGTCAGGGCTTGGTTTTAGTGTGTTAGGGAAGGTACAGTGAAGGTCCTACTAGGTCCTCAGACTTACTCATAAGCTGTGGTCTTTCTGGTGTCTCAGCGGGATGTCCAAAATGTGAAGGAAGTGACAATGACATTTTGCTACTTTCCCTGGACTGGATACTAACATTGCCCAGTGCAGTTACCTCTCCCACTCATTTAATTCTCAATCCTGCAGTCAACACTATTGGGTAAATCCTGTAGAGTCTTTCACTGTGTATGTGAGACTTGGTCCTTGGCACAGAACTCATTAGGAAACCTCAAGCATGTTTGTGGGGAGCCACTTTTCCAGGCTCCCTCTTTTTCGGTGGTTTTATCTACAGAGCCCAGATGCTTGAGCACCCATGGATTTGAACTCTCCCTCCAGATTTCAACTCAACCATTGGGATTCCTATTGGAGACCAGCTTGCTGAGCCATGATTAAGAAACCGTCTTCTGGTAGAGGGATGACTGTGGAGCAAATCTCCTCAATGTCCACGTTTCCAAAATTTGTGGTTGTGTGTCCTTGCTGTCTAGTTCATAATAACTATTGCCTTATGTACATTGTCTAATTATTTGTTTGCAGTGGAGGATGTAATCCAATAATATTAACCTAAAACTGGTTTCACCCTACTTGCAAGTAAGGATAGCAGTGGGTATCTTTTCCAAAGCAGTGTGTTTCTGAACAATGCAGTTGGGGAAGTTTTAAGCTAAATGTACATTCATAATCATGAGGGGGTTGAGTAAAGAAGAATTCAAAATAGAATTGGGGCAAAGGTCGACAGAGTCCAAACTTTAGTTGATCGAAGTCAGAAGGGTCAATGCTATCATTCTATTTTCCATGTGAGCGTGTGTGTGTGTGTGTGTGTGTGTGTGTGTGTGGTGTGTGTGTGTGTTTTGTGTGTGTGTGTGTGTGTGCACGTGCACATATAGGGCAGTGCTTAGTTTCTTCAGCGCTCAAAGAAAACATGTATCAGATTGGTTAGTACATCCTATGAGGAGGAACCTGGACTCTGTTTGATAACTGAACTATTTCTTTCTTTTTTTTGACTGCTTTTCCTTTGTTCCTGCATTCCCTCACTTCCCCTTAAAATCATAGATTACTGAGACCTGTTGAAGGGCAAGTTTTGAGGTTGGGCTTAGATCACAAAATGGCTTAGGCTAAAATGGCTCCTCTTATGTCAAGAAAGACCATTCTTGCTTCTTTCTCTGAAATCCCCTTAACCTATGTGCTTACAAAACCACTCTATCATACTTGGAAGCAAAAATCCTGTGTTGATATGTAATGTTTGGCATTAACAAACAGAAAAAATACATAAGACTTAATTGCAGCTCTAAAAGAAAAAATTATTTTCAATCTTCTCAAAATAAAAGTCAAATTATGTCTCAGATAAGTTCAGGACAGAAAAGTACAAGTGCTTGTATCTTCATCTTACAGGAAGATGTCAAAGGATGATGTTTACAGTTATCTAAAATTAATAATGCAATTAAAAGTCAGCTGAGTTTTTGAAATAACTATTCTGTATTGACTGGAGCAAAAAAAGGGCATATAGATTGAATTTAATAAGGTAAATTGTCATTTTTTTGTCATAATAAGTCAATAGTTCCCACATAACATTGATAAACCAGAAACTAGAACTCTGAAATTCTTTCTCGCGGATGTAACCATGAGAAATATTCTTCATACATTGCTAGACTAGACTATTAGTAGACGAAGATAGAAAAAGTAAAGAGGACATTTTTTTCTCTTCTCTCTAATGAATTAAAATCATATGTGTGTTAAAAGCTTATAAAACTACATATTGAGTAAGCATATCCATTTTGACACCCATTTATCACATAATAATTGATTACTACTGGCTTATATGATGTAAAGATCCTATTTTTATTTCCTATTTTATTTTTTTTAATGTAAAACTCTTTAGATGCTTATATTATTTTTATGTTCAGAAAGCACACAGTCATGCAAATATTAAACACAGTGTTTGGTTTGGACTTTAAAAAAAAAATTAGTTAGACTGATGACCTCATTTCAAGGCAGCAGTGGAGATACAGATGTAGAGAACAGATTTGTGGAAACAGTGGGGGAAGGAAGGAGAGGGTGGGATGAACTGAGAGAGTAGCAGAGAAACATATAAGTTGCCATATGCAAAATTTAGCCAGTGAGAATTTTCTGTATGATGTGGGAGCTCAAATCATTTGCTCTAGTTTGGACTTCTGGGTCTCACTTTGTGTTTGTTGGGCTTCCCTTGTAGCTTAGTCAGTAAAGAATCTGCTTGTAGTGCAGGAAACCCAGGTTCGATCCCTGAGTTGGCAAGATCTCCTGGAGAAGGAAATGGCAACCCACTCCTGTATCCTTGCCTGGAAAATCTCATGGACAGAGGAGCCTGGTGGGCTGCAGTCCACGGCATTACAAAGAGCCAGGCACGACTGAGAGACTAACACTTACTTACTTGTGTTTGTTAGGTTGTTTTTTTAAAAGCATATATGCAAATATAGTTCTCCCAATTTTTTCTCAATGACCCAAGCTTCCTGGTAAGTCACTGTCCTCAAACTATCTAAGGACGTTAAACTAATCTCAGGGATTCAAACCTTGCCTAGTAGCTCAGTTTAAAGACACCACCTACAGTGCAGGAGACCCCAGTTCCATTCCTGGGTCAGTAAGACCCCCTCAAGAAGGGATAGGCTACCCACTTCAGTATTCTTGGGCTTCCCTGGTGGCTCAGCTGGTAAAGAATCTGCCCACAATGTAGGAGACCTGGGTTTGATCCCTGGGTTGGGAAGATCCCCTGGAGAAGGGAAAGACTACCCACTCCACTATTCTGGCCTGGAGAATTCCATGAACTGTATACTCCATAGGGTCTCAGAGTTGGACACGACTGAGCAACTTTCCCTTTTTTTTGTTTTGACCGAGAAACTTTTCACTCAACAATTCAGCCGAATTTTTAATTAACCAAATTTTAAAAAATATTTTAAAAAATTTATTTGGGTGTGCTGTGTCTTAGTTGTGGCTCGTGGGATCTTTGATCTTGTTGCAACATGCAGAGTCTTTAGTTGCAGCATGCAAATTCTTGGTTGTGGCATGTGGGATCCACTACCCAGATCAAACCTGAGTCTCCTGCATTGGGACCTCAGAGTCTTAGCCACTGAATGACCAGGGAAATCCTACAGCCAAATATATAATCATGTTTTCTGTTTTTACTGAAGATTAAAAAACTCTGTGTATTGCCAGTGAAATGAAATTGTCTCCCTTGGCATGGCATTCAACTTGTATTCAGAGCTAACTTGTTTGAGCTCCTAAACCTACTTTACCTCCTTTGATTCTGGATATTCTTATAAATGGGATGCCTGGTGGCTGGCCGGCCATTGCATCTAAGGGAGTCTTATGAATTTGATTTCCATCTTCTTTACTGCTAAGAATTAAATTTGACACATTCAAGAACTACGGTATAATATTTTAGTATCTGAGGATACTGTAAACCCTCATTAGTTTGGGGATAATTTCTGCATCTGAAAAAGGCAATAAAAAGAGCATTCTCTGTGAAGATGACTTGTGATACCATCTGGAAAATGGCATGCTGAGTCATGCTTCAGAGTTTTGTGCATTAGCAATTATTTGATTACACTTCTACCAGAGAGTATGGTTATCTTTACACACAGAGTTCTACCACAGGTTGTAAACATAGCACAAAATAAAGTGAATAAGGATACTTAACATTCTGCTCTTTTCTATTTATTGTGCTTTCAATGTACTTTTTAGCTTTATTTCCTTACAAACTTGCTGACGTTGCATACTGTTTATAAAGTTGTAATTCCCAAACTTAAATAGAAAGTTTCATTTTTATATGATAACTATCCTGCATAGTTTCATTTTACACTACTTCACATTTTATGACAAAAAAATATCTTAGGATGGCACAGTTATGAATCATTTAGTGTCTAGAGTATACAAACGTAATTGTCACCTAAGGCGATACAAAATGCATAAAAGAATCTCTTATAACTTAATGGACATATCTGAAACCATACAAATATTCCTATTCTGAAGAATACTATATCATGGGATAATGAGCAAAAGAATATGGATGTGTAATTCAATAATCATTACCATAAAAAGAAAACCTGAATTCAGATCTGTGTGGTTATTTAGTAGAGGAATAACTCTGATTATTCATATAAGGAATGTTTAATATAATATGCACTCATACTGAGGTACTCATCTGTGATAAATTATACCTTACATTGATATTTCCCTGAGTTCATCTCTAAGAAAAAGGTAATTAAAAATAAAGATGCAATGCTTATTCCCATCACAAATCATACTTTATTGTAATGCATAGTTTTAGATACACATTTAAAGGGTATCCATCATAAATTTTTATGCTGTACATGAAAAGTGGGTAATATTCCAAATAGGTAATAACTTTAGAAATTGTATGGAAATGAATGGCGCAAATGTGCTTGTGCTGCTTATTTTGAATACACATAGCAGTAAAATTCTTCACTCAGGAAATTCTCTTTTCAAATGCTTATAAGTTCAGAATTCCTCTGCAACCAGAATTTTTCCTCCCCTGGTTCTTTTTTGTTTATTTCTTTCTTGTTTTTTTTATTGATATGGAAAAGAAGTGAATAACCAAACGAAAAGTCAAGGGATGTTAGTACTTCCCAGTATACTCTTTTTTTTTTTTTGAAGTCCACAGCTAATTCCTTGGAGCACCTAGGGGTCTATAACACACTCAGAACTTCTTCCTGCTTCATGCATCGAACTCTCAATGGTCGTCTATTTTATATATGGTAATATACATGTTTCAATGCTTTTCTCTCAAATCATCCTGCCCTCATCTTCTGTCACAGAGTCCAAAAATCTATTCTTTACCTCTGTGTCTCTTTTGTGTTTTGCATATAGAATCATCGTTACCATCTTTCTAAGTTCCATATATATGTGTTAATATTCTATATTGGTGTTCTCTTTCTGACTTACCTCATTCTGTATAACAGACTCCAGTCTTATCCACCTCACTAGAACTGATTCAAATACATCCATTTTATAACTGAGCAATATTCCATTATGTATATGTACCACAACTTCCTTATCCATTCATCTGCCAATGGACATCTAGGTTGCTTCCATATCCTAGCTATGGTAAACAATGCTGCAATGAACATTTGTAGTACATGTATCTCTTCCAACTCTGCTATCCTTGGTGTGTATGCCCAGCAGTGGGATTGCTGGATCATGCGGCAGTTCTATTTCCAGTTTTTTTACTGAATCTCCACACTGTTCTCCAGCTTGCATTCCCACCAACAGTGTAAGAGGGTTCCCTTTTCTCCACACCCTCTCAGCATTTATTGATGACACATATAGATAGAGAAATATACCATGTTTTTGGATTGGAAGAATCAATATAGTGAAAAATAAATATACTACTCAAAGCAATTTATAGATTCCACACAATCCCTATCAATCTAATGGTATTTTTCAGAGAACTAAAACAAATAATTTCACAATTTGTATGGAAACACACAAAAAAACCTTGAATACCCAAAGCAATCTTGAGAAAGAAGAAAGGAACTGGAGGAATCAACCTTCCTGACTTAAGACTATACTACAAAGTTACAGTCATCAAGACAGTATGGTACTGGCACACAGACAGAAATATAGATCAGTGGAACAAAATAGAAATCCCAGAGAAAAAAGCAAACACCCCTGGACACCTTATCTTTGACAAAGGAGGCAAAAATATACAATGGAGAAAAGACAATCTGTTTAACAAGTGGTGCTGGGAAAACTAGTCAACCACATGTAAGAGAATCACACTAGAATACTTTCTAACATCATACACAAAAACATACTCAAAATGGATTAAAGATGTAAATTCAAACCAGAAAATGTAAAACTCTTAGAGGAAAACCTAGGCAGAACACTCTCCAACATAAGTTATGGCAAGAGCCTCTATGACCCACCTCCCAGAGTAATCAAAATAAAAACAAATATAAACAAATGGGACCTTATTAAACTTAAAAGCTTTTGCACAAAGAAGGAAACTATAAGATGAAAAGGCAGCCTTCAGAATGGGAGAAAATAATAGCAAATCAAATAACTGACAAAGGATTAATCTCCAAAATATACAAGCAGTTCATGCAGCTCAATACCAGAAAAGTGAAAAACCCAATCAAGCAATAGGCCAAATAACTAAACAGATATTTCTCCAAAGAAAACACACAGATGGCTAATAAACACATGAAAAGATGCTCAGCATCATTAATTATTAGAGAAATGCAAATCAAAACCACAATGAGGTTATCATCTCAGGCTAATCAGAATGGCCGTCATCAAAAAGTCTAAACACAACTTTCAACTGATCAATTAGAAAGACAAAATTGAAATACCTCGTCCTTTTCCTTTGTTTTTATGATCACTGTACTATAGTTGTTTACTGCAATCCACTGTTTAAATGCAAGAAAGCATAACACCACATTAGTTGGAGGCAAAATTGAGACTTAAGTGAACAAAAATCATAGCAATTTTTTTTATCCAGTTCCTAAAGCAAAGGAAATAAAAGCAAAAATTAACAAATGAGACATAATTACACTTAAAAGTGTTTGCACAGCAAAGGATTCCCCTGACAAAACAAAAAGACAGCCTACTGAATGAGAGAAAATATTCACAAATTATATGACCAAGAAGAGGCTAGTATCCCGAATATGTAAATAGCTTGTACAACTCAACATAAAAAAGAACAATTAAATGAGCAGAAGATCTAAATAGACAATTTTCCAAAGATGCCATACAGATATCCAAAGGCACATACAAAGATGCTTAACATCTTTAATCATCAGAGAAATGCAAAGTAAAACCACAATGAGATATCACCTCACACCTATCACTATGGAGATCATCAAAATGAACAAGTGAAAAATGTTGATGAGAATGTGGAGAAAAGGGAGTCCTTGTGCACTGTTAGTGGGACTGTAAATTGGTGCAGCCTCTATAGAAAACAGTATGGATATTTCTCAAAAAAAATGAAAAATAGAACTATCACATGACTCAGCAATTCCACCCATGGGAATATGTTTTTTTAAAAAAATCACCTAAAAATACTAATTCTGAAAGCTTGAAGTGGTTCATGTAGCTTTAAATAATCATACTGTAAATAATGCAGCATTATTTGCAATAGCCAAGACATGGAATCAACCTAAATGCCCAACAGATAAATATATAAAGAAGATGTGCTAATCAGCTATACCTAATATAAAATATAGTTTTAAAAAAGGAAGATATGGTATATATGCACAATAGAATACTATTCAGCCATTATACTCACACACACACACATATATATATATATATTTTTTATTTTTATCCACTTTCAAAAACCTGGATGAACTAGAAGGGTATTATGCTAAGTGAGATGTCAGGCAGAGAAAGAGACTTACAGCATGGTATCACTTGAATGTGGAATCTAAAAAATACAGCATATTAATGAATGTAACAAAAAAGAATCAGATTCAGAGAAATAGAGAACAAACTAATAGTTATGTGTGGGCAAAAGGGGAGGAGCAAAATGGGATAGCAGTTTAAGGGTTGCAAAGAACTAGGTATAAAATAAATAAGCTGCAAGATTATATTGTACAGCACAGGGCATACAGTTGAGTTTTATAATAACTATAACTGGAGTATAAACTTTAAAATTGTGAATCACTTTCTTGAAAATATGAAACATAAGGTATTTCACATTAATTACACCTCAATAAAAAATAATTTGTTGTTTTGACACAAATTATTTCAGCACAATTTTATTATATCCACTTTTAAATAGTAAATAAATATCATGACCAAAATAAAGTCTTGTCAATTTTGAAGAAGGACTAAATTAAATATAGACTTCTGCAAAATAGTTTCTACAATTCTGTGATTCAAAATAAAAGATTATTTTAAACAGAATGGAAGCTCTCAACATCAGGGTTCAGAGTATTCTAAGTGTGGTGATCCTTATTCTTAATGTCAAGTGTTAACCTTCTGTAATTTCATTTAAAATTTGTAGAATGATTAGACTAGTAGTAAAAATATTGGTTTAGGGAGAGGTAATTAATGGCAGACATTTGCATTTGCTTATTTTGTTATGTAATAGTCCTAGGATTTACTTGAAAAGTGTCAACTGGGTAAATGCAAATTTTAATTCTCTTGAAAGTTATTGATCACTTCATGAAGACTATAACGAAATTTGCAACTAAATTATGAGATTTCTAAAGAGTACTCTAGACGCCAACTGGCTCATTTTCTGTCATTTTTATCATCATAATGCTCGTAGCAGCCACAGTCAAGAACTACATCAGAAGTAAATTAATTTGCAAGATTTTATTTTATTTACAGTTTTGCTAAGCGCAAAACTGACTAAACAAAATGATTTTCACCAGAGAAAATGAGTTGGATTACATGATCTTAAGGCATAAACTATTTGTACCTAATAATCAAGAGAGGGGTAAAATTTAAAAACTCAGAAAGACGATCAGGTTATATTAATAAACTTGCATTACACCTTTCCAGTGGTCTAGTAAATTAAATTTAAGTGTCAACAGGATATTTGACAAGTGCTAAGGTAAACTGCATGACAAATAGTAGGCAGATGTGGCGTTTGTGAGGAGTCTTAAAGAGATCCAAGAATATGTAGCTTCTTTTGTTTTTATTTTAACATATATAATCCTCACAAAATATGGAAGCACAATCTCTACTCACTTAGCATGTAAAAGTGTAAATATGATTAATGAGATCCAAATTAAACAGCAATATGCAGCATATGGGGCTTCCTTGCTGGCTCAGATGGTAAAGAATCCACCTATCATGTGAAAGACCTGCGTTCAATCCCTGGGTCTGGAAGATCCCCTGGAGAAAGGAATGCTTACCCACTCCAGTATTCTTGTCTGGAGAATTCCATGGATAGGGGAGCCTGGTGGGCTACAGTCCTTGGGGTCACAAAAACATCAGGCATGACTGAGCGACTAACAAACGTAGAGCATATGATTTCAATAGTATAATATATGAAGTTGTTTAATAAAAAAAAAGTCAAATTAAGTTAAAGAAACACATTATGTCAGAATACCATCATGAAGATGCACAATGAACATAGCTGTATAAAATGTGCCAGAAGAAAAAGTAATTTTCTTAAAAAGAAAAGGTAATTATCAGTCAGTCAGTTCAGTCGTTCAGTCATGTCTGACTGTTTGCGACCCTATAGATTGCAGCACGCCAGGCCTCCCTGCCCATCACCAACTCCTGGAGCTTACTCAAACTCATGTCCATTCAGTTAGTGATGTCATCCAATCATCTCGTCCTCTGTTGTCCCCTTCTCCTCCCTTCTTCAATTTTTCCCAGCATCAGGGTCTTTTCCAGAGAGTTGGTTCTTCACATCAGGTGTCCAAATATTGGAGTTTCAGCTTCAGCATCAGTACTTCCAATAAATATTCAGGAGTGATTTTTTTAGGATTGACTGGTTGGATCTCCTTGCAGTCCGAGGGACTCTCAAGGGTCTTCTCCAACACCACAGTTCAAACACATCAATTCTTCAGCACTCAGCTTTCTTTATAGTCCAACTCTCACATCCATACATGACTACTGGAAAAACCGTAGTTTGACTAGATGGACCTTAGTTGGCAAAGTACTGTTTGTGCTTTTTGATATGCTGACTAGGTTGGTCATAGCTTTTCTTTCAAGGAGCAAGCATCTTTTAATTTCATGGCTGCAGTTAACATCTGCAGTGATTTTGGAGCCTCCTAAAATAAAATCTGTCACTGTTTCCATTGTTTCCCCATCTATTTGCCATGAAGTGATGGGACCAGATGCCATGATTTTAGCTTTCTGAATGTTAAGTTTTAAGCCAATTTTTTCACTCTCCTCTTTCACCTTCATCAAGAGGCTCTTTAGTTCTTCACTTTCTGCCATAAGGGTGGTGTCATCTGCATATCTGAGGTTATTGATATTTCTCCAAGCACTCTTAATTCCAGCTTGTGCTTCATCTAGCTCAGCATTTCTCATGATGTACTCTGCATATAAGTTAAATAAGCAGGGTGACAATACAGCCTTGATGTATTCCTTTCACGATTTGGAACCAGTCTGTTGTTCCATGTCCAGTTCTAACTGTTGCTTACTAACCTGCAGACAGATTTCTCAGGAGGCAGGTCAGGTGGTCTGGTATTCCCATCTCTTTCAGAATTTTCCACAGTTTGTTTTGATCCACAGTCAAAGGCTTTGGCACAGTCAATAAAGCAGAAGTAGATGTTTTTCTGGAACTCTCTTGCTTTTTCTGTGATCCAAAGGATGTTGGCAATTTGATCTCTGGTTCCTCTTCCTTTTCTAAAGCGAACTTGAACATCTAGAAGTTCATGATTCACTTACTCCAAGCCTGGCTTGGAGAATTTTGAGCATGAATAGCATGCTCAAAGGCAAAAGGCCAAAAGATAGAATGCTGAAAGATGAACTCCCCGGGTCAGTGGGCACCCAATATGCTCCAGGAGATCAGGGGAGAAATAACTCCAGAAAGAAGGAAGAGACAGAGCCAAAGCAAAAACAGCACCCAGTTGTGCTAATGATTGGGGATGGAAGTAAAGTCCAGTGCTGTAAAGAGCAATATTGCATAGGAACCTGGAATGTTAGGTCCATGAATCAACGTAAATTGAAAGTGATCAAACAGGCGATGACAAGCGTGAATATCAAAATTTTAGGAATCAGTGAACTAAAATGAACTGAAATGGGTGAATTTAACTCAGATGACCGTTATATCTACTACTGTGGGCAGGAATCCCTTAGAATAAATGGAGTAGCCATCATGGTCAACAAAAGAGTCTGGAATGCAGTACTTGGATGCAACCTCAAAAACAACAGAATGATCTCTCTTCGTTTTCAAGGCAAACCATTCAATATCATGGTAATCCAAGTCTATGCCCCGACCAGTAATGCTGAAGAAGCTGAAGTTGAACGGTTATATGAAGATGTACAAGACCTTCTCAAACTACCACCTGAAAAAGATGTCCTTTCTCATTATAGGAGACTGGAATGCAAAAGTATGAAGTCAAGAAATACCTGGAGTAATGTGCAAATTTGGCCTTGGAGTACAGAATGAAGCAGGGCAAATGTCACAGTAAATTTGTGTAATTCAAAGTTTCCCTTCCCAGTTATTGTTTCAGTTTTTACTGTTGAAACCCACTTGAAAAATGGTTGTACGATTAAAGTTTAACTCTGATCTATTATGATTTGGGGAGGACTCACAATGAGTGGAAATATTGGACATCATATTGGTAAAGAATCTGCCTGACAATGATGCAGAAGATAGAGGAGACGCAGGAGACTCATATTCAATTCCTGGGTTGGGAAGATCCCCTGGAGGAGGAAATGTCAATCTACTTCATTATCTTTGCCTGGAAAATTCTATGGACAGAAGGGTATGATAGGGTACAGTCCATAGTGTAACAAAAAGTCGGATTTGACTGAGTGAGCATGCACACACACATTGCAACATGAATCAGATTGCCTACTTGTGGGGTTGGAGGGGGAATGGATGTGATAGTCACTCATCCTACAACTTCTGTTGGTTTTGCTAGTTAACAGAAGAGCTCTCCCTGAGAGACAACTGTACCTGCCCTCACCTAACCACCGCCCCCCTACTCTCCAGATAGGGATAATTATTATGCCTGAAAGTGAAAGTGTTAGTTGCTCAATCCTGACCAACTCTTTGAGTCCCCATGAACTGTAGCCCACCTTCCATGTAATACTCCAGGCAAGAATACTAGAATGGTTTGCCATTTACTTCTCTAGGAGGTCTACCCGACCCAGGGATGGAATCTGGGTGTCCTGCATTGCAGGCGGACTCTTTACCACTGAGCCACCAGGGAACCCCAGAATTATTGTGCCTGGGTCCTCCTTGTCATTAATCTTCAGTTGAGATTGAACTGCTACACAAACAAACACAATGTCCCAACATCAGTTGTTAATCAAAATAAGATTAAAGTCAGGATAACTTTAAAGCTAAATAATATTATTTTTAAATCAGAAATAAGTGTAAGAAAAAACATGAGTATTTTAATTTCATTTAATCAGTATTCATTCAATTCATCTCTGGGCTTCCCAGGTAGCTCAGTGGTAAAGAACCCACCTGCCAATGTAGAAGGCATAAGAGATGCAGGTTCAACCCCTGGATAGGGAAGATTTTCTGGAGAAGGAAATGGCAACCCACTCCAGTATTCTTGCCTGGAAAATCCCATGGACAGAAGAGTCTGGCGGGCTACAGTCCATGTGGTCGCAAAGAGTCAGACACGACTGAAGCAACTGAGCATGCACACACAATTCATCTCTAGTCACTTTACTGTCCAGTCATCCTGCATCAATATGGGATTTTCTTATATTTGTTTGTTCTAGAACAAGACTCACCCCACTTGACTAAAATTACTGAACATTTAGATCACATAAAACCATATAGTTTGTTTATAAATGAGTTTATACTTTGGAGTTCAGTTTCACTTTCAAAAGTCCCATGTGATAAAGCTTTGCAAAAGAAAGAATATTTAGTTTTCATGGCCATTACTTAAAACCAACAAACAACAACAAAGAAGAAACAAAATATTTCTTCAAAGTTTCTTAGTGGAAGTATTGAATACTATGATATCTATCATGTAGAGATGAAAGTAACCTAAGAAACCACAAACACCCAGATGCCCTTCTGGTAATCATCTACTTGCAAGCCTTACTTCCTGTGATCCCTTTGTAACCTGGGTCAAGGCAACACACAATAATGGTTGCTTTTGCCTATTATGCTGAAGCCTGAACAAAAAATCCAACCAAATGGCCATTTGATTACTCTTCACTAAATTCTCAACAAATTCTAGACTTATAGATCTTATCTAAAAGAGAGAACAAAATAAAAATAAATAAATACATTAATATATGCTGCTGCTGCTGCTAAGTCACTTCAGTCATGTCCGACTCTGTGCGACCCCATAGACAGAGGCCACCAGGCTCCCCCATCCTTGGGATTCTCCAGGCAAGAACACTGGAGTGGGTTTCCATCTCCTTCTCCAATGCATGAAAGTGAAAAGTGAAAGTGAAGTCATTCAGTCATGTCCGATTCTTCGCGACCCCATGGACTGCAGCCTACCAGGCTCCTCCGTCCATGGGATTTTCCAAGCAAGAGTACTGGAGTGGGTTGCCATTGCCTTCTCCGACATTAATATATAAATAATCTAAAAATGTATCAGCAGATGGAAAAATATTTATTATGAAGCCTTAAAGCAACCAGTTTGTAAGTCAGTTAGGAAAAAACAGAAATGAAAAGAGTGAACAAAACAAAGGACAAAAAATGAAAGCAGAAAAATCTTCACAGTTCTGTTTACCTTCCTAGGAGATTGCAACATTTTAATCAACAAACAGTCCCCAAAAGAGAGTGAAAACCACAAACACCTTTCTCCTCCTGATAGTAACTCCATCCCTGAGTGAAATAGCATATTCTAATCACATAATAGATCCTGATCATTAATCGTCTTCTGACCAAGAAGGCTTTACTGTTTCCTTCAGTTTGACTAAACTGAAGGCAACAGCTTAGACAGCTTTGCTCCTGATTGTAGGCCCCTGACTTCCGTTTCCTTAGAGGTTTTATTCCGGAAAAAAATTAAAATTGTAATTTTTAATGCCTCTGTGAGATGCAAATCTTCCAGTTTCCTGCCAGTTGGGTTGGCTTTACAAACCAGAAATGTCTTTCTCAAGAAAATGGCAGCCATATCTTTGAATGTAATGATCAAGAAAATAGGACTCATCTCTCCCTATCTCTGGAGGAGGGTAGAACCCTAACTTTAGTAACTGTCAATTAGCAAACACAAGTGGCTAATCACATTGACCAGACTCCCTGCTGATGTCTTTTTGTATTCTTCAACTTGCTCACTCCAGTGTTTAAAATCTCTCCTCCCTTTGGTTTGAGAAGCACTGAGTTCAATCTCTCTCCCCTGTTTCAATATTCTTGAGCAGTCTTCCTTGCCTGTTTAATGCAACAATTTTTCTTTGACACTTTCTCCTTGGGATTGAGAGTAGTGTGGTGCAATGTGACCTTTTTCTAAAGTTAGGAATCACCAATCAGTACAGTTCAGTTCAGTCGCTCAGTCATGTCTGACTCTGTGAGACCCCATGGACCGCAGCACGCCAGGCCTCCCTGTCCATCACCAACACCGAGTCCACCCAAACCCATGTCCATCGAGTCGATGATGCCATCCAGCCATCTCATCTTCCCCTTCTCCTGCCATCAATCTTTCCCAGCATCAGGTCTTTCCCAATGAGTCAGCTCTTTGCATCAGGTGGCCAAAGTATTAGAGTTTCAGCTTCAACAACAGTCCTTCCAACGAACACCCAGGACTGATCTCCTTTAGGATGGACTGACCGGATCTCCTTGCAGTCCAAGGGACTCTCAAGAGTCTTCTCCAACACCACAGTTCAAAAGCACCAATTCTTTGGTGCTCAGCTTTCTTTATAGTCCAACTCTTATATCCATACATTACCACTGGAAAAACCATAGCTTCGACTAGACGGACCTTTGTTGGCAAAGTAATGTCTCTGCTTTTTAATATGCTATCTAGGTTGGTCATAACTTTCCTTCCAAGGAGTAAGTGTCTTTTAATTTCATGGCTGCGGTCACCATCTGCAGTGATTTTGGAGCCCAGAAAAATAAAGTCAGCCACTTTTTTCCACTGTTTCCCCATCTATCTGCCATGGAGTGATGGGACCGGATGCCATGATCTTAGTTTTCTGAACGTTGAGCTTTAAGCTAACTTTTTCACTCTCCTCTTTCACTTTCATCAAGAGGCTCTTTAGTTCTTCTTCACTTTCTGCCATAAGGGTGGTGTCATCTGCATATCTGAGGTTATTGATATTTCTCTTGGCAATCTTAATTTCAGCTTGTGCTTTATCCAGCCCAGCGTTTCTCATGATGTACTCTGCATATAAGTCAAATAAGCAGGGTGAGAATATACAGCCTTGATGTACTCCTTTTCCTATTTGGAACCAGTCTGCTGTTCCATGTGCAGTTCTAACTGTTGTTTCCTGACCTGCATACAGGTTTCTAAAGAGGCAGGTCAGGTGGTCTGGTATTCCCATCTCTTTCAGAATTTTCCACAGTTTATTGTTATCCACACAATCAAAGGCTTTGGCATAGTCAATAAAGCAGAAGTAGATATTTTTTCTAGAACTCTATTGCTTTTTTGATGATCAAGCAGATGTTGGCAATTTGTTCTCTGTTTCCTCTGCCTTTTCTAAAACCAGCTTGAACATCTGGAAGTTCACAGTTCATGTATTGCTGAAGCCTGGCTTGGAGAATTTTGAGCATTACTTTACTAGCGTGTGAGATACCGCAACTGTGTGGTAGTTTCAGCATTCTTTGGCATTGCCTTTCTTTGGGACTGGAATGAAAACTGACCTTTTCCAGTCCTGTGGCCACTGCTGAGTTTTCCATATTTGCTGGCATATTGAGTGCAGCACTTTCACAGCATCATCTTTCAGGATTTGAAACAGCTCAACTGGAATTCCATCACCTCCACCAGCTTTGTTCATAGTGATGCTTCCTAAGGCTCACTTTACTTCACATTCCAGGATATCTGGCTCTAGGTGAGTGATCACACCATCATGATTATCTGGGTCGTGAAGAACTTTTTTGTACAGTTCTTCTGTGTATTCTTGCCACCTCTTCTTAATATCTTCTGCTTCTGTTAGGTCCATACCACTTCTGTCCTTTATTGAGCCCATCTTTGCATGAAATATTCCCTTGGTATCTCTAATTTGCTTGAAAAGATCTCTAGTCTTTCCCATTCTATTGTTTTCCTCTATTTCTTTGTATTGATTGCTGGGGAAGGCTTTCTTATCTCTCCTTGCTCTTCTTTGGAACTCTGCATTCAGATGGGAATATTTTTCCTTTTCTCCTTTGCTTTTCACTTTCCGTCTTTTCACAGATATTTGTAAGGCCTCCTCAGACAGCCATTTTGCTTTTTTGCATTTCTTTTTCTTGGAGATGGTCTTGATTCCTGTCTCCTGAACAATGCCATGAACCTCCATCCATAGTTCATCAGGTATTCTGTCTATCAGATCTAGTCCTTTAAATCTATTTCTCACTTCTATTGTATAGTCATAAGGGATTTGATTTAGGTCATACCTGAATGGTCTAGTGGTTTTCTCCACTCTCTTCAATTTCAGTATGAATTTGGCAATAAAGAGTTCATGATCTGATCCATAGTCAGCTTCCGGTCTTGTTTTTGCTGACAGTGTACAGCTTCTCCATCTTTGGCTGCAAAGAATATAATCAATCTGATTTCAGTGTTTACCATCTGGTGATGTCCATGTGTAGAGTATTCTCTCGTGTTGTTGGAAGAGGGTGTTTGTTTGCTATGACCAGTGTGTTTTCTTGGCAGAACTCTATTAGCCTTTGCCCTGCTTCATTCTGTACTCCAAGGCCAAATTTGCCTGTTACTCCAGGTGTTTCTTGACTTTCTACTTTTGCATTCCAGTCCCCTATAATGAAAAGGACATCTCTTTTGGGTATTAGTTCTAGAAGGTCTTGTAGGTCTTCATAGAACTGTTCACCTTCAGCTTCTTCAGTGTTACTGGTCGGGGCATAGATTTGAATTACCGTGATTTTGAATGGTTTGCCTTGGAAATGAACAGAGATCATTCTTTCATTTTTGAGATTGCATCCAAGTACTGAATTTTGGACTCTTTTGTTGACTGTGATGGCTACTCCATTTCTTCTATGGGGGAATCACCAATAAGTATCTGAAAAACCAAACTTTCCTTTGATAATTTAAAAAGAATCAGTAAAAGAAATGCTGTAAAACCAATGAACCAACCAAAAAGAAAAAAGCACCTGCCTTTAGCGTAGGAGTTTTTACAGCCCTTCTCTTCTCTTATTCATCCAACAGCACTCTCCATGCTTACTTAGAATAAAGCCAACGATATAGGTAAAGCGTTAGGTTTTCCTTTTGCTACTTGCTATCTTAATTAGCTCATAATAATATTTTAGCAAAAATAACTTGATGTACATTAACTTAAAGGTGTGTTACTGAAAAACAAGGAGGCATTTGCAAATATATATATTTACCTTTATCCAATGACCAATGACTTAAACAACTAGACTTCAATTATTTCTTTACCTCTATACCAGCTGCTATAGTCCATCTGGGCAACTATAAGAGAAATGCCACAGACTGTGTGGCTTATAAAAAATAGAAATTTATTTCTCACACTCTGAAGGCTGGGAAGATCACGATCTTGGCACTGTTCAATTCCTGAATTCTATATCTGGTGATAGCCTTCCTCCTGCCTTACAGATGGCCATATCTTGCTCTGTCTTCACATGATAGAAGGGGCAAGGGAGGTTTTGGGGGTCCCTTTCATGAAGGTTCCACTCTTATGACCTCATAACCTCCCCAAAGTCCTATCTCCAAATACCATCACACTGGGGATTAGATTTCAACATACAAATTTAGGGGTAAGGAAACTAACGTTCAAGGCAAAGGCACCAAGTGGTCAAATTTCATTATTTCTTTGACTATATTCATGCACAGAAAAGTTAAATATAATCCCAACTATTGAATCAACACTGCTGTATCTGACATAATATCAGTGTTCAATGTTTTGCATTCTTTTATTCATTACCACTATGCTACAGAAAAATTTTAGACAGTTTTCCCCTTAATTGCCTAGCTTCAACTGTGAAAGTGTAATACCATGGATCTACGGTATATCTGCTTGTGGATTCTGATCCTTTGGAAGACTACAAGCCATTGTGATATCCAAGATATGCTCTCTCTGTCTCACTTTAGTTGCTAAGTCATGTCCTACTCTTGCGACCTCATGGACTGTAGGCTGCCAGGCTCCTCTTTCCATGGAATTCCCCAGGCAAGAATACTGGAGTGGGCTGACATTTCCTTCTCCAGGGGATCTTCCCAACCCAGGAATTGAATCCAGGTCTGCACTGCAGGCAGATTCTTTACCAACTGAACTAAGAGGGAAGCCCCCCAAAGAATCCATTTTCATTTCCTTGAAGGTGAAAAGACTCTTTGAGAATGTATGGTCTCAATAATTCTTTTGGATAAGGTGCAAATCACACAGTTCTCCATAACACTGCTAATATGAAAACAAAATATCTGTCAATTAATTTATATGTGTATCTATATACTTCATTACTTTCAACAATTAAAAATGCCATCTTAGTGTACTTGTGTTAGGCAGGAGGGCTGGTTGTGGCGGAGATGACAGAGCTTCAGATCACCCTTGGGTAGGACATAGTTTTGTATGTTTATGCCTAGAAATTATTCTCTAAAGGAGCCTGCATATAATTGACAATTACCATAGTAAAAGCAGTAAAAGGGCCTCAAGAAATATTATAAGAAATAATTAATACCTAAAAAGCAGCTTTGTGCATTCATTATCACCCTCATTCACATCTGTTTTATTACATATGCCTTTTTATATGATGTTGGAGAAGAACAGATAGTTTTCTATTCTCCCTGCAAAGTTCCACAGCATGTCAATAATATTCTTCTGAGTTCTTAATGAGAGTCTTTAAACTTCAATACAGAATGTGCTTTCATTTGGGAACTCATGAAGAGTTTGAAGCAATTTATTCCCAGGCAATATTTTATGGGATCATTATGACAGAAATTTCACTAAGTAATTTTACTCAAATAATTCAATAAGAAAATATCTCTGTAAATAGTTTTCTTGATCCTTATAGTGTCAATTAATTAAGCAGTCTTTTTTTTTCAAATCAAGCCACTATAATGTTGTTAAACCCACAGTCTTGTTTTTAATAATTTCATTACCTCTATGCTTGTCAGAACAAATTAAACTAATGATAAATTAAATTTATTTTTTAACATATAATTTAACACTATTTTATTTGTAGTACTTTGCCAGTAATAAAGTTTGGTCTGCAAGTGAAATGAAATATTTAGAAACTGATTTTAAACAGTTTGGTTTAAAAAAAAAAATCTGTGAACCAGTAAGATAACAGTCACAGCAAATTTTTTTATTATTTAAATTTTTAGATGATCATCTTGGTTCTGTATGTGTATGTACAAAATATGGTAAGATACTGGAAGAGAAAAAACATGGTTTAGTATTAGTTAGATACTTTTAAAATGATGTGATTTTAAAAATAATATTTAATAATAAAAATCAATAGAAAAATTCCCCTTACAGAAATTTACAGCAAAATTCAAATCCTAAGCTTTTGCTAGTGCATTTAGCCATTAAAAGTAAATACATGGAAGTTCAAGCAAGTGATCACTGGCATACTGCTAATGACATGAACTCTGGGGTCAAGTTGCTAAGTTTGAACCTAAGCTCTGACATCTACTCTCTGGATGACCATTGGCTTGGTAGTTAGTTACTAATTATTTATTCTCTTTATTTCACATGCTATTCTGTGAGAGATACTAGTGGTGTCTAGAAAGAAACCAGACACCAAAGAGTTGAGATTTTATTATACAAATTATATGAAATTTTAGAGCAGTCAAATTATCCTGTAATAGAATTCATTGCAAATAACTCTAGCAATTGGGATTGACTAGGAAAGACAATATGTTTCTGGAGTAAGGGGATGTTCTCTATGTATCATGATGGGGTCTCTGTTACATGGAAGAAAGCATTTGTCAAAAGTCATTAAAGTTTGTCTTTTATCTCGTAATTTCAATATATGTAAATGATACCTCATTTATGTTTAAAACATAAAATGATAAGAAAAAAGTTCAACATAAATCCAGTATAGCATAGAGTTAATGTATCATAATAGCCAAACCATCAGTGACTGCTGTGGAGGTCAGGGCTTGAGTGACCCAGCTTTGCTGTTATGATATTGACAATTACTGGCCTTGAGACCAAACTTCCTCTTCACTCTACAAATATTTGTGTGTCTTTATGGCAAATACATCGAAGTTGAACATTATATAAAATCTGAGGAGGTAAAAATGGGAACTAATGTTGGCATTTTGTAGTTTGTCTCCTTATCCACAGAAGGGTTTGAACTTCAGTAAGCACCCTTAAGGAAGAAAGACTATTTCCCACAAGGAAGGTAAAATAACTGCAGTCATTTTTATATCCTGGTCCAATGGATGGTAGTCTGTCAATACAATCAATGTAGATTTGATTAACCAGAACAATGGCTAATACACCATTCAATGAAGTCTCCAAAATTTTGGGCAATGGCTTATTTAGAATTATTATTTTCTTTAGAGAATATTTATATTGCTGTCAATACAATAATGTAGTTGATTAAAAATTTATGGTTATTTAGAATTATTAATTGTGTATTGATTAACAATTGCTGTGATAGTTTCAGGTGTACAGCAAGGTGATTCAGTTATATGTATGCATATAGTTTTCTTTTTCAAATTATTTTCCCATTTAGATTATTACAGAATGTTTAGCAGCATTCTCTGTGCTATGCGGCAGGTATCTGCTGCTTATCTATTTTATATATAGAAGTGTGTACATGTCCACCCCGATCTCCAAGCTAGTCCTCTCCCACCCACTTTCTCCCTGGTAACCATAAGCTTGTTTTCTAAGTCTGTGAGTCAGTTTTTGTTTTGTAAACATGTTCATTTGTATCACATTGTTTTTAGTTCTGCATACAAATGATATCATATGACATTTATCTTTCTCTAATTGGCTGACTTAACATGACAGTCTCTGGTTTCATCCATGTTGCTGCAAATGGCACCATTTCATTCTTTTTGATATCTGAGTGATATATTTCTATATATGTACCACATCTTCTTTTTCTATCCATCTGTGATGGACATTTAGCTTGCTCTCATGTCTTGGCTACTGTAAATAGTCCTGCAGTGAACATTGCAGTGTATGTATCGTTTTGAACCATGTTTTTCTCCAGATACATGTCCAGGAGTGGGATTTATGGATCATACGGGAGCTCTATCTTTAGTTCTTTAAGGAATCTCCATACTGTTCATTTTAGTGACTGTACCAATTTACATCCCTAGCAACAGGTTGGGAGAGCTCTTTTTTCTTCCGCCACAACCACTGCAGAATTTATTGTTTGTAGATTTTGATGATGCTGTTCTGACTGGTGTGAGGTAATATCTCAGTGTAATTTTCATTTGATTTTTTGTAGCGTTTAGCTAAGTTGAACATTTTTTCTTGGGCCCGTTGGCCATCTATATGTCTTATTTGGAAAAATACCTATTTAGATCTTCTGCTTATTTTTTTGGTTGGGCGTTTTTTATAATATTGAGCCACGTGATCTATTTATAAATTTTGGAGACTAATTCACTGTCAGTCGCATCATTTGAAAATATTTTCTGTCAGTCTCAAGATTGTCTTCTCATTTTGTTTATGGTTTCTTCTGCTGCGCAAAAGATTTTGAGTTTAATCAGGTACCATTTGTTTATTTTTGTTTTTAGTTCCATTACTCTAGGAGACATACCAAACAAGATATTCCTGCAATTTATGTCAGAGAGTAACTTGCCTTATTTTCCTCTGCTTTTATAGTATCCTTCTTACATTTAGTTCCTTAATCCATTTTGAGTTCATTTTCATGTATAACAGTGTTGTGGTTTTATTGTTTTACATGCAACTGTCCCATTTCTCTAGCATTATTTATTGAAGAGACTGTCTTTCTTCCATCAGATATTTTTGCCTCCTCTGTCATAGATCAGGTGACGTTGGATCATTGAAAAAGCGAGAAAGTCCCAGAAAAACATCTACTTCTGCTTTATTGAGTGTGCCAAAGCTTTTGATTGTGTGGATCACAACAAACTGGGAAATTCCTAAAGAGATGGAAATACCAGACCACCTCACCTGCCTCCTGAAAAATCTGTATGCAGGTCAAGAAGCAACAGTTAGAACTGGACTTGGGACAGCAGGCTGGTTCCAAATTGGAAAAGAAGTACGTCAAGGCTGTATTTTGTAATTCTGCTTATTTAACTTTTATGAAGAGTACATTATGAGAAATGCTGGACTGAATGAAGCAAAAGCTGGAATCAAGATTGCTGGGACAAATATCAATAAACTCAGATAATGCAGATGACACCATCTTTATGGCAGAAAGTGAAGAACTAAAGAGCCTCTTGATGAAAGTGAAAGAGGAGAGTGAAAAAGTTGGCTTAAAACTCAACATACAGAAAACTAATTTCATGGCATCTGGTCCCATCAGTTCATGGCAAATAGATGGGGAAACAATGGAAACAGTGACAGACTTTATTTTGAGGGGCTCCAAAAACTGCAGATGGTGACTGCAGCCATGAAATTAAAAGATGTTTTCCCCTTGGAAGAAAAGTTGTGACTAACGTAGACAGCGTATTAAAAAGCAGAGACATTACTTTGTCAACAAAGGTCCGTCTAGTCAAAGCTTTTGTTTTTCCAGTAGTCATGTATGGATGTGAGAGTTGGATTATAAAGAAAGCTGAGTGCAGAAGAATTGGTGCTTTTGAACTGTGGAGTTGGAGAAGACTCTTGAGTCCCTTGGACCTCAAGGAGATCCAACCAGTACATCCTAAAGGTAATCAGTCCTGAATATTCATTGGAAGGACTGATGCTGAAGCTGAAAGAAACTCCAATACTTTGGCCACCTGTTGCGAAAAACTGACTCATTTGAAAAGACCCTGATGTTGGGAAAGATTGAAGGTGGAAGGAGAAGGCGATGACAGAGGATGAGATGGTTGGATGGCATGACTGACTCAATGGACAGGAGTTAGAGTAAGCTCCAGGAGTTGGTGATGGAGAGAGAAGCATGGTATGCTGCAGTCCACGGGGTCGCAAAGAGTCGGAAACAACTGAGTGGCTGAACTGAATTGAACTGAACTGAGATGACCAGTTTATTTCTGGGCTTTTTAGCCAGTTCTGTAGATCTATAGTTCTGTTTTTGTGCCAGTACCATAATGACATTTTGGAGAATTTTTGTCATAAATGGGTGATTTGTTGTTCATTCATTAAGTCATGTTCAGCTCTTTGTTACCCCGTGGACTGTAACACGCCAGGCTCCTCTTTCCACCAGCTCGTGGAGTTTGCTCAAATTCATATATATTGAGTTGGTGAAACTATGTAACCATCGCGTCCTCTGCCACTCCCCTTCTCCTTTGCCTTCAATCTTTCCCAGCATCAGGGTCTTTTTCAATGTGTTAACTCTTTACATCAGGTGGCCAAAGTATTGAAGCTTCAACAGCAGTCCTTAACTTTTTTCAGTCTCCTCTATGGTCACCTCTCATCATCCATACATTTTTAGTTCCTCTTTGCTTTTTTGCCATTAGAGTGGTATCATCTGCATATCTGAGGTTGTTGCTATTTCGCCCTGCAAATTTGATTCCAGGTTGTGATTCGTCCACCCCAGTATTTCACATGATGTACTCTACATAGAAATTAAATATGCAGCATGATAATATACAGACATCATAATTCTTTCCCAATTTTGAACTAGTCAGTTTGTACATGTTGAGTTTTTATCAAAAGTTTTTTTTCTGCATCTATTGATATGATCAAATGATTTTTTATTCTTCAATGTGTCAATGTCATGTATCATAGTGATTGTTTTTTGGACATTGAAAAATCCTTGCATCCCTGGGAAAAATCCCACTTGATCATGGTGTATGATCTTTTTAATGTATCATTGGATTTTAATTGCTAGTTTTTTGTTGAAGGCTTTTGTGTCTATGTTCATCAGTGATATTGGACAGTAATTTTCATTTTTTGTAGTATCATTGATTTTCTTACCAAACTGATGTATCCTTAAAGAATTAGTTTTAGGGTATTCTTGTCTCTGAGAATTTTTGAATCATTTCAGAAGAATACAAGTTAACTCTTCTCTAAACATTTGATAGAATTTGCCTTTGAAGCCATTCATAGTCTCTCACTTTTCTTTGTATGTCTGCTCATTTGTTGTAACTTCTTTTTATTTTCTAATTCTACTGATTTGAGTCCTCTGCATTTTTTTCTTGATGAGTCTGTCTAAAGGTGTATCAATTTCTTTTATCTTCTCAAAGGAACCAGCTTTTAGTTTTATTCCTCTTTTCTATATCTTTTTTTTTCCATTTATTTCTGCTCTAATCTTCATTTTTTTTTTCCATTCTACTATCTTCGAAGTTTTTTTTTTTCTTTTCTTCTTTTTCTAGTTGTTTTAAGTGTAAAGTTAGGCTGTTTATTTGATGTTCTTCTTGTTTCTTGAGGTAGGATTGTATTGCTATAAATTTCCCTCTTAGAAATGCTTTTGCTGCATCTTATATGGGCTGTGTCTTGTTCCTCTGGTGGGTAGGGCTATCCTCAGGAAGACTTTAAGCTACTTTTCTGCTGAAGGTTGGGGCTGTGTTCCCTCCCTGTTGGTTAGCCTGAGGCATCCCAGCATCGGGAGGTAGATGCTATAGGATGGGGCTAATGGTGGCTTTCAGAAGGGCTCACACCAATGAATACTCCCCCAGATCTGCTGCTACCAATGTTTTTGTTCTCACAGTGAGCCACATACACCTCTACCTTCACAGGAGACCACCCAGTACTAGCAGGTGGGTATGGCCTAGTCTCTTGTCGGATCACTGTTTTTTCCCTGGGTCCTGGGAAGCACAGGTCCTTGAATGCACCCTCCAAAACTGGACTCTCTCTTTCCCCCAGTCATGTGTAATTTCTATAATCAAACCCTACTGGCTCTCAAAGCCAGATTCTCTGGGGGTTCCCCTTCCTGTTGCTAAATCCTTAAGCTAGGAATAGGGCTTAGAAATTTCATTTTTGTTTGAAAACTTCTGCAGTATAATCATTTTCCAGTTTGTACATCATCCACCTGTTGGATATTGGATTTTATCGCAATTGCACCCTTTCTACTATCTTATTGTCAGCTTTCCAGGTGGCTCAGTGGTAAAGAATCTGCCTGCAATGCAGGAGACACAGGAGATGCTGGTTCGATCCCTGGTCAGGAAGATCCTTTGGAAGAGGAAATGACAACCCACTCCAGCATTCTTGCCTGGAAAATTCCATGGAAAGTGGAGCCTAGCAGGCTACAGTCCATGGGGTTGCACAGAGTCTGACACAACTGAGTGTGCATGCACAGAAACCATCTTATTGTGGCTTCTTCTTTGTCTTTTGATATTTGGATGTAGGGCATCATTTTCTTTTTTTTGGCTGATTCCAGCTCTTTTTGTTGATGGTTGTTCAGCAGTTAGTTGTTATTTTCGGGTTCTTGTAAGAAGAGTTGAGCTCAGGTATTTCTACTCCCAGAATCATTGTTATTTTCACCCTCATCTTTGCACTAGTAGTCAGAAACTAGAAAAATAATAGCCTCAGAAAGCTATGAAATTGAAATCACACTTCTGAAGAGCAATCATACTGAACAGACCTTTATTCAAACTTTGTTATTTCTTTGGAGTTTATTTTTGAATAACATAAAGATTATGATGCAGTACCCCCTAAATATTCCAGATTTGGAAAAGTTATCAAGCTATATATAGACAAAAGTTCTATGTGTTGTAAAAGCTATGAGACTACAGATATAAAACATTAAGTCTTGGTTTGTGGCAGGGCGCAGTTGATTTCAATCAAAATTACAGTGCTCAAAAGTAGAATATCATAAATGTCAAGCTATACTTCAGCTAATATGTGTTATTATCAGGGTTTTAAAATACTGAGATATTATAGGAGGTTTTATATACATATATGTGTGTGTGTGTGTGTGTGTATCTCACTACATAACATGGTTGTATTTCTAAAGCAATTTGGAAACATAAAGATCTCACGAAAGCTCATTCTCTCCGGTCTTTTTTAAGAGTTGCAAAGAAATAGTTGGTACTGTGATATTTTGTCTTATGTTTTAATAGCAATTCTGAAAGCACACATATCCCAGCTGACTTTTTGGATTACATCTTGATAAAAACCAAGAGTGCTTTACACCCCATTTCCTGCCACAGGTAATTTCCTTTGAATCCTTAGAGAGACCAGCAATTTTATACTTTTAACTTGAGGGAGCCACTTCTGGTGTTAAAATAAAACAAAAATAAAGAGCCAAGACAGAAAAAAAACATCCCTTGCCTTATTTTTCAAAGTTACATCCATTCAAAGACTTTCTCTGGTCAAACACAGAGCAGCTGTAAAATCTAAATGAAGGACTGGAGTCAAATATTTTCTAATTGCCTGTTTTTCAATACCGTCTGTTCTTTTGCTGTGTTTGGTTATGTGCCACTAAATATATAAAACTAAGTTAGTTACACTATATTACTCCACAAAGATGCCTTGTGTTAGTAAAAATTGTGGAAACTTGTTTATGTTGACTTCCAGAAATATATTAAAGAAACAGAAACACATTTATCTGTGAATAAAGTTTAAGTCCCTCTCATTCAACTTAATTTTCTGTTTTATTTTGGTTTATTAATATATGAAGTATTGAAAATAAGGAGGTTTAATTTAAAACACTGGGCAATATTTGATGTTATTTTTTATAGTAAAATAGTCATTTCTATCACTGTTGCATAATGATGCTTGACCTTCAGAGGCTTTTGTAGGGTTCTCTCCATGACTACTGCTAGGAGAACAGTCCTTTCAGTTTAAGCGTGACCATCCTCTGATGAATTAAAGGTAGAAAGTAAGCTTAAACCAAGTGTTTGTCTCCATGCAAAAGAAATAGTTGATGCTTGAGCCACTCAATTAATTCATACATCTCTGTGTGTGTATACAAAACGAGTAATTAAAAGAATGTTTATTCAGCCATAGAGATAGTCTTTTATGTTGTTCATTTCTCAAAGTAATGAGAGATCAATTTTGTTGCAATAATCCCAGGAGACTTATTTCCTTTTTCCTGCCCCTGAAAAGATTATTTGTAAAAAAATATTCTAAGATTGCAAACTATAGAAAATCTCCTGCATTTATATATGAAGTGAAGTCAAGAGAGTTTAACATTGACATTCTATGGAGCCCAAACTTTTTGGTAAGTGTCAGATTTACTCTTGTATAAAAATAATCATTTTTTTTTAAAGGAAAGTACCTTAGCATAGAGGCACAATGGTGGAATTTCTGAACATGCAATTATAGTTTGTCCTTTGACTAGCTATTTAAGTACAAAAGAGTTTCTGCTTAAATAGGAAAGACCTAAATGCTATTATTCTTAGAATTCTCATTATTTTAATTACAGAAACCATGATATAATTTTCCAAAGGTTAATTTGGTTTAGAATTTATAGCTCAATCTTTCGTTACAGATTACTCCAATTTCCCCAGACTAGAAGCAATACTAATAAAAGAAAGGATGAAGAAATTTTTGCAATTAAACATTTAAAATTACAATTAATAAATATGTAAGTTTACATATTGGTGATTATAGAACAATTACAACTTTTAATTATTCAAACTAGCTTGAATGAAAAACTGATTGAATTTGTATGCATATATTTTTAATAATAATATCTCCTGAACTCAAATAGTTATTCAAACCCTTTGCTTATCTTTAATAGATTCCTTAGTGTGTGATCCACAAATATCTCATAAGGATTTATTTTAAGTTCCCAATCCTCCCCACACTTAATAAAACTCGTTTCACACAATAGAAAAGCCTGAGTTTTTTTTTAGATATCCTGATCTCCACTTAGTATGCAATAAACATTCATGTACTACCATTTGTAAAATTAACTTGAAATCACATCTGGTCTCTGATCTGGAGTTTTGTTTGAATTAGTATGACCTTTGCTTCTAACAAGTTCAAGCCCTTGTAAAGCATTCTTTGTTTTTAATTCAAGTGCAGTTGATTTATCATGCTATATTACTTTCTGATATCCAGTAAACTTATTCATATATATATATATATATATATATTCATGTATATGTATATACATATACCACTATCCTTGGTGGCTCAGAAGGTAAAGAATCTATCTACAATGCAAGAGACCCAGCTTTGATCCCTGGGTTGGGAAGATCTCCTGGAGGAGGAAACGGCAACCCACCCTAGTATTCTTGCCTGGAGAATCCCATGGACAGAGGAACCTGGCAGGCTACAGTCCATGGGGTTGCAAAGAGTCAGACATGAATGAACAACTAACAATTTTAATTTCATATACTTATATGTGTGTGTGTATGTGTATACATATATATATTCTTTGCTATATTATTTTCAATTATGATTTATCATAAGATACTGAATATATTCCTTGTACTATACAGTAGATCCTTATGGTTACCTTTTTTATACATAATTGTGTGTATCCATTAATCCCAAATTCCTAATTTATCCCTCTCTCTCCCATTGTGAACCTTAAGCCTGTTCCCTATGTCTCTGAGTCTGTTTCCATTTCATAAATAAGTTTGCATCACTTTTTTATAATATTCTACATATAAGCAATATCATAAGCTATTTATCTTTCTTTGTCTGACTTACTTCAATTAGTATGATATTGCATGCATGCTAAGTTGCTTTGGTCATGACTGACTCTATATGACTCTATGGACTGTAGCCTGCCAAGTTCCTCTGTCCATGGGAAAGACCTAGCATGATAATATCTAGATTCAAAAGTGTTTCTTTTCTATGCCTTTAAATATTCTCAAACTGCTCGTATTTTTAAGTTGATTAACAAATGTTTCTTTTTATTAAATAGTTGATCTCCCATTAATATTCCTTGAAATGAAATTTGCTCAGCAACTTCCCGTGCTCGTGTTTTCATAATCTTCCATTTGGCTTCCAAGCTTGCACTTCTCTATACACAAGTGGCCTGAAATTAAAAAATACTCTCCAATTTTTTTGTATTATACTTACCCTTGATTCTTCAGAAGCTTTTGGTGCCACAGATCAACCATTACTTATAAATTTCTTTCTTCCTCTTAAGATTCCGTGCACTCTTGCTGTGTTTGATATAAATTTCTTTTGTCTATCAGTATCTTTCTTTCCTCTGCTACTCACTAGATCTTAGTGTCCCTAAAATTTGAGTTCCTTTGTGTTAAATTTAATCTTCAATACTCTAATTAATCTTTTATAACTCTTTAATTACAAACTTATGTTAATTAAATCTGTTATGACAAATTTGATTTTTCCTTTACCTTCTTGTGCCCAGAACTGAGAAACACACACAAAAAAGAAAACTATATTCCAATATCATTGATAAACATAGATGCAAAAATCCTCAACAAAGCTTTAGCAAACAGAATTCAGCAACATAGTAGAAAGACTATACATCATGATCACAATTTATATGGAAACACAGAAGACCCCAAATAGCCAAAGCAATCTTGAGAAAGAAGAATGGAACTGGAGGAATCAACCTTCCTGACTTCAGACTATACTACAAAGCTAGTCAACATGACAGAATGATACTGGCACAAAGACAGAAATATAAATCAACGGAACAAAATAGTACATCTAGAGACAAATCTACATGCCTATGGATATCTTATCTTTGACAAAGGAGGAAAAATACACAATGGAGAAAAGATAGTCTCTTCAACAAGTGGTGCTGGGAAAACTGGTCAACTACATGTAAAAGAATGGAACTAGAACACTTTCTAACACCATGTGCAAAAATAAACTCAAAATGGATTAAAGACCTAAGTGTAAGACCAGAAACTATGAAACTCTTAGAGGAAAACAGAACACTCTCCAACATAAATCAAAGCAAGTTCCTCTATGACCCACCTCCCAGATTAATGAAAAAGAAAACAAAAAGAAACAAATGAGAATTAATTAAACTTAAAAATTTTGCATAATGAAGGAAACTATAAGCAAGGTGAAAAGATAACCCCAAGAATGGGAGAAAATAATAGCAAACAAAGCAACTGATGAAGAATTAACCTCCAAAATATACAAACTGCTCATGCAGCTCAATACCAGAAAAATGAACAACTCAATCCAAAAGTGGGCAAAAGACCTAAGTAGATATTTTCCAAAGAAGACATACAGAGGCTAATAAACACAAGAAAAAATGCTTGACATCACTCATTATTAGAGAAATGCAAATGAAAACCACAATGAGGCATCATCTTACACCTGTCAGAATGATTGTCATCACAAAGTCTACAAACAATAAATGCTGGAGAGGGTGTTAGAAAAGGGAACCCTCTTAAACCATTGGTGGGAATGCAAACTGGTACAGTCACTATGGAGAACAGTGTGGAGATTCCACAAAAAACTGTAAATAGAACTGCTACATGATGCAGCAATCCCACTGCTGGGCATACACACCAAGAACAGAAGAATTGAAAGAGACACATGAACTCCAATGTTCATTGCAGCACTGTTTACAATAGCTAGGACATGGAAGCAACTTATATGTCCATTGGCCGACGAATGGATAAGGAAGTTGTGGTACATATACACAATCGGATATTCAGTCAGTACAGTTCAGTCGCTCAGTCATGTCCGACTCTTTGCGACCCCATGAATTGCAGCACGCCAGGCCTCCCTGTCCATCATAAACTCCCGGAGTTTACCCAAACCCATGTCCATCAAGTCGGTGATGCCATCCAGCCATCTCACCCTCTGTAGTCCCCTTCTCCCCTGCCCCCAATCCTTCCCAGGATTAGGGTCTTTTCCAATGAGTCAACGCTTCTCATGAGGTGGCCAAAGTATTGGAGTTTCAGCTTCAACATCAGTCCTTCCAATGAACACCCAGGACTGATCTCCTTTAGGATGGACTGGTTGGATCTCCTTGCAGTCCAAGGGACTCTCAAGAGTCTTCTCCAACACCACACTTCAAAAACATCAATTCTTCGGCGCTCAGCTTTCTTTGCCATCCAACTCTCACGTCTATACATGACTACTGGAAAAACCATAGTCTTGACTAGACGGACCTTTGTTGGCAGACTAATGTCTCTGCTTTTCTTTATGTTGTCTAGGTTGGTAATAAGCTTCCTTCCAAGGAGTAAGCGTCTTTTAATTTCATGGCTGCAATCACCATCTGCAGTGATTTTGGAGCCCCCAAAAATAAAGTCTGACACTGTTTCCCCATCTATTTCCCATGAAGTGATGGGACCAGATGCCATGATCTTAGTTTTCTGAATGTTGAGCTTTAAGCCAACTTTTTCACTCTCCTCTTTCACTTTCATCAAGAGGCTCTTTAGTTCTTCTTCACTTTCTGCCGTAAAGGTGGTGTCCTCTGCTTATCTGAAGTTATTGATATTTCTCCCTTCAATCTTGATTCCAGCTTGTGTTTCTTCGAGCCCAGCATTTCTCATGATGTACTCTGCATATAAGTTAAATAAGCAGGGTGACAATATACAGCCTTGACATACTCCTTTTCCTATTTGGAAAATGGGATATTACTCAGCTATAAAACAGAACACATTTGAGTCAGTTGTAATGAAGTGGATGAAACTGAAACCTATTATATAGAATGAAGTAAGTCAGAAAGAGAAAGACAAATACTGTATATTACCATGGTGGGGGTGACTTAGTCGCTAAGTCGTGTCCAACTCTCGCGACCCCATGGACAGCAGCCTGACAGATTTCTATGTTCATAGGATTCTCCAGGCAAGAATACTGGAGTGGGCTGACATTTCCTTCTTTGGGGGATCTTCCCAACCCAGAAATTGAACCTGGGTCTCCCGCGTTGCAGGCAGATTCTTTACTGACTGAGCTATGAGGGAAGCCCTATATATTACCATATATATATGGTATATATATATGGTGTGTGTGTATATATATATATATGGTGTGTATATATATGTATACATATGGTGTGTATATATATATATGGTATATATATATCGTATATATATACCAGATATATATATATATATATACCATATATATATATATATATATATGGAGTTTAGAAAGATGCTACCAACAATCCTACATGCAGGGCAGCGAAGGAGACACAGATTTAAAGAACAGACTTTTGGACTTGGTGGGAGAAGATGAGGGTGGGATGATTTGAGAGAATAACACTAAAACATGTACTTTACCATATGCAAAACTGATGACCAGTGCAAGTTTGATGCATGAAGCAGGGTACCCAGAGCAGGTTCTCCGGGACAACACAAAGGTATGGGGTGGGGAGGGACATGGGAGGAGGGCTCAGGAGTGAGAGGGGCACCTGTATTTCCATGTCTAACTCATGTTGATGTGTGGCAAAAACCATCACGATATTGTAATTATCCTCCAATTAAAATAAATATATTAATTTTAAAAGACAAAGAAATGTATAATCATTTAGAAAATTCACCTGCTGTCTTTGTTAAGAAATTAGTTGACAATGCATTTGGCCATACTGAGACTGTAAACCGGAAAGATAAATCTCAGAAACAAGGTAACAGTGGATCTTACTGTAAGTCCCAAGGTGACAGCGTGAATGCAGGTTAGAGAACAAATTTTGGTCCAAAAATGGAAATTGAGAAATGAGTGTCTCAGGAGGACAACAAACAAGCTCAGTAAATGAGAAAAGTTTCACTGAGGGATCAGAACATAAAATGAAGATATGATGAAAATAGTCCTAGTCCCCAAAGAAGATTTTATAAGATTAGCAAAAATCCAGTAACACTATTACCCCATTACTAATACTATTGTCATCAAGACAATCTATGAATGGAGTATGAAACAAATTAAATATGGCCATAATAGTATAAATTTCTGTTATTTATTTTAAAGATGTGTGCTCAATCATTTAGTTGTGTCTGACTCCTTGTGAGCCTATGGACTACAGCTCACCAGGCTCCTCTGTCCATCAGATTTTCCAGGCAAGAATACTGGAGGGATTTGCCATTTCCTTCTCCACGGGATCTTCCCAACCTCAGAATCAAAGTCATGTCTTCTGCATTGACAGGCAGCTCCTTTACCACTGAGCCACCTGGGAAGATCTATTTATTTTAAAATATAGACAATTTACAAAGAAAGAAGAGAAGAATTCTAACATGGGGTTGCTTTTAAAAATGCAGGTGAGGAAAAGTGAAATGTACAATCAGGGTTGTGGAATATAGGGACTTGTATATCAATGAGAGACTTGTCTAATAAAGTGGAAAGACAAGTGTTGCCAGTAAATATTGATCTTAACATAATTGAGACAACATATGTTTCAATACAAATGTAATGTAGAAAATCAGAAATGTAAGTAACTAAAAGAATAATTGGAATAATATAGCATATATATTAAAGACATGTCAAAATTACAGTAAGAAATATATAATGGAATATTTAAATTTTATGGATGCTGTTATTATGTATTGATTTTTTACATAATGAAAGCTTTTTTTTTTTAAGGAGAAAAATGTAATAACACTTTTTGAATAGATATCACCATAGATGAACCTAGAGAATATTATACTAAATCAGACAGAAAAAGGCAAGCACTGTATGATATCACTTATAGTATATGAAACTAAAAATAATACAAGTGAATCTATATATGAAACAGAAAAAAGACTCAGATACAGAAAACAAACTTATGGTTCCCAAAGGGAAAGACAGGGGAAGAGATAAATTAGGAGTTTGGGAGTAAAAGATACAAACCACTGCATATACAACAGATAAACAACAAGAATTTACTGTATAACACAGGGAATGATATTCAGTATCTTATAATAGCCTATAATGGAAAATAATCTGAATATATGTATATATTAATTTATATATATACAAATTAATCTCTTTGCTGTACACCTAAAACCAACATAATATTAACTATACTTCAATACAAAATATTAATGACACATTTATTTGGCCCATTATAGAGTAGATTAAGTTCACTGTTTTTTCTGATACTTCTCCGAACTACCTTCAGCCAGTAGCATATCTTGTTTTGTCTGGTTTTGCTTTGCTTTCTTTTGTTTCATGTTCACAGTCCAGTGTAAAATCCACCCCTCCTTGGTGTTCTGCTTTTCTCAAGCCTATTTTACTTTGTTTCC
Organism: Okapia johnstoni; assembly: GCA_024291935.2. Lineage (NCBI taxonomy): Eukaryota > Metazoa > Chordata > Mammalia > Artiodactyla > Giraffidae > Okapia > Okapia johnstoni. The sequence goes on from CM044310.1 coordinate 32,022,213, forward strand.
TGTTCAATGTGATAACAATACACTAAATACCTTCTCAACAAAAACATTCAAGCCTAAGATAATTAAGACTTAACTTACCAGCAACAATAATTTTTCAAATGTGTAGAAATTAGATCCCAGCTCTTCAAAAACGTCCACTCATTTCTAAAGCCAACTATTTCAGGTAGATCGGTTGTTTACCAATGAGGTTCTTCATACTACAATTGCATTATATAGGCCTTCCGTTTCTAAATTCTCATCGTTTTCAATTTCTCTGAGCTTCAAGAATATCATCGTAAGACAAACGTCTCATTCTCAGAGAAAATGGTTTTACTGTACAGAGATCATTTGGATTTGGAAACTGAAGTTAAATTTCAAATAATTAATTTTAGTACATACATGAAAATGTCTTGTTTAACTTGGGTACCTTTTTTTGATAATTTTTCCCAGTCCTGAAGCTGCCTTATTTCCAAACACTTAGCTATTTTTTCAGCTTGGAAAATTCTGTCACAACCTACATGTAACAGTGAATAATTTAAATTCATCTCTTTCATTTTTTTCTAGGCACCTAAAGTCCTCTTCAGAGATCATCAAACCATTTTACCAAAACTACACACAGATTTCTGTTTTATTGTTATATGGTTCAATTTCCACATTCCTATCCTCAATGCATTTCCAAATTAAAGCAGGACATCCTGTTCCCCACACTTTGAAGATATGATTTGATGACTGGCCAACATTGTTTAAATCTTCTCCAAAACCAGCAGAAATGATAACCATCTTGTGAACACGTGTATAATAAGGTTATCCTTTTACTTTTGTATTAAGGTGAAACTTCATCAAGTGCTTCTACATTGTTTTAAGAAAACTGAAAAGCAAGATAATGAAGAAAATATTCATTAAGAAAGCCTCAACATACCAAACCTTACTCCTTTTCACAGAACTATGTAAAAGGTATGCAGAATATTTAGCAGATAAGGCCTTTTCAATTTATTTGGTAAGAAGTTTGTAGACAAAATGAAATTTGCGTAGTCTGCCTGTCGAACATGCAGATGGACGGGCAAAGCCTAGTTTGCATTTGGATAAGATATTAACAATCTTGTGTCTTGTGTTTTCTGCAGTTTTGTTACAATCCTCATAGAAATTAGGAATATTGCTTGAAACATCACATTTCAAATCAAAGAAGCTGAAAGCAAGAGGATAGATATATATTTTTTTAATTTCTTCCTTTATTGTTTTGGCCGTGATTCAGCAACAAACCTAATAAATAATAGACTAATAAACTCTAGGGAACATAGTTATGGGGTAAGATACTCAAAATTAGCACTAAATGGTAAAGGGCCAAAACATCAGTATTAAAATGTCTCTTGTGTTTTGTTGCAAGATAGAACATTTGGTTGCAACTTCTGAATAAGAAAATGCTACTTTACTAAATTTCTCAGATCAGTCAAGAGAACATTATGATAAATATTGGTTCCTGTGGCATCCCAAAACTAATTCAGCAGCCACTATTTTTGACATGCAATTGGTATCTTTAGGAAAGATGAAAAATCTCTTGATTGATTTAGAAGTGCTTTTGTGTCTCATCCTGGATTTGTGAGTTTCCACCTCCATATGTGCTTTCATATGCTATGCTCCTCTAGGCATCATGACAAGTTCTGCTCTGCAGATTGTCCAATATTCTCTGCTGTGGCTACTATCCTCCCTAATCTAGTGGTATATGTCCTTCCGTCTGCCATTAGTATCACTCAGTTGTTTACTTCTCTTTTTGGTGATGTCTGAATCATTCCACTGTTGGTGTTGCAATCATTCATTTTCATCAACTTAATTGTGAGAAAAAATAGTCAAAATATGTACATTGTTAACATTTAATCTAGCAGTGTGTTGTATTAGTCACTCAGTAGTGTCTGATTCTTTGTGACCCCATGGACTGTAGCCTGCCAGGCTCCTCTGTCCATAGAATTCTCTAGCATTACCATGATACAAAGCATCACAATTAACCCATGAAAAAAGTGAAGGTGTTAGTTGATTAGTCCTGTCCAGTTTTTTGCAACTCCATGGACTGTAGCTCTCTAGGCTCCTCTGTCCATGGAATTCTCCAGGCAAGAATACTGGAGTGGGTAGCCATTCCCTTCTCCAAGGGATCTTCCCAATCCAGGGATCAAACCAAATTCTCCTGCATTCTTTACTGTCTGAGGCAGATTCATTTGCATCTAAACCACCAGGGAAGCCCCACAGTTAATTTATAAGCAAAGTCAAAGATGAAATATTAATACTGAAAATTTCAGCACATTTTAATTGTACACATAATTCCCTATTTTGGAGTGAGCAAAGATTCTCATGATCCATTGTTGGGAAAACAGATGATGATTTCCAAGATCAGAGGTCAGGGGAAAAAAGTGGTAACAGAGACTACAGAAGGCAGATAATCTCTCCCATATCCATTTTACACCAAAAGGAGTATTTCTTTTAGCTTCTATTTTGGGGACCATTATAAGTTTTCTATACATTTTCCCCAAACTACCAAGCTCATTATAAAAAAAAAGAGAAAAGAACAGAACATTTAAAATTCTGGAAGAGGTTTGTTCCAAGATGCGACACTTTTAGTGCTAAAACATGGGCAGACAAACCAGATGGCTTCTCACCCTATGATACTAACTTGTAGCAAATCATGTATAACAGTACACGAAACAAAGACTTTGAATAGAAATCTAAGTGAAGTACTAAAAAGTAGAAGACATAGAAACATTGTGAGAGCTGGGGCATGAGCATCAGACACATTTTCTGGAAAGTGAAAGAGCAGTTTGCTAAAAGGAAAACAAACACATAATAGTAAAAAAGATTAGCCCCTATATAAATGAGGCTCTTGATGAATAAAGACAAAAGAATGGAGTTTCTCTCTGCCTCTCTCTCTCACACACACACATATATATATATATATTTTTATATTTATATATATGTACATATATATTTTATATTTATATATATATATATATTTATATATGTACATATATATATTTTTTATATTTATATATATGTACATATATATATTTTATATTTATATATATATATTTTTTATATTTATATATATATATTTTATATTTATATATGAAAGTGAAAGTGAAGTCGCTCAGTTGTGTCTGATTCTTTGCGACCCCATGGACTGTAGCCTACCAGGCTCTTCCGTCCACGGAATTTTCCAGGCAAGAGTACTGGAGTGGATTGCCATTTCCTTCTCCAGAGGATCTTCCCAACCCAGGGGTCGAACCTGGGTCTCCCACATTGTAGGCAGACACTTCACCGTCTGAGCCACCAAGGAAGTCATATGTATATTTATATATATGCACACATACATACATATGGGTTTCCCAGGTGGTAAAGAACACGCTGTCGGCAAAGTGATGTCTCTGTTTTTTAATATGCTGTCTAGGTTTGTCTTATCTTTTTTTCCAAAGGGCAAGCATCTTTTAATTTTATGTATATTAAATATAATTTTGATTATATTTAATAAAATATAAGTAGTGGCTTATATTTTATTAGATGTAACTTCTTTATGTTAGTTCCTTTAGATATTCTTAGTGAAGGCTAATGTTTTGCAAATTGAAAAATATTCATATACTTATATTAATTTAAATTCATATACCTCACACGTATCTATTATGTATCAAAATATGTTTCAAAATCTTTGAAGTGTAATTGTTATCACCTTTTCCTTTACTGATAATATTACTTTTATTTAAAAAATAAATGCTAACAATTTCTATATAGTACCTCAGAAGATGTTATTTTTAATTATTTTGTTTTTTCATTTATGGAAATTGCAAATATCACTGACACAAATTTTCAAAAGATGTAGCAGTGACCTTTTGAAAATTTCTAGTAGAGTAATAAATACTTTATTGCTTGAGCTCCATGAAATCTATTCAAAGTGTTACTACCATGAAGTATTCACTAATACAGATTAGATAATTGCATTGTTTTAAAATAGTTCTATTCTGTACCTAAGTCAGTAGTTAAAACTTAATTGATGTTTGTATAATTTTCTAATAAATTGGTTTATATTGCAAGTGCATTCTTAAGTATGTTATGTACAAGAAAGAAATCTGGTTGAGATTTGTAAACAGTGGTGCTAAATGTATTTTTAACAGAATTTATGGATCATGGTTTACTATAATTTACAAAATTATCATCTGACATTTTTCATAAGTGCTATCCTTATGGTATGGAAAGCATAAATTTGTGGTATAAGAAGACTATGGTGTGGAGCCCTATACCAAAGTCACAGGTGTGAGGCCTTGTACAAAAGCCACAAATGTGGAGCCCAGCATCAAGGTCATCTCCAGAACTGACTGAGCCTCACAGCAACCATTGCCATGAACTCTCCTGATCAAAAGAGGCCAGCTCCCTAACCCCATCTTAGGAAAATATACCCATGCTAACCAGTCACCAAATACCACCCTCCCAGCAGGAATTTTCTGTCTTGAGGCTGTAACGATTGGCTACTAACCCACAGAAGGGATTGGCTCTCCCTTGAGCCAGCCTGCTGATCTCCACTCTAATAAGCTCTATTCTCCTCTCATTCTGCTTCATGTCTGGAAATTCTTTTCCAATCTGCACACAGATCACAACATACAAGTGTTGTTTCTATAAATAATAAAAATAAAACTCAATACTTTGATAGATTTATAGATAAATGTCATTGTTCTGAAAGAGCAAGAGAAACCTATGTACACTAAACTAGGAGTAAAGTATGAACTGCAAGGGCTTCCTTGGTGGCTCAGTGGGTTAAGAGTTCTCCTGCAATGCAGGAGATGCAGGAGACATGGATCTGACACCTAGGTGGGGGAGATCCCCTGGAGGAGGGTATGGCAACCACTTCAGTGTTCTTGCCTGGAGGATCCCATAGACAGAGGAGCCTGGTGGGCTACAGCCTGTGGGGTCACAAAGAGCTGGACACATCTGAATCAACTGAGCAGGTGCACATGTAGATGCACTGAACGTGAAAATCTGTGCTTCATTTGAAATTGGCGGGAAAGACCATAGGCAGAGGAAGGAACAAATAAGGAACGTGGCATTTGGAATACATGATCATAGACAGGAAAGTCTCAACAGATGATGTACTGAATCTTGCATGCTAATTGCACTGATCTGAATATGCAACACACATCCAATGTCATTTGCTTTAAATTAATGCCTGAACGATTTCTCCTTAAATAGATGATAAATATTTTCTACTGAGAGTTTAAAATAAAGATCAGATCAACTTCTTACTTTCCTTCTGAGCATTCTCCTTTTGATTCCTTATTTTTTTTTTAATTTTTAAGGTTGTGTAAAAGAATTATATTCATTGGTAATGGTTGATTCAAAGATGTTATTGCTTTATTTTAAGTGTTATTTTAAATAAAATTTGGATATATTTAAGGTGTATGAAAATGTCATACACCATTACCATGAATATAATATATTCAACCATTACCAAGGAATAAAATTTGACATAATGTGTAACTAATTTACATATATGTAGTAAAACTGTCGCTACACTCAATCCATTAACTATCATCTCACAGTTAACTTTATTTTTTTTCCAGTGAGAGCACCTGAAGCCTATTCACAAATTTCCAGTATTGAACACAGTATTATTTTTTTAATTTATTTATTTTTAATTGAAGGATAATTGCTTTACAGAATGTTGTTGGTTTCCCGTATGTAAAACAGATAGCCTATGGGAATTTGCTGTGTGACTCAGGCAACTCAAACCGAGGCTCTGTAACAACCTCGGGGAAGAAGAAGGATGGGATGGGGAGGGAGGTAGGAGGGAGGCTCAAGAGGGAGGGGACATATGTTTACCTATGGCTGATTCATGTTGATGTTTGGCAGAAATCAATACAACATTATTAACTGTAAGTGCTATGCTATATATTAAATCCCTAATAAGTTAGTGTACATGCAAGCGTACACACGATCGTAGTATTTTACAAAAATAATTTAATTCCCTATAATTATAATTTCCTGTAATTAACACAATAGTTCTAAATAAGTAGCATATGCCTGGAATATCGGTGTCAATTAAATCATTATGTGTCATAATGAACCACACATAAATATTCTTATTTTGTTTCAGTATTAAAGATGGTAAGAGAAACAAATAAAAAGCCAAAAGAAGGCTTGAATGATATCTGAATGTTATTGACTTCATATTATGTGAGTTTGGTAGTGAAAGAGCCAACTGGCATGACCCAGGCAACTTTATTAAACATGACAGTAAATTCTCTTAATACAAAATCAGTAATAGCTAAATATTATGACTTCTTAAATAGTTACTTTCTAGGAAGTGTAGAAAGAATGTTTGTTATAAGTAGACATATTAATTTAATATTTTGTTTATAACCTTACACAAGTAAGGATTTTGAGTCACAGAGAAAATTAAATTTAAACTAGTCTCTTGGGTTCATTTGCATAACCTCAGCCACATTACTAGCTTTTGTGAAACAGTCTTTGTAATTGTTGTTATTACTGTAAAATGTAGGGAGAACAATCTCTAAACTGCAGCATTTATTCTGAAACCCTTTTTCTCTGCCAGATACTATGTTATATGCTAAAGAGACACAAGGTTAAAGGCCGATTCTAACTTAAACGAATATTATTTCCAGAGAGAAACAGTGACTAAAAGGTAGTGTGATGTGTGTGGGTGGATAACAGAACACATCGCACGTGGTGTTTAGGAAGGAAGTGAAGACCTGCCAACAGATGATCATGGTGATTCATGGTGGAAGGTGCTTTGAAAGACAGACTGAAGCAGTGAGATGAAGAGGAGAAGTATATTTCAGGTAATGTCTGGGAGGTATACAATTACACGAGTCTTATTTCTGGAATAAGCAGAGAGAAAAGGAGGAGAGGTAAGGACTGATGGTGCGAAATGAGGTGTAGGTTGAAGGCACCAACCAAATTATAAAAGCCTTTACCTTCTAATTAAACACTTAACAATTATGACAATACACTGCTGTTAAAACATGAAAGCATGTTTGCATTTTACAGAAATTATTTTGGTCCAGTTGGAGGTTGTTTGAAAGATTGTGAAAATAGAAATGGGAAGTGCAGTTGAGAATCACATCTAGATATTTAGGCTGAAATCATGAGGAGAATAACGGACGTAGGGACAACGGAAAAGGAGAACAGATGAGGAAAGCCGAATTGAATAAAGCGGAGAATTCTCAGGCTCTGGTGGATGATCAGGGGGGTGACAGGAAGGTTAGAGCTTCCTGAATGCTTCGCTTAGCTGACTGTGGAAGCAGGGCAATTCACAAACATGACAAATGCAGGGAGAGTGGACATTTTGGGAGAAAGATAATGTGTCTTCAGTTTTAAACATATTTATTTTAGCTTTTTTTTTAAAATAAATTTATTTATTTTAGTTGGGGGCTAATTACTTTACAATATTGTAGTGGTTTTTGCCATACATTGACATGAATCAGCCATGGGTTTGCATGTGTTCCCCATCCTGAACCCCCTCCCACCTCCCTCCCCATCCCATCCCTCTGGGTCATCCCATTGCCCCAGCCCTGAGCATTTGTCTCATGCATCGAACCTGGAATGGTGTTCTGTTTCACATATGATAATATACATGTTTCAATGCTATTGTCCCAGAACATCCCACCCTCACCTTCTCCCTCAGAGTCCATAAGTCTATGCATCTGTGTCTCTTATTCTGTCTCGCATATAGGGTTATCGTTACCATCTTTCAAATTCCATATATATGCATTAGTATACTGTATTGGTGTTTTTCTTTCTGGCTTACTTCACTCTGTATAATGGGCTTTTAATGAGATATCTCCGTGGAGTTGCCAGATGGACTTTGGCTGAAAAGACAGAAACTGACATCAATTTTGAGTTGTTGGGAGTTTTGGTTTATATGAATTAATCAAGAAATTGTCCAACAGAGGTCATGCAGGATGAACATATAGAGAAAGCAGAGCTCTGGGTACCCATGGTGAATGTGAGGCAAGCAGAAAAAATGCAGTTACTTTGTAATGAACAATTTAAAAAATGGTTTATATCATACCTAAGGCTAAAATATCCATAATTGGGCCTATGTGTAATTAGCATATAAAATATACATAAATTACATTAATATATAATACACTTATTTATAATATATAAATGATATGTGTGAACATATACACATGTGTATGTGTGTTTATTACATATATGTTATATTATATATTTATAGTCTCTACATTGATACAGGTCTGGAGTATAGCGTAACTCAAAAAAAGTGCCTGTAATGATCATAAAAATTTTTAAAACAGCGTCAACATTTTAAATGCTTAACTTTATAATGAAGTATAGGAAATATTAATTTAAAAGCAAATAAAAATTGTATTTGGATAAATTATTTAGACTTATCATTTCATTTATTTACTTAGTAATAGGTTGTTCCATCTTTACTATCTAAGCCTTGAAACTTTTTTGACGTGTTATACCCTTAAATGAAATTCTCCCTTTTTCATTCCATTTCACCTACTTCATACATCTTTACAATACATATAGTTACAAACATTCAATTGATCAGAGCAATCAGAGCAAATACAAGACCAGATCTTATCTTATTTTGCGGAAGATAAAATATATGCCATAAATAGATCTTAATAGTCTATGCTTAGTTTCAATTTGGCTTTTTTTTTAATCAAAATAATAAAAATATTTCCCAGATATTATAACATACAATGATGAATTTTCACTCCTTTTGCCAAAAGAAAATGGTATTATTCTGTAAGTGCATTTTATGTGTACTGAATGAAGATTCCTGCAGGATAAAAAGCAAATGATTGCTTTGTGTGTGTGTTATGATCTAACAGCCATAGACATCTGAGTGCACAGCTTCAATAACTGCATGATAAAGGTGGGTTGCCTGAAGTCTTCAATTAAGGGAAAAAACATCCTTTAGGTCATTTCTGGGAGAACAGAAAACTGCATTGCAATTAGACTTTCCACTGGGACAAATAGCTCAATCTAATTCCATTTATAAATAACAAAAGGAGTGATGATAGCAATTTATCATCTGTCTGTGCCAAAGAAAATACGCTGAAGAAGGTGACCAGAGAGATTAAAGATAGCATCTGTGTGTGCTATAGGATGCCTAGACCAAAACCAAGTACTGTATATACACACTGGGTACACTTAAACTTCGTTTCTTTCTCATTAAAAAAAGCAAAACATTTTGAGGATACTTTAATGAGTTAATATGGCTATGGTACATTTACCTTTTCAAAAATATATTTCTTAATCCCTTTGATTTAGCAGAGATCTAAAGAGATATCATTACTCAAATCATGTGACTCACAATTGCTGCCTCATCCTTTTTGGTGTAATTGATATACATTTCACTTTTTTACGTATGCAGTAAACACGAACGTATTACCACTGTTTTGAGTTTAACAGTCAATTAACTTTTATAAAGATTAAAAATTTAAAAAATAAATTTATTCCTACATTGATTTTGCTATTCCCAGCACTTTACATTTCCTGTGTAGTTGCTGTCTATCATATTATAGTAATATGAAATAAGCTTATAAAATTCCTTCAGCCTGAAGAACTTCAATTAATTTTCTTGTAGTGCAGTGCATATCTGCTGGTAATGGATTCTCTCTGTTCTACTTCATCAGAAAAAGGCTATTTTTCTCCTTCAATTTTGAAAGGTAGGAAGAATGTGAAAAATGAAAATTTGAATGAGGAGTATAGGTTGATAGGTTTTATTTTTCTTTCAAAGCAAAATGGTTCAATCCATTCTCTTCTCATATAGTTTTATCTAGAAAACTTTTTCAATTCTTACCCCTGTCCTTCCATATATATTATGTCCTTTTTAAAGAAGATCAAGTCATTTCTAATATATTCCTCTCTGGTGTTGAATATAATGTCTCTAGAATATTTTTTTCCCTTTTTTAAAAATAGTCTGATCGATGTTCTCTGAGCTTCTTGGAAATATACTTAGCTATCTTTTATAATCTTTTTAAGAATATCAATAATTTTCTTTTAGATATTCTTCTGCCTCATTATTTTTCTATTCTTTCTGAAATTTCATTAGCATGCATATTAGACCATTTGAAAGTGACTGGCAGCAATATGAAATATTATTTTTTTTCCACTTTATTTTCTCTTTTGTTTCTTAAATATCACTTATTTTTCAAACTTCATCAAACTTCTTCAATTTCCCTGATTAATGCCATGATAAGTTGAAAGAGTTTCAGGAAAAGTACACCCAAGTATTATCACACATATTGCAAAATACGTAGAGTTCTAAAAACTAGCAGAAGATCTTAAAAACATCAATATAGAAAAGAGAGAGAGCATTTCAATTAAAAAAAATAGGAGAAACACTACAGAAGTTATTAACAGAACCATCTCAGCAGCAACAATGAGTATCTTGTCTTTTATCTCACTTCTATAATATAGATTCTAAATCTTGAGCAAGGATATTTTGGGGATGGTACTATTGACAAAAAAGAAAAATACAGAGAAGAGAAAGCTAAATATATTCAAAGAAACTTTTTTTCCTCTCAAATCAAATTTGCTCTAACAACTGTGTGGTATAGTTTAAAAAAATGCCATTGTAAATCAGGGTCTGATGTGATATGACAAGACCAGAGAATTGGATATAAACTTACATTTTTAAAAATACCTGCTGCTTCACATAATACATTTAGTTCATACAACTCCTTTTGCAGTTTTTACATTCACTATGTAAGTTGGAAAATTATGTCAATGTTTTGTATTCATTTAATCAATGTATTCCCTTCAGCAATATACTAATACATTGCATTACATATTTATGTTTTATTAATGTAATGGACATGGATTTGGGTGGACTCCGGGAGTTGGTGATGGACAGGGAGGCCTGGCATGCTGAGGTTCATGGGGTCACAAAGAGTTGGACACGACTGAGCCACTGAACTGAACTAAACCAATACATATGTATGAATAATTTTTTTAATATATATTTATTTATAACATATAAACACATAAATAATAAGGGTAAAAACCATAGCCTTTATATTCTCTATAACTTCTATGGGGAAATGTGATCTTAAAGACAAACTCTTAGTGTTGTGATGTACAGAAATGGAGAAGAGTATTAAAACAAATTTAAGGAATTATTTAATACTAGCTTCCTATGTTTGACTACTGTGTTGCTAGAACATAAGTTGGGTATATCATGCCCAAACAAACTGTCTGAGTCTCTCTCTATTAAAGAAGCAAGTGGAGTGATGTAGCCTGTAGGGGGAGGAGGTGGAACAGTTCGTCCAGGACAGAGAGATAACTCAGGTCAAAAACAAACAGGCCTCATTTTCTTTCAAACTTGCTTTTCTTTCCATATTTTACAAATCAAGACAACCATTCATTTAGTCAATCAAGATAGAAGTTTACGTCATTCACAAACTAGTTCTGACCTTTCACTTGCTCTTGGTAAATCTTATCAATTACTACCCTACTAGTATAATAGGTCTCTAAACAGTTTTTCTCCCCCTCTTCATTCCACATATAGTATACTGCTTCAGTTGAGGTTCTAGTCTCTTTCAATGACCCCATATATGGGCTTCCCTGGTGGCTCAGACTGTAAAGAATCTGCCTGCAATGTGGGAGACCTGGGTTGGATTCCTGGGCTGGGAAGTTCCCCTGGAGGAGCGCATGGCAACCCACTCCAGTATTCTTGCCTGGAGAATCCCCACGGACAGATGATTTGGTTGAGGTTTTGGTCTCTTTCAATTACTCGTATATATCTCTCCATAATTCAATTTACTTTCCATACACATCTAATCTTTATTTTGCTTTCAGGGCGAGTTTTCTGAACTAAAACTTTGACAATTCAACTCACCAGCATAAAATCTCTCACAGTTTTCTACAAGGTAGAATGAAAATCTGTAGCATGTTTGGGCATTTCTCTTCTGTTTAGATTATTTGCTGATATTCAAATTTTAATTTCTCCCATTTTGGAGTTAGTTCATTTTCCTAGAGTACTGAATTTCCTCATTGTGATTTTTATTTAGAATGCCCATTTTGCTGTTGTTAAATATGAAATGAAGGTCAAAACATCATAAATAAGATTAGTAGAGTAGAAAGGCATTTTAATAATTACCTTACTCTTTCAAGTCAAAAATGCCTATGTGAACACATTTGTATGGCTGTCAATACGGAAGTGCCTCTTCCAGTGAGATGCTTGCTGTTTCTAGCTTTACCTTATCTATCTCTGTCTGAAGAGATGGAACATCAGGAGGAAACTGAGACCCCCCCTCCCCAAAGTAGAGTCTGTATGTACTACATTTAAGAAATGTGTCTCTAGAATAACACTTCCCACACTGTTTATTGCCTATGTGAACTTCACTGATTTACTGAAACTTTCCTTATACCTTTGAAAATTATGGCAAAACTGTACAAACTTCATAAGGTTGTTTTGAAGATTAAATGAATTAACACATGTAAGCAATTAGAAGGACGTGTGGAAGATAGTAAGTGCTCAGTAAGGTGAGGTATTATTATCATTAATTATTGTAAAATGCTACACATTGCCACTGTATCCATCAATCGGATGGATAAAACAAGCGACCTTTTAAGATTTAAAAGGACTCAAAACATAACATCCCAGAAATTTATTACAGGAGGCAGTAAGGAGATGATACAGTAAATGAAGGATGGACTCAAAAAAAAAGAAGAAAAGGGAGACTAGGATCCAGAAGAGTGTAGAACTCAACTGAAAAAGCATCCCAGTGTGGCGGGTGAATGGCTGATAAAATAAATACCATATTGAAGCAGAAAAATGGAGGGTAATGGGAGGGTGAATTCAACCAATAAAAAAGACTCAGTAGGAGTTCTTTAGTTGAAAAATTGGGGGAAATTATTGGTTAATATGTAGATATGTATTTCATGAGAAATGGAATGTAAATTATTAACTTTAAAAAGGATATACAGAGGACATTTCTCAAATATATTACTTGGACCCATCATGAAAAATTTTTACAATATTGCAAACTCTGGTTATGTTTTTACCTTTACACTAAAAGTGAAGATAAAGATATTGTTCTGCTGTGTTAAAGGGCATGATATAAGTCACCAAATTAGAAAATGTGACATTACCATATAGAATGCAGAAATTAAGAGTTGGGAGCTAGAGAACAAAGCTTAAAAAAGGATTGTGTTCATAGCACCCTCATCTTTCAAAACAGGGAGTCAAATGATAGTTGATCGAAGTTAAATTATAAAATGTAAGAAATTATTAAAAAATTTGAAGCATCCAATAATTAAATTAAAATAGAGATATAGATATGATAGGAAGGCAGTTGGCAGGAGGAAAGGTAAGAGAGAAAATACATGAGATGAGAACTTAACAGATGAGAATACAGTAAAGTAATAATAGCTACTATCTCAAACTAATAAATCAAGCATTTATTAGAAAGGATATTACTTTGATATATAGTGGTAACTAACAGAAGAGTGACCTAAAAGAGTCAAAAGAAGTTGGAGGGTGGGTGGGGGGAGATGGAGCTGGAAAGCAATAGAAGCAGAACATCGCTGTGTCTCATTAAAGCCATTCGGCTTATTTCAATGTGACCCTATTATATATCAAAGGTAATAAAACAGACAATATGCTAACAATTAAAAAAAAATAAAACCACATGAAAATATATGTTTCCATACCAGCAATCAAATAATTATTAAATGTTTAAAATTACAGTGAGACTCTTTTTCATACATTTTTAAATTAACAAAAAAAATATGAATAAGAGGCTGGAAGTGATAAAATGACCATCCTCACACAATCTAGTGGAAATATGTCAAATGAGCACTTTCATAAAAAGTTAGTATCAAATATAGAATATTTTAAATTATTTCTATTTAAAAATCTTTTCAAAGTAAATAATCAAAAATTTAAAGCCAAAGTAAATTAAAAAACAAATATTAATTGAATTTTTATTTTAATACACCTTCAATTTTAAATTTCTATGCCTTGATTGCAAAATTTGGGAATATAAATGTCCACCTTGGAGTCAAGTTTTCAGATTACACATTTGGAAATATAATTTTAATTTTAAATGAGAAAAGACAAGTCAATTAATAATTTGTCAAATATCAGTATTATCAACTCTTCTCTCTTCATATTTATAACAAAATAAATAAAACCTCATATAATTCTTAATTCACTGTCTTTCTCTTTTTCTTTTTTTTTCACTATGTTTCTTGACTTCAAGAAAATTATCTGGGTAGACAGTGTGTTTCCAGGATGTACCTAAGCCATAGCAAGTAGTTATTAACCTACTCTTCTTAAGTATGTGGCAGAATAGAATCTCATGAGGAAAGAGAATTAGTTATTCTCTTCTCTCTGCTGAATTCTCAGGATCCAGTTAAATGTTTTCCTTGGCAAGTATTCATTAAAGACTTGCTCAATTAATGAATTAATTATTGAATCACTATAAAATATTTCTTATGTTCCCTTTCACATTTAGAAGAGTGATTTACCCACCAGGGAAACAAGGATATGGTCATTCAACGTACACTTTACCACAGCTGCCAAATCATTATGGATGCCTACAGCACCTACAATGTTCTTTGAGTGGCTGGATTTCTTTAGTTATTAATGTTTTATATGCTAAGGAAGCCATGAAAATGTGAGACTCCAAGAATTTAACGAAATCTGAGGTTTGTAGTTGACACTTCCACAATCCATGGGCTAGGTGGGGACGTGAGAAAATTACACTTATATCTACAAGTTGTGAATAATCAACATGGGTCTTAGGTTGGTTTTAGTTAAAAGGGGAAAGAAACTTTCCTAATCTTTAGAATAATGTCTGATAAATTCAGGTATTCATTTTATTTCCTTTGTCATTTAAATTCTGAATGCCCCAGATGTACTTATTGCTTTGTGCACATTCATTTAAGGTATTAGCAGCTTTATGAAACTCTGTATTATGTTGAAATCAGAAAATGAAAGTAGACTCAGTGGAAAATGTGGTAAAGAAAATATAGAGCCTGTTTAACCTAGGGAGGCTTTGATTGTGAAATGTGATGGAAAATAAGATATTAAATGTACCATATGTTAATCAGTTATATTTATCTATAGTCACATGTTGCAGTTTTACCAGACATCTCCATCTCCATTTTACTAAAAGTAAGTTGGGATATTAAAACAAGTGTGGTTGATGCATTTTGGATACATGGGATATTGTTTCATCATAGTGCATATATATTTGAAAAGTTATAATGTCAGAACTTTCATTTATCAAAAGACTCTTTTCATATCCTGTGGACTTTTTTATTTCCTTTTCTCTTTTCAAGAGAGTTAATAAAAAGCAAGAGAAAATTCAGAGCCAGGTATATCACAGCAGCTAAGGAAAAGTAAACAGCTGGTACATAAACATGATTGTAGATTCATTAGATGCTGAATATATATTCACATTTAACTGCCATATCAAGGTGAGAAAATTTTTAGTTATTGTCAGTGCCATAGTGTTTCAATATTTCATTGAACCTGAAACTGCTTGAAATATTATAAACAAGACATTGAAGGCATCCTTAAGTGGAAAAAGGAACCAACTGTAGCTGAAGCCAGGAAAAAAGAAAGCTAGCCATATGACTCTATGAAGCTATTGCCAAAAACTAAATTCCCAGAAAGGCAATTGTCTTTATTATAGGAGTTGATTATTACCTGAAAATAATTCTTAATCTGGAAATAGTTTAAGAAAATACTTCTCTTAGATTCGCAGGCTTAGAGAGCAAACTTATGACTGCCAGGATGGAAAGGATACTTAGGGTATTTGGGATGGACACACACACACTGCTATATTTAATATGAATGACCAACAAGGACCAACTGTATAGCACATGGAACTCTGTTCAATGTTATATGGCAGTTTGGATGGGAAGGAAGTTTGGGAGAGAATGGATCCATGTACATGTATGGCTGAGTCCCTTTGCTGTTCACGTGAAACTATCACAACATTATTAATCAACTATCAGTTCAGTTCAGTCACTCAGTCATGTCCGACTCTTTGTGACCCCATGGACTGCAGCACGCCAGGCCTCCCTGTCCATCACCAGCTCCCAGAGGTTGCTCAAACTCATGTGCATTGAGTCGGTGATACCATCCAACCATCTCATCTTTTGTTGTCCCTTTCTACTCCTGCTTTCAATTTTTCCCACATCAGAGTATTTTCCAATGAGTTAGTTCTTCACATCAGGTGGCCAAAGTATTTGACTTTTAGCTTCACCATCAGTCCTTCCAATGAATATTCAGGACTGATTTCCTTTAGGATGGACTGGTTGGATCTCCTTGCAGTCCAAGGAACTCTCCAGAGTATATTAATCAACTATACCTCATACAAAATTTTTAAAAATTAAATAAAAGAAAATAAAAAGGAAAAAATACTTACTTTACCTGACTGAATATCAAGCCCATACTCATAGACTTTAAATATTATATGTGCTAGCATTTGAAGATGAGGAATAAGCATATCTAACTGAACTCAAGACTGCAAGAATTAGTAAATATTTACCTATAAGTTCACACATTTTTGAAAAAGTAGAAAAGACATTGTCTTTTAGCATATTATGTACACATGTTTTCATATGTTAAAAATAAAATGTTCCTGTGAAATCCCTAACTAATAGAGGAGGTATGATGTGCACAGAAATTAATAAAGGATATAGTTAAATGAAATCATGAGTCAGTGTTATTTGCAAATGATGGCTTGAATATCCCTCAGAAAAATTTATGTTATGGTATAAATTTCTTGGGAAATTACTTTATCTGACCTTTTACTGCTTAAGAGGAAACAAATCATTAAAATATATGTAAACATATTATTTTATTTCTCAATACATATGGGGTTCCATATTTGTTTCTAAGCATCTGTATAGTAAAATATATAACAATTTCATGATTTCTAGAAAAAGAATATAAAATGCCATATCATATTGCTGGATGAAGCTAGGCTCTATTTCAAGTTTAACTGATAAAGCTGATTTCAATTCCCAATATCTGAAACCATTCCATTTTTATGTATTTGTTTCAATTCCCTCCACGGTTTCATTTTATTCCTTAGCTCATGCAAAACAGATAAATTCACGTTAATCCCCATTTACTTACATTCAAAAATTGACTCCTAGATTCTTCATATTAGATTATTTAGGGGGCTTTAACTTAATTTTCTTTCTACTTTGACACTTTTATTTTGGATGTTTATATTAGAAACAAAAAGATCAGATGATCTAAACTTTAGTGGACTTTTTTTTTTGTTGACCTATAGGCAACAGCCTCTAAATACAGAATGTTTCAAAATGCACTGGTCTTGTGTTTAGTGTTTTGTGTTTACTGCTTTTTTTTCCCCAAAATTGTTTAATTGAAACATATGAAAACTAATATTTTATCAAAATAATACAGGTATTTTGAATATTGGAGGAAAATTTATTTTTCACCTAAACCTATTAAATCAAGTTATATTTTTCTTAAAATTAAGCATATTCTTCTAAGTTTACTCAAAAATCATTTGGGATACCCTATCTGCTATGTTAACATTCAAATAAATATTCAACAAACAATTTTGCTTCATTCTAATTTTGAATTATAGTTTGTATTATTTCTGTGTCACATTTGACAGGTATAAATTTCATCAAAAGTATTCTTTCTTATGTTAAGCTAGTACTAATTTTAAAGTGTGTAATTTTAAACATCTTTAATTTTATTTTCTGTTTATTTTTCCTCAAATTTTATTTTTTAAATTTTTATTAGTCAATTCTTGTGGTTTTCAGATTTAGAAATCTTTACATAACAGTCATTTTCTCATTTATAACAAATTTTATTGAAAACAGTTATAAAAAAAATCTCATTTCTTTCTAACATTGTCTTTCAGAATGGCAAATAACCCTTCTGTAGTAAATGATTTAAGAGGTCAGCTAGTATTGGTTTACGTATCACTGATCCTGTTCATGATGCCAGTCCTCTTGCTGTTCACACTGTTTGCACCCTTCGCTGAACCCAGGGTAGGCAAGGCTTGAGCTAAGAGGCTGGAAGGAAGCTTAAGCAGCCATAGGAACTGCAGACCCGTTTATTCTCTCCTGGTTGGCACTGCAGCTGTAACAGTAGACATGCTCTATTTCCTCCTCTCGTGGCTGACTCAATGGACATAGCCATGATGCAGCAGTAATGCTGCTGCTTCTTAGGTGGAGCTCATAAATCCCATGCAGAAGGAAATGGCAACCCACTCCAGTATTCTCGCCTGGAGAATCCCAGGGACGGAAGAGCCTGGTGGGCTGCCGTCTATGGGGTCGCACAGAGTCGGACACGACTGAAGAGACTTAGCAGCAGCAGCATAAATCCCTACAAACACCACAAAGTAGCTCATGACCAAGCGAGTACCTTGTGACGTGCTTGCACAGTGCTATAAATGAGCTCAGATGTTATATAGTCATTATTCACAAAATGCAGGGCAAGAGTGAGAGGCCAGTGAGGTGAGAGAGCCTGACCACACCATCTTGGCTAATTTGCTTTCTCCTCACAGTTTACTTCCTCGATAAATGGAATCATAAGCATTCTTGTTTCAAAGCAGATATGGTAGATCAAAAATCGGCACTGAAATGACCAGGATTAGGGTATTACGGTAGACTCTTCAAGTTGCATACAGTTATATTAAAAGGAATCTAGAGACAGAATTATTGGTAAAATGGGTCATCTTAGAGATATCATATATGCAGAAAGCAATTCTCTAATTTGAGGTGAATGTTATTTAGTGTCACTGTACTAAGATATCCCTCAGTCTCTTGCTTCTAGCATAAACCCAAACTGATTAGCCAAATAACTAATAAAACCAAACTACTCCCCAGCTGCCCATTCACTAGACAAAGAACTTTCTGTACAAACTATGTGTCTACTACCTAATCCATACCTCCTCAGTTTGCTTTACTGTTAAGCTTAAATCTTGGTTCTTGTCTCTATATTATATCATTTTGACAGTAACATGACTCAGCATGCTTTTAATTACTCATAAAAAAAAAAAAAAACTAGAGATAACCTAAAAGTGACACCTAGTAGTAAAAGCTTATCTAACAACCACTAGGTCTTGGTTCATAATGTCATTCTCCGATACATGGTACAATAGCTTCTTAGAGAAATGGCTGCATCTAGGTTCAGGGATGGATATATAAAATATGAGTATGGAGTATGTTCTTGTTCCAGAAAAGGAGGAAGTATTGAGAACCAAAAACAAAACATATTGATGAGAGTGTGTCAAAGAGGCAAAAAGCCAAGTGAAAGAGCTCATAGTCATCAAAGTTGTACAAATTTGATCAAAAATTAAATAAAGTAGCACTGGATGATAACACAAATTATATAATATATATCCATGACTTCAAGCTGATGGAAATAAATGATTGAAAAATAAATGAGTGAGAAAAGACAAATCTCTTATGCAGAGAATTAAAAAGAATTCAAGCAAATACTTCAACATCAAGGAGCTGAAGTGTAACTCTACTCTATTGCAGGCTGTGCATAGCCACTTCTTTCCAAAGAGACAGTATGGAAAAGATGAGGGGGGGGGGGGCAGCTTTACAGTGGAACAGCCTAACACACATTATGTCAGGTAGGTGATCGAAATCAATATCAACATTATAAGCCATGATAATAATATGCTAGCCTGATATGATATGGTGAAAATGGCATTTTTACGTCTTCGATCCAAACTCCATAGTTTCTATATTGTTATGAAACAGAGATCATACAAACTGGAATAGAGGTGACTCTTACTAAGTATCTGATCATCACTTTTCAAAACTGGCAAGGACACCAGAAAAAAGGAAAATATGAGAACACTGTCACAAATAAGATGAGCTTGAGAAGACCTGAGAACTAAATAGAAGGAATCTTGGATGATGTCCTGGGGCAGTAAAAGAAAACTAGGTAGGAACAAAGGATATCTGAATAAGCTATGGACTTTAGCTGATGACCATATGTCACTATTGGTTAAAGAAGGTTAACAAATGTAATATACTAATGTAAAATACTAATATCAGTGAAGATTTTGTACAGGATGTAAGAGAACACACACTCTCCTCATTTTTTTTTTCTGTAAATCTAAAACTGCTGCAAAAATTAACATATATTAAAATACAAGGTATTATTATTGCTAAATATGTCCCTATGCTTCAAATCATAAGTTGTGTAACCACAACTTTAGATTCATGTGTTCAAGACACAACTCACAGCCCAGTGCTCCATTCACAAAGTGGGGTTAGCAGAAGTCATTTTATAGATTCTGTCGTGCAGTAAGAATTTTAACAGTGACACGAGTTGCTTCAAATGTCTATTTTCATTTTCTGAAGAATATTTACACAGTGCTTGTCTATGAGCCATTTAACTTGCAGATAGTAAGTACTGAAAGCCTCCTGTAGGAGACTTACTGAAGTATTCCTTTTAAATTCCCTTATTTTAGACTTCTACTCAAGAGTATGATGTAGTTGGCTGGATCAAACACTGCTGATAAAACTGGAAAAAAAAACTTGATGAATTACATACATCCATTTTTTTTCTTTAATTTATAGATTTTATTTCTAAGAGTAGTTTTAGGTTTGCAGAGAAACTGGACAAAAATAGACAAAAGTCTTATATGCTCTCCCACCTGCCCATAAACTCATTGCTGACCCAAGATTATTTTGATTTTCCCCTCTGTTACCTTCCAGAAGTTTTAAAGTTTGCGTTTTAAATTTAGTCTACAATTCATTTTGAATTAATTTCTATAAAAGATGATATACAAGTATCTATATCTATATCTATCTATCTATATATATATATATTTTTTTTGTCATGCGATCTCCAGACGTTCTAGTACCATTATTGAAAAAAATTATACTTTTCCCATTTGGTTGTTTCTGCTCTTTTCTCAGAAGTTAGCCAGCTATAATGACATGGTTCTATTTCTGGGCTCTCTTTCCTGTTCCATTGATCTGTCTGTTCTTTCCCTAAGAATAGACAATCTTGATTACTATAGCTTTATAGTAAGCCTTGAAGTTGGGTGGTATCAGTTCTTTGATTTTGTTCTTCTTTTTAAATATCGTGATGACTATTCTAGGTCTTTGGATTTCCATACAAACTTTAGAATCTTTTTGTCAATATACATAAACTTGATGGGATGTTCGGATTGTGTTGATTTTATAGATAAATTTAACATCCTAACAACAATATTTCTATTCATGAACATGAAATATATCTACATTTATTTATATCTTCCTTAATTCATTTCATTAGAGCTTTGTAGTTTTCCTTATATGTATCTTATACATATTTTGCTATAGTTATACATATATTTTTTATTTTTATGGTGCTAATGTAAATATATTGCATTTTTAATTTCAAGTTTTGATTGCACATATCTATATATAGGAAAGTGACTGACTTTGCTTAATTCCTTGTCTTTTGCCACCTTGCTATAACTGATTTCTAGTTTCAGGAATTTTTGTTTATTTATTAAGACTTTCTATATTGACCATCATGCTATCTGTGAACAAGGAGAGTTTTATCTTCCTTTCTCATATCTATACCTTTATTTGTCTTGTCTTACTGCATTAGTGAAGGTTTTGCAGTATTGTCTTGAATAAGAGTAGGAGATGGGAGCATTCTTACTTTATTTCTGATCTTGGGGACAGCATCTATTTCTCACCTTTTAAAGTGATGTTACTTTTCTTAGCTTTAGGATTTTTTTATAGATGTTGTTTATCGGGTTTATATATTTCCTCTCCACTCTTAGTTTGCTGAGAGTTGTTTTCATAAATGAGTGTTGGCAGAATTAATTTTAAAGAACATCAAAAGATTGTGGAATAATGAGTACTAAAATAGATAAAATTAACTTAACTAAAATGTAATTAAAATACCAGAGAGGGTGGAAGTCTTCATAACAAACTTGATCATCTGGAGACATTTTCTCCCAAGTGGGGATTTGGTAAATCTATGAGTGGCAGGAAAATCAGATTTGTCTAGGAGGAAACTCTCTATTAAGTGGAAAAAAGAAGTCAAAAACTTCAAAGTTACTTGGGACTAGCTTGACAACTTGGAAATTAGTCAATCCATAAAACAGCCTGAATTTACACCGGCACACTATATGACTTCTAGGATGGCACATGAGGTGTCTGGACCGGGAACAAACAGTGAAATCACCCACAGTGTCACAAAGTTTACCATACATATCTCTGATCCAGGGGGTAGCGGACTCAGTAAGTGCTGGCCACAGAAGCACAGTGGGTCTCTCCTTTAAGACATAAATCAGGTTGTGAAAGTGTGTAGGATGAAGCTAAAGAGTTAAACTCAAAATCTGTGAGGGATGGAATAGAGTCTTCCATAACCTGTCAGCTCTGAGGAATCAGATACCCACTGTGCAGTTAATCAAAAGACTAAGAAGAACCTACCCTTAAATGTGAACCCAGTAATCTCCCACAGAAGCAACACTTGCAGATAATAAATCCACTTTAGATTAAGTGCTAAAATAAAGAACCAGAAGATCCTATGAGTGAACAAAAGCAAGCTGGCTATGGTTGGCATGAATTTCCAATTTTTATGACTTTTAGCCTCAGGCAGGCTGCTGACTGTGCTGTTTAGATGGCTAAATCTTCGAAAGAAAATGTGAAGTCTCTGGAATGAAGAAGAAAGTGCTGTTTGAGACAACTACAGGGCTGAACAATGAGAGAGAAATCCCAGAAAGGTTAGCAGCAAAGGAAAACCTCCAGTCTGTGTCTCAACACTGTCTAGATATCTGGATCACCCTTGAGCCACATAGACATGGGACAGAAATGGAGCAGATAAGGATTGGAGAACTGGACTTAATTTTGAGCCTCCCTATAAAATGGCTTCTTTTTTGACTCAAATCAAGTAATGCCTTGCTAAAATATTTAAAAAAAAATTAACAAATGTTTGCTATTTTGATGCTACTGACAACCTGTCTTTTAATGTTTTTGGCTTCAATTAGGATGCTACTTTTTGGTTATATTTTAAGTTTTGAAGGATAAATTATTGTGAAAAAATACATAACATTATTCTGAAATCAAAACATGCACAAGTTAAAGCATTTTGTAATTTGCCACCATGTATTAAGCTACAAAAAATGTAAATTCAAATGAATATCACTTACACTGATGTATTTATATGTTTAGAAGTTTTGTCACTATAGTATTAATATTTGTTTCCTTGGGCTATTTTGTTGCACTGGAGGCAATTTTGCCTGCCATTTCTTTTGAGACTGCCAACTTTCATTAGGAAAACACAGGAAGCACATTAAAATACAATCTGAGACATTGAGATGCATATAGCATTCAACTTCACATACAAACAAGTGCACTGTTTGAAGTATTATATGCAGTCTGTGAAACAAACCCATGAATTTTGATGATTTCTGTTTCACACAATTCTTGACCACTCTCCATATTATCTATCTATCTATCTATCCACCTACCTATACATCTTATACAGTTACAAGGAGAGAATACCCATCATGAGGATCAATGAAGTGAATAGCACACTTAAATTTACACAGCTTGTGATTAGAGCAATTTTCTACAAAATCATTTCTAGATCCATGTATTTAATTTTCTTTCCTCCTACTCTACATGTATAGTTCCAGCTCCTGGTCCTATAGATTACATTTGCTTAGTTGCTCAGTAGTGTCCAAATCTTTGTGACCCTTTGGTCTATAGCCTGCCAGATTAC
Source organism: Okapia johnstoni (assembly GCA_024291935.2). Lineage (NCBI taxonomy): Eukaryota > Metazoa > Chordata > Mammalia > Artiodactyla > Giraffidae > Okapia > Okapia johnstoni. Next base: position 32,045,920 of record CM044310.1, read on the forward strand.
TCTATCCATGAGATTTTTTCAGGCAAGAATACTGGAGTAGGTTGCCATTTCCTTCTCCAGGAGATCTTTCTGAACCAGGGTTGGAATCCTCATCTCCTGTCTCCTGCATTTCAAGCAGATTCTTTACCAGCTATCTAGGAAGTTTCAAAGATCACATTTGCATAATGTAAATTTTGTTTGCCTAATCTGTATTTCTTTGGCCTCTTATCACAATGCTGGGTAAGTCAGCACCTTGGAGGACTGTTCCCAAAATGGAGATGGCTAGCCATATATTGCAAATTCCAGAAAAATGTCCTACTGAACCAAAAGTGAAAGATTTTCTGCCTCAGTGCTTCCCCAGTGAGACCCCAAAAGTGTCCATACTTAACTCAATATTAGATATTATGAGAGAAAAAAAGACATATGTTAAGGTAAAACATTAAGGTGTAGCAGTCTTTAGCATTTGCATTTAAAATACTGGTTTGGCAAATTTTACAAAAACATATAGTTTATTTGCAAATACCCAGTGATCTTTCTGAGGTTTGAAAGAAGTCCATGCAAGTGAAAGACCCAGAATTTGAGTTTTATTAGCTTCATTGAAAATTCACTGTTACATATTGTTTATGCGGCATGGTCAGAAATTGGTGAATTACTAGTTGAAATCCCTAATAAAGATATCAGTAGAATAAAAAGTCCAGCACTTTTATACATATCTTGAAGTAGAGGCCAGGGACTTAGCAGAGTCAAAACATACATTTTCCTCATTGATCTATGGAAAACAAACAAGTTAGAATTCTTAAAATTGCACCTGTTTGGAAATTATTAATCTGTGAATAGTAAAACTAAATTTACAGAATTTTAAAGTCTATTTTTATTTCAATCATTTTGAAGAGGAAACAAATAATTTGAGAACTTAAATTGTTCTCCCAAAAACTCATTAATTAAAACTATCTTTAAATTTTATAACTATTTTGGGGGGGAGCTAAGGAAAAAGGATAAAGTTACGTTGTCTAGTAACCAAGATTTCTCCTAAGCACTCAAACTTCTATTCAACTAATGCCTTTTATATTTTTTTATACTTCAGCCAGATTTATGTGTACCATGTAAACTTATGTGTACCAGTAAATATGTGTACCATGTATTTGTCATCATCCATGTTCTTTTTTTTCTTTCTGGAGTATTTTACTCTCCCCTGTGAATAACTCCTACCCTCAAGAACCAACACTTCAGTAAATCATTCTATTCATCCTCAAGATTCACATGATATAATGAATTTTTTTTTTAATGGGAAGGAGCTTATGCCTTTTGCAATAATTTCATCTTTCCTATTAGTTGCAAACTCGTAAAGATAAAAGACTACATATTTTTATTTTTATATCTAGGTAATTATTTGGTCCACAACAGACAAAATTATACTATGTGTATTAACAAAAATGACATTGTTATTAAAAACAATAATAACTTGGACCCACAAAAATGACACTGTTGTTAAGAAAAAGAACTAACTTTGACCCTCTGTGTATCATCTATGGGCCACCTTTGCTTTAGATCTCACAGAGTCTTCTCACTTTTCTCCTATTTCTCTAATTAAAAGTCTTAGTTTACATATTTAAAGATTATCTTGTTATGAGAAAAACACATATAATGAACAATATTGTCTGCACTGTGCACATTTATTTTCCTTTATTTTTATGTTTAGCCTCAATATAATGATCCAGTTTTTTTTTTTTGAGTCAGTACAAAATAACAAGAATCCTTATTTATAGCAGTCACCTTGCACAGTATAAATGGAATATTCCCTTATCTCATAAATCATTAAGTACCAAAGGAATATGAGAGAATGATATACAAAGTCCATTATTAATAGAATAAGGGGAGTTGTGAGCAGGCTAAAGAGAACTCCTACAGAGTTAGATCTCAGAGATACTGACAAAAAGTTATCCAAAGAGGCAGCACACTTGGAAAAAAAAACAACCATCTTGTTTGGAGAAACGGGACTATGGTCTGAGAGTTGATGTGGGCTTTCCTAGAAAAATTTACCATGACAAAGAAGCTGAAAAAGTTAGGATGAAAGAGAAATCCCTTGGATATGCCATCTTTGTAGGAAGCTGTCTGTTGCTGAGTATGATGAAAGAGTGAATTATGAGTAGTCCTGTATCAGAGGATATCTGAAGGCAGTGAGTGGTAAAGCTAACACGAACTCACAGATATTGCTTGGTCATAAATAATTTCACTGAGAACTAAATGAAATTTCTCTTATCCTTAGAAAATCATTTAATAAACTTTACGAGCAGGAAATTATTGAATTAAAAAATAAATAACCTGTTACAACTCTGTATCAGGTACTTTTATCTTGTTTGCCTGTGTGTTTGTTTTTCAGCAGTTAGTGGCATGACCACTAGTATTTTGTTTTACCTTTTAAGTGGTCCTTCTGACATTTAAACACCATCATTCCACTACTATTAAAAATTTTTGTGAAAATTAAATTAAATAATTATTGTAAATGCTTAGTATTCAACCTTTCTAAGAAAATTTTTAATATTTCTATTATCATTATTGCTAGTAGAAATAGTAGTATTATATCAATATGAGTCCAGTTAATAATATAAGCACTAAAAAGTGTAATCAATAAATATGTTTCCTTAAATTATAAAATCACAAACATTTAAAGTAAACCTCAGATTTGTATGTGGCAGGAATTAGGAAAACTATCTGTTTTAGACTATGAATGAGTTATGAGAAAACAATCATTAGGTACATTGAAAAATTAAGTAAGCCGCTTACTTTATTCAAATGACCCAAGCTAAAATATTTAACTCATTGTGCTTGATTTTAAATTGTTTTAGATTTTTAGCTGACTTCTGTTCACACTTGCCCCATTTTGAAACAAAGTGTAACAATTTATAGATTATTATTTTGCAGTCTTGTACTTTTATTAGCAGAGGTGAGTTAGAACTGATTAGATTTAATGTTTTTTTTTTTTTTTTTTAATTCTCAATAAAGAATTGATACTTTCAAACTGTGATGCTGGAGAAGACTTTTGACTGGGTTGATTTAAGGAAATCATCCCTGAATATTCACTGGGAGGACTGATGCTGAAGCTGAAGCTCCAATACTCTGGCCACCCGACGTGAAACACAACTCATTGTAAAAGACCCTGATGTTGGGAAACATTGAGGGCAGGAGGAGAAGGGGGTGACAGAGGATGAGATGGTTGGATAGCATCATCAACTCAATGGACATGAGTTTGTGCAAACTCTGGGAGAGAGTGAAGGACAGAGAAGCCTGGCATGATGCAATCTATGGGGTTGCAAAGACTGAGTGACTGAACAACAAGAAAGAAATATTTAGGTTTTATGGATCAATCACTTAATTCTAACCATGTTCAGACATTTTAGAGATATATCCTCATTTGGAAAAATACAACTGAATAAGAGAGAACATTTGATGTAGGTAATACCTACTATGTCAATACTGACGGCATTTGCTGAGCTTAGTAGGTAACCCTTTCAGGAAACAAAGCACAAGGCAATTCTTTCATACCCTACTAAATGAAAACTTGGTTTTGATCCTTTGGAATAGTGGAAGTGAAAATTGTCTTTACATTCACAACAAGCTCTTGTTTGCTGGAGAAATAATACTACAGCAGAGCCAATTGTAAATGCACAATGAAAAGCATTATGAAGAAAAGCAAAACTCTGTTATGCTCGAAATGTTTGAAATGTGGTCACTATGATAACATGTGTTAACAACTGTGTAGCTGATGACTGACATTAAATTAATAGTTCTCACACATAATGGAAAACAAATAAGGTACAGTAAATGAGCTTGTGTCCAGTCAAAATGTTAGGGGAAATGCATGCAGACTCAGTAGGTCAGTACAGGGTGAGTATGTGTGTGTATGGGTGGTAATATTTCCTAACACAAAGCAAGGAAAATTTAATCAGTACACAGGGGAGGACATGAAGAAATTCTTAATTTAAAATAAAGGTTGCCTTCTAATTATTAAATTTGCACAAATGGGCGCTGAGTAAATGAGATTAGTAAATCTCTCCAGTAAAGTAACAAAAACTAAATGATTATCATTAAACTAATGGATTTTAATAGCCTTATTCTAATCAAGGTTCCTAGAGTCTATACTCTTATCACAGGATCATTTTAGTAACTTAGTCAAATATATTTTATCTGTATGTGCTATATATTTCTTGTCTGTTTCATCAAACTCACTCTCCATGCGTCTCTCCCAAACTTTGTGGTGAGAGTGATTTTAGGAAGTGCATCATAAAAATGCAGAACTCTATGCTCTTGGCATCTGATACAACTAACAAGAGGTATAAACAGGAAGTCAGCAAAGAGAGTGGAGTTATTCTTGGGATATTTCCTCTAAATCCATCATCCTTGCAAATTTGCTGCAAAGAGGCTGTTTTGAGTTTTCGTTTTTGTTGTTTTAATGAAGGCTATAACTAATCTTACCAGATTCTGATAAATTTAGGCATAGGAGTGGATTCCCTTATTGCAAGCTTAACTCTTTTGCTATTCATTATTGGCTTTCTCTCACCCACATCTGCACCAGTTAAAAAATTTCCTTTATTAAATTATGCTCAAAGTGCGAAGTGTCGTTTACTTCCTGATGAATCAGTTCAGTTCAGTCGCTCAGTCATGTCCGACTCTTTGTGACCGCATGAATCGCAGCACACCAGGCCTCCCTGTCCATTACCAACTCCCGGAGTTTACCCAAACCCAAGTCCATCGAGTCGGTGATGCCATCCAGCCATCTCATCCTCTGTCGTCTCTTCCTGCGCCCAATCCTTCCCAGCATTAGGGTCTTTTCCAATGAGTCAACTCTTCTCATGAGGTGCCCAAAGTATTGGAGTTTCAGCTTCAACATCAGTCCTTCCAATGAACACCCAGGACTGATCTCCTTTAGGATGGACTGGTTGGGTCTCCTTGCAATCCAACGGACTCTCAAGAGTCTTCCCCAACACCACAGTTCAAAAGCATCAATTCTTCAGTGCTCAGCTTTCTTCACCGTCCAGCTCTCACATCCATACATGACCACTGGAAAAACCATAGCCTTGACTAGACGGACCTTTGTTGGCAAAGTAATGTCTCTGCTTTTAAATATGCTATCTAGGTTGGTCATAAGCTTCCTTCCAAGAAGTAAGTGTCTTTTAATTTCATGGCTGCAATCACCATCTACAGTGATTTTTGAGCCCCCCAAAATAAAGTCTGACACTGTTTCCACTGTTTCCCCAGCTATTTCCCATGAAGCGATGGGACCAGATGCCATGATCTTAGTTTCCTGAATGTTGAGCTTTAAGCCAACTTTTTCACTCTCCTCTTTCACTTTCATCAGAGGCTCTTTAGTTCTTCACTTACTGCCATAATGATGGTGTCATCTGCATATCTGAGGTTATTGATATTTCTCCCGGCAATCTTGATTCCAGCTTGTGTTTCTTCCAGCCCAGCATTTCTCATAATGTACTCTGCATATAAGTTAAACAAGCAGGGTGACAATATACAGCCTTGACGTACTCCTGTTCCTGTTTGGAACCAGTCTGTTGTTCCATATCCAGTTCTAACTGTTGCTTCCTGACCTGCATACAGGTTTCTCAAGAGACAGGTCAGAAGATAAAAAAAAAAACTTTCGGGACTTCAGCTCACAGTCCATTGGTCAAAATTTCATGCTTCCAATACAGGAGGTGTGGGTTCCCATGTCAGGGAACTAAAATTTCACAGGCCACAAGGCATGGTCGTAAAAAAAATTGTTTGTATGAATGAAATAAGTATTTACAAGACCTAAACTTAAAATTGCTGAGGAAAAAAATAACTGGGTCAATAGATGTCTCCTCCTCTTTAGGTGATGTAGTTTCTTGTCAATTGCTTAAAATGGTCCAGTCACATTTCCCTAGAGGATAGCCTTATCAAGTGATCACTGTTGACATTGGCAATGTCACTGAATAGTTTGCAAGTGTTTATTCTTATCAAGTACAACTCATATTAATCTAAATTCCAATGTAGTTTTTAAATTATAGAGTATAAGACATAAAACAGTGTTAAAAGTTTTCAGGTTCTGCATGATTATATCCTATGCATTATTCCCTGAGAGTTAACTTAGTGTGATTTGATACTCTTGGCTGTGATGAATTCTTAGTCTACAGTCCGGAGAGGAGTACTGAATTTCAATAGTTAATAATCACACCTTATTATTTATGTTTTAACTCAACTTATGTCACCCTACAAAAGACCAAGTAGACAGACGTGTTCCCTTGGTGTCATGTCTTTGAACTCTAATTGCATTCGAACTAAAAAAATGTTTAAACGTTCATTATTTTCTAAAATCTCTTTTTTTTGTAAGATAGCAACCTAACAGAGAAGGCAATGGCACCCCACTCCAGTACTCTTGCCTGGAAAATCCCATGGACGGAGGAGCCTGGTGGGCTGCAGTCCATGGGGTCACTAAGAGTTGGACACAACTGAGCAACTCACTTTCACTTTTCACTTTTCATGCATTGGAGAAGGAAATGGCAACCCACTCCAGTGTTCTTGCCTGGAGAATCCCAGGAATGGGGGAGCCTGATGGGCTGCCGTCTATGGGGTCGCACAGAGTCGGACACGACTGAAGTGACTTAGCAGCAGCAACCTAAGTTTCTATAGCAAAGGTAACTTATTGGTTTATGCAAGCAAGTCAACTTCTGCAATTGTGCTGACTTAAATAAATAACTAGACTGAAAGACAAGCAACATAAGTAGAGTTACCATATGATCCTGCAATTCTGCTCATGTGCATATATCCTGAAAAAACTACAATTTAAAAAGATACATGCATCCCAATGTTCACTGCAGCACTGTTTACAATAGCCAAGACATGGAAGCAACCTAAGTGTCCATGAACAAATGAATGGATGAAGAAGATGTGGCATATTACTCAGCCATAAAAAAGGATGAAATAATGTCATTTGCATAAACATGTGCAGACCTAGAGATTATAATTACACCTTGTAATTTCTGTAACATCCTCTCTAGTGAAACTTGGGTGAAACCAAAAACAGAGCAAGTAATTGAACCCTGCCCAGAATTCAGTGAAGCAATTTGCACCTAGTAAGAGGAACTGGAGCTACCTCACTGGGATCCTCACTGGGCTTCCCAGGTGGCACTTGTGGTAAAGAACCTGCCAGCCAATGTAGGAGACTTAAGAGATGCCGGTTCAATCCCTAGGTTGGAAAGATCCCCTGGGGAAGAAAATGGCAACCCACTCCAGTATCCTTGCCTGGAGAAACCCATGGACAAAGGAGGCTGGCAAGCTACAGTCCATAGGGTTGCAAAGAGTCAGACACCACTGAAATGAGTTAGCACACAGCACACTGGAATCCAGCACTAAAAACAGAGTGTCTGGCTCCTGAACCCAGGCATTGCCAACATCCATTTAATCTAGGTTTAAGTTCTCATTAAGATAAGAAAACCCTGTGCTTCCTCCCACGACATTCAAGTTCATGAGACACTTCTAGTCAGAATGATAACGTATTAAGAAAAATGGAATGTTTTCCACAGCATTATTTCTCTGATACAATAATGCAGAATCTAAAAACGAAATTGGAAAATGGGACAAAGATATGTTAAAACACTTCACAGTTTCTACTTGACCTTTATAGTATCAAATTCTGTAGATGGGTAAAAAGTTAAATAAAAATTTCACTTACCTGATTTTAAAAAATGGGAAAATTAGAGTCAGTGTGAGAATCGAAGAAACTAGTCTAGAAAAGAGAGTAAAGGTAAGATTGAAATGATGAAGGTAACAATGAAACTCACTATAAGCAATGAAGACAAGATGTTTGACATTTAGGAGAAATAGAAGATAAATTGTTGGGAAGTTCTGAACTCTATTAAGCACTCAAAATAATGACCTCACACCATAAACCTCTGTCTTGCATGGGTGCATGTGTGCTAAGTCCCTTCAGTTGTGTCCAACTCTGTACAACACTGTGGACTGTACCCTATGAGGCTCTTCTGTCCATGGAATTCCTCAGGCAAGAATACTGGAGTGGATTGCCATGGACCTCCTCCAGGGGATCTTCCCAACCCAGGGGTTGAACCAACATCTCTCTTATGTCTCCTGCATTGGCAGGCAGGTTCTTTAACACTAGCGACACCTGGGAAGCCCTAACTCATTTTTTAATCTTAATTTTTAATTGATTTATAGCTTTTCTTGAGATATACAATTTTTAAAATATGTTAATTATCTCACAAAATTGTGATCTCCCAAAGAAATACCTAAAGAAAAAAAAAAAGTTCTCACATCTGCTATGGTAATAAAAAAAAAATTCTAACATAAAAATTTTTCCTGTACTTTAAAAGTTCTCTCTTAGGCACTCAAGCTTATTTGCAAATGAATCTTTTATAGTGGTCTCCAAGGACTCTTCCCAAAATGATATCAAAAAAATCATCGCCTTCTCCACATCAAGCCAGCTAGGCCTCATAATAGTAACAATTGGTATTAACCAACCCTTCTGCAGCATTTTGTCTTTCACAGGTGAGAAACTTCCAGTACCCACAGTAATTTTATTTGATCCTGTACTATCCTTTCAAAGCAGGTGCAAAAGCTTAAACAGCCATGATATTCATCACTCAGCAAGATTTTTATGTCTGTAACACTGAAAGAAAGCTGCAAATTTGATTTGAGATTACTTTACAAAGTCCTAGGAGAATTAAGTTATTAGTCAGCATCATGCCTAACATACGCTCTTTTAATCTCTATTACATTGATTATTTCTCTTCTGACTTCAATGAATTTCATTTAAAGTCATGCCCGCATTCTCAAAGCTTTTCTTCCTCTAGTTGACAAATAAGAAAAATAATGGTTAATGAAACCAGCATTTGTATATAGGGCAGAAGGGACTATATCTAAAAGGTGATATCAGAACTCTACATTACTCTATGATAATATAGTAAAATTCTGTTTGAATAGAAGTTACAATTATTCTTAGCAATGAACCATAGTAATTTGTCAAGAAAGTGACAGTGCTCAAACATTACTGTTGTTTCTATAATTTTTCACCAGATTTCACTAAAAAGATAAGAATACAAGAATCACTGAGCTCAGTTCTTCTATATTTCACCTGCAGTACCTATAAAAGTCTTTTCTTTCCCTTTCTGATATTTCAAGGCTGTCAACAGCATTGTCCTTCTAGAAAATGACAACCTTTACTATCTTAAGCTTGTGGCTTCATTAATTAAAGAGTAGACAATAGGCCAGCTTCCTGAAAAGATTTGTAGGTATTATTTTTAAAAGAATAGGAAAATACTGCATTTATCATACCTAATTAATGATATTTCTGACTTTGTTTGTACATTTCATATATCCAATTAAGTCTTTTTATGGAAGGGGTATATTCTGAATCCTAAGCAAATAATTACATGGTAATTGAAAGTAAAGAAACAAAAAAACAGATCATTTGGAAAATATTTAAATATTGTTTTTATCATTTTGAACTCTTTTGTAAAGTCAATTAATATGTATCATTCTTACGTAAATTTTATTAAATATTTCCCTGAAAATTCATTAGCTTATAAACATGAATAATCATTTTAGTAAGATAATTTTCTTTAATTCTAACGGGTTTTGGAAATAGATATGCAAATAACTGGTCTATTTCTGTTTCTATCATAATAATCCAACAGTGAGCTATAGATAAAAAACATAATTTTTTATATACACTATTAATAAAAGTTTTACACATTATTTAGTCTGTTTAGCCATAGGTAATTGATTCTTGTTCTTCCAGTCATGAATCATGCAGTCTGTTTTCATGAAGTCTGTTTCTGGACTAAAAAATTCGGAGAACACTGTCTTTTAATATTGTCTGAAAGAAGCCAGTTCATGGTGATACCCTCTTAGACTGGGAAGCTGCTGTGAATGGTAGAGTCCTGGGGAGGAGATATAAGTAATCTTAAAAAATACAGGTTGAAGAATTGGTGATGAAATATTGTGATGTTTCAAATTACTTTCAAGTGATGCAGGAACAGCCAAATACCTCTGCTGTATTTATACAATGATAAAAAAGCAATATATCAAAATATGCATTGTGATTAAATATAACTGAAACTAGGAAGTTAGTATAGTAAATTAGTATAGTATAGTAATATTTTTGCTATTATTCCTCAATTTTTTCCTACTTAAGAAAATTTTCATAATAAAACACTGGGTAAATAATTAGAAGATAATATAAAACTAAAGTTGAACATTTCATCTAAATTACCAATGAGATGCTTTAAATCATGCAAATATTTTATTCATTTGCAAAAACCTTGTACACTATATACTGTGCATAGAGAAGCTGGAGAATGATAACTTAGATGAAAAGAAGGGGAAAAAAATGTAAATATAAGCTCTGTGTATTCAAATTGTGGCCCTTTTAAAGAACTGGATATCAAAGTTCTACAGGAACAGAGAATGCTTCCAGGGTTATACATCTTTCTCTTTGATGTTGAGAATTTATACTATTAAAATAATTTAAGATTTTCTTGTGTGGTTAAAGGACTAAAGAAAATAGAGAAGTCTTTTTTAAAGGTCGTAAATGTGAGGATCAGTTCAGTTCAGTTCAGTCGCTCAGTCGTGTCCAACTGTTTGCAACCCCACGGACTGCAGCACGCCAGACTGCCCTGTCCATCACCAGCTCTCGGAGTTTACTCAAACTCGTGTCCATCCAGTTAGTGATGCCATCCAACCATCTCATCCTCTGTTCTCCCCTTCTCCTCCCACTTTCAATCTTTCCCAGCATCAAGGTCTTTTCCAATGAGTCAATTCTTTGCATCAGGTGGCTGAAGTATTGGAGTTTCAGCTTCACCATCAGTTCTTCCAATGAATATTCAGGACTGATTTCCTTTGGGATTGACTGGTTGAATCTCCTTGCAGTCCAAGACTCTCAAGAGTCTTCTCCAACACCACAGTTCAAAACATCGATTCTTTGGTGCTCAGCTTTCTTTATAGTCCAACTCTCACATCCATACATGACTACTGGGAAAAAGATAACTTTGACTAGATGGACATTTGTTGGCAAAGTAATGTCTCTGCTTTTTAATATACTGTCCAGGTTGGTCATAGCTTTTCTTCCAAGGGGCAAACATCTTTTAATTTCATGGTTTCAGTCACCATTTGGAGTGAATTTGGAGCCCAAGAAAATAAAGTCTCTCACTGTTTCTATTGTTTACCCATCTACTTGCCATGAAGTGATGGCACTGGATGCCATGTGAGGATGAGAAGGTTTAAATATCAACTTTTAGGTGTAAATAGTATATGAGTAATTTAGCTTAGTGTATGCTTATATTTATGTGTGTGTGTGTATATATAATTAATATTATAAGTATATTTTTGAGATAAAAGACAGAGTAAAATACAGAGAAAAAACATTCAAAAGTAAATTTTGCTGAAAGAAAAGGCTAAGAGAAGAGGTATACATACTTGTATTGTACTAAGATATCCTATGCTTGTATGTACATCATGTAAAAAAGAGTTGTTGAGTTAGATGATGACTTCTCGCTGTGCCAATAGGATGTATCTGGTAGCAAAATGAATCAGTAGTTTAAGAAGAAAATAATAGAGAGATGAGTTCCCTGCTAGCTGTAAACCAGTTGGTTATTTCTATCATGTGAGATATAAAAAGATGTATTTTGATGCTGCTGCTGCTGATAAGTCACTTCAGTCGTGTCCGACTCTGGGCGACCCCATAGACGGCAGCCCACAAGGCTCCCCCGTCCCTAGGATTCTCCAGGCAAGAACACTGGAGTGGGTCGCCATTTCCTTCTCCAGTGCATGAACAGGAAAAGTGAAAGTGAAGTCACTCAGTCGTGTCCGACCCTTAGCGATCCCTTGAACTGCAGCCTACCAGGCTCCTCCGTCCATGGGATTTTCCAGGCAAGAGTACTGGAGTGGGGTGCCATTGCCTTCTCCGAAAATACTAACAGTGGGAATGAAAGAGGGTACACTTCCAATTACTTTACAAATATATATATTATAAATAAGGAAATAATGTGAATAGCTACTTATTATATATATTAATATATGTATATTATCAACATGAAAAAAAATTTCTAGAAAGACACAACTAAGTTAAGAAGAAATAGAAAATCTGAATAGACCTACCAAAAGTAAAGAGTGTTAATAAATAATTTTGAAAATTTCCATTAAAAAACTGTCCAAGGATTAATTGCTTCAGAGGTAATCTCTCCCAAGCGTACAAATTATATTTAAAACAAATCCTTTACATATTTTTCCAAAATATGAAATAAGTATAATTTTTTCCCACTAATTTCATGAGTTATATGGTAGCACTAATTTTGGTGTTATCCTGATATCAAAATAAGACACTGCATCAAATGAAAAGGAAACTACAGAACAATGTCATTTAAAAACATAGATGGGAAATCTTCATCAAAATGCTAGCGACCAAATCCAGCAACATATCAGAAGCATCATACAACTTGATCAAATGGGACATACCATAAAAATAAAAGGTCTGTTTATCCTAAGTCAAGAATAATATGGAATAAAGGACAAAATTCATGACTATCCATAGAGATGCAGAAAAAAAAACCTGATAAAATGCACATTTTACTGTCAAGCATTCAAGAATCTAGGAGTAGAAACAGACTTCCTTTACCTAATAAAGATTATTGAGAGATAAGCTATAGCTACATAGTATTTTATTGTTAAAGATTGAATGTTTTCTTTTTCTTTTTTCGTAGGTAGAGAGCAAGACAAATATCTGCACTCTATATTCTTTCATTTAATATTGTATTGGAAATTCTATATATGGAAATGAGGCAGGAAAATATTTGAAAAGGCATCCAGATTAGGTAGAAAGAAGTAAAACTGTGTATCTGTGATGCATGTAATGTGATACATACAATCTTGCATATAGAATATCCCAAGGAAACCACAAAAGCATAATTAAGACTACTGTCAGTAAGTTTACAGTATATAAGTTCAGTATAAAAAAATTATTAGTATAGTATCACAGCCCAAAAAAGTCCCATTCACAGTAGCATCAAATTAATATAATATTTGGGAATAAGTGTAGCAAAAGAAATAAAATATTTTTATTGAAAACTACTAAAAACACGTGATTGAAATATTAAAATTTCTGATTAAAAATAATTTTAAAAATAAATAATTTTAAAAATATCAACATAATGGAAAGCTATCACATGTTTATGAATAAGAAGACTAGCTATTGTTATTATGGCAAAATTTCCTAAATAGATCAACAAATTCAATGTGATCCTTCTTAAATAATGATGACAATAATTAATGATAAAAAATTTAGGATGAAAGCATCTTCTGGAAGATTTTGATGCCTCTTTCTTACACTGTTTGTTAGATGAATTTCTAGACCTTGTATTTGTCATTACCAAAATATTACTGTACTTTTACCGATGATCTCATGACAGCATTCCAGTCCTCAAATCTGAACTCTAGGAATAGAAGTTCAGTTTCCTTTATCTTTACACTGATTTTGCTAGTATAGTCTTAAATTTATAGTAGATACTCAGAATCATCATAAAGCTATTCATCCACATACAGCAAATTTAGTTTGCCTCTGTGATGAAAACAATTTAAAATCACTGCTTGAAAAGTCCCTTTATTATGTATTTTAAAATGTCACTCAAAAAGAAATGATCCATGATAAAAGCAACAAATCCTTTAAAATCAGTTGATGCTAAAGACAGATTTTCACACTTATGGCAAATTTATAAGCCACATCTATCATTTTAAAAATCTTAACAAAGAAATAAAGATGATTAGGGTGTTTCATTTCTCTTTAAAAAAGAGGTTCACGTAACATTATTCCAATTGGTAAAATGTAATCAAAAATGTTTCATATATTGAAATCTAGAGATGTTGCTTATAAAACTATTTTTTCTCTTTATTGTTAAATAAGAAGAAGAGATATTCCATAAAAGAACCCCTGGATCTTCTAGAGATCAAAGGCTGAAAGCAAAACTAAGGCTGTTTTTTTTTCTTTTTTTATTAGATCTCAGTTCAGTTTAGTCACTCAGTTGTGTCCGACTCTTTGCGACCCCATGAATCGCAGCACTCCAGGCCTCCCTGTCCATCACCAACTCCCGGAGTTTACCCAAACCCATGTCCATCGTATCAGTGATGCCATCCAGCCATCTCATCCTCTGTCGTCCCCTTCTCCTCCCGCCCCCAAACCTTCCCAGCATTAGGGTCTTTTCCAATGAGTCAACTCTTCACATGAGGTGGCCAAAGTATTGGAGTTTCAGCTTCAACATCAGTCCTTCCAATGAACACCCAGGACTGATCTCCTTTAGGATGGACTTGTTGGATCTTGCAGTCCACGGGACTCTCAAGAGTCTTCTCCAACACCACGGTTCATAACCATCAATTCTTCAGTGCTCAGCTTTCTTTATAGTCCAACTCTCACATCCATACATGACCACTGGAAAAACCATAGCCTTGACTAGACGGACCTTTGTTGACAAGGTAATGTCTCTGCTTTTTAATATGCTATCTAGGTTGGTCATAACTTTCCTTCCAAGGAGTAAGTGTCGTTTAATTCCATGGCTGCAATCACCATCTGCGGTGATTTTAGATCCCCAAAAAATAAAATCTGACACTGTGTCCACTGTTTCCATATCTATTTCCCCTGAAATGATGGGACCAGGTGTCATGATCATAGTTTTCTGAACGTTGAGCTTTAAGCCAACATTTTCAGTCTCCTCTCTCACTTTCATCAAGAGGCTTTTTAGTTCTTCTTGGAGAAGGAAATGGCAACCCATTCCAGTGTTCTTGCCTGGAGAATCCCAGGGACGGGGGAGCCTGGTTGGCTGCCATCTATGGGGTCGCACAGAGTTGGACACGACTGAAGCGACTTAGCAGCAGCAGCAGCAGCACTTTCAGCATAAGGGTGGCGTCATCTGCATATCTGAGGTTATTGATATTTCTCCCAGCAATCTTGATTCCAGCTTGTGCTTCCTCCAGCCCAGCATTTCTCATGATGTACTCTGCATATAAGTTAAATAAGCAGGGTGACAATATACAGCCTTGATGTACTCCTTTTCCTATTTGGAACCAGTCTGTTTTTCCATGTCCACTTCTAACTGTTGCTTCCTGATCTGCATACAGGTTTCTCAAGAGGCAGGTCAGGTGGCCTGGTATTCCCAGCTCTTTCAGAATTTTCCACAGTTTATTGTGATCCACACAGTCAAAGGCTTTGGCATAATCATTAAAGCAGAAATAGATGTTTTTCTGGAACTCTCTTGCTTTTTCAATGATCCATCAGATGTTGGCAATTTGATCTCTGGTTCCTCTGCCTTTTCTAAAACCAGCTTGAACATCTGGAAGTTCACGGTTCACGTATCTAACTGATTCTAGTAGAGCTAAAGTGTGTAAACAGAGTTGCTAGGAGGGGAGCCTAAAGGGAATTTGCATCAGTATCAAACACAGACAATGCCTAAAGTCTTTGCTTTCTAATAATTCAAACTAAGGAAAAGCTAGTAAAATTAAATGTGTACATAATATCAGATTCAAATTTAAAATAAACAACAACATGTTTTAACATCAAAGAACAGGCAAGTCTCACACCTGACAATGGTTTATTTCAAAGATGTGTTTAAATAAATTTTATTTTAATAACTACAATATTAAATACTTTATTTAATTAATACAGAGAGCAAAAAGGCAGGATACATAGAGCGGTATATGTACTAGGTTAAAGATGTAAGAACATCTGTTCAGCCTGGAGAGAACTTGATGTACACTCAGTGGTTTGTTCTTGACTCTGACGCTTTCTTTTTTTAATTTTATTTTTGGCTCTACCTGGTCTGGGCTTCCCATGTGGTGCTAGTGGTAAAGAACTCCCCTGCCAATGCAGAAGATGAAGGTTCCATCCCTGGGCCAGGAAGATCCTCTGGAGGAGGGCATGGCAACCCACTTGAGAATTCTTGCCTGGGGAATCCTATGGAGAGAGGAGCCTGGCAGGCTTCGGTCCATAGGGTCACAAAGAGCCGGATATGACTGAAGTGACTTAGCACGCCTGCACCAAGTCTTAGTTGTGTTATGTGAGATATGTATCTGATGCTTTCTTTTAAATAGAATTTGCATTTTCTTCTCTTGAAAGTCTAAAGGCACTTCTAAACCAGGACCACATACCCTCTTAATACCCCTGGCTTAACCTGAGAGTTTTAGAAGCTGTCCCTGCTTAGCCTCTGGAAGAATACTCGGACTCACTATGGAAATACTGATAAAATCGTGTTTTCAGCAGAATGTATCCCTTTGAAGTTCAAATAACCATTGAGAGCATCTGTTTTAAAACACTATTTTGACACTATTTCTAAGTTTATTACCAGTTCAATTCAGTGGCTCAGTCGTGTCCGACTCTTTGCAACCCCATGGATTTCAAAACGACAGACTTCCCTGTCCTTCACCGGCTCTCAGAGCTTGCTCATACTCAAACGCATCGAGTCGGTGATGCCACCCAACCACCTCATCCTCTGTCGTCCCCTCCTCCTCCTGCCTTCAATCTTTCCCAGCATTAGGGTCTTTTCAAATGAGTCAGTACTTCGCATGAGGGGGCCAAATTATTTGAGCTTCAGGGTCAGCATCGGTCCTTCCAATGAATATTCAGGACTGATTTCCCTTAGGATTGACTGCCTGGATCTCCTTTCAGTCTAAGGGACTCTCAAGAGTCTTTTCCAATACCACAGTTCAAAACCATCAATTCTTCGGCGCTCAGCTTTCTTAACGGCCCAATTCTCACATCCCTACATGACTACGGGAAAAATCATAGTTCTGTCTGGATGGAACTTGTTGGCAAAGTAATGTCTCTGCTTTTTAATATGCTGTCTGGGTTGGTCATAGTTTTTCTTCCAAGGAGTAAGTGTGTTTTAATTTCATGGTTGCAGTCACCATCTGCAGTGATTTTGGAGCCCCCAAAAGTAAAGTCTGCCACTGTTTCCACTGTTTCCCCATCTATTTGTCATGAAGTGATGGGACCAGATGCCATGATCTTAGTTTTCTGAATGTTGAGTTTTAAGCCTTCTTCACTCTCCTCTTTCACTTTCATCAAGAGGCTCTTTAGTTCTTCTTTATTTTCTGCCCTAAGGATGGTGTCATCTGCATACCTGAGGTTATTGATATTTCTCCCAGCAATCTTGATTCCAGCTTGTGCTTCATCCAGTCCATCATTTCTCATGATGTACTCTGCATATAATTAAATAAGTTAAATTTAGTTAAATTTAGCATATAGTTAAATAAGTGAGGTGACAATATACAGCCTTGATGTACTCCTTTCCCGATTTGGAACCAGTCTGTTGTTCCATGTCCAGTTCTAACTGTTGCTTCAGTACCAGGAGCTATTGTTTATCTATGTTATGATTACTTGTGACATGGTGCAGAGATAGGGAATGGGAGATGACAGGGAAAATACTAGAAAGTAACTAAAACAATCAGAGTAAAAAATGCAACTGTATATTGAATGAGATATGAAGAGAACAGGAAAACAAAATAGATAAAAAGAATGGTAAAAAGTCATAGAGATTCTTGTAGTACAATAAAGAAATAATTATTTACATTTAGATAAATTAGGAAAGATAGAAACAAGAAAAATAGAATTCTGGAGGAACAAACTCAGAGAAAAACAACAAGGCAGTGAGAAAATGTTGATATGGATTTTAATTACATTCATAAAATTTTGTATTTCACACTGATTATACAATTTTTCTAGTGCAGATTATTTCCAAATTATTTGCAAATATTGTAAATGATATTACAGCTTTCCTACTTTTTTCTTTCTTTTTTTTAAATAGAAGTAGAGCTGAGTTACAACTTTATGATAGTTTCAGTTATAGTCCATAGTGATTTGGCATTTGCATAGATTATGGAATGATAACAGCAATAAGTCTAGTAATCATCTGTCCCCAGGCAAAGTTTTAAAATATCATTGAACATATTCCATATGTTGTATTTATTTATTCTACACCTGGAGGTTTGCATTTCTGAATTCCTTTCACATATTCCATCCTCACCCTGACTCCCTCCTTGCTGAAAACCACCATTTTGTTCACTGTGGGTATAAATCCATTTCATTTTGTTTTGTTTAGATTATATTTTAGATTCCACATATGTGAGATCACACAGTATTTGTCTTTCTCTGACTTATTTCACTTAGCCTAATACAATCTCAATCCATTTATGTCGTCACAAATGGCAAGATTTCATTTTTTATATCTGAGTAATATTTCTTTATTTATGTGTACATATTTATGTATATACAATATATATGTCTTCTTCATCCATTCATCTGTCTATTTTAGTCCTGGTTACTGTAAAAAATGCTGCAGTGATAGTTGGTTAGCATGTAACTTTTTGAATCAATATTCTTATTTTTTTCTGGTAAATACACAGAATTGCTGATTCATATGGCATTTCTATTTTTGATTTTCTAAGAAATCTCCATACTGTTTTCCATAGTGGCTGCACCAGTTAAACACTTCACAAACAAGGGAAGGTCTCTGAATATCTTCTCCCATTTAGCAGCTTGCCTATTCATTTCATGGATGACTTCGTTCCTGTCCAAAAGCTTTTTAGTCCCATTTGTTTACTTACTGCCTACATTTTTTCTGGAAATTTTATGGTTTCAGATCACACAGTTAAGTCTTTAATCCATATTTAATTCATTTAAGTAAATTGTGTGAAAAAGTCGCGTTTGATTGTTAGGCATGCTGCTATCCAGTTTTCCCAACACCATTTTATTGAAGAGGCTGTTATTTCTCCTTTGTAAACTTTTGCCTCCATTGTCATTTTATTTATGGGCACTTTATTAATGTATATCCATTTTTATACAATTTGATTATTGTAGCTTTGTAATATCAGAGAAGACAATGGCACCCCACTCCAGTACTCTTGCCTGGAAAATCCCATGGATGGAGGAGCCTGGTAGGCTGCAGTCCATGGGGTCACTAAGAGTCAGACACGACTCAGCGACTTCACTTTCACTTTTCACTTTCCTGCACTGGAGAAGGAAATGGCAACCCACTCCAGTGCTCTTGCCTGGAGAATCCCAGGGACGGGGAAGCCTGGTGGGCTGCCGTCTATGGGGTCGCACAGAGTCGGACACGACTGAGGTGACTTAGCAGCAGCAGCTTTGTAATATACAGTTTGAAATTAGAGAGTGTGGTATCTCCACCTTTCTTCTTAATTCTCAAGATTGTTTTGGATATTTTGTGGTCATTTGTAGTTTTATACACATTTTAGAATGATATATTCTATTTCTGTGAAAAATGCCATGAGTATTTTGATAGGGATTGCATTAAATCTGTAGAATGCCTGGAATAGTATGTTTATTTTGACAGTATTTTTTTCCACCCATGAGCATTCTATATCTTTCTATATATTTGTGTTATCTTCAATCTATTCTTCATCAGTGTCTTGTAATTATTAATGTAGTTTCTCACCTCCTTGGTTAGATTTATTCCTAGGTATGTTTTTTGATGTAATTGTAAACTGAGTTATTTTCTTAATTTCTCTTTCTGATAGTTTGTTTTTGGTGTATAGAAGTGTAATAGATTTCTGTGTATTAACTTTGTATCCTGCAATTTTGCTGAAAGTACTTATAAGGTCTAACAAATTTTTTCTTGTGTATATGTGTGGTGTCTTTAGAATTTTCTCTGAATAGTATCGTGTTATCTGAAAACAGTGACAGTTTTATTTCTTCCTTTTCAATTTAAACTTCCTTTTTTTCTTGTCTGACTGTTGAGTTTAGGACTTCTAATACTGTGCTGAATAAAAGTGAGAATCAGCACCCTTGTGTTATTTCTGATCATAGAAGAAATGCTTACAGCTTTTCACTATTTAGTATGATGTATCTGTTGGCTTGTCTTAAATGGCTTTTATTATTTGGAGGTATGTTTGCTCTATACTCACTTTGTTGAGAATTTTTATCATAAATGCATTTTGGATTTTATCAAAAGGTTTTGCTGCATGTGTTCAGATGATCAGATTCTTCATTTTATTACAGTTGTGTACAACATTGATTGATGTGGATATTGAATCATCCTGGGATTCCTGGGATAAACCTCATTTGATCATGGTATCTGATACTTTTGATGTGTTGTTGAATTCAAATTATTAACATTTTGTTGAAGATTTTTGCTTCTATGATTTATATCAATATTATCAATGATATTGGCCTGTAATTTTCAATTTTGGGGATATCTGTTTGATTTTGGTATCAGAATAATGCGGGCCTCATTTGGTAAGTTTGGAAGTGTTCTTTCCTCTTCAAAATTTTGGAATAGTTCAAGAAGCATAGATGTTGAATTTTCTCTAAATGTTTAGTGAAATTCACCTGTGAAGACTCGTGGTTCTGGACTTCTTTATTGGGAGTTTTTTGATTACTGATTCAATTTCACTATTAGTAATCATTCTTTCCAGAGTTTCTGTTACTTCCTAATAAAATATGGGGACATTGTAAATTTTCAGAAGTTTATGCATTTCCTCTAGGTTGTTCAATTTGTCAGGGTATAAATTTTGTAGTAATCTCTTATAAATTTATGTATCTGTAGTATTTGTTATGTCTTCTTTTTATTTATGACATTGTTTATTTGGATCCCCCTTCTATCTGTATGAGACTGCTTCAAGGTTTATCAATTCAGCTTATCTTTTCAAAGAACCATATCTTAGTTTAATTTATCTTTTATATTTTTTAGTCTCCATTAACCTCAAAAAGTTGATACTTTTGAACTGTGGTGTTGGAGAAGACTCTTGAGAGTCCCTTGGACTGCAAGGAGATCCAACCAGTCCATACTAAGGAGATCAGTCCTGGGTGTTCATTGGAAGGACTGGTGTTGAAGCTAAAACTCCATTCTGTTGGCCACCTGATGCGAAGAGCTGACTCATTGGAAAAGACCCTGATGTTGGGAAAGATTGAGGTAAGGAGGAGAAGGGGACGACAAAGGATAATATGGTTGGATAGCATCACCGACTAAATGGACATGGGTTCTAGACTCCAGTAGTTGGTGATGGACAGGGAGGCCTGGCATGCTGCAGTTCATGGGGTCACAAAGAGTCGGACATGATTGAGCAACTGAGCTAAACTAAACTGTACTTCCTTTTTGTTCTTTATTATTTCCTTTCCTGTATTAACTGGGTCTTTTTTGTTCTTCTTTGAAATAAATATTTTTAAGGCAAATTATATTTATCAGTATATTTGAAGATGCCATTTTGTTTTAAAGCTTACACTATTTTACCTAGCTGGTTCAAAGATAATTTGGGATATTTGAATTAATAACACATGTTATAATTTAATTTTTCAGCTCAACTTTGCAATTAAAAATTAAGCCACTTTGATTTGTAGTATCTAACAGAAATCATAATCGCTTTCCAACACCTGCTGGTTGTATCATGTGAAAAACAGTAGCTTCCCCAATAACACTGCTACACTATCATGTATCTATGATAAATCTGTCCTTTTCTTGTTTCAGAAAGAAAGGCATATACCACAGTGACCTCAGAGGGAGATAAGCACTACTGCAGCTCATATACATGACTCCTCTATGTGCCTACAGATAAATCTCTGACAAGGTGAAGTAGGAAAGAAATAGAAAAGGAAGAAAACCCAGGAGAAACCCATTTTTCTTATCAATTCCATTAATGAAAAACAAAGATTCAGTATCTAAAGTCTGCAGACAGTGAATCACTTCCTAGCTAACTTCAGGCTCATAGAAGCTCTATGAAAGATTAACATACAAAGATATTTTTTACTGCACATACACAGACTAGAAATAAGGGAAAGAGTTCTTCAAATACCTTGCTGAAAAATTAATGAGTGTCCAGAAAATAAGCGTACTTTTCAAAAAAAAAAATCAGGAAGTTATGTTCTCTCACATTATGAATGCAAGGTCAAAGTGGAACCAAATGTTTAAAGTATTGCTACATGATTCCAATTCTATATGTTCCAATATCTTTTCTTTTTTTTATGAGAAAATACAAAAAATTCTCCTAGGATTGTCTCATTCATCTAATGTGCTGAAAAAAACTGTTGAATGATTGATTCTAATTCTAACTAAGAGTTAATATTTTTGGTCTTTGCGTTGAAATATTGTCGTTGTTATAGTAAGATCACTAATGCTTTGTTGTTGTCGTTGCTCAGTCACTCAGTCATGTCCAACTCTTTGAAACCCCATGGACTCCGGCATGCCAGGCTTTGCTGTCCTTTATCTTTCCCAGAGTTTCTCAAACTTACGACCATTTAATCCATGATGACATTCAACCATCTCACCCTCTGTCATCCCCTTCTCCTCCTGCCTTCAATCTTTCCCATCATCAGGGTGTTTTCCAAATAGTCAGCTCTTCACATCAGATGGCCAAAGTATTGGAGTTTCAGGTTCAACATCAATCCTTTCAATGAATATTCAAGGTTGATTTCCTTTAGGATTGATTGGTTTGATCTCTTTGCTGTCATAAGGAATCTCAAGAGTCTTCTCTAGCAATATAGTTTGAAAGCATCAATTCTTCACCACTCAGTCTTCTTTATGATCCAAACCTCACATTCATAATGACTGCTGAAAAAACCATAGCTTTGACTAGATGGATCTTTGTCAGCAAATTATGTCTCTGCTTTTTAATATGCTGTCTAGTTTGGTAATAATTTTTTTTCCAAGGAGCAAGTGTCTTTTAATTTCATGATGCAGTCACCATCTACAGTGATTTTGGAGCCCAAGAAAATAAAGTTGGTCACTGTTTCCATTGTTTCCCCATCTATTTGCCATGAACTGATGGGGCCAGATGCCATGATCTTCATTTTTTTAATGCTGTTTTAAGCCAGCTTTTACACTCTCCTCTTTCACCTTCATCAAGAGGCTCTTTAATTCCTCTTCACTTTCTGCCATAAGGGTGGTGTCACCTGTGTATCTGAAGTTACTGATATTTCTCCTTGGAAACTTGATTCTGACTTGAGCTTCATCCAGCTTGGCAGTGTTTCACATGATGTACTCTACATATCAGTTAAATAAACAGGGTGGCAATATACAGCCTAGACATAGTCCTTGCCCAATTTGTAACCAGTCTGTTTTCCATATCCTGTTCTAATTGTTGCTTCTTGACCTGCATACAGGAGGCAGGTAAAGTGGGCTGGTATTCCATCTTTTTAAGAATTTTCTTTTTAGAAGTTCTGTTTTCTATTTAAGTAGAAAATTTTTTTTTCTTTTTTTCTTTTTTTTAATCCACACAGTCAAAGCAAAGCTTTAAAAGTATACTCAATGAAACAGAGGTAGATGTTTTTTGGAATTCCCTTGCATTTTCTATGATCAAATGGATGTTGGCAGTTTGATCTCTGGTTCCTCTGCCTTTTCTAAACCCAACTTATACATCTGGAAGTTCTTGAATCATGTGGTGTTGAACTCTAGCTTGAAGGATTTTGAGCATTACCTTGCTAGCATGTGAATTGAGTGCAACTGTGCAGTAGTTTGAACATTATTTGGCATTGCCCTTCTTTGAGATTGGAATGAAAATTTACCATTTCCAGTTCTTTGGCCATTGCTGAGGCTTCTAAATTTGCTGGCATATTGAGTGCAGCACTTTAACAGCATTATCTTCTAGAAATTGAAATAGCTCAGCTGGAATTCCATCACCTTTGCTAGCTTCGTTCATAGTGATGCTTCCTAAGGCCCACTTGACTTCAAACTCTAGTATGTCTGGCTCTAGGTGAGTGATCATACCATCAAGGTTATCTGGGTCATTAAGATCTTTTTTGTATAGTTTTTTTTTTCCTTTGTATTCATGCCACCTCTTCTTAATATAGTCTGCTTCTGTTAGGTCCATGCCATTTCTGTCCTTTATTGTGCCCATCCTTGTATGAAATATTCCCTTGATATCTCCAATTTTCTTGAAAAGATCTCTAGTCTTTGCTTAGCAGTGGAGAATTAGGACATCTAGATTTGTTAGGAAATTTTTAAAAATATATAAGTGAGGTCAAGTGATATTTAAGTAATTTTGAGGAAATTTGAAAATAATGTTGTAAAATTGTCTCCATAGCAATTGTTAAGGAAGTAGAGAAATTAGTTGTTTAGGAAAGATTAAAAGGAGAAAAATTTAGTCTTTCAAAATCTAAAACTTTGATCTCTGTATTTCCCAGAAAAAGTTCGATATCTAATTATACATTAAATTGTTGTTATGTTAGAATATTTTTACTCTTTTTATAATATATAATTTTTTATTTTTATTTCTTTCTTGACACACTTGTACTTTACATCTTTTAACACTACTTTGCTCATGGTAATAGCAAAATATTTTAAAAGAAATTGTGTTCTAATTTTTCCAACAATATAAAGTTTAAGTCTAGATTCTTCATATTATTCCAGTGACAATTATTTCCCTTACAGCAGATGTAGGCACATGTTCAAAAATATACCCTTGGTCACAACGATTATTCAGGGATTAGAATGAATTGGGTCAAAACCTAAAATACTTATTTGTTCCTTGACTACTTTTTGTAAGAGATTCTCTCTTTTTGATCAAAGATATACACAGAAATAGAAATCTAGAACCGATGCCAATATTTTGACCAGAATTCTGCTGTACTTAAAACCAGAAAACTGGATTTTCAGTTTACTTAAGTCACTGTGTAAAAGAAGCGAAATGTGAAATTCCAAGACCAACAGCTGAGAAGGTGGAAAGGTAGCTTTCCTGGTTTGTGTTGATTTTGTAAAAAATGGGTGTGTCCATTCTAAGCCATCTAAGTGGAGTAATCTCTACATCAGATAAACATTTTTGAAACTTGCATTTTTTATTTAGAAAGTTGTTATCAAATTATCAAGTCTATTAAGCATTATCTATATTTTCAAATAAAGAATACCATTTTACCTTACATATTTTGGTAAGAACAACTTCCTTCTTAGAGAGAAAAGCACGAAATTTGGCTCAAAGAGATCATACCTGTCCTTGCACATCTTGGCTTTTGTACAAAAGCAACTTTTCAAGAAATAGCACACAAACGACTAGCTGTGTATATATCTGGTTCCTCTCATCAAGAATCTTCCAAACCGCTCTTCTCAGATGGTGATAAAGGTAGATGGTGAGCACATATCTTCTTTAACCTCCTGTCAGTGACTGTGCCAAGGCATAATGAAATATGGCAAATTTACAGTGTATCAGTAAATGAGTGTAAGTGACCATCAGACATTTCATCTTTATGGGATTGGAGTAGTTTGTTATAAAAACATAACACAGGCCCCTGACTGATTGTTTAATATTCACTCAGTACCGGTATGAGCTTGGCTATATACTTTGCTACTGAACTTAGAGATCTCTGTGTTACATTTGAGCAGAGCATATTCTGTTTATACTGTTGCTACTCTCCTGCAAGAGTGCATAACATCTGAATCAAATATATTCTTAGTTGTGGATGCGAAATTACTTCAGATATGTCCAACTGTTTGCAACACTATGAACTGTAGCCCACCAGGCTCCAGAGTCCATGGTTCTCCAGTCAAGAATACTGGAGTGGGATGCTATTTCCTTCTCCAGGGAATTCTTAGAATACTTGTTGTTAATTTAAACTGACAAATGCAAGCCCTTGTATAGTGCTAAAAACAAAGGTAAAATAAACATAGGCATAATAATTTCTCATTGCACCTTAAGCATATCTGTGTAGAAAAACTCGAGGCAAAAAAGTTGGCAGGAGTCAAGTGGTTTTTTTATGCCTAAAAAATTCAGTTCAGTTGCTCAGTTGCGTCCAACTCTTTCCGACCCCATGGACTGGAGCACTCCATGCTTCCCTGTCCATAACCAACTCCTGCAGCTTGCTCAAACTCATGTCCATTGAGTTGGTGATGCCATCCAACCATTTCATTCTCTGTCATCCCCTTCTCCTCCTGCCTTCAATCTTTCCCAGCATCAGGGTCTTTTCAAATGAGTCAGTTCTTCACATCAGGTGGCCCAAGTATTGGAGCTTCAGCTTCAACATCTGTCCTTCCAATGAATATTCAGGACTGATTTCCTTTATGATTGACTATTTTGATCTTCTTGCAATCCAAGGGACTCTCAAGAGCCTTTTCCAACACCACTTTTCAAAGGCATCAATTCTTCATTGCTCAGCTTTCTTTATGGTCCACCTCTTACATACATACATGTCTACTGGAAAAACCATAGCTTTGACTAGACAGGACTGTGTCAATAGGAATGAGAAATTAAGCTATGTATATTTTGGAATTATAAAAAAGATAAATGAATATAGTAGGTGCTTTTGTATATAATGATTATTTTTATTCTGCAATCTTTATGAGAATTGATTAAAAAGAGATTTTTAAAAATGTAAAAAAGTAAATAAAGAGAGAAAAAAGAAATCATAGATATTTCTAGAGCAATCACTCTTACTGGAAGTTTCCTTACCATGCTTTATTGAAGAATCAAAGCGAAGTGACTTTCTGAAAATGTTGAGAGTAAAAATGAAATAAGTCACTGGGACTTAAGCATTTGTGTATACAAGAAACCTTATATCAATGAAGATGTGAAGTCATTAGAATGAGGCTTATAATATTCATGAATATAAACTGGTAAGGACAGTTCACATGTATGGTTTAGAGAGAAAATGAGATCTATTAAGGCATTAATACTATGTTATCATGGCCCAGTTTTTTTGATCATAATTTAGTCAAGGAAGCAAAGTCACTATGAGTGCTATGGGATAAAGGGTTTACTACGCTAATTTGACCTCTTATGTTTGTAGGTGGAGCTTGGAGAGAAAAAACCTACAGGGGGAGGTAGGGGAACAAAGAAGATTCTAACCAGTCTGTGTGAATTGAGTTCTACACCCAAATGTGGGCCTGAGATACAGAAACTTGTGCTAAGATCTATAGGAAGCTGCTGCCTTGGGTAGCTTTATCTCTATGGGTCTGCAGCTAAGCATATGATGGTGGACTGGGGGCATCAGTTTGTCAGCAAATCCAGCAATTGGAAGGAAGGGCTGATGAGATTATGAAGAGGCTGAAACCCATGGGTATGTGGCAGTCTTCAGGAATGGCTCTTGCTTCACTCATGTACTCCAAATTTCATGCTCATGTCTCTTTTGGCCACCTCTCCCTTAGAACCATACAAGAGAGGGTGTTCTGAAAAACATACTTCTATCTTAACCAGATCAACAGATTGCAAAATAAGTTCTGGCCCCTTAGAATATGAAGTTGGCTAAAACTAAGCCTTTAGAGAAGGAAATCAAACAAAGCATACACACTTGAGAAATGTTTACAGAATGACACATATTAAATAGAAGAGATATGCAATATTTTGATGTGATTGAAACCAACAAATTTTTACCAGAAGCTTACTGTTTACATAAGCACAGCTTTTGATTGTGACTATTAAAAGATGGCTCATAAAAACTGACCCCAATATATTAACACAACAGTGTGTAACATGACAAGCAGATTAAAGAGTAGCAGTTTTCCTAACAAGACAGAGAGAAGCTCTTGCACTTAGCAATGAAACATAAAGAATTAATGGACAAAAACAAGGAGACAAAGACAGATGAAAGTTAAGACCGGTAGCAATAGCAACAGGAACTAAAGAAAATACAGTCATTACAATTTAAGGAAATTAGTGCATAGGGAATCCAAGAGGCCCTGGGATCAATAAAATTTTAAATATCACTATATCACTGCCTCAAGAGAAAATTACTAACTTTCAAGGACAGTACAGATCCCAGGTCACAACAACAAAACAGAAAACCAGAATAGAGCAAGACATTGCTTTTAGCTACATTTTGCTAAAATATTTTAACAGTTCTTAATAAAGAGGAATGAGCAACTCAATAAGAAGAGGGTTATTAATAGATCATGAAATAAGTATACAGATTATTATGCATTTAATTGCTAAGCACAATTTGAAATAACTTATTTGTTGTTAAAATAGAAATCCTTTCATCTAAGGGGAATCAACTATTTGTAAATAATCTTGGCATACTTATTGGTGATTACTAAACAACTGGCACATCTACAATTAATTGAACACTTTCCGTTTGTTTGTTTTTGATCCCACTCTACAGCATGTTTCTCAACCAGGGATTGAACTTCTGCAGTGGAAGTACAGAGTCTTAACCACCAGACAGCCAAGAAAGTCTCTTGAGCCGATTCTTAAACATAAATTGGAAGTAACTGATGTTTCTCCTAGAAAAATCCTATTTCTGGTACTGAATAGCCAGCTGGAAATTTTTACACATCTTCAACTCTTCAACTCCCTTCCCTCTTTTATCACAGTGGTTAGAAAGGTAAAAGCTACATTTTCCAACTTCCCTTAAAACTAGATTCAGTGTTTATTTACATTTTAGAAATTGCATTCTTACGGGATGTGAAAGTTTAGCTTAGACCATTTTCTTCTATAATTGATGTGTGGCAAGAAAGACCTGAGATATATGAGTATTTGTAACTTATTTCATATTCTTGTATTTAGCTGTAAGTTTCATAGATGTGAAACAAACAAAGGATTTATATCTGATGATTCCTTAGGTTCTATATATCTGATCTTTTAACCAGTATTATAACCACAAAATTCCTTGTGTTAAATTCTTCCTGGTCGAAATACCTAAAGTGAATTTTTACACTATTTCTTGTATTGTGCTCTGACAGTATACAGGTGCCTCTTTAGAATCATTGATTGATCAGATCTATAGTAGAATCTAATAAAACACCACAGGAGACAATGAATTATAATTTTTTAATATAATCACTTGATTGGGAAAATAAAACATACCTTGTTGGATTGTGAGATTTTAATATACAGTAATATATTTCAAAAGCCAAAGGAACCTGAGATTATCAATGCTAGGGTTTGCTTTAAACCTTTGTGTGATTGTTGCCTTACTTGCTCCCGATAGTCTTCACTTAAGAAATAAGATAAAGCATGGGAAAAGATATTGGAGCAGTCCTAATCAGCAATTGAGTTACTTGTAATTATGTGTAAAGTTATATAAAGGTAATGTTATAGGTACTTCTCATTCCCTAACATTACAGGAATTTTGAGTGATTTTTTTTTATTGTCTAAAATATTTGTCATTTTCAGTGTAAAACAATTTAAGCAAAGTTTCACTATTAGTCTTGAAGAAATGGTTCAACTTTACTAGATTTATGCTTTATATTGTGTTGAAGTATTAATGGTAGGGAACTCATTCATTAAAATACATTGTGTGTATGTGTGTTCTAAGTCACTTTAGTCATATCCAACTCTGTGCAACCCTATGGACTGTAGTCCATCAGGCTCCTTTGTCCATGGGGTTCTCTAGGCAAGAATACTGAAGTGGGTTGCCATTTCTTCCTCCAGGGGATCTTCGTGACCCAGGGATCAAACATGTATTACCTGTGTCTCCAGCATTGTAGGTGAATTCTTTACCATTGAGCCACCAGGGAAGTATGTCTATCCCAGTCTCCCAGTTTGATTGTGAATCTTTTTACAAAAGGAAATACATAAGGCAAAGTATTTAACATGAATCAGTTATTTGTGAAAAACTGCTCTGTTATCTGTGATTTTTTTCTTATTCCTATAATGTTTTATTTATGTTTAATATTAATGACTCACTCATTTTATATTGTTATAGGCTTATTTAATGAGGAATATGGTATCCAAACTTGCCTTACTCCCTGGCTTTATTCAGTTTAAATAAATAATGTTTATCAGCTAAAGGCTCAGTCTGCCCATATCCTGAGCAGAGTAGTCAATACATTGGCAGTCTCATACACAGCAGCTGACAAGCTCTGAAACTCATCTTGTGGGTGATCTGGTTACACGTAAGTGCACTGTCTTCTCCTCCTCTCCTGTGTCACTGCCCCTTCTACTTCCATGTTGCCATGTCAGTATGACTAGACTTCATCCAGCCTTAATATCCTTGGTCAGCACTTATATGCTTAAATTCTGCCACTGCACCAAGCAAAGGCAAGCTGCCTGGAGTCCTGACACACAGTCTTATTTTTCCTAGTCTCTCCAAAAATGTTCTTTGGAAGCAACACTGTTCTAAGCAGTCAGATCCATAATCTCCTCTCTGATTCCAATATTTTCTTGCTACCTACACCCTCCCTGTACCATCTCTCACCCATCTTAATGGGTCTCTTTAAGTCTCCAGGACTGCTTGAACCAAGTCAGAGTTAAGCATGATCACTTAGAAATAGCACAGCTCTGAAATGCCATATTGTTCTGCCAGGAAGGGCCTCCTTATTCAAGTTACCTTCTTTTTGCTACTAAATCCCATCTGCTTTGATACCTCTTTTTCCCCTTCTTCTAATATTACAGTCTGAAAGCCAAGCTTTTCTCTGCTGGACAAGATAAAAGCATTTTAGTTTTCCCTTTCGGTCACACTCCACAGATCTCATAAATCTTCTACACTTTGAGAGTAAGATGACTGGCTTTCAAGCATATAAAAATTTATTTAGGCATATTTTTGGATGTATAGCTTTTTATTCTAAAGTTTATACGAAGCTAAATAATTACCAGCAGATAGTATCAACTATTTCAAATGCTAGAATTAAAGGAAATATTGATTTAAAGGATTTCCAAGCTGTTCTATAACACACAAACTCTTTATAGTTGTCAGCTTCTCAACAAATCTTTCTGTCCTATTTCAATGAAAACAACCTATCCAGAAGTTTTACATGGATCAAAAACATGGGATAAAAAAGTATTAGGTATCCTTTTATCTATAACACCCACTCGCTTCACAAATTTTTCTTCTGGAAAGGAAAAATCCCCTTAGGTACATGGAATATTAATTGTGTTTAAGGTATATTTTAAATACTGGGAATTAATATTGCTGATCTAATTATGAGTAATAAATAAATAAATAAAACAAGAAAATATTTATTTAAGAAAAAAACATTCAAAATAGATGAATGATTGCTAATTGTATATGAATATCCATTACAACATAAATATTTATGTATTTTAAAATAATCCTGTGTAAATTTTACTTTCTCAGAATCCCTTCTGTAATTTTAAAAAAGTCAATAAATTCAGAGAATAATTTATATAGTTGTACATGCATGTGTGCATGCTAAGTTGCATCAGTCATGTACATCTCATTGAGACCCCATGAACTATAGCCAGCCAGGCTCCCTGTCCTAGGGATTCTCTATGCAAGAATAGTGGAGTGAGTTATGATGCCTTCCTCCTGTGAATGACAGGTGATTTTAAAGGACAAATTCCTGTCCCAATGTATATCAGACATCAGGATAAAGTTATAACAGCTACAGCAGCAGGACCCTGGTGCCTCTTTGGATGAGATGGTCCAGACAGCCACCAATACCTTTTATAACAGAGAACAGGAGAGTGAGTCCAAGGCCCAGGAAAGGGAGAAAAGAAAAGAGACAAGGCATGCCCAGATGCTGAACTCCCTCCAGGGAAGCCCTATGGTAATCCCCGAGTCCTTGAAGGACAAGGCATGAGACAAATGCCTAATCTGTAGACAGGTGGGACATTGGGCCAAAGAGTGTCAAAATGGTGACAAGTCTTCTAAAATGGCTTGCTACAAATGCTATCAATTGGGACATTGGGTAGCACTCTGCCCTTGGGACCCAAGAGCCTCAAGGTCAAGCACCAATCCTTCCCTCATGATGGTTCAACAGGACTGAAGCAGCCTGCTCCAGCCAGCCCGCATGTCACAGATAACCATCATGGGGCTGGAAACTGGATGTGGCAAGTAGGTCCGAGAATTTCTTGGTTGACACTGTCCTGACCTCTGGCTCCAGAGCCTTCTCCCCACAAACCTGTACCATTTTGGGTGCTACAGGAAAACCAATTACAAAAATATTCACCCGAGCACTTCTTTGTTGCTGGATGGACAAATATTTTCCCACCAGTTTCTGGTGGTCCCTGAGTGTCCTACTACCTTATTGGGAAGGGATCTTTCCCCATCTTGGAAATCTTGCAGCTATTGCAGTCCTAATGGAAGATGCTTTACTACTCTGTTTTGGGGGCAAACTATTTTTCCAGCCACCAAGTGAAATAACTCCTGAATAGAAGAGGACATTTGTGGGTGTCTGATCTAAGAATCCTCAGATATCAAGTAGTGCTGATGGCAAACCCAGGCCTGACTATATCCCCTTGTGAGATTCTTAATCCAGCCACCCTCCTGCCTACCCTCGAGGGTGCTCTCCCCTTTCACTCTTGCCTAGAAACCTTGGACCACTGGATAAAACCCCAAGAGAGATTGTCAGAAGATCCTCTGACCAATCCTGAGGAAATCCATTACACTGATAGAAGCAGCTTTGTCTTGGATGGAAAAAGAAGAGCCAGATATGCAGTAGTCTCCAATTTTGAGACCATACAGGCTAAACCTTTGCCACCAGGTACTTTAGTCACCATCTGCAGTGATTTTGGAACCCCCAAAATAAAGTCAGTCACTGTTTCCACTGTTTCCTCATCTATTTGCCATGAAGTGATGGGACGGAATGCCATGATCTTATTTTTCTGAATGTTGAGCTTTAAGCCAACTTTTTCACTCTCCTCTCTCACTTTCATCAAGAGGCTCTTTAGTTCTTCTTTACTTTCTGCCATAAGGGTGATGTCATCTGCATATCTGAGGTTATTGATATTTCTCCTGGCAATCTTGATTCCAGCTTGTGCTTCATGCAGCCCAGCATTTTTCATGATGTACTCTGCATATAAGTTAAATAAGCAGAGTGACAATATACAGCCTTGACGTATTGCTTTTCCTATTTGGGACCAGTCTGTTGTTCCATGTCCAGTTCTACCTACTGCTTCCTCATTAGTTATCTATATTATACATATCATCAATGCTGCTGCTGCTGCTGCTGCTAAGTCACTTCAGTCATGTCCGACTCTGTGCGACCCCATAGACAGCAGCCTACCAGGTTCCCCCATCCCTGGGATTCTCCAGGCAAGAATACTGCAGTGGGTTGCCATTTCCTTGTCAAATTCATGAAAGTGAAAAGTGAAAGTGAAGTTGTTCAGTCGTCTCCGACTCCTAGCGACCCCATGGACTGTAGCCTACCAGGCTCCTCCATCCATGGGATTTTCCAGGCAAGAGTTCTTGAGTGGGGTGCCATTGCCTTCTCCAGGGGATCTTCCTGAGCCAAGGATTGAACGCAGGTCTCCTGCATTGCAGGTGGATGCTTTACTACCTGAGCTAGTATGGACGCCCCATCAATAGTACATATATGTCAATATAGGGCTTCCCAGGTGTCATAGTGAAAAATTCACCTGCCAATCCAAGAGACACAAAAGATGAGGCTTTAATTCCTGGGTTGGGAAGATTTCCTAGAGTGGGATTTCATGGAGAGAGGAGCCTGAGGGTGACAATCCATAGGGTCACAAAGAGTTGGACATGACTGAGTGACTGAGCACACACAAGTGTCAATGCCAGTCTCCAAATTCTTCTTAACCCCCAGTTATCAATTTTTAAAACACTATTTAGTACAAGAAAATAATCTTTACACACACACACATGCCAGTGCTCTGGCTCCTGTCAACCTCTCCAAACACTTCAAAATAAGGACATGACCTTCTGTTAGTTTTTGACACACAGCTTCCTTTGCTTTTCCATGTGCTGTTTCATCTGCATAGAAGGGCTTCTCTGATAGTGCAGCTGGTAAAGAATCCACCTGCAATGCAGGAGACCCTGGTTGGATTCCTGGGTCAGGAAGATCTGCTCGAGAAGGGAAAGGCTACTCACTCCAGTGTTCTGACCTAGAGAATTCCATGGACTGTATAGGCCATGGGGTCACAAAGAGTTGGACACAACTGAGCAACCTTCACTTTCAATCAAAAATAAAGCTACTCATCGATCTGTTCATTCTGTTGCTTGTTTTACTCGTTTTTTTGAGACACACTTCATAGATTCTTAGTAAAACTCTTCTATAGCAAATCAATGTTTAAAGAACAAAAATGATGTGATGAATCAAATTCCTCAAAGCTCCAACAATCAGTATAAGAAATCTTCCACATGAAGTGATTGTCTAATTTAGTTCACAATTTCAAATGGTGTTCTTCAAGAAACTTTGACAGCAGGACACTTAGCAGGGAGCCACACCAATCACTGGCAAATCATTCTCACTCATCTAGTGATGAGAGCTAGTAAGATGAACCACAGCATTCAAAATGATTTAAGGGCTTCCCTGGAGGCTTAAGGGTAAAGGATCCGACCGCCTATGCAGGAGAAGGCATAGCAACTAAGCCGGGGCACCACAGCTATTGAGCCAGGGCTCTAGAGCCTGGGAGCCACAACGACTGAACCCACATGTCCTAAAGCCTGTGCACCGCAACAAGAGAAGCCACTGCAATTAGAAGACCACTTGCCACAACTAGAGAAAGCCCGCAGGCAGCAACAAAGACCCATCACAGCCAAAAATAAATAAATTAATTTAATTTAATTATCAGGTAAATTATTTAAACTGAGTATAGCACATTTTAATAGCTACATAGCAATTACAAGTATCTTGAACTATCTAAAAATAAAATAAAATAAAAACAAAGGTCACTGGATTTTTCATTTTCACTGATTATATACAAATCATTACTTTTACCATAAAGAAAGTCTGCTTGTGGGTGACAGCAATGGAGCATACTTATCTTTTGATCATATCACATTATTTATGAGAAATTGCATATATTTCCACTTTTATGTATGGGTTAGGTGTGTATAGATACATTTAAGGCTTATACTATGATGCTAAATGTTACAAATGAAAAGTTTCTATAAAAACTCAGATTTAAAAAAGTAAAAATAGGTGGCCTAAAAAACCAGTTTTATTATTTATAAAAAAATAGAACTTGTGAACTTAGCCATTGTACAACTATAATACAATCTAATAATAAAATATTTGATGGATTCATCAATCTTACTTATAGAGCCCGCCACTCTGGGAATAAAAATAGAAATGTTTCCATTTCTTGCCTTAACATACTTCTAAAATGGAGAACAGTTATAAAATCTTTAGTCTGAAAAATTATTAAAACTGCACACATAGCTTGGTGTCCGCTTTTCTTTAAAATGATAATATTGAAAAACACTGGACATGTAATAAAGATTATTGGTCCCTGGAGGAGAGCATGGAAACCCACTCCAGTATTCTAGTCACAATAATCCCATGGGCAGAGGAGCTTGGCAGTTTCAGTCCATGGTTCACAAAGAGTTGGACACAACTGAAGTGACTGAGCATGCAAAGATTATTGAAATGCTAGTTTTGGGCTCTCTTTTAGTGGGAGGCAACATTCTGTAGTGGATAATGTTTAAATAGCATATATAACGTTAGTTTAAGAACATATGCAACACTGATAAACTTTTACCTTTTGACAGGATAACCTTTCTTAACCTCTTCTCACCATGCTTCATTTCCTTGGTTTAACTAATAATAATAATAAGGTCAGCTTCAAAATGTTATTTATGTGACACTATACGATGCTGTTAGTAATGAGACTGGCATCACTATATTCTATAGTAATAGTATATATATAATGTATATGTGTATAAGCATATATATGTCAGTATACATATATTTCCAGATTATGTTGACCTTTTGTACTTTTAATCTTATTTAGGGTAACTTTATTTTATTGATAAACTTAATACGATAAATATTATTGATCACATCTATCAGATTTTCGAAGGTTACCTCTCTCTAAAACATTATTTTCACTGTTCCCACACCTGTCACCATTATGTTCACATCTGTGAGATTTGTAAGTTTTGATTATTATAAGCACCAGTGCTTTGATGAAATAAACATTAAAATTCATGTGGAACGATAAATGTGTAGATAAAATCAGTATGACTATAGTCTAGCCCTACTTATCTTTTCTATTACAATTTGTAAATGGTAACATTCTGTTTTGACAAAACACTGAATCAGTCAACACAAGTATTTCTAAGAGTCTTCATATGAAACAAAAAGAGCTCTGCCTATCACAGTTCTAGCGGCTAGAAAAGGATTACTGGGGTGAAGTAAAGTTAAACAGCTCGCTCCATTGAGTATTTAAGGATGTCTATCACAGCACCGATATGAGTAGAAAGAAAATCTTCCAGGTAGTTTGAGAATAAACCAGAAACCAAGCTCTTGAACTGTAGTACTGAGTGCTTTTCCAAGGGGCCTTTAGTTTTGCTCAGGCCTAACTGTCAGAAACACTTCACTTCTGCACCTATGGTAAGTCAAATTTAATATCACTCTGTGTAAGAGTGTGAATTAAGTAAAATGTAGAGGGCCTTTGTGCTGAATGTGCAGTTTAAGACAGCGCAAGGAACATCCACACGCTTTCCTGGGTCTTCTACACCTGCATGCTTGGCAGGACATCGTATATAAATATAAATGAGTATTTAAATCACAGATGTGAGCACATTTAATTTAGTTGCTGTCATATCTGTCTCAGAGAAAAACATGTGGGAAGGAAAGTATTTATTGTCTTACAATTAAATAAAATTAATTACTATAATATGTTCTCATGGAAACACGGTGTTCTATTTATTAGCAACTGCTTTAAAAAATGTGTGTTAGAAAACATTTCAGCTTCCAGTTGAATTTTTATTTCTCATTGAGAATTGTAACTTTCTAATTTTGCTTCTTAGTCATCTACCATTAAAAGGATGTTTTACTTCTCTAGTTTGAGTCATACTTGGACATGCTATGATACAATAGACATTCAAACAGAAGTTGGAAATATATTTTCAAAATATATTTTGAGGCATATCAACTTAAGAAAGAAGGGCAAATCCTAATGAATAAATAAATTGGTATTGTAGAGCCCAGAAAAGTAAATAACAAATTTAAATAGAACTGCTCCCAATCTGAGCTGACTAGATTTAAGTTTTTAAAAATATTTTATAACAAAATTTATATATAAATTAATGTAAATGTTTGAAATATTGAAATAAAATTAGAAATAAGAAAAAAATTAATTTTTGACACATAACTTAGAAAAATTCTCTAAACATATCCATGGATATACTTTTAATCTTTCACCTTTTTATGGTTAGAGATGGCATACAGGAAAAGTATAAATTTCAAATTGTCAGGTTAAAATTTGGTTTTTAGTATGAATAATATTATCTTCCAAAATATTTTGCTATGCCGTGTTATATTCCAAAATAGCACTTATAAAAGTAAATCATTTAAAATAACTAACTATAAAACAATAAAATTTATAAATTTCAGTAAATAAAGAAATTGAATGTAAATACACATATTTTTACCTCTTCTCAACTTTCATTTAGGAGACTGAAAAGAAACATAAACAAGAGGGATGATATTGCTTATATGTGGAATCTAAAAAAAAAGACACAAATAAACTTATATGCAAAATAACACTAGGCCCACAGGCATAGAAAGCAAAGTTAGGGTTACCAAAGGGAAGAGGTAGAAGGGATAAATTATGAGTTTGGAATTAGCTTATACAGTACACTATATATAAAGTAGATAACAAACGAGGACCTATTGTATAGCACAGGGAACTTTACCCAGTATTTTGTAATAATATATAAAGAAAAAGAATCTGAACAAAAAGTATATATATATATATATATATATATATATATTAACAGAATCACTTTGCTGTACACCTGAAACTACCACAACATTATAAGTGAACTATACTAAAAAAACCATACTTCTTCTGTCCCACTGGAACTATATAATGCAAAAGATTAATTGTCCCTGCCTAATTTTTGTGGAGCCTAGCTTGATAAAATACATTTGAGCTTTTATATTCCTTTGAGACTTGACTGAGGATACTCTCAAAATAGGTATTTTCAAAGCGTCAACTCTTTCCTTTATGAGTAAAATGAAACATTGTAAAGAATCCTGAACTGTAGAGTCAAACAGCAAGGTGATATGCCAAAACTGGAAATGGAGAGTTGATATGAGAGAGTTATGTAAGATGTCGTGATCATCCTTTTGAAAGATTGTGGTTCTGAAGATCTGTGTGCTATGCTGGGATTCGTGAACTTGGGAGGAGAGGATTTCGATCAGGGGCCAGAGACCAGGATGGACTACTCAGAGCTTTTTGTGTAGCAAAATTTTATTCAAGTATAAGAGAGATAGGGAAAGCTTCTGACATAGACGTCAGAAGGTGACAGAAAAAGGGCCTGCTTGCTGATTTTTAGCAAGCTGTCTTATGTCTGTCAGCAAGCTGCTGGTCAGACATGAGAGACACCTCAAGGCCGAGGTCGTTTCACCAAGCTTCTCTCCCACAATATGCATTTTGGAGACAGAATGGCACAAGGTGTGTCATTCCCCGGGTCATAAAACAATTGACATGAATACTGGTTTTTTGAGCCATTATCAGCCTAAGGTTTGAGGGAAAAAAAAAGAAGTTGGTCTTAGGTGGAATGGATTTGAAGAAAGGCAGATTCCAAAGCAAATGCATAGTTTCATTAACATAGCTTAAGAAAACCATTTCCATAAGAAATGACTTGGTTAGCTCAATGTTTGAGAAAAGTTAAGTTCAGGTGGAATCAGGTGTCATCACCAGAGAAGGGAAAAAAGTCGGCCACTTGCATTTTATTTCCTCCTGCCATTTGGGGACCTCTGGACTCCCTACTGAAGCTGTTAACACTGAATCCCATCCTTCACTGACTCTCTGTTATGAGTTACACATTGACCTAGCTTTGCCATCTGCCTTTGTGGTAGCTACCAGTACAATACTCAGAGTATCTATTACCACCCTCTTGTCCATGGGAGTTGCTTGGGGAATAAAACTTTAACAGTTGTGACTTAAACAGAGGTTTTAAAAGTGCGTATGTTGTTTGATTTAGTCACTTGGTCTTCTACTGCTTGCCATGAAAAGAACATGCCCTGAGGAACTGCTTG
This sequence comes from Okapia johnstoni, assembly GCA_024291935.2. Taxonomy (NCBI): domain Eukaryota; kingdom Metazoa; phylum Chordata; class Mammalia; order Artiodactyla; family Giraffidae; genus Okapia; species Okapia johnstoni. The sequence continues at coordinate 32,084,709 of CM044310.1, forward strand.
TCCCCCGAATGGAGAAGATAAATCAAAAAGTACCTAGAGTCTAGTGGCTCCCAGCAAAGACCAAATGAGACTGCTGCTGCTAAGTCACTTCAGTCGTGTCTGACTCTGTGCGACCGCATAGACGGCAGCCCACCAGGCTCCCCCGTCCCGGGGATTCTCCAGGCAAGAACACTGGAGTGGGCTGCCACTGCCTTCTCCACAAATGAGACTAGTTGAGATCAAACTGCAGCCAACCTAAAGATCTCTTAAGCCAGGAAAGTGAATAAATATCGTTGCAAGCCGTTGGCTTTGGGAATGCTTGTTACACAATACTGCCACAGTAGGAGCTGAGTAATACAGTTTGTAAGGCTTGTCTGTGCTTGAATTCTAACTACACTGTTTTTGAATTGAGTGATATTAGTTAAGTTGCTGACATTGTACATTAGGGTTCTCTTTTAAGAGAGGAAAGTCTAAAGAAACTTAAGAGGATTGCTGTGAGAATGACATAAGTTGAAGCATGTATGTTTCAAATAATACCTGAATATAAATGTCCATTACATGTAAATAAATTACAACTCTTAATAAAGTCTAAAATTTCATATAATTTCACCTAGAATGGTGACCCTTATGTAAAAAGAACATACATATTAACCTTTAGTGTCTAAACATGAATACAAATGCTGGGACTTCCTTGGCAGTCCAGTGATTAAGACTTTGCCTTCCATTGTAGGGGATGTGGGTATGATTCCTAGCTGGGGAGCTGAGAGCCCACAAGCACCATGACCAAAAACAAAAGCAAAACAAACAAAATAGAAAGCAATATTGTAACAAATTCAATAAAGATTTTAAAAACTTCCCGCATAAAAAAAATACCAACATCTTTCAGATTATAAATATGTGTATGTCTGTGTGTGTGTGTATGTGTGTGTATCTCTAAACCTCAGATGTAACTGCTAAGTAATTGAATTACCTGTAATGGTTCAAGGTTTTAATATTTTATGACGTTATAATACTACAGACCACATAAAGTTGAATGGCCACAATTATTTGGGTAGAGTAAAATTTTGAAAATTCTGAATGGAAAATATCCAAATCTATATTATTTTCCTATTACTGCTGTAATAAATTACTACAAACTTAGTGTCTTAAATTATACAAATTTGGTATTTTATTTTATTACTATTATTTTATAGTCAGGAGATCAGAAGTCCAAAATGGGTCTGACTGGACTAAAGTCAACGTGCCCTCAGGGTTGCATTCCTTCCAGGAGCTCTACACCAGTTTCTTGTTATATCATTTTTGTGTGTGTGATATTGGCTTTTTAAATTTTATTTTTAAATTTATTGGAGTATAGTTCATTTGCAGTGCTATGTTAGTTTCAGGTGTACAGTGAAGTGAATCGGTTATACATGTACATATGTCAACTCTTTTTAGATTATTTTTCCATATATATCATTCTGTCTTTGAGAGGTGGCCTACATTCCCAAGCCACCACTCACGGTTGCATCTCTATTGCTCTGATTCCCTCTCCCGCTTTAAGGTCTCCTGTGATTACACTGAGCTCACCTCGACAATGCAGAATACCTTCTATTTTAAGGTCAGTTGATTAGCAAACTTAATTCCATCTGTACCTATTCACTTTTGCCATGTAATCTAATATTCACAGTTTCTGGAAGTTAGATGTAGATATCTTTGAGGTGGGGGGACATTATTCTGCCTAAAAAATATACTCAGTTTAACTTTTAAGTATGAATGTTTTCACGTCTACCTATTATAGTGAAAAACAAACTCATGTCCAAAATAAATATTCATTTTGGAACAACGTAATATTTCTCTACACTCCTCTGTATTTAAATTCTCACATATGCTAGTTTCCATTTGGATGTCTGAGCATATTTGTCTGAAAGAGAATGTTCCAGGATGCAAACCTGCACATTTTACTTCTACTAATAGCATCTTTCAGAAAATAACATTATATATTTATGTATTCTATATACCAATGTATTTTTTTTCCTATTTATAAAACAAAATCTGTGTTTTTAAATTGGCTGCATTGGGATTAAAATATCAGTGCACATCTATTCTTTAACATAACTGCTATACAAGCTTCTTTTCAATGTATTATTTTTTACCTTCTTATTCTACCACCAGCCATGTTACAGGGCTATAATTAAAAAAAAAAAAACAAAAAAAAACCCTTTTTTATAAACTAAGTGAAATTCTATCAGGTAATTTCTGTTCAATTATGGCGTTTAGAATAATCCATATTAGCTTCAGTTGAAATGTGAAATCTATCAGGAACTTATAATTTTATTCTTTTACTTTCTTATTATTAGATATTTGTGTTTTCATATTGCTTTTGTTTTTCTCCTTGAATTCTAGGTAAAACTTATTTATAGAGCAAGAAGTGAAAAACTTTATCATTTGTTTTTAAAAAATAGTTTAATATGAAGTAAGATACAATTATTTTTACGTAGAGGCAATTTATAGTTCATCAGTATACAAAGAGGGGCTTCCCTGATGACTCAGTGGTAAAGAATCCGCCTGCCAGTGCAGGAGACACAAGTTCTATTCCTGGGTCAGGAAGATCCCCTGGAAAAAGAAATGGCAACTCACTCCATTATTCTTGCCTGGGACATCCCAAGGACAGAGACTGGCAGGCTACAATCCATGGGGTCGCAAGAGTCAGATACAACTTAAGAGCAAAACAACAACAATATACAAAGAATCAAGGGGAAAAAAATCTTATTTTAAGACATAATTTCCTTTTGATCTTTTATTCTTCTTTTTAGGACTATTTTAAGGAGAAAATAAAGTTGAAACTTGGAGGGATCAATTACTATTACAATCACTATTAGGCTTTTGAGTTCTGGGCATCACTTAACAGAGAAATTTTGTTGTTCAAAATCCTCCTTTCTTAACCTGATTTAGATATTTTGTAATATGTCACAAAACTATTTGTTTTAAATGACAGTTACAGTGTCATTTACTGCTGATATGCTGAGCGCATAGTTGACTAAAAATTGTTTACTGGCATGACCATTCCAAACAATGCTGGGATAAATCCTGGTGACAGATGTTGTTATTGTTAGAGGGACTTTGCTAAACAAAATTTACAGTCAGCCATGTCACCTCTGAGATAAGAGACAAAGATAGGTATCTGTGGACTCTGAAAGCCACAAAACATGTTATCCTGAGCTCTAACAGCCTGGACCACTGCAAGTTGCAAAAAAATGATCAAGGGTAGAACAGAGTACTTTTGAGGTCAACAGGTTTTAGTGCCTAGGCTGGCAAAATTGGGACTACTATTTCAGATTTCTCTTCTTAAGGTCACTCCACTTCTTTTTAAAGGGAAAAAATTAATTTTAAGGAAGATGGCTACCGGACAAAATTTAACTATAAAATCATTGGTCTTCAGGTTTCAAAATGACAGATCCATTTTTAAAAATATCATAGTTCCTCAAATTGTTCTTAAAAATAAAATGCTATAAGCCTTTAAGCAACTTTGAACTTACATTATCTTGTTTATGCATTTGTTTCTCTATGATTTTAAGATCCTCTAAGGGAGAGTTTTTTATTTTTTCCCTCTGTTCTCAGCTAGTTCTGATCTAGCCTGCTATTTTCACTGTTCTAAACTCTTATAGGGCTTACATTTATGGCTTTAATTTTCAGTGTCATGTTCTTTTCAAATGCCAATAAAAACTAGCTTTAAAAACACAAAAGCAAGAAATGGTTGGCTATGTTACTTTAATTGGTCTATCTGAAATAGAAATAAAGGAGTTAGCAATAATTGCTCATTTTTGGACCATGAAAATAATAAGAAAGAGAAATAGTTCTAATAGTTCTAATGGCAAGTTGTTCATGCTACCTCCTAATAAAATTGAAAAGATATTTTAATTCTAAATGTATCTGAGAGAAATTTAAACTTTGAAAACAATGGCTGCCAACAAATCATATTTTAATGAGAAGAGCTTAAAAGAACAGAATGCAAATATAGTATCTAAGAAAATGAATAGTCACAACACAAATTATGTTGCTTTTACTCCCTTTGGAAACCTGAAGTTAATTATGGCCAAAATAACTCTCCAAACATATTATTTTGAGAATCAAAAAATATAATTGATTGCCATTGAATTTTTTTTTAATTGAAAATGTTTTGTTAATAGATATCATTTGAAAACAATAATGATAATAACAGTAAGTGAAAGGCCCCAAAGTACATGATATACATATTTCTGAAAACTTTAAATGTGCACAATTATGAGAGTATCCCATGTACAGTTGGAGGAAGGATGTATTTTAACAAAAGGTAATGAACTATCTTGCCAAGAACTATCCTTCAGATAATACCTTCCATGCCTGCCACCTTGTACTTTTTTAAATATGTAAAGGATAAAGTTTAAGGTTTTGCATGATTTATATAATAACATCCACACACTTTTCTACCATTTACTTATTTCAAGACCAGAACCATTCATTTTATCCTGAATTCACAATGCATGGGCATGTGTAAAGCAAAGGTAAATGTAAAATCTAAATAGAATTGATTTCACTTGGTTCAAAAATACGTCTATCATTACTGAGTTAATTCTTTAATATTTTTCTAAAAAAATAAAAAGAAAGACAGCAGACCAATGGGCACATCTTAGATAAAACCATATCTGAAGGATTTTTGTTTATTGTTTCCCTAAATATCCAGTTTCATTAGTGAAAGAAGTATGTTGATTCTCCTGACACACTTTCTTGATTAAGGATATAATTTATATGTCAAAATTTCCTACTTGCATTGGCAGGTGGATTCTTTACCACAGCACCACCTGGGAGGTGATATATGTATACCTATGGCTCATTCATGTTGATACTTGGCAGAAAACAACAAAATTCTGTAAAGCAATTATCCTCCAATTAAAAAATAAATTAATTTAAAAAATTCCTACTTGCTAGTTTCCTCAAGATGCAGTTGTTTACAATGGCCTCAATTCTTCTATGACCCAAACACCTTTCCAAAATCACAGTCTTTCCCTCCCAATATTACAAAAGCATAAATCTCTTTCTGCAGGAAATTTGAAACTATATGACCAAATCACATACTGATGTGAAAATGGATTCAAAAGTGTTTATTCTCCCTCCTACACATGCAGCTAGATTACATTGATCCTAGCATTGGTCATGCATTGTGACTGAGCAACAGAATATGAGTGGGAGTATTGTGTACTATTTCTAAGATTGACCTATGAAACTTCCTGTACACCATCTTCCATTTTCCCTTTTCTTTGGATGTGATCCAGTGTGCACGAAAGCCTAAAGGTTGAAAAACACAAAGCTTCAAGATAAAAGAAACCCTGATTTGTAAATTACTACTAGGGAGAAAGACACAAGCTAGACAGGAACACGGTTTTGGAATTTACTTGTCTGATAAACCTCACTAGTGTTTTTGAGCCTTTGTACATTTATTAGTGCAGTTAACATTACAAGGGGCTTCCCAGGTGGTTCAGTGGTAAAGAATCCACCTACCAATGCAGGAGATGTGAGTTCAATCCCTAGGTTAGGAAGATCCCCTGGAGAAAGAAATGGCAACCCAGTACAGTATTCTTGCCTGGGAAATCCCACAGACAGAGGGCCTTGGCAGGCTACAACCCCAGGGGTCACAAAAGAGTCAGACATGACTTAGTGACTAAACATCAAAACAGTAACATCACACGAAGTTAAAGCAAAAGCTTATACCAGAATTTAACTGGAAATGGCTTGCTGACTTTACAGGCACCTAAAGTGTGTGTCATTGGCTTCATGGTTGGATGACAGATGGTAAGAAAAGAGATATTGCAAATTGTAAAGCTGAAGATCTTTGCTCTGTAATGGCAGAATGTTCAGTAAAACTATTGCCCATAAAAATGTTGACAATTTTCAAAACATACTATGTGTCTACTGAGCCTGAGTTGAAGGAAATGGAGTTAAAATGAACTGTGTACTGGCTATGATCTAAAGATATAGCAAAATATTGTATGATATGAGATAAGCAAGAATTGGCCGGTTTTCAAATATGGATGTGAGTAGAGGAAATAAGAAAGTTATGAAGTTGGAAAAGCCACCAACCACTTCTGGATCCAAGTCAAAAGATAAGAGATGGAAAAAAGCTTGGAAATAAAAACCCAAAAAGACTCTTTATTTGAACAAACATCTTAACCCTGAGAAAAAGACAACTGAAGTTAATACTGACTTATCTGAATCTTTTCCTTCAGTTTATCTCAGATTAGCCAAAATTAAGGGGAAGAGGAAAATAAGATTGACAAATCAAATAAACAAGGCAGACCTGAGAATTATGTGCCCAGAGAACTTTGTGTAATTTTGCATGCACATTTGAAATGTCTGCAAACAAACAGATCAGATATCTGCATTTTAAAAGAACTGTTTTAGCAAAGGAAAAACTAAACCAGCAAGGAATGCTTTGAAATTTTTACTTCAAATCAATCTTTGCTGTTAAGAGTTGCACAAGTAGGAAGAAACCTATAAAAACCATACTCTACCAAATAAGTAATTACTCCACATTACACCCACTTCATATAGAGCTCTGGAGAGTAACAAAGAAGGAAAAATCCATCAGAAAGAAGAAAAAAATAGCAAAAACTAATGAAGAACAATACATTATGAGGATTAGTTTCTGTTGTTTAGTTGCTAAGTCGTGTCTGAAGCTTTTGCAACCCCATGGCCTGGAGCCCACCAGCCTCCTCTGTCCATGGGATTCCCCAGGCAAGAATACTGGAGTGGGTTACCATTTCTTCCTCCAGGAGATTTCCTGACCCAGGGATCAAACCTGCATCTTAGCACTGGCAGGCAGGTTCTTCACTGAGCCACCAGATTTCATTAAGGCAATTCTCCAACAGTCAAAGCAGAAGTTTCTACAACACTTGTATTGTCGGATTTTACTGTTGCTCTGGAAAGTAATTTCAATGTGTCTCTCATTTTTCATTATTCCAGATGAGAATGTTTACTATGGTCATACAGCTCCCACTTCTCAGGCATGTAAACTGAGACATGTAAAAATCAGGTAAGGTGTGTTTTGGTTTATAGGTTGTCAGACAATCAGGAATTCACTGAGACCAAAGAGACAGCCTAAAGATTTTGAGCTTTGGATTGGGTGCAATAATTAGGTGTCTTTGTTTATCTTTGTTGTAAAGGGATTAATTTCTGTCCCATATTTGGGAATAAGAGAACTTATATTTTGTGACCAGATGGATTGACTTTCAGAGATAGGCTATGTATTTACTAGATCCATTTCCTCTTCATTTAGATAGCCAGTTATAGAATATATGCTGACCTCCTTTACATTCATATCTGATTATATTATAGCCAACATCACAGAAACAAAATCAGTGTAAACTGGCCTTTACCAGCCTCCCATGTGCATTTTCCAAAATTTGTATCTTGTCAGTTTTGTTTGTTTGTTTGTTTCAGAAAATATGGCGACTTTGAATATCACGTATTGAAAGTGATGGGTTCAAAGTTTGGAACTGCCTTGTTGCTTAGAGTGTCATCTTAAAAAACACCCATTTTAGATTTTATATGATTAAAAATATTGATGAATAATAATACAAATAATACAAATAAAATGCATAGCTAAAATAAAATAACAAAGAATAATAAAATACACTTCTCTCTGTTCCTTATGTGTTTTGTGTTCTTAGATATGTTTATTTAATAATATTTCGGCTTTACCTTAACTGATTTACACATGTCACTGCCAGGCACACAAAATTCAAAGTTATATAATTTGTAGTTAAGTCAAAACTACCTCTTATTATATATTTATAGGTTGAATCTAGTTTGTTATTCCATAGATATTTTCAAATTAATCCACTCAGTTATACAAATGATTCTGAGCTGCTCTTTATGTGTGATTCTATGCTAGCATTGGAGACCAAAAAATAAGGCCAAAATCTTGTCTTCAAAAAGCTTAGAGCCTAATGTAATTCAGGTAAATAAAAACATAATAATAATAATGAGAGAATGTGGTAGATGCTACTGAGAAGAAAGTATAGCTGCCCCTCAGTATTCATGAAAAATTGGTTCAAGGAACACTACCCTCCCCTCTGGACACCAAGATCTATGATTCTCAAGTTCCTTATATGAAATGGCATACTACAGCTGGTCTGCTATATCCCCACGTTCTGCAATCACAGATTCAACCGTGGTGGGTGGACCCAACCCACCTTGGAGGGCTAGTCATATAAGCTCTAGAGAGGCACATAAGAAAGACACCTGTACCAATGGTAGATCATAGGAGGACTTCAAGGATCAGTGACTGAATGCAGGCATTGAGGATGAGTAGGAGCTATCCAGGCAAGGTTAGCTGGGAAGAGGAAAGAGTCAGTGATATAAAAAAGCTGTAAACATAACAGAAAATTAGATCACAACATCATTTTGTGCCATATTAAACTTTTGTGATATTTTCTAAGAAGAAATAGATGCCATTTATAGGTTTAAATCAGAAATTACACTCTTGGAATAGTACTTTAGAAAGAACAGTTTAACATCTTGGATTGAAATATGTTAAATCTAAATTCAGGATACAAGAAAATGTTAAAAACTCCATGCAGAAGAATGTGCATCTTAAGTGGGGTAAGAAAAATGGGTAAAAAGAGAAGTGGCAATATTCAAGAGTTAAAAGTATGAAGTATCAATAGGACAAGTGAGGTGCATGGTTGATGGATAAATATGCTTAGTCTATAAAGTATTTAATCAAGGTCTTCAGGTTTCTGTCATGGTATTACTCAGGGAAAACAAGAAACTAAATTGGCCTGAGGTACAGACAGCAAGATTTGAGTGTACTATGTGGAATTATGTATTAACATTGGAAATTTAAAGTAAAATTATTTTATAGCTGCTCTAGAACTCAGAAATTGATCTTGACTGAAAATAATGATGCACAATAAATGAGTAAATCAAGAACACAGAAAACACTGCCTAAAACTTGTATAGGAAGGAGTGACCAATAGGGCAGAGTAGGAAGACCCTGAGCTCACCTCCTGTAATGGACACACAAAATTTCAACTATTTAGAGAGGAACTGTTAACAAGAAAGACCTGAAGACTAGCATAAAAGACCTTCTATTCTTAAGTCTATAAAGAAGGAACCACTACAAGAGAAGCAGGATGGGAAGTGATGTGGTAAAGACCCATACCTGCATGTGAATGATGCACAAACATGAGGATAATCATAAACACAGTTTCTTCCCAAAGAGGAGAGGGAAGGATTCTAGCTCCACACTGAGCTTTGAAACCTAGGATTCCAGAGCCAGGAAGATGAGTTCCCAGAACAGTTTATTCTGAAGGCTAGTGAGTCTTACTATCAGGACAAACTAATGGCTATAGGAGACAGAGACTCCACACATAAAATAAGCTAACAAAGTCTCACATGATCTGGGACACAAGATAGAAGGAGTAATTTAAAGGAGCCCGGGTCAGACATACCTGTTAATCCTGGAGGAATGCCAAAAGAGGCAAGGGGCAAATTGAGCTCATCCTGGGGACACAGATGCTAGCCTCTGCACAAAGCAGGGCCTGGAAACTAACTGAAGTGGGGACCTGCAGTGCCTACCAGACCACACAGAGTAGTCAGCCCACTACAACAGAAAGGTCCATGAAGCCCACGTGGAGACATCTCTAGACCATACAGCTCTGGTCCCAGAGAGGAATGCACTACTGGGTCACACAGGGGACCTCATAAAAAAGGCCACTTCTTAAAGATCAGTAGAGTAACAACTTACCAAATACATAGGGGGAAAAAAAAACCCTATAACAGTGAATTAGGCAAATTGAAATGACAGAGGAAAAAAGTTACAAATGAAAGAATAAGAATAAATACCAAAATTCTCACACTGTTAAGAAAGTTTTAGTATACATAACAGATTTCCCAACTTGGGGATCTGGCAAAGGGACTGAGAACCCCCAGGAATATTGACTTCAGAGGCCAGTGGTATTTGATTACAGAATTTCCACAGGACTGGGGAAACAGAACCTTGGAGGGCACAAACAAAGCTACTGGAGGTGATGGAATTCCAGGTGAGCTATTTCAAATCCTAAAAGATGATGCTGTGAAAGTGCTGCACTCCATATGTCAGCAAATTTAAAAAACTCAGCAGTGGCCACAGGACTGGAAAAGGTCAGTTTTTATCTTAATCTCAAAGAAAGACAATGCCAAAGAAAGTTCAAACTACTGCACAACTGCAGTAATATCACACACAAGTAAAATAATGCTTGAAATTCTCCAAGTGAGGTTTCAAAAGTATGTGAACCAAGAACTTCCAGATATTCAGGCTGGATTTAGAATGGGCAGAGGAATCCAACATAGTTTTGGAAGTTTTAGCCACAGCAATCAGAGAAGAAAAAGAAACAAAATCCAAATTGGAAAAGAAGAAGTAAAACTCACTTGTTGCTAATCACATGATCTTCTACATAGAAAACCCTAAAGACACCACCAGGAAATTACTAGAGCTGATCAATGAATATAGTAAAGTTGCAGGATATAAAATTAACACACAGAAATCCCTTGCATTCCTATACACTAACAATGAAAGCCAGAAAAAGAAATTAAGGAAACAATTCCTTTCACCATTGCAGCAAAAAGAATAAAATACTTAGGAATAAATCTAGCTAAAGAAACAAAAGAAAACTATAAAACACTGATGAAAGGAATCAAAGATGACACAAATAGATGGAGAAATATACCGTGTTCATGGATCAGAAGAATCAGTACAGTGAAAACGAGTATATTACCCAAAGCAATCTATAGATTCAATGCAATCCCTATCAAGCTACCAACAGTATTTTTCACAGAACTAGAACAAATAATTTCACAATTTGTATGGAAATATAAAAAACCTCGAATAGCCAAAGCAATCTTGAGAAAGAAGAATGGACCTGGAGGAATCAACCTGCCTGACTTCAGGCTCTACTACAAAGCTACAGTCATTAAGACAGTATGGTACTGGCACAAAGACAGAAATATAGATCAGTGGAACAAAATAGAAAGCCCCGAGATAAATCCACGCACCTATGGACATCTTATCTTTGACAAAGGAGGCAAGAATATACAATAGAGAAAGACAATCTCTTTAACAAGTGGTGTTGGGAAAACTGTTCAACCATTTGTAAAAGAATGAAACCAGAACACTTCCTAACAACATACACAAAAACAAACTCAAAATGGTTTAAAGATCCATGTAAGACCAGAAACTGTAAAACTCCTAGAGGAAAACATAGGAAAAACACTCTCTGACATAAATCACAGCAGGATACTTTATGACCCACCTCCCAGAGTAATGGAAATAAAAGCAAAAATAAACAAATGGGATCTAATTGAACTTAAAAGTTTTGCAAAATGAAGGAAACTATAAGCAAAATGGGAGAAATAGCAAGCAAAAAAAATTAATCTCAAAAATATACAAGCAGCTCATGCAGTTCAATACCAGAAAAATACACAACTCAATCAAAAAATGGGCCAAAGAACCAAACAGACATTTCTGCACAGAAGACATACAGATGGCTGACAAACACATGAAAAGATGCTCAAGATCATTCATTATCAGAGAAATGCAAATCAAAACCACAATGAGGTACCATCTCATGCTGGTCAGAATGGCTGCTATAAAAACGTATACAAGCAATAAATGCTGGAGAAGGTGTGGAGAAAAGGGAACCCTCTTACACTGTTGGTGGGAATGCAAACTAGTACAGCCATTATGGAGAACAGTGTGGAGATTCCTTAAAAAACTGGAAATAGAACTGCCATACGACCCAGCAATGCAGAGGAAACCAGAATTGAAAGAGACGTGTACTGCAATGTTCATTGCAGCATCGTTTACAATAGCCAGGACATGGAAGCAACCTAGATGCACATTGGTAGACAAATGGATAAGAGTTGTGGTACATATACACAATGGAATATAACTCAACTATTAAAAAGAAAGCATTTGAATCAGTTCTAATGAGGTGGATGAAACTGGAGCCTATTATACAGAGTGAATTAAGTCAGAAAGAAAAACATCAATACACTATATTAACACTTGTATATGGAATTTAGAAAGATGGTAATGATGACTCTATATGTGAGACAGCAAAAGAGACACAGATATAAAGAACAGACTTTTGGACTCTGTGGGAGAAGGCGAGGGTGGGATGACTTGAAACAATAGCACTGAAACATGTTTATTACCATATGTGAAACAGATTGCCAGTTCAGGTTTGATGCATGAAACAGGGCGCTGAGGGCTGATGCACTGGGATGACCCTGAGGGATGGGATGGGGAGGCAGATGGGAAGGGGGTTCAGGATGGGGGACATATGTACATCTGTGGCTGATTCATGTTGATGTATGGTGAAAGCCAGGAAAATATTGTAAAGTAATTAGCCTCCAATTAAAATAAATAAATTAATTTAAAAAAAAGAAAAAGAAAAGTAAAGGCAGAGGAACAAGAGATCAAATTTTCAACATCTGTTGGATCATAGAAAAAGCAAGAGAGTTCCAGAAAAGCATCAACTTCTGTTCTATTTACTACACCAAAGCCTTTAACTGTGTGGGTCACAACAAACTGGAAAATTCATCAAGATGTGGGAATACCAGACCACCTTACCTGCCTCCTGAGAAATCTGATGCAGGTCAAGAAGCAACAGTTAGAATCAGACATGGAATAATGGACTGGTTCCAAAGGGGGAAAGGAATACGTCAAGGCTGTATATTGTCACCTTGCTTATTTAACTTATATGCAGAGGACATCATGAGAAATGCTGGGCTGGATGAAGCACAAGCTGGAATAAAGATTGCCGGGAGAAATATCAATAACTTTAGACATGCAGATGACACCACCCTTATGGCAGAAAGCAAAGAAGAACTAAAGAGCCTCTTGATGAAAGTGAAAGAGGAGAGTGAAAATGTTGGCTTAAAATTCAACATTCAAAAAACTAAGGTCCTGGCATTGGGTCCCATCACTTCATGGCAAATAGTTGGGGAAACAATGGAAACAGGAGAGACTTTATTTCTTGGACTTCAAAATCTCTGCAAATTGTCCATGAAAATAAAAGACATTTGCTCCTTGGAAAAAAAGCTATGACCAACCTAGAGAGCATATTAAAAAGCAGACACATTACTTTGCCATCAAAAGTCCATCTAGTCAAAGCTATGGTTTCTCCAGTAGTCAAGTATGGATGTAAGAGTTGGACCATAAAGAAAGCTGAGTGCCAAGGAATTGATCCTTTTGAACTGTGGTGTTGGACTGCAAAAAGCTCAAACCAGTCAATCGTAAAAGAAATATGCTGTGAATACTCATTGGAATGACTGATGCTGAAGCTGAAGCGCCAATAGTTTGGCCACCTTATGCAAAGAACTGACTCAGAAAAGACCCTGATGCTGGGAAAGACTGAAGGCAGGAAAAGGGGACGACAGAAGATGAGATGGTTGAATGGCATCACCAACTCGATGGACACGAGTTTGAGCAAGCTCTGGGAATTGGTGATGGACAGGGAAGCCTATAGCAAAGAGTTAGATAAGACTGGGTGACTGTATTAAACTGAACTGAAAATACCAAAAGAAGAAATAAAATAGGTGGAAACAAGTAATCTACCATATAAAGAGCTTAAGGTAATGATCATAAATATGTTCAAACAACTCAGAAGAATGGATGAGCAATGAGCAGTTAGAAGTTTTTTTGTTTTTTTTAAAGGCTTGTTAGGAAGCAGTTAAGTCAGAGAGCTATCATTATTATTACAGAAAATAGAGTAGTGGAAATCACTGAAACTGAACAGAAAAACAGAAAAAGAATTTTAAAAACTGAGAACATTTTAAGAGGCCTCTGGTACAACATCACGTGCACTAATATTCACATTATAGAGGTTCCATAAAGAGAAGAGAGACAGAAAGGGGAAGAGAGCATATCTGAAGACATAATAGCTGAAAATTTCCAAAACCTGGGAGGGGAAATAGACTTCCATGCCCAGGAACCACCGGGAGTGCCAAACAGGATAAAACCAAAGAGGGCCAAATCAAGACACACTGTATTTAAAATGGAAGAATTAAAGATAGCCATGAAATTAAAAGATACTTCCTTCTTGGAAGAAAAGCTATGACAAACCTGGACAACATATTAAAAGGCTCAGACATCATTTTGCCGACAAAAGTTCGTATAGTCAGAGCTATGATTGTTCCACTAGTCATGTTCAGATGTGAGAGCTGGACCATAAAGAAGGTTGAGCACTGAAGAGTTGATGCTTTTGAACTGTGGTGCTTGTGAAGACCCTTAAGAGTCCCTTGGACTTCAAGGAGATCAAGCCAGTCAATCCTAAAGGAAATCAACTCTGAAGATTCATTATAGGAACTGATGCTGAAGCTGAAGCTCCAATAATTTGGCCACCTGATGGAAAGGGGTAACTCTTTGGAAGACTTTGATGCTGGGACAGATTGAGGGGAGGAGAAGAAGATGACAGAGGATGAGATGGTAGGATGGCATCATCGACTCAATGGACTTGAGCTTGAGCAAACTCCAGGAGATAGTGAAGGACAGGAAAGACTGGTGTGCTGTAGTCCATGGGGTCACAAAGAGTTTGACATGACTGAGCAACGGAACAGCAGCAACAACAAAATATAGAGGATTTAAAGCATCAGGAGAAAAGCAACAAATTACAACTCCCCAGTTGCCATGAGCTGACTTTCAGCAGAAACTCTGCAGCCCAGAAGGGAGTGGTGCAATATATTTAAGGTAATGAGAGGGGGAAACAAAAAAAACAACTACCAGAAAGAATACTCTGCCTGGCAAGGTCTTACTTATATTTGGAAAGATCAAAAATTCTTGGGCAAGTGTAAGGTAAGAGTTCAGCACTATGAATCCAGCTTTATTAGAAATGTTACAGAGAACTCTTTAAGCAGAAAAGGCCACAATTAGATATATGAAAATTGCAAAATAAAAAACATACTAGTAAGGCAATATACTGTAAAGGTAGTAAGCCAACCATGTTTAAATCTACTTGGAAGGTTAAAAATCAAAATTAATAAAATTAATTACATCCACAATAGATAGTGAAGAGACACTCAAAATGAAAATATGTAAAATGTGATGTCAAAACAGTAAATATGTGGGAGGGTAAAAATGCAGAGTTGCTAAAATGCATTCAGATGTAAGGGATTAGCAACTTAAAATGATTAGATAGATGGATAGGAGATTGCTATATGTAAATGTCATGTTAACAAAAAGCCAAACTTCTACAATAGATACACACATAAAATAGAAAGGAACCAAAATACAACACTAAAGATAGATAGACATCAATCTCTCTCCTTTATCTCCTATTTTTCTTATTCCCTCTTCTCTCCCTATCTCCACATATCTAACATTTCTCTGTAATTTAAAACATTTTTGCTTCACAAAATTTAATAATATTTTCATTGAGAAAACAGCAGGCTCTCAAGACAGAAACTTATTGCGCTTATTACTTAAGAACAGCAACCAACACCCTCAAAAGGAAAGGAAATCAACAGCCCAGAGGGAAGAGGAAGTTCCAGGAATGCTACATTTCCTAACTGATACTTGTGTTCTTGTTGTTTACTAATTCCTAAATTTGCCTCAGTCCACGGCTGTTGAATCTTCACTTCTAGCAACGTTACCATGAAAAACTTCTGCTCTTGTAAATATTAAAACTAAGGAAACTCCAAAAGTTAGATTTATTTAAAAAACAGAAGAAATGGTCCTGCTTTATTCTGTTGCATTTTCTTGTGTGTGTGTGTTTTTTTAAACAAAACTCAATTTATCAATTCGAGAGAGGGTAGAACATAAAAGAAAAGAATGTTGCCATAAAAGTTGGAAATATATCCTCTATAACAGCTTCTGGGGCCGATCTGCATAGCAAGTTCTTGGTTGTTTATTCAGCGTGAAAGCTAATACATCTATCTGTGAGAACTCCTAAAAGGCAATCATTTTCAGAAAGAGCGAATTCTGGCAAAACCTATTGTTCCAGCAAATCCAAATGCAGGAGCTTTGATATGACAACATTTGCAGTTCCGGGGGCACAGTACATTTTGGAATCATAAAAGCAGCAACACATTCTGTGTGGCAAAACATGCTGTGTTTAAATCTGTCCTACTGAATCGTGCTGCTAATGGTTATACACACTGTATTAAGGAAAGGAAGGATGACAAATTACAAACCTACACAGATCCAGTCATTTTGCAAGAATATCTTTCTTTTCTTTTCATCCATCTGTTTTGGTTTCACACATTCTCCACATGCAGTTAGAAAATCTCTCTCTCAAGAGTTTTCTCACACTGTGTTTCTACTTTTCTTTAGAAAGTATGCTTTAGATTTTCTAATAAAAAATTCTACTTTGTTGAAAGTGTCAAATAAAATATAATTATTTTTAAATTCATGAATTTAAAAAAACATTTTTTTACTTTGCTACATGTAAAATTATGATGCCTAGAAAGGTGAAATTCATTTCTCATTTAATTTACTTACCCACTTTCTCCTTTCTCACTGAGGTACAGAGCACAGAACATTGTGGAAAACGAAAAGTTGATAGTCTTTGTTGTATCTGAGAATAGAAACATGAGACAGGTAGAGTCAAATTCGGGAAACTGTAGCAAAGTGAAAGTAAACAATGTTAGAAGTAAGGCAGTAAGAGGGAAAACAACAAACTGTGAACTCGGAAGTATAGACAAATAACGGTCTTTATTTAAGAACTGCCAGTCTCTCAGGCCGGAGAAGGCAATGGCACCCCACTCCAGTCCTCTTGCCTGGAGAATCCCATGGACGGAGGAGCCTGGTAGGCTACAGTCCGGGCGGTCGCGAACAGTCGGACACGACTGAGCGACTTCACTTTCACTTTTCTCTTTCATGCATTGGAGAAGGAAATGGCAACCCACTCCAGTGTTCTTGCCTGGAGAATCCCAGGGATGGCGGAGCCTGGTGGGCGGCCATCTCTGGGGTCGCACAGAGTCGGACACGACTGACTCGACTTAGTAGCAGCAGCAGCAGCAGCAGCAGCAGTCTCTCAGGCTGCATGCTACAAGTTTGCCCCTGTTATAGTCGGTTTAGGGTTTTGTGTTTTTTTTTTTTTTCAATGGATTCATAAAGGTACTTCCTGTTTGGAGTCAGGTTACTGCCTCAATCCATACTTCAGAGAATTGCAGGAAAACACGAAGTTTCTGAAGGCATTCCTTCATACACCATAATCTGACTTCCTTTTTTTTTCTTTCACGTGTCACATTTAATCTAAACCTATCGATCAGTCTTTTAAAGTTCTCTATTAAGAGAAGTCAGCATTCTTTCTTTTTTTTTTTTTTGTTTTAACTGTCACACAAAGTGAAGTTTCTATTTGTACCAAATAAGGAGACCACCAGGAATCATTTCCCAAAGCCTGGCTCCTCAGCAAGGAAAGGTCAGTTCTTCTATTAGCGTAGGGGTTGAATGCTCAAGAAGGAAGATTCTGTCAGTACCTATAAAGACAGACATGATCCTACACATGGAACTTGAGAACATGCTTCTTCATACATCGCATGCTATGTGAATGGTGCTTAAGCTTCACCTGGGAAAGAGATTTTAGCATTGAAATGAAGCAAAGGTGACTTTGGAACACTTCGGTGTCCGAGCAAACTCCAGTCTTACGGTTGAGCTCAAGGCTCAAACCAGTTGTTGGATAGGAAGTTAAGCATGAGCAGGTAGGAGTGCCCTAGACAAAAAAGATTCAAGCTGATCTCTAAACCCCACCACAGACATGCCCCAGTAGGGCCCAGGAGAGCTCACTGATGTGCTACAAAATAACCACAGAGACTTTCCAACTCCCTGCATGGGCTCTAGGCACACACACAGTGGATACAAACTAACCACAGGGACTTACCCAATTCTGGTCCATGTGCCCTTGATGCACAGCAATGTCCTCAAGTTACTTTGGGTAACTGAGAGTCCATTAAGGATTCAGAAATATTCTATTCCTACATACATTTGATTTTAACAGACTGAACTATTGGAAAGACATGTGCAATAGAGCATGTTGTTATAAAAGTTGCAACTATCAATCAAAAGTGTCGGTCCATACCCACCTAGGTGAATATAAAAAAGCCTAGTCTTGAAAACCCCATACCTGATCATTCTGGCACCAGTGACTCTCGTGGCTTGGCTTACCTTTCCCTTGAGATGTTCTTTCTGTTCTTTCTTCAATAAAGTTGTTTTTGTCATGGGTGAGACCTCAGATTCTTCTTTATGTCCTTACCAAGAACTGAGGCCCAGGAGGAAGGGTCTACTTTGACACTCCCTCTCTGGTTTTGGGGCTATTGATGATCCAATCTCTTGGTGCTGTCCATACCCTGAAAAGAAACAACTCAGTAATCAGCACCGGGGACTTTCTGTACTGGAGCCATCTAGGGACACGATGTCCTCCCTAGATCTTATTCTTTGCTTGAGGCTGACTTCTAGAATGTGAATCTACTTTCCCTGAAGCACTTTGTTAGGAGAACTGGGATTTCTCATGACTAACAGATTTTCACTAGGTATCTTCAAGTAGAGGAGTCTGTACTCATTTCAAACAGTGAAAGATAATGTATCCAACTGATGAGAAAATTCAGAATTCAGTGGATCTCTGCAGCTCTCTGAATCCTAACTTCACTTTTCCCAATTGAAGACATTGCTATTCAGAAGTTGGTCATTATTGAAAGGGTCCACCTGAACCCATTACAAGCCCCCATGGCCCTGGCCTTTGAACTAAAAGGCTTTTCCTTTAAATTACCAGGTCTCCTCTGAAGCCACTTCAGAGCTAATTATTAGGAATGTGAGGATGTAGAAGCAAAAAATAGCTGTTGGGCTGGGAAACAGGTAACAATTTAGACTGTAAATCCACCATATAGCAGAATCATCTAACTCCCATTTCCCTGAAGGATACAGATATAAGTCTGGCACACATTCCTAAATTGTTTTTATAGGAAAAGGACCCCCACCAGATGAAAATTAATGTCCACACGAATATAGACTCCAGACTGGTCAAAACAAGAAGGTTGATGATGTGTGAAGTTTCAGCTTGCTGCTAACCAATCTGGGAATTGTGCATGAGCTTATCACATACCCTGCAGCCCCCTACCTCACACTGTCTTTAAAACTTCTTCCCTGAGAGCCGTTGGGGAGGTCAGGTCTTTTGAGCATGATCTGTCTCCTTGGCACCTGCAATAAATGCTGCACTTTTCTTCACAGGAACTTGGTGTCAATAGACTGGCTTTACTTTACACAGGCAGATGTACCAAAGTTTGTTTCAGTAACACACCATTCTCAGCAGATAATCAGGCTGGTTTCCTGTGATCCACTTGAGGCGCTCAGCTTTCTCTGCTCCCTCTATTCAAATCCTATCACCAGGGTCCGGATCCATGTCTTCCACTGTCCTGAGACTGCTCTCTTAGAGATCTCAATTACTAAATTATACAAAGGTTTGCCTCCTAGACTGTCAGCTCCTGTTTCTGTTGCTCCTTCAAATGGAAAATGTGCTGCTTTAGGATATCTATGATATATTACTTGCCCACATCTTTCAAAATGCCCTGAATAGAATATGCCTTTGCTATTCTCAAAGCCAATTCCGTGTGATTAAATGACAAAAAAGCACACTGTTTCTTAGACAGGTTCTTCCATTAATAAATATATTAGATAGAAGTGATGCGTTAATAAAAGTAAGCATAATTTAATCTACTTTAAAACTTCCATTTTTATCCTTAAAAAAGTGTTTGGAATATAGCATCTTACTCTAAGAGATTTCCACTGTAATGTTTTTCCTAATTTTTCTCCACTCGATTCCATTCTAATTAAAATGAAGAGCAGGAAGGGGTTCCTTGCTAATAATTTTCAGTTAAAATAATACAAAAGAGAAAAGTGTGTTTTCTCTTGAATACAAGCAGATACACATCCACACATATTGATTCAACTCAAGTGTTTTAATGATTAACAGGCTCTTATTGGATTATAATTAGAACAGCATTTTATCAAATTCAGCAACCTTTTCTCTTCATAAATTGCTCATATGCAAACAAACGATAGTATCTATTTTATATGAACCTAAATTTTTCAAGATAATATTAATTTTGTTTTGGCTTAAATTCAGTAATATTATTTGGCAAAAATACAATATAGATTAATGAAAGATTTCCTGTAGTAATTTTGCTACTGTAGCTAATGTTGTTTCAGAAATTAAGACTAATTTGCAATATGAGAAGAATAGTCACAATTTCCTTAGGTATGTCTAGAGCAGAAAATGTTGGAAAATGGGGTTAAGTTTTAAACCCTGACCTCTCTGTCTGCTACTCTTCCCATTTTTCCACCCTGCGATTTGCCTTTCTGTTTTTATGTGCTCAAAGCGATGAAGTCATAAAACAGAATATCTTATGGATGCTGAGGAAGTTCCTGCATATAATTCAATTAATCATAAGCATTTGTTAGGTTATTTTTTTCTTAGTGAATATTTGTTAATTAATGAACAGCATTATCTTTCTCTAGCTCATGGGAATTATTTTTATCCCAAATATGTTTCCACAGCAATTCTCACATTTCACTTAAAATGCAGTTCAATCTCATTAGCTGTGTTTTATCCAAATCTTCTTCTTTTTTTTTTTTTAAATAAATTTATTTATTTTAGTTGGGGGCTAATTACTTTACAATATTGTAGTAGTTTTTGCCATACATTGACATGAATCAGCCATGGGTTCACATGTGCTCCCCCTCCCGAACCCTCCTCCCACCTCCCTCCCCATCCCATCCCTCTGGGTCATCCCAACGCTCCATCCCCGAGCATCCGTCCCATGCATAGAACATGGAATGGTGTTCCACTTCACATATGACAATATACATGTTTCAATGTTATTGTCCCAGAACGTCCCACCCTCACCTTCTCCCTCAGAGTCCACAGGACTGTTCTATGCATCTGTGTCTCTTGTTCTGTCTCGCATATAGGGTTACCATTACCATCTTTCAACTCTTCTGTTGCTATCCTTGCAGTACTTTCCAGTGGATTCAACTTAAACTTTTTGCAGTTTTAGAAATGTGGCCTCATCTTTCTCAGCAGTTTTGTCACTCTTCTCATTCCACTGTGCCTGGGATTCTCCCCATTTTCCTCCTAACTGCTAATTTCAAAGCTTTGCACAAGAGTTGCTGTCTATTTGAAGATGTCACAATGCACTCCTTTGCTCAGTTCCGTCTCTATCTCTTTCTCTTGGTATCTTGAGGTACCTGAGTTCTCTTTGACAGTGTCCCTCGTGGGCTACAATGTGGGTCACCTGAAGAGGACTGTCTTAGTCATCTCTGTGAATTAGAGACCAGAGGTAGTGGTGCAGCAATACGGGGTCTCAGAAAACCAAGGAGCTCTGTCAGAGACTTAGCATCTATCCTGTACCAGGGCTTTGTATAAAGTGTAAGTTAATATTATTATAAAGCTTAAAGGTTGAGAAGTTAGGATGTGGAAAAAAATTATCCAATCAAGAATAGAAACTTTATAACAGAAAAGGAAAATTCAGTTCTATGAAAGATACTTCCATAACCTTATTGGTGGCTAGAGAAAAATAACTGGAACAAGAATTATCAATATTCTCTCTTTATTAGTTTGCCTCTCCACTCATGCAACAGCTTAAGAACTTTGGAGATGTTTCTATCTATATATGCAGATTCAATGCCATAACTCAACTAAAGTATTAAACCAAAGATCCTTTCTATAGCCTGTAACCAATGACTCTTACTTGGATAGCAGAGATGTCTCAAGCCTCCATGTGTTCATTGCAATCAGTCATAATTTTTCAAACATTCTTTCATGTTTTGATGGCCAACTTTACCCTCTAGGTTTTACTTCTTCTTTAAGGAAATGAACATCATCTTTTATATGGAACATAGTAGAAAAATTAACTTTTATTTTAAATTTATATGAAATATTATTGAAATCTTATGCCATCTGGATAGCATCATTGACTCAACAGACATGAGCTTGAGCAAGATTTGGGAGACAGTGAAGGACAGGGAAACCTGGAGTGCTATAGCCCATGGGGTCACAAACAGTTGGACATGACTTAGCAACTGAATAAAAAATTGAAATCTTGATTAAAATACATTTTCCATGCTTAAGTTATTTTTATGGGTGAAACCTGAAACCACTTTCTGATTCTCATATTCTATTGATGATTTCAATAACTACTTTACCATGAAAATGGAAGCATTAAGAAGAAAACTTCCAGATTCTCACCTTCCTCTCATATCTAGTTCCTTCCAGTGTGTTCTAAATTCTATCTCTTCTCATCTTCTCAAGCATATCTCTCAAACAAGTTTATTCTGTCTTTTCTAATCACATTTAAAAAAAATATTAGTATTAGATATTTCTAACCAGCTACCAACTGATGCTTTTGAACTGTGGTGTTGGAGACAACTTTTGAGAGTCCCTTAGGCTTCAAGGAGTTCAAACCATTTAGAAACCAGGAAGACAGCCCTCATCAGGACTCAACAATACTGGCAATCTGATCTCAGACTTTCAGCCTCCAAAACTGTGAGAAAACTAATTTTTGTTGTTTAAGCCACCCAGTCTGTGGTATTTTTAAATTTTTTTTCTGGCAGCCCATACTCACTAATACAGATGTCTGTTAGCTTTCTGAGTCATCTTTCTTTTATTTCTTTTACTCCAGGAAGAGTCTCCTTTTTCTTTCTGAAACTGCCAAGAATGGTCATGCATTAGAATCTAGTTCTACATGTATCCTATGCCCGAAATGGTCTTTTGGAAGACATTCACTTGCCAAAAGATTTCACCTTTCAAGTCACTGCTCAGATCACACTTTCTTAGTAATCTGCTCCACCAGTCCTATTTCAAACTACAGTTGGCCACCACAAGTATACCTGCCCCATGGTTCTACTTCTTTATTCTGCTCTACTTTTTAAATTTATTTATTTACTCATTCACTTATTTAAAAAAAATGTTTAATAGGAAAATACCTATGTTATAAAAATGTTAAGTGAAAAGAATATGCAAAGCTGTATATATCGTTTGATCCCAAAGCATAAAATACACATTTCTCATTGTCTGGATGAATATAAAAGTTTGAAAGAAAAAAGACCCCAAAAGACATAATGGATGGATCTATCTGGTTTATGATATTTGGGGTGATTTTTGCTGTTTGTTATCTTCATGCAGTGTTTTTTTTTAATTAATTACTGTATTTCATATTGAAGTATAGTTGATTTACAATGCTGTGCTAGTTTCAGGTGTCCAACAAAGTGATGCAGTTATACATATACATATACCTGCTCTTTCTCAGATTATTTTCCCATATGGGTCATTAAAAATATGGAGTATAGTTTCTTTTGTACTATAGCAGTTCCTTGTTGGTTATGTATTTTTTTTATACAGAAGCGTGTAAAAAATTAATCCCAAATTCCCCGCTCTATTTTTTTCAATGGAACTTATTATCTTCAAGTCATAATGCATCATTTACTGATATTGTTTATTACTAAACATCATTCTCTGCTTACTAAACTGTAAGCCTCACAAAGACAATTATTTTCCTTTCTTTTTTTTTCTCGTGAACCTCAAATGTTTATTAAAATAATATATATTTTCCCTTAATGATTAAATGTTCATGTGTGTTATACTATCTAAAGTATTTTTTCCTGAGTGCTGGAACATTCATCCATATGATAATTATGAATTATTATGTAGATTTCACATTCTCTTTTCCTCCTGGTATGTATTTTAGTAAGTGCTTTATTTACTTTTCTTTCTCATTCTCACTATTAACATTAAAGTTTTGTATGGAATTAGCTTTTTTTTTTAACATTTCTTTTGTTAAGGAATGAAGCATAATCACATTAGGTTATTTTCACTTGAAACTCTGAATTTGATGTTTCCTGATGTGCCTTGCTCACAAAAATGTTTAGTTTGTAAAGAATTTGAATCATAAACCTCTTTGTGATATCATAATCTGAGGCACTTGGCATGTATCTGTGATCAAGAAGAAAACACCACTATTTTCAATCTTATATTCCAGTGATCATAGTTCGATATGCTATGAGTACAAATTCAGCTGTGTGAGTTTTAAACACTATTGTTTTCTTTTGACACTCAATTTAAAAGTCCATTTCATTTCACGAGATTTGTATAAAACCTTTTCTCAAAATTTCTGGTAAAACCATTCCCACGGTACTCATCATGTCCTTCCAAAATTATGACATTTAATCTTTAATTTTAATCCTTTAAGTCAAGATGCTTTCAAATTGTAGTGCTTGAGAAGACTCTTGAGAGTCCTTTGGACTCCAAGGAGATCAAACTAGTCATTCCTAAAGGAAATCAACCCTGAATGTTCATTGGAAGGACTGATGCTGAAGCTGAAGCTCCAATACTCTGGCCACCTGATGCGAAGAACTGACTCATTGGAAAAGACCCTGATGCTGGGAAAGATTGAAGGCAGGAGTGGAAGGGGGAGACAGAGGATGAGATGGTTAGATGGCATTGCTGACTCAATGGGCATTAATTTTACCAAACTCTGAGATAGTGAAGGACGGGGAAGCTTTGCATGCTGCAGTTCATGGGGTCACAAATAACTGAACACAACTTAGTGACTCAACAACAACAAATATCATGATGTTTCTCTGAAACTTCCATATGGTTTATTTAAGGCTTTTCCTTATTTTATTTTTTTCATGAATTACCAGTCCATCCCTCTCAAATGAGTTGATATCTGTAATATAACTTTGAAGGTAAATGCAGATTTTTAATATTCATCTCCACTTTTTCACTTCAGATGATGTACTTTTACTCTGTTTCATCAGTACTTTTAAAAATTCGAGAAAATAATTTAAAAAAAAGCTTTTTTGTAAATACAACCTACTCCTTTCCTTTCATTTCGTTATTATGAACAGATTCCTTTTAGGTTTTTTTTTTCCCCACATATTGCCACTCCATTAGTGAGGATGAGTCTAAAAGGTTTCAGCCACACTGAGTAAGTTGGTTCTTCTGTGGACTCAATTCTTCGCCTGAGAGTGAATGAGGTACTTGGAGAGGACCATTAGCACCTGCTGTACATGTGTAATGCTCAAAACAGCACTCAAGTGCCTCAAAAATTTATGTATCTGGTGTCAAAGATGTTTACAAAACTTCACCTCAGTCCCCGAAAGGAAGGGATAAAAGGATCCCTGTAGATTAACTGATCTAGCTTTTGTGTTCAGGCAAGCTTATTTTGAAATTATTCAGGACAGATCATTTTCTAATTATTGTTCTGAATCATTACACTTCTGTGTAATTCCATTCTCTTTAAAAGGACAATGGCAGATGCTGCAGTGCCATGCAGCTAGTGCTTTCTCATACTTCCTGCATTGAATGGTTACCTTGGATCTTTTTTATTGTTATTTGTAAGTATCCACCCAGCAAAGTTTAATATATTTCATTATCCATGCTTTTCAATTGAAAATAAAATTATTCTACTGGTTTAAATTTAGATATCAAAGATAAACTAAGCACAATAAGTTCCCTACTTATGAATGAGTTCTGTTTAGAGAACATGTTGTTTGTAAGTCCAACAAAGTCAGCCTGGGTACCCAAATAACACGATTGGCTATAAAGAGCTATACTATAATAGGTTTATAATACTTTTAACAAAAATGATACATAAACGTAGATACAAAAAATAAAGAAAACAGTTTGCTCTTACAATACAGTAGTGCACTAAAACAGCTGGCATACAGGGGCTGGCGTCTAGTGAACAGACAGTAAGAGTTACTGACTAAGAGGAAGAGGAGGTGGGAGACGGTAGAACTGAAAGATTGTCAACAACAGGAGACAGAGGGCACACTGAAATTTCCCTCACTCGCATCCTGGGGTTGAAATGAAGATACTGGACTACTGCGTACTTTGCTGTACAACTGTGTACAGATAGGAAAGTGCACAGAAGCACAACCATTTGTAGAGAATGCATGCATGACAATGTACATCAGTCACGTGAACTGATTCACATGATTGGACATGTGAACATACGTTCACATCTTTGA
This sequence comes from Okapia johnstoni, assembly GCA_024291935.2. Lineage (NCBI taxonomy): Eukaryota > Metazoa > Chordata > Mammalia > Artiodactyla > Giraffidae > Okapia > Okapia johnstoni. The sequence continues at coordinate 32,110,708 of CM044310.1, forward strand.
AAGTTCACAGCATGAAAGTTTGCGTGTAGGGGACTTAATGGTAACACAAAAGTAGAAACAGATATTTTTATTAAGAGTTCAGCAGATATTCAATCTAGTTCTGCCATTGGAGCCTGGCTCCCTTGAACACATCTCCCCTTGTTAAGTGTTTAGAATAGCACTTACATTAACTACCTTATTGGATTGTTTAAGGATTAAATAAGCTAATGCAGGTCATAGTGCCTAGGAAACTACAGGGTGTGTTTCAATTGTTAGGCTTTTAACCTTTATCACGTCTATGTCCCTGGCAGAATTTTGTTTATATGGCTATTGTAGCACTCAGGATGTTATTTCTTTGTATTTAATGTCTCTGTTCTGATTCCCAGCCCTAAGGTGGTCAACTACCAGAAAGCAGCTAACTTACTGTCATGTTCCCTGAATGCAAACAAGTACAGGGCCATAAATGTAATAACCAATAAATACACATGGAATGAACAAGCAAGTGAAATATATAGGTTTCATTACTGATTATTTGCAATACTAATGTAAGTTACTAGACTAAGTTGGAAACAGAAAACCAAGGCATAATGGAAATAGTTCAAGATATATATTTCCAGATTTTGATGGGGAAAAAAGATCCCATGTGATATAAATCTATACTCCAAATGTTGCCTACGCAGATTTTGAAGAGAAAGTTCATGCTTTGAAACTATTGGAAGGGAATAATATATTCCAACAAAGAAGGCTGTATTATCATTGTGTTTATGTTTGATGCTACTGAGGTCCACTAAACTTTACTCTAAAGAGTAATGGACACCAGAGTCCAGGTACTAGATAAGCCATATTCTAGCTCTGTGGTCTTGGGAAGCTGGACTTTAATGGTCTGTAAAAGACAAGGATGTCTACTACTTAAATGTAAAGTATTATGAAATATCTCTTGCTTTATAAACATCTCAATTTATCTCAATAGATGCAGAGAAAGCTTTTGACAAAATTCAACACCCATTTGTGATTAAAAAAAAAAACTCTCTAGAAAATAATCATAGAAGGAACATATATCAACATAATAAAGGCCATATTTAAGAAACCCACAGCAAACATTATTCTCAATGGTGCAAAGCTGAAAGCTTTTCCTCTAAGATCACGCACAAGACACAGGTATCCACTCTCACCACTGTTATTCAACATACAGCAATCAGAGAAGAAAAATAAATAAAAGGAATCCAGATTGGAAAAGAAGAAGTAAAACTCCCACTGTTTGAAAATGACATGATACTACTCATAGAAAACCTTAAATATGCCACCAGAAAATTACTACAGCTAATCAATGAATATAGTAAAATCATAGAATCTATGAATATAGTCAATTTATAGGATATAAAATTAATGCAGAGAAAACCCTTGCATTCTTATATCCTTATTTCAAAGCTTTAATTAAGCCTGCTCCACACATTGCATGAATTGGGCACGTGGGCTGTTCAACTGGTTTTTGTCAAATGGAGTAAAATTAAAGCTTTGTTCTCACCCTGACACTACAAGGACAAAGCCAGTGGTAGAATATGAGCTCTGCTAGAGTAAAGAGATAAAATGACCACTGCTGAGGTGAAGAAAAACTTCCCTGTCTGCACATGTGCAGAAGGCTCTTTGGGCATCTAAAAGGAAAGGCATGACCCCATAATAAGTGTGGACATGCACCCATGCTTCCCAGGTGGTGCAGAGGTACAGAATCTACCTGCTGATGCAGGAGATACAAGAAATGCAACTTCAACCCCTGGGGCAGGAAGATCCCTTGGAGTAGGAATTGGCAACCCACTCCAGTATTCTGGCCTAGAAATTTCCATGGGCAGAGCAGCCTGGTGGACTATAGCCCATGGGTTTTCAAAGAATTGAAAACCACTGAGTACACACACACATGCACCCATAGGCTTTGCAGTGGGATCCATCTTTGCAAAAAGTTTTGCATGCATGTTGGACAGGGTTCAGGTGTGGGAAGATAAATAAAATAACTGGCCAAAGGTAAAAGAAGACTCAGAAGGAGTCCTATATATGAAATTTAAGTCACCTTTTTACTGTGTGCCTCCTCATTACAGAGAACACTCAGACTCTTTCTGAGTATGCATTTCTCTCTTGCTTCTGTCTTAATAAATAGTTTGTCTGTATGATCTCTCACTTGTTGTGCTGTGTCTCTAATAATAAACTTTGTGCCTGTTTTTATAGTTTTTGCCTTGAAAATTCTTGCTTCCAAATAGAAGAAAGAAAGAGCCAGGACCAGTTTGCTTCTAGTTTCTAGCTCCTAATGGTCTACTGGCTAGGATTTGTGGTGTTCACCCTGACTACCCAGGTTCAATTCCTATGCAGGGAATTATGATCTCTCTTTAGGACTGCTCATTGCTATCACCCAGAGATCAGAATTAATGATAATTTAAGAAATTAGTAGTAACAAAATCAGCAAAAGCCATAATATAGAGTCTGGTGTAGCTAAAAGGAATATAAAAACACCAAGACTCACTTAAAATATTTGAATAAACACTGATAATCTCACACAGTCAAGAAAAATCTCTGCACTCTAGACATTTTTAATGGGTAACTGGCATTTTATAAAATATAGTTAAACCTACTTGTAAAATATTTGCAAAGTTTTACAAACACCAAAACAAAAATACTAAGTAGGTTTATGTAAATCTTGATCCTCTAATCAATGTATCAGTACTTTAAGTCATATAACTAAGTCATGAAGCACTGTGAGATGAATGACTTATCTTCTTGAAACATATTTGGTAGGGTGAATAAAAAGCACTTGATGATAATGAAATCAACTAAGGTTTAAGCAGTTGCCAGTAGTATCCAAGATGGTGAAAGCCAAGCTGGAATCTCATATTGAGTTTCTACTTTCCTAAGGCCCCTTGAAATATTAGTCAAAACCTGATAGGAAGCAGATATTCTTGGTGTAATTAGAGGAAAGCTTGTGTTATTGGAAAAAGTTTAGAAATACCAGGAGGGTTTACAAATAGCAGGAAAGGATAGGGTGGTCCTTCAACCTAGGGAGCCTGTCATGGGGCCTGAGTGTGGATGTGGGTTTTCCTGGATGGGAGTGGAGGGAAAGCTGAATGGAGAAGACTCCCGGCTCAAATTGTGCTCTCTGACAGTGAAATGCAGCCCCTGTGGTGATACAGAAAGACTTAGGAAACAAAGGACCCTAACTGCTCATATGGATACCGGAAAACATACATCGTTTTGATTAGGAATATCATCGAGAGGAGGGTTGAGGTGGTGCCTGGAGGTACCACATTGCGTTAGTCCCTGGTCCTGCACATTTGTCTCCTGAAGTCACTGTACATGCACTCTAAGAGCTATTTTTCCTTAAATTGTTCCTCTCTAGTTGAATACCACATGTGGAAGATTGTACAGGGTCATCAGAAACCGGTACATTTTTGTTGCCCATGCTCCATTGATTTCATGGTCAGTCTCTTGTTCAGATGCTACAAAGGTTGTTTTAAATGCCATTTTCTGTGCATCATGGCTTCATTGATTGTAAAACAAGGTGTATTTGCCTTCTGCCTAATGCCTATGTATGAGGAGGCTGTCCTTGGGCCTGCTTCTGTCATTCTTGCCTCAGTGTTGTCCTCTATACGGCATTCTGGTGCTCTCAGGGGGACAGCAGAGGACTGGGGAGTGGCTGATGCAGTCCACAGGGGTTATCTGCCCTGGGCGTAGGAGATAAGGAGTGATGGGGCCTGAGAGAAGTATGCACCCACACTTTCTTAGAAATTTTACATTCCTTATCTGCTTATCTTTCTTAAATTATATTATAGCATGTATTGTTTCAGTGTAAACAACCAATTTTGCTGAGCAGGGTCATTCCTGTTTAAATGTATCTTTGATATCGCCTAGAGTATCATTGGGACCTCTTTTCATAGAGTTGTTTGAATAGTCTTCAGTAATGGTGTTACCAGACAGGGTTCTTGGTCTCCTGAATCAATAGAAATTGATAAGAGATCACACAGGAAATTCAGATAAGGCTTTGTTAGGGCCCCTGGTGCAGCATGGGGAAGTGAGAACAAGTAACAGTTTCCCTTGCTAGTTTGCTCAGTGAGGGTAGGACAAGTTTGTTCTTTTTATGGGATGAGAGTAGTGGTAGGTCCAAGGTCCAGGCCAGAGGAGTGGCTTAGGTGGTTTGTCCACCCCATAGGTGGTGTTGAGTACAGGGGGCATGTGCAGTACCCTGCTTTTGTTTCAAGTAGCAGTTGGGCCCTTTTGGTGTTTTTGTATCTTGGTGTCCATAATTTGCCCCAACTGTACATGTGTACAGTTATTTTTAGTCCCTCATAGTTTGTATTTTGTTGCTCAAAGAGATATTTGTCCAGGTACAAGCACTACACCAAAGGGTTCCAGGTCCCAGCCTCTCTTAATGAAACTAGTCTCAACCTGCATCAAACATCAGGCTAGTAATCATCTTTGACAGAGAGTAGAAGGTAATATCTGGAAATAAGGGTCACTGTGTCTACAAACTGTGGGTGCTGCAGTCTCTGTGAATCTCTGTAGCTAACACTAAATATCACAGAGCAATTAGGAAGCTTTATAAACTATTTCAGAAACACTCTTTTTTTATTAATTTATTTATTTTAGTTGGGGGATAATTATAAGTGATTTGACATATGTATTTCCAAATTCCTTCTAGTTTAAGAATATAGTTCCATCATAATCCAAATAATTTTACCCTTTGATATGTCACCTTAGGACAGACTTAGAAGCAATCACGATGCTACTTTCTTTCTTCTTTAGCAGCCTATCTTAGTATCTCATGTGCCTTCTCAAATTGAGAAATCATTTCTCTACTGGTTTGGACGTGACGTCAACATCATTTATCAGAGTACAGATGGTGAGTGTCATGACCTGCCATGGCAGATTACATTCTCTTCTGCAATATTAATATAATTAAAATTGAATCTACCTTTTTCTAGGACAACATGCTAGTGGTGTACTGGATCTTTTTCCCAAGTAAATGCAAACTCTTCCAACTGTCTTTTGTAACAGAGTGGGAAAAATTAGCAGGAACAAGGTCAGTACCAGCACATCATTCTCTTCTAGCCAACTGAGATTCCACTGCTCAGAGATTAAAAGTATACGGACTCTGGAGCCAGACATCCAGGATTCTTATTCTAGCTCCACTTCTTAGGAGCTGTATGACTTTGGCCAATTTACTTAAATTCCTTATACTTCATTTTCCCTAATCAAGAAAGTGAGTTTCAACAGTATCTACTTCATAGTGTTGCCACGAACATTAAAACAGTTAAAATACTTCAAACATGTAAAGGAGTGCCTATAAATACCAAGCACAATATCAGTGTTTGTTACTACTCTTATACTTAAGTCCTTTGTACATGCCTTTGTTAAGTAGAAACTATACTTCCTGAGGTCTTCCTGAGAGCCATTACTGTTTCAAATTCCCCACTGGTTTTAGCTTTAGTGAGATCGGAGATTTTTACTAAGCATGTCCTCTTAAACCTGAAAGGAGATCAGGCACTCAGCATGTCAGCCGGGTCTTGGCTTTTGGTTATAGTTCCCACATCCCCACATTGTAATTTCAACATGTCACAGAACAGAGCTCATGTTTAATATTTTTAGCTTCTCCTTTATCTTTGTCTGTTCACCACTACCAGCCAGCATCCGTTCAGTGTTACAGCAAAGCTCTTGTCTATATTTTGAACTAATATTAATCCATAGAACCCAGACTCCTCTTCCATAGTGTTCCTGCAACTTCTGTTGTCTCAACCTTCTCCAGAGCAATCATCAGGGAAATGCAGTATTTTTTTTTTTTCCTATCAAAGTCTGATATAATCTAATGAGCCAGCCCCCGAAGAGATAAGTTCTTCATACTCTACTGGAAATTCTACTTGTCACCACATATCCTAATATCTGAGTCACAGAATAGTATCAGTTCAACCAAACATTACAATGTTCTCACCACCTCTGCTCTCTTTATCACCCTGGTATCATTCCACCAAGGTTTGCCCCAAATTGCCTATGATTTCCATAGAAATGTATTTAAACTGCTCATATATAAGTGTGTGCATTCAGAATATATGACAGAGAGAAGCTGCTTTCTTCCTAAGAGATAGTGGTATAAAGTTCTTGAACTTTAAAATCCTCATGTGTTCCAGGAAATAATAACATGAGAGAGAAGGTCATATCATATATCACCAGTATGTTCAGATGACCCATTGAAACTCACCTTTGTATCTAAAAGGCTAGAGTCATTGTATTGGGTTGGCCAAAATGTTTGTTCAGGTTTTTCCATAAAATCTTACACAAAACATGAACAAACTTTTTGCAATAACACCTAGTGAGATCTGAAGTAGGCTGTGCCTCTCTCATTAGTCTCAGCCTTGGGTAGTGCTATACACCAAATGCCTGCAGAGTGAGGGAATCCACAGAACAGAGGCAGAAACATGATCGATCCTCAGGTGTCAGCTGAAGCCTCCCAGACTGAAAAAGCCGAGTGCTGTTACTGAGTCCAAGCTCATACTGCTCACATGAATACCTCAAGAGATGACTTGTTGGGGCAAGGAATAGTGAGTTTATTTGGAAAACCAGCAGGCCAAGAAGATGGTGAACTAGTGTCCCAAAGACCCATCTGACCTACATTATAATTCCAACTTCCATTATACTAAAGGAGGAGAGAGTAAAATCAAACACTTCCTGGTCCCCATCAGCCTCAGGATGGGATATGTTAATTTCTCCTTCCCTGTAGTCATTCACAGGTGGCCCTAGTCAACATGTTTCCTGTGAGCTAAACAAAGGTATGTTAGCTTAATGCTCCTACCTGGGAAACAGGGTTCCCAGAGATGGGCCATCATGTCTAATCTAAGCTTATACGCAAAAGCTTTTAATGATTAACTTGCAATAGAATATAAATGTTCTTCCCTATTATGGCACAAGTGGGTTGTTGAACTCAGAACTGCAAAGTTATAAGAGTCACATACAAGTTTCTGGGCATCTGGATCTCAGCCCCTTAGGTAGTCACATAGCCTATGCTTAGTACTCAAATTTTTAAAATAAACTTGTTAAACAAAAAATTGTCAAACCTGTCATATGTGATCAAATTATTTGTATTGACTCATTTGTGCTATGATTTGTAAAAATTAAGTATAGAGTGAAAAATTGTATTATTGTTTAATGATTTTAATAAACTAGAAAATAAAATTTCTTCTTAGAAGATGCTCAGTGACTCTGAGTGCTTTGAGGGCAGCATGCCAAGCTTGATAAAAAGGGCATGGCTTCGTTACCAAATCAAACTTGGGTCCACTTGCCCACATGCAGTAAAGCTGGTCTACTGACACCAGGCTGTGGTAAAGGAATGTACACTATTTATTGCAGCTGCCAAGTAAAGAGAAAGGGAACTCATAATCAAAAAGTCCCCAACTTTCCAATGGTTTTAAAAGCAGTGTGAGGGAGGGGGCTGAAGGAGGTGTGATCATTTCACACACAATTCTTGGATTGGTTGGCATCAAGGTAAAGTTCCAAGTAATGTCAGTCTTCTGGTTTCAACTGCTCTAGTGTTTATGTTCTTGTGGTCAGCAGTTTTCACCTGGATGGAGTTTGCTTCTTGTAAAAACAATTTAGGAATGTGTGTCAGGTCTATATGTGTCTTTCAGGGAACTTGGAGGTTTTGGTGATTCTGCCATGTGGCCAATTTATTCTAAATTGTTACCAGTTCCCCAGCCCAACAGCTATTCTTTTTTTATGTATCTTCACATTCCTAATCTTCAGCTCTGGAGCAGCATTATGAGACTCAGGAGAGGCCCTAGAGACTAAAAACAAATCCTTTTTACTTTTTCTTCAAAGGACAGGGACACAGAAGTTTGTACACGGTTTCTATCCCCTCTTTTCTTTGATACTCCTCAAGAACACGTTCAGGAAAAGAAAGGAAGTAAAGTTTTGGATAGAGAGGTTAATCATAAACTCAGGAGAGGAACTCCTTTGGGGAGATTCAGCTTCATCACTGGCAGCTCTGGGTAAAATTCCCTAGGCTAGCTCTGTGAAACTTCGTGTCTTCTCTCTAACTAGTTTTAACTTAACTCAGCATGTTTGTGTACATGTGGTATTTCTTTTTCCCCAGAAAATCCTGTACACTATGATTGAGAACTGCAGAGATTAAAAGGGAGGGATGATAGAATCACCTGGAGAGGAATAAATAACAAATCAGAGAAAATAGAAATGGGAATTGGCTAAAGCACAGCTTTTGAAATCACTAAGAATAACAGTAGACATAAGACCAAGATTTAAAGATTTAGGAGACAAGAATTTTGTTCTCCTGGCTCCCTGCCTCCCCCTCACTAGAAAGTAAACTTCCTTTCAAGAGGAGTCTTGGTTTGCTTGCTTCTTATAAAACCAATACCAAGTGCAGAGGCTAGCAATAGCCGGTGCTTAATAAATATTTCATAAATAAATGAACCAAAGAGTAAAAGTCATAGAAAAAGTAGAATTTGAAGATTAGAAGATCAGTTTAGCTATGGACAAAGAGAAGTCTGCTAAAAATGTCAGGTTGCTAACATATGCAATGCCCATTTATTCCTAGAGTAAATATTTACCAATTTGGGCAAAGCTATGTTGTTATATAAAACACAGTAACATCACACTCATGTAACACCTTCTTGACCAGTTCCCAAACTAGCAGTGTGGCAAAACACAGATGCAACAATCAAATTGGAAAAAGACAAGAAGTTGCCAAACAACAACTTCAAAATATTTGTTTTATCTGATGGTTTAGTCCTCACTGGATTGGAAACTTCTTTTGGACAACAGTAGTATATCATCTGTCTTTGTTTCCTGGTGGTGCACAGTATCTGATTCAGAGAGCATGCATTTATTAATGTAATTGAACTAAATCCTGAGAAACATTTTCAGTGAAGTAGATATCATGCCAGATCAAATAAAGCTTGTCCTAATCTCTGCAAGTAAATGATGCACTGTTGTTACTTGATTAAATCTCCTCAAAACAGGTAACTCTTGGCAATTCCTCCTCTAGTTGGAAAGAACCGTTGTACTGAAACTGAGTTGATTATTTAATGTCCATATACTTTTTTCCACTTTTTTTCTTAATTGGAGGATACTTGCTTTGCAATATTGCATTAGTTTCTGCCATACACCAACATGAATCAGCCATAGATCATACATATGTGCCTTCCCTCTTGAACCTCTGTGGGGAGAGTAAATTAGCCAAGTTGGCATATTCAGGTTCTCTTGCCCCACGTTTTGTAAATGATAACTATGGAACAGCTGAGATCATTTGTAGCACTGCACACGTGCATCACGAGGTCCTCACTTGGTCACAGGTTACTGTGTGCGGCACGCCTGGCTCCACCCATAAAGCGGCAGGAATTACTGCTGTGTCATGGCTGTGTCTGTTGGCTCAGACAGTAGAGGAGAGAAAATAGAATGAATACTACTACAGCTGCAGCGTCAGCCAGGAGAGAATACTGTTATGGCTGCTGTGTTAGCCAGGAGAGAGGTTGTGTGCGATTATGTTGTGTTATGTCTGCCGCTATGGCTTCTGTGCCAGCTGCTGCTGCTGCTGCTGCTGCTGCTGCTGCTGCTAAGTCGCTTCAGTCGTGTCCGACTCTGTGCGACCCCATAGACGGCCACCCACCAGGCTCTGCCGTCCCTGGGATTCTCTAGGCAAGAACATTGGAGTGGGTTGCCATTTCCTTCTCCAATGCAGGAAAGTGAAAAATGAAAGTGAAGTCTCTCAGTCGTGCCCGACTCTTCGTGACCCCATGGACTGCAGCCTACCAGGCTCCTCTGTCCATGGGATTTTCCAGGCAAGAGTACTGGAGTGGGGTGCCAGCCAGAAGAGAATAAACACGTCTGCAGCTCCTATGGCTCTTCACATCTTCTTCCAGCCTCTTAGCTCATGCAAACAGTGTGGACAGTGTGAACACCAAGACAACTGACTACACGAACAGAATGAAGAGCAATACAACCTCCCTCCCACCTTCCACATCATCCCACCCTTTTGAGTTGTCACAGAGCACTGGGTTTCAGCTCCCTGAATCATAATAGCAAATTCCCACTATCTATCTATGTTACATATGGTAACATATGTGTTTCAATGTTACTCTTTCAATTTGCCCCTCCTTCTCCTTCCCCCATTGTGTCTACAAGTCTATTTTCTATGTCTGCATCTCCAATGTTGCCCTGTAAATAGGTTCTTCCATGCTATCTTTCTATATTACACATATATGCGTTAATATACAATGTATATTTCTCTTTCTGGCTTACTTCACTCCGTACAGTAGGCTCTAGGTTCATCTACCTCATTAGAACTGACTCAAATGTGTTCCTTTTTATGGCTGAGTAACATTCCATTTAATATATGTACCATGACTTCTTTATCCATTCATCTGTCGATGGACACCTAGGTTGCTTCCATGTCCTGGCTATTGTAAATAGTGCTGCAATGAACATTGGGGTACATGTGTCTTTTTCATTTATGGTTTCCTCAGGGTATATGCCCAGTAGTGGGATTGCTGGGTCACATGGTGGTTTTGTTCCTACTTTTTTAAGGAATACACTTCCCTAGTGGCTCAGATGGTCAAATGTCTGCCTACAATGTGGGAGACCTGGGTTCTATCCCTGGGTCAGGAAGATCCTCTGGATAAGGAAATGGCAACCTACTCATACTCTTGCCTGGAAAATCCCACGGATGGAGGAGCCTGGTAGGCTACAGTCCATGGGGTTTCAAAGAGTCAAACACAAATGAGTGACTTCACTTTCTTTCTTTCTTCCTTTCTTTTTAAAGGAATCTCTGTACTGTCTTCCATAGTGGCTATATCAATTTACATTCCCACCTGCAATGCAAGAGGGTTCCCTTTTCTCCACATTTTCTCCGGCATTTATTGTTTGTAGACTTTTTGATGATGGCCATTCTGACTACTGTGAGGCTGTATCTCATTGTAGTTTTGACTTGCATTTCTCTAATAAGGAGCACTGTTGAGCATCTTTTCATGTATTTGTTAGCCATCTGAATGCCTTCTTTAGAGAAATGTCTGTTTAGGTCTTCTGCCCACTTTCTGATTGGGTTGTTTGTTTTTCTGGTATTGAGCTGTATAAGCTGCTTGTATATTTTGGAGGTTAATCCTTAGTTGATTAATTTGCTATTATTTGTCTCTCATTCTGAGAGCTGTCTTTTCACCTTATTTATAATTTCCTTTGCATTGCAAAAGCTTTTAAATTTATGTCCCACTTTTTATTTTTGTTTTTATTTTCGTTATTCTAGGAGGTGTGTCACAGAGGATCATGCTGTGATTTATTCCTATGTTATCGGCTAGGAGCTTTATAGTTTCTGGCCTTACATTTGAGCTTTTCTGATAGCTTGGTTAGTAAAGAATCTGCCTACTATGCAGGAGACCCTGGTTCAATTTCTGGATTGGGAAGATCCACTAGAGAAGGGATAGACTATCCAATTCAGTGTTTTCAGGCTTCCCTTGTGGCTCAGCTGGTAAAGATTCCACCTGAAATGTGGGAGACCTAGGTTCGATCCTTGGGTTGGGAAGATTTAATGTCCAAATACTTTAAAGAAAAATAAATAAGAATAATAGTCTTCTGAATATATATCAAGTGTAAATACATCCTCTAATTATTACAGGTGGTAAATTATCCAGTCCTCAATATCTGTAAATTTGTAAAGTGTGCTTTGATATTCATATCTTGTATTTCTCATGATAAATTCTTTATTTGCACAAACTTTTTTTTTTCTTCAGGTCTTGGGCTAAATGAGCTTCAAAACTTAGAATTTAAAAAGTATTTAAAATTATTTGGTCCAGTCCTTTCATTTTACAGATGTAAAGACAGGAATTTAGAGGAACTAATTCCTACAACTGAATGGAATGATTTTCCAAGGCCAGGTAGCTCACTATAATACAGCTTAGACTAGAATTCCAATCTTCTGATTCCCTAGTCCTGAGCTCTGACTCCATATCTTACTAAACTCCTCCAAAATAATATCATGAAATTTATTTGATTTTTTTAATGTTCACCATTCTATAATCCCATCATTTGAGGAATGCACTGCAAACCCATGTTGTTTGACAGCTTTCTGCCACCCACTGCCTGTTAGTCTCTCTCAGAGGATAAGAGTTCCTAGAGAGAAAGTGCATTCACATCTCTGTGATTCCATGAATTGATTTAGAAAAGTGCCACTTCTAACACAGCACAGCTTCTGAACCACGGGGAAACTTCATTCTCTAGCCCCTTGGGCTTCAATCTGACTTGTGTTGAATAGTATTATCTGTATGAACCAACTGAGACAGGGAAAATGGTACACCAGGAGGTACAGGCAGACATAGATATTTTAAATAAAACAGTAACAGTGGGAACTGAGATAATATATAGAAATATGGGACCTTAAAGCGTTAGAATTCTTTCCTTTTAAAGATAAATAAACCTTTCTAAAAAGATTATGGGCTAATAAGGATCACGTAGATAAAAAGTGGTAAGAGTAAAATTGCAAATGAGAAACCATATATCCCATGCATTGCATTAAAAGTATTGTTTCCAATACATTTGTTAAAGGTTTTCAAACTAGAACTTTGAAGGACTACTTCTGTCAAATATGTAGACACTAGACACATGTAGTTGAAACTGAGATTTAAATTAACTAAATTAAATTACCAATTCTGGTCCTCAGTCATAGCAGCCACATTTCAGGTATCCACTAACCACAGGTGACTCATGGTTCTTTATTGTTCAATGAAGATGTAGAACTTTCCATGAATGCAGAATGTTCTTTAGGACATTACAGGACTGAAGATCCTCTTTGCTGATGGTTGTGTTCTCATAGAAAATTAAGTATTTCTGAAAGTTTCTTCAACTTAATGTATTTGACTTTGGTATTTTATTTTAAAATATGCTTTAAAGCATAATGTAAATATCACACAACTCCTTGCCTTTGTTTCTGCTCCTCTAGCAACATAATGACTCACCAAGGTGACGTCACAAAATATGAATCCCTGGAGCTGGATGGATTATTAACTATATTTTCCATAACTGACAAATATATAGTTCTTATTCACCGCATCCATAAAAATGGGCATTAGCAAACTTCTTGGTGTTGGAATCCTTTGTTCTAATAGCTGTCCATATAGATTAGGTCACAATGTTCCTGTAAACCTCAAACAAGAAAAATTTTATTTTTTGTTCTGAACTTTTTATCTCTATATGAATGGAAATGTATTACACCTTTAAAGGTCAGAGCCTTGAGAATGGACTATCAAGTATATTTCAGGCTATAGCCAACATTCTGTAGCAAAAGCAAAGGAATACAAATGTTAAAGTAAAATAAATGGATCCTGTATTGAGTGAGATTTGCTCTTCCCTATTATACCGTGGCCATCAAGATCCATCATCATCTATACAATCATGTTATTTAACAAATGCTATATAAATGAAATCATGCAACTTTTGTTCATCATAGACTTTTTACATTGAGCTTAATTTTCTTGAAGCTCATCTAAGTTGTGTGTATCAGTAGTTAAATTCTTATTATTGCTGAGGAATATTCCATGCTATGAAGGTTCTACAGTTCATTGAATCATTCATTCACTGGAGAATATTAAAGAAGTTTTCTGTTTTTGCCAATTAAAAATAAAGCTTCCATGAAATTTCACATACAGGTTTCTACATGTGAAAAGCTTTCAGTTCTTTGGAAGAAAAGGCCAAGAGTACAAATCCTGGGTAATTGAGATCATTTTTAGTTTTATTATCATTTAGTTTTACTACTGTCAAATTCTTTCCTTAACTTAATGTACAATTTCACATTCAAATAAGCAATGTATGAATCACTCAATTTTGATAAATCCTTACCAGCTTTTGGCTCTATCACTCTTTTTAGCCATTCTGATGTTTGTATAATGATGACATATTATGATTTTAATTTCTAGTATTCTAAAGGCTAATAATAGTGAAATTTTTTCCATGTGCTTATTTGTCATCCATATATTCTCTTCAGTGAAATATCTGTTCATATCTTTTGCTTGCTTTCTAACTGCATTATTAGTTTTTTATTAATACTGAGTTTACACATTCTTTACACATTATGCCTATGAGTCCTATGTTAAATGTGGGATTTTAAGTGTTTTCTCCTAATCTGTATTTTTTTTTTTAAATCTTAGGGTTTATTGCAAAGCAAAGCTTTAATTTGGATGCTTTCAATTTATCTATTTTTCCTTTTATGGATCATGCATTTGATGTCAAGTGTAAGACATTTTCCCACATATGTTTTCTCTTACACTTTTTCTGAATGCTTTATGTTTTTAGTATTATGTTTTATATTTAATCCATTATCCATTATGTATTTTTGTATAAAGTGTCAGATCAATGTGTAGGTTAGTTTTTGCCTTGAGTTGTCCAGTTGCATCAGAACCACTTCTTGAAATAATTTTAGTTTATCTGCTCTGTTACACTGATCTAAATCTTTCTCTTCAGCAGAACCACACTGCCTTGATTCCTCTAGACATAGAACAAGCCTTCATGTTTAGAAGAATGTTTCTTCTCACTTCATTTTCTTTTATTGTCTTCTTTTAAAAAAATCTATCTTAAGGAATTTCCACAAAATTTAAAAAATAAATTTGTCTACATTTACAATAAAAGCTTGTTGATTTTCTGATTGGAACTTTTGGTGGTGATCACACTATAGTGCAGGAGAATAGTATAGCAAGGAGAGATACGAAAGCCTTCTTAAGTGAACAATGCAAAGAAATAGAGAAAAGCAATAGAATGGGAAAGACTAAAGATCTCTTCAAAAAGATTAGAGAGAGATACCAAGGGAACATTTCATGCAAAGATGGTCTTAATAAAGGGCAGAAATGGTATGGATCTAACAGAAGCAGAAGACATTAAGAAGAGGTGGCAAAAATACAGAGAAGAACTGTACAAAAAAATCTTAATGACATGGATAACCACGATGATGTAATCACTTATCTAGAGCCAGACATTCTGGGGTATGAAGTCAAGTGGGCCTTAGGAAGTATTACTATGAACAAAGCTAGTGGAGGTGATGAAATTCCAGCTGAGCTATTTCAAATCTTAAAAGATGATGTTAAAGTGTTGCTCTCAATACGCCAGCAAAGTTGGAAAACTCAGCAGTGTCCACAAGACAGGAAATTGTCATTTTCATTCCAGTCCAAAGAAGGGCAATGCCAAAGAATGTAAAAACTGCTGCACAATTGCTTGCGTTTTGTATGCTAACAAGGTAATGCTTCAAATCCTCCAAACTAGGCTTCAACAGTATGTGTAATGAGAACTTCCAGATGTACAAACTGGATCTAGAAAAGGAAGAGGAACCAGAGTTCAAATTGTCAAAATCTGTTGGATCATAGAAAAAGTGAAGGAACTTCAGAAAAACATCTACTTCTGCTTCATTGACTACGCTAAACCATTTGACTATATACATCACAACGAACTATAGAAAATTCTTAAAGATAAGGAAATACCAGACCATCTTACCTGCCTTCTGAGAAACCTGCATGCAGATCAACGAGCAAAAGTTAGAACTGGTCATGAAACAACTGACACAAATTGGGAAAAGAGTACGTCAAGGCTGTGTATTGTCACCCTGCTTATTTAACTTATATGCAGAGTGCATCATGCAAAATGCCAAGCTGAATGAAGCTCAAGCTGGAATCAAGATGCCAGGAGAAATATGAATAACCCAGATATGCAGATGACACTCCGCTAATGGCAGAAAGGGAAGAGGAACTAAAGAGCTAGATGAAGGTGAAAGAGGAGACTGAAAAATCTGGCTTAAAACTCAACATTCAAAAAACAAAGATCATGGCATCTGATCCCATCATGTCATGGCAACTAGATGGAGAAAAAATGGAAACAATGATAGATTTTATTTTCTTGGGCTCTAAAATCACAGTGGATGGTGACTGCAGCTATGAAACCAAAAGACGCTTGCTCTTTGGAAGAAAAGCTATGACAAACATAGACAGCATATTAAAAAGCAGAAACATCACTTTGCCGACAAAGATCTGTATAGTCAAAGCTATAGTTTTGCCAGTATTCATGCATGGATGTGAGAGCTGGACAATAAAGCAGGCTGAGCACCCAAGAATATATGCTTTTGAACTGTGGTGCAAATAGCTGAGCAACTGAACAACAACATCAACACACTATAATGTATAAAGTCAAAATATAATGCTGAACAAATAAAACATATAAAGTTATAAACGAAGATTGCTGTTGTTCGGTCACTAAGTCATGTTTCACTCTTTGTGACTCCATAGATTGCAGCATGACAGCCTTCTCTGTCCATCACTATCTACTGGAATTTGCTCAAATTCATGTCAATTGAGTCGTGATGCTATCTAACCACCTCATCCTCTGCTGCCCTTTTTTCCTTTTTCCTTTAATCTTTCCCAGCATCAGGATCAATTCCAATGAGTTTTATTTTCCCATAGATGGCAAAAGTATTAGAGCTTTGGCTTCAGCATCAGCCCTTTCAATAAATATTCCGGGTTGATTCTCTTTATGATTTACTGGTTTGATCTGCTTGCTGTCCAAAGGACTCTTGAGAGTCTTCTCCAGAACCACAGTTTGAAAACATCAGTTCGGTGCTCAGCCTTCTTTATGGTCCAGCTCTCACATCCATACCTGAATACTGGAAATCTATAGCTTTGACTAGACAGATTTTTGTTGGCAAAGTGATGTCTCTGCTTTTTAATATGCTGTCTAGGTTTATCATAGTTTTCCTTCCAAGGAGGTAATATCTTTTACTTTCATGGCTCTTCTTCCTCAGAGATTTTGGATCCCAAGAAAATAAAATCTGTAACTGTTTCCCCTTCTATTTTCAGTGAAGTGATGGGACTGGGTGCCATGATCTTTGTTTTTTGAATGTTGTATTTTAAGCCAGCTTTTTCACTCTCCTCTTTCACCAAGAGGCTCTTTAGTTCTTCTTCCCTTTCTGCCATTAGCGTGGTATTATCTGCCTATCTGAGACTGTTGATATTTCTCCTGGCAATCTTGATTCCAGCTTGAGCTTCATCAAGCCTGGCGTTTTGCCTGATGTACTCTGCATATGAGTTAAATAGAGTGAGAATATACAGCCTTGCCATACTCCTTTCCCAATTTTGAACAAGTCTGTTGTTCCATATCCACTTCTAACTGTTGTTTCTTGACCTGTATACAGGTTTCTCAGGAGACAGGTAGGTGGTCTGGTACTCACATTTCTTAATGATTTTTCTTTCTTTCTTTTTTTTTTTTTGTGATCCACACAGTCAAACACTTTCCCATAGTCAATAAAGCAGAAGTAGATGCCTTTCTGGAATTCCTTTGCTCTGTCTATGATCCAGTCTATGTTGGCACTGATCTCTGATTCCTCTACATTTTCTAAATCCTGCTTTTACCTCTGGAAGTTCCCATTTCACACACTGTTGAAACCTAGCTTGAAGGATTTTGAGCATAACCTTTCTAAAATGTGAAATGAGCACAATTGTACAGTAGTTTGAACATTTTTTGGCATTGCCCTTCTTTGGGACTGGAATGAAAACTGACCTTTTCCTATCTTGTGGCCCTTACTGAGTTTTCCAAATTTGCTGACATGTTGAGCGCAGCACTATCACAGCATTATCTTTTAGTATTTTAAGTAGCTCAGCTCTAATTCCATCACCTCCATTTCCTTTATTTGTAGCAATGCTTCCTAAGGCCCACTTGATTTTACACCCCAGGTTTTCTGGCTCTAGAAGAGTGACTACACCATCGTACTTGAGTCATTAAGAACTTCTTGCCAACATTTCTTAATCTCTTCTGTTTCTATTAGGTCCTTAAAATGTTTATCCCTTATTATTCACAACCTTCCATGGAATGTTCTCTTAATCTGTCCAATCTTCTTGAAGAGATCTCTAGTCTTTCCCATTCTATTTTTCTTTCCTTTATTTCTTTGACCTATTCATTTAAGCAGAGCTTCTCATCTTTCCTTGCTCTTCTCTGAAACTCTGCATTGTGTTTCTTTCCCTTTTCCTTACTTTCCAGTTCTCTTCTTTCCTCAGCTATTTGAAAGCCTCCTCAGACAACCACTTTGCCTTCTTACATTTATTTTCCTTTGGGATGGTTTTGATCGCTGCCTTCTGTACAGTGTTGCTGCTAACTTCCATCCATAGTTCCTCGGGCACTCTGTCTACCAGATGTAGTTCCTTAAATCTATTTGTCACCTCCACTGAATAATCATAAGGGATTTGATTTAGATCGTACGTGAATGGCCTAGTGGTGTTCCCTGCTTTCTTCAATTTAAAGCTGAATTTTGCAATAAGGAGCTCATGATCTGAGCTATAGTCAGCTCCAGGTCTTATTTTTCCTGACTATATAGAGCTTTCCATCATCATCTGCAAAGAATATAATCAATCTGATTGTAGTATTGACCATTTGATGATGTCCAGGTGTAGAGTTGTCTCTTGTGTTGTTGTATGAGGTTGTTTGCTATAACCAGTGTTTTCTCTTGACAAAACTCTGTTAGCCTTTACTCTGCTTCATAATCAAACTTACCGGTTACTCCAGGTATCTCTGTCTTCCTATCTTTGTATTCCAGTCTCCTATGAGGAAAAGGATATCTTGTTTTGGTGTTAGTTCTAGAAAGTCTTGCAGGTCTTCATAGAACCAGTCAACTTCAACTTTTTCAGTATCAGTTGTTGAGGCTCAGACTTGGATTTCTGTGATGTTGAATGGTTTGCCTTCAATATGAACCAAGCTCATTCTTCTGTTTTTGAGCTAGCCCCCATGTACTGAATTTTAGACTCTTTTGTTGACTATGAGGGCTATTCCATTTCTTTTAAGGGATTCTTGCCCACACGAGTAGATATAATTATCATTTGAATTAAATTTGCCCATTCCGTTCCATTTTAGGTCACTGATTCCTGAGATAGTGACATTCACTCTTCCCATCTGCTGCTTCACCACTTCCAATTGTTTCTGATTCATGGACCTAACACTCCAGGCTTGCAATATTGTTCTTGTAGCATTGGACTTTACGTTCATCACCAGACACATCCACAACTGAGTTTCATTTACACGTTGGCACAGTTGCTTTATTCTGGAGGTAATTGCCCTCTGTTCTTCTTCTCCAGTAGCATATTGGACACCTTCCAATGTGAGGTGCTCACTTTCTAGTGTCATATCTTTTTACCATTTCATAATTTTCATGGGATTCTCATGGCTAGAATAGAGTCATTTGCCATTCCCTCCTCCGAGTAATGAAGGCACTTCAATTGGGAAAAAAAAAAATCTGCAGCAACAGAGAAAAAAAAATCCCTATAGATCAATTTAAGGAGAATGGATGTCTTTACTTAGCTATATATTTAAGTCAATGAACATAATATGCCTTTTCTAGTGTTTATGACTCCTTTGATTTTTTTCTTTAATATCTTGTTATTTTCTATAAATGAATTATATACAAGTGTTAGATTTATCCCTCATATTTCACTGTCTCTGGAAAAATTTTAAATGTTTTTGAATCCTTAATTTCAGGCTTCACTGGTTCATTATAAACATATAAAAATGCAATTGAATTGTGTGTATTGATCTTGTATCTTATGATCACATTGAATTCACTTGTCAGTTCTAGAAACTTTCTTGCAGATTTCTTGGAATTTTCAACATATAAATTATGTCATCTGAATATTTCTCCTTTCATCTCCATCAGTTTTCACTTTATCATATAACAGTGTTACTGAGATAAAATGCAATGCCACAAAACTCAGCTGCTTAAGTGTACAATTGAATAATTTTAATATATCTTAGTTGTGCAAATACAATCATAATCAGTCACAGAAGACTTTCATCACCCTAAAAGAAAATCAGGTCTTATTAGAGATCCTGCCATCTAATCCTCCCTGAACCTCTAATATACTTTTATATATCCCTAGCATTGTATTTTAGAAATTCTATAAGAATGGAATTGTTCAAGATATGGTCTTTTATGACTGGCTTCATTTAATTAGCATAATGTTTCAAGGCTCACACATGTTGAAGTAGGTAAGTATTCATTCTTTTAAGATTGATAATTACATGGCTATCCTATGTTATAATTATTCCTTCACTAGATGTTAAACATCTGAATATATCCACATGTTGGCTATTATGAATAACGCTGCTATGGACAATTGTATACATGGTTTTGTGTATGCCTATATTTTAAGTCTTGTTTGTATATCTAGAAGTGGGATCCTTGAGTCATTTGATAATTCTGTATCAATATTTTATGAAGTTTACAGACCATTTTTACAAAGTGCTCATAATATTTTACATTCTCACCATAAGTGTAAGAGAGTTCTTATTTTTCCACATACACACCAACACTAGTTATTTTTTCATTCTGATTATGTTAGTTGGTATGAAGTGGAATCTCATTGTGGATTTTGTCAGCATTTCCTTCATAGATAATTATCTTCTGTACATTTTTATATTGTCTTTTATTGTCTTTTATTGTTTTTACAAGTCAATTGAGATGTAATTGACATTTTAATACATCTTGAGTATACTTTTTTTATTTTTTAGTAAAAATATTTAATGTGTGTATGTGTATATAGCATTTTTTAATCCATTTATTTATCCATGTATGCTTAAGTGTTTTTTATCCATACCTTGTCTATCATAACTAATACTTCAGTGAACATCTCACTTCAAGATAGTGATTTCATTTTCTTTGTATTTATCACCAGATGTGGAAATATTGATAGTTCAATTTTTACTCCGTACCATCTTCCATAGTGGCCAGGCCAGTTTATATTCTCACTAGAAATTCAAAAGGCCTCAGTTTGCTCCACATCCCTGCCACTGCTTGTTAGCTCTTGTCCTTTTGATAATAACTAATCTAACAAGTTTGAGGAGATATTGTGATCTGGGGTTACTTCTCCCTGATGATTGGCAATGTTGAGCACATTTTCATGTACTTCTTAGTCATAAGTAGGTTTTCTTTAGGATAATATCTATTTAGGTTCTTTGCTCACTTAAAAAAAAATCAAATTATTTACTGTTGGTTTTTTGAAATTGAGTTGCGTGTGTTCCTAATGTACTTTTGATATTAACCCCTTATCAGCAAATATTTACTCTCACTTTTTGTTGATGGTTTCCTTTGCTGTGCAGATTTTTTTTTTTTTTTTTGTTTTGATATAGTTCCACTTATCTATTTTCACTTGTACTGCTTTTACTTTTGGTGTCCATTTGAAAAAAAAAAAATCAGCACTAAGACTGATATGAAGGTACTTGTTGCCAACATTTTTCTTTTTCTGGGAGTTTTATAGGTTCAGCTCTTACATTAAAGTTTTTCATCGAATTTAGCTAATTTTTATGTGTGGTGTTAGATAGTAGTCCAGTTTCTTTCTTTCTTTTTTTTTTTGATGTGAGTTTTCAGTTTTTCCAAGATCACTTATTGAAGAGACTGTCTGTTCCCCATTGTGTATTCTTGGGTCCTTTGTTACAAGTTAATTGATCATATATGCATGGGTTTATTTCTGGGCTCTCTATTCTGTTCCATCGATCTATGTGTCCGTTTTTATGGCAACAACATACCATTTTTGATTACTGTGTAACTTTGTAATATACTTTGAAATCAGAGAGTGTGATGCCTCCAGCTCTATTTTCCTTTTTCAAGATTGCATTGGTTATTTATTTTGTCTCTCTCTATCTTTGTTGTTGTTTTGTTCCATGCAAATTTTAGGACTGTGTTCTATATTTGTGAAAATTTCCATTTTAATATTGATAGTAACTGCATTGAATCTGTATATTGCTTTGAGTAGTATAGACATTTAACAATATTAATTCTTCCAATCCATGAACACAGAATATATTTGCTTGTTTGAATATATCCATTTATTTGTTTCTTCTTCAATTTGTTTTATTAGTATCTCATAGATTTCAATGTTACAGAACTTTCACCTCCTTGGTTAAATGTATTTATTCCTAGGCATTTTTTTTTGATGTAATTGTAATTTAGTTTTTCTTAATTTATCTTTCTAATATTTTGTAATTAGTGCATAGGAATGCAACAGACTTTTATATATTGATTTTATATCATGAAAATTTTGAATTCCTTTATTAGTTGTAATATATATATATATTTTTTTTGGTGAGTCCTTGAGGGTTTCTACATATAATGTTATGTAAACTGCAAATAGCAAAAATTTTAGTTCTTCCTTTTTTGCATTCTCCATTTCTAATAATTTGTTTCAGTGTATTCAAGTTATTGTCTGATTTAATTTCTTTATTCCAATACAGATTTACACAGCTTATTTTTTTTTGCCTTTGCCTAACATAATTCTGTGTTAAAGGACCAACAATACTACTACAGCATACTGTCTGATAAAATTCATTGACAAATCAATTAAAAGAATAGGGGGTGAGTATGCATTTATACTCTTCAACTTCGCTTCTTCAGCATTACTGGTTGGAGCACAGACTTGAATTACCGTGATATTGAATGATTTCCTTTGGAAGCGAACAGAGATCATTCTGTCATTTTTGAGACTGCATCCAAGTCCTGCATTTCAGAATCTTTTGTTGACTATGATGGCTACTCCATTTCTTCTAAGGGATTCCTGCCCACAGTAGTAGATATAGTGGTCATCTGAGTTAAATTCACCCATCCCAGTCCATCTTAGATCGCTGATTCATAGAATGTCGATGTTCACTCTTGTCATCTCCTGTTTGCCCACCTCCAATTTGCCCTGATTCATGGACCTAACATTCCAGGTTTCTGTGCAATATTGCTCTTTACAGCATCAAATCTTGCTTCTATCACCAGTCCCATTCAGAACTGGGTGTTGTTTTTGCTTTGGCTCCATCCCTTTCTTCTTTCTGGAGTTATTTCTCCACTGATCTCCAGTAGCATAGTGGGCACCTACTGACCTGGGGAGTTCATCTTTCAGTGTCCTATCTTTTTACCCTTTCATAGTGTTCATGGGGTTCTCAAGGCAAGAATACTGAAGTGGTTTGCCATTCCCTTCTCCAGTGGACCACATCCTGTCAGACCTCTCCACCATGACCTGTCCATATTGGGTGGCCCCACACGGCATGGCTTAGTTTCACTGAGTTAGAAAAGGTTGTGGTCCATGTGATCAGATTGGCTAGTTGTCCGTGACTGTAGTTTCAGCCTGTCTGTCCTCTGATCGCCTCTCCCAGTGCCCACCGTCTTACCTGGGTTTCTCTTACCTTGGATGCGGGGTCTCTCTTTACGGCTGCTCCAACAAAGTGCAGCCGCCGCCCCTTACCTCTGACTTGCAGTAGCTCCTCTTGGCAACCACCCTTGACCTCCGGCCGGGGTAGCTCCTCTCAGCCACCGCCCCTGACCTCTGAACCCACAAAAAGATGTCCTATTCATTATAGGGGACTAGAATGCAAAAGTAAGGAGTCAAGAAACACCTGGAGCAACAGGCAAATTTGGCCTTGGAGTACAGAATGAAGCAGGGCAAAGGCGAATAGAGTTCTGCCAAGAGAACACACTGGTCATAGCGAACACCCTCTTCCAACAACACAAGAGAAAACTCTACACATGGACATCACCAGATGGTCAATACAGAAATCAGATTGATTATATTCTTTGCAGCCAAAGATGGAGAAGCTGTACACAGTCAGCAAAAACAAGATCGGGAGCTGACTGTGGATCAGATCATGAACTCCTTATTGCCAAATTCAGACTGAAATTTAAAAATGTGGAGAAAACCACTAGACCATTCACATATGACCTCAGTCAAATCCCTTATGACTATACAGTAGAAGTGAGAAATAGATTTAAAGGACTAGATCTGATAGACAAAATACCTGATTTGCTATGGGTGGAGGTTTGTGACACTGAACAGGAGACAGGAATCAAGACTATCCCCAAGAAAAAGAAATGCAGAAAGCAAAACGACTGTCTGAGGAGGACTTACAAATAGCTGTGAAAAAACAGGAAGCAAAAAGCAACTTAGAAAAGGAAAGATAAACCCATTTGAATGCAGAGTTCCAAAGAATAGCAAGGAGAGATAAGAAAGCATTCCTCAGTGATCAATGCAAAGAAATAGAGGAAAACAATAGAATGGGAAAGACTAGAGATCTTTTCAAGCAAATTAGAGATACCAAGGGAACATTTCATGCAAAGATGGGCTCAATAAAGGACAGAAATGGTAGGGACCTAACAGAAGCAGAAGATATTAAGAAGAGGTGGCAAGAATACACAGAAGAATTGTACAAAAAAGTTCTTCACGACCCAGATAATCAAGATGGTGTGATCACTCACCTAGAGCCAGACATCCTGGAATGTGAAGTCAAGTGGGCCTTAGGAAGCATTACTACAAACAAAGCTAGTGGAAGTGATGGAATTCCAGTTGAGTTATTTCAAATCCTGAAAGATGATGCTGTAAAAGTGCTGCACTCAATATGCAAGCAAATATGGAAAACTCAGCAGTGGCCACAGACCTGGAAAAGGTGTTTTCATTCTAATCCCAAAGAAAGGCAATGCCAAAGAATGCTCAAACTAATGCACAATTGCACTCATCTCATGCTAGTAAAGTAATGCTCAAAATTCTCCAAGCCAGGCTTCAGCAATACATGAACCATGAATTTCCAGATGTTCAAGCTGCTTTTAGAAAAGGCAGAGGAACCAGAGATCAAATTGCCAATATCCGCTGGATCATCGAAAAAACAAGAGAGTACCAGAAAACATCTATTTCTGCTTTATTGACTATGCCAAAGCCTTTGATTGT
Organism: Okapia johnstoni; assembly: GCA_024291935.2. NCBI lineage: Eukaryota > Metazoa > Chordata > Mammalia > Artiodactyla > Giraffidae > Okapia > Okapia johnstoni. The sequence goes on from CM044310.1 coordinate 32,135,421, forward strand.
GTGGATCACAATAAACTGTGGAAAATTCTGAAAGAGATGGGAATACCAGACCACCTGTCCTGACTCTTGAGAAACCTGTATGCAGGTCGGGAAGCAACAGTTAGAACTGGACATGAAACAACAGATTGGTTCCAAATAGGAAAAGGAGTACATCAACACTGTATATTGTCACCCTGCTTATTTAACTTATATGCAGAGTACATGATGAGAAATGCTGGCCTGAGGAAGCACAAGCTGGAATCAAGATTGCCAGGAGAAACATCAATAACATCATATATGCAGATGACACCACCCTTATGGCAGAAAGTGAGAAGAACTAAAGAGCCTCTAGATAAAAGTGAAAGAGGAGAGTGAAAAAGTTAGCTTAAAGCTCAACATTCAGAAAACTAGGATCATGGCATCCGGTCCCATCACTTCATGGCAGATAGATGGGGAAACAGTGGAAACAGTGGCTGACTTTATTTTTCTGGGCTCCAAAATCCCTGCAGATGGTGATTGCAGCCATGAAATTAAAAGACACTTACTACTTGGAAGGAAAATTATGACCAGCCTAGATAGCATATTAAGAAGAAGAGACACGACTTTGTCAACAAAGGTCCGTCTAGTCAAGGCTATTGTTTTTCCAGTTGTCATGTATGGATGTGAGAGTTGGACTATAAAGAAAGCTGAGCGCCGAAGAATTGATGCTTTTGAACTGTGGTGTTGGAGAAGACTCTTGAGAGTCCCTTGGACTGCAAGGAGATCCAACCAGTCCATCCTAAAGGAGATCAGTCCTGGATGTTCATTGGAAGGACTGATGCTGAAGCTGAAACTCCAATACTTTGGCCACCTGATGCAAAGAGTTGACTCGTTGGAAAAGACCCTGGTGCTGGGAAAGATTGAGGGCAGGAGGGGAAGGGGACGGCAGAGGATGAGATGGCTGGATGGCATCACCTACTAGATGGACATGGGTTTGGGTGGACTCTGGGAGTTGGTGGTGGACAGGGAGGCTTGGTGTGCTGTGGTTCATGGTGTCACAAATTGTCGGACATGACTGAGCAACTGAACTGAACTGAACCGATGCAATAATACTGTATTTAGTAATTATATAGTAACCAATATCATGCTTTTAATTTTTTCTTGTAAATTCCTATTACTGTTTGGGTTCTTATGCCTTTATTCTGAAAACAATTCCTTTAGAATTTCTTTTAAGTTAGTTCTTTAAGCAAACAATTTTCTAAATTTTGTTTATATGAAAATATTTTATTCTATATTATAATTTCTTTATATTATAATTTAAAATAAAATTGTGCTGGATATAAAATTCTGTTGACATTTATTTCAGCATTTTGAATATGTCATACTGTCCTCTGGCTACCACTGTTTGTGATAATTCATCATTGTTAATATTACTGGTGTTGCCATAAGGCCAATGTCATTTTCCTCTTGCTTTGATTTGTGTCTATCACTGGCTGTCAAAACCTTTACTATGGCATGTCTGATGTGGATATTTTTGTATTTGTACTATTTGTATTTTATTGGTAGATTAATGTTTTCCATTAAATTTTGGAATTTTGTGCTCTTATTTCTTCAATACATTTATTTTATTCTGTTAATCCCATTGCATATGTTTTGATGTTGTTAGGGATGTAACATTTTTATCTTAGACTCTCTTCTTTTGTCTTTATTTTCTGTTGTTTCATTCTTAGTATTTTACAATCATTATGAGTCTATTTTCAGTGAATTAGTTTTTGAGTACTGTAATTTTCAACTCTAGATTTCAGCTTTTCAAAAAATTTTCTGTCTTTATTGCTATTCTTTCTTTGGTAGGACATTGTTATCATATCTTCCTCTGATGTTTTTAAAGAATAGCTTCTTTTAATTCTTTGAAGATATTTACAATAGCTGCTTTGAAACTCTGCTTGTTCAGTAAAACAGTTGGGGCCAAAAATGTTTTCTGCTTATCCCTCCCCTAATATAAGTCACAGTTTTTTTCTTTGTATGTACATTTTTGTTGTTTTTAAAAGTAAGATAGTTTAGGTAATATAGCAAATCCACATAGTGTTTAACAGAGCTTCTTGCAGTTTTTATTCATTTATGACTTTATTGGACTATTAGAGTGAGATATAGTCCACCCTGATGCTAGGAAAGAACGAAGGCAGGAGGAGAAGGGGACGACAGAGGATGAGGTGGTTGGATGGCATCACCGACTCGATGGACATGAGTTTGAGCAAGCTACGAGAGTTGGTGATGGACAGGGAAGCCTGGTTTGCCGCAGTCTGTGAGGTTACAAAGAGTCAAACATGACCGGGCGACTGAACTGAACTGATAGTCCACCCACACAAGTTGAAGTCTAATGCTACTGCACAGAAGGTATGGCCTTTAACATTTCCACAATCATTCTTGAATGACATTGGTTTTAGCAGGACACTCTCAGACTGTTTCTTTGTCTGATCGCTGTGTTAATCTGTCTTTGTCATCTCATATCACATTACTAGGCTCCATATTGCTGGCTGAATTCACTATTGTTTCAACAAACCCTGGGGACAATTTACTCAAATGTTTGCTCAAATTACATTCAGAGGTTTTTTTTCCAGAAATTGTTTCTGATATTCATCTCTGTGACTTGCTCTGAACTCAGGAGAGGGGAGGCTTTTCTTAGATGTGCATTTCTCTGATTCTAGTAAAATTGATGGCCTACAATTTGTAAATTGTAAACTTTTAAAATTCTTTTGGAAGAGTCTGTTAAACAAAGAGTTGCCTTATTGATATGCAAGATTAATACAAACTATAAACTGCTAAGAAATTTAAAACCTAAGTCATAGCAAGCAGATGGCAATTCAACATCCAGGGTCAACAGAATACTTGGGGGGGCTGCAACAGATTAGACACCCAAGGTGGAGGACACATTTTCAGAGGTGAAGTGGGTGGAGGTGTAACAGCTTTTCAAGTTCCCTCTCATCACAGAGGATCAGCAGCAGCACTCCATTCAAGGAAAAGTGTGCTATCTGGTGCTCTTCAGGCAGGACAAAACTCAAAATCTAATGGACTGAAGGGGAGGGATTTTTCTATTTCTGGATAAGTGTCAATTGTGGTAGGAACTGAGCTTTTTGCTTTAATGACCTTCTCAGTCATGTTTTTGGTAGAGAAGGTTGTGTTTCTATTGGAGTGGTTCACTAGTCTTTCTTGACTTTTCTGAGGTTGACAATTTCCAGTGCCTTTCTGGCAGCTCTGGGTAAGGTGGGTGGAGCATCAACATTTTGCCAACATGTGGTGTTGAAACCTAAGATCTCCCCTCTAAAGTTTTACGGAAGGCTCAGACCCCAGCTTCACTTTGTAAATTGTAAGCAGAGTTACAAATTGCTTACAATTCACATCTTTACCATTTTTAAGAGTGCTCTTTAACCTTAATTTCCTCACATTCTGTTTCAAACAAAGTCAGATTTTTGTGGGCAATTTTGGAGCTATGTCTATTCTTATGGTCTCCTTTTCCTCTTGTGACAAACATCAGGTTACTTTCTGGAATTGGGAGTAGGGACAGTAACTCACCTTTCTTGGGGTGACACTAGGCTGATGATACAGTCTCCAGTGCAGAGGTCCCAATCTTTTTGGCACTAGGGATTGATTTAATGGAAGATAATTTTTCTGTATCAGGGGTGGGAGGATAATTTGGCAATGACTAAGTGCATTACATTTGTTGTGCACTTTATTTCTAATCTAATGCCACTGATCATCTGACAGGAGGTACTGGCCCATGGCCTGGAGGTTGGGGACCCCTGCTCTAGTGTTCTTGATTTTTTTTCCACCTTGCCTGAAAGTCTAACTTGCAAGTAAATTGGGCTAATGCTGAACAAGTTCCCAGTATTTTCAGCTTGTCTAGACTAGGGTTGATTCTCTGTTCTATGAGTGGGTTGCTATGAAATTCAGTTGTTTTATTCAACATATCAGGTAATAAACATTTTATAATGTACAACTTAAGTTGTATAAGAACTTTACCCAGAGTAGTCAAGAGTTTAGTCTCTGCCAGTAGTAAACAACCTATTTTTCATTTAAAGAATGTTTTTCTTGCCAAATATGACATGCATATACTTCTAAGTACAGTAGGATTTAATGGAGGTTCTTCTAATACCACTGGAATAACAGGCCTGATACAAATACAGTGGTAGGGTACCTTATACTGCAACCCAGATGCTTTATGAGTCAAATTAATATCTATTCCATTATCAATCTTGCTTATTTAGCCACTTTTAAAATAATATTAAGCTCTGAAATTTAAATGTGTTTACTGTAAGGTCTACAGATGACTGTCCCTCATACCTAGATATATTCTACACACTTCACATAATATAAGTTTTCCCACAGTTCTCTGTGTTATGTGAATTTTGCCTAGACTTCAACTATTAAACATGTCTTATTTTTTACAAGTTAAAAGATTTTGTTGTTCAGCCGCTAATTAGTGTCCAACTCTTTGTGACCCCATGGACACACGCCAGGCTTCCTTGTCCTTCACCATCTCCCAGGGCTTGCTCAAACTCATGTCCGTTGAGTCAGTGATGCCATCCCACCATCTCATCCTCTGCCATCCCCTTCTCCTCCTGCCTTCTATCTTTCCCAGCCTCAGGGTCTTTTCCAGTGAGTCAGGTCTTCACATCAAGTGGCCAAAGTATTGGAGCTTCAGCTTCAGAATCAGTCCTTGCAATGAATACTCAAGGCTGATTTCCTTTAGGATTAACTGGTTTGATCTCCTTGCAATCCAAGGGACTCTAGAATCTTCTCCAACACCACAGTTCAAAAGCATCAATTCTTTGGTGCTCAGCCTTCCTTATGGTCCAACTCACACATCCATGTGTGACTACTGGAAAAAATATAGCTTTGACTACAAGGACCTTTGTAAGCAAAGTAATGTCTCTGGTTTTTAATACTCTCTCTAGGTTGGTCATAGCTTTTCTTTCAAGGAGCAAGCATCTTTTAATTTCATGGCTGCAGTCACTGTCTGCAGTGATTTTAGAGCCCAAGAAAATAAAGTCTGTCACTGTTCCCATTGTTTCCCCATCTATATGTCATGAAGTGATGGAACCAGATGGCATGATCTCATTTTTTGAATGTTGAGTTTTAAGCCAGCTTTTTTACTCTTCTCTTTCACCTTCATCAAGAGGGTCTTTAGTTCCTCTCCACTTACTGCCATGAGGGTAATGTCATCTGCATATCTGTGGTTATTGATATTTCTCCTGGCATCTTGATTCCAGCTTGTGATTCATCCAACCCAGCATTTCACATGATGTAATCTGCATATAAGTTAAATAAACAGGGTGACAATATACAGCCTTGACACACTCCTTTCCTAATTCTGAAACAGTCTGTTATTCCGTGTTCAGTTCCAACTGTTGCTTTTTGACATAATAATAATAGATCTTATGGGGAAAAAAATCCCAGGAAATTTTAAATTGGTAAATATTTTAAAGAACAAAACTTGAGCCTAGACATTTTCTGAAAGAATTAAAAAATACTGTTTCTAAGTATTTCAGGTATAACTAGTACATGTGTTTATTCTCGTATTATAATTTTCTTTAAAGATTACAACTTTTTGGATGGTGGTATTCAGTCCAAATAATTATAACTGACATCAGCAAAATTCAAAACTGAGGCAATAGTAAAAGGAGAAAATGAATGTAGTTGAATAACATAGTGAAAATTTTTATGCATGATACATACAAGTAAGATAAATCAAAGGCAAATTATTTCATGTCGGATGTTGGAGTAAGCATAAATTTACCACACTGTTAACAGAAATTTTAATAAAGTTGTAGATACTTTCAGTGATAAATGGTATACATTTTATTTGATGAGTTAGTCTTAAAACTTAAATATAAATATCCCCAAATAGACTGATATTTTTCTGGAATACTATAGATGCAACATCTTTTATTTATTTCATATAAACATGCTCTTTGTGTCATGGGTAATATAAAAAGGACCAACCACCTCTATAAATAAATATAATGTATAATAATTTGGATTTTAATTATATATGAAAGGGATCATTCTTTAACATAGCAAACATCATGTTTACATAAGCATTTACATTTAATTTGAGATGGCAAGTGTTTAAAAAAGCATCATCTATCCAAATGTTCATTATGTCTATTAACTCTAATACTTTAGAGAGTTAGAGAATATTAAATAGAAAGCACCTGCCTGAATAATGCTACTTTCAATTATCACAGTTTAATAACGTTCAAGGCATACATTTTTGCCATAATCATTTGAGATTCTCAGAAAGTTCAACATATGCTCCAAAAACTACTTTGAGTCCAATTAAAATAGTAATACGATCATCTCCCATATGTTTATTTACTGCCTAATATGTGCTTACTGCATACAAACTCTTTTTTGTTTGCAGTACAGATAAAACAGACAAATATTCCTGTTCTCATTTGATTGCATGGTATGTATGTTTTGGATAGGGTTATATAGATATAAACAGAAAATAAATTATGCAGCATGTTAGATATTGATTCGATTATGGCAATAAATATCAGCAAATGTGATAGGCATATTCTGGAAGATGATTTCAAATTTTAAATAGGGCAGTCAGAAAAATCTCACTGGTAAGCAGATATGTGAAGACAGTAAAGAGACAATTTGTAAGAATGTCTGCGGAAAAGTGCTCCAGGTAAAAGGACCAGCAAGAGTAAAGGTTCAAGAATAGGGATGATATTTTAAAGGAAAAGAAAAGCAGATATGACTGGAGATGAATGGAATGAAAATGCTCATGTGATGATCACAGGATCAGAAAGTTAATGGTATGCTACATCGTGTAGTTTAATGTAGAAAATCCTAGGATCTAAAAGAACAGAGCACTACCATTTCCTATCCACTGCCCTGCTCACAAAGCCAGAGGGTCACTCTGAGAGTAAGGAGCGACTATTTTCAATTGCAGTTTCAGATATGTTACTTGGATTATTTTGCAAATCATTAGGCTAGGGGAAAGGCAGATCATAAGAACAGAGAGCAACAGAATTCTCTCAAATTCTGACTTTTCTACAGCAGAGTTTAAAGGGACTTAAACCTGAAGGCTCTTTTTAAAACAATAGATTTTAGTGATAACCAAATAAGAGGAAGCGGGTAGTTCCACATGGGTACGGGGCTAAATCACAGGCCAGCTAATTATTCATAGATAACCAGGGAAACTGACACTAAGGAAAACCAGATCATAAAAGACCCTAGGACAGGACTCAAAACTATCCTTACATAGGAATCTGAATTTAACAGGAGTGACTAGGGCAATTTGTCTCCCAGGACATTGTTGAAAACAACAACAAATTCACCCAGCAATTCATGGAGCCTAACAGTGTCGTGGTCTCCGAGGAGCAACACTGTGGGCAATCTATATTTTACTACAGTAGTCCGGTGAAGTAGGTAAAAAGTAAAACAGTAAGCAACAAAAACAACAAGCTCAGGGAGGGAGAGAGAACAACCAGAATTAATACAATATATTATCTAAAAAGTGTTGTTTTCAACAAAAGTTATGGCACGTCCTTGGAAACAGGAAGAAAACATTAGGTGGTCCAGTCAGGCAAAGGCTTCAAAGCAGCCACTGTAAATGCAGTCAAGGAAAGAATGGAAACAATTCTTACACAATAAAGAAAGGTAGGATGACAATACCCTGTCAAATACAGGATATAAATTAAAAGCCAGAATTGATTAAAAATAAACAAACCAAATCCTAGAGTTGAGAATTACAATAAAGAAAAATAAAAATTTGCTAGAGAGGTTCAACATTAAATTTGAACTGACAGAATAAGGAAGCAACTAATTTGAAGATGGATAAAAATATGTAATCCAAAGAAAAGAGATAAAAAGAAAAAGAAAGACAGAATGCACCAAGCTTCAGAAAAGGATATGACACTATTAATGATACCAATATACATAAAACGAGGAAGAAAGAAAGCAAGAGGGAAAAAAGTTATTTAAAATGATAATAGCTGAATACATGCAAGCACAATGGAAACAATAATCTATAATAATAATGGAAACACATCAAAGAAGTTCAATAATGACCAAGTTGTATAAATAAAAAGAGATCTAAACCCAGATGTGCATGTGTGCTAAGTCCCTTAAGTTGTGTCTGACTCTTTGGGACCCTATGGCGATTCTCAAGCAAGAACACTGGAGTGGGTTGCCATGCCCTCCTTCAATGGCTCTTCCCAACCCAAGGATCGAACTCAAGTCTCTTATGTCTCCGGCATTAGCAGGCGGATTCTTTCCCACTAGCACCACCCAGGAAACACTGAAAGATAAATAGACAATTTTGAAAGCAGCAAGAAAATAATAACATAACACATATGTGAGAATTCCAGTAAGAATTACTACATTAAAAAATGAAGGCTAGAAGTTAATAGGATGATATGTTCAAATTACTAAAAGAAAATAAAAACTTTCAGTCAAGAATCTTTGAGGGCTGGGTTGGGAAGGGAGATGGGAGGGGGGTTCAGGATGGTGGGACACATCTACACCCATGGCTGATTCATGTCGGTGTATGGCAAAAACCATCACAATATTGTAAAGTAATTAGCCTCCAATTAAAATACATAAATTAATTAGAAAAGAATCTTATATTGGGCAAAATTATCTTTCAATAATAAAGATAAAATAAAGACAATCTAAAATAAGCAAAAATTGAGAAAATTTCTTGGTAGCAGATGCACTTACAAGAATGCTAAACAAATTTCTTGAGGCTGGAATCAAGTAACAACAGACAGTACTTTGGATCTACACAGACATATGGACAGTAACACAATTTAAAACGATATTATAAAAGCCTATATTGTTCCCTGGCTTCTTTTAACAGATATAAATTATTTTTTAAAAATACATATGCATGTGTTATATATAAACACTATATATAATTTATTGTTGGATATGACACCTATGCTTATTTAATATATTGGACAATAAAAGCACAAAGGAGATGACTAGGAGCAAAGCTATGCTGGAATGAGGAAATGGTAACAGTTGGTAATTCAGCTAACAGGACCAACAGAAGGGACCAGAAAAAAGTATAAAATTGTTCTTTCCTCTTTTCTGTTTATTTAAAAAATATACATTTCCATAAAGTAAATAACAATAAAATAGTACAAAATGAAGGAAAAGAGGTTCGAGTTATATGGCAGTAACATTTCTGTATCTCTCTAGAATTAAATTAGTGTAAATCTGAAGCAGTTTTAATAAGATATATCTGTTGCTGTTAGCTAGTAATAACAAGCTTACTAGAAGCCCTAAAGCAACGAAGGCAAAAATATTTTTTCACAGAGTGAAAAGATCATGAAAGGAATTTAAATGCAGCCTTAGAAAACAGTCACTCAATTCAAAAACAAGCAGTAAAGTAAAGGAAGGGAATCAAAAAGACATGAGACCTATTTAAAAACAAATAAATAAATAAAGAGGAAGATGTAATTCTAAGGATAGTAATAATGCATTCAAAGTGAATGGATCAAATAATCCAATCATAGTGCAGATGTATTCAGACAGGAAGGGAAAAGATCCAAATACACATTGTTAAAAGGAAACATATTTCAAATTGAAAGGTACAATTATAAAATAAAAGGGTGGAAAATATATGCAAAAGCACTAAGAAGGCAGCTGGAGGCAAATGAGAGTTTACTACTATCAGACAAACGAGAGTTTAGGTAAAAAAAAAAAAATGAAAGAAAGAAAGAAAAGATAAAACTTCCTACAGTGTCGCTGTAAGTGGAATTCAGTTCTTCTTTACATGGTCTCCCGACCAGGTTTACCGGATTTCTGGCTTCTCCCCCAGCACCAGAGCGTTCTTTCTCCGTCCTTTTATCTACCTGTGTCCTGAGGCTGAGTGCTTGCCACCCTACATCAGAGTCAGAGCGTCTGCTTTCACTTCTCTTGGAAACAATGAGTTCTTGCCTGTTCCTGGGGGCCAGAAAGATGGCTGCCCCTTCCTTTAGGGGACTTAACGTTGGCTTCCTAGGTGAGAAGACTCTCAGCAAGGGTAGAAGGATAGCTCCCCACAGCAGCTGGTCACCTGACTGACGCACAGCGCCTCCAGGGAAGCTGCCTCCGGTCTCCTGCCTGCCTCTGATCTTCTCCTGCCTGCCTCTGATCTTAGATGCCATCTGAAAGGATACTGAGTGTGTGAACTCATCCTGTGCTTGTGCCCCCAGCCCCTGCCATTTCAAACTCATAAGGTAGCCCCCACAAGCCTTTAAAAAGTGGTTGAAGTTTTTGCTGATTTGCTACTGCCTGCTTTTATGTAGACTACCAGGGTTAAATAATCCCTTGTTCCTCATTAGAAATGAGTTTACCTGTTGAACTTGCAAACCTAGCTCTACACTATGCTCAGGCAAAATTATGATTTTGACAATTTTCCAACTTTTTCTCTTTAATAGAGTGGGAGTGGATTTCTTTGAATATTTCTTTTTTCTAACAAATGCCAGAAGCTTCATTATTTTTGAATTGTGTTGTTTCATTTTCATCTTATAGACAGAATCCATAGATTCTGTACCTTTCAGTTTGATTCCTTTTTTAAAGTGCTGTTTGTGAATACTTGTATATGTTTACTAATTTTCTTATTTACATACTTATAGGTGATGTATTTGAAAATTTTATTTCTCAATTTATTTCCAATGAATTGAGAATTTTTTTGTATTATTTTTCCTTATTAAATTTGAGTCTGTAGTTGGTTTTAAAAAAGTACTACTAATTGTTAAGAAATATCAAAGAAGCGATTTTTGGATATATATAAGTGTGAAAGTGAAAAGTGAAAATGTTAGTCACTCAGTCATGTCTGAAGCTTTGCAACCCATGGACTGTAGCCTGCCAGACTCCTCTGTCCATGGGATTTCCCAAGCAAGAATACTAGACTGGGTTGCCATTTCCTTCTCCAGAGGATCTTCCTGACCCAGGAATCAAACCGAGGTCTCCTGCATTGTAGGCAGATTATTTACCATCTGAGCTACCAGGGAAGCCATTATATATATAATAACTTTTTGTATGTATATAAATATATATTTATATGCATGTGTACATGCATACGTATTCATTAGATGTTCAGTTCAGTGTCTGATTCTTTGTGACGCCATGAACTGCAATACGCCATGTCCATCACCAACTCCCAGACCTTATTCAAACTCATGTCCATTGGGTTGGTGATGCCATCCAACCATCTCATCTTCTGTCGTCCCCTTCTCCTCCCACCTTCAATCTTTCCCAGCATCAGGGTCTTTTCAAATGAGTCAGTTCTTCCCATCAGGTGGCCAAAGTATTGGAGTTTCATGCTTCAGCATCAGTCCTTCCAGTGAATATTCATGACTGATTTCCTTTAGGATGGACTGGTTGGATCTCCTTGCTGTCCAAGAGACTCTCAAGAGTCTTCTCCAACACCACAGTTCAAAAGCATCGATTCTTTGCTGTTCAACTTTCTTTATGGTCCAACTCTCACATTCCACTATTGGAAAAACCAAAGCTTTGACTAGACAGACCTTTTTTGGCAAAGTAATGTCTCTTCTTTTCAATATGCCATCTAGGTTGCTCATAACTTTTCTTCCAAAGAGCAAGTGTCTTTTAATTTCATGGCTGCAGTCACCATCTGCAGTGATTTTGGAGCCCCTCAAAATAGATGTTAGCATTACATTATTGATCAGTACTTATTATTCTCTACCATCTGAGCCACCAGCCAACATTGGCAAGAATCCACTTGCCAATGCAGGAGACGCTGGAGGCACAGGTTCAATCCCTGGGTCAGGAAGTTCCCTTGGAGAAGGAACTAGCAACCCTAGAACTCTAGTATTCTTGCCTGGAAAGTCCCAAGGGTTGCAGAGTCAGACATGACTGAGCTAGTAACAACACACATTGTTGCTATACATAGTCGCAAAACCTTACTTTAGCTGATTTAATAGAGTCTCCAGAGTCAAGACTCACTAGTCTTTTGTTTCTTTGATTTTTCTTACTCCTTTGTAGTTTATATTTTACATGTACATGGATGCTATAGTTAGTAAGTACTGGATAAATACTTTGAAGTTATATCCTCATTTTCAGTTGATTATAAAAAAACATATATACGGGTGTGTAGAAGATGGAGATTCTGTGACCTACAATCATTCCACAAACCTATGCTAGAATCTTATATATGATAAATTATATTTAAATAAATCTTATCCTAGATTTAAGAGAAACTTGAAAGTACTAACAAGAAAAATTTAGTTCTCCAATATTGTCAGATACGCTTCCATTTTTCCATATGCCCAAACAGACACATGCACTCACACACTAGTGTGGTTTATAACTACATTATATGAACCTGCATGATGTGTGACATATTTCTACCAGTATAGAGAAAACAAAATCATTTAATATTTCTGTCAGCAATCAAATTTTTTAAACTATACAAAACTAGCGTACTATATGTTACTATCCTTAATCTAATTGATATATTTATTTTTGCTCAACCTATAATAATAATTATTTCCCTAAAAGACAATTAATATATCAAGATGTGTATTGATCTAAAGAAAATAATGAATAATACTTTATTCCCAAATTCAGATGTGGCACGTTTGTTATACTTTGGTAATAGTTCTGAACAAAGTACAGAACCTTGAATTAGAAGCAAAACTTGTTTGAAAATAGGTGTGTAGGACTTCCCTGGTGGTCCAGAGGTTAAGATTTTGCCTTGAAATACTGGAGTGTGAATTTGATCACTGTCGGCTAGCCAAGATACCATGTGCCTCCCAGCTGAAAAACCAAAATAAAAAACTGAAGTAATATTGTAATAAATTCAATTAAGACTTTAAAAATGGTCCACATTAAAGAAATGTTTAAACAATTAAAGAAAGTTAAGTAGGTAGATAAGCAGAGGCCTAGAAGAGTAATTTAATGACTATCCATTTGTAATAGCTATATATTTTCACATATGGAGAGTCACTTTCTTGATTATCATGGGACTTTTCACTTGGACTTTGTAACACTGAAGCATGTAAATCGAGGTGTAAAAGAACAGTGCAGTTTTTCATGGAAATGAAAAAAGAATTTATACACGTGAATAAGAGGAACAGATTTTAAACTGAAGTAGCAGTATATTCTTTTGACATTGAGACAATTCTGAATCTGCTTTTAAAAGTGGTAAAATGCACATACAGAGACAGCCTTCAAGACATTTATTAGAAAACGTATTTGATTTTTCAGTCTGTTCTTTCTCAGTTTCAGCCAAGTTATGCCATGTGCAAAATTTAATTATGAACTTGAGCACAAGTCCCAAAACATTGACCATTTTATCATCACTGAACTCTGGTATAAAAGAAAAATGGTGAAAACTTTTCTAATTCACCAACTGTTAGCTGCACATTACTGTGAAATAGCTGTGTAGCACTCATTATATTCCACAGAGGCAGGGACATTTTGTTGATGAATATTACTGAGAAACTGCTTTTCTATTTACTAATAGGACCATATAATTTATTAAATACAAACAAACAAACAAAATCATATTCCCATGTTAAGATTTAGCCTTCTAGGAGGATGGGAAAATGTTACCATGATTCAAGTCTACAATTGTGAATTTATATAGCATGATTTTCAGAACATATTTCTGTTTTTGAAGATTCTAAGGAGAGGTAAATGATATTAGAGTGTGATTGGAAGAAAAGTGAAAATAGGCTTTTGATAAGATGTTGCTTTTTTTTCTCTTACCTGTTCACACAGGAAGAACAGCTAAATGGTAGATGTATTGACAGGTGACATTAAAAGTGACCTCTTATGAGTTCTTAGGGTTGTGACATTTGGGGTGTGCATTTCATGTTATTTTAGAATCATGCTAATTTTCATGATAGCCATATTGTTCTTGAATTTTTTCTCACTTTTAAAATTTGCATAATATGATAAGCTGTCAAATATGATTAAACATATTGTTTCATCCGGTAAAATCTGAAATACTTAATGTAAAATCCAGTCAAGTTCACTTATTTTTTTTAAAAGAAAACCCTCTGAAGACCTTTTGAGTGGGAGTCTTAAAGGTGATAAGATTCTAAAATTATATTTTTTAAAAAACACTTCTATTTTACTTTCATATTATCAGACAGACAATGGAATAATGCCAGAAAATTGTATTAGTTTGCTATAATACATGACACTACTCTGGAAATATAGTCCATGTCCATCATTCTTATTTGTCTTTTATCTAAACCCTCCGTCTCTCTCCCAATCTGCTTTTCTTTCACGGCTCTCATATTTTTACCACTGGTGTCATAATTGAGGCCTGCTGATTTGTCTCTTTTTATCATCCATATTTATTCAGCTGCAATCTCAAGTATGTTCCCTTAACACACCCTGTCTTATATGCATGCTTGTGTGCTAAGTAGCTTCAGTTATGTGTGACTCTTTGCGACCTTATGGACTGTAGACTGCCAGGCTCCTCTGTCCACAGAATTTTCCCAGCAAGAATACTGGAGTGGGTTGCCATGCTCTCCTCCAGGGGATATTCTAGACCCAAGGATCGAACCTGTAACTTCTGCATTGGCAGGCAAGTATTTTTTACCATTAGCGCCATGTGGGAAACTGATTTGTCTCTTTTTATCATCCATATTTATTCAGTTGCCATCTCAAGTATGTTTCCTTAACATGCCTTATCTTCAATTCAGTTAAGTTGCATAGTCATGTTCAACTCTTTGCGACCACATGGACTGCAGCATGCCAGGCTTCCCTATCCATCATCAACTCCTGGAGCTTCCTCAAACTCATGTCCATCAAGTCAGTGATGCCATCGAACCATCTCATCCTCTGTTGTCTCCTTCTTCTGCCTTCAATCTTTCCCAGCATCAGGGTGTTTTCCAATGAGTCAGTTCTTCCCACCAGGTGGCCAAAGTATTGAAGCTTCAGCTTCAGCATCAGTCCTTCCAATGAATATTCCAGACTGATTTCCTTTAGGATGGATTGGCTGGATCTCTTTGAAGTCCAAGGGACTCTATAGTCTTCTCCAACACCACAGTTTAAAAGCATCAATTCTCCGGCCCTCAGCTTTCTTTATGGTCCAACTCTCACATCCATACATAACTATTGGAAAAACCATAGCTTTGACTAGACGGACTTTTGTTGGCAAGGTAATGTCTCCACTTTTTAATAAGCTATCTAGGTTTGTCAATCTTTTCTTCAAAGGAGCAAGCGTCTTTTATTTTCATGGCTGTAGTCATCATCTGCAGTGATTTTGGAGCGCCAAAAAATAAAGTCTGTGACTGTTTCCATTGTTTTCCCATCTATTTGCTGCGAAGTGATGGGACCAGATGCCGAGGTCTTAGTTTTTTGAATGTTGAGTTTTCATGTTGAGTTTCACTTGTCGTATATTATAGATCATAAACTTCCATTTTTTGCCGTAGCCTCCCAACTGATACCAGTTTCTCCAATTTCTGTTCAAATCTTCACTATATTAGAAAATAAAAAGTGTTGAAAATGTTTTTGCTGTTCTTTCTCTCTTTACAAATTAGTCTTGAGTTCCTATTCTCTGGATTAAGTCTAAACTCTTTCAATTTGTTTCATTCTTCACTTCATGCTCAGTTGCTTCAGTCATGTCCAACTCTTTGCAACCTCCGTCCGTGGGATTCTCCAGGCAAGAATACTGGAATGGGTTGCCATGCCCTTCCCCAGGGGATCTTCCCAATCCAGAAATTGAAACTGTGGGGTCCTGTGTCTCCTGTACTGTGGACAGATTCTATACTTACTGAGCCACCTGCGAAGCCCTATTCTTCACTTCCCTCCCTCCAAAACCTGATCATAATCCATTTTTCATCAATTACCACCTTCTTTACATAAATATTAACTTTTTCTAGTCAATTTTGCTCAAAGACCGCCCCATGTTCTACTTCCATTCTTGGTTTCACATCTTTTCTTATTTCATGCCTTTTATGGTTATCACACAATTATTACCAGACAATATGCAGCAAAATTATGTCATGTTTTTTGGCTACCTTGTTGCTGTTTTATCCTGTCTGTTAAAAATCTACTCTTTTTAGAGAGCGGTGACCTCATCATTTATTCTAGTTTTTCTTAATGTTCAGTTTTCACACATACCCAGTTATTGATGAGATCATTTTCAATACACTTTTATCAAGATGTGTGTAGAGCAATGCTGATGCCCTGTATGCCAGCTCTTACTTTTTCCCTCCACCACTGAAGAAAAAAATATAATGCTGCATTTCCTTATTTTTTAAAAAGTATCGCAAATGTCAATATTTTAAACATTACACTGTTAAAAAGGGGGGCTCAGTATTTGTGTGGTTAATAGTATAAGAACGTGGGGGAAAAGGGATTTGAGTCTATGTTTACGTTCCATTCTGACATTCATTCCTTTAATACACAAGAAGGGATTCTAAAGAAATAGACATCTTGAAAGGATAAATATCTTGCTTTACATATGAATACGAAGGGATGGAGCAATTTAGAATTGATATAATGAAACTAAACTGTCTTTCTTTAATTGATCTCACTTTACCTGCCCTCTATCCCATCCCATCACTTTCAAAACAATGGGGTTATCACCAGTCTGTGTTTGAAGCACTGGTAGGAAAAACAAAGCAAACACGGGTATTCACATTAAAACACTGACTGAACTCTCAAGGGTTAAAATGTAAGAGGTTTATTCTGTTTTATCAAGCAGTGCCTACAGACAAATCAGCCACATGATGTAAGCTACCAAAGAAGGATGTATGAGACAGACTTAGATTAAATCATTAGGTCACAGCCACTTTATGTGGTTCATGTTCACAAAGAAGAAAATTGCTAAAAAGGAAAGCAGGTAAATAGAAACATAAGCTAACTTCTGTTGTTTATTAAATCTGCCTCCCATAATGTTTCCTTAAACTAAGAAGAAATCTACTGTTATCACATAGTTCAGGATGCTATATATACATAAGATAGTACACACTATAAAATTTCAGGTTTCTAAGCAGCTTTACACAATTAAACTTGAGTAAAATTTGTATTTAAAAAAGACCTTATTGGATTACCTTCAGGAAATGGAGGTCATTTCAACAGTACATTAGCATTTTTAGCAACAATAAAACAAAAAATATAATAAGTAAAAAGATTCTCCAAACAATGTAAGCTTTTACTTTAAGCCTGGATAATAATCTGCTTATTTCAATAAACCAAGTCACTAGTTTTAACGCACTTCTACTGGCCTTTTCTTTGCCCTGAAAAATGAAAGCAATGATTTTTCTTCTATGCAGTGTCTCAAATAAGAGGATTATTTAGGTTTTCAACTTCTACACACAGTGAGAGAGTTGTTTAAGGATTATATAGGAGTTAAGCAGAAGTCATTTGGGAAAGTTATTAAAGAGTGAAGTCCTTTGATGGATTATATTTAAATAGCAAGGTGCTACCCCCGAATTCCCAATTTCTGTTAGTAATTGTCCTAAACTGCTAATACTCATCAGTTCTCTAGCCAGTTTTTTTCTCTCTGTTGTTAATTTCCCTAAATGTGGTTTACTCTAAGCAGACACAAATAATGCTGCTATTTTGGAAATAAAAGTTCCTGCTAATGCAACACTGGACTACATCAAAAGAAAAAAAAAAAAGTCTGTTCCACTAATAAGAGATATTTGTAAGCAGTTGACATCCCAGACAAACTTGCATTAAAAATATAATGCACTCTCGTGATTGAAAGCAAAATGAGTCAAGAATACACTGCAAACATATTACCATAATTATTTTCCTCCCTTCCTCCCCATTTTCCATAGCATGCTGCAGATTATACAGTGAGTGTCAAATAGAGTTTGTCACCTGTGTACAGCCTAAGGCCAATTTATGTCTTCAAATGATATTTCATTGAGGGTTAGACAAATGACTGAAGGCTGGGTTTGGTGCAAAAGATGTTCAATTTTTCTCTTTAAATGACAAGAAATTTATAGTGATGAGGGTGGTCAGTATGCAGCTTTTAGCCTTCAGTTTCCTCTTGTGACATTCCCTTCAAGGCACGAAAGATTATAAACAGTGGATGGGACAGAATATTTTGAATTAAGAATTTTAAGTTTCCACAACATCTTTTATTTCTGGTTTAAGCATACCAAAAAAAATAGATCAGAAAAAATAGACAGAAAAAAATAGATCAATTACCCTCAAGATGAAATGGTGTTTAGAATCATTGGAAATTCCCTGAAGTTGAGTTATTTTTAATTATTTAAATTCCTATTCTATTGGCAAAAAACATAACAGTAGATTTGGTTCTTATAACTGAAGTAGTTTCTCATTAAATATTTTGTTAACTATTTCTAATTAACCAATATTACTAATTGTGTATGTCTTTGTTTTTTAAAAAAACAAAACTATTTTATTTGGGCCATCCAAGTAACTGATGTTTGGCTAGGATACAAACTTAGAAAGTTAAACTGTAAATTTAAATAATGGATTAGTGCAGTGTATTGGAAAACTCTTGATTTAATAATTATTTAACAGGGCTTCTAGGCTTCTCCAACCCAGATGACTGTGTTTCCCTTCTCAACTTCAGTGATCTCACAGTTTAACTTATTGAGTCGTCCATCGAGTATAAAGAGAGAGTCCTTGGAAGGAGTCATCAGGTATTGACCAAACAAGCCACTGTCCTGGATTTGCCTGTTCTTCAGATTCCAAGGCCATTCTTCAGCCTTGAGTGGTTCCTTAAGGCTTTTTATCATCTTAACCTTCCCGGAGGCGAGCTCCACAAAGAGCACATCTGTCTGTGTGCTTGAACTACCATAAATGTTGTACTGATGGGCTTCCATAAAGGATGGCTGAAAGGCCAGGTCAGATATGTGCAGATTAGTGTGAATATCAAAAGCCTCCTGTATCTCTCCTCTGATGGTGATGTACTGGACCCTCACAAGACCTTTGATGTCACTGATGGTGACAAGATAGTGCCCATCTGGAGAGACGTATGGAGTGCCCGTCACATCACTGTTGAACCCAATGACCGAGTCAGTGACACCGTCCACCAAGAGCTGTGGGGGAGCCGCCCCAGTGCTGTCGGGTTTGCAGCCAACAAAGTAGTATCCTCCCAAGTGTGTGTATGCTAGTGACTGCGGGATGCATTGATAGTCCTTCAAATTAATAGTCTTGATGTATGACATGGTTTCAAGATCAATCTTTTGTAGTGCAGCTTCATCTTTATGAAGAATAAATCCAAACCTGCAAAAATGAAAATCAAAGTTAAACAGGAAACTCCAAAGAGGTGAAGGAAATGCACC
Source organism: Okapia johnstoni (assembly GCA_024291935.2). Lineage (NCBI taxonomy): Eukaryota > Metazoa > Chordata > Mammalia > Artiodactyla > Giraffidae > Okapia > Okapia johnstoni. Next base: position 32,154,635 of record CM044310.1, read on the forward strand.
ATGGGCACGTGGAAAGGGGACTCAGAGCCTGGGCATTAGCTGTCAGGCTGTGCAGGAACTGGTGGCTGAATCTTGTTAGAGTCCGCTTTAAATCCCACTGCCCTCCTCCTTCCTTAGGTTGTCCTTTCATTATAGCCAAACAATTATAACTCATGCTGTAGAAAGCAAAATAATTAAAAGCAATGTATCTAGTTAATTGGAAGAACACATTTTACTTTTATCATCGAGGGCCAAAAAGTAAACACATTTTGCATGTCTCAAAAACCACTGATATTGAATCAACTTAGTTAACGTCTAAGAAAACCAAATGGCAACCCACTCCGGTGTTCTTGCCTGGAGTATCCCAGGGACGGGGGAGCCTGGTGGGCTGCCGTCTATGGGGTTACACAGAGTCGGACACGACTGAAGCGACTTAGCAGCAGCAACAGGAAAACCAGACAGAAAGAAACCCTTGAATATCCATCTTTTCCACTCACTTCATTGACTTCTTATAATGCTTGTGATCATTAAATAAATGTGATACTCATCACTGTTTAGATAAGTATTCATATTTTTCTCATTTTAAGCTGTCTCACCTTAATAGATGCAGATTTGGGGAGTACAGAACTGTTAGACTTCTATTTATTGCATTTTAGGATCACCTTAACTACCTTGATGATTTTAACATTTATTTTATTATGTTCTAAACCCAAGTTAAAGCTTCATCCTTGCCATGCTAATATTGTTATAATTATTAATGATACACCTGTGTTGTATTGATCATTTTATATTGAATAATGATGAGCTTTGGATATTTACGGCACTTTTCTATTAAATCTAATTTAAAAATGAATATATTTTAAAATATGTTTTGGTGATCTCTTTTGATTACTTCAATGATTTTTGTCCTGAATGCTAGCTGTAGATGATCAGAAGTCCCTGTGAAATGGAAAAGTCAGTTTTGTGGGGTTTTGCTTGTTTGGGGGTAAATATATTTGGAAACCCTTACCTATAACATGGGTGACTTCCTAGAAAAAATAACATAAAATGAGATAGAAACTACAAAGTTACACCCAAAATGCATATAGGCCAACAGAATTGTAAAGGACTTTTATTTTATTTTAATAATATTGATTAAAGCACCTTTTAATATTTCCAAAATTTCCTTAAAAATAAAGATGGGAGATGTATTGTTAACTGACTTTGCTCCTAAATGAAAAAATAAGATTAAGATGACTTTACTGTGAGTATTAAAACAAAAGGCTTCTCATGTGGTTCAGTGGTAAAGCAGGAGATGCAGGTTCAATCCCTGGGGCAGGAAGATCCCCTGAAGAAGAGAATGGCAGCTCCACTCTAGTATTCTTGCCTGAGAAATCCCGTGGACAGAGGAACCTAGTAGGCTACAGTCTATGGGTTGCAAAAAGAGATAGACGCTACTTAGAGACAAAACAATAACAACAATTAAAACAAAACAGACTCTAAGAATGGCCCATTTTATTCTTGTCACCTAGGAAATTCATTTTCAGTATGCTAACTCAAAAAAAATTAATTATTTTTGTAAAAAAAATGCCACCTACACACATAATATAGAAATATGGTGCAGTCAGGGTAATAGCACCTTAAAATTTCAAATATAAGCATGTGACAAGCTCAAAATATGACTAAATACAGACCTTTAACATCATAGAATAAAACAAGATAAATGCTCTTTAAAAAATCAGTCATAATGATGGAAGTTATGGAGTGCATAAGCACAAATCTTTTACTAAAATAGACATAAGACTGTAACTGCTAGTATCGCTGATTCTGTTCATGAATGAGACCAGCTGTCTTGCTGTTTACTACACACATTGTAGTAAAACAATTTACTACACATTGAACCCATGGTAGGCGAGGGGTGAGCTAAGAGGCTAGAAGCAAATGCAGGGAACCATAGGAAATGCAGACTCCTTATTCTCTCCTGGCTAGTGCAGCAGCCACAGCAGCAGACACAGCCACAGACACACTGCATTCTCTCCTCTGTTATTGACCCAAGGGATACAGCCATGATGTGGCAGCAATGCCGCTGCTTTTTAGGTGGAACTCATATCACAAGTAGTCCGAGTCCAAGTGAGTACCTGGTGACGTGCATGTGCAGTGCTGTAAGTGATCTCAGCTGTTACATAATCATTATTTATAAAACGTGGGACGAAAGCATGATGCTGTGGGGTGAGAGAGCCTGGCCATGCCATCTTGGCTAATTTGCTCTTTCCCTACATTGCTTCTAAGTTACTACATTTCATAGAGTTAGGAAACTATGCAATAAGTTTAGATATATTTGAAGATTTGTGAGAGACTATTTGTTGCCTTTGGAGAGAGCATAACTTTTTCTACACAAAAGAAGAACTACCATGTATAACTACTCCTTTAAAAACATTTCTTAAGCATTTATTGAATGATTACTAAATAGAAAACACTGGGGATATACTGGAGGTGAACATAACTCACCCTGCTTCCAAGCAGTCTAGAAATTTTAACAGATTAAACAACTGAAATTAAATGATTAATGCTTAATTATAATAGTCTGAAGTATTATTACTTAGTAACTGTTACTTTCTCTATATATACTTGAAATGGAATAAAGTAATCATTTTGAAAATAATATTTGTAGACTATTTCAGAATGACATGCACAATTTCTTATTAATTTCCTGGATCTTTATCTTGTCTTGTGTCAGTAATAACTGGATCAGTGTTCTTTCAGTAAACAAAGCTCATACCATACCTAGTCAGGACAATTTCAGTTTTGATTACAATGGTATGAAGACACCTTTATGATGTTAGCAATCACTTCTAAATGTTCCTATCAAAAAATGAATACCAGGTGTAGGTTTCAAGTACTTTATTTTTGTTCAGTCCAACTCTTTACAACCCCTTGGAGAGGCACACCAGTCTACTCTGTCCCCCACTATTTCCAAGAGTTTGCTCAAACACATGTCCTTTGAGTTTGTGATGCTATCTAATCATCGTATCCTCTATCACTCACTTCTCCTTTTGCCTTCAATCTTTCCCAGCATCAGGGCTTTTTCCAATGAGTTAGCTCTTCGCCTCAGGTGGCGTAAGTATTTGAGCTTTAGCTTTAGCATCAGTCCTTCGAATGAATATTTAGGGAACATTTATTTCATTTAGGATTGATTGGTTTGAACTCTTTGTAGTGCAAAGGACTCTCAAGAGTCTTCTCGAGCATCAGCTTGAAAGAAGCAATTCTTCAGTGCTCAGCCTTCTTTATGAACCAACTCTTGGATCTGTACATGACTACTAGAAAAACCATGGCTTTGAATATATAGAATTTGTGGGCAAAGTGGTGTCTCTGCTACCTGAATACTAAAGATTTTAAAAGCTCTCAAAAACCAAGTCCAATTATTTTTGTGTTTTCAGCATCAAAAATACCATAAAATTTTAAATATAAATAATTTGGCTGACTTAAACTTGTCTTAATAAATAATGGACTTGGGCTATTGAAAAGAGGTGTGTTTCTATTCATTAACCGTGATAAAAGATATGTAAGTGTGAAGATGTAACCTGTGTTTGGTATCATTTAGGAATTTGCTAATTATTATGGAAGATATTGTCTCTTTTCTGTTATATGTGATGCATGTGCTCAGAGGCAAAAGCAGTAATTTGCACATTTAATAAAAGCCATAAACCAATCAAGACTTGGTATTTCAGTTCTCTTAACCTTGTGTCTTCAGTTCCCTTTGGGCAATGTTATTTGAATGCTAAAGAGGAAGGAAGAGACAAGCTCTAACTACCTTGAACTAGTTTCACTCTGATACTGAAGGAAGCACTCAAGTTTTCTGTGATACAGTCCAGCCTCTTTCGGAGGTAATTAAAATTTTAAAAATGGTTCAGTTAAAAACGCAAAAGCCCCTTGTAGGGTGATAAAATTATATTCCTTTTGGCATCCATGTTGTATGCTCCTTCAGGACTACAGATCTAGCTGCAAAAGCAGATGCATTGAGAAAGGCTTCAATTTTTCACTACTGATTTATTGGGTAGGAAGTAGTGTCTCCAATTCAAAATTTCCCCCTAGTACAGATTGATATTCTGAAGTCTCTCACTGTTCATTAGTCTGTGATTATTATTTACAAGGCTCTCAACTGTCACCTCTGCTTAGTATCATAAAATTCTGCATAGTACTAGGCCTAATAGTTTATCTAATATTTGTCAGAGTGTCTATAGGAAGTTGCAGACTATCAGAAATGAGAGAGTTAAAACTTATTCTTGTGATCACTTTGTTTGTTAGGGAAATACAGCAACTAGGAAAGTTGGACCTCTCAGCACAGCATTGTGTGGATTTGATGTCAGATTTGTTGAAGAGAGTGAGAGTCTTTTCTTCTTTCCCAAATTATTTTATTTTTCTGAGTGTTTAACCAATTTATGATCAATTTGTTTAATCAATTTATTCATTATAAAGTTTATAAAAAGATTCAACTTTAATTACTGCTTTTATGCTTTAAAGTGAGGTTTTGAGGTGATTCATGTTCAGAGAATTTGTTGTTTTGGATGAAGTAAAGATTTTCAATCTGGGCTGATTTAGTTTCATGACCCAGTTTTCAACATTATAGATATGTGACCTTACATAAAGTCCTTGCCTTCCACAAGTTTCAATTTCCTCATCAGCAGGAAGAGAATAAAAGTAACTTGTTTTGAGAATGAGAATAAATGTATGTTTATTACCAGTAAAATAGTACATTCTCAGGAAATAGAATTTGTCCATGTTTTATATCTTAAGTAATAAGAGTGTTAACAGCCTCAGTAGGGAGGTCAGAGGTCCTCAAGGGACAGGAGGAAATAAATCTCAAGGGGTAGAGTTTTTTCCCTTCTCTGTTGAGGACACCCGGTTCCCCGAGCTTAACTTTTCTCAAACCTTGAACTAACTGATGCGTTTTTCTTATGGAAATGTTTTTCTTAAGCTATGTTAATGAAACTATGTATTTGCTTTGAAATTTGCCTTTCTTCAAATCAGCACCACCTAACATATTTTTCTTTTCTCAAACCTTGGGCTGACAATGGCTCAGTTCAGTTCATTTCAGTCACTCAGTCATATCAGACTCTTTACTACCCCATGGACTGCAGCACACCAGGCTTCCCTGCCCATTACCAACTCCCGGAGCTTACTCAAACTCATGTCCATCAAGTCGGTGATGCCATCCAGCCATCTCATCCTCTGTCATCCCTTTCTCCTCCCGCCTTCAATCTTTCCCAGTATCAGGGTCTTTTCAAATGAGTCAGTTCTTCCCATCAGGTGGCCAAAGTATTGGAGTTTCAGCTTCAGCATCAGTCCTTCCAATGAATATTCAGGACTGATTTCCTTTAAGATGGACTGGTTGGATCTCCTTGCAGTCCAAGGGACTCCCAAGAGTCTTTTTCAACACTACAGTTCAAAAGCATCAATTCTTTGGTGTTCAGTTTTCCTTATAGTCCAACTCTCACATCCATACATGACTACTGGAAAAACCATAGCTTTGACTATATGGACTTTTGTTGGCAAAGTAATGTCTCTGCTTTTTAATATGCTGTCTAGATTGGCCATAACTTTTCTTTCAAGTAGCAAGCGTCTTTTAATTTCATGGCTGCAATCACCATCTGCAGTGATTTTGGAGCCCAAGGAAATAAAGTCTCTCACTGTTTCCATTGTTTCCCCATCTATTTGCCATGAAATGATGGGATCAGATGCCATGATCTTAGTTTTCTGAATGCTGAGTTTTAAGGCAACTTTTTCACTCTCCTCTTTCACTTTCATCAAGAGGCCCTAAAAGATAATGGCTCAACAAACCAGTATTCATGTCAATTGTTTTATGGCCTGGGATGACACACCATATGCCATTCTATCTCAAAAATGCATATTGTGGGAGAGGGCCCTGGTGAAACTCCCTCAGCCTGGAGGTGCCTCTCTTACCTGATTAGCAGCTCACTAACAGACATAAAATGGAGAAGGCAATGGCATCCCACTCCAGTACTCTTGCCTGGAAAATCCCATGGACGGAGGAGTCTGGTAGGCTGCAGTCCATGGGGTCGCCAGGAGTCGGAGACGATTAAGCGACTTCACTTTCACTTTTCACTTTCATGCACTGGAGAAGGAAATGGCAACCCACTCCAGTGTTTTTGTCTGGAGAATCCCAGGGACGGGGGAGCCTGGTGGGCTGCCATCTATGGGATCGCACAGAGTTGGACACTACTGAAGAGACTTAGCAGCAGCAGCAGCAACAGACATAAAATGCCTTGCTAAAAACTAACAAGCAGGCACTCTTTCTGTCCCCTTTTGATGTCTGTGTCAAAAGCTTTCTGTACCTCTATTATACTTTAATAAAACTTGGCTACACAAAAAGCTCTGAGTAGTCAAGCCTTGTCTCTGGCCCCAGATCGAAATCCTCTCTTCTTGAGTTCAGGAATCCCGGTGTAACACACGGCTTGCAACAACAACCTTTCAGCAGCATAATTTTCCCTTTGGTATCAAATATAATATTTCTTATGGCATAATAAATTTTTATAATAGATTTTCCATAGATAGAAAAACAAGAACAATTGTCAGTTTTTTTTTATATAGCCAGTATTCCCACAATGTTAAAAATAAGCATGCACTGTTACCCAAACATGATGAGATTTCTCCGTTAGTGAATTCAACAGAGATCACTTTAATAATATAAATTCACATTTTTCTTCTTGCCCTCGCTTGTATCAATAGGATTTACACCAAGTCCACACCTCACCCAATTACCTAATAGTTCACTTGATCAGGAACAAAGGCAGCTTAGCTCAATCTTTTAGAGTTGTTGTTTCAGTTCTTAGGGAGGGGGTAGAGCAGGTGGCCATAGAGTACTAGTGATTTTGAACTCTGCACAGATGATGGGGTTTGAAATAGATACCTGTCTTACTCAAGGACTTTCACTAAAAATACCAGAAAATTTTGTGGCTAACTTTAGGACCTGGATCTCTAAGAAGATGGAGAGTTGCAGTCATAGTTTATGTCATGACAATTCAGGAGCCTTGCAGAGGAAGTGATTTGGCAGAGACAGGAAAAGAACAGATACTTAGAGAGAAACATGATTGAAACATCATGAACCCTAATAAAGAGCAACTGCACAAAGACCTCCAGATCCCACAAGACCAGGGTATAGGTCTTGCATTTGAATAATGAATGATTTCCCCACATCTTTCATTAGACAGTCCCCAAATGAGTCTGATCACATAAAATCTCACAAAGCAGTTTTTAAGTCACTCACTCTACAGCATCTGCAATGTTATTCTGCTCCTGTTCTGCTTTCAAATCCATCACCTCAGATGCTACTGAAGGAATCTCATAATTGCAACTAATGACTTGTATTAATTTGCCATATGGTCAGTCCCAAGAGCAATGATACTCCAAAGCTTAGAGTAAAAGTTACTCCAAAGATTTGCAGAAAAACAATTATTTTTATCCCCTGAGTTTAATTTAGGGTTGCCTCTTACCAGATTCCATGCAGATTCCCACCTGGACAGTTCTGTTTAAAGCTGACTTCTAATATTAAAGCTGACTTCTGGTCACTAAGGACCAGTCCCCATCTTAGAAGCTGGGAAGTGTTTCTTTATTAAAAAATATATATATATATTGGAGTATATTTGATTTCTAATGTTGTGCTAGTTTCTACTATACAACAAAATGAATCAATTATACATATAGCCACTTTTTTAAGAGTTGTTTTTCCCATATAAGCCATTACAGGGTTTTGAGTAGAGCTCTATGTGCTATACAGCAGGTTCTTATGAGTTATTCACTTTACATATAGTAGTATGTATATTTCAGTCCCAATCTCCAAATTTATTCTTCCTCCCCTTTTCCTCCCTGGTAACCATTAGTTTGCATTTTACATCTGTCTCTATTTGTTTTGTAAATAATTTCACTTGTACACCTTTATTTATATATTTTAGATTCCACATATAAGCAATGTCATATCATATGTATCTTTATGTGTCCAACTTACTTCATTCAGTAGGGTAATCTTTAGGTCCAAAAGTCTGTTCTTTTTATGACTGAGGAATATTCTATTGTATATATTATAGCGCATCTTCTTTACCCACTCCTTTGTTGATGGACAGGGATTCCCTGGTGACTCAGATGGTAAAGAGTCTGCCCGCAATGCAGGAGACCCAAGTTCAATCCCTGGGTCAGGAAGATCCCCTGGAGAAGGCAATGGCAACCCACTCCAGTATTCTTGCCTGGAAAATCCCATGGATGGAGGAGCCTGGCAGGCTACAGTCCACGGGGTCACAAAGAGTCGGACATGACTGAGCGACTTCACTTTCACTTTTGTTGATGGACAGTTAGGTTACCTCCATATCGTGGCTATTGTAAATAGTGCTGCAATGGCTTTGGGGTGCACGTATTAATATCTTTTTTGAACCATGATTTTTTTCTGTGGGAAATCTTTCTGATTCACTCACCCCTTTGCTATATGATCTCCTTACTCAAACTCTGTCATATGCACCTCCACGTATTTTAAAACAATCTTTCTATGTATGTCAATGGATGCAAATGGGGAGCAGTAAGTGGAGATTGAGTGTATTTGAGGTTTTATTTAGCCAGATACTACACCCTATTAGTTTAAAAAAATGTTGTAATCCACATATAAATAAAAGCATTTCCCCCAAATTTTCTGATGTCTCAATTTTAGAAAATATATTGTTTGAACTGTATGGAAAACATATGATCAAGTAAATAATTAGTACTTCATAAAATGCAGGATTAGTAATGTCTTGTTTTTCTAATTGTATGATACATATCTTGCTTTTCCAACTGGAAGGTAAGAAATGTTTAACAGATAAGGAACTAAAAGTTCCTTTCTTTGTAATGGGCTTCCCCGGTGGCTCAGATGGTAAAGAATCTGCCTGCAGTGTGGGAGACCCAGGTTCGATCCCTGGGTTGGGAAGATACCCTGGAGAAGGGAATGGCAACCCACTTCATATTCTTGCCTGGAGAATCCGATGGATAGAGAAGCCTGGAAGGCTAGAGTCCACAGGGTCACAAAGAGTCCGACATGACTAAGTGACTAACATACACACTCCTTGTAATTAGTATATAGCTCCACACACACAATGTGCTGTTGAAATAGCATCCTCCATTGTGCTACAGTCAGCACAGAGTTTTCATGGACACACGCCATAAATCTGACATGAGCCATCATTCACTAGGTTATGAATTCTTTTATATTTACTTGTTTTCTATTATCCCAGACTGACCCTTGTAAGAAAAGATTGAATGTTGTTGCCACTCAAGTACCACAGGATTTAGTTTTTATCTGAACTTCACATAAATAGCTCAATAAACTATACCTGTTCATAAACAGTGGTCATATTCGCATTGGGAAGAGGGGAAGCACAGAGAAATAGAATTGATGCATTTAGTAGAGATTTATAACAAGAGCAAGGACAGTCTCTGAATTATCCTAAAGCTTAGATGTGTTTGACAAATGATAATACTTTGATGTTTTCTGTTTTCAACACACAGTTTGAAAAGCTGTAAAATGAACACCAGGATGCCCTCTGCCTGACTTTCATAAGTATATTTTAGAAATTCTGTATTAAAGATTTTAGGTTCATCACCTCTCCCTTACTTTCATTTTTTTTCTTAAAAAGAAGTAAAATGTATTTATGAATATGAAATCTAATATTGTCTTCCTTCTCTGGTATCTTATTTTTCTGTGGTGTCAAGAATTTGATTCTTCTAGAAAAAATTGACATGTAAATATATAACTTAATTTCACTAAATTGAGAATGTCTAATTTCTTGACAGAATTAACACAGTATCTGAAGGTCTATAACTTCTAGTAAGTAACCAGGGCGTACAGGAAAAAAAATCAGATTTATTAAGAATTCTGTGCACACCATATGGACTACAGACCATAGTTCGAATATTGAAATTATCCATCTTATTTTGAAGAGCTTAAGAACTTAGGGGAAAACACGACAACTATGCTTTAATATGGCATTTTTAAAGACTGGTTACTCTCCCCAGTTTGATTTTGGAAAACAACATGAAAATCTGAAAAGAGCAACCTCCCTGATTTTACCTGTTCTTCTGATTAGAATGTGTTTCATGCAAAAGTTAGTAAATGGATCAGAGGTGATATACTAGAAGTGAAGTTAGTAATTAGCAGAGTGAGGAATAATTTTTAAGCATAGAGTGGATGCCAGAAAAAGTAGATAAAACAAAGGCAAAAAACAAATTAAAATCTTTCTAATCAATTAAAAATATTGCCAAAATGTCTACGGTATACCTGTAAGACAGAAAAGGAAGTGAAAAAAAAAATTTTTCCATGAGAAACCATGTTTGGCATGGTTTGGGATCTGGAGACTATGTGATCACATCCAGTAATTATTCACAACCTACTATGTGCAGCACACTTTATAAAACCTTAGGAAGAAAAGGGAGAGGAAGTAAATGGTTTCTCTCCTCAAGGTAATTATCCTTAGAGTCAAGCAGTGGGATGCTTTTAATTGTGTGCCTTGACTTGCAAAGTGTATTTAGGGAAATGCTTCAGAGAAAAGATGGGTGTAGCTACATCCCTGTAACAGTTATTAGCTTGCATTTTTGTTATGCTCGCTTTTCACTTAAAGAGAGAGGGTATATCAGTCTGGATCCCAAAAAGAAAAGAACAAACTCTAATTAGAATAAATCAAAGGGGTTTACAAAGCAATGTAAATTGACTACGCGGGTTAGTGCAGCAGTGTGTGGAGAGCAACAGTCAAGTTATCGTCACTGCTGTGTCCTGGAAGGAAGGCGCGATGTGGAGAGGTATGTTTTGCGAGGGGCTGGGGCTTTCCTTCTTAAGAAATGGCTGTTCTTCAAGAAATCAGAAGACAAGGTGCTGAGGGCGGGGTGTATGGGGAGACATAATACGCTCTTGTCCTATCTTCTGCATGCAACCTCCAGCCCGGCTTCTTACTGGCCAGAAAAACCAGCAGTCACATTACCCAGACCCCTGGGACACAGAAAGGAAGAGAAAGGTAGAGTTTTTACAAAACAGCAGCACAGATTATCTTGGCCAAAGAGGCTGAAAAAAACCATCAAGTGAATGAACAGAACTGCCTGGAGTGAGGATTGTAACATACATAGATTTCTAATTGAGATCATTTGACAATTGATATGAAACAAATATGTACATTTGCAAGTTGGGAAAAGGAAAATTCTTGACTTTTTGCCTGAAATGAATGCTTCTTTGCATAACATTTGCTTCTGGTAAAGGTGTGGAAAATGTCTCTAACTTTTAGTTACTATTAAAATATTTTTAATAACTACCACGTACTAAATGTGTGTGTCCTATACACTCACTTCCCTCCACATTCACATATGGAAGCTCTAATTTTTCATGTGATGGCTTTTGGAGAAGGGACTTTTGGGAAGAATTATATCATGAGGGTGGAGTACGGATAAATGAGACAGTGCCCTTATGAGAGGCATAAGAGAAATGATCTCCCTCTTTCTCTCTGCTGTGTGCGGATGCAGCAAGATGATAGTAGTCTGCAAACCAGGAAGAACCCAACTAGGCTGATACATGGCCTCTGACTTTCCAGCCTCAGAATGGTGACAAATAAATTTCTGTTGTTAGAGCTATCCAGGTTCTGGTTTTTTTCTTAAAGCACTTTAACTGACTAAGACAGACATTGGTACCAGAAGTGGGGATGCTATTATGAAAGTGTGACAGCAACTTTAAAGCTGAGTCATGGCTAGAGGCTGGGGGAGTTTTGAGTTCATGTGAGAAAAAGTCAATATTGCTATGAAGGGCTCATTAAAGGTAACTCTCATGAAAGCCCAGGAATTAAAAAAAGGAGAGAAAGCCTCTGTCTTCTCAGAGAATACAACAGAAACCACGAGCAAATGTGGAAATATGGACGGTAGAGGTCATTCTGATGAGGTCTCAGATGGTAGTGAGGAAACATCATTGGAAATTGGGGTGGACCATCCCAAGCCCTGAGGGTACAATCCCTCACTCTGTGGAGCTGCAGAGGCAGAACAGCCATTCCAGTGGGTCTGGAAGGCACTGCTGCTGCTGTTGCTGCTAAGTCGCTTCAGTCGTGTCCGACTCTGTGCGACCCCATAGACGGCAGCCCACCAGGCTCCTCTGTTCCTGGGATTCTCCAGGCAAGAACACTGGAGTGGGTTGCCATTTCCTTCTCCAGGGGATCTCACTGACCCAGGGATCTAATCTGGGTCTCCTGCATTGCAGGCAGATTCTTTACCAACTGAGCTATGAGGGAAGCCGCATTTCAAACGTAGGGAAAAAAATAAGCAACATAGTCAGTGACAGTGAGTACAAGCTGCTTTGCACTACAAAAGCAACATGCAGAAAGTGGAGATATTTATTTCATTCTGTTTTGAGCTCCTTGAGAGGCGCCGCATTGGGCAGCATATCTGCCGTCCTTGTATCTATAACACAGAGCTTTACATGTAAGAGGCACTTGTCATCTCATGCATTATTCTTGAGATAGCTTCCTAAACTTCTCTCAAGCACTTCTCTCAATCACATTTCAATCTCCTTCACGCAGAGCTTCCAGGATAACCCACAGCACACACATAATCCCTCAAAAGAAGAGCAGACAAGAAAACTTCAGTGTCTGCCTGTTACCGATGGCCCTGAAGACACATTATTGTTCCAGCACTGGCCCCGTTTTTCATACCTTCTCTATTCAGCCCCTCTGTTCTTCCATCTAAATCATATATATTTGCCCTTACACATGAAGCAATTTTTGTAACTATAACATATATATTTTTGTATTGCAGTCTTTAAATCTAGAGGCTAAAAAATAATGCACTGGGAAAAGCAGGGAAAGTATCAGAAAACAAAAAGAATGTGCTCATAAAGGGAAGAGATTAAGTTCCTGAATATTGACCAGTCCTTAGTACTACGTCCTTGAGGACTCTTTGCCCTGATGGACCTGTCCTTGGATCAAACGCCTACGTTAGTTTCCTAACTGTTCTCCACTCCTGTCCTCTGGGACTATAACCTCTACACCAACTGCAGTGGCATCACCCCAATGAAAAGCAGGGTTTCATCTGATCCCCTCTCTTTTTAATGGATTCTGTTGTACTCAGAACACAATTTAGCCAGGTCTCCTTCTCCAAACCCATCTCCTCTCTCCAGCCACAGTGGCCTGTGGGCCGCATGGCAGACCTGTCAGAAGGATTTCTGTTCAATAAGTTTGAGCTCACAGTTACCTCTTGATAAGATACTTGGCTTGATTTTACTCTCATTTTTTTTCAGTTAGTATCTTTTCACAAACACTTGCTGCATTATAGTTGACAATAACTTCACATTCTAGTTTTCTCCGTTTTTGATGCATTTTAGTGCACCTGAGTAGTTTCTGGGATTCCAATCATCACTGGGTACTTGTAGATATTAGTCTCCAATCCTTGAAATTAGAAACCCGGTCCTGAATTCTGTGATCTCATCCAAGAACTACTTGGGGAAGTTCTGCTCAGTTACAGCAGGCATTCCTTCAATCAGCAGTATATAATTCCCATTTTTCATTCTCTATCAATGTCTATAAATTCCTTATTTGAAGGTCTATTGAGAGCACTGTAAATACTGTACATAAAGTACCCAGTAGACTGCTTGGCACAAAACATAAAGAATATTTACTGATAGAGTTATTGCTGTTTTTTTTTTTTTTAATAAAAATGTTTGTTTATTTGTCTGTATCATATCTCAGTTTCAGCAAGCAGGCTCTTCATTGCAGGACATGCATTCTCTAGTTGTGGCACATGGGCTCTGGAGCATGCAGGCTCAGTAGTTGCATCATGTGGGCTTAGGTGTCCCTGTGGCATGAGGGATCTTAGTTCCCTAACCAGGGATTGAACCCACTCCTCCTGCACTGCGTGGTAGATTCTCAACCACTGGGCTACCAGGAAAAGGGTCATGAGATTTCTGAACAGGAAAACTAGATTTTCCTCCTGTACTAATGAGAATCTTCTTAAAGCTCCAGAACCAATTTTCTTATTTATATTGCCAGATTATTCCAGAAACCAGCTAGGTTTGGAGTTACGCCAGAAAAATTGAAGCTAGGCATCCAAGGGGTTTTGGCAAATGTATGCAGGTCCCAGCATAGCTCAGGGAATCTGAGCTTCTACACTGGGCCTTAGGGTTGCCTGTATTGTCTGCTCTCAATTTAATTTAGCTGACCGTGTAACCAAAAAAAGAACAAAAAGAAAAAGCGGGCAATTTGAAGCAGGAATTCAGCAGGCAGAAAAAAAGTGGGCAAAAAAGCAGGCTTTCAGCGGGCAAAAAAAAAGTGGGCAAAAAAGCGTGCATTTCCTGCAGGAGGCCTAAATTCTATTCTTCAACACATCTTAAGGAGTTCACTTTTCAAAAATACATCACACCATAATGCAACACATTTATTTCTTGGAGAGGAGAGTATAAGCTTTCAAACACATGGCTTCTTAGCCAGGTGCAGCCTTGGAAAGGACCTGTTGACTGAAATGCATTGCAGCATATTACAATCCGATCACAGCTTCACTTATCTGTTGGAAAGGCATTTATATTGCACTTATTACCTAGTACCTGTTAAAGCTGTTATGGAGATCACAAGGAAGAAATAATTTTTATGCTCCTTTTAGTTTGCTATAAATTCAGAAACAATTTTGCTTGAGCAGCTGATCTGTGAATTAATAATAAGGGACTATAACTTTTTTTCACTACAGTATATCAAGTACTTCCTTTGTGTTTAAAAATTGATGAGGCTCAAAACTCCATTTCTTTACAGGAAACAAATTTCAAAGGCCTATGGGGTAATCACCACTTCCTTTATATGGAAATTCCTCTTCTAAGATCAACTTTGGCTGGTACAAAATAAATAAAAAGTTTACCTTTGAGTTCAGTACGACATAAAGTATTATATTCTTTTTTAAGGACTTCCTGAAAAAATTCTGCGAACAACCATGTGAAGAATAGTTTCTAGTCAAATAGATCATGCTTTGTCTCAGAAATGCTCTCTAGAGAAATGACTAACTGAGACTTTTCATCATGTGTATAACCCTCTCAGTTGTTTTCATTGGCTCTGTGTCTGGATTTTCAAAGCTACTATTATTGAAGTGAAACGATTCTCTGTCTCATGTGTTTTTATTCAGTATTATCTTGAATTTTTCAAGACTAAGACACTGGTGAAATGAACATTCTACCATTGGTATCATTAACCAGATACAGGCCATGATGAAAATATCCTCTTCTTCAGATATGATGTTTTATTCCTATACATAGACACATGGCAGCTGAACCAAAGTCAACTCGAAGGTACCTAATGCAGGGAGCAAGATTACACCTTTTCTAGTATTTTATATGGTTTATCATCAGATGCAGATGTTGTTCAGGAGAGGACACCACATTCGCCAAGGTCCAAAGATTGTCCAGATTATTCATGTAGAAAGACTAATTCTTAAACTAGTTTTAACATACTTATTTTGACATTGGAAATAGATTGCTCATCTATTCAAAACGTTTACTTACTCTTTACTGGAGTCATATAGCATGAAATGAATAATACAAAGTCCTGGAGGAAGTCCTTATTTCAAAGAACATTTGTCCCCTTTGAGAGAATGATTAACACTTGGTAGTCCTTTTATCTATATAGGACTGCATGGTGACCACAAGGCATTAGAGAGAAGAGCAGAGAGCATGAGGCTCTGGTTTAAGTCAGTCTTAAGACCCGAGAGTTTGCTTTGAAGCTGGAGGGACTTTGGAGATGATTTGGCTCAATTCCTTCATTTTACAGATGAAAATCTTGAAACCCAGTGAGATTAAAGGATATACCTGAAGTCACACAGTTCACTTACTGAAGAGCTTGGACTGGAGCCTATGTTCTTAAATTCTATTCTGCTCCTGTCTCAGGAAAGGGATGTTAACAAGCAAAGCTTAAAACTACTGTGGGAGATATTTTTTAGAAGACTGGCTGCACTTTATTTTTATTTTTTTAAGTATAGCTGATCTATGATGTTGTATTAGCTACAGGTATACAGCCAAGTGATCAAACCATACACATATATATCTATTCTTCTTCAGATTCTTTTCTTTTACAGGTTATTACTAAGTGTTGAGTATAATTTTCTGTACTATACACTAAGTCTTCGTTGATTACCTGTTTTATATATAATAGTGAATATCTGTTAATCCCCAAATCATAATTTACTCTGACACCCTCCTTTCCTCTTTGGTATCCACAAGTTTGTTATCTATGTTTGTGGGTCTATTTCTGTTTTGAAAAATAGGCTCAACATCACTAATTATTAGAGAAATACGAATCAAAACTACCATGAGCTATCACCCCGCACAAGTCAGAATGCCCATCATTAAAAAGTCTATAAATAACAAATGCTGGAGATGGTGTGGAGAAAAGAGAACCTTCCGATATTGTTTGTGGGAATGTATATTGGTAAAGCCACCATGGAGAGCAGTATGGAGGCTCCTTAAAAAAAAAAAAAGAAAAAGAAAAAGGAAAAACTAAAAATACAAACTACCTTACGATACCACTCCTGGGCCTGTATGTGGAGAAATAATTTAAAAAAAAAATTAAATTGGTTGTTGTTATCTAGTTGCTCAGTCATGTCCAACTCTTTGCAACCCCATGAACTGCAGCACACCAGGCTTCCCTGTCCTTGCCTGTCCCTGTCATTTTTGACCCTCTATGTATTGGCACATAGAGGGGAAAAAAATGTTAACTATTTTGGAGTGTTTAATATTATAAACCATCAAAAGGTGCCAGAAAAATTACTTAAAGAAAAAAAAATACATTATTTTCTAGCTAGTATCTCAATCTATATTTGCTTAATATTATTTTCTTGTGTAACTTATAGACATTTGTATATCTTCATATTCTTCACTATATGCAGATTCAACTTACTAAAATGAGTTAACTATATATAGTAATTCTGTTCACATAACATTTATTTAATAACCACTGTCTGTTAGGTATTGTATAAAGTGAATGGTTTTACAAATTCTACTAGCTTACCTCAAGAAGCTTAATATCTAGAGAGAGTATAAGGATAAACAAAATCCTCTGATATAAAAAAAAAAGGTAATGAGGCTTTAATGGCTATAATCATTATCACTTTTGAGAATTTAGGACATGCACAGAGAATTATAGATACAGTTAGGGGATAGTCCAGGAAAAATTTGGAAAAATTCCTTGGAACTAACAGGCACAATTCGATGTGGGTCTTCAAGGAAAGGCAGAACCTTCTAGTCGATATGAAGGTGGATATATTTAGCACAGAAATTACTCCAAGTTCATTTCTATGACATTCTCCTTTGCTCTTCAAGCTTGAGGA
The DNA here is from genome assembly GCA_024291935.2 of Okapia johnstoni. Lineage (NCBI taxonomy): Eukaryota > Metazoa > Chordata > Mammalia > Artiodactyla > Giraffidae > Okapia > Okapia johnstoni. The sequence goes on from CM044310.1 coordinate 32,171,954, forward strand.
CACAAGTCTTTGAATAGAATTAAGCAATCATACTTTCTTTGATCTCTAGCTATGAGTGACTTGAAAATAATTTTTTATAATATTTTCAGTTACCTAATGGTCTCTAGTACTAGATTAGTTGCTAAGTAGTGTCTGATTCTTGAGACGCCACAGACTGTAGCCTGCTGGCTCCTCTGTCCATCGAACTCTTCAGGCAAGAATACTGGAGTGGATTGCCATTTCCTTCTCCATGGGATCTTCCTGACCCAGGAATCAAACATGGGTCTCGGTTAAAATGGTTGCCAACTGTCTCAGAGAATTTGGCAAAATGTGGTTTTTGAAAGGACTTACATTGTCTACCAAAAAGCATGTTGAGAATAAACTATGTCAAGATTCTGAAATTAGTTTTTAATGTGATTAAATGGTGAATATGTATTATTGAGATTAAATGATGTATTACTATAGAAAACCAAGCTTCACTACTAGTTAGACTTTATAAGTATACATGTATAGTTTAGCTAGAAATAAGAAAACTCCTAAGTTAAATGCTAAATGTTTAATAGTAGAAGCTGACTTTAATATTTTGCACATGTTACATCAGACATGAGAATAAGATCATCAGTTCTTCTACTGTGGGAAGTTTAACTGATTGAAGTCTCAGCTGCTGTGCTTTGAACTCTACAGCCGCTTTTGTGAAATGATCGTGTTGTCCACAGGCTTCTCTGAGCCAATGGCTGAGTATAGTCCTTACAATAGTAAGTCAGGCTCATTTCTACTGATGTGAGCCACCTCTAAGTGGGGGTTTTGGCTCCATGACTTCCAACAGCATTGTTAAATTTTCCTTAGGCTCTATGGTAGTCTAAGATGCTTCGCCCAAACTAATTTTCTTTCTGATCATTCTTCTTCACTCAGGCTCACAGATGCACCATGGGTAGACATGCACCATAATCAGAAGTGCATCATGGACAAATAGACACCATGCACAGATATGCACCATGGACAGACACAATGGATAGACAGAGATATCACGATTAGATGTAAATCATGGGCAGATAGCTCTCTCAGCCCTGACTGGCTGTCTCCCCATTTGTTCTCACAAGTGTTTCTTCTAATATAAATTTCTTGCACAATGCTTCATATCTACTTTTCAAAAGACCCAGAATAAGACACATGCATAAAAACTGTACATAAAGATAACCTCTGATTATAATATGTCATATCACAAACATGACAAATTTTCAACAAAAGCAATGAATTATTTTTATTTAAGAATTTCAGTCTTCATAGTAAACAATCAAAACTAGCCCATTCCCTGGCAACTCTCAGAAATGCTATTCAAATTGGTCAATGAATACAACACTTTATAGTTCTACCATACAGAAAAAACTGGACTTGCTCAAAGGAGTCAGGAAAGCTTTTTAAAGTTTGTTTTATTTTCTGAATGTAAAATAGGCCTTCCATGTTTTGTTATGTACATGTGCTTCTGCACATGCTCTTTCATCTATCTAAAACAACCTCCCTCATGAATCTCCCCTTGTTTGGCTGACAACTTATTAAAATTCAACTTTTTGTTATGGTCTCAAGGTAATCATGATTAAGAGAAATTCTACAATAAATGCAATCGAAAAGATGTTTACTTGTCAAAGGAAGGAAAAGGCTTAAGAACATATCTGTATGGGGTCAAAACTTGATACAGAGGACACAGCAGAATGCTCCTACTTGGAAGGGCAGTTTTACCAGCCCTCAGGTCCCCATATAAACATGCAACTGCTGGTGATATCCCTTCAAATCTGATAAAAATCTAGAAAAGTCCTTTCTTCTGTTTCTGCTTTTCATTCTCAAGGGATCTGCATTCTTTCTCAGATTCTTCCAAGTCTTTAGCCGATTTTGGCTATTGCCTGCCTGCCTGGTGTCAGACCTAAGCATTTTTCAATGGCTCCTAGAGAAGGGGTGAGCTTATGTTCAATTTTCTGGGCAAACTATCCATCAGTATTTTCATGTCACAAGCTTTACATTCTGGTATATCTTCAAAATCCACTGTACACATTACTGCTACAGCTACTTCTTCTCTGACTTCTCCAAAATGGTTGCATCCTATCTTTCTCTTAGAAATGTCTTGATGCTACATCTATTATAGCACTTACCGTAATGCATCAGACTATGTTTATATATTAAACTATTTTACTAGGTTTGGAAGACTTGAGGGTCAGTCCTTATTAAAACATATGTGTTAAAATTTTCTCTATCAACTCTGTCCATCTCAGCCTATCTTTGCCTACAGATGATCAGATTAAGCCTGTCAAAGAATTGGGACATTTTACTCTTTCTAAATAATTAGAAGGATTAACTCTTACTTGAGACAGAAAGAAAGTAAAAGCTTTTCTTGAGTAATTTCAGTCTTGCAGCAGAAAGTTCCTGAAATAGTTTCAAATAAGTTCTTTTAATTAAATTCAATCCTTCCCTTACTGAGCATCCTGAATTGGCACCATGTGCCAGGCAACGAGCTAAGTGTTGGAGTAGGAATACAATAACAGGCAATAATTCTGTTACTCAGGACCTGACTCTGATGGTAAAGACAAATATGTGAACAAATAATTTTTGAAAAATCACTTCTGCTATCATAAAACTTTCATAGAATTCTACGAAAGTATAATTTTGAGGGGCTGGAATAAATTTAACAGAGGAGATTAGGTGTAGAGACAGTGACACATGAGAGTCTAGCATAGTAGAAGCCTAGTGAGCAGAGTGTCTAACGCACAAGATGAATAATAGGAAGTAGCAGCTAGCAAGGATGAACAGAAAAAAATTGAAAAGAACTAGATCATAAATGGACATAATCCAATGACAATTTCTTTTAAAGTTAATGAGGATTATTACTATCTTGGAAGCATTGGTTCTAAATGCAATATAGTAATTGAGACGATTAGACAATTAAGAATATATATTTTCGGCAGAAGAATTTAGAACTTGTGTTGATCTTGTGAAAATGGGGAGTGACATGGAGGGTGAGCTGTCCACATGGAAGCAGAAATCACTGCAAGATTTGGCCTCCAGAAGAATTGTTGCTCAGGCTGAGCTTAGATGCTGTGAGATAACAACAAATAAGACAAGCTTAAAGGGATGCAATTGAGATGGAGGATTATACATTGCTAAATGGGGGGCTTTTTTTTTTCTCACGTTGATTTAGGACCAATGATAGTGAAGGCAAATAGCTCCCGCCAAGGCCCTAACACATCAAGGCTGCTCAGAATGAGAATGCCAGGCACATGTGCAAAAGTTGCCTCAAATGGAGAATGGAGTCTCGTTAGAGGCAAGGATGGTGCAGGAAAATGTTGGTAGAGGTCTGTGGATGTAAGGGAATGTAACTTAAATAGCTGTTTATAGAAGTGGGATAATGTCATGGTATCTGATATAATTTTCTGCCTAGAAGTCCATCTGAGATTTTTCACATTTGTCTTTAAGTGGACCTAAGTCTCTACTTACTTTTTTTTTTTCTTATCTCTTACGTCCCTAATGTACCAGAGAGAAAATAAAAACTGCAACGCTGAAATAAGTGAGCAGCTCATTGCACTGATTGCATTGGTGGTGAAAATGAACATACCATTCAACAAAACACTTTATCTAAAATCTTTCATACGGAGACTTCTAACTGCCCTGTTATTTCTTGTTGATGATAAAGAAAATAGGCTGCCCAATTAGCATTGTATATAGCTATAGAATGATAGTTTTACAAAGTCTTACAAAAAAAAAATCATAAATGTCTAACTAACACCAGGGGTTATTTTTCAGTTCTGCAATTCATAGATGTAAATGAACAAAAGATACTTGAATTGAATTAAAATATATCGTTATGGACTAAGTTTCAAAAGTAAAATTAAATTGATGGATCTACATTATGAATTAACTACTATACTCCAGATGCTTGAATTTTTTACAGAATAGTTAATTATCACATAGAAAGCAATGCTTTGAAAGAGATAAGCAGTCTACTCTGATACAATAGATTAGAAACAAAATGACTGCTTTGTAGTCATTCCTTTCTCTCATACTTGAAATGTATCTTTTCTAAGGCTTATGCCAGTAACATTTCATAGTGAGGACAAATATTATTGATCACAGAGTATTTAGCGCACTGGCAGCTTGAAGGAATCTCTCAAATGATGATGAAAATAGGGAATGAGCAGGCTTGTTTTCTACTGGAAGTGATTTAAGCATTAAACACACATTATAATCAACATAATTTAGTTGATTAAGTATAATTCAATTAATTGATTAAAAAAATCCCCCCCTTTTTTTTTTGCAGAGAACACAGCAAGAGTGATTACATATCTCGATATCTTGATAATGTATTCGTTTTCTTTCTCCCTATATTATAATATGCTATTTTTTTAATAGATTAACAAAGAACATGTCTCCAAAAATGTCCCATAGAACAAGTATCAGAAATGTATCTAAAATACAAATAATAGTTCAACATCTCTCCACAAAACAGAACAAGAAGAGATTAGTAGTAACTAAAGGCAAATTGTAAATAGAGGTCAGTGCGTATATGTGTGTTGGGGGATTGGGTGGGTAGGGGGCATGGAGTGTCATCAGCCAGTGGAACCAAGTGTTCAAAAACACTCAGACTCAGCATTCAAACAATACTGTGTCCATATACAACCCAGTTCCAAAATTTAATAGCAGCATAACATTGAGAAAGCATACAAAGGATGAAACATTGCCTTGCAAAATTAAATGTTTAATAAACATCAATTATTTGTGAAGTGATTAAAAAACTATATGACAACTGATAGCACAGAGGCACCAGTCCGTTAGAACACATGACAACCTATGTACATCTGCTTAACAGAAGCCTTGATTATTTAATACACGCACAGCCGAGCTATGTAAAACATATGTACACACAGGGTAATTGAAACTAATTGACATTTTCAAATTTGTATTAATCAAAAGTTAATTTAGACATGCACTGAGTTGTAGAGTTATCCTTTTGTGCATCTAAGAATTGTATCAGGAAAGTTCTCAAAGGAATGTCCAGAATGAGTTGGTTCTGACGTATGTTCTACAAGTGATTAAAGACGGATTATTGCCATTTTCAGAAGCTGCAGGTCCTGACAGAAACAGATAATGCCAAACAGTACAATATCTGCTCATATTATTTGTCTTGGCAAAAAATAAGGTGACTCAGCAGGTCATCTCACAATGACAAGGCTACTTTTTATTTTTTCCTTTCTATGTAGCAAAAAAACAGCTAAATGTTCCAGAGAACACACTGCAAATGAGCATGTCATTACTGACTCTGAAGGAATTCACCAACCTACAGATCTTTGTTCCTTCCATTGTTCTGCAGAGAACACAGCAAGAGTGATTGCATATCTGGGCTTCTTGATAATGTATTTGTTTTCTTTCTCCCTCCACCCACAGAAAGTCTCTGACAATTTCATTTTCGGACAGAATGGGTTCTGTCTTGTTTTCCTCAAGCTGTTCTGAGTTTTCTAATGAATGTCCTTCTATGCTGGTGATTTGTTCATTCTGTTCAAAATACTGACCTCCTTCAGGACCTGCCAGATGCCACATCTTGATGCCTTCTTATTTGGTAGATTCTTGCCTTTACCACATTTTCCTTTCAGCCTTGAAGAAATGAAAGTCTCTGTCATGGCTGTGATTTCAGTCACTGCTGCTGCTGCTAAGTCGCTTCAGTCGTGTCCGACTCTGTGCGACCCCACAGACAGCAGCCCACCAGGCTCCCCCATCCCTGGGATTCTCCAGGCAAGAACACTGGAGTGGGTTGCCATTTCCTTCTCCAATTTCAACCACTAATAGTGTTTTATTTTAAAGGGTCTGTGATGTCTTACATTATAGGATTGATATTTACAGTGGTATATATTGATCATAACAGAAATAGCTGTGAGAGCTTATTTATTTTAACTTGTTTGGGGGACATACTGATATTCCTAGTCAACTGAGCAATATATTTTGAAAATGGTCAAGCCTTTGCCTGCTTGGTAGTCATTACATAATAAGCATGCAGATTTATCTTGACTACTTTGATAGTAACATTTCAAAAATTCTCCAGTAATCCATTTGACACTTATTTTTCTAAAATTCTTCCATGTGATCTTTGTTACAGAATGTTTTTACTCTAAAGTTTTTTGGCCAAAGATAAGACTCTCAACAGAGCTCACAGCAGTTGTGTGAAGCATCATTGCTCATGACTGACAAAAAACCAAAAAAGCAAAAAACCCTACAAAAACAAAAAACAACAAACTATTCTTGGTTTTGAGCCTCTATTTCCTGTTTGCTAAAGAGTATGATTTACTCTCTACAGCACCTATATTAAAAGGAACAAATAAACAAGTCTTCCTGAGTTTTGTAAGTCAATTACTAAACATACTAAATGTCAACTGCAGAAGACTTTGTTCTTCATTGTTTTACAATCTGATAAATTCCATCTTAAAAAAAAAAAGAATTACTCTTTATTGAAAAATATTAGTCATAGGGTAGGCACGTTCTAATTTACTTGTAAATCTTACCAGTTATTCAGCATTGCTGTACACTACATTGATGCTAAATTAAAACTGAGGAGTCTAATGAAATAGCAATGAAATATTTATAATTAATGATATTTCTAATGACATATCAACTCCAGTATGCATGCTCTGAACCACAAAATTTATTGCGTAAATGTCTCTAGAGCATTTTCAGAGTGGCATGAAAGATATAAATCTCAAACAAACAATCTAGGAGATTTATAATGAAATCTACCTGAGAGAGAAGAAAGCAAAAAAACATTCTTTAGATCTTAGAAGAATGACAATATGTCCTGCCTTCAAGGTTTCTTCACTCATATGTTTTAGTCAAATCCTAAATGGCATAAAGGCTTCCCTTTAAGAAAGGTCCTAGTGAGTTTTCTCTTCTTAGCACTTAGAGAAGATGTGGATTTGTGCAAGCTGTAGAGATGGATGCCCAGACTGAGTAAGTGAATCGCCCCATTTATAACTGCCATAATCTAAGGAACTCTGAGAAAAAGTCTTAGATGGCAATCTTATAGGTTTGGTGTTACCCTTGAGTTGACTCAAGTAATCAAAAAATCTTCAACTGAGCTGTCTGCATACAATGTTATACAAGTAACTGATAGGTGGTTACTCTCTTCTCCCACAGCACCTAAGGCCATGGGGAAGTTTTCAGCAAACTACAAACTGGGCATATTTTTTTCTTCTATGAGGAATCTCCATGTCAGATAGACATTCTGAGAAACATTACTAAGTGGAGCATTTTTTAACAAATATTTACTGAGTGCTCATTAATGTAACTACTTTAGGAGATAATATGACAAAAGGAAAAAAATTCATCATCCCAAAAGAAAAAGAAACAGCATTTGTTTATCACTTACTATGTGCCAGGAACTATGTAAAATCCTACAATCAACAAAATAGTGTGAAGCAAGTAAGATGTATATTTTAGACATAAGGAAACACAATATTAGACTTTCATTTTTAAATAATAGGATATCCAATCCAACAACACAAGAGAAGACTCTACACGTGGACATCACCAGATGGTCAACACCGAAATCAGATTGATCACTTTCTTTGCAGCCAAAGATGGAGAAGCTCTATACAGTCAGCAAAAACAAGACCTGGAGCAGACTGTGGCTCAATCATGAACTCCTTATTGCCAAATTCAGACTTAAATTGAAGAAAGTAGGGAAAACCACTAGTCCACTCAGGTATGACCTAGATCAAATCCCTTATGAGTATACAGTGGAAGTGACAAATAGATTTAAAGGACTAGACCTGATAGACAGAGTGCCTGATGAACTATGGACAGAGGTTCGTGACATTGTACAGGAGACAGGGATCAAGACAATCCCCATGGAAAAGAAATGCAAAAAAGCAAAATGGCTGTCTAAGGAGGCCTTACAGATAGCTGGGAAGAGAAGAGAAGCGAAAAGCAAAGGAGAAAAAGAAAGATATTCCCATCTGAATGCAGAGTTCCAAATAATAGCAAGGAGAGATAAGAAAGCCTTCCTCAGCAATTAGTGCAAAGAAATAGAGGAAAACAACAGATTGGGAAAGACTAGAGATCTCTTCAAGAAAATTAGAGATATCAAAGGAACATTTCATGCAAAGATAGGCTCGATAAAGGACAGAAATGGTATGGACCTAACAGAAGCAGAAGATATCAAGAAGAGGTGGCGAGAATACACAGAAGAACTGTACAAAAAAGATCTTCATGACCCAGATAATCACAATGGTGTGATCACTCACCTAGAGCCAGGCATCCTGGAATGTGAAGTCAAGTGGGCCTTAGAAAGCATCACTACGAACAAAGCTAGTGGAGGTGATGGAATTCCAGTGGAGCTATTTCAAATCCTCAAAGGTGATGCTGTGAAAGTGCTGCACTCAATATGCCAGCAAATTTGGAAAACTCAGGAGTGGCCACAGGACTGGAAAAGGTCAGTTTTCGTTCCAATCCCAAAGAAAGGCAATGCCAATGAATGTTCAAACTACTGCACAATTGCACTCATCTCACATGCTAGTAAAGTAATGCTCAAAATTCTCCAAGCCAGGCTTCAGCAATACGTGAACCGTGAACTTCCAGATGTTCAAGCTGGTTTTAGAAAAGGCAGAGGAACCAGAGATCAAATTGCCAATATCCGCTGGATCATCGAAAAAGCAAGAGAGTTCCAGAAAAACATCTATTTCTGCTTTATTGACTATGCCAAAGCCTTTGACTGTGTGGATCACAAGAAACTGTGGAAAATTCTGAAAGAGATGGGAATACCAGACCATCTGACCTGTCTCTTGAGAAACCTGTATGCAGGTCAGGAAGAAATAGTTAGAACTGGACATGGAACAACAGACTGGTTCCAAATAGAAAAAGGAGTACGTCAAGGCTGTATATTGTCACCCTGCTTATTTAACTTATATGCAGAGTACATCATGAGAAATGCTGGGCTATAAGAAACACAAGCTGGAATCAAGATTGCTGGGAGAAATATCAATAACCTCAGATATGTGGATGACACCACCCTTATGGCAGAAAGTGAAGAAGAACTAAAGAGCCTCTTGATGAAGGTGAAAGAGGAGAGTGAAAAAGTTGGCTTAAAGCTCAACGTTCAGAAAACTAAGATCATGGCATCTGGTCCCATCACTTCATGGGAAATAGATGGGGAAACAGTGGAAACAGTGTCAGACTTTATTTTTTTGGGCTCCAGAATCACTGCTGATGGTGATTGCAGACATGAAATTAAAAGACGCTTACTCCTTGGAAGGAAGGTTATGGCCAACCTAGATAGCATACTTAAAAGCAGAGACATTACTTTGCCAACAAAAGTCCGTCTAGTCAAGGCTATGGTTTTTCCAGTGGTCATGTATGGATGTGAGAATTGGACGGTGAAGAAAGCTGAGTGCCGAAGAATTGATGCTTTTGAACTGTGGTGTTGGAGAAGACTCTTGAGAGTCCCTTGGACTGCAAGGAGATCCAATCAATCCATCCTAAAGGAGATCAATCCTGGGTGTTCATTGGAAGGTCTGATGTTGAAGCTGAAACTCCAATACTTTGGCCACCTCATGCGACAGGTTGACTCATTGGAAAAGACCCTAATGCTGGGTAGGACTGGGGGCGGGAGGAGAAGGGGACGACGGAGGATGAGATGGTTGGATGGAATCACTGACTCGATGGACATGGGTTTGGGTAGACTCCAGGAGTTGGTGATGGACAGAGAGGCCTGGCGCGCTGCAATTCATGGGGTCGCAAAGAGTCGGACACGACTGAGCGACTGAACTGAACTGAACTGAATACAAATATTTTAAATGAAAACAAAAAAGGAGAGCTCTCATAGAGGAAATTCTGGAATGAGCTCAAATATAGCTGACATTTGCTCTTCAGTAATGTAATCATAACTCATTTTTTTCCCCTTGATCTATTGGTTTTGCATCTTCTCTCATGGTTTCAGGTCTAAGCTTCGTGTGGTGTAATAATAGCTATTATATCTCTAGATCCTCTAGACAAATGTACACAAAAATCAGAAGTCTCTTTCTCAAAAACCCCAGCAAAACGGATAGGTTCTCAGTGGGTTACATGCCCATGTTTGAATTAATTATTGTGGCCAGAGAGAATTCAGGAGTCTATTGGTCTAAGCCTCTGTCAGGTGCTTCACCTCACCAGTTGGTAAGTGAAAAAACTTATGCAAAATTGAGACCTAATACGAGGGCAGGAAGAACCTCTAGCAAACTAATGTGCTTAGACTCACTCTGCAGTAAGTGTGATTCACTAAATTTGAATCTATGTTCTTACAGTTTCAAAGTATGAGTTCTTTTTAAAACAATTAAAAAATAATAATACATAAGCATATTTACAAAACAGAAACAGAAGCACAGATTTGAAAAAAAATATGGTTACCAAAGGGGAAACATGGGGAAAGGAGGGATAAAGTAGGAGCTTGGAATGAACACACACACACTACTATATAAAAACAGATAATTAACAAGGATCTACGGATTGGCACAGGGAAATCTACTCAATATTTGGTGATACCTTATATATATAAAGAGTCTGAAAATGAATAGAAACATGTATACATATAAGTGAATCACTTTCTGTACACCTGAAACTAACAAGGCATCATAAATCAACTGCATTCCAATAAAACTTTTAAGACAATTTAACTTTTATTAACTCTAGTTCCATACATATGTATAAATGAAACAAAATCTAGCCTCAGTTTCCTATTGGAGCATAGAATAGTGTCCGTCATGTGAATAGTTGAAGCTTAATACAACCACATGAAATAAATAAATAAACTTGCTGTGAGGCTAAATGCCTTTAACAAGAAGTACATTCTGCTTGTGATTTTGGCAGCTCCCAAAAGTCTCGGGGGGTTGGGGGTGGAGTGTGCATGCTGAGGCTGCTGAAGTTTGTGGTGTTGGTTCTATTTGCCACCACACAGGCAGACAAAGTAGCCAGGTTTTGGTCTTGAAATCACTGTTGAACAGATGTGCTGTGGAAGGGGAGACCTGACCTTTCAGTACAACATCTACAGTGTTGGCTCAAGTGATACATGAGATGTGGACTTGCCTGATGATTCCTTCTTTCCAGAAGACTTCAGCATTATCTTGGGAATAATCAACATTAAATGGGACCGGGTTACTCCTGCTAACAATGTCTCTCATATCGTGGCCCTGCATCTTCTCAAGGCTGGTTATTTCAGCTTCACCTCAGCAACTATTCCTTACCTGGCCCAAGAAGATAGGCCCATAATGATGGACTTTACCAGTGCACCTGAATGGGGAGGAATCCCCGCTCACCATGAGTTGAATTGGAGATTTTTCCCCTATTTCCTGGACTGGGTAGCCTTCCGGGTCATGACTGTCCCTTCAATGGGCATCCCCCTGCAGCCACGGTACTCCAGCAAGAGGAAATATGACATCCCCCAAACCAAAAAAGAACTGAGTGGGGCGTCCATGGCCCTCCCTTCCCCAGAAATCCAGGTGCTTTCTAGACGCCCAAGGGTATCTCAATGCCATCTCTTCTCCCTTAACCCTTGCCCACCTTCTCCTGGGTCCTGCCCTGCTCTCAACCAGAGTGAACGATCACGTGGGAGTCTGTGAGAGCCTCCTTGGTTCCATCATGAAGCAAATACAAATAGGAATGACTTCAAAAACTACCTTGATCCTTAGGCCCTATAGTGTGAACTTTCAGGGGTCCAGGAGCAGGCACTCTGGAGACTGCCTGACACCACCCCCATCCCCTGCCCTCCAGTCTCAGAAGAGAGTGGAAGATAAGATGAAAGCTGGGGGGCCCTAGGAGGCTACCCAGTCTCTGTGCTGGCTTAGGAAAGCTCTTACCATATGGGGTATTCTAATACAAACAAATGCCACCATGGGGGGAAAAAAAAAACAAGAAGCAAATTCTGAGGAGAATGACATCATAAATGACAAAGGAATAGAAAAAGTTGCATGAATTAGAGAGTGTTTGAGTTTGGCCAGGAGATTGATATAAATTAGAGGATCCAAATGAGGATCAGAAAGAGCATTCTAGACAACACGAATAGTTACATGGGGACTGTAAAGTACAGATTCTTTTAACCTACAATGTGGTTATGGAAGTAAATACCACAAGTCAAAATGAATTGAATAGCCCTAACCTACCAAAAGGTATAGCTTAATCTGTGAGAAGGAAAGTGTTAGTTGCTTAGTCATGTTCTACTCTTTACAATCTCATGGACTGTGGCCCACAAGGCTCCTCTGTTCACGGTCATCCAGGCAAGTTTCCCCAGACAAGAATATTGGAGTGAGTAGCCATCCCCTTCTCCTGGGGACCTTCTTGACCAAGAGATCGAACCTAGGTCTTCTGCATTGTAGGCAGATTCTTTATCGTCTGAGCCAGCTGAACTTAAAAGGATTCAGGACACTTAAGCTTGACCACAGCTGGGCAAAATCATCTAACACAAAGCCTATTTTATAATAAAGTATTGAATATCTTATGTAATTAATTAAATATTATACTGGATGTGAAAGAGAGAATGGTTGCAGAATGGTTATGAGCATGTGAGTTGTTTACCATCAGTGATAGTGGGGCTAACTGGGAGCTACAGCATCATGAGAGGGAAAAGGGCATCATGTATCATGATCCTCGGAAAAGAGAAACACTCGAATTATGTTTTCTACTGAATTTCTCTCACTTTCACCCCCTCTAAAATTGAAAAATGGTTAGTCAGTCTGGATAGGGGCTACTCAGGTTCCCTTAACTGGACCATAGTATGTGTGCAGATCAGTCTTAGGAGTTAAGCCTGCTGAAGGCAATAGATTCAACATTGTTCGCTATTGTTGTTATTATCATTGGCCACACCTTGTGGAAAGTGAACTTCCTTGACAGGGGAGCAAACCCAGAGTACTATAATGTCTTACATTCTAAGATAGTGCCCTCTGCAGACGAAGCATGAAGTCTTAACCACTGGACCACCAGGGAAGTCTGGCTTCAACATGCTTTGAACTTAAACTATATGCAATAGAAAATATGTTAAGGTTGCATTTTCCTTCCAATGCAGAGTTGTATCGCCAAAGTTCTAAAGTTAGGAAGAAGAGTCTAGTGGTTCTCCGGTGAATTGAAGTATGGAGAAAATAAACATGGAGAAATAGTAAAGGGGTAGTAATTTCATTAGCAAGGTGAGAGGGGTCAACTTAGGGCTGGGTCTAGAGACAAAAGAATATGTTAATAAACAGATATTACAATGTTAGACAAGAGCAGAGAACAAAGACAAGTGCAAGGTCTGTGGAGCTGAGTTTTGTTGTAGCAGAGGTACACAGAAGTGAGACAGGGATGTTTTATAGGTGACATTAAGATAATTTGCAGAGCACGTTAGCTACATTTTACTTGGAAAGTGAATAAAGGACTTGAGTTCTATAATGTATTGAGTGCTAAGGCACTGAATTTAGACAGAACAGAGTTTATTAGTTAAGTGATTCACCATATGTAGAATAGGGATTAAAGTTTATGGAGCTGCTAATTTTAAATGAGGGAGTACATAAAAATTCTTACTTCATTGTCTGGTTTATAGTAAGTGCTCAGTGTTTGTTAATTACTATTAAGATATTAGACAATAACTATAGTGATAAGAACAAAACTACACCTAGGCCATACAACCTGAGGAGGTGTACATGATGCAGCAACTCAGCCAAATCCAGAAAATTATATTGTAACTTCTATATTAAAATAAAAAAAAATATAAGGAACCACTTTAAAGGATTCTTGTACATAGGACAATAGGAAAGTTAGACATTACTGATGAAACTGTTAAACAACATGAATAAATGGTAGCGGATTTCCTGCATTTCCAGAAAATTTCTCAAATGTCTGGTCCACTTGTCCTTAACATTGTTCTTCCTTTATTTCTTGCTAAAATTTGAATTCATTTCAGTGCATGCCTTAGGAAATCACCTGGAGTTTATCATAATAGAAAGTCTGAATATCTTTAAGTTATTTACCTCAAAGACTTAAATAAAAAAAATTAAGATATTTTGTATTTCACTTGTATAAATACAGTAACAAAAACTGTTTCTCTGATGAATTTACAATTTTAATAATGGCTTTATAAATCATAACAAATATAATTTATCTCTTTCCTATAAATCCAAATGCTATCGTGGTTCCAAAAGTGTTTTCAAATTTTAAAAGATGGTAAAAATGGATCACTTTGAAATTAGATAAGGGATAGAAGAAGTACCAAAAGGATTATCAGCATATCTTAATTTCATGTTGGTAAGGCATAGAATGGATTCAGGATATAAAAAATGTATTAAATATGTTAATGTAACTATTTTCATGAGGTCGCTGATAATGATGATATCCATGCAGCATATTTATTAATTCAAAAAACATACAATATTAAGTTATGGAAGCAATGTATATCTCAAATGACTGTTGCCAAATGGTTTATATTACACTCTACTTCTGTTTATTAAAAAGTCTTTGTGTCCAAACAAATCTCTTTGAATTAGATCTCTTTACTTCTCATTGTAAATAAAAATGGAAGTAGAGGTTTTTTAATGTTAAAAAATGACAAGCAAATTAAGTTAACACAAAATCAGGAAGGCATATGTAGTCAATATTAAGATACATGTGCTGCAGTCCATGGGATCACAGAGTCAGACACCTAGCAACTGAACAACAACAACAAAGATACATATATCTATGATCTATTGAAACATTTCTCAAAATCATTTTTATATAAACTAATCATTTATGTTCAAATTATTTTCAGGTATCAATTAAATGAGTTTTGTCCATTTTCTTTAATTAAAAATTATTCAGAGTTCAAAACATTCTGTTTATTCGATATAAATTCAACAAAGTTTTAACGCAGGATTTAAACAACATATACTTTAATTGAACAAAAGCAATGTTTCCTTTTACTAAAATTGCTGAATAATTTTGATTTATATAATTAAGGAAAAAAGTCTAGATTTTTTAGCATTTTCTTGGCTTAGTTACATAAATCAGCAGCTACTTTCATAGCATACGCCAACTCTGATTCCCTTTTGTTACAAAGACACTAACAACTATATTTACATTTCAAAAATTACATAAATATAAAAATAAGCTTCTGCATCATGGCAAAAAATTACTAAAATTTTATATTTGTTTTCTTGAGAATCAGATGTCAATATAGAATATAAATCTACATATTTCATTACCTATTCCCCTCTCAAAATAAAAAAGGCAAAAAAAGTTATGTTTCTATAGTATAGAAAAAAGTTCAACTAAATACAGATGAAATATTAGGCATACTAAACTCAACAGTTTTAAGAGTCACTTAAGGCAAGTATTATTTTTATTTCCCTTGAAGCTGTTTTTATTCATCTTCGAGCCCTGTATACGCTACACCACGCTGGTGTAAACACTGAAGAATAAAACCCTTGCCGTTTGATGTTTGTGACCTACCATTCTTCATGTAATCACGTGGTTACGTGAATATGTCTACTCATGGCTGATGACAGATTAGATTTAACAGAAGATTATTCCATCAACTAATTTGGTAGGTTCTTTTGTTATAGTTAAACGTTAGGCTTTCTGGCATCCTTTTCATGTCCTTCAGTTCTTGTTGAATCACATCTCAAAGAACTTTAAAAACTGACATCTCGCTGAATGATTTTTTTTCAAGAAATAGAACACTATAACATAACAAGTTAATGTTAACAAGTGAGCATCTTTAATTTGAAGGAAAAAAGGAATCTATTTGTCTATGTATTCTTTGACTGACTCACTAGTCACTTTCTTCTTCCTACACAGGTAACCATAGACAGGCTACAGTTACAGATTTAAAACAAAATTAAGTGGGTACAAAATGTTAAAGTGAGTTCACAGGGAATAGTTTTTACATAGTTTAAAACTCTTGTAAATAGTTTTTACAGCCTCAAATTATTGTAAAGATAATATCAGTGCACCCAGTGTTGTCCCTCTACAGAACCCCTACCACTACCACTAATTTTACATTTAAAATAATTTTGCTTATATGGCAAAAAAAAAGAGAGAAAAATGTGATTTAAATATGAAATAAACATTTTAGCAACATTCCCAGAAACTTTCTAAAACGTTCTACTGACTGCTATCATTAATTTATGCTTGTGCTCTTAAAGATACAATTATTTTTTAATAGCATTGTTTTTTGAGCCACAGTTGGAGTCTTTCATTCAAAAGGCAGGTTTTTTTTTTTTATATGAGACTTGTATTTAAAGTTTTAACATCTAAAAAAGATATTTCTTCAAGTAAAACTTCATGAATTCATAAAATTAGATGCTATGGTAAAATATATCATTTTGCTTCAACAGGAAAATAATAAATCCCTTTAAAAATAGAATTAAAAACCTCAATATTGTTTTCTATACACATTTTATACGAGCTAATTAATGCTTTATTTGCTTCATTCAAAATATTGTATTCTAATCTATTGCATTTACATATGAAATAAGTCCTAGAGATGTGCACATTAGATTTACATAAGAAATTTCTTAAGTTCTCAGGGTGAGCTCTGTCCTCATCTTGTGAAGTATTGCATTGTATCATAACTTGTGATGTATTTCTTCATGTATCTTAACTGTTATCTGAGTATGTTTTAACTATCAAACAAAGAAATCCAAAAAATCTAGATCGCCTATTGTTTACTTGTTTAGGGTAAAGTAAGTTTGTTTTACCATTTCCAGCAAAACCTCAAATCATATGGGACAGAGGGGAAAAGTACGTGGAATTGTGTTATGTATACACCGCAGCTGGACTGCCCTGTGTTTTATGGATCACTATGATGAGTTAGCACAAGGACCTCTGAGGGAAGAAGCAAGAGCTATTTTACTTTGCATAATAAAACTTGAGAGGCAGATCTGTGATGTGGAGTGTTTCTAAATTACATGTTATTAGTGCTCCATTGATTTCTTCAGTAAAAAATGCTGTAGAATGAATCTAGTCAGAGGCTTTATTAAAATCTAGAGCTTGGACTCTGCTAATCATACCTGTACAAAACTTTTCCTTTTGAAAAATAATGAAATACTTATATTTCAAATATACCTTGCTTTTAAATCCAACCTGGGGTTCCATTGTGGCTCAGCTGGTACAGAATTCATCTGCAATGCAGGAGACCTGAGTTCGATCCCTGGGTTGGAAAGATCCCCTGGAGAAGGGAAAAGCTACCCACTCTAGTATTCTGGCCTGGAGAATTCCATGGATTGTATAATCCATGGCATTGCAAAGAGTTGGACACAACTGAGTAACTTTCACTTTCACTTGTTTCGCATGTGACAAAAATATTACATATACTAATAAGGGATAAATATTACATTACATACTAATAAAGGATAGTAACCTAAGTGAATATTCTGTCAAACAGGGGCTGGCCTATTTGGTTCATCTATATTAGGCTCTTTCCTTACAAGACTCAGATAGAGCCCGTTAATAAGGGGCAGAGACCAAGCAGGGGATCAAACAACATTATCTCACTCAAGAAATAATGACGATAGCTAACTGAACAGACACACACAAAAAACACACACAACACTAGGCTGCAAGCACTCAGTAATCTTCTGTCTTAGGCAATTTATACTCCATGTGTGGGTTCACCAATATGCCAAAGAAGGTGGGAAGTACTGTTTAAAATAAAACCAAATCCAGTGAACCAGTAGTGTGTTTACTCCTTTAGAAATAAGGCAAAGAAAGTTATCACACATTTGAGTAGAAGAAACTTTGAACCCTAGTAAAAATCCTGGAGCATATTCCAACAATGAATTACACGTATGTGTGTGTGTGGGCTCAGTCGTGTCTGACTCTTGTGATCCCAGAAGCTGCAGCCCATCAGGCTCCTCTGTCCATGGGACTTCCCAGGTGAGAATATGGGAGTGGGCTGCTATCTCCTCCTCCAGGGGATCTCCCCAACCCAGAGATTGAACCTGCATCTCCTGCATTGGCAGGTGGATTCTTTACCACTGAGTTACCTGCGATATGAGGTATTTAGAGTACATACTTGTTTAATAAACAATTTATGACTGTATTTTTCCTTTTTTTTGTAAAGATAGTGCACTAGGCCCTGAGAATCTAAGAATTTAAGAAGTCCTGATAATCTAGAGTTTGTGTTTTCGTAGAGCAGACAGGGAAGGTAGAAGAAGCTCAGAGAAGCTAAGAAAGCAAAGGTCATGATTTCAGGATTTCTAAGTGTTTCAGATATTCACTAAAAGCAGAGCTAGATAGAAAAAGTTCCAGCTCCTGACAATCTGTAATGCTTTCTGTTTGTTAGTTTGTTTCTTTCTGTGGGAGGAATTAGCATATAAGAAGGAAGGGAGCAATAGAAAAACTGAACCTCACTGAATCGTGATTTTGCAAGATCTTTATCTAAGAACCATTTTTTGGTAACAATTTTAACTGCTGCTCATCATCCTGATGGTATACTTTTCCTAAAAAGGCATGAAACAACTGATATTTTCAGTTTCTGATGTATTTGGATTTCAATATAACCAGACAATTTTAGTGCTAAAACTGTATCTCCATACACCTGGCCTGTCCATGAATCAAGTCACAAGTATAGCGTTCTCTTGATATATGGCCAGCCAAACATATATATATATATATATATATATATAAATTTTGCTTTAACAAATTTGATAAAATATGAGGGAGAATGATATACTTTAACTTTCACAGAATGTTTATTTTTCCCTTGGAGAAGCTTTGAGGAAACATATATCGAAACCAATCCTTTTTTAATCATCTTCTTGCTATAATTTATAAAGAAAAAGTGTGCTATAGACCTCTCTCCAGGCTACCAGAATGGTGCCTGCTCCTTGTTATTTAATTTTTTTTCATCCCTTGAGTGGAGCCACAGCCATTGGCTGTGCAGAGATTATGTCAGATCTGACTCTGGATAAGCCCCTAGACTCTTACCGCCATACTTTTGCAAGCACTCATTCAACTTTTCAGTGACCTAAAAGAGTATCTCCAGTTGCCACCTTTGTTCTTTCCAGCCCACACAAAGTGTACCTTCCCTGAGGTCCACTTTCATAAGATTCCTGAACTCTCTATCCAAGCTGAGACATTCACTGGAATCTGCTTTACCCCTGGGGTATGTGATAGGGAAGTGAGGAGTATCAAGGAAATTTAGGGAATATTATTTGTTTATTTGCCTGCTTTCATTAGAAGGTCAAGTCCAGAGGAAGACAAAACTTTGGGGACTGTCATTTTCAGATTTTTATGTAAGTGCCGGTTGCTTTCAATGTCTACATCTCACTGTGATGCACAGATACACTCTGTTCATCTTATTGTTTGTCATGTAATCCTTCACTGAAATACACACACACTCACACACACCTTCCAACTATTAGAGCTCTAAGTTGCCCAGATGTTAGCTGTGCCCTTTTATCTAAGTAAAAATATTTTGGCACTAATCTTTATTCTTTTTTTATTCATGACAACTCAGTCTTCTAAGAAAGAATTCTACTAATTTCTGTATTTGTTGTAGCTTTACTTTCTGGTCTTCTCAGGGTCTTGCACTAAGCTTTATCAAAGTCCTCAGCTCTGAACTACACTGGCCCCTTGTAGTTCTCACTTTCATCCCCCATCTCCTACCAAAAAAATCAGTTTGGGAAGAACTATCTAAGATTTTTAATAGGAGAGCCAGTGGAAATATTCCTTCACTCATTGCCTGACACTCTGCCACTTCATTAGTTTTGCCTTCTATCATGTCAATTCTCTTTACCCTCAGTTTTCATTCAGAGATTTTTAAAAATATGGTAGGTGATAAATTACTGTCAAACTTATTGTTTTTATTCCTTGTAGACAAATTCTAGTAGTACTTGCACAGAAAGTTGCAATAATAACATATGCTACAACAAGAAACTGACATTTAAACTTTTCTGTCTCCAGAATGGCCCTCCAAATAAAACGCAATCAATTATGTGAACATCCATTCTCTCTGAGATTTGACATGTAACTCAGCCATTGTAACACAACCATTCTTCTGAAAAAAATACATCTATTTTTAAATTACTTTTTAATTTCTGGCTGATTAAAAAATTAATAACAAAATTTATTAAATTCCTATGCATTGGCCATATCATACAAAATTAATAAGAGTAGTAAGCTATACAATTCAAATATATATAATGATATAGTAAAAGTGCTTTAGATACAAATATAGTTCTTTAGATATTATGAGTAAAATAATAAAACATTTGGTTTACACTTTTGATTAAAAAGATAATGAATTATAATTTCAATTTTTATGATGTTAAATAGACATAATTGAATCTTCTGAGAATTACACACACATTTTCATATGTAATAGTCTCTTTTAATTTTTTATCTATCTGGATATTTGTATTGAGCTCAAATTGAAATTCCTCATATAAGAAATTTATATTTTTCAGGTCATTACAAAATACACTTCTTAGAAGTACATAATCTTTTCAAGTTTAGAACTATGATTCATGGCTTGTTAATGACTTGTTGAAATTTAAGGTTTTAAAAAAAATTTTCTATTAACTGCCAGTCTAAAAAAAATGAATGTCTATTTAATACACATTGCCAGTTCACTGAAATGCATAATGAATTATTAATATGAAAAATATGTCATCTAGTGAATATTCAGTGGACCTATTTTTGTAAAAAGTAACAGAACATGAGATATGAAAGGTTTTATTTGTAAGTGAAAGTCGCTCAGTCGTGTCTGACTATTTGGGACCCCATGGACTGTATAGAACATGGGAATTCTCCAGGCCAGATAACTGGAGTGGGTAGTCTTTCCTTTCTCCAGGGGATCTTCCCAACCTAGGCATCGAACCCAGGTCTCCCCCATTGCAGGCAGATTCTTTACCAGCTGAGCTACAAGGGAAACCTCTTTTATTCTTACTTGAAAGCAAAAAGGCATATAATTGTGGAATAATTGAAATCAATATACTTTAATAAACATCAGAAAATCATGTTTTATTAATTAAATGTCAAGTAATTTATATTTTCTCTAAATATTTGGGAGATGGATTAACCAAATATCTATTATGGAGTTTTAATAACCTTTAAAAAGTAAACTTATAGTCAAAAAGTGTTAATCAGTCCCTTTCAGAAGCTTAGGAATTACTTTACTGGGGGAGGCAGAAGTGTAACCTGCCCTCTCTCATCTTTCAGGAAGTTAGCCAGAACACAACATTTTAGAGACCATTTTGATTTCAGTCAACGCTATGTAGTACTGGTATGTCTGGTTTAGTCCAGGCACAGGTTAATCTTTTTATTTTTATAGAGAAAGAATGGATAAATGAAACCCAAAGAAGGTATTTTCAATAATAACCTCTTCTAAGCTCTCCTGCTATAGAGTAATATATGAATACAAGTTATAGTACGTGGCCTGGGTAATGTCACTCAGAATGGGGTGGAATTCAGCTAGGGAACTGGATGAGTGAGTGGTACCAGATTTCATTCTCAGGTTTTATAAAAATGGAAATTAATCTGAAATTCAAATTCCTCAGGCTACCAGGAAACAGACCTACTTCAGGCTCTGAAGAATTTTTAAAGTGCTGAGAACTTCAAATTGTCTTAAAAAATGAATGACTTTCCAAATTTTGTGAAGACGGCTTAGTGTTTTTTTTTTTTAAACTGCATGATTATTAGTATAAATCTTTTAATATAGATTTAGGAAGTAGTTTTCTCTAAAGTTCTTTGATTTTTGTTTACAGATGAAAGAAGCCTGAGACTTATAGATCAAAAAAAAAAAAAAAAGAGAGAGAGAGAGAAGAAACCAAGCAGAGAGAAAACAACAACAAAAAACTTTTAGCAAAACTGTAGCAAAACAGGGCAGCCCTTGCTACAGTATAGATTATGAGTAGTTCTGACATTTCTATTATGGGCAACTTAATATTCACACATTATGTTGTCCCTGTTCCTAGAAAGAAAGGGATTAAGCTAAATTCACAATAGCCAATGGGAAATGGTGTTGCTGGGACAATCAGGCTGGGATCTGTCAGGAGACATAAGTTCTTCTTACTGCTACTTGCTGCTTCCACACACATAACCGTTCCTGTGTGCTTGATGCTGAGCCCACCACCTGTCAGATATTGTATTAGCTGCTGAGAAATCAGGTGCATAAGAAATACCATCCTCCCTCAACACTATGTAGTCAGATTTCGGAACAAGTGTAACACTTACTCACTTCTTTATTCTTATTCTTATGAGAAACATGAATTAAGTGCCTACCAGTTTTTAAGGACTAAGGACACAAACCCTTGCACAAGTCCCTGTGTCTCTGTCTCTTAAACACTGACTCAAGAGTTAGTGTTACTTGCTCAGTCACTCAGACTCTTTGTGACCCTATTGATGGGCTGGCCAGGCTCCTTTGTCCATGGAATTCTCCAAGCAAATATACTGGAGTGGGTAGCCATTCCCTTCTCCAGGAGATCTTCCCCAACCAGGTCTCTTGCATTGCAGGCAGATTGTTTACCATCTGAGCCAGCAGAGAAGGGGAAATGTGAAGATGTAGAAACAAAGAATAGCTGTTGGGCCAGGAAACGCAACTATTTAGACTATAAATTAGCCACATGGCAGAATCACCAAGCTCCCAGTTTCTTGAAAGATACAGATAAAGTCCTGGCACACATTCCTAAGTTGGTTTTATTGGAAGTGGACTCCAGCAGATGAAAACTTCTGATCACAAGAACATCGACACTAGACTGGTTGAAAACAGAAGGTTGACAATGCTTAAAACTTTACATTGATGCCAACTAATATGGGAATTATTTACAAGCTGATCACATCCTGGTCCATTAACACTATAAAACTCCTCGCTACCCACTCCAGGGCAAGTCACAGTCTTGAGGACATTAGCCTGCTGTGGCCTCCTTTGCCTGACAAATCAATAAAAGATACCCTTTTTTACTTCACCCAAATCTTTGTTTCCACATTTCTATTTAACACTGGTGAACAGAGTTCAGGTTTCAACAACAGATATAAAATACTGACACTTGTCCAGAAGATTTTCAGACATGGAGAATATAAATAATTTGAAATGAGAGAGTAGCTATCTGAGAGAAAAGCAAATTAATGTCATGATGAAACAGATCAGGACCCTATGGTCCTTGCCCCCATGTCTTCAGCCTGCCTTTTGTCTGTGGAAAAGCTTTAGCCAAAGAATAAGTTTAATCAGATAAGTGAGAAAAAAGCAGAAACAAAGAAAACCATCAAAGGAGAATGAAAAATAATAGTTTACCCATTAAGCATAGTCAAGGACCTCTAGTGCCTCCTCAAAAGAATGACAGCGCTAAGTCGTATCCAATTCTTGCGACGCTTTGGACTATAGCTTGCCAGGCTTCTCTGTCCATGGGATTCTCCAGGCAAGAATGCTGGAGTGGCTTGCCATTTCCTTCTCCAGGGAATCTTCCTGACCCAGGAAATGAACCCAGGTCTCCAGCATTGCTGGCAGATTCTTTACCAACTGAGCTATGCAGGAAGCCCTCTTCAAAGGCTATAGATAATATTTGGAGTCCCATCTGTGAGCTGTCTTATAGATACTAAAACTCCCACCAGGTGGAAGAAATTAACAACATAATGATCAGACTGTAGTAGCCATGACATGAGTTGCCATGATTCTGAGAACTGACCTCAAAGAAATGGGAACAAATTGACCCTGGAACTAAAGACTAACTGTACTTAAAACAATCAAGATGACCCTGGTTAGACCACCAATGACCAATATCAAGATAACTATCAGAGCTGATGGTGCTGTTTCTGCTTGTACTACACACCCTCTGTCTATAAGAGCTCTTGCCCCCTGATTGTCAAGTTTGGGCAAGGGAATTGGTCTTTGGACAGGCACCTACCCTCTCCCCTGGTTGCCTGCCAGCATCCAAAATAAAGCAAACTTTCCTTTCCACCAATCTGGCTTCTTTAATGGATTTTGAGTAGTGAGCAACCAGACCTGGGTTCGGTAACAATGAAGGGTCAGAGGAAGAAAATTAATATTAACTAAATACATATTATGTGTCAGACCTTCTGTCTGGCCTAGAATTTACACCAAATACAATAGTCAGAGAATAGTCTCAAATTCTGAAAAATACAATTCATAAAAAGAACAATCTCATAACACAAGCCACATTTGGGTAGGATAAAATGTTTCATGAATTTCTAGGAGAAAAGACTTTATCCCTCAGGTTCTCCTATACGGAATAAATCCTCATTATGTTAAAAATTCTTTACATATTTAACAGTTTATTTTTGGAAACACGTGCTAAATTTTACTATTCCTCTTCACTTTAGTAATAGTGACAATTACTGTGAAATGTAATAGGAATTATGATGATCATTCACATTCCTTAAAATGGGACTCTATATACTGGTGGAGCTTCATGGTGACTCAGGAGCTGGTGACTTCTGGAATGCAGGAGACCTGGGTTTGATCTCTGGGTCAGGAATATCCCCTGAAGAAGGAGATGGCTAACCACTCTGGTATTCTTGCCTGGAGAATCCCACGGACAGAGGAGCCTGGTGGGCTACCGTCCATGAGGTCACAAAGAGTCGGACACAACTGAACGACTAAGTATGCATGCATATGCTGGTAGAATTGCTATAATTTAATTTAGAATTCTTACAAGTATTAGCAAAACATCTATGTATTTGACTATATATGTATAAAAGAAATAAAGGAACTTAGAAATATCCTCAAGCGTATTTTTCAATGTTTCTTATAAAATATAGAAATAACCAAAAAATTTTGCTTTACATATGTTAACCTTATTTGCATAATCTTCCAATAACTATTAGCTCTGACTTCAGCTATGTATTCATCATTCTGACTCTAAAAAATATATTATGTTCTGACAGCATATCAATTATACATACAAACACAGAATCACACGTGGTGTTTACTGCATCCAGACAAAGTTAAACTCCTAACTCTGGTAGCTATTTTATAACTTACTTGCTATACGGAAAAAGATATCCCAAATGATATACTATTAACCATAGTAGTGTTATAGATAAGAATTTTGACTCAAATAATTGTATTAATAGTGCACTTTAAAAAAGTAAGCGAAGTTGATAACAGTATATTAAACACAATAATAGGGAACAGGATAATGAGATAAATAAAAGTAAATGTCACATATTAAATGATTTACTAGTAAAAATTTATCAGCAACTTGAAGATAGCCAAAGGATATTTATTAAACATAACACTCAATGTCAGTTAAATAAAATTTTGTCCTCATCAAATAAGGATGAAAACATTACATTTTTTAGGTATCTCAGCAGGTGGTACCATTTTCAGTTTCTATGCTGATTTCTTCAGTCTCTGAACTCTTCCAGTGCTTGCAGTCAGACCTAAAGATTATTTCTTTATGCAAATGCTTTTCAAATATGCTGAATTTTCATTGAGTTCTACTTATTTTCCATGAAAACAGTTAATAAATGTGAAGCACATTATAATCACTTTATTGCTGAGCACATAATAGGCATTCTGAAAATAATAAACAATTGCTTGACAAATGTATTAAACTCTTTTAAACATACACTTGGCTGCCCAAAGAACAGTTTCTACTTAAAACCTTGACTGTGAGCCACAACTGTTATTTATGAATTTCCCTTTTTATTTTTGCTTGTTGAATTTTGTACTGTTTCAGAATTCTTAAACTCCAACTTCTAGACAAGATAATTTTCACTATAATTCAAGGGGAACAAACATACACAAAGGTCAAAAAATGGCTCATATAAAATATGTGATGCAGTCTCCCCTCAACCAAATTCCCTTGAAAAAGATAATACAATATTAGTTTGGTTCAGATTCACTAATATTTCTAAGTAATACTTTAGATTTTTTCAAAAAAAAACAATAAAATATGTAGTTTTAGAAATTGTAACTATCCAAAGTCTCCCACTTTAAACATTTAAACCATTTCTGTGATACTCTAAAGTGATGTCATTAGAAGTATTTACTTTTTTACTTCTTGTGAATACACAGAGAGACTGAATGAGTAAACATGTTTTCTCAAAGTGCAGACTTTAAATATTTCATTTAAACTTACTATACATCCTGATACAATGTTATATTTGTTTCTTTATGGGCAAAATGATACAAGAATGTTATTATAATAAGTTGAATGGATTTTTCTGAGAGTGGTTCTCTTCTCTGAGATGAACTCAACCAAGTTCAAATTTTAGCATCTTGCAAAAACCTAATCAGAAGAACTTAAAGACAATTTGCAAAAATATTAAATGTAAAACTGATTTAAAAACACAACCATAACTTTATAAATTCACTTCTCCACTATACATAAGAAGGAATAGAAGACAGAAAATTCATCTATAATGTTGATAAGCAAAAGTTCATCAAGCAAATGAAACAAAGTTAATCGAAGTGCAATTATGTGTGTATTTGTCGTATAACAGAATTTTTCTTTCGGTGCTGCCCCATGACTTTCTATCAAAATTAGAGAGAAATCTAAAAGTTGATGCTCATCTGATCACTCACCGTATGTGGCTGATGAGGAGTGTGGTGGTGGGAATGAAGAAATCGTCCACCCTGTCAAACTGCTTCCCCACAGGCTGGGTGTGGATGGTGTGGTGTGGTACATTCCCACTGGCCAGGGTTATCACCTAAACAGAACATTGCGTTTAGATCTAGGCCAAGCATGTCCTTAATAGGATCAGAAATGAAATAAATCTTTGGCATTTGTTTGCATAGGCTCATTATTTTAAACCTTAATATTAGTGCATTATTAAGCAAACTAGAATTCTGTTTGCTTATTTCAATGTAGAAACTTCTGTTTCTAAAAAGGAAAAAATGGAAAACATTTTTTCTTGAACAATTTCTGCTTAAAATATAAAATGAATTTGCATATTGTTAGCTTCTATATTATAAAAATGTTACTGCTTTAATAATAAATATAAAAACAAGCATACATATGATGCAAATTATTAAATTTGTTTCTTTTTCTTTGTTCCTCCCTTTTCCTTCTTTCCTTCATAGCTTTATTGAGGAGTAAATGGTATGTAAAAAACTCCCCTCCTATAGAACAGAGTTGGAAACATAGGACAGAAAACTCCAAAATATATCATATGAAATATTTTTGCTGTTAGAAATCTTAGGTTGCGTTACATTTTATTTTTTTTCCTTTAATAAATTGAAAATAATAGATTGAAGCAAGTTTAATCAAAGGGATTTTTTTCAAATATTCACCATTAATTGATTTTAAAACTTTCATAGTTCTTTAAAGAAAAGATCACTACATTTAAGCTCTTTTATCCCATTTTGCACCAAACTCTTTGCTTTTCCTTCTGATTTCTCATACCTCCACATTTGTTCTATTGTCTCTGCTTCATAGCTGTTGTTCTGTACGAGCCTTTTAATGCAGTTTCTTGCCTTTATCTTACTTCTTTTAAACCCTTCCTACATGTGGTTACCAAATTAAATATCCTAAACTGTTGAGTGCCTAATAGACTTTCCTCCCTCAAAACTGAGTGTCTTCCTTTGGTTTTGAAGACAGAAGTAAAGAGCATTTTTATTTTTAGTTTTTTTCCCCTGAAAGGTTAATTTTTCTTCATTGCAATGAGTATACTTTCATTGAGTTCCATTGGAAATTGCCAAGTTCAAGAAAATAGATTAATTATTATAACAGTCAAGATAGGTTCAGTCATGTTACAGTCAAAAACCAAAACAGAACAGAAACAAATCCTTACTTCTTTACTACTTCTTTATTTTTTAAAAATAAACATTTTGTTTTATACCTGTTACTTTCCCAGAGGTCTTTGGCAGAATATCTGTTGCTTTTAGGACTTTTATTCTGTTTTCCATGAAGAAAAAACAGCCAACTACCTTGAATATTTCCATTCATGGAAAACTTATTTTGTCAGAGCTAATCATATGGCTCCACCCAACCAAAAGGAAACCCCTCTCCCCTGCCACGTGCCCAGGAAGAGAGAACCAACGTATGTGATTAAACTTAAAAGACATTGTACCTATTTTATTCATGATTATCTTGTTAATGAGTATCAGTGAGAAAGTCCTCACTGGATTTCAACCACTTATAATAATGTCTACAAGACTATAATAAAACCCAACAAGGTTATAACAAAGGAAGTCTCCAAAATTTTTCCCATTAGGTTGTACAGAGGTATATATTTCTCAGTATGTGTGTACATGCATTTGAAATTAATAATAGTACTGACTGACAACAGCAATAATACTGAGAGCTTGCTATGTGTTAGTATGTGTTCTAAGTAGTTTAGAGGCATCACAGAATTTAATATTCAAACAACACTATAATGTGTGTATCGCACCCCACATCATTCACACTCCTGAACCTCTCTCCTGCACTTGTCATTGTCATAGATTGTAAAATATGCAAAGCCACACACCCAGTTCCCTTCAGTCTGGACTTTTTTCCCTGATGAGCCAAGGCCCTTCTCGCTCCTGGAATTGAGCAGGAAGCGGTAAATTGCCAGGTTCGGGATTGAGTTTGCTGACTGCAAGGACACAGACTGATCTGGGATGCACTTTGATCAATAGGTGCAATCTTGCAAAAATCCCAGCTCATCTCTAAGAGTGTCCTACTGCCTGCCTCTCTGCATGCGATGGCTGCAGTAAACTGGCAGACACCATTTCCCACTGTCGCCTCATCTCACTGGGCCTATGTCCTGGCCAATAGAAGAATGCAAGGACTTTAATCCAAGTTGTTCACTGGAGATATTTTCTTGCCCAATTGTTGTGTATTTGTAGTACAGACACTGCATTTATGTCATAAAACTGCAGATGACTGACACATGGGTTTTAGAATTTTATGGAATTTCTTAAGCTTTCATAAGACACAAATGCCCACTAAAAAGAAAAAAAAATAACTATGATAAATCTTTGAGACTTGATCTTTAGAACAGGAGATGGAAAATTATTGTCTTAAATACAACTATGACAGTTTATGGGTTTATCTTAATTATAAATATCACATAAAATAATAGATAATAAATGTTGCTTTCAGACTGGACAAAGTCATACATATTTAATTTTATTTTCAACATGAAAACACAGAGAAGGGTTTTCAGATCCTTGATAAAATATTGTGCATGTTCAAGTTTAAGAGGGTAACGTTATAAGATACAAAACATTAGAGCGTAATAGTACTTCCCAGCCTCGTACCCTAGCAATCTCAAGGTGTGAGTCTTTCACCATCATGGCACAGGGACACTAGCAAAAATGAGAGCTTGACCATGGCTTTTGGTTTCAATTCAATTTTTTGAAAGAAAATCAGTTCTCTTTTTCAAATAAATCTTAAATCCCATTTTTTGGAAGAGATTTCCTGATAATCTTATTGGGAGACAATTATCCATACATCCATTTCTGCTGAGTCAGGTCTTTCTGAGCAAAAAAGTTTGGTTAAAAGATGATGGCATAGCAAAAATGTCTTTGGAAGCTGGAGATGGAGTATTGCTCCTGAGAGATTTAGGGACTTAATTCTTCTGAGCCAATTACTACATTGCCAGGATACTGACATACTCCTCCACTCCAGGAGAAGATTTGTATATATTTCAGAGTAACAATTTCTATTTCTCACATAAGATGGTGGACTGAGGTGCTAGCCACCTAAAATAACTTAGAGACTCATGATTTGAGTCAGTAGGACTGTGCTGGTTATTCAGGGTGACTCTAAACTCTCATCGCATCACCCCATGGGGCTAGGGGCTGCAGAATAAACACTAACAGGTTCCATGGGTAAGAGACAGTCTGTTCTCTGATTCAGAGACCCTGTGTTTCCTGTCAGTGTATCTATGTATCTGTTTATCACCAACTTATCTATCACCTATGTATATATCATCTATCTGTCTTATACATACATAAATACACACACACACTCTTCATGTAAATAAGTTTTGTTGCATGTCATATTTTAAGAGTAATTCTCAAATACTACATTTTATTTTATATTTTTAGATGTGAGACTAACCTTTCATTTCTACCCAGCAAATATTTTAAAAATATATTAAATCTTAGCATATTTTTACTAGACATTCAGGGGAAAATAACCCATTTTTAGATGGTTAGATAGTGTGTGGGATGATTCTTAACACCTCTACAGAAGTCATTGTCAAATTGTGTATATATATATATATATGTATATATATGTATACATCTACCTTTGAAATTCAAATCATAAGCAAATTCAACAAAAATGACAAAAATATTCCCCGGTTAGAAATGAACCATTGCTCAGATAGTAAATCCTGTGTGTTTGGAGAAAACTGAAGACCTGCTTTGAGACTCTGTCTAACTCTCCTGGGCTCTACTTCACAAGCTACACTCCCCACATCCCTGTCTAAAGAGATGAAAACAAGAAAATCCGAGGGAAGTTGGAAATTGCCAAACAATCTATCATAATTTTTCCCCCCAGTGGCTTCAACTTTGTCATTATAGGTTATTCCTTTGGCATATAAATCTAATGTTTGGAACATCTAAATTAAAATATTTACTAACCAAAAATGTATTTGTGTATCAACATTTTTTTCCCCTTTCTGGGAACATCTAGATGAAAGAACATCATTGTTAAATGGTTAAATGCCCAACTAGATACTGAAAGTTTTAAAGATCAACATTTTCTCAGACACACTGAAAGGGACTTACCTGCAGTGTTGGAGAAGTCTTTTCCATTGTACCCCAGCTGAGCACCCAGACCTGGTCATGAGATTTGTCATAGTGTAATTTAACTGGCACAGGGTCTGTGCTTACTGCCTGTAACAGACAGGGGTTGAAAAAGTTTTCAGACAAAAATATTAGTTTACAACTTGGCCAGAAATTATGTAAAAATTCAAGAGCTTAGATGTAGGATTAATAAATGTATGTTGCCCATAGATGGACCTAGAGATTTTCATACTGAGTGAAGTAAGTCAGACAGAGGAGAAATATCACATGACATCCCTTATATGCAGACTCTAAAAAGAAATGATACAAATGAATTTATTTACAAAACAGAAACAGACTCACAGACTTAGAGAATGAATGTATGGTTGCGTGGGGGGTAGGGATAGTTAGCGAGTTTAGGATCAAATTCACACACAGCTGTATTTTAAATGGATGAAAAACAAGGTCCTACTATACAGTCCAGGAAACTGCTCAATGTTATGTGGCAGTTTTGATGGGAGGGGAGTTTGGGGGAGAATGGATAGATGTATATGTATGGCTGAGTCCCTTTGCTGTCCATCTGAAGCTATTACAACACTGTTAATTGGCTATACTCCAATATAAAATTAAAAGTTTAAAAATGTATGTTATCAATTAATTTTCTAAATCCTATTTTGATTAATTTGGAAATATGATACCTTACTCGAATATGTTTTTACATGATTTTACATAGTCTTATATTCATTCATTACCTATGCAAATTGTGTTTAACAGAGAAGCTATTTAGGAACTCAAGGTTTAAATGATTAATATGTGCATTTTAATCAGTTGTTGAGTACAGGTAAGAACTATATTTATACTATTAGATTTTTCTATCCCAATGCTAGTTATGGGATTTGACCATTTCTAATGCTAAAACACCAACAATTTAACATACAGTTGCAACTATAATGACAAATTACCTAATTTAGTTTCTTTAATGAGAAATTTAAAAGCACAGAAAAAATAGAAGTGGCTTTTTGTACTATACTTGATACAAAAAATGCATTTTTCTGCTAATATTTATAACTAGCATTTATGGAAAATAAAACTTTCAAAACATAAATTGCTGCCAGGAAGTTATTTCATTCACCTTAATTCCAAGCTATTGATATTATAAGCTAACACCCCACTGCAGTAATTTCCTATAATAGTTACATATTTTCTAATATAATACATAAAACAAATTGTATTCAATAAAACAACCCTTATCCAATATTGAAAGCATTTTTTTCCCAGAACTCTATTCAATGACCTTAGAGAATTTCCCAAGTTAGTTCATAATGTAATCCTCTTCTCAATGGGCTAAAAGTAAACTATAATTGTTGCATATATAGAGATTCATATTTTAACTATCACAAGAGCAACTTGGTTTTACTGAAGTATCTTTTCTAAAATGATGGAAGGTATTTTAGCTATTTAAAATTCTCAATACATTGCATTTGAAGTAATTATTAGATTTCTGAAAAGACCTGTTTAAACATTTCTGTGTTAGTGTCTTCAGCCCTTTTATTCTAGCTAACAGAACCATTAAAATACTTTGGTTTCAGGTGGGCAGCGATGTTGTTGGGGAAGGTAGTCCACTTGGAGAGCAGCAGAGATTCAAGTCAATGACTAAGCTTATTCCCCTTTGACAAGCGTGAAATTTCCCAGCCTTCCTAGAGATGGCGGGGTGGGGTAGGGAGAGGTGTCACATGGCATATCCTAGTTAAGATGATGAATGATTTTTGAAAATAAAGCATTTCCATGGAAAGAGAAAATAGCAGGAGGAGACTTCCATGCATCATATTTTCTTTTCTTCCTGCTTGAAATGCTGTCATTTGAGGATATTAATCCTCAACTTCTAAAGACTTCACACTCCATTTTACGCTAGTATAGCTCAGCGGGTAAAGAATCCACCTGCAATGCAGGAGACACAGACAGCACAATTCTGATCCCTGGGGTGGGAAGATCCTTTGGAGGGGAAATGGCAACCCACTCCAGTATTCTTGCCTGGGAAACCACATAGACAGAGGACCCTGGTGGGTTACAGTCCATGAGGTCACAAAGAGCTAGACATGACTGAGAAGCTAAGCATGCAAATAAGATTCCTTTGATTTTTCATATTTTCCCTTTATAAGTTAAACTTGATCTATGTATGATTAATAGTCAGCCTGCTTTGCATGTAACTTAAATTGGGATAATATTTAGGCTTTTACCAACCAAGCTGTGAGGAAAGCCTGAAATAGTTCAACAGGCAACAATACCACAATAACAAAGACTTCATTGTTATCCAATTGTTAAGATACAGTTATAAAAATAGCAAAGATCATTAGCTAGCTTTTATGTAGTAGGAAACAATCTGAATAAAAATTTTTAGTTTGCCAGCTCTTGTAAGTTTCTCTTCTTTTCACCTGGCTCTTCATAAATATTATCTTTAAAGGGTATACTGGGCTTCCCTGGTGGCTCAGTGGTAAAGAATATGCCTGCCAATGCAGGAGATGTGGGTTCAATCCCTGGTTCAGGAAGATCCCCTGGACAGAGGAGTGTGGAGCACTACAGTCCATAGGGACTCAAAGAATCGGACATGGGACTCAGAGACTAAACAACAACAAAGTGTATAATAGCACAGTTGGTACTTAATATCCATAGTTAACATACAGTCCATAGTTAACATAGTTCTGTAATATCCCCATGAAATGGATAAGAAAACTGAGACATTTGTCTCACCAGTAGTCATCCAGCAAGTGATCAGCAGGCCTGGTATTTGGGTCTGTGTTCTTTCCCAAAGTGGGGACATCCCTACCTATGAAGGAGCAGCCCCTCTTGTTGACAAGTTTCTCCTGACAATGTCTGGATTGGATAGGTTGCCTTCCTATTTATGCTTCATGGACAAGAAATATTCTTTTTAATTTTTTCTTTTTTGGAAGGTGAGGAGAAACCCACGGGGTCCAAGTATATGCAGTAGCATTTGTATAAGCGGTATAATCCCAGAG
The DNA here is from genome assembly GCA_024291935.2 of Okapia johnstoni. Classification (NCBI taxonomy): domain Eukaryota; kingdom Metazoa; phylum Chordata; class Mammalia; order Artiodactyla; family Giraffidae; genus Okapia; species Okapia johnstoni. The sequence goes on from CM044310.1 coordinate 32,205,575, forward strand.
GAAAAGCATCAAGAGGCAGTATACACCATGTTTGCCTGTGTGCCAAGTCACTTCAGTCATGTCCTACTCTTTGAAACCCTAGGGACTCTAGACCACCAGGCTCTTCTGTCTAGGATTCTCCAGGCAAGAATACTAGAGTGAGTTGCCATGTCCTCCTCCAGAGGATCTTCCCAACCCAGGGATCGAATCCACATCTTTTATGTCTCCTGCATTGACTGATAGGCGGATACTTTACTATTAGTCCCACCTGGGAAGCCCCATACACCATGGTTATGAACATGTATTCTGAAACTGACTTCAAATTTTAGTGACTTCATCTAAACTGAAATAACAATAATGAAAATAACACTTGGGGAAGTCACTAAACTTACTGTGGCTCAGTTTCCTCTATAATAAAATGAAGACAATAATAACACCTACTTCAAAGGGTTCCTGTAAATATTAGGTAAAGTGCTAAATATAAAGTGCCCAGGTAACTCTGGTGAGTGTTAAACACTACAAAAATACCACTGCTACTGCTATTAGAAAAAACTAACTGTACTAAAATACATGGCAGCATAATAGTGCTTTAGAGATGTAATGCCTTTATTTAGCAAATGAATAATTTAATAATTCTTTGATAATTTAATAATTAATAATCACAGTCTTAGTCCTGGAAGACTAAGGTGACAGGGTGAAAGAACTTAAAATAACTAGATGCTTGTCTAGTTAATAAAAATACAGGGCAATTGCATGGAAGATCAAAGGAAGATGTAAGAACAGGATGAGGGAGAAGAGGGGGTGATGCTTTCACTGAGCCTTCAACTACGGACATTTTCTTTTATAAATGGCAAGCAGAGACTGTTTTTAAAAGTTAACATGAGAATATGTTCCAGGAGGTGTCAGAAGTTGTTCACGATTAATCTCCTTCAAATAAGTTAAGATATATGTTTTTGAAGGAAGAAAATATAAATTTTCAAAGCAACTTCAGAATTTTAAAGATGTTTATTCAATGCCCTCCAAAATGTGTGAACAATTTTTGTTTTCAGCATTTCACAGGTTTGGTATTAAATTCAGTTTATTTTGCTTTTTGGTTATAAAAGCTCCAGAATGGAAAAAGACATTCAGATAAAAATGAAGAAAAGTACTTCTGACATACTTTATTTGGAAGGTGTTTAACTCCTAGGAAAAATCTATTTACAATTTTCAAGTGTGCAGATATAACCCATTTCACAGAGGAAACATTGACATGGTTTTCAGCAATGTAATCATACAACCATGACAAAAATATTTCCAAACAACTAGGATAATATTATCATAACTCAATTTTCAGTGAAAAAATGGATATTTTCCTACTTATATGTCCAACCTTTGAAAAGATAAATTACAGGTGTTGGATTTTATAAATTATTTGCTAGTCCTCTTTGGAAATTACTTAAACCATCAGTCAGTTTAGACCATTAGCTTTCGTAAAAGAATAGCTCTATATTTGACACTTAAAATTCTTGCCACAATTAAGCCTCTAAGCCTCTGTGTTATAAAGCAGTTTGTTTCTTCACAGTTTTAAAGAAAATTGTACAGACTGTATTAGACTTGACTGGCCTCATTCTCCTCCACTTCCTGTCACCAGGACCTGGCTGGATCTGCCTTCCGAAGACTGAACTTTTGCAGCTCCTGCCCTGCTCTGACCACAAAGGGAGCCTCTACCATCTCCAGCCTCCCCTCAGGATTTCCACCTTTTAATTTTCTACTTGTCACAGTCTGGATAGATTTATCGGAGTGACCTGGGTTTTTTGCTGCTGCTTTTTGTTCGTTTTTGGTGAATATTAGATGGATCATGGTCCCAATTTGGCCAAAACACTGCAATGTCATCTAATTTTCCTCAGAGTAAAAGCCGGAAATCCTTATAATGACTTGTCACTCCCAGTCTTCTTTCTCAGACCCCTCACTTCCCACACTGCCCCTCATTCCTGTCCATGTCTCTTATCTAGATGTTCCAACCTCCTTGCTGTTTTTCCAACATGTCAGTCAGTCATAATACTCCCATTTGGAGGTTTTCCCCAGCACCAGTCTTTCCCAGATAACCAAGGGTCTGCTTCCTGTACACCTTGGTTGAGAACTCACCTTGTGGGTGAGGCCAACCATGACCACCCTGCCCTCTGTCCTTAACTTTCTCAATCCCACCTGCCTTGTTCTGCTGCTTTACCTTTTCCAATAACACTGACCACTTCCCATATTGTAGAATTTACATATAATCTTCTTTTGTCTGTCTCCATCCACTGGGGTCTAGGCTCCAGGAAGGCAGGCCTTTTGGGTTTGTTTAGCTATATGATATCACCTCATGCACTTAGAATAATACCTTGTAAATAGTAGTACTCAATATATAATTAATGTATCTCTATATCTACTTTTCAAGAGGCAGGTAAGGTGGTCTGGTATTGCTATCTATTGAAGAATTTTCCACAATCTGTTGTGATCCACACAAATGCTTTAGCGTAGTCAGTGAAGCAGACGTTTTTCTGGAATTCTTTTGCTTTTTCTATGATCCAATGGGTGTTGGCAATTTCATCTCAGATTCCTCTGCCTCTTCTACCCAGCTTGAATATCTGGAATTTCTCGGTTCACAGACTTTTGAGCCTAGCTTGGAGAATTTTGAGCATTACTTTGCTAGGGTGTGTAATGAGTGCAATTGGGCAGTAGTTGAACATTCTTTGGCATTGCCTTTCTCTGGGATTGAATTGAAAGCTGACTTTGTCTGCTTCTGTGGCCACTGCTGAGTTTTCCACATTTGCTGGCATATTGAGGGCAGCACTTTCACAGCATCATCTTTTAGGATTTAAAAATAGCTCAGCTGGAATTCTATCACCTCCACTAGTGTTGTTTGTAGTGATGCCTCCTAAGCCCCACTTGTCTTCACAATCCAGAATGTCTGGCTCTAGGTGAGTGATCACACCATCATGGTTATCTGGATCATTAAGATCTGGTTTGTATAGTTCTTCTGTGTATTCTTGCCACCTCTTCTTAATATCTTCTGCTTCTGTTTGGTCCATACTGTTTCTGCCCTATATTCTCCCCATCTCTGTATGAAATGTTCCCTTGGTGTCTCTAATTTTCTTGACAATATCTCTAGCCTTTCCCATTCTATTGTTTTCATATATTTCTTTGCATTGATCACTTAGGAAGTCTTTCATATCTCTCCTTGCTGTTCTTTGGAAATCTGCATTCAGATTGGTACAGCGTTCCTTTTATCATTTGCCTTTCACTTCTCTTCTTTTCTCAGTTATTTGTAAGGCCTCCCCAGACAACCATTTTGCCTTTTTGCATTTCTTTTTCTTGGGGATAGTTTTAATCACCTCCTCCTGTACAATGTTAGGAATCTCCCCCTAGTTTTTCAGGCACTCTATCAGATCTAATCCCTTGAATCTACTTGTCACTTCCACTGTATAATCATAAGGGATTTGATTTAGGTCATACCTGAATGGCCTAGTGGTTTTCCCTATATTCTTCAATTTAAGTCTGAATTTGGTGATAAGGAGTTCATGATCTGAGCCACAGTCAGCTCCTGGTCTTGTTTTTGCTGACTGCATAGAGTGTCTCCATCTTTGGCTGCAAGAATATAACCAATCTGATTTTGGTATTGACAAAATGGTGATGTCCAGTGCAGAGTCAGCTCCTGTGTTGTTGGAAGGGGGTGTTTGTTATGACCAGTGCATTCTCTTGGCAAAACTCTTTTAGCCTCTACCCTGTTTCATTTTGTACTCCACGGCCAAACTAGCCTGTTATTCCAGGTATCTCTTGACTTCCAGCTTTTGAATTCCAGTCCCCTATGATGAAAAGGGCTTTTCTTTCCTGTGTCAGTTCTAGAAGGGCTTGTAGGTCTTCATACATCACCTTACCTGCCTGCTGAGAAATCTGTATGCAGGTCAAGAAGCAAAAGTTAGAAGCAGACATGGTACAACGGACTGGTTCAAAATTGATAAAGAAGTACATCAAGGCTGCATATTGTCACCCTGCTTATTTAAGTTATATGCAGAGTATATCATGCAAAATGCTAGCTGGATGAAGCACAAACTGGAATCAAGATTGCCAGAAGAAATATCAATAATCTCAGAGATGCAGATGATACCACCCTTATGGGAGAAAGCAAAGAGGAACAAAAGAGACTCTTGATGATGGTGAAAGAGGAGAGTGTAAAAGCTGGCTTAAAACTCAACATTCAAAAAATGAACATCATGGCATCTGGTCCCATCACTTCATGGCAAATAGATGGGGAAATAATGGAAACAGTGACAGACTTTATTTTCTTGGGCTCTAGATTCACTGCAGATGGTGACTGAAGCCATGAAAATAAAAGATGCTTGGTCCTTGGAAGAAAAGCTATGGCAAACATAGGCAGCATATTAAAAGGCAGAGACATTAATTTACCAACCAATGTCCATATAGTCAAAGCTATGTGTTTTCCAGTAGTCATGTATGGATGTGAGAGTTGGACCATAAAGTAGGTTGAGCACTGAAGAATTGATTCTTTTGAACTGTGGTGTTGGAGAAGACTCTTGAGAGTCCCTTAGTCTGCAAGGAGTTCTAACCAGTCCATCCTAAAGGAAATCAGTCCTGAATATTCATTGGAAGGACTGTTGCTGAAGGTGAAGCTCCAATACTTTGGCCATCTAATGCAAAGAGCCAACTCATTAGAAAAGAACCTGATGCTGAGAAAGATTGAAGGCAGGAGGAGAAGGGAACTACAGAGGGTGAGATGAGAGAATGGCATCATCAACACAATGGACGTGAGTTTGAGCAAGCTCCAGGAGATGGTGAAGGACAGGGAAGCCTGGTGTGCCACAGTCCATAGGGTCACAAAGAGTTGAACATACTGAGCGACTGAACAACAACAACATCTACTTCACTGGGAAAAGTAATTTGCAAAATTGAACATTATACCTGATAACGTTATAATTTAATCATTTTTATTGTTTTATAATATATATGCTTAACAAGACTTGTTATGAAAAAAGTTTTTCTCTAAATAAATTACAAATGCAAATTTTTTAAAACTTCATAACAGTCTGTCTGTTGATGTGTGCACTATTGCTATCTCATTTTTATAGATAAAAATAAACCAAAGACTCATTGTACCAATGTCCATCCCTCCAAACTATAGAACTCCCACTTTCCTCTCAAATGTTCTCATGTTCATCATCCAGGTGGCTTAGTGGTAAAGAATCTGCCCGCCAATGCAAGAGACATGAGTTCTATCTGGGTTGGGAAGATCCCCTAGAGAAGGAAATGGCAACCCAGTCCAGTATTCTTACTGGGGAACTCCCATGGACAGAGGAGCCTGGAGGGCTCCAAGGAGCCTTGCAACTCCAAGGAGTTGCAAATAGAGTCAGACACGAACTAGTGACTAAAACAACAACCAATGTCCACTCTTTCCAACTGTAAAACTCCCACTTTCCTGCCAAGTACCCTCATACCCACCATCCAAAATACAGATGAATGCAGGTCTCCCATATTATTCCATTTATTAAATATTTTTAAAAAGTAATATAAAAAAAAGCAATATGATTCTTTTTTTTACATTAAAAAAATATAAAAGATGTCCTGGGATTCCCTTCTCGCATCTATTCATCTCTCAGTGCTTTTTTGTTGTATACACTCTGTTTGGAGATCATTGATGTATACATATATTTGTTTCTGCAGCCACGAAGCATATCTCAGAAAAAATAAAAGTCAGAATATAATGTTAAGAAATATAAGGTTGGGAAAAAGGATTACACATAAGCTTATCTTTCACTTCAAGATTAACTTATGCACATAGAACGCTCAAGTATTACTTATGGTTTGCATTTGCCTACCAATATTATTTTGCTAGAATAATTGTCAAACTTTGCATTTAGACATTTACAGAAATGTGATTTATTTGCAGCAGGTGATTCAACCCCCACCACAATTATAGCACAAAGGGTATCATTTTTGATCTGTTGAATGGTTCTGTGGGACTTTGTTTAAATAAAATTTTCTAACACTATATGTTGGAAATTTCTCTCTCATCCCATAAGCACCATTCTTTTCTGTATACAGGAGCCTTTGCTTGTCTTGGTGACATTCAGATAAGCCACCAAAATCCTTCTTCCAAAGATTTATTGACTTATTAGACATATTCAGAAACATCTTTCAAATCACAATATTGCATTATTGTAATTAATTAATAGTAACTATCTACATGTACAGACCCTAAAATCCATATATCATAGTTTCCCAGGTAAGCACCTTTTCAGACTGTTATCATGATGAAGTAAGTTCTTATCCTATTCCTTTGTCAAAACTGTGTAGAATATACTACATAACACAATAACAAACAGCTTTACTTGTAGTTTTATAAACATATTGGTAATATTTTTATTTAATATTTTAAAACATTGCTTCAAACATTGAATAGGATGCAATTTACTTCAAGTATGGAGGTTTTCTCCTTTGTAGATCTATAAATTTTAACTCCCTCGTAATTCCAACATACCTAGTGAGATACACATTTATCAGTACTTCTTGAAGGGGTACACCAATTACAGATAATTTAAAATTGATGCTCTATTGGTTATGCTCCAGTTGTATCAACTTCTATAAAGATGGCATGTTTAGTCAGAGTGAAGTTCTGAGAATAGCAACAAAGATACACAGAACTTGGAGTGTAGCCTTGACATGAAGGAACAGTGAAGCACAGCTTGTTTATCAGTCTGACAAGGAGAGTACCAGCTGGCTAATTAAGTGAACCTAATTTAAACTAATGATGTAGATTCTCAGGATAATGTGCTAATAGCTAGAGGAGATTGCTGATGACACTTAAGAATACCCGAGTGTTACAATAAGCCCCTTCTGCATCCAAGCAGAACCTGATTTTGTTCCACAGAACTCAAAATGAGGTCAGTTGTTTACTAGTCAATCTTTTATGCAAGAAAACACCTCCATGACATTCTTACAAAACTTATTAATAAGAGAAGCAATAAACATTTGACATTTAAAGCAATACCAAGGTTATAGATTCCTTTAAGAATTTGTGAATTTTCATTTTTAAGCTGCAGATAGAAATGATATTAATGTAAACACTGAAAATTAATATATCTCCATGGTAAGAATTTATCATGAAGTTTCTAAAAAATATATGTTATCAAGAAAATAATTGTCATTTTAACAATAAAAGGTAACAATGCTGTTCAAGTTTTGTAAACATTTCATCCTAAGATTACATATTTAACACCAATTTACAAAGTTAAATACATGCAAAAGAAAAAAAGAAAAACTCAGAAATTATGATTTCTTAGAGAAAGTCAATATAATACACTAGAACTGAAAAACAAAACTTGAAATATTAAATTTAAATAAGTGTGTTATTTTTTCTCTTTTATTTTCTTACTTTCCTTTTCAAAAGTAAGACAATTTGATTTGGACTTCACTCTCACATCACTCTGTCAACTCAATAAAAAATTCTATAGTAGTTTCTATCATGTTTGGGAGGTGATTAACTAAAATTTGGTTATAAGTATTATTCTTAGTTGTCACTGTATAATATACTCAGGTTAGAACAAAAGAAATCAACAGGAGTACAGCACAGAATCAGGAAGAATAACTTCATTAGGAGACAAAAGGGGTCAAATTGACAAAGGTGTTTTACTTTTTGCAAGATTAACTTCACAACTTGCAGTTGACTTTGACCGCACTCTGCCCTTATATATAAATAAAGATTTAAATCACAAATGAAGCTATTCACTTTCAGTTTTTGAAGTAACCAGAAATACTATTTCTTTTACTGGTTTTAAAACTTGAATTACTTGGATTATTAATTTATAAAACAGACGTTTCAATGTCTATGTCTACCAAATTTATTATTTACATGTTGTTTATTAAATTGGGAAAAACCTTGAGAGAGTTCAGAATTCTAAGGGATGATATATTTTCCAGTATGAAAGTAGAGTCATTAGGATATTCCTAATTCATCTTTAAACATGTTCTTTTGAGGACTAAAATTCACATACGCTCAGGTCATGTTAAGCAAATATAAGGATGTGTTATTTCACCAAGCAGTCAGAAGACTTACGGAACTCACCTTCTAAAGAGGTTCACAGACTGAAATTATAAATGGTTGAAAACAGAATTTAAACAAACTCAAAGATAGAAAATTTGAATTTGTTTAAAAGATAATTTTATGGGATATATATCTAAAATTCTAGGTTGACATTTGAGTCAACAATATGCCTCAAAAAGTAGTGTCTTATCAGAAATAAGGATAGATTGCACATAGTCAGTATGGAAATCTTCACTCCCTAAACTGAGGTAGCCTCTACCTTTCTATAGAATAGATCTGTGCAGAATATCCCTAATCATTGTAGCCACTGTTTCACACTTCCTTTTCCCAGGAAGGAATTTGTAATAGTGAGGAAAAAATCAGACTCCCTATTACATCTTTTCCTTTCATTGTGGTTAGTCATGCTGGCTCTGCATCTTTTGTAAAAAGAATGTTGCCTGTCATTCAGCCACTAAGCCACTAAGTCATGTTCAACTGTTTACGACCCCATGGACTGCAGCATGCCAGGGCTTTGAACCAGCTGTGAATCAGGAATAGCACCCTCACCAGATCGCTATCAAGCTTGCACCTTGATCTTGGACTTTGCACACTCAGAAACTTCAGAAATAAATTTCTGTTGTGTATAAGCAATACGCTTTGCTATATTTTTGTTTGTTTTTTTATTTATTTAAATTATAGCAGCCTGAATGGTGATATGAAATGATAGTGAAAATGCGTAGAAAGTGAAATATTTAGTAATAAGGCATTTAATCACTATTGGATGGAAAAGTTAATAATATATCCGTTAGTTCAAGAATAGTCATTATGTTCAATTTGCATATATTACTTTTGTCTGTTGATTTATCAAATATTTCTCACCTTGATCGTATGTCAATTTTTTCTAGTAATATAGTAATAATCACTTTACAAAATTGTAAGCAATCATACATGTTTTCCTATTTTTAAATTTTTAGTCAACTTTTTAACTCATTAAGTAACTTGCTTTAACTATACACTTTTTGCCTTATAGTCCCTTTTTGAAATCTGATGTTAATATTGTTACATCAGCTTTTATGTTTTGCTGTTAGTTTATGCCTGCATCACCTGGGACTCTTTATTTTTTTTTTTCATTTTGGAAGTGTATCTATTATAATATGTGTATGATTAGATATTCATTATTTAGCTTATTACTTTTTATTATAAACTAGTTACTTTATTCCATCTTCTATTATTGTTAAGTATAAACGTATTTGGTTTTATTCTATAATTTTTTTTGGTTTTGTTTTTAATTAATTTTTGTTGGCGTATATTTGATTTACAATGTTGTGTTACTTTCTGCTATACAGCACAGTAAATCAGTTATATATATATATATATCCACTTGATTTTAGATTCTATTCCCAAACAGGTCATTACAGAGTATTAAGCAGACTTCTCTGTGTTAGATACCAGGTTCTTAATTGTCTATTTTATATACCGTAATGTCTATATGTCTTTTGTTTTATTTTTTTAAATCATGCCCCTCCTTTTTCTCTATAATTTTGTTTAAAATTTTGGCTTAATTTTTCAGTTTTATATTTTCTCTTCCTTATTTCTTCTTTTCCTGTTGTATTTATGAATAGGTTGTGCCTTTATTTTTATTTTTTCATAGACAGATACAGTATTTAAGACATACTTTCTTGAAATATTAAAAACATATTTAACATATGCATAATAATTAGTGATTATTTCCAGTCTTATATAATACAAGAAATCTTAATATAAATAACATCAACCCTTCCCCCACTTACATGTTTTTGTACACTATTCAAACACTTTTTTTTTTTTTTTTTTGCTATTTTAGTCCTGTGTGTTCAGCCTTAAAAATGTTGACCTTAAATTCAGGGAATACCATTATTACTGACAGTTAATATTTTAATAGATCCTTTGTTTACCAATTTACTTGCTCACTATATATCATATTTAATAGCTTAGTTTATTTTCCTTATTCCTACAGTGAATAGTTTCAACTTCATATAACTTTATTTTGTTGATGAAATTTTTCTACTGACTATATAGTGTCAGAGTATATTTTATTTCCACTTAGTCCTTTAATAATATTTTTTCACTTTCTTTTGGTGTTCATTATAGCTATTAAGAAAATTGCTACTATTCTCATAGTAATTCATATACCATTTTTAGATCTTCCTTTGATTTTATGTTTAATTGTATCATGTCAATATACTTAGGTATTGATTTTTATCTATTTAAGTTTCACTGCCCTTTCTAAATCTGAGAGTTTAGAGTATTTTAAATAAATTGTACAATAAAGAATAATACAAGGCATATGTATATTATGATATACAGTAATATAATAATATATGGTATATTATCAACTTTATCCTTTTCTTTCTATTTGGTATATTATCAGATTTTCCCCTTTCTTTCTCTTATCTTCTTCTAGAATTTATCCTTTCTACTGTTAGTGTATAAATAAAGTCTGATATATATATTTAATTAATTTTTATTAGAGTATAGCTGCTTTACTTTTCCCCTGGAGAAGGCAGGAATACTCCAGTATTCTTGCCTGGAAAATCCCATGGACAGAAGAACCTGGCAGGCTGCAATCCGTGGGGCTGCAAGAGTAGGACCCGACTTAGCGACTAAAGCACCACATAGCTGCTTTACAATGTTGAGCTAGTTTCTACTATATAACAAACTGTATCAACTATAAACATACATATATGTCCTCTTTTTCTCAATTCCCCTCCCATTTATGTCCCCACAGAGCACTGAGTAGAGTTTCCTGTACTATACAGTAGGTTCTCATTCGTTACCTATTTTATTCATAGTATCAATTATGTATATATATCAATCCTAATTTCCCAATTCATCTCACCCCTCTTTTCCTCCTTGGTGTCCATACGTTTTTTTCTTTATGTCTGTGTCTTTATTTCTGATTTGCAAATAAGATCATCTGTAAGACTTTTCTACTTTCCACATATATGTATTAATATATGACATTTTTTTTTCTCTTTCTGACTTACTTCACTCTGTATGGCAGTCTCTAAGTCCATTTATGTCTGCACAAATGACCCAATGTTTTACTTTTTTATGGCTGAGAAATATTTCATTATGTATATGTACCAAGTGTCTCCTTGTCCAACCTGAGCTGGAAACACGTATGTCCATCTGGTCACACATTTCTCACCACTCTGCACAAGTCCCTGAATGACTGCAAAATACCATAAATACTGGTTTTGTGGTTCTAAATAAATTCAAGAGAGTAGGTGAGTTTTAAATACAGAATGAGCAAACAATGAGAATCAACTGTAATTGATTTCTCTGCAGCAAAAATGAAAGAATAACACTTGCTCCAGGTAAATGAAGTAACCTCACAATTATCTTCTGCAGCCAATGTAGCCAGACACAGACAACGAATATTTTATATATTTCCATCTCTGTAATAATAAAAATCAGGCAATACTGACTTGTGGTAACAGAAATCTGCATATTGATTACCTTTACATAGTTAATGACTAGAAAGAGTAATAAATAAAGCATAATTATTATTATTTTAATACCAAGATCACAGGAGAATCCATTTAGACTGAGTCTGAATTTTCTAACTTATAAAAGTGTAAGTTTTAGAATCTTGTCTGAAAAATACCCACAATCATAATTATATTATAATATATTTTAATATTTTATCCCTGTATGTCTCTTTCATTCTCCTGGTATTTTATAGTCATTATAGTCAATTTGAAAATGATATCATTTATGTGATTTTTTTTACCATTGCCTGAATTTTCATTATTGATATTTTATGTTAATTTTAAAATTTACCTCATTGTCTGAAGATAGAATTTATATGAATAATAAAGGATGTTAACTTTTCTCACTTTCAAATATCTAGTAGGTAATACATATTCAGTTGGTGTAGGTTTCTGGTTTGAACACTGAATTTAAAGACCAGCCTGATTATTCCTGAAAGAACATCTCATTTTAACCTACCAGCTAAAGACTCTTGATAATCCGTGACTAATGCCTGTAATTCACTGGCCTACATTGCCGCTGAAATCAAAGTAAAATAAACCTGGTCAAAAACCAAGCAGTCTCAAAGACAGACACATAGGATATGAAATATACAGAAAAATACGTTCTCCCAGCAGACACTGGACCATTAGATAGGGTGCACACGGGAAGTGTGTAACCCTGGAGGCCTTAGAATTTTCTAGTAGACAGTTATTCATCCTTTTATGACCCTGCTGTTCATTCTCATATTTGAAACTGAACCACAAATGTATAACTCTGTAGACACCAGTGTCAAACAGAGACACTTTTTGTTTGTTTATCTGTGATACCAAGCACATCTTACAAAAGACAATTAACAAATACATACAAAAATGGATAAATGATTGGATGAATTCATATGAAGTTGTTAAAAGCTATTACAGGGAGAAGCCGTGATTTTGAACTTCTTAGAATATTTTTTGTTCTAGTCGGGAATCAATATTAGAGGTACTAACAGCTACTTCAAACCAATATTAATGCATGAAAAAAAAACTATAAAAGTAAGAAATGGTTAGATTTCAGTGTCTGTCAGAATTTTGATAGTAAACCAGTATACAGTCCATACACCAGGCCCTGTTATAAATACTTAAATGCTTTTATGCATTAATTGATATAATCCTTAATATAATGTTATGGGATATGTATGCTTCCAAGGTGCTGCAGTGGTAAATAGTCTGCCTGCCACTGCAAGAGATGTGAGAGATGTGGGTTCGATCCCTGGGTTGGGAAGATTCTCTGAAGTAGGAAAGGGCAGCCTACTTAAATATTCTTGCCTGGAAATCCCATGGTCAGAGGAGCCTGGCAGGCTACAGTCCATGGGGTTGCAAAGAGTCAAACATAACTGAGCACACACACACACAATGTGTGCAGATATTATTCTGATTTAACAGATTATACTGATACATATATCAGGATGCTATTTCAAGTTTGTTTCCTCTGAGCTGAGAAGCCATTGATCCTAACAGTTAAAGGTTTGGAGGCTGGAGCCAGGCTGCCAGGAGGCAAATCCTATACTTCCCCTTTGCTTGTTGTATGACTGAATTCTAGTAGATGGTCCAAGTTGAATAGTCTTGGAAAGAGCAGGAGATAAAATAGTTGATGACTCAAACCTGAATAGTCTCCATAACCATAATCATGGCAACATGGAAAAATTACACAGCAAGATTGGAGATTTTTTTCTCTGTTTAGACCTATGCCCATATTATTTGTTTTACTACTGTGGTAAAACCTACTAAATTATTATTATCCATTAAATTTATTATTGTCTCAGCCTTTGTTATGAATCAAATGAGAAAGCTATAATACTGTTTCTGTGATGGTAACTAGAACACCTTAATTGACCGTAGACCAGGACTCTCTTTGCTCTACACATAAAAAGCAACTCTGAGGATGATTTCTGCATAAATGGTCATGTTGGGATTATAAAGTATTCTTGGAATCTAATTGTTGAAAACAAAATCTCTTTCAATTACTTCTTTAATTGTTTAGGCTCAAGTAGTAGAGTGAGAGGGGAGTTTGCAGAATACGCATGTATTTTCTGGTTATCCAAGTAATGAAACAAGTTACCAACGACAATCAATGACAGGTTACCTTGTAATGACTATTACATTAAATTACATTTTCTTTAAAACTACTTTCACTTTCAAAAAGAGGAATCATTCATACCTGAACAACTTTTTGAGACTGCACGTCAACAACAAGGACTCTATCCAAAGTTGGCTGTGCCACATAGATGAACTTGTCCTTGACATTGACAGCTGAGGCCCACACACACCTCTGGATTTCATCACCTTCAGCTTTGGGACAGACTTCATCCTAAAATTTAGAAAATATAAAATTAAATGAATATCTTAAATTATAACATGGACATATGACAAGTAACATTAATGTTGGATAGTTTACTACTTTTGTCATAGAAAGTTATATGTATTTATATCTATGTATATATATAAATACATATGGTAATATATATTTATATAAAATATATAGAGTTAAACAAAACAGTATACAATACATAGTTCAGTTCATTAAATGTGTATAGAAACTAGTGTGAATAATCCTTTAGAATATATTTTCTAAAGTTTTAATTGCTCATTTATAGTAATATATGAATATTACTATATTCATATAGTCCTTTCATCCATCCCTACCTTTTCATAACTCAGTAACTGCTGAAATACATAATAAGTCCAATGTTCCCTCCCAAATCCCCCAATCTCAAACTTCTATACCAGACATCAGAAATTATACTAAGTACATATAGAGCCTCTCCAAACCCATGGTCCATTCATAGTCTTTTCAAAAGCAACCAAACCCACTGAAGAAGAAGACTCTTCTAATCTGTGGAGAATCAGGAACTTGGAAAAAATGATAAGTTTTTTTTCATAATGTTTATTTTATTTTTGATTTGGTATCAAGGTCAAATTTTACAAAATCCTTTAATCTGTCGGAACTTTTTTTTTTTTTTCATTTTGCTCCATTACCCTAGAACTGCCTTCTGGCTGAATATTATCTTGTTTGTGCTAGATTTTCTATTTTATCCTTCAACATTAAATAAATGTTGAAGGTATACTTGTGTCCTTCTGATTTGCATCTGCAGATATTGAAAGTAGAAGAATGTCATTTAGGTCTTTATTTTTGTTCCAGGTTTTCCTGTAATTCACTGGTATACTGGGTTTGCTTTTCTGGTGGTTCCGGTGGTAAAGAATCTTCCGGCAACGTGGCACACCCAGGTTCCATTCCTGGGCCAGAATGATCCCCTGGAGAAGTGAATGACTATCCACTCTAGTATCCTTGCCTGGAGAATTCCGTAGAGAGAGGAGCCTGGCAGGCTATAGTCCATGTGGTCACAAAGAGTCGGACATGACTGAGTAAAACACACACACGTTGGATTTGTAATTCTCTCAATTTATTTACAGTTAGAAAAACCACTAGTAAGAGAGCTCTACACAAAATACATGTATAAACACATATTTATCTAATGACAATATAATGATAAACGCTGATTCTAGTGTGTCACTTTTTTATGATTTAGGCCTGATCTCTGAGTACCACGTTTAACATTGATTTGTATACTCTAGGTAGTAACTCCAAAGCTCAATTAAAATACTCTCCTTCTTCTCTAATTTGAACAAAAACAATTATTTTTCATCAGAGATCCCATCCACCATTTGTATTTAGTAATCATGAAACAAAATCAATAAAATGTTCATTATCAACACCACCTAAACATTTCTTTCAATGAAAAGATAATACTGACAGTAGATAAACCATATCTGGCATTTAGTAACTAAAATGAATACCAAAGCAAAATTTAAAAAGTAAAATAAATGAATAAAATGAATACCACAGTAATTCTTCTCGGGCAGCACAACCACAGAAGGTGCTTCTCTTTCTTGCATAAAATTTGGAAAGCAATGTAAAAATCAGAGAACTTTGGAAGGAGAAGCCCAGTATGTGCTCTGCTGGTTTTGTTCTTCACCATTAGATCTAATTCCGAAAAACCTGGAGGGCCCACTCATTTTTAAAATCCAGTCCAGAAGTACCAAGTTCACCAAGACACCGGGGACATATAACAGTAGTGTTTTCTGAACAGTGAAGTTTTTCCAGGCTTCCAGGACACAAACAAGCAAAAAAACAGACAAAGAAAACTAAATACCCAATGTATGTTTCTGCTGGTTATAGAGGGTTGGAATGAACACCATTTCATAGAATGTACCACAATAACATTAAGACGACCATCAGCAGTGAGTGTCCATGGCCCCCGTCGGCAGGCAGCACAAGCCGAAAGGCAGAAATCTGTTCTCAGCACACATCCAGAACACAGTACAGGATTTTACCTTCATTCGTCAGTTTTCAAAGAAACATTATTTTCTACACCAAACATTTTTCCTCAGAAGAATCTTCAACATCTTTGACGAGGACTTATTTCATGAGAATCAAACACTATATAAAATATGTACTTGAGAAGCATGAAAAGGTGGGGAAAAGTGGGACCTAAGGTTGATGAAAGTTTCTGAATATAGGGAAGTTGTTTACAAATTCTTTGCTGTTATGTAAAATCTCACAATGAAACCTGCCGAAATAACAGGAAGCATGAGTGACCCGACACGAAACTGTCAGCCAAACAACTGCTGAGCCAGGAGCAATTTCCACCTCTTTGCTACAAAACTATTCAACAGTAAAATAAACTGCTCTGCTGGGAATTATTTCCTACTTTGTAAGCTGTCACTATAAGATGTCCCTGACCAGACTCACAATTGTTTTTACAAAGCCATTAAAATTTTCCTGACAGTCACCCTAAATTTTCTTTGCTGTGCTTTATGCCCTTATTTCTGATTATAGTCTATTAGGTCCCTTTTTACAGTAACAGTCCTCTTTTTCCAGATTACATAGATGAATACTTATTTCTGAGGATAGGAATAGTAGGGGAATATATTTCACATGCATTAGGCATTTAGTGGGATAAAAGAAAAGCTAAAAAATACCAGAGATGCCAAAGAAGATTAAGATAATATGTACTGATGGGGAAAACTGTCAGGAATTATATTAAAGAGTATCATTCAATCATCTTTACAGAAACGTATACTGCCATTGAGAGTAAAAGGGTTAATAAGATTTTAGAGCTAATGAGAATGAGTCAATAATAAAAAGACAATGCTAGCTCATAATTAATACTTATCTATTTCCCTGTGGGTCACTTACATATTTCATTATACAGTTCCTGTGTATGAATTATCTTCTTCCAAAATTTTAAAGGAATATACCATTAGTGATAATGGGAATTTTAACTTAGCAATTAAAGTAGTGTTGATGCTTCCTGATCTGCTAAACCAAAATTATAGTTTGAATAGCTGAATATATTTTGAACATTCAAAATATAGTTTGACTGTATATATATTCATCTTCTATAGGACTCAGTCATTTTCATTTACTGTATTGATTACCTATTAAAAATACTTTGCTCTTAAATCTCCAATCTTGTATCTTTCCTCCTTTTCTTCATAGTCACTCCTGTGCCATTCATAGTGAGGATGAATGGATTTATTACAAGCACCTCTGTTTCCCTTTCATCCAGCTCAACAGGATTCTGGTATTATTCTTTCCTCCCATCCTCTCTCTAATCATGGTTTGTCCACCATCCTTTGCCTGCAGAAACAATCTGCCTATATAAATGTGCTAAGTCGCTTTAGTCGTGTCTGACTCTTTGCGACCCCGTGGACTGGAGCCTGGCAGGCTCCTCTGTCTGTGGGATTTTCCAGGCAAGAATAGTGGAGTAGGTTGCCATGCCCTCCTCCATGGGATCTTCCAAATTCAGGGATCAAACTCATGTCTCTTATGTTTCCTGCATTGGCAGGCAGGTTCTTTACCACTAGTACCACCTGGGAAGCGCACATTTAATCTATAAATTTAGTTATACCTCCAGCTGCATTGGAACATGTACATGCCTTAGTAATTTAAGCAAACATTAATTGGATTCATCTGCTTTCCCTTCCAATAACCAATCTAATTCTCTTTATATTTTTTTCTTTATATTTTGAACAAGCTTTCGAGAACCTTAATTCTATTTCTTGACCTTTCATTCTAAATTGTTCATACTTCAAACTGGCATTTGAGAGATTCCATCTCTTCCAAAAGAGGTCTTGAAAACTCATCAATGGACTCAGAATTTACAATCATTGGTCTTCACTTCTTGTGGGGAGAATTTATTGGACACTTTCTATGTGAAAGATATCATGCAAAGCTATGTTTGGAAAGAAAAACATGAATATGAGTGAATGCCTGCTCTCAAGTTGCTTATCATTTCTCTGATATTCAGCTGTTTCAGACATTTGATTGTTCCTGGAATTTTTTTCATTGTTTTAAGACAGAATTAGCAATCAATGGCCCCAGACCCAATTCAGTCCACTGCCTATTTTGGTATGTGGCTTAGGAACTAAGAATTTTTTTTGGCATTTTTTAATGGTTGAAGATAAGTCAAAAGAAGAATACTATGTGGTGACAGGTAAACATCAAATGGTATTCAAATTCACATAAATAACTATTTATTGGAACATATCTACACCCACTCATTTAAATAGTATCTATCGTGTGGGGAGAGAGCATATTAGCCAAGATGGCATGTTCAGGCTCCCTCGCCCCACGTTTTGTAATTAATGACTATGCAACAGCTGAGATCACTTACAGTATTGCACATGCATGTCATGAGGTTTATGTAACAGCTGAGATCATTTGTAACACTGTGCATATGCATCACGAGGTACTCGCTTGGTCACAGGCTACTTTCTGCAGTACACCTGTATAAGCTTCATCATGAAAGTCCTGGCTGCTGCTGCTGCATTGGGGCTACATTGGAGTGACACCATGATTATGTTGTATGAGGTTATGATATGGCTCCATTATGGCTACTTAATGCTTATGTTGTGGCTGCTGCTAAGGCTGCTCTGTCAGCCAGGAGAGAGGCTGTGTTATGACTGCCTTGCCAGCCAGAAGAGAATAAATATGTCTGCAGATCCTACGGCTCCTCAAATCTCCTTCCAGCCTCCAAGCTCTCACCTTGCAGCGTGCCCAGTGAACAGGGAACCTCACAGCTAACAGTGAGGGCAGTGTGAACAGCAAGACAATTGCATCACGGACAGGATCAGCAATACATATCTCAATATTTAAAAAGCAAACAACTCAATTAAAAAATGGACAGAGGACCTGAATGGGTATTTTTCCCAAAGACATACAGATGGACAATAGGCATATGAAAACAGACACTAATCAGGGAAATGCAAATTAAAACTACAGTGAGACATCACATCACATCTGCCAGAATGGCTGTCATCAAAATGACAACAAATAAAGAACCTGCCTGCCAATGCAGGAGACACTGGAGACGTGGGTTCAATCCCTGGGTCGGGAAGATTCCATGGAGGAGGAGATGGCAACACACTCCAGTATTCTTGCCTGGACAATCTCATGGACAAAGGAGCCTCCCAGGCTACAGTCCATGGGGTCGCAAAGACTCTAACATGACTGGCACACATGCAATATAAGCCTAATCTCAGCTAGATTATATAGATAGGTACCATGTATCTACGTATATTATCTCCGTATCTATATCTAAATAGCTGTCATTCATGCACCTGTTTGTGTGTTCATGTGTGTGTATGCATTCTACTTTTTAAATGTATTTTCTATTTAATTTTGGAATCAACTTTAATACTTTCTTTAATACAGTACACTTTCTTTCTCTCGACTATGTTTCTATTTCAAATTGCCTATTCAGTAGTTTTTTTGGAAAGACAGGGAGGGAGGAAGACCTGGTGAATGGCAAGGCCAAATATTAATTCCTGGTTGTCATCCATCCATGATAATAATAAGGCAAAAAGAATGAATAAACTCTTAAAGGAATTGAATGTAAAATAAACAGAGCAGAAAAGCAAAGTCTCAGACTTGACTTTCCTGAAGTCACCAGGAGGGAACAGAAGATAAAGAAGCTACTAAATGTGGAATTTAACTAACAGGATTAAGTGACAACCAGGGTAAGTTATAGCCTGGAACCCATATCAGCAAACTTTTATTCTGCATGGTCCACATAGTAAATAGCTTAGGCTTTGCCATTCATATTACCTTCATCTGCATGAAAGCACAGACAACATAAATTTTTCTTCCAGATTTTTTGAGATATAATTGACATACAGGACTGTGTACATTTAAGGTGTACAACATAATAATTTAACTTCCATCATGGAATGATTATCACACTAAGTTTAGTGAATATCTGTCATCTTACATAAATGCAAAATAATAGACAAAATTGTTTTTCCTTGTGATGAGAACTCTTATTGTTTACTCTCTTAACAATACCCATATATAACATGAGGCAGTGTTCATTAAACTAGTCATGCCATCCATTACATCCCTAGCATGTATTTATCTTATAACTAGAAGTTTGTATCACATTCAGGTAATTCTATCTTTCCCCATTCTCTGCCTTGGGTAACCTCAAATCTGATCTCTTTTCTATGAGTTTCTTTACTTGTTTGTTTTTAAAGTATAATTGACATTATGTTAGGTCACAGTGCAGAATATAGTGATGCAATCTTTCTATATATTGCAAAATGATCACCACAATAAATCTAATTACTACCTGTTACCATACATAGATACTACATTATTATTGACTATATTCCCCCGCACTATACATTTTGTCCCCATAACTCACATATTTTGTAACCGGAAGCTTGTACCTCTTAATCTCCCTCCCTTATTTCATTCATTTCACCCCTACCCTCAGATATTCACCTTTTTGTTCTCTTTTTCTGTGATTTTGTTTCTGTCTTGCTATGTTTGTTCATTTGTTTTTTGGTTTTTTTTTAGATTACATATATAAGTGAAATCATACTGTATTCATCTTCCTCTGATTTATTTAAGTTACCATAATACCCTATAGGTTCATCTACATTGTCAAAAATGGCAAGGTTTCACTCGTCCTTATGGAAGAGTAATAGTCTATGGTATACATAAATCAAGTCTTTTTAGCCATTCATCTGTTGATGGGCACTTAGGTTGCTTCCATATCTTGGCTATTGTAAATAATGCTGCAGTGAACATATTATTTGTTTTCTTCAGAAAAATACTCAGAAGTGGAATTCCTTGATTGTATGGTAATTTTATTTTTAATTTTCTTAGGAAGCTTCATATTATTTTCCATAGTGGCTGCATCTATGTACAATTCCACCAACTTGGGCAGATTCTTTACAACTGAGTCACCTTGGAAGCCCTTGGATTTATATTCTGGAAGTTTAAAAAACTAAGCAATTCTACAAAGTAATAAATAAACTATGGGGTAGTAAAATAAGAAAGTAATTGACAATAATAATTATGCATAAACCTACATATAGAACGTTAGTATACTCAACATGTAAAATAGCTTGTTTAAACAAGTTTAAAGGTAGATCTAACAGTCTTTGGAATGCCAGGCCTAGGAACATAGGGGGAAAAAAAAACCCCGAAAACCACTGAAAAGGCAGGCTGATTGAATGCTTTATAGGCTAGGGTTCTCTAATATATAAAGAAAGGCAAATATATGAACTTCTGCATAATTTGGATTACAAATGCATTCTGTCATTTGCATAGCTGTGAATGAAAACACACTGGCAATAGCATTATAAAGAAGGCAGAAATAAATATGCAACAAATCTGGTGATCTAAGCTATATACACTCAACTTGGGTACCACATTGTGGGTTCACCCAAGAGTAGTATATAGATGCATCTAGATACAGAGTTAACGACTGGGAATGAATTTTGAGTCAAAGTTAAAGAGAGGCCTTGATGTTGGATAAAAATGTAAGCATTAAATTTGAAAACCCCTAGATATATTGTTAACCTGATTCTCTCACTGATCAGATCATTAACTATGAAAATAAATTGGTTTTGTATATAAACTACTATGTAGAAAAAAAAAATTAATGAAAACATACTGTGCAGCACAGGGAATCTACTCCGTGCTCTGTGGCGACCTAAATGGGAAGGGAATCCAAAACAGAGGAAATATATGTATAGCTGATTCACTTTGGTGTACTGCAAAACTGACACAATATTGTAAAGCAACAATACTCCAATTTTTTTTTTAAGAAAATAAGATTTCAGCAGTTTTCCTGGCTTAACGTTACTGCTTCTCTACCAGTCAGATTCCTAAGACTGGCAGGAGAGTCTGCTCCCTTGGAGGTAGCTGAGAACTGGGGAGAAAAAAGGTTTTGCAAAAAGAAAAAAATTAAATCTTACTGAAAATATGTAATGGTGATCTTTACTATTTTCCAACAAATGATCTGTCCTCCAGCTAGATTGTTCTCATCAAAATTTCATAAAAACAAATAATTTCCCACAGTGACTAAAGAGCATATCACACATTTTATTAATCAAATTCCTTTTAATCTACAGTTAGTAGCCACATTTCCAAATCCTATATAACTCATCCCTAATTACTATGGGTAATTACTAATTTCTTCTTGTCTGAATTTTCATAGCATTTGCATTTGGTGTAACACGATTTGACCTTTAATCATGTATTATCATTCCCACCTAAAATGTTAGCCTTTGCTATTCCTGTATTTCTACATTTTCCAAACATACTGGGGAAAGTACAATATTACTTCAGCAAACACATGTTTAAATATCATTTACTATAGCAAAAATAAAGGGAGTGGAACCAAGAGGTGTGTATTTCTCAAACATGTCATTAGAAACCAAATTGTAGAGCATCTTCAAATGATGGTCTCTGGATGCCTGCCAGTTGGCATATCATTGTTAACAAGTTAAGAACAGTATAGAAGTGGAAAATAATAACTTAGAATCTTTATATGTACAAATATTTATATTTAAACTTGAGCTATTTATGAATACACTAGATATAATGTACTCCTTTTAATCTTGCTTTGCTAAATATAACTAAATGTATAAAAAATCTAGATCTTACAATAACATATTAAACAATTTAATATCAATGGTTATCTCCCTTATTGGATTTTTTAAGGCAATGAAGCTAATAAACAGTCTCTTTCATATTAGTTAAAGTATAGGTAATCATAGTTTACTTTCATCAGTTATTATTGTATTAGGTCCACCCATGTTGTTGCCAATGGCAGAATTTCTTTTTTGTTTTGTTTTGGCCATCCCATGCAGCTTGCAAGATTTTAGTTCCCCAATCAAAGACTGAACCTGTACCCTTGGCAGTGAAAGCTCAGAGCCCTAACCACTGGATCACCAGGGAATTCCATGGTGATCTTTTCCGTGACTAATATTCTACTGTGTGTGTGTGTGTTTGTGTGTGTGTGTAAATCACATCTTTAACCATCCATCTGTTGATGGGCAACTGGGTTGCTTTCATATCTTGACTATTGCAAATAATACTACAATGAATATAAGGGTGCATGAATCTTTTCTAACCAGCGTTTTTATGTTCTCTGGATATATATCCAGCAGTGGAATTTCTGGGTCATATGGTAGTTCCCTTTTTAGTTTTATGAGGAGCCTCTGTACTGATTTCCACAGTGACTGTAGCAATTTACATTCACACCAACAGTGTAGGAAGGTTTCCTTTCCTTCATATCCTCACCAGTATTTGTTATTTGTAGTTTTTAATGATGGCCCTCTTCAGAGGAGTGAGGTGAATAACCAATTTAAAAAGAAATAAAGTTGTAGAGTATTAAATTTCAAATGTCCACAGAACATAAGAGACGAAAGAACCTTAGACATCTTGTTAATGCAAGGCTAGATAATTTGTTTGTTGGTTCTCCTGGCTTGGGGTTGATGCAAGTTTCATTGAACACTGAGAATCCAGGGGCAGGGACTTAATGTCTATTTGGAAAGGCATAAATTTGAATAATGAGGAAACCAAATTCAATGTCAAGACCATAGGTTTCCCTTTAGATACAAGCACCAGTAGAGTTCAACAAAATGTCCTTTGAACTGAAAGCTAATATTAAGTGCTAAAGGAATTAGACAAATATGGGGGATATGGGGACATGTAAATCATATGGATGCACAAGGTTCATGATGGATCAATTCAATTAAATGTAGACAGTTGGAATTAAAAAATTAGTTGCGTTTCATTTCGTTCTCCAAAGTGATAAAGATTTAATTTTTACAAAGGTGATTTGTACAAAGGTTATGAAAGAGCATATGTGCTCTTTCCTAACTTGATTTAACAAAGCACAATTGGTAAGTTGGTTAGACAGGGTGAATATAAATCATTTACAAATTCATTTTTTTCACCTGATAACACATGAACTTAAGTTCACACAAAAAATAAAAATAAAAAATATAGAAAGATGAAAGTTACTTCTTTGTTCTGGATTCTAATTTTTTAAGTAACAATAGAGAATATTTGTTTAAATGGTCATTTCCAACTATGGTTTAATAGTAAAAATTAAAAGGACTGTAAGAAGACTCTGTTTGGATTAATTTACCTTGAAATTTCATTTGAAGCATCAAGATAAGTTAATCCATTCATTTAAAATGTATTTTGTGCATATGTTCTTAGTCGTGTCTGACTCTTTGGGACCCCATGGACTGTAGCCTGCCAAGCTCTTCTGTTCATGGGATTGTCCAGGAAAGAATACTGGAATGGGTTGTCATTTTCTCCTTCAGGGGATCTTCCTGACTTGGACCAAACCTACATCTCCTGTGTCTCCTGCATTGGAAGAGGGATTTTTACCACTGAGTCACCTGGGGAGCCCAAAATGTATTATAAACTCATGCAATTTTATTTTGATAGATTTCATTTCTCTATATTCTTATTATATTACTAAAGCAAATGTAGATTTTTAAATAAATGATACCTGTGAAATAGATTATCAGGCAGTTGAAGGGATGACTTCTACAAAACAGGATTGAGGCAAAAAGCTTGAAGTTTACTTTGGGAGATCATAAGCCACATTAACAAACTATCTTTAGCCATTTAAGGGATTTTCATATAGACTATATTCCTTGATGCTTTCTACTTCTTTTATTAAATGGAGTAAATTAAATTAGTTATTATTGGTATAAATCCATAGGATAAAAAGGAAACAAAGCTAAACTTTTAATGAAAAAGGTCAAGCAATTTCAATGAGATAGTATACCAGAAATAAGTTCCTTTCCCTTTCTTTAAATGCATGAGTTTTTTTTTTTTAACGCTAATTTAAAGATTTCTCATTCTGGGGAAATAAGTTGATGAGCAAGACACGTTTTACTGATTACATTTCTAAGAATATCTATGTCATCTCTCCCTCTGAATAGCTTACTCTGTCTAGCAACCATTTAAAAAATGTTGACATAGAAGTGTAAATTGAGGTAATTTTATGATTGTTGTATTCTCTATATCTGTTCAGTACAGTGTAATATCATTTAGGAATTTGTTTTTGGAGGAAAATAATCTCACAATGGAAATAGCACAGGGTCATCTTGATGGAGTTCACTGTCTCCCCATATTAATTGGCAGAGGGTGCTTTATGTGGAAGGCAGGCTTAATCATTTTTTCAAAAAGTCATTGACTGAAACATATTATTCTGAAGTATGGTAGATTTATTTTCAAAAATTATAAGCCTGGTTAGAGGATAATTATACACATGTGTACTTCTGAACTGTATTATATTCACACATTAATTTGCTATTACACCTTACTTTTCTGGTCAACATTCTTTAAAAGTCATTTTAGCAGGATTTATGTTATTAACTAGTTAATGACTATTATTGCAAAAAACTTATATTCTATTTCTCATAACTATGAAGTGAGTGGATACTGGCCAAATAATTTATACACATATAAAATATTTTGCTATGTTTGTACTAACTAATGTAAAATGTAAAGTATAAATGTAAAAATGTAAAATATATATGTATATATTACATAAAAATGCAATATATATATATTATATATATAAATGTAAAAATGTAAAAATATAAAATTATACCCATTTTTAAAATCAAATGTTGTAAACCTTTAAAAACAAATGTTACATTAAAAAATAGTTTACCTCTGCACCTACCTTCTTTATGGGTAGGAGGACAGATCAAAAGTACATTTTTTTGTATTTTCTCTTTAAAACTATATCTTTATTATATTGCCTGCAGAATTGCATTTGGTCTTGTCCCTTTTTACTGACAAATCTGAAAAGGTTCTGCCACACTCTCCAGCTCAGGAATATTCAATATTCTCAAGTAGTAAAGTGAAGACAATATGGAATAAGAATTCACCAAATCTACCTCTGTGATTTAGTTCAGTGCAAATCCTTTATGTATGTAGATTATATAATCCTTTTTTTTTTTGCATCTTTAAGCTTTCCAAATAATTTCAAAAGTAAAGTATAGGACATAAAATAATTTTTGCACAATTATATTCACTATATCTGTGCACTGAAAGTTACATATTTAAATAAATTTAGAAAACATAAAACCATTATATGATAAATTATATGGAGAAATATTGGATCGTCATTGTAAACTTTCAGCAACATTTGAAAAATTTGTGATTTAGTCATTTAATAAAATAAAGACATTAATTTACTATATTGTTTTCCTTCCTTCAAATTATTCAAACTGAGACTAATGACCTATCTAAACATGAAAAAGATATTAATGAAATGACAAGCTTTCAGTGTTAAATTAATATTTTGACAACTACTGTAGGAATAGAAAATGTTAGCAATGGGAAATCAAGCAAGAGATTAAAGTTAAATATAAAGTTTAAGAAATGTCAAGAAAAAATAAGCACTAAAATTAGAATAAATCATGAAGATCATAAATCTAATCCTCAAAACATTACAAAAAATTTGTAGTTTTCAACATATTAAGAAAAGATGAAAGTTAGGGATTTTGTAAGCAATATTATCCTTCAGAGAGAAACATCACAAGAAAACATCTAATATTGATGATTCAAGAAATATTTCTGAGCACATTAGTTAAAATGATTAAATGTAGTTAATTACATGAAGACAGACTGCGGTTGCACAAAGTAAAAAACTACTACTTTTTAATCTAAACTTTTTGTATTATTATTTTTTTTACCATGCCAATCTGTTACTTTGAAAAAGTCAGCTGGTACTTTTTTGTGTGAAAAAGCTAAATCTTAGACCAGAAACAGTAATTTAAGAGCCATAAACTGATTTATGTAATTTTGTAATTCTCAAGTAAAAACATTTCATGTTTAAAGACATTTGTATGAATGAGTTTTATATCGAGATCTTCAATTTTAGCCTCAAGAAGTTTCTATTGAAAAATCCAAATTCCTATAAGCACATTTATTTCTCAAGTACAAAAAATGTGCTCTTAGGTGTATACAGTGAATCCTTATACCTCATATAAAAAATGAGATGGCAATACATTGCCTGAGACACGTACAGAATTCTGATCACATCCAAATAACTTGGCTGGTTCTTATTAATAATCTCTTGAAGACTTAATATGTTACTTTAGATAAAATTACTTGACCCAATTAATATGCTATAGAAATCCACTGAAATATTGTTGCACAATTTACATGCTTTCCACGACTGTCCCCTAATGTTAGGCTTGCATATTTCAAGTGCATTAGAGGCACAATGTGAGAATTTCGTGAGTGTGATTTTTAATGAAAGATTAGAAGGCCTCTTTAAATCCAGGGCTTCAAAGACCAATTTCATAATTTTATTTTTTTTTAAATCTAGAGTGTAATCTTCTGAGAAATAGAGGTAGTTTACATTACTCTCTTTAGGTAGCCTTTGCAGGATACTATTGTAATCGCAAAGGGAGGAAAGCTTAAATTTTTATCATTTTATAACTCTTTGTAAATTAAGCCATGTTTGAATAGAAACCCACTGAGAACAGAATAAGTGGGGAAACATTTCGATTACCTTTCTGAAATATACAAGTGGTATTGAATTCAAAAGTTTGCTCAATGGCTTCATGGGGATATGAATTGTCTGCATGGTATAAAGGGGCTGATATTTTAACAATTATTTTTGTGGACAGAATTTGAAGAGGTAATAATTGGATTAGAAACAGAAGGAGATGCTGAGAAGGGAATTGAGAAATGCTCTAAAGTCTGAGCTGCTCTTGGAGAGGGAAACACCAGCAGAGAGAGAAATACGGACATAGCAAAGGGAGGTGTGTTTTCCCATTTCTAATCTGTTTCAATTTCTTGTTTCTGAGTATTCTGCACACTATGGACAAACTGTCCTTATGTACAAGCTCCATTCTAATAGGGTGCTAATCATATTATTTATAAAGACAAGGCAATTTTCTTACTTGGAAATTCTAAGCCTAGATAATAGACATTTTACATCAGACTTTCTGCAGAAAATATCTTCCCCTAGACTTAAAGTTGCATCAAAACCAGGACTAGAATCTTCACATCCCAGAATATAAGACCCATGCATGATGAGGGCCTGAGCCACCAGAGGCTTCCCTGGAGGCTCAGATAGTAAAGAATTTGCCTGCAATGTAGAAGATCCAGGTTCCAACCCTGGGTTGGGAAGATACCCACTCCAGTCTTCTTGCCTGGGAAATCAAACAAGCCTGGCAGGCTACAGTTCACGGGGCCACAAAGAGTTGAACACGACTAAGCAACTAACACACACACACACACGCACGCACACACACACACACACACACACACACACACATGATAAGACATATGTGATTTTCTTTCAAACTCTTCTAGTCCCCGGAAAAGAATAAATAATAGCATGGTATATATAGAGAACAGCAGCTGAATGAAGTAAAAAAAAAAAGTGTTGACAGTTAAAAGAGTTGTAGACATGTAGATATGCTGACAAAATACTTGAAAACCAGAAGAGTGAAAATGTTTGTAACCTTGGAAAAGGTTGTCATCCCTGAACCTGTAATTGAAACATCTTTTCCAAACCCATTTCAGTTTGAGTTCTGAAGTTACAAGTCTGGGATAGAATTCTATTTGCTTGAAGTTCACACTTATTCTGGTGACAAGATGAAACTACATATACAACTAGGATAAATATAGCCAGAATCCTATCTAGTTAGGCTACATCACAAAAAAAAAAAAAAAAAAAAAAAAAAAGAGATGAAAGTATAAATAAAAGAATGTTCTACGAATCTTCAACCAACTCACTATCAAAAGCTGAAATCTGATGTAATCTGACATTGCACCAAAATTGAATTTTTATTTAGAGCAAGCAAACAGCATCTTCTAAGAGATTTCATCAAAAATTCTATACTCTAAATATTTGTTTTAAACTAATGTTACTGGTCAATGAGTTATATTGAGGATTGCATGGCTCTTCTCTTAATATCAACAGTGGCTTTGAAAAATATTATATCTATGTTTAATCTTTTTTTGTGTGTGTGTGGGGGATAAATGATTCCAAAAGCCTCATTTCCTCTACTCACACTCAAGAGATTCATCTCCTAAAATCCAGAAGAACTAGATTTTTTTCTCTATTAGTACTCTAACCTATCTTGGACTGAGCATCTGCACAGTATATTTTGACTGTGATTCTGAATTAATAGACCCATGAGGTTGATTAGCATGTGTGTGCGCTAAGTCACTTTATTCGTGTCCAGACTCTTTGTGAGCCCATGAACCTGCCTGGCTCCTCTATCCATGGGATTCTCCAGTAAAGAACACTGGAGTGAGTTGCATGCTCTCCTCCAGGGAATCTTCCTGACCCAGAGGTCAAACCCACATCTCTTACATCTCCTCCATTGGCAGGTAGGTTCTTTACAGCTAGTGGCAACCGGGAAGCCCAGAGATTATGTTTACCCTGAAACAATTCAATGATCATTAGTTTTATGAAACAATTTTCACAAACACATTAAAAGAGGAATGCTGTTATGTGGGAATTGTAAAATAAGGAGAAACAGTAGGTTGAAGAGAGAATTAGATGCGTACAACTTTAAACTCAGACAATGCATAAAGAATGAAGAGCCTAAGGCTATACGCAATGGAGTTTTCAATAAATGCACTTCATAAATGTTATTTGATTACCTGCCATGCGTAAGGTAGGTACTGAAGTACCTGTGTTCCCATGTACATTGGGAATAAAAGTTTTAATCAAAGTCTTGACTAATGGAGTAAGGTATGGTGGATTGTATTCTCTGTCAGCTAGGCTATGGTTAGGCTATGTTGCCCAGCTTTTAGGT
Organism: Okapia johnstoni; assembly: GCA_024291935.2. Classification (NCBI taxonomy): domain Eukaryota; kingdom Metazoa; phylum Chordata; class Mammalia; order Artiodactyla; family Giraffidae; genus Okapia; species Okapia johnstoni. Next base: position 32,235,290 of record CM044310.1, read on the forward strand.
CAACAACTAATCTGATAAAGAATGGATAAACAACAGAGTCTTACTGTATGACACAGGGAACTATATTCAGTATCCTGTGATAAACCATAATGGAAAAGAATATTAAAAAGAACATATATATATATATATATATATATATGAATCACTTTGCTGTACAACAGAAACTAATACAATATTATAGATCAACTATACTTGAATAAAATAATAAAAAGAACTAATCTGGTGTCTCTGTGAAAGTGTTATGGGTGTGATTAACATTTAAAATTAGTTGGCTCTAATATAGACCTAAGATAGATTATTCCCCCTATGATGTGGGTGGGCCTCATCCAATCAGTTGAAGGCCTTCAGATTTAAGATTGAGGTTTCCCACAGAAGAAGAAATCCTGCCTTAGGGCTTCCACATAGAAATATGCTTGTGTTCCTAGTCTGGCTATAGATGTCAGACTCAAGATTCCAATATTGACTTGTATCAACAGTCTGCTGACTTAGTTTATGGTTTTTGGATTCCATGAAGAATATCAACTTATATTTGAATTTCCTGCTGCCTGGACCCCCTACAAATTTGGCACACATATCACTCCACCAACCATTACCAGAACCAGTTGCTTAAAATTCAAATATGGAGCCAAACTTAGTGATGGATAGATATAAATCCAGAACTAGATATAAATATTAATTCTACTGGTTCTGTTTTTCTCTGGAGAAAAATATTCTTTGGGCATAAGACCAAGCAATTTTCTCATGAAATTAGTTTATAGTTAGACATGTAAACTAATAGAAAGTGGCACCAGATAGCTTTCATCCTCTGAAATTAACATTTTCTCGTATTTAAGCAGAAAACAAAATAGATTCACATAAGAGGCGATATTTAATTTAGAATTTATTCTCAGAGCATAACACCATCAATTTTTCTTTTTTCTACTTCTGTTTTCTTGTGTATCATGAAAATGTCTCTGTGTACATATTCCAATTATTTAAGCTTATCTCACATTAAGGAGAAGGAAATGGCAACCCACTCCAGTATTCTTGCCAGGAGAATCCCAGGGACAGAGGAGCCTGGTGGGCTGCCGTCTATGGGGTCACACAGAGTGGGACACGACTGAAGCGACTTAGCAGCAGCAGCGCATTAAGGAATAACAAAATATAGCAATGTGAAATAAAAGTTTATCTACTCTAGCCTTTATTTCACATATATTGATTATAATAATTTCATAAGAAATTTCTCTTTCTTGATATAAGCAAAAATCCCTATATTCTGTATTTGACAATTATAAACAGGATGTAATTTTAGCCAATTCTCCATTCTCCATATTATTCTTAGTGCTTTACCAAATATATTGGTTAGTTAAAATGTATTTGTATTTTAATTTCAATATTCAAATTTCAGGAATGACATCAATTTAAACACACACTATTTGATAGTTTCTCCTGAAAAATACAAATCTAACTTTTCCTACTCTTTTTGCTTGCTTTTCCATTAGCATATAGAAATTTTGTAAATGTTTGTTTTATATAAGAGAGGAACACTAACTTTCTGTCCTTATATCTTTTTGTTTCACAATAGGCATTTCTGGCATTAACCTCATGTGTACGGTGACTGTATGATTTCCAGGGGCTACGATTTGAAAATTCTGAAGCCATCAATTAGTTCATATAATCAATTAACCCTGATTTGTCATTGGTGATGTATATAGTGGATATGGATTCTCAGGCTGAAGGATGTGTTAAGGCTGTCATTACTGAAGTCTGGTTTCTGTCACCTCTTCAATTTTTATCTTTCTTATAGAAAAATATACATTGCGTGTGTGTGTGTTATTTATAGGTGCCTCAGAAGGTAAAGAATCTACCTGCATTGCAGGAGACCTGGGTTCGATCCCTGGGTTGGGAAGATACCCTGGAGAAGGAAATGGCAACCCACTCCAGTATTCTTGCCTGACAAATTCCACAGACAAAGAAGCCTGGTGGGATACAGTCCATGGGTTGCAAAGTGTAGGACATGACTGAGCAATTAACATTTTACTTTCACTATTTCATACACACACTTATATACATACAAAGAAAGAGGTACATAATTCTATATGCTTTCTATTTCAGTTGTTTTAGGAGGAAGTCTAAGCATCCAGAAAGGCTTAAAAAAGAGACATTCAGTTAAACAAACTTTACATCCCTATTGTCCAGATATGTCACAAAACTAACAAAACAATTTTTTCCGTGATTTTTTCAGCTTTAGATTCCAAATAGTTAGCTACAACTGCTAATTCTGTAGGAATCTGAGAGGAATACTCCTTTGTAAAATGATTTTGTTTGGATTTATGTTATAATTTGGATGCCACATTTCTGATACCTGTCTGTTACACCAGATTTATCATTCATATTGTTTTTTAAAATAGCTTTTATTGGAGTATAGTTGATTTATAATGCTATGTTTGTTTCTGCTGCATAGTTGTATATATGCAAATATATACATATGTGTATATATATATAAGTATACACACACACACACACACACACACACATACACTCTGTTTTAGATTTTTTTCCCATATAGATCATTACAGAGAATTGAGTTTCCTGTGCTATACAGTAGGTTCTTCTTACATAATGTTTTTATAAAAATATAAATGTGCTATAAAATTGAGTGAATTGCTTTCTCAGAAACAAACATTAGCATTTTTATATGTGTTTATTTATTTACATACATGCACAACTTATTCAAAATACATTTAGTCAGTATTGATTTGACGTGATTATAAAATTAAAGTGCACGTACAATTTCAAATGTTTTCATACTTGTTAAACTATTGATTAACAAAAATGGTGATGATTCTATTTATTAATTTAGCCTATAAATGAAATAGTTTTAAATCAAAAATAGTTTTGTTTTAAATATTCATACACATATTCAGTTACATTATTTCCTTTCTTTAAAATAGGACACATTAGGGCATTTTGTCCTAGAATGTCTGAAGAGGTGCTGGCCTCTTATCTCACTGTCAATTTTTTCTTCCTTTTCTAGAATGTCTGAAGAGGTGCTGGCCTCTTATCTCACTGTCAATTTTTTCTTCCTTTTCATCCTAGGATATGGCTTTAAGGTGTAAACCATTGTTTCCATAAATTAACATATGGCAACACTGGCTACTAGTAGACTGGAAACATAAGTTGAAAATAAAGGATCTAAACCAAGGCATTAATATATATTTTGCTCACATCTTGAGACCATGCCAACCTTAAAATAAGTATCAAGAGAAGGTTGCATTCTGAGGTCCACCAATATTTTATTTTTGGTTGACTGCACTTGTGTGGGAACACAAAGGTAACGCAGTTACCTTCAGTATTACATATTTTGGTGAACAAACATATATTTATGTGGATATATATATAGCCATGGGACTTCAGTGGTGAAGAATCTGCCTACCAAGCAAGAGTTGCAGGTTTGATCCCTGGGTCAGAAAGATCCCCTAGAGAAGGAAATGGCAACCCACTCCAGTATTCTTGCCTGGGAAATTCCATGTACAGAGGAGTCTGGTGGGCTACAGTCCATGGGGTAGCAAAAGAGTTGGACTTGACTTAGCAACTAAACAATAACAACAGAATATATAACCATAGCAGTGTGAACATAATTTCTTATTACCTTGCGCAAAAGTATACTCCCTATATGTAAAATCAATACCCATTTAGTCAGATACTCTTTTATTTTCTGAAAGCTGTATCAAAATTTTACACAAAACAATAACTTCTGTGAAAGGTAAGGTACAGATAGATATCAATAAATAAAGGAATTGATGTTTTTTCATCTAAGTCATTCATTCCATTGTGAACTCATGAAAAAATAAGATGTAAAACAAAAGGGAATTCACATTTATAAAGCAGCTAATATTCCCCAAATTTCATCAGATTATTTACAGTTCACTTTCTTTTACTGTGTAACCACTGCCTGCCAAAATGAGAGACATTGTAAATTAAGCCAGTAAAGTTACGTCATGTTCATTTTTGGTATTCAATTCTAGTGCTTTTATTTTGATTACAAACAAGTAATTAAGAATACACAATATATTATTTTCCTCTTCAAATATAAAACCTGAATAGAGTAATATATAATATCATAGCTTTAATATAGTCCTCCCCAAATGTCTCAGATATGTATAGATTTCATTGTATTTCCAAAATACAATTCTACTTAAAATTGCTGCATAAAACTATAAAGGAATTTTTAAAATACTTGCCTGAAATCCAAGGAGCTTTTCATTTGGCTTAATGTGCCTCTGAAATTCACATTCTATGGGTTGTATCACTTTGATTCCATCTTCATAAAAAACATAGAACATGTTCCCAATTCCCAGACCTTAGGAATAAAAACACATTCAAAAGTTCAAAATAAAATTATCAGAAACCTTTATGACCAAAACTCAGTGCCAGTCATATTGCTGGTGGGAGATCAATTTGTGAAGTCATGTAATGTTAATAAAGCAAACCATGTGAGACCTTTACCAAACGTCCAAGTAAATCTGAGATAGTATGCAGAAATTCCACTTCTCCCTAATCTGTACCTCAGTGCTTTCTTTGTAAGTCAACAAATGTTTCAGATATTTTAAACTAATTGTAAATGGAAATTATGAACCCTTTGATACACAGATTATGTCTGCTACCTTCCCACTTAATTTAGGTGTTGATTAAGGTATAAAAGTACTTTCTGAAGAATCATGTTTATCCTATTTCTTATTTGAGTTCCCTAAGGAAAATAAACTGTCATTATTTGCAGGAATTTAGAAACTAATTATTTTTGTTCTAGAAACAAAAAGACCAAGTCCTCTAGATTTTGGAGAATATATATTGAATATTTTCCAAAAATAACATTTGTAAATGTAATCCCACTAGAGGTCTTACATGTCAGTTTTCATAATGATAAATTTTGGGGTTAGTTTCTCCACTTTAAAACTTGAATTAATATAAGGTCTTGAAAAAAATCTCATTTAAATCATACTATTAATTTTTTTCACACTGCAGGTTTGGGTCTGTGACATCTTAGAAATCCATCTCATTTACATTATAAACCCACTTCTCATGGGTGCAGAATGGTACAGATTAGACACCTGAAATGCCCTGGAAATTAATGGAGGTCTGCACCTGGGGACTTGTCTGATTGCACACCTCTTCTCTTGGTTTCCTCTGCTTCTGCCTTGTTCCAACATGTCCAGACTAAGAGCATGTAGTCCTTTCTTTCCTGATCCTCTCCTGATTACCTCATCCAGGTATACCAGTTTGCAAACCATATTTACTCAGTTTAACTCTATCACACATAATTCAGTGAGAGCATGTGCCCTTTAATAGTTAAGCAATTATATTGAAATCTTTGTAGTTTGAAAATTCAAATTTCTTAAAATGTTTATCTTCTGAAAACATTTTTAATTTTTATTTCAACTGACAATACTTGCAAAGTCTATGCAATCAAGACTGAGGATCACAAGTATTTGATTTGCAAAAAAATAAAATTATTTAACTTAAGCTGTATTTTCTTTTATTAAATATGTTTCTAGCTAATTTAAAATGTCACCAGTTCTGCCTATTTAATCTGTGTCCATCTATTCCTACGATTAAGAGGAAAACGTATTCGATCAGATTTGTAACTTTATTGGTGTTTATACATAATGAAATTATTTCTAACTAGTAATGCATATCCATTTTAATATTATTTTGACAAATCTTATTGTTTTAGAAATATTTTACCATTCTTATATTTTAACACATGTTATCTTTATCGGTTAATTGTGCATTTTAATTCCAGAATGCACAGCGTTACAATGAGATGTTCCTGAATAGTAGCGGAAGTGGCAAGGACTAAATTCAAGTTGTTTTTCATGAAATAAAATTTAAGACTTGTCAGCTGTTATTTATAATTACAGCTCTGCATACAAAAACATCAATTCTATACCAAAGGTATACAAAACTCAGTTTTTATGCAAAAAAATAATTTGTATCCATAAGCTTTTTTATAAACTTGGATAGATGGTTGATGTGCGCTACCTATTAGTGACTTGCAAATTAACAGGACTGAGTGTTGAAACTTATGAGCACAAGGTAAGTTGTGATGTGGTGTTTGATTTTCACTTGAGTCAGTTACTTTGTTTGATGATGATTACAAAGCACATAACATTTTTTAATGAACTTGACGCTACCCTACTTCAGCTGCTGCTCAATTCTGCTCCACAGTCAGCAACTTGAATATGTTTGAATTTGACAACTACTCCAAGTCCAGACTGTTTGTAAAGTTCCTGAAGCATCTTCTGCCCCTTCTTCTATGGATGTTTTCAACATTATATACACACACACACATATATATATATATATATATATATATATATATATATACTTTTTTTTTTTTTTACTGTATTCTGTTCATTGTGCAGTCAGTGAGATTCCACTGTAATTTTGCACAGATTAAATTTCTGGGAGTTATTTCCCTCTGAAAACCTACTTAATCCATCCAAATCACTTTCAACGTTGAAAGTGTATTCTCTTACTTTTTAAAATATGAGTTACACATCAGCATTTTTACAGAGTATAAACTACCTTCCAAGTTACAAGTTATTGAGAAATACAGATAACTTTAAGCAAGGTGCATTTTACTGTTTTTGGTGGGAATATAACTCCTTAGTGGTTATGAAATAGTAGTGCCAACAAAATATCATGTACATATATGTTAAAATGATAATATAAATGAACTAGCTATCAGTCACTCTGCAATGAAAAAAACTTTATCCTCAGAGCTGTTGATGAATTCCTCTCTTCCCCACCTAAACAAGGTTTATTTTGCCATTTATTTTCTTGCTAGACATATCTTATTCATCAATTATCCTTTAGGTTTTAGCAGAAGAGTTTATAATCTGAGTATATGATGAAGATGTAGCATTCTAAATTTGCTACTATAATATTATAATTTATTTTGAATATGCTAGGCACAGAATAATACAACTTATCTGATGCTAGGATCTTGATAATTGAAGACACATGCTGATTTTTACATTAGGGGCTTTCATTAGGTTTATATGTATAAGAAGAAATAATGTACCTGTGTATGTTCAGTATAACTATGGTCATTAAAACATATTTCCATGTTCTAACCATTTAAAATTTTTTTTGGTATGAGAGACTGTAACAGAGATAAATCCCATTCTCAATTCAGATAGCTCAGAGGTAAACCATAGCTATAGAACTTCCTGTTGTATTGTGGGGAAGTTATTTACTATGTAACTTCTGTGTTGTAATTGTAAGAAGCAAATAAGATGGAGAAAGGAAAACATGTAGCCGAGTGACTTGAACTCTTACTATGATTTCAAGAAATGTTGAATTGTCCCTGTTTTTATGACTGACATTATCTCTTTGAAACATCATTGGGGGAAAAATGGTGAAATGGCATATAACCAAATGCATTTACTGTTCTCATGTTTTCCTCAAATCTACACTGTGAGATATGCTACTAGTACATTTCAGTTTTTTATGAGATTGAATTATATGAATACATGAGCCTTCTGAAAGAGCAACCTGATTTTCTAGCAGAGCAGTTGATCTTTTCGGGGGGGTCTGCAAATTCAAACTATTTTCAGACTATAATGCTAAGATGTCATTTGCATTTTTCTTTTTCATTCAAATGTAGAGTGTAGCTCTTGATAGTTTACATGACATAGGGTGTTATGATGATATCACAGCAGTTCAATGCAGAAGCAGATATAGGAATTCTACGTTTTTTATTCAGCCAGATATTTTTAAAAATACAGTGTTCAACAGTGAGCCTTTTCATTTTTTAAATATCACTTTACAAATAATATGGTATTTATGGTTTCATGTAATGAGTTTACTACAATTATTTGTAATAAATTATTAAATACATATTTGAATTTTGCTTTAATTTCTAACATGGTAATTAAAGTGGATAGAAATAACCTACATAAACAAAAGCTGTTTGTGTTGTCAACAATTCTGAAGAGTGTAAAAGATTACTGAGTCCCAAAAAGTCTGACCGTTAGTTTCAATTACAATTCTTTCCTCATTGATGTATTTCAGTTTAACAAAAGCTCTTGATGTAAGTAAAAGCTTTACAACTGTAGTCATTGCTTTGTCTTTTTCATCACTTGGTGAAGACAGACATAAGTACTTTGTCTTTTTCAGGTCGATAGTTAATCTAAAAAGGTATAGTAGCTCAAAAAAGTGATCTATAATTTGTTTTTTCCTTGTGAGCTTTTTCTCTGCTTTGTTTTTCTTTCTATACAGAAAGGACATACACAAGAAGAGAAGTATTTCCCAGAGGATTTTTTGATCAATACTGTACTTTTAAATATATGAGACAGAGTGAGAAAAAAAAATGGATGTAATTTACATCCTTGTATCAATCCCTTGAGGACTGCTACACAAGAATAATAGTGCATCATGATAATATAGTTACATTATGTGTTATATATAACATCTATATTTCATAACCTTTATCAGAATAATGGTTTTTGTGATTATTGGATGAATATTTAAGTCAATAATAAAAATATTTTGTGGTGTTTACCTTCCTCTGGTGTAAACTGCCATTGCTTCAGCATTTAATTTATGGTCAATAGCAAATTATAATCTTACAATGCAGTGATCTGATAACCAATCAAAGGTCATTTAGTAAATTTTGTGTTAAAGAAAGTCCTTCATTGATTGATGTTATATTATTTTCTTCAACTAATTTTAAAGTTATTTTTTTAATAAAGAAGAATACAGGCAAAAATAGATGGTCTGCATTGCATTTCTCACCTTGAATAACCCAGCAGGGATGGATTTTCAGCTTATGAATGTTCCCATTTTTGGTACTGTCTTTGGAGCTAAAATCCTTTTCACACACATAGTAACACCAAACCATCACACCTCAGTGAGATATTTATGTTTTGTTCAATTGAAACAAGAGTGACTTCCTCTTTCATTCTTTCATTCTTCTAGATTTTTGGAGAGTGATTGTGTTAAACTTATTAGGCACTATTAATTCAGGAAATTAATGTTCAGACACTGTCTGAACATTATATATTATTGGTCAGAATGATATTATCCAAAGCTAGTCTTCTTAAGTCAGAATTCAATTCCCTGAACTTTCAAACTTATGCTGAAAAAGTTGAATGCAAATCTGCATGATTGATTTCACATTCAATTATTAACATAGCAAAGGTTATATCATAATAGAGCATTTGTTTGCTATCTAGTTAATATTAGGAGAAATCATATATATATAATTATGTATATGTGCACATGTTTGTGTATATACATATATTTGTTGTTGTTGTTCAGTTACTAAGTCATATCTGACTCTGAGATCCCATGGACTGTAGTATAACAGCTTTCTCTGTCCTCCACTATCTTTATAGCATTGAAATTTATCTTCACTGGGCTTTCCTAATAGTTCAGTTGGTAAACAATCTGCCTGCAATGTGGAAGACCCCAGTTCAATTCCTGGGTTGGGAAGATGCCCTGGAGAAGGGAAAAGCTACCGACTCCAGTATTCTGGTTTGGAGATGTCCATGGACTGTATGGTTCATGGAGTCGCAAAGAGTCAAACCCAACAGAGAGACTTTCACTGATTTTCACCACCAGGCATGTCCACAGCTGAGCATCATTGCTGCTCATTCTTACTGGAGCTATTAGTAATTGCCCTCTGCTCTTCTCCAGTAGCATGTGGGACACCTTCCAACCTGGGAGCTCATCTTCTGGCCTCATATCTTTTTGCCTTTATATGCTGTTCATAGGGTTCTCCAGGCAAGAATTCTGGAGTGGATTGCCATTCCTTCTCCAGTGAACCACATTTTGTCAGAAGTTTTCACTATGACCCATCCATATTGGGTGGCCCTATATGGCATGGCTCATAGCTTCTTTGAGTTACACAGGCTCTTTCTCCATGACAAGGCTGTGATCTATGAAGGGGGTATACAAATATGCATACACGTATATGTCAATGTGTATATGCAAATATATCTGCAAATGGTTATCTTGTCAGATTCTTTTTTTGATCTGAAAACAGTTTTATGAGATAAAACGCTAAAACATTGACATTTGTTTTTAACAGAGAAGATATAGAACTTGCAAATGAAAATATTGACAGCTTGATCACTCTGGCATTGGCATCAGAAACAGACAGTAGAAGATGTGGTCTATCCCTCATCCAGTGATATGATACTCTGTCTCTTGAATCTAAAAGCCTTACCTTCTGAAAGCTCTCTTTTTTAATTTTAAATATTTCACCAATATTGTTGTGAGACAGGAATTTGGTCCTGAGAAACTTAGCAATATTTTGCTCTAAAAATAATTATAGAGTGGCTCATTAAGATCGTGTGCACTCTTCTACATTTCCCATGCTCCCCTGCAGCATAAAACAGTCTGGGCAATGAAACGTGAAAATCTGAGGTCGAAGGAGTTACGAGATGACCTGATGCCTATTATTCTTTTTTTCCCCACTTTGGTGACATTATAGGTCACAAAGCTAGTCAGATAATAATGTAACACATAAACTTTTTTGCAAGATTTCACTGTAATGTTCTATTTGTACCTTGTGCTGGTTGGTGTTAACTGCCCAACTAATACAGTAATTTATTTGAATAATTTCTATAATGTATATGTGTGTGAAGAGATTCATAACTATTTACAAAGATAATTTTAATATGAATATATATACATTTGCTTTCAGATCACTAGTTGGTACATTAAGCCAGTATTTTCCAAAGTAATTTCAGTTCCATATTGATCCTATAGATATTCAGCAAAATGATCTTATTTATAATAAATTTAGAAAATGCTATATTATATAACAAACCATCTGACATCTCTCCTTGGAGTTTGATATTAGTATATCTAAAAGTTCAAATTAATTCTGCAGCGAATAAAATGGTTTAAATTCCTTTAATTCAGTGCTTATAAAAGCCCTTATTATTCTTACATGGTAAAACATATACCAAACTGTTGTCTACTAAATAAATATTAGGAATTACTTTATTAGATTATAAGACCATAAAAATACTGCAAAAGAGACCTAGTCATATTGAATCTTTTAATGTGTACTTTGAAATCATACATGCAGTAAAATTAGTTGACAATGAGTTAATCTTTCATTGCACAAGATTAAAAATTTCATAGAGCAGATACTAGATCTTATCTTTACAAGTGCTTTCAAAGTGCTCTACATTTAGTTGTCTCTTTAAAATTGTAAATAAATGAGTGATATATTTTCTCTCTTTTAAAATGTTTTTCTACACTCCTACAAAAAAGAAAAAAGTTTGCCTTTAAGTCATATGACATTATAGAGGAATTGTCATTTTGAAATCTCTTTCACTTATCATTTATCTTAAAATGCTTGGAATTCTTCAATGTTCTCTCAGAACAATTTTTTCTTGGTAAGAGTGAACATATAAGCATACAAACAGAAAGCACTGCTAGAGTAAAAATAAAAATGGATCTCAGAATATTTAGTTTTTGTTAGTTATTATTCTATCTTCTAAAAATACAGGTAGAAATTTACCTTGGATGCTTCTTTTGTTATTTTAATTATTTTTATGAAATAATTGTACTCATTTTTATGGTTTAATGATTCCTCAACTTGGTCTATTATACCTGGCTACCATTACTATTGTTAAATGTAATCATTTTCAATTGTAACGCCTTGCTGACAACTGTGGCATTATAAATATAATTTACAGGTTCCTGGAATCTGCATCAAATATATCATTTTCTCAAATATATTATTTTAAGTCTTGTTTATTTCAGGAAACACCGAAGTACTCTGATGATAACTGTACATAGAAAAAGGATTTAAAAAATTTCCTAAAACATTTCTTGTATATACTTTAAAATTATCTGCAAAAGGTACTAAATAGCTATGATTTCCTGGGTCAAACAGCATCATAAAGAGTAAGCATGCAGTCACTGACTGATGGAGAGTACTTATTGAAATCATATAGTCAAAGATTAATGGGAGAAAAACTTAAATGGATAAAAATGTTTTCATATAATGAATATCAGGATGATTTTAATTAATCTGGAGGTCTCCTATATTTTTAAAGGTCACCTGAATAATATTATACTATTATTACATACTAATGATTATTATAAAGTACTAATGTTAATGACATCAATTCAAGTTATAAAAAAAGAGTTGTTTTATATATTTTAAAGAGATTTACATATCACAAATTTGCAAGGAGAGTGCCAAACTATATTTCAAGCATTACTTTAAAAAATGTCTGGCTCAGAGAGGTAAAATGACTCATTCAAATTTTCCCAGCAATTAGTGAGCCAAGCTAGTCCTGTGGTACGTGATCTCTGAATATTTAAGTTTTATTCCTTCCCTTAATAACGATTAAATAAAATCCATTTTTATAATACCCAAAGAAATATTTTTTTGATCTCAAGAAATAAGAGAGTCTAAAGAAACATCTAACACATATGCTGATCATGTCATAATAATACCTGTTTCAGTAATGATTGAATTTGTACGTTCAAATGTGAAATATCCAGGTGGAATAAAATGAGAAGGTAAAATTACTCCAATAGCTCTTTAGTAAACTGGAGTTTAGGGCCTTCATAAAAGACTTGAGGAGAAAGAAAAGCAAGGGAGAAAAAAACGTGTTATGCTCATCTTTGAGAATAAAATTGAGATGGCTAAATTTCAGAATTTATTAACCCTTCGGAGGCATGGTCATCCAGGTAGGTGTGACTCCAGTTCATTTAAGAATCTAGAAATGGAAACAAAGAAGTTTTTCTACAATGGTTTGTGTAGACAATTTCTTTGACCATTGCCTACCATTGTCACTTTTCTCCTAATAATTTAATTAAAGCACTTGGGATATTTGAATTCTGGGCAAACACTTCCTCTTGGCTTCTGTGGCTAATTAAGAAAGACTAGAACAATTGAGTGCAGACTACAATTTAAGAATTTGATAAAACAACCTTGTTGAGAATTAATAACTATCCTTACTTTTGAGATGACGAATTTGTGACATAAAGAGACCCTAGGTTACATACTGCTACAGACTGGATTTGAATCCAGTTGCTTCAAGTTTAAAACCCATTTTTTTCTTTTTTTTTAAGATTATTTCTGATGTGGATTATTTCAAGTCTTCATTGAGGTGTTTTTTTTTGTTGTTGTTGTTTTTACAATATTGCTTCTTTTTTTTTTTTGTCTTGGATTTCTAGCCACAGGGTTTTTGGGATCACTTCCCCCTACCTAGGGATTGAACCTGCAACCCCTGCGTTGGAAGGTGAATTCTTAACTACTAGACCATCAGGGAAGTCGCAATATTTATTATATTTCCTTCATAAGGTAATAGTTTTATAATTTCTCCTTTTCTTATCTAAATGAGGGCTTAATATATAAATTATGCTTAACTAAGTTTGCTTTCATTTATTTGACTAGTTTTAATTCTATACTCTTAAAAAGCATTTCCATATATTGTAACTTAATTTGCTGATTATATATCAATAATCAAGCTGATGAAGATCTACAAGTATTTTAATGGTAGCCATTAACAGAATAATATTGGTTTATGCTCAAATAAAGTTTTAATCAAAATAGAAATGAATAAGGCAATTATTAGAACTGATAGTCAACAATATATCAAGTAAGCAAAATAATCACAATAATATAAAAAAATGGAATTTAGTACCTTCTTCTCTCCATAATATGTTAGCTACTGCAGCATGTTTAAAAGAAAAAGGAGAAAAAAAATGAGTAAAGTGAAATTCAATTACATAGTAATAAAAATAACTATCAAACAGGTCACAATCTCTAAGATAGAGTATAGCATGCATTTAAGAATAGTGAGGGTGAATTCAACAACCTACTTTAATAAAACATTAAAATGCTTGGAGTATGATAATGTTCTGCTCATGTCTTGATAGCCAATTCTTTAGAATAGAGATTATGTTAATAAACAAAAAAATTATGCATCACTGAGGACATTGAGATATTTAAGCTAATGGTGTTAAAATATATCTTTAAAATATACATAGTAGTTAAAACTATTCATTTATTTGAGGTAATACTTAAAAGTTAATAATTGAAGCAGTTATAAATTTAAAATTCTCAATAATCATAAGTAGTACTTATACATAATATGCAATGAAGGACAAAATGATAAAAACAGTCACAGAAAACTAACCAAGCTGATCACACAGACCACAACTTTGTCTGATGCAATGAAACAATCAGCCATGCCCTGTAGGGCCACCTACGACGGACGGTCACGGTGGAGAGGTCTGACAGAATGTGGTCCACTGGAGAAGGGAACGGCAAACCACTTCAGTATTCTTCCCTTGAAAACCCGATGAACAGTATGAAAAGGCAAAAAGATAGACACTGAAAGATGAACTCCCAAGGTCAGTAGGTGCCCAATATGCTAATGGAGATCAGTGGAGAAATAACTCCAGAAAGAATGAGGAGATGGAGCCAAAGTAAAAACAGCACTCAGCTATGGATGTGACTGTTGATGAAAGTAAAGTCTGATGCTATAAAAAGCAATACTGAATAAGAACCTGGGATGTTAGGTTCATGAGTCAAGCAAATTAGAAATGGTCAAACAGGAGATGGCCAAGAGTGAACATCGACATTTTAGGAATCAGTGAACTAAAAAGGACTGGAATGGGTGAATCTAACTCAAATGATCATTTTATCTACACTGTGGGTAAGAATTCCTTAGAAGAAATGGAGTAGCCATAATAGTCAACAAAAGAGTCTGAAATGCAGTACTTGGATGCAATCTAAAAAATGACAGCATGATCTCTGTTCATTTCCAAGGTAAACCATTCAATATCACAGAAATCCAAGTCTATGCCCTGGCCAGTAATTCTGAAGAAGCTGAAGTTAAATGGTTCTCTGAAGATTTACAAGAACTTCAAGAACTAACACCCCCAAAAAGATGTCCTTTTCGTTATAGGAGACTGGAATGCAATAGTAAGAAGTCTAGAGATACCTGGAGTAACCAGCAAATTTGGCCTTGGAGTACAAAACAAACCAGGCCAAAGGCTAACAGAGTTTTGCCAAGAGAAAGAACTGGTCATAGTAAACACTCTCTTCCAACAATACAGGAGACAACTCTCCACATGGACACCACCAGATGGTCAATACTGAAATCAGATTGATTATATTCTTTGTAGCCAAAGATAGAGAAGCTCTATACAATCAGCAAAAACAAGACCAGGAGCTGACTGTGGCTCAGATCATTAACTCCTTATTGCCAAATTCAGACTTAAATTGAAAGTAAGGAAAACCAGTAGGCCATTCAGGTATGACCTAAATCAAATCCCCTACGATTATACAGTGGAAGTGAGAAATAGAATTAAGGGGTTACATCTGATAGAGAGAGGGACTGAAGAACTATGGACAGAGGTTTGCACCACTGTACAGGAGGCAGGGATCAAGACCATCTCCAAGAAAAAGAAATGCAAAAAGGCTAAATGGTTGTCTTGGGAGGCCTTACAAACAGCTGAGGAAAGAAGAGCAGTGAAAGGCAAAGGAGACAAGTAAAGATATACCCATTTGAATGCAGAGTTCCAAAGAATAGCAAGGAGAGATAAGAAAGCCTTCCTAAGTGATCAGTGCAAAAAAATAGAGGAAAACAATAGAAAGGGAAAGACTAGAGATCTTTTCAAGAAAATCAGAGGTACCAAAGGAACATTTCATGTAAAGATGGGCACAATAAAGAATAGAATTGGTATGGGCCTAATAGAAGGAAGAGACATTTATAAGAGGTGGTAAAAATACACAGAAGAATTATACAAAAAGAACTTCATGACCCAGATAACCATGATACTGTGATCACTCATGTAGAGCAAGACATCCTGGAATGCAAAGTCAAGTGTTCTTTATGAAGCATCACTATGAACAAAGCTAGTGGAGATGACAGAATTCCAGTTGAGTTATTTCAAATCCTAAAAGATGATCCTGTGAAAGTGTTGTACTCAATATTCCAGCAAATTTGGAAAACTCAACAGTGGCCACAGGACTGGAAAGGGTCAGTTTTCACTCTAATCCCAAAGAAAGGCAATGCCAAAGGATGTTCAGATTACCTCACAATTGCACTCACATGCTAACAATGTAATGCTCAAAATTCTCAAGCCAGGCTTCAACAGTATGTGAATCATGAAGTTCCAGATGTACAAGTTGGATTTAGGTAAGGCAGAGGAACCAGAGATCAATTTGCCAACATCTGTTGTGTCATCAAAAAAGCAAGAGAGTTGCAGAAAAACATCTATTTCTGCTTTATCGACTACTGCAGACTTTTACTGTGTGGATCACAACAAACTGTGAAAAATTCTTCAAGAGATGGGAATACCAGAACACCTGATCTGCCTCCTGAAAAATCTGTCAGCAGGTTGAGAAGCAACAGTTAAAACTGGACATGGAACAGCCGACTGGTTCCCAATTGGGAAAGGATACATCAAAACTGTATTTTGTCACCCTGTTTATTTATCTTGTGCGCAGATTATATCATGCGAAATGTTGGGCTGGATGAAGCACAAGCTGGAATCAAGATTGCCGGGAGAAATAGCAATAACTTCAGATATGCAGAAGATACCACCCTTATGGCAGAAAGAGAAGAAGAACTAAAGAACCTCTTGATGAAAGTTAAAGAAGAGAGTGAAAAAATTGGCTTAAAACTCAACATTCAGAAAACTAAACCATGGCATCCGGTCCCATCTCGTCATGGCAAATAGATGGGGAAACGATGGAAATTGTGAGAGCCTTTATTTTCTTGGGCTCCAAAATCACTGCAGATGGTGACTGCACCCATGAAATTAAAAGACGCTTGCTCCTTGGAAGAAAAGCTATGACCAACCTAGACACCATATTAAAAAGCAGAGAAGTGGATGACGGAGTATGAGATGGTTGGATGGCATCCCCAACTCTATGGACATGTGTTTGTGTAAGCTCCAAGAGTTAGAGATGGACAGGGAAGCCTGTCGTTCTGCAGTCCATGGGGTCGCAGAGTCAGACAGGCTAAGCAACTGAACTGAACTGAAAATGCAATAAATCTAAATATATCTTGCTAATTTCAATGCGTAATAAACAGTTCTTATTAAATTATTCCTGGACAATAGGTTTATTAATTATTGTGTAAGAACTAACTAAACAATGAAAAGTTAAAATATTAAAGCAGACATGAAGGAAAATACCAACTAAAAATATTCTCAGCAAAATGCCCGCCTCCTTTACTAATTCAAATTTATCGAAATGTATATAATATCTTTTTTTGAAATATACTTGATTTAGAATTATAAAAGTTTGGGGCATACACATACAATTTCAAAGCAAAATAATATTAGTGAAAAGGAAATGAAACTAAAGGCAAAGCTCATACACATCTGATTACTCCCTGCATGTTATAATGATATTAAACATAATCGCTTTCAAAAAACTAAACCCTGACTGTCAGTGTTACAGAGAAAAGACTGAGTCCAGTGCTCCTTGCTGGAGGCTGGAGGCCCAAGTCATGTATGTTTCAGCACCTCTTATATTTTTAAAAATTAATTTTTGTAGAGTAAGCATTTTTTTGAGATTTTTGTAAACAAAAGTAAGTAGACTTATGTTTCTTCATATCTTCATCCAAGGGGTATGAAGTGTGCACATCATGTGCCAGGCACTGTATTCAGTACTACATTACACAAGATAGGATAGACCCAGTTTCTGTGCTAATAGAGTTTATATGGTAGTTGTTCAGTCGCTAATGTGAGGGTGAAGAAAAATAAAAAACAAGATTCAAATTATATAATTTCACAATTAAAATTTTAATGTTTTATGAAAGAAAGGAACATAGTACCCTGACTGCTTTTAATGAGTGAATTATATATGATCAGTGAATCTAGGGGAAATATCTCTCCCTAATGATGATGCTGAAGGGGAAATTTAAAATATGAAAAAGAGTGCACACAGGGAGGGTTGGAGGAATCTGATTTTCAGACATAGGAAAAGCATGCATAAGTCCCGGTGGTATGTTAAGACACTGCTATGTTAAAGGTCTAAGGGTACACATTTCTAAGATAGGCAATAACATGTGAAAGTGAAAAGTGAAAGTGAAGTTGCTCAGTCGTGTCCGGCTCTTTGCGACCCTGTGGACTGTAGCCTACCAGGCTTCTCCATCCATGGGATTTTGCAGGCAAGAATACTGGAGTGGGTTGCCATTTCCTTCTCCAGGGGACCTTCCCGACCCAGGGATCTAACTTGGGTCTCCCACATTGCAGGCAGACGCTTTAACCTCTGAGCCACCAGGGAAAGTACACAAAATACATGACTTATAATATTAACACCGGATAAAGTAAAATTCAAAGCACTATGTAATGAGTTTAAAATTATATAAATTTAAAGCACAGTATTAAAATATGAGACAAACTATTAGGATTAGATACAACATTCATAAATCTACAATCATATTCTGCTTTGATTCAGTCACCTTCTGTATTTGATAAATGAAGAAAAACACAAAGTTACAATGGCACGATTATTATTGCTGAATTAGTGTTGTTAAATGAATGTTCTGTGATAAAAACAGGAAATGTTTTCAAGTTTTCTTGAGAGATATTCAGGAGCAGTCATAAAGTAACTGGAAAATAGACTTGCTGTATTCTGGAGGTAGATACCAAAAACCATAAATTGCTTAGGCATCTTCAGAAAACAAAGCAAATATAAAAATGTGTTACAAATATTTAAAACTATTAATACAAAATTATTTAACAAACTAAATATTTTAAAAATCAAATACAATTATAACTCATATTAAACAACAAAAATGCAAAAATAAAATTCAACATGTGGACCCAAAGAGTTTTGGCCAAAAGATAATGCATATAATTAATTAATTCATTCATTGCTGAACAAAATAGGTGAAAGAGAAAGAGAGAGAAAAAAAAATCCAAGAAGGAAAAGGCAGGAGAGAGGGAAGAAAGAAGATATGATTGTAGTTATGTTAATTTTAAACTAATGTGGTTTTTTTCTGGTACCAAATTCAATAACTTCTATTGAATTTATCTATGTTTTTATAGTTTTATATTTTATAGACATATTTTATAAATTCCAAGGAACTATAAATATCCAAACTGAACACACAAAAAATAAATCTGAATAAAAATAATCATGGTGATAATTAAACCATTTTCAAAAATAATTTCTTCTCAAGATTACCTTAGGGTATGAGGTTTCTATAAAGTGTATTTACTAACTCCCAAGAATTATATAATTCTTGCTATATTCAACATTGCTAGAATGTAGATCAAGATGGAAACATGCCTATTCATTTTGTAAAGTCAGAAGAGATGACAATTAGTTGATAATAGTAGCAAAGTAAAACGAATTACAAGACACTTCCACTAATGACAGAAATTACAGATAAAATGCAAGTGAAATTCACCAGGATATTAAAATTTTGATCATAGACAGGAATCCTCTTGGAATAAAAGAAGGGTTTTGTAGAAATTTAATTAAGAAATCAATTCACTTGATCTATTAGAATATAATAAGAATGATAAATACAGCTTAAATCTGAAAACAGAATCTCACAAAATGCATCACATATTATTAAGTGCAATATACTCTTAGTGACCTAGCAACCTATGAGTAGAGGCACATTCTAATGATAGAATTAACATTAATATTAACACACACATGTTAATATAAATGTGTATTAAATTTTTAACATTTAACAAAGCAAGGATAATAAGTTAATAATCAAATAAGGGATTGTGATAGGTACTAGAAATGAATTTTGATGAACTGAACAATTTATTAAATCCAGAAACAAATATAAATTTATAAGTACTGTAAAATTATAAATAAAATGATCAAAATTTGAAGATAAAATGTCACAAAGTTTAAATTAAAATTACACATAAAAATAACAAGAGAGTTCAGTTAGGTGACAAGACACAACATAAATATTCCAAATTTCACTTTTTTATGTAAGAATTAGAAAATACAATAAAAGATTTTATTTATGATAGCCCCAAAGTATAATATATCAATAACTTACTAAAATAAAAATGTGTAGCAAATCAACTATAACATTCATTAAAATTATACTAGCTAGGACCCTATAGTATTCCTAGATCAAGAAGATAAATAATAGAAAAATAAAATTTATTCTGAAATTACTTAATTTAAACATTTTATTTATTGTTATTGTCTCTTTAGAACATGTTCTATTGATTGTACAAAGTTAGACTGTTATATTTAAAAAAATACTTTGAATTCAATTACACAGATATAATAACCAAGTCTATTTTCCTTATATGACTTTTCATTATTTTTATGATTTTTATACAAATGCACATATGAATGGAGGTGTTTCTGATACAATATATAAAATGTAGCAGATAAGAATATATCATAACCTGTCTAGTGTAGTCTAAATCAAAGTACACTATTCCATCAGGTAGATTTCTACTTTTTAAAAATACAGCTGCTCATTGTTCGTGAACTTAAACCTGATACCTACAGCAAAGACTAGTATAACTGATTGACACTCAAGTATTATTTGGTGATCAGTCATGTAAATGTATGCACATACACATACATTTACACATATGTGTGTGTGTGTGCGCGTGTGTGCACTGTGATGACCCACTTTTCATCTACTTATTTCCATTAGCATATTGTCCCATAAGATGTCTGGGAATGTTTAGAGCCATTGACATGTGTTACCAAAGTTGACTTCTGAAAGGTTGCTGCCATTGCTACCAGTTGTCCATGAAAGTTCATCCCACCATACTCAGGGTGAACTGTTTCTGCATATGTGTGTACATGTACACACATACACACAAGCTTACCAAATGAATATAAATATTATCTCACATATATACTAGGTTTGCTTATAAATTATATTGACTATGTTAGCAAATAGATAAACAAAACTTTCTTCTATTCATGTCCTTATCCATTATTTCTGTTGGAATGTCATTTCATAATTTTTACGCTTTTGACAGCTATTTATATACTGGAATGCCTTTCTTTTGTCACATCAATTTATCCTTCATACAGTATAAACAGCTATCTGTAATAAACACAGGTTTGACAATGGCACTCATTTGCTTAGAAGCATAATGCATATATTTGTATGTGTGTGTGTGTGTGTGTGTGTGTGTATTTGTGTAACTCAAAATCCTTAGCATGGCACACATGGGCTTCCACGATATGCCTGTGTCATCCTAAAGTCACATTACAAACATCTAGTCATTTTGAATCTCTTCATTGTTATTCATGCTATACCTGCAGGAATACCGTCAATAAAATTCTTCACCTAGTTTACTCCTGGTTGGGATTTAAGTTCCAGCTTAGCTTTTTATCTATAGGTAGCCTGCCTGGAACGAAGAGTTGGGTTACATAACACTTTTTCTCTACATTTGGAATCCTGTGAAACATCTATGGCATTCCATAATTTACCATACATAATCTCTCTCAAAATCCTTTCTTTATAATCAGATAATGAAAACTTCAAAGCTATAGACCTCCATTATTCAATGTTTATTCGTGACTTAACTGAAATGTAAAATTCTTTTTGAAGATAATGTATATCTTATAATGAAAATGTGGTTCAATAGAACAGATGCCTAGACACTAGGAACTTTTATTAATGCCCCTTTAATAAATTGCCTTATTATGTAAATTAGGGACTTTCAGTTATGTTTAAATGATAGATGTCACATTGTATGTGCCATCTCTATGAGAAAATGCATGTGGAGAGTGAATGCTACATAAACAATAGCAATATTGTCATCAACTCTGGAGCAGCATGCCATAGTACTGAACAACTTTTTTCCTTGGCAACTCATGTGTAAATTGCTTGGCCTTTCAACTAAGTAAGTTTTTGCTTAGCCTTCTCTTTTGAAAATGTAAGGTTTGCACTAGTGCAAAACACTTTTTGATAAGCGACATTTATGTGAGGGTAATGTTTTAGCTAGCTGTCTTATTGACTGTTTCTCCATTTGGACTTAAAAAATTGACTTAACTTCAGAAGGCAAATGAAAAGGGCAAAGTCAAAAGAAAATATAGATATAAATTTAATGTATCTGAAAAATATCTGTGGTTAGTCAAAATGTCTTGGAATGTACATATGGTGAAGGAAATGAGACATTTAAAATATACTATTTTAGGGATGGAAAGCTATATAAGATATGCCAAATACACTGCCTTCCATATGCCAATTTCAAAGCCAATTTTAAGTGAAACTGTCACTCTTTTAGCACTGATTGAAGACAATAATCCAAATACTAAAAGATTTCCAATCTAGTGTCTAGCATTAGTTGATTAGGCAATAGTGCCAAGATTACATTAAGGCATATAATCCAGAAACTAGCCACGACTCCATGGTTTTAATCTCAATGAACTGATGAGGTAGGATAATAATACTCTTTTAGGGTAGGGTAATTTGAATTATAAATTGTGTTTCTGATTCAAGAAATTGTGAACACAAGAAACACTAGAAAATCTAGAGTACAGAGAACCAAAATTGTAAGGATGCATAGCAAAAGGAACCAAGACATAGAATTAGGGCTGTGATAACTTGTGATAATGCAGATCAGGATTCAAGAAAATATGACAAGGAGGAAGACCTATGCAACCCATGGGAGAAGCAAGAGTCAATCACTGTCTGACTACGTAAAGTTGGTTTCCGGGTTCGGAATGCAGATACATCTCTGACTGCTTCATGTTGCCAGTTTAATGCTCATCTATATCTTTAAACATCCTTGAACTTAAACAGACAGAGAGAGTATACTCTTGACAACCAAGTGAGTTGGACTGAAACCAAGACAATGTAAGAATTATTCCCATGTTAAGAGGAGAAATTGCCATTATATAAAGGTGATGTCACACTATATACAGAAAACCCTAAAGCTTCCACACAAAAACCACTAGAACTGATAAATGAATTCAGCAACATAGTAGGATATAAGATTAATAGAAATATGTTGCATTTATTTAAACCAACAATGAAATATCAGAAAGAGAATGCTAACAAACAACCCTTATTAAAATTGCATCAAAAATAAAATATTTAGGAATAAACCTTGCCAAGGAAGTGAAAGATTTAAATGATAAGAACTACAAAACATTAATAATGCTAACTGAATATGAGTCAAAGAAATGGAATGATATCTTACGCTCTTGGATTGGAAGACTTAATATTGCTAAAATGGCCAAACTATACAGAGAAATTTACAGATAATACAATACCTATCAAAATACCCATGATATTTTCCACAGTATTAGAACAAATCTTAAAATTTATATGGAACCACAAAATGCTCAGAATTGCCAAAGCGATCTTGAGGAATAAAACAAAGCAGGAGGCATAAGCAACTGAGACTTCAGACAATACTACAGAGCTATAGTAATTAAAACAGTATGGTATTCACACAAAAACAGACATATGGCTCAATGGAACAGAATAGAGAGCCTGGAATAAACCTACATGCCTATGGGCAATTAATATTTGACAAAGGAGGCAAGAATATATAGTGAGGAAAAGCAGTCTCTTCAGCAAGTGGTTTTGGGAAAGTTTGATAGCTTCATGTAAATCAATGAAGTTAGAACACACCCTGTGTCATACAAAAAAATGAACTCAAAGTAACTTAAAGACTTAAATATAAGACAAGACAGTATAAAACTACCAGAAGAGAACACAGGCAAAACATTCTCTGACATGAATTGTACCAATGTTTCCTTAGGTCAGCCACCCAAGGCAATAGAAATAAAAGCAAAAATAAACAAATGGGACATAATTAAACTTAAAATCATTTGCACAGCAGTGGAAAACATAAACAAACACAAAAAGACAATGTCCAGGCTGAGAGAAAATATTTGCAAATGATGTGACCAAACAAGGGCTTAATTTTCAAAATATACACACAGCTCCCACAATTCAATAACAACAACAAAAAAAAACAACCCAATCAAAAAATTGGCAGAAGACCTAAATCGACAGTTCTCCAGAGAGGAAATACGCATGGCCAATAGGCACATGAAAAGATGCTCATATAGCTAATTATTAGAGAAAGGCAAATCAAAACTGCAACAAGGTATCACCTTATGTGAGTCAGAATGGTCATCATTACAAAGTCTATAAATAATGAATGCTGCAGAGGTTGTAGAAAATCCCACACTGTTGATGGTTTTGTAAACTGGTGCAACCACCATGGAAAACATATGAAGGTTCCTTAAAAAGTAAAAATAAAGTCACCATATGATTCAGCAAGCCCTGGGCATACACCCAGGCAAAAATATAATGTAAAAACATACATGTACCCCTATATTAATAGAAGCAGCCCTATGTTCAATAGCCAGGACAATGGACATGGAAGCAATCTGAATTTCCATCAACAGATGAAAAGAGAAAGAAAATATGTTCTATATATATATATGCATATATATATATATACACACACACACACACATATATATATACACACATATATATATATATACACACACTGTAATATTACTTAGCCTTTAAAAAGAATGAAAAAAAAAAGCCATGGAAAGAATGAAATAATGCTATTTGTAGCAACATGGATGAACCTAAAGATTACCATAGTAAGGGAAGTAAGTCAGAAACACAAAGACAAATATATTATGACTTATATATAGAATCTAAAACATGACACAAATGAGCATATCTTTCAAACAAAAAAAGACATACAGATATATAAAGCAGACTTGTGTTTGCCAAGGGGCTGAGGGGATGCAGGAGGGAAGCATCAGAAATTTGTGATTAGTAGGTATAAGAGATTACATAGATAATAGGTGAATGAAGGAAGAAACTACAAGAGAAAGTGAAACAGACAGAGGGTCCTGAGGATCATGTTGTACACCACACAGTGTTAGTGTAACAGACTGCTTTCTAAGCAAACTTCAAGAAAATCTTTCTAACATCCTCTTGTCCAGACTGCCAATACTGAAGTTTCTCTTAAGAATTTCTAAGCCTACTAATGTCAGGAAGTGACTTGATTTTGAGAATTCTTCACAGAAATGACTGACTATGCTTTTTACATGACAAACAATAACAGTGACATTAAAAATTGTGGGTAATTAGCTACAGATATATAAGAGAAAAACATTGCCTCCTAATTAATTCATTTACACACCCTACTATTTTAAGTAGGTAGCAAAGTTACTTTCTCTTTGGCTTTAACTTCATCTAGAGTATAGACCACAGGATGAACTAGAGAGTTTTAAAAATAAAATGATTATAGCACATTTTAAGCAATACCTGGCACTTGATGTTATATATGTATAGATCTATATCTATCTCCTAAGTAGAACACAAGATTAGCATACTTATAGAAATTAAGTTAATGAAGATGTTGCCAAAACAAAACATTGCATAAAAGCATATTCTAACCTATAATTAAAGCTACCAGAGGACTCTCTGTATCATCATAAGTGAGAACTAATTTTTTAGGAAAATAGAAGAAGACTTGTGTATTAATAACATATGTGCAAAGAAAAAGTTAAAGATGGTAGACTTTAAAGCTCTAGCAATGAATCTCAGTCTTTATAAGAGAGTATTATTTCTAGCAATTTTTATTACTCCTCTCATATTTGGAACTCCCCACTATGGAACATCTCTTCAAATATGCATATTTAATATATTTTATAATATGTATTTTATATTTTATAATATATTTTTGGAAAAGGAAATGGAAACCCACTCCAGTATTCTTGCCTGGATAATCCCATGAACAAAGGAGCCTGGTGGGCTACAGTCCACGGGGTCTCAAAAATTTGAACACGATTGAAGTGACTGAGCACACATAATATATTTTAAATGCTAAAATGTAAACCTAAATATATTTAAATATGGTATAAATAAAAGATACCTATTCTTTGAAGGAAATTGCCTACTTTAAAAAGTTACTTATCATTCAGATAAGTGAAGATTTTTAGATAAATATTTTGTGAGAGAAGTTACACATTACTACGTACCACAAATGCATTAAATACCATGATATTTAACCACAATTCAAAAGCATCAATTCTTTGACAGTCAGCCTTTTTTTATGAACCAATTCTCACATTTGTACAGAACTACTGGAAAAACCATAGATTTAACTATATGAACCTTTGTTGGCAAAGTGATATCTCTGCTTATTAAATGATCTCTAGTTTGTCAGACTTCCCTGATGGCTCAGTTGGTAAAAGCACCTGCCTACAATGAGGGAAACCTGGTTTCAATCCCTGGGTCAGGAAGATCCCCTGGAGAAGGAAATGGCAACCCACTCCAGTACTCTTGCCTAGAAAATCCCATGGACAGAGGAACTTTGTAGGCTACAGTCCATGGGGTTGCAAAGAGTTGGACCTGACTGAGCAACTTCACTTCACTTTACTTCAGGTTTGTCATAGCTTTCCTTTCAAGGAGCAAGTGTCTTTTAATTTCATGGCTCAGTCACAGTCCACACTGATTTCAGAACCCAAGAAAATAAAATCTTTCACCACTTCCACTTTTTCCCCTTCTATTTGCCATGAAGTGATGGGATCGAATGCCATGATCTTATTTTTTTTTGAATGTTGAGTTTCAAGCCACCTGTTTCATTCTCCTCTTTCACCTTCATCAAAGGCTCTTAAGTTCCTCTTCTGTTTCTGGCGATTATAGTGGTATCATCTGTATATCTGAAGTTGCTGACATTTCTCCTGGCAAACTTGAATCCAGCTTGTGATTCATCCAACCTGGCATTTTGCATAATGTACTCTGCCTATAAGTTAAATAAACAAGATGAAAATATACAGCCTTGTCATGCTCCTTTCCCAATTTTGAACTAGTTTGTTGTTCCATGTATGATTCTAGCTCTTGTTTCTTGAACTATATGCAGGTTTCTCAAGCTACAGATAATGTGGTCTGATGCTTCCATCTTTTTGAGAATTCTCCACAGCTTGTTGAGATCCATTCAATTAAAGGCTTTAGAGTAGTCAATGAGCATAAGTAGATGTTTTATTGAAAATCCTTTGCTTTCTCCATGACCCAGTGAATGTTGGCAGTTTGATCTCTGGTTCCTCTGTTTGTAACCCAACTTATACATCTGGAAGTTCTCAGTTTATGCACTGCTGAAGTCCAGCTTGAATGATTTTTGAGCATAATTTTGCTAACATGTGAAATGAGTACAAATGTACAGTAGTTTGGACATTCTTTATCATTGCCCTTCTTTGGGATTGGATTAAAAACTGACCTTTTCCAGTCCTGTGGCTACTGATGAGTTTTCCAAATTTGCTGCCATATTGAGTGTAGTACTTGAACAGCATCATCTTTTAGGATTTTAAATAGCTCAGCTGGAATTCCATCACCTTCACTAGCTTTGTTGTTGGTAATGATTCCTAAGGTCCACTTGACTTCATACTCCAGGATGTCTGACTCTAGGGGAGTGACCATACCACCATGGTTATCAGGTCATTAAGACCTTTCTTGTATAGTTCTTCTGTGTTTTCTTGCCACCACTTCTTAATCTTTTCTGCTTCCATTAGGTCCTTACCATTTCTGTCCTTTATCATGCCCATGCTTGCATTAAATGTTCCCTTGCTAACTCCCACTGTTTTGAAGACATCTCTAGCTTTTCCCATTCTATTGTTTCCCTCTATTTCTTTGCTTTTTTCATTTAATAAGGCCTTTTTATCTCTCCTTGCTATTCTCTGGAACTCTGCACTCAATTGGGTATGTTTTTCCTTTTCTCCCTTGCCTTTCACTTCTCTTCTTTCCTCAGCTCATTGTAAAGCCTTCTCAGGCAACCACTGCCTTCTTGCATTTCTTTTTCTTTGGGATTGTTTTGGCCACTGTCTCCTGTACAATGTTACAACCTCCACCCATAGTTCTTCAGGCACTCTGGCTACCAGATCTAATCCCTGGAATCTTTTCATCACTTCCATTGTATAATCATAAGGGATTTCATTTCATTAACCTCAATGACCTAGTGGTTTTACCTGCTTTCTTCAATTTAAGCTTACATTTTGCAATAAGGAGCTATTGATATGAGCCATAGTCATCTCCAGGTCTTGTTTTTGTTGACTGACTATATAGAGCTTCTTCACTTTTGGCTGCAAAGAACATAATCAATCTGATTCCTGCATTGACCATCTGGTGATGGCCATGTGTCAAGTTGTCTCTTGGGTTGTTGGAAGAGGGTGTTTGCTGTGACCAGCATGTTCTCTTTACAAAGCACTGTTAGCTTTTGTCTTGGTTCATTTGGTAGTCCGAGGCCAGACTTGCTATTATTCCAAATATCCCTTGACTCTCTACATTTGCCTTCTAATCCTCTATGATGAAAAGGGCATCTTGTTTGCTGCTAGTTCTAGAAGCTGCTGTGGTTCTTCACAGAACTGATCAACCTCAGCTTCTTTGGAATCAGCAGTTGGGGCATGGACTTGGATTACTGTGATGTTGAATGATTTGCCTTGGAAATGAACCGAGTTCTTTCTGTCATTTTGAGGTTGTACCCAAGTATTGCATTTCAGACTCTTTCATTGATAATGAGGGCTACTCCCTTTCTTCTAAGAGATTCTTGCCCACAGTAGTAGATATAGTGATCATATGAATTAAATTCTCCCATAACTGTCCATTTTTAGTTCATTGATTTCTAAGATGTCCTATGTTCAATCTTGCCATCTCCTGCTTGACCACATCTAATTTGCCTTGATTCATGGACCTAACATTCCAGGTTCTTATGCAATATTGTTCTTTACAGCATCAGACTTTACTTTCACCACCAGATACATCCACAGCTGAGCATATTTCCTGCTTTAACCCAGTCACTTCATTTTTCTGGGACTAATAGTAATTGCCCTCTGCTCTTCCCTGGTAGCATATGAGACACCTTCTGACCTGGGGATTCATCTTCTGGTGTCATACTTTTTGCCTTTTCATACTATCCATGGGGTTCTTGAGGCAACAATACTGGAGTGAGTTGCCATTTCCTTTTCCAGTGGACCACATTTTGTCAAAAATCTTCACTATGACCCAATCATCTTGCATGGCCCTGTACAACATGGCTTGTAGCTTCATTGTGTTATGCAAGCCCATGCACTACGACAAGGCTGTGATCCATGAAGGGGAATAACTTTATATTATTACTCAAAATGAAGCATCTTGCAGCAGTAATCTGGTTCATATATATTGCTTTTTTAATGAAGAGAAACAGTTTAATATTTGAGTCTACACACTGTGAAGGAAGAGATATTTAGATGTCCTTTCAGACAGTCTTTGTCAAATATGAAAAGCCTTATTAGCAAGCCAATGGCAAGTTTCATAGTAAATTCAATTTGTCTTTTCAAATTGGTTCAAGTGTTTGCATTGTATTGAATAAAGCAAATTCCATATTGCTTTTTATTTGCTTTTAAACGTAGTAGTTCCAGGCTTACCACTGTTAAACAATAATGTAAAACCTAACATTCTCAATCTGTTAAATCCCCACCCTATAGCAGTAAAACCACAAGTACTCAGTTAAAAGGGTGACTGGACCTGAAACTTTCTTTCTGAAAGTACTTTAAATACATCTTAGCTCTCATACAATTGTATGATAGAGAACCCAGATATGTGTTACACAGTAAGAAATTTGATGTAAAAATATTAATTGGAGAATTATAAACTAACAATGAATTTTATAAAGGAATTTCAGCTTAATCATGGAAGAACATGTTATCAAATTACAAAATATACAGATCGTCCCGAGACGAGTTAATTGTACATGGCATGTCCAACTTGTTCATTGAGCCATTTGTTGAATAGGATTATTTGCACTGGCCATTTCAATGTCAACCTGACATCTTTCCTAGCATTTTTCTGGTCTACAATAATTTTCCTTCTTTCTGACATAATTCTGAAAGTAGTATCTATTCTTTTTTTTAAAAAAAGCACAAGTTTCTTTGTTTTGCTCATATTGGTGGGGAGGGAATGGCAGGTCCTACGTAAGATGACACCACAAGATGTTTTGTTTTCAACTTTTCACAGCATTTTCACTTACTAGTCTATGTTTTCCTAGTTATTAGAATTTATCTACCTGTTTTAAAAATATTGTTTAGATGAACAAAATGAAACTTGGGGTGGTTTAATTTGCAAATGATATAACTGATAGGGGATTAATATTCAACATACAACTCGATATCAAAAAACAAACAACCAGAAAAACCAAACCCAAACAAACAAAAAACAAAAGCAACCACGTTAAAAAAAATGGGCAGAAAAACTGAATAGATATTTTTCCAAAGAAGAAATGCAGATGTCCAACAGGCATACGAAAAAAAATTCTCAATATTGCTAATCATCAGGGAAATGCAAATCAAAACAATGAGATATCACCTCATAGCTCAGAAAGGCTGTCATCAAAAAGAGTACAAATAACAACTGTTGGGAGGATATGGAGTAAAGAGAATGCTCGTTCACTGCTGGTGGGTGTGTCACTGCTGCAAGTCACTGCAGAAAACAGTATGATGGTTTCTTGAAAAACTAAAAATGGGACTACCACATGACTTAGCAATTCCGCTCCAGGATACATGTCCAAAAAACAAAAATTCTGATTTGAAAAGATATATGCACCCCACTATTTATAACAGCATTATTTACAGTTGCCATGATATAGAAGCTATCTAAATGCCCATGAATATCTGAACAGATAAAGAAGATGTGGTATATATATACATATAATGGAATGTTACTCAGGCATTAAAGAGTGAAATTTTGCCATCTGAAGCAACATGGATGGACTTAGTGGGCATTTTGGTAAGTGAAATAAGTCAGACAGAAAAAGATAAATACTGTGTGGTATCACTTACATGTGGAATCTGAAAAATACAAAATAATAGTGAATATTTCCAAAAAGAAGCTGACTTGCATGATACAGAGAACAAACTAGTGGTTATCAGCAGAGGGAAGAGGTAATATAGGGTTTAGGGAGTGAGTGACACAAACCATTGGGTGTAAGATAGGTTCAAGAATATAATTGTATAACATAGGGAATATAACCAATATTTGTAATATTGTAATGTATTTGCAATAAGTATAAATTGAAAATAACCTTAAAATTGTATATGCGTATATATGTACATATATATGCATATACAATTTTATGCACATATATTTTATATATATAGGCTTCCCTTGTGGTAAAAAAGTCTTCCTGTCAATGCAGGAGATGCAAGAGACATGGGTTCAATCCCTGAGTCAGGAAGGTTCCCTGGAGTAGAAAGTGGCAACCCCCTCCAGTATTCCTGCCTGGAGAATTCTATGAACAGAGGAGTCTAGAGGGTTACAGTCCATGGGGTTGCAAAAGCGTCAGACACAACTTAGCCACTGATCAGACACATACTTTTTAAATTAAAAGTTAAAAAAATTCAGTACTATATTTAAAGAGAGAGGACAATGTAATGAAATCAGAAAACTGTCTCAAGTTATCTATAGATTTTGCTTTTCTGTTTTCTTTCTTTCTTTCCTTTATTCTATGCTTCTCACCTTGTCTCATTAAAACTCCTGGTCATAATGCTACCTGATTTTAACTCTCTACTCTTTCAGGAGCCTAACATTTTGTCCATCGAGCTCTTGTCCTTACTAGTTTTAAATGCCTGAAGATGAGAATGAGAAACAAAATTCTTCCTCATCATGTTAGAAGGGAAAATTAAAGCCTGAAGAAGTGATATCAGTTTCTAAAACCAGGTAAAGAAATCACCACTACACATTAAGATTAGAAATTTGGAGTTACTGCCCATATTACTTTAAATACACTGTCTTCTTCATTTGAAACATTGTTGCTATTCCTGCCAGCTGAATCACTACCTCAAATTGTTACACTGGAGAAACAAATGCTGGAAAATTATGCAAGAAAGAAACATCTCTGTTCTCCTCTGAGTCTATCTGTCCTCTCCTCTCCTTTCCTGTTCCCATCCCAACTAATATAGATCTGTATCGATAAGAGAGAACAATGCCAGCTGCCTTTCTTCTTTCCATTGTCAGCACTGAGAAAAGGGCAGAACAAACAACACACAGCAGCAATTCTCTTCTCTGTGCCAGTCAGAGAAGAGAAGAACGAGGTCAAAGATGCTGAGAGGGAAGTGACAGGAAGAGAAATAAACTAGGCCAAGTAGCAGCAGTGTAGCCAACCATGCTATGTGAAGAGTGAACTTCAGCCGAAGCCTTCTGATATGACAAGGACTCCACTCATGTAACCCCTAATCATTGCTCACTCTTGAAAATAAGATGCTGTTAGGCGTGACTTTGGGAATGTGATATAAAAACGGTTTCCCTCCCATATGTGAGTGTGTATTTTTTAACTAGCATTCACTATGAAACTTGTCTTTCCCACTCTCTGCAAATGGAATGGCAAAGGAAGATGATACGATTTGAATACAACTCTAAAATCTTAAGTTCCAAGAACATTTTTTCAAACATAAGCATAAAATGTTTCTTGTGACTGTGAGATTCAAAAAGGGAGTTAAGCTTCACAGGAGTTACAGACTGTATAAGATACAAGTGTAAACAAATTGTCAGTTGTTATACATGCTGATAAAAGTACAAGTAACCCCTAAATAAACCTGAACCTCAAAATAGTTTTCTGTTAAACAGAATATAAAATATTTAATCTGTAACTCTTTCTTGAATAGTCCTATTCCTAGGATTTTTCACTTTTACCTATTTTTACCATTACATAATTTTAGCCATTTCTCAATGTATTCGTGGAAATACTGAATTTAAATATTTAATATAAAGCTAAAAATTAATGACCCAGAATAATAACAGTATCAGTAACCAGAACACATTTATTGAGTCCTTGTTATGTGCTAGACACTGTGCCAAGTGTCTTTGAATATTGGATTCATTAAAATGTCATTTATACCAATATCTCTAATTGAGTTAATTTCTCTAATAATTTTTAAAAAGCAAAATAAAGTAAGCATGTGCTAAAAATATGAGACTAACCAAATAGTCTGCAGTGAAATAATATATTCTAAAAGTAAATTGATGAGCAGAGTACCCACTTATTTAAGTATAAAACAAAATATATTCAGATTAGTCTCTGTAGCCAGAATTGTGTACTGGCCAACTGCACCAATTGTGTACAGTACAATTGTGCACTTCACCAACTGGTATGAAGTGAAAGTTGCTCAAGGGCCACAAAACATAAAGCTGGCAGTAGATTATCTTTTAAATATTATTATAATAGAGACTTTTCATTGTCAATTTTGCTCTAATTTATTGGTTACAAATTAATAGGCATAAACAGCCTAAGGCATAATTTAGTTCTCGACTATTTTAATGTGATTATTTATTACAAAAATAATACTTTATGAATGTTTTCTTCTTAGAGGTTCAAATAGACTGATAAATCAAGTAACACTAATCTTTTGAGAAATGCCATTGTGCCAAAAACTTATTGAAAGATGAGAAAAGGAAGATGATTCAACCTTATATTGAATGGTCATGTTAGCTATGTTCCAGCAGCACGCTGAAACAAATTTTCACAATATGTATTCCATATTGAGATTAAACAATCGACACATAAGACTATTGGTTTTATAAACTATGTTGTCAGTTTGAATTCGGTTAATCCTACCCAGCTAAGAAAACAATTACTCACACATTTACTACACATTAACAATAAAATCTAGCCCCCCAAAAAAACATTTGAGGGGGTATACCTCTAAGATAATTGCTAAATAATGACTGTGCTGTGCTGTGCTAAGTTGCTTCAGTTGCGTCTGACTCTTTGCAATCCTTTGGACCATAGCACACCAGGTTCCTCTCTCCATGGGATCCTGGCAAGAATACTACAGTGGGTTGCCATGCCCTCTTCCAGGGGATCTTCCCAACCCCAGGATCAAACCTGTGTGCCTCTGAAGTCCCCTGCATTGGCAAGCAGGCTCTTTACCACTAGCGCCACCTGGGAAGCCCAAAAAACTTTTTTTTCCTTCACTGAAATATAGCGTGTAAATAAACTCTAATTTGACTTTTTCTATTCTCAAAGTTCAATGCTTCTCTTAATCTTGTTTTACCTAATAATTCATTCTCACCATGTACTGCAAATTCTCAACAAATCTTTTTAAGAGTATATTACACAAAGTTAAAAAAACCCACCATGTACTTCATGACTCTTCCCTGAGTTGACACACTTTTAAGTCTCCAGCTGTACAATTATTACTACAGTCACCAAAGAGTAACTCAAATGTCATCACCTAAATAAAGATTATGCAATGCAACTCAGTTGGAATTTGATATTTCTGGGGCTGCAATCCTATCACATTTGGCTTGTGTGTTTATTACAGCAATTATGTTATTCTACCATGTGCTATAGCTGTCCTTTACTTCTAACTCCACCAAACTGTAGCCTTTCAGAAAGTTCAGAGCTATCTTATTCAGTATTAGCTATATTCTAGCAGCATATTTCTTTGTGTGTGTTCTTTCCTCAGTGAATATTTCCTAGGTGAAAACACAAAAGAGCAAATCTATTGTTCTCTGTACATTTTTTGTTTGCCTTACAATGAAACCTGTTAACTTTATAAGCTTTGCAAATATCCCTTTTCGAACAGACATTAGACATCAAATAAATCTGGAGTAATGCTGAAATAGTATTCATGTGCTTGGGAAAGTAACAGCTTCACACACATTTAAATTATGTAAATGAAATTACAGCCATTGTAAAAAGTATTTTACTTAAATTAATTCAGCTACCATGGAAATACAGAAGTAATTAAAAGGCACATAAAATGAAACTGTATTATTTCAAAATATTAAGTACATGGCAGGTTCTTCCTAAAAACTTCTGAATATATGGCCATTCAATGTTTCTCTAATATGTGTGATTGGTGCTTTCCAAGGCATATGCAAAATCAGCTCCAATAGATAATGTCAAAGTGCTTTCCAAAGGGGGCTAAAATTGATGGATAATGAGTCCTAATTTTCCAAATCTCATCAAGTCTTGGTGTTATGCAGCTTTTTAATTTTTAGTATTCTAGTGGATGTAAAATGGTGTTTCTCTGTGATTATAAAGTGTTGTTTCCTTGAAAAGAAATGAGGATTCACATATTTTCTTAATATATATTGGCACTTCATCATGCTTTCTGTCTGAAAAGTCTTTTTAAAAGTACTGCCTAGTTTTATATCAGTTGTTTCCCCTACATCTACCTGCCAATCTCCCTATCTATCTATTGTTGCATTAATCAATCAATCTATGATATTAAGTTCTTATTAGTTTTTTAAGTTGGCAATATCTTGAGGGCAAATTCTTATGATTAGAACTTCTTCAATTTAATCTAATCTTACTGTTTTTATGATATTTTTTCTTTGAACCATATCCCTAAAATTATATCATGATATTAATATTAGCATGACCATAATTAGTGGCTTCCCTGGTGGCTCAGATGGTAAAAAATCTGCCTGCAATGTGAGAGACCTGGGTTCAGTCCCTGGGTTGGGAAGATCCCCTGGAGAAGGGCATGGCAACCCACTCCAGTAATCTTGCCTGGAGAATCCTCATGAACAGAGGAGCCTGATGGGCTACAGTCCATGGGGTCGCAAAGAGTTGGACATGACTGAGCAACTAAGCACAGCACAACCATAATTAGCACAATTTTGGATGTAATATATACATATATGTATCTATATAGTCTTTACTTAAGTATCATTATAATAATTACATTAGAAAATAACACACCTTTTTTACTTAATGTATGGTATAACCCTCATTCTTCTGAATCCAAACATTACCTAGAAACACATTTTGACTTTCTATAAGGATATATTTCAAATAAAAACAGAAATATCTTATTCACTAATAATTTATGTTCTATTAAAATTTTGCTAAAATTGTTGGAATATTTCTAAAAGTTTCATTAATTATGCCAGAGTCTAGGATAAATATATGCACTAGAAAGTAGATCAATTTAGGTGAAAGATATTTAAATTGACACATGGTGTTACTGCATGAGTTAGAAAACTGAATTTTAAGAAATTTCATACTTAATAATATTTCATATATAAAGTAATATTTCATAATATTTCCAATAGAAGTACGGAAATATACACAAAGTTGGAAAGTAAAGCAAATAAGGAGGATGAACAATAATCACACTGTCTGACTCATTACTCTTTCTGGCATATTCATGTAACAATCAGTTCTTATAAGAATACAGATATTTGGCCAAACAGAGGTGAAAGAGCACACAGATGTATAATCTGGGCTCTTTGTACACAGTTGATAAAAATTTATGACATCAAGTAGATTTCATAAAACATTAAGAAGTCACCTTCAGCCCCTCACCTGGGAAGCTGGGAATTTGAAGGGCATTTTTTTTTTTAACTCTTCAAACATCAACACCATTTTCTGACAAAGTTCTTATATCAGAGAACTCGAAGATAATCATGGAGTGATAATTCTAACCTCTTTTTGAACCTAAGTACAGGTTTCCAAAAACAGATTTCCACTCTACTCTATCCAAAAGAGAGTGTCCCTGTGAAATCTTTCACAAGCCAAAATGTCATAAAGTGAGGAAGCAATTACCTAGGACACACTTTGCTAAGACTCTTTAATGGCTGCAGCGTAACAGACTGAATGTGATTTTAACTTTTCACCATGTTTCATAAAATGAAAATCCTTTTAGGATTTATTTTGGTTAGGGAAAGCTGATACATATAAGTCTTTCATAAAAGCCAAGTGGCCTAAATTAAATTTATGAAAATTGGAAGCCACCTGTCCCAGCTATTCTGCAAAAGATTCACCAAGTATAATACCTCTGGAATTAAAGTGAATCCTAAAATTTTTTTCCTGAACATCAATAACAAAATATTAGTACACAGATTTTATAAATGTTTCACAGAGATTTTATACTCAGCACTATCACTGTATATAAGCTTATTTAGTGTGCATGCCTGAGGAAATATAAACAAAATGTCATCATTACTTGCCTAATTTTATCATAAAATAAATTAGGCAAGTTGTCGTTGTGTAATATAAGATGAAATAGGAATGTTCCACTGAAGGTATATAATGCCCTGCAGACAAAATGGAGGCAATAAAAACAAAAAACCTTAGAGCAGTATTTTGTTTTGTAGGCAAGTGATGCCTGATTACTGACAATTGTTGTAAACTTGTCAGTTTGATAGCATTCAGATCACATAGCCTCTTGTTAGATGACAAGCCACTACCATTGTGCAAAAAATGGCAATGAGTTAGGAACAGGTAGGTCTATTTAATGACATTGAAGAGGGTGCTATTTTGAAAAAAACAGGATTCAGATACGGAAATCACGAGGCAGATCATTTCAGCATGTTTTGGGTCAACAGGTGACACAATTTATGAAATATATTACTTCACAGGATGTGACAATGTCATCGACCAAATTGGGAGCATAAATGTTAGAATTTAAGATAAGTAATGAAAAATAATAAATGCTTATCATGCATGGTTAACCTCAACATGAGTCTGATTATCCTTAGCGTGTTTATTTCATAAAATGTTTACCCTTATGTAAAGGTCTGTAAGAAATATTTAAGAGTTTTGGGTTTTTCTAAAGAAATATGAATTGTTCACTCTACTTTAAAATGTTTTGAGTATAGTACTTTTATTGAGTAGTGTTCAGTGAATGCTAAATAAAGTTAACAATAATTATCATTAATTGATTTATTTAATTTTTCTCAAATATTTGTTTTTATTTGATTCTTTTTGACTCCAGCACTTAGCTCATAACCATCAGGATTAAAATATCACTCTGGCTATAATGTCCACACCATATCTCTAACTACAGATTTTCCAGATTCCTAATTATTCTACCTAACTCATGTTGGTTGAATATAAAAATGATTATTAATTGATAACTGGTGCATTTGGATCCATCTATAATGGCAACCCACTCCAGTATTCTTGCCTGGAGAATTCCATGGACAGAGAGAAACCTGGCAGGCTACAGCTCACAGGGTTGCAAAGAGTCAGACACAACTGAATGACTAACATTTTCAGTTTTACTTCATACCAGATAGACTATACTATTCTTTGTTTACACTATCCTAGTCTCTGTAGACACTGATAATTCCATGCATAAATGATCTCATTAAATCTATACAACTGATCTTTAGAAGTATTTTCTGTATTCTTTAAAAATAGAAAATAAATGAAGACTAGAAAGGTTAATCAACTTGTTCATTTTACCAGAATATGCTCTATTTCCAAAGTTTGTGACACCATACTTAAACTGCCTTTAAATGCAAAAATATCATATTTTAACCTATTTTAAGACTCTTTCCTCTACTTCTAAACTAGGTATGTACTTCTTAAACATTCATATAGCTTTTGGAATATTTAGGTACAAGTGGCTACATTTCACCATATTTTAAAATCTGTGTATTGTGAATAATAGATATCACATTTAAAAATAATTATTAACTTACATGAATATTATATATTTATATAATTTGCTCATCTTTGTAATCTTGTTGTAGAATTTAACTCATTTAAAACATTCAAAGAACAATAATTAATTTTAGTTCATAATAGCCAAAAAATATTAATTTATTGAAGTTAATTCTAATGTAAGTAATGTAGTAATAAGCCAATATTTCCAATGCAATATTGCTGTGACAATGAAAAAAGAAAAAAGTGTGTGTGTGTGTGTATATATATGTATATATACTAGTGTAACATATTTAGATACTATCTTCCAATATTTGTGAGAAGTTAGATTAATCATGAAAGTGAAAGTGAAGTCGCTCAGTTGTGTCCAACTCTTTGTGACCCCATGGACTCTAGCCTACCACGTTCCTCTGTCCATGGGATTTTTCAGGCAAGGGTACTAGAGTGGGTGGCCATTTCCTTCTCCATAGATTACTCATATCCTTTACTTAAATCTCAGAAATATGTCACATAATCTGCCTAGTATTTAACACATGTAGAGGCTTAAAAGCTTTCCAGAGTAGCCTACATACACATTGCTTTTCATTTACCATAATTCTGAAGATGTATTGTTATCCTCTGGGGATTGCCTTCCAGAGGGAATAGAAGTGTTTTGAGTGCTTGCTCTGTGCAAGATGTTTCCAAATAAATAACCTTCTACCTCTACCTAAACTCCCCTCACATAGTTCAGATCATCTTCTCCTCCCTGTTAGAAGCACTACACAACTGTCTAGGGCCCATTTCTACTGTTCTCTGCATTTAAATCCTCCCTGTATACCATTCCATTAAATCTTAGTTATCAAGCCCTAACCCTAACGTAACTGGAGATTATATAATATTACAGCATTTTCTTGTAGTTCAGGTTTTGTCACGTGACAAAACTTCCAGTGAGTTTTGTCAGCAAGTTGGGTCCTATAAGTCAAGGTTTTCCAGTTCAAAAATCCAGACACAACAAATATCAACCCCATGGACTGTGATGCTTTGCACGATTCTGTCAATAGCACCATATTGCTGGGAAACATATTGTAAGAAAAAAAATGAGAT
The DNA here is from genome assembly GCA_024291935.2 of Okapia johnstoni. Taxonomy (NCBI): domain Eukaryota; kingdom Metazoa; phylum Chordata; class Mammalia; order Artiodactyla; family Giraffidae; genus Okapia; species Okapia johnstoni. The sequence continues at coordinate 32,274,731 of CM044310.1, forward strand.
TGATGCTACTATGAGCATTCAGTTATACAGAAAATAATTAGATGATTACTCTGAAGCCATGGTTAAAGTCTGTGTTGTGTCATTTAGCCCCAAACTTGAAAATCTTTCTCTGTTTTTTATTGCTGTCTACATGAGATTCAATACCTCTTCTCTGCCTCTTTCTAAAGGAAAACAGAAGAAAAGCATCTTATCAATATATTTTTTAGTACAATAGAAATATAAATTTACCAATGTAAAGGGGAAATAAAGTAAAGCTTTTGCTTTAAATCTAGCAAAACTAAACCCTGGAAAAATATTTATTTTTGCTCAAAATATCTTCATATCTATATTAAAGGAAAAAATATACTCTTTTCAGCAAGGTCAATCTCCAGTATGATGATAATATTTTATATTTGGATATATAATGCTATATAGGTGTTAATACACACTCATATATCTATCTACATCTATATATACATCTATCCCTATCTATAAATCTATGTACGTATTTCATTTATTTTCATAACTCTCTGATTTCTAAACAATTACTAGATTTTCCAGTCTTACTAAAATGATTTTTATCAATGTTTCTAGCAAGAAGTAAGTAATTATTTTCAGAAAGTTAGTAGGAGTTGGCAAAATGTCCAGCATTATAGTGTGTGCTTTTCTATATCTGCACAGAATTCTCTTAGTGAATTAGTATCTATGCCTTATTACAGATAAGAATATTAAAGCTCAAAGAGGTTAAGTCGTAGCTCCAAGTCATAGGATTATTATATGGTAGAAAAATAATTCTAACTCATGTCTTACTGCAAAATCCATGCTCTTCAATTAGAGAGATCTGCTTTTTATACACACAGTTGATATATAAACATGTGCTTGAATTCAATTGCGTGGGTCCACTTATACAGGGTTTTTGCTTTGCTTTTTTTCCAACAACTATCTTCTACAATATTACACATTCTGCGGTTGGTTGAATCCATGGATGTGGAACAGCAGACACCAAAGGCTGACTGTAAAGTTGCACTCAGATTTTTGACTGCAAGTGCAGCTAGGGCTCCTGAGCCCTGCATTCTTTAAGGGTCAACTGTGCTTTGTATCTCATCATTGCTCAAAGGAAAAAAGACCTCCAAAATTATTTTTGCTGAAGGTCGATAAGTCAATAATTTTTAATATGTGCAAATAAATTATTTTAAAATATTTGCTTATAAAAGTAGTTGTCCTAGCCAGACACAATATAGTACAAATACACTGGTAGCCATGGCCTGGATAATAGTCTCCTTCTTCATTGGATCTGTTCATATCCTCATGTACACACTGACTGAAAGAGGAATAAGATTACTGAGACAACGTTTTGTTGCTGTTCAGTCCATCAGTCCTGTCTGACTCTTTGCGAACCCATTGACTGCAGCACACCAGGCTTCCTTGTCCATCACCATCTCCCGGAGCTTGCTCAAATTCATGTTCATTAAGACAGCAGTGCCATCCAACCATCTCATCCCCATCTCATCCTGCCTTAAATCTTTCCCAGCATCAGAGTCTTTTCCAATAAGCCAGTTCTCTGAATCAGGTGGCCCAAGGATTGGACCTTCAGCTTCAGCATCCGTCCTTCCAATGAATATTCAGGATTGATTTCCCTTAGGATTGACTGGTTTGATGTCCTTGTTGTACAAGGGACTCTCAAGAGTCTTCGCCAACATCACAGTTCAAAAGCAGCAATTCTTTGGTGCTCAGCCTTCTTTATGGTCCAACTATCACATCTATACATGACTGCTGAAAAAACCATAGCCTTCATTTGATGGACCTTTGTCGGTAAAGCAGTGTCTCTGCTCTTTAATATACTATCTAGGTTGGTCATAGCTTTTCTTCCAAGGAGCAAGTGTCTTTTAATTTCATGTCTGCAATCAATATCTGCATTGATTTTGGGGTCCAAAAGAATAAAGCCTCTCACTGTTCCCATTGTTTCCCCATTTATTAGCCATGAAGTGATGGGACTAGATGCCATGATCTTTGTTTTTTGAATGTTGAGTTTTAAGCCGCTTTTTCAGTCTCCTCTTTCAATTTCGTCAAGAGGCACTTTAGTTCCTTTCACACTCTGCCATAAGTGTGGTGTCATCTGCATATATGAGGGTATTGACGCTACTTCCGGCAAACTTGATTCTAGCTTGTGTTTCACCCAGTCAGCATTTCACATGATGTACTCTGCATAAAAGATAAATAAGCAGGGTGACAATATACAACCTTGATGTATTCCTTTCTCAATTTGGAACCAGTTCATTTTTCCATGTTCAGTTCTAACTATTGCCTCTTGATCTGCATACAGATTTTTCAGGAGGCAGGTAAGGTGGTCTGGAATTCCCATCTCTTTAAGAATTTTCCACAGTTTGTTGTGATCCACACATTCAAAGGCTTTAGCACAGTCAATGAAGCAGAAATAGATGTTTTTCTGGAATTTTCTTGCTTTTTCTATGATCCAACGGATGTTGGCAATTTGATCTCTGGTTCCTCTGCCTTTTCTAAATACAACTTGAACATCTGGAAGTTCTCAGTTCATGTACTGTTGAAGCTGAGCTTGGAGAATTTTTAGCATCATTGTGCTAGTGTGAGAAATGAGTGCAATTGTGTGGTAGTTTGAACATTCTTTGGTGTTGCCTTTCTTTGGGATTGGAATGAAAACTGAACTTTTCCAGGTCTGTGGCCAATGCTGAGTTTTCCATATTTGTTGCCATATTGAGTGCAGCACTTTAGCAGCAGCATCTTTCAGTATTTGAAATAGCTCAGCTGGGATTCTATCAACTCTACTAGCTTTGTTCATAGTGATGCTGCATAAGGTCCACTTGACTTTGCACTCCAGAATGTCTGGCTCCAGGTGAGTGATCACACCGTCATGGTTATCTGGGTCATAAATATTTTTTTTTGATAGTTTTCTGTGTATCCCTGCCATCTCTTCTTAATACCTTCAGCTTCTGTTAGGCCCATACACTTTCTGTCCTTTATTGCGCCCATCTTTGCATGAAATATTCCCATGGTATCTCTAATTTTCTTGAAGAGATCTCTAGTCTTTCCCATTCTATTGTCTTCCTCTATTTCTTTGCATTGATCCCTGAGGGAGGCTTTGTTATCTCTCCTTGCTCTTCTTTGTAACTCTGCATTCAGATGGATATATTTTTCCTTTTCTCATTTGCCTTTTGCTTCTATTCCTTTCTCAGCTATTTGTAAGGCCTCCTCAGACAATCATTTTGCCTTTTTGCATTTCTTTTTCTTGGGAATGGTTTTGATCACTGCCTACTGTACAATGTTATGAACCTCCATCCACAGTTCTTCAGGCACTCTTTCTGTCAGATCTAATCCCTTGAATCTATTTGTCACTTCCACTGTATAATCATAAGGGATTTAATTTAGGTCATACCTGAATGGCCTAGTGGTTTTCCCTGCTTTTCTTTAATTTACATCTGAACTTGGCAATAAGGAGTTCATGATCTGAGCCACAGTAAATCTTGGTCTTGTTTTTGCTGATTGAATAGAGTTTCTCCATCTTCAGCTGCAAAGAATATAATCAATCTGATTTCCATATTGACCATCTGGTGATGTCCATGTGTGGAGTTGTCTCCTGTGTTGTTGGAAGAGGGTGTTTGCTATGACAAGTGCATTCTCTTGGCAAAACTTTTTTAGCCCTGCTTCATTTTGTACTCCAAGGCCAAACTTGCCTTTTACTCCAGGTATCTGTTGACTTCCTACTATTGCATTCCAGTCCCCTATGATGAAAAGGACATCTGTCTCTCTCTTTTTTTTTGGGGGGGGGTGTTAGTTCTAGAAGGTCTTTTATATCTTCATAGAACCATTCTGCTTCAGCTTCTTTGGCATTTTTGGTTGGGGCATAGACGGATTACTGTGATACAGAATAGTTTGCCTTGGAAATGAACAGAGATCATTCTGTCATTTTTGAGACTGTACCCAAGTACTGTATTATTAAGATGGCAGAGTAGAAGGATGTGAGCTCATCTTCTATGGTGAGAACCCCAAAATTTCAACAAGCTGCTGAACAACCATTGACAGGAGAATGTTGGATCCCACCAAAAATTATACCCCACATCCAAGGGACAATGTTTGAATCTTGTCCAAAATCTGGGCTCAGAGAAATTAGCATATAAAGGATTCTCAAAATATCAGAGTCCCTGAAAAACTTAGACTAATATGAGATGTAGACAGGCATAACAGATCCACTTTGGAGCAAGGAGAATGAATAGTCAGTCCAAGCAAATTGAGAAAGAATCCCAAAATAGCCATGCGTGGCATGTGTACCAGAGGGAGAAAGTGTCTGGTTCTTTGCTTATAGGTAACTCCCTTGATCGATGCTACAGGAGTACTTTGTGTTCTAAATATTATAGTTCAGCTGTAACCAAAAATTCATCTTTAGCATCTCCTTCCCATCATTTTCCTTTCAACAAGTAAAAATGTTTAAGTAGGACACTACATTTTTCTTAAACTTCATGAGAAAATTAGGAGATATGTACAGTGATGACAAAGGATTTCAAGCAGTAAGTGGAGAATAGCCCGTGATGTGTTGTGGGTGCCAGGGCAGTGGATGCTTCAGGTGGCTTACTTCTCTACCTGCTGCAGAGAAAGGTTGATGTACAGCTATTGGTCCACCGACTACAATGCAGAAGAGAGAAAAAGAATGATATGGTGTTAAGCTTATAGGATACCCCTTGGCTGTACTGTGGGACCAAGAATCCCAAATCATTGAGGAGAGGAAATGTGCAAAGGATTTAATTTCCTGTATAAGCAAATGGGAAGACAGGACTCAAAATAGCTTATATACATCTGCCAAAGAAACAAAATCATTTTCATGTCATATGGAACATTTCACAATCTTGTACTTAATCTTTCAATCTACTTTTAATATTTCAAGAATTCTATCCTTCCTATATATGAAAACTGCTTTTGTTTATTTTTTAATTAATTGATCATTTCTTAGCATTTTCTGATGCTGCTGTTTCTGAAAAAAGCTTAGTTTTAAAGTTGAGTATGGTGTGTATGTGTGTATGTGTTAATCACTCAGTCATGTCTGATTCTTTGCAATCCCATGGGCTGTAACTCACCAGACTCCTCTGTCCATAGGATTCTCCAGGCAAGAATACTGGAATGGCTTGCCATTCCCTTCTCCAGGGGATCTTTCCAGCCCAGGGATTTAACCTGGGTCTCTCGCATTGCAAGCAGATTTTTTACTGTGTGTGTGTGTGTGTGTGTGTGTGTGTGTGTTTATTCAATACATACGGGTCTTTCTAGCAGAATCTTCCACAAAAAGAGAAGAGATGTCTTCATCCACTCCTGCTTCATTTTTTGCGATACAAGTGTATGCTCCCGTATCTTCATAGCGCACATTGCTAATATGAACCTCACTGCCATTTGCTGAAAACAGAAGGCAAATGCAACTTGTAAGCTACAATTTCAGGTTTGCTACAGTCATTTCTGATTACACAAACAGTTCACTTAGCTTGTCCTAATTAAACTGTTTTCCTTCCTACTTCCATGCTTTGGAGACATGCTAAGTTATTTCTAATGCATTCAAACGTTTCATAAATTGTGCTGTCATTCTATTACAGAGATCCAAACACTACTTATCAAAAGCACACACAGTATGTTTTATATTCATTTCATACTCCCTACCTTGCATAAGAAGTGCTACTAGTTGATAGCTATAATTTCATTTCTGTATTTATTTTTAATTTTCAGGATCCACTTTGTCCTCAGCTTTTACAACAGTTTTAATTAATACCAACATGGTTCATTTACAGAAAATACATGTGAAAATGCATGTCATAAAGGAATTAAGTGAGCTACATCATATAAGTATAATGCCATTCCATTGAGCAAGCATATTACTGCGTCTGCATTATACATTAGGAATTGTTAGGTATAGGGGACAGAAAGAAAATATACATAATTTCTTTGCAAGATTCTCAGTTGTTTTCAAGAAATATACCTAATCAAAGCAATATTATCATTGGAAATTGATATCATCGTTGTCAATCAAAGGGTTAAGGGATTGATTAACCCAACTTTTAAATCTTGGTAACAGAATATTTGAAGCTAATCCCTGAATAATGAGTTGCATTCCTCAAAGTGTAAACAAGGGTATAACTACCCATTTACTATACACTGGCAGGACAAGAAGTACTTTTACATATGCGTGCATGCTCACTTTCTCAGTCTTGTCCAATTCTTTGCAACCCCATGGACTTCAGCCTGCAGGCTCTTCTGTCCATGGGATTTTCCAAGCAAGAATACTGGAGTGGGTTTCCATTTCCTCCTCTACAGAATCTACCCAGGGATTGGACCCTCATCTCCTGTGTTGGCAGGTGGATTCTTTACCACTGAGCCATCTGGGAAGCTTTTATATACAGTATCCCTTAATAGTCCCATAAAATAACTAATTATCAGATGAGGAATCTTAAGCTCCTAGAATGATCTTATGCAATTTATTCCCCTCAGAGATAAGGGTTGGCCTTCTGTTTATCATGTCTTAAGTGTCAATGCTTTTAGTGCTCATTTGTTTAGGTTTGCATCTTTTCTTTTGCTTTCTTTTTTTCTGTGTGTGTGTGTGTGTGTGTGTGTGTGTGTGTGTGTGCATGTTTACATGTGTATTCCATGTTATCCAATCATGGGGATACCATTTTCTGTGTGCAGTAAAAAGGAGCATGACTCTTCCTGACAGAGATGGGGATCAAATAATCAGAGTGACTATTTTGGGAAAGAAGGTAAAAAACCAATGGGAAAAGAGCTTAAATGTCATCCCTATGGGGATATGGAGAGGCAGTGAGTGTTTGGGGAAGGCTAATCACTGAAATCACTCAAACCTCTTTCTCTTACAAATATCACTGTGCACTTCCATTCCATCATTTGTTGAGAATCACTTCTCCAAAGCAGTTGGCAGGTTTTTGTGCTTGTTTTTGCTTTTCTCAAAAAGGCCAGATGGTAAATATATTAAACTTCGTGGGCTACAGTCTCTGTGCCAACTACTCACCTCTGCCATAGCAGCATGACAGCAGCCAAAGACAATATTTTTAAAAATGTGTGTGGCTCTGAACTAAAAACAAAAACAGAAAACAAGCAAAAATATTTACAAAAATAGGCAGCTTTTCAGATTTGGTCTGGGGTCCTTTATTTGTAAACCCATGCTCTAGAAAATGGGGAGGAAACAAAGCATCGATATTTAAGTCCAGATCAGCTTCTTGTTTTGTGTGAAACATGCTGCTGCTGCGGCTCCTAAGTTGCTTCAGTCGTGTCTGACTCTGTGACCCCATAGACGGCAGCCCACCAGGCTCCTCTGTCCCTGGGATTCTCCAGGCAACAACATTGGAGTGGGTTGCCAGTTCCTTCTCCAGTGCATGAAGGTGAAAAGTCAGTGAAGTTGCTCAGTCGTGTCTGACTCTTAGCGACCCCATGGACTGCAGCCTACTAGGCTCCTCCATCCATGGGACTCTCCAGGCAAGAGCACTGGAGTGGGGTGCCATTGCCTTACCCTCTCCAAAGACCACACACTTAACAATGTGAATTCTCTAGAACTTTTGAAACATTTAATTTATTCTTCAAATTCTCTCTTCCCAAAATTCTTATATGTTTTTCTAACTTATGTGTTTGTCTTTCCCTCTTTTCCTACATTAGCTAGCATTTCTAGATATTTTCTATTCTATAGCCAGACCTACCAATTTCCTGGTTCATTTATCATCCTGACACATCTGGTTTCAGAACTAGAACAAGATGACATCCCCTGCACCCACTTTTTGAATATATTACTAGACTATTACATAAGGAAATTTACAAAATTTCAAATTCACAATATTCAGTTTACAGAATGTTACTCGACCTTTACAGTTAGATGCATTTCATACCCTACTTCACTTTTATTTCAAATCTTTTTTCTTTGTTTAATGTTTCCCAGCAAATAATAACTTCTTAATTTAAGCAGGTGGTCTTCCTCTTTAAATCATTAAATACATATACATGATTAGAAAGTGAACTCAAATCATTTTAAGTTTAAAAAGTGCATCACGCTATACACCCTAAATTTACACAAATTTTTAGGTCAACTTTATTTCAAGAAAAGCTAGAAAATAAAGAAATTAATCCAAACTTGCTGTTTTCATCAACATCTTCATTTTTATTTACTTCTCAAAAGAAACTTTCTCTGCTTCATTCCAAGATCATCCCCTCCTTCTTTCTTGTTGATTTTCACAACAATTTGTCCATCTTTCCCCGGCTCCATTGTCCACATATCTTTCTCTTTACCTATATCCTTTCAAACCAAAATAAACTGCCCAAGAAGTAAGAAATAACTTCACCAGTCCTAAACCTTTTCACCAGAAGCTACTACCTTTTCTCTTTCCACCTTTCAAAATTTTGAAAGATATTTTTATTCCTATCTTTCATTTCTAAGGACACAATAAACTGATTTTTTTACATATCACAGGGACAAACTAATCACTAACCAATGACTATATTTTAATGATCTTCCTTGACTGTGCATACAGCATTGATGAACTCTTTCCCAGTTGTGGCTTTCTTTTCTTTCCTTCTGTAATATCATTTGTTCTCATCTCTTTGCTAATTATTAGTCTCCTTCTGATATTCTCTTGATTTGGCAGCCAATAAAATATTTCTTGTTTTCTAGAATTTTATTTCTCATAACATCCCATCTATTTACCTAGTTATTCAGTTAGTGCCTAGACTTAGACTTCACATAGAAGTGACAAATAAGCATCTTATGAATAAATAGATAATTAAATAACCATAGAATGTGGCAACATGTTAACATACACAAAGCCACATGGAAATTCACACTTCTGTGCACCAATTCTTCTCTTAGGCTGTGCTCCCAAACCAATTTTTATTACTTGTCATAGCCTCTTAAAACTTAACCCAATTTCTTTTATTTTAAAAAAATGGTAATAGCTGTTTTACAAATGTCCTCATTCTTTCTAAGTTGAGTGAAGATTGTAACTAACTCCCCAAATTTTCCCTCTCATATAAAGGGCATCCCAGGTGGTCCTAGTGTTAAAGAACCTGCTTGCCAATGCAGAAGACATGAGAAACATGGGTTGGATCCTTGGGTTGGGAAAATCCCCTGGAGGAGGAAATGGCAACACACTCCAGTATTCTTGCCTGGAGAATCCCATGGACAGAGGTGCCTGGCCGACTATAGTCCATAGGGTCATAGAGAGTCAGAGACAACTGGAATGACTCAGCACACACAGCACACACACATTTTTAAAACAAGGCTATATTATGTTGATAGAATATGGTTTGCTGCTATCAAGAGGGCAAGAGATTGCAAAATCATAAGCTAATTAGACTTTTACTTAATTTGATTTCTGTTAATCAGATCAATCTTCTTCTCAGATAACAGACACCAAGACACAATCAGAGAAGTAAACATGTAAATTTTTTTTGCCTATTTATATTAACATAAAATTGTTAGGATTCAGCTTCGAAAGATCAAAAATACTCTCATATGCCATTCTTGATTTTCAAAAATAGATAATTAAATATTTTTAAAAGATTTATTTATAAATGTATGCTAATAAATTGCATTCACTCTCTAAATTGAATGGTAGTAGCAATATATCCATACAGAAATAAGGAAAACATATTTATTTCTAACAGTGTGAATAGAAGGAATTTAAAGGCATGGAATAAGGAATGCAATGCCATGTAACAGATACTTCAGTAAGATGACTGTCCCTGGGTTACTCTTGACAATGGAAAGAAGATCTGTAAATTTTTTTACTTACTAAGATAGTCACAATACATGCTATTAATTTTTCATTATTTTGATTATTTGATATGATAAAGATCATCTGTTTTTTACATACCACACATGTGTGGTTATTGTAATCTGTATAATGACTAATCACAACTGCGCATTAGACTATTGGAACATGTGGACTATTTTATTGCCAGAAGTTCATCACTAAAACAACACAAATGTGAAACATATTTAGCAACATTTTGATTTTTTTCTTTGTTCGTTTGCAAAGTGTGCTGTAAAATATTCCCCACAGAATCTCTATATTACTGACATATTCTGTAACACATATTTTAAAGTATGATTTAAACATTTAAACTATCTCTTCAGAAATGTATTTAATGAAGGAATTCAATTATTCTGTTCAGCATATCTGCAATAATTTAGAGGATAAGTTTTAGAAGAAAAACAAATTAATATTTTACTTATAAAAATAATGACATAACTAATCATTATGACAAGACTATTATTTAAAACATTAAAAGTACTAAAGGATTGTTTCAAATATAATGTCTTAGGTACTAACATAACTTTTTCCATATTCATGGCACAGATTGCCACCAAGTATCACTTTCTCTTTTTTCCAAAGAATGTAAAATGTGTTATAAATTTTAGTATGAAATTTCTGCATTGTTATTTAAGAGAAAAAATGCAAATAAAAAGCACCTTGAAGTGTGAGTTGCTTGGACAGCTTTGGTGTAATATCGATTCCATTCTTCAGCCAGCCAAGCTGAGGATTTGGTATGCCTTCTGCATGGCACCTAAGGCTTGCAGTAACTCCAGGTTCTCGGGCCTGACTCTCTGGATACACTCGGATTACTGGAGGGACTAAAATTAGAAATGGAAAAGAAAATGATTAGTATCCATATATGCCACTTGATTTTCTAGAACAAAGGAAAATAGCAATTGTATATGCCGCTTGATTTTCTGAAACAAAGAAAAATAGCAATTGTATATGTTAATGATGTTATGCATTTCTATAAGGTCTCAGTTTGCAAATCTAAGTAATTTAGTATCCGCTAAAATGTGCCAGTGGTCCTGAGACAAAAGCTATTCTGAGACTGTACCAGGTGAAATACAAGGTGAGCCCAGGATATCTTGTTTAAATAACTAAAGAGGTCCTTAAGGAATGAGAAAAACATCAAAAAATACAAAACCAGTTTAAAGGGGCTCTAATTTACCAAATACAAAATAATTTGAGAATTAAGATAATTACAAGTTATGAAGGAGTATAAAAATAAGACTAAGAATTCAGTTATATAAATAAATGAATAAATACTTAAATGGGAGAGAAGGAAAAGCTTTTCCTTGCTATAGCATCTTAAAAAAATTACAATAACAATTCCACTTATGGTACATAAGACTCCAAATAGCAAAAAAATTCTTGAGAAAGAAGAGTGAAGCTGGAGGAAACAAGCTTCCTGACTTCAGACTATACTACAAAGTTATAGTCATCGAGACAGTATGGTACTGGCACAAAAACTGAAATATAGCTCAATGGAAAAAGATAGAAAGCCCAGAGATAAACCCAAGCACCTATGAGAACTTTGTATTTGACAAAGGAGGCAATATACAATGGAGAAAAGACAGCCTCTTCAGTAAGTGGTACTGGGAAAACTAGACAGTTATTAATACATCCAAAAAATGAAAATAGAATACTTTCTAAAACCATACACAAAGATGAACTCGGAATGGACTGAAGACCTAAATGTAAGGCCAGAAGCCATAAAACTCTTAGAAGAAAACATAGGCTGAACTCTCTTTGACATAAACCACTGGAAGATCCTTTATGATTCACCTCCTAGAATAATGGAAATATAACCAAAAATAAACAAATGAGACCTAATTAAGCTTAAAATCCTTTGCACAGCAAAGACAACTATAAACAGGTTGAAAATACAACTCTCAGAATGGGAGAAAATAAAAGTGAATGAAACAAATTACAAAGAATTAATCATCAAAATATACAAGTAGTTCATGCAGTTCAATACCAAAAAAACAAACAAATCAATCAAAAAGTGGGCAGAAGATCTAAACAGATATTTCTCCAAAGAAAACATACAGATGCCCAACAAACACATGAAAAGATGCTCAATATTGCTAATTATTAGAGAAGTGCAAATCATAGCTACAGTAAGGGATCACCTCACACTAGTCAGAATGGCCATTATCAAAGAATCTACAAACAATAGTGCCTGAGAGAGTGTGGAGAAAAGGGAACTCTATTGTACTGTTAGTGGGAATGTAAATTGATACAGCCACTATGGACAACAGTATGAGGATTCCTTAAAACACTAGGAATAAAACTACCATACGACCCAACAGTCTCACCACTGGGCATATACTCTGAGGAAACCATAACTGGAAAAGACACAGGTACCCCAATGTTCAGAGCAGCACTATTTACAATAGCTAGGACATGGAAACCACCTAGATGTCCATCGGCAGATGAATGGATAAAAAAGCTGTGGTACACATATATAATGGAATGTTACTCAGCCATAAAAAGGAAAACATTTGAGTCAGTTCTAATGAATTGGATAAACCTAGAGCCTGTTACACAGAGTGAAGTAAGTCAGAAAGAGGAAAAACAAGTATCGTGCATTAATGCATATATATGTGATCTAGAAAGGTAATACCGATGACTCTCTTTACAGGGCAGCAGTGGAGATGGAGATATAGACAACTGACTTGTGGACACAGTGGAGAAAAGAGAGGGTGGGACAAATTGAGAGAGTATCATTGAAACACATAAACTACCACATATAAAACTGATAGCCAGTGGAAATTATCTCTGTTATGCAGCAAACTCAAACCTGGTGCTCTGTGACAACGTAGAAGGGGAAGATGCAGTGGAAGGTTGAAGGAGGGTTCCAGAAGGAGTGGACATATGTATACCCATGGCTGAATCATGTTGTATGGCAGAAACCAACACAATATTGTAAGACAATTATCCTCCAATTAAAAATAAATTAATATAAAAGTTAAAGAAAAGAATTTAGGATAATTCCATTTATGACACACACAAAAAATAAAATACTTAGAAATAAATTTCACCAAGAGGGTACAAGACTTTTACCCTGAAGACTACAAAACATGTTAAAAGAATTTAAAGAAAACCTAAATAAATGGAAAGACATCGTGTGTTCACGGACTCAAATAATTAATTGGTGAGATAATAAGAACTGGCAAGATGGCAATACTCCAAAATTGACCTGTAAATACAATGTAATCACTATCAAAATTCATAATTGATTGTTTTAGTAGAGATGGAAGAGCTAATCCTCAGAATAATAGGGAAGTACAAGGCTCCCCAAAGAGAAAAACGAATTCTTAAAAAGAAGAATAAAACTGGAACTCTCATATCTCCCAATTTCCAATCATATTACAAAGGTACAGTAGTCAAAAAATGTGGTACTAGAAATAAGATACAAATACACATCTACAAAATTAGATAAGGAACATGGAAATAGTTCATATATCTATGGTCAACTCATTTTTGACAAGGATGCCAAGAAACAGTCTTTTAAAAACTGATGCTAGAATAAATGGATATCCACATGCAGAACAATGAATGTGGACCCCTACGTCACACCTGAATAAAAATGAACTCAAAGTGAATCAAAGACCTAAATGCAAACAGCTAGAACAATACAATTTTCATAAGAAAACATAGGAGTAAATCTTCATGACTTTGTATTTGACCATGGTTTCTTAGATATGACCCCAAAACATTAGCAACAACCACAAAAAAATAGACAAATTGGACTTCATCAAAATGAAAATTTTTGAATCTTTACAGAACACTACCAAGAAAGTATAAGTACAACTGACAAAAGAGAAAAAAATGCAAAGATACCTGATACGTGACTAGTATCCAGATCATATAATGAACATTTACAATTCAGCAACTAAAAAGCAAAGAACCTTTTCTGTACAGATAACAAAATAATCAAATAAAAAGTCAACATACAGAATGGGAGATAACATTTTAAACCCCTATCAGATGAGGAGTTAAGCCAAAATATTCAGAAAACTCATAAAACTTAATAGAAAAAAATGGACAAGTCATTTAAATAAGCATTTTTCCAAAGAAGATATACAATGTCAAACATGTTCATGACAAGGTGCTCAATGTCACTGATTACAGGGAAATGCAAATCAAAGCCACAATGAGATAAAATTTTACATTTTGTAGGATGTCTGCTCTCTAAGAGATAACTGCTGCTGCTGCTAAGTCCCTTCAGTCGTGTCCAACCTTGTGTGACCCTATAGATGGCAGCCCACAGGCTCCCGTCCCTGGGATTCTCCAGGTAAGAAGAACACTGGAGTGGCCTGCCATTTCCTTCTCCAATGCATGAAAGTGAAAAGTGGAAGTGAAGTTGCTCAAGAGATAACTAAGAACCTCCAAATGTTAAAGCTGGATTTAGAAAAGGCAGAGGAACCAGAGATAAAATTGCCAACATCCGTGGTGGGGTTAATGGCGACCTCCTCCAAGAGGGTTTATGCCATATCCAGGTCTGGTGTACCCAGAACCCCTGCCCCTGTGGCAGACCACTAGTGACCCATACCTCCACAGGAGACACTCAAACACTCAAAGGTAGTTCTGGATCAGACTCTGTGGGGTCTCCTGCTGTGCACAAGGTTTGTTTGAGCCCTCCAAGTGTCTCTGGCAGGTATGGAGTTTGATTCTAAACGTGATTTTGCCCTTCCTACCATCTGGTGTGGGCTTCTCCTTTGCCCTTGGACATGGGGTATCTTTTTCTGGTGTGATCCAAAATTCTCCTGTCAATGGTTGTTCAGCAGTGAGTTGTAATTTTGGAGTTTTTGCAGGAGAAGATGAGCACATATTTCTTCTACTCCGCCATCTTGTATTGATCAAAATGGCTCATTTACCTAAGTTTACTTAAATAGTAATTGGTGGAATCAGCAAAATCACTCAGACAGTGTGACTATAGAATTCAGTTTTCTCTATTGTGCTATACTGTCAAAATGTAAAAACTGATGTGTTCATACTGAGTGAAGTAAGTCAGACAGAGAAGGATATATATGATATTTCCTGTATGCAGAATCAGCACTGTGACTTTGACACGGTCCTTTACTTCTCTGAACCTTCATTTCTTCACCTCCCTTTCCTCCATTAATCCTTGGAAACTGGTCCTGCTGCCATTACTAATGATGCTCCTCAGCTAAAGCAGCCACTCCAGTCCTCCTTCTCCTATGGAAAATTCTTAAAGAGATGAGAATACCAGGCCATCTGACCTGTCTCCTGAGAAATCTGTACGCAGGTCAAGAAGCACAGTTACAACTAGACATGGAAAAACAGATTGGTTCCAAATTGGGAAAGGAGTATGCCAAGATTGTATATTGACATCTGCTTATTTAACTTATATGCAGAGTACATGCAAAATGCCAGGATGGATGAAGCACAAGCTAGAATCAAGATTGTCAGGAGAAATATCAATAATCTCAGATATGCAGCTGACACCACCCTTTTGGCAGAGAATGAAGAAGAATTAAAGAGTCTCTTGATGAAAGTGAAAGAGGAGAGTGAAAAAGTTTGCTTAAAACTCAACATTCAGAAAACTAAGATCATGGCATCCAGTCCCATCGCTTTATGGCAAATAGAAGGGGAAACAATGGAAACAGCGAGAGATTTTATTTTCTTGGGCTCCAAAATCACTGCAGATGGTGACTGCAGCCATGAAATTAAAAGATGCTTGCTTCTTGGAAGAAAAGCTATGACCAACCTAGACGGCATATTAAAAAGCAGAGACATTACTTTGCCAACAAAGGTCCATATAGTCAAAGCTATGATTTTTCCAGTAGTCATGTATTGATGTGAAAGTTGGATCATAAAGAAAGCTGAGTGCCAAAGAATTGATGCTTTTGAACTGTGGTGTTGGAGAAGACTCTTGAGAGTTCCTTGGACTGCAAGGAGATCTAACCAGTCAATCCTAACGGAAATCAGTCCTGAATACTCACTCATTGGAAGGCCTGACACTGAATCTGAAACTCCAATACTTTGGCCACCAGATGCAAAGAACTGACTCATTGGAAAAGACCCTGATGCTGGAAAAGATTGAAGGTGGGAGGAGAAGGGGATGACAGAGAATGAGATGATTGGATGGCATCACCGACCTAATGGATATGAGTTTGAGCAAGCTCCGGGAGTTGGTGATGGACAGGGAGGCCTGGCATGCTGCAGTTCATTGGGTTACAAAGAGTCACACACAACTGAGCTACTGAACTGAACTGAACTGAACTAATCAAGTGATGGTCTGAAAAATGTCTCACATAAAATTGAAGGATTAGTGATTGGCATAACAACTATTTAACCTTGGTGACAAACTACACAGTAATAGTAGGTTATTTTTCTCAGGATACACATTATGAAATATAAATGAGGATTGATTTCAGCCTGAATTAAAAAGTCAATAATCCTCCAGAGAACATTTCAAGCCATTTGTTACAGTCATTTTTACATAGGAAGTGTACTCTATGAACTTGTTTTTCCTTTCTCTGGGCAATGCATTCAAAAAGAAACCTAGGGGATCAAGGGGCTCCTACATTGGATTGAGAATCCAATGCTTATATTATCATGAAAATCCTTAAATCAACTTCCTCATAGTTTAGACAAAGGGTAATTTTAAAGTTGTCTATTAACTGGAAATTTCCTAACAATATTGAATGTCTCACAAAAATATCTCAGCAATTTAAATGGTTGACTTTAGTACTATCTGCTGCTGCTGCTAAGTCGCTTCAGTCGTGTCTGACTCTGTGCGACCCCATAGACGGCAGCCCACCAGGCTCCGCCGTCCCTGGGATTCTCCAGGCAAGAACACTGGAGTGGGTTGCCATTTCCTTCTCCAGTGCATGAAAGGGAAAAGGGAAAGTGAAGTCGCTCAGTCATGTCGGACTCTTAGCGATCCCATAGGCTGCAGCCTACCAGGCTCCTCTGTCCATGGGATTTTCCAGGCAAGAGTACTGGAGTGGGGTGCCATTGCCTTCTCCGTTATTACTATCAAATAATATCAATATTTGTATTATCAAATAATATCAATATAGTATTATCAAATAATATTAGTATTATATATCAATATTTATTAATATTATATGTATGTACATATGAACACATTAAATGGTTAAGTTTATATTATTCAGCTTTACTCTACAAATATAACTAAGTTTCTGTCATTTAAAATGGAAGATATATAAGGAGACCTAAATATTTGTATTTTGTTTATGAAAAAATTTTAGGTATAAAATCTGATTTTCTTAAGATTACAATTGAGAAATATTTATTAACAACTTCTTAGTGTAGCATGTAGTTCTAGGTATCATTCTCACATCTTCAGTTTTACATATAAACATGCTGAATGACTGCTGAGACTACATTTGGAAATTAGCATAAGGGACCACGGGAAATAATTGGCCTAAGTTGTCTTATCTGGTAGTGATCACAAAATAAGTGGTCCCAGAGAAGTATCTACTAGAATGTAAGTACTGGGAATAAATAGAAATTCTGAATTAGATACCATATAGTCATACATAAGGTATATTTGAGATCCCTAAAAAATTGTACTTTAAAGTGCCAAAGTCAAATAAATCATCAATTCATGTTAATATTTTCAGAGAGGTATTACTAATTCACTTCAAACAGATGTAACCTCTCAAGGAAAGTGAACTATTTATTTTATCACCCAGTTAAAATAAATAGTATCACCTTGTGACTAAACTGAACTAATATTTATCTAGTAATTATTAGGGCATAAATGGTAAAAAAAATCAGATGCTTTATATATATGGAGGACTGGTAACTCTAAGAATACATAGATAAGGCTATATTTTAGCTAGTTATAGAAATTAGAAATAGAAGTGGGTCTCTGATACTAGAAAGTATTAAATTAAAAGTAAAAAACATAGAGTTAAAGATAATAAAGTATGATTATATTTAAAGTATGAAACTTCTAGAATCAGTTATAAACAGATATATGCTCAAAACCATGAAGTATTTAATGATAATAATAACAGGCTTAAAACTGGGTAATAAAGGCCCATGAATATATTTCTTAAAAACCCATAGTAACTTTATTGGATGAGAATACATCAGTATTTTTCACAATATTTGGAAATATCTAGTAGAATCCTTTTAATCTAACAATCTTTCTAACCTAATAGTGAGTGTGTGCTCAGTCGCTTAGTCGTGCCAATTTTTTGCAACCCTATGGACTTGGGGCCTGTCAGGCTTCTCTGTCCATGGAATTCTCCAGGCAAGAATACTGGAGTGGATTGCCATTTCCTGCTCCAGGGATTCTTCCCCACCCAGGGATCAAACACACATCTTTTGCATTGGCAGGCAGATTCTTTACGACTGAGCCACCAAGGAAGCCCTAATCCAATAGTAAAAATCACCTAATGGAAAATTTATACACGTTTGTAACACTGAGCTCTACCTTTCTGTCATCCTTAACTTTTCATTCTGTGATCTTCCTTTGGCAGCTGCTGCCCTATTGCCAAAAATTATGGCACATCCCAGGTATTTTGGAAGTCAGATTTTATAGTGAGGGGACAGAAATCACTGACCCAATACCCCGACTGCATTCTAACTGAAAACAAAAGTGAATTTAAGGTGAATTGTCAGGTCTGTTGCTGCTGCTACGTCACTGCAATCGTGTCTGACTCTGTGCGACCGCATATACGGCAACCCACCAGGCTCCCCCGTCCCTGGGATTCTCCAGGCAAGAATACTGGAGTGGGTCGTCACTTGCTTCTCCAATGCGTGAAAGCGAAAAGCGAAAGTGAAGTCGCTCAGTCATGTCCGACTCTTAGCGACCGCATGGACTGCAGCCTACCAGGCTTTTCTGTCCATGGGATTTTCCAGGCAAGAGTACTGGAGTGGGGTGCCATTGCCTTCTCCATTGTCAGGTCACAGGGATGTAAACAAATAAACGTTGGATATCTTTTTTCCTTTTCTTGATGCCATTATTCTCTATTCTTTGGAAGGATCCTATCACTGCTCTTCCACAAATTATCCATACAGCTGCACTGCTAGAAAGGCTTGTAAGAAAGCTTCAGGGTAAGAATATAAATGTCTCTGAAGTAGTACAGACTCACAGTGGCATCTGGATTGTTCTGTTTGTATTATGACTTCCTTTGTCATTAAAGCAACTTTCCTATGAAAAATTACAGACCAGGTTTAATAAATATTTTAAATTCTACTGAGCTTGTCCAATGCCTTTTGTCTCTGACATTATTAAAGCCATCAACTTCTCTTTAACTTTGTCCCAAAGCAATCTCTTTATATTCATGACTTTCACACTGCTTCTTGTCAATATAACAAAACTCTCTGATCACATTATTACAGCCTTCATAAAAGTGTAGAGTATGCAACAAACATTGGAGGCAAAATATAAATTAACAGTAACACACTTGTGGTCATAAGTTTTTCTGATTTTTTTTTTTTAAATTGTTAGATCTTCCCATTTTCCTAGAGTATTGTAACAAATCACAACTATTTAAGCCATTTTGAAAGGGACAGCAGTTTGTCCTAGTTTAATTAACTCAGATATAATCTATCAATCCTTAAAATTAGTAGTGGCCCTTTTATTCCCCAATTTCAAAGTCTCGAAAACCACCATTTTCAGAAATGCTCTCTGAAGCACAAAAGAAAACTAACGTATTCAAGATAATATATAAGATGCTATTTTTCTAAATCTATGAAAAAATAAAATAGGAATTAATGAAAGAATGATTTTAATGGTGACACATGATAGATGCTGTTTTTACTTTCTTAAATGTTATTTACTTTTATATAATACATATGCAATTTAAAGTTTGTCAAGAGATCTCAAATTAAATACTTGACTGTACAAAGAATATATTATTATAACCCCATCCAACCTAAAATTTGAATGTGTTTCTAACACTTACTCTGTTCTAAGGAGCAATATATTCAATTTCTCTAAGTCTCACCTTCCCAATTTACAAAATTTAAAACCCTTTCTAGGATGAAATGGATTAAAGGAAACAATGTATGTTGAGTTTTCAACCCCTTGCTAGACTCAGGTGAGCAGGAAAATGTTGCATCTTAAACCACAACTTTCCTTTCCAGAAATCATTTTTTTTTTTTTGTCTCTTACAAATATAATCACTGAGGCTTTTTAGGAGAAATGGCAAAGGGATATAATTTCACTGTTGCTCAGATGTTCATTGGTGTCTGACTCTATGACTCCATGGACTGTAGCGCACCAGGCCACTCTGTCCATGGGATTCTAGAGTGCTATTTCCTCTTCTTCCAGGAGATCTTCCTGACCCAGGGGTCCAACCCGTGTCTCTTACATCTCCTGCAGTGGCAGGTGGAGTCTTTACCACTAGCACTGCCTGGGAAGTCTACAATTTCACTAGTCAATACCAATACAAATTTTACTGCTTGGAGATCTAATTTAAAAGTAGCCTAAATCCATGTATGGGTTCAATAGGAGTGAAAACTATATTTGATCTATATCTGCCAAACCTAGAGAAAGAGAAATGAAAGCAAGACACACATTTTGCCAACTTGCTTAATGCTCAAGATGAAAAACAAACTTTTACATAATACAATATACTGAAAGATTTATTTCAAAGCTGTCTCTAAAAAAATAAAAAATTCTAAGCAGACCAAGTTACATCTTCTAAGCTTTTCCCCAATCACATTTATATCCCATTAGTCACAGAACCATTAAGTACATTCATTCCTGGCAAAAAAGCACTTTGTATGTGTGTGTATGGCTGGGAAGCAAAAAAAAAAAAAGATTGCATTAGAGCTTAAAAAGATAAGGAAAATGCATGTCATTCAATATAATTAAAATGCATGGCAAAAATTTATATAAATGATTTTGGAAGGTTTTGTTCATAACTTTTTCTACAGCTATTATTCCAGCTAGCCTTATATTCTTCCATCATTTGTGTAAGAAATTTAAAAATTTGAAGAATATGGTAAAACTATAAAAAATACGAATCAGTTCTAACAAGGTGGATGAAACTGGAGCCTATTATACAGAGTGAAGTAAGCCAGAAAGAAAAACACCAATACAGTATACTAACACATATATATGGTATTTAGTCAATCAGTAAAGATATCCCTGTATTCGAGACATCAAAAGAGACACAGATAAATAGAACAGTATTATGGACTCTATGGGAGGGGGCGAGGGTGGGATGATATTGGAGAATGGCATGGAAGAATGTAAATTATCGTATGTGAAATGAATCGCCAGTCCAGGTTCAATGCATGATACAGGGTGCTCGGGGCTGGTGCACCGGGATGACCCGGAGGGATGGGATGGGGAGGGAGGTGGGAGGGGGGTCTGGAAGGGGAAAACATGTACACCCATGGTGGATTCATGTCAATGTATGGCAAAACAAATACAATATTGAAAAGTTAAAAAATAGAAAATAAACTAATTAAAAAAAAACTATAAAAGATAAAACACCTTGCACCAAACAGGATTACTTAAGAGGCAGAGTTTAGATCAAAATCTAGAACTAACTAGCTTTGTGATATTGAGAGACATAGTCCAGCTCTTTTGATGCCTACTTCTTCATTTCAAAAGTGAACATTATAACCAAATAGTGTGTGATGTTACTTTAAAATATAAAATGCCTTTGAAGATGGAAAATGGATTCATGGTAAAATTGTTAGTGCAAGAGTTGATGAAAACCATTTCAATAGAGGTGGTGAAAATTAAAAATGTTAAATAACTTTGCTCAGGGATTTTATTATAAACTAATTTATGTATATAAATATTTGCGTAATATATATAATATTTGTTTTCATATGAAACTGAAGTTCACTACATGAACTTATATGCAGAATATATCATGAGAAATGCTAGGCTGGATGAAGCACAAGTTGGAATCAAGACTGCAGGAAGAAATATCAATAACCTCAGATATGCAGATGACACCACCCTTATGGCATAAAGTGAAGAAGAAATAAAGAGCCTCTTGATAAAAGTGAAACAGGAGAGTGAAAATGTTGGCTTAAAGCTCAACATTCAGAAAACTAAGATCATGGCACCCGGTGCCATCACTTCAAGGCAAATAGATGGGAAAACAGTGGAAACAGTGTCAGACTTTATTTTGGGGGGCTCCAAAGTCACTACAGATAGTGACTGCAGCCATGAAATTAAAGGACACTTACTCATTGGAAGAAAAGTTATGGCCAACCTAGACAGAATATTAAAAAGCAGAGACATTACTTTGTCAACCACGGTCTATCTAGTCAGTTCAGTTCAGTTCAGTCGCTCAGTCATGTCCAACTCTTTGAGACCCCATGAATTGCAGGATGCCAGGCCTCCCTGTCCATCACCAACTCCCGGAGTCTACCCAAACCCATGTCCATCGAGTCAGTGATGCCATACAACCATCTCATCCTCTGTCGTCCCCTTCTCCTCCTGCTATCTAGTCAAGGCTACGTTTTTTTCCAGTAGTTATATATGGATGTGAGAGTTGGACTATAGAGAAAGCTGAGTGTCAAAGAATTGATGTATTTGAATTGTGGTGTTAGAGAAGACTCTTGAGAGTCCCTTGGACTGCAAGGAGATCCAACCAGTCAATCCTAAAGGAAATGAGTCCTTAATATTCATTGGAAGGACTGATGCTGAAGCTGAAACTCCAATATTTGGCCACCTGATATGAAGAACTGACTCACTGGAAAAGACCCTGACACTGGGAATGATTGAAAGTGGGAGGAGAAGGGGATGACAGAGTATGAGATGGTTGGATGGCATCACCGACTCAACCGACATGAGTTTGAGTAAACTCTGGGAGTTGGTGATGGACAGGGAGGCCTGGCATACTGCAGCCCATGGGGTTGCAAAGGTCAGACATGACTGAGCAACTGAACTGAAATGGAGTTCACTATATATATGTAATATATATTATATATATATTATCAACATGAAGTAATTTCTTAAGAAACTACGTCACTGATCTTAGAACGATTTTTATATATACCAACATACTGAGGATTATGAGCATAATTTCTTAACTGCAGGATGAGCTTCTGAATAGAAATTTTAAATGCAATCCTCCTGTAGTTGGAGATAGTCATGTCAAAGTGAGATATAATATTAATTTACTGAAAATGTACATACATTTAATTTGGAAAGGATCTCTTGAATATATCAGCAGTAAACTTTGTTTTGATCAAGCATTATTTTATGTATACTTTACCCATGACAACTGTTAAAAAATCATTAAATTGCAACACTACAAATAAAAATGTAGTCTTAAAAATTATATAATAATCATACTGAACATAATTCTCATTAAACAAAGAGAAAATATATGACCATTTCTGATTAAAACAATTCATTATTCAAATTTTCAACATTTTCATTCTTAAGTTCAATAGAATTTTTTTTTTTAATTTCATAACTGTAAAAATATTGTGGCTTAGGTATATGTATAAATTTGCTAACTCTAAACAGAGGAATGTTATACTCTTTTAGACAATGCATTTAATAATATCTCTGAACTTAAAATTAGTGTCATGGTTTTGTTTTGTTTCCCCCCTTGCTCTAAGCCCATTAATTTTACTCACAGAGGCACAGTCAAAATCTACCCCATATCGTCCAAGACATGGATCACATGAACCCAGTTCAGTCAAGACTGGAGGTCCACGTTCAACATTCAGTCATGTGTACCACATGTACGTGGAAACTTCCTAAGCTCTATGAGTCTTAGTTTCTACAATACTAAAATTATCATATTTATAAAACTTACCCCCAAAGATTTTTGAAAGATAAAGAGATCACATAGGTAGAAAAGTCATTAAAAATGGTGAAAATTATAAATTACTCATTCATGTAAACTATAATTGATTTATTTTTTAATTTCTTCTGTATTATTAACTTCCTGATGTACCACATATTTATTTTTTTAAATACATAATATGGAGAAGCATATTGTCTCCCTCACCACAGATTTTTGATATGACCAGTTTTAATTTTTCAATATACTCTGTTTTGCTTCCATCCTTATATAATATATGCATGTGTTTGTTTTCCAGTATGGACTTATTCTCTATATATTACCTTGGAGTTTTATCACTTGAGATATCTTAGACATTCTTTAGGGCGACATATGTAAATTAGCTGATTATTTTAGTATATTTATATTTCACAGTGTGACTTTCTTCATCAATTTTATTTTTTTATTTTTATTTTTATTTTTTTTATTTATTTTAGTTGGGGGCTAATTACTTTACAATATTGTAGTAGTTTTTGCCATACATTGACATGAATCAGCCATGGGTTCACATGTGCTCCCCCTCCCGAACCCTCCTCCCACCTCCCTCCCCATCCCATCCCTCTGGGTCATCCCAATGCTCCATCCCTGAGCATCCGTCCCATGCATAGAACATGGAATGGTGTTCTGCTTCACATATGACAATATACATGTTTCAATGTTATTGTCCCAGAACGTCCCACCCTCACCTTCTCCCTCCGAGTCCACAGGACTGTCCTATGCATCTGTGTCTCTTATTCTGTCTCACATATAGGGTTACCATTGCCATCTTTCAAATTCCATATACATGCATTAGTATACTGTATTGGTGCTTTTCTTTCTGGCTCACTTCACTCTGTATAATGGGCTCCAGTTTCATCCATCTCAATAGAACTGATTCAAATGTATTTTTTTAATGGCTGAGTAATATTCCATTGTGTATATGTACCACAGCTTCCTTATCCATTCGTCTGCCGATGGACATCTAGGTTGCTTCCATGTCCTGGCTATTGTAAACAGTGCTGCGATGAACATTGGGGTACACGCGTCTCTTTCAATTCTGGTTTCCTCGGTGTGTGTGCCTAGCAGTGGGATTGCTGGGTCATATGGCAGTTCTATTCCCAGTTTTTTAAGGAATCTCCACACTGTTCTCCATAGTGGCTGTACTAGTTTGCATTCCCACCAACAGTGTAAGAGGGTTCCCTTTTCTCCACACCCTCTCCAGCATTTATTGCTTGTAGACTTTTGGATAGCAGCCATTCTGACTGGTGTGTAATGGTACCTCATTGTCATCAATTTTAATATTGATAATTCAGGAGTTATAGCTTCACACTATTATATACAATTGTGCACAAATATTATTCTTGCACTTTCATATTGCTGCTTTCATTTTTTTTTTAATTAGCTGAATCAAAGAATTGCTACATTAAAAAGTACATGAATGTAGGATTGGATAGGTAATGCTAGATTACTAAACTGGTAGTTTATAGTAAGTCCTTCTCCCAAAACTAACCAATGTGTGAGGGTCTACTTTCCACAAATTTATCATAAATAAATACTATTAATCATTTTAATTTAGCAAACTATTCCTTATTTTAAATAAATTGGATTTTATTGATTACTACATGGATGAATATGTTTTCATATACTCATTAACTACTTTCGTTCCTTCCATGAATGGTCTCTTTATAGACTTTACCCTTGTCTCTGTCATAAATAGCTTATCTATTAATTTTGAATAACTGAAATTCAGATATTTTAATTTAATATAGCACATCAGAGGTCTTTCTTACAATGGAATTTCTAGTCTTGTTAAAGAAATATTCATACACATAGTGCCATCCACAGTTAAATAAATATTTTAGTAAATAATAAACTCATTATTTATTTTTCTTTTTAACATAATTACATTTAAGATTAAATTACTATCTACTTTACAATCCAATTTCCAGTTAAATTTTTAAGTGTTTTATTGTAAAGAAACAATTTTCTTTCAGTAATCTTATTTTTACACACCACCCAAGCATAAAGCAATATATTCTCCTGAATTTGATACTCTTTCTTCATCATATATGTGATGCTTCAATCATGATATATATTTTCATCATACATTTAATGTTTTTATTTGATATTTCACATTTATACATATATATATAAGTGTATATTCCTACTTTAAATTATTTTACACATAAACATTTTTTTATGTCTTTCTGGTATTTCATCTACCCTTTGAATCTATACCATATTCTTTGGTTAGTGAAGTGAAGTCATTCAGTCTTGTCCAACTCTTTGCAATCCCACGGACTGTAGCCCACCAGGCTCCTCCGTCCATGGGATTCTCCAAGCAAGAATACTGGAGAGGGTTGCCATTTCCTTCTTCAGGGGATCTTCCCGACCCAGGGATGGAACCCAGGTCTCCCACATTGGAGGCAGACGCTTTAACCTCTGAGCCGCCAGGGAAGCCATTCTTTGGTTAACATAGCTTTAAAAAAACTTTAATATTCCTTATAACAAGTTCATTCAAACTAGTGTTCGTTTTAAGTTCTTTTGCAGCAATTTCCCCATATTTATTATTTTATTGGAAGAAAGGGTAGGGGCAGAAAGAGAAAGAAAGGAGGAGAAGCAAACAGGAAGTGAAG
Organism: Okapia johnstoni; assembly: GCA_024291935.2. Taxonomy (NCBI): domain Eukaryota; kingdom Metazoa; phylum Chordata; class Mammalia; order Artiodactyla; family Giraffidae; genus Okapia; species Okapia johnstoni. Next base: position 32,300,930 of record CM044310.1, read on the forward strand.
ACAGAAAGGAAATACAGAGGAAAGGGAGGAGAGACAAAGCCTTTGGAATTCCAGCTGAAATGGCCTTAAAGTTATAATTAGAGAAGGTTAATTATTTTAATATATGATCTCCCACTCTAGGACCGTGGTGTATTATTTCATTTATTTACATTATTTTTAAAACCTTCAATGACATTTTATGATTTTAAGTTAGAATCTGAATTTTTCCTGGGCATTTTTTTTTTCCTGAACATTTTCTTTTTTAGCTGCTAATGGAAACGTGTTTTATATATATATTACAATTAAGTGACTGAATCCCAATTTTAGTTTAGTTAAAATACTTTTAGATTTTGATCTCTGGGTTTTAGAGGGAAACCATCACATGGCATGCAGATATATATTAAAGATGTCTATTTTATAATATGTATGGTTTTCAACTCCAAAACAAATTAAATAGCAGGGGAGAGCACTGATAAATTATAGCCGTGTCTTGTTTTGATGTTAAAAAACCACTCAACTGTCATAAGAATGACTTTTTGATGTTAGCTATCATTTAAAAATAAGCATTATAAAGTATAGCTGGATTCATATTAGAACAAATTCGAAATTTTTAAGAATGGTATCTTAACTTTATCAGGTACTTTCAGCATGTACTATTATAAGAGTTTTTAAAAAGCCAATTATGTCATCAAATAAATGATTTTAAAGAAAGGTAAAAGGACACCACTAATGCTACAGCGCATACACACCCATATATATATATATATATATATATATATATATATATTTATCCCTCAGTTTTGGTGGTTTCTGGGCGTGTCGTGCATTTGATTACATACAATCTCAGGACACTAAAGCCTTTGACTGTGTGGATCATAACAAACTGTGGAAAATTCTTAAAGAGTTGGGAATACCAGACTACCTTACCTGCCTCTTAAGAAATCTGTATGCAGGTCAAGAAGCACCGTTAGAAATGGACATGGAACAATAGATTGGTTCCAAATTGGAAACAGTGTACAACAAGGCTGCATATTGTTACTCTGCTTATTTAACTTATATGCAGAGTACATCATGTGAGATGCCAGGCTGGATGAAGTACAAGTTAAAATCAAGATTCCTGGGAGAAATATCAATAACCTCAGACATGAAGATGACACCACTCTTACAGCAGAAAGTGAAGAAGAACTAAAGAGCCTCTTGATGAAGGTGAAAGAGGAGAGTGAAAAAGTTGGCTTAAAACTCAACAGAAAACTAAGATCATAGCAACCAGTCCCATCACTTCATGGCAAAGAGATGGGGAAACAATGGAAACAGTGAGAGACTTTACATTTTTTGGACTCCATAATCACTGCAGATAGTGACTGAAGCCATGGAATTTAAAGACACTTGTTCCTTGGAAGGAAAGCTATGACCAACCTAGACAATATATTAAAAAAACGAGATATCACTTTGCCAACAAAGGTCCATCTAGTCAAAGCTATGATTTTCCAGTAGTCATGTATGGATGTGAGAGTTGGACCATAAGGAAAGCTGAGCACTGAAGAATTTATGCTTTTGAACTGTGGTGTTGGAGGAGACTCTTAAGAGTCCCTTGGACTTCAAGGAGATCAAACCAGTCAATCCTAAAGGAAACCAACCCTGAATATTCATTGAAAAGACTGATGCTGAAGCTGAAGCTCCAATACTTTGGCCACCTGATGTGAAGAGCTGACTCATTGGAAAAGACTCTGATGCTGGGAAAAATGGAAGGAGGGAAGAGAAGGGGATGACAGAGGATGAGATGGTTGGATGGCATCATCGACCCGACAGACATGAGTTTGAGCAAGCTCTGGGAGTTGGTGATGGACAGGGTAGCCTGGCATGCTGCAATCAATGGGGTCACAAAGAGTTGGACACAACTGAGTGTCTGCACTGAAATGAACTGAATCTTGGGACATTCAGCTCATCAAGGTTGAAACAGTGAGCACTGCTGTTCGTACCAGGTTCCTCTTCATGTTCACATTTGTGTATTTTCCTTGCTTTTCCACATTTTATATCCATTTGTCTCTTTCCAAATTCTTTCAGTTTCCTTCTATCTTTATATCTATACTATGCCTGTATCACATTATCTTGATTATTGTCGCTTCATACCCAATTTATATTTTGCTCTATTTATTACAATATCCAATCAATGGCAGTAAAGTGTTTTGAGGGAAGGGCATCTCGTATTCAACATATGGGAGGTTGGACTAGCCTCAGGAATGGCAATAAACTCCTCTAGAAACTACTCCTTGTTCACTACTGGGTCCTCAGCATCCAGCACAGTATATAATAGATCTCATCCTGTAGATATAATGTAGATATATTACATGTGTGTGAGTCAATGAATGAATGAGAGCTTGATATCAGCTTTACGCCATAAGAGTCCCCGTAATAACATGCTGCGGGGGTGCGGAGGCTGATGTCATCTCAGCCTTCAGTTGGCTCCTCCCTGTTCAGGCTGTGTTCATTTTTATTGCTTCTGCTCTTGTCAGTCACATTGCTTCCTCTGCTGCAGTGAATATCCTGGTATCTGCAGCATGTTATCTGCAGAACTTAGAGTTTAATGGATACCCCCACTGCTTTCTGCTCTTTTGTTCTCTGTAATCCTGTCCTTTAGTTAGTAGGTATACATTTTAACCTAACTCTCCTAAACTATTTGATTTCATCATGATAATTTAGCCAGAGAGCACAGGCATAATCTTAGTCAGATGTACTGTAGTGAGAAGAGGCAATCTAATTAAAGTTTTCTAAATAGTAGTCTATTATTGTATATAATAAAATCAAAATCATAAAGAAAGAAATATTGAAATGGTCACATGCATTCATGCTCAGTTGCTTCAGTCGTGTCTGACTTTTTGCAACTCTGTGGACTGGAGCTCACCAGGCTCCTCTGTCCATGGAATTCTCCAGGCAAGAATACTGGAGTGGGTTGCCATGTCCTTTTTCTCTAGAGTATCTTCCCAACCCAGGGATTGAACCTGGTTCTCCTGTGTCACAGTGGATCCTAATAAGTATGCATACAAATTTTTACATGTCAAAAATATTTTTGTGCATATTAAGTGAATACATTAAGTCAATGATTCCTCTTTCACCATATTTCCTGCTTTAAATTTTTTAGCAGAAAATAGTTAATATTGAATTTAATTTTCTTTAGTGATTAGATGGATAAAAGTTGACCCAATTACACTAAACCCATAACCAATATTTATTATCGGAAGTATCACACTATTAATCTCATATACATGTGTGTGTTAGTCACTCAGTCATGTCCGAATCATTGCGACCCCATGGACTATACAGTCTATGGAATTCTCTAGGCCAGAATACTGGTGTGGGTAGCCCTTCCCTTCTCCAGGGGATCTTCCCACCCAAGGGATTGAACCTGGGTCTCTTGCATTGCAAGAAGAGCTACTATACACACACACACATACATACATACACATACAACCACACATACACATATTAAGGCATTTCCAGTATTTTGTGTGAAACAATAGTAATTTAAAATAATAACATTTATTATTGATACCACAGAATTGGGCTTCCCTGGTGGCTCAGCAGGTAAGGAATCCACCTGGAATGTGGGAGACCTGGGTTCGATCCCTGGGTTGGGAAGATCCCCCTGGAGGAGGGTATGGCAACCCACTCCAGTATTCTTACCCAGAGAATCCCCATGGAAAGAGGAGCCTGGCACGTTACAGTCCACAGGGTCGCAAAGAGTCAGACACTACTGAGCAACTTAGCACAAGCACATATAATTTTTGGAGATATATTCCTATTAATGTAAAAATCTTCATTTTCTTTAAGAATAAACTGTAGTTTTCAATTTAATCAATAGATGGCACTACTATTTACTGTATTTTGGTGACACTAACATAACATTTGCTAAAATACATCAGTTGAACAGATATTTTCTTTCTTCTGAAAAGCTTGTTTTTAATAAAAAAATATTTCCTTGACATAATTGTCATTATTTTGAAGTATTCACTTTCAAAAGTTATACTTACAGCTTTAATTTATTTTATTAAATTATTTTCATTGGAGTATAATTGATTTACAATGTTGTGTTAATTTCTCTACATAGCAAAGTGAGTAAGTTATACGTATACATATATCCACTTTTTAAAATCTTTGATAATACAATTTTAATACATGATAATTACTGTCAAATGCATTGTTATCATATACTAAATATTCCAGGTATTTTCTAGAAACTCTTTTTTTGTTATTAATTTTAAGACATTCTGACTCATAGTAGTGCTTATGGAGGAAATGTCTGTTGTAGTTGTGGGGAGTGGGGCTATCATATGTTTCGCTTACTTGTTACTTGTTTTTATTTTCAAATAATCAAAAGTCTTAAGTCAAAATGTGAATTGGAGGAAACTCTTAAAATTTAATAGCATTGATTATCTATTAATAGTTTTCAAGCATCACTGATAGTTCCAAAATGAATATTTTCTATTGTTAATCTATTATGTAACTATATGACAACAAAATTATCTCTATTTTATCATGAAGCATACTTCTCTTGACAGTCTCTTGGACTGCAAGGAGATCCAACCAGTCCATCCTAAAGGAAGTCAGTTCATTGGAAGGACTGATGCTGAAGCTGAAACTCCAATATTTTGGCCACCTGATGTGAAGAACTGACTCATTGGAAAAGACCCTGATGCTGGGAAAGATTGAAGGTGGGAGGAGAAGGGGATGACAGAGAATGAGATGATTGGATGGCATCACCGACCTGATGGACATGAGTTTGAGCAAGCTCCGGGAATTGGTGATGGACAGTGAGGCCTGATGTGCTGCAGTTCATGGGGTCACAAAGAGTCAGACACAACTGAGCTACTGAACTGAACAGATACATGTAACTGTTGTGGTTGCCAGTACACTGTAGAGCAAAGTTTCTAATTACCTTCAGGCAAAGTTTATATAAACTAATTTTTGTTAACTGGAAATTTGGAGATAGAAGCCAGAAGAGCTTCTCACACTGTCTTATTAACAATAAAATAATCAGAGCCTCCCAGCCCATACTAATTTCTCATTTTATTTTGGCATTTCTTGTCTGTCATCCTTGTCATATAAATTATAATTAACAACATATTTTAGCACTTTATCAATATGGAGTCTTTAGCAGCATTAAAATTATACATGTATACTTGCCTAGTAAGCTCCACCAAATTGAAATTTCCTTATACTTAATATAATGTCAATAAATACATCTAAAAATAGATATGCAGGTTTTTGAGAAAACAAATACTATTTGCAGGGCCACAACTTTCTCCCTCTCATTTATCATTATTCATCTATGTGAGCGGCTGCTGCTGCTGCTAAGTCGCTTCAGTCGTGTCCGACTCTGTGCGACGCCATAGATGGCAGCCCACCAGGCTCCCCTGTCCCTGGGATTCTCCAGGCAAGAACACTGGAGTGGGTTGCCATTTCCTTCTCCGATGCATGAAAGTGAAAAGTGAAAGTGAAGTCACTCAGTTGTGTACAACTCTTTGCGACCCCGTGGACTGCAGCCTACCAGGCTCCTCCATCCATGGCATTTTCCAGGCAAGAGTACTGGAGTTGGGTGCCATTGCCTTCTCCGATGTGAGCGGCAACACTATTATTAAAAGAAAATTTAAACAAACCAGATGTCTCCTCGGCCTGCTTTGAAACAGTCCGTGCTTTGCATGCAACCTTTTTTTTTTTTTTACATACAACTTTTTGGATTTGCTTAACACCTCACATCTGAAAATGCTGTATGTGTAGGAGCTATGTCCTTGCTTATGCCACCAGAGTTTTTCATTAGTGACCTAACCTGCTGTGAGATTAGTACAGTTGCTGATTTCATCATTGTGAGGGTGGCATAAATTGAGGCACAAATCCCATTATTACAATGCAGAGTGGCCAACTCACCAGTCCACGAACCATTTAGTTCATTATTTACTTTAGTATAGCAAAAAACTTTCCAGTTCAGTAAAGAGAATAGAAAATAAATATGTGTTTACTGTTTACTCTTTGCAAAATACAAAATCAAGCTTAGGGAGAAAGCAATGAGTTATGAAATATGCCCATTTTTCTTTGGCCACATCATTACAACACTTCATATACATTAAAAATCTAAAGAAAGGGTGATGTGAAGTTACAATTAATTATTTCTAATGAAAACAATATCTAAAACTGCAGGATGCCTGAGGTGGAATTGATTATTGTGCACTTCAGTGTTCACAGATCATTATTGTTGTTCAGTTGCCTAGAGACCCCATGAACTGTAGCATGTCAGGTTCCTCTGTCCATGGGATTTTCCAGGCAAGAATACTGGAGTGGGTTGCCATTTCCTACCTTCATGTAAAACATGGAACATGATCTGAACCTTTGAAAAGGATCTGACTTACATCAGCCAGAGAAAACAAGATCACTCACACTGTAACTCCTTGGTGGCTTTAAGACTAACAATACACTACAGAGGAAACTGTATTTAAAAAGGAATGAGCAGTAAAAATTCTGTAAATAAATTATAATAATCACTCATAAATATAAACAAAACAGAAAAGTGTATTAATTTGGAGAACTCATGAAAACCTATATAAAGAATGTGAATATATGATTTTATACTCTCCAGGGCAGCAGAAAACAGAATACTATTGACTGAATTATTGCTATGAATGAATGAATGAAAAATGATATTCTATTTTATTGTTAAATTAATTTCTAAAATATTATTTCCATTTGATCAAGTTTAAAAATAAATCATATAGTATCAGATGGTGAAATAAAATTAAGTGATATATTGGATGATACAACAAATTATGTTAAATTAGTTTAGGATTAATTAAGAATCACACTAAACTGTTGTTTTGCAATTTTAAAATGTTGTACTATTTTGCACTGAGCACAATTTAAGGATAATACAGAAGAAAAAAATTATAAATAATATACATTAAGTGAAAAACTCAAGAGAACACCATCACCAGCGAGAGTAAAACAACACAGAGGAAAAATTAGATACATTCCTTAATTTAAATGAAGTAAATTTTATTTTTAGAACATGTGGATTAGCATTTACACATCCAAATAGCAAAAGGTGCTTAAAACCTAATTAAACTATCTTGAGAGTGCCCTCATGTTAAATCTTTAAAATCAAATAAACCTCATTATCACATTAACCTTCTTTCGACACACTTGTTATACAAGTGTCATTACATTAATTAGTCATTATGAAGTTCTTTAAGAGCTGGCCACCTCAGGAATGTTTTGTAACATTACCCAGTCCTTGTACACACAAATGTAGTCTATGAAATATCACTTCTATCAACTCCTGAAAACTAGTCCAGTAAACCTTGTCAGACTAATTTAAATATGCATGTAGATATAATCAGGTTGAAGTTTTATGAAGAAAAATAATTTTGCAATATGAAAAACAAGACAGTACCCTCATTTATACCTAAAGGTATATAAGCATGCTGACTTATACTATAAAAGAATTCTGGTGGAATGAATTTAGATCTGAGTCAATCATAAGTGAATACAAAATAATGGTATCTGAGAATGAGTCATCTACCCAAGAGATTTGCTCCAGTTAACAGAAGACGGCACACATCTCTGATTCTTGTAGAGATGGCTATATCTATCCTGTGCCCTTACTAAGCCCCCAAGCTGGAAGAGGACAAAGCATCTGCTTGGTGTTTTGAGAATTACTGGGCACAATCAGCCCATCCCTTCTCACATCCTGGATTTGTTCTGGTCTTTTGTGTATAGGAGATCATCAGTGGCCTCAGCCTCGTTTCTCTGCTGAGATCTAGAGTGGTGCTGTTTATGGATCTTCTAAATGCCCAAAATTGGATGATCTGGGAAACCTTGAGAAATTCCCAGAGTTCCTGTGACTGACAAAATCACCTGAGGAAGGATTACAGATTTGAAATGGCTCCAGTGGATAACTTAGCACTCATAGTATGCCTTGGAGCTGTTTTAAAATAACTAAATAAATATTGGTACAAAAGGTGGTTTCTATATGCTTTAGCCTCAGTAGGTAGCCTTAGGTCTTAAGCTTTCAATGTATGAACTCTTTGGGTTTGATCCCTTTGAATGACTTTTGTCCTTGAGTGATTAGCTGTGTTTATGCAGGAGAGCCCAGTCACACAAACACAGGTCTTGGGAGTCAGGTTGCCCTGTGTAAAGGCTGTCATGGTTGAACTTTGAATGACAGAGGTGTACTTTCTCTGAAATTTCAATCACAATTGAAGCAAGGGTAGGTGCTTTTTAAGGATTAGCAAGTGACTTTTACTATGTTTCTCAACCAAGTTGGTAGGCAGCATTTTAATGGAAATTTTTCCTTAATGATTAGGCAGTTAATTTCCATTAGTGTTACAAAGTACTAAGTGTAAGGTATTGCTTTATGTTATTAGTAAGCAGCCTTAGGTTGGCAGTACTAAACTGCTCCGATTCCATTCACTGCCTCTGTTTACAAATGAGAGCTTCTGTAAGGAAGGGCTTGTTCAAAACCTAACAAGTACTCTGGTTTCCTTATTTATGTAAATGCTGGTCATGACTTCAGATTGCAGAGGTCTACAATCTGTCTTCAATCAAAGAAAAATAATATACTAACAAAGGAAAAAAGTACCCTATTTTAAGTAAATAAATCCCAAAATCTGGACAGGAAAAACAAAACAAAACAAAACTCAAAACTTTAAAAACTAAAACACTAAATAGCAGTTAAAGTTCCATATCTTTAATGTCTCTAAGAATGAATTTTGCTCAGTTTGTCAAGGAGGACCTGACATGTTTTAAAATACTTACTTTAATGATTCATCAGGGCAAGATTAGTAGAAATTGAAAGCAAAATAAAGGAAGAAATTGATTAACTTGGAGAGAGAGATTTACCTAGAACAGCTTAGAGGACAGAGAAGCCACCAGATATGAAAAGGAAAATTAGGTCTTAAATTCAGTACACACACACACACATGCATACAAACACACACAGGCATGTACACACAAACATGCACACACATGCACACACACATCACGGTTCTCTTATAACAGATATCATTAGAAAATGAGGAAATTTTTTAGATGTCTGTTTAATAAAATGATTGGTAATCTCCAGCAATCTGACACCAGAGGAGACTGGAAAGATCTCAGAGAGCAAGCTGACTCTTCAAAAGAATCTACAATCAGGAACTAATCAGAAAAAATTATTCATTTATCAATGTGCATTTATTCAGGAAATATTTATTGAGTCATAACTATGTTCAAGGCACTGTGCAAGGCATGTGAAAGCAGAAAAAGAGAGAGATAACAAGAGAAAGAAAAATCTCCTCTAGTGAGGGAAGGCCAAAACTGAACTATAAACTTATTAGGTAAATATTGGCCTTATTTAATTAAATTTAAGATGCTACTATTTATGTATCATTAACAAAGAAAGAAATGTTGCTAGTTGATAGACACTTTGTTTTTATACCCATATATTATAGAATGTATCACTATTTCAAAGATGTTGACATAATGAGGAAGTAAACAGTGTTGATACTGTTCTAGGATATATACATCTTGTTAGAAAGTAATAGTGCTATCCATAAATAAAATTAAGAGGGACCAAGCATGTGGGAAGATGGGGATTAGCCCTAATCTTGAACTGTGTAGTTTGAATAAGTCTTTGTTGAGAAAAGGACATTTAACTAAAGAGTTTAAAGTGGTTGAAACTAAGCCTTGTTGGCATTTGGCTAAATATCTTCAGGTTTAGGGAACAGATGCCTGCAAACTGGTTATATTAGAGAGAAGAAAAGCAGTGGACCTAAGAGCAGCTAGAGTGGAGTTTGCAAGGGAGAGGTGAACAGGATAGGAAGATACTACAAAATCAGAAAACTTACGGTTTTGATGGTCTTTCAAGAGACTGGCTTTTAATCTGAGTGACATTAGGAGTCAATGTAGAATTTTAAGCAGAGGAAGGGTGTGACTTAACTCATAAATATGAAGTTGCATATACACAAAAATAGGAATAATAATTTTAGTTATGGTTACTCAAGTGTAAAAATAACAGGCCATGAATTTCTATCAAGTGTTTGTACAAATTGTGTAAAATACGTTAGAAAGACAGATGAACAGTAAAAATTTCTCCTGGTATCCTGGGATGTATTCCAAAGCAACTGCTATTGCAGGTGGTCATGAAGTTGTCTTCTGTACCTAAGGACTCATGATCTGGCAGTGCTTGGAATTAGGACTCCGAGGGAAAGGACAGCCAAGGGCAGTCCATACTTAAAGGACTCTAGGCAAGATAATGATGGATCATGTCTGGGCATAGGTTAGATATCATTCTAATGGAAGAATTGCCCCTGGGTGGTATTACTCAAATCAGTAAGGAAAATGTGGAAAACTTTTGCTTGATCTATAAATGCTTTTGGCAGATCTAGATGTAATATTTTGAAATCTCTCACTGTGACAAATCCCATAGGCCCACATATAGAGAAATCCATGAGAACAAATATGTGTGGACCAGAAAGCAGAGAGTAGAAAAAAAGAAGACCCTTGTTTCTGCCACACTGCCTTACAAAACGAAAAAGGAAAAAGCCAAATGAAGTGGCTTATTCTTCCTGAAAGAAATAATGGAACAACTAAGAGCAAGAGAGTATTAGAAACAGGAGGAAATGTAGCAGAAATTAATACAGCACAGGATCTAGAAACTTTCACACTGAGGGTACGAAATATTGTGGAGTTCATGGGAAGTTTAGTTTTGCAGCAGCCCCGAAAGCACAGTCTCTAGAAACATTAAATCTAATTTTCTGTTTCAGAATCAGGTAGAAGATATATGCCAGGTAAAACAGCATTGGGGTTTGGTGAAATCTCTAGGGACCTAGTTTCACAAGCGCAAGTAATTCCATCATGGCACTGGGTCCAAATTTCCCCAGGAAAATACGATTGTCTTAACTATTTTCTGAGAGTGCTATCAGTCTGCATGGACTGAAGTTTCTCCCAGAAAGTTTGTGAACACTGGGCTCTTGTGGCAAAATCAGGCTCAATGTACACTAACTATATTCCCTCTTCTTTTTGAGCACAGAGCTACCTTACTTTTCTCAGACTTCTTTATGTCGAACACATTAATTATGTGTTTTGCTAAGCAAAAACACTATCTGATACCACAAGTCCTACTCTTAAAAAATCTCCTACACAGTCCTTCACATGTGGTCTCGTCCAATGCTTGAGGAAAATGATTCTAAGACTATTTGCAGTGTGGAGATATCCACCCCCTCCCCTTCAATTTCTACAGTTACCAGAAGATAAGATCCCTTTCATAGGTGATGGTGCAATATGAATTAACTATACAAATGTTGAAGCTTACTCATAATTGCTGTATTTTATCTCATGACCAGGCCCAGGTAACAAACAGTTCACCGACTGGATCAAGGACATTCAGTAGCATTCTCTTATATGATTTTATGGGCTTCAGAGAGACCAATCCTGGATCACCAGATGATTGCATGAAACAGAGCCCCCTGTAGACCCACAACTGAACTGGACTGCGGTAGAAATGAGAAATCAACATGATAAATAAAGTTAGAATTGGTTAAATTACTAGAATAACAGAGAAACCACACAGTCAGTGGCTTAAGTAAGATATAAATCCTGATATGTGATCATAAAGTGGTATGGTGGCTTCATAGTGTGGCTATGGAGTAAGCTATTTTAACACAGAACCCAATACCTTGGCTAAAACAAGATATTAGACTTGTAGGCAGCCAGATAATGACTGGGGGACTTGTTCTCATTGCATACCCAGTGCATTTGTTTCTTATTCCTGCTGTAACATATTAAGCAACCTAAATTTATTTTCTTACATTTTGAAGGCCAGAAATCAAAAATAAGTTTTACTAAGGTGCCAGCAGGGTTGGTTCATTTTGGAGACTCTAGGGGAAACTCCACATTCTTGCAATTTCTGGCTTCTTAGGTTACCTACAATCCTTGGTCTATTACTAATTGTTCAAATCACTCCAACATCTTGCTTCTGTCATCACATCTCCTAATTTCTTCTTTGACTTTCTTGCTTCTCCTATATGGGGACCCGGATATTTACACTTAGAGCCTACCAGAATCATATCCTTATCTTGAGAACATTAATCACCTACGCAGGTTGCCTTTGCCATATAAAGTAGCATTCACATGTTCCAAGGATTAGGATGTGCATAGCTTCTGTGAGGACACTTTTAGCTCTCCATATTCAGGCACTTTCTATTTTTATTATTCTGCTAACTTCAAAGCATAACTTTCTTTCTCAAAATTAAAAATAGATCCTCCAGTTACCATCATCAGACCCATATTCCAAAAAAAAATAGAAACAGGAAAAAAGGAAGGGAAGGCACATATCTTTCCTCTTATGGTAGTAATTCAGGTACTAAATGCACTAGTTGCCCTCACACTCTATTGGCCAAAATTTTGTTACAGGGAAACATTTAGCCTCAAAGGGAAATGGAAAGGTAGATTTTGTAGGTTGCCTTAGGCTTGCTAAAAGTGATCTTTTATTATTAAAGAAAACTAAAGAGAGTTATTTGGTAGATAACAACTCACATATAGTGACAAAATTAATCTGTTTAACTATGGTTTTGATCAATTAAATATAAGATTTTTTAACCTTGAGTGGTTGCTATAGAAAGAGACATATTATGCCAAGCAAAACCATTTTGCGGGGTCATTCTCCTTTCTTCATATACTACTGAGTACCTCCCATTTTTTCTTAGCAGAATTAAATACTGAACTCTGAGAATAAAGTAGAAATTCCTTGTAATTACTTATAATTTCTAAATTTATTTGATATTTTCTTGATGGTGCCCATGTTAATCATATCCACTAACTTTCAGAACTGTTACAAATGGGGATCATGGGAAACTATCTTTTAACTAATACAATCTCTCGTGCTTTAAAATGATTTTTATAAGATAGAAGATCCTCTGCCTTAGATAAATAGAATAAATAGGACACAACAGTCATCAAATACTGGATATCAGCAGCAGAAGACTGTGACACCTGAAATAAGACAAAAAGAAAAAAAAAAATGTGATGAGCTATATAATGCCTTGGGCTTCCCAGGTGATGCTAGTGGTGAAGAACCCACCTGCCAATGCAGGAGACATGAGAGATGTGGGTTCAATCCCTGGGTTGGCAAGATTCTTGGAGAAGGGCATGGCAACCCACTCCAGTATTCTTGCCTGGAGAATCGCATGGACAGTGGAGCCTGGGAGGCTACAATCCACAGAGTCACATAGAGTCAGATACTGAAGTGACTTAGCACACATGTAATGCCTCAGTTATCAAGCATTTGGTTGATATTGAGGATGAGGAGGGGAATTGAAAGGTCACAATGAATTAAAGATAAAGATTGTGAAATTCAAGAAAGCTTGGCAGTTGGAATTTGTAGGAGAGAGTACCAAAAAGTAGAGAAAGATGTTGAGAAAGAGCTATGGTAATCTGAATAGGGGTGGTTGGGGACTTTGGTCCAATGCATAGAATAAAACTACACAAAGTAGTTTTGTGGACCTGAGAGATCTAACTGAAAAACCAGATTGGAGACCTTAAATAGACTCCAGAAACAATATATCTTAGAAAGATAATGTAATAAACTCTAACCTATAAATACTCAAATAGAGTTAAAAAAAATTCTAAAATACAAAACTGATTTATGGTAAATTAATGTCAAAACAAATTCAATACTTCTCAAAAGATTCCAGCAAATCTCTCTCAATGGTTTTTATCAACCAGTTTAAAAATATTTCAACAGACATGAGAAGAAGAGAGAAAATTTGACTCACATGCAAGAAAAATATTAGTCAACAGACACACACAATTTCATAGATGACGAAATTAGCAAAAGAGGTAAAACAATCTGGAATGGAAATACTGAAAGATTTAAAGAAAAACATGAACACAATGGGGATAAACACATCCAGAGAAATGGGGAAAAAAAGGACTAGAACTAAAAGTCTTATTAGATATCATGCAAGTCTGAAAGCAATAGAATAACGTGAAAAATGTTGAAAGAAAACGAAAAGGAAAACTGCCCTTAATTCAATATCCAGTAAAAATCATTATTTAATGAAGAAAAAATGAAAATGTCTTTAAACAAAATGGCTGAGAAAAAGTATCAGAGACAGACCTGAATTTCACATTGCTAAATGATGTTTAGTAGGCTAAAGGAAGGTTCAGAAATTTGGACTTAAGTGAAAGAATGAGGGGAATTAGGAAGGATACATGTAAATGTCTGTTTTTTTTTTCTTTTAATTTTTTGAAATACATTTGACTATTTAGAGCAAAAAATAATACAATGTATTGTGAGGTTTATAACATATGTAGAAGTAAAATGTTTGACAATGTTACCACATTGAACTGAAAGGAGAGAGATCAATGTATACTGTGTTAAAGTTCTTATATTTTATGTAAAGTGGCAAAATATATGAAGTAGATAGTAACACATTAAAGCTGTGTGTTGAGAACAGACATTTCAGTTGCATCTTAAAAATAAAAAAAGAGCTACAGCTGATAAGTTAATGTCAGGTGTTTTTTTTTTTTGGTGGTTGTTTAGTCACTAATCATGTCTGACTCTGCAAGCCCATGGACCGTAGCCCACCAGCCTCCTCTGTCTATGGGAATTCCCAGGCAAGAATAATGAACTGGGTTGCCATTTCCTTCTCTAGGGGACCTTCCCAGCTGAAGGATCAAACCCTCAACTCCTGTAGCTCTTGCATTACAGGCAGATTCTTTACCACTGAACTACCAGGAAAATCTAGAAAAAGTTAATAAGTAATTTGAGATAAAAGACAAAAATCTAAAAGATATGTACTCCAACAGAAGGCAGAATATAAGAAAATAATGAAAAAAAAAAAGAACTGATGTAACCATTTGAAAACAAATAGCATGAGAGAACAGTTAAATCCAGTGAGAATTATCCCAGCATAGAGATGTTGACGTTCTCCCAAAACTATAAACTTCAAAAACTCTTTCACTGAAGCGAAACAAAATGAGAAATTAGGGAGGGACCTGCTTCTTTAGATATTACACATTCTTAAAGCTTTCAGACTTTCTTTAGACTTTATGTCACAAGGGTATAAGAATATAATTTTGGATATTAATTACTTTGGACTAATTTCTTTGAAACTTTAATCTTTGAAGTATTATTTCTCTCTGGGAATTTAATAATTAGATTACATATTAAAATTTGAACATCTCCACGCTCTCACTACTGCATAATTGGAGTATCTTGATATCATGATTTAATCTAATTGCAGAAGCTCTGAAGAGCCCTATTGAACAGTATAACTAGACATAATGTAGCATGGGAAATAGAAAAAAATCTTCAAGCTTTGGAATTAATGGCTTAATGTACTGTCCTGCCATGCTCAGCTACTTCAGTCATGTCTGACTCTTTGTGACCCCATGGACTGTATCCAACCAGGCTCCTCTGTCCATGGGGTTTTTCAGACAAGAATACTGGGGTAGGTTTCCATGCCCTCCTCCAGGGGATCTCCCTGACCCAGGGATCTAACTCAGCTCTCCTACGTCTCCTACATGACAGGCAAATTCTTTACCACTGAGCCACCTGGGGAAGCCCAACATACTGTCCTACCATATTTCAAAGCCTTCTGAAAGAAAACATATAGTGTCCACCAGTAATTCTCAGGGATGCTACAAAAAGGCAGCAATGGTCATTAGGCTAGTGAGTGAGTGACAGTTGCTCAGTTGTGTCTGACTCTTTGCAACCCCATAGACTGTAGTCCCAGGTTCCTCTGTCATGGAATTCTCCAGGCGAGAATACTGAAGGATATTGTTAGGTATGAGCGTCCCCAAGAACCGATCTGAGAATAGTACTTAGGTCAGACAGTTAATCTGAAAAATGACCCCAGAAAGCACATGTTAAAGATTAGGGAAAATAAGGTAGAGGAAAGAAAAACAGCACCAAAAAGGCTCATTTCCAGTGCTGACCCTCTGAGGAATCACGTAGAAGGCACCTGAGAATCTTCGCATTAAGGAGCTAAAAGCTGGGCTTCCTACTCATCAGCTCGTTGTTCCCCGCTGGTTAAGGACTGTACCTGAGGACATTCAATGCCTGGTACACCTGGGATGCACTAAGTGCAGTTGATAAACTTCTTGTGTCAGGTAAAGACCTAACTAAAGAGAATGGAAGAAAGACAGGTTCCTGCATGACCAGCTGTCAGGGGATATCCACCATACCTGAGGACGGGGAGTGAGGTTTGGAGCCAATCATCAAAATTCAGGGGCAGACTGACTTGATGTATGCCTGATCTCAACCCTTGAAGAAACAGCCACTCCCTATTTGCTTATTTTCAGGTCAAAATTAGGAGAACAAAGCTGGAAACTCTGAGGAAGGATACACACCCCTGCATCACATGTCTCTGGGGAATCAAATTGTTGCAGCAGTAGTTCTCCAACTGGTATCAGGAGGGTTTGTTTGACACAAGTCCTCTTACCTCATGACTAGGGCATTCAGTAGTATGAGTGCATCCTGAGAATGTGCATT
This sequence comes from Okapia johnstoni, assembly GCA_024291935.2. Lineage (NCBI taxonomy): Eukaryota > Metazoa > Chordata > Mammalia > Artiodactyla > Giraffidae > Okapia > Okapia johnstoni. The sequence continues at coordinate 32,317,431 of CM044310.1, forward strand.
TTAAAAAATTATATTAATAAACTTATTTACAAAATAAAAATAGACTCACAGACATCGAAAACAAATATACGGGTACCAAAGGGGAAAGGTGGGGAGAGAGATAAATTAGTAGCTTGGGATTAACAGATGCATACTAGTGTTAAGTATTAGTTGCTCAGTCATGTCCAACTCTGCAACTCCATGGACTGTAACCCTCCAGGCTCCTCTGTCTTTGGAATTCTCCTGGGAAGAATACTGGAGTGGGTAGTTATTCCTTTTTCCAGGGGATCTTCCCAACCCAGCAATGGAACCATGGTCTCCTGCATTGCAGATTCTTTACCATCTGAACCACCAGAAACCCTACCAGATGCACACTACTCAGTATAAAATAGATAAATATCAATGTCCTATTGTATAGTATGTGGAACTATATTTAATATCTGGTAATAACTTTAATGGGAAAATTTTTAAAAAAGAATATATATATGTATGATATATATATAATATATGTATGATATATATATATCATATATCAAATATGTATATATATATATATAGATAGATAGATAGATAGACAACACACACACACACACACACACGGGCTTCCCTTGTGACTCAGCTGGTAAAGAATCCACCTGCAATGTGGGAGAGCTGGGTTCGATCCCTGGGTTGGGAATATCCTCTGGAGAAGGGAAAGGCTACCCACTTCAGCATTCTGGCTTAGAGAATTCCATGTACCGTATAGTCCATGGGGTTGCAAAGAGTTGGACATGGCTGAGTGACTTTCACTTTCACATGTGTTATGTATAACTAAATCACTTTGCTATACACCTGAAAGAAACACAAAAATGTAAATCAACTACATTTAAGTAAATTTTTTTTTAATATTAAAAATAAAATAAGTTGTCTGTGCTGCTTGCCCAGGAACCACAGTTAGAAAACAACTGAGCCAGTGTAACTCTCAAAACCTCTCTCTCATCATCCTCTGATAACTCACAGTGGGAGGAAGAGAGGGGAAGAACTTAGCCTTTTGCTTACTGCTTTTTGGACCTTACTACTTGCAAGCAAGTTTTATTCCCATCTTTGCTTTGTCCTTGCTAAAAACTTAGCTGGAAGGCTCCCTGAGACGGGGTAAGAAAATTCAATTTCATAGTACAAGAAAAAGCAGGCCACTGTTGCTCCAGACTTAAGCTGCTTTATCTACAAAGCTTTATTAGCAATGAAGGTAATGCTTTGATATCTATATAACTAACTCCAAGTGTTGTTTCCAAACTCTGAAGAAGAAAAATAGGGGCGTTCTACATAAACATTCTATAAAGCCAGCAGTTTTTTGCAGAAGTTTCTGACATGAGTAGAAAAATATCCATTTGATATTATGTGTGAAGTCTTCAACAATAAATGAGAAAGAAATAACTGCATGCATATGGGTCTATTTTGAATATGGACGAGCCTTCTGCCCAGAGGGTAGTGTAAACACCAAGTGACATTTAAAATTTCATACATTCTGTATCCTAAGCTGAAGATCTAAAGACGATTTGCTTTATGTAAAAAGAAAAAGAAAAGCATGAAATGAATTCCACTGCTAGAGTCAAGCTCCTTTGATTTATACATAATGTTTCTTCTGGCAAGGACACAGAAGCACTCATATTTCAATAATCTAATTTTGTATTGTTTGAAAAGAAAAAGGGCTATTGATAGACTTTTATTTAGCCTGCACCCTGGGATATTTAAATAGACTTTGCACTTCAAAAACACTCTTTAACAAATTCCAGTGACTTGTGGTATTTGCAGAGGCTTTTATGGTAATCAATAATATATTTTATTTTTATTACTAATTGAAAAACTGTTAAGATATGTTAAATTTCCTATGGAAACCTGATTTTCTAAAGTTCTTTTTAACCTTTTCTAAAAGGTAGATGGAGAATGCAAAATGAGTTAAACTAGTTTCAGAGATTTATTGGGTCCATAAATGTGCTATTTGTCTAACTAATTTGCATTTTCTTGCATGTTCATTGCATTTTTCAGTGTCACAGTTCCTTCTCAACCATTGCTTTTTTATTGGCTTATAACTGTTCTGAGTGACCTCAATTTTACTATATTTACTTATACACAAATCATACATTTAAAGTTATTAAGCCAAATATAAATATAAAATAAAGAAAAGGGAAACATCAAGAAAAGAGACAAATTACATTTTAGCAAATCACTGCAGGCTGTTTTTAATTAGTCTTATCATTTCTAAATATTTTATTATAAAGTGTTATTCTATTATTTTTTTGCATAATATTTTGACGTACCAGAATACTTTGTGATAGACAGGACTAGTTACCTACTCAGTATTTATTCTCACCTTCCTTCCTTCCTTTTAAATAATTGAACACTTCATTGTTGTGAATGACAAAACCCCAATGTCAAAGAAACATCTTTTTCAATCTCTATATTTAGAGAGCCAACACAAATATTATTGGCACTCTCTTTAAATTTCCTTTAAAAGTGGGCTCTCTGTGTCAGGCACTATTTTCCTTCCTCTTGCTTCCTTTTTCCTTCTTGAAATGTGAAAATGATGACTAGAATTTTCACCTCCATTTAGAAACACTGAGAAAAGAAACAACATGCTAAGCACAGGTAGGGGAAGCATAGAGTGGTGACGACGTTGTGGAATTGCAATCCTGATCCACCTCATCTGGACTTCTTTTACGCATAAGAAAACCACATTGGTATCTCCTTCAGGCCTCTGTTATTTGGCGTGTCTGTTACAGCTGCTGAAGATAATCTATTACCAATACATGCATAAGACATTTTCTACCCAGCTTTTTGTACTTATTCAAATTAGCTTAAATATGAAAAAATGATCCTTGAAATACACTTATTGGCTTCCCTAGTTGATAAAAATGCAGTAAAACAAGGTGTTTGTCTTTTTCTTAGTCAGCTGTGGTTGAATTTGATGAACTAATGGTAGTCTCCACTTCATTTTTTCCCCTCTCAGCTAAGGCCAGAACTGGAAAGTTAGATCGAAATATCTGGGTCATCTAAACACCTATCAAATTTTAATGGTCCATATACTCCTTTATATATGCTTGACCTAAAAAAGTGTATTTTTAATAGACAGAAATTGCCAGATACCTTCAAAAGACATTCTGAGTGAAGGTTTTACTTTTCTTTCTCTCTTGTACCCTGTACTAGTAGCATTTGACCAAGGTGGATATCCCAGTTAATTTTGCAATTTGTTTCTCATGTTCTCACCAATTTTCTTACCTATCACTTCCTTATCTTACCATTTATTCTGTGGTCCATCACTATAATCATTCTTTAACAACTTACTTAAATTTCTAGTACCTGTCTCTCTCCCACCTACTCACCTGACAAAATAAAATGTTGGTTAAATCCAAATCTCTTCTCTCTATGATTGCAAATGCACAACCAACCACAGCAGAAGAAAAACATATTGATATTTATCATCTCAAGGATACCCAAAGATCTGAACAACATTCCAAGTACACACTGTTATTTTCATTGCCCTCCCTACATACCTCTCTTCTCCTCAAAGCACTAAAGCTCTCAACTCTGCATCCTCAATAGCTGGTATTCCTCATGTCATGAAATAATCCAAGCAATGCAAAGAAGATTTTTTCATGCTCCCTCCCTGAGCATCTTTCCCAGTGTCTTCCTCCTGGTTTAAAGAGATCAACTGCCAATCTTTCAAAGAACAACTCTTCCATTTGTGTACTACATTATATCAACTTATAAAACATTTGATTACTACAATTTTCCCCTTTTTCTCTGATATGAGCTTTTAATTTTTTATTGGATTACTCACATCAACATAAAAGATAATCACATCTGCAATTGTTTTATAAAATTCATTCTCCTAATCCTACAGCACTCTCCAGTTAAGGCACAGTTCTCTCTCTGTTCCCTTTCAATCCATATAATATCATTGCTTCTCTTTGCAAACCCCATCCTTTCATGAAAACATTTATACAAAGAGTTTCAAAGCAGTTTAAGTGTAGTAGGAGAAAATAGGAAGAGACTAGTTTTAGTCCCAAGTTTAGTAATCTTTGTTCCCGGTAAAAGGAATACATTAGTGCTCAATCAAGGTAATCACTGCTAATATTGAATCTGTAATGCTAAGCCTGATAATGGCAGAAAATTCACAGTGTTTCTGAGACCTCATCATTCCTTTATTCTTGTATTCCATCTTCAGAAAAAATCTGAGATCAGAGTAAATAGTTCATCCACAGGAGGGATGAAATCAGAACACTTCATTTCCCCAGAACCTCTCAGGGCACATCTTATGATACAAATGCCTGCAGTTTGGCTCAAAACCTTCTTCCTGGGCTTCCCAGCTTGAGCATGGCAAATGAGGGAGTTATGTACGAACCTACATCAGATGTGAATGGGAAGCAGGCACTTGAAAGAGCAGCCATTTGCGATAGTTCTCATGCTTTACATCACAATTACTTGAGAAGCTTATCAAAATGAAGGTTTTAAATCAAACTTATAGAGGGTGCTGGTGAAACTTCAGTTCTATATTTTTGCTACTTTTTCCTGTTATCCTGATGCACTTAGAACATGCACCATGCACCGCTCAACAAACTAGCAAGAGTTCTTACACAGCTGCTACTTAGACTAGACAAACAAGGACTGAAAGTGAGGGTGAGATAAAAGAGATTATTCAGTGCTGTTGTTCAGTTGCTAAGACTTGTCCGACTCTTTGGCAACCCCATGGACTGTATCCTGCCAGGTTCCTTTCTCCATGGGATTTCCCAGGCGAGAATACTGGCCTGGTTTGCCATTTCCTCCTCCAGGGGATCTTCCCAACCCAGGGATGGAACCCACGTCACCTGCATTGGCAGGTGGATTCTTTTCCACTGAGCCACCAGGGAATGAATGGTTAGCCAAGAACAAAATTGGAGAATGTTTCTCCCTAACATATATATATATAATATATATATATACACACACATATTTCTCCCATAAATATATGCTCAAAACAAAAAAGCACAATGCATCAGTCTTGACAATTCATCTACTAGCCAGTAAAAATTACAACAAAGAGGGAAGCAATGGCCAAACTTGCTATAACAACCACTTCACCGTGGATGCAGCACCCACATAGCAAACATCCCCCCCACACACTTGTCCTGTCTTCCCAAGACTGTGTGTCTTCCAGGATGGTTGCTGTCTCTGAATGTCCTACTCTAAACATCTGAGAACACTGGGAGCAACCATGTTTCACTTCTTTCATATCCTGTCTGCTTTCTTCACTGGTTTCCTTGAAAGTCCATTTCTAAGCCTTAACACATTTCTAGTTGACAACTGGGTTTGTACCAGAAACCAAGGTCTAAATCTGCTTCTGTGGAGTGCCAACAGTAGTCAAACTATTGTCAAAGTTATTCCAAGTCTTTGATCAAAATCCACCAACCTCCACCTTTAGAAAGAGTTAACATAAATCTTTAAGTTAAAGGGTCCTGATATAAGAAAGGATGTTACAAACAAACAAAAAACAAATGGAAAAAGCTTGCACCAAGATAGCAACAAATGCGGCCTCCCACAGACCCTGAGTCTTATTATACACTGATTTTATTTTATTAGCATATTAAATGACACATTTATCAGTGGCCATGACACAACACTAAGGGTCAAAAAAAGTATAAAAGGGGGTGGCACCCTACTCTTCCTTCCCTGGAAGACTAATGCAAATGCTTTCTCATCATTCACCTCAGCCCTCCCTTTGTCTTTACTCTCTAAAATTAAATTCTTTTCATAAGGCGAGCAGGAAGTTGATCTGTGAACTTAGTTCCCACTTTTCCATTCTTTGGCCACTGAATAAAGTCTGTGCTTTGTCAATCTCAGGTTTGGTTTTATTTTGTGCTTTAGCAGACCAGAAAACGAACCCTCCCCAAACAAACAGCAGGAGTGATGTCTATAAGACTTAATCTGGTAATGAAACCATAAGCTCCCTACCCTTTTCAAACTTTTTTTTCCAATATTTTCTTGATATCCAGGACATATTTTTCCTACACAGCGTGCTCATTCTAAGTCTTCGTTTCTCCAATTGTTAACCTCAGGTCCAAGGCTCAGTTCTCTGACTTCAAATCCAGCTATACTTATCCTAAGATGACTTCATCAAGCTCCAATGTATGACTTTAAATCCAGTCTATGAACACTGATTTATCAAAATATTCAACTCTGTGCTGTCACTCTGATCTTCAGACTTACATACGAAACTGCATGCTTGACTTCCATCTAGGTAATTGTATAGAAGTTAACTTGTCAAAACAAACAAACAAAAAACAAAAACATTAATCTTACTCAGTCTCCAAATACGCTTCTTCTCCATTGCAGTTGACGTTATGACCATAGATCTAAATGCTCCCTTCAGATTCCTTGGGTTCATTCTTTTTAAACCTCTCTTCTTCTCATATTCACAAGCCATTCTTCAAATCTACTTTCAAAATATATCCCCAATCTGACCACTTTTTACCTCTTCATCATTAATACTCAATCTTAAGCCACATTTATCTAACCTCTAGACTAATAATTTAAAAAAGAAGAAAACAGATATCAGTGCTTCCAATCATTTTAAAACAAATCAGTACATGCCATTTCAAATAATAAATGATTAATATAATAATATAGTATAATATAATAATATTCTGGCTATAATAAGAACAGGAGTTCAATTTCTTAATTATGTACAGGGATTCATGTGATCTGCCTGCAGGCTATCTCTCCAATGTCATTCCTGCCAATCTCCTCTTAATTCATACCAATCACACCAGCCACCTTGCTGTTCCCACAGAAAGCCTAGTAAATTTCTGCTTCCTTTTTGTAAACTATAGAGTAAATTAATGTATATATCTGTATGGGAATTAATTAGTGTGTATTAATGAATCATATGTGCAATTCTATATCTTCAATTCAACAAAATAAAATTTGGATTAAGTCATAAATAAAATAAAGCACTGATTATAAAATTGCTATCAGCCTACTTGGTCAATGCTCAGAGCAATTAAATTGATTATTGAAATTATAAAACTCAGTTCAGTTCAGTTGCTCAGGCGTGTCCAACTCTTCGCGTCCCCATGGACTGCAGCACATCAGGCCTCCCTGTCTGTCATCAATTCCCGGAGTTTATTCAAACTTATGTCCATTGAGTTAGTGATGCCATCCAACCATCTCGTCCTCTGTCATCCCCTTCTCCTCCCACCTTCAATCTTTCCCAGCATCAGGGTCTTTTCTAATGAGTCAATGCTTCCTATCATGTGGCCAAAGTATTGGCCTTTCTTGGTCATTTGGGATGGTCCTTGAATATCTACTGAAGAAAAAACAATTAAAACAACTCCACATTTCTTACCATTCACTTGGAAGATGTGAGTCTGATAGATGTTTTCATAGCCCTCTGCGTAGCAGGTGTAATTCCCCATGTGAGTTGTGGTGACTTTGGTTATATACAAAGACCCATCATCTCCAAAGTCCTATAGAAAAAAGGCAAAATTAAATAGAATTAGCCATTTGTCCTTAAAATATATTTTATCAGTTCACATTTTTAAAATGTGCACTCAAGAAAAAGTAAATTAATATATTTAAATTATCAAAATGACCACTGTTAGTGGTTAGTTAGTTCAATAAACTTGGAAGACTCTATGGGCTATAATTATTTGTCTCAAGTTAAGTTTTTTTTTTTTAATGTATAACTTCTTAGTATTTATTTGAAATATATGAGCTTATGTAAAATAACTGAATTTTTACATATTTATTCTAATCCAGCTTACGTTTTAATTAATAAAGGCATACAATGTTTTTTCTTATTTATAAATAAAACAAACAGCTCTAAACTACATTCTTCACATTTGTGGTTTTTATACCTTTTAATTATATATTTACGCAGGAAAAAATATTAAAGCAGTGTGTTCTCAAAGATAGAATTTATAGCCATATGAATAGATCACAACTTTTTCAAGCCTCCTGGGAAGAATCAGTACCTTAGACAAAAATGACTGTGGCCTTTCAAATTTATGAGGAAACATGTGTAATCATTAAAAAAGAACAAATAATCTTGCATTGCTTGTCAAAATCAAATTCAAGAAACACCTCTGAAACAGTAAAGACCAAAAAATCTTTGTTTTCATAAAGGCAATGAATATACCGGCAAAATAATCTCAATCAAAATTTTCAGAACTTTGGAAATAGACAAAGGCTTGAACCAGCCCACAGAGCATTTACTTGAAAAAATGGCTGCCTCTCAGCAAGAACAGTGAGGCTGATAGTTTCCCTCTTTTCACAGCTGCATAGAAGCCTTGGACCACCAACTTTGTGATTTGACTAGCAGTGAAAATCATCATCCCCACAGACCTCAGATTGGGGAAGAACCTATTTAAAATTCCTCCAAGATTTCATCCTCAGAAAATCATCACAATCTAACCTATGTAGCAGCTCCCTGAATATTTCCATTTTAATGACCTTTGCTGTGAGCAAGACTTGGAGTTGAGTCTCTGCAAACAGTCTGCCCCTAATGCTAGTTTTTTAAGAGAAACATCAGCATTTGTATAACATTACATCTTCCTATGGCAGAGATATTCATTGGAGATAACAAGAACATCAAAACTCTTAAAAATGAAAACAGGAAGGTATCCACAAAGGGGTTTGAAAAGATCTGCATATTCCCAGGAATCTAGAAGCCCACAGAAATGTGCAAGACTATGTGTACAACTAGAAAATGTAGACTTTCTTTACATTTTAGGAGTAAGAGAGAATACATAATTTCTCATCTCTATCTGAGCTTGAGGCCCTGCACAGGCAGAGTGAAGGCTCAGACAGATTTATAATGCTTGCAGAAGCATTCACTGCATAATGCAAAACAGAAATAGAGCATTGGACACTACATAATGACCAAGGGATTAACCCAAGAAGATATAAAAATTACAAATATATACACACCCAACATAGGAGCAACACAATACCTAAGGCAAATGCTAACAACTATTAAAGGGGGAACTGACAGTAGAACAATAATCGTGGGAACTTTATCACTCCACTCATACAAATGGGTAGATCATTGAGACAGACAATCAGGAAACACAAGAATTAAATGACACATTTAAGCAGTTGGACCTAATTGATATCTATAGGATATTTTATCCAAAAAGAGTAGAATCATGCCTTGGTTAGTTTTAAAAAATTGAAATCATTTCAAGTAACTTTTCTGACCACAACACTATAAGATTAAATATCACCTACAGGAGAAAAAAATGTAGAAAATGCAAACACATGGAGGCTAAAGAATACATTTGTGAATAACCAACAGGTCACTGAAGAAATCAAAAAAATCCAAAAATACCTAGAAACAAAGCACAATGAAAACACAACACAAAACCTATGGGATGCACTAAAAGATGTGTTAAGAGGGAGTTTATAGCAATACAAGCCTATTTCAAGAATCAAGAGAAAACAAACAAACAACCTAATCTTACACATAAACCAACTAGAAAAATAAGAAAAAAAACAACAGCAGTAACAACAACAACAAAGAATAAACAAAATTAGAAGAAGAAAAGAATAAACTAATAAACTGATTAATAAAATGAAATAAAATAAAATAACAGTGGCATACCAAAAAAAAAAAAAAAGAAAATATAAAGGTCCGAGCAGAAATAAATGGAAACGAAATGAAGGAGAGTAGCAAAGATCAATAAATCTAAAAGCTGGTTCTTTAAGAAGATAAACAAATTGACCAACCATTAGCCAGACTCATCAATAACAAAAGGGAAAAGACTCAAATCAGTAAAATTAGAAATGAAAAAGAAGTTATAACAGAAAATGCAAAATCAAAGAATTATGAGACTACTATAAGCAACTATGTGCCAATAAAATGGACAATCTGGAAGAAATGGACAAATTCTTAAAAAGCATAACTTTTCAAAACTAAAATGGAAAGAAATAGAAAATATGAGCAGACTAACCACAAGAATGGAAACAGAAACTATAATCAAAAAACTTCCAACAAACAAAAACCAAGGGCCAGATATCTTAATAGATTAATTCTATCAAATATTTAGCAAAGAACTAAAACCTGTCCTCAAACTCTTCCAAAATATTGCAGAAGGAGGAACACTCCCAAACTCATTGTATAAAACCACTATCACCCTGATAACAAAACCAGTCAAGATATTACAAAAAAAAAAAAAAAGAATATTATAGGTTAATATCACTGAAGAATATAGGTGCAAAAATCTTGAAAAAATACTAGCAAATAGAATGCAACAATAAAAAGATCATACATCATGATCAAGCAGGCTTTATCCCAGGGATGCAAGGGTTCCTCAATATACACAAACCAATCAATGTGAAACACCATATTAACAAATTGAAATATAAAAACATATGATTATCCCAAAAGATGCAGAGAAAGCTTTTTGACAATATTCAACACACATTTATGATAAACAAAATCAAACAAAAAAACACCAAAACTCCACAAAGTAGGTGTAGAAGTAACATCAGTTCAGTTCAGTTGATCAGTCAAGTCTGATTCTTTGTGACTCCATAGACTGCAGCACACCAGGCTTCCCTGTCCATCACCAACTCCCAGAGCCTACTCAAATGCATCTCCATTGAGTTGGTGATGCCATCCATCCATCTCATCCTCTGTTCACTTATTCTCCTGCCTTCAATCTTTCCCAGCATCAGGGTCTTTTTCAATGAGTCAGTTCTTTGCATCAGGTGGCCAAAGTATTGGAGTTTCAGCTTCAACATCAGTCCTTCCAATGAATATTCAGGACTGATTTTCTTCAGGATGGACTGGTTGGATCTCCTTGCAGTCCAGGGACTCTCAAGAGTCTTCTCCAACACCACAGTTCAAAAGCATCAATTCTTCAGCACTCAGCTTTCTTTATAGTCCAACTCTCTCATCCATACATGACTACTGGAAAAACCATAGCCTTGACTAGATGGACCTTTGTTGGCAAAGTAATGTCTCTGTATTTAAATATGCGTCTAGGCCGGTCATAACTTTTCTTCCAAGGAGTAAGAGTCTTTTAATTTCATGGCTGCAGTCACCATCTGCAGTGATTTTGGAGCTCAAAAAATAAAGTCTCTCACTGTTCCCAGTTTCCCCATCTATTTGCCATGAAGTGATGGGACCAGATGCCATGATCTTAGTTTTCTGAATGTTGAGTTTTAAGCCAACTTTTTCACTCTCCTTTCACTTACATCAAGATGTTCTTTAGTTCTTCGATTTCTACTATAAGGGTGGTGTCATCTACATATCTGAGGTTATTGATATTTCTCCCGTCAACATAACTTTACATAATAAAGACCATATACCACAAACCCACAGCAAACATTATCCTCAATGTTGAAAACCCAAAAGCATTTCCTCTAAGATCAGGAACAAGACCAGGGTGCCACTTTTGCCACTATTATTTAACATAGTTCTAGATTCCCTAACCACAGAAATCAGAGAAGAAAAAGAAATAAAAAGAATCCAGATTGAAAAAGAAGTAAAACTCTCACTGTTTGCTGATAAGTGAAAGTCATTCAATCATGTCCGACCCTTTGAGACCCCATGGAATTCTCTAGGCCAGAATACTGGAGTGGGTAGCCCTTCCCTTTTCCCAGGTTTGCAGATGACATGATACTATATATAGAAAACATTAAAGATGCTACTAGGAAATTATTAGAGCTAATCAATGAATATAGTAGTTTCAGAATATAAAATTAATATACAGATATCTCTTATACTCCTATACACTACAATGAAAACCAGAAAGAGAAATTAAGGAAACAATTCTATTAACCATTGCACACAAAAAGAATAATATACAGGAATTAACCTACCTAGAGTGACAAAAGACTTGTTTGCAGAAAATTTTAAGACACTGATGAAACAAATCAAAGGTGACACAAACATATGGAGAGGTATACCATGTTTTTTGTATTGGAAGAATCAATATTGTGAAATGACTATATTACTCAAAGCAATCTACAGATTCAGTGAAATCCCTATCAAACTACCATTGGCATTTTTCACAGAACTAGAACAAACAAGTTCACAATTTGTATGGAAACACAAAAGACCCTGAATAGCCAAAGCAATCTGACAAAGAAAAATGGAGCTGGAGGAATCAGCCTTCCTGACCTCAAACAATACTACAAAACTACAGTCATCAAGACAGTATGGTCCTGGCACAAAGACAGAAATAGCAACTAATGGAACAAGATTAAAAAGCCCAGAGATAACCCTGCACACTTATGAACACCTTATCCTTAGAGAAAAGACACTCTTCAATAAATGGTGCTGGGAAAACTAGACAGCTAAACGTAAAAGAATGAAACTAGAACAATTGCCAATTCCATAAACAAAATAAACTCAAAATAGATATAAAGACTTAAATGTTAAAGCCCCAAACTATAAAACTCTTAGAGGAAAACATAAGCAGTGCACTCTTTGCCATAATGACAACAAGATCCTCATTGAACCACCTCCTATAGTAATGGAAATTAAAAAAAAAAAATGGGACCTAATTAAACTTGAAAGCTTTTGCACAGCAAAGGAAACAGTAAACAAGATGAAAAGACAACCCTCAGAATTCAGGAGAAAATAATTGCAAACCACACAACTGACAAAGAATTAATCTCCAAAGTATATATGCAGATCCTATAGCTCAATATCAGAAAAAGAAACAGACCAACCAAAAAATGGGCAGAAGACCTAAACAGACACTTCTCCAAAGAAGACATTCAAATAGCCAATAAACACAGCAAAAGATGTTCAACATCACTAATTATTAGAGTAATGCAAATCAAAACCCAGTGAGGTATCACCTCACACCAGTGTGAATGGCCACCATCAAAAAATCTACAAACAATAAATGCTGAAGACAATGAGGAGAAAAGGGAACACTCTTGCACCGTTGGTAAGAATGTAAATTGATTCAGTCACTATGGAGAAGAGTATGGAGATTCCTCAAAAAACTAGGAATAAAACTGCCATATGAAATACCGTTTCTACTACTGGGCATATACCCTGAGAAAACCATAAGTGAAACTGATACATGTACTCCAGTGTTCATAGCAACACTATTTACAATAGCTAGGACATGAAAACCTAGATGTCCATTAATAGATGAATAGATAAAGAAGATGTGTTATATATATACAATGAAATAATACTCAGCCATAAAAAAAAATGAATTTGAGTCAGTTTTAATGAGGTGGATGAACCTAGAGTTGTTATATAGAATGAAGTAAGTCAGAAAGAGAAAAACAAATATATATTAATGTCTATATATTAAATCTAGAAAAATAGTATTGATGAACCTATTTGCGAGGAAGGAATGGAGATGTAGATATAGAGAATGGGCTTGTGGACGCATCATGGCAAAGCAAAGACAAATAAAGATTTTATTAAACTTTAACAAAATTAAAAAAAACAAAAAAACAAAAAAAAACAAACTTCTGTTCCCCAAAGGACACTAGTCAAAAAGTTAAAAAATACCCTTCAGAGAAGGAGAAAATATTTTTGAATTATTTGTTTGATAAGAATCTTGTATCCAGAATATGTAAAGAACTATATAACTGAACATTAAAAAGACACCTAATCAAATCAAAACAATGGATAAAGGATTTGAATAGTACATCTCAAGAAAGATTTAAAAATGAGCAATAAGCACATAATTTAAAAAATCTAGCATCATTAGTCACTAGGCAAGTGCAAATGAAAATCTCAATGAGATACAACTTCAAAGTTGTTAGGATGGCTAAAATTGCAAAGATGGATAGTAACAATTTTGGAAGGGTGTTGAAAAAACAGGAAGCTTCAGACTTTGCTGATAAAAATATTAAGTTGTACATCTACATTGGATCACAGTTTGGCAGTTCCTTAAAAAGTTAAACAAAGAGTAATTATAGGTATAAAAAATTCACTGCTAGGCATATACTTAAAAGAATAAAAACATATGACTATATATAAACTGAACTGGAATGTTCAAAGTAACCTAAAAGTGAAAATAACTCTAATACCTATGAATTGTTGAATGGACAAACACAAAATTATACATCCATATATCCATATATAGTAGAACAATTTTCTACTTAAAAGGAAAAGATACAGATATATATACAACATAAATAAATATTGAAAACATGCTAAATGAAAAAAAAATCTCAAATTGTATGAGTCTATTTGTATGAAATATTCAGAATAGCCAAATCCATACAAGTAGAGATTAGTGGTTATCAGGAGCTGAGGGGATGGAATGATGGGATATGACTTCTAATATATATGGAGTCATACTATTCTAAACAGTAACCACAATGACGACTGAAAACTTTTGTGAATATACCAGGAACCACTAAATTTCAAATTTTAAAGGGTTTAGTTTCATCATATGAAGATTACATTTCAATAAAACTGCTATTAAAAATAAATTATGCATGGAATACAGAAATATGAAGAATGAAATATACTAAAATAAAACTGTGTATCAACTTGTCTAATTAAATCTTTATGAGTATGGAACAATTTATAACTCTAGAAATAAGGAATAATCAATATGTTTATACAAAGAAGAAACACTCTGAACTACAAAATATTGTAAGCATTAAAAAATAATAAACCACAGGATACCTATGCAAAATAAAAATAGCAAAGCATAAATGTATTTTAATCCTTAGTTGCAAAGCACTTATGTCAGAAATTGCTGTAATTCATAAATATTGACATATTCAACCTGTAAACCAAATCTATGAGAAGAGACTTCAAAAATCCTACCATTTGATAGCAGAAGATACTGGAGTTAAGTCATCTCCTAAATTTCACATGGCCCTTAATTAATAAATAGAAACAGGCTTGAAAAACTGGGTAGTCTTATTCCAGATCGTGGGTTTTAAACCCCTATACATGGTACCTACCTTGTCAATCATGGATTGACCTAGTGATTTAAAGAATAAAGAAGAAAGTGAAAACAAAATGTCCAAAACAGAGATCAAATATCCTGTTAGGTTTGAAGAAGTTAGAAATACAGTGGAAGTGTATGATGAAAATGGAAGAAGGGAACCTGGACAGATCTCCTGAGGTCACAAAACAACAGCGTTCAAAATAAGTCAACGGTCTCCCTGCTTTCTCAACAACAGAAAATAAAGACAAATAAGAAGGTGCTGATTCACTCCCTCCTCTTAAAGTGTAATTTGTAATACCTCCTCTTAAGGTAACATTTATTCTCATGTTCTTACTGTTATAACAATTATATCTAAGTATTTATAATTTCCTTTCAATTTTTTTTAATGAAATGACTATTCATTTTTACCTCTTTTTCTCAACTGTAACTATTGGGTTGGCCAAAAATCTCCTTTGGCTCTTAAGTAAAAATAAAAGACACATTCTTCATTCTCACCAAAAAATATATTGAACATCTTCACCACTTTTTTCCATGACCTTCTGCCATTTTTCAGGTGACTTTATGATTACATCTTCCCCAAACTTTTAACCTTTTTGAGCAAAGAACTGTTCCAGGTGCCTTTTACAGTCTTCCAGGGAATTGGAATTTTTTCCACTAAGAAAATTCTGTAAAGACTAAATAAATGGAAATCTGAAGGTCCAATGTCTGGTTAATAAGGCAGATGAATCAGAACTTTCTAGCCAAGCTGTAAAAGTTTTTGCCTGGTCATCAAAGAAACATGTGGTTTTGCATTATCTTAATGGAAGATTATGCATTTTCTGTTGAATAATTTTGGACACTTCATCAAGTGCTGCTTTCATTTGGTCTAACTGGGAGCAGTACTTGTTGGGAAATAATTGCTTGGTTTTCCAGAAGGACTCACAATAGAGGATTCCCTTCCAATCCCAGAAGATACACATCACCTTTGCATAAAGACTGGCCTTTGGTTTGGTTGGTGATGGTTCAGTTCTCTTGCCTTACAATCTCTTTTTTTCCACATTATTGCACAGTATGCACTTGTCACTGTCTGTCACAATTTGCTTTAAAAATGGAATATTTTCCTTATGTTTGGAGAATCATGTATGGAAATACAGTCAAGCAGCTTTTTTTTGGCTTAACTTATATGGAACCCAATCATCAAAGCAGTTAACATAATCAAACTGGTACAAATTATTTCCAATGCTTGATTTGAGTATTGATTATCTCTCACATAAAATAATGTTGATTATGTTGATTGTTCTCAATGAATGTCTCAATTTGATCTCCATCAACTTCAACTCATCTCCCAAATCATGGAACGTCATCCAGCAAGAAATCTCTAGGGCAAAACTTCACAAACCACATTTGACACAATCAATTCATCATAGTAACTTCTCCATACAATATACCATTTTGTGGAAAAAAAATGAATTTTGTGTGTATAAGAGATTAGTTATAACATGTTTTGGCACCTCCCAGGGGCATCTCATGGACTTGCAGGAAAAGCCTCATATCTTGCCTGATAGGAGAGGATTTAGAGATTTAACCCTAACAAGGATGTCAGTGTGTGACACCAGTGTGTCATAGCATCCCCTAGGAGTATAGCTGATTCCCAGATGGTGTTATTGGTAAAGAACCCACCTGCCAATGCAGGAGATGTAAGAAATGTGGGTTCATTTCCTGGGTTGGGAGGATCCCCTGAAGGAGGGCAAGGCAATCCACTCCAGTATTCTTGTCTGGAGAATCCTGTGGACAGAAGAGCCTGGCAGACTACAGTCCATGAGGTTGCAAACAGTTGGACACATCTGGAGCAACCTTAGCAGGCAGGCACATAGTTGACGAACATACAATGTTGTGATAGTTTCAGGTGAACAGAGCAGAGACTCAGCCATACACATACTTGTACCCATTATCTGCAAAACTCCCCTCTCATCCAGGCTGCCATATAACATTGAGCAGCATTCCATGTGCCATACAGTAAGTCCTCATATTTTTAAATATCCACAAAACCTGAAATAAACAACTTTTCCAGATGTTTGCCTACATAACTACCTAGAAAGCATTGTTATTTCCAGATTACTTTAATCAAGATTCTTTCACCTAATGACGTGAAAATTTTCAAGAATATAACATTTAGAATGTTTATTAAAGTATTTTATCTTTCAGGATTTGAAATAGCTCAACTGGAATTCCATCACTTCCACTAGCTTTGTTCGTAGTGATGCTTTCTAAGGCCCACTTGACTTCACACTCCAGGATGTCTGGCTCTAGGTGAGTGATCACACCATCGTGATTATCTGGGTCATGAAGATCTTTTTTGTACAGTTCTTCTGTGTATTCTTGCCACCTCTTCTTAATATCTTCTGCTTCTGTTAGGTCCACACCATTTCTGTCCTTTATCGAGCCTATCTTTGCATTAAATGTTCCTTTGGTATCTCTAATTTTCCTGAATAGATCTCTAGTCTTTCCCAATCTGTTGTTTTCCTCTATTTCTTTGCACTGATCGCTGAGGAAGGCTTTCTTATCTCTCCTTGCTATTCTTTGGAACTCTGCATTCAGATGATGCTGTGAAAGTGCTGCACTCGATATGCCAGCAAATTTGGAAAACTCAGCAGTGGCCACAGGACTGGAAAAGGTCAGTTTTCATTCCAATCCCAAAGAAAGGCAATGCCAAAGAATACTCAAACTACTGCACAACTGCACTCATCTCACATGCTAGTAAAGTAATGCTCAAAATTCTCCAAGCCAGGCTTCAGCAATACATGAACCGTGAACTTCCAGATGTTCAAGCTGGTTTTAGAAAAGGCAGAGGAACCAGAGATCAAATTGCCAATATCAGCTGGATCATCGAAAAAGCAAGAGAGTTCCAGAAAAACATCTATTTCTGCTTTATTGACTATGCCAAAGCCTTTGACTGTGTGGATCACAAGAAACTGTGGAAAATTCTGAAAGAGATGGGAATACCAGACCATCTGACCTGTCTCTTGAGAAACCTGTATGCAGGTCAAGAAGAAACAGTTAGAACTGGACATGGAACAGACTGGTTCCAAATAGGAAAAGGAGAACGTCAAGGCTGTATATTGTCACCCTGCTTATTTAACTTATATGCAGAGTACATCATGAGAAACGCTGGGCTGGAAGAAACACAAGCTGGAATCAAGACTGCCGGGAGAAATATCAATAACCTCAGATATGCGGATGACATCACCCTTATGGCAGAAAGTGAAGAAGAACTAAAGAGCCTCTTGATGAAAGTGAAAGAGGAGAGTGAAAAAGTTGGCTTAAAGCTCAACGTTCAGAAAACTAAGATCATGGCATCTGGTCCCATCACTTCATGGGAAATAGATGGGGAAACAGTGGAAACAGTGGCAGACTTTATTTTTTGGGGCTCCAGAATCACTGCTGATGGTGAGTGCAGCCATGAAATTAAAAGACACTTACTCCTTGGAAGGAAGGTTATGACCAACTTAGATAGCATATTTAAAAGCAGAGACATTACTTTGCCAACAAAAGTCCGTCTAGTCAAGGCTATGGTTTTTCCAGTGGTCATGTATGGATGTGAGAGTTGGATAGTGAAGAAGGCTGAGTGCCGAAGAATTGATGCTTTTGAACTATGGTGTTGTAGAAGACTCTTGAGAGTCCCTTGGACTGCAAGGAGATCCAATCAATCCATCCTAAAAGACATCAATCCTGGGTGTTCATTGGAAGGACTGATATTGAAGCTGAAACTCCAATACTTTGGCCACCTCATGCAAAGGGTTGACTCATTGGAAAAGACCCTAATGCTGGGTAGGATTGGGGGCGGGAGGAGAAGGGGACGACAGAGGATGAGATGGTTGGATGGCATCATTGACTCGATGGACATGGGTTTGGGTAGACTCCGGGAGTTGATGATGGACAGAGAGGCCTGGCGTGCTGCGATTCATGGGGTCGCAAAGAGTCGGACACGACTGAGCGACTGAACTGAACTGAACTGATTCTGCAATGTGAAGTCCCTTTGACTTAGATATTTTCTAAATTAGCATACTGTGTGACCCCTTCTAATTTCTATACCTTTTCATACTTTTCCTGTTTCTTTCAAGTAGATGCAAAATCTTCCAGACTCAATTTTTTTCAATATATAATTTTATAATCACCTTCTCAAACAGCATTTCTGAATAAACAAGAGTGTCTCGCGTCTTCAGATGAAACATGGATTGCTTCACTACACTTATAATACAACTCAATAAATATTTATTGAGCACTTAACTATGCCACACACGGTGATAAATAATTTAAATAAATTATCAAATTTTATCTTTTAAGCAACTTTTTAAAAATGTACTACTGTTAGCTTCATTTTATATAGAATAAAATTGAAATATACTGATAATTTGGGGATGATCTGAGATCACCAACTGCTATGGTCTGAATGTTTGTGTGCCTCACCACATACTTCATCTGCTGAAATCCTAAAGATTAATGTGATAGTGGGCCTTTGGGGGCTGATTAATTTGTGAGGGTGGGGCCCTTAAGAATGGAATTCATGTTCTCGCAAAAGAGACTGCAGAGATCCCTCAGCCATTCCATTCTTTGAGGACACGGGAGAAGCTCTGGTGTTGAACTGGGAAAAGGGTATCTTACCCAGAATACTAATGTACTGATGCCTTGATCTTGAATTTAGCCTTAGAACTGTGAGAAATACTTTTTTGTTGTTTATACCACCGAGCCTGTAGTCTTTTGTAAATAGAAGCCGAACAGAATAAGACATCAACCAGAGAAAGGGGTCTAAGATTAGCATCCAAATGGTCAGATTACAGAACAGAACTCTTGTTATTATGCAATTGTTCAATGTTTCTTTAATTTGTTACAATATTGCTTATGTTTTATGCTTAGTTTTTTTTTTTTTTTTTTTTTTTTTTTTTGGCTGCCAGGCATCTTAGCTCCCCAGTCAGGGATCAAACCCACACTTCCTGCGTGGGAAGGCAAAACCTTAATCAGTGGATCTCCAGTGAAGTCCCACGCAATTCTTAAACCATATTCCTCTTTCCCAATTATTCATTATTTTAGTGAAACTTCAAAATTACTTGCGGAGATTTTTTCATATGGTTACATCAGCCCTACGCTTTACCTCCATCCTGATTCATCTTTTCTAATCTTTTCATATTTCATTTTCTCAGCATTTTTTCCGATCTTAAATAGATTAAAACAACTGTGTGATTTGGATGCTCAGCCACGGTTGAGAGTTATGGCTTTAGAACAGATGCTACTTGAACTCAGAGACAAAATCTTGCACTTATTCTAAACCCCTATCACACCTTTATAATCTTGCTGCAAATAGATTCTCCATAAATATTTCTTCAGTGATTAAATCTTTATGAACCTCTATACAGTTAGAAAGTTGCCTCAAGGCACTAATGTCTGGAAAGTCAATAAAAAAAAAAAAACACCTAAAATCATTTATTTTGTTGAGTTGATTGCTTATATTAAAAGCACAAAAGGGAACTAGAAAAAAGGAAAATCTGCAGCACATTTCTAAAATTCAAACAGTTTATAACTACTATTTATTGACTATAATCAATGGTTTAAGGGTAGTAATCACAATGTTTAATCACCTGTAGATGACAGGCAGTGATCATTAAGAATGTACATGGCAATAAACATAAGGTCAGATTATACCAGAATGAAACAGCAGAATTTAAGGCCTGCCTTTATCCACAGACATTTGTTACCATTAAAAGATAAACCCCATCCATTAGAAAATGGTACATTTTGAATTTAAGTTTACTTTCCTATTTCATATTATGCTTTTACTGATAGTTTCCAATTACATGGTCCCAGTATTACTAGAGTTTAAATAAGGTTTTCCATGTAATATACACTGTTTTGATATACACTGACATTAATTTCCTTTCTAATTTCTGTTATGCTAGTATGCTTTTACTTTGTAACATTGTGAAAATTATTTTATTAGATTTTTATGTGTACAAAATATATTTTCATAAAATAGCAATAAAAGTAATTTAAGACAGCATCTATACATTGAAATTGATGAAAGTTCTATAGTCTCATAATTTATATGGTTTTCTAAAAATTGTGGAAGTTTCTCACCAGTCTTTTTTCTTAAATGTTTAATCTATCACCAATTAAAAGCACAGTGAATGAAAAAATCAAATAATAAATATTCAATTTGGTCAATATACTTCTTTTAATAACTTTTTTCTTAAAACAAAGAATTTAATGCATCAATTTAAAGAAATAGAACAGTAAACTAATATGAGTGAGAAATACTTTGAAAAACAAACAAAAAGCAAAATTTTGATTATTGGTGGAAAAATCAAAATGATAAAAACTGTGAATAACCATATTATTTGAGATATATGTAAATAATTATATGAATTATATTTCATCTCACTTAAGAAAATTACCTCACAAAGTTTCCATCGATATAATAGTAAGTAATAAAAATAAGCAAAAAGATCAATCACTTTTATAGAACCACTCTTCAGAGTATCTTGCATACATGCAGAGTCAGATGTGCCTCAAAACTGATAGAGTTTACATTTCAGAGCCCCTCATTTGTACAAGCCCTTCCCAAGGGCCTGAAAGTAGGCATGGAACGTGTTTATATGGACATATATTTCTGTAAAATTTAGAAATATATTTATAATTTTCTGTGACTTCTTTTTTATTCGAATTAATATCCTATGTTATAGCCAATTGTCAATTATACTTTGTGTCTTATTTCTTATAGAGAGCATCTTCAAAATGTAGGTGCTCTAAAACATAAAGATCCATATAAATTTGAACTGTAATATATTAATTAACCATATTAATTAGCTACATTTGACAATATGTTTTACACACAAAGAAACAGAGGTCAGGAGGGTTGAGTAACTTCTCTATGAAGGAAGGCTATTAAGTTAATAACACAATATTCATAACTAGGCCGCCTGAATCTGGTTCTAAGGTCCACACTTACTGACACAGGTGTCTTCATGGATGGATCCCCAATCTCAGTGTCATATATATTTAGGATGGGCTGCTGCTGCTAAGTCGCTTCAGTCGTGTCCGACTCTGTGTGACCCCATAGACGGCAGCCCACCAGGCTCCCCCGTCCCTTGGATTCTCCAGGCAAGAATACTGGAGTAGGTTGCCATTTCCTTCTCCAGTGCATGAAAGTGAAAAGTGAAAGTAAAGTTGCTCAGTCGTGTCTGACTCTTTGCGATCCCATGGACTGTAGCCTACCAGGCTTCTCTGTCCATGGGATTTTCCAGGCAGGAGTACTGGAGTGGGTTATTGTTTAGGATGCAGTACTGCTAAATTTATATAAAGTCCAAAATAGGCAAAAATAAACTGTGCCTTTTAGAGATAAATACCTCTATGGCAAGAATAAAAAGAACAGCAAAGAGCTGGTTAACATATGGCTCACGGTAGGAATCATAACTGAGTAAAAGAAAAAATATAATGAGGGGGCGTCTACAAGGGCTTCAGGTGTGTTGGTCATACTGTATTTTTAAATGAGTATCGAGTTTGTAGTTATCCATGTTTTATTTAACTTTAAATTGTACACATCTCAGAGTTATCCTCATGTAAGTGTAATATTGAAATATTAAAAATGTAAAATTCAAAAAAAAAATCTGCTAGGATGTCTCTAGGCAGATAAGAATCCTCCTACCAATTCAGGGGACACAGTTTCAAGTCTGGTCCGGGAAGATTCCTCGTGTCATGGAGCAACTAATCCCCTGCACCACAACTACTGAGCCCATGACCTAGAGCCAGTGCTCTGCAGCAAGAGCAGCCAATGCAAAGAGAAGCCCATGCACTGCAAGGAAGAGCAGTTGATGTTCACTGCAACTAGAGAAAGCTTGCATGCAGCAACAAAGACTCAGCCCAACCAAAAACAATAATAAATAAATAAAAAATTTAAAAGATCTACTAAACATTAAATCAACATACTTCAAGTATATAGCATCCCCTAAGTATATGTAGAAATTCTCAAAATATCTTATTACCTTAAATAGAGAAGGGTTGCACTTAATTCAGTGAACTAAAAACAGTTAGATTTTAAGTTATATTTTGGTGTGTTTCAAAGAGAATAAATCCTCATTTTAGTTTCCTCAAAAATATTAACAACATAATAACCAAAGGTACCTGGACTCTGATAACTTTTATGTATTTAGTGAACTAATGATATATATTACAAAGTTCCGGCTATACTAATCAAACAACAGGAAGAATCTGGGCCATCTGCAAATTCACACTCTTAAACCTATCAGAGTGCTGACTTCTTTGGAAAGCAATAACGAGAGAAAATCTGGGGAGAGGGGAAGTGAACCTCTAGATAGACAAGATACAGGCACTCAGTCACCTTGCCCAGAGGATTGCAAGGACACAAGGCAGGCATCTGAACAGGTGCTAAAGATATCAACTAACTTCTTAAGGAACCAGTAAACACTGAGCAGCCATAGCTGTGAAAGTAGAGAGTCCCGGGAGCAGGACACCTGCAGCCCCTTCTCCATGGATCAGCAGTTTGTTCCTGGAAAGACTGGGGGCAGGAGAGAGCCCAGGAAGCATCCCTCCCATAACAGCACTGCTGAGAGAAAAACAACTCTTACCTGGATCCTTCTCCCCAGCGGAATAAATTCTTAGCTGCTGAAAAAGGGCAGCAAATCCTGTCACTTTCAGTGGGTGAAAACTCACAAAGCTTGGGAAAAAGACAGGGGCAAGAAAGCCTCCTAGTTTCAGATAATTAAAACCCTTTACCAGTGGGGCTTCCCTGGTGGCTCAGCTGGTAAAGCATCTGCCTGCAATGCGGGAGACCTGGGTTCAATCCCTGGGTTGGAAAGACTCCCTGGAGAAGGGACCAGCTACCCACTCCAGTATTCTGGCCTGGAGATTTCCATGAACTGTATAGACCATGGGGTCACAAAGAGTCGGACATGACTGAGCGACTTTCACTACCACTGGAGGAAGACTGCACCCCGGAGAAAACTTGGCCCAAATGACTCCGAGACACATGAAATGCCTAAATCTGATGCTGAATGAGGAAACTGTAGAAAGCTTTGCTCCTCACCACCCAGGTGAAGAGCTCCAAGAAACCAGCAACAGGAGGCTAATGGAGGGACAAGAGCGTCGTCGAGAGATGAAGGTGCAGGCTCACGGGGAACACCTAAAGCTCATCATGGACCAGACACAACCAGAAGATGCTCAGGTATTCTGTCAATCTGCTCCCTCCCTAACCACAAGGTAACACTGAAGGATTCTGAGGCTGACAGTGCATTGAAGGTAATCGTCGCAACCAACAAAACTGAAACAGAGCTCCTCAATAAATGCCAAGCAGGAAAAGAGACATGTCTGTGTCCAAGCACAAATACTCTTTACCTTGGTCTCTGGCACCCTACACAGAGTATGTAGATTTAAACTAAAAGTTATGAGATATACACAATGGAAAGGAAAAATAATCTGCTGTTGAGAGACAAAACAAACAACAAGAACTAAAAATCAGACAGGGGATTTAAAATGACTGTGATTAATATGTTACAAGCGCCAGTGGAAAAAACTTGAAGACATTCCTGAATAGATGGGTAATTTCAGCAGAGAAATGGCAACAACAAGAAAATGTCAAAGGGCATGCTGGAAATAAATTTACCCCCCACACACAGTAACAGAAATGAAGAATATCTCTGACAGTCTAATCAGTAAAGCTGACATATCCAAGGAAAGCCTTGGTGAACTTGAATATAGGTCAATACACATTACTCAGATGGAAACAAAAGAAGAAATTATTGAAAACATGTTCAAAAGAACAGAGTACCCAAAAGATACTGGCCTATATCTGTGTAAAATGTGTTTAATTGAAGCTTCAGAAGTAAAAGAGAGAGAGAGGAGAGGAAAACTTTTGAAAAATGAATGGTTGAGAATTTTCCACAGAAAATGAATTAAAATGCAACCTATAAATATTGGATTGGTCAAAAAGTTCATTCAGGTTTTTCTATAAGATGTTATAGGTAAAACCGAATGAAGCTTTTGTCCAATCCAATATATTCATACTGCTGAAGGCAAAGGGTAAAGAGAAGTGTTAAAATCTGTCAGAGAAATGTACATGATCATCTTCAGGAGATGGAGTTTCCTAGGCTTTTGAGACCAGGTGTAAGCAGAGTAAAGGTATCACATGCCTGAAAAAATTTATGTTTCACTGAGAGAAGTGAAGGATAAAAGAAGGAGATTAAGAAAAATCAGAGAAGGGAGGTAACAATGTCAGTTTTCCATCACAAAACTTATTTTTCCTCGCTAGGAAAATTTGGATCACCCAGTCATCCATAGCTTTATTATAAAAATCAGGCAAACAATCCGTTAATCGTATGAGCACATATGTTTGATTTGCTGCTCAGTCACTCAATCATTCCTGACTCTTTGCGACCCCAAAGGCTGTAGCCTGCTGGGCTCCTCTGTCCATGGGATTTTCCAGGCAAGAATATTGGACTGGGTTGCCAATTTCTACTCCAGGGGATCTTCCTGACCCAGGGATTGAACCCACATCTCTTGCATCTCCATATAAATAAAATATAAATAAAATTTTTAAAAAATGACCAGATTCTGATGCTAATATATATTCAAATGATAAAACTATCCATTTATTGGTATTTGTACTCAAATAATATTCATTTCTGATGGTTATCTTTCAATAACATTTGTTTCTTACTTTCAATGTGGTTTTGATCATTATCTTTCCAGGTTGATTTTAATGTTCCATTAAGTTGAGTTTAATACTCATTGATAGATATTTTACATATCATGAATTAAATTGGCAAATAATATTGTGCAAAATCTATTCAGAATTACTACCATGAATTATCAGTTTTGAATCAGAAGAACTCTGGAACCTTGAAGAAAGCAAGGACATCATTCTGGAAATAATCAAGGGTTAGGATGCATAGGGTGATTTGAACATGGAAATTTTAATCAAAACAATAAACTATAACAAGTAATTGTCTATTAATAAATAAAGGATATTCCAGAGCCCCTAGAGATGAGAATGGGAACCCCAGGGAGAGACTCTTCTTTGTAGAGGGTGCCTCATTAGAGAGTAGAGAAATTCACTGAGATTGCAAAGTCTCCCAGGGTTCCCCTTTTGGGAACACCCCACTGAAAAACCACTATGGCATTGCTAGAGAAATCTGCCCATGGGGGTTACCCTGAGCTTCTACAAATCAGGTAATTTTGAGCCCAGAGCTGGAGGAGCTGTGTGGTCTTCTGAAGCCTACACACTAAGAAATTTGCACTTAGTGCAGGAACCTGTCTAGAAAAACACACCAAACTTGGGAAAGAAACCCCTTCCTTACTCTAGTTACCCTCTACTAACAATGCATGCAATCTGCTGCCATAGAAAAGTTTATGAGTTCTAGATATATTATTCCAGAGCCATTATTTAAGGGTGATTTGAAGTAAAGAGCCAATGCATCAATAACCAGTACATCAAATTTTAATGTCTCTCAAGAAAAATGCCAATTTGGAAAATATATGGTCAGCTATATGGTTGACTGCAAGAGACACATTTTGCACTCACACACTTTCTATTCTAATCATTCATCCATAGTAAGGGAAAACAAAAAGATAATGCACAGAGAATAAATTCAAAAGCATCTCAGAGCTGGTTACATCACGTTTTTCAATTTATGAAAACTCACCAAGCTGTACACTTAAGGTTTATGTAGCTGTCCTTATCATTTTTATATTTCGGTAAAAACTTTAAAATAAACCACACATGTTGCAAAGTTTAGTTTCTGATTATGTTGCCTGTACAGAGCACTCCGTAGAATCCACAAACTTAGCCCTATTGACACATTTTATTTCTCTATATTATAATTGGCCATTTAATTGCAATGACTCTAAATTGAAAATAACTTTATTTCCAGATTCTAAATCAAGGTTTCTTCAAAAAATAATAGAAGAATTATCTTATTTTAGAAGTAAATATTTTCCAATCATTCAAAATGTTTTTTTTAATGAGTTCTTACATCTTCCTAGTTTATCTCTAAAATAAGGTAATTGCCATTATAGATACTATCAGGAAGCTGCTTCCAATAGTATTATTTTACGGTAAAAATCAAATGACTCACACCTCATTCACTAAGTTATTTTTTTACATAAAATGACATATATTTGACTTACAATATATTAGTTTCAGGTGTATAGTATAGAAATCCAACATTTTTATAGGTTACAATTTATACAAAGTAATAAAATATTGACTATATCCCTTGTGCTGTACATTAGACCTTTGTAACTTACTTATTTTATGCATAGTAGCTTGTGCCCTTTAATCCTCTTCACCCATTTTGCCCCTTCCCCCAAACTTTCTCTACTCTGGAAACCACAAGTTTGTATCTGAGTCTTCTTCTGCTTTGTTATAGTTGTTCCTTTATTTTTTTCAATTCCACATATACCTGAAATCACACCCTTCATTGACATCTAGTTGGAGACCCAACTCTTGTCTCCAAAGTGAAAATTGAATTGTCTTCACCTTTCAAAGGAGGATCATTCCCTGTTTCAGAAGACAGGTCTTCTCAACAGCCTTGTTATCAAATGCATAAACCCAGCTGAAACCATCCAAGACCAGTCAGTTCAAAGCTTACCCCTAAGCTTACAGAGAGAAGAGAGAACACCAAAGAAAGCCACCCGCACTCAATCCTGAGCAGCAGGCCCTCCAAGCTGACCCAAATCTTGCAAAAAGTAATGAACAGTTGTGATTTTAAGTTTTTTAATTTTTGGAGTCATGTGTCATGGAGCAAAATTTATATATTATAACATTTTACATTTGGCTAAAGTTTTCTTTCTAACTTGATTTTTTAAAATTTTATTTTCTTAAGAAATAATACTGATAGCACTTCACTGAAGCTATTGCATAGGCAAACTAAACTGAGACTCTAAAGAGCACTGAGATTCTTATATTAGGTGTTTGCTTGGGTTTCTCAATAGCTAGAGACCTTTTTTCTTCATACCAGAAAGAGATTTTTAAATCCAATTGCATTACAACTAAAACACAGAATATCACATACCATGAATTTTTAGGGTTACTTGGGAAGAGTTAATAGATTAAATGCAAAGTCTACAAATGTTGAGGCCACCAAATGATATAATTGATAAAAAAGTAAGAATTACATTTATTAATTATTTTTGAACCTAGGAATTATCAGACCAAGTGAAGTACATCAAAGACAAATATATGATATCTCAATGCAAAATCTTAAAATGTTACAAATGATCTTATTTATGAGACAGAAGCAGACTCACAGACATAAAAAACAAACTTATGGTTACCAAGGGGAAAGGCAGGTCATGGGAAGGATAAATTTGGAGGCTGAGATTAACATATACATACTACTATATATAAAATAGATAACAAGCAAGGTCCTATTGTAGAGCACAAGGAACTGTATTCAATATCTTGTAATAGAAAAGAATCTGAAAAGAATCTATCTATCTATGTATAAAATTTCCTTTTACTAATCAAAAGCTTTGCTTTTGCTTTTCCATTCAATTACTCTGTATCTTTGGATTGGAAGATTTAATCCATTTACATTTGAAGTAATTATTGGTAAGCATATGTTTTAAATTGTTCTCTGGTTGTTTCATACTTCTTTTTTGTTCTTTTGCTATTTTCCCTTGTTATTTTATATTTATATTTAGTGTTATGTTTGAGCATCTTTCATTGTTTGTGTGTGTGTGTATCTATTTCAGGTTCTTGGTTTGTAGTTACCATGAGCTTTAGACATAGCAATGCATATCAACATTGATATGAATGCATTCCAACAGCGCTGCATTTTCACAAGCCATGAGCACTTTTAATCTTTTTAACATCATATTTTACATCTCTTCTTTTTTTGCATTCCTTCACTACTTATTGTGGATACAAAATGTCTTTATTACTTTTGTCTTTTAACCTTCTTACTTACTTCATAAGTGGTTGGTCTACCACCTTGGCTGCATATTTGTCTTTACCAATGAGATATTTCCTTTCATAATTTTCGTATTTATAATTGTGACTTTTCTTTTTCATTTAGAGAAGTCCCTTTAGCATTTCTTATAAAGCCTGCTTAGTGAGGCTGAACTCTTTTAGCTTTGCTTGTCAGTAAAACTGTTTATCTCTCATTCACATCTGATTAATTTTCTGGATATAGTGCTCTTGGTTGTAGGCAATTTCCTTCTAGCCTGCAGCTTTGTTGAAAGGTCAGCTGACAGTCTTCTGCTATTTCCTTTATACATAAATAATTACCTTTGCCTTGTTGTTTTTAATAATCTCTTTTATCTTTTGCCATTTTAGTTAGTGTAATATATCTTGGCGTAGTCCTCTGGGTTTATCTGTTTGGGACTCTTTTTCGATTCCTAGACCTGGATTTCTATTTCCTTTTCCAGGTTAGAGATATTTTCAGCTGTTATGTTTTCAAATATGTTCTCTGCCCTTTTCTCACTTTTGAAGTAGCAATATTTATATCAGACAACATAGTTTTCAAAGCAAAGACTCTAACAAGAGACAAAAAAGAGCATTACATAAGGATAAGATGATCACTTTAGGTGATCTTATCCAATCACTACAATATGAAATTATAGATCAACTGCAAGAAAAAACTGCCAAAGCCACAAACATGCGGGGGCTAAAAATATGCTACTCAATATTCAATAGGTAAAAGAAATCAAAGAGGAAATTTAAACAAAATGGAGATAAATGAGAATGAAGACACAATGATCCAAAATCTATGGAACAAAGTAAAAGCAGTTTTAAGAGGGAAGTTTATAGCAATAATAACTTAGGAAACAAGAAAAATCTCAAATAAATAACTTAATCTTACACCTAAAGGTACTAAATAAAGAAGAACAAAGAGAGCCCAAAGTTAGTAGAAAAAAAGATGTCATGAAGATCAGAGCAGAAAAATAAAGTAGAGATGTAAAATAACTAAACAGATAAATAAATAAAAAATCAATGAAACTAAGAGCTGGATAAACTAAGAGCTAAGATAAACAAAATTGAGAAACCTTTAGCCAGGCTCATTAAGAAAAAAAAAAAGGAGAGGCCAAAATCAATAAAATCATAAATGGAAACAAAGAAGTTACAACTCAAGGCACAGAACAATTATGCAGCAATAAAATGGAAAATCTAGAACAAAGGGACAAATTTCTAGAAAGCCACAGTCTTCCAAAACTGATTCAGGAAGAAACAGAAATTATGAACAGACTAGTTACCAGTAAAGAACTTTAATTAGGAAAAAAAAGCAAAAACAAAAACCAAAAACCTCCCAATGAATAAAGTTCAGGACCAGACAGCTTCACAGGTGAATTCTGCCAAACATCTGGAGAAAAGTTCATATCTATCCTCGTTAAATTATTGTAGAAAATTGCAGAGGAAAGAATGCTTCTAAACTCATTCTACAAGCTCAACATCACCTTGAGATTACAACAAGAGGAAGACAACATGCTAAATAAATTTATAGGTCAGTATTACTGATGAACATAGATATTAAATTATATTCTACAACTACGTATGAAAATTGTTAATGAGTAAATCATAAAAGTTGGCATCACAAGGTAAAATATTTTCCTTTATTTTGTATCTGTATGAGATGATGGATGTTCACTAAACTTGTGATAATCATTTCATCCTGTATGTGAATCAAATCATTATGTTGTACAGTTTAAACTTATGCAGTGCTATATGTCAATTATAATTCAATAAGCCTGAGAGAAGCAATATGAGATGGGAGACTTAATTCTCATTAGGAAAAAAAATGCAAAAAACCAATAGAATGACATTTTTAAATCATGAATGAAAATAAAAATAAGACTTTGAGGGAGTGTGTATTTAGTGAAAATAAATTTTATAGATAAAGAAATAGAGAAATGCTCAGATCAATTTACTTCCAGTTGACTTGCTCTACAAGAAGTGTTAAATGGGGTTCTTTAGGATGTAGGTAGTATATATATATATATCGCATATATATGTATATATATATATATTTAATTTATAAGTCATAGAAGAAATCATAATGTAGTTATCCATCACCTGGAGAATCCCATGGACAGAAGAGCCTGACAGGCTACAGTCTATAGGATCACAAGGAGTCAGACACAAGTGAAGCAACTCAGTACACATGCAGCTTATAGGAAGAGTTTAAGCTCAATTAGCTAAGGATAAATAAGCAAATCGGAGAAGGCAATGGCACTCCACTCCAGTACTCTTGCCTGGAAAATCCCATGGACGGAGGAGTTTGGTAGGCTGCAGTCCATGGGGTCACTAAGGGTTGGACACGATTGAGCGACTTCACTTTCACTTTTCCCTTTCATGCATTGGAGAAGGAAATGGCAACCCACTCCAGTGTTCTTGCCTGGAGAATCCCAGGGACGACGGAGCCTGGTGGGCTGCCGTCTATGGGGTCACAGAGAGTAGGGCACGACTGAAGTGACTTAGCAGCAAATAAGCAAATTTAATCCATACTAAATAGAAGGAAAATAACAAAGATCATAACAGAAACCAGTAAAACACAATAAAAACAGAAATAATAGCAAAGCAAAATTTGGTTACCTGAGAATTTGAAATTGAACTGTGGATCTCTACTCCATAATTAATGCACTAAATTTGTTCTATTTTTTTCATTTTTTATGTTAGTAGGACCACATGCTAATTTTTGAAAGCCTAAATGCCTCCAAATCTGAAGTCCAGAGATAAGCACTTCTTTTTGATATTTTAATTTTTCTCTGTATGTATGTATCCATAAACATAGCAATGTCATTTCTTTTAAAGTTTGAAATTTAGGAAATCTTAGGATATAATAATTTAGAGAATAATTGGAAAACATAAAATTATGAGCCCTTTAAATTTGAAGATTATATACCTTTTTGATTCTCAGATATATATACTTACTGAAAGTTGTTTTATGTTATAGATAGAGGTTCAGTTCAGTCGCTCAGTCATGTCCGACTCTTTGCGACCCATGGACTGCAGCACGCCAGGCCACCCTGTCCATCACCAACTCCTAGAGTTTACTCAAACTCATGTTCATTGAGTCGGTGATGCCATCTAACCATCTCATCCTCTGCCATCCCCTTCTCCTCCTGCTCTCAATCTTTCCTAACATCAGGGCCTTTTCAAATGAGTCAGCTGTTTGCATCAAGTGGCCAAAGTGTTGGAGTTTCAGCTTCAACACCAGTCCTTCCAATGAATATTCAGGACTGATTTCCTTTAGGATGGACTGGTTGGATCTCCTTGCAGTCCAAGAGACTCTCAAGAGTCTTCTCCAATACCATAGTTCAAAAGCATCAATTCTTTGGTGTTCAGCTTTCTCTATAGTCCAAATCTCACATCCATACATGACTCCTGGAAAAACAATAGCCTTGACTAGATGGACCTTTGTTGGCAAAGTAATTTCTCTGTTTTTTAATATGCTGTCTACTTTGGTCATAACTTTTCTCCCAAGGAATAAGCGTCTTTTAATTTCATGGCTGCAGTCACCATCTGCAGTGATTTTGGAGTAAAAAAAAAAAAAGTCTGCCACTGTTTCCAATATTTCCCCATCTATTTGCCATGAAGTGATGGGACTGGATGCCATGATCTTTGTTTTCTGAATGTTGAGCTTCAAGCCAACTTTTTCACTCGCCTCTTTCACTTTCATCAAGAAGCTCTTTAGTTCTTCTTCACTTTCTGCCATAAGGGTGGTGTCATCTGCATATCTGAGGTTATTGATATTTCTCCTGGGTATCTTGATTCCAGCTTGTGCTTCCTCCAGCCCAGCATTTCTCACGATGTACTCTGCATGTAAGTTAAATAAGCAAGTGAGAATATACAGCCTTGATGTACTTCTTTTCCTATTTGGAACCAGTCTGTTGTTCCATATCCAGTTCTAACTGTTGAATCCTGACCTGCATACAAATTTCTCAGGAGGCAGGTCAGGTGGTCTGGTATCCACATCTCTTTCAGAATTTTCCACAGTTTATTGTGATCCACACAGTCAAAGGCTTTGGCACAGTCAGTAAAGCAGAAATAGATGTTTTTCTGGAACTCTCTTGCTTTTTCAATGATCCAGCAGATGTTGGCAATTTGATTTCTGGTTCCTCTGCCTTTTGTAAAACCAGCTTGAACATCTGGATGTTCACCGTTCATGTACTGCTAAAACCTGGCTTGGAGAATTTTGAGCATTACTTTACTGGCGTGTGAGATGAGTGCAACTGTGCATTAGTTTGAGTATTGTTTGGCATTGCCTTTCTTAGAGATTGGAATGAAAACTGACCTTTTCCAGGTCTGTGGCCACTGCTGAGTTTTCCAAATTTGCTGGCATATTGAGTACAGCACTTTCACAGCATCATCTTTTAGGAGTGGTGATCAGTGGCTGTACGGTGCTGAGAGTGGCTAGCAGCTGAGAGGAGATACCCCACATCCAAGAACAGGAGCCACAGATATGCTTTGCTGGACTGGCCATGTGGAGATACCCCACTCCAAGGTCAGAGAAACCCCAGTAAGATGGTAGGTGCTGGAGCAGCTGTGAGGAAATTCCCCACGTACAAGGGCAAAGGAGATGCCCCAGCAAGATGACAGGTGGGACAAATTCACGTTTAGAATAAAACCCCATTCCCGCCAGGATGCTCAGAGGGCTCAAACAAACCTTGTCCACACCAGGACCCAGGGACCCCACAGAAATTGAGACAGAACTGTGTCTGAGCATCTCCTGTGGAGGTATGTATTGGCAGTGGCACTGCCACAGGGACAGAGGCTCTGGGTGCAACACACTCGGGTATGGCATAAGCCCTCTTGAAGGAGGTCACCATTAACCCCACCATAGCGC
Organism: Okapia johnstoni; assembly: GCA_024291935.2. Taxonomy (NCBI): domain Eukaryota; kingdom Metazoa; phylum Chordata; class Mammalia; order Artiodactyla; family Giraffidae; genus Okapia; species Okapia johnstoni. The sequence continues at coordinate 32,351,143 of CM044310.1, forward strand.
TGCCAGAACTTACATAGGAATGGCAAATAGACTCTTGGAGGGCACAACAGAATCTTGTGCACCAGGACCCAAGATAAAGGAAGAGTGACCCCACAGAAGACTGCCACGGACTTGCCTGTGGGTGTCCTGCGGAGGCATGGGTCGGTGGTGGCCTGCTGCAGGGTTGGGGGAACTGAGTGCAGCAGTGCATGGGATCTTTTGAGGGGGGTCACCATTATCTTCATTACCTCCACCATAGTTTGGCCCTAGGTAAATAGCAGGGAGGGAACACAGCTCCACCCATCAACATAAAATTGGATTGGCTATTTACTGAGCATGGCCCTGCTTATCAGAACAAGACCCAGTTTCACCCTTAGCCAGTCTCTCCCATCAGGAAGCTTCCATAAGCCTCTTATCCTTCTCCATCAGAGGGCAGACAAACTGAAAATCACAATCACAGAAAACTAACTAATCTGTCTAACTAGATGAAACTATCAGCCTTGCCATACAGGGCCACCCAAGACAGACAGGTCATGGTGGAGAGTTCCGACAAAATGTGGTCCACTGGAGTAGGGAATTGCAAACCACTTCAGTATTCTTGTCTTGAGAACCCCATTAACAGTATGAACAGTATAAATAGAGGTAGAGGTTTATGAAAATAGGTCTCTAATTTTTTAACCATAACACATTAAAACTTTTATCCTTCAATGTAAGTTCATTACTTTTTGTGTTCTCTTAAAATGCTTGCAGAGCTCTAGTTCAAAATAGGAATTTTGTACTTCTTGAGAAAATAAAACATCGCCTGTTACTCTGAAATACCTTGAGTGTCTAGAACAGAGTGTTGCTCTTGTCACTTAAAAATACACGTGGAATCTAAAATAATGATACAAATGGACTTATTTACAAACAGAAATAGACCCACACACAGAAAATAGCTCATAGTTACCAAAGAGGAAAGGGGGGACGGAAGATAAATTAGGAGTCTGGGATTAATGTATACATAATATCATACATAAAGTAGATAAAACACAAGGACCTCCTGCTTGGCAGAGTTAACTATTCCATATCTTTTAATAACCTATAAGGGAAAATAATCTGAATAAGAGCATATATTATACATTTATTTATATGCAATCATATAAATATATTGTATATTTATATTTAATTGTATTATATATATATATTTTATGACTATAACTGAATCACTGAACTTTAAACCTAAAAGTACCACAACATTATAAATCAACTACACGTCAACAAAAAATGAAAATAAACAAAATAAGTGTTCTCTCCTCTAACCTGTTGTCACAACTTAGTGCATATCTTCTAAAATCTGTATCAGAAATTTCTAACCTATTCGCCATAGTGGTTTTATGAATTTACATCCCCACCAGCTGTGTAAAAGTGTTCCCTTTTCTCCATATACTCTCCAGCATTTATTGTTTGTAGATTTTTGATAATGGCCATTCTGACTAGTGTGAGGTGACACCTCATTGTAGTTTCAATTTGCAATTCTCTAATAATAAGTAATACTGAGCATTTTTTCATGTGTTTATTAGCCATCTGTATGTCTTCTTTGGAGAAATGTCTGTGTAGGTCTTCTGATCATGTTTTTTTTTTGATTGGGTTGTTTGTTTTCCTTATATCAAACTGCATGAGTTGCTTGTATATTTTTTGACATTAATCCTTTTTCAGTTGCCTCATTTGTGATTATTTTCTCCCATTCTGAGGGCTGTCTTTTTATTTTTTTTATAGTTTTCTTTGCTGTGGAATAGCTTTTAGGTTCTGGGCATATACCCTGAAAAAAACTCTAATTTTAAAAGACACAGGTACCACCATGGTCATTGCAGGGCTATTTACAATAGCCACAATATAGAAGCAACATAAATTTCCATCAACAGATGAATGGATAAGGAAGTCGTGGTACAGGCACACAATGGAGCATTACTCAGCCAAAAAAGAAATGGATTTGAGTCAGTCTAGCAAGCTGGATGAACCTAGAGCCTGTTATACAGAGTGAAGTAAGTCATAAAGAGAAAGAACAAATACCATTTTTGAAAACAATGCATATAGATAGAATCGAGAAAAATGGGTGCTGATTTTTAAGCGAACAATGCAAAGAAATAAAGGAAAACAATAGAATGGGGAAGACTTGAGATCTCTTCAAGAAAATTGGAGATACCATGGGAATATTTCATGCAAAATGAGCACAATAACGGACAGAAGTGGCACAGGTCTAACAGAAGAGAAGAGATTAAAAAAAGGTGGCAAGAATAAAAGAGGACCTGTACAGAAAGGAACTGTACATGAACCCAATAACCATGATGGTGTGGTCAATTATCTGGAGCCAGTCATTCTGGACTGTGAAGTCAAGTGGGCCTTAGGAAGCATCAGTACAAACAAAGCTACTGAAGGTGATGGAATTCCATCTGAGCTATTTCAAATCCTAAAAGATGATGCTGTTAAACTCTACACTCAACATGCCAGCAAATTTGGAAAACTCAGCAGTGGCCGCAGGACTGGAAATTTCAGTTTCATTTCAATCGCAAAGAATTGCAATGCCAAAGAATGTTCAAAGTACCGTGTAATTGTTCTTATTTCACATGCTAGTAAGGTAATGCTCAAAATCCTTCAAGCTAGGCTTCAACAGTACATGAACTAGGAACTTTTAGATGTACAAGCTGGATTTAGAAAAGGTAGAGGAACCAGAGATTAAATTAGATCCAAGACCCACTGGATCACAGAAAAAGCAAGGGAATTCCAGAAAAACATCTATTTCTGCTTTATCAGGTCAGTTCATTTCAGTCTCTCGGTCATGTCCTACTCTTTGCCACCCATGGACTGCAGCACGCCAGGTCCCCTGTCCATCACAATTCCCAGAGTTTGCTCAAACTCATGTCCATTGGGTAGGTGATGCCATCCAACCATCCCATCCTCTGTCGTCCCCTTCTCCTCCTGCCCTCAATCTTTCCCAGCATTGGAGTCTTTTCCAATGAGTCAGTTCTTCTCATCAGGTGGCCAAAGTACTGGAGTTTCAGCTTCAGCATCAGTCCTTCCAATGAACACCCAGGACTGATCTCTTTAGGATGGACTGGTTGGATCTCCTTGCAGTCCAAGGGACTTTAAAGAGTCTTCTCGAACTCCACAGTTCAAAAGCATCAATTCTTCAGCACTCAGCTTTCTTTATAGTCCAACTCTCACATCTGAACATGACCATTGGAAAAAGCATAGATTTGACTAGACAGATGTTTGTTGCCAAAGTAATGTCTCTGCTTTTTAATATGCATCTTAGGTTGATCATAACTTCTCTTTCAAAGAACAAGCATCTTTTAATTTTATGGCTGCAGTCACCATCTGCAGTGATTTTGGAGCCCAAGAAAATAAAGTCTATCACTGTTTCCATTGTTTCCCCATCTATTTGCCATGAAGTGATGGGACCAGATACCATGATCTTAGTAGTTTGAATGTTGAGTTTTAAGCTAACTTTTTCACTCTCTTGTTTCACTTTCATCAAGAGGTTCTTTAGTTCTTCTTCACTTTCTGCCATAAAGTGTGGTGTCGTCTGCATATCCGAGGTTATTGATATTTGCCCTGGCAATCTTGATACCAGCTTGTGCTTCATCTAGCCTGGCATTTCTCATGATGTACTCTGCATATAAATTAAATAAGCAGGCTGACAATAGACAGCCTTGACATACTCCTTTCCCATTTTGGAACCAGTCTGTTGTTCCATGCCCAGTTCTAACTGTTGCTTCTTGACTTGCATACAGATTTCTCAGGAGACAGGTCAGGTGGCCTCATATTCCCATCTCTTGAAAAAATGTTCACAGTTTATTTTGACCCACACAATCAAAGGCTTTGGTATAATAAACAAAGCAGAAGTAGATGTTTTCCTGGAACTCTCCTGGTTTTTTGATGACCCATCGGATGCTGGCAATTTGATCTCTGGTTCCTCTGCCTTTTTTAAACCCAGCTTGAATGTCTGGAAGCTCACAGGTCTTGTACTGTTGAAGCTTGACTTGGAGAATTTTGAGCATTACTTTGCTAGCATGTGAGATGAATGCGACTGTGCGGTAGTTTGAAGTCTTTGGCATTGCCTTTCTTTGGGATTGAAATGAAAACTGACCTTTTCTAGTCCTGTAGCCACAGGACTGAAAAAGATATGCTTCATTGACTACACTAAAATCTTTGACTGTGTAGATCACAACAAACTGTGGAAAATTCTTAAAGAAATGGGAATATTAACCAGGCCACCTTACCTGCCCCTTGAAAACCTGTATGCAGGACAAGAAGTAACAGTGATAATCAGACATAGAAAAATAGACGGGCTCAAAAATGAGAAAGGATACATCAAGGCTATATATCATCATACTGCTTATTTAATTTATATTCAGAATACATCATGCAAAATGCTGGGCTGGATGAATCTCAAGATGGAATAAAGATTACTGGGAGAAATATCACTAACCTCAGATATGAAGATGATCCCACTGTAATCACAAAAGGTGAAGAGGAACTAAAGAGCCTCTTGATGAGGGTGAAAGAGGAAGACTGAAAAAGCTGGCTTAAAACTCAACATTCAAAAACCTAGGATCATGGCATCTGATCACATCACTTCATGGCAAATAGATAGGGGAAAAGTGAAAACAGTGACAGATTTCACTCTCTTGGGCTCTTAAATCACTGAAGACTGTGACTACAGCCATGAAATTAAAAGATGCTTGCTCCTTGGGAGAAAAACTATGACAAACTTAGACAGCATATTAAAAAGCAGAGACATCATTTTGCTTAAACGGTACATATGGACAAAGTTATGGTTTTTCCAGTAGTCATTATGGATGTGAGAGTTGGACCATAAAGACTGCTGAGCATCAAAGAATTGATGCTTTTGAATTGTGGTGCTGGAGAAGACTCTTGAGAGTCCCTTGAACAGCAAGGAGATCAAACCAGTCAATCCTAAAGGAAATCAATCCTGAATATGCACTGGAAGGACTGATGCTGAATCTGAAGCTCCGATACTTTGGCTACCTGATGCAAAGTACTAACTCACTGGAAAAATATCCTGTTGCTGGGAAAGTTTGAATGCAAGAGGAAAAGGGGACAACAGAGGATAAGATGGTTGGATGACATTATTGACTCTTGAGTTTGAGCAAACTCAGGGAGATAGTGAAGTACGGGGATGCTGGTGTGCTATAGTTCATGGAATTGCAGAGTCAGATACAACTTAGTGATTGAACAACAACAATAGAGATGCAGACACAGACAGTATATTTGTGGATACAGTGGAGGAAGAAAAAGATGGGATGAATTGAGACAGTAGCATTGAAACATATACATTACCATATGAAAAACAGAGAGTCAATGGGAATTATCTTTGTTACACAGGGAGTTCAAATCCAGCACTCTGTGTAAACCTAAAAAGGGTGGGACATGGTGGGAGGCAGGAAAGAGTTTTGAAAGGAAGGAGACACATATGTATACCTACAGCTGATTCCTTTTGATGTATAGCAGAAATGAACACAACACTGTAAAGCAATTTTTCAATTAAAAACAAAAATCTGTATCAGTTCTTCTCTTTTAGCTAGTCAACACTTTGGATATATTTGTATATATTTATATTTGTGAAAATACAAACACTTAAAAACCGTAATGTTTAATTATATGAAATTCATTTTTGATATTCACCAATTTTTTATTTCTATTACCACAGTGATGAGTAGTGGACAGCCAGATGATTTCCCATGGATATTATCAGATATTCTCTAGGAATGTTAAAGTGAATTTGACTAAAATAACAGCATTTTTACTCTATGCTTAAAAAAAGCATTGACTCCAGATTTGAAATACAAGTTGTTATCGAGAAAAAATTAAATATATCTTGATATTATCCTATAGATATGGACTTTGGAATAGTTTTATGATGGTGACATGACAAAATAACTCTTTTTTAATTCAAACCAAATACACAAGGATGAATTAGACATTAATGGAAACATTTCTATACAGAAATAATGGTACAACTTTAGAACCAACAAATCTGGCTTCATTTCTGGCTTTGCTTCCAGCTTTCTTCATGTGATTTTGGCTAATTAGTCACATAGCCTCATCTTCTCATACATAAATATAGAAAATAAAGCACCTTTCCTTATAAGATTTTTATCGCAATTGAATGAGTTAGTTTAGTCTGATGCATTAGCACTGTGTTCATTATATGACTGGCACTCAAAAATGTTCATCTCCCTAACATTTTTTTTATTTTATAGATTTTATTTGAAAAATCTATAATTTCTATGTTTGATATGGACATATTATAGTTATGGGAAATTGTAACAAAACACCCAAAAGTTGAACTTAAAATATCAATGAGTCCTGATGAATCTAAAGATTTTCTTATGAAGGAAACATCATAGTGGAAGCAGAAATATGACCATAGGGTTAAACGGCTTAAAGGAAACATAAGACCGGAAATTCTATGTTTAAGATTATGCTTAAACAAAAGTTAATATATATAACATAGTATCAGAGTATCATTATTTTACTTTCTCAGATTCACCAAAGATCAATGACAGCCATGTTAGTTTTAATGCGCAGAGTGATACCAAGAAGGACATTTGAAATCACTTTCTCCATTAATTGTAACATTAAACCCCGATGAAATTTAAGTTTGAATTTTATAATGCATCTCAATCTGAAACCTCCTTTTCTAATTAGTAATTTATTCTATTTAACTTCCTATCAAGTTGGTTTTTCCAGTTTTAAGCCTGAGATCACAATTTGTCGTTTCTAGTATCAAGATTCAGACTACTGATTGATATCTGTACTCTCCTGTAGCCTGAATGTACAAGAAAAAGACACTGATCTCCAGGAACAACAAAGCTCTATGCCTTATTGACTGCTTACCATATTCAACTCAATAATATTCACTGGATGCTTCCTATCCACATATAACTTTGGTATTTGTTACATGGTTGTAAAATAAGAAATAAGAAACATTGCCAGTGAACAAAGCTTGTGTGTATGAAGACAAAGTAGAAAAAAAATTGATACTAATGTATCAATGAAACGTCAGTTAAACCTAAGTTTTTTATTTCTGAAGACTGGTGAATTGTGTGGCACATCAGGGCACAGAACTCCCTGACTATCTAACAGAAACGCCAGCACATATTTCTCCCTCCTTCCTCTTTTAAGGGGCCTCACGGTCTGAACCTCTATCACCTCCTCTGTTCTCTATCCAGCGTTACGATAAACATTTCCAAACATATATTTTATTGGTAAGGAACAATCTAATTACAAGAAATTATAGAAATATCAATAAAGCCACAGGTAATTTACTAAAAATGTTTTTAGGGACACCAGAACTTTTGAATCGAAGAAAATATTGATTTTTTTCAAGTCTTACAGATACACATTTTGTTTAAATCAGTGTGTGCCGAAGTCGTTGGGTCTGGCCTCCTGGTCAGAAACCTATGTGTGATCTTTGAGGCCTGACCACAGGCAGTTACAAGGGCTTTACTGGGCAGGACTCAGGGGAAAGCTGCCTTCCTCACACCAGCCGAGCTGAACAGCCAATGCATCCCCTACTCTGAAGGGAGTTCAAGGCCTGTGGGATGCCCAGGCTGGCTGTGCGCTTGGATTATCAGTGTTCAGAGCCCAAGCATGTCCACTGGGGGGTGTCTTCACCAGGACCTAGCTACAGCACAGGCTTTCTTGCCTGAGACGTTTTTTGGGGGGAAAAAAGCAGGGGATAGTGGATACACTTTTTTCCACTCTTCTCAGTATTTAGTTCTTTGGTCTCCTAGACCTTACCCTTCCCTTCTCTCCTCCTCCAGGTTCATAAAGCTGCAGGACCCTTTTTTTCAGCGTCTCTTAGTAGTGAGTGATCACCTAGTCCTTAACTGGCACCCTCTCCAGGGACAAATGGAACAATGAGAGAAGACAGCCTTTTCTCTAATTCAGCCGCTTGCTTACACTTTTGCACTGAGCGACTGAAGGCTTATATGCTACTTTAATTTTGGCTTTCTGTGTCAATCACCTACTCTGACAGTATGGCTCAGCTCATCCCTTGAAATTATCTCTACCTTCTTTGAGCCTTTCTGGTCTGACAAATGGGAATACCAATACCCCTCCCATCATAAGCATGAGACGATATAAGTGAGTTTCTTAGGATAAAACTGATAGAATTTTCAATCTCAAAATCATAATTATAACTGGAAAGTTGAACGATCTCCAAAACAGCAAATAACAGTGATTTATGAATCATTTTACACTCCGTATAAGCCATTTTACACTGGGAGTAGATAAGTTTTTATAGATGGATAATAAATCTCGTGTCTTCAAATCACATCTATTTTCTATAGGATGTCATTTGAACGCTTCAAAGTAAACATATTCATGTGCAAGCGACATTCTTATTTGAGCAAGAATCCAACTCACAAGATTCTTCCGTTTTTACCAATAGTGCTCTCATTTTCAAGCCACTAAGACTTAAGATTTTGAGTCATATTTCATTCCTGCTTTTCCCCCTCATCTGCTTGATAGAGTTGCTCCATATACACTTACAAAAAACAAACAAAACAGACTCTCACTTGCTATCTACCTGTTCTCTCAATAGGGATCTGAGGCAAAATGCCATCTGGCTTTATTCCCAACATTTTCATAATACGTTTGTTCAATAAAAAAACAACAAACAAAACTTAAATACATTGCTTTCAGGACAAATTCATAACTGATCATATGCATTTCTTTTAAGGGATCCTTGCCAACAGTAGTAGATATAATGGTCATCTGAGTTAAATTCACCCATTTCAGTCCATTTTATTTCGCTGATTCTTACAATGTCAATGTTCACTCTTGCAATCTCCTGTTTGACCACTTTCAATTTACCTTGATTCGTGTAAGAGGAATTAATATCTTCCTGCTGAACAATAGTTGATTCATTATTTTTAGATAATAGTTGTAAAATTACAATTCACTTTTCCCGTTGAAAGAAAGGTTTATGAATCATGATAATATAAATATGCTTGAACATCAGTAATATAAATTTAATAATGTTTACTAAGTTATCTGTCATCAATCATTTTCAGGAAGAAAAGCAGTAACTTATAAGCAATTGCCAATATACATGCTCCTCAAACATAACCTGAATTTCCCACACCTCTGCATGAAGTTCCTCCAGTGAGCAAAAAATAAATGTTTATGTTTTTATCCCCTTGTCTAATATTTAATAGTGTGTACTCTAAGGAAGAAAGGACATGTTGCCAACCTTTGTCAAAACTCTGCTAAATTGAACAGAAATAAAAAAGAAATCCTTGAAGGAATAACAAAATAAGATGACTTTTTACAGCTTTTCTCTTTAATCATCTCTAACAGCCTTCTTAAATTTCTCTGTCTAAAACACTGAGTACTCAGAAACATAACTGTGATAGCTTATATGGATATTGTTATATCCATATAACAAGAATATCTATCATACTGCTTATTTTAAATCAAGTTGTAAGTTTTGCTTCTTGAAGCAAAGGACAAAGAAAGGAAAAATTAGAATCAACAGTTACTGGTAAAGTGATTGGGGGTCAAAAATTCTCCATTTTTGCCTTTAACTATGCAATACAGTTTTGATTTTCAGCCCTATGATTTTTTGGTGCTTGTAAAGCAATTATCCTGCTATAATTTTTCCTTTTTTTTTTGTTTCTGTTGAACATAAATTTTGTAGCAGTAATATCTCTCACAAACTGGGCATTATTTAAAAGGTCTGGAATAAACTTAGCTGCAATTGAACAGCAATGAAAAGTCTCCTGTAAAATTAATGATATGTATTTTAGATAGTTTGTGAGATCAACTAGTATGAGCTATACATCTTTGAATGCGGCTTGCTAGTTTCCTTTGGTAAGGAACTTAAAAACGGCTTAAAATTGTATGGATGTATTATTCATTCAAATTATGGTGCTGTCTGCATATATGAACCAAAATGAAAGGAAAAAAGTTAACTACAAAGCAATAATTGAAATTATACCACTAAAAATCAATATAACCCTCACCTTGTATGGAGGTGGGTATGCTGTTCATTTACATAGGTCATGTGTTGAGAAGTAAATGAGTTGATACACTTTTGAAAAATGATAATTTAGAATGGTTGGTAAATATTTAGTTTTCATCAAATGTTACCATGCTTTTTATGCTATAAATGTAAGTATGCTCTAAAATCAAATGGAACAGCCTGATTTTATTTGATATATTCAAGCCTTTTATTAATATATTGCCTTCACTTACTCTAAGACATAACAGGGACCATCATGTCTATTAAGGCATCATGCCATTTGAAGCCCATACACCTTTCCCAAAACTACTTATCCACCACTCCTTCATTTAAGTATCCTCTCAACTGCAAAACCAATATAATATTAAATGTCTTCTATGTCTCTAAAAACTTAAATTTAACTTTTCTTTTCTATTTATATATTCATATATGAAGTATACAAATGTACATATGTATCAAGCTGTTTTATACTGTATTATTAAATGTAACACAGTCATTTTCTATCTTGATTCTTTCTACCTGTGAGATGTTGAGGCCTGAAATGATATTTCTTGTAGGTGTATTCTTACCATCTAGCTGAGTGCCTGGAATACTGTAGCAGTTGAATCAACATTTGGGGATCATAAAGATTAAACAATGATCAAATATCTGTCTTTCCTAAACTTTTTTTATCCACTTTATTGTATATGGTAGAAGATTAAATTGAAAGTATAGTAAAAAAAATCAATATGTTTAATCAGAAATGTTATTAAAGAAATTGAATCCAAAATTTTTTGAGCTGTGCTTGGCTTAAATGATTGACTGCCATTAAACATCAGTTGATTGATAATCCTTGATGTGGTGAAATAAACAAATAAAATCCCTAGCAAGGTTTTAACAAAGCTAGTGGAGGTGATGGAATGCCAGTTGAGCTATTTCAAATCCTCAAAGATGATGCTGTGAAAGTGCTGCACTCAATCTGCCAGCAAATATGGAAAACTCAGCAGTGGCCACAGGAGTGGAAAAGGTCAGTTTTCATTCCAATCCCAAAGAAAGACAATGCCAAAGAATGCTCAAACTACTGCACAATTGCACTCATCTCACACGCTAGTAAAGTAATGCTTAAAATTCTCCAAGCCAGGCTTCAGCAATACGTGAACCATGAACTTCCAGATGTTCAAGCCAGTTTTAGAAAAGGCAGAGGAACCAGAGATCAAATTGCCAACATCTGATGGATCATAGAAAAAGCAAGAGTGCACTAGGAAAACATCTATTTCTGCTTTGTTGACTATACCAAAGCCTTTGACTGTGTGGCTCACAATAAACTGTGGAAAATTCTGAAAGAGATGGGAATACCAGACCACTTGACCTGTCTCTTGAGAAACCTGTATGCAGGTCCGGAAGCAAAAGTTAGAACTGGACATGGAACAACAGACAGGTTCCAAATAGGAAAAAGAGTACATCAAGGCTGTATATTGTCACCCTGCTTATTTAACTTATATGCAGAGTACGTCATGCAAAATGCTGGGCTGGAGGAAGCACAAGCTGGAATCAAGATTGCCTGGAGAAATATCAATAACCTCAGATATGCAAATGACACCACCCTTATGGCAGAAAGCAAAGAACTAAAGAGCCTCTTGATGAAAGTGAAAGAGGAGAGTGAAAAAGTTGGCTTAAAGCTCAACATTCAGAAAACTAAGATCATGGCATCCGGCCCCATCACTGCTTGGCAGATAGATGGGGAAACAGCGGAAACAGTGGCTGACTTAATTTTTCTGGGCTCCAAAATCACTGCAGATGATGACTGCAGCCATGAAATTAAAAGACACTTGCTCCTTGGAAGGAAAGTTATGACCAACCTAGATAGCATATTAAAAAGCAGAGACATTACTTTGCCAACAAAGGTCCATCTAGTCAAGGCTATGGTTTTTCCAGTGGTCATGTATGAATGTGAGAGTTGGACTATAAAGAAAGCTGAGAGCCAAAGAATTGATGCTTTTGAACTGTGGTGTTGGAGAAGACTCTTGAGAGTCCCTTGGACTGCAAGAAGATCCAACCAGTCAATCCTAAAGGAGATCAGTCCTGGGTGTTCACTGGAAGGACCAATGTTGAAGCTGAAACTCCAATACTTTGGCCACCTGATGTGAAGACCTGACTCATTGGAAAAGACCCTGATGCTGGGAAAGATTGAGGGCAGGAGGAGAAGGGGACGACAGAGGATGAGATGGATGGATGGCATCACTGATTCGACGGACATGGGTTTGGGTGAACTCAGGGAGTTGGTGATGGACAGGGAGGCCTGGCGTGCTGAGGTTCATGGGGTCGCAAAGAGTTAGACACAACTGAGCCACAGAAATGAACTGAACTGAAGGTTTTAACTGTAAAAAATCCCAGGAACAAACTAAGTAATGCAGATTTGAAAATATAAGACAGGTCATTATGTCATTTGTTGAGTATTTAAAACTTTTTGACTATTTTCTTTGTCCATATAGTGCTAACATTATAACATGAAGTTGAATAGACAAGGGTCCTTGTGTTCAGAATTTCTAGCCCAGAGAAGAAAGAAGAGTATTCATAGTTTTATTGTGATACAGTACATCATGTAGTTACTAGGCAAAGAACTTAAAAACAAATCAAGTTTAGGCATAGCAAGTATTTGTCTATTTTTAAAGGAGAACTGGATTTAGGTAGGTGGAAGGGGCAATGAAGGTTTTCCAAGTGAGAGAAGAATGTTTTTGACAAAAGTAATAGTAATAACATACCAGGTGGTGCTAGTGGTAAAGAACCGCCTGCCAATGCAAGAAATGTAAGACATCCTTGGGTTGGGAAGATTCCCAAGAATACTCTACTAATTTTGCCTGAAGAATCTCATGGACAGAGGAACCTGGCAGACTACAGTCTATGTGGACGCACAGAATTGAACATGACTGAAGTGACTTAGCATGCATGCCACAGAGAATGGGTGGTGTTTTGGAAAGTTTGTAGTAAAGAGTGAACATGGGTGAAATGTAGGAAGAATTAATAGATAATAGGCTTTTAAGAATACATTAAATAATTTTAATCTTTCCTTTTGCCTGAAACTGACAAGAAGTCATTAAAGGGCCTTAAAGAGGAAAGTGAAATTTCCAGCTGTAAATTTTATGGAGCTATGTCTGACTGTATTATGAATAAAAGGGTAGTCTGAGTAGGTAAGGATAAAGTTTGAAGGTAAGAATTGATAAGAGGTTAAACTAAGGCAGCGGTAGTGGAAATGAGATGACAGAATAGATTTAAGATAAATTTAAAAGTTAAATTTACAAGGTTTTGTGGCATATTAGATTTGAGGACAGAAGTGAGAAAGAATTCTAGCCATACTCAGTTTGTGGTTACATTTACATGAACTGGGAGAGACACAAATATTATAGGTTTAAGGGTAAAATTATTGCCTTGAATTTTGCACATTTAAATGGATAAATCAGTACTCAGAAGAAAAATTTCAAGTAGAACTATGATTTTGAATATATCAGCTTAAACAGTAATTAGAGCCCTAGGTCCAGAGCCATGATACTGGAAAAAAAAAAAGGAGAAAACAAGCCTGATCACTTCAAGAACTTGTATAGATATTTGGCCGTGGTCCTTGCTGAAAGGAAAAAGAAATCGTTACAGTGATGTCCTATCTCCCTACTAGTATTCCACATAATTAAAAAAAAATACCAGGTACTCAACAAACTGATATGTGAAAATTTGTTCCATCCATTCAGACATGGATATTTTATCTTTACCTATGGTTAGATAAACTTTGCAAGAGTAAGTTCCCAAAGAATCTAGGCAAAGACATTTAAAAATATTCTTTTTAATGATTGATTTTAAGATTCTTTGAGAACTGAATTATAAAATGCAGTGCTCTACAATATCAGCAGAAGAAAAACGCAATTTAGGAATAATATTAATTTTAATGTAAATTAAATATTTTTAGGCAATATTTATGATTATATGCAATTTCACCAAGTTATCAAATGTTATGAAACTACATAACATATATTTAGTAGAAAGATGAATACCTATTACATGTTGTATATTTGTGGAGGAAATTCAACTTCCTCAGCCCTGCCAGAGCTCCCTGTTTGATTTGTCTTGGAAGATTTTTAAATCATAAATATTCTCTGATTTCACTTGGATTTTAAAAGCCACAGTGGCCTCAGAATATATATTAAAAGTGAGTCAGTGATAAAAAATTACATGATGAACAATGTGTTATAAACATTAAGTGTCTATATTTTTGTTAAAGGGGAAAATGAAATGGCTGGTTTATAGTCTAGAGAAGAAAAAAAGACAATAGCTTTCTTTTTAAATAACTAGTTTTGATTGCGTGCTCCAATATGTCCCATGTTAAAACATAACACTGCAGGGTTCTAAAGAAGTTAAGAAGGAAACTTAATAATTTTAATCGTTTGTGCTAAGTCACTTCAGTCGTGTCTGACTCTTTAAAATCCCAAGGACTGTGGCCCGCCAGACTCCTCTGTCCACGGGACTCTTCAGGCAAGAACAGCCAGCGGTTGCCACGCCCTCCTTCCAGGGGATCTTCCCCACCCAGGGATGGAACCCATGTCTCCTGCACTTCCTGCCTTGGCAGGCAGGTTCTTCACCACTAAACCACCTGATTTAATGTAATTTGGGCTGTTACCAATGAATGGACTACAGGGTAAAACTGTCGCTTTCATATATTTATGAAATATGTGAATATGCCCCACAAGGGAAGCCCTGTGGCTCAGCTGAAAGTAACTTTAAAAATCACACATTTAAAGGAAAAAGTTATATTTCTATATTGTTTTAAATGCTAAAATTAAGTAACAGAATATTTTCTGTTTCTAGGAACTAAATATGGCTTAGGGATTTTACTTTTAAATTTGAAGAACAATATGTAACCTAAAACTACTTTTTTTTTACTAGAATAGAATATAATATTTTGTATTAAGCACTTAATGGCTTTAATAATACAGACATATAAATAACATTCTATTTATTATGCCTTTATATGCTATCATCCAGTGCTAGTTTTTCCAGCTATATACTAGAAAATTTAGTGTAAAAGAAAAACCTAGTAATATGACGAGCTGCCACACCAGCAAATGGATCCTGATTTGAAACAACATGTTTATTTTAATTGTTTTATCATCTGTGATTTTTTTCAACAGAATGTTTTGTTTTAAATGGAGATCAGCTATACATGGTGAGAGTTACATCAAATAAATTGCAGAGATTAAATGATCTTGAGAATGACCAGAAGGAAAAATCATCAGACTGAATGAAAAAGCAGTTAATAAAATATTAAGGAACTGAAAAGTGAAAGTGAGGTTGCTCAGTCGTGTCTGACTCTTTGCGACCCCATGGACTGTTAGCCTAAGAGGCTCCTCTAGGCACGGAATTTTCCAGGCAAGAGTACTGGAGTGGGTTGCCATTTCCTTCCCCAGGGCATCTTCCCGACCCAGGGATTGAACCTGGGTCTCCCACATTGCGGGCAGATGCGTTACTATCTGAGCCACCAAACGACTGCAAAAGCAAAACAATCAAAGAAATAAGTTGAAACAGATAGAACTACGGAAGGAACTTAAATGGTATGTGGAGTTGTTCAAATTTGAATTCAGAAGGATAATCATATTTAATCAAGGCAGAAAGACAAAGCATAATTGAAACATCTTATATCCTCTTAGATGGCCTTGTAAAGAGAGTTTGAGATTGTTCTCCTGGTCCTCCTTTGTAACTGAAACCCGAGCGGTTATACCCAGCTAAACAATTGTATTTACAGGTCTTCCTGGTATACTTATTGCAATGACGGCACACCATGACCTATAAACAGTGTGGGACTTCCAGGAACAAGTGCTATTCATCTTTCACCTGCTTTGTACTACTGTGAACCTTGATTATAGCTTGATGGAATATGGATTGGTGACTTGAAGTCCTATAGCCCTCTTGAACCCTGAGATGATCTTGGAGATGAAAGTCATGCTCCTGGAATGCCAGAAAAGATGGAAAATTGAGTTCCAGATGCCTCATTGAGCAATTATGTCAGCTGTGGACAGTATATTCCATGGAACAGTAAACTTCTGTCCATTTAATCCACTATTTTTTTCAGTCATCTACTTGGTGTTGGACACAACTAGTAGCACAGGTTAGACAGATGTAAAAAACAAAAATCACAGAATAAATGTTGAGACTGAGAAAATGATGAGAATTTACAAAATCCAGGATTTTCCTTCAGATGAACTTTCAGCATTTCAAACATTTCATATCAGTGATATAAGCCTCAGTGACATTTTTAGAAGAGTAGCATAATGCAGTATTCAAACTAATTTGAGTTTCATGTAAATTGAGTGTCAGACTTAACAAATAATATATGGCATCTAGTTAAAGTTGAATTTCAGACAGATAAACATTTTATATAAGTATATCACATGCAACATTTGGTAGGTACATACCTATGGTAAAAATTGATTTATCTTAGATCTGAAATTGAAATTAACCTGGAAGTTCTGCATTTTATCTAACAGGTCTACCTATAAAGTTGTTGAAAGTCATAGTTATGATTTTTACTTAAGTAACTTTCAAAATAATATTTTCATGGGGCTCTGCTCTGCTATTCACCATGATCTACAATGCCATATAAAATCAATCTACCAACAGTGATAAAATAACATGCTTTTTATTGAGTACTTATGTCATTGAATTTTACAATAATACTTTCTTAGTAGATAAAGATATAGAAGCTTAATCTTCAATCAATTTGTTGTGGTCACACAGCTAAAAAACAGCAAAACTAGAATTGGAATCTAGGTTGGTATTATATAATTTCTTTTGAATGTTAAGCATATGCCAGATTGTAATATAACTTAATGAATGGTGAAAGATACAGATATTAAAAATAAAATACAGACAGGATGCTTAAACCTATATTTTTCTCAGCCAAAATCAAGAAAAAAAATTTTCTTTCCAGAGATGTACTAAAACTATTCTTGGTAAAGTCAAGACACCCCAAAAATGCTATATTTCAACTCCTCTCTTTTCTTCACTCTGACCACCAATCCTGTCAGTGAATTCTGTTTTCTATCCACATTCCTCTCAATTCTGTATCTTTGTCTCTATACTCACCTTACCTTCCTTAATCAAGCCTCCTTAATAAAGTGAAAGTGAAAGTGAAGTCACTCAGTTGGGTCCAAATCTTTGCGACCTCATGGACAGTACCCTACCAGGCTCCTCCATCCATGGGATTTTCCAGGCAAGAGTACTGGAGTGGGCTGCCATTTCCTTCTCCAGGGGATCTTCCCAACCCAGGGATCGAACTCAGGTCTCCTGCATTGTAGACAGACACTTTACCATCTGAGCCACCAGGGAAGCCTTCCTTAATAAAAGGAAATTGCAAACCAGGAAGCAGCTGGAGAGAAGTAAGTTGAATAGAAGACTCTCACTCTATACCTTGTCATCTTCATCTTCATCCCCTTATCACCATCAGATCAGAATTAGGACTCAGGCTCAGTCACAACAATATCACATTTGAAGCTTGGGTGCCATACTTCATCCAAAACTGGGTGATCGAAATAAGCCAATTATCTCTTTTGGGATCTTGGGCAGAAAGAGGATTGAGGACATACCAAAAAAGATAGATGAATACATAATAGCTAACTGAATGTAATGGCATATCTTTAGAGCAAGGATTAATACAAGATTGCTAACAGGGAGATACAACAGCATGATTTTAAAGCTGCATGAATAGAAACAAATCTTCCAATTTCAGTGGCTATGGCTGGATACAATTTGGTTCTGGCATCTTCTGCAAGTTTCCAACTCCCTTATTACTATGTGTATCCTATGTTGTATTCACATTATTTCAGGTAAGTGTCAGTGCTCCTTGAAACAAATATTAGGAAGAAGAGAAGAAAAAGGAAGAGTGAGTAGGAGGAAGACATGAGAGAGAAGAAAATTCAAAGTAGCTAGTTTGACTGAACATTTACAGTATGACTTACTGAGTGCTACCAGCTGAAACTATCTCACAAAAAATATGAAAAGGCTGTACCTTTAAGACTATGAGAGATAGATGTTTCACCTAATACATGTAAAGAAACTCAGAGAACATGCATAGAGAAACAAGAAAAACATAGAGAACATAGAGAAACAAGAACATAAGGAAACAAAGGAAAACATTACAAACAGGAGAATAAGGTAAAACCCTAAAGGGGGAAAAACATAAAAATATAGATTCAATTTACCTGATAAAGAGTTAAAGTAATTGTCTCTGAACGTGTATAACAGTGGGTGAACACAGTGAGAAGTTCAACAGAAACATAAAAAAATATAGGGAAGTATAAAAAAGAAGTCACAGAGCTGAAGAATATAAAGACTGAACTAAAAATACACAAGAAAAGTTCAAAAGCAGTCTTGATGAAGCAAAGAACTAATCAGCAACCTAAAAGCCAGAACAGTGGAACTCACCCAAAGAGAGCAGCTAAAAAAACATAATGATAATAACTAAAAAAATAAAAATAGCTTAAGAGATCTATGGATTAGACGGTATCATTCAGATTAGATGGGTCCCAGAAGGAGAATACATTTCAAGAAATAGTGGCTGAAATCTTCCTTAACTTGGAGAAGAAAACAGACATTCAGATTCAGGCAGTACAAAAAAGTTCTAAAAAAGATGAACTCAAAAAGATCCATGCCAAGCGCATTGTAAATTAAAATGTCAAAGATAAAGAAAGGAGAGAGTTTTAAAAGTAGCAAAAAAACACAACAAAACAAAAAACGAACAAACAAAACGAAACGAAAAACTACCTTCTACATATAAGTAAATCCCAAAGTAAATCCCCCTAAGCCTATTAGCTGGCTTCTTAACAGAAATTTTGCTGGCCAGAAAGAAGTAGAATGATATATTCGAAGTGCTGAAGGTGCAAAAAACAAACAAAAATATCTAGCCAAGAATACTCTATTTAGCAAAGTTAGGTTATAAGATTCATTTCTGACCTAAAGATACGCACAGACTGAAAGTGAAAGCATAGAAAAAACATCCAGTGCAAACAAAAACAAAAGGAAAGCTGGTATAGCTATACTCACATCAGACAAAACAGACTTTAAAACAAAAACTATAAAAGACAAAGAAAGATGATGCATTATGATAAAGGGGTCAAGCTGCTAGGAATGACATAAATATGTAATCCAACTTGTAAATATACAGTCACTCAACAAATGACCACCTAAATATACAAAGCAAATATTAAAAGACCTTAACAGAGAAATTGACAGCACCAAAATAACAGTAGGAAGCTTTAATACCTTATTAACATCAATGGACAAACTATCCAGACAAATCAATTTTAAAAATTGGACTTAAAAATATAGCAGTTGAACTTTATATACATATATATGAAACAATCAATCCAAAATCAGCAGAATACATATTTTTAAGTGCACATGGAATTTCCTCTAGGTTAGATCACATATTAAGCCAGAAAAACAGGCCTCAATAAATTTAAATAGATTGAAATCATATTGAGCATTTTTTTCTGACCACAATACTATAAAACTGGAAATCAACTACAAGAAGAAAGTGAAAAAGTCACAAATATATAACATTAAACAACATAATACTAAGAGAAATCAAGAATTCCCAGAGACAAATTAAAGTAGAAAAAGAGTGCTCCAAAATGTATGAAATGTAGGGAAATCAGTTCTAAGAGAGAAATTCATAGTAATATAGGCCTACTTTGAGAAATAAGAACAATTGGAAATCAACAATCCATTCTTAAAAGTAAAAGAATTGATAAAAACACGAAAAACAAATCCAAAGTTATTAGAAGGAAATAAATAATAAATAACAGAGCAGAAATAAATAACATAGACACTACAAATAAAACAATAGAAATTAAACTAAAGACTGTTTTTTTGGGGGAGGAAGATAAAATCCACAGACGTTTTCACCTAAGGAAAATAAAAAGAAGAAAATCTCAAATAAATAAAATACGAAATGAAAAAAAAAAATTCACAATTCATATAGAAACGCAAAAGACCCCGAATAGCCAAAGCAGTCTTGAGAAAGAAGAATGGAGCTGGAAGAATCAACCTTCCTTACTCCAGATTATATTACAAAGCTATAGTCATCAAGACAGTATGATACTTGCACAAAAACAGAAATATTAATCAATGGAACAAGACAGAAAGCCCAGAAATAAACCCACACACTTCTAGGTACCTTATTTTTGACAAAGGAGGCAAGAATATACAATGGGACAAAGACAATCTCTTCAGTAAGTGGTGCTGGGAAAACTGGACAGCTACATGTAAAAGGACAAAATTAGAACACCTCCTAACACCATACACAAAGATAAACTCAAAATGGATTAAAGACCTAAATGTAAGACTGAAACTACAAAACTCTTAGAGGAAAACTTAGGGAGAAAACTTGATGACATGATCAAAGCAAGACCCTCTATGGCTCACCTCCTAGAGTAATGGAAATAAAAACAAAAGTAAACAAGTAGGATCTGCTTAAACTTAAAAACTTTTACACAGCAAAGGAAACTACAAGCAAGGTGAAAAAACAACCCTCATAATTGGGGAAAATCATAGTAAATGAAACAGTTGACAAAGGATTAATTTCCAAGATATACAAACAGTCTAAATAATTCAATACCAGAAAAAAAAAAAAAACCTAATCAAAAAGTGGGAAAAAGACCTAAACAGACATTTCTCCGAAGAAGACATACAGATGGCTAACAAACACATGAAAAGATGCTCAACATCACTCATTATTAGAGAAATGCAAATCAAAACTGCAATGAGGTATCACCTCATACCGATCAGAATGGCCATCATCAAAATGTCTACAAACAATAAATGCTAGAGAGGGTGTGGAGAAAAGGGAATCCATTTGCACTCTTTGTGGGAATGAAAACTGATACAGCCACTATAGAGGACAAAATGAAGATGCCTTAAAAAAACTAGGAATAAAACCACCCTGTGAACCAGCAATCCCATCCCTAGGCATATAACTCTGAGGAAGCCAAAACTGAAAAAGACACTTGTACCCCAATATTAATTGCAGCACTATTTATGATAGCTAGAATATGTAAGCAACCTAAATGTCCATTGACAGATGAATGGATAAATAAGTAGTGGTACATATACACAATGGAATATTACTGAGCCATAAAAAGGAACACACTTGAATCAGTTCTAATGAGGTGGAAGAAACTAGACCTATTATGCAGAGTGAAGTAAGTCAGGAAGAGAAAGATAAATATTGTATACTAATGCATATATACAGAATCTAGAAAGATTGTACCAAAGAATTTATTTGCAGGGCAGCAATGGAAAACAGACATAGAGAACAGACCTATGGACATGGGGAGAGCGGAGGAGAGGGTGAGATGTATGGAGTAACATGGAAACTTACATTCAGTTCAGTTCAGTCGCTCAGTCATGTCTCACTCTTGGCAATCCAATGGACTGCTGCATGCCAGGCTTCCCTGTACATCGCCAGCTCCTGGAGCTTGCTCAAACTCATGTCTGTTGAGTCAGTGATGCCATCCAACCATCTCATCTTCTGCCGCCCCCTTCTCCTCCTACCTTCAATCTATCCCAGCCTCAGGGTATTTTCCAATGAGTCAGTTTTTCGCATCAGGTGGCCAAAGTATTGGAGTTTCAGCTTCAGCATCAGTCCTTTCAATGAATATTCAGGACTGATTTCCTTTAGGATGGACTGGTTGGATCTCCTTGCTGTCCAAGGAACTCTCGAGTCTTCTCTAACACGACAGTTCAAAAGCATCAGTTCTTCAGTGCTCAGTGTTCTTTATAGTCCAACTCTCACATCCATACATGACTACTGGAAAAACCATAGCTTTAACTATATGGACCTTTGCTGGCAAAGTTATGTCTCTGCTATTTAATATGCTGTCCAGGTTGGTCACAGCTTTTCTTCCAAGTAGCAAGAATCTTTTAATTTCATGGCTGCAATCACCATCTGCACTGATTTGGGAGCCCAAGAAAATAAAATCTATCACTGTTTCCGTTGTTTCCCCATCTATTTGCCATGAAGTGATGGGACTGGATGCTAAGATCTTAGTCTTTTGAATGTTGAGTTTTAAGCTAGCTTTTTCACTCTCTTCTTTCACTTTCATCAAGAGTGTTTAAGTTCCTCTCAACTTTCTTCCATAAGGGTGGTGTCATCTGGGTATCTGAGGTTATTGATATTTCTGCCAGCAATCTTGATTCCAGCTTCTGCTTCATGCAGGTTGGCATTTTGCATGATGTACTCTGCATATAAGTTAAATAAGCAGGGTGAGAATATATAGGCTTGACGTACTCCTTTCCAAATTTTGAACCAGTCTGTCGTTGCATGTCTGTTATTAACTGTTGTTTCTTGACCTGCATACAGATTTCTCAGGAGGCAGTAAAGGTGGTCTGGTATTCCCATCACTTGAAGAATTTTCCACAGTTTGCCAAAGACTTTGGCATAATGAGGAAAGAAGAAGTAGATGTTTTTCTGGAATTCTCTTGCTTTTTCTATGATCCAACGGATGTTGGCAATTTGATCTCTGGTTCCTCTGCTTTTTCTAAATCCAACCTGAACATCTGGAAGTTCACAGTTCATGTACTATTGAAGCCTGGCTTGGAGAATTGTGAGCATTACTTTGCTAGTGTGAGATGAGTGCAATTGTGCAGTAGTTTGAACATTCTTTGGCATTGCCCTTCTTTGGGATTGTAATGAAACCTGACCTTTTCCGGTCCTGTGGCCACTGCTGAGTTTTCCCAATTTGCTGGCATATTGAGTGCAGCATTTTCACAGCATCATCTTTTAGGATTTGAAATAGCTCCACTGAAATTCTATCACCTCCTCTAGCTTTTTTTGTAGTGATTTTCCTAAGGCCCATTTAACTTCACTTTGAGGATGTCTGGCTCTAGGTGAATGATCACACCATCGTGGTTATCTGGGTCATTAAGATCTTTTTTATAGTTCTTCTGTTTATTCTTGCCACCCTTCTTAATGTCTTCTGCTTCTGCTAGGCCCATATCATTTCTGTTCTTTATTGTGCCCATCTTTGCATGAAATGTTCCCTTGGTATCACTAATTATCTTGAAGAGATCTCTAGTCTTTCCCATTCTATTGCTTTCTTCTATTTCTTTGCATTGATCACTGAGGAATGCCTTCTTATCTCTCTCATGCTCTTCTTTGGAACTCTGCATTCAAATGGCTATATCTTTCCTTTTCTCCTTTCCCTTTCACTTCTCTTCTTTTCTCAGCTATTCGTAAGGCCTCCTCAGACAACCATTTTGCCTTTTTGCGTTTCTTTTTCTTTGGGATGGTCGTGATCACTCTCTCCTGTACAATGTTAGGAAACTCCATCCATAGTTCTTCAGGCACTGTATCAGTTCTAATCCCTTGAATCTATTTGCCACTTCCACTGTATAATCATAAGGTCTTTGATCTAGGTCATACCTGAATTATCATATGTAACATAGATTGCCAACTGGAATTTGCTGTATGTTGCAGGAAACTCAAACAGGGGCTCTGTATCAATCTAGCACGGTGGGATGGGGAGTGAGACGGGAGGGAAGTTCAAGAGGGAGGAGATATATATATACCTCTTGCTGATTCATGTTGAGGTTTAATAGAAAACAGCAAAACTACATAAAACAATTATCCTTCAATTAAAAAATAAATAAATTTAAAAAATATAAAGAGAGATTGTTACAAGAGTGTGATACCAGAGAAATGCATAGGATCATAAAATACTACTACATATAATTATACACTAACAAATTGACAACCTAAAAGAAATGGATAAATTCTTTGAAAAAATAGAACAGATTATTATAAAATTTCTTTGGAATCATAAAGACCTTGAATAGTGTAATCACTCTTAAGATAGCAAAACAAAGTTGGTGGCATCATGCTTCCTGATTACAAACAATACTACAAACCTATAGTAATAAAAAGAATATGGTCTTCCATGGAAACAGATACATATATCAATGGAAAAAAATAAAGAACCCAGAAATAAACTCACAGATAATAACATTAATAATAAAGGAGCCGAGAACATGCAATGGGGAAGAATAGTCTCTTAAATAAATTGTGTTGGGAAGATTGGACAACCATATGCAAAAGATTGAAATTGGACCACTATCTTACACCATACATAAAAATAAATACAAAGTGGATTAAAGACTTGTATGTGATACCTGAAACCATGAAATCTTCTAGAAGAAAACATAGGTGATAAGCTCTTTGAGTTTGAGCAAACTCCTGGAGATAGTGAATGAAAGGGAAGCCTGGCATGCTGCAGCCCATGGGGTCACAGACACAACTGAGTGACTGAACAACAACAGCAAAGCTCCTTGATATCACACTTCTTGTGGACTTTTGGGCTCTTAGCCAAAAAACAACAGCAATCAAAGCAAAAACAAGCAAGTAGAGTGCATTAAATAAAATGCTTCTGGACAGCAAAGGATATCATCTGCAAAAAAAAAAAACAAACCTACTGAATGGGAGAAATTATTTGCAAACCACATGCTTGGTAAGGAGTTAATATCCAAAACACGTCAATAACTCAAACACCTCAGTAGCAAAACATCCAACAATCCATTCAAAAACATAAGTAGAGAATCCAGATAGATATTTTTCCTAAGAAGACATTCAGATTGACAACAGCCACATAAAAAGATGTTCAATGTCACTATCAGAGAAATGCAAATCAAAGCCATAGTAAGATATCACCTCACACCTGTTAGAATGACAGTTACCAAAACTACATGAAATAACAAGTGCTAGAGAGGATGTGGAGAAACGGGAAACCTTGTACACTATGGAAAACAGTCTGGAGATTACTCACAAAATTAAAAATAAAACTACCATATAACCCAGGTATTCCACTTCTGGGTACTTAACCTAAGAAAATGAACACACTAATTCAAAAGGATATATGTGTTTCTATGTTTAATACAGCATTATTTACAATAATTAAGATATGGAACCAAATTACTGCCTATCCATGGATGAATGGATAAAGATGTGATACATATATATTTGTGTGTTTGTGTGTGCGTGTGTGTGTGCGTGCTCAGTTGCTCAGTTATGTCCAACTATTTGTGACTTGGATGGACTGTAGGACTGTAGGATGGACTATGGGATCTTTTAGGCAAGAATACTCGAGTGAGTTACCATTTCCTCCACTAGGCAATCTTCCTGACCCAGGGATTGAATGCATATCTCCTGTGTCTCCTGCATTGCAGGCAGATTCTTTACCTGCTGAGTGCTTCCCTCCAATGGATCAGCAGTTTAAAAATTCGCCTGAGAAGCAGGGCACACGAGTTCAATCCCTGAGTCAGTACGATCCACTGGAGGAGAGTGTGGCAACTGATTCCAATATTCTTGCCAGAAAATCCCATGGTCAGAGGAGCCTGGTGGGCTGTGGTCCATAGGGTCACAAAGAGTTGGATGCAACTGAGGAGAGCTCTCTTTCTTTCTCTCTTCCTCTCACACACACACACATATATATGTACACACACACACATATACAAATATACACACAGCGAATACTACTCAGCCAAATAAAAAGAAGGAAATGTCATTTTCTATAGCAAACCAAAAGGTGTTATGCTAAATGAAATAAATCAGACAATTTCACTTATATATGGATTATAAAAAACAAAGCAAACATACAACACAGAACTTGTATATACAGAGGACAGATAGGCAGTTATCAGATTGGAAAGGGTAAAAGAGTTGGGGAAATGAGTGAAGGGGGTCAATTATATGATGATGGATGGTAACTAGACTTATGATGGTAATTGCTTTGTAATGTGTAAAAAGATTGATTGCTTTATGGTTTATATCTGAAACAAATAAAATATTATATACCATTTTACCTCAATTAAAAAACAAACAAACAAACACCATAACCCATAACACAAACCTGAGATAATTTTATCTAAAGACATGCCTCTTAAAAATTTTTGAAGGGTCCTGAGATTATGGCACAAACTGTCTTAGCATCTTGGAGAATTAAACATTATTCTCCATATAACCTGAGGAAATTTCCCAGATATAAACAAAGTTAGAGAAAATTTATCAAAATAAAAAATTATAAAATTGGAGGCATTTCTCTTTTGAAGCATTCAAAGACATTAAACAAGAATATTAGTAAAATGTAACAAATATGAGTGAATATCTTTCACCTGTGATTTAGGGATTCTTTATGAAGTAGCAAAGAATAAGTGGATAGGTGATGGCTCTCTTAAGCAAGAGTAAAAAAATATCTAAAATTTATACACAAATACATCACTAAGAAAAAGGATTGGCCCAAATCATTTCTGTGGACATCCCATAACATACAATTTTCACTTCTTTTCATCATCTAAGATGATGGTCACTTCTTCATGCTCATTTTCAATAGACAACATGGAAGGAAGAAATTAATTTCCTGCAGTTGTTCAGGTTTTGTCTCACGACTGGGGCTGTAACCTATTGAATTTAGATTCTGAATCTCTAGGTATAAACAGTGATGAAATATATTCCTTCATTCCAGGAAATAATCCATTTATTTATTTTATTAATATGTGTCGTTCTAATACATTATGAAGTATTTGAAGCTAAAACTGCCTTTACCCACTTTAACACTTTGTAAGCTACAGGCTGTTGCAACTCTAATAGCTAGTATATAGAGACTGAAAGAAAAGTGAAAGTGAAGTCACTCAGTCATGTCTGACTCTTTGTGACCCCATGGACTGTAGCTCGCCAGGTTCCCCCATCTATGGGGTTTTCCAGGCAAGAGTACTGGAGTGGTTTGCCATTTGATTAGTTGTTGGTAATTACAGAAATTCTTAGAGCCAGAACTTTATGATTTAAGTTGATGCGATTTCACCAACACAGTGGTATATAACGTGCTTACCATGCTTAAACAAGTGATTTGGATAATTTTAAATAATCCATAAATGCCTTCCAGACAGTAGAATGGCTATGGCAGTGTAATAATTCTCTTCAATTGTAATATCTGATTTCATTAAGCTCCTCAGACTTCACAAGGTCTAGATTATATCACATGAGATACACAAATTATACACAACCTCTGTTTATGTACTCACATTGATGTCTTCCAAATCTAAGCTGTTCAGAATAATATTGTTCCTCTTCCAAATGATGGGGGGTCTCAGTGCTCCCTGAATGGCGCAGCTCAGAACAGTACTCTGCCCCACCGTTGCCACTGTGACGCTTAGTTTCTGATCTTCAGGCAGACTCAACTGGATAACCTCTGGAAAGATAAAGTGTCAGGAATGTTGAGGAGCATGCAATTTTGTAAAGTTAATTAGTATAAAGTTTCTGAATACAACTAATTAAAGCTTTTAAATTGTATAAAATGGAGAAAAGCTTGTGATGAAATGAGAAAAAGAGTAAATTGTTTCCAATAAAAGGTCAGAATGACATTTCAGTTTCACTGATTGACAGGCATCCTCATGAGGCACAGAACTATTAAACATGAAATGAATATCAGAAGTAGAGTTATAATAAGCCTGGCAGATTGCACCCAGAAGAGAGATAAATTATTTAACTGCCAAATCGACATGTAGTGTGTCACCGGCATTGAAATAAAAACGATGTTGTTTATTCACTGATAGATTTATATTGTGGGTGAGGTGAGATCACTGCTGGCTGGCTTCAGATAACACTAGCATAGCTGAATGGGTAAAATGCATCATTATGCTGGGAAACATAAATTGACTCTAAAGGAGTAAGATTTATTTGGGAAGTTGAAGGAGGAAAAACTGAAGTTCACCAACCAAACAACAATTTCCTAAAATTCTGTCAGCTGCCTCTATCACACAGTGAGAGTACAGTAAATCCATTTCCTTATTCATAAAATTTACATATATTTTAAATAACCATTGAACACATTTCTAATTATAATGTTATAGCAGGAAATATAATTTGAATCTGGATCTGCTTGCCTGTCCTGATTCCAGACAATCCTTACCAATGTTGGGAATGAACTGTGTCATTCCCAGCATCACCTATTATTAGGAGAGATGCCTGCGATGATCCCACCTGTCTTCATCCATATGACAACTGCCCTTTAGTTTTCAAATGATATTCACCAGCATGCTATCATTTCTATGCTATGATGGAATCTTGCATTTTGATTTTGCTCAGTCTCTTTAGGGAGAGAAAGAGCAAAATCACTATTCTCACTGAAATTTCTGCGGGAGTGGAGAGACTACAATTGTCTTTTGTCCCTTTGCTGCTGTTGATGGTATCTTTTTTTATGATGGTGGAGTTGACTGTGAAAAGTGGTGGCTTTTAATTTGCAATCAGTATTATCAGGTACAATCAGTGCTGTCTTCCCCCTTCCTTCTCACCACTTGAACTTTTTCTCTCTTTCTGAACCCTGTGTTCCTCTTAAGGAGGAAGGTAAATGCTAATCAAATGACTTTTATAGAAAAAGCCTGCCTGCCAATGCAGGAGACACAAGAGACGGGGGTTTTATCCCAGGGTCAGCAAGATTCCCTGGAGGAGGAAATGGCAACCCATTCCAGTACTCTTGCCTGGAGAATCCCATGGACAGAGAAGCCTCGAGAGCTACAGTCCGTGGGGTCACAAAGAGTCAGACAGGACAGAAGCAACTTAGCACACAGAGCGCATTCAACAAACAGTTCTTTGAATTCTTGCTACTATTAAAAATTGTAACATCAAAAATAGCACATATCTTTGTCTCCGAAGGCCAGTATTGAACATATTATCCCCTGTGTGCACTTGTTAAGTGCTGTTATGTAAGATCTTGTCTCTAAACCTAAAAGTCATAGTTATTTAAGCCCTCATTGTTTTGTGTTGTCAAAGAATGCGGTAGGCAATCTTTTGAAACTGAAAAAACCCTAGAAGAGACTCAGTCAAATTTATTCTTTTGTTCATTACCTCACTGAACGAAATGAAAGAAACGAGGGACAAGTGTCTTGGCCAGTCATTTGTATTGACAATTTAATGTTCCTTAATTACATTTATCTATATTCCCATTTTATTGCAATATTCCCTGAGTAATAAGACCATAGGGAATATGTTCAATCATCTTTTCTCTAATATTCACTCTGTTGTACTTCTCTGTAGATACTTAATCATATAAAATCTGTAAAAGAAAATACATTTCACTAATTAGACACATGACATTTTTGATATTTGCAGAAAGGGTATCTTTATGTCTTTTTATTTATATTACAAAATTAAAGGGAAGACAGAAAACTATAAAAGTAATAACATAATGTAGGATACCACATAAGAATTATTAATCATTTTCATTAGCATTCCTGAATTTCAGTTTCTGGTTCCTCATAAAACCATGTACAAGATAATGAGACACCTGATTCTAAAAACAGCATGTTAACATTGGCTATTCTGACATTTAGTAATAGAGTTGGTACTGAGTCACCTTGAAATATCTTCACTAAACTTTTGCATCTGGTATTAGGTCTTAGGCCATTCAAATAGTTGTGCTTTTGGTAGTTATATATTACAATGCTAATTAGATAACATGAATATCTTAAAATAAATGCTGAGATTTGGCATAACATTATGTAGGACATCCTTTTAAAATGTAATTTTTTGAGAGGTTGCCTAATTAGAATTAAGAATTACTATTCACCCAGGGAATATTAACAAGCACAGCAAAAACTTTTATGTTAATTTGGAGATTATGTTTTTAAATGATTTTTAAAATTATCTCAGTAATATGTGCTATTAACTAATATGTATTTTAAAGAATCTTTAGACCTTTTTTCCTACAGGTTTCATGCTACACATTTCACCTTTTCCTTAATAATTATATAGAGCTACATGCACAAATATACTTATGTTTACAAGTTATTCTTCAAAATCAAGTGGTGCTTTCCTTAAGAAAATTTAGCTGCAAAATTTCTTTCATTTACAAAATTGACATGCTGATCATTAATCATTTTTCTCTTGGTTATTACCAAACTAAGATTTAGTCTCAAAAAATTATGAATGTTAAATATTGTTATTCTTGTATTCTAATGTCTTTCAACATGCTTTTATGGTAAGTAAAATGTTTATAAAATATGTCACATTCATATATTTCATAGAGAAATGATGCTTATACCTAGAAATACATTAACAACCTTAAACAATAGTTATGAAGCCAATTATGTGAGCCAATTTAAAGAGGTGAGATTGATTGTATCTGAATGTTTGTGTGTATGTTAGTGATCATAGTTGTTAGTTTAGAAATAAGAATTTCAAAGAAAAAATGTTGAAAATTTAATTCTACATAAGTTACAATTAATATACAATTTTGTAGATATACATCAATGATAACATTTTTTTTTCATTCTGTTCACAAATATCTTATGCTAGTTATGTACAGGCAAGTAACTGTTATGTGTGGTGGATAGCATCTATAATTTTAGTACTCTATCTCTTTAGCTCCAATGATAATGCACATTTGAAGGTCTTGTTTAAAATCATGACAATAAGTCATTTAATGTCCTGACAAAAGGTAAAAGCATATAGGTTAGATATAACAGATATTATTGAGCTTTTTGAAACATGTCAGTACTTTTTTTTGACCTATAAGCTTGGCCTCTTATTGGAAGCTTTCTCAAGAATTCAAAGATGAAACCAGAGCTCTAGTCATGGTGTTTCCTTTGATTTCATATTATGAAGACTATCGATGCCATTTCCAGAAAAGCTTCTTTTGTTTTCTTACTTGGGAAGGCTAAGAGGCAATAAAATAGTTTTTTTTATGGATTTCTTTTTATACGTTGACAGTTTGACTTAGAGGAGTATAAAGTGTTTGTTTTCAAAGGAATGAAAAATTGAATTCTCCTCTAGCAGAACCTGAAGTTGGACAGACAAAAGTAGTTGAATACAACTTTAACCACTTTATTCCAATACCAACTAGTTGATAGGAACAGCAATAAGGAACTACGGTAAAATATTATGTAAATTTAAAGTAGTACAGAAAGGGAAGAAGATATTTTGAATATTTGTGAAACACCAGTTTATAAAAGAAGATCATTTTAGTACCTGAAAATCAATTCTGTATATCATAATTTATCATAAACAGAATTCTGTTCTTCTTAACACCTACATCTTTTCAAGCTCCTAAGTATATACTTATGTTGAATATCTTATTTATTTAAATATTAGTCTCATAATTTGTTGAGCTGATCATGCTTATAATTTATACTGGAGGGATGATACCTAGAAGATATTTTATCAGTGATATTTTCAAGTAACATGTATTTTTCCCTTCTCTATTCCACTAACAGGAATTATTAATTAATTGAAAGCAGATAATAATTAAAATAAAAAACATCACAATAAAAGACATGCATGAAGTAGAGAAGGAATGAATTAATTATTTTCATAGTAAGAAAACCATAGTCAATGACAAACTCTTTAACTGGGAAATTAGTGTGGCATTGTCTATTAAGAAATAAGTGATTTCCAAATAAATGTTAAGTCTGATCTAAGTCAGATATGACAATATATACATTAACTTATTACGATAAAATGTCTAGAGTTTTTATGCTGATTGATTATCTACAAGCTATTATATACTTATATCACAATGTGTATTATAAAAACAAACCAAAATGAAGATAAGAAAAGAACTAGAAACTTCTTCAGTAGCAATGTATTAGACAATTTGGACAAACTCTTCCACAAAAGAAATACAACAGAGACAAACAAATAAATAACCCTGCATTAAACACACATAATACATTTTAAAGAATATATGGAAGAGATAATTTATTTTCTCATTCTTATCTAGGAAAGAAATAAGGCATTGAGAAATTTCCCAGCCTATGTCCTGGGGTGTCACATCGCTTTGGGAATTTTTCCACCATGAGAAGATGACAGAGCAGCCTAAATGCCCTGTGTGGTCTCTCATAGCCAGAGGCACGGAATCGATGGGATAGGTACCACCTCCCTCTGTGATGGGAGTTCAAAGTGCCTCACTCTACTAGCGAGCGTGTGAATTGCAGGCTACTCTCATCTAGGTGTCTCATAAAACAGTCTTCCTCTCCATATTAAGATAACATCATTCTAGTTTATCTAACTCTTGTTATAAAAATTTTAAATAAAATATCCAGTAAACAATGAAGGATCATATGGCACACACAAAAAAAGACTACATCATTATGAGAATAATTATGAAAATGAACAGCAAGATCAAACCGGTCAATCCTAAAGGAAATCAATCCTGAATATTCATTGGAAGGGCTGACGCTGAAGCTGAAACACCAGTACTTTGGCCACCTGATGTGAAGATCTGACTCATTGGAAATGTTGGGAAAGATTGAGGGAAAGAGAAGGGGATGACGGAGGATGAGATGGTTGGATGGCATCACTGAATCAATGGACATGAGTCAGAGCAAACTCTGGGAGATAGTGAGGAACAGGGAAGCCTGGCATGCCACAGTTATTGGGGTCACAAAGAGTCAGACATGATTTAGTAACTGAAAAACAAGTTATGAGAATACGGAGAAATAAAATAACAACAGTAACAAATACATCAAGTTTGTAAAATTTAGGTTTATGAAAGCAAAATCAGCTTAGAAATTCTAAAAAAGAACTTAAATATATATTCTACAAACATTATAAGTTGATTAAAGAGACACACACACACACATATATATATATATATATATATATATATATATATACACATATATACATATATATTGCATAAGTAGAAAATATTGCACTGGTTACAAAGGAATTGAATTCCAGGGAATTGAATTCTTTTTTTCTGAGAGAATTTTGTAAAGACCAAAATAAATGGAAATCCAAAGGTGCAAAGTCTTGTGAATACGGTGCATGAATCAGAATTTCCCAGAGAAGCTGTAACAGTTTTTGCCTGGTCAACAAAGAAATATGTGGTCTTGCAT
This sequence comes from Okapia johnstoni, assembly GCA_024291935.2. Lineage (NCBI taxonomy): Eukaryota > Metazoa > Chordata > Mammalia > Artiodactyla > Giraffidae > Okapia > Okapia johnstoni. The sequence goes on from CM044310.1 coordinate 32,384,057, forward strand.
TATCCTGATGGAAGATTATGTGTTTTCTGTTGACTATTTATATTTTTCATCGAGTGCTGCTTTTAGTTGGTCTAACTGAGAATAGTACTTGTTGGAACTAATCACTTGGTTTTTCAAAAGCAGATTATAATAGAGGACTCCGTTTCAATCCCACCATATACACAGCATGGGTTTATTTGACTGAAGCTAGCCTTTGGTGTGGTTGTTGGTGGTTCCTTTTGCTTGCCCCATGATCACTTCCATTCCACATTATGGTACAGTATCCACGTTTCATCTCCCACTGCAATTTGTTGTAAAGACAGAATGTTTTCATTACATTTAAGTAGAGAATCACCTGCAGAAATATGGTCAAGAAAGCTTTTTTGCTTAACATATGTGGGACCTAAACATAACCAAGCGGGTACAAATTATTTTCAGCACTTGATTTGGAGATTTTGAGTATGTCAGCTATCTCTCGCTTGGTGTAATGTTTGTTCTCAATTAATGTCTTGATCTGATCACTATAAACCTCCTCTGACCTACCCAACCTTGGAGCATCCTCCAGAGATAAATCTCCAGCATGAAACTTCTCAAATCATTTTTGATGTATCCGATCAATCACAGCACCTTCTCATACACTGCATAATTTTTCTTTTAGCATTTCAATTTCATTTTTACCTTTCTTGAAATAATAAAGCGTAATATGCCGACAATGTTGGATTTTTTTCTTTCATCTTCAATATTAAAATGGCTACACAAAAAATTACTAATTTTGATAAACTTTAATGGACAGTTACAGACTTTATTTTTTTTGGCTCCAAAATCAATTCAGATGGTGACTGCAGCCATGAAATTAAAAGAAGCTTGCTCCTTGGGAGAAAAGTTATGACCAACCTAGACAGCATATTAAAAAGAAGAGACATTGCCTTGCAACAAATGTCCATCTAGTCAAAGCTGTGTTTTTTCCAGTTGTCATGTATGGATGTGAGAGTTGGATTATTAAGAAAGCTGAGCACCGAAGAAATGATGCTTTTGAAATGGTGTTGGAGAAGACTCTTGAGAGTCCCTTGGACTGCAAGGAGATCCAACCAGTCCATCCTAAAGGAAATCAGTCCTGAATATTCATTGGAAGGACTGATGCTGAAGCTGAAACTCCAATACTTTGGCCACCTGATGTGAAGAACTGACTCATTAGAAAAGACCCTGATGCTGGGAAAAATTGAAAGCAGGAGGAGAGAGGACGACAGAGGATGAGATGTTTGGATGGCATCACCAACTCAATGGACATGAGTTTGAGTAAACTCCGGGACTTGATGATGGACAGGGAGGCCTGGCGTTCTAGAGTCCATGGGGTCGCAAAGAGTCATACACAACTGAGCGACTGAACTGAACTGAATGTACATTGATATGACAATTGTCACAATACAATCAAACAAAATTGCTTTGAATGAAGTTAAAAAGAGAACAAAGTGCTACTGGAGCCAGCTTACGGAAAAAACAAAATGAAGTTTTTGGCCAACCCCATAAAAACAACCTGAAATTAAGAATTAAATTGATGTCATTAAAAACAGATTATACCCACAGTAAAAAAGTCAGTCATAAACTGAGAAAGAGCCTAAAATAAACATTACAGAATTAAAAGCAGAAAATAAAAACTTGATATTAACACAAAAAGGTTTATGTGAAACCCAGAAGGAAGAAACAAAGATAATTGGGCAGAAGCAGTATTTGAAGAAATAGTAGCTAAGAGATTTCTCTAAATATTGAGACTCTAATCTATAGGTTTATGATCATCAAATGTCAAGAAAAGCAAATGGAACACTAGAATAATCCACACATAGACAGTAGTGAAATTGAAAAAATAAAAGACAAATCTAAAAATTATGTAGATGAAAAAATACAGATTGACTTTGCAGTAAGGAGAGTTAGGTAACTGATACCATGAGTGCAAATAGGAATAAGAAGCTACTAGGATTATATTTTATAAGTGATGAAACAAAGTAAAATCAATCTTAGAATTTTATACACATACATACAAATTAAAATAAACATGCTTTCAAAAAATAGTAAGAAAATACATGTCTAATAACTTGTCTTAAGGTCAATTCTGAAGGCATTTCTTCAGGCAAAGGAAAATGATTTTAGATGGAAGCTTAAAGATACAAAAAGGAAGAGAGAAAAGAAGGTGTTTAAATATGTATCAGATTTTAAAACTTTGATACTTCAAAAGTTCATGATAATATAATTATACCCATTTAAAATAACAATAAATATATTTATAATAATATATAATGGAAATAAAATATCTTCATAATCTTATGGTAGAGAATTATTCTTAAACAAGGTACAAAAAGTTACCTTTACAGAAATTATTTATATATTTGATACATTATTATTTAGATCATTTGCTCCTCAAAAGATACTATTCAGTTCAGTTCAGTTCAGTTCAGTCGTGTCTGACTATTTGTGACCCCACGGACTGCAGCACACCAGGCCTGCCTGTCCATCACCAACACCTGGAGTTTACTCAAACTCATGTCCATTGAGTCGGTGATGCCATCCAGCCATCTCATCCTCTGTCATGCCCTTCTCCTCCCGCCTTCAATCTTTCCCAGCATCAGGGTCTTTTCAAATGAGTCACTTCTTCCCATCAGGTGGCCAAAGTATTGGAGTTTCAGCTTCAACATCAGTCCTTCCAATGAACATTCAGGACTGATTTCCTTTAGGATGGACTGGTTGGATCTCCTTGCAGTCCAAGGGACTCTCAATAGTCTTCTCAAATGCCATAGTTCAAAAGCATCAATTCTTCGGTGCTCAGCTTTCTTTATAGTCCAACACTCACATCCATACATGACTACTGGAAAAACCATAGCTATGACTAGATGGACCTTTGTTAGCAAAGTAATGTCTCTGCTTTTTAATATGCTCTCTAGTTCGGTCATAGATTTTCTTCCAAAGAGCAAGCGTCTTTTAATTTTCTGACTCCAGTCACCATCTGCAGTGATTTTGGAGCCCCCCAAAATAAAATCTGTCACTATTTTCACTGTTTCCCTATCTATTTGCCATGAAATGATGAGACCAGATGCCATGATCTTAGTTTTCTGAATGTTGAGCTTTAAGCCAACTTTTTCACTCTCCTCTTTCACTTTCATCAAGAGGCTCTTTAGTTCTTCTCCTCTTTCTACCATAAGAGTGGTGTCATCTGCCTATCTGAGGTTATTGATATATCTCCTGGAAATCTTGATTCCAGCTTGTGCTTCCTCCATCCCAACATTTCTCATGATGTACTCTGCATATAAGTTAAATAAGCATGGTGACAATATACAGCCTTGACGTACTCCTTTCCCTATTTGGAACCAGTCTGTTGTTCCATGTCCAGTTCTAACTGTTGCTTCCTGACCCTCACACAGATTTCTAAAGACTCTATTAAGGGACCAATAATGTAAGCCACAAAGCAGGAAAAGATACTTTCCATCACAAAGCTAGCAAAGTTATTATACATAGAATTAATAGACTGAAAATTGATAAGAAAAAGCTCCAAGGAAATATAAACAAGAGACTCAAAGAAATACTTTATGAATGAGTTAATCCATGGCTAAGAAAAATCTGAAAAAGTGTTCAAAATATACAAATAATCAGTGAGATACAAATTTAAGCCAAGTCTTTCAAATTGGTATGGATCATTAAGTCTAATGTCAAGAAGAATTTGAAGCAACATGAATTGTTACATAACTTGAAGAATAATTTCACATACAAACTTTCTTTCTGTATTGATAAATGAAGCTCAGCTAGAGAAACTTTCCCTGCCAGATCATGTTTCCAAGGACTCAGTTATCTATATGCCTTGTGGAAGCCTATATATGACACAGAGGTGGCAGAATATTCAAGAGTTATAAAGACAATGCAGAAAAAGCAATAGATATGTATTCAAGATATCCTTAATATACTGAACAGAGGAAAAAAGAAGAGAGGTCTAAATGTGGAAAAATGAATCTGATAAGGTATTTGAAAAAGAAATTCCAAATTTATCCTCAGGAAAAGAAGCCACTAGTGAAGAAACTTCTGAGAATTTAAGTGAGAATAGAATTATTTCTTCCACAAGTTATGAAAGAAAGAAGAAGCACTTATAAGCACAAACATAAATAAAAGTATTTTGTAGTTAAAATCAAAAGTCATTTTTTCTGTGTCATCGGTGGGATTTAAAAGCTATGGGGAAATATTTTAAAAAAGACTTTTCCATAAAAGATTTTTCTATAAAACAATGAAGCAAAAAGGTTCTTGTTCAAAATTAGAATTTCATTTTTATTCACTTTATAACTAGTAATAAGGAAAATATATTATTATAGACAGGACTGTATTTTGAAAATACTTCAAGCAGTTTTACATGTTCACAATAAGCAGTCTCATTTTCCTTTTTATTTATTCATGATTTTGATATTCCTTCTGTGGTCTTACAAATATAATACAATTACCATTCAACTTTTCTGTTCCATTTTGTTTAATTTCTTTCAAATAAATTATATATAGTTGAATTTTAAACTGAAGAATAAGACCATTCATTCAATGATATGTATGACACTAACAACTTGAAAAATAATTCTTTATGAAGAATAGTTTTTCTTTGAAACATGATCTAACAAAAATTGTACCCAACAGAGAATTTGGTTAGCCACCCAAAGTAGTCAAGTTAATTTCAACTTTATGATTTGGAAAAATTGGAGTGCATACAACTGGACAATTTTATCATGATAAGTATATAGTCTGGGATAATAAGGTACTGATATTTCAAGGTATATTATACCAAGTTTAGTGGTTCCTAACAAGTGAGTCATTCCTTGTAGGACTAGAATAAAAGGAAATAATTGTCAAAAGGCTTCCCTGATAGCGTAGCTGATAAAGAATCTGCCTGCAATGCAGGAGACCTGGATTCAGTTCCTGGGTCAGGAAGATCTGCTGAAGAAGGGATAGGCTATGCACTCTTGTATTCTTAGGCTTCCCTTGTGGCTCAGCTGGAAAGACTACCCACTCCAGTATTCTGGCCTAGAGAATTCCATGGACTACATAGCCCATGAAGTTGTGAAGAGTTGGACACGACTGAGCGACTTTCACTCACTCATTACCTAACATTTGCCAAGACATTATTCTAAGTAGCTGATTTATTTAATCGTCACATCTATGAGGAGATGTTTAATTATCCTAACGTTTTTTTCCTAATTATGGTACCCTTAGGTAAGGAAGAATTAAATAATTGAAGTTTCACCAGACATCTTGCAATCAGACAGGAACTTTCACGAATGCAATAAGGACACAAAAAGAGGAGTTTAGGTTCATGAACACAATTGGTGAGAAGAAAGAAAACACCCTATCTTTGGATATTCTGTAAAGCAATTGTCTTAAAATGATACACGCTGACAAAGGAGCCTTCATAATATGGGGAAAGAAGGCATGAACTATGTTACCAGCAAGACTCAGATCTGAGACATGGCTTGATGGTTTACCTGGTTTGATTTCAAATGCACACTATTGAGAAGATTCTTCACAAGTCATTTAAACTCTGTCCCATTTTTTTTCCATTTTTTATGAAAAGATGGTACCTAACTCTTAGAAATATTGTGACAATATGATGTTTTAAAATACTTATGACTACACCTGGCCTTTAGTAAATTCTCCATAAGCTGCAGATGTTATTACTAGTGAAGAGTTGTTGAAGTGCTTGTATGTTAAGATAGGCACCATTTCACCCAGTTTATAAATATACATTATGATTACTTTGAGAAAGGTATTGCTTATATAAAATCACATGGGTTTAATTTTCATAGATATTATTCAAGCTCGAGAGAAAAACAAATGTCTCATGACCCATCAGTCTGCTTATGCTCTAGTTTTACGTTCACCTACAAACTAAGTGCCCTTGAGGTTGAACTTAAATACATGTATGTTAAAAAAAAAAGGCTATGACTTTGGAAAGCAATATGAAGATTCCTTAAAAAAACAAAAAATGCAGTAATCATATGACTTCAATCCCACCCTTGGGCATATATCTAGAGAAAAAAAAAATGGTCGAAAGGATACATGTATCCCAATGTTTTGCAGCATTGTTTAAGATAGCCAAGACAAGCAAACAAACTAAATGCCCTCTGACATTTGAATAGAAAAATAAGATGTTGTACATACATATAATGGACTACCCAGCCATTAAAAAGAATGAAATGATGCCATTTGCAGCACATGGATGGACCTAGAGATAGTCATACTGAGTGAAATCAGAGAGAAAAACAAATATCATATGATATCACTTACATGTGAAATCTAAAAAAGTTGATACAAACGAACTTATTTGCAAGACATAGACTCACAGACTTACAGAATGAATTTATTGTTACCAGGAGTTTGAGATTTACATGTTGCCTCGCTGATCCTGCTCACGGCGCCAATTGGCTTGCTGTTCACACTGTCCACACTGTTCACTGAACCCAGGGTAGGCAAGGTGCAAGCTAAGAGGTTGGAAAGAGACTCGAGGAGCCATAGTAACTGCGGACATATTTATTCTCACCTGGCTGATGCAACAGCTGTAGCAGCAGCCATAGCGTAACCTAACACAACACAATCTTTGCCCTAGCTGACAGAGAAGCCATAACAGTATTCTCTCTTGTTTGATGAAGCAGCCATAGCTGTAGATATGCTACATTCTCTCCTCATGGCTGACCCAATGGACACAGCCATGATGCAGCAGTAATGCCGCCGCTTTTCAGGTGAAGCTAATATTTCCCCACAGCACAAAGTCGCTTGTGATCAAGCAAATACCGCTTGGTGTGCATGCACAGTTCTATAAGTGATCTCAGCCATTACATAATCATTATTTACAAAAAGTGGGGCAAGAGAGCCTGATAATGCCATCTTGGCTAATTTGCTCTCTCCCCACACATGTACACATTGCTATGTTTAAAATGGATTGCCAACAAGGACCTACAATAGGGCACATGGAACTCTGCTCAATGTTATGTAACAACCTAAACGGGAAAATAATTTAAAAAATAATACACACATGGACATGGCTTCCCAGGTGGTGCTCATGGTAAAGAACTTGCCTACCAATACAGGAGACATAAGAGAGGCGGGTTTGATCCCTGGGTTGGGAAGAAATGGCAAATCACTCCAGTATTCTTGGCTGGAGACTGGACAGAGCAGCCTGGCAGGCTACAGTCCATGTGGTTGCAAAGAGTCAGACACGAATGAAATGACTTAGCAGGCACACATGTACATGTATAACTGAATCACATTATTGCACAACTGAAACTACCACAACATTGTTAATCACTCCATAAAATAAAAAGTTTAAAAAAAGGCTTGGAACATAATGATAATCACTTTTCTATTTCTAAAAAGTTGTGAAAAATATCAATGAAATGTTGAAGTAATCAAGTATCCTTTTCCCTGTACAAGTTATCGGTATAAACATCATACATGATTTGAGAAAATGTTATATGATGATCTAAAGACCTAAATGCATAAAATACTGAATCATTTTGCTAGCTCTAGTAATTTATTTGAAGTATATGATCACTTATAGATGGAATTCAGTGTAGTAATCCGGGATGAGAAATTGCATAGAAGTAAGAGAAAGACAATCCTACATGAGGAGTTTGCTGTGAATTCTCATGCGTCAGTCAAGGTAAAGCAATGAGCTAATCAATACCCATTTTCTGTATGTTAACTGTGTGCTCACTGGCCTGTTAAAAGCTATTCCAGGTATAAAGGAAGAAAGTTAACCTGTGTTCATTCCTTCAGTTTATCTCTGGGAAATCCTAGGATGTTAATGCAAGAGTCAATAAAACAACACATCATTTGCTTTGTCTTTAATAAATTGAAAAATAATTCACCATTTTTAAAGATACAGTCAGACAGACAGAGCTAAATGAATGAAATATTCATTCTACACAGTAAAAGAGAATTTGAACATTTCCTACTGAAAAAGACTTTAGTATTATTTGCCTTATTAAAACAATTAAGGTAAGAGAGATTGCTATTAGTAATAGTGCACTGCTATTATTGATAAAACTGAAACTGGGATCTGGAGCATTTGCCTTCACTATGAAATTTTACCAAATTAGAGTCTCTCTAAGATGTTAGAGCAAATGGATGTGAAAAATGGGCAATTGAACACTGGCTGTTCATTTTGGCAGCTCTTCACAGCATCAGAAGACTGGGCTTCAGCTATAAAAATCCAGAAACAAATTTAAACAATTCATCCAGAATTAATTAGGCCATTGGGGATTGACTGAGCTAATCAAAACCACAGGATACTTTTGTTTATCCTGAAATACCAATTTATTCATATACAATTGGGAAAGCATCAGGTTTAGTAAGTAGTGTCAGCTGTGAGCCTGGGAATCTGCCTTGTAATGCACAGGTCAAAAGCGTCTCAACATTGATGAATAGAAAATTACAAAAAAGGGAGCTGGCTATTCTCAATCCAGTCAAGCACTAATCAGCTAATGAATTGCCCTTTTCAACTCCAAAGACATTTCTGTCTAGAGAGCCTTTCTTTTTCTTGTCACTTTTGAGTTTATTGGCAAATTCTTAGTTCTTGTCCTTCATTTTTTTTTAATACCATGGATATTACCATGTGTTTTCAACTAGAGCATTAACTCAGATAGGTTATGAAAGAATTGAACTATTAGAGCCATCTTCGTATCAGCAAATGTTCCCAATATTTGTGGGCTTAGCAACTACACGCATAGACCAAATCTGACCCACCACCTGTTTTTATAAAGTTGTATTAGAACATGATCATATCCATTCATTACTACTGTCTATGCTTTTGTCTACGGCTGATTTTAGCTATATAGGCAGAGTTGAGCAGTTGCTATAGAAAACTTATGTTATGCAACGTCTAAAATATTTACACTGCCCCTTCATAGAAAGTTACCTAGTAAACTGAAACACTGCTTTGCTAGTTGACTTTCCTTCAACATGCTTTAGTTATTGAAGTGTCATCCCTTGGATTCTGCTCATTCTCCAGGTCAGAACATTAATGAGAACTAAAGTATTGCCTGTCATATCAGTAAACAAAGAATGTTGCAGCCATGAAGCCATTACATCAGGGCTGCCCTGACAGTAAGCCCTGGGAAATCTCAAAATGGCGGCAAATAGGCTGCCCACTGCCAAGACCACCTAGCAGTCAGCTGCTGTAGCCATCACCAAGGGTGCACCCTGAGGAAACGCAGGATGAAAACACAGAATACTGGCCCCACAGAGCTGAGGTGGATATCAAAGGAATGATTTCAATGAGCCCAGACTCTTGTATCTTCCCATACAGATAAAAACACTAAACTCCTTAACTCGAGATATCTGGTTTTCTTTTATTCATTTCAGTTCAGTTGAGTTCAGTCGCTCAGTCATGTCCGACTCTTTGTGACCCCATGGACTGTAGCAAGCCAGGTCTCCCTGTCCATCACCAACTCCTGAAGTTTACTCAAACTCATGTCCATTGAGTCGGTGATGCCATCCAAACATCTCATCCTCTGTCGTCCCCTTCTCCTCCTGCTTTCAATCTTTCCCAGCATCAGGGTCTTTTCTAATGAGTCAGTTCTTCACATCAGGTGGCCAAAGTAGTGGAATTTCAGCTTCAGCATCAGTCCTTCCAATGAATATTCAGGACTGATTTCCTTTAGGATGGACTGGTTGGATCTCCTTGTAGTCCAAGGGACTCTACAGTCTTCTCCAACACCACAGTTTAAAAGCATCAATTCTTTGGCACTCAGCTTTCTATAGAGTCCAACTCTCACATCCATACATGACTACTGGAAAAACCATAGCTTTGACTAGATGGACCTTTGTTGACAATGTAATGTCTCTGCTTTTTAATATGTTATTTAGGTTGGTCATAACTTTTCTTCTAAGGAGCAAGCGTATTTTAATTTCATGGATGTGGTCACCATCTGCAGTGATTTTGGAGCCCAAGAAAATAAAGTCTATCACTGTTTCCAATGTTTCCCCTTCTATTTGACATGAAGTGGTTGGACCAGGTGCCATGATCTTAGTTTTCTGAATGTTGAGTTTTAAGCTAAATTTTTCACTCTCCTCTTTCACGTTCATCAAGAGGTTCTTTAGTTCTTCTTCACTTTCTGTCCTAAGGGTGATGTTATCTGCATACTGAGGTTATTGATATTTCTCCTGACAATCTTGATCCCAGCCTGTTCTTCTTCCAGCCCAGCATTTCTCATGATATCCTCTGCATATCAATTAAATAAGCAGGGTAACAATATACAGCCTTGACGTACTCCTTTCCCTGTTTGGAACCAGTCTGTTGTTCCATGTCCAGTTCTAACTGTTGCTTCCTGACCTGCATACAGATTTCTCAGGAGGCAGGTCAGGTCGTCTGGTATTCCCATCTCTTTAAGAATTTTCCAGAGTTTGCTGTGGTCCACACAGTCAAAGGCTTGGGCATAGTCAGTAAAGCAGAAGTAGAAGAACTCTCTTGCTTTTTCGACTGTTTTTCTTTTCTTTTTATTCTTTTATTTACTCTTTTATTCAATTTTTATTCTTTACTAATAGTAATCTTTTGTAACCCCTGAGCATTACAAGGGAGACTACCTGTTTTTTATTGCAAATGCTTCTATATATCCTGGCTCCTTCCTCTTGCCTTTTTGGAGCAGTCTTTCAGTGTGTTTTGAGATGGTGTGTCTCCTGGGCTTGAAGTCTTAAAATGCCAACTGAATAAAGCATAATTCTCAACTTCTAGGTTGTGCATTTTTGTTTTGTTCAGTCAACACTAAGCATAAACTAATTACACAAAGAATATGTGAAAATTCCGCCCATTTATACATGGGTGAGCTTGTAAACCTCCAGTGTATTTTTTATCTTTGAGTCCTCTGTAAATAACAAAAGAATGCATTTTTATTAAAACTACAACAGTTGTGACTTTGAGAATTCAGTGCAAAATGTAAATGTGCGTTAAATTTGTCTTAACCAAGTGCATTTTCTTAGTCCCTGATGGTGGCATCCTACTGCTTCTATAATCTCCACGTTTATCATGTAGAACAGTGATTATTTCTCCCCCATTCTTCCAAACAAAATACTAATTCTCTGGGCACATTTCTCAGCCAGAAGAAGTGTCATCTGATTTTGGTATGTAACTCATTCAAAGTACTAGTCTGTGGACAAGCTTGATTACCAAGATAATATTTACATTTTAATAGGAAACATTTAATGTGTCTTAACCAAAATGATGCTTAATAGAAATGCTTTGAGAAGGAAAAATTGTCAACTCTGCTACCACTTTCTTTCTAAGAAATCAGAGGAACCTAGATCTGTTTAGGACTACTTCATGCTTTTCTCAGTTTGACTCAACCATTAAACAACAACAACAAAACCTGTCTGGATTATAAGCCTCTGATCTCCCTTTCTTAGAAAAAATTGCAATTATAAATGCTTTCTCTGCCCCTTTGAGATGTAAACCTTCTCCAAGCTTGTTCCGGGTTTTATAACCTATGAATGTCTTTCTTAAAGTCCTAGGAGGTTCCCTTTGGTCCTAGGAGGTACCCTTTGATAATCAAGGAAGATAGTACCCTGATCTCAGTGTCTGTGAGAGTGTAACAGTTTAAATCCAATATGTGCCAATTAGCAGACACGCATGTCTGAATCCAGTTCAGTGGAGTTGAGTTCAATCTCTCCTGCTCTTGCATCTTTATTTCACTGTTGCCATACACTTATCACTTGCAAAGCTTGGAATGGCTTTTCTCTGTATATGAAGGAAATGGCAATTTTCCCACTGCCAGTGTACTCTTGCCTAGAAAATCCCATGGATGGAGGAGCCTGGTAGGGTGCAGTCCATGGGGTCGCCAAGAGTTGGACATGACTAAGCGACTTCACTTTCACTTTTCACTTTCACACATTGGAGAAGGAAATGGCAACCCACTCCAGTGTTCTTGCCTGGAGAATCCCAGGGACGGGGTAGCCTGGTGGGCTGCCGTCTATGGGGTCGCACAGAGTCGGATATGACTGAAACGACTTAGCAGCAGCAGCAGCAGCCTTGAAATTACAAATCCCATGCAAATGCAGTACAAGTAGAAGCTCTTTGGTAAATTAAATACCTAAGAACTCACATCTAAGGTCATTTATCTTCATCATCAAAACAAAGAGAGATGTGAGCAATTTTACAATGAACTAGATAACTGTGCATGAATGTTCTGTATATTGATTGCTAAAATTAGTGTACTAGATTTAAATTATACAATTTGAAAATGCATTTATACAAATTAGAGCTTGTATGACTTTAATTGAAATTCTAAGTGTGTAGATCTCAGAACTGCCAAAGCACACTTGATTATTTGAGAAAAGAAGTATTGTGCAACACATGTCAGAATCTATATTTTGAAGCTTTTTATCATGCAAAAATCTCAGTTTTTGTGTCAATTCAACAATGTTTCTTAATTTTGTGAAGATTTTACTGGCCACTATATCTTTATCCTGCTCATTTGAAAACAAAATTAAAATAGTACTGACTAGAAATATTAAATACAATTATTTTTGAAAGAAACTTTGAAGCAAACCTGAAAGGGTTTTTAGTAATCCTTGAATAATAATAGTCTAAACTAGAGTATTGTATGAAATACAAGTAAAACAGATATTTTCTGGTTAAGTAAATCAAAAAAAGTGAATCAAACCCATTTACTGATAAATTCGAGCATCTGAAATATATATTTTTGTAATAAAGTGTCAAATATCCCTATTTTTATATTTAGTCTGAACTTTGTATTATTAGTTTTATGTTGTTAAGTGTTATTATTCTGCATTAAAATGCATACTTTCTATCAGATGACATTTGTTTTTATGTCTAAATTATTATTTTGAGAATATATTTTTATGCTTGTTTTAAATTCATGAAGAAATGATTTATAACCAGTTTTGCTTATATATTTAACAGGTGGAAAAAAATAGAAATGAAGAAAATAAAGAGTTGGTATAGCTGATTCAATGGAAGAAATGTACAGAATAAATGACACCAAATAAAAGATACTAACACCAGACAATAATATCATACACACAGACACACACAATTATAGCGTGGGCTTCCCTGGTTGCTGAGATGGTAAAGAATTTGCCTGCAATGCAGGAGACCCTGGTTTGATTGCTGGGTTGGGAAGATTCGCTGGAGAGGTGTATAGCTACCCACTCCAATATTCTTGCTTGGAAAATTCTATGGACAGAGGAGCCTGGTGGGTTATAATGCATGGGTTTGCAGAGTTGGACACTACTAAGTGAATAACACTTTCACTTTCAAGCCTGCTGAACAAACATATGAAAGCCCTCAAAAAAAATAGAGAGAATCTGATACCAAAATACATTAAAAGGAGGGATCAGACACCATGATCAAGAGATACTTATTCCAAAGATTCAAGAATGGTTCAACAGTCAATTCAAGAACGGTTCAACAGTGTTATTAACAAACTATTAAGTAAAATAACAAAATAACAAAATAAAATCATATAATCACCTCAATAGATAGACGAAAAGTGTTTGACAAAAATTCAAACTTAGTCTCAACAAAGTGGGTGTAGAGGGCACATACCTCAACATAATAAAGATCATATATGAAAAGCCTACACCTAATATCATACTCAATGGTAAAAAGCTGAAAGATTTTCCTTAAAGATCAGGAACAAGACAAGGATGTCCACTACTGCTACTTTCATTCAACATAGTAGTGGAAGCCCTAGGCAGAGCAATCAGGAAAGAAAATAAACATAAGTTATACAAATTAGAAATAAGTAAGAAAACTGTCACAATTTGTATATGGCATAATATTATATGTGGGCTTCCCTGATAGTTCAGCTAATAAAGAATCCACCTGCAATACAGGAGACCCTGGTTCAATTCCTGGGCTGGGAAGATCTACTGGAGAAGGGATAGACTATCCACTCCAGTATTCTTGGGCTTCTCTGGTGGCTCAGTTGGTAAAGAATCCACCTGCAATGTGGGAGACCTTGGTCAATTCTTAGGCTGGGAAGATCCCCTGGAGAAAGGAACCCACTCAGTATTCTGGCCTGAAGAATTCTATGGACTGTATAGTCCATGGAGTTGCAAAGAGTTGGGCACGACTGAGCTACGTTCACTTTCACTTATCACTAATCTTATATGGAGAAAATGCTGATAACTGCACTAAAAAATTGTTATAACTAATAAACTAATTCAGTAAAGTTGCAGAATACAAAATCAGTATGCAAAAATGTGTTACATTTCTATGAACTTATAATAAGCTAGCAGAAATTAAGAAAATCTGAATTACAACTGAATCCAAAAGAACACAAAACAGGACTGTAATCAGCCAAAGAAATGAAAAACCTGCACACTGAAAATTATGACATTAATGAAATATATTTAAAAAGACATAAATAAGTGGGAAGATAGTCCATGCTCATGTATTGGAAGAAATAATATTTATAAAATGTCCATATTGCCTAAAGAAATCTACAGATTCAATGAAATCAGTATTAACACACCAAAGGAATTCTTCCCAGAAACAGAAAAAACAATCTTAAAATTTGTATATAACCACAAAGACTCAGGAAGAAGAAGAAATCTAGAGACATCTCACTCCCTGATTTGAAACTATACTACAAAGCTATAGTAACCAAGACAACACAGCATTGCTATAAAAACAGACATATAATTCAATTACACAGAAGAGAGAGCTCAGAAATAAACCATTGGCTTTATTGCCAATTAATTCAACAGAAGCACCAAGAATATGTGATGGATAAGATGCATTCCCTTCAACAAATTGTGTCAGAAAATTGGACAGCCATATGCAAAAGAATTAATTTAGATCACTACCTCCCACCGTAAGGAAAAATTAACTCAAAATGGATTAAAGACTTGAATGTGAGACTTGAAACCATAAAAATATCTAGAAGAAAACATAGGTAATTACCCACTCCTTGACCTAGGTCTTTGCAATGATTTTTTTAATCTGACACCAAGAGCAAAAGTAAAAATATGGGTCTGTATCAAGCTAGAAAGCCTCTGGACAACAAAAGAAGTCAGCAACAAAGTGCAAGGTATATACCAAATGGGAAAAATACCCATAAATCATAAATCTGAAAAGGGGTTATCAGATATATGATTTCATATATCTGATATCAAAAATATAAAATTACTCATACACTCAATAGCAAAAGAGATGATCTTTTAAAAATGGTCATAAAATCTGAATAGACATTTTTCTGAAGAATATTTATTGATGGTCAACAGGTACATGGAAAGGTGCTCTTTATCATTAAGCATCATAGAGATTCAAGCAAAAACACAATGAGATACCAGTGCATACCTGTTAGAATGGTTATTGTAAAAAAAGGTATATAAACATATATGTATATTTATATGTGTAAACAAATGGTATATATTCATGTGCTGGGCTGTACTTAGTTGCTCAGCTCACTCATGTAAGACTTTTTGCAACCCTATGGACTGTAGCCCACCAGGCTCCTCTCTCTACGGGGATTCTCCAGGCAAGAATACTGTAGTGTGTTGTCATGCCCTCCTCCAGGGGATCTTCCCAACCCAGGGACTGATCTTAGGTCTTCTTCATTGCAGACAGATTCTTTACCATCTGAGCTACCAGAGAAGCCTGAGAATACTGGAGTGGGTAGTTAGTCCCTTCTCCAGGGGATTTTCCCAATCCAGGAATTGAACTGGGGTCTCCTACATTACAGGTGGATTTTTTTTTTTTTACCAGCTGAACTACCAGGAAAGCCCGAATATGTTTAAATATATATGTATGTATAAACATACAAAGAACAGATAGGTAGGTGCTAGTGGCTGGGGTAAGTGTGAGAGAAATGGGTATACTTTCTTTGTGTTTCTTTTTAGCTTAAGTAAATTTAATTTTTAAAAAAATTCCAAAAAAATGTAATAGTGAAAATATCTTAAGAGGAATCTTAAAAATCAATTGGCTTATTTTTTCTATTGCTACCCTCAGCAACCAATGCTGCATGGTCCAGCAGCATCTTTGGGACCGGGTCAAGGCACAGTGAGGGCATGGCCCTGTGGTCATATGTGTTTGTCATCATTCCCAAGGGCTCTGTGGTAGGCACGTTAGATTGGGGAAACATAAGAAATAGCTAATGACTTAACTTAGAATCTCAAGTCTGCAACTTAGCAGTTTATCTGTAAAAAGATAATAAAGGAAGTCATTATGTATAAGGCACAAAGAGGAACTATTAACACTGACAAAGAAACATTTCAGTCAAGACACATCCCATTCTGTTTAACAGAGGAATGTGTCAGATCTTGTCCCTGGGAGCATCCTTCTGGACCTAAGCATCCAGTGTCATCTTTGTGATTTTGGATTTTCATGTAAGTTAGAGGCCTCTCTCCCATACTTCATCTCATGCTGCAGTATCAGATTTATGCTTTATAACCTCTGTTTTGCCTCAGTTGAGATATCTGTTTCAATTTAGTATGAATAGATTTAAAGATAACAAAGCAAGTTTGTAGATAATGGGGGATGCTGCATGAGCATTTCAGTTTACTAGAGAGATATAACTAACTAGATGTGTTTCTAATCACTTTGTTAAAAAGTTAAAAATACATCAACTGATATATGCTTGTTTAATTGCTTATTATCAATAAAAGAATAGCAGAAATATTTTAAATTATGTGAAGATATTTTATTAGTAATACTCTCTTCATTAAAATTTAATAAACCCATACAGGTTTTATTTTATTTTTGAATTTAATCTATAAAGAATGTCACATCATATTCTCTAAGTGCATATTTGCTAGTATTTTATTTACTTCAGAAAATAGCAATACAAATGAAAACAGAGCACAATGTTTCCCAAGTACGTCTTAATTATCAATTTAATATTAAACAACTCAAATATTAAGCTCACTATTTTATTAAAATAACAACCCAGGAACACACTCAAATCCTTAACTAATTCCTCTTATGCTCATAAAAACAAAATTCTATAATTAGCACAGTTAAAAACAAAGTTCTTTCATATAATCCACATTTTTATCCATCAAAATTCTAGTTTTATAGTTTTAAAAAGCAAGAATTTGCTATATTATCATGAAAACATAAACTTCCATGTAGTAATTTTCTCAGAAGTACAAATAATAAAATTCAGAGAGAGAAACAATAACAATAATGTAATTTTCTACTAAATCATATTGCAGAATCAGATTTTAATATGTTGCTAAGAAATACTTACACAAATGTGCTTTTAAGAAAAATTTTCTTTTTATTTTTTTTAAGTCAAAAAGGACCTCTCAAAATGGGCTATGGAGAGATCCTAAACTTACTTCCTCCCAAGAACACAACAAGTCTTCAAGTATAATGGAATACTTAAAAGAGACTTGAAAACTACATCCTCTACATCCTCTTGTAGAGGATGAACAGAACCTCTACAACAAAGAATAAAAGGAAAGCATTGAAATGTATAATAAAGACAGAGATACGTGCTAGCCAAAGAGGGGGAAAAATCCACACCCAAGCTACAGCAATCCACAATTGGGAGAGGGTCACAAATATATGACTTTTTCAATCTGAGGATCAAAGGATTTGAGCTCCATATCAGACACCCCAACTTATAGGTCCTGCTCAAAAGAGATTAGCCCCCAGATACCTGGGTTTAAAAAGCAAAAAAGGAATACACCCTGGAAAAGCATAGTATGGTAGGGAATTAAAAAGAAAACAAAAAACCTCTTAAAGACTATGTACAGCTCAAACTGAAAGTCAGCACAAATACACCAGAATAAAAAGAGCACAGA
Organism: Okapia johnstoni; assembly: GCA_024291935.2. Taxonomy (NCBI): domain Eukaryota; kingdom Metazoa; phylum Chordata; class Mammalia; order Artiodactyla; family Giraffidae; genus Okapia; species Okapia johnstoni. Next base: position 32,401,817 of record CM044310.1, read on the forward strand.
CCATAGGTGTAGGGAACCCACCTATTAATACTGAAATGTCTTACAGAGAGACTGAAAAGAGTCAGAAGTTTCCCAATGGAGTAGTCATTGGCAGGAGCCATTTATTTCAACTCAGGCTACCTTGCTAACACCATGGTTAGGCAGTGAAATGTTGGAATTCTCTATCTATCCAATTTCCCCTGAAATTGGCCAGGCCTCATAGCCAGCTGCTGTTGCTGCTGCTGCCAAGTCGCTTCAGTCGTGTCCGACTCTGTGCAATCCCAGAGATAGCAGCCCACCAGGCTCCCGAGTCCCTGGGATTCTCCAGGCAAGAACACTGGAGTGGGTTGCCATTTCCTTCTCCAATGCATGAAAGTGAAAAGTGAAAGTGAAGTCGCTCAGTCGTGTCCGACTCTTCACGACCCCATGGACTGTAGCCTACCAGGCTCCTCTGTCCATTGGATTTTCCAGGCAAGAGTACTGGAATGGGGTGCCATTGCCTTCTTCACAGACAGCTAATGATACCCATACCCACCATTTCCCCATAGCAGCCACAGCTGAATGCCTGGCCAGGGTGGACAGGTGACTTTGCCCTTCTGAGCTACACAAGATACCTCCTGAACAAGGCCACTCCTTCAAGACTGATACCCCTAATACATAGAAACAAATAAAGGGAATTAAGCAAAATGAGGAGACAGGGGAACAAGTTCCAATTAAAAGAGCTTATTGAGGTGGGGGAGTGCTAAATGAGCAGAGAAAAGCACTCCATCTGATATGGAGTTCAAAGTAATGGTCATAAAGATGCTAATCAAACTTGGAAGAAGAATGGATGAATACAACAAAAACTTTAACAAAGAGACAAAAAATATAAGAAACTACCAAACAAAAGTTAAAGCGGAATGAAAAATAAACTCATGGGGTTCAACATCAGAGTGAATGAGGTATAAGAATGAATCAGTGATCTGGAAGAAAAAACAGTGAATCTCACCCATATAGAGAAGCAAAATGAAAAATGAATTTAAAGAAGAAAGATAACTAAGTGGCCTTTGAGACAACATAAAGTAAAATAACATTTGTATGACAGAAGTCCCAAAAGGAGAAGAAAGAAATGGTCAAAAAGATATTTGAAGAAATAGTAGCTTAAAAGTTTTGCAATCTGGGGAAGGCAACAGATATTCAGACCCAGGAAGCTTGAGAGCTCCTAATGAGATGAATCCCAAGTGACACACATCCAGACACATTATAATTAAAATGGTAGAAGTTAAGGATAGAGAGAATTCTAAAAGCTGCCAGAGAAAAACAACTAGTTCTGTACAAGGGAAAACCCCATAAACTTATCAGCAGGTTGTTTAGTGCTAAATTTACTGTCCTAAGGGAATGATGTGACAAATTGCTGAAAGGAAAAACTTCCAACCAAGGATCCTCTATCTGATAAGGTTATCATTTAGAACTGAAGGAGAGATCAGAGTTTTCCAGGTAAGCAAAAGTTAAAGGCGTTCATCACCAGGAAGATATCTCTACAAGAAAAATTAAAGAAGACTTCTTTAATCTGAAAACATATGGAACTAATTTCATCAGAAAATATATGAAAGTAAAAATGTCACTGGAAAAAGGGTAAATGTATAATAAAGGCAGTGAATCAATTACTTGTGAAGCCAGTTCAGTTCAGTTTAGTCAGTTCAGTCGATCAGTCGTGTCCGACTCTTTGCGACCCCATGAATCGCAGCACGCCAGGCCTCCCTGTCCATCACCAACTCCCTGAGTTTACCCAAACCCATGTCCATCGAGTCAGTGATGCCATCCAACCATCTCATCCTCCGTCGTTCCCTTCTCCTCCTGCCCCCAATCCTTCCCAGCATTAGGGTCTTTTCCAATGAGTCAACTCTTCGCATGAGGTGGCCCAAGTATTGGAGTTTCAGCTTCAACATCAGTCCTTCCAATGAACACCCAGGGCTGATCACATTTAGGATGGACTGGTTGAATCTCCTTGCAGTCCAAGGGACTCCCAAAAGTCTTCTCCAACACCACAGTTCAAAAGCATCAGTTCTTTGGCACTCAGCTTTCTTCACCGTCCAACTCTCACATCCATACATGACCACTGGAAAAACCATAGCCTTGACTAGACGGACTTTTGTTGGCAGAGTAATGTCTCTGCTTTTAAATATGCTATCTACCTTCCTTCCAAGGAGTAAGTGTCTTTTAATTTCATGGCTGCAATCACCATCAGCAGTGATTTTGGAGCCCCCCAAAATAAAGTCTGACACTGTTTCCACTGTTTCCCCATCGATTTCCCATGAAGTGATGGGACCAGATGCCATGATCTTAGATTTCTGAACGTTGAGCTTTAAGCCAACTTCTTCACTCTTCTCTTTCACCTTCATCAAGAGGCTCTTTAGTTCTTCACTTTCTGCCATAAGGGCAGTGTCATCTGCATATCTGAGGTCATTGATATTTCTCCCGGCAATCTTGATTCCAGCTTGTGTTTCTTCCAGCCCAGCATTTCTCATGATGTACTCTGCATATAAGTTAAATAAGCAGGGTGACAATATACAGCCTTGACGTACTCCTTTTCCTATTTGGAACCAGTCTGTTGTTCCATGTCCAGTTCTAACTGTTGCTTCCTGACCTACATACAGGTTTCTCAAGAGACAGGTCAGATGATGGTTAAAACACAAAAGGAATAAAAATAACAGAAATCCCAATAATTAGTAAGGGGATGCATGAAATAAAAAGATGTAAATTGTGTCATCAAAGTATAAAAAAGGGAGGAGTGACAAAAAGATTTATCTTTGGAATGTGTATGAATTTCAATTCAGCTTAGTTGCTCAGTCATGTCCAACTCATTGCTACCCCTTGGACTGCAGCACCCCAGGCTTCCTTGCGATAGAATTTCAGTTGCTTTCACTTAAAGCATGCTGCTTATTACAAACGATGCCATTATTCAGTTCAGTTAAGTTAAGTCACTCAGTTGTGTCCCTCTCTTTTCCACCCCATGGACTGCAGCATACCAGGCTTCCCTGTCCATCACCAACTCCTAGAGCTTGCTCAAACTTGTGTCCATCTAGTCAGTGATGCCATCCAACCATCTCATCCTCTGCTGTTGCCTTCTTCTTCTGAATTGGATCTTTCCCAGCATCAGGGTCTTTTCCAATGAGTCAGTTCTTTGCATCAGGTGGCCAAAGTATAGGAGCTTCAGCTTCAACATCAAAACTTTCAATGAATATTCAGGACTGCTTTCCTTTAGGATTGACTTGTTTGATCTTGCAATCCAGGGGAATCTCAAGAGTCTCCTCCAACACCACAGTTCAAAAGCATCAATTCTTCAGTGCTCAGCTTTTTTAATGGTCCAACTCTCACATCCATACCCAACTGCTGGAAAAATCGTACCTTTGACCAGACAGACTTTTGTTGACAAAGTAATGTCTCTGCTTTTTAATATGCTCTCTAGTTTGGTCTTGGCTTTTCTTCCAAGGAAATAGCATCTTTTAATTTCATGGCTGCAGTCACCATCTGCAGTGATTTTGGTGGCCAAGAAAATTAAGTCTGTCACTGTTTCCAATGTTTCCCCATCAATTTGCCATGAAGTGATGGGGCCAGATGCCATGATTTTTGTTTTTTGAATGTTGAGTTTTATACCAGCTTTTTCACTCTTCTCTTTCATTTTCATCAAGAGGTTCTTTATTCTTCCTCACTTTCTGCCATAAGGGTGGTGTCATCTGCATATCTGAGGTTATTGATATTTCTCCCGACAATCTTGATTCCAGCTTGTGCTTCATCCAGCCCAGCATTTCACATGATGTACTCTGCATATAAGTTAAATAAGCAGGGTGACAATACACAGCCTTGACATACTCCTTTCCCTATTTGGAGCCAGTCTGTTGTTCCATGTCCAGTTCTAACTGTTGCTTCGTGACCTGCATAGAGATTTCTCAGGAGGCAGGTGAGGTGGTCTGATATTCCCACCTCTTTAAGTATTTTCCACAGATTGTTGTGATCCACACAGTCAAAGGGTTTGACATAGTCAATAAAGCAGAAGTAGATGTTCTTCTGAGTTCTCTTGCTTTCTCTATGATTCATTGGATGTCAACAATTTTATCTCTGGTTTCTCTGCCTTTTCTAAATCCAGCCTGAACATCTGGAAGTTCTCAGTTCCCGTACTGTTGAAGCCCGGCTTGGAGAATTTTGAGCATTATTTTGTTAGGGTGTGAGATGATTGCAATTTTGCAGTAGTTTGAACATTCTTTGGCATTGCCTTTCTTTGGGACTGGAATGAAAACTGACCTTATCCTGGCCTGTGTCCAGTGCTGAGTTTTCCAAATTTGCTGGCATATTGACTCCTGCACTTTCACAGCATCATCTTTTAGGATTTGAAATAACTCAACTTTAATTCCATCACCTCCACTAGCTTTGTTCATAGTGGTGCTTCCTAAGGCCCACTTGACTTCACATTCCAGGATGTCTGGCTCTAGGTGAGTGATCACACCATCGTGATTATCTGGGTCGTGAAGATCTTTTTTGTACAGTTCTTCTGTGTATTCTTGTCGCCTCTCTTAATATCTTCTGCTTCTGTTGGGTCCATACCATTTCTGTCCTTTATTGAGCTCATCTTTGCATGAAATGCTCCCTTGGTATCTCTAATTTTCTTGAAGAGATCTCTAGTCTTTCCCATTCTATTGTTTTCCTTCCATTTCTTTGCAATGATCACTGAGAAACGCTTTCTTCTCTCTCCTTTCTATTCTTTGGAACTCTGGATTCAAATGGGTACATCATTCCCTTTCTCCTTTGCCTTTAGAGTCTCTTCTTTCCACAGCTATTTGTAAGGCCTCCTCAGTCAACCATTTTGCCTTTATGCATTACTTTTTCTTGGACATGGTCTTTGTCACCAACTCCTGTACAATGTCACGAACTTCCATCCATAGTTCTTCAGGTACTCTATCAGATCTAATCTCTTGAATCTGTTTGTCATTTCCACTGTATAATCATAAGGGATTTGTTTTAGATCATAACTGAATGGTCTAGTGGTTTACTCTACTTTCTTTTATTTAAGTCTGAATTTGGCAATAAGGAGTTCATTATCTCAGCCACAGTCAGCTCCCAGTCTTGTTTTTGCTGACTGTATAGAGGTTCTCCTTCTTACGCTTTAAAGAATATAATCAATCTGATCTCAGTATTGACCTTTTGATGATTTCCATGTGTAGAGTTGTTTCTTGTGTTGTTGGAAGAGGCTGTTTGCTATGACCAGTGCATTCATATGTAAATATAAATAATAAATATATGAAATCATTCATACAACACACACACACATGCACAAAAACATACATAGAGAAAACAGTACAGAAGGAAAACACTTGCTTTCCCTGGGATGGATATAAGTTTCTAAGTTAATTTTAATATTTTCTGTGAATATCCATTTCCATACATTAATTGCTTATTGTTTATTTCACACATTAACTGATTTCAACATTAAGCATTTAAAAATATTTTGTTTTAAAATATGTTGATTGAGATAGCAATATTTTTCTTCCTGAATGAATCTGTAAGCATAATTCCCTTTTAGTCATTCCTTTTTATTCTTTTTAAAAATATCAATATCATTTTTGAATTAAAATATTAAAGAATCAATCTCAAATTTGGGAATTTGTGTATACTTGACAACTAATTTTGATCATAGCTATATAGTAACTAGACTTATCATGATGATCATTTCATAATATATAGTACTATCATATCACTATATTGTACATCTTAAACTAATATAATATTGTAAGTCATTTATACTTTGATGAAATGAAATCATAAAAGATTGCAAAATGTTAACTTCAAACTATAGAATATAGTTGTTTGAAAAATATTTAGTTATTTACACCATATAATTATCATATACTGCCAACTAATAAAAGAATAGAAAGAGACAGACAGACAGGCAGGCGGACAGAGACACAGTCAGAGAGAGACAGAGAATTATGGAAAGCCAGACAAAAGGGAGACAACTAGAGAGATGAAGAGAGAGAAAGGGAGGGAGGAATTAAAGAAAGCAAAAAATATTAACAAAGTACTGTGTTTTAGGGAAAATAAATAATTTAAGATGAGAGTAATAGCTACCACTTTACAATATACGGTTTTACTTTATTTCAAAGTTATTATTCATAAGTTAGTAAGTATGTAATGCATGTCTCTTAACCACATACATTTGGAAATGTCACCAGTTCCCTTCTTGAAGCTATTAGTACTATTGGGGAGCCTAAAGAGAAAAAGCTGCAAATTTTCATGTGTCAGTTCTCTTTTCTGGACTCGCTAGTTTTCAAGTGAGAACTGATGGGATGTGCACTTTCACTAACAAGCTGGAGTGCTTACTATGGTTTCTTAAGACTAAGAAGACTGCAATTTAATGTCAGATAAATAATAAAGAAAACATGGATTTTTATAAACTGGTCAATATCTGTTACAGATGTGAATGTATTTTATATGTGTCATGCTTATTATATGTAATATGTAGCAGGTATGTATAATAATATTTACAATGTGAATAAATACATTATTTATATATGCACATATACCCCACAAAATTGGGTATAAATCCCAGTGACCAATCGTTACACAAACTACTCTCATGGAAGTTTATTCTTCATGGAAAGGAATATTGAGGGGGATTGGAGGGAGTAATTTAAAATGTGTTGTTTTTGTTTTACAGTTATCAAGGAAAATAGAATATTGCCAACAATCTTTGATTCAATTTGTTAGATATTTGGGCTCAGAGAAATGCAACAAAAGAACAATGAACCAACTTTGTAGTTCCTAAGGTTCAAGCTCTTTCAAGGTTTATTTTCATCATTATCACTACTACTACTGATAACATAAATTACAGGAATAAATCATTTTGAAAGTATAGAAAAAGAATGTTATAATTTTATAAGTCAAGTTGAATCCAGAGAGGGGTCTATCATTGCATCTGATCAACAGAAAGAAGAGTATTGCATTTATCACAACAACAGAGAGATTTTCAAAATAAACTGCAAACCAGTGGAAGGTGGAGAAATGTTTCAGGAGTGATGAAAAGTGAGAAATGGGAAAGCAACAATAGAGGATGAGATTTAATTTAGATAAATATTAGGTAATACACAGCAGGAATGCTGGAAGAAAGAAACAAGTTGAAGTGTACTGGTTAGAGAACACTGTGGATTAACTACATACTGCATGGGAGAGAATTTTGCTGCATGACAGTGAATTAAAAGCTAAATAAAAATGAGCCGTGGTATATGAAAGGTATTAACTACCTTTTGATCCATACACAGAGTCCTTTTTTTAGTAAACAATAAAACTTTAAAAACAGCAATAATAGTTTTTATAACTAAACATCCTTGAACACTATGTACTAGACATTGCACTAATTGTACTAAATTCTTTTGTAAGTATTGAACACTCAAATATTGAAGCAAATAATGTTATTATCTTTATTTTACAGATGGGTATTAGATCTTAGGTGAAATAATTATTCAGGGTTGAATCGTTATAAGCAGTGGAGCAAGGGTAATGTAAATATTGAAACCATAGCATAAAACTTCAGACAAAATTAAAGGATGCAGAAAAAAATACTAACAATAATCAGAAATAAGTTTGGCAAAACGTGTTTTTCACAGTAGTTTCTAAGATACATTATGAACTTACTGTGTGCTATGTACTGTTTCTCATACTTTGTTAGGTTATATTTAATTCTCCAAAAAATACATGAGTTAGGATTATTATTGCATTTTAATGTTAGAAACACTGAAACAGGGAAAAATTGTGTAACTTTCTTAAGGATATTTGACTAGAAGTGGCAGATCTAGGTTTGGAATACAGCACTCCCCACTTCAGCTCCAGGACTGTGGGCTAGTTATTAAGCTGCGCTAGTGCTAATGTTGAAGTTGGGGAGCAAATACACAGTAGAATATAAGTGTAGAGATATTTAAATGCAGAATATGGGGATTACTGAAAAAAGTATTGTGTATAGCACGTAGTGTAATTTTTTCATAATTATGTATTAAATACATAGAATTACCTAAATGAGTTAAGGAAGTTTGGGATAAACAATAGTTCATTAAGAAAATAAAAATAATTAATCATTATGATCTCTTGACTTCCATATAGAAAATATTTATTGCTCACATATGCTGTGCTGTAAGTTTGTTTCTGAAATGGAGAGATACAGTCTTGCCCTCCCCAGAAAGTATGAAATAATATTATATTAAAGCCCAAATATTTACACTTTTATTCCTAATAATATCCTTCCACTTAGTTTTGAATCAAAACATTGTTCATGATATAAAATTAAATCCACTATTATATCAGGATAACTAATGGTGTGATTTTAATTTAAAACTTTTCTTTACATAAAAATATATGTTTATGTAAGAAGAAATATTGCATTAAAAATTAATATAATCCAAAGTTCAGTTAGGAACCAAGAGCTTTGAGATACAAGTTAATGTGAACATGATGAAGTTAGAAGTGATGTTATATATTATTCTTGTCACACCGTATTCTGAGCTCTGAATATACTTAATTAGATCATTTTGAACCACCTACCCATCTTGTGTGCATGTCCTAATTCTAAGCTGTTCTCTGTCCTTTCAAGACATACTTTTCCATTCCTCAACCCTTCCATCTCCTTTTGAGCTTACATATGCCAAAGTTTACATGAAGACTTATTATTTAATCTTATTGATGAAGAGCCACTTTAAAGCTTTAATTTTTCCATTTTCGTTTGTCTTGTTGTCATCTTTCTCTGTCATCCTCATTTGGGAAAGCAACGATGTGGTACAGAAACTCATATCCCAAGTGGTGTGACATATGCCATCTTTCTTAGAGATTGGTGTTTGTTTCTGTTTCAAATTTATTTGGGTTTTTTTATTAAATAAAATAGAGAAAGAACTATAATGAAATGTACATTTTCAAATATATTTCTACATTTCCCCTTGAAGAAAATGCCTGGAAAAGGAAGCATCTTGTCAAACAAGAAATTTACAAAAGATTAAGCAAAAATTTGAGGGAACACACTAGCAGTGGTATTAGGAAGATTTGAAAAATATGAGGCACTGAAAGATTGAATATAGCAAGATTCAAAGGAATTCCATGTTTTCTAATCTATCCTGTTTGTAAGTCCCTCAGCATTAAAGAAAAAACACATTAAATCATTCGGTTCAGTGAAGTGTAGCACTGCAAGTGGTATTAATAACAGTATGTAGATGCCATCCAGAAATCAAACTAAATTATAGAGTTCAAGCAAAAGTTTCATTAGATGAGAGAGTAACTATGGAAATCAATTAATGAAGCAGCTAAATCCAGCCACTGGTCATGTCAATCAAATAAAAACAGACTCTGTGTGTGTGTGTGTATGTGTGTGTGTGTGTGCATGTGATTTGAAAATTCATGTGAATAGAAATGATTCCACTAAAAATGTGTAAATACTGGTATTGCAAACAAGCATTTTGATACTATTGTTTGTGTTTTCTCTTTTATAAAAGTAAAATCTGCAATAACAAAAAACTGTATCACAGAAAACACGAGAAATATAAAACCGAATCAGAAAATAATCTAGCATGCATCAGGCTTCCCAGGTGGCCACTAGTGGTGAAGAACCTGCCTGTCAATACAGGAGGCATTGGATTGGGAAGATCTCCTGGAGGAGAAAATAGCAACCCACTCCAGTGTTCTTGCCTGGAGAATTCACATGGACAAAATGAACCCGGAGGTTCAGTCCATAGGGTTGCAAAGAGTCAGACACAAATGAAGCAACTTAGCATGTGTGCATGCTAGCACATGTCAGAAGCATTTTGGTACCTTTTTAAAGCTGTTTTTCAATTAATGGATGGATATTTGCAGGCTTCAAGACTTTAATGTTTATTTTTCATTCTTGTACCTGAAATATATTAAACAATTCTCATAAACAGTATCACATTGGTACTGACCAATCAGAAGAGGCTATACAGAAGCTACTACTACAACTGTCCATGCCAGATGAATATTAGCCCCTGTGATGAGCAGAATTTGCATGAGCATTGAAACCTTATTCAAAATTATCTTTTAAAAAATAGCTAGATATAATCTGGAGTAGGTATAATTTAATTATTCTTTAGTGTAACAAACAAAACACAATAATGTGCATTTTCATGATTATAGATATTCCTTTTATTTTACATTATTTTGCTCTAATTTCAAAAGAGGAATTTAAAAGTCAAAATCAAAAATATTTCTGAAAATTCTTGGTACATACTGTGAAATTGTCTTACCAAAAAATGAATTATCTAAAGCTTACATATATGTGTATAGTGAAAGTTGCTCAGTCATCTCAAACTCTTTGAGACCCCATGGACTGTAGCACACCAGGCTCCTCTGTCCATAGGATTACCCAGGCAAGAATACTGGGGTGGGTAGCCATTGCCTTCTCCAGGGAATTTTGGTGACCAGGGTCTCCCCAATTGCAGGCAGATTCTTTACCATCTGAGCCACCAGGAAAGTCTCATGTATGTGAAAACATTCATATAAATCTGTTACTGCTTCCATGTTTTAATAATGCTGTGTATTAAATATACTTAGTATCTAATTTTATAATAGTTGGGGAAAAAATGAAAAAAATTCCTTACATATAATAAAGGTCACCCATAATTCTCCTACACTGAATTATTTTTATGTGTATATACAGTGAGATCTGAATTTTGCTTAATATGTGTGTATGTATGTGTGTACGTATAGTATATAACATTATTATATAAATATATGCATATATATGGTAACATAAAACATAGAGTAATGTTATATACTATACTAGTTTCTTAGTGTTGAGCTTTTATCATGCAATTTTGCTGAATTTCTTAATTAGGTCTAGTAATTTTTTTTTATGACTCCTAGAAACGTTTTATAAATAAGATCACAGTATCTGCAAATACCAGTGGTGAAAACAAATATGTTTGTCTTGTTTCTGAACTTGGGAGGAAAGCTTTCAATTTTCACCATTGAATATGATTTTGTCTTTGTGATTTTCTTAAATGTTCTTTATTATGTAAAGGAAATTCCATCAATTCCTAATTTGGTGAGTGCTTTTTAATCATGAAAGAATATTGAGCTTTGTTAAATGTTTTGTCCACATTTGTTGAGATGTGGAGGTTGTTTTTAATTTACTTTCATTCTATTAATGCGGGCTATTACATTGATTGATTTTCTTATGCTGAATCAGCTTTTTTTGACTGAATTATGTCTCCTCTAAGTTTATATCTGGGATTGAATTATGTCTCTTCTAAGTTTATATTTAGAAGTCTTAACCTCCACTATCTCAGAATGGGACTGTATTTGAAGACAGAGCCTTTAAAGAGGTAATTTAATTAAAAAGATACCTTTAGTTCAGTTCAGTTCAGTCCCTCAGGTGGGTCCGACTTGTTGCAACATCATGGACTGCCACATGCCAGGCTTCTCTGTCCATCACCAATTCCTGAAGCTTGCTCAAACTCATGTCCCTGGAGTCAGTTAAGCCATCCAAACATCTCATCTTCTGTCATTCCCTTCTTCCAAGGCAAACCATTCAATATCACGGTAATCCAAGTCTATGCCCCAACCAGTAACACTGAAGAAGCTGAAGTTGAACAGTTCTATGCAGACTTACAAGACCTTCTAGAACTAATACCCAAAATAAATGTCCTTTTCATTATAGGGGATTGGAATGCAAAAGTAGGAAGTCAAGAGATACGTGGAAAGAGGCAAATTTGGCCTTGGAATAGAGAATGAAGCAGGGAAAAAGCTAATAGAGTTTTACCAAGACAACTCACTGGTTATAGCAAACACCCTCTTCCAACAACACAAGAGAAGACTCTACACATGGACATCACCATGTGCCCAACACCGAAACCAGATTGATTATATCGTTTGCAGCCAAAGATGGAGAAGCTCTATACAGCCAGCAAAAACAAGACCGGAAGCTGACTGTGGCTCGGATCATGAACGCCTTATTGCCAAATTCAGACTTAAATTGAAGAAAGCAGGGAAAACCACTAGACCATTCAGGTATGACCAAAATCGAATCCCTTACAATTATACAGGGGAAGTGACAAATAGATTCAAGGGCTTAGATCTGATACAGAGAGTGCCTGAGTAACTATGGATGGAGGTTCATGATATTGTACAGGAGGCAGTGATCAAGACAATCCCCAAGAAAATGAAATGCATAAAGGCAAAATTGTTGTCTGCGGAGGCATTACAAATAGCTGTGAAAAGAAGAGAAGCAAAAAGCAAAGGAGAAAAGGAAAGATATACCCATTTGAATGCAGAGCTTCAAAGAATAGAAAGGAGAGATAAGAAAGCCTTTCTCTGTGATCAGTGCAAAGAAATCGAGGAAAATAATAGAATGGGAAAAACTAGAGATCTCGTCAAGAAAATTAGAGATACCAAGGGAACATTTCATGAAAAGATGGGCACAATAAAGGACAGAAATTGTATGGACCTAACAGAAGCAGAAGATATTAAGAGAGGTGGCAAGCATACACAGAAGAACTATACCAAAAAAGATTTTCATGACCCAGATAACGATGATGGTGTGATCATTCATCTAGAGCAAGACGTTATGGAGTGTGAAGTCAAATGGCCTTAGGAAGGATCACTGTGAACAAAGCTAGCGGACATGATGGAATTCCAGCTGAGCTATTTCAATCCTAAAAGATGATACTATGAAAGAGCTGGAATCAATATGCCAGCAAATTTGGAAAACTCAGAAGTGGCCGCAGGACTGGAAAAGATTGATTTTCATTCCAATCTCAAAGAAAGGCAATGCCAAAGAATGTTGAAACAACCACACAATTGCACGTATCTCACACGCTACCAAAGTAATGCTCAATATTCTCCAAACCAGGCTTCAACAGACATGAACTGTGAACTTCCCGATGTTCAAGCTGGATTTAGAAAAAAGCAGAGGAGCCAGAGATCAAATTGCCAACATCTGTTGGATCATCAAAAAAGCAGGAGACTTCCAGAAATACATCTACTTCTGCTTTATTGACTATGCCAAAGCCTTTAATGTGTGGATCAAAACAAATGTTGGAAAATTCTTTAAGATTTGGGAAAACCAGACTACCTGACCTGCCTCCTGAAAAATCTGAATGCAGGTCAAGAAGCAACAATTAGAACTGGACATGGAACAACGGACTGGAGCCAAATCACAAAAGGAGTATGTCAAGGCTGCATTTTGTCACCATGCTTATTTAGCTTATATGCAGAGTACATCATGAGAAATGCTGGACTGGACGAAGTACAGCCTGGAGTCAAGATTTCCAGGAGAAATATCAGTAACCTCAGATATGCAGATGACACTACCCTTATGGCAGAAAATGAAGAACAAAAGAGCCTCTTGATGAAAGAGAAAGAGGAACATGAAAAAGTTGGCTTAAAATGCAACATTCACAAAACTAAGATCATGGCATCCAGTCCCATCACTTCATGGCAAATACATGGGGAAACAATGGAATCAGTGACAGACTATTTTTTTCGACTCCAAAATCACTGCAGATTTTGACTGCAGCCATGAAATTAAAAGACGCTTGATCCTTGGAAGAAACATTATGACCAACCTAGACAGCATATTAAAAATCAGAGACATTACTTTGCCAACAAATGTCCATCTAGTCAAGGCTATGGTTTCTCCAGTAGTCATATATGGATGTGAGTTGGACTCTAAAGGAAGCTGAGTGCCAAATAACTGATGCTTTTGAACTGAGGTGTTGGAGAAGACTCTTGAGAGTCCCTTGGACTGTAAGGAGATCCAACCAGTCCATCCTAAAGGAATTCAGTCCTGAATATTTATTGGAAGGACTGATGCTGAAGCTGAAACTCCAATACTTTGGCCACCTGATGTGAAGAACTAACTCATTTGAAAAGACCCTGATGCTGGGAATGTTTGAAGGCGGAAGGAGAAGGGGATGACAGAGAATGAGATGGTTGGATGGCATCACCAACTCAATGGACAAGAGTTTGAGTAACTCCCAGAGTTGGTGATGGACAGGGGAGTGTGCTGTGCTGCAGTCCTTTGGACCACAAAAAGTCAGACATGACTGAGTGACTGAACTGAAGTGAACTGAATGAATCTAGTATCTGGGCTTCCTCAGAGATGTTTTCTGACATTTTTATTTTTTCCTATGTGAAATTGATATCTTCTGATTTGTTCAAATACGTTTTCTTTTTTGTTAAGTATTGAATATCTTTAATGTTATAATGGATTGTCTCTGGAAATCAAATTATTCTCCCTTCCTAGAAATTACTGATGCTACTTATTACTGATGCAAATTGTTCATTTGCTTAGTGACTTTCATAGGCTTTTTTACTTTTGTTTGCAAATACTTTATTCCTTGTAATGCATAATCACTGACATCCTTGTTTTGTTATCTCTACCATCATCTAGTGACTTTACACTGATTTCCTTAAATTCCTGGGCCTAATATAAAAGTAAGAAAAAAAAGATGCTTTTTAAATTATTTTTACAAATGCTACCAAGAAATCCATTTGAGCCAACCTCTGCACCAGTCACACAGCAAACCAATAGGCAAATCAACGTGAAACTCTGGTCTCTATAGGGTAAAGTCCATATTGTCCAACCAGGCCCCAGCAAGCCACACCTTGAATGTGTGTGCAACTATTCGCACAGTTGGCTTCCGTGAAGTTGTTGAATAGAAACTCCTCAAAATTTACCAACACCTTTATTCCTCAATCACTCTCCTGGGTACTATGATTGTTCTACTAGAATCAAGAGTTCTGATAGTTGATTTTGACAATTCTTATTGACCTATTAGCCCACTAGTGATTTCATTGATGGGACTATTTCTTACAGTTTCCTGCTCTACCATCTTCTATGACATTCTGAAAGGAGATTGGGAATCAGTATCGAAAATCAATGGCCAATAAAAAGATCTAAATGTTGAAGTTCACAGCTCTGATAAGCATTTGGAGGAGAGTGAGGTGTAAGAGAGAGTGAACTGAGTAGTAGAAGTAATTTGATGCAACAATCAAAGCTCTGAAGATCAAGAAAGAAACACAGAAAGTGTAAGGAGCAGTAAAACAAACAGGAAACTTTAATTTTAAATTTTCTGTTTATCTTTAACTAACTGACTGATTTCAACATATCATTTACTATCTAAAACTCTTGCTTTTTCATTTTTAGAATAATGGAACTATGAATTCTTTCTATTTTTGCTTTCACCCACATAACTTTGAAAATTAAATGTGTAAAAGCCAAAAATATTAAGTATTTTTATTTAAAATAATGCTTATGATATAAATAAAAGGAAGATATTCTATGTGATTAGATTATAGAAAAATTTTTTTTCACTCAAACAATATTGAACATTCGTTGAACATTTAATATGCAATATTTAGTACTAGTTGCAAGAAATGGTAAATCTTTCCAGCTCAAAAACTAGACAGGAGCATTCTGCTTTCTTCCCCCCCTAACCTTCACTCCTATGTTTTATAGAAGTACCCTCTTTCCCAAGTAGCAGCCAGGTTGTGTTAACTAGAAATCTGCTGCGTTAGCTATAGGATATTTTTAGGCATAGATTTGCAATATGTGATAGATAATCAACAAGAAATACATTAGCAAACTGACATTTAAGATATAGAAAACAAATATAATTTTGGCAATTTATTTTGTAGTGCATAAAATGCTGAATTTCTGTAGAATACAATTATATAAATTTATGTTAATTTGTACATTTATATGCCTGTGTTTTTATAATGTATATAATGTGCTATTAATTATGACATGCTAAAGAGAAAGATTTATTTTTAATATGTGTGTTTCAGTTATATATTCAATTACAAATTCTATTAACAATGCTGTAATTTGGAGTTTCTCATTTCTTTAAGTTCTGATTCATCGTTTCCTCAAAATAATGCTAAAATTCTAAACTAATAAACCTTATGGAGGCATACACTTGCTATCTGAAATTGAGACTGAATAATCTTGTGTTCATTTAGTTTATCTCTTTCGAACGCAATATGAAAGCAATCACATTTTAAAACCACAAAAATCATCCTTTAGTCTACAGACTGTGCTTCAAGTTTAAAGAGTCTCATCATAGGGATATATGCACATTTAGATGCAGCAAAGCATCAAGTAAGAAAAAATCAGTTGAGTTCAGTCGCTCAGTTGTGTCCAACTTTTTGCAACCACATGGACTGCAGAACGCCAGGCCTCTCTGTCCATCACCAACTCCCTGGTTTACTCAAACTCATGTCCATTGAGTCAGTGATGACATCCAGCAATCTCATCTTCTGTCTTTCCCTCTCCTCCCGCCTTCAGTCTTTCCCAGCATAAGGGTCTTTTCAAATGAGTCAGTTCTTCACATCAGGTGGCCAAAGTATTGGAGTTTTGGCTTCAACCTCAGTCCTACCAGTGAATATTCAAGACTGATTTCTTTTAGGATGGACTGATTGGATCTTCTTGCAGTCCAAGGGACTCTCAAAAGTCTTCTCCAACACCACAGTTCAAAAGCATCAATTCTTCGGCACTCAGATTCCTTTATAGTTCAACTCTCACATCCATACACAACTACTGGAAAAACCATAGCCTTAACAAGATGGACCTTTGTTTGTAAAGTAATGTCTCTGCTTTTAAATATGCTATATAGGTTAGTCATAAATTGTCTCCTAAGGAGCAAGTGTCTTTTAATTTCATGGCTGCAGTCACCATCTGCAGTGATTTTGGAGCACCCAAAATAAAATCTGTCACTGTTTCCACTGTTTCTCCATCGATTTGCCATGAAGTGATGGAACCGGATGCCATAATTTTTGTTTTCTGAATGTTGAGCTTTAAGCCAACTTTTTCACTCTCCTCTTTCACTTTCATCAAGAGCTTTTTTAGTTCTTCTGCCATAAGGGTGGTGTCATCTGCATATCTGAGGTTATTAATATTTCTCCTGGCAATCTTGATTCCACCTTGTGCTTCATCCAGCCTAGCATTTCTCATGATGTCCTCTGCACATAAGTTAAATAGGCATGGTGAGAATATACAGCCTTAATGTACTCCTTTTCCTATTTGGAACCAGTCTGTTGTTCCATGTCCAGTTCTAACTGTTGCTGCCTGACCCACATACATACTTCTCAAGGCGTAGGTCAGGTGGTCTGGTATTCCCATCTCTTGAAGAATTTTCCAAGTTTTTTCCTGGACAAAGTCTTTCGAGTAGTCAATAAAGCAGAAGTAGATATTTTTCTGGAAGTCTCTTGCTTTTCTATGATTCAACAGATGTTGGCAATTTTATCTCTTGTTTCTCTGCCTTTTCTAAATCCAACTTGAACATCTGGAATTTCATGGTTCACGTACTTCTGAAGCCTGGCTTGGAGAATTTTGAGCATTACTTTGCTAGGGTGTGAGATGAGTGCAATTGTACAGTAGTTTGAATGTTCTTTGCATTGCCTTTCTTTGGGATTAGAACAAAAACTGACCTTTTCCAATCCTGTGGTCACTGCTGAGTATTCCAAATTTGCTGGCATATTGAGTGTTGTACTTTCATAGCATCAGCTTTTAGGATTTGAAATAGCTCAGCTAGAATTCCATCACCATCACTAGCTTTGATCGTAGTGATGCTTCCTAAGGCCCACTTGACTTTACATTCCAGGATGTCCGGCTCTAGATGAGTGATCACACCATTGTGATTATCTGGGTTGTGAAGATCTTTTTTGTATAGTTCTTCTGTGTATTCTTGCCACCTCTTCTTAATATCTTCTGCTTCCGTTAGGTCCATACAATTTCTGTCCTTTATTGAGCCCATCTTTGCATGAAATGTTCTCTTGGTATCTCTAATTTTCTTGAAAGGATCTCTAGTCTTTCCCTTTTTTTTTTCCTCTATTTCTTTGCATTGAACACTGAGAAAGGCTTTCTTATCTCTCCTTTCTATTCTTTGGAACTCTGCATTCAAGTGGGTATATCTTTCCTTTTCTCCTTTGCCTTTAGAGTCTGTTCTTTCCACAGCTATTTGTAAGGCCTCCTCAGACAGCCATTTTGCTTTTTTGCATTTCTTTTTCTTTGGGATGGTCTTGATCCCTGTCTCCTGTATAATGTCAGGAACCTCCGTCCATAGTTCCTCAGGCCCTCTGTCTACCAGATGTAGTCCCTTAAATCTATTTGTCACTTCCACTGTATAATCGTAAGGGATTTGATTTTGGTCATACCTGAATGGTCTAGTGGTTTTCCCTACTTTCTTCAGTTTAAGTCTGAATTTGGCAATAAGAAGTTCATGATCTGAGCCACAGTCAGCTCCCAGTCTTGTTTTTGTTGACTGTATAGAGCTTCTCCATCTTTGGCTGCAAAGAATATAATCAATCTGATTTTGCTTTGGCCATCTGGTGATGTCCATGTGTAGAGTCTTCTCTTGTGTTGTTGGAAGAGGGTGTTTGCTATAACTAGTGAGTTCTCTTGGCAAAACTCTATTAGACTTTTCCCTCCTTCATTCTTTACTCCAAGGCCAAATTTGTCTATTACTCCAGGTGTTTCTTGACTTCCTACTCTTGCATTCCAATCCCCTATAATGAAAAGGACATCTTTTTGGGGTGTTAGTTCTAGAAGGTCTTGTAGGTCTGCATAGAACCGTTCAACTTCAGCTTCTTCAGCATTACTGGTCAGGGCATGGACTTGGATTACCGTGATATTGAATGGTTGGCCTTGGAAACGAGTAGAGATCATTCT
This sequence comes from Okapia johnstoni, assembly GCA_024291935.2. Lineage (NCBI taxonomy): Eukaryota > Metazoa > Chordata > Mammalia > Artiodactyla > Giraffidae > Okapia > Okapia johnstoni. Next base: position 32,420,490 of record CM044310.1, read on the forward strand.
GTCGTTTTTGAGATTGCATCCAAGTACTGCATTTTGGACTCTTTTTGACTATGATGGCTACTCCATTTCTTCTAAGGGATTCTTGTCCACTGCAGTAGATATAATGTCATCTGAATTAAAATCACCCACTCCAGTCCACTTCAGTTCGCTGATTCTTAAAATGTCGACATTCATTCTTGTCATCCCCTGTTTGACCACTTCCAATTTGTCTTGATTCATGGACCTAACATTCCAGGTTCCCTTGCAATATTGCTCTTTATAGCATCAGACCTTGCTTTCATCACCAGTCCCATCCACAACTGGGTGTTGTTTTTACTTTGGCTCTGTCTCTCCATTCTTTCTGCAATTATTTCTCCACTGTTCTCTAGTAGGATAGTGGGCACTTACTGACCTGGGGAGTTCATCTTTCTGTGTCTTATCTTTTTGCCTTTTCATACTGTTCCTGTGTTTCTCAAGGCAAGAATACTGAAATGGGTTGCCATTCCTTCTCAAGTGGGCCACATTCTGTCAGAACTCTCCACCATGGCCCATCCGTCTTGGGTGGCCCTACATGGCATGGCTCACAGTTTCATTGAGTTAGACAAGGCTATGGTCCATGTGATTAGACTGGTTAGTTTTCTGAGATTGTGGTTTTCAGTCTGTCTGCCCCCTGATGGAGAAACATAAGAGGCTTATGGAAGCTTCCTGGTGGGAGAGACTGACTGAGGGGGAAACTGGGTCTTGTTCTGATGGGTATGGCCATGCTCAGTAAATTGTTAATCCAATTTTCTATTGATGGGTGGAGAAAAAATAATATGTATTGAAATAATATTGGTTATCAATGATTTTAATTTCTCTTCATATGGGTTTTAAAATCTCCAAGATACTTAAAGTTCATTGAAATTAATATCTTGCATTTTCTTAAATGTTATTATAACTCTTTCTCACCTAGAAAAAATATTAGTATGTATTAAAAAGTTTTCTCCAAAGTAACTTTCACAAGCAAAACTGAAGCTAATGTTTTTCCTCCAGGAATACACATAAGTATTTTCATATCTGATTAAAAGAATTGATAAGAAACCAGCAAATTACCATTTTAGTATCTAGTTTGAAACTGGAACAAGTTTTAGGCAAAACATGGTGTGACTTTTACAAAAATATTACTATGTGTTCGTAATGATCATTCATGCTCATAAATGGTAATATTCTAAGGAATTCTCTATATTTTCTTTTTTATTCAAAATATAAGGATTTTATCATAAATGCTTGTAGTTAAGGGGCAACAGATTTGACATAAATAGTTAAGTGATTCATTCAAGCATACTACTCAAACTATGTCTGAATATACTGTGTATGGAATAACAAACTGTTATGAAACAGTTCAAAACTGATTTTATTTATGTTTTGATATTGGTATAAGAAATAATTATAATAGAGTATGATTAGATTGATACTATACACTCATCACTTACATGCAAGTATGTTAATACACTTAATTACAGTGATATAATATTTAAAATATGTTATGTTGGTGGGCTTCCCTGGTGATTCAGATGGTGAGGAATCTGCCTGCAATGTGGGAAACACAGGTTCGATCCCTGGGTTGGGAAAATAACCTGGAGAAGGGAATGGCAACCTACTTCAGTATTCTTGCCTGGAGAATTCCATGGACAGAGGAGCCTGGCTGGCTAAAGTCCATATGGTTGCAAAGAGTCAGATATGACTTAGTGACTATAACACACATATATTCTATAATGTGCTTCATTTAAATATGTTTCCAAGTGAACACAAATATATTCTGTCATTGATGGTACTTATGAAGTCTTGAATAATGGACTGTGGTATTCTCTTACCTAAGGCCATTAATGATTTTTGTTGATTTCTAAAGTGAAATCTAAGCTACAGTATGGCACTGAAATAAAGTCTTTAATAACAGCCAAGGTACAAGTGAAACCACATTAAAATTTAAAAATCTTTTTGGATCAAATGAAAAATTAGTGTTCCTGCTGTTGATGGGAAGGGCCAGAGAAACATTACATGTGATGGATATTCTTCATGGGGACCTCTAAGAGGCTCCCATGGGAATGGAGCTTATTAATGTCCATTTATGTATAAGCAGACATATAGTTATCCCCCTAAAAGACACGTCAACTCCAGAGCTTCACTTCAGAGAGAAATTAGGATTTTCTACATTTTGTGCTTTATTTCTTGTGACTTTCTACAATGAGAGAATAAAATCAACCATGCTAATTATCAGCCTAGATAACAACCATAGATGTGACAAACTTCAAAGGTAATAAATAAGCAATTTTCCCCAGACAACCCTGCTGAATGTGAACACAGTCACCTTCTATTGAGTGATTTCTCCTGTCATATCACTGAGGTCTCTAGAGCAACTTTGTTGCTATGTCTTCTACTAAAATGATTATCGACACAGCTAATTGCTCAGTCTCCCTTTCTTGATGAAAGAAACCAATACAAAGTTGAACGTTGCTTCCTCTATTCCTTCCTCAGCAAAATGACAACTACACAGTTGTTATGGACTGAATTGCATCCTCACTTCATGTGTTAAAGCCCTAAATCCCAGGACCTCAAAATGTAAGTTTATTTGGAGGTAGGGCTTTTAAAGGTGTCCAGTCGCTCAGTCGTGTCCAACTCTTTGCAACTCCATGAACTGCAGCATGCCAGGCCTCCCTGTCCATCAACAATGCGCACAGTCCACCCAAACCCATGTCCATTGAGTCAGTGATGCCATCCAACCATCTCATCCTCTGTCGTCCCCTTCTCCTCCTGCCCTCAATCTTTCCCAGCATCAGGGTCTTTTCCAATGAGTCAGCTCTTCGCATCAGGTGGCCAAACTATTGGAGTTTCAGCATCAACATCAGTCCTTCCAATGAACACCCAGGACTGATCTCCTTTAGAATGGACTGGTTGGACCTCCTTGCAGTCCAAGCGACTCTCAAGAGTCTTCTCCAACACCACAGTTCAAAAGCATCAATTCTTCAGTGCTCAGCTTTCTTCACCATCCAACTCTCACATCCATACATGACCACTGGAAAAACCATAGCCTTGACTAGATGGACCTTTGTTGGCAAAGTAATGTCTCTGCTTTTTAATATACTGTCTAGGTTGGGCATAACTTTCCTTCCAAGGAGTAAGTGTCTTTTAATTTCACGGCTGCAGTCACCATCTGCAGTGATTTTGGAGCCCAGAAAAATAAATTTAAAGGTATAAATGCATTGAATTGGGGCCATTATGGTGGGCCCCCTTTCCAGTATGACTGGTGTCCTTACACAAAAAGAAGCATCAGTAATGAACGTATACAGACTGACAACCGAGTGAGGACACAGTGAGAGGGAACCATTTGCAGACAAGAAAACACCCAGGAGAAACCATACCTGCTAGCATCTTGGACATATGATCTTGGATTTCTAGCCTCTGGAACTGTGAAAAGATACATTTCTATTGTTTGGCCCCCAAAGCTATGATATTTTGTCATAGTATTCTGAGCTTCCCAAGGATTCTGTGTTGCAGCAAGTGAATGGACCTACATTTGTTTGACTCCAGGTTTGTTCCTGGTGGTCTTTATCTGGTGGGCTTTATCATCCATTTTCTGAGGATCAAAACCATCTCTAAGCTCAGGTAACACTGCTTGAAGTCAAAAGCCTTATTCCATGGTACCTGTGTAGACTTAACTGCCAGTATCTATAAAATACATTTCTTAAATACAGTAGTTTAAGAACAGAATATGTATTAGCTTATAGTAAGTATAAAGAACTGAGAATAAGCAGCTGGGTGGAAGTAGGTGATAATTATTTAATTTTATACACAGAAAATATGTGATCATTATTATTTTATCATTTATTATATAATAAGTGAAAGTCGTTCAGTCGTGTTCGATCTTTTTGACCCCATGGACTGCAGCCTGCCAAGCTCCCCTATCTATGGAATTCTCCAGGCAAGAATACTGGAGTGGGTAATCATTTATTTCTCCAACTATATAATAAAATCATCTTAATTAATTAGCAGAAAAATCTGTCATTATTTTTGAATGGTTTTATTGTAACAATATAATGTACTGTAAATAAATGTCACGGAATTATCCAAGTTTGCATACATAATTGTATTAGAAAAAAACTGGCTAAATGTCCAGTTGTCAGTATAATGCTTTATTGACTAAATACCACTTAGTGCAAAAAAAGAGAGGAAAATTAGTAGGAGATGTTACAGGATGTTTGCTAATACTGATGTGTCTCTTCTGCTTTTATTCTCCTAAATGTATTAATCATTTTAAATAATATTTTCATAGGTTAAACATGATTTGTAAATATTTTTTTTGACAAAACTGATTTTTGAATTTAAAATGAGAAAATGTATACTTAATACATTTTTGGAACGTGAAAATCATCAAAACTATCCAAAACAGATAAATCTGGATAAACTGGTTTATTTAAATTAATAATCTAATTTTATCCAGAGCAGACAAAAATTCAGATTCTAAACTAAGTTCTTGGAGAAGGAAATGGCAACCCACTCCAGTATTCTTGCCTGGAGAATCCTAGGGACAGAGGAGTCTGGTGGGCTGTCATCTGTGGGGTCGCACAGAATGGGACGTGACTGACGTGACTTAGCAGCAGCAGCAGCAGCAAACTAGGTTCTTGAATTACCCTTTGCAGATTAAATTATCTCATTGTCAGCATCACCCAGCTATTGGGACAGTGCTTCACTGAAAAGGGACATAAGGTAATAGTAAAAAATATATGCACAGTTACTATCAATTCTTAAATTAACATTACTTTTACATAGATTATAGTCTGTGCTATAATATAAACTATTTTATAGTATACCAGTTCTAACGTATTTATTTCACCAAAGATTCATCTCAGCAAAAAAATTAACTAATGTTTCTTTCTACAAATTAGCTTGTTCAGAGAAATGTCTTTCAAGAAAAAATAATTATAATTACTAATAATAGTAAATAATAAGGGCAATAAATTTGATAAAATGAACTAATAATAGTTACCTGCTTTTCCACTTTTCAAACAAGAAATTTAATTTCCCAATTCAGAAAAACATAGTTCTGAAATGAATTTTAAATCTAGTTTGGGCCAAATTACTATTATGGAAATATGACATGCATTTTGAAAACGTATGCTTATATGGTTACTGACTAATTTATTTTGTTAACAAGCAAAAATCACGATGATACATTTGTTAGAAGGTAGATTTGGAAAGGAGAGAATATAATAAAAATTTAAAATCGCATGTCATTCATTATACTACAAATGTCTCAGTAGCATAAAAAGGTTTAAAGAATTAAAATTGAAGTGTGTACTTTCTATAATAAATTGACAGCTTATTGATGAAAATGAAACCATATAATATGTCTATTCCTAAATTACTTCAAAGTTTCCTCACAAAATACTGTTATTTCAGTATCATTCTGCCAAAAATAGTGACATATGGAAATATTTTGTTTGCTAACACATTTTGTTCTGGGTTTGTAACTTTAATTTTATAGCATAATGGAAAACAACTATTACTTATCATTCTTTAATAGTGAAATAAAATAAAAGAATATATTCCACAGCATCAGTGGAGTAGATAAAAACATCTCTATAGAATTTGGTCTCTGGACAGTGTCTTTGGTTCATTGATACTTGATCTAAACCTGGCTATACTGAAACAGATAAATATAAAAAGAGAAACAAAGTGTCAGGAACTAATAGATATTTATTTCCCCAAAAAAGACATCTTCCAAGTTTGTAAAGGTGTAGTTTATCAGTTGTAGAACTTTAACACCTGCTCACAAAATAGCAGATGCTGAAAAGTTCAAGTGAGTACATCTTAGTGCCATGTGGAAGGTAGGTTAGATGTTTCCTATCTGTACAAACTCAGCAGTGCCACAGGACTGGAAAATGTCAGTTTTCATTCCAATACCAAAGAAAGACAATGCCATAGAATGTTCAGATTACACTCAAAATGCACAAATTGCACTCATCTCACACACTAGCAAAGTAATGCTAAAGATTCTCAAAGCTAGACTTCAACAGTACATGAAATGTGAAATTCCAGATGTTCAAGCTGGATTTAGAAAAAGCAGAGGAACCAGAGATCAAATTGCTAACATCTGTTGGATCATCAAAAAAGCAAGACAGTTCAGGAAAACCATCTACTTACGCTTTATTAACTATGCCAAAACCTTTAACTCTGTGGATCACAACAAACTGGAAAATTCTTAAAGAGATGGGAATACCAGACCACCTGACCTGCCTTCTGAGAAATCTCTATGTAGGTCAAAAAGCAATAGTAACAACTGGACATGGAACAACAGACTGGTTCCAAATAGGGAAAGGAGTACGCCAAGGCTGTATATTGTCACCATGTTTATTTAACTTATATGCAGAGTATATCAGGCGAAATGCAAGGCTGGATGAAGCACAAGCTGGAATCAAGATTGCTGGGGGAAATATCAATAACCTCAGATATGCAGATGACACCACCCTGATGGCAGAAAGCGAAGAACTAAAGAGCCTCTTGATGAAAGTTAAAGAGTTGGTTTAAAATGCAACATTCAGAAAACTAAGATCATGGCATCTGGTCCCATCACTTCATGGCGAATAGAAGGGGAAACGGTGGAAACAGTGACAGACTTTATTTTAGGTGAGCTCCAAAATCACTGCAGGTGGTGACTACAGCCATGAAATTAAAAGATGCTTGCTCCTTGGAAGATATGCTATGGCCAACCTAGACAGCTTACTAAAAGGCAGAGACATCACTTTGTCAACAAAAGTCATATAGTCAAAGCTATGTTTTTTCCAGTAGTCATGTATGGATGTGAGAGTTGGACTATAAAGAAAGCTGAGTGCCAAATAATTGATGCTTTTGAACTGTGGTGTTGGAGAAGACTCTTGAGAGTCCCTTGGACTGCAAGGAGATCCAACCAGTCAATTCTAAAGGAAATCAATTCTGAATAATCATTGGAAGGACTGGTGCTGAAGTTGAAACTCGAATACTTTGGCAACCTGATACAAAGAACTGACTCATGTGAAAAAACCCTGATGCTGGGAAAGACTTCATCCTATATTTAATACAATCTAATTGCATCATCAAAAGAATTATTTAGAATCTTCCCAGGAATTCCCTTACAGTCTAGTGATTATGATTCTGTGCTCTCACTGCTGAGGGCCTGGGTTAAATCCCTGATTGGGGAATTATAATCCCACAAGCCACGTGGTGTGGCCAAAATATTTTTTTAAAATTGAAAATTAAAAAATTAAAAATAAGAAATCAATAAGAGATGCAATAAGTTCTACAATATATATACCATAAATGATAATAATGAATCAGAAAGTAAGACATTGATTATAATTTATTAGCTTATTCTTGAGCTTTAATTTTTATTCTATTTTTTTTTCTTGAGCTTTTAGAGTGGAACAGGAAATTAAAAACAGTATTAACTTTTTAACAGGAATAATAGTGATACAGTACAGATAATTTTATTATTATTTATTTTAAATTCATTTAATATTCTAAGATATATTTTTAGAATATATGAATAAATGACAATTATTTGCTTATTTTAAGAACATCTGCATACCAGACAGTTAAATAGAAAACCTAGCTCAAAATAGCTTGGACAAAATTAGGGAGGCATGCTTTTTACAAGGCAGTTAAGAACTACATCTGGTATGGCTTTAGACATTGATTGTTCAAAGGTTCCAAACTATGTTATCAAACTAGATTTATGACCAAGTGAGATGTATCTTATAAATCTAAGATTGCTTCAATACCCGAAAATCCATTAATTTCATACACCATATCAATAGAATAAAGAAAAAAATACACAATCATTTGAATAGATGTGGGAAAAGTATTTGACATATCCCCAAAATTTTTGTGATGAAAACACTCAATATCTAGAAGTTAGAGGGGAAATTCATAAGCCTGATAAAGAATATCTGTCGAAATACCACAGCTAGCATTATGCTTAATTTGAAAGACTTAACCCTTTCCTCCTAAGATCAGGAAAAAGAAACAACAGTTTTCTATACTATTTGATATTATAGAGAAGGTTGAGGTGAATGTGGAGTATGGGATTTCTTTGGAAGATTTTAGAAATGTTCTAAAATTGATTGTGGTATAGGTTGCACAGTTCTGTGTATATACTAAGGAACTACTGAACTGTACATATGAAAAATGTGAATAGAATTGTAGGTATATGAATTTATCCTTCAATAAAGTTATCGTTTAAAAGTAATAAGTATAGGGCCAAGATTGGCTGTAATGTAGGGAAAAAAAAAAAAGTACTGGTAAGCATTCTTAAATTCTTTTGACCATTAGGTTAAATCATTTGACCTTCAGGCCAACCTTCCGAGTAGTGACTGAAAGACCCATTACATGCTCACAATGAATACAATGAAGGCCTCATCACAGAATTAGATTGAGACTAAGAGGCTTTGCAAACATTATTTTGCAAAGTGGTTACCTGGCGAGAAAAAAAAAACACTTGGAAAATACAGTCATTTGCCAATAATACAGAGTTGCCAGATTCAAATGAATAAGTGTTCAGTAGTATAATGCATAGTTAATGAACCCAGTGAGTCAGTCCTAACTTGCCCCCAACAACTATTTGACTTACAGGAGTACTTCTTTCCTGGTCAACTTACTGTAGGTAACAAAGAATTGAATGGCCAATTATGAATAATAATAATAATGTGACAAGAAAAAAAATGCACCAAAATGTATGTTACCTACATGCATGTTATTATTAGTTCTGCCTGGGTGTGTGCTGTTGTCCTTGCACAAGCAGTTGTGGTGTGAAAGTTTCAAAGCGAGTTTCTCAGGCCACAAGCAGTATCACTTGTTCTGTCAAGTGGGGTTTCCTGGGTGAGTACTTTAAGGATAAGTTGGGTAATACAAGGTCAAGTGTGTTTCCTTGCTCTGTGCGTTACTTTGAAAAGCTAATATTCATTATAACTTTCAACATTTTCTTAATATCCTTAAATTATATTAAAAATATATTATAAATTCTATCAGAGTGTAAAATAATGCCTTCCTTATAAAAACAAAGAAAAAATGATTAATACCTGAAATCTCACTAAACAAGGTGAAGACATTTGATTATCCATTGAAAATCACAACACATACATAAACACATACATGCACACACACACACACACACACATACACACACACACTTCTCTACATGTAGCTCTATAGATGTTTAAAGTTTTCCTTAATTGTATTATTCTTTCCATCATGTTTCATAATTTACTTTTTATCCTAACATGAGAAAAATAGTCATATTCTTATGCAAATATTTTTTCATTTATATAGCCTTTCTTTTTTGTATACTTTAGTTTACTCTTTCTTTAATTATTTATTTCTAATTATAGGATAATTGCTTTACAATATTGTATTGGTTTCTGCCATATATCAACATAAATCAGCCATAAGTATATGCTTGTTCACTACCTCTTGAAACCCCCCTCCCATCTCCCAGAAGAATTGAGTGAGTAGCACTGAAACGTATGCATTACCATGTGTAAAATTAGAGAGTCGGTGAAAATTTGCTGTATGACGCAGGGAGCTCAAATCTGATGCTCTGTGTTAACTAGATCACTCTTGATGAGGTTTGGATTGTTTTGCATTTTCTCTACTTAGACTTGGAATGTTTATTAATGGTTTGCTTTTTGACTTTTAATGCCAGATTGCACCCTTTTATAATCCTAGGGAATACGATATCCATAACCTTGTGGAAATTGCATTGCCACTTTTTTCAACCTATTATATTTGCAAATATTTAAAACAATCTCATTGTGTCAGATTTTCTTTCTCTATTGACTATGGAGCTGAAGAATGTTTCCTATTGGTTGGTCACTTGTATTACTACTTTTTAAAACTGCTTCTTTCTCCAAACCTTTCTTTGGGAAAAACTGTTTCAGGAGCTTCTCATCCAAAGGGAAGACCCAGGGGGCAGGCAGACCCTCATTAAAGTATGTGAAATGGTCTAATGTCATCTCATGGTACCCTTTCTCACACAAAGAGAATGTAAATCACAACCTGAAATTCTCATTCAGTTTACTCAGAACCAGGGTGAAACTAAGAACATTATATTCTGAGTCCTGTGTGTTTTGCTTTTGTTTTTTGTTTCTTTTCAGTTAAAGTGAACTCCATCTTACTTAATTCTACATTCATTCTCGACTTAATGTTCAGACATAAAACATTTCATAAACAATATACACAATGAGGCCTATTATGTGGACTACAAAGAGAAAAGAAAAAAATGGGATTCAAATCTCCTAATCCTTTAACAAATCTCCTAATCCAGTCACCCGCCTCCTGTAATGAACACTGGGTCTGTGAGCAGGATTTGCTGTGCTGCAGACCAGATTCCAGCTTCCTGCCCTCAGTCTCCCCTTCATCTGCTTAGTTTTGTAGTTATTGCAGTCTCTTGTAGAAACAAGCAAACAGAAAAGTATCAGCTCTAATTAAAAATATTTGTTTTAGAGACAAGCCACAGTTTCTGTACAGGGAGAAATAAACTTTGATTTGTGCTTTGTTGTTTACAGAGTCAAACAGGTGCAGCTTCATTTTAGTAGAAGAGTTGGGATTTTTTGTTTGTTTGTTTTGGACCAAAAGTCTTGTGGTTATTTTCTCTGTATAGTGCATGCTTAGTCATTCAGTCATGTCTGACGTTTTGTGACCACATGGACTATAGCCTGCTCCTCTGTCCATGGAACTGTCCAGACAAGAATACTGAAACGGGTAGTCATTCCCTTCTCCAGGGAATCTTTCAACATGCAGTAAATATAAGACTAGTAGTTTCAATGTCAGTTTAAAAATATTGTTTACATTTTAGGTTTGAAGAACTATAATAAATTCAATGGTTTGACTAGTTTTAAAGCAACAGTATTTCACAGAAAGACAAGATAAAATGTTTAAACAATGAAGAAATTTGACTATTTAAAATAATGTATGATATGCTGCTGCTGCTGCTAAGTTGCTTCAGTCGTGTCCAACTCTGTGTGACCTCATAGATGGCAGCCCACCAGGCTCCTCTCTCCATGGGGATTCTCCAGGCAAGAACACTGGAATGGGTTGCCATTTCCTTCACCAGTGCAGGAAAGTGAAAAGTAAAAGTGAAGCTGCTCAGTTGTGTCCAACTCTTCACGATCCCATGGACTGCAGCCTATCAGGGTCCTCCATCCATGAGATTTTCCAGGCAAGAGTACTGGAGTGGGGTGCCACTGCCTAATGTACAATATAGAATGGAATTTTACTCAGTCACTAAAAGAACCAAGATAGGGTCATTTGTAGAGACGTAGATGGACCCAAAATCTGCCATATGGAGTGAGGTAAGTCAGAAAGAGGAGAATAAAAATGGGGTATCTACGCATATATGTGGAATCTAGAAAAATGATACTGCTGAACCTGTTTCAAAAGAAAAATAGAGACGCAGATATAGAAAACAGACATGTGGACACAGAAGGCGAAGGCGTGACAAACTGAGAAATTAAGGTTGACATATATCCACTACCATGTGTAAAATAGGTAGCTAGTGGGAAGCTGCTCTATGGGGAACCTGGTCCTGTGCTCTGCGAAGACTTAGAGGAGGTGAAATGGGAGAGGAAAGTAGGAGGGAGACTCGAGAGGGAAGGGATACATGCATATTTATAGCTAATCCATTTCACTGTAAAGAAGAAAATAACACATGTTTCTAAAGCAGTTATATTCCAATAAAAATAAAATAATTAACCTTGTTATATTATGAATAGAGCCAGAATTGCTGCAATGAGAAAGAAATATCTTAAGCAGGAAGGCAGGGTAAAGAGAAAAACGCACTGTGAATCTATTGCTTGTGAGTCATCTAACATAGATATGTAAGTTTCTCCATCCTTCTGAAAATAGAAACAAAAGTGCACAAAGGGTATTAGGATGAACTATGCCAAACTGATGATTTTGTCTGTCAAAATTCTTTTGTCTGGTGACCAAGTATTTGATCCCCATTAATGGATCACTGCCTTGTCATGGTAAAGGGGCTAGCATAACTCAGTGAAGCTGTGAGCCATGCTGTGCAGGACCACCCAAGATAGACAGGTCATTGTGGAGAGTTCTGACAGAGTGTGATCCGCTGTTAAGCCTGGCATGCTGCAGTCCATGGGGTTGGAAAGTCAGACACGATTTGGCAACTGAACAGCAACAACAAGTGTTTGATAATAATTGATCTTTCTCTCCCTATTGAAATAGTCTCTTCGTTTGGCTTCTCGAATGACATTCTGTGCAGCTGTCTTTTGTGGTTGTTTCTGGTTTTGCTGTCTACTTTTTCACCTTTTTGCTGGCGGTTTCACCTTCCTGACTTTTAGACAGTAGGGTGCAGCCTCACTCACAACTCAGAATATTCATGGGAGCTCCTCACTCTCCATGGTTTAAAGTGCTACCTATTTGTACATCCAATGTCAATCTCTCTTCTAAGCGCCAACTGAACATTTCCACTTTGATATTCATAGTTACCTAAACATATCTGCTCTCATTAACTTCCCCCATCAAGGGAAGCAACAACTCATTTGTTCAAGTGTTCCGAGCAAAATTCTGAGTTATCATTGATTTTCCTTTCTCACCCACTCTATACTTGATCAAAACTCATGCTCTATGAAATATAAAATATTTGAATAAGTATATGAATAATCTCCAGCCCAGAATAGACCAAAACCCACCTTCCAATCAATCACTTTCAGTTGTGCCCTCTCTTATTCCATAGACTATTCTCTTTGCAGCCATCAGAAAAATTCCATTAAAAAGGTGATGATTGACCTTCTATCAGATTCAGAATCAAAGTCAAAATTCTTAGCAAATATATACATAACCCAGTAACTGTTCATCTCCTAATGACCCCTTTTCACCCCCTCCCAAAATAATGGAAAGTCTTTGAGACTATGTATTTTATTTACCTTTTTATCCTCAGTGGCAAGTGAATGACATACAATTTTTGTTAACTGAAGGAATGAATGAGTTTATTGGTTCAGTCTAGAAAAGAGAATCCTTTTTGAGAGTTCCCTTGGACAGCAAGTAAATCAAGCCAGTCAATCCTAAAAGAAATCAACCATAAATATTCATTGTAAGAACTGATGCTGAAGCTGAAGCTGAAGCTCCAATATTTTGGCTACCTGATGTAAAGAGGCAGCTCATTGGAGAAAACTCTGATACTGGGAAAGATTGAGGGCAGGAGGAGAAGAGGATGACAGAGGATGAGATGGTTGGATGGCATCACCGACTCAATGGACATGAGTTTGAGCAAACTCCAGGAAATAGTGAAGGACAGGGAAGGCTGGTGTGCTGCAGTCCATGGGGTCACAAAGAGTTGGACATGACTGGTTAAAATTAAAAATATTGTTTTTATTTTTATGTGAGCTTGAAATTTGGAACAGACTTTCTCTTTGTTTTGGAAAATTGCCTTTAGTGGGCTTTTTGATTCTTGGTTAAGACATGAATGTAGTGACATTACCTGAATGCCCATTTTTTGCACTGAGAAATTAAATGCTCTTTTTATTAATGGAAATTCACAGATCTACATTTATGGAGATCATGTTTTCTTTAGAGATTTAATTTTCTAAACAAATATTTAGACTGTGTTGAGTCTTAGAACTCATACAACTGAGTGTATTAATAGAAAAGACCATGTCTTCCTCTTCCCTGGTGGCTCAGATGGTAAAGAGTCTGCCTACAATGCAGGAGACCTGAGTTCAACCCTTGGGTAGGGAAGATCCCCTGGAGAAGGAAATGGCAACCCACTCCAGCATTCTTGCCTGGAAAATCCCAGGGACGGAGGAGCCTGGTAGGCTACAGTCCATGGGGTCGCAAAGAGTCAGACACAACTTCATTTTCTTTCCTCTTCATTATGAGATATCATTACTGATTTCACAGCAGTCATTGTTCTTGCAGAGCTTAGCATGTCAGCAGACCTTACCCACTCGGGATAATACCCAAGTGGACGGAGACTCAAAGTACACAGATATAACTTCAAAAGCATACCTCTTGTGTAAATGTGTAAATAAATGCATTTGTTATCATATCCACCTCAAAACCCCCATCAGTTCTATTCAGTTCAGTTCAGTCGTGTCTGACTCTTTGTGACCCCATGGACTGCAGAATGCTAGGCCTCCCTGTCCATCACAACTCCCGGAGTTTACTCAAACTCATGTCCATTGAGTCGGAAATGCCATCCAACCATCTCATCTTCTGTCGTCCCCTTCTCCTCCCGCCTTCAATCTTTCCCAGCATCAGGGTCTTTTCAAATGAACCAGTTCTTCTCATCAGGTGGCCAAAGTATTGAAGTTTCAGCTTCAACACAGTCCTTCCAACGAATATTCAGGACTGATTTCCTATAGGACGGACTGGTTGGATCTCCTTGCAGTCCAAGCGACACTTAAGAGTCTTCTCCAACACCACAGTTCAAAAGCATGCAATTATTCAGCGCTCAGCTTTCTTTATAGTCCAACTCTCACGTTCATACATGACTAGTGGAAAAACCATAGCTTTGACTAGGTGGACCTTTGTTGGCAAAGTGATGTCGCTGTTTTTTAATAAGCTGTCTGGGTTGGTCATAACTTTCCTTCCAAGGAACAATTGTCTTTTAATTTCATGGCTGCAATCACCATCTGCAGTGATTTTGGAGCCCCCCAAAATAAAGTCTGTCACTGTTTCCCCATCTATTTGCCATGAAGTAATGGGACAAGATGCCATGATCTTAGTTTTCTGAATGTTGAGTTTTAAGACAACCTTTTCACTCTTCAATTTCACTTTTATCAAGAGGCTCTTTAGTTCTTCTTCGCTTTCTGCCATAAGGGTGGTGTCATCTGCATATCTGAGGTTATCGACCCCCATATGGTCAAGTAAACAAATTGACCTCTTCAGAGAATCGTGTTCTCAGATCCTTAGATTTGTGCAAAGGAAGTCTAGTTGAGGGAAGGAATACATTTCTTGTGGTCAGCTGTGTGTTGTTAAACATGATTTTTATAGGTTGTTGTTTGGTCATTAATTTGTCTCTGACTCTTTTGTAAACCCATCTACTTAGCCCGCCAGGCCACTCTGTCCATGGGAGGATTTCCCAGGCAAAAATACTGAAGTGAGTTGCCATTTCCTTCTCCAGGGGATGTTCCCAGCCTAGTGATCAGACCTGCATCTCCTGCATTAGCAGGCAGATTCTTTACCACTGAGCCACCAGGGTTTTTATATAAAACCATGTAATTAAGTTTTCTTAATTTAATATGATATTTAATTTTTTAAAAATTGTAAACCAACATATATTTATTCAGTTTTTTATATTGTTGAATCATTCTACTTTCTGATAAGGATGTAATTAAAAGAAAAATGTCCATCATATTTCTGTTTAGTTGAAAGTATTATATATTTACATATGTAAAGACATATCTATTTTACCATTGAATAGGTTAATAGTTACTTAAATTACTTTTAAAATAATTTATTTGACAGATGCAATACACAGTATGTATTATATCAATTTAGTCTGGGAAATATTAATTACAAATATTATAGAACTTTACTATGTGTTATGCCATCTAGCAGGAAAAAAAATCTACATTTATTTCCTGATATTTGAAATCATTGCATCTTGTGTTTTTTAAAAATCAACTAGTGTGCTTTTAAAACAATTGCTGTATCTTACTTATAATTAATGATACAGACTTTGGAAAATTCTGGCTGTTGTTTTAAAATGCTTTTCTTTAAGTATAATGGATTTCACTGACCTATAATTCCATAACTGAAAAGAGAAATTGAACATGATCTTTACCATATTTTCATTTTTTATTATCAATGATATTTGAAGCCAGAGATATCTTTATATACTAAGTAAGGGATCCATTTAGATTACCGTATTTGACTAATATATGAGCAGCATCTTGGGGCAATTTGACAGAATTGTTATCATTTTTATGTTTCTCATTAAACGGTTTTATCTCAAAATTAGTATTTCTTATATTCCCCATCTCTAAAGTATGGTACTTATGGTGTAAACTATACAATATGCATCAATAAATAAAAACACATTAAGCAATATCACCACAGTAGCTATACTCTACCAAGTAATATTTTGAAGGAAGATCTGCATCCCTATATGCTTATTTTATTTCCACTGACACAGATGTTTACTTGCTATTCAAATTAGTCACTAAATTTTTGCTTTAAAAGGAAGGAGTGATAAAATCAAGACTTAGATATTCCTTTGGAAGCCACTAGATATCCACAGGTTGCATCTGGGAAATATTGATACCAACAATTCATATATAAACCTTCATCTATAATGACATCAGAACAACAGCAACAACACCATCAACAACAATGTCGACTGAGAAGCCTTACTGGTTAAAAACTGAGCTGCGTAGGTGAGTCAGGAAGTGGAAATCCAAGTCCCACCCCCCGGTTTTTCCCTCACTTCCCATAAACAACCTCTGAGCTTTTTTTGTGGGCAGACTCCCAGAGTCTTTCACATTTTGAAAGCCATAAACACCATCCCATGTAGATGATCTTATCTTTGAAATGAAGCTCCTTAATAGAAAATTTCAAGCTCTCCCTTTGGTAAAGATTATACAAAAAATATTGAGTGAATTTTAAAACAGTTCATAGAGTTACTCTCAAAGAGCATAATCAGGTATCATTATACTGGTGAACTAGGGGTCAAAGTAATTGAATTTGTAAAGAGGCACAAAGGATATCTGGTGAATTAAATTATAATTAGAGAGTGATAACATCTGATACATAATGTGAATGCAAATATAAATGAAAAAATACTTTAAGTAGTCTTTTTCTTTTATTTCTCTGGCATAACATGCCTAACTTCTACTACCTTGTCTTAAAGATTATGTGGGTGTCTGGGACTAGTTACCAGAAATGTTAATATTACTTTATTTTCATTCTCTCACTGATATGAAAGCACAGCTGGGAAATTAAATGCAAATGCAAACATTTCCTTAGCAAAATTCTTTGTACTCTTGTAAAAATAACTGGTATCTATTTGTTTTCATGACAAATCCTATCCACTATTTGTCATTATTAATTAGCAACATGGATTTGATTCAAAAAGAATAGTCAGGCCATCTGAGCCTTTTTGGAGTATTCCTTTCCAGGCTCTTTCTGTCTATAAAATTATTGAATTTCAAATAATTTTCTCTCTTATTCTACAGATGAATCTCAGTTGATGTTCAGCTCACATTCCATAGTTCTCCTTTTAGTTCATTTATTTTAGGTGATTTCCCCTCCTGGTATTTTCAGTTCCTTTAAATATTCTGATGTATGTAAATTGCAATAATGTATTTCCCTATAATGGCACTGTTGATCTATCTATATGCAGAACCAACCCTGTGGCACTTAACCAGCTACTCTCTCCTTCTAGACAATTTCCATTTGAATCATTCTCACAGCTTTTATTCACCTAAATATATTGAATTATATTCTTAGCCAAACTACTTTTAAAATGGCATATCTCGTAAGACATGACTGATTACCTTTTCAGGCTAAATATACTAAATGTCACTAGAAGGGGATCATGAAGGCACGTTAATCCTTTTGGGGCACTAGAATGCCACAGAGGCTTCTGGGCCTTGAATAACTATTGTTAAAGCATGTCTTTATTAAAAATACTCAGTAAGAGATATATATGATTTTTTCAAAGGGTAACTCTCACATTTATAGAAGACCAGCTACATTGCTTTCTAGAGAATGCCTCATTTTATAAGAATAGACATATGCAAGGCCAAGTCATCCAAGAGGCCGCCAGGAAGTGCATTTCTGAAATAAGAATGCATCTTTATAACTAATGTGCACAATTAAGGTATATTTTCTCCTGAAGAAATGCTATTTGTAAAGAAATGAGAAAATATTAAGGTTTATAGCTAGAAACATATTTGATTAGCAGTTTCCTTCATCTACTAAAATATATGAAGATAACAATATCAAAAACAAAACTTAGACTGATAACCAATTTATTGGTAGACTATAGAGAGATTATCTACTTACTGTAACACTGATTGAGCTTGATAAGGCAAGAAAATCAGTGGGCAGTTTGTGCTTCTTTATAAATTAAGCAACTGGTTCCCATCCTTCTCTTTGTTCTCTAAATAGGAGATCAAGAATCTGCACCAAACAGAATATTAGGCAGTGTGCAATGTTTTTAGGGCACCCTAAATGCTGAAACATTTCTTCGGTTTGCTCTCTACTTACTCGTCTTTCTATGTGCTCAGTAGCTCAGTATGTCAGACTCTTTGTGACCCCATGGACTGGGTAGCCCACTAGGCTCCTCTGTCCGTGGAAATATCCAGGCTAGAATACTGGAGTGGGTTGCCATTTCCTCCTCCGGAGGACCTTCCTGATCCAGGGATCAAAAGTGGGTCTCTTGTATCTCCTGCATTGGCAGGGGGATTCTTTACCACTAGTGCCACCTGAGACTTTATTATCAATGAAATCATTATCATGTGACTGGCAAATTCTTCTGGAAATAAATCGGCAATGAAAAATGTTTTTCTCAACCCATCACCATGTTTCAAGAAAGAGCTACATTATACATCACCCTGGATCATCAAGAATATTGTTTTAGAAGTCACTGAACTTCTGAAGTTTTAGAGACTTCTAAGAGAGGTGGCTCCTAGACTCAGTGGTAAAGAATCTACCTGCCAAACTAGTACAGCCACCATGGAGAACAGTGTGAAGATTCCTTAAAAAACTGGAAATAGAATTGCCATACGACCCAGCAATCCCACTGCTGGGCATATGGAGCCTATTATCAGAGTGAAGTAAGTCAGAAAGAAAAACACCAATACAGTATATTAACACATATATATGGACTTTAGAAAGACGGTAACAATGACCCTATACGTGAGACAGCAAAAGAGACACAGATATAAGGAACAGACTTTTGGACTCTGTGGGAGAAGGTGAGGGTGGGATGATTTGAGAGAATAGCATTGAAACAAGTATATTACCACATGTGAAACAGATCACCAGTCCAAGTTTGATGCATAAAACAGGGCACTCAAAGCCGGTGCACTAGGGCAACCCAGAGGGATGGGATGCGGAAGAGGGAGGCAGGTGGGAGGAGGCAGGTGGGAAGGGGGTTTGGGATGGGGGACACATGTACACCTGTGACTGATTTATGTCATTGTATGGCAAAACCCACCACAATATTGTAAAGTAATTAGCCTCCAATTAAAATAAATAAATAAATTTAAAAAAAAATTCTGCCTGTCAATGCAGGAGACCTGGGTTTGATACCTGGGTTGGGAAGATCCCATGGAGGAGAGGAGAAGGCAATGGCAACCCACTCCAGAACTCTTGCCTGGAAAATCCCATGGATGGAGGAGCCTGGTAGGCTGCAGTCCATGGGGTCTCTAAGAATCGGACACGACTGAGCGGCTTCACTTTCACTTTTCACTTTCATGCATTGGAAGGAAATGGCAACCCACTCCAGTGTTGTTGCCTGGAGAATCCCAGGGATGGGGGAGCCTGGTGGGCTGCCATCTCTGGGGTTGCACACAGTAGGACATGACTGAAGCAACTTAGCAGCAGCAGCAGCATGGAGTAGGGCACAGCAATTCACTCCAGTATTCTTGTCTGGGAAATTCCATGGGCAGAAGAGCCTGGTGGGCTATAGTCCATGTGGTTGCAAAACACCAGATACAACTGAGCTTCTACAGCAGGGCCACAGGAAATGAAGCATCACTGGGCTGTCTTTTACAGTGGATTCCAAATAAAAAGTTCTTCCCTCACTGCAGTTCTCAAATGCCTAAAATTTTCCATAGAGTGGGATGCCTCTCACCCCAACAGGTTTCTGCATATTTTACAGAAGTGTCCTCAGGAAAAGATGCCCTCTGAATGTTATTTACAAAATGTACATTTAAAAGACAACAACTGGTAATAAAGGAAAAGGAATATTAAAGGTACACTGAAAGCTGAAAGTCGCTCCGTTATGTCTTACTCTTTAGTAGCTGTTCTGTACTCCAGGAGATCTTCCCAATCCAGAGATCGAACTCAGCTCTCCTGCATTGCAGGCAGATTCTTTACCAGCTGAGCTACCAGGGAAGCCCAAGAATACTGGAGTGGATAGCCTATCCCGTCTCCAGGGGATCTTCCTGGCCTAGGAATCGAACCGGGGTCTCCTGCATTGCAGGTGGATTCTTTATCAGCTGAGCTTCCAGGGAAGCAAAAGGTACACTGGATTCTCTGAAATGGAATGGTTTAAAAAAGCTAGAATGATGCCTGGTAAACTCAGATGAGCTTAAAAGTGAAAACATCAACATATATATATATGTGTGTGTATATATATATATATATACACATATATATATATACACATACTTAAAGCTATGACAAACCTAGAAAGCACATTAAAAAGCAGAGACATTACTTTGCTGACAAAGAAAAGTAACAGTCAAAGCTATGGTTTTTCCAGTAGTCATGTATGGATGTCAGAGTTGGACCATAAAGAAAGCTGAGTGCTGAAGAATTGATGCTTTTGAACTGTGGTGTCGGAAAAGACTGTTGAGTGTCCCTTAGACTGTAAGGAGATTAAACCAGTTCCTTTCCTTAGGAAATCTTCCTGAATATTCATTGGAAGGACTGATGCTGAAGCCAAAGCTCCAATTCTTTGGCCACCTGATGAGAAGAACTAACTCACTGGAAAGACCCTGATGCTGGGAAATATTGAAGGTCGGAGGAAAAGGGGATGACAGAGGATGAGTGGTAAACAATCTGCCTGCCAATGCAGGAAACACAGGAGATGGCAGCTTCAATCTTTGGGTCAAGAAGATCCCTGGAGGAGGAAACGGCAGTCCACTCCAGTATTCTTGCTTGGAAAACTCCATGGAGATCGGAACCTGGTAGGCTACAGTCCACAGAGTCACAAGGAGTCAGACAGGACTGAGCGACTGAGCAGACACACACACACGCATCTCGTTGAATTAGTGTTTCTATTCTTTTTTCAGATATATACCCCGGAGTGGACTTGCTGAGTCATACGGTAGTTCTATATTCAGTTTGTTGAGAAACCTCCACACTGATTTTTACAGTGGCTGCAACAATTTACATTTCCACTAACAGTGTACAAGTACTCCCTTCTCCCCACAGCCTCGTCAGCATTTACTTGTGTTATTTTTGCTGGTGGCCATTCTGACAAGTGTGAGGTGATATCATACTGTGGTTTTGATTTTAATTTCCCTGATGATTATTGATGATGAACATCTTTTCAAGTGCTTGTTTGACACTTTCACTTCCTCTTCAGAAAAATATGTATTCAGTTCCTCTGGCCATTTTTTTAATTAGGTTGTGTTTTTCTGATGTTGAGTTGCACAAACTGTTTATATATGATGGATATTAATCTCTTATCAGTCCTTTGTTGTTGTTGTTCAGTTGCTAAGTTGTGTCTGACTCTTTGTGACCTCATGAACTGTAGCACACTAGGCTTCCCTGTCCTCCACTATCTCCTGGAGTTTCCTCAAATTCATGTCCATTGAGTCGGTGATGCTATCTAACCATCTCATCCTCTGCCACCCCCTTATCCTTTGGCTTTCTATCTTTCCTAGCATCAGGGTTTTTTCCAATGAGTTGGCTCTTTGCATCCGGTGGCCAAAGGATTGGAACTTTGCTTCAGCATCAGTCCTTCTAATGAATATTCGGGGTTTATTTCCTTTAGGATTGACTGGTTTGATCTTGCAGTCAAAGGGACTCTCAAGCATCTTCACATGCACCTCAAATCAAATCATCAATTCTTCAGTAGTCAACTTTCTTTATTGTTCAAAATGATTTGCAATTAACTTCTCCTAATCGGTAGTTTGGCTTTGTGTTTTGTGGATGGTTGCCTTTGCTGTGCAAAAACTTCTAAGCATAATTCTTCCCATTTTTGCTTTATTTCCTTTACTTTAGGAAACAGATACAGACAAACTATTGCTGTGATGCGCACACATCTGGCAGGTTACACGCACACACATCCAGACACACACATCTACATATTTCATCAAAGTGTGCTCTGTCTATGTTTTCCTCTGGGAGTTTATAATATCTGGTCTTCCATTTAGATCTTTAATCTGAGTTCCTTTTTGTATATGGATTTAGACAATGTTGCCATTTCATTCCTTTTCATTTAGCTGTCCAGTTTTCCCAGCACTGCTTAGTGAATAAACTATATTTTCTCTATTTTGTATTCTTGTCTCCTTTGTCATAAATTAATTGACCATAAGTGCATGGTTTTATCTCTAGACCCTACTCTGTTTCATGTGCCTTTTTTTTGTGCCAGAACCATATCATTTTGATTGCATTACAGCAGTCTGAAGTCAGGGAGCATGATTTGTCCTACTCTGTTCCTCTTTCTCAAGATTGTTTTGGCTATTTGAAATGTTTTGCATTTCATATAAATTTTAAACTTGTTTTTTCTAGCTCTGTGAAAAATGCCATTGGTATTTTGATAGGTATACAGCTTCCCTGGTGGCTCAGATGGTAAAGAACTTGCTTGCAGTGCAGGAGATCTGGTTCAATCCCTGGGTTGAGAAGATCACCTGGAGAAGGTAATCACTTCATTATTATTTCCTGGAGAATTCCATGGACAGAGGAGTCTGGCAGGTTACACGCACACACATCCAGACACACACATCTACATATTTCATCAAAATAGCTATGGCATTTTCATCAAATATGTATATGCCTTGGGTATGATGGTCAATTAACCATATTGATTATTCTGTGTGTGTCATCAACAACTTCTCTCATTAGTGTCTTATAGTTTTTGGAGCACTGGTGTTCTACCTCCTTAGATAGGTTTATTATTTTTCATGTGATAGCAAATGATAAATGGGATTGTTTCCTTAATTTCTCTTTCTGAAACTTCATTGTTACTGTATATAAATAGAAGAGCTTTCTAAATATATATTAATTTTGTATCCTCCAACTTTACTGAATTCATTGATGAACTCTAGTCATTTTCTATACGTGTATCTAAGATTTTCTATGTATAGTATAATGCAATTTTAATAGAAGAAATCCTCCCTTTTTGAACTGAAATAAATGAAGAAAATTCATATTCCAGACAAAATAAATGGAAATGTTAGTGAAAAGTTATCTATGTGCACTTTAGACAAAACATGTACATACACATATGTGTGTAAACACACATCCATAAAGGAAGGAATAACGTTATGAACCATTTTATAGATTTCCTGGGTTCAATCCCTGGGTTGGAAAGTTCCCCTGGAGAAGGACACTTTGGAAACCCATTCCACTATTCTTGCCTGGGAAATCCCATGGACAGAGGAGCCTAACAGGCTACAGTCCATGGGGTCGCAAAAAAGAAGCACACACCTTAGCGGCTGAACACACACACACATAGATTTCCTTTAGAATATAAAATATTAAAAGACATTGTACAATGTACAGATATGGCCTTTAATGAAAAATTTTTTTGTGTGTTAATGTTTGTTGGATTGTTTTAGTTTTAATCTGGAAACAATAAAGAGGCAATCACATATACAACTTTATTCAGAAAAGTTATTAATTACATGTCTTATCTGTAAAAATTTTTTGAAGGTTATATCTTAGGTGAATAACATGAATCCAAAATAAATGCTAAGTATTTGGGAAAAGACATACAAACTTTTTAAAATAAAAATTAAAAATACAAGCTTTTATATGAAATATAATACAGTCAAGGCTTTCCCAGTGACTCAGTGGTAAGGAATTCGCCTGCTATGCAGGAGATGGAGGAGACATGGGTTTGATCCCTGGGTGGGGAAGAACCCCTAAAGGAGGGCTTGGCAACCCACTCCAGTATTCTTGCCTAGAGAATCCCATAGACAGAGGAGTCTGGCGGGCTACAGTCCATAGGGTCACAAAGAGTTGGACACGACTGAAGAGAATGTATGCATAATACAATTAATGGAAACAAACAATATGTAGACTCATGAACATCATATTCTAACAATTCATAATTGCTTGTGCATGTTTAGGATTATTCTGGAAATTCACTTAAGTGATTTGTGAAATGGATACCTCCAGGAAGGTGAATTATTTGGGAAAAAGAGATAAGGCCAAATAATTATGTGCCATTGAGTCTATAAATTCTTCAATATTATTTATTTCACACCATATGCATATAATAATAATTTGACAGATAAAATAGAATATGTATATAAATAAAGTATAAGAAAATATTATATAATGCATAATCAATATATTATACATATTTTTGGAAAAATTATTTAAAGGATTTAGTGATAGCAAGCATTTTTGGTAACGCAATTCAGTGCTTCTGTGAAAAGACAAATTCCATAATATACTTCAATCCTTGGAGTTATCTGCATATTCAAGGAGAAAGATTACCTAAATTATAAGAGCAATGAGTGAGTGTTCTGGCTGTGTTCTAAAGACTTTAAGAGACAGTATATATATATTGTCTTTTAGTTCTCTTTCCCACCCTATTAGACAGGTTGCATTATAATCTCCATGTCATAGCTGAGGAAAGAGTTGATCACGTAATCTACTTAAGGTAGAAATGAGAGCGGCAGAGGCAGGATGTAAACACGGGCCATCTGGCTCCACCGTACACTGGGCGATTCTGTTTCACAGTGGGTTCAAACTAAAAAGACTATTTAGCAATGTGGACAATTTTGATGTGATGATAATTGAAAAGGATTTGAATGCACTATAATAAATAATATGAATATAATTCTAAAAAATAACTAAATATATACTATACACAGAAAAATAAACTGGAAGGAAATATTAACAGAGGTGTTAACGGCACTGGCATCACCTATGATTATCATTAAAAGCATCATATTTTATAAGAACGAAAATGTACAATCATCCCTTTCACTATCTTAAATATTAAAGGTACATTATCTGCACATAGTTACATAATTAAATAAGTGAGTATATATAGATAAAACAGTTCATCTGGGAGCTGATATTCTCAACATACTACAGATTGAAGAAATTATCAATTAAGAAATCCTAACATTCAAAGAGGCAATCAGTGCTCTGGCAAGAAATCAACAAAGAAAAAAACATTTTCATATAATTTGTATTGCTTCTGTGTCTGGATGAACAAAAGCATTAAAGTACAACAAAAACATATTTTATCTCATGTATTATATATACAAGTTTTAGTTTAAAACTTAAAGAGAAATGAGCTTTTTTACAGAGGTATTCTTATTGTCAGAGATATTGCCTGAATAATATGAACCTGAACTAAGAGGCAGATATAAAGCTTCTATACTGAAAGTTATAGTGGATGAGGATGTACACAGGGGAAGGATTCTGGTGTTGCTGAATATATAAGCAGCATTGTGAAAACTGACTTCTATATTTATTTCATACTATATTTTGAGATAATAGTTGCCCTTAATTATTTTTGTTTCGACATATTTTTAAATAACTTGAATTATTCATTCTTCACAAGCATGGAGCCAAAATTAGGTAGAGAGACTGTGTGTTATTCCTGATTGAAATTCAACCATATTCAGATATAGCTCCAGCCCCAGGTAGGCATATATGATTCTGCTTCAGTAGTTTTGTGAAGGAGATAAAAAATTATTGAACAAAGAAAGCCTGGCCGATGGGCCAAATGTCATTTCACTGTATTTGTTTTATTGAATGGCCAAACTGCCAAATTGCTGAACAGTTGTCTGCAAGTTGTCATTTGGTCCCTGAAAGCTCTACCCCTGATCCTGACCCTGTATTTTTTATGTGGAATTGGGTGGAATTTTTCTCTAATCCAGTATATAATCTATTGTGTGTTGAAAACATGACTTTATGTACTTATGCCCTTCCCATTACCTACCATAGCATTGGCTTCTATTTGTCATTAAAATAGTAACAAATGGTAATTGTCAATGCAAGACCAGGCTTTCTGAAACAGGTGATGTCTTAGTTTTGCAAAACTTGAAATAGAGAAAAGACAGGAAAATGTGTTCAAGGAAAAGAGAGTAGCTTTTTAAAAACCATGGTTTATAACAAAGCAGGACATGTCCCAAATGTGTTGAAACAAAACCTGTGAGGATTAAAAGTTATATGAACAGGAAAAAGAGGAAGATAGCTACGATGACCCCTAACATGAAAGCAGAGGGCAGAATCTACAAAGTACAGCTTGATCCTCCAAGCCAGAGAGACACTAACAGCAGAATAGTAATAGTTTTAAAATTTAGAAATATCACCTTGTTGATAACATTCTTGTTGTTGTTTTTCAGTCACTCAGTCGTGTCCAACTCTGTGACCCCATGGACTGCAGCACAACAGGTTTCCTCGTCCTTCAGGAACTCCCAGATCTTGCTCAAATTCATGTCCATTGAGTCAGTGATGCCATCCAGCCTCTCATCCTGTCATACCCTTCTCCTCTTGCCTTTAATTTTTCCCAGGATCAGAGTTTTTTCCAGTAAGTCAATTCTTCACATCAGGTGGCCAAAGTATTGCAGCTTCAGCTTCAGCATTAGCCCTTCTAGGGAATATTCAGGATTGATTTCCTTTAGGATTGACTGGTTTGATCTCCTTGTAGTCCAAGGGACTATCTAGAGTCTTGTCCAACACTCCAGTTCAAAAGCATCAATTCTTTGGCACTCAGCTCTCTCTCCAACTCTCATATCCATACATGAGTACCGGAAAAATCATAGTTTTGACTTGATGGACCTTTGTCGGCAAAGTAGTATCTCTGCTTTTTAATAAGCTGTCTAGGTTGCTCATAACTTTTCTTCCAAAGAACAAGTTTCTTTTCATTTCATAGCTGCAGTCACCATCTGCAGTGATTTTGAAGTCCAAGAAAATAAAGTCTGTCACTGTTTCCATTGTTTCCCCGTCTATTTGCCATGAAGTGATGGGACTGGATGCCATGATCTTAGTTTTTTGAATGTTGAGTTTTAAGCCAACTTTCTCACTCTCCTCTTTCACCTTCATTAAGAGGTTCTTTATTTCCTCTTCACTTTCTGCCTTATGGGTGGTGTCATCTGCATATTTGAGGTTATTGATACTTCTCCTGACAATCTTGATTCCAGCTTGTGCTTCATGCAGCCTCACATTTCTCATGATGTACTCTGAATATAAATTAAATAAGCAGGGTGACAGTATTCAGCCTTGATTGTACTCCTTTCCCAATTTTGAACGAGTCTGTTGTTCCATGTCCGGTGTGAACTGTTCCTTCTTGACTAGCATACACATTTCTTAGGAGGCAGGTAAGGTACTCTGGTATTCCCATCTCTTGAAGAATTTTCCACAATTTGCTGTGATCCACATTCAAAAGCTTTAGTGTAGTCAATGAAACAGAAGTCGATGTTTTTCTGGAGTCTCTTGCTTTTTCTATGATCCGATGGATGTTGGCGATTTGATCTCTGATTCCTCTGCCTTTTCTAAATCCAGCTTGAACATCTAGAAGTTTTTGGTTCACATACTGCTGAAGTCTAGCTTGGAGAATTTTGAGCATTACTTTGCTAGCATGTGAGATGAGTGCAATTGTGCAATAGTTTGAGACTTCTTTGGCATTGCCTTTCTTTGGGATTGGAATGAAACTGAATTTTTCCAGTCCTGTGGCCACTGCTGAGTTTTCTAAATTTGTTGGCATATTGAGTGAAGCACTTTCACAGCATCATCTTTTAGGATTTGAAATAGCTCAAATAGAATTCCATCACCTCTACTAGCTTTGTTCATAGTGATGCTTCCTAAGGCCCACTTGTCTTTGCATGCCAGGATGTCTGGCTCTAGGTGAGTAATCACACTATCGTGGTTATCTGGGTCATTAAGATCTTTTTTATATAGTTCTCATGTGTATTCTTGCCACCACTTCTTAATATCTCCTGCTTCTATTAGTTCCATACCATTTCCATCCTTACTGTACCCATTTTGCATGAAAAGTTCCCTTGGTTAACTTTAATTTTCTTGAAAATCAGCTATTAGGTTGAGAACATTTGAAACAAATATTAATTAGGAAACGTGCAATAATCTAGCCAATCAATACTGAAAGACTAAACAACTAGTACAGATGTGGATAAAATGGAGGCATTTTTGAGAGACAATTAAATAGCATTCTACTCTTGATAACAAATTGTCTGCTTAAGCCACTAGGAAAAATACACTAAGTGAAAACATTTGAGCCTGGAAAATTGGTGCTTACTCACAGAGGAAATAAATCAATAATAAGTTTAGAGGGGATAGTGGTAATTTGGCTGATTTTGAATTTAAGATGTAATTCAAGGGAATATGTATGGTAATTTATCAAATTCTATGTGTGCATGTGTCTGTGTGTCTATATGTGTGTCTGTGTGTCTGGATTTGATCTTAGAGGGGAGAGAGAGATAAGGATTAGGACATACTCAATATAACTGAAAGCATATATCACATAGGTAATACATATTGGTAAGAAAAAGGAACAAGCTTTGGCAGAGAAAGGAAGATACATGATCAAGCTAGGAAGAACTCACATAATTTTATCTGTGTAATTTCTTCTCTTCTGATTAAAAGAATTTATTGGGAAAGATAATCATAACTACTACTTATGTACACACATATAACATACAATAGCATATATATGATATCTAAATATATATATGATACTCTGCCTCTCTGTCCTCCTCTCTTTCTCCACTTTCCAGTTAATAATTGTGGAGAGAGAAGAATTGGCCAGAACTTCAAGATACTGAATGACTTCCACCACTAGAAAAGAAGATTTTTCACATGCTTTATAATTGCCAATATCCTACCTGTGCTTCTATGATTTAGCTGTGTTAAAGCTTAGATTTCTGCCATTACATAGTCCATATTAATGTATATAGTGTGTCACACAGGAATGAGAAGTGTGCCTAGTTGTAATAATACCCAGGGAGGTATTAAAAAAATAACAACCAAACAACAACAACAACAAATGAGTTGACTAGCAGTGAAAGTTACTGTTCTTCCAGATACTCTTCTTCCTCATTGGAGATGTAGAGAGTCACCAAGACAGGTGGGTAAATAAGCACAGGAAGTAATTGACAAGAAAGCAATCCATACATTAGACACTTCCCATTTGGAAGTCAAGGTTACTACAGCCTCCAAAGGATGTGCCTGCTACCGTGGTATGCTGTCACTAAACAGTCCAAGAGAAGGATGTGTTTTCTGTGCTGATGACATAAGCTCATAAAAGTCTGGGATCTTAGGAAAACAGCTATATCTGCTACCAAGATGTTTAAATTTGAAAGCTCTTCTGGATATAGGCACACTAGCAATGGGGGAGAAATCAGTTGATAAGCTTGTAAGGATTATCAAGTACTCACTTTGAAAAGCTAAGTATAAGCATCACTGCAGCAGACAGGATATGCAAAGCAGAAATCCATCGGTAGGTACAGTCCAGGCTACAGGAGTGAGATCTACTGCTTACACAGTAGATGCAGGAGGTACACGAAAGGACTTATATTAGAATGTTCTCTCATATTGTATGTA
Organism: Okapia johnstoni; assembly: GCA_024291935.2. NCBI lineage: Eukaryota > Metazoa > Chordata > Mammalia > Artiodactyla > Giraffidae > Okapia > Okapia johnstoni. Next base: position 32,449,929 of record CM044310.1, read on the forward strand.
TTAGGCACAATAGTGCCTAAATTCCTAGAACGTCTGAATATGGTGTATAGCAAAGGAGACTATGGAGATAATTAAAGTCCTGTCCTTAAAACAAGCATATAATCTTGGATCCAGGTGGGTCCTATCTTTTCACATAATTCCTTAAAAGCAGTGAACTCTCTTTAGCTGGTGTCAGAGATTTAGCAGAAAGAGAAGTCAGTGGGATTTGAACCATGAGAGGGACTCCACAAGCCATTGCTAAAATTGGGACAATCTGGAGAATAAGAAAATGAATGCGGGCAACTCTAGAAAAAAAGATAGACACACGCTGACAGCCAGGAAGGAAATGGAGTTCTCAGAAGCAGATTCATCCTTGGAACAGCCAGAAAAACCACAACCTCCCTTATCCCTTGATCTTGACTGTATGAGACTCAGTGTTTTTGTACCATGACTTCTGACCTACACAATTGTGAGACAATGTATAAGCTGTTTTGTGCTGTTTAATTTATAGTAATCTGCTGTGGCCGCAACAGAAACCTACTATGCAGATGTTAACATGTGATATTGCTAAGAACTTAGATTGCATTAATAAAAGGATGTCAAGATAACACAATAGAAAATTCTCACGTGCTCACAAAAGACACTCTGATGTGTATTTTATTTCATCTGCACATCCTACTCTAAAAAAAAAGTGAACAAAATGATGAAAAAATTTGACAAAGTCAACAAATTTTAAACCACTTTACACATGTGATTCAGTGATGTACACCAGGTAAGCAATTTACTATATAAAAATTATAGAATAAAATTAAAGAAAAAAGATTAGGTGTGATTAAAATCTGACCCTGGAAGAGGAAATGTCAACCCACTTCAGTATTTTTTCCAGGAGAATCCCATGGACAGAGGAGTCTGGTGGGCTATAGTCTATGGGGTCGCACAGAGTCGGGCACAAATGAAGTGACTTAGTGCGCACACATGCAAAATCTGAAATATAAAAAAGTGGGCAGATAGAGTTAATCTGTGGTGGTACATGATGTATTTTCAGATCTCCTAATAACAGTTAAAATAACGGAAATTATTTAAGAAATCTTCCCCAATATTCCGAAGTTAAGTGCTGTTCCCTTCAGTTGTCATTACTGCTACTCCAGCTCATTCATAATTGCCTTATGCAGCCTCCTAATTATCCACTTGAGAATGGCCTTGAAAATTCCAGAAACGTGTCACAGTGCATGGCCCACCTCCCATCACTTTTAGGAAGCCAGCGTGTTAGGAGGCCAGCAGAGTCTGCTTCTCCACCTCAATGTTCAATTCAGAGACTGGCATATATATGACACATGTGCTTTTCTGTTGTTTAAATAACCCCAAGCTTCTGCTGCCTCCTTTTAAGTCAACATACAATTGGAGGAGTGTGGTCGTAACACCAAAATGCATTTATAAAATGTAGGTTTAAGAAAGTTTTAGCGTGCTTTCTAGCCCACCCTCTCCACTGTATAACTCCCAAAGTAACTTTCATAAAATGAATGTTTTATCCTCCCCTACCCATCACTTTCCTCTAAGTGAAAGTTGAGGATTGTGGGGCCAAGAGGCAGAGAGAGTGGAGGATATTTTATGATGCTGAGCATGTCAGATTTTCAACTTCATGGGTTAACTTCTGAATAACTCTGCCCTCAGACCTGCTCTTTCTAGCGCAGTAGTCTTAAAAAAAGATGGCAATTATCACTTCATCATGTTCAGTGATATGTGATTTGTCTCCTTTTTATTCTTGTCAGTGATTTAAACATTTGAAAAGAGGAACAAAAATAAATATTTTAAGCAAAGGCAATTCTGATTTATAAATGTCTATTTAAAAATATGGAGGAAACTATTCCTTTCTGATTTGAAAGAAAAGCAAACAAAATCTTACTCTTCTGGATATAACCATTTATTTCCAAGAGTATTTATGCTGAAGTTGGGGGATAGTAGTAGGCCAATGATTAAAACTGCCTTCCACAGAGTTTCAGGTACAGGATATGGCAGTGATGGAGGGGGCCTCAGACATTCCACACAGAGGCATTAGGAGAGAAAGTGGTGAATGGGTCCCAGAGTGTATTATCGGCCAATAGCATTGGGCTTTACCTCACCTATACATGGATGTAACACTGCAGTATTTTATTTCCACATATGTATATTTTTCCAGAGTATGAAATGGCAACACATTCCAGTATTTTTGCCTGGAAAATTCCATGGACAGAGGAGCCAGGCAGGGGTCACTCCGTGGGGTCACAGAGAGTCAGACAGGACTTATCAACTAAACAACAGCAACATATTTATTTCTCATGAGAATTTGGGGGTATTTTCAACTTAGAATGTTCTAAATCAGCACTTGTTGGAATTGTATGTGTTGGCGGGGGGGGGTTGTTATTCAAGATGAATGTTTTCTTTATTTTATATCAATCTTATTCATGTTTGTGACTAAGATTCATGCCAGTCTTATTCAGATCCTGTGTTGTGTGGCTTCAATTCTTTGTGTGTGTGTGTGTGTTTGCTTATGTTGAATTACATGACAGAATTGAGCAAGAAACTAATATTCCTTCAAGACTTATAAAAGTTCCATATTGTATTGGAAGCTTTGTTTCTAGAATAGAGTGCCAGAGGAATTATAAATGAGTTATTTTGAGATGTTCTTCAGGTATCATATTTTTCTGGATTCATTTACAACAAATAAGAAATAGGAACTATAAAGTATCTAAGTCTAAAACAGTTTCTTATAGAAGAGTTATTTTCCATTTTATGTGTATGTTGTTTATTTAATATAAAATATTTAAAATTTAAAATTAATTCTTAATTAATTTATTTAAATATATTTTAAATATTTTATAAAGAATGCACTGAACAAATCAAGATTCTCTTATATTGATATCCTCAATAAATGGCCTCAATTTACTCTTCATAGGAAAAGCAAGTAAAGAGTGTTTGCTGCTGTTAGAATCTATCTTCAGTTGTTGACCTTTAACTTACCCTTTCAGCCAGATTCTCACAAATCTAACCCCTTCTCTGAAATGAAGCATTGGCTCATGAAGCATTGGAGCCTACTGTCCATAAATTTTTGATTTAACACTGATTTACATTTTCTTAGTTACACTTGACGGCAGAAGCCATAGAGATTTAGAAATATTTAAGATTTCCAGGTGAACATTGAATTAGAATTGTATGCTAGGTAAGTTCAAATTGTAAATGAAAACACTATAATTTCATATCAAATTAGAAGAAATGGAATTTGAGGGCACATAATTTCCAGGTAGCGCTAGTGGTAAATGATTCACATGCCAATGCAGGAGACATAAAAGACTCAGGCTCAATTCCTGTGTCAGGAAGACCCCTTGGAGAAGGAAATGGCAACCCACTCCAGCATCCTGCCTGGAGAATCGCATGGACAGAGCGACCTGACAAGCTACAGTCCACAGGGTTGCAAAGAGTTGGACACGACTGAAGTGACTTAGCATGCACACATGAAAATATTTCTTGCAAATCAAACAAGCAAGCAAACAAACATGTCGCTAGTGCTCATGTGAAAGGAAAAATATGAAGATATAAATGTATGTATATTAACTTTTAAGATCATCTATTATTTCTATGAGATTTATTTTTTAGATATGTTTTAGATTCACAGTAAGATTAATAAGAATGTAGAAAGACTTACCATAAATTATTCCTGGCCTTCACATGCATAGCCTTCTTCACTACCAACATTCTGCACCAGATGTTACATCTGATACAATTGATGAACCTACATTGACATATCATAATATCTAATGTCCATAGCTGACATTTAGATTCATAAGGTGTTGAACATGCTATGGGCTTGAGAGAATTTATTTTTTGTATGATTAATTTAACATAGTTACCAGTCACTGTCAAACGAAGTGGCTTGTCTATTACTAATATTTTAATTAATATGATAATCTACCCCTTCACTGAGATAAAATTGATGTATAAAAACTGCATATATTTAAATGTGATTTGATGAGTTTTAATATACATAGACAGCCATAAAATCATTACTACACTCCATATAAAAACATCCATCACCTCAAAAGTTTTTGTGTGTATCCCTCTGTAATTTTTTACTTGCACTGCTCCAATCCCAACCCTGCAACATTGCCAGACAAACTATGGAATCTCTTTGCTACTATAGAAAAGTTTGCATTTTCTAAAATTTGTCTAAGTAAAATCTTATATATATTAATTTCTTTCTGGCCTCTTTTCCTCAGCATAATCATTTTGATTTATCCATTTCATTGTGTGTACTGATAGTTGATTTATTTTCATTGTTGAGGGTCATTCTACTGTATGATTGTACCCCAATTTGTTTATCCATTTACCAGTCAATACACTTTTGAGTTGTTCACAAATTTTGACTATAAGAAATAAAGGTGACCTAAACATTCAAATGGGGAAGGACATGGCAACCCACTCCAGTACTCTTGCCTGGAAAATCCCATGGTTGGAGGGGCCTGGTAAGCTACAGTCCATGGGGTGGCGAAGAGTTGGACGCAACTGAGCGACTTCACTTTTACTTTTCACTTTCATGCATTGGAGAAGGAAATGGCAACCCACTCCAGTGTTCTTGCCTGGAGAATCCCAGGGACAGGGGAGCCTGGTGGTCTGCCGTCTATGGGGTTGCACAGAGTCAGACACGACTGAAGTGACTTAGCAGCAGTAGTAGCAGCAGCAAACATTCAAATACAAAACTTTGTGTGCATATTGTTTCATTTTTATTATATAAATATGTAGGATGGTTGGATGAGAGTTGTATGTTTACTTTTGAGAAACTGTTTCCAAAGTGATTATTCCATTTTATATTTCCATCAGCAGTGTATGTGAATTACTGTTGCTCTGCATTTTGGTCAAAATTTGGTACAGTTAATTTGCAATTTTAGCCATTCTAGTGGAAGTGTAGTGGTATCTCATCATGGTTTTAATTTCCAATTTTCTATTGATGAATGGTATTTCATATTTTTCATATGAATATTGTTATTTGTATATCTTTTTGCCTTTTCATGCTTTTCAATGAGTTCTCTGCTGTTAACATGCTGCACTCAATATATCAGCAAATTTGGAAAACTCAGCAGTGGCCACAGGACTGTAGAAAGACAGTTTTCAGTCCAATCCCAAAGAAGGGCATTGCCAAAGAATGTTCCAACTACCATACAATTGCATTCATTTCACATGATAGCATGGTAGTTCTCAAAATCCTTTAAGCTAGGCTTCAACAGTATGTGAATCAAGACCTTGCAGATGCAAAAACTGGACTTAGAAAAGGCAGAGGTACCAGAGATCAAATTGCCAACATCCACTGTATCACAGAAAAAGCAAAGGAATTTCAAGAAAAAAAAAATCTGTTTCATTGACTATGCTAAAGCCTTTAACTGCATGGATCTCAACAAACTGTGGAAAATTCTTAAAGAGAGGAATAACAGACCATCTTACTTGCCTCCTGAGAACCTGTACACAGGTCAAGAAGCAACAGAACTGGACATTGAACAATGGACTGGTTCAAAATTGGAAAAGGAATACATCAAGACTGTATTTTGTCACCCTGATTATTTAACTTATATGCAGAATATGTCATGTGAAATGCCAGGCAGGATGAATCACAGGCAGGAACAAATAATGCCAGGAGAAATATTAACAACCTCATATGCAGATAATATCACTCTAATGGCAGAATGTGAAAAGTCTCTTGATGAAAGTGAAAGAGAAGAATGAACAAAGAAAGTTGAGTGTCAAAGAATTGTTGCTTTCAAATTGTGCTGCTGGAGAAAACTCTTGAGAGTTCCCTGGATAGCAAAAACATCACAGGAGTCAGTCCTAAAGGAAATCAACCCTGGATATTCATTGGAAGGACTGATGCTGAAGCTGAAGTTTCAATACTCTGGCCACCTGATGCAAAGAGCAGACTCATTGGAAAAGATTTTGGTGCTAGGAAAGATTGAGGGCAAGAGGAGAAGGGGACGACAGAGAATGAGATGCTTGGATGGCATCACCTACTCAATGAATATAAGTCTGAGCAACCTCTGGGAGATAGTGAAGGACAGGGAAGCCTGGAGTGCTACAGTCCATGGTATAGCAAAAAGTTGGACATGATTTAGTGATTGAACAACACTATCTTTTTAGCAATTCACAGGGTCTCAAAGAGTCAGACACGACTCAGCGACTGAACTGAACTGAACTGAGATAATGTCCTTTTTAGAATATATGGTTCTAGAATGTGTTCCTATTCTGTGCTTGCCTTTTCACCTTCATAATGGTGTTTTTCTCATGAACAAAAGTTTTGATTTTATGAAGCCAAATTCAAAGATTTTTTTCTTTTAGTGTTTCTTATGTATATTTAAATGAGATTCATCAACTCAATTGAACCTTTATATTTTCTTTCATAAATTTGATAGCTTTAGCTATTAAATTTCATACTTTAATTCATTTTGAGTTAATTTTAGTCTACAGCCAGTAGCAATGGTTAAAGTTCACTCATTCATTCGTTTACCTTATGCATTTCTGTTCCAGTATTGTTTGTTAAAAATTGGTTTTTCCTTTTTGCATACCCTTTACAACTTGTCAAAAATAAATTCCTCTCATCTATATGCTATTTTTTGATTCATTCCTCTTCCATCGTTCTCTAGGTCTATCTTTATGCTTACTGCATACAGTCCTTATTACTGTAACTTTTTAATACATTTAAAATTAGAGATAAATTTTCAATTTTGCTATTTTTTTCCAAATAGTTTTGTATATTCTTGATATGCTTCATTTTCATATATGTTTATAATCAAGCTGTTGATTTTAGCTCAAGGTCATCTGGGGTTTACTTTTCAACTTTGTCTCTCCAGAGACCAATTTTGATAGATTAACATGTTCTGTTTCCTGCATAAGTACTTTTCTATTCATTTACGTCTTCTTCAATTTCTCCATGAATATTGTCATATAAAGCAGTTGAGCTTTATATATTAGTATGATATCTTGTTTCTTTATAAAACTCATTTATTCTACAGCTATTTTTTTTGGACAATAATGTTTTCAAATAGATACTTTAACTTCAGTTCTAATCTGTACATATATTTCAGATCCTTTTATTGCCTTTTTGCACTGAGAGAACCTTTAAAACAGTGTTAAATACAATGCAGAAGGAGCAGACAAACTGTTTCCCCAAAAATTCAATCTTTCAACTTCATGTATGATTGTTAAGGGCTTTTATAAATGTATTTTATCAGTTGATAAAGTCTTCTCCTATTTAAAGTTTGCGAAGATTTTATTAATAATAAATGTTGGGATATTTTAATTAGTTTAATATTTCTTACTTTATGAAAATTACCAAAGTTTGTATCACATGTCTACTTAATTTGTAATTAAAATTTGTTAAAATGGGGCTTCCCTGGTGCCTCAGTCAACAAAGAATCCACCTGCAATGCAGAAGATGCAAATTCAATCCCTGGGTTGGGAAGTTCCCCTGGAGAAGGAAATGGCAACCCACTCCAGTATTCTTGTGTGGGAAATTCTGTGGACAGAGATGCCTGGCAGGCTACAGAACATGGTTTCTCAAGAGTTAGACACAACTTAGCTACTAAATCAGCACCATAAATTCTTACATATTTGGAAAGTTGGTACTTCATTTACAAATATGGGTAGTTGTGGGAGCTATCATCTAAACTTTATATTTGAAGATAATGATTATAATTTCTAGTTTATCTAAATGACCTTTTCATTGTTACGCAACAATACAAAGTATATATATAGGATTTCCTTTTTCTTTTTTCTAATATGCATTGTGTATTCAGTGGGAAAATAGGAGAGATCTTTGGTTATTTAACAATGCTATTTTAGGATGAAAAACTTTTTTTGAACATCAAACAATACATGAGCACTTTCCTAAAGGTTTATTTTATAAGTATTAATAAACTTTTCAGTCAATAAAAGAAGTAAACTGTACATGCCAATAATATAAATATTATTTAAAATTTCTTTTAAAATGACAGTAAAACATTTCTAAGTAGGTTTTTTTTTTATTACTTAGTTTACAGATAGGTAAAAGAAAGGTTATCTAGAAACAACATATGAATGTCCCAGTAAAACTTAACCTTAGCATCCAGAGAGCTATGATGAAGTTTCAGTGAACTAATGACCTTTGAAACCTAGGGCAACTTATTTCTTATCTCCAGACCTTGTTTTTTTTTTTTAATTTCAGTTTAAATATAAATATTAAAGTAAATTATATTTTGATTCAAAATTTTCTGTGACCTCTGATTAGCCTGACAGGTGATGAATATACATTAGTTAACTTTTTGAAATGTGCTTTACTAAAAAATAAAATAACCATATGTATCTCAAACTAAAGGAGTTGTTTCAATATTTACTAAGGAAATTCCCTTTGATTCTATCAGAAAATAAAATATTTTTGCTTAACAAGTAGTGAATCTTTGAATTGAATCTGGAAGAATTAAGTTAAAGAAGAATTAGGTGATTTCCCTATATTTTCTTATCATCTGCTTCTTACAAGATCAGTAAAGTGAAGCCTAATTAAATCTGTTCAGTTCAGTTCAGATCAGTCGCTCAGTCACGTCTGACTCTTTGCGACCCCATGAATCGCAGCACGCCAGGCCTCCCTGTCCACCACCAACTACCGGAGTTTACCCAAACCCATGCCCATCTCATCCTCTGTCATTCCCTTCTCTTCCTGCCCCCAATCCTTCCCAGCATTAGGGTCTTTTCCAATGAGTCAACTCTTCGCATGAGGTGGCCAAAGTATTGGAGTTTCAGCTTCAACATCAGTCCTTCCAATGAACACCCAGGACTGATCTCCTTTAGGATGGACTGGTTGGATATCCTTGCAGTCCAAGGGACTCTCAAGAGTCTTCTCCAACACCACAGTTCAAAAGAATCAATTTTTTGGCGCTCAGCTTTCTTCACCGACCAACTCTCACATCCATACATGACTACTGGAAAAACCATAGTCTTGACTAGATGGACTTTGTTGACAAAGTAATGTCTCTGCTTTTAATCATGCTATCCACTTTGGTCATAACCTTCCTTCCAAGGAGTAAGCGTCTTTTAATTTCATGGCTGCAATCACCATCTGCAGTGATTTTGGAGCCTAGTCTGACACTGTTTCCACTGTTTGCACATCTATCTGCCATGAAGTGATGGGACCAGGTGCCATGATCTTAGTTTACTGAATGTTGAGCTTTAAGCCAACTTTTCACTCTCCTCTTTCACTTTCATCAAGAGGCTCTTTAGTTCTTCTTCACTTACTGCCATAAGGGTGGTGTCCTCTGCATATCTGAGGTTATTGATATTTCTCCCAGCAATCTTGATTCCAGCTTGTACTTCCTCCAGCCCAGCGTTTCTCATGATGTACTCTGCATATAAGTTAAATAATCGGGGTGATGATATACAGCCTTGACGTACTCCTTTTCCTATTTGGAACCAGTCTGCTGTCCCATGTCCAGTTCTAACTGTTGCTTCCTGACCTGCATACAGGTTACTCAAGAAACAGGTCAGATGGTCTGCTATGCCCATCTCTTTAAGAATTTTCCACAGTTTATTGTGATCCACACAGTCAAAGGCTTTGACATAGTCAATAAAGCAGAAATAGATGTTTTTCTGGAACTCTCTTGCTTTTTCGATGATCCAGCAGATGTTGGCAATTTGATCTCTGGTTCCTCTGCCTTTTCTAAGACCAGCTTGAACATCTGGAAGTTTACGGTTCATGTATGGCTGAAGCCTGGCTTGGAGAATTTTGAGTATTACTTTGCTAGCGTGTGAGATGAGTGCAATTGTGCGGTAGTACGAGCATTCTTTGGCATTGCCTTTCTTTGGGACTGGAATGAAAACTGACCTTTTTCAGTCCTGTGACCACTGCTGCGTTTTCCAAATTGGCTGGTATTAAATTAAATCTGTTAATTTTATGCAATCTTTCATTAAGAAAGTTTTCTATTTGATTCAGAATTTAACATTTGTATATATAAGTAATAATTTCATTTGTTTTCAATGTATAGATAATTTCATCAATAATGATCAGAAGTTATTTTTAAATTGCTGGTTACTGAGAACTTAATAAAAGACTGTCATTTTGTTTTAATTTAATTAAATATACAGAGTTCCCAGTGTAATTTGTAACAAAGTAAGAATTTCTATTGTATATTCATTCTTATAAACAGTGTGTGTCAAAAAATCTTATATTTGTTTTCCTAAAACTCTATTTTCTAATAGAATAGTTTAACCTAGGCTTAGCTTCAATGCAAAAATGTAAGAAAACAACATAATCTCAAGAAAAATAAGTTATCTGTCTACTTCCACATTCAGGAAACATAAAAGCTAGATTTCCACAATTATGGGAGTATTCTCTCAGTATGCTTAGTATTTGAGTGTATGTGACTTTTTAAAATCAAATTTAACATATTTGAACTCTCAAAAAGCAATCATATTAATTTTTTATACAGTACATTTGACTACAGCATATTATTTTCTTACAATCACCAAAATAAACATGTTTGATGCTGTAATAATCTTCAGGGAATAGATTACTTGTGTCATTTAGCTCATTGTTTTACTACCATTTTGTTTAAGTAAAAAACATTATTAAAAATTTTTGCCTAAGAAAAAGCAATATTATGACATAAAATTTTCTGTAAAGATAAAATGAAATTCCCCACATAGTTATCTATTTAGTGGAGGGAACCTACCACTTAATGAGCAGTTTTGGCTTTATTAACACTAACCAATATATTTTGTAGTATATAAAATACATCTATTTCAATTCCATTCTAGACCTTATTGATGATGATAGGATGTAACTAAAATAGTGACCTCATGGACCTGTCCCAGGAGACAAGTAAAGTAAAGAACAATGATCATGGCAAGGAAATTCCCATTTTCCCTTAGTGTGTAGCCAAAGAACAGTAATTAACAAGAGTTCTTTTTTTCCCCTATTTCTACACAGTAGAGGGTGTGCATAATCTAAACAGGGTTATGAGAGAATTTGTCTTGCAAATTGGAGCTTGTCAGAATTGTCTTTGGCTGTGGGGTGGTGGTGGTGGTGGTGGTGGTGGTGGTGGTGGTGGTGGTGGTGGTGTGTGTGTGTGTGTGTGTGTGTGTGTGTGTGTGTGTGTGTTAGATTCAACTTTGAGTCCTGGAAAATTTAAAGAATAAAGTCATATCTGCACTTCAAGGTAACTAGTACTACTTTAAGGAACCAATATTAGCCTGGAAAATCCTTTGAAATTTAGATTGCCAAAAACTGAGTGAATATTGACAAAATGGACCTTGGAAGAAGAAATAAATTTCTTGAATAATTACTGGAGAGCAGCATAGCAAACAACTTTCCTTACCAGGGAAACTCACAAAGGAATCACGGTTAACTTTGTACAAGCTTCGGCTTTGGTTTACGGAAAATTCCCAATTGAAAGTTCGGGTCTTTGATTTTTCTAATCTGTTTATAATCCCCTTTGGGCTTCCTTGGTACCTCAGTTGGTAAAGAATCCTCCTGCAATGCAGGAGACCCCAGTTCGATCCCTGGGTTGGGAAATCCCCTGGAGAAGGGAAAAGATACTCACTCCAGTATTCTGTAATCCCATTTAGTAAATCTAACTCTGCAGAACACTTCTTCTACACTTCAGTAATCCCCTTTAGTCAACTCTTCTTCCACACTTAGCAACCCTTTTCTTCTTCTACATTTACTAACTCTTCTTCTACTGTTTTCCTACACTTCAGCAATCCCCTTTAGTAAATCTAACTCTTTATTAATACCCGGGATGTCCATAAAGCACTGTGTCCTAACTTTATGGAAACTGAAGCAAAGGAAAATGAAGTGTGCCCATCAGTGACCCTCCGCTGGCTTACACTGAGGCACAGGCTTGCAGCCTTGCGGGTGAGCTGGAAGAGAACTTGGTCCTGCAGTGCAGCAGGAAAGACAGGAAGGGTCACTGAATGTGGGACAATTCTTAGACCTTATAAATTCATTCTCCAACCGTAATTTGAGACACTAATGCTCTCACTACCTTTCAGAGTCTTTTTATCACCAGTTGGGCACAAGTATGAAGTAGCTCTGAAACATTATTTTTGCCATATTTTTTCATGATAAATTAAAAGGATGGAAGGAAAACTAAGAGCTGAAGACAGCCGAATTTTCGGTTACCTGAGTTCTATATATTTATTTCCAAACCAAAATACACCATCAACTTTTATTTATTGTTTTTATGTTTCATAACATCAACTGCTGACCTCCAGTTACTGAAAAATTTTAAAGGAAAAAGCAAAAAATGGAAGGTGGTTCAGATTTTTCTGAAGCAACTACTTTATATATGCCTTATAACTTTAAATTTAAAGCATATCTGAATAGGATGCATTTAAATATAACCACTATGACTAATTTTAAACATCAAATGTTTAGAACCAATACTTTATAAAATATCTGTACTGTTCAGCTTTTGACCATATGATGAGCAGATGATCATATTGATAAAGACTATAAAAAATGAGAAAACTAAATTTTTACTGATTTTGTAAATTATAGTGGATATAATATTTTAAAGAGAAAGGCCAGTATTTGCCTGATAATAATTATGTTACATATATGCTCTTATTATACCAAGCAAAAATATATACTGTTTTCTGACTTAACAAAGTATGTTTTCAGGACAATACTTAATTTTCTTTTGAGTGTCAATTTTACCTGAGAAAATAGGAGATGATGGTCTATTGAAAAGCGTCCTTATGTTCAGAAGCAGCCATTAACCCCTAATTAATGCTGTCAGTGGAGCAATTTATGTTGCTGGCTTTTAAAACAAACAAAATCTTTATAGTTCGTATGATTGGCTCAATAATTGTGAAGAAATAGTTCACAATATACTTAAGGATGATTTTTCTCAATGATAAAATGAGAAGGGTAAAGAATGAACATGGGGAGATAGCACATTGAAAACAAGTATTATATGAATAAGAATGAAATAAAACTTAGAAAAGCTGTCATTGAAGCTGATTCAGAGATAGGGTAATTAATATAATACACTATGATCAAAGTGTAACTTGCATTATACTAAAGCTTACAAAAACGAACAAAAATATAATGGGAACACCTAGGAGAAAGTTAACCAAATTAATTGGTGTTGATCAAATTCAAATAATAATGCTTTTCCTACTTGAAAACTTATACGCAAAATCAAAACTATTTGCCTTAACAAACTACTAAACTAGAAAATAAGCCTGATGATTTGCATGTTTTTGAGAACACTTAAACACTTGACTTGTTTTTTCTGACTATTCTCATTTATTTGCATATTTTGGTTAAATTACTTGCACAATTTCCTTAATCATACAAGTTGTAATCAAGCTCTCTTATAAGTGTGCTTTTATTTTTAAAATTTACCAGGAAAAACATTCTTGTCCAAATTTCATTTAAGGCAGTATTTGTAAAGAAAAATGCCAGCAACTATGCTTCACATTATTTACGTATACATGATTTTTACTTTTAAGTTATTAAAAATGTGTTCAACGTGACTACTTGTATCATGGCTTTCTGTCCCCTGGCCAAAATTCATTTGTTGAAACTTTGACCCTTAGTACCTAAGAATGTGACCTTATTTGAAAACAGGGTGATTGCAAATGCAATTACTTGTTAAGATGAGGTTATTGGAGTAATGAGGGATGTTTTTATTTAGATAAAAAGGGAAACTGGGACACAGACACATGTGTATAGGAAAAATGCCATGTAAACATGAAGATGACCATCTACAAACTGGAGAGAGGCCAAGCCCAGATCCTTCATTCAGCCCACAGAGGAGCCAAACCAAACTTGTATTTGGACTTCTAGCCTCCACAGATGTGAGACAATAACTTTCTGTTATCTAAGGCACCAGGTTTGTGATATTTTGTTACGGTAACTCTAACAAGGAAGTACAACTTGCTTAATATCATTTTATCCCTAAATGGTTCATTACTGATTTAATTACCAAATTTTTTACACAGTGAGTCAAAGATTTCTACAAGTTGATGTAACTGTGGAGCAATTATAAATAGAGAAGGGCAAGAACCAGTCTCCTCAGGACCCCGAGTGATGAAATGCACCACCTAGGGCCAACACACAGACTCAGAGGCCAGCATGCTAAGCCTGGGTGGGAATAAGGCGATTCCGATGTAAAGTGACAGGAGGCTGGGGATGGGAGTAGTTTGAGGTGGTGAAAAACACCTCTGTCATCTGATTAAAATTTAAATGTGCATTTTAAAATTGGGATTGACATATATACACTACTATATATAAAACAGAAAACTAATAAGAATCTGCTGTATAGCATAGCAGCTGCTATCCTCAGTACTCTGTAATGACCTACATGGGAAAATAATCTAAAAAAAGAGTGGAGATATATACATATATATATATATAAATGTATAACTTTACTGCACATCTGAAACTAATACATTGTAAATCAAATATATTCCAATAATTTTAAATCCTGAGGAAATAAAATAAAACTTCAGTAGCCTAATACACTCTTATTTTTGAAAGGGTAATTGGGCTCCATAGAAGCAAGGCAAGTGTTGCCTTGTATCTCTTGAAGACTACACTAAAACTTGAAGCATCCTTCAATACAGGTTCAATGACAAATCAAGGACAAATGATCCCAAATGGTAATTCAGGTATCCCAAAAAAGATAGACTCCTTTATGCTTTGATTGACAATATTCTAATTGTGTAGAGAGCTTAAGAAAGGGTTTGATTTTTCAAAAAAAAAATTTATAGGATAAGAATAGCAGACCCTATATCAACCTTCATGCTTTAAGGAGAAAGCAAAACAAAACACCAAAAAACCTAATTACTAGAAAGATAGATTAACTTTTTACAAATCAAGAATAGGATAAAGCAGAACTGAACATAATTCCAGTCTCTTGCTTTTGATTTCCATCTAATTTACACTACACCATATTGTACTGACTCACACAGTAGCGCTATGTCTGTGCAGTGCTTTTCATAGAAATTGCAAAAACATTAAGTTTACATCAAAATTATCATATTGAATGTGATATCTCTTAAAATTCATTCATTGACAGTTGTTTCATTCATAAAATAGGTATTCATAACACTTATCTTCTTAGAGAGTGTGATACTTCCCCCTAAATGTCCACATATTAATCCTCAGCATTTGTGAATATGTTAGGTTACACATATTCAAAGAAGAATTTCGTTCACAGTTGAAATTACAATTTCTAATCAACTGACCTTGAAATGAGGAGATTATTCTATGATATTCTGAGGAGGGCAGTGTAATCACAAGGGTTCTTGTAAGTGGAAAAGGGACACAGGAGTGAGAGAACCAGAAAATGGCAGCTTGCAGAAGCCTGACCCAATACTTCTGGCTTTGAAGATGGAAGATGAGAGCCATGAGTGAAATACGGTGGTGACCTCTAGAATCTGAAAAAGACATGGAAAAAAATTCTTCTCTAGGACTTTCAGAGTAACTGAAACCTTAGAACTAATACCTTGATTTTAGCCAGGGATTTTTTTGTCGAATTTCTGACCTACAGCGCTTGAAGATAATATATTTGCATTGTTTAAGGCCATCCATACATTTTAGGCAATTTGTTACAGAAGCTGTAGAAAGTGAATACAGTTAATATTCCTTATCTAAGGCATCCCACAACTGAACAGAGAATTCCTAAAAAAAATAAACAGGGAATTGCAGTGTGTGTGGGGTGAGTGTGTGCTAAAGAAATATGAGTTAGTGTAGGAATATTTAAGCAAGTTCACTGAAGCCTTTGAGGAACTGGGAAGAAAGTAGGACACAAAGAAAGAATGAGTTTTCATTAGGAAAAGTTTGGGTTAGTATTATGACCTAAGGTGAGAGAAGAGAAGGTATAAAGACTAAGAAGCAAGAAGGAATGTGACATTTTTGGTAGTATTTTAGCATGGCAGGTATACAGCTTATGAGTAAGAAACAAAACAGAAAGCAAAAGCAAAATGGGACAAGTAAGTTAACAAAAACTCCAAGTACAGTCAGGTTAAAAAAGGACTAGATATTTGAGAGATAAATGTATTAAGGAGAATGCATTTGCTATCTTGAGGGGACTGAATGGTAATTAAAATTATCTCTGGAAGAGTTTTGCATTTGAGGAAGAATATTCTGATAGAAAAAAAAGAGTAAGAGAGGGCAGCAATGGGTGCAGGGAGACCATGTAGAAAGCTGTTGCTTTATCTACTTAAAAATGGTGATGGGGTCTTCCCAGATGATCCAGTAATTAAGATTTCACCTTCCGATGCAGGGGATGTGAATTTGACCCCTGGTCAGAGAGCTAAGATCTCACCCGTTTCATGGCCAAAAAACAAAATATAAAACAGAAACAGTAAAGAATTTATAAATGGTCCACATCTTATATATATACAACGGACTACTCAGCCATTACAAAGATTGAAATAATGTCATTTGCACCAACATGGATGGACATAGACAGTGTCATGCTGTGTGAAGTAACTCAGACTGAGGAGAAATATCATATGACATCGCTTATATCTGAAATTTAAAAAAATGATAAAAATGAACTTCCTTATAACCATTAAGAGACTCATAGACTCTGAGAGCAAATCTATGGTTGCCAGGGGGAAGAACGAGGGGAAGGAATAGTTAGGAAGTTTCATAGGGACATGTGCACACTGTTATATTTAAAATGGATAATCATCAAAGACCTACTCTAAGCCCATGGAACTCCCCTCAATGTTCAGTCTGGATGGGGTGGGGAAGTTTTGGGGGGAGAGTGGATGCATGTATATGTATAGCTGAGTCCCTTTGCTGTTCACCTGAAATTATCACAGCGTTGTTAATTAGCTATACCCCAATACAAAATGAAAAGGTTTTTAAAAAAGAAGAAAAATAGTCCACATCAAAAAAATATTTTAAAGAACTCCACACATGAAAAACAATGGTGGTTTGAACTAAGAGACTTGTAGGGAGCAAGACAGAATGGACAATATTTTAGACATTTTAGAAGAAAGGGTCAACATAATTTTCTTTTTTAATTCCTTGAGGAGCAAGAGAAAGAAGGAAGAATATCTTTTGATTGCTTTAGTCACTGAGTACATGGTGATGTCATGATCTGAAATAGAAACACAGAAAGAAGAATAGACTAACAGGAGATAAACAGTGAATTTAGATTTGAACAATTGTTTATGAGAATTCATGAGACAAGTTCCAGTGGGCCAAGTATGTGTTATGGTAAGAAAATGGTAAGAAATGGTAAGAAATCTAGTTGGAGGTGTTGATTGGATTACTATAGCATATAGATCCCGAGAAGGCAATGGCACCCCACTCCAGTACTCTCGCCTGGAAAATCCCATGGACAGATGAGCCTGGTAGATTGCAGTCCATGGGGTCACGAAGAGTCAGACACGACTGACTGACTTCACTTTCACTTTTCCCTTTCATGCACCGGAGAAGGCAATGGCAACCCACTCCAGTACTCTTGCCTGGACAATCCTATGGATGGAGGAGCCTGGTAGGCTGTGGTCCATGGGGTGGCTAAGAGTCAGACACAACTGAGCATCGTTACTTTCACTTTTCCCTTTCATGCACTGGAGAAGGAAATGGCAACCCACTCCAGTGCTCTTGCCTGGAGAATCCCAGGGACGGCGGAGCCTGGTGGGCTGCCGTCTATGAGGTCGCACAGAGTCGGACACCACTGAAGCGACTTAGAAGCAGCAGCAGCAGCAGCATATAGATCACAATCACTAAAGGAGAGTGAGTTAGACAAGAAGGAAAAAAAATCATAGGCAGAATGTTGAAGAATTTCAACCTTCATGTGATGAGTAAAGGAACTCAATAAAAGCAACTGAGGAGTGACCAGAAATAGATAGCTTTTGAGGAAATACGTTGAGTGAAAAACCAAGAAAACAAATGTTTGAGTGGAGAGAATAAAAAGCAAGTTCACACACTTGAGGAGACACTTGATGTAAAAACGTTTCATTGGGCCTTGTAACGAGCAAGGTGATGTTGCCACTGGCAACAGCACCTTCTTTGCAGTGGTAGCATGGGAATCAGATTGTGAAATATGCAGCGGACCACAGTCTGGTGCTCTGAGGTGACCTAGAGGGGTGGGATGGGGGACTTGGGAGGGAAGCAAGAGACAGGATATATATACACATATATATACTTACGACAGATTCGTGTTGTATGACAGAAACCAACACAACATTGTAAAGCAATTATGCTCCAACTTAAAAATAAAGAAGAAGAAGAGAAAAATAAAAGGAAACTAAGGTTTATATAAGAAAGGGCTACAAGCAGAATGGCAGTTTGAAGAAAGTGTATAGTTTCAGGGGAGACAGACTTGAAGTCCTTAAAATTATTAATGCAAGGTAGCCATCATAATGTGAGAGATAGAAGTTAAACCATAGAAAAGCAATCATTTTTAGACTCAGATCTGAGGATGTAAAACAAGTGGAATGAATATAAAACGTTACAAGGAATTGATAGGAGAAGTGTTTCCTTTTATTATAACTAGAAATAATGAGAAAAGATGAGTATGGATGCAAATAAGGGGATGAATTTGTCTGGAATGTATAACCTGCCTCTATTCATTCTGTAGAGAATTTTAGCCATGCATTAATTGATATCAATCTCCTACAATAAACAAAACTGACTCATAATGAATAGTCAAATATTTTCTGGTCGCATAGGGCAATAGTAGATATCCATTCGACTCAGTAAATAACATTGGTAATAAAAATAAATAAACACTTTGATCATTTGCATATATTTTACAAAGTATTTGCAGATACATTTATTTTTGTTTAAAATTGTAATTAAATATACATAACATAAAAACTAACCATTTTTAAGTCTATACTTATGTGGCTTTAAAGAGAGTACATTATTGTGACACTACTACCATGATCTTTGTCCTGAATCTTTTCACCATAAACTGTCTCCACCCTTCTTGTCCCTGACAGCATCTACTTTTGGTATCTGTGAATTTGATGAGCTTCAAATAACTGGAAGCATATAATATGTGTTCTTTGGTGATGGGCTTATTTTACTCAGCACAATGTCTTCAAGATTCATCCATTTTGAAGGATGGATCAGAGTTTCCTTGCTTTTAAATGTTGAATAATAGCCCATTGAATACACACACCACATTTTGTTTATCCATTTCATCTGTTTATGGACTCCTGGGTTGCTTCCAGTTTTGATATTCTGAATAATGCTGCTATGAATATGAGTGCATAAATATCTCTACAGTCCCTGCTTTCAACTCTTTTGAGTACATGCACAGAAGAGGAATAGCTGGATCATGGGATAATTTTATATTTAATTTTCTGAAGAATCATCTACCATTTTCCATAGCAGCTGCAACATTTTACATTTCCACCAGCAAATACATAGGAATTTTATGTTTTCATGTACTCATCAGCACTTACAATTTCAGGTGCTTAGTCGCTCTGTCATGTCTGACTCTGTGTGACCCCATGGGCTGTAAACTGGCAGGTTCCTCTGCCCATGGGAATCTCCAGGCAAGAATACTGGAGTGAATTGTCATGCCCTCCTCCAGGAGATCTTCCCAACCCCGGGATCAAACCCAGGTTTCCGAAATTTCAGGAGCCACTAGGGAAGACTTAGTTTGTTTATAATAGCCATCCTGATGGGTATGGAGTAGTATTTATTCGTGGGGTTTGTTTGCATTTCCTTGATGATTAATCACGTTGAACATCGTTTTATGCATCTGTTGGACTTATGCATATCTTCTTCGGAGAAATATCTATGTAAAGTCCTTTGCCCATTTTTGTCCATAATTGACTTGTTTTTTATGTTCATGTTGAGTTGTATGGGTTCTTTATATATTTTGGATGCTAACCTCTTATAAAATCTGCAAATATGTTATACCATTCCCTAGGGTTCATTTTCACTCTACTGATAGCATTTTATGAAGTACAAAGGTTTATTTTTCATTTTAAGTCCAGTTTATATATCTTCTTTTTCTTTTGTTGCTCATATCTTTAGCATCATACCCAAGAAAACATTGCCATATCTAATGTCATAAGCTTTTCGCCTATGTTTTCATGTTTTCTTCAAATAGTCTTATATATATAGCTCTTTTTTTCTTTTAATTATCAGAGCATAGTTGCTTACAACGTTGTATTAGTTTCTGATGTACAGCAAAGTGAATCAGCTATGATTACATATATCCCCTCCTTTGAGATTTCTTTCCCATTTAGGTTACCACAGAGTAATGAGTAGAGTTCCCTCTGCTATACAGTAAGGTTCTCATTTTATTAATTGGGAGTGATTATATATATGTCATTGATCCATTTTGAGTTAATTTTGTAAATGATGTAAGATATGAATCCAACTTCATTTTTGTTTATGTAGATAGCCAGTTTTCCTAACACCAACTGTTCAAAAAGACTATCCTTTACCACTTGAATAGTTGTGGAATTTTTATTGAAATCTTTTGATTTCTGTATTTTCCATTATTTTCTATATGTCTGTCTTTATACCAGTGTCACATTGGTTCAACTATGGCTTTATAGTTTTTAAAATCAGGACCAGTGAGACCTTCAATTGTTCTTCTTTATCAAGTTTATTTTGGCTATCTAGGGTCTATATGAAGTTTGGAAGATATTTTCTGTTTCTGCCAAAAATGCCACAGAAATGTTAATAGGGATTCCATAGAATGTGTAGATCACTTTGGTTAGTATTGACATTTTAACCAATCCAGGAATATGGAATGCCTTGCATGTACATTTTAAATCTACTACATTTATAACTTCTTTCTCTACAATCTCAGATATGTATACTAACTTAAAAATCAATATAAATATAATCTGGTTTTGAAATTATAGATTCGCAGATTGTTTTTTTTTTAAACTGAGAGATGAGTATAAGACTAACACGTTTTTCAAGATGAAGAATTATGCAGTTGCATCTGAAATAATGTTTTAGCTGGAAGCTATACGTTTTTTATAGAAGGAGACTTTTTAAAGTTGCACATACTTCTCTTCTCCCTTCAAATAGAATCCAATATGCAAATTTCCTTACAGTGCTAGCAAGTTCAGAACCATTTAATCTGCTATGCCCAACCAGGTGCAGATTCTTAGGGGATGAGACGGTTGGATGGCATCACTGACTTGATGAAGATGAGTTTGAGCAAGCTCTGGGAATTGGTGATGTACGGGGAAGCCTGGCGTGCTGCAGTTCATGGGGTCACAAAGAGTCAGACATGACTGAGCAACTGAACTGAACTGATTCATATTTACACCACAAATTTCTAACTATGACTTAACTATACATCCAAATCTGTAGATAGATTTAAGTATTCAAAGGTACTTAAGAACTGGTAGAGTCAAAGTTGACATGATTATGTTCCTCGGTTTTATAGAGTTGGATAATATTGTCTATAGTTAATTATAAAATGTCTTAGTGACAATTATGCTATTGTTTTAAGCGGAATTGTACCTCCATCTATTTAAGAAAGTGTGATGAAAGATGAAAACAACTCTCACCCCAAATTCTACCATATATAACATTCTTAAGTACAAAATGGCTGCAAATGAAGCCATTTCTGTTACTGCAGAGCTTCTGAATGAAGTATGCATTCATCCACCGGTAACTCTTTGAAGTCTCTGATAGTCATAACAAGCATCCCAGTAGCTTCTAACAATCCAATATATTGAAATCCTGTCTCCACTGAAATCAGCAGAATAATCTGATAAAGTTATTCATAAAACTCGTTCAGTTTAAAGCCATTAGCTCTTTTAGAACTATAAGTCTTTACATATAAGGATATTTCCTCAACTGGCATTGCTTCTGTGGTAATAGTTTGGCCTTGGAGTACAAAATGAAGCAGGACAAAGCAAACAGAGTTTTGCCAAAAGAACACACTGATCATAGCAAACACTCTCTTCCAACAACACAAGAGACAACTCTATACATGGACATCACCAGATGGTCAATACTGAATCAGATTGATATATTCTTTGCAGGTGAAGATGGAGAAGCTCTATACAGTCAGCAAAAACTAGACCTGGAGCTGACTGTGGCTCAGATCATGAACTCCTTATTGCTAAATTTAGACTTAAATTGAAGAAAATAGGGAAAGCCACTTGACCATTCCGGTATGACCTATATCAGATCCTTTATGCTTATACAGTGGAAGTAACAAATAGATTGAAGGGATTAGCGTTGAAAGACAGACAGAGGTTCATGACATTGTACAGGGGGCAGTGATCAAGACTGTCTCCAAGAAAAAAGAATGCAAAAAGGCAAAATGTTTGTCAGAGGAGACCTTGCAAGTAGCTGAGAAAAGAAGAGAAGCTAAGGACAAGGGAGAAGAGGAAAGATATACCCTTCTGAATGCAGAATTCCAAAGAATAGCAAGGAGAGATAAGAAAACCTTCCTAAGTGATCAGTTAAAAGAAATAGAGGGAAACAATAGAATAGGAAAGACTAGAGATCTCTTCAAAAAAATTAGAGATACCAAGAAAATATTTCACACAAAGATGGGCAAAATAAAGGACACAAATGGTATGCACCTAACAGAAACAAAAGATATTAAGAAGAGGTGGAAAGAATACACAGAAAAAGTATATTAAAAAGATCTTGATGACCCAGATAAGCATGATGGTGTGATCACACACCTAGAGCCAGACATCCTGGAATGTGAAGTCAAGTGGGCCTTAGGAAGCATCACTGTGAACAAAGCTAGTGGAGGTGATGGAACTCCAACTGAGCTATTTCAAATCCTAAAAGATGATACTGTGAAAGTGCTGCACTCAATACGCCAACAATTTGGAAAACTCAGCAGTGGCCACAGGACTGGAAAAGGTCTGTTTTCATTCCAATCCCAGAGAAAGGCAACGCCAAAGAAGTTTCAAACTACTGCACAATTTCATGCATCTCACAAGCTAGCAAAGTAATGCTCAAAATTCTCCAAGCTAGGCTTCAGCAGTACGTGCACTGAGAACTTTCAGATGTTCAATCTGGATTTAGAAAAGGCAGAGAAACCAGAGATCAAATTGTCAACATCTGTTGGATCATACAAAAAGCAAGAGGATTACAGAAAAACATTCATTTCTGCTTTATTTACTATGTAAAAGCCTATGACTATGTGGAACACAATAAACTATGGAAAATTCTTCAAGAGATGGGAACACCATCTGCCTTACCTGCCTCCGGAGAAACCTGTATGTAGGTCAAGAAGAAACAGTTAGTACTGGACAGGGAACAACAGACTGGTTCCAAATTGGGAAAGGAGTATGTCAACGCTGTATATTGTCACCCTGCTTGTTTAACTTATATGCAGAATTTTTTTTTTTTTTTTTTGCAGAATTTACTATATGAAATGCAGGGATGGATGAAGCACAGCTGGAATCAAGATTGCTGAGATCATTATCAATAACCTCAGGTATTCAGATGATACCACCCTTATGGCAGAAAGTGAAGAGGAACTAAAGAGCCTCCTGATGAAAATGAAAAGGAGAGTGAAAAAGGAGGCTTAATACTCAACATTTAAAAAACAAAGATCATGGTATCCGGTCCCATGACTTCATGGCAAATAAATGGGGAAACAATGGAAACAGTGAGAGACTTTATTTTCTGGGGCTCCAAAATCACTGAAGATGATGACTTCAGCCACGAAATGAAAGAGCACTTGCTCCTTGGAAGCAAAGCTATGACAAACCCAGGCAGCATATTTAAAAGCAGAGACGTTAATTTGTCAACGAAGGTCCATCTAGTCAAAGCTATGGTCTTTCCAGTAGTCATGTATGGGTGTGAGAGTTGGACCCTAAAGAAAGCTAAGTGCTGAAGACTTGATGCTTTTGAATTGTGGTGTTGGAGAAGACTCTTGAGAGTTGCTTGGAATGCAAGGAGATCAAACCAGTTTATTGTAAAGGAAATCAGTCCTAAATATTCATTTTAAGGGCTGATGCTGAAACCAAAACAACAGTACTCTGGCCACCTGATGTGAAGTACTAATTCATTGGAAAAGATCCTGATGCTTGGAAAGATAGAAGGCAGGAGGAGAAGGGGACGATAGGGGATGAGATGGCTGGATGGCATCACAGACTGTATGGACATGAATTTGAGCAAGCTCTGGGAATCAGTGATGGACAAGGAAGCCTGGCATGCTGCAGTTATGGGATCCCTAAGAGTCGGACACGACTGAGCAACAGAACTGAACTTCTGAACTAAACTAGGATCAAATTTTCATGCTTTGGGTTATTATCGGTTTTTGAATGGCTATCCATGCATCAAAAAATGGCATAAGGCCAATAACACAAATTATAAACTGAATTTTAGGAATAGAACATATCAGTTGTAATTTATTCTACTTTATTAGATCAAGAAGCAACAGAGTGAATAGTTTCTAGGGAAAAGAATGCAATTCTTGCTAAAAAGGCAAAAATAAGTAAATCCATATAGCTTGGATTTTTAAGAATGATCCCAATTAAATTGGTGAGCCCTAATCTCTCCATAAACAGTTATGTCTGGAAATCCTAATATTTTTCAGCAAGTGATAACTTGTGGAGCCAAGTTTGAAATCAAAATTTAAAAAGTTAATGAATCCTAAAAGACTGAAAAATGCAGGAAATATTTTATTGTTTATATTTATCACTGTCCATGAAAATGCGCTAGTTTTTAAGTTAAAAAGCCTACAAATACTGCTTTTATATTACAAAGCCTTTTTCAAATAATGTATTAAAATAAAATTGCTTTAGTACATTATGGGGTGATAATGTGAATATTTTATAAGCAATGGCATATATGGCACTTTCATCTGTTGTTTAAACATAGTTTCATGGTGTTAAATATTTAATTATGCATTGTTAGTAGAGTGTTGAATGTGTATAAAGGGCTGGAAAATAATCTGCACTTTTAATAAGACTTCATAAAAATAGTATCCATTACATAAGAAGTGTGTCAATCTATAAAATGAAAAAAAATCTCACTCACTATAACAGTAACATAAACTCTTGATTGCAAAAGAAAATGTTACCACTTCATAAATTCTAGGACAAATGCAATTACTAAAAAAAAATTTGAGCCATCACCTATGTAGTTTTAAGAATGTTAATATGGAAAGTTTTTATAAAAGAAGACTCTACCAAAATTAATTGTGTCAATAGAAATATGACTGGCAAGGCTGTACATTGTTATCCTGCTTATTAACTTATATGCAGAGTACATCATGAGCAATGCTGGGCTGGATGAAGCACAAGCTGGAATCAAGATTGCCTGGAGAAATATCAATAACCTCAGATATGCAGATGACACCACCCTTATGGCAGAAAGTGAAGAACTAAAGAGCCTCGATGAAAGAGAAAGAGGAGAGTGAAAAAGTTGGCTTAAAGCTCAACATTAAGAAAACTAAGATCATGGCATCCAGTCCCATCACTTCATGGCAAATAGATAGGGAAACAGTGGAAACAGGAACAGACTTTATTTTGGGGGCTCCAAAATCACTGCAGATGGTGACTGCAGTCATAAAATTAAAAGA
The DNA here is from genome assembly GCA_024291935.2 of Okapia johnstoni. Taxonomy (NCBI): domain Eukaryota; kingdom Metazoa; phylum Chordata; class Mammalia; order Artiodactyla; family Giraffidae; genus Okapia; species Okapia johnstoni. The sequence goes on from CM044310.1 coordinate 32,475,416, forward strand.
TGCTTGCTCCTTGGAAGAAAAGCTATAATCAACCTAGACAGCATATTAAAAAGCAGAGACATTGCTTTGCCAACAGAAGTCCGTCTAGTCAAGGCTATGGGTTTTCCAGTAGTCGTGTATGGATGTGAGAGTTGGACTATAAAGAAAGCTGAGCGCTGAAGAATTGATTCTTTTGAACTGTGGTGTTGGATAGGACTCTTGAGAGTGCCTTGGATAGCAAGGAGATGCAACCAGTCCATCCTAAGGAAAATCAGTCCTGAATGTTCATTGGAAGGACTGATGTTGAAGCTGAAACTTCAATACTTTGGCTACCTGATGCAAAGAGCTGACTCATTTGCAAAGACCCTGATGCTGGGAAAGAATGAAGGTGGTAGGAGAAGGGGACGACAGAGGATTAGATGGTTGGATGGCATCAGAGACTCAATGGACATGAGTTTGAGTCAACTCCAGGAGCTGATGATGGACAGGGAGGCCTGCTGTGATGTGGTCGCAGAGTTGGACATGACTGAGTGACTGAACTGAACATATACCATTAAGCACAATCGCTGGTTCAGATTTTTAATTTGCTCATCTAATAAGGTTTGATATCATTTCATTCTTCACTCTACATCAGTAAGAAAAAAAGTTAATTTCTTGTTACTTCAGTAGCTCAAAAAGTGTGTAACAAATTTCTCAGAACTTCATTTTTAAAAATCTGTTGTTTTCCATATGTAAATTATTTCTACTATAATGAAATGATGCATTAAGATCTCTAGGAATAATGTGAATATTTTTGAGTTTGAAGTTTGACAAAGCAATACATGTAACCAATTAATGTATTTCAAAGTATTTTTTGTTAGTCACAGCAAACTGGTTGATATAATTCTTATCAATATAATCTTGAATTGAAAACTGTGTATTTTCTTAGAATCTTTTCTAGAAATTGTCAGTTGTACCCTTCAGCAAATGTTTTGGCTATTTTCTCCTAAATATTCCTCAAGCCCATACTCTGTTACTTACTCTGTTACCCTTGTTCAGTCCCTCAAAATTTATCACCTAGAAAATTGCAGCTGGAAGTCAGCTGAGTTCTGGTGAATCTTTAAAAACATGCCATGGGCCAATTTCCAGTTTCCAATATGACATCAACTTGATAGTAAATTTCCTGAAAATGTAATCGCTGCCTTCAATACATCATTGTACAGCAGCAATCTCTGTTCTTTCTGATTCTGATCTTGTTTTTTAACTGCATCTTGCACTCAGCTTAAATGATTCTTCCAAATTTAGATCTGATAATTCCATATCACTGCCAAGTGCCTTGCCTATTACTACATGAGCTAGCTCTGTTTCTCAATATCTCAATAGCATTTCAAGATCTAGTCCCTACCTCCTTCCTCAGCCTGTTTTCTCACTGATTTCCAGCTTGTATTTCCATCTTCTGGGACTCCCAAACTGCTTGCAATTTCCCACACTTAGATCTATCCTGATATGATCTCCTCAGTGGAAAGCCCCTGGTCTCTGGCTGTCTCCTTAAGAACTCATACTTGGAGATATACTTAATTCAGAATTTATCTCTGCTCAGAATCCATCACTGAGACTGCACTCTTTTTTGGTGTCTTGTATATTATACAACATACCTTTTACTGTTTAATTTCCTCAAGTTGAAAAGACAAACTCTTTCTTATCTATCTTTATATTTGTAGGGACAAGCCTTGATAATGTCACATAAGAATATAACAGATGTTGGTTGTTTTGGATAAAGCTAATAATTGTAACTTGAAATATTAATTTAAATATGTAAAAGGATGTAATTGAGTCTTTGCACAATTGATAAAGTTTAAAGTACAGAATACTTAATGTGAATATACCACGCTTCTTCCTTCCTTTTCTTCTTTTTCTTTTTAATCTCCCATCTCTGTTCTCTGTTTTTCTGCCTACATCCCTAACTCTCTCACTCCCTCTGTCTCTTTCCTCCTTCCATCCAACTTATCTTTCTAATTCTTATCTTTAGTTGAAAATGATCATCCTTTTGGTATAGACAAGAACAATATATCATATACTAAGATGTCTAATTTATTTATGTATTTACTGAAGTGTAATTATGATTACTAATCAATTTATAGCCATACGAAGAAGAAACTAATCATTCACTCTCCCCTAGGTAGTCTCTATAAATGTGTATTACCTCTCAAGATGATCAGTAATCTGTAACTTCTGTAATGCTTTAAACATCACGGATGCTTTGCTTTAGTCCCAGCTGAGAATCAATAACAAGGGTTCATATATATTACTTGAATGTCTGGTAACAGATTCACTGCAATTTGCTCCCCTTTTATAACAACAATTTCTGTCAGGATGAGCATGATTTACAGTATATACATTGCATATGATAGACAGTATTCCATGTCCCATGAAATCCTGTCAGGCAGCTAAACAGCACTCAGTGTAGATATCTCCTTTCCATTTTTGTTAAGAAATTTATCTAGCTTAAATATATTGTAAAGTTGTCACATAAGGATATAACAAATGTGCATTAATATTTAAGATAAATATATTTAGGTTATAGAAAATTTTTCATTCAAAATGTACTAAAGATGACTGCAATGGTAGAATATGCTAAAAAATGCACTTGTCAATAAACACTGCAGATATAGAGATCCATTATAAATTGAGGGAGAAAAATTGGAACTGAATTTCCTTGAGAGATGAAACTTCGTTATTGAATAAATGGAGTAAAAAATAAGATTGAAATTATTAAATATAATCAAACATACAAACCTTAAATAGGTAATCATCAATTAACTATTTGTATACAAGTGTGAAGATAAATGTGTATTATCATTTCATTTTGCTAACTCTTAAATGTTTGTTAAAAATATGTCTTTAATAGATTTTCTCACTGGGTTTGGAATATCTGAAGGGAAAACTGCCAAGAAACTACTGTGCACTGAATAATGATAAGGCATGGTGATAAGGTATTTTACACATATATTGTTAAGATGAATATGCATATCAGTTCAGTTCCGTTCACTCACTCAGTGGTGTCCAACTCTTTGCAACCCTGTGGACTGCAGCAGGCCAGTCCTCCCTGTCCATCACCAACTCCTGGAGTTGACTCAAACTCATGTCCATTGAGTATCTGATGCCATCCAACCATTTCATCTTCTGTCATCCCCTTCTCCTGCTGCCTTCATTCTTTCCCAGCATCAGAATCTTTTCAAATGATTCTGCTCTTTACATCAGGTAGCCAAAGTATTGGAGTTTCAGATTCAACATCAGTCCTTCCGATGAACATTCAGGACTGATTTCCTTTAGGATGGACTTGTTGGATCACCTTGCAGTCCAAGGGACTCTCAAGGGTCTTCACAACACCACAGTTCAAAAGCATCAATTCTTCAGTGCACAGCTTTCTTTATAGTCCAACTCTCACATCCATACCTGACTACTGAAAAAACCATAGCCTTGACTAGACAGACCTTTGTTGACAAAGTAATGTCTCTGCTTTTTAATATGCTGTCTAGGTTGGTCATAACTTTCCTTCCAAGGAGTAAGCATCTTTTAATTTCATGGCTGCAATCACCATCTGCAGTGATTTTGGAGCCCCCAAAATAAAGTCTGTCCATTTCCATTCTTTCTCTATCTATTTCCCATGAAGTGATGGGACCAGATGCCATGATCTTAGTTTTTTGAATGTTGAGCTCTAAGCCAACTTTTTCACTCTCCTCTTTCACTTTCATCAAGAGGCTCTTCAGTTCTTCTTCACTTTCTGCCACAAGGGTGGTGTCATCTGCATATCTGAGGTTATTGATATTTCTCCAGGCAATCTTGATTCCAGCTTGTGCTTCATCCAGCCCAGCATTGCTCATGATGTTCTCTGCATATAAGTTAAATAAGCAGGGTGACAATAATCAGCCTTGATGTACTTCTTTTCCTATTTGGAACCAGTCTGTTGTTCCATGTCCATTTCTAACTGTTGCTTCCTGACCTGCATACAGATTTCTCAAGAGGCAGGTCAGGTGGTCTGGTATTCCCATCTCTTTCAGAATTTTCCACAGTTTATTGTTATCCACACAGTCAAAGGCTTTGGCATAGTCAATAAAGCAGAAACAGATGTTTTTCTGCAACTCTCTTTCTTTTTTGATGATCCAGTGGATGTTGGCAATTTGATCTTTGGTTCCTCTGCCTTTTGTAAAACCAGCTTGAACATCTGGAAGTTCAGGGTTCACGTATTGCTGAAGCCTGGCTTGGAGAATTTTGAGCATTACTTTGCTAGCGTGTGAGATGAGTGCTATTTTGCGATAGTTTGAGAAATCTTTGGCATTGCCTTTCTTAGAGACCGGAATGAAAACTGAAGTTTTCCATTCCTGGGGCGCCTGCTGAGTTTTCCCAATTTGCTGACATATTGAGTGCAGCACTTTCACAGCACCATCTTTCAGGATTTGAAATAGCTCAACTGGAATTCCGTCACCTCCACTAGCTTTGTTCGTAGTGATGTTTTCTAAGGCCCACTTGACTTCACATTCCAGGATGTCTGGCTCTAGGTGAGTGATCACACCATCGTGATTATCTGGGTCGTGAAGATCTTTTTTGTACAGTTCTTCTGTGTATTCTTGCCACCTCTTCTTAATATCTTCTGCTTCTGTTAGGTCCATAACATTTCTGTCCTTTATTGAGCCCATCTTTGCATGAAATGTTCCTTTGGTATCTCTAGTTTTCTTGAAGGGATCTCTAGTCTTTCTGATTATATTGTTTTCCTCTATTTCTTTGCACTGATCACTGAGAAAGGCTTTCTTACCTCTCTTTGCTATTCTTTGGAACTCCGCATTCAAATGGGTATATCTTTCCTTTTCTACTTTGTTTTTTGCTTCTCTGCTCTTCACAGCTATTTGTAAGGCCTCCTCAGAGAGCCATTTTGCTTTTTGCATTTCTTTTCCATGGGGATTTTCTTGCTCCCTGTCTCCTGTACAATGTCACAAACCTCCGTCCATAGTTCATTTCAGGCACTCTATCTATGAGTTCTAGTCCCTTAAATCTATTTCTCACTTCCACTATATAATTGTTTTGGACTTGATTTATGTACATGCATTTATTTTCATTGTGATGACCCCGAGGCACTGCAAAATATTTTGGTACTGTCTACGCATTAAAGAATTACTAAGTTATTTTGAGTGTAGTGCATTAATTCTCCTGGGACCTGAGAGGTAACAATAGTCTGAAGCTATTTTCAATACTCTCCAAAATTGGGTGTTAAACTTTGTGATATATAAGGTTGTACAGGCTCTGTGAAAGTGTCTCACTGTTCATTCAGTATAAAGACTGAAAACACTCAGGCTAGTGACACTTTTATTCTTAGGTTTTCAATGGAAGACTTTTTAAATAATTGGTCCATTTATTTTAGAACAGAAGGAAAAAAGTCATTAATTTTAAAATAAGATTATTAAAAATCAGATAATATATTTTAAAGGTGTTAACTGTGAGTAGGGAATATATGCCTTAAACATCAATTGTTTAGAAACATTTGGGAAACACTGGTAGAAGGTGGCATATAAAATATATGGTAGACTTCAAAACTTGATGAGAAAAAGTGTATAAATTATTTCCTTAATTTTACATTGATTTTATGTTGTGATAATTATATTTTGAATATATTGGGGCAAATAAAGTGTCATTAAAATCAACTTTGCTTCTTTCTTTTCTGTTTTTAATGTGACTATTACAAAAATTAAAATTACTAGGACAGATAAAATTTTTTCCTTCTATTATTTTTCAAATGGGTTAGCATTAATCTCTAAGGAGAGGAATAATAGCTAGAGAACAGTAATAAAGTATCATGATTATAATTTTTATAATTATGGTAGCTTTACACAAATGCAGATCATTAAAAACATGATGTTAGATTATATTTATTGATGCTGTGTTTCCAATACACATTTAATTTTAAGAAGGTAGATTCAAAATAAATCTTGAATATAAGAATAATGTAGTCATATATATTTCTCAAAGTGATTATAACTGAATGGTGAAATTAAAATAGATTCTCATTTTTCTTTTGAATGCCTTTCTGTTTTCTCTAACTTCTACAGTAAGAAAAAGAAATATTGTCTTTGTTTTTTAGTCGCTAAATCATGTCTGACTCTTTGTGATCTCATGGAATGTAGCCCTCCAAGCTCCTCTGCCCATTGGGTTTTCAAGGCAAGAAAGCTGGAGTCAGTTGCCATTTCCTCTCCAGGGGATTTTCCCAACCCAGTGATCAAGGAATGGAAGCCCTCAAAAAATAAATATCCTTTATTTTAAAAAAATGTAGAATTATGGTAGTAAATGCAAGCAAAAAATAAAGACCTTGATAGAACTTTTATTAATATGTGATCTGGGTTAAAATTTATGAAAATCCAAAACTCAGTTTCTTGTGTTTTGATTCATTTCTTTTTTTTCAACAAGATACAATGGATTCAAACTAATATTGATACTGTAAACATAAACCTTATGATTTCTATATGCATTGATAAGGTCTATGTAAAGCTTCATGTTTTATCTGGTAATATCATACAACTCCTCTGTGAAAGTATCAGAACTCACTTAAATGACAGGATAGATGTCTTGCTGCTAAAAAAAAAAAAATGAGACAGTAATAACTATGAAGTGAAAACAAAAATGTTAGCCACTTAGTCATGTCCGACTCCTTGTGATCCCATGGAATACAGCCTACCAGGCTCCAGGCTCCTCTGTCCATGGGATTCGCCAGCCAAGAATACTGGAGTGGGTAGCCATTCCCTTCTCCAGGGGACATTCCCGACCCAGGAATCAAACCTGGGTCTCATGCATTGCAGATAGATTATTTACCATCTGAGCCACCAGAGAAGCCTAAGTAATAGATATACATTAAAAAATAAATTTAGCAAAAATGTAATTTTTAAGTACTAGCTTCCAAACAGTATAAATGAAAAAATATATGATTTATCTGCTATTATATATTTATAAGCATTGCTTTTAATAATTCATAACAACACTCGCTTGGTAAATTAATGCCTCTCTAAAGGATCATTTGACAGAACAGACTTTTATAAGGAAACTTTCAATTGGAAACTTTAGATAAAATGCATTCTCTCAGACTAACCTAGAGAAAGGAATTCAGAAAAGAGCTAGTAATTAAAATGTGACATATTTCATTCCAATAGTTTTAAATTGCTGAACAATTTTGGCCAATTAAAAACTTAAATCCCATAAGTAGGAACTCAGTTTGGGAATCTGAGTTACTTTGAAATGAAGCAAAGGCTTTGTTGGCAATCTGCAGCCACTGTGTCATGTCCAAATGGATGGGATCTTTGAGAGCAGTGTGGCTGGAATCTTCATAGTAAAGCCACTATGAGGAGATGCCAACCAGATACAGTTTCATAATACAAAAGGACAATGCAAGCTTCAATTCAAGGTGTTTCCGAGAAACTGGTATTAAGAACAGGGGTTTAACAAAGCTTAAGAATGAAAGTGAAATAGTCACTCAGCAGTATTTGACTCTCTGAATCCATGGATTGTAGCCTCGCAGGCTCCTTCTTGTCCATGGAATTCTCCAGGCAAGAGTACTGGAGTGGGTAGTCATTGCCCTTCTGCAGGGGATCTTCCCCACCCAGGGATCAAACCCAGGTCTCCCACACTGCAGGCAGATTCTTTACCAGTGAATTACGGAAATGATTGTGAAAACCTCCCAACAGCCTCAGGAAAAGCCCTTCCCAGGATATTATACTGAAATAAGGGGGAAGTAATTTCAAGTCAGATGCACTAAATTATGATTGACAAGGTATGCCACAGTGTGAAAAATAAGAATAATTGGTCAGTTATCCTTTTATTAGTTTTTATTTCTATTTCACTTTGTCTCAGACCAGTCCTTATTTTCAATATCTATATGACAGAAGCGTCAAAATGTCAAGAAATAAATAGAAGTGTTTCACTTGAAATAAAAGAAGCTGAAATATCTAATTGAGTCTGCATGTAAAAGTAACAAACAGGTCAACAAACAAAATTTACCTGTGAGAGATCATAGCATGTAGAATGCCAGTAGTTATAGGTCAAAAGAGAAACATAAAGGTGTACCAGCTACACCAGATTAAGGTAATATAAACAGAATGAGGACAGAGTCATTCCCAAATTGGAAAGATTTAAGATCATCTTACAGTTTTGAAGATTTTAAAATTATAGTTCAAATCTGTATTGCCTCATTGGTTGTTCTTTTATTAACAGTATATAAAAGTTTTTTTTTTGTTGTGTTTTTTTTTTTTTTGGTTTAAGACCAAGAAACTGTCCTTTTGGAATATATGTGTATACATAAAATTTCAACAATAATGTTTTGCAGCAGTATTTTTCTATAGCAGCTGGAACCCAGACACAGCAAAAATAACACATAGTGTAACCATCTGTAAGACAGTGATTCTGTATTTATCCAACCATCAGGGCATATCTGCACACTCCAACACAGAAGATTACAGCCACACACATATGTGAACTAAGTCTGTAATCAAACCTTGTAGTAGAAGATTGATTTCTCCAGTAAATCAGTCAACTAAACTTCCTGCAAAGTTTTATACTACAATGATCCAGTATGGATTTTTTTTATGAATATAGCAGTTCTGTCAATCCAACACAGCATTTCCCAAATCACTGTGGGATTTTTTAATCCAGATAAGTATTATAAGCTTGCCAGCACCTGAGAAGTCTTTCTCTTGCCTGTGTTCCCATAGGTGACCATTCATATTAACTACTCTAACCAGAAATGAGTTTTCTCTATTTTGGATTTTAACTAAATATATGCTTTAATGTACATTTATGTGCTCTGCTTCTTTGCTCAGAATTTTTTTTTTCATATTTTATATTCAACTTTTCAGCCACTAGCACTTAACTGTCTACACTTACATCTCTGCTGCAAAGTGCCATGATCAAAGTTACCAATAACTTCCTTATTGCCAATCCAGTGCCTATTCATCGGTTGTATATGTTCTTGCTTTGAACTTAGCCTTGAAAACAATTCCTTACTAAAAGGTCACAATGGTGCACTCCTTTGGCTTTCCTCCTATCTCTCTGTGCTATTATTGTTTAGTTTTAGTTTCCTACTGCCGTTTTACTCTTCTCTCTCCACAAACACTAAGTCTCCTACATATGACTCTTCAAGCTGTGAACTTTCAAAGATGCTAACATGTGTTCCCTCAGTGTAAGGCATAAGTGAAATTGCAGCTTGCTCTCCATCTCCTCTTGCTGATGATCTTTCAGCTCTAACATCTGCCACCTCCTCTCCCTTCTCCAGTCAATAACTCTTCTTGCCTGCTTACTCAATGCCAGCCCCTGTGTGCCAGCTGTTGTACTGTACTACTCTACTTTTCAAGGTACTGTACTGTAAGATTAAAAATGTTTTTCTTTATGTATTATTTGTGTGAAAAGAATTATAAACCTATTATATAGTACAATACCATATAGCTGATTGTGTAGTTGGGTAGCTAGGCTAACTTTGTTGGATTTATGAACAAATTAGACTTATGAAACTGCTCTTGGCATGGAACTTGTTCATATGAAGGGGGCTTCCTGTACTTACCTTGGATACCTCCATCCTTGCCACAGAATCAAATTTTAACTACATGCTCTGTGTCTCTCCTTGTGACCCAGAGCTCTCACCTGACTCTGGGCCACCTGATTCCCCAACTAAAAGTTTCTATTTGAATTTGCCAATATGTCTAAAATTTAGCTAAATATACTCCCCAAACTTGTTTCTCTTTCTGTGCTTCCTACCTTAGTGAGTAGCATCATCGTTCACCTTTGTATGCAAACTAGATAATTTGACATTATCCTTGACCCTACCCCCTTCCTCCCACATGTAGGCAATCACTCATTTAATCCAGCTAATTCTCCTTGTAAGTTATTTTCCAAATATGGGCACATCCTTACATTATTGCTACTGCTCTTCTAGTCCTGTCTCCATCACTTTCACATACTTCAACACTCTTAGTTGGTCACTGAATTCTGGTCACTAAACTCAGCTATTTTTCTCAAATAAAGAACTTTCATATACTAATGATGTAATGTCAATGAATGTTAATATGATACTCATACTTCATTGCTTGAGTTACTAGATGGTTCCGATAATTCACATTTTATTGCAGCAACTGTGATTTCCTAGAAAAATAAATTTTCTTTTCCTTATAATGTCACTATCAAATCTATACTCCATTAAGAAGCCTTTCACATATAATCATGAAGACTTAGGTGATTTAAAGTAACTCTTACATTTTAAAAAATATTATTAGAATCCTAATTATTCTTTTTAAAAAAGGAGAGACAGATATTGTACAATTAGTTTCAATATAAATCTCACAACTGATGCATTAGGCTTGCAAAAACCTAATTACTTTATGCATGGTAGAAAAATATCTTCCTGTGGATCCTTCCACATAGAAATTTTTTCTGAATTGAATAAAGATATATTTAAGGGTGACATTAAACCTTCAATCACTAGAACACATACATGTCTTAAAGTGTATGTAAATGGTTTAGGGAACTATAACTCATAATTATTTAATAGAATTTCAAGAATCTGTCAGAATTACACAAACTCCTCACTCCACACAATTTTAAATCAAAGCAATATATAGTTAAACTTAGGAAATTAAGTACATAAAAAGCATTTCCAAAACAAATACACATTTAGGGGGTAGACAACTGCACTATTTTTGGCAATCTAGAACGTCCAAATGAAAACAATATTTCCCTAAAATTAATAGTCATATAATTGCACTTTATCATCCCAACTGAATGTGCAAAACTAAATATAGTAAACATTTATTTGAACATTACTTCTGAAATTCTGTGTGTGGTCATATTATCTGACGGTGAATTACTTACACTTACTTAGAGATTTGAAGCAAAAATATATATTTCAAGGCAAGTCACTTAATCAAACATTGTATTTTGATTTTAAGTTGGGAGAAAATAGAATACTGTCTATATGTCAGTACAAGTCCTTACAGTTAATAAAGATACTCTTTGTTTTTAATTCTAAGCACTCTATACACTGCAAATCTACACATTTTACTATCGAGACAACAAAATGCATGAGTGCAGGGTGTCCACAATTTGAAAAGAAGGTTTAGTATTTCCTCTAAGTATTCAAAACTATACCTGACGTCACTTAGTATTTATTGGATCACATTACACAGATTTCCAAGTTTGTTACCCAAAGAAAGCATGATTTAAGATATTTGATACTCGCAGTGAGTGTGAGGGATTTAGGTATCATAGTAAAACTCAAAGGATTTTTTATTAATTCAAAAACACTAGAGAGAAATTAAGAATGTCACATAATGCTTATTAGAAAATAATAAAATAATACATCTCATCCAAAATGGAAAAAAATTTTATGAAAAACCTTATAAGTGTGAAAACAACACTGTAATATAATGTAATAACACTCGATGATGTGCTGGCTTTTTTTCTTTACCATTAACATTTACTTGTTTGCAAAGTACTCTTCGCAAACTTTTTCCCATTTTATATGGTAGCAGAAAGAATAATAAACTGGAATTCAAGGATTCTATCTATCCTTGTATCTAGCAGTAAATGATGAGTGGATAAAGGCAAACTGAACTTCTCTGGCCTTAGTTTATTCTCTTGGATATTCATTTATGGACTTTTTAGTTTTTTGTGCTGTCTTTTTAGAAACTATCTGGGGGAATGAGTTCTATGTGTGAAAAATGATTCGTATTTACCCTTTCTTCATCTGTCATATTTATCATTGTCTGTCTGAGATGATGTATCCTTCAGGGAAAGGAAACATCTTTTTCAAGCTACTTTAACTAATACAGCACTCTATACACATGGGTACTTAGTACATAATTTTAAAATGGATTGCCTTTTCATTATTTTTATACATTTTTATTCATACTACTAATATTTTAAATAGAATGACTTTTTTAAAATCACGTCATTACACAAACCCTGTTCCAAAACTGAGGTGGGTTTAGTCGTATTATAACAGAAGGAGAGAAAGAAATAGACATATGTTTCCTACTCACATATAAATACCTTCCTGATACAGACAATCATACAGGTTAGTTTTGCTCTCTCCAAGAAGTCATTATAGAACTGGTTGCCCTGTTTAATAAGGTTGAAACACTAAAAATGGAAAACTGTATGGAAAACTGCTTGGTTAAACCACAAGGAATATTAAAACACTCCAGATAATTCCAGCATTACTTAGAAAAACATTATCTTTTCCAATTGATTGTTAACATAATTTTATCATAGCTAAGAAAAACTTTTGTGATGATTCAAAAAGATAAAAGCTCATAATATGATTGCTGATTGCCAAGTGCTTGCATTACCTATTATCTCTTTATGGTTCAAAATATTAAAAATGTAGACCTTTTATGTTAGACACAATTTTCACCTAATAGCAGAATCATTGCGATATTCATCCAATTTCATAGCATTTCCTATAAATAATTTCTGTAAAATTGACACCATATTATCTTCCAGCCATCAACAGAATCATATAGGTTTTCTACCCAAATTCAATTGTTACTAGTACCCAACAGTTCCTTTATAAACCATGTTTCACTATGTTTCTATTGAATGCCTGTACTGATGCTTCATATTTCTGAATTGCATAATTTTATGTATCTGTATAATATACTGAAGTACCTTGCCTTCCTTAGCAGCATCAAATCATCTCTCAAACACAGAATCATATTTTCCCCTTCATAGGGGCCATATAGCAGTATTCTTGAGAAGATTCTTATGTACTGATATTGCCAGGGATCACTATTCAGTCTTTGCCATATTATCACAAAAATAACATGTCATTCACACTTTATTTTCATTGTTTTATCATTTTCTAGCTCCACCTTTCTACCATCAACAATAACTACATTTTAAATAAAAATCCTATAGAAACACATTTAATTCTCTTTTTCACACTTGATAGTTTGTATACCATTAAAAATGTTTCCTGCTATTGCTACAAATTTCAAGTACTTTTATTTAGCCAAATCCCAGTGTCTTCATATTATGAGAGTGTGGAAGAATAGTTGGTAGATTAGACTGCCTGTTTAATAAAATAAGTTAGTAAAATAGTAATAATAGCTATCTCATATTCTTTCAGACTTAGAAAAAAACATGCAGTTGGACTAATTTCTCTAAATACTCTGGTATGTCATGCAACTGAGATTTTATTTATGTCAATATAGGAAGCAAAACTGACACCCTAAAATGTCTGTTTAGCATACATACTACTTGTGTACTAAAGAGACAATCAAAGCCCAATCAAACCCAAAAGACTGAGACAGTAACTTCAATTTTCCCCCTAACTGCTTAAAAGAAAGCCGACGGAAGACCTGGTCCAGGAAGGGAGCTGTCACTGTAGGTTAACTATAACGTGAACCAGGGGTCACCACCTCTCCCTGATTCCCCAAGGGGGAGATTATATTCTTAATTCACTTAATGTTTTATGTAGGACTTTCTATGACATTTATCTCCTGTCTTACATGATTTGGTATAACATAATATAATATAATGTGATTTTTTTCCTGATACACCATAGTATTCCTGTTATCTTAAGCACACAAAAGAACGCTTGCTACAGAGTAAAGTTCAGCGACAAACACATAGAGTTCTTAACTAGCTTGGCATAGGCTCAATTATAAATTCAGCCACTTAATTCTTAACTTCTTGTGTTTCAGTTTCTGCATATAATCTTCCAACGATAATGCTGCTTTCTTCTTACCTTTGAAAATTGTACACACGTTTAAAGGATGAACTCTTTACTGAGATATCCCATCTTGTATTCTGCTTGCAACTCAGAGTTGGAATGCAGCTTAATTAAATCTGAAGAGCATACTAACATCTTACCTTAAAGCTTTATAAGCTGCAACTCTTTCGTATTTATTACTTTGCTAGTATCAAATATTGCATAAAATATAATCAATGTTTTAATATAAAATGATCATGTGATAATTACTATCATTATTTATATGAATTTTCAGAGATTTAAGTAATGTTTTCCAATATCAGACAGCTGATGTATGACAGGCATAATTCAAACATGATCTTTTTACACGAAACACATAGTCTATTTCCTGTCTTTTTGGAAAAAAAATTACACGTGTATATATTTGGAAAGCCCTACATACGTGAGTACAAATAAAAATATTGAAGATAGTCTATTTATCTATCTAAAATGCCCTTTAACTTAGATTACTTTTTGATTTTCAAATACCAACCAGTTTATTTAATGATTTTTTTCTTTTTTTTAACACACAGCTCTGACAACATTCCTTTCTGTTTTTTTGTCTCCTAGTCTTTTTTCTTTGGAATTTTTTTTAAAGAATAACCTGGTGTGTAACTTTTTAAAATGAAATCATCTTTACAATTTTGCAATATAAAGTATAAACATTCAATTTGAAGAAGTCTTAAAGCATTTATACATGTATCATTCATTCTAAAGTATCTTAACATAAATATAAATTTTTATTCATATGCTAATTTTTGTTACCATATATGCAAACTATCTATTAAACAACTTTAGTTTATCTATAAGGTAAAAGAGTCACTGTGTAAATAATTAATTTGTTTTTGATAAGCAGTGACAATGAAGCACTGTTCCTAGTCTAAAACAACCTTAGAAGGAGCATTGTGGAATTAATATCTTAAACTAGAATCAACAAGAACTGATAGCAAGGGCTCCTGAATATTTCTAGCTCTTTACTTTAGAATACTAAATCCCTTACCTTTTATATTCTTTTCAATAGAGCCAAACCCTTAAATTTTCTCAGTTGTATCACTTCTCTTAAGTAGTAGCTTGTACTTTGAGATGAAGCAAACACATCATTTTGGGAAATGAAACAGGAAAAAGAACAAAGAGGAATTAGAGAATGAATCTTATACTCACGGAATGTTCTATAAAATTCTTCAAGAGCCAGGTGCTTGTCTGAGTTAAGATCATCATATTTCAGTAGATCATACAAAGTACAATCAGAAAGGTCCTTGCCAAGTTCTTCCTGTTTTATCACCTGAAAAGAAAATTAAAATCATGCAATTATATCAGTGTCTTAACATTTCTATAGGTAATTTAAGTCTACACTTGAGCAAAGAACTGAACTTACAGGAAATCTGGGATTTCAGTTACTGGACATTTATTTTCAAGTGTTTCAATGACATAAAATTATAAATTTGACTTAGTTTATTTTGACACTTAGATAGAAACTTAGAATTTAGCCTGAAAATTCTAATATAAAAATCTCCCAGTAAGACAAAGAAAACTTGAACATTAAAGGGGCATTTTTGTATTTTACTCGTTTCCTGTGCTCCACTTATATTGACTCAAGGAGATACTTTACTCCTACATGAAAATTGCCTCCTAAGTCTCAGTGACCCATGTCAAAATGGAACAGCTCTTTCCCAACAAAAATAGTCAGTAGCTTGTTTCAACTTGCATCTTCCTATTATTTGTGAAAAATGAAGTTACTTTTTTTTTTCTCTTTTGTCTAACATCCTCCCCAGCTGGAAGCGAAGCCATTTGGGATTCTGAATTAACTCCCTGGATCACAAAGGAGCTATTAAACAAATTACTGTTTCCAGGAGCCAGTTAGAATTAATGCACCAATTGATGATGGAAATCTACCCAAGTATGGATGAGAAAAATCACCAAACTGCTTTTCTGCTCTGTGCTCTGTTCCATGGACTGTGGCAGTAGCTCTTTTAAGACTCTACTGATTTTGACTATAGCTTGTCTGGAAAAAGGGCTCCCCAAGATTTTTGAAACATTTCTTTTCCCCAGGTAGCTGTGCGGCTGTCTAAAACAGTCTTTCATATTTGTCCACAGGGGGAGTGGTTCATATTACTTGGAGGTTTGCTTCACAGTATGTTTTTTTAAAGTTGGTGCAATAAGGAAACACAAGCTCTGAAGTTAGCTAGCTTTGGGTTTAGACCATGCCAAGCCCACTTAATAGCTCTATAATTTCTGGCAAGTCACTCAACCTTTTCTCACTAAGAAATTAATGATAGCAATCTCTACATCTCCTGGTTGGTGTGCAGATTATAAATACAAATAGACACGTATAAACACAGTTTTAGTCAAGTGCAAGGCATATAGTATATACTCAGACATAATCATTTAATGTTAAAAATAATGATTTATATATACAAATGTGCTTCTCATTATAAAAATTCATTGGAGTTTTCCATACCAGCTTGTGTATGTTATGGTTATGTATAGTTTGAAAGATTGAGACTTTGGCAGATAGGTAATAAAAATGTCTCAAGAGCTATTTTTAACTCTTTTATGGAATACTCCCATGTTAAAAGTCGTCATACCTGTGTGAGGATGAGCTGCAGAGACAGCTCTGAGGACGGAGCTTAACCTATGCGTCACTAGAAGCTCCTGGCCCTGTCACCTGAGTGGTGACATGCAATGACAGTGTTTGCACTGCTAAATATAGCTTTCACAACATCATGTGCTCTCTATTCTTATTTACTGTATTCAAATTACATTGGCTAAGCTGGCATTTGCTGCCTTAGAAGAGGAAAAATGTGAGTGGTTTATCTGCTTTCCATATAAATAGATATGGTTGATAGTGAGTGGTAAAGTCTTGGCTTTAGCACAGTCCAGCTGGAGGGATTAACAAAACTACTTAATGGCTGGAGCTATCTCCCCTATAAGCCTAATGGGAAAACACATACTGCTTTCCTGTTTAGAAAGCAACCGAGCTCTTAGCCACTGTCCATCTGTTGTTTGTTAGATCGTGAGGAAAGGCTTTTCCCAGGTGGCAGAGGGGCAGTGTTTTTGATCTTACCTCACTATGGCCTTTCTAAAGACCTGTGGGGCCAGCACCACAGTAATTTTTAGGATGCAGTGACAACAGAATCTGGTCAGATACTTTAATACTATTTTTGCTGGCTTTAATTCACATACTTCTTTGTGAAATGATGGAACAGAAAGTTGGGAGAGAAGCTTTCATCACTGTCTCATATTAATTTCTGTTCTAATATTTTATTCGAGGTAATTTGTGTATAAACCAAGAGAACAGATGTCTATCTTTTTCCTTAATACTGTCTTTGGCATAAGACTAGCTTGCTTTTGATTTGAACTTGATTCGATCATGATGATACAGCTCAAGCTACATATGCTGTTTTAAGGAATGTGCTTCAGAAAAGTGCAGGGTCCTGGCTAGTGAGCTATATATATATATATATATATAACTCTGTTCACTGATATTTGGCCACGCTATGATAGAGGGGTTAAGTAATTCATCCCCTCATTCATCTATTGTTTAATATACATTTTCCTCATTTATTCCATTTCTGTTCAATGAAATAGCCTACTTAAGACATGCTTCCTGGTAAGCATGTTTCTCCTTTGTTTCCTGATGGGAGCTTTGGCATGGTCTGAGGTGTTTCAATGTGGGAGTTATTTGCCTGTGACCTTTTAACTATCATGGGAAAATTGCTTTTGATATTCTGTGTTCTGATAGCCTTAAGGAGCTGTGTGTTTGACTATTGAGGAGAAAATATAAAACAAGACAGAAAAGGTAATACATTAAGCACTCTGGCACTGGGAATCCAAACTTATAGGACATTTATTTCATCTATTGTCTGGCTCTGGTTCTTCCCATTCTAACCTCTTCAAAATGCATGTGTTAATCTGACACAGAGACTCCTGACAAAGCCAGATTCACTGAACATATTGTCATTTAAATACATATTTTAATTAGGATAAGTACACTGTTTCTTTATATATAATGAAGTGAAGTGAAGTGAAAGTCACCCAGTCATGTCTGACTATTTGTGACCCCATCGACTGTAGCCTGCTAGTCTCCTCGGTCCATGGAATTCTCTAGGCAAGAAAACTGGAGTGCGTAGTCTTTCCCTTCTCCAGGGGATCTTCCCACCCAGGGATTGAACCCAAGTCTCTTGCATTACAGGTGAATTCTTTACCATCTGAGTCACCAGGGAAGCCCTTATATATAATGCTATTGTACAATTAATAGAATATTGTGTAGTGTAAATATAACTTTTATACTCACTGAAAGTGAAAGTCGCTTAGTTGTTCCGACTCTTTGCTACGGACTGTATAGTCCATGGAATTCTCCAGGCCAGAACACCAGAGTGGGTAGTCTTTCCCTTCTCCAGGGGATCTGCCCAACCCAGGGATTGAACCCAGGACTTCCACATTGCAGGCGGATTCTTTACCAGCTGAGCCACAAGGGAAGCCCAAGAATACTGGAGTGGGTAGCCTATCCCTTCTCCAGGGGATCTTCCCAACCCAGGAATCGAACCAGGGTCTCCTGCATTGCAGGTGGATTTTTACCAACTGAGCTATATGCTCACGCGGAAGTAAAAATTCATGTGATTTGCATTATTACAATATTCTCTTGACTGTAGTGGTCTGGAAGTAAAAGTCACTCAGTCATGTCCACCTCTTTGCGATCCCATGGACTATACAGTCCATGGAATTCTCTAGGCCAGAATACTGGAGTGGGAAGCCTCTCCTTTCTCTAGGGGATCTTCCCAACCCAGGGATGGAACCCAGGTCTCCCTCATTGCAGGCAGATTCTTTAACTGCTGGGCCACAAGGGAAGCCTGCAGTGGTCTGGAACCAAGCCACAATAACTGAGAAATGCTTGTAAAATATACAGTATCTAAGATGATCAATAATATCTAGAAAGAGAAATAGAAAATATCAGAGCCAGATGTAGAGGGTTGTCTCCTGCTATGAGATATACGGGTATTAGATTTTTGATTTTATTTACAACTGAGTAATATTCCATCATATGTATGTACCAAAATTTAGTTTTTAAACATATTATTTGTAGCATCTTTCCTTTAGACTTGGAAATCCAAAGTTATTAAGTTTCATGCAAGAGATACAGTGCATGTGATTTTGATGGTCTCAAGTCATGGTGATGAGACTATTTGTGTAGGAGGTAGGAAGACAGAGGAGTGAAATCTTCCAGTTTCGTTTGCTTTCTTTACTCTCCTTAGTGGAACAGGAGAAATGAGGAACTTAAGAGAAATATACTATTCACATTGCCAAGTACAAATTGGCACTTGCCATGGGCACGTGCCATCTGCCTCTACAAGGATTAAAACTTGAGCCTCTGCAGCTGCTGCTGACCTTTAACACCCCCTGAAAGAAATTCAGGATGGAGATCAGGAATGAGGCACTCTGTGCTCTGGGCAAAACTGGCAGAACAGGTCTTCAGTTAGAGATTATTCAGAAGAAGATTTTATTAGCCCAATTCTTGAATCTCCTCCTATTTAAAAAAACACTAAAATCCTTCATGGTGATATCCCTGCTTCATGACTAGCAGTAATCTCCATGAGACTAGTAGAAATCTGAAAAACAACATGTGCTTGATTGCATGTACTCCACCTTCACCAAAATCACATGTACTGTCCCTCCCCCTATTTTTAGGGCCAGTTTCTGAGAGCTATCTGAAATGCTGTCTCCCAGTCTATAGTCTTCATTTTGCCCTAAATAAAACTTAACTAACAACTCTCAGGTTGTGCTTTTTTTTTTTTCCACTTGATAATACGTTCAAGTAACATGAGCTCTCCATCCTTTGCAAACTATTTTTCTCAAACTAATCATGAATGTGTCAGAATCACAAGGTCTTAGTACTGACTTAGAGCTTAGTGATCCTCTATTTTAAAGAAAACCCATCTCATTTATGAAGTTGAGGAGAGGCAGATATATTCACTCCTTTGCTTGACAAATGTGTAAATTACATGAAAGCCCAAGGCTCAGAAAATAAATATACTCCTGTGGTAACAATACACATCTCCAGGCATTGCCTTTAAGTTTCTCCCACAATAATACATAGGTTGGATCTTTTATTACTTGGCTCTCCAGACAGCTTCTTGTACACTTTCTTTCTTTCCTTCTCCTCTCCCCCTTCCTTCATTTCTATTTCTTTCCTTTCTTTGCAACCACCAAATGCCAAAAATAAAGCTGGGGACTGGAGATTAATTAGTAAGGAAGAAAAACACACTCTGCCCTTATGGAGTTAATATTCTAGAAAGGATGAGTGAGTGCAAGTTATTAGAGAATTTGGGGAAAAAGATAATTATAGATTGCCAATCATGTTTAAAAAAAACATAAAAGGAAAGAGGATAAATACATTATAGTTGTTTAATCATATATAACTGATGCTACCCTGTGATAAGTGTATTTAAAGTAAAGAATCACATGGATATAATCACATCTTCTAAGTTATCTTTTAGGTTTGATAACATGTCTAGCTAGTAAAAAGACATTTAAAATTATTAGGGTCAATATTAATTTTTAAGGACTAGTTGAAATACAACAATATTAAATCATTGGTGGAATGAAAACTATTTTATTTTCAAGGCATTCTGTATGGCTCACTGGGATTCTCTGAAGATAAGTGCTAACGTTTTTAATGTACCTTGACATTCTAAAGGAAAGATGCTACAAATAATATGTTTAAAAACTAAATTTGGTACATACATATGATGGAATATTACTCAGTTGTAAATAAAAGCAAATAATAGCACTTGCAGCAACATAGAGAATGCCATACTGAGAGAAGTAAGTCAGACAAAGAAAGACAAATGTTATATGATATCACTTATATGTGAAATCTTAAAAAAAAAAAGGTACAAACAAATATATCTACAAAACAGAAATAGAGTTATAGATGTAGAAAACAAACTTATGGCTTTACCGGAGGTAAGGGGGAAAACAGGGACACATTGGAAAATTTAGTTTAACATATACTCATTACTAGAGCTTCCCTGCTAGCTCAGTCAGTAATGAAATTGCCTGCAATACAAGAGACCTGGGTTCAATCCCTCGGTCAGGAAGATCCCTGGAGAAGGAAATGACAATCCACTCCACTATTCTTGCCTGGAAAATCCAAAGGACAGAAGAACCTAGTGGGCTACAGTCCTTGGGGTCACAAGAGTCAGACATAACTTAGCGACTAAACCATTACCACCACCATACACATTACTAGGGCATCCTAGGTAGCACTAGCGGTAAAGAACCTGCCTGGCCGATAAGAAAGACATGGGTTTGATCCCTGGGTTGAGGAGATCCCCTAGAGGAGGGCATGGCAACCCACTCCAATATTCTTGCTTGGAGAACCCCATGGAGAGAGGAGCCTGGCAGGCTGCAGTCCATGGGGTTGCACAGAGTTGGACACGACTGAAGCGACTTAGCAAGTATGCATACACGTTACCATATATAAAATAGATAACTAATAAGGACCTACTAAGAGAAGGGAACCTACTGAGGGCACAGGGAACTCTACTCAATGCTCCGTAAAAACCTAAATGGGGAAAAATTATATATACATATAACTGAATCACTTTGTTTTATGGCAGGAACTAACACAGCATTATAAATCAACTATACACCAATAAAAATTCAAACAAACAAGCAAAATAACAGTTTTCAAATTACTAATAATTCTCATTGTGGGTGAGGACATACTGCTATGGACATTCATAAAGGTCAAAACATGCTATGATAAAAATTAAACATGGAGTTAAGTTTAAAAAAAAAAAAAGCACTGCATTTTAACTTTCAAGTTATTGTAGGAACAGCCTTAAAGAAAAACAAAATAGTATTTGAAACTAGTATATATACTAGTATAGTATGGTTTCCAGATACAGTTGAAAGTATTGCTTTTTTAATTGTACCAGTGAGCTGTGTCTAAACCAAAAGTTACAGGCCTTACCTTTCTCTGTTAAATGCTAACCATTGTTGTTATTATTGTTATAATATCCCTAGCTCTTGAAAGGTAATTCCCAGTTCTACTAGGATCTACCTATTGGCATTGCCAATGCTGTTCTGACTCCCAGTTTCTGCTGCCTTATTTTGTATACCTGACAGCTTTATGGGATTTTTAAATGTTGAATAGGATTAGTTACCATGGCATTCCCAGAGAGTCCCCACTTACCCCCTTCTCTATCTACACAAGTGCTTATTTGTTTGCATTTACTTTGTTCACACTAAAATAGCATTTTATCTCTGAGGCAAAGCAATTCCTACCAATCTCATTGTAAATAAATATGTTGACTAGTCATCAGAACCTTTTTAAAAATCTTTAAATTTGTAATAGGCTTAGAAACTCTCAAAATAAAGATTAAGTACCCATTCCCTATGTAACAGTTCTAACAAGTTTTAAAGAAAATGAATATCTACAAAGTCTGTAAAGACATCAGCATCATGCCCATCATGTTAGCTAAAAATATCTAGTGTTATTTATTCCTTTTTTATTTAATTTTGTAAATGTATTCACACATGGTAGTCATTGAGCAAATGGCTTTTTAAGTCAAATATACATATAACATAATAATCTAAATTCTGAGAACAAGTAGTTCTTCTTATTATTTTAATAAACATTTGGCATGTGTGCACATTAGGGAAATATTTCATTCTAATAGGTATTCCTAATGCGAATCAGCTTATTAAGATGGCAGAATCTAAATGAAGAAAAAAGCTAAATCAATATACTCACTACAGCTGCTTATTTAAACTCAGAATCACAAGGGAATAATTTGACTTACTTAAATTTCATGGGTGGTTATTTTATGAAATGGGGAGAAGGCTGAGAGACATGTTTTCCAGGCTGTTAGCACCGTTTGCCTTTAAGAGCACTATGTTGGCTGTTTGTAAATTAAACCAGGAGAATTTTAGACTGAGGAGGCTCTAATGCCTTGGTGAAAAGGTAATCGAGCCAACACTTATGCCTGTAAATGCCTCAAGGTTATGAAATCAAAACCTACAGACAACCAATCACAAACAACTAACTATGCTTTAATCTATAGCCAATCAGGACCTTCCTTACTTTGTTTCCATCTTCTCTCTGTAAAAGGTTTCCTAGCTCCCCTCCACAGAAGGCTTCTAACTACTTCTGGTTTGGCACTGCCAGATTTGAGTGGATTTTTGCTCAAACAAGCTCTTAACATTATAATGTTAGGTATTAATAATTAAGCTTCAGTTTCTCTTAACATTGCTAACAAATTCAAGGGTGCCATTCTACTGAGTGAAGTCTGCCTATGTATCTTCTCATCTTATCCTGAGGAGCAAATAGTTGGGACCATGATGCAAGAAGTAGCTGTTCTTTCTCTAAGGGACACTTTATTCACCCTGGTTTACCTCTCTGACCCTGTGAAATCCAAGTTTTCTCATATTGCTCATTTCCCAACCTGTAGCAATCTTCTTTCCTTTCCAACTCAAATGCATCATAGTACCCTCTGGAAATCATGTTCTGATCAGCAAATTTTCTTTGCCTTATGTTTTTTATGAAAACATGTTCTTCACCACATTGACTTTAAGAAAATCTGACTACTCCTTAATAAAACCATTTGTCCAATACATATAAAAATTGAAAGTTAATTTGTCTCTCACATCTATTCTACTTCAATGGAAGGAAGATAGTCAATAGCTAAATGGTTCTCTATTGGCACATCTGGATTATTTTTTTTCCCAAATGAGTTTTATTTCATTAGACAGATAGAGAATGTAGATAGATAGATAGATAGGTAGATAGATAGATAGAAGATGAACAGATGGATGAAGGGATGATAGAAACTATTCCTTTGAATGTCAGGTCATTCAGCTAGGTAATTCTTTCCTACTCTGTCCCCATTTTTCACCAATGTATTTACCTCTTGATTCACAATATTTCTGTCTACCTAATGGCACCCCACTCCAGTACTCTTGCCTGGAAAATCCCATGGACGGAGGAGCCTGGTGGGCTGCAGTCCATGGGGTCGCGAATAGTCGGACACGACTGAGCGACTTCACTTTCACTTTTTACTTTCATGCATTGGAGAAGGAAATGGCAACCCAATCCAGTGTTCTTGCCTGGAGAATCCCAGTGATGGAGGAGACTGGTAGGCTGCCATCTATGGGGTCGCACAGAGTTGGACATGACTGAAGCGACTTGGCAGCAGCAAACTCTTTTATCATGTCCCTAGCAACTTAAAAAGGCATATGAATAAACCACCAGAAAGATTTCTATGCTTCTTTTCATAACTACTAATTATTAATCTTCTCTCTTCTGAAGACCTTTTCTTACATGTCAGCCTTCCAAGAGGAATGTAATCATATCTTAGGTTACTTCATCCTGAAATCTTTAATTCAAGCATTACAGGTCTGTTTTAGGAATAACATGTGTCCTTAAACCCATAAATGTGTTACTATGTTGCCAAGTGCCTGATCACACTTGTCACATACACAATACTGAGGGAAAACCCTTCTTTGTATTTCAAATAAAGATACTTTATATTTGTTAAAGCTTTTGCAATGAGTTATTATCCTATGACACATGCAAATTTAGAGCATATTGCTACACGGACAATTTTACTGAAGCAAACATTTTTAAACATCAGATTTCAGAGAGCACTGAATTCTTATTGTTGGAGAAGACAATTTAAGAGAAAGAAGAGATACAAATGATAGAGATGAACCGCAGACACTTGTCTAGATTTACACAGTGGGACTGAGAACAAACAAGTGAGGTTTCACACCTCATCAGCCTGATCTGCAGGAAGAGCCAGAACATTTAAATTTGCTTTAGTACACAGAACTAAAGTGAAAGAGGAGAGTGAAGAAGTTGGCTTAAAACTCAACATTCAGAAAACCAAGATTGTGGCATCTGGTCCCATCACTTTCTGGCAAATAAATGGGGAAACAATAGAAATGGTGACAGACATTTTTTTTTTTTGGTGGTGGGGGTGGAGGGGCTCCAAAATCACTGTAGATGGTGACTGCAGCCATAAAATGAAAAGATGCTTGCTCGTTGGAAGAAAAGTTATGACCAACCTAGGCAGCATATTAAAAAGCAGAGACATTACTTTGCCAACAAACGTCCATCTAGTCAAAGCTAAGGTTTTTCCTGTAGTCATGTATGGACATGAGAGTTGGACTATAAAGGAAACTGAGCACCAAAGAATTGATGCTTTTGAACTGTGGTGTTGGAGAAGACTCTTGAGAGTCCCTTGGACTGCAAGGAGATCCAACCAGTCCATCCTAAAGGAGATCAGTCCTGACTATTCATTGGAAGGACTGATGCTGAAGGTGAAATTCCAATACTTTGGCTACCTGATGCAAAGAACTGACTTACTGGAAAAGACCCTGATGCTGGGAATGATTGAAGGTGGGAGGAGAAGGAGACGACAGAGGATGAGATGCTTGGATGGCATCATGGACTGGATGGATGTGAGTTTGAGTAAGCTCCGGGAGTGGGTGATGGACAGGGAAGCCTGGCGTACTGCAGTCCATGGGGTCGCAAAGAGTTGGACATGACTGAGTGACTGAATTGAACTGAACACAAAACTGGCTACTGGTCAAGACCATTCAGTTTTTCAACCTCATTCTGAATAGGATCCAGGCAATTTAGCACAGATGCAAGATATTAGGGCCGCTCAGAACAAAATAAACAAAAACTGCCCATTTGTTTTTAGTCGCTAAATCATGTCCGAGACTTTTGTGACCTCAAGGATTATAGCCCACCAGATTCCTCTGTCCTTGAAATTTCACAGGCAAGAATACTAGAATGGGTTGCCATTACGTTCTCCAAGGGATCTTCCCAACCCTGAAATCGATCCCATGTCCCCTCCACTGGCAGGCAGATTCTTTAACACTGAGCCACTAGAGAATCCCCAAATGCCCATTTACCTGTTGTTAATAAAGGGAGGTGATACATATTGAAACAAAAGTTCTCAAAAAAACACTTCAAATGAGATTGACATATTACCTTTGTCATACAGTAATTAAGACACATATATGGGAGAGAAGACAGTGATACTCTGTTCTATTTCTCTAAAAAAGCAAATTTGATCAAAACCCCAATCTCCCCTATCATCCAACCCCATATACTTTGGGGAGACTAAAGTCCTCATCATGGGGTGTAAATAGATCTGATACACACTTGAGGAAAGAGAGAGAGATGAAATTTCACCTCTCTGAGGGGTATAAAAAAACAAGGCAGAAGACTGAGCATAGGAATTTCATGTAGCTAGGCTAAGGGAATGAAATTCATTTCCCCAGAGGAAAAAATGTGCTAGATATTTGTTTTTGATGCTGGCATTGTTATATTCTATAACTTGCCATTAGTTGTTTTTTTTTTTTTCCCCTTAAAGAGGCAGATAGTTGTTGGCAACTACTGATTGTGATGTCTTTCGTTATACACATCTAGGGGGAGAATCTAAATAAACAGATCATATTGTTTGGCACGATAAGAAATTTGAAACCCCAGGGAAAGTTAAAAAATTGAAACCAAGAAACAGACTTAGGCGCTGCATCTCTGGTGTAGGGAATGCAAGGCATGCTCTGGACAGAGCACAAGGAAAGGAAAAGTGTACAAAGCGCTTCTTCTAAACCGGATTTCAATCTGCGATTTTTCTAATATGTGGTATAATCTCATCTACCACCCTTACACATCTTCAATCATTCAACCAACACACATTGTTTTTGGCAAATGGATTTTGTGTGTGTGTGTGTGTTTAGTTCAAAGAGAAGTGCAAAGGAGCTGACAGACATCTGGATTGTAGTAATGTAATAGTATTAATAGTATTATTACAATTGCTACTACTATTGTCATTAGTTACTATACTAACTGAGGATGTATATATTTTTAAAATATTTAAATTGCACAATATAGTCAAGTAAAGCATATTATTTATTTAATAACATATCTATGGGTGCTTCACTGAAAATGTTGCTGTCAATTATTTCTTATAACTTGCTATTATGGGCAAGAAAAAACTGCACAAAAATAGATATTTTGTAGTTTGAAAAGTAGAGATATTTTGCTATAACATGTACCAGCATCTTGAAATATATATTTGATATTTATTTTAAGTTTAGTTCAATTTAACATTATATCTGTAAAGATGAGACACTATATACTCTGGAGAAAATGCTCAATATCACAGTGGTTATAGAATGATGACATGTACTTGTCTCTAGGCTAGCACACAGGATTTAACAACATTCATGAGACAAGTATGTGAGTACCTCAAATGAGATGAACAGAATAAAATAAAATAAAATAAAATAAATTATAAGATAAAATAAAATGAAATTTTAAAAAAAAATACTGCAATTCATTTTTCCTAATTTCTTGGAATAACCAAATTATTTTTGTCCTCTTTAAAGAAATATTTTTCATTGTAAAAGTTGGCATTAAAATGTTTGCATATTTAATAATGTGGATATATATTTCTGGGTTATGATGGCTGATTTGTTCTCACCTATCAGGCAATTGTAAACATTAAAAATGCACAGGATGACCTGATGGAAATATTGATCAGTTGTTCATCTACTAACTCAAGCATGTGTGCCCTCTTTATTTCCATTATCATCCACCATATCCACAGGAAGGTTGGATTTGAAATATAATTATAACTAATAATTTCATCATGTTGTTTCTATTGTGTGAGTTATGTTTCTTAGAAGGCTACATTTCCAAAATACTATTAATATCACATCCAATTTGCATATTGTGTATTATTATCTTTCCCAATATGTAGACAAGGCAATTGGGACACAGAGAGCTTGAATCACTTGCCAAAGACTGCCTGGTATCAAGTAGAGGAGATGAAATTTGATTCCAAATTCTATCATTAAAGTTCTTAATCACTACATTACGATCATAAAAGAATGAAACTAGAACACTTCCTAACACCATACACAAAAATAAACTCAAAATGGATTAAAGATCTAAATGTAAGACCAGAAACTATAAAACTCCTAGAGGAAAACATAGGCAAAACACTCTCCGACATAAATCACAGCAGGATCCTCCATCCCAGAATATTGGAAATAAAAGCAAAAATAAACAAATGGGACCTAATTAAAATTAAAAGCTTTTGCACAACAATATAAGCAAGGTGAAAAGACAGCCTTCAGAATGGGAGAAAATAATAGCAAACGAAGCAACAGACAAACAATTAATCTTATACAAGCAACTCCTGCAGCTTGAATTCCAGAAAAAATAAACGACCCAATCAAAAAATGGGCCAAAGAACTAAACAGACATTTCTCCAAAGAAGACATACAGATGGCTAACAAACACATGAAAAGATGCTCAAC
This sequence comes from Okapia johnstoni, assembly GCA_024291935.2. Taxonomy (NCBI): domain Eukaryota; kingdom Metazoa; phylum Chordata; class Mammalia; order Artiodactyla; family Giraffidae; genus Okapia; species Okapia johnstoni. The sequence continues at coordinate 32,503,494 of CM044310.1, forward strand.
ATTCATTATTAGAGAAATGCAAATCAAAACCACAATGAGGTACCATTACACACCAGTCAGAATGGCCGCTATCCAAAAGTCTACAAGTTGCTGGAGAGGGTTGGAGAAAAGGGAACCCTCTTACACTGTTGGTGGGAATGCAAACTAGTACAGCCACTATGGAGAACAGTGTGGAGATTCCTTAAAAAACTGGGAATAGAACTGCCATATGACCCAGCAATCCCACTGCTAGGCATATACACCGAGGAAACCAGAATTGAAAGAGACGCGTACCCCAATGTTCCGCAGCACTGTTTACAATAGCCAGGACATGGAAGCAACCTAGATGTCCATAGACGAATGGATAAGGAAGCTTGGTACATTACACAATGGAATATTACTCAGCCATTAAAAAGAATACATTTGAATCCGTTCTATTGAGATGGATGATGGAGCCCATTATACAGAGTGAAGTGAGCCAGAAAGAAAAGCACCAATACAGTATCCTAATGCATGTATATGGAATTTGAAAGATGGTAATGGTAACATATGTGAGACAGAATAAGAGACACAGATGCATAGAACAGTCCCTGTGGACTAGGGAGAAGGTGAGGGTGGGACGTTCTGGGACAATAACATTGAAACATGTATATTGTCATATGTGAAGCAGAACACCATTCCATGTTCTATGCATGGGACGGATGCTCAGGGATGGAGCGTTGGGATGACACTGAGGGATGGGAGGGGGAGGGAGGTTTTGGAGGGGGAGCACATGTGAATCCATGGCTGATTCATGTCGATGTATGGCAAAAACTACTACAATATTGTAAAGTAATTAGCCCCCAACTAAAATAAAAAATAAATTAAAAAAAAAATGATAATTTTTTAAAGAAATCCTTGGACTTCATCAGTACAGGCCATGCACTCTTTTGCTATTTAAAATATCCTCCAATGATCTTTTAAATGCATATCCCATCATAACATTTACTGACTTCTGTTATTACCTGTTTTAACTCTTCCAGACCTTCAGTTGTTAAGGACAAATCTATCCATGTTCTCACATCAACTTCATAAAACATGATTCTTTTGATAGTAAAAAGTTTCAATTTTGATAAACTTGAATTTCTAGTTGGATATTTTCAATATACGAAAACAAATCTCAGATACTAAGTATGTGGTAACAGGTATTCATGTCAAGCTAGAGTGGTGAAGAGTTGGATCAAATGAGATTTAGGTCTACACCTTGTCATCTGACACTAGCAAGTACTTTCTTATTATTACAAGTCACTAACTGTGATTTTATGGGTCTTACCCCGTTCAGCTATTTTTTTTTTATTATTTTCTCTCAAATGGAATTTCCTGCAAGGGAAGCTTTGTGGTGGTGGAAGTCACTCAGTCATGTCTGACTCTTTGAGACCCCATGGGACAGCAGCCTTCCAGGTGCCTCTGTCCATGGGATTTCCCAGTCAACAATACTGGAGTGGGTTGTCATTTTCTTTTCGAGGGGATCTTCCCGACCCAAGGATTGAACCTGGGCCTCCTGCATTGTAGGCAGATTCTTTACCATCCGAGCCACCAGGGAAACCCAAGAGAAGCTTTAGAATATATATATTCATTATTTGGAGTAAGAACAGAACATGTGCAGCAAGCATTAATGCTGCATTTATAAAACCTTGAAGTCAAATCATGTTCTTTAATTTTTACTTGCAGTGTCTTAGAGTTATATATTGCATTTCTGTTAAACATAGTTTGTAAGTTATTAACAGAACCATTAAGATCCTTTCCCTCTTTACTCCTTTAATTTAAATCTTTTTGAAACTTGATATTAAATGATGGTGTTACATGTTTCCAAGTTGATTTTTAAAGTCATATATATAATTGACTTTCATATTATATGAAATGCAAGTTCTTCTAAAGCACCTGTAACCTAAAGAGACAAGTCAAAAACAGTATTTGTGCTATAACTAGCTAGAAATGTGTTATATCTTTTCCACAGTGGCTGTTAGGTGGTTGCTGATGGATGAGATGATACCATTTCTGCTCTATAAAGCTTAAGGAAGGACTGACTTATGTGGGATGTATGCAGAGGAGTCAGTAAATATTACCTTCCCAGATACTTCTTTGTGTGTACCTCATGTTTGACCAATGTATAAGTGGGATTCTAAAGATCATTTCTGCTCTTGCATGGTAACTTTCAAATGAATTAGGAGGGCACTTTTAAGATGTAAACAAAGTCTGAATCAAAATAATAATAATAACAAAAAAACTAAACTCTGTACCAGATGACTTTATTATGGATTGATATGTGCCCTCCCCAAAGACATGTTAAAGCCTTAACCTGAGGACATCAGAATGTAAACTTTTTTTGGAAATAGAGTAATTTCCACATAATTAGATAATGTTAAATGAAGTCCTGCTGGAGCAGGGAGGACCCTTAATCCAACATGACTGGTATCCTTTGAAGAAGAGACAAGATGATGTGAAGACAGTACACAGAGAGTAGCTCTGTGAGTCTAGAGACAGAGACTTGAGTGATGCATGACAAGCCAAGGACTACCTGGTGCTACCTGAAGCCGAAGGAGGGAAGAAAAGACTCCTCCAAGAAGCTTCTCTTCTAACGGAGCATGGCCTTGCCAACACCTCAATCTAAGATACTGAGCCTCCAGAACTGAGAGAGAGATTGTCTGAGCCACAAAGTTTGCTGAACTTTGTTACTGCCACTCTAGGAAATTAATATAAACTTGGATGTAGTAGAAACTTAAAACAACTACAAGTGAGTGCAATCAATACCATTTTCCAGTGATAAGCAGTTTTTCCATTTGCACTCAGATGTGGATCTTATAATAACTAGATTTAGTCAAATTATGTGTCATATCCAACCAGTGGTTACAGTAGTGCATACATGTTAATAGAGAGTAAAAATATTATAAAATAAAAAAGTAAGAAGCAAAACCCAAAACACTATATTTGATATGTCAGGCACACAAAGATCAAGGTGACATGCTTTAATTATAATTCATTTAATTGAATTGCCTAGTCATCTTTGATTACTACCAGAAATTAAAAGTCTAAAGAATTTCATTTGTGAAAAATAAATTATGAGTTATATATCAACATAGATATCTGAATTAAAAGTTTACTAAATTTACCCTAAAATTTCAGAGTTTCATTCTTTGAATTCCAGTGCCTAGGACTTAGTAATTGTTCTATAAATATAAGCTGGATTAAAGATGATAATGAAAATGATATATATTTTAATTAATTGAAATAAACAAGTCAGTTGGCTCAGAAGGTCACTTTGATAATGATGCCTCTAAGTTACACTATCCCAAAACTTGAATGCTTGCAAAATAAAACTGATATTCCACATTGTTGATGTTTTTTAAATAAGCCATGAAATTAACTATGAAATATGAGTGGCATGATGTTGTAGACGTAGACAATTGAATTTTTTGAAATTATTTTCACTGTTAAGCACAGAAGCAAAATCTACCTAAGATCCACTATAAGAATTATCAGGCAGTCAGCAACATTCCTCAGAGCTAGTACCAAATTACTAGTCATCCTGGATTGGTTTCTTCTCTCCATTTCTCCCTAAAAACCTATGTGTATATTTACAGCAAAATCGTTTGTTCCTTATTTTACATTTCCACCACTATCAACAACTAGTTTAGGTTCTTAAATGTGGGTATTTCACTTTCTTTCAGAGAAGTTGATCAGTCTCAGTAACACACACATAAAAATATTTCAATTTTTCACACATATAATTGCTCACATAAAAAATACTTGTGTATTAAAATACTCACTTAACAAATTTTATGTATGTATCGTCTTGGTGACAATATTCAAAGACATGAAGTTTAATAATATAGACATAATATTAAAACTAGATTTAATATAGTTGATCTTTGATTATTGAAAAAGTACTAAATAGATCAATAATTTAGTATTTTCTTAAATTACTTATTTACATTATGTTATAGATGTATTCAATTGTTTTTCAGTAATGTCCTTGAATACTAGATTAGCAAGCTTCCATAAGAAAATTAAGAAAATTACAAAAGCTCCAGAACATGTCTGGTGATATTTTATAAATTCTGTAAGTTAGAGAACTGGCAATTCCTTTTGACATTTAAGGTATAGAAACCTGTCAAAAGTAGATACCTCTTTTAAATTGTGTAACATGATATACGGATCTTGTATGATATTACTTGAAATTAACAAATTACATTTGTTACTTGAAATTCATACTGCTGATAGAGTAGTCAAATATTTCTCTTAAAATATTATATGCCTACAGTCAAACAATATGAATAAAGTATATTTGTATCAATATGGTAAAACCTCACACAAATGTAAATATATTGAATATATTATACTTAAATAAGCTTGTTAATCATTAATCATACCTGAGTTAGTTCATTAATATCTACAAGTCCATTACTGTCGGCATCAAAATATTTAAACATTTGATCCACCAGCAACTTCTTCCGAAATACGTCATCACCATTAGGGTTTTCATTGTCTTGTGTAATGTATTTTTGATTTTGTAAATCTAAAAGCATACTTTTCATCTTGCTGTATTCAATGGCCTTGCAGTTATCTCCTGTAATAAAAGAACTAAGTTATTTTCAAAGCAATATTATTAAAAGGGAATCATTTATTTTATTAATGCTCAAAGTTGATATCTAGCAGATAACATACTTTGTATGTAATATTTATACTTCTACTTTGCATACTACACAAGGAGAAAAGAATGGACTTTTAACATGAAAGGATACAAATTTTAATTGGTATCAATTCTAAAAACACAATATGTACTGTGTGTTTTCTCAATGCCAAAGTCATCGGTTCTGTAATGGGCACAGAAAAAAAGGTAACTTCAATTGCCTCGAAGGCTTAAATACATCATCTTCGTTTAACTCCTCATTATACATGATTATAGTGATAATTTCAGAGATTTTGAACATGAGGTTTAGGGAGAGGAAATGACTTACCCACGAGTAAGCTTAGACTGTATTGAGTTTTGAACTTAAACTCATATATGTGTAGTTCCAAACTAGTATAGCAAGTTTCTAATTGGAAGTGCGTCTTTTTTTACATTGAGATTTATTTTGAAGAATTTTGTGTGTATGTATTTACAATTTTCTTTATTTTTAATCATGCTAAACTCATATTTGCTTTCTTCTGAAAGTCTATTTTTCTGATATTTATCTATCTTTCCTTTAAGAGCACTTGATGAATAATATGATATATGTTTGCATTTTGTATCTTGAAGTTTTAACCTGCAAATATCATTTCCACAACTAAAGTGTGAGCTTACTGAAGTAATAATTCATTATAGAATTCAATATCTTCTATAAAATAGCCCAAATACTGGGGACTTCACATTCAATGAAAGTAGTTTTTGGCTTATATCTTCAAAAATAACTGCAATTACTCTATCTTGAGCTTCCTAGGTGATGTTAGTGGTAAAGAGCTTGCCTACCAATGCTGGAGACATAAGAGACACAGGTTTGACCTCTTCATTAGTAAGATCCCATTGTTGGAAGAGCCTGGCAGGCCATGGTCCATAGGGTTGCAAACAGTTGGGCACAGCTGAAGTGACGGCACTCATGCACACACTCTACTCTCTTGACATAATTATTTTACAAGAATTTTTCTTACAAAAATATGCATGCTGATGTCTTCATAAATAACACTAGGAAATGAATTTATGTTGATAATAAATGTGATATAAAATATAGACAGAAAATACAGTTTATAATGTAATTTATAAGTGAAAAAGCAGGTATTATAGTAGCCAAGAACTTTTACAATATATCTTTAAGGAAAAAAACTGACTTTATAATTGTGATTCATTTTGACAATTAGGCTGTGGCAAAATCTACAATTTTAAAGATTTCTAAAGATTTAAAAATATATATCTGAGAGCTATGGAATTGAAAAACAATATTTGAATTCTCATTCTCTTCCCAGGCAAGATGGAAAACAACCTTTCAGAGAGATGAGATCTTATTTTTCAAAGATATTGAAATGACTTCTGTTGTTCAGCAATTTTAGTGTTTAACAATCCTGTCAATAACTTCCTTTCTACAGCAAGATGTAAACTTTGTGACATGGATTAAGTCAATTTTGCATCATTCTAGTCTCAGTAAGGAATAATAATCAGAATATTTTCGTAAAAGCACAGAAATCACTGACAAAAGAGAAAAGTAATCAAGTACAGAGGGGCAGGTAGCAATTTTGGGGTTTGTGAAAGCTGCCTAAGAGGAGCCTTCAAATATAAGTGCCCGTGTGTGTGTCAGGAAGAGGGAGAAACTGATCAAAGAAGGGAAAAGGAGAATAAACCATTCCAAAGCCCTCCCTGGATTTCTGTATTTGACCGTGGACCTTCCTAACATTTCATCTGACTGATGCAAAGAAGGATGGAGTTTGGGGGAGCTCCCCTGGGTCCATTGTTATAAGCAGATGAGAACATGGGAAATAGAATTTAAATGCTGAACACTTTTTAGTTAATATTTGAAATTTGGGGTTTTGTTGTTGTTGTTTAGTTGCTATTGAGGAGATACAATTTGGGGTTGTTACACTCTAATTTTGACCAAATCAAGGAGTACATTCATCATGTTCTTCATGAATGTTTTCATTTCCCAAACTGTAAATTCCCCAGTAAGCCCAGGGATTAAGTTATTTGCTGACGATCCAAAGCTAACAAAAATAAAAGCATTACAATTAAGGCATTCATATTCCACTGAAATGTACAACGGAAAATGAAAGTGTTAGTCATGCCCGACTCTTTGTGACCCCATGGACTTTAGCCCACTGGGCTCCTCTGTCCATGTGATTCTCCAGGCAAAAATACTGGAGTGGGTTTCCATTCCCTTCTCTAGCGGATCTTCCCGAACTAGGGATCAAACCCACTTCTCCTGCATGTACAATAAACAACCATAAAATTATGGAAAATTTTGTAGAATTTAGATATTTTAAGTAACCTCTGTCACAGCTCTTTGTTAGTAATAGAAACATCTATTATGAATAATAGATTACATGTAATGCAGACATTCTATGCGCCAGGAACTCTATATATATGTAATCATTTAACTCTCATAACAATCCAACATAAAGGACCTTATAATTACGATTTTACAGATGAAGAAGAATTAAAACACAGAGAGATTAAGTAACTTGTTCAAAGTTACAAAGCTAGAGAGGAGCTCAGTGACTTTTACACCCAGGCAATATCTAATATCTTTTCTAGCCTTTATTCTCTACTTTTTTAATCTTCAGAATTGAGTTTTAAAATGAACTTATACATGGTTTCAGCAAATTTGTCAAAGTATTATTTGAAAAATGAAAGGCAAATATAACAATAAACTTCAGGCAAAATTATTGCTTAAATTACAGGTAGAAAAAAAAAGAACTTTCAAAGGGAGAGAGAGGGGAAAAAAAAAGGAGTATCTGAGAAATAGCAGGAAAACTATAAGAAAGTACTGAAGAAGAAGAAAAAGGGAAAAGAACTTTTCAAGAAAGAGGATGTGATGAAATGCTAAACGTTTCAGAGTTAACTTGGTGATAGCTTGTAACTTTAAAGGAATATTTTAATGAATAAGTGAAAAATTCCTATTATAATGGGCTAAATGAGTAAAAGCAAAATAATGATTTGAAAATATTAAATGTTTGTTTTCAGTCACCCAGTCGTGTCCAACTCTTTACGACCCCATGGACTGCAGCAAGCCAGACCTCCCTATCCCTCACCATCTCCCAAAGTTTGCCAAGTTCATGTCCACTGCATCAGCGATGCTATCCAGCCATGTCATTATCTAACGCCCTCTTCTCCTTCTGCCCTCAATCTTTCCCAGCATCAGGGACTTTTGCTATTAAATCTTTACCACTTTTTTAATGAGTATCAATGTGAAAAAAAGAAGTAGCATTATTAAAGAAACACAAGTTATTTAGAAACAAACATCAGTGTATATTAATATATCATGGCCTCATTCAAGAATAATGTCAAGAAGGAAGCTAGCTCCTTGATTTGTTTGCTTTGCTAAGAGTCCTTTCTCAATACTTAATCAACCAGTGGTGTTAGGTTGGTATAGTGAAGGAAAAGAAATGCTCTTCTGGAGTTACTTTCTGCTCCCAGAGACCAGTAAGAGATCTCCTCTGCTGTCCCTGTTCTAGACACTGAGGACAAGATGAAGGAGGTCCCCAACTGGTGCCTATACACCATCTTCCTTCCTGTGAATGCAGTGATGCCAGCGCTGTGCTGACTCTGGACTGAGTCATTTTAGGACAGTTAAAAGCCATCTGGCCTTGTGGGGCATAGAAGGAGGTGGAATCTCTGACATTTTTTCCCCTTTTTTTCTCATTTAAACAGTAGATTCATAATCTTACTCCAACTATTTTGTGAACGAAAACATGATTGATAACACCACATGCCCCAAACATACATATTAATCCTATATTATCATTATGTGCACAAGTTCTCACATGCTTTGACTTTTTTATCAGTTAATTTTTATTGGAGTGCAGTTACTTACAATGTTGTGTAAAATCAGTTTCATGTATACATATATCCACTCTTTTTTTAGACATTGTCCAATGTAAGTCATTACTGAGTATTGAGTAGAGTTTCCTATGCTATACAATAGGTCCTAATTAGTTATCTATTATGTACAGTAGTGTGTATATGTCAATCCCAATCTCACAATTGACCCTTCCCCTCCACTTTCCCCTTGGTAGCCGTAAGGTTTTTTTTCTACATCTGTGACTCTATGCTTTATAAATAGGTTCATTTATACCATTTTTTTAGAAGCCGCATTTAAGCTATATTACATGATATTTGTCTTTCTCTCTCTGACTCTCTGACTTTCAAATGAATTCACCTGGGTATTGGCAGTGCTTCTCCATGTCCTTATGGAACCAAGGATGGTTATATTTTATTTATCTGATAGTACAGCCATCAGTTTTGAGTACATGATAAGTGCTCAAAATTACAGATTCTACCAATTATGCTTAATGCTAGTTTTTTAAAAGTTATAATTTGTTCTTACCTCTTTGAAGTTACCCTTTTATCCTTCCTCCCCATCCATCAGTAAAACATACTAATTAGTTTCAACATAAAAATATTGAAATAAAGGTAAATAATAACATTACCTGCCTCTTTTTAGCATTTATAATTCAAAATTGATTAATTTAATTCTAATAGAAGCTGAAATCTTAGAAATTAAAGAAGAAGATATTAAATATTTTATTATAGTATCAATTCTACTCATGTATTAGATTGCATACTGGAATTGTATTTTCCTCAATCTATTAAATAATTGTTAATAGAAACTTTTAAAGCTTTTTAATATGTAAACATATTCAAATTTATATAAAATATTTCTCAGAAAAGTACTTTGCATTTATGACATAAGGAAGGTATCAAAACTTTAGTATGGTGATTTTATATGCATCTGTGAATCAAATTCAACATGGAAAACTATTATACTCAAATGAATTGTAAACTGTTAAACTGTGAGTTTGATGGAATTAAAATTATCTTGGTTAAAAGTAGTCAAAACAAAATAAAAAGAAAAAAACAACCTTAAACCTAAATGGAGCTTCTACTAAAATGTGGAAAAATAAGGGTGTAAATTGTTTTGTATCATATAAACTTTACTGGAATGTTCTTATCTAAAATGTTTACAGTTACACCTAAGATTAATATAATACTACTATGTTTCAAATGCTATTCTAATTCTGGAGATTTACTAATGCAAATACACAATGTATATACCACTCCACAACTTTGTACCTTTAAAGGGCCATGATTTTCTCGTGGAGAAGGAATTTTTAAAAACAATCTACTTTCTTTTTCAGAGCAGTTTTATATTCAAGAAAAAAATTGAGCAGAAAGTACAGATTTTTCTGTATATCCTCTGGTCCTCCACATGTGTAGACTCTGTCACTATCAACATTACCACAGAGGGGAAAAAAAATGATGACATACAGTGATGTATCATTAGCCAAAAAAAAGTCCATAGTTTATATTAGAGTTGATTAAGTACATAGGGTACTTGGTGTTATATATTCCATGGATTTTGACAAATATGTAATGACATGTGTGCATATATATCATACAGAATAGTTTCACTGCCTTAAAGAGCCTCTGTGCTCTGCCTGTTCATCTCTCCATTGTCCTTAACCTCTGACAAACACTGACCTTTTTATTTGTTTCAAAAGTTCTGCCTTTTTCAGACTGTCATATAGTCGGAATCATATATTACCAAACCCTAGACCAATTCAATATATAGCCTTCTCAAATTGGCTTCTGAGAAGCAAGTACATTTAAGATTCCTCTGTCATGGCTTGTTAGCTCTTTTTTTTTTTTTAACCACTGAATACAATGTCTGGATGAACCACAGTATATTTATTCATTTACCTACTGAAGGACATATTGTTACTTTCAAGTTTTGATAGTTTTGAATAAAACTGCTGTAAACATCCATGTTTACATATCTGGATAGACTTAACTTTTCAAATCCTTAGGTTAGATCCTAAGGAGCATGATTACTGAGTTGTATGGAAGATTTTGATTAGTTTGTTAAAAAAAAAAAAAAAGGAAGGAAAAAAGAAAATCGCCACAATTTTTTTCAAAATTAGCTTGTGTCATTTTGCATTCTCATCAGCAATGCATGAGAGCTCATTGTGCTCCACACCTTCACCGGCAGTTGGTGCTGTCAGTGTTTTGGACTTCATCCTTCTGATAGGAGTGTAGTGGCATTTCATTGTTTCACAGGGAATCTTAAGTGAATGAGAGACTATATTTTATAAGACACATTAGTCCCATTGCCTTTCCCCTGATCTCTACACACACACAATGTGATTTGACTTAATTTTATATCTCCTTAAGTACCACTGAGTTGTTAAATAGAAATGGTTGGAAACATAATTAATTCATTAATATTCTTACTGATTAATTTTGGAAATTAATATTATTAGAAATAAAAGGAAAGTATTGTGAGTTAAATATTCATTCTCCAATCACACTGCTCTTTATGATGTAACTTTTGTCAATTATATGCCACGTTTTCATTGTCAACTGCCTACATCTAATACACTTAATACAGAAGTGTTAAAATGGGGTTTGATTTTCTAGCTTGGCAAAAGTTAACATATATGAGAATTTCAGTAACGGTGCTCTAGTAACCAAGCCACTTTGCTCTCTTTACCCTGAAAGAACATTAATTAAAATGACTTTAGGGATGAGATTAGGTATCCTAAGCTCTGTTTTCAATTATGTTCGTTAAAAGTGACACACTTTGGATCAAGTAGGCAATTTAGCTTTTACTGTCCCCACTTTCTCTCATCATCCTCACAAACATAATCACATAAAGTAAAAATGAAGAGAATGCTGACAGAAAATACAACAAAATAATACAGAGTGTAACACAATGGTGATGATTATCTAAGATGTTTGGGAACCTAAGTGAAAAATGGAAATTTATCTTACCTGAAGTAAATACAATTTACAGTATTAATTATAATTGTTCAAATATATGATTTTAATGTTTAGTGAAAAGTATTTTAAGCCGTTAACTATATAGTCAAAACCAAGAAAATATAATTTGCTTCATATGAAAAGGCATATTTCCTATAGAATGTGTGACAGGTAATGCTGTCAAATAGTTTGTGAAACTATTTCCTAATTAACTATGTTTTCTGGAAACCTCTGGAAAAATATTTTGTGCACACTATGTAATAAGACCTTTCATTTTTTTTTTACATTTTACTAATTTCTGTTGAAATTGTAGTGTATATTGCCTTAAGTATTATACCACATTGTTCTTACAGTTCTTGTTGTATGCTGTATTTTACAGAGGTTTTTAATTTTGATTTATATTACACAGATTTATACTACTTCTAGGAGTAAATATATATATAAAACATATTCTTTAACTTTTAAAGAATTTGATAAAAAATTATTTAAAAATTTAACCATTACAAAGTAAATCTATCACTGGGTCAGAGTCAAAACTAAGACTCATATAACGCCACTAAAAGCAGGACTGCTAGTACTTCTGAATACTAAATAATCATAGCACTCAAATACGTGGTTTTCAATGAAAATCTTATTGTTCATATTGATCTTACGGAAGATAAACTATTCATATCTGTGAAGCCACAAGGATATAATGATTTTAATCCAGTATTTACACAGGAATTATCATGTGCTGGCACTGTATAATTACTTTACAGATAATTCATTTAATCTTTAAAATGATCATATGAAGTAAGTACAAAGACTATAACACCTCCTTGAAACACATTAATAATAAGCCCAATGACAGGCTTGACATCTGACTTTACATGAAAGATGTAAATTCTGACCCTAGAATTGTAAGCCCATCATTTAGAAATTAACTCAGACACATCTCATGAGGTACAGGGGCTACACAGGATACATCTGTTTGTGTCTTAGGAAGATAGTGGCTTTTATTGTTATTATGTTTATGTTATTCTATGAATTCATGCGAAATTTTGTCAAGAATTTACAATCTTCTGATGACTGTCTGCATACGTATAATCTGTTGTTCATTTCAATAATAAATCATGTGTTTCTCTCTTCTATATTGAGACAGAGGTCTTGGTTGGTAAGATTTTTAATTTCCCCAACAATCTTTAGGGATGCTACGTTACAATGACAGAAATGACTCCCCCAGCCTGTCTAAACATGATGATTTTTATAAGCACCTAATAAAATAACTTCAAAAATGTAAATCAAATGGTGATATAATTACCAGGGAAATCACAATGATAGAGAAACACTGTAATATTACTAGATAGAAAATGCAGATCAAGAAGTCATTAAGCATAGTACCTTCATCTGGAGCAAATCCAGAAATGCACTCTTATAGGAAAATAATATTCTTCTTTAAGAATCAAGTTTAATGCTAAATTTGTATACATTAAACTTTGAAGTTGAGTTCATTTCATGAAGTTCATAGTTTGGTGTTAAAAGTTCCAAGTTACTAACATAGTCACATGTCTTCTTGTGGTTACTGATCAAGAGTTCATATGTCTTGTCTCCTAAAATATGTTACTTTTTGTCTCATTTATCACAGAAAAATTCAAAACTGATATTAAAAGTAGAATTTCTTCTGTGGTTTCTAGTTTATATATTTTCTATGTAGCCTGTTCATTCTTTTCCATCAAGGAAAGAAAGGGTAATAGTCATGACTGGGCATCAACCCCTGGCTATGTCTTTATCCTATTAATTTTAACATCAAGAAATAATATTTCCGAAATACATCTAATTCTAATGAATGGTAAATATTCAAATGCTACTATGCACTAAACATTACAACAGTAACATTTATAGTATTGATGTTGCTATTTGGTGTTATGATAGATATTCTCATACAGGCTTAATATTGAAGTGAGTTAAAGTATGTAACACTTTATGCCCAAGATTAGCTCAAGATAACAGAGTAGAATGACATGTGCTCGCCCCTTCTTGTGAGAGCACAAGAATTACAACTAACTGTCGAACAACCATTGATGGATAAATGTTGGAACCTACCAAAAATGATGCCCTACACACCCCAGAAAGTAGAAGCCGTAAGATGGTAAGAAGAGCACAAACATGATAGAATCAAATTCCATACCTGCTGGATGGGCAACCCACAACCTGGAAAGCAATTATACCACAGAAGTTTTCCCACTGCAGTGAAGGTTCTGAGCCCCAAGCCTTGTGCACACCAAGACCCAGGGGAAAAGAGCAGTGACCCCAAAAGTAAGTGGATCAGCCTTACCTGCAGGTGTATGAGGGTATCCTGCAGAGGAGAGGGTATGCCTGGGGCTCACTGTGGGGCAAAGACTCTGGCAGAAGCAGTTGTGGGAAGTACTCATTGGTGTGAGCCCTTCCGAAGGATGCCATTAGCTGCATCATACAACCTATACCCTCCAGTACTGTGTTGCCTCAGTCCAAACAACCAACAAGGAGGGAACACAATTCTAATCATCAGCAGGCAAGTGGATTAAAGTTTTACTGAGTATGGCCATTCCTATCAGGGAGATAAGATTCAAATCTGCCCCCCCACCAATCACTTCCATCAGGAATTTTGCTCAGGTCACTTAGATAACCTCACCAACCAGAGGACAGATAGCAAAAGCAAGAAGAGCTACAATCCTGCAGCTTGTGGAAAGAAAACCACAATCAGCGAAAGTTAGACAAAATTAAATGGCAAAGGATTATGTCCTAGATGAGGGAACAAGATAAGAACCCAGGAAAACAGCTAAGGGAGGTAGATATAGACAACCTTCTAGAAAAAGAAATCAGAATAATGACAATGAAGATGATCCAGGATTTCAGAAAAAGAATGGAGGCAAGTATCTGGAAGATGCAAGAAATGTTCAACAAAGACCTAGAAGAACTAAAGAACAAGCAAAGAGAGATGAGCAATACAATAACTGAAAAAAAAATTAGAAGTAATCAATAATGGAATAACTGAGGTAGAATGGATAAGTGACCTGGTAGACAGAATGGTGGAAATCACTGTCTTAGAACGAAATAAAGGAAAAAAAAAAGAATAAAAAGAAATGAAGACAACCTTAGAGACTTCTAAGAAAATATTAATTGCACCAGCTTTCACATTATAGGGGTCCCAAAAGGATAAAAGAGAGAAAAAGGATCTGAGAAAATATTTGAAAACATAATAGCTAAAAACTCCCCTAACCTGGGAAAGGAAAAAGTCAACCAAGTTCAGAAAGTGCAGAGAGCTCCAGGCAGGATAAACCCAAGGAGGAGCACACCACAACTCAGAGTAATCAAATTGACAAAAATTAAAGAGAAAGAACAAATGTAAAAGTAACAGGGGAAAAATAACAAACAGCATACAAGGGAACTCTTATAAGGTTATCAGCTGATTACTCAGCAGAAACTCGGCAGGCCAGAAGGCAGTGTCACTATATACTTAAACTGATAAAAGGAAGAACCTATGACCAAGAGTATACTACCCAGCAAGCCTCCCATTCAGATTTGATGGTGAAATCAAAAGCTTTACAGATGAGCAAAAGCTAAGAGAATTCAATACCACCAGAGAAAACTGTACACATATAGTCTGATATATCACAACCTTATGGGAACAGCAAACCCCAAAACTACAATGGATACACACACACACACCACACACACACAAAGCAACCCAAACACAACACTACAGATGGTTATCAAGCCATAAGAAAAGAGAACAAAAAAGGAAGAGAAGAAAAATAACTACAGAAATAAACCCAAAACAATTAACAAAGTGTCAATAGAAACATATATATCAATAGTTACCTTAAATGTAAATGAATTAAACCCTCCAATCAAAAGATATAGACTGGCTGAATGGATACAAAAATAAGACCCAAATATGTGCTGTTTACAAGAGATTCACTTCAGACCCAGGAGCACAGAGAGACTGAAAGTGAGTAGATGGAAATCAGAAGGCAGATGGAGTAATAATACTAACATCAGACAAAATAGACTTTAACATAAAAACTGTCATAAGAGACAAAGAAGGATATTCACAAAGTGAGCCTTGGTAAATTTATGAAAATCAAAATCGTAGCACAAGATCAACCCAAGAGAAAGATATAACAGTTGTAAATATATATGCATCTGACATCGAACCACCTAAGTATATAAGGCAAATACTAATAGCCATATGGGAGAAATTGACAGTAACATAATATTAGTGGGAGACTTTAACATTCCACTTGCATCAATGGACAGATCATCCAGACAGAAAATAAATAAGGAAACACAGGCCTTAAATGATACATCAAAGGAGATGGACTTAATTGATCTTTAAAGAGCATTGCATCCAAAATCATTGGAATGCACATTCATCTCAAGTACACATGGTACATTAAGATTCTCTAGGATTGACTACATGTTGGGCCAAAAAGTGAGCCTTGGTAAATTTAAGGAAATAAAAATCATATAAAGCATCTTTTTCTGACCACAACATTATGAGATTAAAAATCAACTATAAGAAAAAGTAACTGCAAAAAACACATGCAGGCTAAACAATACTCTACTAAACAACCAACAGATCACTGAAGAAATCAAAGAGGAAATGAAAAAATGCCTACAGACAAAAAGAAAATGAAAGCACAAGGACCAAAAAGCTATGGGGTGCAGCAAAAGCAGTTCTAAGAGGGAAGTTTATAGCAATACAATCTTACATCAGGAAACCAGAAGAAATCTCAAATAAACAACCCAACCTTACAACTTAAGAAACTAGAGAAAGAGGAAAAAAACAAAAGCTAAAGTTGGTAGAAAGATATAAATCAAAAGATCAGAGCAGAAATAAATGAAATAGAGACAAAATAATAGCAAAGTTTAATGAAACCAAAAGCTGTTCCTTTGAAAAGATGAACACAGTTGATTAACCTTTAGCCAGACTCATTAAGAAAACAAAGGAAATTACTCAAATCAATAAAATTAGAAATGAAAAATAAGTTACAACAGACACTACAGAAATACAAAGAATCGTAAGGGACTAGTACAAGCAACTGTATGCTAATAAAATGGAAGAAATAAAAAATATGAACAGACTAATCACAAGCTCTGAAATTGAAACTGTGATTAAAAATCGCAACAAACAAAAGCCCAGGAACTGATGGCTTCACAGGCAAATTTCTATTATATATTTAGGGAAGAGCTAACATCTATCCTTCTGAAACAAGTTTATTCTGTGAGATCACCATCACCCTGATACCAAAACTCAACAAAGATATCACCAAAAAGAAAACTACAGACCAATATCACTGATGAACATAGACAAAAAATCATGGTCCAAAAGGATGCATGCACCCCAATGTTCATTGCAGCACTGTTTACAACAGCCAAGACATGGAAACTACTTAAGCGTCCAATGACAGAGGAATGGATAAAAAAATGTAATACATGTATACAATGGGATATTACTTAGTCATTGAAAAGAAAGAAATGGTGCTATTTGTAGCAGCATGGACAGTTTAGAGATCATCATACTTGGGCGATGTAAGTCAGACAGAGAAAAACAAATATTGTATGATATTTCTTACAAGCAGAATCTAAACAGAAATGATACAAATGAACTTATGAAACAGAAAGAGATCCACAGACTTAGGGTGAACTTACAGTTACCAGGGGGGAAGGGATAGTTAGGGGGTTTGGGATGGACATGTACACACTACTATATTTAAAATGGATAACCAACAAGGACCTACGATTAGCACAGGGAACTCTACTCAATATTTTGTAACAATATAAGTGGGAAAAGAATTTGAAAAACAGATAGATGTATAAGTGAGTCACTTTGCTGAACACCTGAAACTATTATAACACTGTTAATCAACCAACTATTCACTGATATAAAATTTAAAAGTTTATATATATATATATATTATAATTAAGAATACTGGAGTGGGTTGCCATGCCCTTCTCCAGGGGATCTTCCAAACCCAGGGATCGAACTCAGGTCTCCTGCATTTCAGGCAGATTCTTTACCATCTGAGCCACCAGGGAAGCCTGGGCTTTTCTCTAATTGTGGCTAGCAGGAGGAGCTACTCTAGCTGTGGTGCTCAAGCTTCTCATTTTGGTGGCTTCTCTTGCTGAGCACAGGCCCTAGGGTGCATGAGCTTCAACAGCTGTGGTACAAGGGCTCAGTAGTTGCAGTTACTGATCTCTAGAGCACAGGCTCAATAGTTGTGGTGCATGGGCTTAGGTGCTCTATGGCATGTGGGATCTTCCCACATCAGGGATCAAACTTGTGTCTCCTGCATTGGTGGGTGGATTCTTTACCACTGAGCTACCAGGGAAGGCCTGAACTGACTTTTACATATAGCAAAATTTCAATAAGTTGTCATAAAGTAAACAAAATGTCAATATAAAAATGTAGCTTTTTCAATTTTCCCACTGTGTATGTATATTACTTATAAGATGTAAATGTGTATAATTTGGGGGGTGTGGTGTGGGGGTAAAAAAACATAATAAAGGTATTGCTATCATGTAAATAGTTATCTTAATCTTATATAAATGGATATAAAGATCTGATCTTCACTTTAATTGGTTGGATTAATCCATTTGTATTTACAATTGCTATGATCTGAATGTGACACTTTAAGATTCCATTGAAATTCTAATACCCAATGTGATTGTATTAGGAGGTGGAGCCTTTGGGAGGTAATTAGGTCATGAGAGTGGAACCCACATAAATGATATTAGTTCTCTTATAAAAGAGAACCTACAGAGATCTGGAATCTTTTCTATCATGTGAGGACTTAGTGAAAAGACAGCTGTTTATGACCAGGAAGCCTTCACCAAAATGTCAATTTGCCGATGCCATGATATTGAACTTCCAAGCTTCTAAAACTATAGAAAATAAAGGATTGCTGTTTATATGTCACTCAGTCAGTGATATTTTAGAAGACCTTGAATGGACTAAGACAATTAGCATGATTTATATATTTGGGCCTGCTTCTATAACTTTTCCTTGTGCTCACTATTGTCTTTGTATGTTTTCTTTTAGGTCACATTGCATTTGTTTTTTGTTTTTTTTTTCATTTCACCCTTTTCCTATTACAGACTTGGAATTTGCGCACTTTTTCCCCTTTATTTCAGTGCTTGCTCTGGGTATTTTGTCATGCATCTGTAAAACTGTAGAAATATCTTTTTATCCCTTTGTGTGTCTTTGAGTAATTTATTTAAAGTTATTTTCATTAATTGCCCAACTCTTTTACAGCATTATTATTTTACTCCCACTCTATCAAAGTCTTAAAAAGGTAATGAGATAAACGCTTAATCTCAGCTGGCTTTCATCTATCCAGCCTTAATGTCTGTTGTATTTCTCTAACTCTGGAATAGTAGGTAAATTAACTCAGGGCTCCTTTATCATTCATCTCATTCTTGCATAGTTTCCCAACTCTGCCTAACTTTTCTGTTTTCTTTTTAAATTAGTTTATTTTCTATTTTTTAACTTTACAATATTGTATTTGTTTTGCCAACTCTGCCTAACTTTTAATTCTCTTTACATTCAATCCTGCCAACTTCAATCTAATTACTGTTAAAGTCATCTGTAAATTAATATTTTCAGATGTCTTTCTGCTTTAAAGCGTTAAATGACTCACCATTCCTTTCTATATGAAGTCCAAACAGAGACATGTGGTGTACTTCCTGCAGTAAAGCCACCAACTCTTCATTTCTAGTGTAGTTAACTTTGGAAACTTTGAAGTTTCTGAGAGCTGAATGATCATTGGCTGCTCTCTTTCTGTTAGTATTCCATACTGTCTATTCAGCAGGGTCATGGTACAAAAAGCATATTGAAGATGTGCAGTAAGCATTATGCTTCACTCGAATTGTTTAAATGTCCATATACATATTAAATTACTATAAATTGAACACTATAACATTCTGGGAACTGCCTAATGATATTCAGTATAGCACTTAATTTTCCTAGAACAGTTTGCTTATATTAATTTTGTTTTAATAAAGTAAAATTCTACTTTTTACCACTGGCACCATTAGCTATTCTAGTATAAAAATGACAAGTCTTCTCCAAAATTAGGAATTGAAGTAAATATTCAGCTAAACAACTGATCCAATCAGATGATTATATTTCAATTATAAAGTACATGTTACATTATTAGAAAAATTGGACTTTAAAACAAAAGGTGGATGCTGCATGTTGTTTCATAAGTACTATGTTTATTAAAGAATTTCAGATATATTTGTTTAATGAACACAGTAGTCTCAAAAACAGGAAATTGCTTTTGTCGTAAGAGGCAAAGCCTATTTGTTGCTTTACTAATATGGTGTTTTTGGAGGTTTTTATATTGGAAATCTTCCAATTATAAGCTTCCAGGAATAATATAGTTGAATTAAAAACATAAAATCCATGCAAAACATGTTAAGCTGAGATTTGAATTTCATTTTGACCCTTAATGGTTGTGCACACTATATATTTTCATCTAATAAATCCTCTAAGCAAAATATTTTACATTATGCAAAGCATAATGTCATCATCAAAGTAAAAGCTAAAACTCATGTATCCCTCACTGTGTATATTTCTAAACGACATGATAATAAAACTAATAAAACTACATAACGGGTTGCCTGTGTGCTAAGTCATTTCACTTGTGTCCGACTCTGTGCAACCCCATGGACTATCGCCTGCCAGGCTCCTCTATCCATGGGATTCTCTAGGCAAGAATACTGCAGTGGGTTGCCGTGCCCTCCTCTAGAGGACATAATGGGATAGATGCCATTATTATTTTCCCCTTTTAGATCAGGAAACTGTGGCACATAGAAGTCGAATAATTTAATCAGAATGACATTTAAGAAATGGTAGAGGTGGAATTTGAATTTCAGGTAGTTTGGCTAAGAGTCTAAACCACTTTACAACTTGCCCAGTGATAATGATCAAACTTAGGTAATTATAACTAACAAATTTGATTATAGTCTCCTTTTTCACAATTTTTTTAGTCTGTGAAATATGGAAACATATCTAAAAATGGAAAACAAAAATAAAATAGTCTTAAACACTTTATCAACCTCAATCTAATGGGGACATTTTGCTAGTTAGAATTTTGTCAAGGGTTAAAAATACAATTTAAAAAATGGTCATAATAATTTAAAAAGTACCTTAGCACTCATGGGAATGTAGCAATTGAAAGCATTTATAAATGTACTATGTTATTCTGCACCAGTGGTCTCACACTGCAGCCCAACTACAAATTCTCAACCTCAATCAGTACTTAATGAATCAGAAACTTTAGGTGTGTGACCCAATCGTTTGTGTTTTAACAAGAGCTTCAGGTCACTCAACTTGGACAAACATTGGATTTTATTCACAACAATATGATCCAGTGATGGGGCCCATTGGAAACAGAAAAAACACAACATTTAAGAAGTTTAGAGATGCACCAAGTCTAATTTTTAGCATGATCTGGCATACCAAATGAAAAGGTGTTTGTTTTAATAATCTGAGTTAATAAAGAAAAACAAAAAGTTGAAAGTATTTGAACTTCTAAACTGTGTGCAATGGAAAGAAAAGTGGAAATTGTAGAGTTGGGAAGTGGGATGGGATTTCGACAGGCCAGAGATATAAGAGAAATGATGATTGGCTGTGAAGGCATTATGAAATTGAAAGTGAAATCGCTCAGTCATATTGAACTCTTTGTTGAACAGGACTCATGGATTGTAGCCCACCAGGCTCTTCCCTCCACGGAATTCTCCAGGCAAGAATACTGAAGTGGGCTGCTATTCCCTTCTCCAGGGGATCTTCCCAACCCAGGGATAGAACCCAGGTCTCCCACATCGCAGGCTGATTCTTTACCTTCTGAGCCACGAGGTAAGCCCCAAAATACTAGAGTGAGTAGCCTATTCCTTCTCCAGGGATCTTCCCATCCCAGGAATCAAAGCCAGGTCTCCTGCTTTACAGGCTGATCCTTTACCAGCCCTGCTACCATTATAGTAAAATCTAATGAAAGTTTAAAAGATGAACCCTAAATTAACTTGGATATTGAGACCATACATTCAATTAACAAAAGCCAAGGTACCCAGTTTAACTAACTTCAGTATATATCAGTTGTGAATGTGTCAGTGACTCACTGTATCTTTTTATCCCTTAGTGGCCTTGTTTAATATAGTGATATCAAAACCTAACCTGTGCGTTTTTGAAAAGATTACATTATATGTGAAGAGCTCACCATAGTTTATGGCACATAATTAAACTTACCCTCCACCGGATTCCCCTATAACGTAAACAGAATTCATCAGCATAGTGATGAGTGAGGCATGAGAAACCAAAAATATTGATATTCTACTTACAAATGTTTGGGGTTAGATATTAACTCAGTTTGAAGTTATTATTTTCTAATGTTGTGATGTTTTCATAGGTAAAATACATGAAAAAATAGTTTTTTTCCCAAACTATTTTGATAGTAAAAGCAAAGAGATATTTGACTCAAATTACTTTATTGCATATCCCTGTTCTCTGCTTGACATCTTGTTCACATGTTCTATATTTTTTTCACATGGCTTGTTTGATTCCAAGATGGAAATATAGGAGCAAGATCTAATGTATACATAAATAACATCTAATTATATTCACCATGTTAAAAGGTCCAAAGCTTAATATTAGCACATTTAATCCCTGTAGCTATATTGTAGGGGCCTCCCAGATGGTGCTAATGGTAAAGAATCTGCCTGCCAATGCTAAAGATGCAATGTGGGTTCAATCCCTGAACCAAGAAGATTCCTTAGAAAAGGAAATGGCAACTCACTACAGTATTCTTGCCTGAAAATCCTGTGGACAGAAGACTCTGGTGGGCTAGAGTCCATGGGGTCTCAGAGTCAGACAAGACTGAGCACGGGCACACACACACACACACACATACACACAAAACTATATTGAGATAATTATAGTGTCTGTTTCTCAGATGAGTAAACTATGGCAATAGGGCGTTGAGTAAATTCCCCAAAAAGATACAGTTCGTGAATAGTGGAGCTGGGTTATAAAATCAGCCAGTTAAAGCTCAGAGTCTGTGTATTTAACCACTGTGCCATGATTCAAGACACTTGAAATAAGGATGTTTACAAAGTAGTATTGATTCATAGCCATAATAGCAATTCAAATATTGACGTAACATTCAGGACATCTGCTCAAATTTAGATTTCCATATTATACAGATGTAGTACAGAATGCCAGAGACAGGCTAAGATTAGACTTGGCTAACTGATTATTGAAATAGTGATCTTAAAAAGCTAATTACACATTTTCTTTTTATCACTGAAATAAAAATCATTTTCCATTTTTATTATTTGTTTTTAAGCTTTAATTTTTAGATGCAATCTCTGAAGACCTGAAAAAATGTTGACCTATTATTTTTAAGTAAATGTTGCACAAGAAAAAGCTTATATTATAAATCTTGTCTCTATTGGTTACTTTGATTGAATGGGGGAAATATAGTAAATAATCCACAAAACCAGTCCAACTAGAGAGAAGCACTTCTTAAAAGAAGGGGCTAAAAGGATAATTTCCATATGATTTTATCTCCTCTTTTATAATGTAGGCACCAGACCTACCATCAGCGGCTTTCCTGCAAGGTCTGGCCAATTTTCACCTGTCAATATTTATGTCAAAGGACATTTCAGAGCCTTCATGTAGACTACTAAATTCAAACTGTAAAAGAATCGTATAAAAGAAAACCTTTCTCAAGCTGGCAGATGGAAATGAATATACAAAAACTATTTTTTTTTTTCCCCCTCAGCTGGGACAGAATTGACTTGATTTTTTTTTTTTATCACTCATGTAATGCTAACTTTTAATGTATATTTTGTTGGCCAAAAACTTTGATAAACTAGCACGTTTAAGTAACTGAAAAAGTAACTGGAAATTTAAAGAAGCTCATTTATATTACATTTCAGTCATATTTTAAATAAGAAAGTACCATGAAAAATATTAGTTTTTTTTTTTTTAATGTAGGCAGTAAACTGTGTAAGCTTGACTGCAAAAGGTTTTCTTCAAGTAGAATGAATATCTTGAATATAAACAAATATTTGATTTAATTTTCATATGATCAATCTTTGAAACAATCTTTGAAAAAAATAACAAAATCAGTGACTATGAAATATATTGTGGTCACACGTTTAAGTGGTTGATAAGCTTATCATGGTTTATGTGAACACATTGTTTAGTTTCTTTTGATAGGAGTTTGGAAATACTGAAAAACTATTAGAAAATAATGATAAATGACAATGGATATGTTTCATTAAGCAGCTGCAGGGATTGGTATTAGGTGATGAAAAGTGCTACACTTGTCATATTATGGAGATGAAAATGAATAAAGCAGAATTTTTGCAGTCACAGTTTAAAAAAAAATATCCTTTTCTTAAATGTCTTAGTGTTTATATTTATGTGATTCATGCACTTTTTTATAGGAGGGGATGTGTTTCTGGGAGGACCAAAATGATGCATATATTATATGATCCTTATATGAACTGTCATTCCTTCTTAATCTTTTTCATGATATTTTGCAGCATCATTGGCAAATAGTAGGGGTGCCATTTGAGTTTATGAGCCACCCTGGTGGCTCAGATGGCAACGAATCTGCCTGCAACAGGAGATCTGGGTTCAATTCCTGGGATGGGAAGATCTCCTCGAGGAAGAAATGGCAACCCACTGCAGTATTCTTGCCTGGGAAATCCCAGGGACAGAAGAGTCTGGCAGGCTACAGTCCATGGGGTCGCAGAGTCGGAGTGACTGAGCGACTAAGCATAGCACAGCACATTTACTCAATGCACATTTATTTTGTGGAGAAATGAATGAGGCTTGAGTGTCTTTCTTAGCTCTATGTCTTCCAGGGTTTAAGATTTTCTTTTAGAGGAAATCTCTTCAGAGAAATATGAGAAAAAAATCATTTCTGCAATATCAAGAGATCTTCTGTTTTATCCCTCTGTGTCTTTGATGAGAAAGCAAACTCCTCCCCTCCTTCCAGATTTTCTAGGGCTCAGATTTCAAATCTCTCATCCAGCACAGCTTTAAGTTTCAATCATACTGTAATCAGAATTTTCAATATGACTGATACATTCTTGTGAAACTGTGGTGAATATATCACTTTATGGCTGTGTTATATAAATATTTATAAGCATCTTACCTAGCTAATGCAGTATGTACAACAATAATAAAAAAAAGCCTTTTGAGAAAAATGTCTCTACATAGCAGGCATTTCATCAAGTTTCTTGAACACCTGATGAGCTTTGATTGAACTGTCTGAAGGACAGATTAAAAAGGGGTTCCTGTTGTGCTTCTTGTGCTAATGTCTGCCTTCTCCCTAGCAAACAAAACCATAGGATATGGCATTTCTGAAGATCTTTCTCCTTGTTTGCACAATATTCAAAGATAAAATTTTATTTTATGGTGATACTCCACCCAACAGGAATAAAATCATTCAGCCATCCAAAGTCCTCACCATGTACACTTTTAAAAATATTTAGAGAGTATGCTACTCTTTACATTTAAAGAAGACTCTTTGGTCAGCTTTCACCATTTTCTTCATTAGGAAAATGACAGATTCTTTGAATTCTTCATGCCCATATGCTTAAAATGCAATCTCATGTTGTTTCTGTTATGTGGCTAAAATAAGTCAGTTTAAGTCATAAAGTGGAGAAAGTTAACTGGGACCCCAAGAGTTAGTCATGGGATATTAACTGAAGTCATCTTAGTCTGCTGCTGCTGCTGCTAAGTCACTCAGTCATGTCTGACTCTGTGCGACCCCACAGACGGCAGCTCACCAGGCTCCACCGTCCCTGGGATTCTCCAGGCAAGAATACTGGAGTGGGTTGCCATTTCCTCCTCCACATCTTAGTCTAAGTATTGCTAAAACCAGGTTAGCACTTTGTGTGTGCATATGTGAGTGTTTTTAATATTTTCTGAATCCAACATAGTGAACCCATCTATAATTTTGTAAATCAGAGGACCTTGGCCAATGGTAAGTGAGGCAGTGATGAGCGAGGGGAAATGATGTGGAGCTCTCACTTTACTCTACTCTGCTATCCATCCATCCAGTTAGGTAAAAAGAGGTAGTAAAGTTTACCATATGAGAAGTTTTCCTAAAGCCTGCATGTCACATCCTTCCAAACCCCATGACATTAATCATCTTTATTATTAGATCAACATGTAAGATGTTCTGCTGTATATTAAATAAAGTTTAAGGTCTAGCAGGTGCTATGCCTCAAAGAGTGTCTTTAATTCATGTCTTGCTGCTGGTAAAGCGAAAAAGACAAATAACACACATGCTGTTATTGGAAAAAGGAACTCCATTCATATGTGGATGGGAAGATGAAAAAAAAAATCATTCTGTATCATTGCTAATGATTTTCATGGCGTTATTGAGCAGAAGGATGCCTCCTGAAGAGGTTTTCTCCATTCTTGAAGACAGATGAGTTGAATATATTTTGTGGCCATAGTTTGGAAATAATTTTTGAAACATAATAATTCAGTTTCTGTGAAAAGTTATTTTCTCTTATTATTTACACTAACAGTCTGCAGAGACTTTTAAGGTATAAGACATATATTGAGCTTTGATATCCTAATATCCAGTATATTTTATACTTGCTGGTTTACAAAACCCAAAATGAATTATTTGGCTACTGTGCTGAAAAGAATGCTGCAAGAGTTCTGCATAAAGCATTCCAAAAGTCATTTACCCCTTTATTTTATTTCTGTGCCTGGCAGTGTTCAGCGTTTATCAGTTACTTTTTGATGGAATAAGGGGGTAAAATTAATCGTTTAGCATAATAAGCATCAGAGTCATGCTTAAAATCCATATAAAAAGGAACCATAGAAATAAAACATTGGAATTTAATAGATTGTAACTTCTTGAAGGGAGATAATATACAATCTGTGTAGTCTTTTAATATCTATGATCCTATAAAGTATTGATAATCAAATATTCTCTAACTGACTCTTCCTAATGGTCAAATTTCAAAGTTTCAAGTTTCAAAATATTAAAAAAAAAAACCTCATGGTGTTGAACATCACTGTTATTTTATCAAGTAAATTTGCATGTGCAGATGCGTTTCCCTATGCAAAGCCAGTAATCAATATTTAAATGAAAACTATATAATAATGTGTTTGCTAATTTCTAACTGCTGCCCTAACAAATTATTACTAACTTAGCTGGTTTAAACCAACTCAGTTGCATCATTCCGTAGTTCCTCCAGGCTAGATGTCCAGGTCTAGTGTAGATCAGATGGGTTCTCTCTTTGAATTTCTCACGGCTTAAGTCAAGGTGTCAACTGGATTGCAGTCCTTTCTAAATTCATGAGGGATAATATATTTCCAAGCTCATCAGGTGGTCAGCCAAATTTAGTCCTTGAAATTGTAGGGCTGATGTTTCCTTGTTGTTATTCTTAGGCCTCTTTGTTCTTACTACCAGCAACGGCACTTCAAATCCGTTCAATCCTTCAAATCTCCCTGCTGTTCCCTTCTGCTGTTTCTCTCTGATTTCTGCTTTAAGGGCCTTCATGACTAGTTAACCCCACTCAGATAATGCAGGGTATTCTCACTACTTTTAGGACCCTAATTATAACTATAGCTGCAGTATTAATTTTGCTATTTAATATAATTTATTCACAGATTCCATGGGTTGGATGTGGATGTCTTTGGGGATATGGGGCAGCTTCTACCTACCACAGATTTTGGGGATTATTTTACGTATCCTACTTTTTTTTACAACTGAATTAATTCAATTATATTTTATGTTCAAATTCCAATAACTCACTGAAGTTTATCAAAGAAATTATGTGCCAAAATATATATTGAACAGTCTCCCTTATGAACAAATATTTTTATACAATTATTATTTTTCTTTAAAGTGGAAAACAGCTCTCATACTTTCTGTATTTAAGAGACAATTCTTTCAAACATGAGTGGATTTTTATTATCTTTTAAATTAAAAAAAAAAGAATAGAAAAAGGAATTTTTGACTGGCACAGATAGCTGGAGGTTTTTGTAAAAGTGTGCTTAATGTAAATTTCAAAGCTTGTATCAGTTTCTTGATAGACAGGAAGTTTTATTGTTTATTCGGCTAAATATCAAAAGAGACTCTAACATAAAAGTCAATTTTGAAGAGACTCTTAAGACATTTAAAAATTGTTGACATTATGTGAAATATGGAAATCTTACGCTCCATTGACACTGAAGTGGTCAAAGGAAGTTTTCAGAGGTCATACCTAACCGTCAGTGTTTACAGATATTACTATGTGCACAACATTATTTTAGCATTTTACGTGTATTAACTCATTCAATTCTAAAATCTAATCCTTTGAGGTAGGTGTAATTATTAAACTACATTTTACAAATGAAAAGCTAAGCCAAGGGGAAGTTAGTTTTACACACATTATACAATAATAATGGTGGCACTGGGATAAACACTCAACATTAAGTCATGTGCAATGTTTCTGTGTATATGTTTGTATCTGGGTCCATCTCTCCCACCACCATACCACTGTTGGCCACTTTAGTCCATCAAGGACTCAAAGAAAGGCCAAGAGAGAGGTTGGAGGAGAAAATGGAATGCATCAGTTTAAGTAAAGAGGGCTTAAAGAGGAAAAACGTCCAATAGTAAAAGACAAATATTATGAGTCTAAGTAAGTAAAAGCCTGAGAATGGTTGTCAGACCCAGCAAAAAGTAAAATCATTGGTCACATTATAAATGCCTCAGAATAGTGAGAATAAGGCCAAATTGAAGCTGGTTGGTACCTGAGTTGATTAGAGTCAGTGAAAACAGTTGAGAATGACTACGAAAGGGAGAAAAAAAAAACGATTAGTGGTCAAGAGGTAAGTGTTCAAGGATGGCTTCAAATGTATTTTGTATTCCACAGACTAAACAGTTAAACACAGGATAGATACATTAATAGGTTTGATTTTTTAATGTGAAGAAGAGTAAAAGAAATTAAAGTTAAGAAGGGATATTAGAAAGGAATGTGAGTTGGTTCATAGGTAGACAGATGGATACTTGGGTTAGAGGACTATTCTTTATTATAATAGGACATAATCAGAAGCAATGAGTCTCAATATAGGTTAATCAGTTGGTTTATAGGCATACAATGATGATAATAATGTTCACACTGAGTGATAAATCAAGGTCATTTATGAAGAGTGTCTGAAGAAAAAGGAGACAATTTGAAATAGCTCTTGTGAAATATGAAGACAGGGATGACTTGAAAATGTAGAACATTGCCGCTGGGCAGAATTAATATTCAAATTGTGGCTGAATTTGTGATGCTGATATGTAGTGAGATTTGTGATACTGTAAAGGCATGGGTCAGCAGACATTTTCTATCAAGGTCAGGTAGTAAATACTTTAGTATTTGTGATTCATATCTCTCTAGTAGCTACTCAATTGTTTAAATGTGAAAGCAACCAGAAAATAGAGGAATAAACGTGCATGACTCTGTTCTCATAAAACTTTGCAAAAATAAGTGGTTGGCTAGATTTAGCCCATAAAGCATAGTTTACAGACCTTTTGTCTGTAAGAATGTATATCCACATGGTTGTAGACTAGGAAGCAGAAACTTATATTACACCTGGGTAGAGGGTGCCAATCAGTGGACAGGATGTACAATAAGATGTGCAGGGTGAGAATATAGGCAAAATCTCGCCAAAAGTTCTGACCATATCAAATGTTGCTGGAAATGAAAGGTAAATAAATTAGGGACCTTATATACAGGGAGAAAGTAAAGGAATCCAAATTCAAAAGGGACAAATAACATGAATGCTGTACATTATTGGGTATAAGAAAGGGAAATAAAATAGCTAGAAGAAATAGAATACAGTAAAATCAGGCTACTGCAAATTTCTCTCTAGGTAAATGATGAAACAATTGTTTTTGGCAGTGTAGAGAAGAAAATAAGTATTATACCTTCCAGAGAAAGGGTTGATGGGAAATTAAAACCATGTAGACAGAAAAATAAAAATAGTGACAAGTAGATGAAACAGAGATGTGGATAAAGGTAGAGAGAGAGAGAGAGAGAAGTGTATGGTAACAATGTAAAATAATTACATAATGGTACTCCAAAAGTTAAGTATCAAATTTCGATATGATATATAAATTTCATTTTTAGGCATGTACTCAAAAGAACTAAAGCAGGAACTTGAACAAATATCTGTACTCTCATGTTCATAGCAGCGTTATTCACAATAGTCAAAAGATGGAAACAACTAAAATATCCACCAACAAATAAATAGATAAACAACAAAATAAACTTTCACACTATATACAAAAAATTGACTCCAAATTGATGAAACCCCTAAATATAAGGCCTAAAACTATAAATTTCACATGAAAACATTACGAAAAAGTTTCATGACTTTGGATTTGGCAATAATTTCTTGCATATGACATCAAAAGCACAGGCAAAAAATAGAGATGAATTGGACTATATCAAAATTATGTGTGTGCATCAAAAAACACAATCAACAGAGCAGAAAGGAAACCTACAGAATGAAATAAAATATATCTTATAAGGTATTAACATCCAGGTTTTATAAAGAATTCCTGCAACTCAATAACAACAATGAAAATAACCCAATTAAAAATGAGGAAAGGACCTGAATAGATATTTTCCCAAAGATGATAAACAGATGCCTAGAAGCATATGGGAAAAATGGTCAACAAGTAGTATTAACTAGGGAAATGCAAATCAAAATAAAATATGTCATCTTACTCCCGTTGGAATGATTATTATATATGCACACATACACACTCAACAACTGAAGTTAAGGCCAAGATTTGGAGAAATTAGGTACTATTGGTGGGAGTAATTACTGGTGTAGCCACTATGAAAAACAGTATGGAGGTTCCTCCAAAAGTTAAAAAAATAGAAGTGCCATGTACTTGGTCTCTCAGTCATGTCTGACTCTTTGCAACCCCATGGACTATAGCCCGCCAGGCTCCTCTGTCCATGGGGATTCTCCAGTCAAGAATACTGGAGTGGGTTGTCATGCCCTCATCAGAAATGCCATATTAATCCAGGAATTTCACTTCTGGGTATATATTCAAGAAAATTGAAATCAGCATTCCAAAGAGATATTTGTAGCATCACTTATATTTCAGATGTGAAGTAGTTCAAGTATGCATAGACAATTGAATAGATTTTAAAAATGTGATCAGGACTTCCCTGGTGGTCCAGTGGTTAAGACTCTCTGCTCCCATTGCAGGGACCCTGGGTTCAATCCTTGGTCAGGGAACTAGATCCTGCATATTGCAACTAAAGATCCCACATGCCACAACCAAGACCCAGTGCAGGTAAATAAATAAAATGAATACATATATTTTAATGTGGTCTATACATACATGGGATATTAGAATATAAAAGAAACATTCTGACTGATACTACAACATGGATGAACTATAAAGACACGTTAAGGTGCTCGGGGCTGGTGTACCAGGATGACCTGGAGGGATGGGGATGGGGAGGGAGGTGGAAGGGGGGTTCTGGAAGGGGAAAACATGTACACCCATGGTGGATTCATGTCAATGTATGGCAAAACAAATACAATATTGTAAAGTTAAAAACTAGAAAATAAACTAATTAAAAAAAACTAAAACTAAAAAAAAATGCCAGCACAAAAAATAAATATTACATGATTCCACTTAAGTGCAGTATCTAGAATGGTCATATTCACAGGAAAAGAAAGTAAAATGGTGGTTGTCATGGTCTGAGGAAAGAGGGAAATGGGGAACTGATATCTAATGACACCTATTGGGGAAGGTGAAAAATTCTGGAAATGGATGGTAAAGATAGTTACACAACAATGTGAGTGTACTTATGCCCCAGAACTATACATTAAAAACTGGTCAAAATATTAAATTGTATCTTATCTATATTTTACCTCAACAATAATAAGAATTCTACAGAAATTAAGTATTCTGGTCACTGACTAACAGATTCTGCATACATGAATGTTATGTTCTGAATGTTAGGCTATGTATATTTTAATCAAAATATCAGTGAAGACTGGTGAACCTGGACAAATCAATTAGCCTCTCTAAGACCCAGTTATGACATTTATAAGTGAGACTAATACTAAAATGTGAACCATGCTAGTGTTCTGAGATAGGATGAGATAACACATTTGAAGTAATTAGCACAACATGTGGCCATGGAAAGAAATCAAGCCAAATTAATTATACTTGATTATTATTATTATTTCAAGCTCCTGAGACTAAGATGTGTAAAATTATGATAAAACTACAAGAATGAGTAGAAAATGCAGGAGAAGAAAAAAGTGAATGTTATTTAAGAAGATATGCCCAGAGATATGCAAGGAGAGGTATCAACAACCTCAGATATACAAATCATACCATGCTAGTGGAAGCAAAGAGGAACTAAAGGGCCTCCTGATGAAGGTGAAAGAAGAGAGTGAAAAGCTAGTTTAAAACTCAACATTCAAGAAACTAAGATCATGGCATCTGGTCCCATCACTTCATGGCAAATAGATGGGGGGAAAATGGAAATAGTGACAGACTTTATTTTCTTGGGCCCCAAAATCGCTGTGGATGTTGACTGCACTCATGAAATTAAAAGACCCTGCTCCTTGGAAGAAAAGCTATGACAAATCTAGACAGCAGAGATATCATTTTGCTGACAGAAGTCCATATAGTCAAAACTATGATTTTTCCAGTAGTCATGTACATATGTGAGAGTTGGATCAAAAGAAGGCTTAGCACTGAAGAACGTGACACTGGAGAAGGCTCCTGAGAGTCTCTTCAACAGCACGGAGATCAAACCAGTCAATCCTAAAATAAATCACCCCTGAATATTCGTTGGAATTACTAATGCTGAAGCTGAAGCTCCAATACTTTGACCACCTGATGCGAAGAGCCTACTCATCTGAAAAGATTCTGATGTGGGGAAAAATTGAGGGCAGGAGGAAAAAGGGATGACAGAGGATGAGAAGGTTATATGGCATCACCAACTCAGCAGGCATGAGTTTGAACAAACTCTCAGAGATAGTGAAGAACAAGGAAGCCTGACACACTGCAGTCCGTGGAGTCGCAAAGAGTCCAGCACGACTGAACAACTGAACGACAGCGCAGTGCCCAAAGACTGGTGCCTTCTATTTTTTTTTTTTTTGAGTAGCCAAAAAAGAAAGCTATAGAGATGTTTAATAGGAAATGGGGAATTCAGAACGAAATGTGAGATAAAATTTCTGACCAAGAACATTAATTTGGCAGCTGTTAAGCTAAATTGTTACCATTTCCTACAAATCTACATTTTATAAATGTTAATAGAAAGAAATAGATTGTGATGTCTAACTCTATCACCATTGTGACTTTGAGGATTTACTTTAAATTTTAGTGAGAGAGGCAATATTTACTTAATAGCTTTGTTATGAAATTATTTTATATACTTAATTATTACAATAGTAATCAAAATAATATTTATATACCGTAATAATAAAAGTAATTTCTTTAAGCTCCTTAACATGTAGAAGGTACTTAGCTATAACAAAAATAACAACTACTGACATGCACTTAATAAGCACCCGATAATAATAATAAAAAAGCGAAACAAAAAGCAACAAAGTAAAAGCATCACCACCATCTGAAGGTGTGAAACACTCACTATGTAGCTGTATTAGCCCTGTCCTAAAGATTTGTCATGAAATTTCTCCTCTAATCTTCAAAAATCTATAGGACCTGTTTTTACTCTCCACCATCATTTTTTATGAACAGGTAATACAAAGTGACTCCGTAGAAAGGGGATGAAAAATGCGGAGAGTATTTTGCGAACACCTTTTTTGTTGATAGAAAAGAACAGTGAGAGAAGCAAGTGGACTTGAAGAAACAGCTTCAGTGCCCGAAGAAAGACTGAACAAGAGCAACCTCACTGAATCAAAGCAGGAAAGAATTAAAAATATATTATCCATACAATTTTTTGCAGGGTAATCAAATTATAGCATTATTTTATAATAAGATGCTTAAAATGTTTTCCTTTCATGTCGATGCCAAGTATTTGAATTACTGAATGACTTACATTGTGACAGCATTTTAATGGACTTTCTCTATACACAATTGAATCTAAATTTCCTTCACTCAGCTTTCACTGCAAAAAGCAACAGCGTTAATCTTAAAATGACTCATAAGAGGAAAGTAAATTTTGCATAGTGTACAACATGTCTGAAAGCATAGAGAAGGAATTACAAAAGAAATATTGACCTCAAATTTTACTTTATGTTCAAATTAAGGCAGGGCTTGAAAAAATAAAAATATGTCATTAATCATGTCTAATCTATGAAACCACTGAAAGCACAATACTATATATACTAAGATGCCGTTATTCTACTGTAAATCAGAAAATTTCTTGCACAACAATTCATTTAAATACTTAATGTTACACACAACTTGCCACAGCATCAAATATTTAGCTTAAAAATTAAACATAAACACCAAATTTATCTAAAATAAATAATTATTCCCAAATGGCTCTCAGATCTGCCTCACTGAATACAAATTAAAGGCTCTGAATATTACTATTTATAAAGCTAAATTTACCCTATGAGTATTTCTTTCTGTTTTAATTTTATTTTACTCAAGTATAGTTGATTTACAATGTTGTGTTGATTTCTCCTTTACAGCCAAATGATTCAGTCATACACCCACATACACATGTATATATATACATTTTTTCATTTTCTTTTCCATGTTGGCTAATCACAGGATACTGAATATAGCTGACTGTACTATAGAGTAGGACCTTGCTGTTTATCCATTCTACATGTAATAGTTTGCATCTGTTAATCCCAAACTCCCACTCCATCCCTCCCCATGAGTTATTTCTAACTAATAGATTGCATGTTGAAGTAATACTTGACAACAGTCCCAGGAAATATTTGAATATAACCTAAATATTAATAAGAAATACTTCCCTCAGAATCCTAGAACTTCTGTTTTGATATTATGTTACATATTACAGTGATGTAGCTGAAAACTCAGTAGATGTTACAGAGAAATGTGCTCCTAAACTGTGTTTTAGGCAACATTCATTCTATAAAATATTAATAACTGTTTCATTAAAAAAACAATTTGTAGGGCAGAATATTTGGAAAATATTGAAGCAACCAGCCTCAAAAAGATCTTTTTAGACCTTTCAAAAAAGCACCATGAGTTTTCAAGAGAGGATCACATAGATGCAGTTTTCACCACTTTTCTTGGTCACAGGGCTAGTGCACAGATGCTATAACAGTAACGTGATGCTTGACTAGGAGCTGAACACTGGGATCACACTGACTTGACACGAAACACAGCTCTGCCATTTTTAAAGTGTAAGACTGTGCAGATTTCTTAACCTCTCTGTCTCTAAATTTTCCCATCTAATGTTAAGAAAAAAGTACACAAAAATCAGTCAAACAAACAGGAGCATTTCATGAGTTTCTAATGAAGACTGAGAATTGTTTTGAGGATTTTTATTACCTGACACATAGGACACCCCCATTAACATTTGTCTGTTGTTACTATGAGCTAGCGATTGAGTGCTTGTATCCTTTTTCACCCAAATTCAAGTGTTGACACTCTAATTCCCCATGTGATGGTACTTGGAGGTGGAAGTGTAATTTGGTCATAAGGATGGGGCCTTTATTAATGAGATTAGCACACAAGTTTATCACACTTGTGATTATGCTGATAAGAGAAAACAGACGTGAGATCTCCCAACCATGTGAAGCTATATTAAGAATTAGGTTTCTGCAAACCAGGAAGAGGATCCTCACCAGACACCAAATCTGCTAGCATTTTGATGTTAGACTTCCATCCTTAAAACTTAGAAATAGGTATTTTTTGTTTAAACCACTCAGTTTTGGTATTTTTGTCACAGCAGCCCAAACTAATACACTGATTTCTGGGAGCATCTCTGAAGAGCAATGTACCAAAGTACACACTCTGTTTGGGCATGTTTCATCAGTATAAAAACTGAAACTGAAGTCACTCAGTCGCGTCCGACTCTTTGTGACCCCATGGACACAAGTCTCCTCCATCCATGGAATTTTCCTGGCAAGACTACTGGAGTGGGTTGCCATTTCCTTCTCCAGGGGATCTTCCCGACCCAGGGATTGAACCCAGGTTTCCCACATTGCAAGCAGATGCTTTTACCTTCTGAGCCAACAGGAAAGCTTCATTAGTATAGTCTTCTACATTTTCAACAAGATTAGTCCAGCCTTTGTCACCACCTAAGCTGCCTACAGCGGATGCCTGAGTTAATTATTTAAGGAGTGAGAGTAGACCCAAATCTTAAGAGGCAAGGTAACAATTTCATCCAATAATATACAAAATTTTACCAAAAGGATTCTGTTCCGGAAGTACTGAAAGCCAATGAGACAGTTTTCTCAGGTCAGAGATCCTGTTTAGATGAGTCATGGACTCTAGGAAGTATTTTGACAAGATTAGGGGAATGGGGATATGAGACTCTAAATGATTCTTTAGAATCCCATATGGCCACACCAAGGCCAAATTTAATAAATACACTAAAGTGTAACTGTAAACAATTAAACGGCTTACATGTATAAACAATTAAACGGCTTACATGTAATAAAATGTTACAGCAGAAAGAGTTACTTATAAAGTGATCAAGGGAATATTGTTTTATTTATTTCAATTTAATATTCATTTCGAGGTTGATATGAAAATGGTTAGCTGGTCTTTCCCCTCTGTGAGCCCTCAGAATTTTGTGGGTTATGTGCTAGTACACGGTATAGCACAAGTTTATTTTTCAAAAACAGAAAACCTCTAGAAACTGAAATTTTTGTATTTTTATAAATATGACCGTCTTAAAAAAACACTGCTAGCAGAATGTAAATAAAATAGTGTATTCTAATTATACATAGTAAACATTATGATTATTTTATTATTCTAGATCAGATATTGGGAATTAAAGTAAAAGTTATTGGTGAGGTCCTTGACATTAAAAAAATGGAAATGGAGAAAAAAGTACAAGATATTTTAGTTCTGACTCTCTTATTCAATTTTAGTAATATAGAAAGTGCAAATTTTATATAAAAATCTGGTAAATAAATAAATTTATCTCTATATCATGAAGAGGTAATGGAACACAAAGAGAAACATCAGTAAATGTGTTAATATGGAAAATAGGAAGAGAGTGAAAGAGAAAAAGTAAGCGACTGAGAGATTTCACTTTCACTTTTCACTTTCATGCATTGGAGAAGGCAATGGCAACTCACTCCAGTACTCTTGCCTGGAAAATCCCAGGGACTGCAGTGCCTGGTGGGCTGCCGTCTATGGGGTCGCACAGAGTCGACTTAGCAGCAGCAGAAGCAGCAGCAGCAAGTGACATTGAAAGAAAGAAAGCAACTGAGAGAAGGAAAGAGAGTGAAAAGTTTGGGAAAGAAAAGACAGATGCAAGAAGACATATATATGAAAAAGAGGCTACTTGATTCCCTTCTTGATGGATTATTACTTTACCCCTATTCCTCCTGCCTTCTGAATGTTTCTGTTTACCAAATTAGGGTCTTTTCATCTGTGCATGGTCAGAGTCTTCCCATCACTGGTGGCCAAAGTATTGGAGTTTACAGTTTCAACAGTCATGTCCTTCCAATGAATATTCACACCAACTGAGTTTCCTCAAACTTTAGGATGATGCATCCAACTGGTTGGATCTCCTTGCAGTATTAGGGTCTAAGGGACTCTCAAAAGAGTCAGCTTCAACATCAGTCCTTCTGAAACAGTTCAAAAGGATCTCCTCAATTCTTCAACACTACAGTGCATCAGTGCTCAGACTTTTCTTAATTGTCCAACTTTCACATCCATACATGACTACTGGAAAAACCATAGCCTTGACTAGACGAACCTTTGTTGGCAAAGTAATGTCTTTGCTTTTTAATATGCTGTCTAGGTTGGTCATAACTTTTCTTCCAATGAGTAAGCATCCTTTAGTTTTATGGCTGCAGTCACCATCTGCAGTGATTTTGGAGCCCCCAAAGAAAAAGTCTGACACTGTTTCCACTGTTTCCCATCTATTTGCCATGAAGTGATGGGACCGGATGCCATGATCTTAGTTTTCTGAATGTTGAGTTTTAAGCCAAATTTTTCACTCTCCTCTTTCACTTTTATCAAGAGACTTTTTAGTTCTTCTTCTCTTTCTGCCATAAGGGTGGTGTCATCTGCATATCTGAGGTTATTGATATTTCTCCCAGCAATCTTGATCGCAGCTTGTGCTTCATCCAGTCCAGCATTTCTCATGATGTACACTCCATATAAGTTAAATAAGCAGTGTGACAATATACAGCCTTGATGTACTCCTTTCCCAATTTGGTAAAGAAAAGTGCAGCCTTTATCACAAATGCCAAGCAAGGAGTTCAGGTAACTATTGCTAAAAAAAATGGAACTCCTGCAGTGGTCTTCAGCAAAGCATTTTTAAAGGCCAGGTAAGGTAGGGGCATCCCAGCATGTGTGATCATCTTGCTTGCGCCCAAGTCTGATTAGTTGGTGGCGGGGTCATTGGGGTTAACTTTATCAGTCTTTAGGCAGGGCAGGTTCACAGAAGCTAACACTATCAGTACTTACTATTTCAGTAGTTCTGAGGGCTGCTCATGGTCATCAAGTATTAATAACTAATTTCTTCCATTTGTTGGTGGTTTTAGCCTTTATAAAACAACTCAGGAAATGTTTTTCAGTTCCTGTTACCTAGACCCTTCAGAGAGGACCTAAAGCGGAGGGTATGGGGGAGGGACTCATCTGAGAAATGCCCCATAGGGTCTTGCTACATTAAATTACAGCATCATATAATAATACTTTAAATATATAAGGTGAAAATTATTTTTAATACCTGATGCCATTTCTAGAAAACAACTCAGAAACAGGAGAAAACTTCTCACCATTCATTTAAGTGGACTCAGCAAAATGCTACAGAAAAGGTTACATTGTATAAAGGATTTTTGTGTTGCATATGGCTTTGCTTCCAACCTCTGGTGTAAAATGGTAAAAGGTCTCCCAGCCTCAAAGTCTTTATAGACTTACATTTAGCTCAATCCCTCATGCTCTGCTGACAAAACATGTAGAGGTTCGAGCCAATTATATATTTTATATTTTATCCTTTTTATGGATAGTCTTTTATTAATTCTCTTAGATGAGGTAGTATTTCCCTAATTCTATGGGATGTTTCAAAAAGTTGACATAGTCCTGACTTTCATGGATTTATCATTTACTTTGGATATAAGTAGTGTCTATCCCAACATAGACACCAACTATACATTCAAGGATAATGTAGTACTCTTTGCATTTTATATTGAAATTTTAAGATTAACTTTGCAGATGACTTATTTTCACAACAGTCATAGTCATGACTGTTGTGAAAATAAATGAAGTAAAATTTCCTGTAAAATGGAGTCAGGAAGCCCTGAAGGGGGCTCTCTCAGGCAGGTACCACTCAACACACCTGCATAATCAGCAACAAGAAGGTCTTTTGTGCATAACTCTTTTTATGAAATTCTCTCTGTCTCATTTTCTTATCCTTGATGATAAGAATGTTACTTTTCTTCTGTTCCAGAGGGCATTTTATCACAAGGGAATTTTATCTCTTGCTTTTGAGAAAAGGAAGGAAGATATCTCCCTGTTCCAGCAACAATCCTCTACTCGCTCCCTGCAGCCAATAGGAAACCACCATGAGTCCGAACTGTTGTTCTCCAATGTACAACAATCCTCCCCCTCCCGATTCTTCTTCTAAAACTTAATGAAACTTGACCTTCCCTTTGTTTCTTTGGACTTGCCTGTGATTCACTATAGTTTTCTTGTCTTGACTTCAACTCTCTGCTCTTCCTGAATAAATCCATACTGCTGGTAAAATAGCTGATTATTTTTGAGGTGGACACTATCATGTAATAAAGGATCTTTAAAATTATTTGTCTGAAGCAGCTGCAGATTATGTCTGATGATTTATCTTTTTAAATTGTCCCTAACTGGCAACCCACTCCAGTATTCTTGGCTGGAAAATCCTATGGACGGAGGATCCTGGTAGGCTACAGTCCATGGGGTCACAAAGAGTCGGACACGACTGAGCGACTTCACTTCACTTCTATTAACCATAAGGTTAAAAAGTCTGTATCATTTCTAAGCTCTTAAATGTATTTAAAACTTAATTTTAAAGTATATTTTGTGTATGTTCAACTACTTTTAAATAATTAAACATACTATTGGTTGGCTAAAAAGTTTGTTCGGAAGTCTCTGTAACATCTTATGGAAAATCCCAAATTAACATTTGGGTCAATCCAATATAACATTATAAATAATGTATACTTTATATAGAATGCTATAAATAGAATAATGTTGACAATATCATGCTAGGTAAGAATAATTTCAGCTAATATTTATTACATATATCTGGAAAATAGTGTGTTGCCTATTTTCATTGATGACATAACAACTTGCAAATAAAGATAATATTTAATTATATAAATATTCACATGCTAAGTATAAAAATAACCATCTCATATATATCATTCTATGTGCAGTCAAACATTTGCCTAGAATTTTAACCTTGTGAATACTGACAGCCATTAAATTATTATTTTTTTTTTTTTTTTTTTTTTTACAAATAGTCAAATTCTAGAAATTTGCTGTCAAACAAGACTCTCTATCACTTTGTTGTTGTTCAGTTGCTCAGTCATGTCCGACTCTTTGTGACTCCATGGACTGCAGCATGCCAGTCTTCCCTGTTTTCACCATCTCCTGGAATTTGCTCAAATTCATGCCCATTGAGTTTGTGATGCCATCCAACCATCTTGTCCTCTTCCTTCAATTTTTCCCAGCTTGAAGGTCTTTTCTAGTGAGTCAGCTCTTTGCATCAGGTGGCCAAAGTATTGGAGCTTCAGCTTCAGCATCAGTCCTTCCAATGAATATTTAGGACTGATTTCCTTTAGGATGGACTGGTTGGATCTCCTTGCAGTCCAAGAGACTCTCAAGAATCTTCTCCAACACCACAGTTCAAAAGCATCAATTCTTTGGCACTCAGCTTTCTTTATAGTCCAACTCTCACATCCATACATGTCTACAGGAAAAACCATACCTTTGACTAAATGGACCTTTGTTGGCAAAGTAATGTCTCTGCTTTTTAATGTGCTGCCTAAGTTTGTCATAGTTTTCCTTCCAAGAAGAAAACATCTTTAAATTTCATGGCTGCAGGCACCATCTGCAGTGATTTTGGATACCAGCTTATCAGTTATATTTATCCTAATGCAAGTGACCAATTATTCAGCTCCCCAAATAAGGTCAATATAGTTCCTAATTAGAATTATTAACTATAATTTCTTAACTAGGATTATTTTATATTATTGCTCAAATGTGAATTGTTTCAACATTGTTCAATAATTGATATAAGCAGCAAAAATTAGTTTATTTCTGGTTAATCCATTTTCCATATGCAGTTTTATTAAATTGTCATTGTGGTTTATTTGCTAAGTTGTGTCCGACTCTTTGTGACCCCATGAACTGTAACAGACTAGCTCCTTTGTCCATGGGATTTTCCAGGCAAGAATACTGTAGTAGGTTGCCATTTTTTTTCCCAGGGGATCTTCCTTACCTAGGCATTGAACCCAGGTCTCCTGCATTGCAGGTGATTTTTTACCATGGAGACACCAGGGAAGCCCTTTAGAAAATTACTGAATTTCGCTGTGTTACTGGTTTTGCTACAATTACTTCACATATTTATTGAGTAAATGTTAAGTATATCAACTTAAGTAATAAACAATAAGTTAAGTGAAATCTTCACTCCAACTGCACAGGGAACTTAGAAATAAGTGGAAAAAATATAATGTTTTTAAAGCAGCTTCTTTTGCTGAAACAGCAGCTTATGTGGAACACATACTTAAAACAAAAAGAACATTAGTAAACTGGCATCAGTCTTGTGAGTAAGATTAATGGAAATCATCTTCTCATAGATAAACCCATTGGGTTGTAGCTTTAAATCAGGCAAATGAACACTCAGGCTGGGCTCAGCCTTTGGATCCTGAAAATGAGCTGAGGCAATGGCATTAGCCAGGCAGTCACTCACCTCGCCACTGACACAGCTATCTCTTACCATGTAGGTTGATATGGGGATCATGTGACTTTTTTTCATTTTGAGGTCTTATAGAACATTTAATTTTAACAAATACTATGCATTTCATTATATATTTATTTATTGGTCATACCTACATGTTTAAATATGTTCCTGTCATTAATGTGCAAAACATAATGTCCATAATTACATATATATGTTATAAAAGTTCACATAACAATGGAAGTGTTCATCTGTTATACAGGAGTATTTCCGCAATTGAAGGAGCATCTTCTTTCAAATTTATTTTTTGGTTTACAATTGCAAATGTATAATTTTCAAATGTATTACAATTTGATTTACATCTTTACTATAACGTGAAAGTGAAAGTTGCTCAGTCGTGTCCATCTCTTTGTGACCCCATGGACTGTAGCCCACCAAGTTTGCTCTGTCCATGGGATTTTCCAGGCAAGAGTACTGGAGTGGGTTGTCATTTCCTTCTCCAGGAGATCTTCTGGACTGAGGGGATAGAACCCGGGTCTCCCGCATGGTAGGCAGACACTTAACCGTCTGAGCCACCAGGGAAGCTGAAGATGATACCATCCTATCACATGGCTCCAGATGAAGCATGGGACAAAATTCAAAGGGCAATGAGTAGGCTTCACACATAGAGGGAGGCTAAATTATTCCTTGAAATATTGTTAATTAGAGGCTAACAAGAAGAGAAGATTGTTAGGAACAGCTATGGAATCTAAGGTGGGACTTTTATATTTCATGCAATTAAGTTGCCTCTGTCCACTTGCCTTCCCCCATCCTCCAAGTCACAGTACTTTTACAGTGCTAAGTGTTGTTCTGACTGATTGGCTTTTCATGTTAAAATAAGTAATTTTACATTTCAAGTATATTTTAATATAAAAATACAGTAAGTCTCCTACTTATGAACCTTCAAGTTGCAAACTTTCTAACACACAAAATTGTTCCATCAATGTCATTGCAGCTTTCCCTCCACCTCTTATTGCTGATGATCCTTCAGCTCTACTATCTCCCACCTCCTCTCCCCACTGCAGTCAGTAACTCCTCTTCCTGTTCACTTGATGCCAGCCCCTGTATATCAGCTGTTGTACTGCACTACTGTAATTTCCAAGGTACTGTTCTGTAAGGTTTAAATGTTTTATTTTTGTGTCAGTTTTTTGCATTTTTTTGTGTGAAAACTATTATAAACCTGTTACAGTACAGTACTATAAAGCCAATAGGGTTAGTTGAGTACTTGGGCTAACTTTGTTGGACTTATGAGCAAATTGGACTTACAAGTTCTCGGAACAGAACTCGTTCATATGTAGGAGACTTGTTGTAAGTCACCTGCCATATCACCTATATTAGCAATATTAGCAATGCTTAATTTTAAAGGTTCTAAATCATCCAGAATTATGTTCTAACTTTGTTTATGTCCTACACTGTGTAATAATGTAAGAAGATAAGCCAAAATTATAATATTTTGTCATTGGAGTAACTAGAGCAAAATTGCATGTGTCATTGTTATAACCAAGAGTTCAAAAGTCAAACCTATGGAACACATGGAAGAGTTCAATCAAAGGTATACATCATAACAAAGAAGACACAATATATTCAGGGCCAAAGTTGAAGTTGGAAAAACTGTGGAAGATTAGGTTGAAAGCCAGAAACCAATTTAGAGTCCATAACTAATCTGAGAATGTATTTCTTGAGCTGTTCTTTCAAAGGTTCTCAATATAATACCAGTGGAGAGGACACACAAATGTTATGATGTGTTGTAAAACACAGGGAAAGAAGTTTAATAGCTTGTCAGAATCAATGAAAAGGCCTACTTAAAGATTAAGCTTGAGATAAAAAAATGAGTATGTAGAGATATTGCTTATGTTTAAAAAAAAAAAGTGAAAAGTGCTATTAAGAAAGGAAGTTTTAGGGGAGAAAATAAACTACAATATACAACTTGGCAGCTAGGTGAAACCAGCACGGAATAATGGAGATGGAGCAGAAGTCACTTCAAAATTTCCTGGTATTGAGCTTCAACTAGATTTTAGAGTGTTGAAATGAAGACAACTGGCTGAGATTTCTAAACATGAAAATTATTTGTATTCTCATTTTTCAAAATATCTCCAACATTTCTTAGTAGTTTTAGTTTTTCTTAAATGTTTAGTGGTACTTTTAAAACAATTTTCAAATTTTATAGACATTTAAATGGCAATGTTCACATAATACACCTGGAAATTGAATGTGAAACAGCGTGTGTGTGTATGTGTGTGCTTTCAACTAAAAGGGTCAGGGATCATAAGAACTTCTAAATTACTTCAATTCTCTTAAATAATTGGATATTAAGCTTGCAGTTAAAATCTAAGAATAGCACATGACTTTTCTAATGGAGGAAAAAACCCATTTTCTTTCAGAGCTTTCTAAAACTTCAGCATATTTTGAGCTAATGGCATTTATTCCAAAATTAAATAATATCTACTCAGTAATCACAACAGCCTTTGCTACATGATTTTTGTGTCTATTGATGGGAACCTTTTTTACTGTTGTATCTATTGATGGAAACCTTTTACCTATTAACTTTCCTGAATTTATTTGATTTCTCAATAAAATTGTTGCTTCATTAATGCT
Organism: Okapia johnstoni; assembly: GCA_024291935.2. Taxonomy (NCBI): domain Eukaryota; kingdom Metazoa; phylum Chordata; class Mammalia; order Artiodactyla; family Giraffidae; genus Okapia; species Okapia johnstoni. The sequence goes on from CM044310.1 coordinate 32,547,676, forward strand.
GCGATTTTGACTTTTGAGAGGAAATTCCTTGAATAATTACTTTGCTCCTCACATTCTTAAGGCTTAATAAAAACTTTATTTAGTGATGCAAAAAAAAGAGATGCATAAGGTGAAATAAAAAACAATTTAGAGTCAATTTATAATTTATTAATTTATAATAAATATGTAATATAAATAGTAGTACTATGATATATATGCATTCATTTGTCTATTACAATGAAATATACTATTAACCTTACTTTTTTATATCTTAATATGTGAAGTAATGTATTTCTCTAATAACAATTACCAACTTAATGATGTTCTTGATTAAATGCATGTCTCTGTGTTTTATTATAAGTACAGAAAGCCTAAAATATCTCAATATTCAAAGAGAGCTAAAAAAATATCTATTAGACTTAAGCAGTAGCTTCCTCTATTGAATACCTTAGCAAAAGCAGGAATTTGAGTTGGTCCCTTTTATTTTATGCAATAATAATCAAAATACTTCCCTGAAATTTTGTTTTGTATAAGTAGCATAAAGAGGGTTTACATTTTCTCAAACTTAATCTTTTGGTTTACAGTTTTCATCATCTACCTTTCTCTGTGGATTTTCACCATTCTAAAATGCAGTTTTGCATATTGATCTACACAGAGCATGATCTTTGTAGCAAAACTACATCAATCAGATATACTACAATTTATTTTCAAGCCACTGCATCAAAGAGGAAGAAATTTTGGACTAGAAAAAAATCTAAACTTAGTTTTGCTCATTTAAAACTACATTTTAATTGTGGCAAAGTCCTTTGAAATTCATAAAAAATTAGCATATTCTAATAAAGTTGGCAAGGAAAATATGTAAATAAAATCACTGTCAGTAGTTTTAATTCAGGGGAAAATTTAGTTCACATCTTTTTAAAAATATTTTATTTGCGTATAGTTGATTTGCAGTGTTGTGTGAGTTCACATCTTCTGAGTCAATTATGTCTTTCAAAATATTTTGAAAATATCAAAAATTGATATTTTGGAGTTTTTTGTTCATGAGATAATGGAAAATTTATTTATTTATTTTGTATATCACCCTTTGAATTCTAATATTTAAGAGTTTGAAATATCACTGTATTAATTAAATGATGTTAGGGTATTGTAACAAAAATGTGATGGCAAATAATTTTTAAAATGTAAATAGCAATTTTCTCTAAAGGACATTGCTGCTGCTGCTGCTGCTAAGTCGCTTCAGTGGCGGCCGACTCTGTGCGACCCCATAGATGGTAGCCCACCAGGCTCCCCCGTCCCTGGGATTCTCCAGACAAGAACGCTGGAGTGGGTTGCCATTTCCTTCTCCAATGCATCAAAGTGAAAAGTGAAAAGTGAAGTCGCTCAGTCGTGCGGGACTCTTCACGACCCCATGAACCGCAGCACACCAGCCCTCCCGTCCATCGCCAACTCCCGGAGTTTACTCAAACTCATGTCCATTGAGTCGGTGATGCCATCCAACCATCTCATCCTCTGTCATCCTCTACTCCTCTCGCCTTCAATCTTTCCCAGCATCAGAGTCTTTTCAAATGAGTTAGTTCTTCGCATCAGGTGACCAAAGTATTGTAATTTCAGCTTCAACATGAGTCCTTCAACACCCAGGACTGATCTCCTTTAGGATGGACTGGTTGGATCTCCTTGCAGTCCAAGGGACTCTCAAGAGTCTTCTCCAACACCGCAGTTCAAAAGCATCAATTCTTTGGCACTCAGCTTGCTTTATAGTCCAACTCTCACATCCATACATGACTACTGGAAAAACCATAGCCTTGACTAGACGGACCTTTGTTGCAAAATAATGTCTCTGCTTTTTAATATGCTAAGTTGGTCATAACTTAAAGTTGCCCCCGGGGTGGTCCCCATTTTGCATTATTTTCATGGACTGAATGCAGGTGAAAACGGTGCACTTTGAAGTCCTCTTGAAGATACTGAAGCATGAAGATGGAAGAAATTCCAGTCTGTGAATTGCCACTAGGAGGAAAATGAATGAGTAGTCCTTCAAAAACATGTTTTTGCTTTAATATAAGCATGAAAAACATGTCTATCATATTTAAAGCATCATGTTTTTGTTATAATACCCTAGCATCATTTAATTAATACAGTGATATTCTGAAGGCTCTTAATTATTAGAATTCAAAGGGTGATATACAAAAAAAGCAAAAGCTTTGCAAGTGAAAAATGCATATATTTGTAAACTCAATATTTTATTAAACACAGGTTTAATTAGAGTATAATGAATAATTAGATGATGAACATTTTCTAGATTATATTGGAAAGTTAAGATTCATGTTTGTTTTAAAAAGAGATATTTTATTTGGGATGAAAGCATTTTTTTAAGTACAAAAATGGACATTGATTTTTTAGAAGTTATCTGACAATTTTAGAATCTGTAATTTCTCCTGTTATATTGTGTTTTCTTTGAGGATAATATCATATATGCTTAATCTTTCTAGATCAGAGTTAAGTTATATTTAGCAACTGGCTGCCAAGCAGGAGATGTGGGTTTGATCCCTGGTTCAGGAAGATCCCCTGGAGAATGAAATGGCAACCCATTCCAGTGTTCTTGCCTGGAGAATCTCATGGACAGAGGAGCCTGGCTGGCTACAGTCCATTGGGTTGCAATGAGTCAGACATGACTTAGTGACTATATAGTGAAAGCCACAGAACATCTGCAAATATTTTTTTATTGAATAATTGAAAATTTTTATACCTAATTCTACTTTAACAGTTACGATATTTATTGTGAATCATCAGTACATGTTTGCTAGATTTTCCTCTACCAGGTCTCAGGTGAACAGCGAAGCGATGAGGGGAATGGACTTTTGATACTCTGCACGTTGTACATGTCACTGGTAGAAAGTTTAGGATGCTTGAGAAATATCAATAGATTAACTCCAAAGAGGAAAAATTGGAAGTTTAAAACTTTCAAACACCTTAGGCATTATGAGAAGGAGACAAGTGGATTGCACCTCCAGGAAGACAGTCTTTGTGAATTTTAGATTATCTCTTTGCCAATAAAACTTCTGACTAATGCATTAATGAAAAAAAATCTTTATAATATAGGTATGCATTACATATATCATACCTATAATACTATACATTATATATGTATATACTTGCATGTAAGTGTGTATTCAATGTGAATTCTGGTATTTAAAAGCAAAATCTCTTAAAAATATTAATTCTAACTCAACAACAAACAGGAAAATATTACAATTTTCCATTTTGTGATTGAGAGCTACAGGAAAAAAAGAATTATATAATCAAGACTGTCAGTATGTAGAAAGCACTCTGCTTAAACAATAGCAAATCAAAAGATAAACCCAGAGAGAACTAGATTTTATGCTGAAAATCAACACAGATCACATTATGATGAATGTCTACAATTATGATAGTATGTAATCCAAATTGATACATATTTTTCTTCAAAATTAGCTCACTTTAAGCATTTCTTATGAATGGAAAATGATTTCCAGTTTTGTTTTGAGCCATCAAATAACAAACACCTTGTAAATGAGAAGGAAACAAGAAGCCATTTGGCTACTGTGCCAGGAGGGACCCTAACAGCAGGTGATTACAATAAAATACCACCTTGTTGTTATATAGTTAACATCTGTGCTTTATAAATGGTAAAGCAAATGAACATAATGGATATAGTTTTGGATTCACACTTTGCCACCTGCCTCTACACAAGAGTATGTAGTGTCTTCAAATCACACATCCAAAATCTAAGATGCATCCTGCCAATTTTCCCTAAAATGATTTTATGTTATCAATGGCAAGGAATAAACATGTTTTGCAATTTTGCTCACAAGGAGAAAGCAATAATTAAGTTTATAACAGTGAGAGACTAGAATCTAAAGTGGGTTTTGAGATGAATAAAGACTAGAGAGCAAAGATCCAGTAGAATTCTGGAGTCAGTTTATTGTATCAAATGTTTTTAAAGTATATATGATATAAAGATAACAAATTTGAATTACAACAAATATCTATGTACCTTTTGGCTAATGCAACAACATTCATAAGGATTTCACTTAAGGAAATATATTTACTATGTGCTATTGACTATTTATTACTATTTGCTATTTACTATTGTACTATTCTGCAAGCAGAATTCTCTGTGGTTGCAACTATAGGATAGAGAAAAATTGGCCACTCATTTTCAGACAATTTTTTTTCTTTTTTAAAAAAATAATTTATTTATTTTAATTGGGAGGTAATTACTTTAAAACATTGTGATGGATTTTGCCATACATCAACATGAATTGGCCACAGGTATACATGTGTACCCCATCCTGAACTCCCCTCACATCACCCTCTTCACCCTATCCCTCTGGGATGCTACAGAGCATCTGCTTTGGGTGCCTTTTTTGGCACTTTTGGAGCAACTTTTGGAGCACACCTAAGATACTCCAAGTTGTCTTCTTTGAAAGTAAGTAAACATGCTGCCAACTATTTCCACAGACTTTGTTGCCTGCTAGGATATATCTTACTAGTTTTAATGAATAGTGAGACTTAATAAAAATGTCCATTAGATATTTTAAATTTGAGTGTTTATTGATTTTATTAATAACATTTAACTTGACCAAAATTACTTTACCTTTCTTAAATTAAAGGTTTTGATGCAACTGAAATTGTGTTTACAGTCATGCTTTTGTAGAGGCAGAACATTTGATTATAAGGGAATAATACTCTGTCTTCTCTGCTCACTTGTTTTGTGACCTAGAGATGGTCTTAAAGTCGCTGGTCTCGAGATTCTCTGTCTACAAAATGAAGGTATTAGTCACTCTCAAACTCAAGATGATCCTGTGTACTTCAAACACAAAATTAAATGAAAAGTAGTCCTTGATAAAATGTTCAGGAAATAGTCCTTCTCTCGCCTCTCAACACAAAGGCCTTACAAACCTCAGAATATTAAGGACTTCAAGCAACCTTGAAAAAATCCTGAATAAATAAATAAACAATAAGTATGCATTTTCTCAAAATGACGAGAGTACTTCCATAAATTCAGATAGAGTAGTAGAATTTGAACACATATTAACATTTCTCTGACCCTAAGGATAATGAGCTGTTATTCTGAGGAGAAAAGTGGTATAGGATGATATATGGGTTCCCATCAACAATAAGTTACAAGATGCTTATTTGAAAAATCACAATACATATACATACATGTTCTCCAGAAGTCAATAGAGATTTTCATGACTTAGCATAATGAAGCATTTTCCTTCTTTGTGTCATTCGCAAAGATCTAATCAATACTTATTATTATACAACTTATTTGTAAATTCTTATTTGGACATTTAAATTCAATTTTTCCTGTTTGAAATATACCTCACATCATACTTCTGATTAGAAAAGCAAGTAGCATATACATAGTTTTAAAACTGATGTATTCATCACCTGAATGCCTTCTTTTGTATCCTTTTGTGAAAGAAATAATACAGACTTTAGAAATAAAATGGAAAGGTTTAAATTTCCAACATTACTCTTTGTTCCGTTAGGAAGTACACATGAATCACATAAAAACATTAAAAATAGCATATTTTAAATGTCCAATTCCAAAAATTTGCATTATAATATACTTGAGATTAAAAAATGATCAAATATAATTAAATATCTTTCTTACATTTTCTAATTCAATATACTATTTTATTCTAATGCCTATTTCCACAAGATTTTCATTTGAAAAGTAAAAGTTGTTTGGAAATCTCTTAAAGCATGGAAATTCACAGAGTAACTTCTATTTTATTTTTAACGTGCATACTTATGAATAGATACCAGTATATTATGTATACTTACATATAGTGTAATCATATATACATTATATACAAATAATGCAATTCTGAAAAAAATTTAAAATAATATTTCTGGGGCTTTAGAGACAATTTGCTGAAAAACATATTATAAAAGACTGATAAAATTAATGACTTGTGATTTTATTAACCTATTATGTGATTTGAATAATATCAAGGGACATTGCCCAATTAAGACCATTTATTCAATCAACAGATTCTTACTGTGTCCAGCTTGGTATGTGCACAGAAAGTTAATAGAGAATTGAAAGATGCTTGATAGTAAAGCTAGTGCAGAATTCCTATACATCAACAAACCACGATAATACAACCTGGGGAGTGTTTGACAGTTTTATGCATGGTACACATCTGCAAGCCTTGAGGAGACTTCATGTGAGAGGATGACTAACCAATCATTGCCTCAGGACAAGGACAAATGAAGAATTCAGAGATGGTATAAAAACTGAGCTTAAAAAATGAGCTATACAATAGGACAAGGTGATGGTGGATTTTGTGATGAGAGATGATTATTCCAGAGAGTCAGAAGACACAAGTAGAGATGCACAGAGTTGGTAATGAGTATGAACTATTTCTACACCTCCATTTAGTGTAATATCCCTGAGGATGTCTAGTAGGTAATGAGCTGTTCACGAAGACTTTGTTATGTTCCTCTGAGGAGTTTGGACTATATCAGGGAGTCTATTTTAAGCAAAGCTACTGTATAATCAAACCTGTATATTAGAAAGAGCACCCTAAAGCATTTTTGGGAATAGACTATTGAGAAGTAATTTGGGATATTGTGAAATTTGGGATTTTTAAAAACTTAATTTTCAGATATTAAAATAAAGAATGAGTATGAACATATAGTGGAGGAGGGCATAGCAACCCGCTCCAGTATTCTTGCCTGGAGAATCCCCATGCACAGAGAAGCCTGGCGGGCTAAAGACCATGGGGTTGTAAGGAATCGGACATGACTGAGCAACTAAGCACATGCACATATAAGAAAAGGAGATATAGTAGAGATATATTGGAAAGATCATGTTTTTAAAAAATAAAGTTCAAATATCTCCCTGTTTCTCAATTTGAATAATAGAGTAGTTGTTGATTCCATTTTTTGAGATAGAAGAAAATGAGGGGCAGGTTTTTTTTGGGAAACAGTGATAAATCAGTCTGGATCCTTTGATTTGAAGACACATCTGTGTAACCACCAACGGCAGGTGCTACATGTGTAGTTGAACCTGTGGATTTGGAAGCTCAGGAAACATTTTCAACTTAAGAATTAATTCAGATGTATGTGGTACTTGAAGCCATGGAGAAGAATACTATTTATTTGATAATAGGGTGCAAAACAGGTAAAAAAATATTCTTTGGAATTCAACAGAGATGATGATGAGATCATCCAAAGAGAGCATACTGTGAAAAGAAAGAGCAATAAATAACAGATTCGAGAAAGACTCTTTGCACCAAAAGAGGAGAAAGGGGGCTCTTTAAAGAAACTAAGAAGTGCTGAAGAAAATTTAGAAAATAACGCTAGTGAGAATTTCTAGCTATATGATATGCTCAGAAATTTCAAATGACATGAAAAATTATATCCAACAAATCCTGGAAAATGCCTCTTTCATATGGTAACTACGGAGGATGACTTTGGAGTTAGGCAAAGAAGCCAATGGATTTGGGGGAGCAGAAGTCACTGTACTCGTTTGAGGTGAAGAGATAGAAGGGTTTGAAATAATGAAATTGGACAAGATGTTTTAAACTAAATGAAGCACTTGAATATCATTAGTCAAATAAAAAGATTGCACTATTGTACCTATGAGATCTCGTTCATTTCTGTATATCTATGATTCATGAAGAAAACAATCTCAATCAGAAAACAAATTCTAATATTTAAAATACCATAAAGAAAAGCAAAAGCACTTGGTACGAGTTAACTTCTAATACAGATTTGAGGAAGGTTAAAATATATTCTACGGCTTATGAAGTGAATGCATTTTCTCTATTATGCATTTAATATCCTTTTATCTACCTATATAAGCAAGGCTGACTCACTTTAAATTATGGATACCACTTCACCTATAAAATACATTTACTTTTGACTTTTGGGGTCAATAAAATAAATACTAATATATCATTATGGAAGCCACAGATAATCAACCATTTGGTATGACCATTTTGTATTCTTAAAGGATTTGTCTTTTTTAACATGATTTTAATACTATATGTGATATTTCCTATTTTGGCAAGTAGGAGTAAATTCAATAAAGTCTATCCAAGATTTACACACAGACAGACAGAGAGACACACACATACACACACACACACGCACATACATAACAACAGTAAATAATCTTGTGTAGGTTTTGGATCCACTATCACAGTCAAGATAAGGAACAGATCCCGTCCTACAAGGAATTTTAGATTCACTTGTGAGTATACGTTGCACTTTTGTATTCACATCTCACTCCCTCCAGCTTTCCCTGGCACCAACCTAACCTTTGGAAACTGAACACTAAACTTTCTTCCATTTCTAAAATATCATACTTTTTAGCATGTTGTATAAATGGAATCATGCAGTATGTAACATTTAGTTTTTTTAAACTTGGAGATTAAATGCAAACTTTTTTCTTTATTTATTGCTGAATCATGGTCCGTAGTATGTATAGACCACACTTGGTTTCCCCATTCACCTGTTGAAGGACAAACGATTCCAGTTGTGAATTACTATAAAGAAAGCTGCAATAAATATTTGTGCATAGCTTTTTGTATGAGCGTAAGTTTTCATTTCTCTATAATAAATGACAAACAATACAGTTACTGGATTATATGGTATGTTTGTTGGCAAGGGTTGTCATAAGAAAAAGCCACAAATTCTGTGGCTTAAACGCAAAAATGTAACTACTCACATGCCTGGAGTCTGAAAGTCCAAAGTCAAAGTAAAGAAGGTTTGGTGTCTATTGAGAGCTCCCCGCTGTGTTGCAAAGGGTCATCTTCTCACCATGTGCTCACAACTTGTGTGTGTAGAAATAGCAAGCTGTCTAATGTCTCTTCTTATACAGACAGTGATTCTACTGGGTCAGGGCCCCATTCTTGTGACTTAATTGAACATTATTGGCTTCTTTAGAGACATCATCTCCAAAGACAGCCACCCTAGGGATTAGGATTTAACAAAGGACTTTGGGAAGTACAAAAATTTTCAGTCCATAACATACAGTAATTGGATATTTTATTTCACAAGAAACTGACAAGCTGCTTTCTAGAAAGGCTGTACTGTACCATTTTACATTCCAACCAGTGATGCATAAATGATCCAGTTTTCCTGCATTCTCACCAGAATCTGATGTTGTCACTATTTTTAATTTTAGTTATTCTGATATATGTGGAGTGACATCTCCTTGTTTTAGTTTACATTCTCCTGATTATTAATGATCTTGAAAATTTTTTCATGCATGTGACAGTTGCATATCCTCTTTTGTGAAAGTGCTCATGTCTTTGCCCACTTTAAAATTTGATTTGATTGTTTACTTTTACTGTTGAGTTTTGAACTGTTTTATATTTTTAAAAGCTAATCCTTTGTTAGATATGTAATTTGCAAACATATTCTTCTACTCCATATTTTGTCTTTTCATTCTAGTCCAGTAAGACTTTCTAAAACAAGCATTTATAATTTTGATGATATTCAGCTTATCACTTTTTTCATTTATGAATCATGATTTTATTCAGATTCTAAGAAATTTTCATCAAGTCAAAAATCCTAAAGATTTTACTTTAAAGGTTTGAAGTTTGTCATCTTACATTTAGCTGTAAGGTTTAGATTGAAGTTCTATTTTTCACTTTTTTTTTCCTTGCCTATGGCTGTCCAATTGCTCCAGCACCATTTGTTGAAGAGGTTGTCTTTCCTGTATTGCCTTTGCCTTTTTCTGGCTTTATTTATGGATTCCCTTTTCTGTTCCATTGGTCTATGTGTCTATCCCCTTACCAATATCACAATATCACACTGTCTTAATTTCAAGTAAAATAATCTTCCCAATTTATTCATTTTGTAAAGACTGGTTTCACTATTAAAGATCAGTTACCCAGGAGGATCATGCACTCCTAGTTAATGAGAAAATAGGTATTTAAATGTTTACATGAGGAAGAATATAAGGTTTAAATTCAATGATGTAACTTCATATTGTGTCCGACTCTGTGCGACCCCATAGACGACAGCCCACAAGGCTCCCCCATCCCTGGGATTCTCCAGGCAAGAACACTGGAGTGGGTTGCCATTTCCTTCTCCAATGCATGAAAGTGAAAAGTGAAAGTGAAGTCGCTCAGTCGTGTCTGACCCTTAGTGACCCCATGGACTGCAGCCTACAAGGCTCCTCTGTCCATAGGATTTTCCAGGCAAGAGTACTGGAGTGGCTTGCCATTTCCTTCTCCGATTAAGAAATTAGAAATAAAAGAAAAAAATAGCAAAGTGTATGAATAAGTTAAATAATAAAGATAAAAGTAAATATCAACAAAATATAATGCAATTTAAAAGCCAATAAAAAAATAAGTAAAATCTCACAGAAAAAGAAGGCAGATTGGTTTTTGCCAGAGGCAGGGGGTGGTGGACGGGCAAAGAGGGTGAGGGAATGAAAAGTAGAAACTTCCAGTTATGAAATAAACCATCCATGGGATATAACGTACAACATTGTGACTGTAGTTATAATTAATCATTATATATGTGAAAGTTGCTAACGATGTGGATCTCATTAGTCCTCAGCACAAGAAAAATTGTCCCCGTATGGTGATAGATGGTAACTAGACTTATTGTGACCATTTCACAATATATACAAATATTGAATCAAATTATGATATACCCTTGAAACTAATTTAATGTTATATGCCAATTGTTCTTCAATTAAAAAGCCAGAAGTTGTGTCTTTTGAAACATTAATAAAATAATTAAACCCCTAACACAATTCATCAGAGAGAACTGAAATCACTAATATTTAGGAATGCAAGATAACATTGTCTCAGGAGGCTTAACTAGAAAAGGGTGTGATAGGTATATACTATGCTTTGATTGGAATGGTGATTACTCAGTATATGTATTTGTCAAGGAGCTAACCACTTAATTCACTGTATGTTATCATATGTAAATTTTACATCAATAACAAACATTTTAAAAGAAAACATAAGGCTGAATGAGCTTGCCTCAGGGGAACATTTAGAGAGAAAAGTGGTGGGCAAAGGTTGTAATTTTGAAAAGCAAGGAGGCTACTTGGAAATTTTTAGAGTTTAGATTGTAGATATACGAAAAATGCAGTATTATGATACATAAGCTAAGAGGTAGCATAATTTTTAATATTGTTGATAATATTTATTTATTTATTTATTTTTATTGTTCAGGAGCATTATTTGTAGAAGTATCTTTAGGTAATGACTGAAAAGTACCCACTGTATCGGCAGGTATTATCTGAACTAAGGGAAAGTGGTTCCATGTATTCTTGGGTCCACAAGCCAGATAAGCAGGGACTGAGGCTGAGTAAGGATAACAAAGGGATGTTTTTATTTTCAACATGCTTGAATGACATGGATAGGAGGCAGAAATTTAAAAATGACAATAATACTTGGGCTTTTAAAAACAAACATTCAGAAAATATCGTGTTGGATCCTCTATCAACATATCCAATATAACTGTTATGTTCTATTCATAATGTATGTGATAATGTTATTTCTTCAAAGTGTAATAAAGAATTTTCTTTTAATTTATGAATGGAAAATGGAGCAGCATAAATATCACTGGTAACTCAAATGGTAAAGAATTTGCCTGCAAGATCTGGGTTCCATCCCTCGATTAGGAAGATCTCCTAGAGAAGGGAATGACCACCCAGTATTCTTGCCTGGAGAATTCCATGGACACAGAAGCCTGGTAGGCTACAGTACATGGAATCACAGAGTCAGACACGACTGAAAGACTAACACACACACACACACACACACACACACACACACACACACACTCACTCATTTTGGTCAGTATTCTCAAGCCAGATTGATATCAGCAGAAAAAAAACAATAGTAAATTGAACTATCTGGTTAATGCTTAAATTCAATTTTAGCTACTCTATTTCCTCCTGGGTATTTCCCTTACAGGAATTTCACTTCTACCTAATGTGTTTTATCTGGCCAACCACATTTTATCAATTATTCCACAAACATTGCTATAATTATTGTGCGAGACAAAGTGGGCAACTGATTTCTTAGTTCCCCATTCGGATGGTATTTACCATGCTCATTCTCTATTTTCCTGTCCAAATTCTTTCTAAACTTGTATGTGTGACTTCAAGAAGGGCTGTTTTGACTTTTAGTTTCTGAGGGGGTTCCAAAAATGAGGAGCACAGGCAAGGAATCAAAGAAGGAGGGACATTGAGATTTGGAATAGATAAATAACGATCCAGCCAGAAAATAGATTTAGATACAGATACAGAAGTAGATGTGGATACAGATATACATGTAGATATACATGTAGATGTAGACATAGCTGTAGATGCAAATATAGATGTGGATGTAGATGCAGGTTATGTAACTATAGATGTACATGTAGGTATAGGTATCGGTAGAGGTAGGTGTAGATACAGATATAGATGTAGATGTAAATATAGGTTAGATGCAGATGTATTGTAGATATAGGTGTAGGTGTAAGTACAGATGTAGGTATAGGTATAGATAGATGTAGGTGTAGATACAGATATAGATGTGGATATAGGTTTAAATGGAGGTGTAGATGTGGATACAGCTATCGATGTAGGTGTAGATGTAGATGTTCAGTTCAGTTCAGCGGCTCAGTTGTGTCCGACTCTTTGCAACCCCATGGACTGCAGCATGCCAGGCCTCCCTGTCCATCACCAGTTCCCAGAGTTTACTCAAACTCATGTCCATTGAGTCTGTGATGCCATCCGACCATCTCATCCTCTGTTGTCCTCTTCTCCTCCCACCTGCAATCATTCCCAGCATCAGGGTCTTTTCAAATGAGTCAGTTCTTCGCATGAGGTGGCCAAAGTATTGGAGTTTCAGCTTCATCATCAGTCCTTCCAATGAATATTCAGAATTGATTTCCTTTAGGATGGAATGGTTGGATCTCCTTGCAGTCCAAGGGACATTCAAGAGTCTTCTCCAACAGCATAGTTCAAAAGCATCAATTCTTTGGCTCAGCTTCGGCTCAGCTTTCTTTATAGTCCAATTCTCACATTCATACGTGTCTACTGGAAAAACTATAGCTTTGACTAAACAGACCTTTGTTGGCAAAGTAATGTCTCTGCTTTTTAATATGCTGTCTAGGTTGGTCATAACTTTTCTTCCCAGGAGGAAGCGTCTTTTAATTTCATGGTTGCAGTCACCATCAGCAGTGATTTTGGAGCCCAAGAAAATAGTCTGTCACTATTTCCACTGTTTCCCCGTCCTTTTGCCATGAAGTGAAGGGACCAGATGCCATGATCTTAGTTTTCTGAATGTTGAGCTTTAAGTCAACTTTTTCACTCTCCTCTTTCACTTTCATCAAGAGGCTCTTTAGTTCTTCTTCGCTTTCTGCCATAAGGGTGGTGTCATCAGCATATCTGAGGTTATTGATATTTCTCCCGGCTGTCTTGATTCCAGCTGTGCTTCATCCAGACGAGCATTTTTAATGATGTACTCTGCATATAAGTTAAATAAGCAGGGTGACAATATACAGCCTTGACATACGCCTTTTCCGATTTGGAACCAGTCTGTTGTTCCAGGTACAGTTCTAACAGTTGCTTCCTGACCTGCATACAGATTTCTCAGGAGGGAGGTCAAGTGGCCTGGTATTCCCATAAGATGTGATGTAGGTGTAGATATGATGTAGGTGCAGATGTAGATAGAATTTCCTTCTCCTCCCCACCACTTGTAAAATCACTGAAATTCATTTACATCCTTTGTCCTAACAACACAGCTCTTGTCAGAGGCATTCTACAAGTGGCACTTTTTCTGATAACAGCCATCTTTTCTTTACATTTTCAGTCCTGAAATTGGGAATGAGACCTTGTTCTAACTAGGTCCTTCCAAACTTCTAAAATCCAAAGTTCATGCATTATTTGTTTCCTGCCAGGATTCTGATTGCTTTGTCTCTTTTTTTCATAAGTAATAAATAAAAAGGAAAGGAAATTGATAGCACCATGGTTAGGTTTTTGCTAGTGTCTTCTATAAAATTCTGTATAAAATATATTGATACCATATATTTGTAGGGCCCAAGTGGCTCAGGAATTTGAAGTGGGTATCAACAGATTCCAGTTTCTTCCATAAACAAATTATGAAGTCTGGATATGTATCTGAATATGTATTCAAGTCTTTTAAGAATAAAAAGTTTCAAAGTTTTAATTAGCAGAAAATAACCTAATTATTCTAAAAAAAACAGGAAATACAGTAGAATGTATACATTTTCATCTGATGATATTAAAATTTTATTTAAAATCAATTTTATTTTAATATACATAGTATGTCCAAAATATGTCCTAAAGTATTCTTATATAATATCTGGGGTCAAAATTCCATGGATAAACATGTGGGATTTTTTTATTGACTCAATAGATATTTATCAGTCAGCTTTCTGGTAGATGGAGATACATTGTTAAACAGCAGAGATAAGATTGTTGCACTCATACAGTTTATATTTAGGTGAGAGGATACATACAATATGTAAATAAAGAGATGTGTAGTGTTAACTGCTGTTTCTAGTTCTTTAAGGTTATTCTTTGTGAATAAAAAAGTGACCAGTGTAGTAGAAGCATAGTAAGAAAATGTTCAATATTTTAAAATTTATTCCTCTAGTTGGCTCTTCAATAACTGTTTTGATGCTAACAACACTTTGGCATCCACTCTATGGGCCAAAAGATCCTTTCCCAAATGGATGGCAGGTTGGTTCAGATTCTAGTCTATATTGGTTCAGATTTGAAGCTTTCTTTACACTGAACTTCAGGGAAATACTAAGGGGCTTTTGCATGGGTCTTGACTGAAAGACTCCAGCAGAGTTAGGACACCTTGTGACATAAATGTAGATAGCTGCAAGTAGACATCTGGTACCAAGTAACAAAAACAGATGGCTAAATGTGAACTGAAACGTGATGGTGATTATTGTATTCTGAAGATATAGTCTGTAACTATTCCTGTGCATAAGCAGGATGGCTACTTGCATTATACATGCTATTGGCTTATTCCAACACCTATCTGTGATTTCAACACATCAGATTTCATGTTTGCTTATACAGTGTCAAACACTTAATCTTTTATAAATTTCATTTTTACCAATATAGAAAACCAACTATAAGCCTGAAAGGGTCATTTTAAATGGAACATTTAATGGAACTAAATGGAACATTCTTTCAGGTAATTTCTGGAATTACAAATGATCCAAAATAAAACACAAATATCCTGACCTAAAATCAAGTTGATAAATGGGCTGTATAATTATATTCCACTTAATTATTACCATCTGTTTATTTCAAATTTATCACCTGTTTTAAGCCTAATTTCAAACATAATCCTAGCTAGTGTTACTAAGATAAACAATATTTTTTATCGATATAAAAAAAAAAACCAACTCTTTGATGTTTTCTCTGTTATCCTATCAAAGAGAAACAACAATTAGCTTTTACTGAGTTTTGACAAACCCAAGTGGTTTCTTTATATCATTTTCATTTTTCCACTAAGCAATTACAACTAGTTATTCTATTAATGTTTCTTCTAACTTTTCCTGCTTTAAAGTTCAAATATCATTATCATGAAACATAGCTATATGTCATGAAACATAGCTATATGTCATAAAACATGACGATCTTTTGGGAACTTAGTCACTTTGATCTATCGTGAGTTCTTCATCAGAATCAAAATTGTTCTCAGCTATTCTTTATCTACTACCCTTAAGAGAGCAGAATGATTTGAATACATGTCTGGTAACTTCATCGTGTTCTGCTGTATATTTTAACATTTTTTATTATTTCATGTGATTGAATGTTTCTTTCTTACATTATTAAAATATTGCAATATAAACCAAATTCTTTTTTCCAGATTTATTAAGATATTCCATGTTAAGGCGTACAGTACAATAATTTGATACATGTGTATACTGAGAAATTGTCATCACAATAGTTAACACCTTCACCCCCTCACTTAATTACCTTGTGTGTGCATGTGTGTCTGTGTGTATGTATGTGGTGATATTATTTAATATCAATCATCTTAGTAACTTTGAAGTATACAGTAGAGAACTGTTAACTATAGTCACCATGATGTACATAGTTCTCCAGAACTTATTCATATTACAACTGGAAATTTGTACCTTTTGAACACCATCCCTCTCTCTCCTCCATCTCCCTTCTCCTAGGAACCATGATTCTATTCTCCATTTCTATGATTTCTGGCTGTTTTTAGATTACACAAACAAGTGAGGACATAAAGTATTTGCTGTTGTATGACTTCTTTTGCTTAGTATAATGTCCTCAAGATCCATTCATGTTATTGCAAAAGACATGCTTTTCTGCTTTATTTATGGCTGAATAATATGTGTTATATATTGATATCAATAGATGATAAACACAGGTACAGGTATATAGTTATAGATAGAGATCTCAATTTTTTTTTATTGATTTATCCATAGATGGACACTTAGGTTGTTCCCATGTCTTGGCTATTATGGATAATGCTGCAATGAACATGAAGATGCAGATATCTCTTCCAGATGGTGATTTCATTTTCCTCATATGAATGACAAGGAGTAGGATAACTGAATCGTATGGCAGTTCTATTTTTAATTTTTTTAGTAATCTCCAAACTGTTTTCCATTGTGACTATACCAATTTTCATTTCCACTAACAGTGTCCAAGATTTCTTTTTTTCTACATTCTCACCAACTCTGGTTAACTCTTGCTTCTTAGTAATAGCCGTTCTAACAAATATGAAGTTATATCTCATTGCTGTTTTTGTTTGGATTTCCATGGTTATTAGTGATATTGACATCTTTTCAGGTACTTGTTGGGCATTTATATGAATTCTTTAGAAAAATGTTTATTAAAGTCCTTTGCCCATTTTTTAATCAGATTTAAAAAATTGCTGCCGAGTTGTTTGAGTTCTTATATATTTTGCATATTAATCCCTTATTAAGTAGATAGTTTACAAATATTTTCTCTCATTCTATATATTGACTTCATTTTGCTGATCATTATGTTGATTCTTTCCCTTAGTTGTGCAGGGTTTTTGTTGTTTTTTTTTTTTGATGCAGTCCCTGGGTTTTTTTTTTTTGGTGTCATATACAAAAAAATGTTCAAAGATCAATGTTAAAGAAATTTCTATATTTTCTTTTAGCAATTTTATGTCTTTTGTGTCTTATATTTAAGTCTTTAGTCTATGTTGTTTGTCTTGTGAGTCGTTTAAGATGGAGTTCTAAAAAAAAAAAAAAAAGATGGAGTTCTGATTTCATCTGATGCAAATAGCTAGATTTCTCATCACCATTTATTTCCCTACCGAGCATTCTTGGCTCCCTCATCACATATTAGTTGATCATACATAGGTTGGTTTATTTCTGGGTTCTCAATTCTGTTCCATTGATCTATTTGTGTATTTTTATTACAATACATACTATTTTGATTAATATAGCTTTGTAATAAAGTTTTAAATTAGGAAGTATGATTGATGCTTCCAGCTTTGTTCTTTTTTCTTAGGCTTGATGAGCCCAATTCTTTTATTTGCTGAGCAATACCATTTTCCCAGAAATCTCCTTTATTCATTTTGTGGATATTCACTTAAAAGATTGAATAACTGTCTTGTTATTTATATATTCACAATTGTGCTGTTTATTCTCTTTGCCTTGGGTTATTAAGTTTTAGATAATAATAATGAACCTGTAAAGTTGTTTCTTGGTTTGTATTACAGAATATAATTAAAAAGAAAAAATAAAAGAGAACAGAAAACAACTACAAACACTGTTCTTAGGAGTTCAACCATGCTACATACATTATTTATTTCCTGAATTTAATGTGCAGATTTTCAAATTGCACATCTGAGAAACTATTTAATGTACTTTAGTAGTACAAGCCCTGGATTAATATGCTTTTCAAATTATAATAATTGATTCTTAAATATCTTTAAGGCCCATTTTTTTATTAATTTTGAGTTTTGTTTTAACTAAGCCTGTTGATTTTCTTTATTCATGCTCTTTCCTGATGCAAGAAGGTAATATGTCCTTGAAACAAATGAGACTATTGCGTGTGTGTTTTAAGTTTCAGAGTATTCAGGAGCTGCCTTGCACACTAGTTTACAAGTCACACTGGAAAATCAATCTCAGTGTTTAATAGACAAATTGCTTTTGTGACTGTAGATTATATTATCAAGGTTGATTACTCTTATTCACCAGGCATGAAAGGGTTCTACTTTAAAGAAAACATATTTACCACCACTGAATATATTGGAAGCTTTTGCTTTAGAATACAAATACAATTGCAAAAGAGAAACTCAAGACATGTTTTCAGAAATGTCAGTATCTTTAGATTTTCAATTGATAATTGAAGTATATTATTCCATAATATGGTCTCCTATTTCATTACTTCAAAAATTTGCAATGTTATTCTTTGCAGATATCTTTAAGTACTTTATCTGATATGAAGTACTGTGTGCGTGTGTGTGTGTGTGTGTGTGTGTGTGTGTGTGTGTACTGAGAGAAAGAACAAGGATAGCCCAGTTGGTAAAGAATCTGCCTGCAATGCAGGAGACCTCGGTTAGATTCCTGGGTAGGGAAGATCCCCTGAGAAGGGAAAGGCTACCCACTCCAGTATTCTGGCCTGGAGAATTCTATGGACTGTGTAGTCCATGGGGTTGCAAAGAGTCAGACCAGACATGCCTCATTCACTTTCATTTTCAAACTTTAGTCCACTGTGTTATTTTGGGAATCATCTTTAAATTATTTCCTACAATCAAGCAATAATTAAAAACATATAAGTTTGTATTTATAGTCATATGCATGTATTTTCAAAGCACCTACTTTGTTCAAATTTTTCAGATTTTACTGTATGTTGGAATGCTCTAAATCTTATAAGTAAGGGTTTCGTGTTTAAGTTTGTGGTACATATATTTGTCATTGATAATATCATAAGCCATATACCTTAAATTCATATTATTGAACTTAAATTTATTTTAATTCATTGGTTCAGATGTAATGCATTTGTAATTTTTCATTATTTTAGTACTAAAATAATAGGAATGATTATTTCAAATGCTACAATCCACCTAGTGAACCCTATGTGAATATTAAGGTCCTTCTTAATGTCTATGAAGAAAATTCACAGTGGTTGATCACCCACAATCCTTTCTGCCCAGCCTTTATTTTCACTATTTCATCTTGTTCTTAAAACCATGACATCAGGGAGTTTTCTTGTTGTTATCGTTGGAATGTAGTTGATGTACCATATTGTGCCACTCTCTTCTGTATGTTATTGACAGTGGAGAGACAAAGAAACTGAGGTGTTGGAAATTTGAGTATTCACCTAGGACAACCTTGTCAAAGTTGAATGGAGAGTTAGAAACTAAGCATTCTTTTCTCCAGAACCACTAATCAAACCAGTTCACTGTATAACCATAGAGCCATATATTATTGATTTCTGTGTCTAATGTGATTTTATTTGGGGGTAACCAATTAAGAAATAAATTGGTAAAAAAAAGAAATAAATTGAAATGTTTTTTAATAAAAAGAAGTTAATGTGTGCATTTGACTATCACTTGGAACATATATTTAACCTTTAAACCTAGTCCTCCCGTGATATTTGGGTGTTCTAATGATATGCAGTAGACTTTGCCATTATTTTAAGTAAATGGCAGGAGGCATTTGTCAGCATCATAGAATTATCCATGTAAGATCATGTAATCTTTAAAACTGAGTAAAATAAATATATGAAATCAGGAAAGTTATATTACTTTTACTGGTGTTCACTTCACATAATATATATAAGGTAGAATATTTAGAAAACATCAATATCAGGGTTTAAAGAAAGTCAAAATATTTGTGTGTTAGAGGATCATTACAAAGGAAGGATGAATTGATAATCTTTCATACAGTTGCAATAAATAACTTCTGTTGAGTGATTCCATTGTGCAAGTGATTCTAATGCTCTGAGCATTTTTCATGGGTTAACTCAATACAGCTCTTTTATGAGGGAGCTACTTTTAATATCCTCATTTCACAAACAAAAAAGCACACACAGCATAGTTAAGTAACTTGCTCAGGGTCACATAGACATTCACGTGGGGGAGCTGAGATTGAATGCCAGTCAAAGGGCTCCAAGGTCGGCCTTACGAAGCACCATAGTTTACTGACTCTTTAGAGCCAGCACATCACTGCATCACTGCTGGTTGCTTTTCCAGAATGCAGATTTTTAAAAATTTTTGTTTGGCTTTCTTTAAATTTTTTTCTCTTTTTTTTCTAAGTGAAATTACAGTAAAGAACAGAATAACTCCTAGGTTTATTTTACTATTTGTAGCTATCACCTTAACATTTTAATTTAAGCATAATAGTAAAATCATAAGTTTAAAAAATCCAAGAAATATTAGACAACACTTGCAATTTTATTTTTTCGTAATATTTTAAGAAAAGATGACTATAGTATTTCAAAATTACAGTAGTGTTAAGTTAGTAAAATGACTACCATTTGTCAGAAATGTACCATCTTCTAAGAATCACCCATGAAAATGATCTCAGGTATGATTAGGCTTTTCATAAATATAATAAATAAGTACAATAAAAGGATCATCAGCATTATAATTTTCAGAAATATGACTTCTTAAATAATTTACCTTTGATTTAGGAGATGGAAGGTAATTATTATTTTAAAAATAATATTTTCACTCTTTAAATTTTTCATAATTATTCTAAGTTAATATTATGCCAAGTTCAATTTCTACAATGGGAACTATAAAAACTATAAAACTAAAAAAAAAAAAAAAAGAGTCCCACTGTAATTTTTAAACCTACTGGATAAAAAATGCTTAATGAAATCTTCATATTTAATATGCAAGCGTATCACTTTCAAGAAATTAATATGCCACATATTTTCATACTATATAAATTATTTCACCATGATGTAGTGAGAAATGGATAGAGTTTTCTTCAGTGCAAGATCATCAGAAAAGCCTTTGTTGCATGTTCACAGTGTGTTAGCTGAAGCTCTGCTCCTCATCACCACTATCTTTGGGCCCAATTTTTTGGTGCTGCATCTTCCTGGAAATTTTCTAGTCCTTAAGACAGAGGGAAAGGGGCGTCTTGACAACATGAGTCAGTTCTTAATCTCTGAGAAGTGACACATATACCACTTTGGCTTTCATTGACTTGACCAGAGTAAGTTACATAGCATTCCAAGCTCACTAAGGGTGGGATATAGAACTATTTACCCTAAGAAGGTTTTCCAAGTTGTATGGTGAAGGGAAACGGAGAATGAATGTGATCTCTGTAGAGGTTAGTGACAAACCTGGACTTAACTGAGCATAGTAGTTGCTAAATAAATGCTTTTGAATAAATGTCAAAGTAAAATTGCTTCTATATTAGAGGAATTTTCTTGGGAAGATCTTTAGAAAGGACACTCAAGATAAAGCCAACTATTTCCTCAGGAGGAAGCCCTGATAACCACCAGCAGCAGAACTGCATTACTTAGATATGTCTTCTGGATCATCCAACAGTGATGCGCTATCAGCTTGCACGTGTTCTGATCTCCTCGACTCCTTAGCTACACACTACATAGTATTTCTTCGTTACCCACAGAATAGTATTGAAATTATCCAACTGATTAAAGTCATAGGGAAAAAAAATGTTACTTCTGAGGCTTAGGTATGTTTTCTAGGTTATGAGTATCTGTGTTTGATGGACACAAAAGTACTTCCAAGTTTCATCACTATCTTCAAAGCTGTACCATGAACACAGACACACAGGATTCTCAAACTGTACTGGATATTTTCTTTCTGTCTCCTCTCTTTATTTCCTTCTTTGCTAAGCAAGAATAACCTCTATTATATAATGCAAAATACTAATAAAAATTAGGGAAGCATTTTTCTATACATTATAGGAATAGAATGCTTGAAATCTGGAATAAGTAGAGAAAAGCAAAGATCAACTTTAATAGGATAAAATATGAATGGTCAATGTCTTTAATGACACTGTCAACCTACTTATATTTAACTTATATTGCCTGCAAGGTTTTAGGACGTTTTTCTTTTCATAGCCTTAAAAACTGTTATTTCTATTTTCTTTGCTATAACCCATGCTATCATAGATTATCCCTAGTCAAAGGCAGCTCTTCTAGGTCTTAAATGACAAAAATCAATAAAATCAATTTCTGTGTCAAAAATGTGTGCTAGTTTTATTTCATTAAAGTTGAATTGTTTGATACGGCAAAGACCACAAAGGAAAGGTTAATTTTACATGAAAGCTTCTATAGCATTTATACCTTATAATGATTGTTGAAAATATATATTGTAGAAAAGTAGACTGTAATTATGAGTATATTTCAGCATGTAAACTCTTTGACAGTCCAACAATGCCACATGTACTATGTCAAAGTACTCTATAACTGAGAGAAAAGGCTAATATGGTTTCAGGAGATTTTAGCCAGAAAATGTTAGAAGTTGCTGTTTCTATAGATTAATAGTAATGTGTTTCAGAATAAGCACCATGGGATGAAGACTGCAGTTTCTGAAGAGAAGAAAACTAAAGTGCATTTATAGTACTACTGTGCAGTGTCATGGATTTTTAACACATTAGCCCATTCACCTACCAGGATGAACACTCAGTGTGATAAAGCAAGATAGAATTGCTTTTCCTCAGAACTGAATTGTCTCATGATAATGAAGCAAACATGTGTACTGTGGGGAGGGCAAAGCGGGTGAGTCTATGACATGCCTCTCAGTGGAGGAGAATCCTGAGTCTGGCTCAAAGTCATGTGGAAGGCTGTGAAGCAGGAGATAATGGTCACTCAGATGACAAAAAACTATTTGCATCTAGATCTGAGGAGGGGGATGATTATGCACCAATTAAGGTGGCCACTCTCTCCATGAACCCACAGATCCTCAAGGCTTCACCAGAAGAAGAGAAGTTCAACCTGTGTATAAATATGAAAACAGACAAACATGATTGTAAACAAATAAAATGCTAGAAATTTGTATAAATTTGGAGAGGAGCAAGGATATGATTTCAGTGGGAAGAGTAAATTCCATCCATATCTCCAAGGGCAAAGAAAAACTCAAGCAAAAATCTAGTGTACTGTAGGAAAGCTTATTCCCTCTATTACCATATGACAAAGTTGAAACAGAAAAAATAAATTCCTTGCTTACAGTATTTATGCCATAAACATTTTATATAGTTCCTATATTCACAACCCAGATAATCATGATGGTGTGATCACTCACCTAGAGCCAGACATCTTGGAATGTGAAGTCAAGTGGGCCTTAGAAAGCATCACTACGAACAAAGCTAGCAGAGGTCATGGAATTCCAGTTGAGCTAATTCAAATCCTGAAAGATGATGCTGTAAAAGTGCCGCACTCAATATGCCAGCAAATCTGGAAAACTCAGCAGTGGCCAAAGGACTGGAAAAGGTCAGTTTTCATTCCAATCCCAAAGAAAGGCAATGCCAAAGAATGCTCAAACTACCGCACAATTGCACTCATCTCACATGCTAGTAAAGTAATGCTCACAATTCTCCAAGCCAGGCTCCAACAATACATGAACCGTGAACTTCCAGATGTTCAAGCTGGTTTTAGAAAAGGCAGAGGAACCAGAGATCAAATTGCCAACATCCGCTGGATCATCAAAAAAGCAAGAGAGTTCCAGAAAAACATCTATTTCTGCTTCATTGACTATGCCAAAGCCTTTGACTGTGTGGATCACAATAAACTGTGGAAAATTCTGAAAGAGATGGGAATACCAAACCATCTGACCTGTCTCTTGAGAAACCTGTATGCAGATCAGGAAGCAACAGTTAGAACTGGAAATGGAACAAAAGACTGGTTCCAAATAGGAAAAGGAGTACATCAAAGCTGTATATTGTCACCCTGCTTATTTAACTTATATGCAGATTACATCATGAGAAACGCTGGGCTGGAAGAAACACAAGCTGGAATCAAGATTGCTGGGAGAAATATCAATAACCTCAGATATGCAGATGACACCACCCTTATGGCAGAAAGTGAAGTAGAACTAAAAAGTCTCTTGATGAAAGTGAAAGAGGAGAGTGAGAAAGTTGGCTTAAAGCTCAACGTTCAGAAAACTAAGATCATGGCATCTGGTCCCTTCACTTCATGGGAAATAGAAGGGGAAACAGTGGAAACAGTGTCAGACTTTATTTTGGGGGGCTCCAAAATCACTGCAGATGGTGATTGCAGCCATGAAATTAAATGATACTTACTCCCTGGAAGGAAGGTTATGACCAACCTAGATGCATATTAAAAAGCAGAGACATTACTCTGTCAACAAAGGTCCATCTAGGCAAGGCTATGGTTTTTCCAGTAGTCATGTATGGATGTGAGAGTTGGACGGTGAAGAAAGCTGAGCACTGAAGAATTGATGCTTTTGAACTGTGGTGTTGGAGAAGACTCTTGAGAGTCTCTTGGACTGCAAGGAGATCCAACCAGTCCATCCTAAAAGAGATCAGTCCTAGGTGTTCATTGGAAGGACTGATGTTGAAGCTGAAACTTCAATACTTTGGCCACCTCATGTGAAGAGTTGACTCATTGGAAAAGACCCTAATGCTGGGAAGGATTGGGGGCAGGAGGAGAAGGGGATGACAGAGGATGAGATGGCTGGATGGCATCACCGACTCGATGGACATGGGTTTGGGTAGACTCCAGGAGCTGGTGATGGACAGGGAGGCCTGGCATGCTACGATTCATGGGACCACAAGAGTCGGACACGACTGAGCAACTAAACTGAACTGAACTGATATTTTCGTATATTCAATGTGAAAAGGACCATCTTTTTCATGTCGAATATATGAAAATATAGGAGCTGTATAAAATGCTTATGACATAAATATATGTGAATTTCTAATAAATCTGCATTGTTATTATAGTGACATCATTTAATTTATCTGTTCGGAGTAGAGAAACTTCAGTTTTCATTGGTTATGTACCTAACCACACAAACACAGGTGCACACAATCATAAGCAGTTTGAGAAAAAGTGTTTCAATATGTCTTTTTTAAGGACAAATTGCCAAAACAAAGCTGAAGGTATGTGTCTATACACACATGTGTGTTCTCAGTCACCTCAGTGATGTCCAACTCTTTGCAACTGTATGGACTGTAGCCCAAGAGGCTCCTTTGTCCATGGGATTCTCCAGGCAAGAATCCTACAGTGGATTGCCATGCCCACCTCCAGGGGATCTTCCCCACCCAGGAAATGAACCAGGCTCTCCTGTGGCTTCTGCTTTGCAGGCAGATTCTTTATCGCTGAGCCATCGGTGAAGCCCTTATACACACATACATATATACAAGTATATGCATATGATATGTACATATCTATTTCACATACATAGATAAATACATAGAAATATATTTTCTAGGACTTTTCCTCATATCTGAAATAATTTCATTCTAGATGTTAGTATAATGCTATTAGAATATATTATTACTACTAAAATATTTTGTAGTAACTCACAAAACAAATTAAATATATGAGTCATATATATTTCATTTATTGAGTATATTTTGTTTTACCTGTTATATCATTTATAAATTTGGCTTCTCTCAAAGTTATGTAGGCTTGGAATACTTTCACTTTTATTACAAACAATTGATTAGAAATATAGTACAAAGGAAAATCCATTTTATCACACACAACATATAAACTCACACCAGAACACATGATTTTTCAAAGCATTTAGTTAACTGTATCTTTAAAGCATTTTTAACTGTATCTTACTTTTAATAGTATTTTCTTTTTAAGAAAATTTGGTTGCTTTGTTAAGCTATGACTTATAAGAAAATGCATTGTAATAAGTTGGTTAATTTATACAACCTTTCAGACTTATTTAAGAAATATATTTTAAGAATCAACATAGTTTCTCTTTGTGTTAAATGAGGTTATTGACTTGATGCTCATTCTTTCAGTGCTCACTGAATGCACTTTTTAAACACAGGCAGTTGTGAAATACATACATTTGTTAGAAATTATACATATAAATCCTAAAGGAAAATTACTGACAAATATCAAAATACTTAAATAACTCATTTGAAGATAATGGAGTTGAAAACCAAAATAAATAAATAAATAAACTAAAAAACTTCAGCATGCATCCTATTCTTTGAAATAAAGGTGAAATAATTTCTTGTTCGTTTCTCATATGTTACATAATTTATATATTATTTCTATTATTGAAATGAGAGAGAGAAAAAAAATTGTTTCTGATAACTTCCCTGATGAATTCTGTCAAACTGTGCCTCCTTTTTCTAGCCCATCCATTTCCTAAGTATAATACCAATAGAATACAGTTCATCTTTAAGGAAGTTGTAATGAAAACCATAGGACTTAATCACAGAGATACATAAAGGTTAAGTGACTATTTTTTTTAATGTATATTTCACTTCTAAAAAAAGAAAGTATCTAACTATCCTAAAAGTTAATCACTTTTTTATTGCTTTTTCTTGAGTATATATAAATATTTGCTAGCACTTTTACACTTTAAATAATTTGTTTTATTGACTTGCTCAAGGGGGCAACAATTCTTCTTGGGTAGTTGTTTAGTTCTCTAACCATCATATTGGTCAGAAAAATATAGCAGAACTGATTTCAAGTATTCTTACACATTTCAAGGCAGTTTACCCAGAGTTTGACAGAGAGCAGCCAGAGGACATTAGGATTCTGGAATAGATAAGACTATCCACTCACTTGCAATGTGGCCTTAGATAAGTTATGGTTAAGACTCACTTTCCTCATCAACATAATACAAGTAGTAATCACTACTTTCCAGACTCAACATGAGAGTTCAATAAAATTGTCCACCTAACAAAAGAGTAAATAAAAAACTAAGTACTGTAAAATGACATTTATAAATACAGATCATAACTTTATACATTTCTTTTTAGTGATGATTTTAAAGTTAAGCACAAACCTATTCTATAACTCATTTAGTTAGGGTGAGGCTGGTTAGTAAGAGAGAAGAAAGCCTTTTACTGGAATTCTAGGGAGAAAGGGTGTGTGATGGAAGAAATTCAGGATTTGTTAGGCAGTTTTACTTTGAATTACAAAGAAAAAATGACTAATATTCACTTCTCAATTGAGAAGAACCATTGCTCAAAAGAGTGCTTTCACTCTTCTGAAGGAGCTTCTGGTCTGGAATAAATCTTCCAATGGACAATGTCAGAACTCAGGACAGAGCCTGGTGACAGAGAAGGAACAGTATTAGTTCTTTGGATGAGTGGGATGAACGCCATTAACAAGGAGGAATTCCCATCCTACATGATCATTCCTCTAAACAAGGGTTTTGATTATAACCATTTGTGTCCATTGAGCGTGATTACAGTAAGTCCCCTACATACGAAGCTTCAAGTTGCGAACTTTCAAAAGATGCAAATGTGTGTTCCCATGTCCAGTCACATAAGCTGGTTCACATGTGTGGTGTACAATATCATGCACATGCATCCTCTACAAGTGTTTGCGCTTTTGTGTACTTTACATAATACTGTATTGAATACAGTAGTAGAGTACCTTTATTGCAAGCCCAGATATCCAAAAGCAAAGGGTATATAACTGATTGTGTCAGTTAGGTACTTAGGCTAACTTGGTTAGACTTATGAGCAAATTGGACTTACAAACACTCTCTCAGAATAGAACTAGTTCATGTGTAGGGACTTACTGTACATGCTTCTTTGATGACTTAAGATAACGAAAGATATTTAATTTCATAGTATGTGATGGCAATTTTATTTCTTCATGGGAATTGTTAATGTTATGTCAACAAAACACCAAGTTTATAGACAAGCATGTACTTCTTGAGTCAGAGAGTGTGACTCAAATGAGAAATGCTAGGAATAAATGAGTTAGATTAAGCTATTGTGTAAATTAGTCTGGCTTTGGTAAGAATGGAAGAGTCATGATAAATACTTTATAAAACATGTAACAATGAACTATATAAACTATAATATACAAAATCAATAATTACTATGTAGTATAAATGTTTATATTAAACATAATTTACAAATAGACCCATACTTATCACACAGTATACATATAAAGAAGCAGCAATTAGAACCAGACGTGGAACAATGAACTGGTTTAAAATTGGGAAAGGAGCACATCAAGGTTGTATATTTTCACCCTGCTTATTTAACTTATATACAGACTACATAATGTGAAATGCTGAGCTGGATGAAGCTCAAAATGGGATCAAGATTGCCAGGAGAAATATTAATAACCTCATACACCACCTTAATAGCAGAAAGCAAAAGCAACTAAAAAGCCTCTTGATGAAGGTGAAAGAGGGGAGTGAAAAAGCTGGTTTGAAACTCAACTTTCAAAACTCTGAGATCATGGCATCTGGTCCCATCACTTCATGGCAAATAGATGGGAAAAATGGAAACAGTGACAGAGTTTATTTTCTTAGGCTTCAAAATCACTGTGTACAGTGACTGCAGCCATGAAATTAAAAGATGATTTGCTCCTTGGAAGAAAAGCTATGACAAATTTAGACAGTGTATTAAAAAGTTCAGACATCACTTTGCTGACAAAGTCTGTATAGTCAAAGCTATGGTTTCTCCAATAGTCATATATGGGTGTGAGAGTTGGACCATAAAGAAGGTTGAATGCCAAAGAATTGATGCTTTCAAACTGGGGTGCTGGAAAAGACTCTTGAGAGTCACTTCGACAGCAAGAAAATCAAACCAGTCAGTCCTAAAGAAAATCAACCCTGAATATTCTTTGGAAGAAAAAGCTCCAATACTTTGGCCACCTGATGTGAAGTGCTGACTCATTGGAAAGACCTTGATGCGGGGAAGATTGAGGGCAGGAGAACTGGGCTACAGAGGATGAGATGGTTGGATGGCATCACCAACTCAATGCACATGAGTTTGCGTAAGCTCCAGGAAATGGTGATGGACAAGGAAGCCTGATGTACTTCAGTCCATGGTGTGGCAAATAGTCAGACATGACTGTGAGACTGAACAGCAACAATACATTAAAACATAATATTGAAACCCAGAGACCCCCTTTTTTCTTTAATTCCAAACAAAAACATGCCAAAGCATTTTCTGAAATCTAAGCCTGGTACCAACTAGCATGTAAATAGCAATGTAACTGTACCTATCTTCTAAGGAATACAGTTAAGGGTTCTCTTTTGTTATTATTTTCTTTCTAGTCGTGTTACTGTTAAGTTCTTAGAGCTTGGGAGGAAAGATTGAGAATGTTCTCAGGAATCTGACTCAAGGTGATACTATTAAAGAGAAGAGAGTCTTATAAAGCCCTAATTGTGCTATTTGGAGTTAATTAATTATATTGCAATAAATACAAAGCTTAAGATTAGTAAAGTTTTATGCCCTGAGCTATGTAAACATAGGGCAACATTGCCATAAGGTGTTTTTGGAGAGCTTTCTAACTGGTATATTCAGAGCTATTCTATATTCTCCTGAAATTTCTCAATTGAAGAAAATGATATATTCACGTCTATAAGGAGTACATGGAAAATAAACAAACCTTTCCTTTGAGCATAAGCAGACTCATTTGTTTCAATGTAATGTCAGTGTGCGTTTTGCAGAATACTGACTCACATTTGTTTCAGGAGATATAGTTATATTGGAAATTCACAGAATTCAGAGAAAACTGCTCCTAGTTATTCATTACATCAACACCAAAAGATATAGGAAGTACAGGAAGAATATAAAAGTATGATATTTTGTCCTAGGGCTATATATTTGAAATTTATGAAAAAGGATAATACATCTACTCTGAATATTGTTTACTAGTTTACTTGTTTACTGGTCACATAGCAACTTATCATTTCACTAATAGAGACACCGATCATATTACATTGCAGTTAATTTAATAACATTTAATTTTCTCACTTAGATTACTAAGAGAAACACATCAAAATTGAATGCAATCTCATTCAATAGGTACTTTCTTCAACATGTGCATATGAAAGAATGCATAATTTCAGCTAGATTGGGAAGAATAATTCAACACAAGGCAGGAGAAGACACTAAGGAAACAGAATCTGAGTCTGAACAAGTAATAATGCTCAACAAGAAGAATGATAGCAAGATATTTCAAACTTGCTTCCTGTTTTTTTGTTTCCTTATTTTGTTTTTAAATGCTTATATATATCATGCCATTAAATAGTTTGTTGTCTTATAGAAATGCAATATAAACCACAAATCTATAATATATGGTCTTACAGGGATACAATGCAAACCACATATATATAATACAGAATACTAAGTAGTAAAAGCAGGCTAAAATGTTTTGATGCTGAGGAAACAGTGAACTACTTCATTTGGAAGATGAAAAAATTCTCATATATCACAAAGAATATAAATTTTCCTTAAAAGATAATTCAGACCTAATTTCTTGATCTGAAAATGAGCAGAAACAGAATGAAGAAAGGCTTGCTGCTACCGCTGCTGCTGCTAAGTCGCTTCAGTCATGTCCAACTCTGTGAGACCCCATAGAAAGCAGCCCACGAGGCTCCGCCATCCCTGGGATTCTCCAGGCAAGAACACTGGAGTGGGTTGCCATTTCCTTCTCCAATGCATAAAAGTGAAAAGTGAAAGTGAAGTCACTCAGTCGTGTCCGACTCTTCGTGACCCCACGGACTGCAGCCTACCAGGCTCCTCTGTCCATGGGATTTTCCAGGCAAGAGTACTGGAGTGGGTTGCCATTGCCTTCTCCTGAAGAAAGGCTTAGTGGAAGGCAAATGTGTACACAAAAGGATGGAGAAAATTGCCAAATATTCAGCCAAACACCTTGCTATTTTCAAAGATATTCTCAAGGGAAATATTAAATTTTATATTTAATTATAAAGTTAAATAATAATATTCGGGAGCATCAAAGTGTAGTCATTAAAAAAGAAGTCATTTTGAATATATGCATGTGTATAACCAAATCACTTGGCTGTGCACCTAAAACTAACACAACTACACACCAATAAAATTTAAAAGCCATTTTGAAACACACTGTGGTTTACTTATATAAAACCAGCAAACAGTTATACAGGATATGCCAGATTAGATATTTCTCTTGATCTAGAGAAAGAAGGGGCTTTCCCGTTGGCTCAAAGGTAAAGAATCTGCTTGCAGTGCAGGAGCCGCAGAAGTTCCCCTGGGTCAGGAAGATCCCCTGGAGGAGGGCATGTCAACCCACTCCAGTATTCTTGCCTGGAGAATCCCAAGTCAAGAGGAGCCTGGCAGGCTATATACAGTCCATAGGGTCACAAAGAGACAGACACGACTGAAGTGCCTTAGTGCACATGCATGCAGAGAAACAAGGGTGAACAAGACAGCCAGATTTTTGTCTCTCTTTGTGGAATTTATATTCTAACAGGAAAGAAAGAGAATTTCTATTTATATCAGTCCCTCCATTGTTTATTTGCCTGCTGATCCATGCATGCCTGTGCATGTATCTATACCTACTCAGGAAACAAAATAAGTAGGCAATGTGAATTCAAACATTAATAAAGTATCCTTAAAAATAAAACCCAGCACTATTTACAATAGCCAAGACATGGAAGTAACCTATATATCCATTGACAGAGAATGGATAAGGAAGACGTTGCACACATATACAATGATGCAAAAAGCTGACTCACTGGAAAACACACTGATGCTGGGAAAGATTGAAGGCAAAAGGAAAAGAAAACGGAAGAGGCTGAGATGGTTAGATAGCATCACCAACTCAGTGGGCATGAATTTTAGCAAACTCCACGAGACAGTGGAGGACAGGGAAGTCTGGCATACTGTAGTCCATGAAGTCACAGTCAGATATGATTTAGTGACCTAACAACAATAAAATAATGAAATAATTCCATTTGCAGCAACATGGGTGGACCTAGAGATTGTCATATTGAGTGAAGTAGGTCAGACAAAGAGAAATACTGCATGTTATCCCTTATATGCAGAATCTGAAAAGAAATTGTACAAGTGAACTTATCTACGAAACAGAAACAGACCCACAGACTTAGAGAACAAGGGATAGTTAGAGAGTTTGGAGTGGACATGTACACACTGCTATATTTAAAATGGATAACCAACAAGGACCTATTATACAGCACAGGGAAGTCTGCTCAATGTTATGCGGCAGCCTAGAGGGAGGAGAGCTGGGGGAGAATGGATACTTGTATAAGTATGGCTGAGTTCCTTTGCAGTCCACCTGAAACTATCACAACATTGTTTATCAGCTATATTCCAGTATAAAACAAAAATTTAAAATAGTAAAATAGAATAAAATCCAGGTGGATACATAGAAAGTTTGGATAAGAGTTAAAGACTGAAGACATGAATGTATCTCGAGACTTGAATTATGAACAGAAATGAGGCTTTGGAAGACCTGAGGGGAGAGGACTTGGGCAGGGTAATCAAGAAACCTAGGCCCTGGGGCCAGGAGGAGCTTTGCGTCCTGATAGAAGGGAAAAACAGGCCATGTGGACTCAAGCAGAGTAGACTTGGGTACAGATGAGATGAGGGCCAAGAGGGATGGAGAAGCCCGATGTACCATTCTGGTAGATTGTTTAGTGAAGTTTGGAATTCACCCTAAACACTAACAAGAATTTATTGACTGGCTTGTGGAATAAACACTGTTTGCTTATTAAATATATTTCGATCCATTTAGAATTATTTTTCTAAAAAATCCTAAAAATAATTATCAGGGAGCAATAACTTATAATGTTAAGTCATTCAAGTGAAGTTAACCTTAACTGCTCCATTATACTCATCTGCCTGCAATACTGCCCTCCCAGCCCATCATCAATAACTGCTATTCTGCTACCTGTTATTTATTACTCAATATCTTTTTAGAGATTATGTCTCTGCAAAATTATATATCTTTTAACATATTTATCTCAATTTTAATTACTTAATTTTTAGCTTAATAATTTAAGGTTTCCACCCCCAGTGTGAAAGCTCCAGAAAAGCAGAGACTGTGTCAGTTACATTCACAGACTCTTCTCCATCCTAGGACTTGAAGACAGTGCAATGTCAATAAACATTTATTGAGTGAAAAGCAATTCTCTTTCCTGTCTCTCCTAATTTTTTCCAGTCCTTTGTATGGGAGCTCCTGCTGTCTTTTTCTATCACCTTTACCTCTTCTTTTTCCTGTCAACCACCAATCAGTCAAGTGTTGGGGAGCAGGGGGCTTTTAGCCTACTTTTAGTCAACTATCAAATTCAAAATCCTAGGCAATCATTCATACCCTTAACTTACTTGCATAAATCATGTTCATAAAAGGTATGTTTAGTGTGTGTGTGTGTGTGTGTGCTCAGTTGCTCATGTATAGGCTCATGTCTGACTCTTGGTGACCCCATGGACTATAGCGCACCAGGCTTCACTGCCCATAGGATTTTTCAGTCCAGGATACTGAAGAGGGTTGTCATTTCCTCCTCCAGGGGATTTTCCTGACCCAGGGATCAAACCTGTGTCTGTATTTAGAGAACGCATCAGACAAATTAAGGCCTGAAGGAGGAGACAGGTACTAATGAAACAATCCTATAAAATTCCCTGGCCTCCAGTCCATGTTAGTTACTCTACCACAGACACTGCCCTGAGCTGCTCCACTTCTGAAACTGCACTTCCAATCCTGACTCCCAGACCGTAAATCTGAGCCCTCCACCGTTTTTATTCTGCTGGTCCTGCTCAGCTAATACATTGAGACATCTAGCTCTCAGGTTTGGCTTTTCCCTAGAGGACAGCTTTGTTCCTGGGTTTACTCCCTAGTTTTCCACTTGATAACCCCTGTAACTTCTCTGTTTCCTGCAGTTTTATCCCCTTCAACACTGCTTTAGCCACACATGCTTGGTAAATCTTAATTTGGAATATATTTATGTATCTTTCAGTCTCTAATTCTACGAGAGCAGTTGAACTTTGCTAGAGAAAATCCCATAAAGGCTTTAATTAGTGGCTGTGCAAATTTGTGTTTTCCTATCTCCTTTGGGAACAATGTTCAATGGACATGCTATATGCCCCTTGTCAGCTCTCTCTCATTTCCACTCTCTCCAGGAATCTTTCTTAACATTGTTTCCTAGTGTCTTAGCAGATAATATTGCTTTGTGTTTTTAGAACATTTGGTCTGTCAAAAATAAAAGCCTTAACTTACTGCTCAGGTGCCAGCACATTTACCCAGAGCCACGAACTGTCACTTTCCCTTCATTTCGACCCTACAGGAATGAGTGGGAGCTTTTCACATCATATTACCATTCTTATGATTTACACAATTGCTAATTTACAAACCTCCAGAATGTTTTCTCTGCTCTCGAACATTTCTCCTTGATTCATCACACTTTGTATCATCAGATTAATCTTAGGAAAATATATGTCATTGAGTTCCTTCCATGTACAAAAGCTTTCAGATATTTCTTCAAGTCTTTAGTAACTTTCTCAACCCTCTCATCTGTTTACTTAAAACTCCGTAACCTAAATCCCTGGTAGTTCAGCTGGTAAAGAATCTGCCTGCAATGAGGAGACCCTAATTTAATTTCTGGGTCAGGAAGATCCCCTGGAGAAGGGATAGGCTACCCACTCCAGTATTCCTGGGCTTCCCTGATGGCTCAGCTGCTAAAGGATCTGCCTGCAATGCAGGAGACTGGAGTTCAATCCCTGGGTTGGGAAGATCCCCTGGAGAAGGAAATGGCTACCCACTCTAGTATTCTGGCCTGGAGAATTCCATGGACTGTATAGTCCATGGGGTTGCAAAGAGTCAAGCACAACTGAGTGACTTTCACTTTACTTCAACCTAACTTCATGTTAACTATCTAATGTTGTTTTCTACAATTTTAACCTCAATTCAGTTCAGTTGCTCAGTCTTGTCTGACTCTTTGCGAACCCAAGGACTGCAGCAAGCCAGGCCTCCCTGCCCATCACCAACTCTCGGAGTTTACTCAAACTCAAGTCCACTGAGTTGGTGATGCCATCCAACCATCTCATCCTCTGTCATGCCCTTCTCCTCCCACCTTCAATCTTTCCCAGCATCAGGGTTTTTTCAATGAGTCAGTTCTTCGCATCAGGTGGCCAAACTCCCTATTCGTAGGGCCTTTGTTTTTTCCCAAATACTTTGTATTTTTTTATGCAAAATTATTCTTCTTCAATTTTGAAAACTTGGGAAATGAATTCCAATAAAGAAGTCAGCTATGTTAAGTGAAGTGAAAGTGTTAGTTGCTCAGTTGTGTCTGACTCTTTGTGAGCCCATGGGCTGGAGCCCATCAGATTCCTCTGTCCATGGGATTTTCCAGGCAAGAATACTGGAGTGGGTTGACATTTCCTTCTCCAGAAGATCTTTCCAACTCAAGGATGGAAACTGGGCCTCCCACATTGCAAGCAGATTCTTTACTGTGTAAGCAACCAAGTAAGATAGCCACTAGCTATTTTAAAGGCATAGATTAACTGTCTGGAATAGAACAGTAAAGGAGGTGCCTGTTCCTTACCATTACTAGACTAACAGCCCATTTGAAGGAGCAGATACTTATATATCATCAATTAAATGTTATTATATACAATTGTGAGGGCCATGGACCATGTAGAAGGAAATGGTACCCAGAGTGAGGGGTTAAATGGGGTGCTAAAGAAGGCTTTGGAGGTGAAATACCAATTACATTAAGAACTACAGGATGAGAAGGATATCTTAATCAAAAGAGATGGCAGTGAGGAATCAACAATGTAGGTAATGCTTTTTGGAGATGTTAACAAGTATGTATAGAATATAAAATCTAGTTTGGTGAAGTGCTAATCTAGAGGTGGAGTTGGGGTGACAGCTGAGGTTGAACAAGTAATTTGCTTATTGTCACCATGTTAAGAAGCCTAGATATTATAAAGAAAGCATGGGGATATTTGAAGAATTAAGAAATAATAGGGTTAGATTTGACTTTTTATATCAGTCAGTCTCTACACTAGCTTCAGGGAAGAGAGAAAGTCCAGGGGTGTAAAATGCAGGCAGAGAACTGAATTAAGAGGAATTCATGTAAAAAGTAATAGCAGCATAAATCAGAGTAGAGGCATTGGGCCTCTAAAATACTCTACCCTGTGGATGTATAAAAATTAACTTAACCATTCCCCTAGTTTTGTGCATTTATATTCTGCCTGGTGAATCTCTAAAAAGTGAATAAACTGTAAAACATTCCTTACATGTATTTGCCTTCACTTTTTCCCAAAGAACATCTCATAACACTGTATTTATGTGGCTCACACTACAAGAAATGCTGACAGAGTGTTGTTTAGCAATGGATAAATGCTCAGCCACACACCCAGAATAAAAGTTCTTACTTCATGCCCAAGAGTCCTTGATGGATATTATACATCTTACTACCAAAAATCACAGTATATTTCTGAAAAATACATCTAAATCAATATCACAACCAAATATGCTTAAGCATTATTTCTTCATTCAGTGTATCATGGGTTATATTTATAAATATTTGTGTTGCTAAGAAATCTTCCATTTTACTGGTTCTGCTAGAGTGTATTCTCTTTTCTTGTAAGAAATGCTAAACGATAGTTGGATGGCATTGCTCAAATTAGAATTATTCTCATTGATTCTCATTCAAGTATGGCACCAAAAATTCAGCAGGCCCAATTTTAGAAAAAAAAAATTTCAGTTAGTGTTATATTTTTCATGGGTAGAGGTTGACTCTTCCTTCTGGACTCTTATTAGAGAAGCAGGTGAAGGATTTAGTGGGCAAACTTCAATCCATCTCAAGCAGTCTCTGAAAGTTGCTTTCTCACTTTAATTCTCTGATGATAAATGTGGTATAATAACAGTTGACAGCAAGACGGAAAGAAAATATATAAATACATAGAATAAACTACTCACAAACAATCTGATCAATGCATGTGTCTGTGGCTAAGAAATCATTTCTCTCTTGATGCAAATTTAGTTCATTCTATCCCACTGAAAAGTAATCTAACGTCATTAGTCTTTCCTCACCTGGTAAAACTGACACAGCATATGCAACGGAATTGAATTTTCTTCTTTAGGAGGAACTGTAATACAGAAACCATATTACCTCTCAAAGAGAATGAATTCTTTATGCAAATACTTCCCATTTGATAAATACTGTAGAAAACATTTTGAATAACTCACTTGTTTATGTATAAAAAATGTGTCTTTGATAAATTTATAAACTATATTTTTTTTTTAGGTAGTGGCATTTCACCTTTGCTTTCAACTGGTTCTCAAATGTCATAATACCTAAATGCACATAAAGCTTATTTTATGAAAATCCCTACTCCTCATCTGTAACAAAGAACTCTCTTACTTTTCTGTCAATTATGTCACTTCAGCATTCCTATTTTAATGGAAATATAATTCCATATATTGCTATATTGTTATAGCTATATAAGAGAACAATAAAAAGACAGCAGGGAAATGGATGGTTCTGTTTAAAGATAAATAAATGATCTTGTTAGATGTAAACAGTGAATAATGATTTATTCAACTTCATGACACAGTTTATGTCAGAAGATAGAAGACCATGTGATAACAGATCAGGTTTGTTTTATCAAGAAGTTGCACCATCAAAACTGCACAGGAGGATGAACATTTGTATTCAGGTGATGGAGGGAGTCAACACAGATAAACTGAAGATGCAGGAGAACAAGTTAGAGGCTGTTACAATAGCTACAAACAGAAATAAGAACTGTTGAGAGACTGAATGGATGTGAGAGGCAGGTAGCTGCCGCAGAATCGGCAGACTGGATGTGATACAAGCAAAACAAAGAGGGTGTGGAAAAACTCAGCCCAGGTACTTGGGATGAGAGACCATTTTCTAGTCCCTGATTTTAATGAGAAGTCATTTTCCTCATCCTCTCTCACTTTTACCTCTCTGGCCTGGAGGTGAGTTCTTAACCAGTTTGTGAACTTATCAACTGTAACTCAAGAACCTCCTCACAGCACCACTCTCCTACAGAGAAAGCCTGCCCTCTCACTCCTGCAGGAGCGTGGATTCTGCCAGTATGGGGCTGGCTCATTCTGTGGTGAGGATTTTTAAGACCACTGGGCTCACAAACGTAAAGCCATGTCTTTCAACCTTGATTTTATCAGTTGTGGGAAAAAACATGCTCTTGTTTTTTTTCACTGTTGAAATATTTTTATGACCCAAGTCAGGAAAGGGAGTCCTATTTGGGTGGACCCACTGAAGACCCCAAGAGCAATATCAACTTTTACAGTAGGGTAGGTCAGCTTGATAGTGTACAAAGTACTTCATACTGTCTTTCAGAAAAAGACCACTTCACTCTAAATCCTGAAATAGCTTTAAAGTTATGTGGAATCTTGGGGGCACTCAAAGAGTCCCTGAACCACGTTATGGAGAGAAGCAACATGCATTTCAGGTTCATTCTGACAGCAGTATGTGGTGGCAACCAAGATTCAGAGTTACTCACCAGCTTTGGAGTCATTTGAACCAGACTTCAAATCCCATCCCTGACTCTTACTAATAGTGTGGCTACAGATAAGCCATTTAAGGCACCCATTAGATCCCCAACCTCTGGGATCTAATGACTGATGATCTGAAGTGGAACTGATGTAATAATAATAGAAAGAAAGCGCACAATAAATGTAATGCCTTTGAATCAGTCCAAAATCATGCCCCCACCGGTCTGTGGAAAAATTGTCTTCTATGAAATTTGTCTCCGGTACCACAAAATTCAGGACCACTGATCTAAGACATGTGAAGCTCAGTTTTTCCATTTATATAATGGGGATCTTTTGGCTTACAGGTTGCTGTGAGGGTTAAATGACATAAGTGCAGCACAGAGTCCAGGCATATAAATTAAATTAAAGAGAATGATTAATAATGAGTAGAAGGGGTCATGCTTAATGTTGGAGGAAATTTAGGAAGCTTATGCAATAAAAAAGAGTGAAAATATTTTAAAAGTTTTAGCAAGGGTGAATAGCAAGCTCAGTTTCAGTGGTACTATGTTTGTAATATCGGTGAAATAGCTCAGAAAAGATTTCCAGCAATGAGACAAAGGGTAAATGATGTAATTTCACAGAAACCACAGATATCCAGAGATGCACAAAGATGGGGATAAAACCTATTGATTTACATAAGTGAACCAAGGAAAAGAGCATAAAATGAGATGAGAATTAACATTGTTCCCTGCAGAAGACATAGTTAGCATGTGAGAAGCAAGAAAGAGAAGTCAGAAACAATAGCAACAAACAGCTCAGAAGAAAACCACAGAACAACATATTCAAGCAAAACAAGATGAGCAAATGTCCATATAATAAGGTGATCAGTAATACAAATGAACTTATATACAAAACAGAAACAGATTCGTAGGCATAGAAAACAAATTTATGGTTACCAAAGAGGAAAGCTAGGGACGAGAAATAAATTAGGACTTTGGAATTAGTACATATACACTATTTACACTGCTGCTGCTAAGTCGTTTCAGTTGTGTCTGACTCTGTGCGACCCCATAGACGGCAGCCCACCAGGCTCCCCCGTCCCTGGGTTTCTCCAGGCAAGAACACTGGAGTGGGTTTCCATTTCCTTCTCCAGTGCATGAAAGTGAAAAGTGAAAGTGAAGTCGCTCAGTCATGTCCAACTCTCAGCGACCCCATGGACTGCAGCCTACAAGGCTCCTCCATCCATGGGATTTTCAAGGCGAGAGTACTGGAGTGGGTTGCCATTGCCTTCTCCTATTCACACTACAATATATAAAATAGATAATCTATGGTGACCAACTGTATAGTACATGGAACTACATTTAATATTTTGTAATAGCTTGTAAAGAAAAATAGTCCTTTATATATATTACAAATAACTGAATCATGTTGGTGTACACCTGAAACTAACACAACATTTATAAATCAACTATACTTCAATTAAAAAAAAAAGGTGGTCAATAGCTTTTAAATATCTTAGCAAGAGCTATCATGGTAAGCACTGTGAGGGTTTAGTATCCTTCATAGTATTTAAAGTTAATTGCTGTTCTAAAGATTATTGGACGATTTGTAAGAAAGCTACAAAATTATTTGGTGAAATCCTAGGTTAGAGAATAACAACACTGTAAATCATGTATGAGAGTAAATAAAAGCATGCATTCAATGATATGTACAAAAGCACATTTTTTTCTTCATTCACTAATCTAATTATAACCTCAATAAATTATTTTAAAGCATATTTTATGATAATATATCAGATTATCAAGAGCCCTAATAAGACACAGAATTAATGAAAGATTGCCTAATTATTGCAATGTTGCAATACCATAATTTGTTTTCTTGAGAAGCTATTTCTGTAGTTTTTCAAGCACTATGAACCTACTTTGTTCTAATTTAAATCACAAGTGGAAAAAAGTGTCTTTTGACCTATAAGAATGCACTTTCTCTCTAGTTGCTAGACTAGATTGAAACTTAACATCTACAAACAGTAGTTTTTAAACTCAAGTTCTTTTGCTGCTATGACTGAAACACATTGAACATGAATAGGAAATTTTTCCCAAGAACAGTTGATGGACCCTTACTTTTAACTACTGTATGTCTCTCTTCTGGCCCACCATGTGAAAGAGACTTTCTCCCACAATGTATAATTCAGAGAAAATAATTTAGTTTAAAAAAAGAGCATTGAGCTGCTCAATGGGGCAAATTGTTTTGGGTATTTTAAGTACTTTCAGAAATGCTGGCTGTTGGAATAAAGGTGTCGTTCTAATCCATATAGAATTTAAAGAAGATTATGGAGTTAAGATTAGTTTATCCCCAGAATAATGGTTCCCTTTTAAAAATTACATCCTGGATCTTTTCAAGTTCCAAATGTAATATGACTCCAATATCCCCAACACTATTTTCTCCAGGATGTCAGGTAATTTTTGTGGATTTTCTTTCCAGGATGTCAGGTAACTTTTGTGGATTTTCTTTCTGGACATTTATCAGAACAGTTCATTAAAAAAATAACAAACACAAAACATCCTGCCTTCTTCTTAAAACTCATTCTTTTCTGGCGTCTGTGACACATGCCTTTTCTGATTTTTCTCTCTTTCTCTCTCCAGACCCAGATGTTATAGCTGCTATTCCATTTGGATGTTTCATGGTATTTAAAACGGAACACGATATATTTCAATTTCAGTAAATGATATCACATTCTTCTTTGCACATAAGAGAAGTTCTGGAGTTTTACTTATTTTCTCCCCTTCTTATTTTTACCTAGAATCAGAGTTCTGTCATTTCTGATCTGTATCTGCAGTGTCAATACCTACTTCAAATCTCCATAATCTCTTACTTTGTCTTCAACAGATTTTAACTAACCTCTTCTGCAACCTAATATTAGAGTGATCTTTCTTTAAAAAAAGAAAAAAAAACTTTAAATTTTCTCATTGAAAATATTTTAGCCTTTGTTGATTGCACTTAGGACAATATTTTAAATGATTTCCCTGATCTAGCAGGCTCTTTATGACTTTGTCCTCGCCCATTTCTACAACTTTAATGCAAACTTTTCAGCGTACTTCACTTACATTGTTTTGGATGTGTTTTGTTTCCATTTGTCAAATCCGTTGCCTCATATTCTTTCTATAGTATCAGTCTCTTAAGACAGAGACTAGGCTTGATCAAAATTTTGACACTCGGCACATATTATCTAAAACACAAGTGCATTATTCAGAAGAGCCTTAACATCAGCTGTGATTTAATGAAATAATATTTTGGATACTAAAATCTAGTGGAGAAATTAATATATAAAATGTCTTTAGTTACATATACATTTTCTTCCTATATATGAAAGTGTTTTCTCTAACTTTCTAAGATCAAGTTGCTATTTTCTGCCATTTGTGCTAATACAGTATCAAGTCATTTTGCAATGTAGTGCAGATGAGGAAATAAAGGAACAAAAAGAAGTCTGAGGAAATAATTAATTGTACATTTAGCACTTTATCTTTAAGGTCTTTCTGGAAGAGAAGATCGTGAAAGCAGGTGTCAAATGTGATTTATAGGAAGCTAATAAAATGACTTCTCTCTCTTGCTTGCCTCTGGGAATATTTAAGTTTATATTTAATTCAGAAGAAGAAAGACAGAAATAGAACATTATACTCAGGGCTACAGTTTCAAACCTAACCCCTTGCCTTATCATTTGAGGGCATTTATCAAAGCACCTCAGTTCCATACATGAACATTTGATATTTGTGTAGATGTGCATTGTGTATTATATTCAATATCACTTATTTGCATGCTACTTGATATCTTGACATTGTCTTTTAATTATAATACATTTCCCTATGTAGATCATACACTTAAAATTAACACCCTTAGTAATATAAAGTATTAATATATTTAATTTGCCAATATCTCAAATCATTAATTAATTTAATGAGCACTTCCTATGTGACAGACCCACATATTTGATCAAATTATGCAGGCAATTTAAAAGTGAAGGTTTGCAAATGTTTTAAGTATGTTTGGAAATTATGTTCAACTTTCGAACTTATCAAATACATTCAAAATTATATATATATACATATATGTGTATATATGTTTTAAGTATAAATATTTGGATACTTTATAAAAAATGAAACTAATACAGTTAATGTTTGACAATGTAAAAAGTAAATGGCATACTCAATTACTGTTTGAAAATAATTTAGCAAAATTGTTTATGAAAGAAAACAAGCAATATGTAATAGGCACACTGGATGTCCACAAACTCTTGTTTAAAGCAAGTAATGGAACCATAACCTTATTAATAAGTTCAAAATACAGGAAAAAATAATAGTCACACTATAAGATGTTTACTCCAGTACTTTTTAAGTGCGAAAATTAGAGAAAATTAAATGTTGAACAACAGGTATTTTTATATAATATAATACAAAGTGAAAGAAATAGTACAAATTTCTGTTTATAGTGTGCTCACAACTGCATTATATAAATAAAAACTGCATCAAAGAGGTTGAAGGTAGCCAATCCAAAATTAAATCATGTATATGTATTTTTAGAATAGCACAATTTTAACTAATTGGCTTTTTTCTTAAAGTTAGAGATACTTATATAAAGACAGTGTTTGAAATGAAACAAGAAAAACATAATGAAGCTAGTCTTCCATTTTTCTTATTCTGTTCATCAAGGACCTCCACCGTTGACCCCACCTTCAATCCATCTTGTTCTCTTTCTCTCTCTCTTTTTTTCTGTTTCTGGTATTCATTTATCAGTATCAATGAAATGGTCAAACCAAAAACATAAGCTCCACCTTTTCCTTCTTTCACTATTTCAACAGTTTATCTCTCTTGTAGATTTAATTTGTAAATCTCTCTAGAACTTGACTTTTTCTTCAAAATCATGGATGCTGTTTTAGTTTAACTTCTCATCAGCTTCCACCCAGTTGTGTCTGAACCTGCTTATCATTCTTATGGATGTTCTACCTTCTTCAAAAATTTAATTTCCATGATATTGTCGAAGTGATTTTCTAATAACTTGGTGCTATTATTAGCTTTTTGGTCATATTATTTCAATGACTCTGTATCTTTAACTGGGCAACTATATAAACCCATTAGCATGATGTAAGTGGTTGTATATTCTGCCTCTTCACATACCTTACCTAAAATAAAACAAATTGCTATAATTTCTCAATGTAGCACTCTCTACAAGTGTGTTCATTTGTAAACACCTGACCCCCTTCTTGGTGTGCCCTCTATGGACAAGCCTTTGGATCCATCCCAGGCATACTTATTCATCTGCTCTCAGAAACGGTCATCTCCTTTAGCAATCATCTTTGAGCCTCCTGGACAGATATTGACCATGCTACCCTTGTATTCAGAGTCATCCCATGCAGAAACTATCTCACTGTGAAAAGACAATAAATGACGTTGATTTCACTGAGCAGCTGTTAGGGAGAATGTAGAAATGTGTGCAAATGTTTTAAAACATAAAACAGGTATTCAGTAAGTTATTTATATTACAGAAGAGATTTATTAATATGTAGAAGTTATTAGAATATTGGCTTCACATTCAGGCAGATCATAGATTACTTGTTGTGTGAAAACCACAAGTTTCTTAATCTATGAGTCTCAGTTTTTATTTAATTTTTTTTTTATCAGCAAAATAGAAACAATGCCCCTCTTGTGACTATGGCTGACTCCCATCCCACCTAATTTCCCAGCTCTCAGTCCTGAGTGTTCTAACAGCACAGGTTCTCAACCAAGGGTGATTTTACCTTCTAGGGAATCATCAGCAATGTCTGAAGACCTTTGGTCTTCACTGCTTGAGAGTGTTACTGGTGTTTAATAGGTATAAATCAAGAATGTGGATAAACATCCTACAATGCATAGGAAAGCCCTCCAGAACAAAGAATGATCTGACTCAAAGAATCAATAGAGTCAAGCTGAGAAACTTTGGTCTAATAACCAGTCATGTATATCCCAGCCACTGAGCCAATTTTAAGACATCAGCCTATGGCATTCTCCCACAGGTAACTATCAGTCTAGCATTTGCTTCCCAGAAGACTCAATGGTAAACAATCTGCCTTCCAAAGCAGGAGATTCAAGTTTAGTCCCTGGGTCTAG
Organism: Okapia johnstoni; assembly: GCA_024291935.2. NCBI lineage: Eukaryota > Metazoa > Chordata > Mammalia > Artiodactyla > Giraffidae > Okapia > Okapia johnstoni. The sequence goes on from CM044310.1 coordinate 32,592,166, forward strand.
AAGATCCCCTGGAGGAGGAAATGGCAACCAAAACCAGTATTCTCACCTGAAAAATCTCATGGACAGAGGAGCCTGTCAGGCTCCAGTCCATGGGGTCACAAAGAGTTGGACACAAATGAGCACATATGTACAGTGTATGGCTTAAATTGATATAAGTGTGCTTAAATGTAGAAATTTATGTTTAAATGTGGAGTCTCCATCTCACCCTCTCCAACCCTCTCCACTCAATTACTAGTCTCTTTCTTTCCCCTCTACTTATTTCTTTTCCTCCAGTTTCTACCCTGTCTCTAGAAGAGGCCATACAATGTGTTCAGCATCCAGTGCATAGTGCAGTATCTGGCACATGCTAATTGACATGTTAATGGTAATTAACTGTTTAATTGCTTTGTTTTTATGCTTGTCTTTTCACAAAACACTCAAGAATATTTTTCCATTATAAATATGAAATATTATTTGCTCAATCACACATATAATCTGATTAGAAGATATGCACACACATACACACACACACACACACGAATATCTGGCTTCCAATGTTTGTCTTGTCTGTTTAATATTACATCACGGTGTTCATGCATCATGGACTTTCTTTTCTGTTAAGCCATACAGCAGTGTATTCCAAGTGCCTGGAGGAAAAAAATGTCTGGTGTATACTTGGCTTTCAATAAATTCTCAATGACAGAATTACTATCTCTAATCTTTCTGAGCCACAGTGATTTCTATAAAATAGGGCTAAATAATACTTACCTATAGGTTTTATTAGGATGCAATTAAAATTAGTTAAATGTTGGTCACAGGTGCTCAATATACATTAATTCCTTTCTGTCTCTACTTTTTCAAACAATTATCTGGTAGAGAAATATCTCAGACAGCTGTATAGTAATCAATGGTCACATAATGTAAACAAGCCTCTGAAGAATGACAGACACAGAAGAAAGTAAACCTTGATCTGTTAAGACGCCTTAATAATGTGGAGATATGTTTTAAAGCAGAAATTTCACTTAAAAATCAATTATAATTTAATACATATTTTTTAAAAATATAGCCACTTCTTTGAAAACCATAGTCTTAGTAAAGAAATAGTGTCTTCACATTACTTTCCCAAGTCAATAATTGACTATTATGTGAATATCTGATTACTCTTTTAAACAAGTTATGCACAACTATCTGATCTATAAAAGCAAATATTTTTGAATGAATTATTATTGTTTGGTCTTATAAAATTTTATGACATTCATTCACACCTACTACAGGTATTAATACAGATTTACCTTACATAGTAAATATAAAACATAGCATAATTGGTAGACAACTCGTCTGTATAGCTTTGCATTGTTATTAGTTTTCCATAGACTTGTTTAAGTACCTTCAATTTTCAAAACTTAAGAAAAAGTTTTGTTTGTTTTACAGACTAGGAAATTCTTAATTTGTGGAAAATTTGGTATTTAAAATTTTATTTGCAAATTTTAAAATCTATTAGAAGAATCACTGAAATCAAGATTGTAAATTTGCCACAATTTTCAAAATGTAGTGCAGTAAAAGCAACAATTACCTAATATGTTGTGTAAAACAGTCATGCATATATTTCCAAATGTAATTGTCATGACATTTCACAGTGCAAGGTACACAAGAATTAATATTCTACAATTGAAATGAAAAGAGACAGATATCAAATGTTTCTTTAACAAATGCTAGTTTAAGTCTTATTTGATCCTATGCAAGGAGTTCATGGGCTTCCCAGGTAAATTGGTATTACTATTCCAATGATCATCATTTCAGTAATAATCATTTCATTAATGATCATATAAAAAATTAATTTTAGCCACTAACCTGGTACAGTTTATACATTTTACAAATACATTATTTAATTCACACCTAACTATATTGCTTAGTAGAAAAACAAAGTTCACTGATTTCCAGAAAAGTCTTTCATAGCCTAATGTGATGTCTATAAGAATGTTTCCATTCGAGACCTTTATAAAATTCTACATACTTGATCTCCTTTAAAAAAAAAAGATTCATAAAGTCTAACCAAGTCTATACACTATTCAATATGTGTATGTATGCATACTATTCAACCAGGCATACCCTGGAGATACTGTGGGTTTGATTCCAGACAACTACAGTAAAGTGAATACTGCAAATAAAGCAAGTCACACCAATTTTGGGGTTTCCCAGTGCATATAAAAGTTATATTTACACTGCACTCTAGCTCATTGTCTGTAATAGCAGCAAACTCCAGCAGATAGTGAAGGACAGGAAAACCTGGTGTGCTACAGTCCATGGGGTTGCAAAGAGTCAGACATGATTTAGTGACTGAATGACGAACAAGAAAGAAAAGGCTAACTATTATCTGAGCCTTCGGCGAATTGTAATCTTTTCACTGGTGGAAACTATTGCCTTGATGCTGGTGCCTGCTGGCTGTTCAGGTTAGTGGTTGCTTTTGGGGTGGCTATGGCAAATTTCTAAAATAAAAAAAAATTAAGTTTGCTACATGGACTGACTCTTCCTTTCAGGGGCTAGTACTCTGTAGCATGCAATGCAGTTTGATAGCATTTTACCCACAGTAGCATGTCTTTCAAAATGAGAGTCAATTCCCAAACTTTGAAAAAGCTTTATAACTTTTAAAGTTTATATAATATTATAAATTATTGTTGTCATTTCAATAATCTTCACAGCTTCTTTACCAGTAGTAGACTCTATCTCATGAAATCCACTTTCTTCGCTCATCCATAAAAAACAAACCCTCATCGTTTAAATTTTTATCAGTCACATCTTTCGTCTTCTCTTCTAATTCTAGTTCTCGTGCTATGTCACTGCAGCTGCAGTTGTTTCCTCCACTGAAGTCTTAAACCTCTCAAGTCATTCACAAAGTATGGAGTCAACTTCCACACTCTAGTAAATGTTGACATTTTTATCTTTTCCTATGAATCCAAAATGTTTTTAATGACATCTAAAATGGTTAATTCCTTGCAAAAGGCTTTCAATTTCTTTGGGTCAGATCAACTTAAAGAATGACTATATGGCAGCTATTCAGTTCAGTTCAGTTCAGTCGCTCAGTCATGTCTGACATTTTGCGACCCCATGGACTGCAGCACGCCAGGCTTCCCTGTCCATCACCAACTCCAGGAGCTTGCTCAAACTCATGTCCATCCAGTCCGTGATGCCATCCAACCATCTCATCTTCTGTCGTCCCCTTCTCCTCCCATCTACAATCATTCCAGCATCAGAGTCTTTTCCAATGAGTCAGTTCTTTGCATCAGGTGGTCAAAGTATTGGAGTTTCAGCTTCAGCATCAGTCCTTCCAATGAATATTCAGGGCTGATGGCCTTTAGGATTGACTAGTTGGATCTCTTTGCAGTCCAAGGGACTCTCAAGAGTCTTCTCTAACAAAACAGTTCAAAAGCATCAATTATTCAGCACTCAGCTTTCTTTAGAGTCCAACTCTCACATCCATATGTAACTCTGGAAAAACCATAGCTTAGACTAGATGGACCTTTGTTGGCAAAGTAATGTCTTTACTTTTTAATATGCTGTCTAGGTTGGTCATAGTTTTTCTCCCCAGGAGCAAGCATCTTTTAATTTCATGGCTGAACTCACCATCTGCAGTGATTTTGGAGCCCCAGAAAATAAAGTCCATCACTGTTTCCATTGTTTCCCCATCTATTTGCCATGAAGTGATGGGACCAGATACCATGATCTTAGTTTTCTGAATGTTGAGTTTTAAGCCACCTTTTTCACTCTCCTTTTTCACTTTCATCAAGAGGCTCTTTAGTTCTTCTCTTTCTGCCATAAGGGTGGTGTCATCTGCATATCTGAGGTTACTGACATTTCTCCTAGCAATCTTGATTCCAGCTTGTGCTTCATCCAGCCCAGCGTGTCTTATGATGTACTCTGCATATAAGTTAAATAAACATGGTGACAACATACATCTTTGATGTATTCCTTCCCCGATTTGGAGCCAGTCTGTTGTTCCACGTCCAGTTCTGTTTCTCCTTGACCTGCATACAGATTTCTCAGGAGGCAGCTCAGGTGGTCTTATATTCCCATCTCTTGAAGAATTTTCCACACTTTGTTGTGATCCACACAGTCAAAGGCTTTGGCGTAGTCAATAAAGCAGACGTAGATGTTTTTCTGGAACTCTCTTGCTTTTTCGATGATCCAACGGATCACCATTCCCTTCTCCAGCGGACCACGTTTTATCAGATCTCTCCACCATGAACTGTCCATCTTGGGTGGCCCTACACAGCATAAGTTTTATGAAATATATTTCTTAAATAATAAATCCTGACTTTTGAAGTTATTCATTTATTCATAGACTGAAGAATGGATGTTTTAGTAACAGGCCTGAAAACAATATTAATCTTGTCATATGTTTTCATAAGAGCTCTTGTGTGACTAAGTGCACTGTCAAGGAGCACTAATATTTTGAAAAGAATCTTTTTTGCTGAGCAGTAGGTCTCAGTAGTGGGATTAAAATCTTCAGTAAACCTTGTTGTAAACAGATGGGCTGGTTTTGTTGTTAAAATATTGAGCACAGGCAAAGTGAGTTAGCATGAATCTTAAGTTCCTTAGGATTTTCAGAATGGAAAAAGTACTGACTTCAAATTAAAGTCACAAGCTGCATTATCTCTTAACAAGAGTCATCCCACCCTATGAAGTTTTGAAGCCAGGAATTGACTCTTCTTCTTTTGCTATTAAAGTCCTGTCTTATTCCAATAGAAGGCTGTTTCTTCTGCAATAAGAATTTGCTGTTTAATGTAGCCACCATCATCAATTATCACAGATAGATACTCTGGATAACTTGCTGAAGCATCTACATCAGCACTTGCTGCTTCACCTTGCTCTTTTTGGTTATAGAGATGCCGTCTTTGCTTCATGGACCAACTTCTGCTAGCTTCAAAAGTTTCTTCAGCACAACTTCCTCACTACTCTCAGCTGTCATAGAATTGATGAGTTTTGCTCTGGATGAAGCTTTGGCTTCAGGGAATTGTTAATGAGAACTGGCTTAAGTTAATGAGAACTGACTCATTGGTAAAGACCCTGATGCTGGTAAACATTGAAGGCAGGAGGAGAACGGAGTGACAGAGGATGAGATGGTTGGATGGCATCACCAACCCAATGGACACGAGCTTGAGCAAGCTCCGGGAGTTGGTGATGGACAGGGAATCCTGGAGGGCTGCAGTCCATGGGGTCACAAAGAGTTGGACATGACTCAGCAACTGAACTAACGGAATGTTGCTACTTTTGTGAATTTCTATTCAGACCACTAAACTTTCTCCTTATTTGCAATAACAATATTTTGCTTTTTTACCATTTGTATGTTCACTGGAGTAACAATTTTAATTTCCTTACTGTTTAGCACAAGAGGCCTAGTTTTTGCCTATCTTAGATTTCGATATGCCTCCTTCGCTTATCTTAATTGCTTCTATCTTTTGATGTAAAGTGAGAGACATGCAATTCTTTCACTTGACCACTTAGAGGCAAGGTTAGAGTTACTAACTGGGTTAATTTCAATATTGTTTTATCTTAGGAAATAGGGAAGCCTGAGGTGAAGGGAAGGGATGGAGTAAGAACTGGTTGGTGGAGCATTTGGAACACACAAAACATTTATTGGTTGCATTTTCCAACTTATATGGGTGCAGTTGTTGATGCCTCTAAAATAAACACAATAGTAACATAAGAAATCACTGATATCAGGTCACCATAACAAATGTAATAATCATCAAATAGCTGTAAATATGAGAAGAATTACCAAAAAGTGACACAGAGACTTAAAGTGAGTGAATGCTGCTGGTAAAATGGTGTTGATAGATTTTCTTGATGCAGGGTTACCACAAACCTTCAATTTATACAAAATGCAGTATCTGTGAAGCACAATAAAGTGAAGTGCAATGACATAAGCAGTGAATGTATATAAATGCTGCATCAGCTCTATAATTTCTATTTAATTTTAAGGACTGCATTTTTAGTGTATAGGTTTTTTGTTTTATCACATGTTTAATAACATTTCTTTTATATATAAAAGAAATGATTAATATAATGATTAATAAATGTCATACATTAAAATATTTATATATATGAAAAACACTAATGTATTTATTGTGATTATTCTCTCTTGTTTTCTTGATTCTCACTCATCTCTCTTGTCATTATGTAAAAATACATATATTTTTATTTGGAGTTGTATTTGATCAAAAAAATTTTCTTCTTTCCAGTGGGACTACATAGAGACTTAAGGTTAATCTTTATGCTGCTTGCTCTTTCCTGGTGCCTGGTGGCATGCTATCACACAAATACCATTTTAAATAAAATCACTGTGTGAGGTTTTACATACTGTGAGTATCATGTGAATTAAAGCCACTACCTCAGGAGAGATACTTGCAATTATTAGTTTTAAGAGTATTTTCTTCTTACCCTCCTACTGCCAAGATTGAGATGGATAGTTATGGTTTCCTCTAGCAGTGAGCTTCCCTGGTGACTCAGATAGTAAGGAATCTGCCTGCAATGCAAGAGACCCGGGTTTGACCCCTGAGTCAGGAAGATCCCCTGGAGAAGGGCACGGCAACCCACTCTAGTATTCTTGCCTGGAGAATTCCATAGAGGAGCTTAGTGGGCTACAATCCATGGGGTTGCAAAGAATCAGACATGACCAAGAGAGTAACACTTTCACTTTCCTCTAGAAGTAGACTTATTTCTATTTCATGGAGGTTATGCATTTGAAAGTCTCAATGTTAGGTAAGACTGTTCTATCAGGTTCTCCTTTTATATAAAATTTTTGCTGAAAATATTCAAGCTCAATATGATTACGTTTGGCCATCAGTTGCTGATCAGTTGGCAGTTTCAAGGGTTTTTTTTTGTTGTTGTTGTTATATAATTTTGGATTTCCAATATTAATTTGCTTTTGAGTTATGAAGATTTTTTCCCCCATTTAACTGATTGATTTACTAAAGTGTTTCGAGCTTTACGTGACATTTGGTGGCATTGTTTCCATTTGGATACTGGTTTATGGTTTATTTTATTTATTGCATCATACAATTACAACTGGAAGTTATTCTTTTTCTATTTTAGAAAATGTTCAGTTTATGCATATCTTATTTCTAGTATAGCACTACCTTAAAACTATGAAGATATGAAATTTATGATAAATTTGTTGCAAATTAAATGTTTTAATAAAAAAGACAAAATTGTATACATAAATTCAAGCAAAAATGTGCTGATCCTTGAATGACATATAAAATGTAAAAATTGGGCCTTGTATTATTAAATAAGATGTCAAAACCATTCTTAATGACATTTTTCTAGGCAAGCTTTATGGCTCTGTTTTTAATATTTCATAGAATACATACACATCATTTAAACATTTTTTGCACACATTTTCTAGGTTAACATCAGGAAGACATCTTACAGTATGCTTAATCAATGAAAAAAATTTAAAAAGAGAAGATGTTTTCAAGTAACGATTAGAGTAGTACTGTATGCCTTTCCATCACTTTTCTATTTTGGGGGAATAATTATCTCTCTTTGAATAGCACTCTAGGGTAGCTATAGTTCATATCTTAAGATAAATCGTAATTAAAACCAAAAATATGTTATGCTACAATACAGAGTTAAAATTTATTGTTTTTTGTTTAAAAGGCTAAGAATCAAATGTTATTTTTTTGGTAATTTAAATATTTTCAAAACCAGAGTTTATTATTGTATTAAATTTTTACAATAAAATCATCACCACTCCTTCTGTATGCCACTGCAAAAGCAATAATATGTATTATAAATAAGAAACGTGATGGTTTTTATATTTAGATATAATTATATGTTTAAAATATTAGATAATATATATTTACTCAATTAGTGAGAGAATAATTCTATCTTCTTTAACATAAACATTAAATGTTGTATACCTCACTACTTTTTTAAAAAATGTATTAATAACATTTTTGTGTAACTTACCAAAAATTTAATCTGAAACTCATTTTTAAGTGCACATATATTTTTATTTAAACATTTCTATACATATTTATACAGATTTATCAATCTATTTATAATTTTATAATCAACAGTAACATGAGTTATGTTTTTCCCCTTCCCTTTCTAGCTTGGTTGACATTTCGATGAATACTATCATAGTGGTTTAAGACAGCAAAATCTGTCACTTCCTTTCTAACCACTTATAGCCTCCTACCTGGACCCCTCTCTTCTGTACAGGAGCTAGAGTAATTATTTTAAAATATAAGTCTGTTCATAGTAGTACCCTGGGCAGTGTTGCAGTACCTCCCATTATGGAAATGCCAGACTTCTTAACAAAGTATGAAAGTCTCTGCAAAAACTCATCACTATTATATTTTAAATTTATTTATTCCCTTATACTCTGCTCTCTCCAACTGAAATGTTAATCTCATGGAATCAATGGAAATGTTTCTCCTGCCTGGTTCTCTAACTATGAATACAGCATACAGTGTTAATTTTCATTAGCCTTAAAGATTATTAACCCATGTCACCAAACATCCTTCTCAAGATCATTAATCACATCAGCAAAGACCATTTTTCTGCCTACAGTAAAGTCACACTTCTCATAGATTAGGTTCTGAATATCTTTTGGAGGGCCATTATTCTTTCTACTACATTAATTAAAAACAAAACATAAATATTAAATATAGTGAAAGTGAAAGCTGCTCAGTCATGTCTGACTCTTTGAGATCCCATGGACTATACAGTCCATGGAATTCTCCAGGCCAGAATACTGGAGTGGGTAGCCTTTCTCTTCTCCTGGGGATCTTCCCAACCCAGGGATCAAACCCAGGTATCCCACATTGAAGGCGGATTCTTTACCATTTGAGCCACAAGGGAAGCCCAAGAGTACTGAAGTGGGTAACATTTCCCTCCTCCAGTGGATCTTCCCAACCCAGGAATTGAACTGGGATCTTCTGCATTGCAGGCAGATTCTTTACCAGTAAACTGAGCTATCAGGGAAGCCCAGAACCATCTAATTCCTAGGTATTTATCTTGGAGATATAAAAAGTCATGTGTTCACTCAATCTGAGCACAGATGTTTACAGCTGCTTTATTATTATTTGCCCCAAACTAGAAACAATCTAACTCGCCTTTAAAAGGTGAGTGGATAAACAAACTGAAGTAATCATGCGACAGAACACTACTCAGCAATAAAAAGAAATAAACAATCCATTACCTAGTGAAAATGAGCCACAAAGGTATTATGCTGAGTGAAATAAGCCAGTTTCAAATGGCCCCATACAATATGATTCCCTGAATATGACATTCTGGGAAAGGCAAAACTACAGAGAAAAATATGAGATTAAGTGGCTGTTCTCTGGTAGACGTAGGGAGAGTATATTACTGCAAATATTCAACAGAGGGAATTTTGAGGGAGGTAAGCTAACTTCTCTTTACTTTTGACTGTGAAGGTGTTACACAGTCTGCCCATGTGTTAAAACTCATGGCACTGTGCACCAAAGAGATGATAAAGGTAACTAAAACTCGACAGATTTTTAGATTATCACCTTACAGTGTTCCATAATGCAGTAACTGGTGATATTGCTAAACTTAATTTTAACAACTGATTGGTTACAAGCAAATGGTTTAACAACTTAACTTATTCAGTTCACAGTTTGATAGCTGTATTTCAAATCAACATTTTGTCGTCTATTCACTACATACACATAATGTTTTCATATTTTTTCATAGGAGGGTGATATGCATACTAAAGTATTATCATTAAACATTAAGACTAGGAGATTCAAGATGCAGGTATACAAACAACTATACCACTCAACCACATTTACATTTTACAAGTCACTGTTTGAACTACTGATTAAATTTTCTGCTCCTGACATTTGAACTCTGGCATATTTCTTGCTGATTATTACTGCTTCTTGTGACAGCCTGTCCCATTGCTCTAAACACCCTAGTGGGGAAAAACATGAACAAGCCCTGCCATTCTAGTAATAGCAGGAAGGGACTTAGAAGACTACCTTTGGGGAGAGGGGTTGCTTTCATTTTATAAAAAACAGAAACAGAAACAAAAAAACATATCCTCTTACACAGGCTTATCTCAGGCCATCTGGCTTCATTACAGTAATGACGTGCATGGTTCCTCAATTCTGAATACAGGAATTTCTTAAATGTTAACTTTAATTAACCCTCAAAGATTATTTACTATACGTTTGATCAGGCACCTAGGGGATTTTATAAAATGGCCTCAAGCTAATAATTGATGCTAGTTCTTATATAGGTCAGACATTTTTCTTTACGATCATTTAAAATTCCTATTTGATCAGGAAATTTTAAGATAGAAATATATTGATAAAATGGCCTTACAAAAAAATAAATAAATAAAATGGCCTTACAAATGATCAGAATAGTACCTGATATTTTATATTTGATTAAATGTATTAAGTTAAATAAAAGTCCTTCTTTTACAGCTTTCCTTTACCCTCATCCTCTGTCCAACCTTTTCCATATTCTGTGAGCACCAGTAATACCTTTTTCCTCTTAAAAGACCTAAGCCAACAGTAAAGGACTTCAAGCTGATCACCTGTCTTATCTTAAATTGCTTCTTTCTAATTCAGAATTTTCTCAAATCACCAGTGACCTACTACTTGAAAACCATAAATCCTCAACTAATTCCTGACGTCGGATTATCTGGAAACTTCCTCAGTTGTACCAAGGCAAAATTGTATTACTTGGAAAATGGAAAACATTCATATAGCTTTTGGCATCTCTTTTAACTAAGGAATTTCTTTTCTTATCTGTTTGCTATTTTATACTTGTTCTTCCTAACAGTACTATTAAAAAATAAGAATAAACATTTCAACCCAATGATATTATCTGTAAATCCAAATTGATCATGACAGTTCTTTGTTAAGGAAACATAAAGACTTTAAATAACGGTGAAAAAGAATACTATTTCCTATTTAGATATATCAAAAATGCTAATTGAAAATAAAAATGATTTTAAAATATGTTTTATGTTTATTTAATTCCTCTGCACACTTCCATTTCCATTTAGAGTGGGAAAATCATTTTACAAAACCCACATTATCTTTCCAGTTCAGAAAGAGTCATAGCCACTTTACATGGTAGAACAGGCAGCAGTATCAGTAGAATTCTCTGATCATCTAAGTCTGAGGCTTATTGCTAAATGGTTCATTGAAATGTATAAACGGCTTGGTTTCTTTTTAACCTCTGAAAGACATCCCACCAAAATACCCATTTGGGTCAATAGTGAATTATTGATTTTCAATGAGATAATTGCTGAGGGATATATCTCCTCTATTTGTGAGTAAAGTTCATTAAAGATATACTTTAGATGTTTAAAAAGTATATAATATTTAGGAGAGGTTGATTTCTTTCCTGTCTAAAACACAGTATTACAGTTTGAAAACAAGAATCAAAACATACATTTTAAAACAGTGTATATGGACTTCTGGCTTCCAGTTACTCATGTAAAAGTTACCACTCTGTTTTAATGACAAGTAAAAAGCTGAATGGATTAAAAGAAAAACAACAGCTCTTCTTCAGTCCATCAGAGATGCAGAGCAAACTGCTGCACTGCTGCCTCCAGCTGTGAGAGACAGGTAAAGACTATGAGATATGGTTTACCACAGCAGACTCACCACCACTGGGAACTACCTTGCCGACCAGTGCTGGAAAGAAAAACCTGAAGTCTAACTATGAACTACCAAAGCTCAGTGTGGACAAGTCTGAGAGTTGAAAACTTCAGAGATACCCAACTATAGGGGGACCCCCCGACACACTTTTGTAAGTTTTACTTCCAGGAGTTTTACCAGATTCTCGCAGTAAATATCAGAGAAAAATCCCTTCATGCTTCCAGCTGGGGGAAGTGAAACTAAGTCACTTTAAAATGTGAGCTAGCAGATTTTCTTAAGGAGACCTGCCACAGGGGCAATTTTTAAGAAGAATCTAACCTGCTGATGCTTTATCAGAGCTTAATCGACCTGGAGGAAAGGAAGTGCCCAACTCTAGTCAGCTATAGTCATCCTGTCCCAAATAAGGGAGGGGAAAGGATACAGAAACACAGGTGAAGCTTACAGTTGAGATGCAAGTGCATTAAAACACCAAGACTCAATCACAGGACAATAGAATATTTTCTTTCCTCCAGACCTCACTACTGCATTACTAAAAACCTAATTATAGCAGTTCCTTTCACCTGGTATATCATGTCTGGCCATCAAGAAAAAAATTACATGATTCTAAAATACAAAATATACCCACTGTTTTATGAGATAGAGCAAGTATTATAATCACACATGGCAGGAATGTTGGAATTATCAGAGCAGGAATTTCTAATATGTATGGTGAACATGGCTTTTGAATGTTTTTCTGAGAGATTTGCTCAGTATTTACAGAAGAAAATTTTACATATTTCCAGAATGCACTCAATTTTTCTGTAAAAACATGTGCAGAATATTAGAAATTCATTTAAACTTCTGATTGTTTACCTCTATTTAAGCAACTCCAGTCAGGAGTAATTCTGTCTCCACTGTAAACCGTATGGTGTCAACTACAATGGAAAGATGGGGAAAACAATGCTGATTAAGTGGCTGTGGGCAAGGATGTTAGTTTAAACTTGATATTTATTAGTTGTTAATAAATAATAAATAATTTATTTGTTGTTAAAAATAATAAAAAAATATTTATTATTAGAGGAACTTAGTGCAAGGATTGACCACCAGAATTCATACCATCCCACACACATTGGTAGGAATATTTTGAGGATGAGATAAGACAGTGAATGTGAAATATTCAAGTTAGAGAGCCACATTATATCACTGCTATGAGTTTCAAAGCTGTGTCTTCCTTCTTTCTTTCTCTACTCCATGTTTCCTGAGAAATTTGGATGTAGAGTGGAGTGAAATACAATATAAAGTGGAGCTCACCTTCTATTCAGAGTAAAAAGAGGAGAGACATATAATTTATATGCTTGCTTTGCTTAAACTTATAAAATGCCATCTAATTAAATTGGGCTTTTACTTATGAGATTTATCTAAATAAAGTCTAATATTTCAGAAATCAGATATATTCATACATAAAATACAGTTTAAATAAAAGTTTCATTTTGGTATTTAGATAATGCTACATTTTTCCAAAGCTGGTTTTTTCCATTTCAATTAAAAATCTCTAGACTATTCATTATGTCACAATTACCTTAAGTCAACTCCATATCCTGTACTGTACAAATGTAGGAAATTATGACATCTATGACAAGAGCATTCTGAAAATATTAAAATGTTAACAAAAGTCCTCCTCCTGTCTCTCTTCAGGTTTCTAACAACTTTTTTTATTGAGAGAGAAATAGTACAATGTGAAAACTACACACTAAGTAATCATTCTACAAAACAAAAGTATAAGGACATGTGCTTTGCCTTTTAAAGTATCAGGTAGAACTTGAAAGTAAAATTTGTGTTATGTTCCCTTTTGATTTTAAATTACTTTTATACTTGAGAGATGCAAAGATGAATGAAAACTGTAATTTAAATTTTACCGGGTGAAGTTAAGGTTAAGCTAGTCATAGTCATCACCTATTTAGCTGTCATCTATCTATCTGCCTATCCTATACTATTGAGTCTGTTTATTTTCCCATTTAAATGTTGTTTCAGATTTTTCATCTTGTAATATGATATTCCTGATATACCTATAGCATCTTTTATAAAATTTTTAGATTCTTTTAGTGTTTTCTAAGATTTACTCCAGTATTTTTTTTTGTTTTAATACACACATGAGTAAAATTGATGAGAACTTTTATTTTTGATCAAACATTCACTCATATTCAACTACAAATATTCAAATTTATTCACTTTCTCCTTAAGACTAGACTCATACGACAGAGTACCTACAGTTGATCTTACACAGGTAAATGTTTAGTGGGAACCATACACAGTTTAATTTATTCATCTTACAGAGGAGGACACCTAAGTCTAGAAAGAAGAATATCTTGTCAAGCAATTAAAACTCATGTAGTCCCTATGCACCAATATCCACTTAAGTTTTTCTTTCCTTATCTCTGTTTTTCCCCCACTAACTCACTGACTTTACCAAAATCCAGATGGAAATTTTCCCACTACTCCAGTAAAATATTCAATAGACGATGCTATATATCTGTGACAGTGGAGAGTAACCAGCATTCATCAAACCCAGATCTTTTTCTCCTATACATACAACCAACCATGAAGCTTTCCCACTCTCCCATGAAGCGAGGTACAGCCAAGTGACTGAGTTCTGGTCAGTGCAAGTGTGGTAGACGAATGTGTTTCCCTTTCATCACGGCCCATGAAAATCTTGCAGGTGTGGTTCTCATGTTTTTCTTCACTCCCTGGCTGAATGGAGAGAACCTAGAGACCTAGCTATAGAGCAAATCCTAAGATGGAAGAAGCTAGTGTCTGATGACAGCATGGAGCAGACCTACCCAAATCTGAGAACAGACATTGAACTATAGCAGGTGGAAGAAATCACATTTCTATGTTATATCACAACTGCTTCAGGAATTGTTTCTTACAGGAAGTAGCGTATCTGACTAATAAACATGTATTGATATTGCATGTGGGTAACTTTTCAGTTTTGCCCTTGAGTTTTAGAAGAGGATGTCGTTGGATATTTTACAAAAGTCTGCATTAAAGCAAACGCTCGCTTTATTCAAAAATAATAAATATTCTAATGGATGATGGGTGACAGGAATGTGAAATTGTATTTAATGTATATTTGGATTTTGGTAATCAATTTTTAATGCTTTAAGCATGTGAATTAAGAAATAGTAGTGCTTTGATTCACTCTCTGACTTATTTTATGACTGTAGGCAAACAACAAAGTACAAAATATCTAGACAGTCCTAGTAAATGCTTTTGACTTGACATGTTATGTCACTTTGTTATCTTCTGTCTTGTTTATTCTGACAAAAAGGAGTCCTAAATATACATGCATAATATACATGCATTTCTCTGTCGATCTTATCTTTATATATTTCAAACATTGTATCCTTTATTGAAGGAACACAGTAAGATAAAAGGTTAGCAACCCATAAATGCTGGGAAATAATTATCAATTTTATAACATTAGACCGTTGATGGTTCATATTCTCTTTAAACATAAGTCAAGATTATTTTAGGAGTCTTCTATGTATATAGCATATTATCTTATTTTTTAATCCTTTAACAAACACTTCACGAAGAGAATCGTGCTTGTTATAACTGATAGGGTTATTTGGATTTCTGATGTTAGTTGCACTAGTAATTAAAAATGTATTTATGGATGTGCATACAAAATGTGTTAATATATTATAACTGAGAAGAATACAACTGTAGTTTTAAATGTTTTTCTCTACGTTTAGTGACATATAGTTGATTTTCAAAGTTGTATTAATTCCTGTGTACAGCAAATTGATTCAATTATACATGCATATACATTTATTTTTCATATATTTTCCATGATATTTTATCACAGAATACTTAATATGGTTCCCTGGGGCCATACAGTAAGATCTTGTTGTTTATCCATTCTATACATAATAGCTTACCATCTGCTAATTCCAAATTCCCATTCTATCCCTCCTCTACACTCTCCCCCTTGCCAACCACAAATCTGATATTGTGTTTTTGAGTCTGTTTTCTATTGTGTAGATAGGTTCATTTGTGACATATTTTAGATTTCACAATTAAGTGATATCATATGGTCCTTGTCTTTCCATTTCTGACTTACTTTGCTTGGCATGATAATATCTGGGTCCATCCACATTGCTGAAAATTAGCAAGATTTCAAATAGCAACTTATGAGTATACATCATAATTAATGAACTATGTTCTTCTGAATGTTGTTCTCTAAGCAATATTTAGTTTCATTGAAAGAAGATTCTACCTTATTATAATACAGCAGATTCATTTAGATATTATTTGGTTGGAGAAATCCAGGCTGATGATATGCTATTTCATATGCTTATCATGGAACGTCCTGGGGAAGCAGGAAATAAACATATATTTAAGAGGATAATGATAACCTTATTGAAGATGTAAATACAATTTTTCTAGTCCTGTTTGTGATGTGAATAGTTGTAGTCCAGCCAATCAAAATATATGATTTTCCATGCTTAATACTGCTTTCTCTAATAGACTTTCCATGCTGCTATTCCAAATAATCATGATTTTTTTGAACAAAAGGAAATTAAAAACATAATTGGTTGTTTTCATTATAAAGAAGACTCATATTTTATAATCTGATATCATAATTTTGAAAAAAATAAAAACATTAGCACATCAAAAAATCAGTGCCAAAAGCACAGATCAGTAAGTTCAGTTCAGTTGCTCAGCTGTGTCTGACTCTTTGCAACCCCAAAGACTGCAGAAAGCCAGGCCTCCCTGTCCATCACCAACTCCCAGAGTTTACTCAAATTCACGTCCATTGAACCTGTGATGCCATCCAACCATCTCATCCTCTGTCGTCCCCTTCTCTTTCTGCCTTCGATCTTTCCCAGCATCAAGGTCTTTGCAAATGAGTCAGTTCTTCACATCAGGTGGCCAAAATATTGGAGTTTCAGCTTCCAGTGAATATTTAGGACTGATTTCCTTTAGAATGGACTGATTGGATCTCCTTGCAGTTCAAGGGGCACAGATATGGAAGGGGAAATTTCCATATGACTGATACTGTTCTGAATCATGTAAGATTTACAAAATTAATATTTCTCCATTTCCATTCCTCTTTGCTCTTTCTGTTAGTAAATGGAAATAAATTCATTTATATAATATATTCAAAATAAGTTTTGATGAACTTCATTAAGATATAAAGCTAAGAAAATTCATATGCCACAGTTTGCCTGATCAGCCTGATGGATGCCCCTTTTTAAGCCATAGGTTGATAGCATGTTGAATTTTAGATGTAAGACGTTGAATACCATAGTAAGTCCTATTTCTCTATTGATTATTAATGTGAAATAAATCATCTTTTAAGAATAATGTATCTGTTCTTTTAGGTCATGTTGAGTGAAATGAGAAAAAATTATCTGTGGAAATATTTGGAAACAGTAAAATTATTTATATAATTTAGTTATTAAAATTAGGAAAGACTCATGTTCAGTTCAGTTCAGTTCAGTCGCTCAGTCACATCCGACTCTTTGCGACCCCATGAACCGCAGCACACCAGGCCTCCCTGTCCATCACCAACTCCCGGAATCTACACAAACTCATGTCCACTGAGTCCATAATGCCATCCAACCATCTCATCCTCTGTCGTCCCCTTCTCCTCCTGCCCTCAATCTTTCCCAGGATCAGGGTCTTTTCCAATGAGTCAGCTCTTTGCATCAGGTGGCCAAAGTATTGGAGTTTCAGCTTCAACATCAAACTCATGTTAGAAGAAACATTACTATGCACTCTCTTTTTTTTCTGTCTCTCTCCTTTGGTGAAACAATGAAGTTATAGGTTGTGTTTATGGCTTCAAATCCATTGGTGTCAGCTAGAGACTGTGATAATGTTGAGTTTGTACATAAAACAGCTGATGCTTCCTCTCCTACAACCTAATAGCTGAATCAATCTAGAATACTAGAGCTTCCTAACTACTCTAATCAATTTATTTCTTTTCTTCATAACTATGAATCTATCAGTTTTTGCGTTTCCTGATGGTCAATTCTCTTCCTCGCTGTTTCTGAAGTACTTAGTATTCACTCTTTATTTGTACTCTTTTGATCCTCATTTGTTTATTTAGCCAACAATCTTCCTTTTTAACCCATTCATTGTTTCTTTGCATCATTGCTGAACATTTCATTCCTTACTAAGAATTCTATTTCCTTAGTTTTGCTGTTGTTCTTTTACACACCCAGAATACAATTAAGAACATTCAGAAAGTTCTGCTCTTTTCTTTAAAGATAAATGTTATTCTATTTGCAGGAATATCAAGGCAAGATCAGAAAAGAAAATTTAGTTGCAAAGATAAAAGATCTGCTACAGCAATAATAATAATAAAAAAAAGATGATTTACCCATTTGGCCTCAAATGTCCAATTTTCTATTTAGTTACTACCTGGTGACCTTGTCTAAGTAATTGATCTTTTACTAATAGAATGTAGCTTTTCATAAGTAAAAATGTCCCTATCTTATGATGATGTTTTGACTTTTAGGCAAAGTCACATTTGATGGGAGATAGCTAAAAATCAACAAATTATAGACGTGTTTTCAAGTTCTGGCGGTAAAAGTTTGAAAAAAAAATAAAAACCTTCCTTATACTACTCATGTTATGATTGAAATAGCAGGATAGAGGCTTCCTTGGTGACTCAACAGTAAAGAATCCACCTGCAATGCAAGAGATGCAGGTTTGATCCATGGGTCAGGAAGACACCCAGGAGAAAGAAATGGCAACCCACTCCAAAATTTTTGCCCAGGAAATCCCAGAGGCAGAGGAGCCTGGCGAGCTACAATACATAGGGTCACAAAGAGTCGGACATGACTTATACACTAAATACCCACAACAAATATTGCACAGCTTGTCCAGTCTGTGATTTAATTATGTCCAACTTTTAAAACAATACTTTTGGTAATGTTACAGATGTGTATTAATGATAATGGACCTTTTTATGTCCAACAAGAAGGAAACAGGGATTACACCTTCTCCTATCTACCTACAAGGAGAAGGATTATGTTATCAGTCTTAGCCTTCCTCACAAGTTTCTGCCATTAAAGGAGCTTATGTGGCCGACCAGCTATAAATGACAGTGTCACTTCAGTTGTCTTTGACCTTCACATATCCGCAAAGTTTTACTTTTGGGTCAAACCAACTGCCCATGTTCACGGGTGCCTCTAGAATTTTGTTGTCCTGGTGTAGGCTTGTTCTCAAATATCTTGCACTCTGATAGCTTGTGCTTATAAATCCCTGTATTTTCATTTCAATTATGTCATTGTTTGAACAACTACCAGCTTAGACCATTAAGTGACCAGTAACTTTCTCATTTTCTAATAACTTTTCAACTTAAATCTTCTTTTATTTGCTTCCCTTTCTAGTGATAGTCCTCTACAAGCTGAATATTCATTTTGCTATGCAAGAATAAAAATCACTAGTCACATTATTTCAGTCACTAAAGTAATTCAAAATACATTGATGTTTTCCCAAGTATTCTACATTTTTGTTTGTCCTGGCTTCAAAAAACTGGAACAAACTTTTTCAAGTTTGTTGAATATTTTATAATTCTCATTTTATACTCATTATCCTAGGGACACTACCAAAGTGTTTTTTTCTTTGCCACGGAAATTTTAAGTCTGTCTTTGAATATATAAATCTTGTATAAATATATAGGTTCAAATATTTATTGGATACATGTAAATATTCTCCACAACTTTTAAAATCTGAAAAATTCACCTCAAATTAACTCAAAATGTTTCAGATAACTTCTAATAAATATATCTCATTAAAAACTTATTTACTAATTTTTTACATGTGAAATATTGTTAATCATGTACAGCAAATTAAAATACTTCTGAATATCATGATTTTCAGAAGCTATATTTCTAACACTTAAATACTAGATATAGAAGAATATAGCAAATAGAAATTCTTCAAGTTTTCTTTTGAAAACTATATCAGGAATCGCATAATATTATGCCAATATTTTATGCTTTGCTTAACTTTTAATTATCAGTATTAATCATGTATTTAAGCACATATTATAAAAATGTTTACCATAATGTTATATTCTCATGCTGCATATATTTTTATCTGTTTCTTGCGATAAACAAAGACAAATTATTTTTATACTTATACAAGTCTATGTTTTCTCACCCTAGCTAACGTTTCTGTTTTAACACTTAGTCACACAGTAACAAAGATGGATGTAATCCCCGTACAGCCATTTGCCATCTGGCTAAGCAAATACACTTAAAGATACTCCTGCAATTGTGATCAAGCAACAGCAGATCTAAGAGCAGACAGAGCTTGGACTCTAAAATGATGATTGTACAGCTGTAGTTGGCATCATTAGAGACTAATAAAATCTTTATGTTTCGTTTGCATGGGAAGGACCTTTATCAAAGAGGAGCTCAAATAGCTAATAACAAAGAAATGATCCATTTAGCAGTTGTTTTAAATTTAAGACAGATAATAGAACTCCTAAGTCATAATTGGTTTTTAGCATTGGAAAGATTATCTTCAAGTTCTGTCTCCCATTCTAACAGTTTTAACTTCTCATCTTACTATAATTCTTTGATTATGATTTTGCTTCTTCTAATGTTGCTATCAATATAAGTTAAAGCAATCACATAATCCTCAACAGTAAAACCACTGGATTATCAGAATGCTTTCATACTATTTCCAATTAAATACACAATAAAAAAAAATCACTAAATATCTTTTGCTTAGCAAAAAGGATGAGCAGACATAGGCTTTTGTTTTCTTACATAATTTGAAACTATTTCTAACATTAGATATTTATTATGTATTCTGTTAACAGGGTAATTCCTAAGTAGGTTTATAAGGCCCATTAAAGCAGAACACATGAGAATAACATACTTTTGACTGATTTGTAGTATCAGCAGTAATTCCTTAGAAATCATCCCTAAAAATTTTAAGAGCTCATATTGAAATCAGCAATTTTTATTAATTGATATTTTTTCTTATCTCTAATGATTCAATAAACTTGATGCCAAAATATTTTAATCATGTTCCAGAATGGAGGGGAAAAATTAGCTTTTTATTTCTGAAACTTAAATATCAGCCAGACTTTGCTAGGGAATGCCTGCAGAGTGTAAATTCTATCTGTTGTAGAAAAATATAGGTGTGTTTTACTCCTATATCTCAAGGCTATATTATAAAATCATCCAGGCTAGGGGCTAATATAGTTTTTAGCTTCAGAATTTTACATGAAGAGGATATTACTATTCATTTAACTCAACCTTGTGTTCATGCATGAAGAAATGTAAGTCTGAGATGAGTGTCTGGATAAAGTTGCACAGTAAGAGGTAAAACATAGGTCACTGTCAAGCCTTCTTAACTCCAGAGTCCCACTTCCTTTCCCTTACACTGTGAACCTATTAGTCCTAGCTTTAGAAAAAAATCAGGTCTCTTTGACAAATTCCTGTAACTACCAGACCACCACCTACACCCATTTTAATGTATTATTTGATCAATTCATACAAACAAAGAACTGTTTTGTTGATTTTAATGTATCTGCCTGTGAACAAAGAAATACACAATTTTTCCAAATGGAGTTGTGTGTGGATCACAATAAACTGGAAAATTCTGAAAGAGATGGGAATACCAGACTACTTGACCTGCTTTCTGAGAAATCTATATGCAGGTCAGGAAGCAATAGTTAGAACTGGACATGGAAAAACAGACTGGTTCCATATAGGAAAAGGAGTACATCAAGGCTGTATATTGTCACCCTGCTTATTTAACTTATATGCAGAGTACATCATGAGAAATGCTGGGCTGGATGAAGCTCAAAATGGAATCAAGATTGCCAGGAGAAATATTAATAACTTTATACACCACCTTAATAGCAGAAAGTTAAGACTAACTAAAAATCCTCTTGATGAAGGTGAAAGAGGGAAGTGAAAAAGCTGGTTTAAAACTCAACATTCAAAACACTGACATCATGGCATCTGGTCCCATCACTTCATGACAAATAGATGGGAAAAATGGAAATAGTGACAGAGTTTATTTTCTTAAGCTTCAAAAATCACTGTGGACAGTGACTGCAGCCATGAAATTAAAAGATGATTGCTCCTTGGAAGAAAAGCTATGACAAATTTAGACAGTGTATTAAAAAGGGTAGACATCACTTTGCTGACAAAGGTCTGTATAGTCAAAGCTATGGTTTTTCCAGTAGTCATATATGGATGTGAGAGTTGGACCATAAAGAAGGCTGAATGCCAAAGAATTGATGCTTTCAAACTGGGGTGCTGGAAAAGACTCTTGAGAGTCCCTGGGACTGCAAGGAGATCCAACCAGTCCATCCTAGAGAAGATCAGTCATGAGTGTTCATTGGAAGAACCGATGCTGAAGCTGAAACTCCAATACTTGGGCCACCTGATGCAACGAGCTGAAAAGACTTGATGCTGGGAAAGATTGAAGGCAGGAGGAGAAGGGGATGACAGAGGATGAGATGGTTGGATGGCATCACCGACTCAATGGAGATGAGTTTGAGCCAACTCTGGGAGTTGGTGATGGAAAGGGAGGCCTGGCATGCTGTAATCCATAGAGTCATGAAGAGTCAAACGTGACTGAGCAACTGAACTGAGACACACATGTATGGTGCATATTTATACTATATCTCATATTGGATGTGAAGTTTCTATAAGGCAGAAATTTATTTTCGAGAGTGTGCTCATTATTTAGTAAAGGTCTCTTGGCTCTATCAGTGCCTGTCAAAAGTAAATCAGAGCTTAGAGAAATCAGTCATAATGCTAGCTCAAATACACAGGGCATTTACTATGTGATAGGTGTAACAGGGAAGAAACTTTCTGTATTATCACAAGTTAGTCTATGACCATATCACCCTGAACGCACCCAATTTCATTTGATCTGTTATAAGTTATTCACTAAAGGGAAGTTGGCTGTAAGCTTCTGTAATGACCCACCTGCTTCTAGATATTGAGCATTAAGCTAAAATACTGTTATTTAGTTCATAGGACGGAGAAGGCAATGGCACCCCACTCCAGTACTCTTGCCTGGAAAATCCCATGGATGGAGGAGCCTGGTAGGCTGCAGTCCATGGGGTCGCTGAGTTGGACACGACTGAGCGACTTCACTTTCACTTTTCACTTTCATGCATTAGAGAAGGAAATGGCAACCCACTCCAGTATCCTTGCCTGGAGAATCCCAGGGATGGCGGAGCCTGGTGGGCTGCCGTCTATGGGGTCGCACAGAGTCGGACACGACTGAAGCAACTTAGCAGCAGCAGCAGCTCATAGGAAACATCCTGACCAGACCAACTTGTAAATAGCTGCAGGAAGGAAGAAATGAACACCTCCCTTCCAGAGTCTGGCCAGAACCAAGACTCTCCTCTTAACATAAAAGAGGCCTGAATTCTAACCAGGGGATGATGTTTCTTTGGAACACTAACCCACCGTCTTCTTGGTCCACTGGCTTTCTAAATAAAACTGCTATTCCTTGTGCCCACATCTTGTCTCTTGACATATTGGCCTGTAGTGCAGGGAGCAGTAGAAGCTTGGATTCCATAAGAAAGGCATCATGCTTTGAGAGTTACAGTTATGCTCTTACTAGTATTCAATCTGCACAACAACCCTCTGGGGTAGGTATTGTTCTTACGTCCCTTTTGCAGTTAAGAAAATTCAGACTTGAATGTTTGACTGACATTTCCAAGGTCTCATAGATAATAAGTTGCAGAAGCAAATATGCAGGTATAATTTGACTCCAATGACTGTTCTTTAACCACTTGGCCACACTGCATCTCATTATTACATTAGAAATGCCATTTCTTCTGCATGAATAAGAAAAAATCTATTGTTATAGTTCTTTCTACCTTTCAAAGAAGCATTAATTTAAAGAAAAAGGCTATTATACCTCATGTCCTTTTATTTGGAAACAGCTTTAAATGAGACATGATTCACAGTTAACTGAGAAGCTCAATTAAATTGGAAGATTTTCCACACATTAGTGAATAGCAAAGACAGAAATTAAGCCAATCTTCTGATTTTTAACTCCAGAGCTATTTCAGCTAGAGATATATGAAGCTGAACTTATACAGATTTTTTTGATTTGCCTGAGCAACTATCCATAGCTGTTGTAAATGTGATATTATATACAATAGTTTAGAGCAGCAAGAAGCAGCAAATAACATAATAGAGTTAATGATTTTAATTTACTTTGGAGTACACTTACATTTGTGCAAGTCACTATAATAAAGGAAAAGGTTTTTACAAATCATGCTGTTTAATTCTCACTTAAGACTCTTAGGATTACCTTCACATGTCACAGTATTTTTTGTGCATCCTAGTAATTGACCAGAGAACTGTTGGTGTTTAGGTGGCAGTGGTGGGATTTATAGCAACTGTTCTGGACTTCAGAGGTTATACTTTCTAGTAACTGCAAACAAGAATACAGAGGAGAATGTCTGCTGCTTTTCTTTTTATGCCATTTTCCCTCAGATATATGACACTAGTGGGTTTTACCAATGCCACCTGGACCACAGAGAGTAATAATTTCTTCTTCCAGCTATTCGGCTATGGAAATATACAGTTGACATATAGTACTTGTCTAGGTACTTAATTCATCAAGCATTAGTTTAGCCTTAATCTTTTTGATATGTTTTCATGACCTCTGAATTCCATAATGATGCTAAATTCTCAAAAATACTGCCAATAAAAATATAAGCATTTTTTTTATCACTTCTTTGTTTTGCTACTTGAACTGTTTCTTTCCTTGATTAGTGATAAAATTTATAGATTACATGTTTTTTAATGATTGAATCACATGCAAATTTATTTTGATTTTAAATGACTGAAATATACAAAACTATTTTGTAGGTAAAATGATGAAATATTAGAAATGTCTAATGTTTCAAACTGATAAT
Source organism: Okapia johnstoni (assembly GCA_024291935.2). Lineage (NCBI taxonomy): Eukaryota > Metazoa > Chordata > Mammalia > Artiodactyla > Giraffidae > Okapia > Okapia johnstoni. Next base: position 32,616,703 of record CM044310.1, read on the forward strand.
ATTTTATTTTCCAAAATATTTATGCTAAACTTTGCTATAAGGTAATATTTTCTCTAATTTTCCTCTACCAATGTATTAATGCTTTGTGAAATTTTTAATATAAATGCTGGAGAGATGTTTACATCTCCACCACACACACATACACAAACACACCACACACACACAAATTAGACAACATACAACTGAGAAAAATCCATGTCTTTCATGTTGTTTTATAAAATATTAGCAATTAGTTCTTATTCATTAATAAATATTAATGGTTATAATATATATAATGAGGTTTATATCTAATAATGCTGTATCTGAGAAAGCTGATAAAACATGAAAATTTTAATACCTTAAGCCCAAAACACTATTATACTTTTCAAATTAGGTAATTAGATGTTTACTTAATTTCATGAGGAGAATTTTATGAAAATTAAAAGTTGTATTTTTATTCCACAAGACTTTTTGGACTATAGAGAACTTTATTTTGTATACTTACAGTCTACATTTTTATTTTCAGTGTGAAAGCATAAATCAGTTAGTCATACACTCTGTGAAATGTATTTTAAAATAGTATATATACATTATATATATATACACTTTTAAAAATAGCATGTGTATACTTTTAAAAATAGTAATAGCATATGTATATTTTTTAAAATAGTAAATATATATATTAATATTTTGTATTTTTAAAATAAGACCCAAATATTTGAATTCAACTGCATTATATTGTTTATGAAATAAAAATATTACTTAATGAATAAATTACACTTTTCATTCTATATCTGCAAGGAATTCAATTATATTTTATATCTATCCATCAGATATTTGAGCTTTCTATCTGGCAAGACTACCATACTTGTTTTAGGGAAAAACATTTTCTTTTTCATCATCAAGCTAATATTTAGAAAATGTATGTTCACAGGAAAGGTGAGCACATAGTGCAGAGAAGTTCATCTACCCGCCATTTCCACATTCCCTGTTATTAATAACACCTTGCCTTAGTATGGTGCACTTTTTTTATTTAATAAGCTGGTAGTGGTGGCTCAGAGGGTAAAGCGTCTGCCTGCAATGCAGGAGACCCGGGTTCGATCCCTGGGTTGGGAAGATCCCCTGGAGAAGGTAATGGCAACCCACCCAGGTACTCTTGCCTGGAAAATCCCATGGACGGAGAAGCCTGGTAGGCTACATTCCATGGGGTCGCAAAGAGTGGGACATGACTGAGTGACTTCACTTTCACTTTTCAATGATACATTATTATGACACTATTATAGACTAAAGTCTATACTTACATTAAAGTTAACTCTTTGTGTCAGACAGTTTAATGGGTTTTGGTAAATGATATTGTCACAGAATGAATAGCTCCAGAGCACTAAAAATCCCCTACAGTTCACTCTTTCATCCCTCTTTTCATCTCTAAAACCTTGACAAACCTAATCCTTATATTTTCTCAACAGTTTCTACCCTTCCAGAATATCATAGAGTTGGAATCATAAGAGCATTTTCAGACTGCCTTTCTTGCTTAACATGGATTTGAGCTTTCTTTATGTCTTTTTATAGCTCGATAACTTATTTCTTTATACTGTTTTTATTTTATTTATATATATATTTATTTATTATATTATATCAGATTATTATATATGTTATAGACTTCCCTGGTGGTGTTAGTGGTAAAGAGCTTGCCTGTCAATGGAGTAGTCATAAGAGACCCAGATTCAATCTAGACCCCTCAAAAACCATTACACCTTTGTCTCATAAAAATAAGAAAAATGAGAAACACTTTTTTCATTTATTTCCTCATTTTTAATTACTTGAAAAGTCATTTCATTTTTTCTCCACCACTATTCTTTTGAAAATATAAATTATTAAAACATCCATGTTATAACTGTATTAGAATTTTAGTGAAATGCATGTTTTAAAAATTGCTGTCCTACAACATAAACCTTAGGTATCTCAAGACTTATTTTAAAAAATAATTCTTATCAAAACCCAAATAGTTCAATTATTGAAGTCACATAGGATTTTCCTAGAAATTAGAATCAACATTTACTGAGGGTCCCTGGAGCATTTTTAGTGCTTAGTTATAAACAATAATTCCCTTTTGGGGATATAGTATGTGGATTTTCCAAAGCATATTTAGTCTTTTTTTTTTCAGATGTATATAATGCATAGATCAATCACTAATTAACAGAAATTCAGATACTGCATGTCCTTAGCCACCGAAACATTTCTGTATTACTCTGGGCCCCTCATATATGTTCCAAGTCTCCAGTCCTTCCCTGAACCATGTAAAGTTAGAAGGAGGTGAAAGGCAACATTATAACAATAAATTACTAGAAAAAAATCAATAAACAAGTTTGTGGGGACAAAAAAAAAAACAGGAAAAAGAAAAATTTCCTTGTATATTATAAAATACATTAGAATAGTCCCATGATGAAAACAAAATCCACTCCTTTTTCTTTAATGTAAAATTCTAAAACTTGAAGATATATATCTTTCTCAACTGGCACTAGGACTTCCAGATTGTTTCCTTAGGTACTCACAAGCAAACACAATTCCCATGAATTCTGCCACTTCCAAACTCACAAACCTTGTCACGTGAACACCAATCCTAGGGTGGATTTACAGGTGCACAACATGAATGTGGTAATGCTGTGGCTTAAGACAATTAAGGAATCGAGAGCAATAACATGTTTATTCAAATGCTTCAAGATGGATAATTAGAAATAGGAATCTGTTTTCTCAAAATCCAGTCCATCCTTGATTAGTAATGAGAGCCAATCATTTTAAATATCCCATTCAACTTTTTTGCAGAAAACAAATTTTTTTGTTGAAGCTTTTGCTTTAGTTTAAATTATTTATGCAAAAATACTGATAGTGTTCGATTTATATACATTTTTCTCTTTAAAGAGTAAGGATATATTAGGTATTCATGAAAAACTAGGCCATAAAAGATGCTCTTCATAGGATCCTTAGAAAAAACAAACCAAACCAAAACAAACAAACAAAAAACCACAAAGCACACACATTTTCACTTAATACAAAAAATGTTAAAAGTTATAATGATTTCATACCAATATTAATATATCTGTATATTTTGTTATTTTATATTAAAAAATCAATGGATCTTTAGCTAGTTAAGTATTGAGGCTTATCTATACACACTAATGCCAATCTTCTTTAAAAAGGTCATTGTTTTATTATTAAAATATATGGGAAAATATAGATTAGTTAATAACTATAAATGTTATGTATATGAACATGTGTATGTATTGTTCTTTAGTTGTTCACTCAAGTCCAACTCTTTGCGAACCCAAGGACTACAGCATGCCAAGCTTCCCTGTCCTTCACCCTCTCCTGGAGCTTGCTCAAACTCATGCCCATTGGGTTGGTGATGCCATCCAACCATCTCATCCTCTGTCATCTCCTTCTCCTCTGACTCCAATCTTTCCCAGCATCAAGGTCTTTTCTAATGAGTTGGCCCTTCACATCAGGTGACAAAAGAATTGGAGCTTCAGCTTCAGCCTCAGTCCTTTCAATGAGGTTGATTTCTTTAGGATTGACTGGTTTGATCTCCTTGGGATCCAAAGGACTCTCAAGAGTCTTCTCCAACACAACAGTTCAAAAGCATCAATTCTTCAGTGTTCAGCCTTCTTTTATGGCTCAACTCTCACTTCCATACAGGACAACTGGGAAAACCATAGCTTTGACTAGATGGAGCTGTGTCAGTAAAGTAATGTCTCTGCTTTTTAATATGCTGTCTAGGTTTGTCACAGCTTTTCTTCCAAGGAGTGTCTTTTAATGTCATGGCTGCAGTCACCATCTGCAGTGATTTTGGTACCCCCAAAAATAAAGTCTGTCACTGTTTCCATTGTTTGCCAATCTATTTCCAATGAAGTGATGGGACTGGATGCCATGATCTCAGTTTTTTGAATGTTGGATTTTAACCCAGCTTATTTACTCTTCTTTCACTTTCATCAAGAGGCTTTTTTGTTTCTCTTTGCTTTCTGCCATAAGGGTGGTATCATCTGCATATCAGAGGTTATTGATATTTGTCCCAGCAAACTTGATTCCAGCTTTTTCTTCATCCAGCCTGGCATTTCACATGATGTACTCTGCATATAAATTAAATAAGCAGGGTGACAATATACAGCCTTGACATACTCCTTTCCCACTTCTGAACAAGTCCACTGTTCCATGTCTTGTTCTAACTGTTGCTTCTTGACCTGCATACAGGTTTCTCAGAAGGCAGGTAAGGTGGTCTGGTATTCCCGACTCTTTGAAGAATTTTCCACAGTTTGTTGTGATCCACACAGTCAAAGGCTTTAGCATAGCAAAAGTAGATATTTTTCTGGAATTATCTTGCTTTTTCTATGATCCAACGAATGTTGGCAATTTGATCTCTGGTTCCTCTGCCTTTTCTAAATCCAGCTTGAACATCTGGAAGTTCTTGGTTCGCATTCTGTTGAAGCCTAGCTTGGAGAATTTTGTGCATTACTTTGCTAGCATGTGATATGAGTGCAATTGTGCAGTAGTTTGAGCATTGTTTGCCATTGCCCTTCTTTGGGACTGGAATGAAAGCTGACCTTTTCCAGTCCTGTCGACACTGTTGAGTTTTTCAAATTTGTTGGCATATTGAGTGCAGCACTTTCACAGCATCATCTTTTAGGATTTGAAATAGCTCAGCTGGAATTCCATCACCTCCACTAGCTTTGTTCATAGTGATGCTTCCATGTGTGTGGATATAAACATATATATTAATATCTCAAAATGTGCAGCTTAATTACTTAGTTCTTACCTACTATTATGAAATTATCATAGGCCTATGACAGCAACAGGCTTCCCAGATAGCTCAGTTGGTAAAGAATCTGCCTGCAATGCAGGAGACCCTGGTTCAATTCCTGGGTAGGGAAGATTCCCTGGAGAAGGGGTAGGCTACCCACTCCAGTATTTTTGGGTTTCCCTTGTGGCTCAGCTGTAAAGAATCTGCCTACAATCTGGGAGACTTGGGTTTGATCCCTGGGTTGCAAAGATTCCCTGGAGAAGGGAAAGGCTACCCACTTCAGTATTCTGGCCTGGAGAATTCCACGGACTGTATAGTACAGGGGGTCACAAAGAGTTGGATACGACTGAGTGACTTTCACTCACACTTATGACAGTTACAAGCAGTAAAGTGGTATTGTGACTTAACAAACCCAATATATAAAATTCACTTTTTTAATGGTGAAAAAAATTACTCTTTTCTTTAGTGATTTTCATTTATAGGATATGTTCCTTCACATTGTAGTTTCTTATAAAGTTTTTAAATAATTTATATTAGACTTAAATATGGAAATGTTGAGGGACAATAAAATACACCTACAATGCATCTATTTGTGTTCATGAGGTGCTTGGTCAGGAATAACTGAAATCTGCATGTTTTCCTGGAGATATTATTCCACATTCCAGATGTTCCATGCCCTGGAAAGTGTCCCTTGAAAGATTTCTTTGTAGAATATGAGAATAAAGCAAATAAGACACATTTACTTTGAGAGAAGATTATGGTGAAAATCCGTGAATATGTATGACTTAGATAAGCAAAAAAAAACTGTCAAAATGCTATTTTTTGTATTGATGTGAAGGCTCTGGGGATGCACTGGTAGGTAGAGATGAAGCCTTTAATTTTTGCCCCAATGCTCAAAGTGAGGAAAACATGATGTGGTGGGCTGGCAGAGTCCTGGCTAAGGTTCACTGACCAGGGGAAACGCTGAGTAACCAAAGCGTAACAAAACAGAAAGGAAGGAGAATGGATGAGTTTCTGCAGACACAGAATGTAGTTGAGACTGGAATCTTCTGGGAGACCCACTTTTGGACGTTTTAACCTATGATTTTGGGACATGAACTCTGAAATCAGAGCCCAACCTGTGTAACCTGTGGTAAGATCAAAGAGTCAAAACTTTCAGACTTCTAGGTTCATATAAAAGATTTTATTATAGGAGAATGGAAAAGGGATCTGAGTGGTCTGATTATGAGACATATCTCAGTACCCAAAGAAATGGCAAGAAACCAACCAGAGCAAAATCCTATGAATGCTCACTGATATCATTAATAACAATCAGGGTTCCTTCTTTATTACTAGTTGCTGGTGGTTCCATGAGAGGATTGCCCAGCTTTCAAAAGTGGGAAAAGGATAGCAGGAAAAGACAAAGACAAAGCCCTTTGGGTCAAGTGCTTTAGTGAAAAGAAGATGAGTTTTTGATGAAGTAAAAGGCTCTAGCTCAGGTTGATGTATTCACCTGGTTTGACTGGAAATAGGCTGAAACAGAGCCTGCTTTTTTGCACTTGACAGTTTGGTCCTCTTGGGCTTTTCTTAAGAATCAGACATAGAGAATGAACTCCTGGAAACAGCAGGGGAAGAAGAGGAGGGGATGAATTGAGACAGTAGCATTGAAACATATATATTATCATATGTAAAAGAGATAGCTGTTGGGAAGTTGCTGTATGATTCAGGGAGCTCAACCTGAAACTTTGTGACAACCTAGAGAGGTGGAGTGGGAGGAGGGCAGGGAGGCTAAAGCAGGAAGGGACATATATATATATAATTACAACTGAATGACTGATTCCCGTTGTTGTATGGCAGAAACCAACACAATATTGTAAAGCAATTTTCCTGCAAGTAAAAAAAAAAAAAATAAATTTAAAAAAAAGAAAGAAATAAACAGGATCAAGAGGTTTTGGGGTTGCAAATGGGGGCAATGCCTTGGCCTCTTCTGAAAGCCACAAGGTAACAACTTATTTCTATTAAGTCCACTGCTATCAGGTCTCAGAGAGCAATGAGCTGGTCTGTGCTGGAGCAGGGGACAGAGGAGGACTGGGAGAGGGGTGAGGTGAAAAGAGACTTTGCCTCTGAGTAGCAAACCATTTTGTGTATCTGCAAGTAAAATGCCTAAAAGTTTAGAAATGACCTGGAGCCAAATACACCAGCATTCTGCTCTCTACTGCTTGTGAGATAATGTCTGGATGTCCAGATAAGACTTTTAATTAGTTATTAATTTATTTTGCATAGTATTCTGATGGTGAAATAATTGGAATGCCATAGAAGAGCATGACATCATCCTGCTCTCATATATTTAAAGATATGCTTAAATGAAACTCCACACCTGCTGCTTCCTGTAGATGCAGACGCAACAGTGACAAATTAACACAGGAATCGGTGTGCAGGTTTACTGCGGAATTAAGGAACAAAGCTGTTGCTATGTTGTATATGAGCTGTTTATGAACTCTTGGAGATTGTGCCAATGTGTCATGTCAATGTTTCTACTTGCTAAGATTTTTAAAGGCCAAAATATGCGCTATATTATTCAAGCATATTTTTCTCCAGGATTTGAAAGTAATTTGACATAAATTTAATTAAATCCTACACCCTACTCATAAGTTTTGTATACTGTCATCACAGCTAAATGCCATAGTTATTATTCTGTGTGCTGGAAAACACACTCCACACCAACTTACATGTTTGCTGTTATATCACCAAAAGTGCAGTCCGTCGATGTGGATCTGTTAGTATCTCTCAGGTGAAACTGAAGCAATGGTAAATTTTATTGTCTATATATTAACTTACACCTACATATTTGCTTTGAAAATAAGTAAATCTGGGGATCCAAAAATGAATTATGGATTTTGATAAGGCATAAAAACTCCACTCAAAGACAGAGCTCTAAAGCAAATGTTCTGTGTTTGTTTCAGGGTAGATGAATGTCCAATGACCAGATAGATACAATGCACATGAGTAGATCCAAATATCATTCTCCTCCTTGTAATATACCTTTAGTCAAAACAGGCCATGCAATACACAGAGGACATTAGATTGTCTGGGTTTGTGCATGCATGCATGCGCTTCAGCACATACTACATCACTACACTTTTACTGGTACTCATCTGAAAGTGAAGTGAATGACCATTATCTCCAAGGATGAAGAAGGGAACAGAATAAGGCTGAAGATGGTGAATTCTTACAAAGGACACTCCATCCTCATTACAACAATAGGCAATAACTTTCAAAGTTGAATGAATTAACATGCTGGATGAGAAGGTGGAATTAGTTCTTAAAACATGCCTTCTGAGATATAACTTTCCTGTTACTGTTTTCTGAATGTGATTGTCATTTCTTTTTGAACATTGTTCTAGGCATCCTTCCTGTCCTCTTAATTTGGACTCCATACCCAGTAACAATAAACTGCCAAGAGAAAATAATATAATGTCCATAAATAATGTTTGTATGGAAGGTAACACATATATAAAAATTGAATCATCTAAAAGTTAGATAGGTTTATTATGATACAGAATGATTTCAATGGATCTGACTATAAAGTACAGATGCTAATATAACATAATATGATGAGATTTTTTGTCAATAGGGAAAAATATTGGTAGGCATTTATTGAATAACCTAGCCACTCATCTCAGCTCAGTTGGCAAAAATAAGAACTGTGTCATCTTCATCTTTGCACAGTGCCTTTAAATTGGGTAAGCCACAGGATTAGATGATAATAAATGGTCATCAGTAAACTGTCCAAAAATTGTATTTGCTCATGCAAATCTATCCATACATAGGCATGTATCTTATTTCTGTAGATGTTTTCATTAATTATTATCTGAAGCCTTTTGACATTTGACACTGTGAACATTTATAAATTTAACCAAGCATATGTAATATTGTGCCATTCAATTAATTACACTAAAGTTTAATTAGATTAATCAAATGTTTGTGCATCTTTCTTTATTTTTATTAGTCCTTTCTTCAGGAAAAAAAAATTGTTTCAAAAAGTGAGTTAAATGCCAAAAATCTTAGAAACATCCACATTGAGTCAAGCTATATTCCAACATGATTGAGAGTCAGATTGATTAAAACATATAGAATAAATGAAATGCTTAAATAAAGGCATAGTAGATAGAAAATGTTTACACTGTCTAAAATGTTCAAATAATTTGCTTAACCAAATAAAGCAATTTCATTTGGCAAAGTGCATCCTCGGCACAATGCACTGTTAATAACACTGACTCACAGCTTGCCTATGGAATTAATAATAAAATGTTATTATCTTAAATGTATGACAAGATGATTGCCCACTATTGTCTATTTTTAAGAGTTATCTGTCAATAGTTATTTTTTCCTAAATAAAAATATTTTGTGTATTGTTTCCATCCTGATGGCTGCTAATTATCAGAAAGATGGAAAGCCATTGACGTAAAATGGCTATTGTAGACTTATATGCTTTCCAAATACTTTGGAAAGGTGTATCTTGGCTAACTAGTCTAAACAGATTCAATCACTATAAGTTTTAACTGAGAGGCACAAATGTATACTGAATGTTAGCATTAGGAAGTTAACTGAAAGCATGTAATGCATTTTCCAGGATGTAGAGATGGTTGAGAATACATTTTGATCCAAACATAAGCTGAGGCAAAAGACACTCACTGGGAGAGCTCTGGATACTGGAGTGGGTGTGCACAATAAAGCACAGATAATATCACCATATTGCCCCTCAGAGAGGTGAAAATATGGCTTTGGACTCTTCCCTCCTATATAATTCTTTCCCTGGAAAATTAAAATCATGGTTTCAAAGAAATTATAAGCAACATCCAAGTCATCATCTGTAGATGGTAGAGACAGAGAAATAGAGATAGAGAATTTCTACATTTCTGATATCTCTGCTCCTCTGTAGAGAAACACTTTTTCAGTGAGCTTCTGTATTTGCACTATCACTTTTGTAGCTCCTATTTCTCTCTTATCAATTCTTACCAAGGTTAACCATGGCTTTCTTCTTTCCAAATCTGTGGTCATTTACCAAACCTCATAGCCTTGATCTCAGCCACATATAATTCAGGTCACCATTACGGCCTCCACAAAAATCGTTCTTACTTAGCTTCTGTATATCTGCATCCTTTAGGTTTTCCTCCTGCGTTGCCACTGGCTGTGTATTTGTCTCCTTTGTTTTTCTACCCTTTCTGACCGGTTTGAAGGTTGAAGTACAACTAGGTTCTGTCCTCAGTTCTCTTGCTTCCCTGTGTGTGCTCATCCATTGTCTACTTTATCCCTACTATAGAATTGTTTGGTCTTGTCACTTATGATTCTTAGACATATGGCTAGTGCTCCAAAATCTTCCTTGATTTGCAGATTTATAACCAATTGCATAAATGGCATTTTCCCTTGCTGTCTAAAAGGAATTCAAATTTAATTGTCCTTAAATGTGTGTGTGTGTGCATGTGTGTGTGTGTTTGTATTGCTCACGTATGTTTCCAAATTTGAGTCCCCAGTGTTTTACATTTCAGTAAATGACTTTTCAAATTGTTTGTTTGTTTAGCTTATTTCTTTAATTTCCATAAATCCTATGTCCAATCCACTACAAATTATTTCAGACAGTCTCATACCTTTAACCACTGGCACTTCTCTCATCTTGATTCAGACCACTATCATCTCTCTCTCGGACCCCTGTCATAAGGTCCTAATTGACCTGACTTCCACCTTGCTTCTCCATAATAATGAACTTTGCATGTATGCTGAGCTGTATCCAACTCTGTGAGACCTTATGGACTGTAGCCTGCTGGGCTCCTCTGTTCCTGGGATTCTCAAGACAAGAATATGAAGTGGGTTGCCAATTCCTCATCCTCATATATATCTTCCGACCCAGAGATAGAACCCACATCTCTAACAGCTCCTATTTGGCAGATGGGTTCTTTCTAACCTAATCGAAAACACTGGATCATTTTATGCCCAATCTTAAAAAATATTTTCTACTTAACTGTTGTGCAAATTAAACTATTTTACATATTTTTATATGAATCCACCAATATTCTTAATTTATTATTCTGAGCTCAATTTGGCTCACTGCCAAATTTTGATCTTCCTCCTGGTTCTACTACCTAACAGTAACCAACGTGTTACCTTCATCCTTACGTGCGACTCAGATATATTTCCACACATCCACCTGTGTACATTTGAGTCAATGGAATACTGTTGAAATAAATGATGCTCATCAAAGGAAGAACAGTTTAGTACCTAACATCCTGAATCATTGGAAAGAAACTGGCAAAACAGCATCAGACATTTGAATTTATATATTACCACTTTTTATGTTTTATGATTGTGATAAATTATTATAAATTTTTGAAGGCAACTATTGATTTATGGTAGAAATATGCCAAGTGAAAATTTCCATTTAGAAATCTAGTATTACCACAATGCTGTATGTTTAGGCCAATCTGTGGCTGGCTTTTACTTCTGTTATTTTTTTAATTTTAATTCTAAAAAAATCTGGAGAAGAATACCTTATCCAAGACAAATACAAAATTGATTTATTATTATTTTAAACTTTATTTTGTTGATGTATAGTTGATTTACATAGTTGTGTTAGCTTCTTCTATTCACCAAGGTAATTCAGTTATACATATGCATCCTCTTTCATATTGTCTCCATTGTGGTTTAGCATAGGATATTGAATATAGTTACCTGTGCTAAGTGGTGACTTTGTTGTTTATTCATGATTTATTTATTATCTTATTATTAGTTATAATAATCAATTTTAGTTCAGTAGTCTTTCTACACATTGTGGACTTCAGTTCAGCCTGGACTGCTGGTTAAACCCATTTAAGAACTTAGGAATCCATTTGTAAATTCTTTAGATATGTCAAGAAGACAAAGTACTGACAAAATGTAATCATAACTCATGTCTTGATTTTAAGATGTACCTTTAGAAAGACATGATACAAACCACAAGAAATTTATACATGGATGAGAAAAACTTAAGGAAACATAAAATGTGTCACAGCTGCCTGAACACACAACACTCAGTAAACTAAGTTCTATAACAAACATGAAGTTGATACATAATTTAGAGCTGGATGATGTGATATCTTAAGTAAAAATCAAAATGATTAGATTTGCTTATTATTGCATCAAATTAACTTAAGTATTTAATATTCGAGTTGAAGAATTTCTTTATACTTTGCTTAATCAGTATGAAAAGAACAATATGGCTAATTTCTATGCCATTTTCATTGTTCTGGAAAAAGCTAAGTCTTTTTTATTCAATGTGATTTTCTCCAAATTTGCTTTTACATAACTATCTAGATGCTAATCACATTCAAACTTCTCACTTTTCCCATTTGGCTTTAAATTTTTATTATTAATAAGATTTCAAATGTTCTCTGAAATATCTATAGGCACTGTCAGAGAGGATTTTTAAAAGTGAAACATAGATCAGACTAATGGAGAAAAAATTTCAACGGCATTTTATAGAACATTTTATCCCCAATTACATATGCTGAATGCAATCAATGGAAAGTTTTTCACCATCTGGTTTTTGTAAAGAAATATCAAAAAGGAAAAATCAGTTACATTGAAATAGAAAAGCTCCCAAAATGTTCTCCACTTTGTAACTTGCAGAAACAGCACATTTAACATTTGAGAATTGTATACTAAGAAAATAAACACCATAAGTGAAGGTGTCAGTGACAGGTAATAACCACTATTTTAAGCAGCCTCAAGATGGAAGAAAACATATTTGAACTAATAATATGTTTTCATGGAGAGTAAAAGAGTAAAATCACATTTTATTTATCATGTACTTTAAGCAAAATAAGCCTATGGTAAATCAGTGAGAAACATGACTGTATCGATTTTCAATTACAATCAGAAACTGATAATAAATATGTTTCTAAACGAGATAGTAATTTTTTTCTTTAAGCAGTCTTATCTACAATTGGGAAACATTACCATCAACTTGTCTATCATATTGTGATCTGGCAAATTCAGATCTGTAATAATTTGACCAGAGGCTTTTTATGAAACACTACAATCCAATTTAAACCTAAAAGAAAGTATGTGTGGCTTTCTAGATTCAAGTGTGAAAATGTATTGCAATCAAATGTTAACAGTTGTTGAAGTTTCAGTCTTAAACACAGTAATTTTCTCTTCCTGAGTTCTTCTATTGCCTAAGAACTGTGTTAAAGCCATTGTTTGATGCTTACAAACATCACAGTGAGAAATATTGATTCTCAATATTGTAAGATATTCAAATAAAAATTACTTTAGAAAGTAAATTTTTAAAAAGCAAAGAGAAGTAAGCTATTACAGTATTATAGACTACAATAGAAATGTTTGAAGTATGTGTGTACTAAAAGAGAGCCCAGAGTCCTTGGACCCTGACTTAACTTACTGTGTGAATGTTGGCAGCCATTTTTAAAATCTTAGGTTTTGAGCCTTCTGGTTTGTTACTAAGGAGCCCCCGGTGGCTCAGATGGTAAGGAGTCTGCCTGCAGTGCGGGAGAGCCAGGTGGGCTGCATCCCATGGAGCAAACAAATCAAAATTTGGGTACTCTTTTCCAAAAGTTGATATATTCATCAACATAATTATTTTTCAAGAAAAGGCATACAAGCCTGTTTCAATTTAAAACAAAACCTTTACATAGATGCCCTATCCCTCCCTCCAAAAGAGGAAATATTTAAGCCCACATATATTAGCACAGGACATTTACTTATATATTTTAAAATATAGTTGGCAGCCTAGTTTTCCAGCCTCAGTTCTCTAAGTTCTGTCTTAAAAAATAATAGCAATCAGGTAAGAGAAGCAATCAATTATTAAGTTAGCCAAATGAAATGTGAATGTCTCTAGATTATACCAAAGAAAAAGACAACATGTCAGATTTCATTCAAATCGTGCACACAGAGGTATAAAAAAGCATATTTCCCAAGTTGTTATTATTTGTGATGCACATTTAAGTGCACAAAACATTTGCCTTTATGGCAGTTTTATTCTCAGAGAGTAAATGGCAAAAGAGTTTCTGTTCTGTTGATTTTCTCATAAAAGGTTAATTCTGTACTCCTCTTAGCATAGGTTATATCTTGAGTTTCTTACTCCAGCTTACCACTATATTCTGAGTGTGTAAATTCTGCTTAGTATGCCAGACTGATCTGGTGTTGAAGTGAGAGGAGTTTTTGTTATGTGTAGACATGTGTATTGCAGCAGTTAGAAAGCCATTTGGGGGTGGGGGATAGGAAATTAAGGCAAAACTCTCATGACAGCTATTAGTGGGCATTATATAAAATGGAATGTTCAGTTCTATAGTTAGCATCATCATAAAAGAATTTGATGCCAATATTCCCTGGTGACTCAGATGGTAAAGAAACCACCTGCAAGGCGGGAGACCTGGGTTGGGATCCTTTGGAAAAGGGAATGGCTACTCACTCCAGTATTCTGGCTTGGAGAATTCCATGGACTATGCAATCCATGAAGTTGCAAAAAGTCGGACATGATTGAGACTTTCACTATCACTATAATGTTCTATATCCTATTATAGACAGTTTCTTCATAATCAAATGTGAGTATAAATTCATGTTCACAGAATCTCTGTTTTATCTAGTTTCAAAAATCATAAATCACTAAAGAAAATTCTCTGTGAGTTCATGTCTATTTTTACCAGTCAGTAGTAATGCTGAGTATACCAAGGAGGCATTTAAACATTTAAAACAAACAATGGAAATTATATGTGTGTGTGTGTGTGTGTGTGTGTGTGTGTGTGTGTGTGTGTGTGTGTGTGTGTAGAAACAGTTTAGATGGGGTTTCTCTGGTAGCTCTGAAGGAAAAAAATCTGCCTGCAATTCTGGAGACTAGGTTCAATCCTTGGGTGGGGAAGATCCCCTGGAGGAGGGAATGGGCTACCCACTCCAGTATTCTTACATGGAGAATCCCATGAACAGAGGAGCCTGGAAGACTAGAGTCTTTGTGGCAGCAAAAAGTCAGACATGACTGAGCGGCTAACACTTTCACTTTTATATGTATTGACATAGAGATATAAATATAGACATAGATGTTTCTTAATCTGGACTTGAACCTTAGTTTTAAAATAATGAATAAATATACAGGCTTAAATGCAAATGCCAAACATGAATTTGAAAAATTCAATATGTTAAATAAGACTTTGCTTAAAGTTCAGATAATTAATTAATAATACAAACTCTCCTTTATTTAACTTTTTACAAAGTTTTTGCTATTATTTTTCAATACTTTTTAAATTAAACTCTTTTGAGATAATTATAGAGTTGCCTGCAGTTGTCAAAAATAATACAGAGAGATTTCATGCATCCTTTGCTCATTTTTACTGATGGTAATGTTTTATAGGACTATAGTACAATATCATAAGCAGAATTCCAACTTTGACACCATCCACTGATTTTACTCAGATTTACTGTTTCATTTCTATGCATTTGTCTGTGAGTATGTGTGTTTTGTTCTATTCAGTTTTAGAACACGTGCAGGTCCCTCTGTTCATCACCATAGCCAAGAAGATAGAATAGTAAAAATCTGAAAATATGTTTAAAATTAATTTTAAGACACTGGTATATTTTCTAAATCAGAAGTTAAAAACTATTACTGAAAAGATCCAGATAATGCATTTTTTAGTCTTTTCAGGCCATGCTGTCCCTGTCGAAAAGATTCAATTTTCCTTTTGTATCTTAAAAGCAAACAACAAAAATTCGTAAACTGATGGTGTGGCAGTGTTCCAATAAAACTTTGCTTAAAAAATAAACAGTATCCTGGATTTGGCCTATAGGTTTTTGTTTGTTGATTCCTACAAGGTTTTCATAATCACTTTTTATTAAATCTAAAAGTAATAAATTTTTTTAGAAACACATGTATCCCATTGTTCATTGCAGCACGATTTACAATAGCTAGAACATGGAATCAACCTATATGTCCATCGACAGATGAATGGATAAAGAAGTGGTACACATACACAATGGAATATTACTCAGCCATAAAAAGGAATGCATTTGAATCAGTTCTAATGAATCTAGAGCCTATTATACAGAGTGAAGTGAGTCAGAAAAAGAAAGATAAATATAGTATTCTAATGCATATATATGGAATCTAGAAAAATGGTACTGAGGAATTTATTTACAGGGAAGTAATGGAGAAACAGACACAGAGAATAGACTTATGGACATGGGGAGGGGGAAGCAGAGGGTGAGATGTATGGAAAGAGTAACATGGAAACTTACATTACCGTATGTAAAATATATAGCCAACAGGAATTTGCTGTATGGCTCAAGAAACTCAAACAGGGGCTCTGTATCAATCTAGAGGGGTGGGATGGGGTGGAAGATGGGAGGGAGGCTCAAAAGGGAGGAGATATGTATACCTATGGCTGATTCATGTTGAGGTTTAACAGAAAACAACAAAATTCTGTAAAGCAAGTATTCTTCAATAAAAAAATAAAAGTAACAAATATTTTAAGGAGGAATTTTGTTTTGATATTTTTCTATTTGAAAATAATTAAATATGAATTGTTAGCAGTCCTTGAACATAATATTTTGACTTGCTCCTTCCTTTAGGTCATTATTTGAAACATAAAAATTGCTGAAATTGCACAGAAAATATAATTCACAATTATAAGAATTTATTTTAGTCATTATGATATTAGGCCTCCAGCTCCTTGGAATCTTTCTTATGTCAATTGCACACTAATAGCACAAGCAATTTATTGTTTTATTATAGATTATTTACTTCCTTTCTGTTAAAATAAAGTTATATTATGAGTTTTATATATATGTATATACTCATATATATATATATATATATATATATATGAGGCAAAACACCAAAACAAATCAACAAACAGAAGACTGACAAATTCTGAGACCTAGGAAATGTATTAACCCCTGGTAACTCACCCAGTTAATATAAATTAAATTGTTATACTAAGTATGATGACAATAAATTTTGAAGCAATCATAGATCAAATAAATATGCTTAGTATGTCTAAAGAACAAAAGCTTTTCAAACCATTGTTTAACAAAGTAACTCATAAGGAAGGCAACGTTCCTGGTTATATCCAGTTCATTTATTTCCATGTTGATTTACATACTGAGTAGTATTATGCCTAAGCTTTCAGTAATAAAGCAGAATATTAAATATAGCAGATTTTTTCTCACCTCATGATATTTAATTTCATTTGTTTCCATATTATCAATTGCTGGTTGTCAGTTAGACAAAACTTCAATGTTAAAATGATTCTAAGTTAACTTAATTGCATATTACTTACATAGCTCTGTATCGTGTGTCTGTGGAATAGTAAAATTTCCACTTTCATTTCAATTCAAACTAACAGAAAAAAAACTCTTTTATGAAGATTAAAGCAAAATATTAATACAATTCATTTTAGCTCTCTATAAAATAGATTAGATATTCTTTCTGTAAAAGAAGATAATCTAATATCATCAATTGTGTATTCAAAGTGCACATAGTTCACTTTGGTAAAGAAACTATTTATCTCATTTATATGAAAGGACTTCTAGTAGCACAATGACTACAGACCCTTCCATCTTAATGCATTTGAATACTTATTCAATGAAGTTTGTAAAGAAAAAACTTTTCAATGGGTACATGAGCAACAGTGTGTGATACTCTAAATTTAAGCTAATAATGAAAATATCACACAAGCTTTTATGTGCAAATCTACTCTGGCAGCACTCTGAGAGTTTGGAATGTGGAACCCATTTAAGATTAGAAATCAAATTGATCACTGACCTTTTTGAATGATAGAAGTACTATATACTTAACATTTCAAAATTTCAGTCTGGGTTACGACTATTAATAAATAAATATTCTTTCTCGTATAAATAAATAAACAGGAAATATATTTATAAATAAATGAAAGATATTAAAGATATTTAATGATTTACTTATTTAGCATGTTAAAATAATTTGTCAAATTACTAATTCAGCAGTACTTTTCCATAAATAATTCCCAATGACTTTTAGTAGCATGGAAGTAAATACTGCTAACTTTTAATTTTAAATTGTTGTCATCTCAGATTTACTAATTGGGTTTAGCATGAGTTCTTCATAGTTATTTCAGTGGGCATTTACCAGTTTGTGTAAATTGAATTAGGTGGTGCATGCTGAAGGCATCATTTTTAATCAGGAAGAAATGAGATGTTATCACAGGATGGCTTGGCATCCACTCTTCTCTCCATTTCACTCCAGGTGCATTTCACTGGGTGGAATTGGCTTGTTGACTGAATTGGCCACTCTGTGTCCCTAAGAAAACTGCCATGATTGGGAAGCCATATGGTGCAATGCTGTAAGCTATATTAAATTTTGAGTCATAATTTGGCCAGCTTTGTTCTCATAACAGATTCAGAATTGTATCCATACAAATTTCTATTCACTTACTAATCACAAGTGTCTTTAAGCCCATATTTCTCTCTTTTTGTAGAGACTTTCAGTTAGTGATGCTAGAGTTTAAATTTAAGGGCACCAGTTCAGAAGAAGGAAGAAATAGAGAAAGGTGGCACTTTCGGCTCACCCTGCATTTACCTTTGAAGAAGCAGTCTTCATTGTGGACAATGGTAATCTTGTGTTTCTTCAGGCAAGCAGCTCTGTGCACCTCACAGTGGTTTTCATAAAATTCCCCGTCAGATCCACATACAGGTTTGTAGTGCCGATTGCAAAGGTCCATACAGGCACATTCTGCCTGCCCTGTCTCTCTGCTGAGAACACAGTGCCTTCCCAAACCACAGTATTTGTTTTCACAAGATCCCAAAGAGCCATCCTGAATCAGGATCCCTGTAGACAAAAAAAAAAAAAGAGAAAGTCACTTGGATTTACAGATTTATGTATCCGAATAATAGCTGATATCAAAGTTTCAACGGATTAGGAAAAAAATAAGTCTAACAGAAATATAGTATAATCAGGGTTCAGTTGTTCTTAAAAGAAGGGATTTTTATCAGAATCAGACTTAAAAAAAAAAATACCCTTGATGTTGTCCCCTTCTTTCACTTCCTCCCTACTCAATGAGTGTTACAGTTCTTAAGGACAAGGGCTCTAAATTTAAACTGCTGAACTCAAATTTTCTGGCAATTATTAGCTTTATGGCCTTGGAAAAATTACTTCCCTGTGCTAAATTATCCCATTTATAATACTAGGTTGATAGTATAGACCATCTCCTAGAGTTGTACTAAGTAGTACATGTACTGATCCACAGGACACACAGTTCTGGCATATAGGAAATATTTAACAAATGCCAACATTTACATTAGCAGAATTCTGGTGGGAGAAAGGAAATGTATGTATGTAAAATGGGAAATAGTTGAGAATAGGAATGAGAAAAAGTGTTTTGAAAACTCTTTGGATTCTAACATCTGATCCTTTCTTGTTTTGACCTTTGCCATTTGGAGATCACTGATACATTTCATGACTAAATGAACAAATCATGAAGATTTTATTATGTTGTTACTTGTAACAATCTACATCTGCCTCAAAAACATAGGAGAATCTAGAAGTCTTGCAGTAAAACCAAACAGCAATTTCATTCTTAGGCTTTTATAGGTAAATCTGAGAACATTATGTGACTGAAAAAAAAAAAAAGTTAAGTGTACATATATGTCTATGTATCTATCTATATAAATATATATAGAAAGAGAGAAAAAAAATATATATATATCCCAGTATTCTTGTCTGGAACAATCCAATGAACAGAGGAGTCTGGGATTCTACACTCCATGGAACCATACCTTGGTTGGGTACCTAACACATCTATAACTTGGTTTCCTCATCTGAAAAATGGGGATTATAGCATATCCTCAAAGGGTTATCAAGATTAAAGGGCTTGTGAGGGAGAGATCAAGATAGCAGATTAGGAGGCACCTGGGCTCACCATCCACCACAAACACATCAAACTAAATGTACATTAGAAAGACTATTGCTGAAATCTACCTGGGACCAGCAGAAGAACTCTTCTACACCACGGCTATAAACAAAGATCCACAAAGCATCCGATAGGAATGAAGGAGTAGGGACCAGTCATGAACCCATATCCCTATCTGAGAATACAGAAGAAGAATGGATATCACAGGTTTGGGGAATTCTCCCTGGGGAGCAAGGGATTCAAGCTACATATTATGTACCCCAGCCCAGGGGTCCAACAGGAAGGTTAGCTCTCTTAGTTTGTTTGAAAACCAGCGGGGCTTACCAGAGGGCTGTCAAAAACTAAGACTACCCACTTAAAGAATAGACGCACAGACTTACTCCTGGTTACATGGAGGCAGCAGATTGAAACTGCTTGAGGCTCTGGTCAGTCTGCCAAGACTTCTCCTGCCCATCCGCAGCCTGCATGACCTCCTGCTCTAGCCCATCTTGTTCCTATTCCCTACTAAGCAATGAAAGAGCAAACATTTGGAGGAAAGGATCCAATTCAGACTCCAGCCCTGCCTCTGACCAGTGTGAAAGCAGTCATTGCCAGCTCATGAGTCTCATGCCAGCCTATGCATACTTGAGAGGGGACAGGGTCAGTTCAGTAGTGTGACACCACCTTTGCAACCCCAAGCCAGCCTCTAAAAAAGTGTGCATCACTGGGAAAAAGTGAAGTCAACACAGAAGGCAACCCCAAGCACTCAGGTGCTGATCATATCCCAAATCAAAGTGGACCCAAGAGAAACCAGATCCTTCAGAGCTTCTGCTTTAGCCTGTTGGGTACCAACATTGCCCCAGTCAGGACAGTAACAGTTATTGAGCAAAGAAGATGCCCTGACTTGCATCTGCCTCTGGTTTTGACTCACCAACTTCAGCCCTATGCTGTTTGGTGTAATTATGGCTGAAAATTTTCTGAACCTGAGGAAAGAAACAGATATCCAGATCAGGAAGCACAGGGGGCCCCAAACAAGATGAACCCAAAAATACCCACAGAGATGTAAATGGCAAAGAGAAAAGCAGAGTCACACAGAAGGGGAGCCTCATAAGGTTATCAGCTCATATCTCTGCAGAAACTTTCCAGGCAAGGATGGAACGGCATATATTCAAAGTGGTGAAAGGAAAACCTGTAACCCAAGATACTCTACCCAGCAAGGTTATCATTCAGAATTGAAGGAGAGGTAAAGAACTCCTTAGACAATCAAATGCTAAAAGAATTGATCAATATTAAACTGACCTTACAAGAAGTACTGAAGTCTCATTTAAGTGAAAAAGAAATGGCAATAAGAAATTACAGGGTGTTAAAATCCCCAATAGAAAAGTCAAGTACATAGTAAAGGCTGTGGATCTAGCACTTAAATAATGTAGTATAAAAGTTAAAAGTCCAAAGTTATAAAATCAACTATAGTTACAATAAACAGTTAGGGATATACATTAAGAAGTAAAATATGAACTCAAAAAGTATAATATGTATGTATGGAATAAAAAATATACAAGTTTAAGAACATATTTATATTTAAATGCCTATAAGGGTGAATCAAGTAGATATAGTTATAAGTCAACATATATGAGCTTTATGGTAATCACAAAAAAAAACCTACAATAAATAAATATACACAAAAAATAAATATACACAAACTAGACAGAACAGAACACAAATATAACACTGAAGAAAAACATCAAAGAGACAAAGAAAAAAAAGGAACTAAAGCAAAAGCAAAATTCTTAAAATACATAACAAAATGGCAGTAATTACATGCATATCAATAATCACTTTAAATGTCAATAGATTAAATAATCCAATCAAAATATAAAGGAGAGCAGATTGAGTTAAAAACAAGGACAACAGTATAAAAAAGACCCATCTATGCTACTTAGAAGATAATCAGTTTAGAGCTAAAGACACAAAAAAAACTGAAAGTGAGGTATGGAAAAATATATTCCATGGAAATAGAAACAAAAATATGCTGGATAGGCTTTCTATTTTAAAGTGGACTTTAAAACAAAGTTTATAATAAAAGACAAAGAAAGACATATAAGGATAAAGGAATCAATACAATAAGAAGGTATAACATTTTAAATATGAATTCAACTGAGTGCTTAAATATATAAAGCAACAATAAACAGAAATAAAGGAAGAAACTGACAACAATAAAATAATTATAGGGGACTTTATACTTTTATCAATCTTTTATCATGGACAGATCATCCAGATAGAAAATTAAAAAGGAAACAATGAGATTAATCAACACATTATAAGAGTTGGAATACATATGTATAACATTATATTTAAAAACAATGGCATTGAAACATGTATATTATCACATGTGAAACATATCACCAGTCCAGGCTCGATGCATGAGACAGGGTGCTCGGGGCTGGTACACTGGGATGACCCAGAGGGATGGGACAGGGAGGAAGGTGGGAGGGGGTTTCAGGATGGGGAACACATGTACACCCATGGTGGATCCATGTCAATATGGCAAAACCAATACAATATTGTAAAGTAATTAGCCTCCAATTAAAATGAATAAATTTATATTAAAAAAGATTGAAAAAAATGAAAACAGCATCATCATGATATAAGTAAATATAAAAATATAAATTTCTCAATGCTGTGCCCCTGAAACTAATACAACATTGCAAATCAACTATATTTCATTTGAAAAAAGTCTCAGCATATGTAAAACTCCATTTAAAAGTTAATTTACTACTTTTTAAAAACAAATATTCACAAAAAGAGATGCGCAAATAAGCATTTAAATCATCAATTTATTAGTTTTTATAAATAAAAGCTTGCTTCTACTGCTGCTAAGTCGCTTTAGTCGTGTCCGACTCTGTGCGACCCCATAGATGGCAGCCCACCAGGCTCCCCCATCACTGGGATTCTGCAAATGGAATTTAGAAAAATTGAAATTAAAAAAAGACCAACACCATCAGAAGTATTATTTAAGAAATAATTTATATTTTTGATACCAGTGTAAATTGGAAAAAATCTTCTTGAAAGCAACTTTATATTAATTACACTCTAATACCATACTAAAATTTTTGAGAAAATATTCAAAAACATTTATAACAAAAAATAAGAAAAATATAATTTATTGAACCAAGCATTCCAATATATTATTTTAAATAACTGATAATGACTATGAAATATTTAGTATATTTTGGAAAATAAATTTAAAGTTTGGCATCTTATAATGGCCTAGAGAAGTTTCATAGAATAGACTGAACCTTGAGTTTAGAGTTTCTGAGTAAGTAGATATGGAATTGAACTCCAAATTATATTTCTAATTTTCCAAGTCATGATGATAATTTTGTTTCTGTGATCAAATTTTTGGGTCTTTGACTTAATGAAATCCTAGTTGCTAGATAAAATAAATAAAAACAAAAAGACTAAGAAAACACTTATGAAATGTTCTTGAGTTTAAAAATGGGAAGTTTATGTCATTATTGTTGATGTTCGGTCTCTAAGTCGTGACCCCCTTTTTGAAACCACATGGACTGTAGCAAGCCAAGTTCCTCTCTCCTCCTCTATCTCCTGAATTCATGCCCATTGAGTCAATTATGCACTCTAACCCTCTCCTCTTCTGTCACCCCTTTCTGCTTTTGCCTTCAATCTTTTCCAGTAATCAGGATCTTTTCCAATGAGTTGGCTCTTTGCACCAGGTGGGCAAATTATTGGAACTCTGGCTTCAGCATCAGTCCTTCCAATGAATCCTGAGGGTTGATTTCCTTTAGGATTGACTTGTTTGATCTCCTTGCTGTCCAAGAGACTCTTAAGAATCTTCTCCAACACCACGAATTGGCATCATTAATTTTTAAGCACTCAGCCTTCTTTATGGTCCATGACTACTGGAAAAAGCATAGCTTTGACTATCTGGGACTTTGCTGGCAAAGTGATGTCTCTGTTTTTTCATACCATCTCTAGGTTTGTCATAGCTTTCCTTCCAAGGAGTAAGTCTCTTTTTAATTCCATGGATGTAGTCACTGTCCACAATGATTTTGGAGCCAAAGAAAATAAAATCTATCACTGCGTCCACTT
The DNA here is from genome assembly GCA_024291935.2 of Okapia johnstoni. Taxonomy (NCBI): domain Eukaryota; kingdom Metazoa; phylum Chordata; class Mammalia; order Artiodactyla; family Giraffidae; genus Okapia; species Okapia johnstoni. Next base: position 32,640,466 of record CM044310.1, read on the forward strand.
TTTCCACTTCTATTTGCCAAGAAGTGATGGGACTAGATTTCATGATCTTAGTTTTTTGAATGTTGAGTTTCAAGCCATAATTTTCACTCTCCTCTTTCACCCTCATCAAGAGGCTCTTTAGTTCCTCTTTCCCTTCTGCCATTAGAGTGGTATCATTTGCATATCTGAGGTAGCTGATATTTCTCCCAGCAATCTTTAATCCAGTTTGTGATTCATCCAGCCCAGCATTTTGCATGATGTATTCTGAATGTAAATTAAATAAACTGAGTGACAATATAAAGCTTTGTCTTACTCCTTTCCCAATTTTAAACCACTTAGTTTTTCTATCGGAGAAGGCAATGGCACCCCACTCCAGTACTCTCGCCTGGAAAATCCCATGGACGGAGGAGCCTGGTAGGCTACAGTCCATGGGGTCGCTAAGAGTCAGACACGACTGAGCGACTTCACTTTCACTTTTCCCTTTCATGCGCTGGAGAAGGAAATGGCAACCCACTCCAGTATTCTTGCCTGGAGAATCCTAGGGACGGCAGAGCCTGGTCGGCTGCCGTCTATGGGGTCGCACAGAGTCGGACACGACTGAAGCGACTTAGCAGCAGCAGCAGTTTTTCTATTCTGTTACTTCTTGACCCACATACAGGTTTCTCAGAACACAGGTAGTCTAGTAATCTCATCTCTAAGAATTTTCCACAGTTTGTTGTGATCCACACAGTTAAGGAGTTTAACATAATCAATGAAACAGAAGTAGATGTTTTTCTAGAATTACCTTGCTTTCTCCAATATCCAATGAACATTGACAATCTGATCTCTGGTTCCTCTAACTCTTCAAAACCCAGCTTGTACATTAGGAATTTCTCATTTCATGACTGCTGAAGCCTAGCTTGAAGAATTTTGATCATAATGTTGCTAATATGAGAAATGAGCTCCATTGCAGGGTAGTTCAAACATTCTTTGACAGTGTTCTCCTTTGGGACTGGAATGAAAAGTGACCTTTTTTAGTCCCGAAGTCACTGTTGAGTTTTCCAAAATTGCTGGCATATTGAGTGCAACAGTTTGTTTAACAACATCATTTTTTAAAATTTTAAATAGCTCAACTGGAATTCTATCAACTTCACTAGCTTTGTTTATAGTAATGCTTCCTAAGACCCACATGACTTCATACTCCACAATGTCCAGCTCTAAGTGTCTGACCAAACCATAGTGGTTATCATGGTCATTAAAACTTTTCTTGTATAGTTCTTGCTATCTATTTTTGCCACCTCTTCTTAATCTCTTCTGCTTCTGTTAGGTCCTTAAAATTTCTGTCTTTTATTGCACAAAATATTCCTTTGATATCTCCAATTTTCCTGAAGATATCTCTATTCTTTTCCATTCTATTTTTCTCTATTTCTTTGCACTGTTCATTTAAGAACATCTTCTTATCTCTCCTTATTATTCTCTGGAACTCTGCATTCACTTGGCTATATCTTTCCCTTTCACTCTTGCCTTTTGCTTCTCTTCTTTCTTCAGCTATTTGTAAAGCCTCCTCAGACAACCACTTTGCCTTCTTGTCTTTCTTTTTCTTTGGGATGGCTTTGGTCATAATTAAAACTGGATAAAATTAATACAATTGATTAGGTTCAGTTCATTTCAGTCGCTCAGTTGTGTCCGACTCTTTGCGACCCCATGAATTGCAGCATGCCAGGCCTCTCTGTCCATCACCAACTCCCGGAGTCTACTCAAACCCATGTCCACCGAGTCGGTGATGCCATCCAACCATCTCATCCTCTGTCGTCCCCTTCTCCTCCTGCCCCCAATCCTACCCAGCATTAGGGTCTTTTCAAATGAGTCAACTCTTCGCATGAGGTGGCCAAAGTATTGGAGGTTCAGCTTCAACATCAGTCCTTCCAATGAACACCCAGGATTGATCTCTTTTAGGATGGGATGATTAGATCTCCTTGCAGTCCAAAGGACTCTCAAGAGTCTTCTCCAACACCACAGTTCAAAAGCATCAATTCTGCAGTGCTCAGCTTTCTTCACCATCAGTTGGATGTAATATTGGCCAAATTTTTCTAATTTTGTATAGTTGCTTTTTTATTGTTCAGTGTAACACATTAAAAAAAGAAAACCTATAGTTGTGTCAAACAACTGTAAAATAATGAGCAATCTCATTTTGAAAATTGTTTTACCATATACTTCTACCAGTACTTAAGCCTATTGTCAAGCTTTTAGGGTCCAAATGGGGTTGTCGTTATAACACAGGTATTTGACTCATGTAGTTGTATTTTTATAGTTTTACAACTATTTTTTTTATTTACTACCTTACTAACAATTTTTTTTGCTATCAAATAGTTTGAAATTTATCAATAAAATGTTTTATTTCCTTTTTTAAAAAAAAATCTGAAAATAAGTTTAAGGTCAACAAGGTCAAGATATTATTTTGCTTTTTGGTCACAAACTGAGGTGACTATCCAATCAGTACAGTTTCTAAAAAAGAAGGAATGCTCTGCTATAAATGAGGTCATTTTATGATATATTTAAGTCAATGAGTCTCTTTCCTTGATTCTCTCTCTTCAATTTTTCCTTTTTGCCTATACTCCAGTTTAGAGATTTGTATTAGAATGGCCAATAGGCCATTTTCTAGAAGTTAATGAACTGTCTTACACTAGCTAGAAGCTGTGTGTTGCATATAGCTGCTACAATTAAAGGAAATTTAATTAATTCATATGCAATTCAAAAGAAAGCTCACATTATGTAAATGAATAGCTAGAACATATTCTTTCTGACAGTAATTATCCATGACTAATGCTGAACGTGAGTATCAGCTGAGATTAAATCAATTTAATCTGATCAACATGTCAAAGATTTCTTTTAAGTGTACTCTGTCAGATAGCACACTAAATGAATTTTACTCAAGTACTTATATCCTGCCATCTCACAACTTAATAGAATAACATTTGTTCCCCCAAAAATGAAGTATGTTTAGCAAGCACATTATTTTATAGCTCCTATGCCTTCAGGGCATTACAAAAAAGTTATCAGTTTTAAAATAAACAGAACTGAAACAAAACACAAAAGATACCATATGTAAAGCAAAATTATACATCAGTCTAAAGATGATTTTCTCAATTATGATGCAATTCTCTTCAATTGTTTTACATAATATACATTTTATCAAATAGGTACTTAAATAGAGCAGATCTAGGTCGAAATAAACTTTAGTAAAATATGTTATTTTTACATGCAAAGTACTATATTAGATGTTACAGAATAGATCAAAAGAGCAGACATAGATATTTTTGCTAGTTGCTGACAAAGGACATAAAGCAAGATTTGGGCCCCAGGAGAGAGGCAACAATTTGGGGGCATATTTAGAGACACAAAGGCATGTGAGATGGGTAATATCAGGTAAGGGCTCACACATATTAGGTCATGGCATAGCTGAGGTTATATTCAAGGAATGGGTTAGGAGCTCAAAAGAGATGTAAGGGATACACAGAGTATGAATTAAAGTTTGATGCTAGATTTAAAACAGTAACAATAGGAGGAAAAAAGTAAACAAATTTTGATGAGCTATCCCATAAACAAAACTGATTTAGAGTGCCAAGTTATTTGAGGTGTCAATTGTCTCATCAAAGGGCATAATGTTATAGCAAAAATACAAGTATTATATAAACTTTGATGTGTTAAAAAAAGAACAACAGATTTGGGGGCAGAGAATAGGATTATAGTCTTTGCTTTTCTTTGCTATTAGTCTGACCTCAGCCAGGCTGCAATCTTCTTGAGCCAAATATTCAAATGGTAAGATAAGAGAAAACATCTTTAGATTTACTCTCATCAAATAAATTATGTCATTTAACAATCCTTGGCAAAGCAATTTTTAATAAAAGGTAATGTGAGAAATATATTTAGTAATCATTCTCTAAATATGTTTAGAAATATCAATAACCTCAGATATGTAGATGATACCACACTTTGGCAGAAAGCATAGAGGAACTGAAGACCCTCTTGACGAAAGTGAAATGCCCAAGGCTGGGGCAATGGGATGACCCAGAGGGATGGGATGGGAAGGGAGGTGGGAGGGGGTTCAGGATGGGGAACACATGTAAACCCATGGCTGATTCATGTCAATGTATGGCAAAAACCACTACAATATTGTAAAGTAATTAGCCCCCAACTAAAATAAATAAATTTATTTAAAAAAAAAGAGAAAGAGAAGAATGAAAGGCTGACTTAAAACTCAACATTCAAAAAACAAAGATCATGGCATCCAGACCCATCACTTCATGGCAAATAGATGGGGAAACAATGAAACAGTGACACGCTTTATTTTCTTGGGTTCCAAAATCACCGCAGATGGTGACTGCAGCCATGAAATTAAAAGATGCTTGCTCCTTGGAAGAAAAGCTATGACCAACTTGAAAGTGAAAGTGAAGTCGCTCAGTCATGTCCGACTATTTGTGACCCCTGGACTGCAGCCTACCAGGCTCCTCCGTCCATCAGATTCTCCAGGCAAGAATACTGGAGTGGGTTGCCATTTCCTTCTCCAGGGGATCTTCCTGGCCCAGGGATCGAATCTGAGTCTCCCACATTGCAGTCATATGCTTTAAACTCTGAGCCACCAGGGAAGCCCAACCTAGACAGCATATTAAAAAGCAGAGACATTACTTTGCCAACAAAGGTCCATCTAGTCAAAGCTATGATTTTTCCAGTAGGCATGCATAGATGTGAGAGTTGGACCTGAAAGAAAGTTGATCGCCAAAGAACGGATGCTTTTAAACTGTGTGGTGTTGGAGAAGACTCTTGAGAGTCCCTTGGACTACAAGGGGATCAAATCAGTCAATCCTAATGGAAATCAGTCCTGAATATTCATTGGAAGGACTAATGCTGCAGCTCCAATATTTTGGCCACCTGATGTGAAGAACTGACTCATTTGAAAAGACTCTGATGCTGGGAAAGATTGAAGGTAGGAGGAGAAGGGGATGACAGAGGATAAGATGGTTGGATGGCATCACTGACTCCATGGACATGAGTTTGGAAAAGCTCCAGGATGGACAGGGAAGCCTGGTGTGCTGCAGTCTATAGCATTGCAAAGAGTTGGACATGACTGAGTGAACTGAACTGATAGAGAATATCATCTGTACAAGATGAAAAGTTATTTTTAGCTTAGATTTGCTAAATTATCTTTTTTCTAAAATTTTCTCATTCTTTTTTTTTTCTTTGCACTGTTAGTACTTATAAAAATGAACTCTAAGATTGAAGTCCTTTATTTCGATTCCAACTGTCACTATAAGTGTGATTTTAGGCAAGTTCCAGTCACTGCACCTCAGTTTCCACATTTAACTAGAAGATAAAAGAAACTGTACATTATTTAAATGAATATATGAAATGGAAGTAATAATAGTAATCATAGCAGCATATGGTTGTTGAGAGGATTAAGTGAAATAAGGTACAGAAATTCCTGGCATAATGTATATTTTAATAAATACAGCTTTAAAGAATTATCATTAACTATGGATTTGGCATGCAAAATATATTGGCTTAGAATCATTGGAACAGATAAAGAACAGATTTTCACAACATTAGTTATTATTATAGCTCTTGGAAATGTATTTATTGGAGTGTTTAAAAGTGTGTTTTCAAATAATGCACCTAAAATTTTCAACAGTATCCAGTAGATAATTTCCTCATATGCAAAAAACATGTAAACTCATAATTATCCATTAGATAGTTTCATTTAAAAATTTCTTAAAAAATTGATAACATTTGCTCTCCATGTATGGAAAAATTGTGAATCTCTTCAATAAATCCAAAATAAAATTTTCTGTTGCACACTGTAAAGTCTAACAAAACACATGTGATCCTCACAAACTTCATGCAAGTGATAGTTCAAGTAGATATTCCAAACCTACAGAAGATTGAGCATAGTGGGATCTTTTCATGAACTTTAATGACTGGAATATTTATTTCCTGCTACTATTTTGTAAAGTTGGTTGAAACAAGGCTGCTTGACTATAAGTTTGCCTGGGGCACCACTTCTGAGAAACAGTTTGAATGGTCACATCTTTACAGTTCAACAAATTTGGAACTTTCTATACCATCTTATTTCAGATAATCCACTGGACTTCTGCAAGCACCTTCATGTATTCTGTATTCAAATTTATTTTAAAAGAAATAAATTTGAAGACAAAAAAATAAGTACAGAAAATGCTGGGGATTCAGTTGTATTGCATCCATCCAAATTATAGTTTCTGTTTAATACAAATTAGTTTTTGCCAGTGCAAATGAGTTTTGATATATCATTTCAAGAATTTAGAAGATTTGAGGAAACTAAATAAGATGGCAGGAGTTACTTCTTATTTTATGTCCGCACTGTGATTATAGCAGCAGAACACTGAAAGAGTTTAAGCAACACTCTCAAACCTCTGACTTCAACTTGTGACCTTGATAACAAAGTACAAAATAGTTTTTTATCATTAATTTTATCCTTTCCAAGTCCCATCTAAAAGCCTATATTTTTCTATTAATATCTTCTCTAGTCAATTGAGAACTTAGAGTAGTATTTTTGATAAATACTTGACCAGATAAAAATATTTTTTCATCATCATGTTATTTATTTAGATCATATAAATGGGTCAGAAGCCAAAGAAATGTTGCTATAATAGCTTCAATTGGTAGCTAGAAATGTCTTGGCCAGATAGATAGATAGTCCATAGATAAAGAGTGAAAGAAAGAAAGAGAGACAGATAAATCAGAGGCAAAAATCAAATATTTAACATTTTCTTTTAGATAATTATTATATTTAAAAGCAAATGTTAGTAAAGATTTTGAGTGACAAACCTATGATAAACCTAGACAGCATATTGAAAATCAGAGATATCTCTTTGCTGACAAATGTCTGTATGGTCAAAGCTATGATTTTTTCAGTAGTCATGTATGGATGTGAGAGTTGGACCATAAATAAGGTGCTGGAGAAGCCTCTTGAGAGTCCCTTGGACTGTAAGGAGATCAAACCAATCAATCCTAAAGAAAATCAACCCTGAATATTCATTTGAAGCACTGTTGCTGAAGCTCCAATACTTTGGCCACCTGATACAAAGAGCCAACTCATTGGAAAAGACCTTGATGCTGGGAAAGATCGAAGGCAAGAGGAAAAGGGGTGGCAGAGGATGAGATGGTTAGATAGCATCAACAGCTCAAGAGATATGAACTTGAGCAATCTCTGGGACATAGTGCAGGACAGAGGAGCCTGGCATGCTGCAGTCCATGAGGTTGCAAAGGGTTGAATATGACTTAGCGACTGAACAACAACAATGGAAATGTATTTATTTTGCTAAGTAGTTAGGTGCCATTCTCCTTTATGATGCTGCCTAATATAATAAAAAAGGAAATAAATTAATTCATGAACATAACAGACAAGTATTTATATAAGACTATGCAATGAAAATAAAGATATATGCTAAATCATCTGTGAAAATAAAAATACTTCAGGCTCTGGAATAAACCCCAAACTTTAAAACATCATTATTTCTTATGAAAATTTAAAGCATTAGATAGATGATTCTCAAATAACGTACATGTTTTCACACAGTGGTGAAAAATATTAAATTGTAAAATCAAAAATTCTAAGTGAAGATCAAATTTTATAATAGAAGGTTATATGTGAGTAGATAATCTTTAGATTCATTATAATGCTAATTTTTAGAGTATGATCAGCCATATGGCTAATAGAGAATTGAGGGAGAAATAAAGACACAGCAATTTCTATTATAACTATAGGAATTAATGCCTGCTTAAAGAACTTTGTTTTTGGAATTTAAATGTTTCATTTCAAAATTTACATGAAAAAGTTATTTTGAAATATCATTATTTATAAAGAAATAAAGATGATTTATTATTTTATTTTATGCTTTTAATCAAGGAACTTAACTTTTACAATGTTTTTAGGTTCACAGCAAAATTGAGTGGAAAGTACAAAAAGTTTCTTAAATCAGTTTCAGAAAAGACAAGTACCATATGATCTCACTTATATGAGCTTCTTAGAGTAATCAAAATCATAGAGTAAAATGGTAACTTGACAGGGATCAGAAGAGATGGGAATGAGGAATTACTGTCTAATAGGTATGGAATTTCAGTTTTGCAAGATAAAAAGAGTTCTGGAAATGAATGTTGGTGATGGTAGCTCAACAGTATGAATGTACTTAAAACCACTGAACTGGACACTACTGAGCAAATAAGCAGCAGCAGTACACATAAAACAGTTAAGGATAGCAGATTTTATGTTGTATGTTTTTAACCATGAAAGAATTAGAAAAAAAATTCAATGTGCAGAGTTCCTATGTATCTCCTCCTTCTAAAAACACACATCTTTCACCACCATCAACCATCTTGAACAGCTACTATTTGTAAAAAAGTGAGCATTATGTATTTATTAAGAATGAAATTATGTCTATATCTGAAACACTATACTTCTATAAATAAGGTATAAATCTTTAATCTCATATTTGAGTCTTATTTTTTTTTCTCTTTGAGGGTTTGGGCCAGTGTTAGAGGGGGTTTACTGTAATAGCAAGACATGTGAGAAACATTGATCTGAGGTTCAGAATACACAGTTCATTATTGATACAATTCTAGTTTTTATTCTCATGGTCAATCAAGTTCTTTGAACATTAAAGAAAATTAAGATGAAAAACAATATCTCTACATTCATCAGCACATTTCCTTCAGCCTCCCTTTTCTCTCCTCCATCATCTGTGATTTAAATCTATTTCATATCTAATTTGTACAAAAACTTTAACTTTACTCATCCTCTGAATTCTGTCAATTACTCCAGCTTAGGTTTCTGAAATTAAAAAAAAAGGTTTGTTTTATTTGTTCGTTTGTTTTTTCCAGCTTTTTAGGTGTTAACCTTCCTTGAGGTAACAGACACAGATTCAATCTACTGATTGAACTGGATAAAGGTTAAGTTCTATTCCTGCTCATGTCTTCAAATGATTGAATCACATTAGATTCCTCACTGATGTTCAGTTCATTTCAGTCACTCAGTCGTGTCCGACTCTTTGCGACCCCGTGAATTGCAGCACGCCAGGTCTCCCTGTCCATCACCAACTCCCGGAGTTTACCCAAACTCATGTCCATCGAATCGGTGATGCCATCCAGCCATCTCATCCTCTGTCGTCCCCTTCTCCTCCTGCCCTCAATCCTTCCAAGCATCAGGGTCTTTTCCAATGAGTCAACACTTCACATGAGGTGGCCAAAGTATTGGAGTTTCAACTTCAACATCAGTCCTTCCAGTGAACACCCAGGACTGATCTCCTTTAGGATGGACTGGTTGGATCTCCTTGCAGTCCAAGGGACTCTCAAGAGTCTTCTCCAACACCACAGTTCAAAAGCATGAATTCTTCGGCACTCAGCTTTCTTCACCGTCCAACTCTCACATCCATACATGACCACTTGAACAACCATAGCCTTTACTAGACGGACCTTTGTTGGCAAAGTAATGTCTCTGCTTTTTAATATGCTACCTAGGTTGGTCATAACATTCTTTCCAAGGAGTAAGTGTCTTTTAATTTCATGGCTTCAATCACCATCTTCAGTGATTTTGGAGTCTAAAAAAATAAAGTCTGACACTGTTTCCCCATCTATTTGCCATGAAGTGATGGGACCAGATGCCATGATCTTAGTTTTCTGAATGTTGAGCTTTAAGCCAGCTTTTTCATTCTCCTCTTTCACTTTCATCAAGAGGCTTGTTAGGTCCTCTTCACTTTCTGCCATAAGGGTGGTGTCATCTGCATATCTGAGGTTATTGATATTTCTCCTGGAAATCTTGATTCCAGCTTGTGCTCCTTTCAGCCCAGCGTCTCTCGTGATGTACTTTGCATATAAGTTAAATGAGCAGGGTGACAATATACAGCCTTGACATATTCCTTTCCCTATTTGGAAACAGTCTGTTGCTCCATATCCAGTTCTAACTGTTGCTTCCTGACCTGCACACAGGTTTCTCAAGAGACAGGTCAGGTGGTCTCAGTCAAGTATTATGTTTCAAAAATGAAATGATTATAGCTATAGAATATGTATGTATATATGTCTGTGCTTAGAAAAATCTAATAATAGACTATTATTAATACTTTCTTGCTTCCCAGGTGATGCTGGTGGTAAAAAACCTGCTGACAATGCAGGAGACATAAGAGATGTAGGTTTGATCCCCGGGTTAGGAAAATCCCCTGGAGGAGGACATGGAAACCCACTCCAGTATTCTTCCCTGGAGAATGCTATAGATAGAGAAGCCTGGCGGGCTATAGTCCATAGGATCGCAAAGAGTCAGATCGACTGAAGTGACTTAGCACACAAGCATGGAAGACAGAATGCTATTTGAAACATAACAAGTACCCACCACAGTGAAAAAACACATAATCCAGTCTACTAAGGTTCTGAAAGGAGAAAAGATTCCAGAGGAAAAACAAGTTGGCACTGTATAAGAATTAGTCATGGAGAGAAGAGAATCATGAAAGGAGATCTGGGGCAAAGGTGTGAATTTATGAACAAAATGATTACATATTGCCAAAGTATAGAGATTATGGCTGGGATTCTTACAAGATGTGGTTAATGAATTAGGGAAAGGATAACAGTAGCCTTGATGGCTATGTTACTGAGGTTGTGGAAGTCAGCACTCAATAGATTTAAGAAGGAGCATACATAGAGGATAGAAGGGAAATAGTATGAGTTAAGAAGCTACCACCCTAATTTGTGTGAAAAGAATGTGTCAAAACAAGGAGAAAATATAAGAAAATCAATTTTTATAGCAACATGGAATTAGTTAGACAGGGAGGAAGTGTAGCTTTGAACATAAAGGAAGGAATCAAGGGTGGTTATAAATAATGATAATTGTTTAAACAACATTGCCAGCAAAGTAATTGTTAAGTAATATTTTAATATTCCTGAATAATAATAAAAACGGTAAGCACAAGAACAGTAATTGGCTGTGGATTAAAATGACACAACTGAAGGTGGAGTCCAAATACATTTAATTGCACTAATCTGCAAAGTCATGTTATTTTTCATCCATCTTCAGTCATGTCTCATGGACGAGTGGAAAGGTAAGATTATGGCATTATTGAGAGGCAGGGTCCTACATGTTCCATGTGGTGGAAGGATTCGATGGGTGAGATGGAACCCAAAATACTGCATATAGGATACAAAAAACAGGATAAAATAGGGGAAACAAGGCAGTTATCTAAATTCTTGCCTTAAAGTTGTTTTCTACCTTAATATCACTTATAGTCAAGGAATTAGGTTCAACATGATCTTTTCAGCTGAAATGGCAATATCTTGAAGTTCCTCTAATACATATGAAAGCAAGAAATTCTTCTTTCACCCACCCTAGTAACAGGAGACTTTTTACATGTAAAATTGGCAAGATCTTAAGTCTTTTTTTTTTTTCCAAGATACTGTTTATCACCACCTTTGTGTTCCTAAGCTCTGATACCTACCTGTTGTTCTCATGTGTCCAAAATTAAGCTCTACATAGTAGAAACATGATTTATTCATAAGTATCTTAAGACTAATTACCCTAACAATAAAAATAATTTTACATAAAATGGTTAATATATTAGTATTTAAAATCCCATTTAGTGTTAATACCACTGTGATATCTAGGTATTTAAGTCTTACTGATTTATCTTTATTCTGCAACACTATAAATATTTTGATTTTGCCCCATATTACTCTTTACTATTTTTCACTTTCTGAAAAAATCAGTTTGTTTTTAAAACTTATTCCATGTTTTCAATATGGAATAAGTTTCAACTGTTTATGCATTCCACATATTTGTAACCTTCACTTTTCCACAAAACAAAGACAATATTTTTAAAATTCAAAAGTTTTTCAGTTGCCTTTAAAGATAATTTTATTAATTTTGTTAGATAATTGGATTGTTTTCTTAGCCTCCATTGATAAACTCTCTAAAAGTTATACAGCAAAACAAAACATTATACTAAATACATAAAGAAACATGTTTTCTTCTTATAAATGTTTTAATTTGAAAATCTGCACACACATCTTCATATCATGTATAAATTGCTTAGATAGTAATATTGTTTTTCTGTGTCACATTGTTGGCAGACAGATATGGCAGGTTTAGTGTAAACTTAGAAGTTATTTTATGACCTGGCTTGTCTTTCTACCTACTCTGCTAACATATCTGGCACTTATGCTATTTTCCAGGGGTTTCTCTCATCTTTCACAGGATCCCACTGAACTGATGTTGTATGGTGTTTATAACTCAGTGACTATCCCTGTTTCTTTCCTCTGCCCGTCCTATCCTTCCTGAGTATAGAGGCTCTATTATAGAACTCTCTACATGAAGGTAATGCCCTAATACTGAGAAGTATACTAAGATCTCTACTCTGTGCTTAGACTTACATGTACCTTATATTTTATTAGGGATACGCTATAACTAACACATAAATATTTTATTAGGTAAAATATTTATTACATGGGAGATACAAACTGATATAAAATTTTAGAGGAGGAAGACAGTTCTTTTGAGGGAAAGTAATAGTAGCTTACTCATAAAAACCAGATTTGATCAGGGGTTAAAATAAATGGCTAGGCTTTTGACAGATGGAAATAGGTAGGAAAAGGAACAGCAGAGGAAAACAAAAACGCAATATCCTATATCAACAAAGCTTGACCCTGCTATCATTTTTATATTACCCTCACCTGTTACTTTAGGGTGATAATTTCCTAAACTGAGAAGCCCACCGTTTATTACTGACCCAACAAAGTACAACTAGCAAAATCTACTATATCTCTTCTTAGTTTATTTTTAAATAATTAATTTCCATGTGTTTTAAGAAATTATATAAAAATAAACAACAATATAGCTTTCCCTATATATTTAATTCTTTGAATGGTAGCTCTGAAGTAGCAAAGACAAAAGAAAATGTCTTAAACCAAGTTACCCTTCCAATAACTACCATTTTGTATACTAACTAAAACGCTTTTGTAAGCATTTATCTTCCTTTGTAACAATCCTAGGAAATGTGTTATTTTTTCCTATCTTACAAATAGAGAAGAAACTAATTCAAAGTGATTCCTCTTCATATCCTAGGTCACACAATTGTAAGTAAAGGCACCAAGCTTCAAACTTGTGTCTATCTGAACTAGTAAAAGTTATGTGAGTCTCCCTGGATGTTGTTCCTATTGATTTATATGATTCTGGTAGAATATATAGGAGATAAGTTAGGCTACTGGGAATGAAACCTTGATGTTAGCTCAAAGCCTAGGAATCTGAATCGACAACCATCTAAATCAGGAGTACCCATCTGCGGCTGGTTAGGAACTGGGCTGCACAACAGGAGGTGAGTGGCAGGAAAGCCCGTGAAGCTTCATCTGCTTCTCTCCCCGTCTCTCACGTGACTGCCTGAAATGCCCACGCACCACCGCCCCCCAAATCTGTGGAAAAATCGTCTTCCATGAACCTCATCCCTCATGACAAAAAGGAGACCAATTGTTTATATAAAGTGATAGGTGAAACTATGAATGAGAATATTGTAAAAAAATAAATAAAAGTTTATGGAGAAGGTATTGGAGCAGGAAATGGCAGCCCACTCCAGTATTCTTGTCTGGAAAGTTCCATGGACAGAGGAACCTGGCAGGTAACAGTCCATGGGGTCTCAAAGAGCAGCGACGACCGAGCACATCAGCACATATGGAGAAGGGATGGTTGGAAATATCTGAACCTGGACTTCAGAACTTTCAAAAAGGACTAAGAGTATCTTCGCCCACCATCGTGAATGAACTGGTCACTTTAAGAAGGCTCACTTTCTCAGTAGTGGTTGGGAGCCTTGAGCCTGTAATCCTAGGCCTGAGTTTGAAATCTGGCCCCATCAGTAACTGGTTCTTAAAATCTTAGAATTTTTTTCAGTTTCTTTTTGCTTTGTTTTATCATCAGTAATGGAATTGATCTTATTGAATAACTGTAAATTTATGAATATAAAGCCCATTAACTAGTACCTGTTAGATAATAAATAGATAGCATTAATGCTATCTATTATTAACACTCATATTATCACTGCCATTATTACGCTGTTATGTGGTTGTTGGTCAGTCGCTAAGCCGTGTCTGAGTCTTTGCAACCCCATGGACTGCCTTTGACTGTCTTTCACCATTTCCTCGAGTTTGCTAAAAATTCATGTTCATTGAATCAGTGATGCTATCTAACCATACTAATCATCTTGCTATGTTATTTCATTCTAAAGTAACCAAATTAGTAGGCAATTTTCAAAGAAGTTACAACTCAATGTTTATGTGGTTTTTAATACTCATTGAAAAAATACTTAACATAATAGGCTGCTAGATCAGTCCATGAACTTAAATATCAAAGATTCAATAGTATAGGCCATCTTGATAATATTATAGAAAATATTAAGTGTAACATGTTCTTAAACCAAATGTGGCAATTCAACTTTGGATCCTATGACAATATTTCTTCTCTTGTAGGAAATTTCCTGTCCACGTTGTCAACGTATCAAGTAATGGAAATAACTCCAGTTCTTACTTAGTGATTCTGTTTGGCATAGGAGTTTTGGTTTGGCTGGTATTTGTAAGGTATCATAAAGAGAAGGACAAGAACATTAAAATAGTAGGGAGAGAAAACTATGGAGACCAGCTATTTCTCTCAAGTTTGATTCCCAGGAGAATAAGATCAAAATAAACAAACTGATTAAACAATATGGAATGAGATTACACACTGAGGAAAAATGTCACAAAACAAAGCAAAGCCTATAATTTATATCCTCATAGAAATAACAGATAATAATGTATCCCTGAATTGAGAGTAAGAATAAACTTTATAAAGCCAAAAGAGCTATTGGAATTAAAAACCTGATTGTTTAAAAAAAATTCAAGAGACAGTCTAAAAAATAAAATTAAGAAAATCTTACAGAAAATAAATAGAAAAAATGATAACGCATAGGAAGAAAAATATATGACAGCATAGATATCATTTCCAGAATTCCAAAGTAAAATAATAGAATGCCCAGATGGAGAGGGAAGAAAAACAGATGGTAGGAAATAATTAATAAAATTATTAAACTATTTCCCAGAACTGAAGGACATGAATTGCCAAATTGAGAGAGCTCATCCCAGTGACCACTTAAATAAATTAGAATAGACTCACGCCATGACACATCATGAAATTTTAAAATGTTGAAAAAAGGAATTTTCTAGAAGCTTTTGAAGAACAACAACAAAAAATGTTCAAGCACACAAAATGGATTAGGAATCAGAATTGCTTCCAACCTCTCAATAGCAACAGGAAAAACACCAAGGTCACAGAGCAGCACAAAATTCTGAAAGGAAATGACCTTGTGCCTAAACGTTTGTGCTGTTGCTCTCTCCTTCACATCCTGCTCCTGAGGACATTTCTTCCTCTCCAGAGAGGTATTTCTGCTTTGGCAGACTCCTGCAAGTTGGAGGTAGAGAATGTGAAACTTAGACCCAAAAATATTCAGACCTATCTGTCTGCCCATGGGTTTTCTGAACTTTGATACCTGGTTCACTACTAAGATCTGCCAGTGCTGTACCTGTGACAAGCTCCCAGGTCTTCAAAGCATCCCAGGGTAGTGACTGCTCTGATCTCAGCTCCTCACCTACACTCCTGCTCTCTAACGCCCGCCCATTGTAGGTCTCCTATGACATGTCTTCCCATCTAAGAGGCTTCACTCACCCTCTTCTTCCATCCTTCCTTCCACCATTTTACTACTGAAGTGTCCATGAACTTTTGGAGAACTGTGTTTTTTTTCTATAACACCTAGAGAAAAGATGTTACAGAGAAAAATATTTGAATATATTATTTAAATATTATATATTCAAACATTTGCTTAATACTCAAATAAATATATTCAAATAAATGTATTTTAATATTTGTTTAATGTTTATGTCTCAATAAATCTGGGTTCCAAGAGAGAACAGATGTGTGTTAGTTCAACAGATTCTCCTCGGGGACTGGCAGACTCTCTGGTAAATCTTGATTAAGTAAATGTGAATGCTTAATGCTCTATTGATACTGTGTCATATGTAGAATGGTCAAAATGCATCATCAAATGGTACTACATTGTGAAATGATTTTAAAGATACACACAAGAATACATCCACACATATATGTATATATATGGAGGAGCCTGGTAGGCTACAGTCCATAGGGTTGCAAAGAGACACAACTGAGCAACTTCACTCACTCATTCATATATACCATTACCATTTAAAAAATGGCATTTCTGTTGAATATCACTTTAAAAAGTGATATTTAGCAAAACTGATTCTTTCAAAATTCCATAAATTGGGCACAGATTTTATCTATGAGAATTGTTTGTGTGTTGGTCACCCCAGTTGTGTTTGACTCTCTGCGACCCTATGGGACTGTAGCCCGCCAGGCTCCTCTGCCCATGGGATTTTCAGGGAAGAATACTGGAGTGGGTTGCCATTTCCTTCTCCAAGGGATCTTCCTGACCCAGGGATATGAGAAAACATAGCACATGAAATACTAGTACACATCTTTATCTTTTGTGTACCATGAGTGATTGAAATGTACCCCTGATAATTTAGAGTAGTACAATGCATATTACATATCAAAATGTTTGTTCTTGATACCCATTTTGCCTAACTTTAGATGTAAGATCCATTAATAATTTAATAGTTCTTGCTGCTGCTAAGTCGCTTCAGTCATGTCCAACTCTGTGCGACCCTATAGACGGCAGCCCACCAGGCTCCGCCATCCCTGGGATTATCCAGGCAAGAATATTGGAATGGGTTGCCATTTCCTTCTCCAGTGCATGAAAGGGAAAAGGGAAAGTGAAGTCGCTCAGTCGCGTCCAACTCTTAGCAACCCCATGGACTGCAGACCACCAGGCTCCTCCATCCATGGGATTTTCCAGGCAAGAGTACTGGAGTGGGGTGCCATTGCCTTCTCTGTAATAGTTATTAGTGTTATCTTTAAATCTTTGATCTATAATGTACACCTTATTCTTTTTCCATATTTATCTTTATTTATTTATTTGGTGATGCTGGTCTTATTGGCAGCGTGTGAACTCTTAGTTGCAGCCTGTGAGAACTAGTTCCCTGACCAGGGATCACACTCAGGCCCCATGCATTGGGATTGTGAAGTCTTAGCCACCAGATCACCAGGGAAGTCCTATGAATAGGTTATTCTTACACTTGTTTCTTTAACTGGTGGTGTAAGTTATAGAAAATGTTTTCCAGTAGTGAATTTTAACTTGAATCAATAATTTATGAATTTATATTTGTTATTCCAGTTCTCAACAAAGGGAACAGCTCACAACATAGGATTATATTAAGAAATTGTAGGCACAGGAAAAAGGAATGACAGTGAGAATAGTACAACACTTTCCTAGTGTTAACTGAGACCCTTAATCACATCATCTAGGAGCTGCAAAAGATGTTGGTGAAATAATTTAATTATTATATTGTACAAAGCGCTGCCATTTTTATATTAGGGCAGAAAGTTGTTGAAATATTTAATAATAGGAAGGATGCATCTGAAAATAAATTTATTTTATTTGCTCATAAGAGATATAAGAAAACTATGTTGCTGTGTATTAAATTGAAATAGGGTTCAGGAATCATAATGAATTTCTAAAATACATATTCTTATTAACATTAGTGCACTTAAAACTTGAAGTTAAATGAGAAATATTGTAATAAGAGGAGCAATTTTTACTGTAGATGTATTATTTTTTATGATATTTTTAAATTCTAAATGATCAAGATAAGATCCAATTCTATTTTAGGGCTATTCAGTCAATGGTTTCAGTAACTTTTCTTCCTTATGACCAGTAGCTGATTCTCATCTAGTTTGCATGCAGGATCATTAAGCTGGTTGACACACTTCATAACTCAGGCGTGAAAATGACCATGTAATGAGAATAACTGTAAGAGGAGTTGGTTTTTGCTACTTATAAAAGGGAAACGCAAAACTGTTCTTATTGCTGATTTGGAGAGTTTGGCTCCATTTGACAAGAAATAAGGTGGTACAGTTGTGGAACAAGCTGTAACATTAGGAAAATAGTGAATCAGAAAGGTTAATTTTAGAGTTTTGTGCTAGGTAATATCAGCAATAGCAGTGGAACAGAAAACTCTAAGGGCCCATCCTTCCACAGAAACACCAAAAAAAAAAAAAAAAAGCAACGGACTTCTTCCTCCCTTCCATCAAGTCCTCAGACAGATGGTTGGCTTTCTTTTTTCTACTTTCAAAAACTGATGAGTGGAATTTTGGAGATTTCTGATTCTCTTTTAAGAGGAAGAAGAGCAACTTGAGTTTCTGGTCTACAATGTTATGGCTTCCAGTTTCCAACATTCCAAAGTGCATATTAATCGCTTATTCCTTTGCAATACTAATGCTCAACCTCTAATTTCTATCTGATTATGAAATACTGTTGGGTTGATTGCCATCAACTCATATGTCATCTGAAATTCCTATATTCATAGCTAGAGGTTGCTTTTGATAATAATGTAATTTACTATTTTGTAAGATTCTAGCATTTAATGATGTTTATCATTATACCAATACATCCTAATGTCAACTTCCAGTGATCTTATGTGTTGGCCCTAGGACTCAAGTCGAAATATTTTTGCCAGTGTAAAAGACAAGTGCCTTTTTATGCATAAAATTAAATATTGGAAGACAGTTTAGAAAACTAACACTTTATTATCTTACGTTATTTCAAAAAATGAAACATCATGAAAATAATATAATGATTAAGTTAATTAACTAATTGATGCTGGCTAATTAAGAAAGGATAGGAACAGATACAAAGAATATATGTATTTTAATGAAGCAAGTCCAAATGATGTCGCTTAATGCTATAATAGTAAGCATTACACCATCATATAGATAAAGAAACAGTGAAAATATTGTCATAACAAAGTACATCTATATATTTTAAACTTGTAATCATCATAGTGGTATGTACCATATATACACTTAACATGATTATTTAGTTTTAGAAATATATTTGTTAAGTTAAATTAAAATTTGATCCCAGCTTTATAGTTTGATAGTATTTAGTTTATAACAGTGTCTAGGTTTTATGTTAACAAATATAAAATAATTATCAATATGTAAAGCTTATAATTAATCATGGATGTATATTAAGACAAAATATTTACATGGCTATTTACAATTGGGAAGATTCTCTCTTTAATTATATTAAATGTAAAGCAATATTCATATTTTATTTTCAGTTCTAGAAAACCAACCTAGAGAAATTTTAGAGTTGGGTAATCTCAGGTATAATGTGCTAATTGAAAGATTTATACACTACATATATTATAATCTCAGACTGAAGTAAATAGGTTAAAGGTAAGAAGTAAGTAAAAAGTAATATCGCATCTACAATATTACCTATTTTAGCTTTCTTTGCTCTGGTCATCAGTCAAATAAGGGGAAAACATTCTTTATATCCTGCTATGCCCTTTTTCCAGGGTTTAGACCACATATTTTCCTAAATTTATGATGGGGCTTACATCCCAATAAACCCATTGTAAATTCAAAACATCATAAGTCAAAAATGCATTTAACACACCTAACCTACTGAACATCACAACTTAGCCCAGCTGACCTTAAACATTTTCAGGACATTTCCATTAGCTTACAGTTGGGTAAAATCATCTAACACAAAGCCTACTTTGTGATAAAGTGTGGAACAGCTGATGCAATTTATTGAATATGGTATTGAAAGTATAAAACAGAATTCCTGTCTGGAGCCAGGATAGTTTGTGACTGTGAGAATTGTTTACCCTTGCAATCATGGGGCTGAAGTTGTGGCTGGAGTTGTGGCTGTTGCCACAAGGGACAACTATGCTGCAGGTCAGTAGTCCAGGAAAAGATCAAAATCCAAAATGTGATTTCTATTCAATGATTATTGTTTTCACACTATTATAAATTCAAAAACTTAAACATCAGATCATTGTAAGTCAAGGTCATCTACAATTTTACTATTTGTACTTCATATCAGATTAATTATTTGTGAATTAATCTCCACATGCATCTAATGATAGCAGCTAAATCTCTTTGTGAAAACACGTTATTTGTTTTGTATTAAATTTTAGAACATTTAAAAGTTCTATCAAAATGTATTTAATATAAGGATTGACTGAATGTAACAATTCGATGTTATTGTAGATTCTCTCTATAGCATTCTATCAGGGGGCATGTATGTTTACACTAAATGTATCCACATAAATATAGTTACCATAATGCCTCTAAGTTGGCACAATTGACAATAATTTGTAGTCAGAGGTTGAAGGAGTTTGGGACCTGCCGGCCCAAAATATGCCACTTTGGTAGGTTTTTTATTTTGAACCAAAGGCAGTTGAGAAACATAAGATGCAGAAGAGTTCTCTGACTTACCATTTTCTACCTAAAAATAGGCCATAAAATTTCCCATGAGGAAGTCACTTTCTGTAGCAGAAAGAGAATACTATCTTGACCAGAGATTTAAAGTCCATGCTGAAATGGGTCTGTAGAAACAAACTAAAATCGCCCTTATTTGCCACTACATTCCCCCTTACAGTCCCTGATCACATCTCCATTATTTACTGCTCCTAACCCCAAAACCTTTGTCTTAAAACATTTCTTCAAAAATATATTGTTCCTTTGTCTAAAATACACAAAAATTTTTTACTCTGCTCACTTCTTCAAATCTTCATTTTTTGTGAAAGACCTTACATACAAGTAAAAATTTAAGGAAAACTGTATGATTTTTATTCTGCCAATCTATTTATAAAAATTTAATTCTTGGCCCCAGCCAGAGAACATAAAAGGGTAAAGGGGAATTCCCCTTCCCTTACAAAGTGTTCATCTCCATGATACATAACAATGACTTTCTATACAGCTATTTCTCAGATCAGAATACAAAATTCAGTGAAGGAGAATTAGAATAGAGAAAAATTACCTAATTCAAAGTGAGAAAAAGTTAATTTTGAAGTTTATTTTACTGACAAAGAATAAACAATAAAGGCAAAAAGGATCTTATGGTGAAGAGCATAATCCAATGAGCCAACAGCATGTAAAACCAGACAGGTAATACATTTCTAAGTGCCAACTTCTACATCTAGATTGTATCAGCCAGATTAAAAAAAAAGTTTGATATTTTATATTTTATACTTAATGTGTGTTATATAGATACACACATGAATTTTGCTTTATATAATATTTAGTATACCATCTGACCTGTCTCTTGAGAAACCTGTATGCAGGTCAGGAAGCAACAGTTAGAACAACAGACATGGAACAACAGACTGGTTCCAGATAGGAAAAGGAATACATCAAGGCTGTATATTGTCACCCTGCTTATTTAACTTCTATGCAGAGTACATCATGAGAAACGCTGGGCTGGAAGAAACACAAGCTGGAATCAAGACTGCCAGGAGAAATATCAATAACCTCAGATATGCAGATGACACCACCCTTATGGCAGAAAGTGAAGAAGAACTAAAGAGCCTCTTGATGAAAGTGAAAGAGGAGAGTGAAAAAGTTGGCTTAAAGCTCAACATTCAGAAAACTAAGATCATGGCATCTGGTCCCATCACTTCATGGGAAATAGATGGGGAAACAGTGGAAACAGTGTCAGACTTTATCTTTTTGGGCTCCAAAATCACTGCTGATGGTGATTGAAGCCATGAAATTAAAAGACGCTTACTCCTTGGAAGGAAGCTAGATAGCATATGTAAAAGCAGAGACATTACTTTGCCAACAAAAGTCCGTCTAGTCAAGGCTATGGTTTTTCCAGTGTATAGATGTGAGAGTTGGACAGTGAAGAAAGCTGAGTGCCACAGAATTGATGCTTTTGAACTGTGGTGTTGGAGAAGACTCTTGAGAGTCCCATGGGCTGCAAGAGGATCCAATCAATCCATCCTAAAGGAGATCAGTCCTGGGTGTTCATTGGAAAGAATGATGTTGAAGCTGAAACTCCAATACTTTGGCCACCTCATGCGAAGAGTTGACTCATTGGAAAAGACTCTAATGCTGGGTAGGATTGGGGGCAGGAGGAGAAGGGGACGACAGAGGATGAGATGGTTGGATGGCATCACCGACTTGATGGACATGGGTTGGGTAGACTCCAGGAGTTGGCGATGGACAGAGAGGCCTGGTGTGCTACAATCATGGGGTCGCAAATAGTCGGACATGACTGAGCGACTGAACTGAACTGAGATGTTTGGATGGCATCACTGACTTGATGGACATGAGTTTGAGCAAGCTCTGGGCATTGGTGATGGACAGGGAAGCCTGGCATGCTGCAGTCCCTTGGGTCGCAAAGAGACGACTGAACTGAACGGAACTGAGGTCTTTTCTCAGACCCTCTTCCTAAATTATTTTAATTTAAATTACCTATGTTTATCATCTGTGCTATAGGATAAGTAAAAGATAAAAGTTTATGTTTTACAAAAGAAAGTCTTTATCTTTGCTTCTGAAGGTCAAAATATACCCCCTCAAAATATGCCTCTTGGTCATATTGGTTATTTTGAGATAGTTATTTTTAATAAACAACATGAGACAAGAACTCTGAAAACAGTAGAAGTTATCCTTTGTAAGAGACATTTGTATTTTTAAGGTAAATCTCTATTTGTAGGATGCATCCCTCTCTGTATAAAGAAGAGGAGGACGACTCTAAATCTCTAGAAGCTCTTATCAGTGAAGATGACTTAAATCTGGAAAATGATTTTATCCTTCTTTTCTGAGCTTTTCCTGGTCACCCCCGAGAAATGATCCAACATATCTTTCTCTCTTTAGCTGGAGATGATATTTAAGGTAGTGGCTTGGGTCATTTCAGGGAGTTATTCAGTTTTCTGGGGTCTCCTCCATGTATACAGGAGGTACATGTTATTAAACTTCTGTTTGGTTTTCTCCTATTAATCTGTCTTTATTATAA
The DNA here is from genome assembly GCA_024291935.2 of Okapia johnstoni. Taxonomy (NCBI): domain Eukaryota; kingdom Metazoa; phylum Chordata; class Mammalia; order Artiodactyla; family Giraffidae; genus Okapia; species Okapia johnstoni. The sequence goes on from CM044310.1 coordinate 32,663,394, forward strand.
GGGAGTCTCAGCCAGCAACCAAGAAGTTTAGATAGAGATTTATTTTTCCTTCTCTTCACTTGCTTATTTACTTATTTGTTTCTTAGTTTTACCATTTGGGAATCAAAGTAGATAAGGAAACAATAATGTCTGTCCATGCTAGGTACCAGCAGTAAGTTCCTGAACACTCAGGAGTATAACTGTGGGATCAAGAGCTGGTCTTTTCATGTTGTTTCTCTCAGGGGATGCTTTCATTTCTTCATTAGGAAAAATTTAGTTTCTTTTTCATGAAAATATTTGTTGTTGATGTCAAAATAATCTAGCAAAGACTGAAGGCTTCTGACTAATCAAAGGATATAACAGTTACATTCTGCTCCAAAGTCAAATATTATATGTATATCTGGAATATTTTCCTCCTAGAATCTACCATGGTCAAGCACCAAACTTGCTAGTTTTTAGAGTTCATTTTTATGGGGAAGAATTCTATCTACATTTCTTTCCCATTTCCTAATTCCATGGATTTCCCTGGTAGTTCAGATGATACGGAGTCCTGCCTGCAATGTGGAAGACAAGAGTTCAATCCCTGGATTGGGAAGATCACCTGGAGAAGGAAATGACAACCCACTCCTGTATTCTTGCCTGGAGAATCCCATGGACAGAGGAGCCTGGTAGGTTACAGCCTGTGGGGTCACAAAGAGTCTGACATGATTGAGCGACTTCACTTTCCTAATTCCATAAACTACAAATGAGGAATGCAGAAATCCTGGAACAGGATGAGGCAACAGCATTAGAGTATGGAGTCAGAGAAAAGTAAGAAAAGAAAAATACAATTCTGAGAGGAAGCTTCAAGAAAAAGCATGAGCGAAAGAAAGAGACAAAGATAGAGAGCACTAAAAGTATTTTTAAAAATCATAAACCCTCCATATTACAATTCTAATTTAACATTTTGCTAAAGGTCTTTTCCTATTCTGATTAATGCTGCCAATATCACATATTTATATAGATAAAATCAATTTTAGTACTTATTTTCATATAAAGGATATCACCCAGGTTTATCAACCATTTTCTTTCTGTACACTATAAACCATATTTCAAATGCAAATGTGAGAATTAGTTAAAAGCCAGTCTAATTTGTTCTGTAATTTAACTTATTTTTTTCAAAAAACATTTCTGAATTTTACGGTCTCCATCTTTGCGTGGTCTGTCTGAACTTTGAAGCATAAGTCGTTAGTTTTACATCCATTAATCATTGTCCTTCTCTTACCTCCTCCTATTAAATAGCTTCAGAAGATATAAAAGTTTAATAAAGTTGTTATATAACATAAATTTTGGTGAGACTGTTCATATACTGTATGTTGTTAAATTAATTAAGCAGAAAGACATTTAGACTAAGGCGGTATTAATGCTTTGGTGGCTCACATAAGAAAAAAAAAAATCTAAGCTTGAAAATTCCTCAAAGTTACAAAATCAGAGCACCCAGGATAACCAATCACAAACAGCGAATCAGGCTTTAATCTAGAGCCGATCAATAATTTCCTTTTTTTTTTTTTGCTTTCACAGTTTATCTATATAATTATTTTCCCTTGGCTCCCTGTGGCTGAGCATTTTTAATCACTTCTACTTTGGTGCTACTCAACCTGAATTAATTTTTACTTAAGTAACCTCTTACAATTTTTAATATGCACCTGTTTATCTTTTAAAGAATATGTCCCCCTTGTTTCTGTGGGGACCTAGCTGGAAAACCCAGAGTTGGTGTAAAGGTTATTTTAAGCTAAAGACATTTGAAATACAACAGATACAGGAACAAGTCATCACTGAGCTTTCCTTAAACAACCAAATCCGCAACTTCAGGGAAATGAAAGTGAAAGTGAAGTCGCTCAGTCGTGTCAGACTTTGTGACCCCATGGACTGTAGCCTTCCAGGCTCCTCGGTCCATGGGATTTTCCAGGCAAGAATACTGGAGTGGGTTGCCATTTCCTTCTCCAGGGGATCTTCCTGATCCAGGGATTGAACCCAGGTCTCCCGCATTGTAGGCAGATGCTTTACTGTCTGAGCTACCGGGGAAGCTGAGGCTGCCCTAACATCTCTCTTCAAGGCAAGTCTGCTCCCCTGAGAAAGAATAAGAATATGCCTGCCATTAACCCCTTATCGGGAAGCTCACTCACACCTGTGACAAGCAGTATGCAAACTTTATCTCCCCTGTATTCTAAAAACCCATGTGTCTTTCTTAAAGAACTTTTCTATCCTTCCTGTTAGAACCTTTTTTCTCCCTTCCCTTTTCACTACTACACTAGATTTTTAGATGTCTAACTTTGATTATTTAACCAGCCAGCTACTTTTTTCGTCGGCTCCACAGTGTATTCATGCATACATATAAACCTTTTCCTACTGTTAATCTTGCTTTTGTCAGTTTAATTTGTAGGGCCCAGGTATTAAAATTAAGAGGGTAGAGGAAAAGTTGTTTTCTTTTCTCCACTTCAAAGCACTACTACTGTGATTTTATGCCACCCTCTTAAAACACACTGTGCTTTTTTAAAAGTGAATTATGTTATAGGATATTTACTGGATTCAAATATTATGACGAAATCAGACTGTGAGTTCAAATTTGTTGTGCCTTTTTGAAATATTGTCATTATAACTGAATAATATCTTGTTATAATTTAATAATTTTGAAGGGAATATGATAGATCAAGTAATTCAAATGACTAGGATCCATCCTTTGATCTTTGATTCTGTTTTGACTCTAAACTATTGATTGACTCTGAATACTACTGATTGAAAATTTTCAACAACAATGATTAAAAAATTATCATAGCTGACCATGAATCATGTTCTGTGAAATCCTCATCAAAGTAGAAATCCGTGAGTCACTTCATCTGCTAGCCTGTTAGTGTTTACTATGCACATCTGCAAATGAGAACAAGTGTTTGCATGATGCTGTTCACATACAGTTGTAAATAATCTTTGAATATTGAACTCTACATTTGATGGAACCCTTAAAGTTGAACTAAAATTCAGAACCCGGCCAAAACAGAAAATAGGATTATTTTGCTGTTGTTGGTTTTTTGCTTTGTTTTGTTTTAGTATGTATGATCTAGTCAGTAGAATGTCTTTTAAGAACAGTGGGTGCTTAAAGTTTTAGGAAATCTTTCGAATAAGAATGTTCACACCTTAACTATAGCTGATTTAATGGATTATGAGAAGAGCCTAACCCAAACTCAGTTATTTAGATTTTTCTCTGCTTCTAATCTGGAACTGGAAGCAAGAGACTATCAGATGATTTTGGTGGGTGGTTGGAGAACTCTAACATGGAGAATTGGATGATGTGGGGTCATTAGTGCTTCTGTACAGAGTGTGGTCAGCTTCCTTCTGAGGGAACAGACACTGGGGAAGAAAATGCTACCTGTTTATACAATGACTATGGACCCTGGTGTCTGTCCCTACCTGAAGATTAGGCACAGTTCGCCTTTGCAGACTTTATGAGACAAACTCAATTCTAAATTCTCTAGTCCTTATTATTATTTAGAGCTTCCCTGGTGGCTCAGATGGTAAAGCGTCTGCCTACAATGCGGGAGACCCAGTTTCGATCCCTGGGTCAGGAAGATCCCCTGGAGAAGGAAATGGTAACCCACTCCAGTACTCTCTTTGGAAAATTCCATGGACAGAGGAGCCTGGTAGGCTACAGTCCTTGGGGTCACGAAGAGTCGGGCATGACTGAGCAACTTAACTTTCACTTTATTATTATTTAAGACAATTTGAGAACAATTCTGTTCGTACAAATACAATGATAAATAAACAAAAGTTATATCAATGCAACTCTGGAGGGTACAATTCTTGATGATACATTTTACTTTTTACAGGATTTTGTTTTATAATTAATTTTTGTTGGAGTATATTTGCTTTACAATGTTGTGTTAGTTTCTACTGTACAGCAAAGTGAACCAGCTATTCATACACATATATCCACATTTTTTTTGTATTTCCTTCCCATTTAGTTCACCGGAGAGCACTGAGTAGAGTATCCTTAGCTGCACAGTAAGTTCTCATTACTTACCTATTTTATACATAGTATCAATCATGTATACACACTTTATAGATTTTTGAAACATTTCTTGAGTTCAGTGTACCAACAGGGATATGCAATATAAGTGAAGAGAAAATGCTCATGTCCTACTCCTTCACAAATATAATGGATTTTCAATTGCAGTACACTCACAGGGATGCTCAGGATTCACGCATCACCTTTTAGCCTTTCTGTCTAAGCAGTTGTGATTTGGTTGTATAATGTACAGCCAAACATGTTAACTTCTGCCAATATTCCTATGTCATTGTTTAGCTTTGTCTTATGTTGTTTAAAAAGAAAAATTACCTGCAGAGTTCATAAAAGACATTGCAATAATTTAGGATATACTAAAACATTAAAATGCACTTTTTTTTATTCAGAGAAAAGTTCACATTAATTTTTAAGCAATACACAGATGGCAACTGTGTTAATGCATCTTAGCTTTAGATGTCAAATATTCATACTGACATAAATGTGCATAAATATACAGAAAATATATAAGCACCAGTATTCCTACATTTATTTTTCTCAAAATTAAATTTTAATACACATTGTGTGCTCTTATTTCAACACTGAATTTACTATAAATAGCTACTGATAATTATTTTAAAAAAATTATTGTGGAAAGGTTCATGACTTTCTTGCTTCCCCCTTTCTATTTCTCACCTTTCTCTCTTCCTTTAGAAAGAGCTTGTGCTTATTGGCTTGCATGTAGGGGGAGGGATGTCCAAGTTACCAAAGATAAAAACAAAAGCATAGAGAAGGGGAAGATGGCCAAGAAGGACCCTACAGATGCAGGGAGTTGCCAGGACACTCAAGAATACATAGAGTAGCTTTTGGGAGATGTCCCTGTGGGTTATGAATATAGCTAGTATTAGTCAGACTTCTTTTACTAGGTACCGACAGAAACCACACTCACCACTAGCTACACACTAAAGAGAGTATATAGCCCTTGGGACTCAACGTCCAGGTTTGATTTTTATTTTAGAAGTGGCCCTTTCCAGGTACTCATCAATGTCATCATGAATTTCCTTTACTCTCAAGCTGCTTATTGTTGGCCTCAACTTCTGCAATATCCTTCCACTCACCAGTAGTGATTTTCCCAGGGTGCTCTGGATTTACATGGAGCTCAGACAGTAAAGAATCTGCTTGCAATGTGGCATACCCAGGTTCAATTCCTGGATTGGAAAGATTCCCTGGAGAAAGGAATAGCTGCCCACTCCAGTATTCTTACCTGAAGAATTCCATGGACAGAGGAGTCTGGTAGGCTACAGTCCATGGGGTTGCAAAGAGTCAGACACAACTGAGCAACTAACACTTCATTCAATTAGGATTTATTTCAGTAGAAGTTAGATGACACCCTCCGGGCTATCAGAGCCTTCAAAAAATTTCTAATTGGCATTAATTGGATTGCAAACCCATTCCTGGGTTAATCTATATGTCCCACAAAGAGAGGTAATCTCATAGTTCAGGAAGGGTGAATTCATTCTTTACAGTAAAGCATGGGCAGGTTGCTAAAATAGCTTTATCGGACCAACAAAGGGAACTTCCAAAAACACATATTACAGGGCAGAAAAAAAAAACGATATCACATTTTCTTTTAATGGTCTTGAATAATCAGAATGAGGAATAAAATCGTCTTTTAGGAAGGCAAGGATTAATTCCTAATCTCACTCAGTATTTTATTGCTCTTTAAGAATGTGATACATTTGCATATATATTTAGTTTATTTTGAGATAGACTCTATATATTAGTAAATGTATACATATCAAGCATTCAATTTTGACAATCTTATACCCTCAATATGAACATTACCCATATCAGAATGTATAATATCCCATCACCACATCAAGTTCACTTCTGGTTTTCATGTCAGTTTCAAAGCTCAACTCCCCACTCCAGAGAGAAGCCTCATTCTGATTTCTGTCTGAACAAACTACCTACGAATTATAACTCTTAGGGGCCCCTGGAAATGTTTTAACTTATTTTGAAAGAGAAAGGCAAAGTAAATTCCAAGTAGAAGTGAATGTTGTATATCATGTTTCAATATACTAGGAGAGTCATAAAGCATAATATATATACACACACACACGCAAATGTTTTTTTTTGTTTTTTTGCATAAGGGCAGAAGCCCATCAAAGATGAGATGCTTAGTGTACACAGTGTCATAACATAACCCTGATTTCTAGCACTACAGAAATGTTTTGCCCGTTTTGGACCACATGTAAATGGAATCAGTCATATAGACTATACTCTTTTATGCCCAGCACATTTCATTCTAAATAATTTTTCTGAGAATTACCCCTCTTACTGTGTATAAGATTTTTTTTCCATTTTTAATGCTTATTAGTATTTCATTATGTTAATATATGGATATTTGCTATCCTGTTCACCAGTGGATGACTCTCTGAGACCATTATGAGAAAAGGTGCAATGCACATTTGCAGACAAATACTACTGTGGAAACATGTTTTCACTTCTGAAGTAGATATCTAGTGATGGAATTTCTTAATCATAGTATGTTTAATTTTAAAATACTGCCAAATTATTATTTAAAGTGACATTTTTTTACACTCTCACATGCAACTTCCACATGCTACCTCTTTGTTAGATCAATTTCTTGTAAATGTTCCTAATTTTAGCCATTCTAGGGCCTGTAGGATGGTATTTCATTGTTTGTTTTTTTAATTTTAATTTTCCTGATGAATAATGATGTTGACCGTATTTAAACATACTTAGACATTTACGGCTCCCAAGGTAGCTGAATGGGTAAAGAACTTGCTGCAACGCAGGAGATGCAGGTTTGATCCCTGGATCAGGAAGATTCCCTGGAGGAGGGCATGGCAACCCACTCCAGTATTCCTGCCTGAAGAATCCTATGGACAGAGAAGCCTGGCAGGCTACAAAGAGCTGGTTGGCTACAAAGAGCTGGAGGGCTACAAACCTAGGGAAGAACTGGACATGACTGAAGTGACCTAGCACACATGCATGTACATCATTATATACTGATTTTTAGAAGTTCAATATATACACCTTTGGCAGTTATGTATTTTGTGTGTATTACGTGACTTATTGATGTCTATTAATTTCTTTAATGGAAACTTTTGATGAACAGACATTTTATTTTTTATAAAGTCCTACTTATTTTTCTTGTTTCATTTTTGGGTTTTACTTTTTGCATACCTATGCCAAAATTGTGGGGTGATGTGAAGGCTACATCATTTCCTTTATTTCTTTTCTTCGTCTATCTGCCTTCCTTCCATTCTTTCTGTCCATTTTTTTCCTCTCAAATAACTTTGCTCAGCCTAAGTGTGATGAGTTTCCTTATATGATTCATATTCATATTGAAGTTTCTACAAAAGCATGTCTTCTGAGGTTTTGATTGAGTTTTATTTAACTCTGTAGATCAATTTGGGAAGAAGAATGTCATAACAATATATTTTTTTCTAATCCATCAGTTTGGTATGTCTCTTCTTTATTCAGGCTTTCCATAAAGAGGATTTTGTTAGATTAGTCAGACTTATGTTTAGTTATTTGATGTGAAAACTACATTTAATGCTATTTTGTTGTTGTTGTTGTTGTTGTTGTTCAGTCGCTGAGTTTGTGTCCAATTCTTTGCGACCCCACTGACTGCAGCACACCAGGCCTCCCTGTCCCTCACTATCTCCCAGGGTTTGCCCAAGTTCATGTCCATTGAGTCAGTGATACTATTTTACTTTTTATTTCTAATATAGAAAGAAATTGAAGGATATTGATTAATCTTCTTTGATATTTTGTTTCTGAAAATCTAGGTTTTGATCTAATATAATTACCCTTCAGCCTGTATAACTTGGTTGTTGTTGCTGTTTTAATAATTCTCAAAGTGCCCTTCTGCTGGGGAAGAATGTTTTTGGTTGTTATCTGTTTCAAAGTGCTTTTTATCACCTTCAGGCTTCCCCAAGAGCTCAGTTGGTAAAGAATCTGCCTGCAATGCAGGAGACCCCTGTTCGATTCCTGGGTCTGGAAGATCCCCTGGAGAAGGGATAGGCTACCCATTTCATTATTTGGGAGCTTCCCTTGTGGCTCAGCTGGTAAAGAATCTGCCTGCAACGCGGGAAACCTGGGTTTGTCCCCTGGGTTGGGAAGATCCCCTAGAGAAGGGAAATACTACCCACTCCAGTACTCTGGCCTGGAGAATTCCATGGACTGTCCATGGGGTCACAAAGGGTCAGACACGACTGAGTGACTTTCATTTTATCACCTTCAACTTTTTTAAGGCACATTTTTTTTTATAAATTGAATTCTAAGTGATATTTTGATTATTAAATTTTACACAGTTATCTTTAATTTAGCCTTTAAAGATGCATATTCTAACCTGCATTCTTTATAATCAGAACAAAACCACATTCCTTGCTGTTTTTCAGCATGTCCCGTGACATTCTCCTCTTGCAGTTTATATTGCTGTGGCAAATCACTACAAATTGGGTGTTTTAAACAAAGACAAGCTAATTTGCCTAAAATTGTGGATATTAGGCAACCAAAATGGTCTTGTTGGCCTAAAATTAAGCCGTTGGCAGTGCTGTGTCCCTTCTAGAGATTCTAGAGGGGAATCTGTCCCTCGTAGCCAAGCATTCCTTGGCTTGTGGCTCCTTCCTCCACCTTCATTCCAGCAACACAGCATCTTCAAACGTCCCTCCTCTCTGTTCGCAACTTCCTCTTTGCTCTCTGCTGTCTTTCTCTGGCTCTTACCAGTTTGTCTCCATTTTTCCCTCTTGAGGGTCTTTGTGATGATATTGAGGTCACCGGCATCATCCAGACTAAACTTCCATAACCACATACCTCTCAGGATTAATCACATCAACAATGTTTCTTTTGCCATGTAAGGCACCTTAACAACAGGTCCTGGAGATGAGGGTGTGGACATTTTTGCAGAGCTACTATCCAGTCTACACAGTTTCTTTTGTTTTTTTTTTTTTTTTATATTTGATTTTCTTTAGTTTGACTTTGATGTACCTGGGTATAGCTTAATTTTTTTCTCCTACATAATGTTGGCTTAGACTCTTGAATCTATGGACTAATGTATTTTTACTACATTTTGAAAATCTCAGCTATCATGTCTTCCATTTTTTTCCCTATCCAGTTGTCCTTTTCCTTCTTGGACTTAGTTTTGTTTGTTTGTTTTGGTTTGCTTTTTGCCATACCACACAGCATGTGTGATACTAGTTCTCTGATCAATGATCCAGCAATCCAGATCCCCTGCATTAGAACTGTGGATTCTGCACCACACTGCAGCTTATATGTGCTTAGAACACTTCTATTTTCACATGGATTGCAAATGTTCTGTCTGTATTATTATTATGTATTTTTTACATATGTTTTAGTTAAGATAATTTTTAAAATCGATATTCAAGTTCACTGATGCTTTCCTCTCCTATGTCCATTTTTCTGGCTCCTATGGTGAATTTTTTCTAAATATTTCAACTTAAATTTTAGTACTTGATGTTATCTGCTTCAATTCTTCATCTGCTCACTCAAGTTATTTACTTTTCTGCTGTATCTTTTAACATATTTATCACATTTTTTAAAATTCTCTGATAATTCTAATACCTAATCCATCTCAACATTAACCTCTACTAACAGTTTCATCTCTTAAGGATGTTATATTTATGACTCCTTCTCATATTTCAAAATTTTAAGCAATTAAGGCAAACATGAGATAATATTACCTTAATTAAATGATACACCTTTTATCTCTTAGAATGGCAATATAGGTCTCTGACTCAATAAATCTGTTATTAAGAAGTTCTAGGTGAGCCTGATGCTTTGGTTAAATTGAATTCAGTACAGATGAGCACATTTTCCTTAACTAGGCTTGGGCTCTTAGTAGTGAGGACCCTGTAAAGATCACTTTCTGATTTTTAGTACAGTCCCAACACATTAAACCATGGGATATTTGGCTCTCTGCTATTTGGGATGCTGAGGAAATTATTTGCATTCTACTCCTGTTTCTGGCTTTATGAATTCACCCTCTGTCTCTCTTGGTCCAACAATCTGTGAAAGCCTGAGAAGTCTTGGGAATATTTCTCTCTGCTTTCCTATCCTGAGCTGCAGTGCTTCAGACTCTGAGAAGACACAGTGGATTTCAATAGCATCATCTTCAGATCATCTGCCACACAGCATGTAACAGCCATGCCCAGTGTTATCCAGGGACTGGACTGCTTTCCTAAAAGGAGTTTGTCTGAACAGTTCTGTCCCTGCTTCATAGTTCAGCATCTGTAGCCTCCTAGTTAATGGAGGGACAGAATGCCTCAGTTAGGTTTCTCTCAATTATCCTGCCCTCAGACTTCAGTGGGATCCCATGGGCCTCAGAAAACTCTCTAGCCACACTTCTGCTCTGTCTTTTGCCTTTTGTCTAAAACTCCTGTTCTCAGTGAAGGCTTTGGGAAGAGCTAGAAGGTAATGGAGACTGCGTTGGAGGTTGGATCCCTTCAGGATTCAAACCATCATGGTAGACAACACTTGGCCATTATCATTATTATATCACATAATGTATTTTCATCTTGACTTTGTTCTCCTTAAGGTGATTTCTCCTTCATCCACCCCACCAAGAATAGAGGCAGACTTAGTTAGCGCTCTTCTCTTCTAGGAGAAACTTATCACTTCATGGGTTTTAGTTTACTAAGACTTCTGAATACATCCTCATATCTCTGACAGATTTTTAAAATTATGATTTTTGTCAGGTATCTGGCTTTTTCTCATTGTTACAGTGAAAGCATTATTTTTATCTTATTTCAAAGTAGAAGTCTGCAATGTTTGGCATTAAATGTATACTAACTATTTCTGAGCTGAAGTTATATCATCAAAATTAACTTAGCTATTAATATTTAGATAATTTTTTCTATTAGATACATTAAAAAATATAGGATAAATAAAGTATCTAAGAGCACTTTTTTCTATAAATTATTGAAAGATATTTAAAAATATTTTAATATTTAAATTTATCTATTTTTTGTCTATAAATTTTCATATACTGTTGTATCCTTACATGGGAATGCAGTTTTATTTTTAAAAGAGAACTGTGTGGTTTTTATAATAATAGCAGTGGGAAATAAAGACATTTTCATAGATATGTCTTAATTACCATAATTCCAAACTTAATTATATGAGCAGAAAATAATTTAGATGTAGCTATAATTAAATTTAATTATTTCTTATTTAGTTTAAATATATAGCCTTCAAGGTATTATATGTTTACTTTTTGAATTAATGAAAACATAAGCCCCTTGACAAAGCTTTAAATTAAAAATTATCTGTGGAACAAAAAGTTTTAAAGAAATATAACTTGACAAATAACTAAAGGTGTTTAAGGGTCAAAATTGGCTAAATAATGGATTTTCTTTTTTAATGTGACACTGTTCATCTCACTTGCTTTAATCAGACACTCGGGTACTTTTCTCATCTCTTTCTTTTGGTAGAAAAGAATTTTGACATTTGTCAGACTCAATCAATAGTTCTACTTTTGACCTTATTGAAAAATATGCCTCAGGGGACCTAGAGATGGAAAGTGAGAGAGAAGATAAAAATCCAGACAAAAGAGACAAGGTAAGATATAACACAGTGGTTTTCAAGGGATTATTACAGAGAGATTTGAGGTCATTGGAAAATCATTTAACCTATCATATAATAAGAAGGAAAAAAATACTGCATATAGCTTTTAGTCAAAGCCTTAAAAAAAATATCTGAAATGTCTAGCTAAGCTTTGTTTTAGATTTCATATAGCTACTTAGCATAAGAAATCATCTTATCTTTGGATTTAGATATTCTTATGCAATAAAGGGATCCCATCTGGCTTTGAAGATAACATTATGAAGGTCTTATGTTCAATTTAAAATTTAATAAAATAAATCCATTCATTTATTTAGTAAATATATAAGAAACCTAGACATGATACTAGGCTAGGAAAAAAATGATCAGGGTATAAATAGACATGTTTTTGTTTCTATCAAATGTTAACTGCTTCTGAAAATATTATTGTATAACTCAAATTCCCATTGTGGTAATAACTTTAAAAATTATCATTTTATTAAAAGCATAACCATGTACAAAAAGGTGATGAGTTTATAGAGAACTAAGCCTACACTAAATTAAATGACCATTTAACATTGGCTCAGGGCAAAGTTTTTTATCTTTATGAATATAAGACACAACTCTAAGAAATGATTTAGACATTTAACTGCCTGAAGGCCCTGAATAGATGGCTGATCAAAGGATTATTTTTGTTCTCTTTCTCTCCTTAAGAATCTATTGTCACAGGCAACCTGAGTAGGTCCTTCAGAGCATACTTTAAAAATATGGCTGTTTGTTCTCTAAATTCAGAAGAGTTGTATTCTAAATTACTGTATAATGCGTGAGCCTATGGATTCAAGTACACAACTTCAAGATTACTAGCCTGAGTCTTTGTTAGCTTTACAATTAACTCATTTAAATTTTAGTACTTTCTGAAGGATGTGAGATGATATCTCATTGTGGTTTTGATTTGATTTCTCTAATAATGAGTGATGTTAAGCATCTTTTCATGTGTTTATTAGCCATCTGTATGTCTTCTTAGACAGGAGAAATGTTGGTTTAGGTCTTCTGTCCACTTTTTTGATGCGGATGCTTGTTTATCTGACATTGAGCTGCAGGAGTTAGTTGCTCAGTCATGTCCAGGCAAGAACACTGGGGTGGGTTGCCATTCCCTTCTCTAGTGAGCTTACTTTTTCCATTTCTGAGGGCTGTCTTTTCACCTTGCTTATAGTTTCCTTCTTTGTGCAAAAACTTTTAAGTTTAATTATGTCCCTTTTGTTTATTTTTATTTCCATTACTCTGGGAGGTGGGTCATAGAGAATCTTGCAGTGATTTATGTCACAAAGTGTTCTGCCTGTTTTCTTCCAAGAGTTTTGTAGTTTCTAGTCTTACATTTAGGTCTTTAATCCATTTTGAGTTTGTTTTCCGTGTATAGTGTTAGAAAGTGTTCTGGTTTCATTATTTCACGTGTAGTTGACTAGTTTTCCCAGCAGCACTTGTTGAAGAGACTGTCTCTTCTCCATTGCATATTTTTGCCTCATTTGTCAAGAATAAGGTGTCTGTAAGTGTGTGGATTTATCATCGGGCTTTCTATTTTGTCCCATTGATCTATATCTTTGTCTTCGTGCCAGTATGATACTGTCTTGATAACTGTGGCTTAATAGTATAGTCTGAAGTCGGGAAGATTGATTCCGCCAGTTCCATTCCTCTTTCTCAAGATTTTTTCAGCTATTTGGGGCCTTTTTTTTTTCCATACAAGTTGTGAAAAATACCTAATTCTGTGAAAAATACCATTGGTAGTTTGATAAGCTTTGCACTGAATCTATGCTGGAGAGGGTGTTCAGAAGAGAACATCATGAGAAACGCTGGGCTGGAGGAAGCACAAGCTGGAATCAAGATTGCCGGGAGGAATATCAATAACCTCAGATATGCAGATGACACCACCCTTATGGCAGAAAGTGAAGAACTAAAGAGCCTCTTGATGAAAGTGAAAGAGGGGAGTGAAAAAGTTGGCTTAAAGCTCAACATTCAGAAAACTAAAATCATGGCATCTGGTCCAATCACTTCATGGCAAATAAATGGGGAAACAGTGGAAACAGTGTCAGACTTTATTTTTCTGGGCTCCAAAATCACTGCAGATGGTGATTGCAGCCATGAAATTAAAAGGTGCTTACTCCTTGGAAGGAAAGTTATGACCAACCTAGATAGCATATTAAAAAGCAGAGACATTACTTTGCCAACAAAAGTCCGTCTAGTCAAGGCTATGGTTTTTCCAGTAGTGATGTATGGATGCAAGAGTTGGACTATAAAGAAAGCTGAGTGCTGAAGAATTGATGCTTTTGAACTGTGGTGTTGGAGAAGACTCTTGAGAGTCCCTTGGGCTGCAAGGAGATCCAACCAGTCCATCCTAAAGGAGATCAGTCCCGGGTGTTCATTGGAAGGACTGATGTTGAAGCTGAAACTCCCATATTTTGGCCACCTGATGCAAAGAGCTGACTCATTGGCAAAGACTCTGATGCTGGGAAAGATTGAGGGCAGGTGGAAAAGGGGACGACAGAGGATGAGATGGTTGGATGGCATCATTGACTCGATGGACATGGGTTTGAGTGGACTCTGGGAGTTGGTGATGGACGGGGAGGCCTGACATACTGCAGTTCATGGGGTAGTGAAGAGTCGGACATGACTGAGCGACTGAACTGAACTGAACTGAACTTACACTGTTGGTAGGAATGCAAGCTGATAAAACCACTATGGAAAATAGTATGGAGATTTCTTTAAAAACTAGGAATAAAATTATTATACAACCCAGGAATTCCATATTGAGCATATACTCTGAGGAAACCAGAAATGAAAACAGACACATACCCCAATGATCACTGCAGCACTATTTACAACAGCGAGGACATGGAATCAACCTAGAGGTTCATCAGCAGATGAATAGATAAGGAACCTGTGGTACATATACATGATGGAATATTACCCAGCTGTTAAAAGGAACACATTTGAGTCAGTTCTAATGAGGTGGATGAACCTAGATCCTATTATATAGAGTGAAGTAAGTCATAATGAGAAAGACAAATACCATATATTAATGTATATATATGGAATCTAGGAAGATGTTACCATTGATCCTACATGCAAGCCAGCAAAGGAGACTTATAAAGAAAAGACTTTTAGACTCAGTGGGAGAAGGAGATGGTGGTATGATTTGAGAGAATAGCACTGAAACATATACATTACCGTATGTGAAATAGATAACCAGTGCAAGTTTGATGAATGATGCAGGGCACCTGAAGCTGGTGCTCTGTGACAATCTGGAGGGATAAGGTGGGAGGAATGTGAGAAGTGGGTTCAGGATGGAGGGGACACATGTATATCTATGGCTGATTCATATTTATATATGGCAAAATCCATCATGATATTGTAAAGTAATTATCCTCCAGTTAAAATAAATTTAAAAAACCTTAGTATAATTAGATGACTGTAAAATATAAATATTCTGAAACTGTTACATTTATAACTTTGAATTTTGATACTATATTTCATTAACTTGCAACAAGTTATGCATAATTTGAAAAGCATTATGAAATATAGATAAACATATTTTATGCTAATACATTTATTTTATACAAATAGATGGTATGTAAAAGATATTGCTAACTTCTAAGCTGTATTTGTCCTTCTAAATTCAATCCACAATGGTCTTATATTATGGAATTAACATACTTCTTTAGGTAGGTTAAGTTTGCTTTCATAGAGTCAAATAACAATCATTTTGTTATTTTAATAAAATTGCACAACTTTAGGTCATTACAGATATGCCAAATAAATCTTTTCAAAAATTTAGCAAAAATATTTTACATCCAAAGGGAGCAACAACAAAAGTGTTTCACCTTGTGTATCTCAAACCCTGTAGTTATCATACAGAGGAATTTTCCCAATGACTTTTAAACATTTTTCTCTCCATTTTTCTCTCTGCAATTTCTCCTCTTTTATCCAAGAAACAGTTTCAGAAATTGATTAGGTACCTAAACACAGAAGAAAGCCTAACTAATCCCTGAAGGTAAAACTCCAGCATACTATATTACATGACCTCAAAGTAATAACAAAATACACAATGAAAGAATAATTCCCAAGTAAATAATATAAATGTTAAAAAAACCTGTTTTAAATAAATTTTGTATTAAATGAGAATAAAAATTAAAAATTTAAAACTTAGTGGAAAGCAATAAAACTTATAGCTACACTTGGAAGATACAGAAACACCACAAAAAGGAAAATACCCACCCTTACATGCACTAATATTATACAAAAACGTTGAAACAAGTAAACTTAAATGCTTACTGTGAGAAATCAAAACTGAGCAACAAAAAAACAAGATAAGAGAATTTCCGCAAGACAGTCAACTAGCAGAAGACTGATAATCTTCTCACTAAGAAGGATTTTAGCTAAGAAGTATTGATCTGTTTTCTGCAAATAGAGAGTGCATTTGGAGTGAAGAATAAGTGTGAGTCCAAAATATATTCAGCATCTGAAATCCCTGCAGCTAAGAGGTCATGTGACACAGTTTTGATTGATAATGACAGAGAAATATAAGAAGATTAAATGTTTTGACCAGTAAAATGGATTCTTGTTCTTTACTTTTATTTTTTCTTAAAACTCAGAGACTGTCTTGGAGGTGCAGGAACCTTGAAATTATAAGAATGAGAATCACATTCTGAAGACAGAAGAGAAAGAAAAAAAATGCTTGAACAAATGATACCATACTAAAGTTGTACCAGTTACCTACATTGCTATGATAAAGAAATAAAAATAAACTCTCCTATTCATTTAAATCTGCATAAGACTTAGGTTACAAGTGACCAATAGAATAAGCTAAAACTAAGGAACAAATAGTAAAAGAAAAATAATATCAACTTCAAAAGTAAATAGAACTAATACAAAAAGTCCAATTCTTAAAAATAACAATAAAAAAAAACAATCAACCAACCAACATATATGTTTCAGTTAAACATATATTAGGCCTCTTCAAATTGTCCCAGAGTTCACTGATGCTCTTTTAATTTTCTTTAACTCTTATTGCTATTTTTTCTTATGTTTTGGATAATTTTTATTGGTGTGCTTCCAATTTTAGCAATCTTTTCTTCTACAGTATCTGATTTGATGTTAATTTCTCCACTACATTTTTCACATCAGACTTTGTGATTTTCAATTTTGGAAGTTTAATTTGAGTTTTAGTTATAGCTTCCATATTTCTAATTAATACATTAAGTTTTCCTCTAGTTTCTCAAACTTATGGAATACAGTTATAATATCTTTTTTAATGTCCCTGTCTGTTAATTTTATCTTCTCTGTCATAGGCTGGTTTTAGTTGATTCTTATTTCTTCTCACTGTGTGTTATTATTTCTTGATTCTTTATGTCTTTTATCAGCTAGAAGACATTGTGAAGTTTTTCTTAGAGTTTGATATTTTTGTATTTCTGTTAAGATTACTGAGCTTTTTTTCTGGGATGAAATTGCATTACCTAGGAACAGTTGATCATTTTTTAACTTCTTTTTAAGCTTTGATAATAGAGGTCAGAGCAGTATTTATTCTAGTGTTAGACTTGACTCATGCCTTGGTCAAGCCCCTGACTACTATACCCAATGCTTCACTTTTTGAGTTGTGAAGTACTCTATTTTGGATGATGGACCGGTCCTAACAACTAGTCCTAGTCCAGAATTTCTACAGATGTCTAGATGTTAAGATATTTGTTTCTATGTGCAGTTCTCTTTTTTTCAGTACTTTGTTCTTTAAAATCTATTTGTGTTAGTTTCCCCCAAATTAACCTCTATTCCCTCAGTTTACTTTCTAAGCTCTCTCTCCCATGCCATGATGTGGAAACTCCCCTGCCTATGACCTCTGGCAGGGGTAACTCACACTGTCAATTTCCTGTTCCCCTCCCCATGCCACCCCTCTAGGTTGTCACAGAGCACCAGGTTGAGCTCCCTGTGTTATACAGCAGCTTCCCATTATTATTGTTCAGCTGCTCAGTTGAGTCTGGCTCCTTGCGACCCCATGGACTGCAGCACACCAAGCTTCTCTGTTCTTCACCATCTCCCAGAACTTGCTCAAACTCATGTCCATTGAGTCAGTGATATGATCCAACCATCTCTTCCTCTGTTCCCCTTCTCCTCCTGCCTTCAATCTTTCCCAGCATCAGGGCCTTTTCCAATGAGCCGGCTCTTCGCTTCAGGTGGCCAAAATATCGGAGCTTCAGCTTCAGTATCAGTCCTTCCAGTGACTATTCAGGATTGATTTCCTTTAAGATTGACTGGTTTGATCTTGCAGTCCAAGGGACTCTCAAGAGTCTTCTCCAACACCACAGTTCAAAAGCATCAATTCTTCAGGGCTCAGACTTCTTTATGGTCTAACTCTCATATCCATACATGACTACTGGAAAAATCATAGCTTTGACTAAATGGACCGGTGTCATCAAAGTAATGTCTCTGCTTTTTAATACACTGTCTAGTTTGGTTATAGCTTTTCTTCCAAGGAGCAAGTGTCTTTTAATTTCATGGCTGCGATCATTATCTGCAGTGATTTTGAAGCCCAAGAAAATAAAGTCTGTCACTGTTTTCATTGTTTCCTCATCTATTTGCCATGAAGTAATGAGACTGGATGTCATGATCTTAGTTTTTCAAATGTTAACTTTTAAGACAGCTTTTTCAGTCTCCTCTTTCATTTTCATCAAGAGGCTCTTCAGTTCCTCTTCACTTTCTGCCATAAGGGTGGAGTCATCTACATATCTAAGGTTATTGATATTTCTCCTGGCAATCTTGATTTCAGCTTGAGCTTCATCCAGCCTGGCATTTCTCCTTATGTACTCTACATATAAGTTAAATAAGCAGGGTGACAATATACAGCCTTGATGTTCTCCTTTCCCAATTTGGAACCGGTCCATTGTTGCATGTTTGGTTCTAACTGTTGCTTCTTTACCTGAATACAGGTTTCACAGGGGGCAGGTAAGGCAGTCTGGCATTCTCATCTTTTTAAGAATTTTCCATGGTTTGTTGTGATCCACACAGTCAAAAGCTTTAGCATAGTCAATGAAGCAGAAGTAGATGTTTTAAATTCTCCTTATGTATCTATTTTACATATGGTAATGCATATATTTCAATACTACTCTCTTAATTTCTCGACTTACAACTTTTAAATAAATTTACCCATTTCATTGTTCTAGATGCACATTTCTCCACATTGTAGCATATATGCAATGATTTAAATAACAGGATTTTATTTTACCTTTTGTAGTAGCAAAATAAAGCCTTACAACTAATGGCATTCTAAACTCCATGTAATTTGTTACATCAGATAGTTATACACACTTTGTTGTTACTGCTCAGTCACTAAGTCATGTCTGACTCTTTGCAACTCAGTGAACTGCAGTATGCCTTGCTTCCCTGTCCTTCAGTATTTCCTTGAGTTTGTTCAAACTCATATCCATTGAGTCAGTGATGCCATACAACCATCTCATCCTCTGTCACCCCCTTCACCCCTGTTCTCAACCTCCCAGCATCAGGTTCTTTTCCAGTGAGTCAGCTCTTTACATCAGGTGGCCAAATTATGGAGCTTCAGCTTGAGCATCAGTCCTTCCAGTGAATATTCATGGTTGATTTCCTTTATGATTACTGGTTTCCTTGCAGTCCAAGGAACTCGTAAGAGTCTTTTAATACACTACTAAAATTTAGTGGTAAGATAGTTTTTGCTAATATGTTTAATCATTATGTAGAAATATCTTCATTATATAACTAGCTAAAATAATTTATTCTAAATTACTTAACTATAATGTTCTTCTTGTATATATCAATGCATAGTACTTATTACATGACAGAAGTGAACCTCCTGCTAAACTATCTGCTTTCCACAAAATGCAAACCCGACGTTACACTAAAATAGTAAGAAGATTCTGAGAATATGGTTCAAAGCAAAAATAATTTTCGAAGATTCAGATTTGAATGGGAAAATTAAGTTAAAATTTAATATCGGAAAGAGTCATGAGCCCCAGTAAAAATAAATCAGAGGATGCAGTGAGTTCATTTGTAAGTGAATATTTAAACTTTTAATTTGAAATTATTGTTCTACATTTATATCTCGTTAAATATAATCATTTGGTGAAGTTACGTGATGTATACCTTTTTTGATTATGCAATATTTTTATTTGTTCTATTGTGCGTTTTATTTTCAAATGAAAAGCAGAGAGTTAACTTTGGTTATAATAGATTTTTTTAATTTTAAATTCAAAGAAAAATTAAAATTAAATTGCATAGTTACTAGCAACAGAAATGTTGTTTCTGTTTAGTTGCTAAGTCCTGTCTGACTCCTTTGTGACCCCATGGACTGTACCTCTTTCCATGGGATTTCCCAGGCAGGAATGGGTTGTCATTTCCTTTCCCAGGGGATCTTCCAGACCTAGGGATCGATCCTGCATCTCTTGCATTGCAGCTGGGTTTTTGTTTTCTTTTTTCTGGGTTCCCTGAGTGACCAGGAAAGCCCAGGAATAAGAATACTTGTACCCAAAAAGATAATAAGTAAACATATAATATATATACTTCAATTTACCTTGAGAGAAAAAAATATATATCATTAATGTTATTTCATATTAAATTAAAATTTTCTTAATCTAGAGAACTCTGTTTTCATCTCCCAGAATAACTGTTAGCAATACATTTCTCCATTACATAACAATGGCAATATATCTAAAGTTCAAAACTGTTACATAGTTTTTTTATTTTAAGTTGTAAAATACAGTTAGTACCTGAATATTAGAGCAAAATCTAATAAACTGTCTACTTAGATATTTGTGTACCCAACTTTCAAGTATAAAACCTTTTTACAATATTATTGAAAATATTAAGAACCTTAAAGAAAAAATTGATAATTTATAGAAACTTCTCAGATTGTAAGTCCCATGAGAATAGAGTTCCACTTACTCTTTTAAATACTTTACCTCAGAACCTAGCATTGTTCTCAATATGTAATTATTTTCATATAAATTAGAAAGTATTTTCTGCTTGCTATTCTTGCCAAGACTGCTCCTTTTTGGGGATCTAATAAATCTCTTTTCCCCTACTGTAACACTCTAGAACACTAATTTGTACCTTCCTATGAACTCAGAGGAGTAATTGTCCATACTGCTCTTTGAAAATGGAATTACGAACATTGTATAATAGCATCTTCTATTATCACCTTTACTGTTGATTATCTGTCATTTAGCTTTCATAAATTGATGCCCTGTCCTTTAAGTTCCTCTAGGGCATGCACCATAAATTAAATTTAATTTTGTCACTGAGACAGCTTATTAACTGAACCCTTATTACTCTTGAAACCACAATTTAGATAATCACTAAGTGCAGTTTCAGACATGTTCATAGAACTAAAGAACTTTTATTTCTCAAGGCACTTGACAGACTATCATTTAAACATATTCCTTTCTCAGTTAAGGAAAATTGATATAAAAATTTATGTGCTAGACTTGTGATTTTCAGATCAGAATCCATTCTCCTGTCTCCCAACTAGTTGGGATAAAGTGGCTAGTCCTCTGACAACTAAGTCATACCAATAACAGTAATATGTATTTTCATGAGTGTATATATATATATATACATGTATATATATAGTAATTAATAAGCATTGATTGATCAATATTTACAAATAATTATTTGCAATACTGTTTGCATATAATTAATTTTGCTACCAAAATATTTAGAACATGATAAAGGGGTATTTCAATTTGCAAGGATATTTTAAGGGAAGAAATTAGTGTGTGTGTATGTGTGTGTGTTGGTGTATGTATGCATGCATGTTAAGTCACTTCAGTCATGTCTGACTCTTTGTGACATTATGGACTGTAGCCCACCAGGCACCTCTGTCCATGGGATTCTCCAGGCAAAAATACCGGAGTGAGTTGTCATGCCCTCTTCATGGAATCTTCCTGACCCAGGTATCGAACCTGCTCTCTTACGTCTCCTATACTGCCAGGGGGGTTCTTTTCCTCTAGCGCCACCTGGAAAGCTTGTGTTGGCATATACTGTATTTTCAAAAGGTTTGCCTTGTTATGAAAGGGTAGCAAAGGCTTTGGGGTTAGGGTAAGTTTGACTTCCAGCCATGCCACTTGCTAGCTGTGTTTTCTTTAGTGACAACTTATTTCTATTAGAGAGGGAATACAATAACTGTTTCACAGATCTGCTGTGAATCTGAATGAAATTATTTAAGCAAAATGTTATGCAGAACACCAGAATACAGTACATGACAGCTTTTATTATTTCTTCTTTGAACTTACTTGAAATGCATTTTAAATAATTATAAAATGGAAAGTAGCCCTTCATTCTAGCAAATTCATATAGTCACTGTAAATACACGAAAATGTTCTTTATTAAAATGATACATTTTTAATCCCCCGTATATTGTATATACTTGCCAGAAGAGTATTTAAAAAAAAAATGGTTCTGAAATTTTACGAAATAAATCAAAACAATTAAGGCATTCACAGCTAGTTTGCTCATTTGCAGGGCTATTTACTGTGCATAATGCTTCTAAAACTGATATACTACAGTAGCCAGGTTCCTCCTTAGATAATTTAATTCCCCTCTAATATATTTCCAACTTAAAAAGACTCAAGCATATGAAAATAACAATTAGGATAAATACTTAAACACTCACATAAAAGACATCATAGCAAAATATGGGATTTATTTAAACCATATTCTTCTATGAATTGTCCATTTCTAACGTCTGATTTTTTGTGATAGATTAATGTCACTTGATAGAAAGACTTCCATAGGTTTACTGTTTTACAATAGTTTGCCCAACTACTCTTGTTTTCAACATAATATGCATAATTGTCATTAGCACTGAATGGCCTTGTCTAAGTATTAATATGGTACTATGCTATGTTGAACAAATTCAAAAGGTCTTTTTCCTGCTCACAACTGACATGTGTCCAGTTTTAAAATATACTGAGCAGTGATTTAAATACTTTCTAAAACTACCAAAACAGTTTGGTAATTGGTCATCTTGTGAAAAGGCAAGTGAAAGTAAAGTGAAGGTCTCTCAGTCATGTCCGACTTCAGGGACCCAATGTACTATACGGTCCATGGAATTCTCCAGGCCAGAATACTGGAGTGGGTAGCCTTTGCCTACTACAGGGGATCTTCCCAACCCAGGGATCAAACCCATGTCTCCCGCATTGCAGGTGGATTCTTTACCAGCTGAGCCACAAGGGAAGCCCAAGAATACTGGAATGAGTAGCCTATCCCTTATCCAGCAGATCTTCCCAACCCAGGAATCGAACTGGGGCCTCCTGCAATGCAGGTGGATTCTTTACCAACTGAGCTATGAGGGAAATCTAAAACTACCAAAACAGTTTGGTAATTGGTCATCATAGTGATCTTATAATTGTACTGGTATTTAGCAATATATTGCCATGAATTCTGAATTTTACACAGGTTTGTATTACTGGGACAAAGGATTTCAAAAAAATAATAAAGAATAATTTAAGTAATATCCTTTTTATCTATTTTTTCACCTAAACTTTATGAATAATGAATACTAACTCTTCACATTTGCAGTGACGTGGGCCCCTATTGAGTTCTAACGTGACCCTGGAATATAATGGCTGTGAATAAAGACACTGCATAGAAGGTGCTCTTCTGGACATTTGGAGACTATCGCTGAGCATGTGTTCTGGATGGGCAGTCATCTGACTGAGGTGGAAAATCCTAGTCAGATTTTACCTCTAGCAGAAAATGGCATCTTCACACTTCAGCTTACTGATATTGGTTTTTGATAATTTAATTAACAACCAATTTATCAAATTCTCTTAACAGATTCTACAGAGCTTTGCAGCAGCTCCTAAAACATGATTTGTGAATTATATTTAGATTGTTATGGTTTTCCTCTCAAAACCACATAGGACAATCAATCTAGATTTTGATGAGTTAAAGAATACAGTCTCAGCTAAAATTCTAAGGAGTGGCTGTTTATTATTTACCTCAAGAAATCTCAGGCTCTTGCATATAGTAAAGTGGGAGATTTAATAACATCAAAGGTTAACTATTTTAAAGACCCCTTGTTGGTTTTTCTTTTTCTGTTACCACAGGAAATCATCTGCTGGATTTTGGGTCCATTTACTCTGCTCTTCTATGAAAAGAGGTAATATTTAATTTATAAGGTTTGCTTCATTTTTAGTCTATAAATATTAATAGCTTTCTGTGTTTGCCTTCTAGGACACAGCATGAGAATATTAGAAATTTGTGAAACATGATTTTTTACTTCTAGTTACAACCACTACATTTTGGAATAAAACACTTCATAAACACATATGGTCACAATTTTTTAGAATCATTTTTCCTGAGCTCCAATAAAATCATAATAACTTCTTTGTAACAAGTAAGATCCTCTTTAATTGTTGGTTTATCATTATCTTGCTTCGTTTTATTTTAGAGTAGGATAATGCTTATCTAATTAATAAGAAAAATATTGAGTTGATATTTATCAAACTGTTAAGATATATTCTAAAACATTAACAGCTAAATGAGAACTGATTGAGTTAACATCCCTTATTTTTTAGAATTTTTTTTCTAAAAGACATGTTATTCGCATGAATCTTAAATTTTGTATTAAATGTTAATCCTTCATATATCTAATCACCCACTCCCCTTCTTACTTGACCATAACTTTCATGAAACATGCATGTCCCTTTTAAAAGTATATTCTAGACCTATGATCAGCCTCTAGACACCTTTTTTAAGTGCCACAAATTTGTTGAACTAGAGAATGGGTCTACCCTTATATATTTTAGGGAGTTAAAACTTCTAGCAATTTCGTTTCGAGCCCAAGAAGACTCGAAGACTTTTGGTAATTTCACTTTGGAATAATAAATGGAATTTTTATCTGGACTAGAGAGGGTGTGAATATTGGTTTACATTTCTTATCTTTTACATTTAACATACTTAATAATTCATTTAATTTTTTGAGCAAATCTCTATGAAGACCAGATCAAATTTGTCTTAAGACAGGAATTTCCTATGCCCAGTAGAAATAAATCTGGAAGGAATGCAAACTACATTTCTATTTTAGAGGCCACGATTTTTTCCTTTTACTTCCCATTTTGCTTAGGAGGATTTTTAAATATATTAGAAAATGATAATCACAGCTTGCTTAACATGGAACAAAGCACTTCTCAGGCCCTTGTTCAGACAGCGTTGAGCTGTGGCATTTAAGGGGGAGGATAATGATGGGGATCATCATTTTCTATTGGTAAGAATATTAAGAAGTTCAACTTGGATGCCTTAAAAATAATGCTTCTTTTTCCATTATTATCAGTAATCTGTGGATAATATGTTACAGTTTTAAAAATTCCCACCCATTAAAGGACTACTAAACAACCAGATTAGGTAGCTGATATATAAAACAACCAGAACTTAATAAATTTGGCATAAAAAATTATACATTTTATTTGTGTACAAATTTCTTATTTTGTATGTGAGCTTATATGTGTGTACTATAATTTTATTGCCATAGAGATAAGTGAGCTGCCATAAAATCTTATGGTTGGAAATATGAAATTATAAAAGGAAAACACATGCATTTTCCTTGATTCAAACTTGATTCAAACTAAATTTCAGATTATAACGCTTTTTGATTGTGGTTTGAAACCATCTATCCATAAGGAAGTGGCTATTTGTAAGTCAAGGAAAGATCCCCGGAACAGATCTTTCCATCATGGATTTCAGAAGGAAGTTTCCAGAACCACAAAAACATAAATTTTTGATGTTCAATTCACCTAGTCTGTGGTACTTTGCAATGGGACCCCCAGCAAATTAATGTAGAACTTTTTTTATTTTGCCATCATCATCCCACTTGGGTATATCTATTCCATTTTCATAAAATAATGCTCTAGTTAATTCAAATGAATGATAAACTGCTTCTTTGGCATTCCAAAAATCTAGATCTTACAGTGGAAATTTTTTTTTTTTTTTCTTTATTTATTTTAATTGGAGGATAATTACTTACAATTTATGATTGTTTCTGCCAAACATCAACATGAAATGGGCATAGGTACCTATGTGTCCCCCCCTATCCTGAGCCCTCTTACCACCCTCTTCCTACCCTGTCCTTTCAGACTGTCCCAAACACTGCCTTTGGGTGCCCAGCTTCATGCACTGAACTCACACTGGTAATCTACATTACGTATGGTAATCTATATGTTTCAATGCTATTCTCTCAAATCATCCCACACTCCTCCTCCCACTGAGTCCAAAGTCTGTTCTTTATATCTGTGTCTCTTTGCTGCCCTGCAGGTAGGATCATCAGTACTATCTTTCTAAATACCATATATGTGAGTTAATACACTGTATTTGTCTTTCCCTTTCTGACTTACTTCACTCTGTAAAATAGGCTCTAGGTTCATTTGCCTCATTAGAACTGACTCAAATGCACGCCTTTTTATAGGTGAGTAATATTCCATTGTGCACATGTACCACAACTTCTTTGTCCATCCATCTGCCAATGGACGTCTAGGTTGCTTCCATGTCCTGGCTATTGTAAATAGTCCTACAATGAACATGGGGTACATGTGTTTCTTTCAATTCTGATTTCCTCAAGATATATGCCCAGCAGTAGGATTTCTGGGTTGTATGGCAATTCTACTCCCAGCTTTTTTTTTAAAGGAATCTCCACACTGTTCTCCATATTCACTGTACGAGTTTGCATTCCCACCAACAGTATAAGAGGGTTCACTTTTCTCCATACCCCTCTAGCATTTATTGTTTGTAGGCTTTTTGATGATGGCCATTATGCCTGCTATGAGAAGATACCTCATTGTGGTTTGGATTTTTATTTCTTTAATAATGAGTGATGTTGAGCATCTTTCCATGTGTTTATTAGTCATCTGTATGTCTTCATTTGGAGAAGTATCTGTTTAGGTCTTCTGCCCACTTTTCAATTGAGTTATTAGTTTTTCTCATATTGAGCTGTGTGGGGTGTTTGTGTATTTTGGAGACTAAATCTTTGTCAACTGCTTCATTTGCTATTATTTTGTCCCTTTCTGAAGGCTGTCTTTTCATCTTGCTTATAGTCTCCTTCCTTATGCAAAAGATTTTAAGTTTAATTAGGTCCCACTTGTTTAATTTTGTTTTTATTTCCATTATTCTAGGAGGTGGTCATAGAGTAACTTGTGATTTATGTCAGAGTGTTCTGCCTATGTTTTTCTCTAAGAATTTTATAGTTTCTGGTCTTAAACTTAGGTCTTTAGTCTATTTTGAGTTTATTTTGGTGTAGAGTGTTAGAGATGTTTTAGTTTCATTCTTTTACACATAGTTGACCACTTTTCCTAGCAGCCCTTGTTGAATACACCGTCTTTTCCCCATTGTATATATTTTTTTTTAGCTAATATCTTTTATTGTCAGACTTTCTTGAGCCAAGAAACAATGATTCCACATGGCTATCCATAGGGATAAGGCAAGTTTCTTCTCTTGGTGGGTAGACTTAGTTGGCTTAAGTCTTTACAAGTTTTCTGTATAAAAATAGAAGTCCAAGACCAGATTATCTTTCTTCTGGTCATAAATGCTGATTTATTTACAGGGGCCTTGTTCAGGCCACCATTATAAACTTGGGATAAAATAGGTGTGTATTTTTGCCTACATAGAAAACCCTAGAGATGACACCAGAAAATTAATAGAATTAATCAAAGAATATGGTAAAGTTGTAAGATATAAAATTAATACACAGAAATCCCTTGCATTCCTATATGCTATCAAAACTCAGAACTGAACAAAAAATTCACAATTTGTATGGAAACACAAAAGACCCATATAGCCAAAGTAATCTTGAGAAAGAAGAATGAAATTGAACAAATCCATCTTCCTGACTTCAAACTATACTACAAAGCTACAGTCATGAATTTTGAGCAAGCTATGGTTTTTCCAGCAGTCATGTATGGATGTGAGAGTTGGACTATAAAGAAAGCTGAACACTGAAGAACTGATGCTTTTGAACTGTGGAGTTGGAGAAGACTCTTGAGAGTCCCTTGGACTGCAAGGAGATCCCACCAGTCCATCCTAAAGGAAAGCAGTCCTGAATATTCATTGGAAGGACTGATGCTGAAGCTGAAACTCCAATACTTTGGCCACCTGGTGCGAAGAACTGACTCATTTGAAAAGACCCTAATGCTGGGAAAGATTGAAGGCAGGAGGAAAAGGGAAGGACAGAGGATGAGATGGTTGGATGGCATCACCAACTCAATGGACATGCGTTTAGCAAACCCCAGGAGTTGGTGATGGACAGGGAGGCCTGGAGTGCTGCAGTCCATGGGGTCGCCAAGAGTCAGACAGGACTGAGCGACTGAACTGAACTGAATAATTAGTTTATTACTTTGAACATCAATTTTCTTATTTGTAAAATGTACTGTTTTTAAAGTTAAATATATGACACAAATAAAGTTTAGTGTATGAGGGAAATGTTACACAAAGGAAGTTAAGAGAAAATATACCCTTATTATTAGTTAACTAAGTGGAGAAAATGAAATCTAAGTGTAAATTATAAATGAAATCTTTTTGAAAATGTATAATTCTTACCCTTGAAATATGTTAGAAAGCCTATAAAAGAGATATAAACACACATAGTTGAAAGCAGGATATTTATAAATCAAATAGCTACATTATTTCATACAGCAGCACCACATATTTCTTATATGTAAAAATATAAACAAAAATATGTGACTCTTCTCTTACCAGAAATTTAGAACAGAAATTTCCCACTGAATATTTGCACTAGCCATTTGAGAAAATATTAAAAATAGGTAATCTGGGGTTTAGAAGGGCTCTCTGAGACACTCTAAGGCAACCATTCTTCATTTGATATTTTAATCTCCTCGAAAGCATTTCATCTGAGGAGCCATTCCATCTCTGTTTGAACACCTGTTGTGACAAGCATCACCACATATTGCCTGCCAAGACTTAGCTTGTATCTCCATTATTCAAAGCTAATATTTGGCTTATATAGAGCAAAACACATTCACTTTAGCCACTACGTATTATTCCTAGTGGACATTAAAAGAGGAAAAATCCCTCCTGCCATAACAGACTCTAAATAAGCAAAGACAATTATTATGCTTCCCACTAACACCCATAACACACAAAGCACAAACACACACAGACATAAGACTTTCTCTTCTTTCAGAGAAATATTAAAGGGCCAGAAACTTACTAGTTTCTGAGAAACATTTTATACATTCTCTATATAAATTTCAAAGAGGAGGCTTTATTGTTTGGAAGTATAGGCCCACTTATATGTGAAAAAACATTCCATGTTGAGTTCTGGTAGCATGCAGTTATCAATTCATCTATTCTGCCATATGACCTATTAATACAAACAAAGAAGTTTAATTCATATTTTTTTAATGATATTTCAGTGTTATATTTCCCTCCCCTATTTTTCTCAAGCTCTTTTTTTTCTATCCTAATATTGGAACTAACATATTTTAGCTCATTTTACTAAACTCTTTGCCAAGATATGGATAAGCTTGAGATTATCAAAGATTCACCTAGCTTTCTATCAGAATTTTATGATATACACAAACTGACAAGCACTTCTTCTGAAATCTAAGAGATAAAATATGAGTCACAAACACCTAAATACCCTTTCTTTTGTCTTTATTTGCAAGAAATGCATTAATAAGATATTATTTTAATATGTTTGGGGCATATTCATCATTGGGAGAGGTGGACTAAAGCCATAAATATAGAAGTCATATAATTGAATATCAAATAAAGAGAATTCAAAAACAAACAGACAAACAAACATTTATTTCTGCTTCATCGACTATACTAAAGCATCTGGTTGTGTGGATCCCAACAAACTGTGGAAAATTCATAAAGAAATGGGAGTATCAGACCACCTTAACTGCCTCCTGAGAAAGCTTTATGTAGCACAAGAAGCAACAATTAGAACCAGACATCCAACCATTTCATTCTCTGTCGTCCCCTTCTTCTCCTGCCTTCAATCTTTCTCAGCATCAGGGTCTTTTCAAATGATCCAGTTCTTCACATCAGGTGGCCAAAGTATTAGAGTTTCAGCTTCAGCATCAGTCCTTCCAATGAATATTTAAAACTTATTTCCTTTAGGATGTACTGGTTGGATCTCCTTGCAGTCCAAGGGACTCTCAAGAGTCTTTTCCAACACCACAGTTAAAAAGCATCAATTCTCCGGTGCTCAGCTTTCCATACATGACTACTGGAAAAACCATAGCTTTGACTAGATGGACCTTTGGTGGCAAAGCAATATCTCTGCTTTTTAATATGCTGTCTAGTTTGGTCATAGCTTTTTTCCAAAGAGCAAGTATCTTTTAATTTCATGGCTGAAGTCACCATCTGCAGTGAATTATGAATATCTTCTCTCTAATAACAAAGTTTACCTTAGAGCAGTGGTGAGTCAATGATAGAGTAAAATGATAATAATTAAGATTATGTTAACTATCTATACAGCAGTGTGTTCAAAAGGCAGAGAATAAGATGAAAACAATAGGTTCCCATCCCAAAAGAAATCAACAATCAATAAAAGACTTTGAGTCAGTTGTAAGTGAGGTAGATGAAACTCAAGCCTGTTTCACAGAGTGAAGTAAGTCAGAAAGAGAAAAATATTGTATATTTTTCACAAATATATATATGGAATCTAAAAAAATAGTACTGATGAACTTATTTACAGAGAAGAAATGGAGATGCAGATGAAGAGAATGGACTTGTGGACACAGTGAGGGGAGGAGAGGATAGGACAAATTGAAAAAGTAGCCTTGCATATATGAGCTCTCATGTGTAAAATAGATAGCTAACAGGAAGCTGTTATATAACACAGGGAGCACAATCTGGCAATCTGTGTCATCACAGAGGTGTGGGATCGTCAGGAAGGGAGGCTAAGAAGGAGGGGAGATATATATATATATATATATAAACTGCATGTCTATATAAAATTATGATTGATTTCTGTTGTACCACAGAGACCAACACAACATTGTAAAGCAATTTTCCTCCAATAAAAAAAATAATAATAATAAATCAAAAGAAAAGACCATCCAACCATACTTGTTTGTTATTTTCAGTTTTTAGGGATAGGTCAAAATGAAGGTAAAGACTCTATTAGTGAGAGCAGAAATCTATCTATAGAATCACATAAAAGAATTAAGTTTGTAGAAGAATTTCTAAACCACATAATTTGTTAGGGAGCACATAGTGATCAAAATGTCAATTTAGGTATTTCATTTCAGGAGAAATCAAGTTATTATACTTCCCACTGGGTGGGAAATTAAGCCTGAGGGGAAGAAAATACAGAGATACAAAGTGAAAAGTGAAGGTGTTAGTTGCTCAGTTGTATATGACTCTTTGTGACCCCATGGACTATAGTTCGCCAGGCTCCTTTGTCCATGGAATTCTCCAGGCAAGAATACTGGAGTGGGTAGCCAGTCCCTTCTTCAGCGGTCTTACCAAGCTAGTATCAAACCCAGGTCTCCTGCACTCCAAGCAGATTCTTAACTGTCTGAGCCACTAGGGAAGCCAAAAGTATTCTCAAACTCTAAAACAACTTATTTCTCTATTTCCTTGAATCTAAATGCAACCAGGTAGATGACAATGAAAAGCATTTATTTCCAGTGCAATGAAGACAGATAACACCTGCTATTATAGATGTAATGTAGGCTGTCATACTTTAGGGAAATACAAGTCTCAGGATGAGTAAGGACTTTTTGTTGTGGGACTGATCCATAAGTTCAGGCTCAAAAACAAAAACAAACAACAAAACCCTAAAAACCGAATCAGGTGATGTTAATATGTACAGAGGAAATGATGGAGGATTAGAGGAGATGAAGAGGATGGTATATGTCTGAAAAACTGCAATTAGTTTATTATTCATTCAGTATAGCTTCAATGCAGAGAAAGAGGCTATAAGCTGAAAAGGTTGATGGGAGCCAGATTCCTGTTTTCTAGGCTAAGAAATCTGAGCTGGGTTTGATGGTAATCAGGGAAAGAATGTAATCAAAATAATAGGAAGAGTTGCATTAACGTGGAAGATATTTTTGAGTAGGAAATAGTGAAATAAAAGACTGTTTTCCACTATGAAAATAGTCCAGATGGAGATAACAAGGACCCAAGGCAAGATCATGGTAATAAGAATAAAAAGGTTAAGAAAAGAGTTTCATAGCACTGAGAATATACGCTCACAGAGTCTATTCAGTATTTAGCGATTTCATCCTGGCTATATCAACAGTGTTTTCCAGGACTGTAAGAAACCCTTTGCAGTATGGAAATACTTTAATTGATTCTGAATACCTATGAGTTTGGATTTAGGAAGAAAGAGCAATGAGAATAATACTATTTTATGAGCTTTCATATTTTGAAATATAACACTGCTGTGACAACTGAAGTTTGACTATGGTACATTACATTTACATCAAGACAAAAATTTTTAAGAATAATTAATTCATATAAAATTACATTATTTAATTTTTCAGAAATCTGGTGCCCAGATTGAACTAAAAGGAAAAAGCAAAATATTGCCTTATGGAGAAGGCATATGTGCAGCAAAGAACAGATTTTTCCATCCTGCACAAATAATATTTCAAGCTGGAATACTGAGCAGAAAGTTTTCTAAAAGGCACAATATTTTAATCCTGGTTTAAGAAAGAGGCTATTAAAACAGAATATTAGAAATAAAACCCCAATGTTAAAGAATGAAAATATTCAAAAATAACCTCTGAAATGCAAATAGAATAATATGACTGCAATAGATGATTGGAAATTAATTTATATTCTAAGCAACTATGACGGTATCAGTTATATTTGTACAATGAAATTCAAGTGAATCATACAGAAATTCAAGTTAATACCTGGTATAGATTCTATTTCATTGTGTACTCTCTGTAAGCAATGTAATCACATAAAAAGAGAGCTGGTTCATCATTAAGAAATGACTTTTCCATCTGGGTCTGTGAATTATTTTACTGGGAAACAATAATAATTTCCTACTAATGCATGTGTCAATTGCTGCCATAATATTGTATTAGCAATAGCAAATATTTAAATGCTTATTTATTTTTATCTTCATTTATATAAAATGACTCAGACTTGAGATTTCACAAGATAAATATAGTGGTGTTCTCAGATCAGATAACAGATTTGATAACAGATTGTCAGTCACTTCTGATAATGCAGTGTCACATTGAACCATATAAACTGCTCTTTTTAATAGGTCCTAAATTATGAAATATCAGAAAGTTCATATAGTTATATTTTAAAATATGATAAATTAATTTTTAAAATTCCACAAAAATATTCCTAAACTACTTTTTAAGAGTTCTAACATATTTCATGTAATTCTAGATGATTTAAGATGTACCTATTAATTACATTCACAATTCCTCTCTCTAAGAAGCCCAGAGAACTATCCTCATAGTTCTAATAGAATATTAGAATAGAATAGCATACAATAACTATTAGGAGGTGGTCAGAAACATGGAATGAGAATTGTGATTGCCTCAACATTCTTGGGGAAAATATTTAAATTAATAATATGTACTTCCTCTTTGAAAACTATAAATTTCCTGTGGCTTTTTTTTTAAATCTTTCTTTTAATTTATTGCCCACACTGAGTGGCATGCAGGATCTTAGTTCTCTGACCAGGTATCCAACCTGTACCCTCTGCAATAGAAGAATGGAGTCTTAACCATTGGACTGCAAGGGAAGACATCCTGAGATCAAATATGAGAACAAAAAAGGCATCAGTCACAGTCTATTGTTTGACATAAATGATGCAAAAAATCCTATTATAAGCTGTGCATGTCTCAGACAAAAAGCCTAAGCAATAATATAAATAAACGTTGATTTATATCTCAGAACTACGAACATCTTTCCTTCAATTGATTGTTAAGTGCTCTTGAAATCATTCTTTCACCCCTTACCTTATCCAGTCTGTTATTAAGTTGATTATATTTTCTAATTATCTCAATCATCTTTCTGTATTATGTTGGTGTACAGACCAAGGTGGACCACAGTGATCCCTACCTGCTGATGTTCACTCACTCATATAATTCCTCCTGTCTGCCCCCCACTCCAACACCTGCCTGTTTGGGAAGAAGCTGTGACTTGATTCTTAGGAATAGAAATGTTGGAAAGCAATCTAAATGCCCACTGATAAGGGAATGGATAAAGAAGATATGATGCATGTAATATATACATGTCTATATGCATTATATGTTATACATTGTATACATATATATGCAAAGGAATATTGCTCAGCCATAAAAATAATTAAGTAATGCCATTTGCAGTAACATGGATGGAACTAGATATTAGCATTCTAAATAAAGTCAGACAGAAAAAGATAAATATCATGTGATATCACATACCTGGAACCTTAAAGAAATGATACAATTTATTTACAAAGCAGAAACAGACTCAGACATAGAAAACAAATAGTTACTAAAGGGTAGTAAGTGGCGGGAGAGGGGTAAATAAGGATAAAGAAATTGAGGTTAACATACACATACTTAACGATATATAAAATATTAATAGATAAACAACAAGAGCCTGCTGTACATCACAGGGAATTCTACTAAATATCTTGTGCTTTAGTTTCTTCACTAGCAAGGAGGAATTCTCCGTTAACAATATAAACAATATTTTATGTTATATTTACCTATAACCCAAAAGGTTATGCAGCTTTCCAAGTAGCTCAGTGGTGAAGAACCTGCCTGCCAATGCAGGGGATGCAAGTTCCATCCCTGGGTTGGGAAGAAACCCTGAAGAAAAAAATGCCAACCTACTCCAGTATTCTTGCCTAGGAAATCCCATAGACAGAGCTGCCTGGCAGGCTACAGCCTATGGGGTCACAAAAGAGTCAGACATGGCTTATGACTAAAACGACAACAAAAACATATCTAAGATTAACTTATGTACGGAAGTCATTTAGTTTTATGCTTACTACAGAGTAAATATTCAAAGATGCTTTGAAAGTGTTCAAAAATATAATAACGGACAATGCAAAGCACTCCTAGGGCTTCTCAGTGGCGCTAGTGGTAAAGAACCCACCTACCACTGCAGAGGACATAAAACATGCAATTTGATCGCTGGGTCAGGAGTATCCCTTGGAGGTGGATGTGGAAACCCAATCCAGTTTTCTTTCCTGGAGAGTCCCAGGGACAGAGAAACCTGGCAGTCTATGGTCCACTGGGTTGCAAAGAGTCAGACATAGCTGAAGCGACTTAGCATGCGCGCGCGCGTGCACACACACACACAGGCACACACACACACACGCGCACACACACACACACACGTACACACAGTACTCCCACTTAGTCCCATAGGGTTAGGGGGCTTAGAGCACTGAGGAGGGACCTTCCCTCCAATTCTGATAACAAGAGTGGGGGAAAATTGTAACTGTGTGTTGTATTCCCTGGTGGCTCAGAAGGTAAAGCATCTGCTTGCAATGCGGGAGACCTGGGTTCGATCCCTGGATAGAGATCCCCTGGAGAAGGAAATGGCAAGCCAGTCCAGTACTCCTGCCTAGAAAATCCCATGGACGGAGGAGCCTGGTAGGCCCCAGTCCATGGGGTGGCAAAGAGTCAGACACGACTAAGCAACTTCACTTTTACTTTCTTTCTACCACTGAACAATCAGATAAAGACAGGGGCCAAACTGAAATGACTTAATGATCACATCTGAGCATTTCTTCTTCATGAACAGTCACTTTAAGTGGAAAACCTCAGGCCATGAAAAGATTATCTTTGGAACAAACATGGGAAAATACATCCAATCATGAAGGACTCTCTTTGATGGCCTTTTTCTAGAGTGATTAATTCAAATTAGGTATAGGTTCTGGGACAGGAAAAAAGGGATAAACTGTTTCTCCTAATACTAACAAATAAATCTGTTGGTATAGGACCAAAGCCTGAGTAGATTTTTTCATGATTACCAGGTAATTTTAAGGTGTAGTTAGGTTTAACAAATTTTCATGAGCTTAGTTAACCTTAAGGAACCATAGAACACAATAAAAAGGTCTTTGAGATGTATGAAAATTACAGATTAACCCAACACTAAATTTCCATGATTTTGCCTTTACTAAAATGAAGATAATGAATATTCTGTGGGGAAAAAACACCATCTTTTTTGTTCTCTTTGGTGACTATTATGCTATCTTTATTCTATTCATTCCAAGAGGGCCAATTGTAAAGTTCTAAAGTTATACCATCTCAATTATAAGTGAACCCACCATTCCTTTGTAATGAACCACAATTCACCAAAGCAGATCTAGGCAGACCAGAAGTTTTCATTGATATAATATTCTTTATTAATCCATATCTTAATCATGGGTTGTGAATCCATAGTGCTCATATATCTGTTTATATTACCACAAAGAACTACCATAAATTCTATATCTTGATGCTTTCATAAAAATGCAGAATCCACTAATTACTGATGTTATTTTGCTGACAGTAACAAAATGAAACTAATAGTGTTGGCCTTTCCAATTTTACTTAAACTGTAAACATCCAAAGGCAACCTGCTGTGCCTGTTTCATGTAGTTTGTGCATAACAGCCATTGAAAATAACGGTTAATGAGTTCTTATTAACAATACACAAATCTTGATAATTTGCTAGACATAAATTATATAATTCATGCCTCATTAAAGTACATCAGAATACCAAATATTCATGTATATATTTACATGCATATAATCTATCTTGTGAAGCTATTGATTATAAAATGTTAATATTTTCTAGAGTGTTAAAATAATCCTCAGTAGAAAAAAAAAAACTTTTTGAACACTTACAGCTATTCAGAAGTACTTATTCTTTTTTTGTCTCAATCACATTAAGCTGATTGTTGTTCTTTATTTTCATGCAAAAATGCATCATATGTATTTTTCTCAATCTCAGAACAATTTAAACTTCAACAATTCTCTGTTCTGTCTATGTATCTATCTATCATAGATCCATCCATCTATTCTACCTATCTATGCATTTGAAGGTAAGCCACAGATGTTATGAGCTTTACCTCTAAATATTTCAGCACTTCTATATAAAATGGCACTCCTAAGAATGACAGACTCCTATATAATATTACACTATTGTAACACAATATAATTGATATTAATTCAATATTACTATGTAATATATAGTCTTTACTTGTTTCTAATTCATCCATTTTTAAACTAGAATCTAATAAATCTTTGTACCTTGCATGTGTTCATATAACTTTGTTTCTTTATCTTTTCTGTAGAAGAGGACGGCTGACTCTTAGTATTTGTTTTGAAGAGTAGAGTATACACCACTTGTCTTCCAGAGTATTTCATATCCATATTTGCCTATTTTCTCAAAGGTAAATTTAAATGTATTTTTTGCGTAATGTTCCTATGCAAGTGACATTGTGCACTTACTGCATCACATTAGGAGACACACGACATCATACTGTTTGTAATGACTGATCATTTGTTTAATCTCTTTTTTATCTACTTTATTTTATGTTGAAGTATAGTTAACTAAAAATGTTGTGATAGTTTCAGGTGTACGGCAAAGTGATTCAGGTATGCATATACATATATCTATTATGTTTCAAATTATTTTCCCATTTAGGTTGTTAACATAATATTGAGCAGAATTCCATGTGCTATACAGTAGGTCCTTGTTGAGTATCCATTTTAAATATAGCAGTGTGTACCTGACAGTCCCAAACTCTCCTAAATATTGCTTCCTCCTGGTAACTGTAAGTTTGCTCTCTAAGTCTGTGAAAGTTTTTGTTTTGTAAGTTCATTTTTATCATTTCTTTTTATATTCCACTTTTAAGTGGTATCATATAGTAGTTGTCTTTTTCTGTCTGACTTCACTCAACATGACATTCTCTAGGTTTGTTCATGTTGCTGCAAATGACAGTATTTCGTTCTTTTTTAATGGCTGTGTAATATTTCATTGTATATATGTGCCACATCTTCATCCATTCATCTACTGATGGACACTTAGGTTGTTTCCATGACCCAGCTATTGTAAATATCACTGCAGTGAACACTGGCAAGCATGTATGTTTTTGAATTCTGGTTTTCTTAAGATATATGGCCAAAAGTGGGCTTCCCTGGTAGCTCAGCTAGCGTGCTCTAGTCCATGGGGCCACAAAGAGTTGGACATGACTGTTCAACTGAACAACAACATGCCCAAAAGTAAAATTGCAAGATCATATATAAGCTCTAGTTTTAGTTTTTTTTAAAGAACATTCATAAAGTTTTCCAGAGTGGCTGCACCAAATTGCATTTCCACCAATAGTGTAGGGAGGTTCCCTTCTCTCCACATGCTCTCTAGCATTTATTGTTTGTGAATTTTTTGATGATAGCCATTTTGATTGATGCGAGTTGATATCTCATTGGAGTTTTGATTTGCATTTCTGTAATAATTAGTGATGTTTAACATCTTTTCATGTGTTTTTTTGGTCTTCTGTATGTCTTTTTTGGATAAATGTCTGTTTATGTCTACTACCCATTTTTTGACTGGGTTGTTTGTTTTGATAATATTAAGCTGCATGAGTTGTTTGTGAATTTTGGTTGTCTTATCTAAATTTAAAAGGTGACTGCAGTATCTCATCATTCAATAGGCTTATTGAACCAAAAAATAATCTGTAGTTAATATTTGGGTATGAGTACCCTGATGATCAACAAACTTTCAAACCATTAATTAGTTGCATCCACCTAATCTGTGATAAACTAAATCATGGGAGAGTTATTCATTGCCTCTTGTTGGATCCATACTTGGTCAAACTTTGGCCACAAAGGTGTCAATGGAAGTGATGAAATCATGCCCACTGTCCTTTTGAGTGAAAGCTGCTCAGTCATGTCCGACTCTTTGAGACCCCATGAACTATACAGTCCATAGAATTCTCCAGGCCAGAATACTGGAGTGGGTAGCCTTTCCCTTCTCTAGGGGATCTTCCCAACCCAGGGATTGAATCCAGGTCTCCTGCATTGCAGGCGGATTCTTTACCAGCTGAGCCACAAGAGAAGCCCAAGAATACTGGAGTGGGTAGCTTATCCCTTCTCCAGTGGATCTTTCCAACCCAGGAATAGAACTGGGGTCTCCTGAATTGCAGTTATATTCTTTATCAACTGAGCTATCAATTCATAATTTCATATAGATGCCTCTAATGCAAATCCAAAATTACACATTATTTATATGTAAGGCTAAACTTTTTCTGGAGATATATACTTCAATCATTTCCCACCAAAAAAGGAAAAGAAAGAAGAAAGTGTAAGGAGCTGAATAAATTATCATGAGACAGATGGATTTGAAAACAAACACTGGGAAAGGAGAAGCAACTGCTTAAGACCAAAAAACAAATGACAAGTGATATCTACAAGCACCTGTTCCTTTGTTTTCTTTATTCCTAAGCAAGGCATTTTTTCCTCTCCCATTTGTTTCTTTCTTTGCTCATTATAACTCTCCTTCTACATTTTCATCTTCTCTATCTTCTCTTTTTTTCCTTATAGTCTGCCATTTAATCTTTTGTATCTCATTTGTCATCTATATCATATGGAAATTTTAGATATATGAGTGGTATTTTTATACTCTAACTTGTTCTTTAAATTTATCTATTCAATACACTAATCCCTTCTCTTAAAAAAGAAGCATAAAAGGAATTTAATAATAAGCACAACATAGTTCTACTTTCTTCAAGTAATTTTTTAAAAACTTAGCATGTATAAACTTTGCTCTTTTTTCTGCCAAAAGAAAAATAATGCACATAGCTTTAAGATATGTATTTTCTGAGAAATCAGTGTAGAAAAAGAATTGATGAGAGAATGAAGTAAATCACGTATGTTACTTCTTTACTAAAATACAGATTTAAAATCCTAGCATGCTCGATTGAAATTCGCTATCGTGAACACTCTCTAAACACACTTTAAACCAGAAGTTAGATCCATTAAAAGATAATGAAAATGCTTTACTGTTATAATGATGATCTTGCATTTTACAGTAACTTTCCAATAAGAAATCAGAGTAGTGAAAAATACATACACAGATTACTTAGCAAAGTTCTTTCTAAAACAAAATAATGTAAAGCTTTCATATCTTCAGGATATTGCTTAATTCAGAATTACTTATTGCATTCAGGAGGTGTAGGTAGCTGCTGTAAAATGTCACATTATATATACACATCATATTTTTCGCATATTTTCCTCTTTACCCTCGTCATATGCCATTATACTTCTTGTTATTTCCATAATGATATGTAATTACAGTCTCACCTCAGAACACATGTCTAGTTCATCCTGATAATACTTAGTAGCAAATATAGATTTGGATTTTCCTTCTCAGTTATTTGGAATTGATCTTCAACTTAGTATTTTAGTTTTTAGATATGTTCTTTGCCTTGAAAAGGTATGACAAATTTAAATTCTTAATTATTTACATATATTCTAAGTATTGACATTAAAATTATCAATTAATATGCTTTTTATATATTTAAATTGAATATTTATAAAATAACTGTGGACACAATTTATTCATATAAAACTATAAATTCTGCTCATTTCACATGCTAGCTACTTAATACACAAAATTCTTCAAGCTAGGCTTCAATATTACATGAATCAAGAACTTCCAGATGTACAAGCTGGATTTAGAAAATGCAGAGAAAGCAGAGATCAAACTTCCAACATCTGTTGGATCATAGAAAAAGCAAGGAAATTTCAGAAAAAAACATCTCCTTCTGCCTCATTGGCTGTAAAGCCTTTGACTGTGTGGGTCACAACAAACTGTGGGAAATTCTTAAAGAGATGGGAATACCAGATGACCTTACTTGCCTCCTGAGAAACCTGTATGCAAGTCAGGAAGCAACAGTTAGAACCAGACATGGAAAGGTGGTCTAGTTCAAAATTGGAAAAGAGTATGTCAAGGCTGTACATTTTCACCCTGCTTATTTAACCTAAATGCAGAGTATATCATGCAAAATGCCAAGTTGGATGACTCACAAGCTGGAATCAAGATTGATGGGTGAAATATCAACAATCTCAGATATGCAGATGACACCACCCTAATGGCAGAAAGCTAAGAGGAACTAAAAAGCCTTTTGATGAAGGTGAAAGAGGAGAGTGGAAAAGTTGGCTTAAAACTAAACATTCAAAAAACTAGGGTCATGGCATCCAGTTCCATCACTTCATGGCAAATAGATGAGAAAAACTGGAAACAGTGACAGTCTTTATTAACTTGGTCTTCAAAATCACTGGGGATGGTGACTGCAGAGTCACTCAGTCATGTTTGACTCTTTGCAGCCTGTGGATTGTAGCCTGTTAGCCTCCTCTGCCCATAAAAATCTCCAGGTAAGAATACTGGTGGGTTGTCATTTCCTACTCCACAGTATGTTCCACCAAGGATTGAACCTGATTCTCCTGAATTGCAGACAGATATTTTACCATCTGAGACACTAGAGAAGCTCATGATAAACCTAGACAGCATATTAAAAAGCAGAGACATCACTTTGCTGACAAAGCTCCATTTAGTCAAAGCTATGGTTTTTCCAGTAGTCATGTACTGATGTGAGAGTTGGACCATAAAGAAGGCTGAGGGCCAAAGAATTGATGCCTTTGAACTGTAGCGCTGCATAAGACTCTTGAGAATCCATTGGACTGCAAGATCAAACCAGTCAATCCTAAAGGAAATAAACCCTGAAAATTCATTGAAAGGATTGATGCTGAAGCTGAAACTCTAATACTTGGACCACCTGATGCAAAAAGCCAACTCAATGGTAAAGACCCTGATGACAGGAGAGATTGAGGTCAGGAGGAAAAGGGGGAGACAGAGGATGAGATGGTTGGATAGCATCACCAACTCAGTGGATA
The DNA here is from genome assembly GCA_024291935.2 of Okapia johnstoni. Classification (NCBI taxonomy): domain Eukaryota; kingdom Metazoa; phylum Chordata; class Mammalia; order Artiodactyla; family Giraffidae; genus Okapia; species Okapia johnstoni. The sequence goes on from CM044310.1 coordinate 32,704,887, forward strand.
TGAGTTTGGGCAAACACCAGGAGATGGTGAAGGACAGCCTAGTATGCTGCAGTCCATGGGGTTGCAAAGAGCTAGACATGACAGTAACTGAACAACAACAACATAGATACCTCAAAGTTATGATTTTTGCAATCTCTTTCTCCTAGAGTATGAGGTATCTACAAGTAGGGATTAGAACCCTTGTCAGTTGTAATCTTGGTATTTAACGAAGATCATGCTATTATAAACACTAAACAAACATTTGTTTAAAGAATGATTGGTGAATGAATTTAAAGAAATTAATGTACAGATTAAATGAATTTTGAAAATCAATAACTGGGGATTTCAGAATTGTTTCCAATATGGAACCATCTTTGTTTAGACCTTAGTTCTAGAATGAGAAGATTGAATGGACAGTGGAAGCCAGATTTTTCCCCTCAAAAGCTTTCTGAAAAGTTAGGCATGAGGTGATGGAAATGTAGAACCCAGGAAGCAAGGTGTTTGCAGGTACCATGTATGACATGCATGGCTTCAATCTTTCTTTAGCTGTTCCAGTTTAGATAACTTCTAAGAGTCAAGTTTAGTTAGCACTAAGAATTTGAGGAATGTAACCCCAAATCAATCATAAGCTTTAACCGAGAACTACAAATATATTGGAAAACAAAGTTGTGAAATTATAACTTGCAGACTAAAAGTTCTCAGTGAAGGACTCTATACCTGAGCACACCTTCAATGAAAATGATCCCTGTGAAAGAGATTCACCACCTTTAGCAGGGCTCTGAAAGATCAATAAGGCTCAGACTACTAGTCACAATAAAATTTAAGGTTTTCTAGTTTGACTTCATCACTTTACAGACCTAAAAAGTGATTTTCAGAGACATAAAGGAAGTTACTCTAAGTTATTACAGTGTGAAATTTTAAACTAAAGGTACAAAGAAGTTACTATAAATTTTGTTGAGACTACTGGATTGAATTAAAAACCACTAAAAGAGCAACTGAGGAAACTCATGAGAGTTGAAAGATGCTTCCAGTATCAGATAAACTGTAGCATTTTCTTGATTTCACCGAATTGGAAAGGTAAATAGAATTTAGAGACAGTAGAGTGGTTTGGCCTCATGAGGTAATGAACAATATTTCTCTGTTTTTATAGCCTACAGACCACAAGACTTTGTGTTTAAAATAGGGAAATCACTGATAGCCAAGCAGACAAAGGTGCCCCCAATGTAGGTAAGGTAGTGAAATCACTGAAAAGAGAAGATGGATCATTACAAAAGGTGAATATGAGGAAAACAACAACAGAAAATCCAGAAAGTGTGTAAATAAATTATTGTGGCAGCCAATCCTTTTCAAAGAGATGCTAAATATCAAAAAGAAGAAAATTCTATAGAATATAAAGCTTGAATATTATTTATCAATTAAAAACTGCCATATTATAATTTTCAATGAAAGATAGTTGGCTTTATTAAAATATAAGAAACATCCAGGAAGACAAACTCCCTTCAATGCATACACTTTTGAGACTAACAAAATCAGGACTATGATGAAAATATTAAAAAATAGTTCCCACATATACATCTAACATTTTATGAACAAAGAAGTTATTTCTTAGATATTTTAATTTTCTCCCTTTTCTGGTGATTTATCTTAAATTAAATGATGTAAAATGCTAAGTCAGTTTAATTTAAAGTTGCAGCAGAACTAATTCTAATAATGAAATAACCCTTTACAGCAAGTCTTTGAATCATTAGAGGATTTTTAGATAATTTATTGTGAATGCAAACAAGATAATCATAGAAGTGCACATATCAAGTAGCCCTTTCTTCAAACACTAGTGGTCATGCATATTCAACAGAATGCAAATATTGACTTTTCTGATAGCAAGTGGATCAGATTGAAAACTGTCAGATAGGAAACTATAATCATTTTGTGGAATGTGGCAATGACCTTCACGCTCGCTATGCCAAGGATGTATTCCATTTGAATCTCTGATTCTGCTAACCTTTAAACAGTTTCCACTATTGAGAAATAAAATAGACATCTGGGAAAAGGCAATCTCTGCCAGTACAATAAAGGCTTGAAAGAAATAAACAGGCCTCAAGTCTCATAATGTTTCCCAGGAGATCCAAGCCAAGAAAGCCTAAGACTGCAACTGACTTCTCAAAAAGACAAACCAGCACAGGAAAAACTTTCTCCCTCTGAATCAACTGAGGAGAGAATAGAAGAGTTCAGTAGGTTGCCTACTAAATAATCAATATATTCTGGAACAATAATATTTAAATTATCTTGAAGTATTTATTGTTTCATTGAGGAAAATATTCTAGCACCTTTCAATCAAAATATTGTTAAACATATTACATGTTTAACACTACCTGAACATAGACTTAATATGCTCCAAATACCAGTAATAGCATAGCCATAGAAACAAAGTTTAAAAAATATGGCTAACTATACACTGGCTTTTATACATGTACTATAACAAGTTAAACAGGAGATGGCAAGACTGAATGACGACATTCTAGGAATCAGCGAACTAAGATGGACTGGAATGGGTGAATTTAACTCAGATGGCCATCATATCTACTACTGTGGGCAGAAATCCCTTAGAAGAAATGGAGTAGCCATCATGGTCAACGAAAGAGTCCCAAATGCAGTACTTGGATGCAATCTCAAAAATGAAAGAATGATCTCTTTTCGTTTCCAAGACAAACCATTCAATATCACGGTAATCCAAGTCTATGCCCCGACCAGTAATGCTGAAGAAGCTGAACTTGAACGGTTCTATGAAGACCTACAAGACCTTTTATAACTAACACCTAAAAAAGATGTCCTTTTCATTATAGGGGAGTGGAATGCAAAAGTAGGAAGTCAGGAAACACCTGGTGTAACAGGCAAATTTGGGCTTGGAGTACAGAATGAAGCAGGGCAAAGGCCAGTAGAGTTTTGCCAAGAGAACGCACAGGTCATAGCAAACACCCTTTTCCAACAATACAAGAGAAGACTCTACACATGGACATCACCAGATGGTCAACACTGAAATCAGATTGATTATATTCTTTGCAGCCAAAGATGGAGAAGCTCTATACAGTCAGCAAAATCAAGACCGGGAGCAGACTGTGGCTCAGATCATGAACTCCTTAGTGCCAAATTCAGAATTAAATTGCAAGTAGGGAAAACCACTAGACAATTCAGGTACGACCTAAATCAAATCCCTTATGATTATACAGTGGAAGTGACAAATAGATTTAAGGGACTAGATCTGATAGACAGAGTGCCTGATGAACTACGGACAGAGGTTCATGACATTGTACAGGAGACAGGGATCAAGACCATCCCCATGGAAAAGAAATTCAAAAAAGCAAAATGGCTATCTGAGGAGGCCTTACAAATAGCTGGGAAAAGAAGAGAAGCAAAAAGCAAGGGAGAAAAGGAAAGATATTCCCATCTGAATGCAGAGTTCCAAAGAAAGCAGGGAGAGATAAGAAAGCCTTCCTTAGCGATCAATGCAAAGAAATAGAGGAAAACAACAGAATGGGAAAGACTAATTTAAGAAAATTAGAGATACCAAAGGAACATTTCATGCAACGATGGGCTTGATAAAGGACAGAGATGGTATGGACCTGACAGAAGCAGAAGATATTAAGAAGAGGTGGCAAGAATACACAGAAGAACTGTACAAAAAAGATCTTCATGACCCAGATAATCATGATGGTGTGATCACTCACCCAGAGCCAGACATCCTGGAATGTGAAGTCAAGTGGGCCTTAGAAAGCATCACTAGGAGCAAAGCTACTGGAGGTGATGGAATTCCAGTTGAGCTATTTCAAATCCTCAAAGATGATGCTGTGAAAGTGCTGCATTCAATATGCCAGCAAATCTGGAAAACTCAGCAGTGGCCACAGGACTGGAAAAGGTCAGTTTTCATTCCAATCCCAAAGAAAGGCAATGCCAAAGAATGCTCAAACTACTGCACAATTGCACTCATCTCACACGCTAGTAAAGTAATGCTCAAATTTCTCCAAGCCAGGCTTCTGCAAAACGTGAACCATGAACTTCCAGATGTTCTAGCTGGTTTTAGAAAAGGCAGAGGAACCAGAGATCAAATTGCCAACATCTGCTGGATCATCGAAAAAGCAAGAGTGATCCAGAAAAACATCTATTTATGCTTTATTGACTACGCCAAAGCCTTGACTCTGTGGATCACAATAAACTGTGGAAAATTCTGAAAGAGATGGGAGTACCAGACCATCTGACCTGTCTCTTGAGAAACCTGTATGCAGGTCAGGAAGCAACAGTAAGAACTGGACGTGGAACAACAGACTGGTTCTACATAGGAAAAGGAGTACGTCAAAGCTGTATATTGTCACCCTGCTTATTTAACTTATATGCAGAGTACATCATGAGAAATGTTGGGCTGGAAGAAACACAAGCTGGAATCAAGATTGCTGGGAGAAATATCAATAACCTCAGATGCAGATGACACCACCCTTATGGCAGAAAGTGAAGAAGAACTAAAGAGCCTCTTGATGAAAGTGAAAGAGGAGAGTGAAAAAGTTGGCTTAAAGCTCAACGTTCAGAAAACTAAGATCATGGCATCTGGTCCCATCACTTCATGGGAAATAGGTGGGGAAACAGTGGAAACAGTGTCAGACTTTATTTTGGGGGGCTACAAAATCACTGTAGATGGTGATTGAAGCCATGAAATTAAAAGACACTTACTCCTTGGGAGGAAGGTTATGACCAACCTAGATAGCATATTGAAAAGCAGAGACATTACTTTGGCAACAAAGGTCCGTCTAGTCAAGGCTATGGTTTTTCCAGTGGTCATGTATGGATGTGAGAGTTGGACAGTGAAGAGAGCTGAGCACCGAAGAATTGATGCTTTTGAACTGTGGTGTCGAATAAGACTCGAGAGAGTCTCTTGGACTGCAAGAAGATCCAACCAGTCCATCCTAAAGGGGATCAGTCCTGGGTGTCCATTGGAAGGACTGATGTTGAAGCTGAAACTCCAATACTTTGGCCACCTCATGTGAAGAGTTGACTCACTGGAAAAGACCCTAATGCTGTGAAGGATTGGGGGCTGGAAGAGAAGGTGACGACAGAGGATGAGATGCCTGGATGGCATCACCGACTCGATGGACATGGGTTTGGGTAAACTCTGGGAGTTGGTGATGGACAGGGAGGCCTGCCATGCTCAATTCATGGGGTCGCAAAGTGTCGAACACAACTGAGCGACTGAACTGAACTTAACATACACTGGCTTTTATACATGTACTCTAACAAGTTAAAACCAAATACTACCTTATTGAAATATTAAATACATTAGTAGAGATGCCAATCTATTGACAAAACATTACAAATTGCATCATTTCATTCATGTTACTCTGGGAAAAGTGAAATACAGAGAGAAATCAAACCATGGGGGAAGTTTGACTGTGGAGGAAAAGCACTACAGAGTACTATTGGTTGATGGATCTGTCCAATATCTTGACTTTGGCAATAATTACAAGATGCTTCCCAGGTGGCACTAATGCTAAAGAACCTGCTTGCCAGTGCAGGAGACATAAGAGACATGGGTTCAATCCCTGGGTTGCGAAGGTCCCCTGGAGGATGAAATGGCAACTCACTCCAGTGTTCTTGCCTGGGAAATCCCATGGACAGAGGAGCCTGGTGAGCTATAGTTCATGGGGTCACAAAATTTGAACACGACTGAAGTGACTGAGTGAGAACAAAAAGGTCTTAAACCTGGAGTAGGAAATAGCAATTCGCTCTAATATTCTTGCCTGAAAAATCCCACGGGCAGAGAAGCCTGGTGGGCTACAGTCCATTGGGCCACAAATAATGGGACATAACTGAGTGACTGACTGAGCACAAAAAGGTCTTAAAACTCATTAATCCGTGCATGAAAATAGGAGATAATAAATTTCATATATGTGTGTTGATAAAGCAATAGGTAGGAATATTGATATACATATATACATAGATATCTATACCTACATCTCTTGATTACATTGATAATGGTTGTATATGTGACTATGTTGTCAAAGTCACAGAATAAAACCTGCAAGCAGATGTTTACTGCAGCTTTATTCATAATTCCCATGACTGGGAAGCAATCTATATGTCCTTCAATAAGTTCATGGATGAATAAAATGTAGTACGTGTAGACATGGAATATGATTCAGCACTAGAAAGAACTGTCAAGCCCTGAAAAAACATGGAGGAAATTTAAATACATATTACTAAATAGAGGAAATCAATCTTAAAATGCTACATACTGTATGAGTCTGACTATATAAATCTGAAAAGGTCAAAACTGTGGACACAGTAAAAAATCAGTGTTGTCAAGGGTTAGAGGGTAATGAGGAATGAAGAGGCAGAGCATAAAGGGATCTTAGGGTAGTGAAAATACTCTGTATGGTACTTAATGCTGGATATATATCATTCAAAAAACCTTATACAACACCTATAATTGAGTTATACTTCAATACATTTTAAAAATTATATTAAATACATTTAGATGTACAGGCAATAAATTTGAAGAAGCTATTTCCAGAATTTTAAATTAAACTCAAATCTAAATATTCAATAAAATAAGATGAAATTCAGATACCACAGTCTAGTGAATTCTATTCAAACTAGTGATCCTGGGTCTTCATTATTCAACTATTAGACTATAAAAGCAACCTTAAAGCAGCTTCTATTTGACCCTCATATCATAATAAGAATATAACATGCTGAATTTTTGGTTAGAAAGCTATATTGGACTATATACAAAATGGCTTCTTTATCAAAACTTTTGAAACAAAATTATTGATACTTAATTTTGTCTATTTGTAGGGCTTTTCAAGTCATTTTCAAAGAAAATGGTGCTACAAAACATGATCAATAAAGTTGCTTAAAGTTTAAACACTTTTACATATGAATAAATTATTAAGTAACAATAAATTATTAAGAACATGTGCATAGTAAAATGTTATTAAAATATATCAATTCATCTTTCATAAATCTAACATTAGTTTATGTACATGTAAGTTATATTACTATTATATAAATTTATTTTATTCCAATTTATTAAGTAAAACAAATAGATATGAAAATTAATAGAATGATAAGATAGGTACCTCACTAAAATACTATTTAGCTTTTATCTTAAAGTATAATCTTATTGTTTTCCCGAGTATACATTTTTAGCTTAATTCCCTATGAATCATCATGAAAGTGCAGTCACTCAGTCGTGTCCGACTCTTTGCGATCCCATGGACTGTAGTCTATGAGGCTTCTCTGTCCAAGGGATTTTCCAGGCAAGAGTACTGGAGTGGGTTGCCATTTCCTTCTCCAAGGGATCTTCCTGACCGAGGGATTGAACCCAGGTCTCCTGCATTGCAGTCAGACGCTTTACCCTCTGAACCACCAGGGAAGCCACAACCTTAGTTAAAAATGAATTGAATCAACATTCACACCTGAATCTTTTCTAGTGAGTGAAATATATGAGACACAACACATAAAGTTTTAAATGGAATCATGGCTACCAAATAATTATTCTCTCTAGCTAGGTGTTAGATGTGCATGCTCAAACTTGCTGTTTCCACTCACCTGGAGATCAGAAAATAGAAACTACTAGAAGAATTTTAGCAATAGAGTCCTAAAAGTGAATAAATAGAAATAGACTGTGTAATAAAAAAAATTCTCTGGATGTGGATCCAGTTGCCAAACTAATTTCCCAACAAAATTTTTACATTGTTATTAATTTGAAAATACCTTCAAGGCAAAAAAATAGAGCTATTAATATATTAAAATTGGAAATATCACATTTTAATTTCATATTGTGTTTTATTTTAATGTAATTTAATTCACATAATGCATTGGTTTCTCTAATACCTACTGAAGAACCAATGCTATTCTATAATCTGCATCTAACCTTCTATGGCACCCCACTCCAGTACCCTTGCCTGGAAAATCCCATGGATGGAGGAGTCTAGTAGGCTGCAGTCCATGGGGTCGCTAAGAGTTGGACACGACTGAGTGACTTCGCTTTCAGTTTTCACTTTCCTGCATTGGAGAAGGAAATGGCAACCCACTCCAGAGTTCTTGCCTGGAGAATCCCGGGGACGGCAGAGCCTGGTGGGCTGCTGTCTATGGGGTCACACAGAGTCGGACACGACTGAAGAGACTTAGCAGCAGCAGCAGCAAACTTATAATTAGGATAATTGGTCTTTGAGAAAGCAGAAAAAACTGAGCTCCTGGAAAGTTAGAGTATCTAAGTTGTGAACCTATTTTGGTGGCTCCCTCACAAACTACCCTATACTCCATGTGTCCTGTCTCTCGGTTCAATACATGTGCAGGGAGGTAATTATTTGGAGAGATAATTTTATGTATTCTATCAAATATTTTAAGACAGAAGTATAAGTAAAGCCCCCACATGATGAACTCTATATTAATATTCTATAGTTAGGGTAAAGAGCAGTTACCAAAGAAATCCTTGTCCTCAGGTAACTCACATTTTAGTGAAGGAGGCAGACATTAATAGGATAAACAAATAAAAGATACAATTTGTTGAATGGTGGTAAGGCCACAGCCAAGGACAGAGCAGAGTTAGAGGAGAAAAAAGATGGGAAGCTTCAGTTTTTAAAAGAAGAGTCAGAGTAGAACTCATGGAGAAGGTGGCTTTTAAGTACAGATAGACATCAGTGATAGAAAAGAATAAACCATGTGGACAACTAAGGAAAGAGGATTTCAGAAAGAGGGAGGAGGAAGTATGACGACCACAGGAAGAGACTGCCTGAAATGTTCTTGTCAAGAAGCAGCAAGTGAGCGGTGAGACGGGAACAAAATGAATGAAAAGAAAGTGATACTGACTGAGCTCAGAGAGTAGGAACACATCTCTCAGGATTGTGTGAGTTAATTTAGGTCCCTGGCCTTCATGCAGTTAGAAAGCCGAAAGGGTGGCTTAACCAGAGTGAGTCTAACTGAATCCTCCTGGGTGTTGGACTGAGAAGAGCTTGAAGGGAAGAGAATGCAAGTAGAAAGTGAGTAACTGGGATAAACTTCTAAGCAGAGAAAATAGTGGCTTGGATAAAAGCACTAGAGTCAGAACTAAGGGGCATCTTAGAGCTTTGAATTCTGGATAAAGTCTTATCGTTCCTGAGAGTGCAACCTAGTGAAAGAGAGGAGTCCAAGCTGATGCAAGATTTGACTGAGCACATAGAAGGAAGGAGTAGCTTATTGAGAGGGGAGATTCCAGGAGAAAGAAGTATTCTGGGTTGGATAAATTTGAGATGCTTTCAGATATTCATGTAGAGATTTGTTTCAATATGTCTCGTAAGAGTTATGTGTATGTGTTTACTTTTATTTTATAGAAATAAACTGCTTTACTTGATACCATGTGGTAACACCATGGCTTGACTATCAAATGTCAACCAAGATTTCAAAAAAAAATTGTCAATAATTATTTTTTCAATGATATGTGATATAGTTGGTGATATAGTTGGTATAATACTTGAAAAAGTCATGACATTAATAAATGAATTCATTTCCAAAGGCCTTTAGTAGATTATGTTTCAAAAATAAATGATTTACAACTTAATTTTATTATTGAATAGCAACAAGATCAACTAAGAAAGAACTAGAAAACAATTTAAGTTGCATATAAGGCATAAGATACATTTCATGATTTCCTTGAAATATAATTTATAACTGTGAAATGGTGTCTTTTTCAAAAGTATAAAATGAATTTACCTTTGCATAAGTTTTAACCATGATGAAAATTACTAAAAGTAAATGGAAAAAAACAGCATGCTTTTTTTTTTGTTTTTTTTGCTCTTGGTGCATATTGAAATCAAGACTTTAAAGCTGTGTGATTATAAGACTTTCTCACATCTTCTTATAAACTTACCAAAGAACAACTCTTTTCAAGGAATCTGGCTTTTGAAGTAAGACTAACTTAAGGGAGACTTCCCTGGTGGTCTATGTGTCCACTGCAGGGAGCACGGGTTCAGTTCCTGGTCAGAGAACTAAGATAATTCATGCTGCACAGTGTGGCCAAAAAATAAACAGATAAATAAAAATAAAACAATACCTTAGTAGAACGCCTTTTTGTGACAAGGGGTGAATGGTAGTAAATAAAACTACACAGCACTAAAATTACTTTCACCTGATTTTCAGTTTTTGTGAGCATGTGTGTGTCTGTGTGTCTGTGTGTATTTGTGCATGCATGATATGCACATGCTTGTGTGTAAGATAGTTGTTTTATTTGGAATATACAATTGATTCAAATATTAATAACTTGCTATGCAGCTGATACCACCATAATTGCAGAAAGTGAAGAGGACCTAAAGAGCCTCTTGATGAGAGTGAAAGAGGTGAGTGAAAAAGCTGGCTTGAAACTCAACATTAAAAAAACAAAGACCATGGAGGACAGAGAAGCCTGGCATACTATAGTCCATGGGGTTGCAAAGAGTCAGACATGACTTAGCAACAAAACAACAACAACAAATTAACAACTTGTATAGTAAGATTACAGGTTATTATATGTGGCCTAGATGGTGGAATAGGAAGACTGAGCTCCTTCCCCACATAGGCACTGCAAATTTACAATCATTACAGAGCAAGTGTCTATGAAAGTGACATAAAGTCTATCAGAAAACACTTTCCACAACTGAAGGAATAAGGAAGAAATGATAATGACATGGGTGGGGCTGAAAGAGACCACCTATGGCTAAGAATCACACTGTCAAGTAGGGAATGCACAAACAAGAGGATGATCATAATTACATGGGTTCTGGGTCCAACCCCCATATCAAGCTCCACAGCTTAGAGGACATGCACCAGGAAAATGAGTTCCTAGAATGTCTGATTTTGAAGACCAGTGTAGCTGGTGCTTGGGAGCTGGAGTGAGGGGGAGAGGAGCCTGTAGGAAACAGAGACCTTGCTGTTAAAGGGAGCATGAAAAATTTCATCTGCTCCACATTGGAGTGCAGAGGCTATAATTTGAAAGGAAATTATATCAGACACACTGGCTTATCTTGGAGAGCCTACCAGAGATGCAGGAGACAACTGGGACTCTTCCTGTGGACACAGACTCTGGAAGCAGCTATTTTTGGAGCTCCTTCTACCACTAGGATATTGGTGCTGGAAAATGCCATTTTAGAGTCCTTCCTCTAGCCTGTAAGTGCTGGGGCTCATCTGCCCAACAGAGAGCTATATCAACCTAAGGACCCCAAGGGCCCTGTAGTCACCAGTCGGACAGCACCAGCTCTGGGACTCCCTAGGTTGTATAGCCAGCCATGCTAGACAGGGCCCCATTCACCAATGGGCTGGAAGCCAGCAACGATGGCAGGGCCTGACCATCAACCAGGCCAGTGTTCCCATGGAAGTTAGCCCCACCACAATGGAATGGCCCACAGAGTCTATGTAAAAGGCACCTCTAGAGCATATAGTTCTCAGGATCAGAGAGGAGTGTGCTACTTGGCCCCATAGGACACATCTTAAACAAGGTTACTTCACCAAGATTGGGAAACATAACTAATGTACTCTACACATAGAAACAAACACTAAGAATTAGGCAAAATGAAAAGTTAGAGGAATATGCTCCAAATGAAGGAATCAAGCAAAGCTTCAGAAAAAATAAGCAAAACAGAGATAAGAACGCAACCAGATAAAGAGTTCGAGGAGCTGGCCATAAAGATGCTCAAACTTGGCAGAATAATGAATACATTGAACATTTTAATAAATATTTAGGAAATATAAGGAATAACCAGGTGGATGCGATGAATTGGGAGACTGAGATTGACATATGTACATTTACTATCTTATAAAATAGATAACTATGGAGAACCCGCTCTATAGCACATGGAACTCTAGTCTACCTAAATGGCAAGGAAATATAAAAAAGAGTGGACATATGTATACATATAACTGATTTGTTTTGATGTACAGCAGAAACTAGCACAGCACTGTAAAGCAGCTATAGTCCAATAAAAATTTAAAAAAGAAAAACACAGAGCTGAATACCTAAATAAAAAATACAGTAGAAGGAATCAACAGTAGACTGTACGGTGCATAAGAATGGATCAGTACACTGAAAGACAGTAGTGGATATCATCCAAACTGGACAGAATGATAAGAAAATAACTTAAAAAAATGTGGATAACTTAAGAGACCACTGGGACAGCACTGAACATAGAACTACCAAAATATTATTAGAACTAATAATTGAATTCAGTAGTTTCAGGATACAAAATTAATATACAGAAATCTGTTCCTTTCTATACACCAACATGAACTAACAGAAAGAAAAATTATGAAAATAATTCCACTTACAATCAATTCAAAAGAGAATCAAATACATAGGAATAAATATAACCAAGGAGTTATAGATTTGAATTCAGAAAATTATCACCATATTGGTGAAATAAACTGAAGATGGCATATATGGAAAGATATGCTGAACTCATGGATTGGAAGAATTAATATTGTTCAAATGATCTTAATCCCTAAAGCAGTCTACACCTTTAAAGCATTCCCTATAAAAATATCAGTAGTAATTTTAGCAAAACTAGAGCAAAGAGTTCTAAAACACATGTGGGGACAAAAAGAGTCTGAGTAATGAAAATAATATTGAGAAAGAAGAAAAACTTCAGGTATCACATTTCTTTAACTTCAGGCTAAACTACATGGTCATGGTAATCAAAAGAGTATGGTACTATCTCCAAAATAGATATGTGGATCAATGGAACAGAATTATGGGACTAGAAATGAACTGGGCTTCCCTGGTGGTTCAGCAGTAAAATAATCTTCCTGCGATGCAGAAGACACAGGGTACCATGGTTTGATCCCTGGGTGGGGAAGATCCCCTGAAGAAGGGCATGGCAACCCATGCCACTCTTCTTGCTTGGAGAATCTCATGGACAGAGGAGCTTGGAGGGCTACAGTCCATACAGTTGCAAAGAGTCAGACATGACTGAAATGATGGAGCACGTATGCAGAAATGAACTAGTTAGACTCTAAATTAATTTAAGACAAAGGATGCAAGAAGATATAATGGAGGAAAAAAAAACTGCCTCTTCAGTAAATTGTATTGGAACACCAGGGCAGCTATACTTAAAAGAATAAAATTAGACTATTTTCTCATACCATATACAAAAGTAAACTCTAAATGGCTTAAAAGTGTAAATGTAAGGCCTGAAACCACAAAACACCAAGAAGAAAACATAGGCAGTACACTTTTTTACATTGATCTTACCAATATTATTTTGGATATGTCTCCTCAGAAAAGGAATATAAAAGCAAAATTAAACAGATGGGACCTAATTAAACTTAAAAGATTTTATACAATGAAGGAAACTATCAACAAAAAGAAAAAAAGAGCCCTGTGATTGGGAGAATATATTTGCATATGTTATATCTAATATAGCATTAAAATCTAAAATATACAAGGAACTCAGGTAACCCAACATCAAAAATAAATAAATAAACAACCAACCCATTTAAAAATGAGCAAAATACCTGAATGGACATTTTTGAAAAAAAAATCTACAGACTGGCAACAGATAGATGCCCAACGTCACTAATAGTTAGGGAAATGCAAACCAAAATCTCACAACTGTCAGAATGGTTATCATCAAAAAGATAACAAATAGCAAGGATAGATGATGATGTGAAGAAGAGGAAACAGTTGGACACTGTTGGTGGGAATGTAAATTTGTGCAGCCACTATGAAAAACAGTATGAAGAATCAAAAAGTGTTGGACACTACCGAGCAACTAACACTTTCAGAATTTCTGTATTATCCAGCAATTCCACTTCTGGGTATTTCCCCAAAGGGAAAAAAATAACACAACTTTTAAAAAGATATGTGAACTCCCATGTTCACTGCACCCTTATTGACAATAACCATAGCTAAGTAGGTAAGAAATCTTAGCACACTTTGCTTATAAACACTGCACCAGATAAGTTTGAAATGATTTCCTTTTGCAAAGAAAAAAATAAGTGACTTGCCCAGGTGCAGTGTGAGGAAGCAACGAAACCAGTATTTCAAATCAGACAGTCTATCACTAGAGCTTGTACTTGGCTTGCTATTAATGCGGCAAATCTTTATGTATCTCCCACATTCTTTACGCACTGAACTTCCCTGAACAAATGCTCTCTTAGTACCGAAAGGGAAGATTGTTCTTATCAGTCTTAAGGAGACAGACCAGGGTTATTCTCTTGTCAGCACCTAGAATGCAATAATTAGCACTCTGATCAGTACTTTTGTGGAAAAGATAGTGTATCACATCAAAAATATATGTTAGGATACAGACCATTATGCTGTTAATGAATTATTAAGTAAAGTCTCCTAATAGTTCTCTAAGTATATTGGAGTTTCCCAAAATGTGTATTAACATGTAATATGCTTTTTTTCTGTGGTTGAAACCACACTGTTTCTCAGACCTACGAGAACTCTCTGGAGACCCATACCACTCTTCAGATCATCTCAGATTCTAAGGCCTGTTGCTCTCCCCAGATGACTGTCTGCTACACAGTCACCTCACAAGATATAAAACAACTTTTTTATCAAGATACAAGTGCATGAAAATTAATGCAGTAACAATATTTGCTAATCAAAGCCCCACAACACCAGAGAGGTAAAGTCTGGTGCCTGGGAAAAGGTATCTTTTGCTACTGAATTCAGGCCTGGGGACAGTTGTATGAATTAGTGATTACAATCTCCTTTATATATCAAGGAAAACAAGACTCAAAGATATTCAATATGTTGTCCCAGGTAATATATCCTGCATATGACCAAACTTCATTTTAACCATGAACTGTCTGACTCTAGTGACTGGCCTGCAGGAGCCTTTAACTAAGGTTACTCACCAGTGAAACCTCAGTGACATTACTCTCCAGAACTTGCTTGTCTTTCTGGATCCATCTTCACAAAGCATGACAGATACTTAGGCACCTATAAGTCATCTACAGCATCTCTCTCTGTCCTCTCAAATCCAATTATTCGCCCTTGACTCTAACTCCTTCATTAATCTTCAACCCTCTCCCTCTGCTCAAACCTCATTACTATTGCCATAATTTAGGCATTCATATTTCACACAACTTCCTCTTCACCTGCCTTCCTTGCCTCGTTTGTGTAGTCCATGCTCTACACAGCTACTGATGCATTCTAACGTATAAAAATAATCATATTAAAAATAATCTAATAGCCTTTGCCTTCAGCACTGTGCTTTTCTCTTGCATCCAAATGCACCCTACTTGTACCACCTGGTGTGTGCTTTCTCCACTTTGGAACTACTGGCCCAGATTATGGTTTGATAACTATACCAACTTTATTTGCTTCCTACAGTTATTGCCCTCTATCACTAAATTTTGAAGGTTTGATTATAAAACGGGAATCTATCTTTACTTTAAGAAGCACATCTATTGCTAATTAGAAAATATATTTAACATTGCAAAAATCACTCTCTTGGGGTAGATGTTATGACAGGGGAATCTTATTTTTATAGTTAAACATATGTACCACATTTTAGTAAGCAATTATTTTTAAAGTGTGAAATCACCACTCCAATAAAATTTATGTGAGTACAGTCAAAACACATGCTAATTAGATCCTCCATGAGATGAGTCAGACAGATGTATATTGTGTTTTTATTTTACAGTCTTACAGTGTCCCAACTTTTTATTATTACCTTGGTGAGGAGCAAATGAAGTAGCTATATTAATTTTCTAAGATTATTTTGAACGAATAAGGTCCTCAGAGATTTAAAAATAAATATATTTAGAAATATAATATTCACCACAGAATTTCTTTGTTGAGTTAAATACAATTTAAATTTTCATAAAAGAGTTTTGTGTTTTAATAGATTTTTTTCCTTACTTTTAGGATATATCTTAAGATGTGTAGCGTAAATTGATTCAGTTGACAAAGAATAGCTTATAGAAATCATTGAGGAGGGAATGGTTGATGAACACATATCCCTAAAGATTTATGCAGCCTTTGTAAAATTATTAAATATCTTCTGCATATATAGCAATGCGTGTGTATATGCGCATGTTCAGTCACCAGATCGTGTCCAACTCTTTGTGACCCCATGGATTGTAGCCTGTCAGGCTTCTCTATCCTTAGATTTCCCAGGCAAGAATATTAGGTAGCCATTTCCTCTCCTGGGGACCTTCCTGACCCAGGAATCAAACCTGTGTCTCTTGCTTGGCAGGCAGATTCTTTTACCACTGAACCAACAGTACTGTAGATAAAGATAATAGAGTTACTATATATCTGCTCCTTAAAATAGAAATATCTTTTACTTGAAGGCAAGTCAAATATACCTTATTACAAATTACAAAGTTTTTTAAGCCTTTTAATTTAACCTGCATGCATGTTCATGTGTGGGAACACGTGTGTGCATACACATGTAAGGGGTCTGCATCACCCCAAAACAGTTAAAACTGAGCAGAAAGACCTCCGATTAGAACTATATAAGAAACAGAGCTGGATAACTGTAACAATTCTTCATCTAAAGCTACTCAAAAGAAGAGATTCTGTCTAAATTTTGAGTAAGAATTTCCACAATGTTTTATCCATCTTTGTGAACAAGACACATTCCTGACAACATGAAAAATTTTAGACAGATTTTTTTCTGCATATAGGTCTCCAAATTCCTTTTTCTAACTGTATTTACCTTCGAAAGATTATAATTATAAATTCTTTCTCTTCCATTTTGAGATATAGACCTACAACCCATTTATGTCTTTCCTGAGGACCTAGGAATCATCTCCTTAAAATGGAGTCATCAAGAGTGTCTCTTCATCTCCCAGCCTCATGTACTTATCCATTACTTCACTCCATCATTTGAAATCCTTTTGCTTATGGTGGAATTTTCAATCTCTCTCACTTATTGCAATAGTCTTGGCCACTATCAAAATAATCTGGAATAGAGGCTTGGCACTTTTTAACAAGTATCCACTACAATTTTTCTTTAGAGCAAATATTCAAGCTTATATAGATGAAAGACTTTGACTGAATCACTTTTGGCTAAAATAAGCAGCCAATTCAGTCAATAGATTCATTTATACAAAGGAGACCTTAAATAGTAAGGTCACTGGCTTTTTGTTCTATACAAAAGGAATTGCATTGAAAGATTTAATAATAAATTTGTTTTGGGGGGGTAAACTAGTTAAGTCATGTGTAGATATGCATTTCTTATCCTGGAAAAATAAATATATGTACTATTGTGTTTATGGGCTTCCCAGGTAGCTCTAGTGGTAAATAACTGGCCTGCCAGTGCAGTAGCAATAGAGATGTGGATTTGATCCCTAGCTATTAATATATTAAAAAGTTTTCTTACAAAGCAATATAAAGATTTAAAATAATTTATCAGAACTTCCCTAGTGAAGAATCCCCTGATTCAGGAAGATCCCACATGCTGCAGAGCAACTAAACTCAGGCACCACAACTACTGAGTCCGTGCTCTACAGCACTGGGAGCTGCAAATACTGATCCCATGTGCCACAACTACTGAAGCCTGCATGCCTATAGCCCAGGATCTGCAACAACAGGAGCCATAGTAATGAGAAAAGCATGCACTACAACTAAAGAGCAGCCGCTGCTTGCAGCTAAAAAGCCCACTCAGCAACGAATACCTAACTAAGCCACAAATAAATAAATAAAATTTTTTAAAATTATTTGTCAATTGTTCCAGTTACTAAACCTAAGTAAAGTACTCTAGAACAATATGATTTCATTTCTTTCAAAGCTCAAGAGATATTTTCAAATATTATGCAACTGGTCTTCAGCTTAGAAGGTAAATGCTGAAGGAGTGATATCCTGGAATATATTTTGTGATTGAAATTTTACCAACATAAGTGAAATAAGTACTTTTGCGTATATTTGTAAAGGAAAGAATTTATGACAATGTAACTGGGAAAATTGGGAAATGTTTATAATAACATATTAAATTCTAAATTTATATTTATATTGCTCCTATTTTACAGATAAATTTTGAAATAAATGTTGGTTTATTTTATAGTGAATTTACTTTTAAGTATATATACCTAAAAATATTTCTTACTCCAAGTGTCAAGTGTATGATTTAAAACAACACGTTAACAAACTAAAGAATAAAATTCATATGATTATCTCAATAGATGCATTAAAAACATTTGATGAGTTTCAACATCAATTTATGATAAAAACATCAACATAATAAAGACCATATATGACAAAACCACAGCTAACCTCATACTCAATGGTGGAAAGTTGAAAGCATTTCCTTTAAGATCAAGAGCAAGACAAGGACACCCACTTGTGCCATTTTATTCAATATAGTTATGAAAGTTCTAGCCACAGGAGTCAGAGAAAAAAAAAATAAGGAGAACACAATTGAACAAGAAAGAAGTAAAACTGTCACTGTTGTAGATGACATGAAACTGTATACAGAAAATCCTAAGGACACCACCAGAAAACTACTAGAGCTCAGCAATGAATTTGGTAATGTTGCAGTATAAAAAATTACTATACAGAAATCTGTTGCATTTCTGTACACTCACAATGAAGTATCAGAAAGAGAAATTAAGGAAACTACACCATTTACCATCATATCAAACATAATAGAATACCCATGAATAAGCCTACATGAGGAGACAAAAGACCTAAAAACTATGAGATGGTGTAAATTGATAAGCCACTGTGGAAAACGGTATAGCAGTTTCTCAAAAAACTAAAAACAGAACTGTATTACGACCTACCAACTATATTAAGACCTACCATAATAGAACTATATTATGACCTGTATCTAGTCCTGGGTATACATTCAAAAAATCCTACTAATTCAACAAGACACATATACCCCAATGCTCATAGCTTCATTATTTAAAATTGCCAAGATCTGCAAGGAACTTAAGTGTCCATCAACAGATGAACTGATAAAGAAGATGTGATACACACACAAAAAAAATGGAATACTACTTGGCCAAAAAAGGAATGAAATTTTGCTATTTCAATAACATACAACATACATGGACTTGGAGAGTATTATGTTAAGTGAAATAAGTCAAAGAGAAAATATTGTGTGATACCACTTACATGTGATATCTGAAAAATACAATAGACTCATGAATATAACAAAAAGAGACAAACTCACAGATAGAGAGAACAAGCTAGTGGTTACAACTGGGGAGAGGAACAAAACAGGGGTGGGGAAATGGGAAGGACAAACTTCCGGGTGTAAAATAGACTCAAGAATGCACAACATGGAGAATACAGTAACTATTTTGTAATAACTAAATAAAAAGTAACCTTTACAATGGTTAAAAATGAAATATTTATTGAAAATAAATTAAACAAGTAAAATTATTATTTGGATAATTTAGTGAATGGTCTACGGCATTTTGAACCTTGATCCTAGCTTTACTCATGTTGCTATTCAGTCGCTACATCCAGGCTTCCCTGTCCTGCACCATCTCCCACCGTTTGCTGAAACTCATGTCCATTGAGTCAGTGATGGCAGCCAACCACCTCATCCTGTGTTACCCCTTTCTCCTGCCCTCAATGTTTCCCAGTATCAGGGTCTTTTCTGATGACTCAGCTCTTCACATCAGGTGCCCAAAGTATCGGAGGTTGGGCTTCAGCATTAGTCCTTCCAACGAATATTCAGGATTGATTTCCTTTAGGATTGACTGGTATGATCTCCTTGCAGTTCATGGGACTCTTAAGAGTCTTCTCCAGCACCACAATTCAAAAGTATTAATTTTTCAGTGGTCAACCTTCTTTATGGTCCAACACTCAAATCCATACTTTACTATAACAAAAATCATAACTTTGACTATATGGACATTTGTTGGCAAAGCTATGTCTCTGCTTTTTAAAAAGCTGTCTAGGTTTGTCATGGCTTTTCTTCCAAGGAGCAAGCATCTTTTGATTTTTAGCTGCAGTCACCATCCGCAATGAGTTGCAGCCCAAGAAAATAAAATCTGTCACTGTTTCCATTTTTTCCCTGTCTGTTTGCCATGAAGTGATGGGGCCAGATGCCATGATCTTCGTTTTTGAATATTGACTTTTTTTTCCTCCTTTGGTCTGTCAAACATCTTCAATATTTTTCTATGAATTACTCTATTTTTAAGTATAGTGCCCCATAAGTGATAGGATTTTGTGACCTCTAGTCTGATGTACAAGTGTATTACCACAACATTATATAATTAGATGGAACTTCCAATAGGCCATATAATCTCTCCAAAACAGCCATTTAAAAAATCACTTACATGCAAAAAAGTTCAAATATGCTGTTTCTTCTGGCCATCTTAATTTTGGGGAAAAAATTTTTAAAATCTTCAAAAGCACGGCAATGAGAATAAAATATAACCTAATATATCTGATGCAAAGCAGATGTGAATTGTTTGAGAAAAATCTTTAGAATCTGAAACAACCCAAGTTACACGTGGTATAAACCAGCATGTGGCTGGTAACCATATGGGATGATGCAGATTGTGATGACCTGTAACAGTATACTAACTTCATTAAAGGAATTAGTCCTCCTAGCTGAACAAGTTATTCTAGATCTTGGAGGAATAAATTAACATGGGCTGAAAATATTGTTCAAATGAAAAATAATGTTTTAAGAAATGCCTGGTATAATGTGAAAGATGGAAAAAAGGCAAGATCATTGAATTCATTAAGAAGCTAAAAAAAAGAATGCATATAAATGTGCTGAAAGAGAATTTCAAAGAGCATATGTGATTTTAATATTGTTGGCAAAATAATAGGTGATATATACCGATCAAAATGAAGTATGAGAATTCTAAGCTATCAGTAACAAATTTTATTATATTTCAAGTCTTTAGACCTGTTGAAGATTTCACAAAGATTGCTTACAAAGACATTATTTTATTTCCACATTCAAAGAAGTGTGAAACTAGCTATTTAAGATAAAGATTATATACCTTAATAAAGACTATTATATCTATATGGACACATGTTATGCCACATGTGTGTTAGTTGTTCAGTCATGTTCAACTCTTTGTGACCCTTTGGACTGTAGCCTACCAGAATTCTTCATCCATGGATTCTTCAGGCAAGAATACTGGAGTGGACTGTCATTCCCTTCTCCAACATAGATAAGTTATAAAATATTTATTCCATTTAAAATAGTGACAAAAAAATAAGAAACAGTCCCCTGAAAGTAAAGCTAAACATTGAAAATGAAATATTAACTTTAATCTGGTAACATAAGTTGATATTTATGAGAAAACAAAGTCCCTCTGAAATCATCTCCTCTTTCTAATTAACTAAGTATAGTAAACACTTCATGGTGTCACTAAGATCTGTGTGCTCATCAGCAAATAGATTGCCTAAAAATATCTAATAAGAAGAGAATCACTCCCTTCTGGGAAAATTACAATGTGTTATACATGCACAAATGATCATTTGGATAAGACACTTTAGTGTGGTTGAATTACCATCATGATAGCCAACAAATCTCATTTATGCCTCAATTATATCTTAATTTTAGAAATGAAAAATTGAAGTATAATCCATAAGTCTTACAAATTTAATAACCTACATAAAATAAGAAAATAAAAAGCACATTCCTTGTCATTCTTCCTGAGACAACTCACATGAAAACCATCAAAGTCATCTCTAAGTCTAGTCAAAAGTGAGAAGAGGTTTTTGAGGTCAAATTCAGCTCTGATTTCACAGGTAAAACTAAGTAGATTTTTAAACACAAGTAACCATTTTCTCTAGATTCTTCAGGCATCTTAAGGTCAGCCTGTACTAAATGACGGAAGATTGAAAATGGTTTTGATGAGTTGATCTGAGATATTGAATTTGAAGTTCTTTTGCTTAGGGGCTATCAGGAGAACAGATGTCAAGAGGTTTGACTTCTGGCAGCATCAGCCTAAATCTCTGCTCACACTCATGCCTACCAGGCAAAAGACTCAAGTATCCATAAGGTTGAATAGTTCATGCTTTAAAATTGAAGAATGAATATTTTCCTCTTTTATTGTACCGCTTACAGACTTAAAAGAGCTCAAATGTTATACTTCTTACACTTTTTCCTAAAAAACAAAAAAACTTCTGTGTAATAAAGGTAGCATTTTTGGATGACTGGGCAAAATCACCTCTGTTCAATGACTTTTCTAATCTAAACTTTTCACAATCTAAATTGTGTTACTAAAATAAATGCTATTATTTTCTAAAGAGGTCATAATTATAAACTCTCTTACAGGGACTGTGAAAGTAGATGTGAAATAGGAATCCCAGGGATATCAGTTCTTAATACAAAATAAGGAAGCAGCAAAATAAACAGAAAGAGAGAGAGTATGCCTAGGAATGTTTGGCAAGGTATTAGAACTGTAAGTGTTGGAAATAGATTAGTACCAAACAATTATGTATGAACAGGAAACTTCATAACCTGTGAATTCAGACCTATTAGAAATTATAAGTGGATCAATAAGCACAATTTTAAATTTGATTTCCAAAAATATCCAGAGAATAACAGAAACAAGAAGTCCTGACACTTTGTGATTCTGATTTAGTTTCATAGTAACATATAAGAATTATAAGATATCAATTATTTTCTACATGCCTTGGGCCAGGAACTGAATAAAGTAGCTCCTCCCCCCATCCATGGGAAATTTGTTCCAAGACCCCCAGAGATGCCTGAAACTGCACATAGTACTGAACCTTTCATTTGCTGCACCTTTCCCCATAATCATTGGTGTATAAATTGTACAGGGTGAATGCACTGTACAATAAAAGGGATAATTCATGATCTCAGAGGGATAGAGAAAGTGGGTGTGAGATTTCATCACACTTCTGAGAATGGTATGGAATTGAAAACTTATGAATTGTGTATTCTGGAAGTTTCCATTTAATATCTTTGGGCCACTGTTGACCCTGAGTAACTGAAACCATGAAAAGCAAAATCTCAGATAAGGGGCAGCTGCTATACTATATTTTTAATATCTGTTTATTTGTTTGTGTATTTTTAGCTGCATTGAATTTTAGTTTGCAGCACTCAGGGTCTTTCATTGTGGTGTGCAGGCTCTTCATTTTGTTAAACAGGCTACTTACTCCCTTGTTGTGGTGCTGGCTCTTTTGCTTCAGGGAATGTGGGATCTTAGTTCCCCAGGTAAGGATTGAATTCAAATTCCCTACATTGGAAGGCATATCCTTAACCACTGGACCACCAAAGGAGTCCCCTACTGTACTATATTTATATCTTTATCACATTTAGATGTTTAAGAAGGAAACTCCTCAGCAAATCCTTAAGCATATTGTATGCAATGCAAGATGGCAAACCAGGTAAGATATTGAAAATGTTGCACACACTTTAGGGAGAAAAAGTCAGTATTTTATAAATGTGTTTGTCTGCTTATCACATTAGTTTCGATGACATGCTTATAAGGCAGTTGGTATCACTCTTTCATATAGATATATTGCTCTTCATCTATATGAAAGAGTGATATATATATATGGGGTGGAACTAAGGAGATATTTAGCAACTAGTAAGGACTTTGAACTACTTCCCTCATGGCTCAGTAGTAGAGAATCTGCCTGTCAATGAAGGAGCTGCCGGTTCAGTCCCTGGTTCTGGAAGATCCCCTGGAGAAGGAAATGGCAAATCACTCCAGTATTCTTACCTGGGAAATCCTGTGGACAGATGAGCCTGATGGGCTACAGTCCAGTTCATAGGGGTCAGAAAAGAGTCATACACAATTTAGCGACTTAAAAACAACAACAAAGAACTGTAAAAAAAGGCATCATTGAAGAGAAGTTGAGTCGTATGGTCAGAAATTTGAATCACAACTAAGTCACTTGCTGGCCATTAGACTATAGAAACATTGCATTGTTTCTCTGTGTTTTAGTTTTCCTCACTGTACATAAAGAGTCTGGTGCATGCCTGTGTGCTAAGTCGATTCACTTGTGTCAACTCTACATGTTGTGAGCTGTATGACTTCAAGAAATTATAATGTTCTTCCTGTCACCAGGATACAAACTCAGGGTTATTTTTACACTAAAACTCATGTTTTCCCTTCATTAGTGCCAAAACCACAAGCTTCTTTTGTTGCTGTTTGACACAGATTAAGAAAAAGGATTTTTTCTCTTTTACCGTTATTTTTATTTAAAACTCCCAACCCAATTAAAGGTTTTTTTTCAGATTTTGTGGCAGTTCCAACAAGTATAAAGAGAAACTGCCTATCCATAGGCAACGTTTTCAGATTACAAAGATAAAGTTGAAATTGACTACTGTTTTCTTTAAAATTTTATTATTTGGTTTGATCAATTTAATTAGACATTTAGCATTTCATATAGAAATACTGTACCTAAACTGACGTACAAAAATGTACATTTGAACCAACTCTAGTAGAAACCCAAAGAGAGTGATGTTTTGTGATTTTATCTGCAACTTTTATAGCTTAAATACCTGCTTCATTGCACAGATTTAATTAGCACACTAACACAGAAACACTGTGTCAAAATAATTTCAGATGAACAGATCAAATTTAAAAATCAACAAAATTATTTCCCCCAATCCAGCCTGTCATCCTGTGGTTAATTTGTGCTCCTATATCAGGTATCAGTTTAGGGGCTGTTTTTACTAGTAAACCCTCTGTGAATCCAACCACAGCACAGGGCTTCATAGGGTAGAGACTCTTGCTTGGTGTGTCCATTTAATGTTGACAGCATATTGAAAAGCAGAGACATTACTTTGTCAACAAAGGTCTGTCTAGTCACGGCTATAGTTTTTCCAGTGGTCATGTATGGATATGAGAGTTGGATTATAAAGAAAGCTGAGCGTCAAAGAATTAATGCTTTTGAACTGTGGTGTTGGAGAAGACTCTTGAGAGTCCCTTGGACTACAAGGAGATCCAACCAGTCCATCCTAAAGGAGATCAGTTCTGGGTGTTCGTTGGAAAGACTGATGTTGAAACTGAAACTCCAATACTTTGACCACTTCATGCGAAGAATTGACTCATTGGAAAAGTACCTAATGCTGGGAAGGATTGGGGGCAGGAGGAGAAGGGGACGACAGAGGATGAGATGGCTGGATGGCATCACCGACTCGATGGACATGGGTTTGGGTAAACTCCGGGAGTTGGTGACAGATAGGGAGGCCTGGCATGCTGCCATTAACGCGGTCGCAAAGAGTCAGACAAGACTGAGCAACTGAACTGAACTGTCCTGTTGATTATTCAGTTGCAGTTGTTATTTTCAGTTTGTTAACTGTGAAGTGACACGTACTTTGTTGAAGATCCTATTAACTAAACAAATGGCTACAAATGCAAAAATCCAATGTATTGTGTCTCACTGCAGGCTGTGGTCATCACCTAGGGTAAGATCAAATTCCAGACTTAAAAAGAAGACTTAATTCTAGTCTTCAAAAGAAGACTTAATAGAATCAGGTGAACTACTGTCAATATACCACAAAGACTTAAATATATTTATTTTATGTGAAGCCTTCAGAGTTTTCTTCTGTCTTACTGCAGTATTTTACTACATTGGTAATCAGATATAACATTATTATTACAGTTATTTGCTTTCATATCTAACTCTGCTTTTGCTCCCATAGTCCTTGGTTTATTAAGGGTTATTAGCAGGGTTCATCAATCATCTTGTCTTATCTATCACGATATCTGACAAAGAATAACAGAATGTTACATTTACATTTACTGAGGACCAGATGTCGTCAGTTTATTTACTTTACTGATTCTATTTGCCAAAAACACTCTAAGGTAGGAACTGCCATTTCCACTTCAGAGTTTGGAAATTAATATGATGACCAAAGTCATTCAGAAATTATGTTCAGAAGACTGGCTTTGAAATTTGAACTCTCTATCATTGTTGTATATTTTCCTAGCAGATTTGGTCTAAGTAAATGATGCTTAGAGAAGACAGGAAGGAAAACAGAGAAAAAAAAACAGTAAGAAAAGAAGAAAGGAAAGAAATTAATGAGTCAGAAAGGAAGAAAGAAGATAGGGAGGAAAGAATAATATTTAACTTACAATAAATTAAGTGATAAAAACAGAATAAATGGCATGTTACAACCCATAGACATGGCCTATTTAATATATATATATATGCATATATATATATTTAATATGCAGAAGTTAATAAAATATTTTATTAAATGATATATATTCAAATTATCAATAATATTTTAGTCATTTAAAACTTTATATGAATGAAGTGTCATTTCACATATTGCTCCATTTTTTTTACTGTACTCCCATAAGTCCTATGGATGTAGGTAGTTCATGTATTATTGTGATTATTTTTCAGATGAGAATACTCTCGAATAGATGAAGTAAATCTTCTGGAAACACCTTGGAAGCAAAATCAAGAGAAGCAGTAGATCTAATTGAAAACTCAGGTAAATACTGTTTTATCCTTTCCGTAACTTAAGAGGCATTATTCAGCAAAGTAAGTAACCTCTCCATATTTTGTGTTCTTCCACTTACAGGATGAACCTTACTATTTTTTCTAAACTTGAGACCCATGGATCAAGCTCGCTTGCTTGACAAGTTTATTCACCTGGATACATACAGCATAACTTTAAACATCCCAAAGAAAACTTGTATTCTTCCTTCTGAATCTAATTCTCTTTCCCTGTTGCCCACCATAGAAATGGGCATCCATTTCTCTAGTAAGAATTCTAAAAATTATTCATAACTTATAATCTCTCATTATTGACAATAGTCCATCAGTAAATCCAAATGATCCCTGTTCCACAATTCTCTCAAATCAGCCCACTGAAAACTACTTTTGTGACCACTATCACAACTCAAGCGTAATCATCTCTGCTCACTCCCTGGACCTCACACGTACCTCCACTTTACTCACAATGGCCCAATCGCATGTGCCTCCCTCATTTTTTTAACAAGGTAAGTTGATCCCTACCTAGGGCTTTAACACTTTGCCGATCCGTATGGCATGGCCTTTTCCTACCTATTTGTCGTTGGTTTTCGTTGTTATTTAGTCACTAAGTTGTGTCTGACTCCTTGTGACCCTGTGAATTGGACTGTAGCCCCTCAGACCCCTCTGTCCATGGGACTTCCCAGGCAAAAATACTGGAGTGGGTTGTC
This sequence comes from Okapia johnstoni, assembly GCA_024291935.2. Classification (NCBI taxonomy): domain Eukaryota; kingdom Metazoa; phylum Chordata; class Mammalia; order Artiodactyla; family Giraffidae; genus Okapia; species Okapia johnstoni. Next base: position 32,731,935 of record CM044310.1, read on the forward strand.
ATTTTCTTCTCCAGGGGCTCTTCCTGAACTGGAGAGCAAACCGGGATCTCCTGCGCTGCAAGTGGATTTTTTACTGCTGAGCCACCAGAGAATACTGTCAGGTCCATTACACATTATCAGAACACATTTCTTAAATTATCACATATCTTCCTTTTCTTTCCGAAATTTTTATTAAATGACATATCTTATATTGTTTTTTATGGGAGATATCACTATTTGAAGTGAACTTGTTGTGATGGTTCATTTTGTGTGTCAGCATGAATAACCATGTGGCATCAAATTAAACATTATTTTGAGGTGTGCCCCTGAGATGTTTCTGGGTGAGATTAGAATTTGCATCTGCTGGACTCAACAAAGTAGACTGCCTTCCCCAGGGTGAGTGGGCATCATCCAATCTGTTGAAGACCTAAACAGAAAAAAGAGAGAAAGAGAGAGAAACAAAGAAAGGAGGAATTCACCTCTTTTTACTACCTTACTGTTTAGGTTTTCCCAGGTGGTGCTAGTGGTAAAGAAGCCACCTGCCAATACAGAAGACTCAAGAGACCTGGGTTCAATCCCTGGGTCAGGAAGATCCCTGGAGAAGGAAAGGGCAACCCACTTCAGCATTCTTGCCTGGAGAATCCCATGGACAGTGGAGGCTGGCAGGCTACAGTCCATGGGGTAGCAAAAAGTCAGTCATGACTGAAGAGACATAGAATGCACTGTTTAGGCTAGGTCATCTCATTTCATCTTCTCCTGCCCTTGGGCTGGGATTTACACCTCACCTTTTCTGACTCTCAAGCCTTTGGATACAGAATGAATTCAGTTTGGTTCAGTTGCTCACTCATGTCTGACTCTTTGCAACCCCATGGACTGCAGCATGCCTGGCTTCCCTGCCCATCAAAAACTCCCAGAGCTTACTCAAGTTCATGTCCATTGAGTCAGTGATGCCATCCAACCATCTCATCCTCTGTCATCCCCTTCTCCTCCTGCCCTCAATCTTTCCCAGCATCAGGGTCTTTTCAAATGAGTCAGTTCTTCTCATCAGGTGGTTAAAACATTGGAGTTTAGCTTCAACATCAGTCCTTCCAATGAATATTCGGGACTGATTTCCTTTAGGATGGACTGGTTGGATATCCTTGCAGTCCAAGGGACTCTCAAGAGTCTTCTCCAACACCACAGTTCAAAATCATCAATTCTTCAGCGCTCCAATTTCTTTATAGTCCAGCTCTCACACCCATACATGACTACTGGAAAAACCAAAGCTTTGAATAGATGGACCTTTGTTGGCAAAGTAAAGTCTATGCTTTTTAATATGATGCCTAGGTTGGCCATAAGTTTTCTTCCAAGAAGCAAGTGTCTTTTAATTTCATTGCTGTGGTCACCATCTGCAGTGATTTTGGAGACCCCAAAATAAAATCTCTCACTGTTTCCATTGTTTTCCCATCTATTTACCATGAAGTGATGGGACCAGATGCCACGGTCTTAGTTTTCTGAATGTTGAGCTTTAAGCCAACTTTTTCACTCTCCTCTTTCACTTTCATCAAGAGGCTCTTTAGTTCTTCTCTGCTTTCTACCATAAGGGTGGTGTCATCTGCATATCTAAGGTTATTGATATTTCTCCCAGCAATCTTGATTCTAGCTTGTGCTTCATCCAGCCCAAAGTTTCTCATGATGTACTCTGCATATGAGTTAAATAAGCAGGGTGACAATATACAGCCTTGATGTACTCCCTTCCCAATTTGGAACCAATCTATTGTTACATGTCCAGTTCTAACTGTTGCTTCCTGACCTGCATACAGATTTCTCAAGAGGCAGGTCAGATGGTCTGGTATTCCCATCTCTTTCAGAATTTTCTTCAGTTTGTTGTGATCCACACAGTCAAAGGCTTTGGCATAGTCAATAAAGCAGAAGTAGATGTTTTTCTGGAACTCTCTGGTTTTTTCAATGATCCAATGGATGTTGGCAATTTGATCTCTTGTTCCTCTGCCTTTTCTAAATCCAGCTTGAACATCTGGAAGTTCATGGTTCACGTACCGTTGAAGCCTGGCTTGGAGAATTTGGAGCATTACTTTACTAGCGTGTGAGATGAATGCAATTGTGCAGTGGTTTGAGCATTCTTTGGCATTGTCTTTCATTGGAATGAAAACTTCACTGAGTAAAGTGGTGAAAGAAAAAGATGACTTTAGGGTTTAGAATTCTGAGATCAATCACCATATGAATAACCTAAGGGCTTTCATAAGGACACCACTGAAGGAAACCCTTGTGTCCTGTATCTTCAGGGCTAAAATTGTTAAAAATCAATGGCAGAACCCTATCCTTTGAATGGCTGGATTAAAGTGCAAGTTGAACTCTCAGCCTTGGTATCTAGTGCTAAAGTGAGGGCATTGATCAGGAAAAAGTAGGATCCCATAAGTCGAGATGGGGACATATGGGAAGAGTTTGATGAAGCTTGGAATATTTAGTCCATAAATTTTTGGCTAGTGGAAGAGGTTTCTCCACCCACAGGGGCAGTGGCATCCCTACCCTGTTGGCATTGTCTTCTCCACCTCCTTGTGTGGAGATTAACCCTGTATTGCCGTAGAAAACTCTGATATCTTCACCTGAGGACACTGCATACAAGAAAATGCTACTTCTCCTTAATACCCACCCCAACACCCTCTTTGCTTCTAGACCTATAAATAGACTAATGTCCCAGCAGGTACTTCAAGGTGAGGCACGAAGTGTAACCCACAAGGAAAGGTGCTACAGTTCAAAATGACAATTTCAGCCTCCTAATTCATACAGAAAAATATCTGGGAAATACATGTGAGAATGAATATTAAGGGTGTGGGATAGTGATGGAATGCACATACATTTGGATCAGGCTAAATTTATTGCTATGGACTCACCAAGAAGAGACTAGGCATTTAATGCTGCAACTGTAACAGAACTGGAAAGGCTTTTAAATCTACATTTTGTTGGTTGGCTGAAGCATGAATCAAAATGTGGCCCACAGTGAGTGAACTGGAAATGCTGGACATGCCTTAGTTTAATTTAGATGAAGGGATTCAGGCTTAAAGAGACTGAAATGCTACAATGGAGAGGGTCCAAAAAGCAGAGCTCTCACAGATACTGGGAGTAATCCATTTGTGAAGGGAGTCTCCTTGAAGAGGTCTGTGATTAGTCTTCTCTGTAGAACAGACCTCACAGCAGGAACTGCAGTCATTGAGCTGAGAAACCAAATACAAGGAGTAATTGATGACTGGGGTGACATGGGCCACGTGGCAGCACTCAGCTGCCAAAGGCAAGGTGTCCATAATTATATGGCAGCTGATCATATAGCAGCTCCATGGACTGTGGCCAGCTGTTTGGTTGAATGTTTAGAGACTTGGAAGTATTATGATTAAAAAACTGGTGACCAAAAAATGGAGAGAATAATATGTGGATGGACTTCTCTGAATGGGCAGAAAAATGAAGGTATGTATTTATGTCCCACTTAAATGCTGACTAAAAGTGAAAGTGAAGTCACTCAATTGTGTTTGGCTCTTTGCGACCCTTGGACTGTAGCCTACCAGGCTCCTCCCTCCATGGGATTCTCCAGGCAAGAGTACTGGAGTGGGTAGCCATTTCCTTCTCCAGGGGATCTTCCCGACCCAGGGATTGAACCTGGGTCTCTCACATTGCAGGCATCACTTTAACCTCTGAGCCACCAGGGAAGCCCTGTTGACTAAAGGGTAGAGGATCATAATCCTCAAAAGAGGATTTTAATAATTAAGTGGCTAAAATGACCCATTCTGTGGATACTACTTTCCTCAGTCATCTGTATCATTGTCCCAAGGGTTCTGAACAAAGTCTAAGGTGGTCATGGTGGCAGGGTTGGAGGTGATGCCTGAACTCAGCCACATGGACTTCTGATCATCAAGGCTGACTTGTCTATAACCACAGCTGAGTGAATACCCAACCTTCAAAAAAAATACCAACACTAAGCCCCTGTATGGTAATATTCCCTGGGGTGATCAGCCACCTATCTGGTGGCAGGTTGGTTACATTGTACCAGTTCCATCACAGTAGGGACAGCATTGTGTTCTTAGTAGAATAGCCACTTACTTCGGATAAGAATTTGCCTTTTCTCTATGCAATGCATCTACCCAATGATCATCAATGGACTTACAGAATGCTTTATCCACCATCATGGTTTTCAACAAATTGTTGTTTCTGATCAGGAAACCCATTTCACAGAAAGGATAATGGCAATGGTCTCATACTAATGGAGTTCACTGATATTACCATGTTTCCTTCCAACAAAGGAAACGATAAGTTTAATACTCAACATTCTGAAGTTATTAATATGAAGATCTATAAAGACCCATGGTATATAGATACAACATTGTTGTTGTTTACTCACTCAGTCATGTCTGAATCTTTTGCAGCCCTATACACTGTAGCCCACCAGGCTCCTCTGTCCGTGGAATTTCCCAGATAAGAATACTGGAGTGAATTGCCATTTCCTTCTCTAGGGGGTCTTCCTGAACCAGGGATTGAACCCATGTCTCCTGCATTGGCAGGTGGATTCTTTACCACTGAGCCACCAGGGAAGCATGGAAACAGTATACATACTGAAATATTTTAAAATCAAGAAAGTGCATTTTTCAAATATAAATTGCAATATAGACTAAGTTCTTATTAGTTGCATATCTTATTTGTAATAGTGTGACATATACATATAACACTATGCATAAAATAGATAACTAATAAGAACCTACTCTATATCACAGGAAACTCTGCTCAATTCTCTGTAATGACCTATATGAGATAAGGATCAGAAAAGAGTGGATGTATGTACATGTATAATTGATTCACTTTGTTGTACAGCAGAAACAAATACAACTGTAAATTATCTATACTCCAATGTAAATTAATTTAAAAATTGTGATATAGGGACATGTACAATAAAAATTTGTAGAAAACACTTGCTTTTTGAATACTTAGATTTTTAAGAAAAATATATGGACTAAAACATTTTATATGGTTGGGTAAATTTTGTATTGTTGTTATATATCTCCATTCGTTAACTTTGTGATCCCAGGAACACTATAGTTCACCATATTCTAGTTATTTTGAAAAATAAATGAAGTGTAGTAGAAATAGTACAGGCTCAAAAGACTGGCAAAATTGGGACTGACTTCATGCCCTGTATTAGCCACTGATTTACAGCACAGGGGTAAGTGAATTGGAGTATATTCATACAATGGGATAGTATGTAATTATAGAAATGAACAAACCACAGCTTCAAGAAGCCTGTTATAAATGTCTTAAAACATTGAACACAAAAGATTTAAATTATTTCATTTATGTATCACTAAATCAGGTAAATTAAACTAATTTTCAGAAGTCACCATCATGGAGAAATTTTGAAGTTGCTAGTGACTGGGCAATGATTGGCATGAGAGGAAGAAACTTTGGAGGGTTTGGTATCATTCAGTTTAGTGATATGGTTTACACCAAATATATCATACGCTTGTAATTTGTTTATTTACTTAGGTGAATTATAGTATCATAAAGAATTATTTTAAAGATGTAGTATGGAAATTATTATTAGAGTATTGTTAATAATTCTGAAATTTATACTCTGATCACCTGTGTTTATATAATGACCATGAATGAGACAACAATCTTCCCAACTGATCCACACTATGACTTTTACAAAACTACACATATTACAAAGCTAAAATATTTAGTAAGTGTACTAAGTCATTTCAGTCATGTCCAACTCTTTGCGACCCTGGACTGCAGCAAACCAGGACTGCAGCCTACCAGGTTCCTCTGTTCACGGGATTCTCCAGGCAAGAATACTGGAGTGAGTTGCATGCCCTTATCTAGGGCCTCTTCCCAACCCAGGGATTCAACCCATGTCTGTCTCCTGCATTGACAGACAGGTTTACCAGTAGTGTCACCTTGGAAGCCCAAAACATTTAGCAAATACAGGTGTTCTACGTGGTGGTAATGATCAAATGCTCAAAGAACAGTAGTGCCGGGACTGGGCTGAAGAACAGTTGAATTAGTTAGTTCCATGGCTTATTTTTCATTAGCATCTTTTTTTTCTTTTTAATACTTTAGAATATTCAAGTTCACCTAATTTGGTAAAAAGAATGCTCTTTGATAAAGGATGGCTGCTTGATTAAGGATGGTTCAGTAGGAAAGTCATCTTTCACATTTTTAATAATTCTAGAGATGGTTTACAACTAATGCACTATTCTCCTGACAGGGGCAGAAATGTCTTATTTCATGTTCCAGTCCTGTAGAAACAGTGGCATCATCACTGTGATGTTTGCTCACATTACACAGGCATGAACAATAAGTTATTAAATACAATTTTCATTTGTGTTCCAGGAGATAGCCACCATTACCCTAAAGACAATGAAACAGGTAGGAAAAAAATGCTGGACTCTGCTCTTTTTTAGCATGACTTTAAGCAATTCCTTTTTTTAATATTTAATATGGAGGATAAATTGCCTCAACTTAGACTTGACTTACATGTTCCTCTAGGACAGTCATTTGCATTGTAGTATTTTAAACTAAACAAGCTTACTTATTCAGGAAGCTATTAAATGCAAGAATTTTTTCTCCTTTATTTAGCTTACATAAAGCAATTTGATTTTGTAGAGAAATTAATTGAAAAAAATTAAATGGGGGACATAAAAAAGTTGACCTTTGATTGACAGAAGCTTCTAATATCCTACAAAAGGTGGGCAATAATTACATACATTTAAGCTACTAGTTAGCAATAGATGTGTCTCCTTTGGCAAAGTCTTTGAAAATGCCATTGCTTTAACAGTAATCAGAACTGACAGCCTGATCCACCTTTTATGATAATGTGGCATGCAGCCTTGTTAATCTGACCCACTGAAATAAATGAAAAATGTACTTGTGCCCCAGTGTAATTGTCAGCAGCAGCATTTTAGCAGGCTTTAATTTGCACTTCCCTGTAATACCTCCTCTCAAGTCTGATGGAAACGTTAACCAGAGCTGGCATTACTCATAGCAAGCTTGGATCTAGGGTAGCAGCAAAGGAGAGGACTTGGGGTGAACTGGAACATGACCTTAATTGTCAATGAAATGCAGCAGTTCCTTGAAAAGGGAAAAGCACAAAGTGATATAATAATTGTTTCAGTAAGAACCTGCATAATGCAAAAGGCTACCATTATAAAATATGCCACATGAAAAAGCACTCTTTGGATTCATATTTCAAGGTTACATGAGCTCTGATTGCCCTTTAAATTACAGTAGACAATATAAGAGAAAATAATATATCTTAATATATAATTAATAATATTTAAAAGCATTAACTCATAGACTTGAAGGTAATAGGTGGCATAAAAATAAAAATCATAAAACTGCTATACACTGAAAATAAGGATTATTACTTTATTCCTCCGTTTTTCTGTTTGTGCATAAAAATTTCAATATAATTTAGTCTTTTGTGTTTCTTCCTATGTATATTACATAAATAATCCTTCAACTCAACATATTTCTGACCAGTTTTCTATAAATTAGGTGTAGTAGTAGCAACCTATAAAGATGAAAAGTAGCATTCTATTTTTGGTGTTTTGTTATTGATGTGAAACTCTGAATAGTTTTCCGGGTGTTTTTTGTTTATTTTGTTTTAAGATATTGAACCCATTTCATCTTTTGATGATTTTCATATCATTTTTACTGGTACAGAATATAAGCATAAGTAGTGAGATTCTGAATCATTTCTTGATGCTTTGTTCCTACTCATAGGTTAATTTGCTTTTTATAGAGTTCAACACACTGAACTTAGGAGTTAGCAGACAACACTATTTCAAGATAACAAGGTTAAATCGTGCAATATATTTCAAATATTTTTCTTTCATTTTCTAATGCACTTGTATACCAATAAAATTATAGATTTGTCAAAACACCCTGGGGTGGTGATGCATTATTTCTGAAGGTCGTAGGCAAATTAAATAGGATATATAGGCCTGAATAACAATATGCTTGTCATTGTCAGCAAGAAAAATGAAAGAGGAACATGTGAGTAACAATTCATATACCATACAGCTTGCCCACTTAAATTGCACAATTTATTGTAGTCACAAGGTTGTACAAAAATCACTACGACCTAACTTTAGAATATTTTCATCACCCCCAAAAGAAGTCACACATTCATTAGCAGTCATTCTTCATCTTTCCCCTTACCCTTCCTGTCTTGTCAACCACTAATATTCTTTCTGTATTTAGAATTTGCCAATCTGGCCATTTCTTATAAATGCAACCATATAAGCTTTTTGTGTATAGCTTCTTTCATTAGTATAATATTGTTAGGATTCATCCACCCATATTGTAGTATGTACTGGTAATCCATTCCTTTTTTATTACAGAATACTATTCCATAGACTTACACCAAATCTGTTCATCTGTGCCTCAGTTGATGGGCATTTGGAGTACATTATTTTTTTTCTTGGATATAACCCAAGAATTGCTTTGTTAGACAATATGGTAACTCTCTGTTTAGGCTAATTAGATTTTAACCAATTCTATATAGTACAATAAAAGCCAGAAACACCAGAACACTTTATATATCCCCCCAGAAAGAGAGAACACATCTGTTTCACTGACTTCTTTCTTGGCTTTCATGTTATGACGTATTCATGACAGTGAGAAGTAAGGGCCAGTGATGACTAGAAGACTGGGGTTCAGAGTTGGAGGAACTCTCAAGCCAGATATTCAATGCTACTCTTCTGCTGATGACTTTTTTTTTTATCATTGAACATTTAAGATTTCCATCTTCAGGCTGACATACCTGAGTTACATGCCAAAAATCTGACTTGACTTTTTCTGGAGTAATCTCCCCACAAATTGGCTCCTAGTCCAGAGACCAGATTTCCAAAGTAAAATCACAGTATGTGGTTGACATATGGGCTAACAGCAGGACAGAATATTTTTAAAAAATCATAGTTTCCTAAAAATCTGGAGCTATAATTCCTCCTTTGTTTCCATCTTTCTCTCCGTATAGCCCTCTCAGTGAACCTGTACTTGTCATTCTACTTTCTTAACTTATATTTACTGTAAATTGTGCTGTTTGCTTGAAAAGTGGATCCCTTTTATGAATGCTTGTCAAGCCTTGAGCATTTTTCAAGCACTGAATCAAATTTTACTCTTCCAAAAGCCTTCCTAAAATCTGCTATTTGTTATTTCTCTCTACAGTCCTGTTTATTCTATTATGATATTTCTCTTCCCTGTGTATGTGTATTTTTGACTTATCTAGTAGATGACAAGCTTCTAGAAGAGAGGTAAAATAGTTCATGAGTTTGCATCTTTGATGTATCTAGGGTAATATTTTCACATACTCTGATGTTTAATACACATTCAGATTCTAAATCCCTGTGTGATGCCAGGATTTTATTGCCTAGGCCCTTTCATGTGTTGATATAGAACTTGCAGGTTGGCTATCAGAAAGTCAAAATACCCTAAGGACTGACTTTTGATCTTAGCAGATGACATATGTATCTATTTCTTTTCTTTTCTTTCTTTTTTTTTTTTTAGTTTTAAAATAATATTTACTGGTGCAATAGTTTTAAGACTTGGGCAATCCCTTCTCAGAGCCATGAGACTATGTCATTGTTTTTGCCATTGTGTTATTTGAAAAATTCTACCACAAAACTAGGCTTTCCTGGTGGCTCAGAGAGTAAAGAATCTTCCTGCAATGCAGGAGACTGGTGTTCGATCACTGGGTCAGGAAGATCCCCTGGAGAAGGGCATGACTACCCATTCCAGTATTCTTGCCTGGAGAATTCCATGGACAAAGGAACCTGGTGGGCTACAATCCATGGTGTTGAACAGAGTTAGATATGACTGAGCAATGTACACTTTTACCACAAAAATAGAAAACTGTGAAACTGAATAGAGTCCATAAGAATTGAATAATTTTCAAAGCAGGAAATATACTTGGAAAATGAGTTCAGTTCAGTCGCTCAGTCATGTCCGACTCTTTGTGACCCCATGAACTGCAGCATGCCAGGCCTCCCTGTCCATCACCAACTCCCGGAGTCTACCCAAACCCATGTCCATCGGATCAGTGATGCCATCCAACCATCTCATCCTCTGTCATCCCCTTCTCCTCCTGCCCCCAATCCTTCCCTGCATTAGGGTCTTTTCCAGTGAGTCAACCCTTCGCATGAGGTGACCAAAGTATTGGAGTTTCAGCTTCAACATCAGTCCTTCCAATGAATACCCAGGATTGATCTCCTTTAGGATGGATTGATTGGATCTCCTTGCAGTCCAAGGGATTCTCAAGAGTCTTCTCCAACACCACAGTTCAAAAGCATCAATTCTACGGCGCTCAGCTTTCTTCACTGTCCAACTCTCACATCCATACATGATCACTGGAAAAACCATAGCCTTGACTAGACGGACTTTTGTTGGCAAAGTAATGTCTCTGCTTTTAAATATGCTATCTAGGTTGGCCATAACCTTCCTTCCAAGGAGTAAGAGTCTTTTAATTTCATGGCTGCAATCACCATCAGCAGTGATTTTGGAGCCCCAAAAAATAAAGTCTGCCACTGTTTCCCCATCTATTTCCCATGAAGTTTATAATTAAGCCACTTAGAGCAACAAATAAAACTGGGACTTAAGATAAATGATTTCTTTCTTGCTAGTAAAAGAATATATATTTTCTTTATCCTAACCAGAAAGGTGATATTGGAATTTATGTCTCACTTCAACCTGTTGCCTTCCAATATCATCTTTCCAGTTAGGATAAGGGAAATATATATTATCCTGAAGAACATGCACAGAAATCTTAATGTTTTGTCAGGGTAAAAGTACTGAATTTTAATAAGCTTTAGGCCAACAGTTTAGAATATCAGCAAATGATTCTCTCACCAGCACATTAAAATGAGACATAAACTCTAATACCATCTTTCAGGTTAGGATAATGTAAAAATATGATTTATTCAGAGATACGGGCTACCCACAGAAATCTTGATGATTTTCCAGAGGTAAAAATATTGAGTTTTAATAAGTATTATCTCAACACTTCCAAATATCAGAACAAAATTCTCCTGCCTTGATTCAATCTGAGATATCTGAACAGAATTACAAATTCTTCAAATAAACATGGATTATTAGTAAAAGAGAAAATCACAGTTAAAAATTTAAGTAATCCAAATTTAATTTCAATCAAACTCAAAACATTCAAATTATGCCTTCAATATACAAAATCTGGCAAAATATCAATTAAAAGGAAATAGTCCCAGGCATGTAAAATTTAATCTCTACCCTGCTAATAAATTTTGGTATAAAAATCCCCTTTTGACAAAACTTGAAAATTTCATTGAAAAGTTTAACTCTTAGTTAAATTATATAGGAAAATTTTAAATAAATCAAACATATTTCAAGTGAATATCAAATAGCTGTTACTAATATTAAATTGGTGACTTAGAGTGGATGGGGAATCATGTTTTCATCCCCTTCCTCTGTATGATATTATATTTTACTAGAATATTTGAATCACATATTATCATGAAATGCTTTTCCTAAAATTGTAATCTCTCAGACTAGTTTCACAAAACTCTATTATAGTTCAAACATTCCCTGGGACCACTTCATTATTCAATCTGTTCCTCTGAGATTTGGAGAAGGACAGTGCTGAGGACCAGAGGATGGAGATGAGGAGGTGAAAGGTTACTCCTCCCCTGAGGTCCCTTTCTCAGGAAGGAATTCTATTAACATAACACATACTAATCCTGGTTTCTTTCTGTTTTCTTGCCTCTGTCCCTTAAGAGAAAGCAGGAATTATGGGACAGTTGAATTTGAGAAAAAGCTGAACTCGTTCTGTTTAGATCCTCTTTGGGCGGGGTGGGGGGGGGCAAGGTTATTCTTTACTATCTATGATTTAGGCTTTGCAAGTTGGGCTCATCGTGCAATCTGCAAATAGAGCACTAATGCTCTATCTCAAGCATTAGTCAACAAGAGTCTTGTGTTTCTTATGTTTATTTTTGTAGAGGCTTAGATTAGATTAGATAAATGAATTTTAAGTTATCAACAGCCTTAAATAAGATATTTGTAATTTATATTTCTGCTGGGGCTGGTCATTGTTGATTATGAAGTATGTCCATGGGCAACTTTTAAAAGAAATATAAAGACTTACCCACAGGGTCCAGGAGAGACAAATTAGGAGTTTGGGATTGACATATATATTACTATATATATAGAATAGATAATCAACAAGGATCTACTGTGTAGCACAAGGAACTATACTCAATATCTTGCAATAGCCTATAATGGAAAATAATCTGAAATAGAATACACACACACACACACACACACAAGTATATGTATGGGGCTTCCTTGGTGACTCAAACAGTAAAGAATCTGCCTGCAATGTAGAAGACTTGGGTTAGATCCCTGTGTTGGGAAGATCCCCTGGAGAAGGGAATGGTGACCCACTCTAGTATTCTTCCCCGGAGAATTCCACAGACTGAGGAGCCTGATGGGCTACAGTCCATGGGTCGCAAAGAGTAACTGAATCACTTTGCTGTACACTTGAAACTAACACACCATTGGAAATCAACCATACTTCAATAAAACATAACAAAAAAACATACATGCAAATAGCATGTCTTAAGTAAAGAGGCATGGGCCTTGATAAAGACACTGGGCATGCTGGATTCAAGGAAAATAGAAGCTCCACAGATTTCACCAACCAAAGGGTACTGTATGTGGGGCATAAAAGTGCATCCTGGCTCTAACTGTCCATGGCAGCTTGATTGCAATGCCCTTTGTGTCTGTATGAAGATAGCAGTGCCTTGGTAGATGCTGTCATGGGCCAAAGAGGTGCAAATAATCAGATTCAACTGAGGCAAGGGCTCAATTGTACAGAAAAGGGAATCTTTCTATACACCTGCCTTTTAAACTTTACAGAGCAGAGCAGTCATTCCCATTTGTACAATGCTTTCTAGCCTGTCTACAGGGAATGACTTTTTGTAATACAAGGCAGCTGGATTCCCAGCATACTGCACAACACTAAAGAAGTTCAGTTTTTAAACTATTATTTTCAGGTTGAGGTTTGATGCTTCAAATGTCATCTTACATTCAAGGCTTAAGAGGAAACTGTGGAAGAACTAAGCATGAAGTCATGGAGTTAATCCACAAGTTTGAGATTTGAAAAGTAGTAAACAATGTTAGGTAATGATGTGACATTCAGTTAGCTATTGAGGAATTTGCTGTGCTTTGAGAGAACATTTGTGATAAATGTGTGGAACTGAGACAATAAAAGAAAGCATAACAAAAAAGAGGGACATGACAGGAAGGCAGATGGGATGAAGATAAATTCAGACTGTGCTGTGGTTGGATGGCAGTATCTCCTGGGTAGGATGGTCCAAGCCAAGAAAATGAAGGTGTACAAGGTGTTTGTTTGAACAGTGGATGCATTTGGCAGATTTAGAACAAACAAGCTAAGATCTTAAGAAAAATACTCTGGGTGGAAAAACAAGGATAGTAAAAGGACCAAGGCATTTGTATCCAGGAAACTATTATCTCTTTACACAGTGGAGAAGGGAAGAGACCAACCTTAAAAATAGGTCACAATGGCTTTTCGAAAAAGAGTAGAAAAATAAAACAACAGAAGGTGTCTTTCACTATTGCGTGAAAAATGTCTGCTAGAAAGACCACTCAAGATCCATAAGGAAGATGTGGTCTATTACTACACAGTCATAGAAAAGAATGGAATTTTGCCATTTGCAGCAACATGGATGGACCTGGAGAGTATCATGCCAAGTGAAATAAGTTAAGTCAGAGAAAGACAAATATGGTATGTTTTCACTTATAAGTGGAATCTAAAAAATAAAACAAGCAAATTAATTTAATGAAAGAAAAACAGGCTCATACAGAAACACAGAATAAACTAGAGGTTACTTGCAGAGAGAAGGCATGGGGAGGGGCAAAGTAGGAGTAGAGGATTAAGAGGTACAAACTACTAGGTATAAAACAATGTTACAAAGATATAATGTACACCACAAAGAATATAGTTAACAGGTATTCTTTAATAACTTTAAATGGCGTATAATCTACAAAAAATATTTAATGACTAGGGTGTACACCTGAAACTAATATAATATTGTCAATCAACTATAATAATAAAGATGTCTAAAACATTCAAAAATGAGGAGTGTAGTGATTTGAAAATTTCTTGGCTTGCACTGTGTCCTTAGTACAAACTTTCTGAAGAATTCATGTCCGGTGAAAGTCAGAAATCTCAGAGGGATGTTAGAACCAGAAGAAGAGTAACACTTTCTCCAGGAGGCAGTAACAGGCACTGCAGTGAACCTTTCATAAGGCCAGACACTGTAAATGTTAGTGCCCAAGAAAGGATGGAGGCTTGTCCCTGGAAAAGAACCCCTTCACTGGGGCATCGGTTGCCCACAAACATTAGGCTCAAGGAAAAAGGCAGAGTCCTGGATTCAATTTTATTCACTATTCCTAATTTGCCTACTTGATTTGTTTCTCGAATAAATGATTCAAACCACTTAGCTATTTTCTGAGTCATGGAGCCAGTTGCCACTGCCTTCAGTTAGACTCAGTGACTCTCACCTCCTACTTTCATGGACACGTATCACACACTGCAAAGGGAGGCCCCAGATGCAGCTCAGCATGTGTGCCTGCATGACTCTCTAAAAAAAGCAATATTCTTGGTATCTGGGGGGGAGAACCACCCCATCCCCATGGTTATGGATACCCATGCTGCTGCTGCAAAGAGAGTCTGTGTCCAAGCCAGACTCAAATTGATCAGGGAAATAAATGGGGGAAATGCTATTTTCTTTAGATTTAAAGAATGGGGGAAAATGGGAAATAAAAAAAAATGGGGGAAAAAAAAGGCTAGCTGCATAATTGATTTTGAGTTTTAACCCCTTTGGCCTCTAGTGTCTTCGGAGTTTTAACAGACATGGGGGTTTATTCTTCTGATTTAATTTCTTTAATGACTTCCTCGGGCTTCAAATAAGAATCTATAACTGTATTTGAGATCCATAATTGTATTTGAGTTATTTCTATCTTCTTGGCATTTTTAGAGTGTCTTTCAAAAGTTGTATAATCTCAATATGGAACTTTGGATGAAATACAGTTCATAACATGCTGTGCTTAAGTTGAGAAATGAAAAACAATTGGGATGGATTTTCAGATTTGGACGGAGTAGTCTTAGAGGTGAAACTATTCTTTCCGATCCATTTCAGCATCTTCTGGGGCAACATCTACATTAGCCATCGGAACATTAATAGCTCTGGTAGATGCTGAGTTTGCAACTTCATTAAGTCTTATAACTGTGCTAATAAATTCCAAGGATGATACTCACATTACTGATTGAACATAGACTTAGTAATTTACCTAAATGGCTTAAAAGTCAGTTTTAAAAAACCTAGATGGAGAGGGTGGGCATTCTCTCCATTCTTATGCTCTAGTAAATCTCACATCAAATCAGTTTATGCAGGTGCCTGTGTAGTTACCTCATGAGTTCCTCCCGCTGTGATTTTGATCATAGGACCTGTGGTGCACACCAGATGGGTTGAATGCTATCATCCTGTAGATTATCTGCCAGCTTGTTCTTTCCAGAATGACCAGACAATAGCACAACTCTCTACAACATCTTTCAATCTCTACTTGACATTGTTCTTGTTTTATTTTTTTCCCCCAGATCAATTCACTGAAGGTTCAGAGCCCTAAAGCAAAAGTGAAACTTTTTCTCTAACAAACAGTCTCCTGATATTTTCAAAATCTATTGCACAAAATAAAATCATTATAAAAGATATCAGTTACTGAAGACATAACCATATAAAGGGGAAGTTGTCTTGAACATACAGGGGAGGCACTGAGATGCAATATATAATTTCTATGGTCATTTTGAAGAACAGTTTGAAACAGGCAGATCTTAGAAAATCTGTACCAGCAGTCTGCTGGAAGGCACCTGGTTTTCTGCAGTTTTTAAGTGTTTGTTTATTTTCAGACTTCAAATTCAGGCTGCTTACTAAGTCAGCATCACTGGCTCAACAGAGGATGGGGTCAGCAAGAACTGCATAATATGTTAGAGAATAAGACAGAGGTGGATGACATTTTAATATATAAAGATTTGAAAAGTTCATGAAGTTCAAGTTTTTCAAAATATGGTTTTATCTCATGTAAAACCATTGTTCTTCTAAATATAGTCCCCTTTTCTTAGCTTCTCCTAATACAAATCAGCCTACTCATTGTAGCTTCCTTAAGTGGTATTTTCTAGCTCATCACACTCACTCAAGCAACATTGACTGAGGCTAGGCATCTGGGTTCCTCTCTTGTGCCCCTGGTTTTGGAGAATGCTCTGGCGCACACTTGGCTAAAGTTTAAACAAAGGTTTAAGTGCAAGTCTGTCCCTTTCTACCCTTTGGGCCTTTTGCAGGGTGATTGGTCTCTAGGATTCCTTAAAAGTGACCTTGATCTTGCTTCCTGGACCTGCCCAGGGCAGACTGTTTGTCTTGTTTTTCTTAATTTTCGAAAGAGGTAAACAAGTGGAATGGTCATGCAGGTAGGTGTGAGAGAAAAGTGTGTGGGTAGTGGGTGAAGGGTTTTATTTGCACTGTTGGTCCAGGACCCAAAAATGTTAAAATTGGGCCTGCTTAAAATGTGTTTAAATCTTGAAAAGACCGATACTCTAATTCAGAAAGATACATCCACTGCTATGTTCATAACAGCACTATTTATCACAGCCAAGACATGAAAACAACCTAAGTGTCCATCAACAGATGAATGAATAAAAAAGATATGGTACATATATACAATGGACTGTTAGCCACAAAAAGAATTAAATATCATTATTTGCCAAAACATGAACGGCCCTAAGTTGGACTATAAAGAAAGCTGAGTGCCGAAGAATTAATGCTTTTGAACTGTGGTGTTGGAGAAGACTCTTGAGAGTCCCTTGGACTGCAAGGAGATCCAACCAGCCCATCCTAAAGGAGATCAGTCCTGGGTATTCATTGGAAGGACTGATGTTGAAGCTGAAACTCCTTTGGCCACCTCATGCAAAGAACTGAGTCTTTGGAAAAGACCCTGGTGCTGGGAAAGATTGAGGGCAGGAGCAGAAGGGGATGACAGAGGACGAGATGGCTGGATGGCATCACTGACTCGATAGACGTGGGTTTGGTTAGACTCGGGGAATTGATGATGGACAGGGAGGCCTGGTGTGCTGCGGTTCATGGGGTCACAAAGAGTCACACACAACTGAGTGACTGAACTGAACTGAACTGAATGGCCCTAGAGATCATCATACTAAGTGAAGTAAGTCAGACAGAGAAAGACAAATATCATAAAATCATTTATCCAAACTTACCTAAAAATATGAATTTACAAAACAAATATAGGTTCACAAACATAGAAACAAATACAGATTCATAGACATAGAAAACAAATTCATGGTTACCAAAGGAGAGAGAGAGAGAGAAGGGATATATTAGAATTTTGGGATTAACAGATGTACACTGTTATATATAAAATAGATAAATAGAAAGACCTACTCTATATCACAGGGAACTATGCAATAACCTATAATGGAAAAGAATCTGAAAAAGGATGTATAGAATAGAAATAGACTAAATATTTCATCATATATTGCATTAAGCGCTTTTATGTGAAAGTATACTGACATCTGTAACCGAATGTATCTTCTAGTGCATTCATCACTTATTCACAGATATTTTCTGAATTAATTTTATGAAGAACACACTGTCAGGGTTTTAAGAGAGATATAAATCTGGGTAAATCCTGAATTTAACTATAAAGAAACTAGTACTCTGTGTGTGTGTGTGTGTGTGTGTGTGTGTGTGTGTGTGTGTGATAATACATAATAGTTTTCTAAAGGTGAGAAGTGATTTAATTTTATATTTTTATTTACCTATGTAGGTATAAAGATATATGAATTTATTTTAAATATTTTTTATTTATAAATAAGCTTAGAGAAATTACTGTGAATTGCATATGATATTTGATACTATATATAATATGAACATATATATGTGTACATATCTACCTGTACTTATAAACTGTAATTTGATTTATACTTAATAACTGTTAATTGAATACCTATAAGATTCCAGATAATGTGCTAAATACTTTTCACATATATTATTAGATCCATTATCTTATTCAGCTCTACCAGTAAAAGCCTTTTAAAAAATCCCAAATTATAAGTGAGAAAATATAAAGAGAAATAAAAAAAATATGGAATTTAAACAGATTTATTTTACTTGAATAAATAACATTGCATATTGATCTCTTAATTAACCAGGGTCATGGGAAACAAGTACTATGGATAAACTCAAACTGTGAGAAAAACTAATTACTTAAGTTATTGAAAATGCAAATTTAAAGCACATCTTTTTAGTCAAAATTAATCCAGTATTTAGAAAAATAAATGATTAAGTTCAGGGTTGTGAACAATACTGATGCTCCTTACAACAGATATTTTCTGCTCCCACTCAAGGTAACTCATGATATATAGTTCTTCAACAATTCTCCAAAACAAAGTTCATATGGCAAATCACTCAATAAATTATAATAATATTTCAGCCAACAGTTATTGAGTATTAACTATGTGCTGGAACTGTTTCAAAAACTTTTATAACAAATCATAGCTAATGCTCACAGAAAAACAATGTGTGTGCTATTGGTTGTCTGTCATTTAGGGCCAAGAAGGTCGAGGTTTAGGATAATGAGGTGGCTTGTCTGCAGTCTCATGACACATGAATGCCCAAGCCAGGATCCAACCTGTGCATCTGACTCTTGATCACACAGCAAAATGATCTGATTCTGCTTAACCAGGCAGAAGAGGATTAAGTCACTTTGCACTCAATTTAAACAAAAACTACTCAAAGAACAAACAAAAAAGCATTTCAAATAAAAATTGTGTTTTTTCAACACATGCATATCATGTGCTCTTTGCTGATTGACCCAAATGATTACTGCTTTATCAGACTTCTCATAAGAGATAATTTAATATTTTATTTAATATTTTAATTTTATTTATTTTAATTGAATTTTAAATAAATAAAATTAATCTTTCACTTGTTTAAATCACAGAACAAATTTTTTAGTGTGTGGTAAAATTTAAACTTCTCCTATCTAATTAATCTGCTTACATTTATTATTGGCTATAAAGCACTTGGATTTTGATATCTAAATAACCTATCTATTCAATTTTTGAGGGGATAGGGCTTTTCCATCTTACAGTGGGCACAATGTAGTTTATATTGATTACTCTGCAGTTTCAGACGATGAACACATTCTCAGATTTAGACTGATTACACATTTAGAAGGATGCTTAAGGATAATTGTAAGAATGACAATCTTAAGTAAAAGCAGTGAAATCGTTATGGGTTTCCCTGGTGGCTCAGATGGTAAAGAATCTGCCTGCAATGCACGAGACTCAGGTTCAATCCTTGGGTCGGAAAGATACTCTGGAGAAGGGAATGGCTATCCACTACAGAATTCTTGCCTGAAGAATTCCGTGGGCAAAGGAGGCTGCCAGGCTCCAGTCCGTAGGTTAGCAAATAGTTAGAAGGACGCTTAAGAATAATTGTAAGAAGGACAATCTAAGTAGAAGCAGTAGGCTTACTTTAAATGAATCTTTAAGTACGTATTAGCTGTACAATTTTTCAACAGTTATTTAACTTTCAAGATTCATTTTTCTTACATATATACTTCTGTCTACTTCTCATATCCTTTTGATAGATTTAACAAGCTAAAGAAATCAATGTATGACTAGATATGTGGTACATGGTAAGAGACTGATATGTACTAGCTCTCCTTCTAAAGCTTTACAACACATGCAACAAAACAAACACACAAAATAAATAACATCTATGAAAATATTATATTATTGATATTATTTACATAAATCTTATGCATTAACGTGATTGTATTAATTATATTATTTACATAAAAAGTATGTTATATAATCTATCATGTAAATCAGCTAATTTATAATGCTGTATATTATTTATATAGTGCAAATTAACATTTTATATTGGGTGTATGTATTAGCTGTTCAGTCATGTCTGACTCTTTGGGACCCCATGGACTGTAGGCCACCAGGCTCCTCTATGCATGGAATTCTTCAGGCAAGAATACTGGAGTGGGTTGCCATTTCCTATCCAGGGAATCTTCCCAACCCAGGATCGAACCCACATCTCCAGCATTGGTAGATGGATTCTTTACCACTGCACCACCTGGGAAGCCCTTAAGAATGTTAGACATGATCTAAAAATACCTAAGCCTATAATAAATTTTAACAGATATTCTAAATGTCTGTAAAGTTTCAAAGTGGGCAAGAGTAAAGTTCTGATCGAGGAGTTAAACCTTGACAAATGGCTGAATTGGTGCTATGTTCTGAATTCTTGTGACCCCTTCCAAATTCATATGCTGAAATCCTAACCCCTAGTGGAATGTAATAGCATTAGAGGTGGGGAGTTAGTTGCTCTGTCTGTCTGACTCTTTGCAACCCCATGGACTTATAGCCCACGAGGCTGCTCTATCCATGGAATTCTCCAGGCAAGAACACTGGAGTGAATAGCCATTCCCTTCTCCAGGAGATCTTCCCGACTGAGGGATAGAACCCATGTCTCTTGCACTGCAGGCAGATTCTTTACCATCTGAGCCAGCAGGGAAACCCAAAGTGAAAGGGTTAGTCACAGTCATGTCTGACTCTTCGTGAGCCCTCAATGACTGTAGCCTGCAAGGCTCCTCTGTCCATGGAATTCTCCAGGCAAGAATACTGAAGTGGGTAGCCCGTTCATTTATATTATATATAATTTTGTATAATATCCTCCATACTAAGACTTTTTAAGGAGAAACTTAAAACATTTCATTAAAAATTAATGGGATATTAATGTTTTATCAATGATTGTGAGATGAGAGGTATATGCATAATAAAGCAGAATGATTATCACATAGAAGACCAAGAAATGTGTTTCTATTTCTAGGGTGAACTATAAGCCTGTGTGTTCCAAGTCATCCTGTCAAAGCACCACTACTTTATTTCCCTGAGAAAATAAATTAATGAAGACCAAACAAGGCCATGAAATGATGTAGAGTCTTTTTCTTTTATGAATTCATGAGAACTATATGAGGAAAATCACCATTTAATTCCTATGACTTAGAACCACTGAGGAGAGATTTGGGTTCAGGCAAGAATACTGCAGTGGGTTGCCAGTCTCTTCTCCAGGGAATCTTCTCAACACAGGGATCGAACCTGTGTCTCCTGCACCTCCTGCATTGGCAGGGGGATTCTTTACTACTGCGTTACCCGATAAAAAGTTTCAATCAATGACTGTATGAGCCATCATTTTATCTGGCTTAAGAATGTTCTACTGTTATGCTTGCCAGTTAGATATGACCACCTGAGCTTTACATTTGCCTGAATAATGTATGTGTTTGCTCTGTGATTTGATTTTAACAAACTTTGCCTCCTGGGTGTCATTGCCTGCATCACTTTGCAGGCAGGTTTGCATCTAAAATCTTTCCTGACGTTCTGGTAAATAGATCTCTCATAATCCCTTGGCTACTTTTTCCATATCAGATCCCTAGTTGTAGTCCTAGAATAGATTTGTCAGTGAAAAAACATCGCCTGCTATATCAGTAAACAAAGGATGTTGCATCCATTAAACCATCTCATTACAGCTACCTGATGGTGAGCTCCAAGGGAAGTTCGGCTAGAAATAGGGGTGCCCAGTATCAAAGAGTCAGCCTTTGCAGCCACCCCCTTCCCCATGGTGCATGCTGAGGAGACTCAGGATGAGAAAGCACAGGATACTGGCCTCAGATGACTGAAAGTGAAAGTGAAAGTGAAGTCACTCAGTCATGTCCAACTCTTTGGGACCCTATGGACTGATGACTGAGGTGTATATCAAATGAATGGCATCAGTGAGCCCAGACCCTTGCATCTCGCCATGCATAGAAAAGCACTAAATTCCTTAACAAGAGATACCTGGCTTTCTTTAATTAACAGTGATCTTTTGATGTTCCAACCACCTTGTCTTTGTTGCAAAAACTTCTGTATACCTCAACTCCTTCTTTACCTCTTTCAAGCAGTCTCACAGAGCTATCTGAGAGGCTGTGTCCCAGGCTTTAGTCCTCAGAATGCCTGTCCAAAAATCATAACTCTCAACTTTTAGATGGTGTACCTTTTTTTTTTTTAATTCAATAGACTTTCACATTGATTGAGACCCTTTGTTACAGGCAATAGGATCTACACTAATTTAAGTTAAAGATATTTAAGAAGGGTATATAAAATTGCTCACAGATCTAAAGAAAAAGGTTGTATAATAAACTGTTAAAAATAACTTTTTAGAATCCACATAGAACTGAAATATCAAAAGGTTATTTCCTTTACCATAATCAAGACTAACCATAGAGGGAAGATATCACCCTAGCTTGTGGTTGCTGTTCAGTTGCTAAATCATGTCTGACTCTTTGCAGTCGCATGGACTGCAGGATGCCAGGCTTCCCTGTCCTTCACTGTCTCCCAGAGTTTGCTCAAACGCATGTTCATTGAGTTGGTGATACTATCCAACCATCTCATCCTCTGTCATCCCCTTCTCCTCTTCCCTCAACCTTTCCCAACATCAGGGTCTTTTCCAATGAGTCAGTTCTTTGCATCAGGTGGCCAAAGTATTGGAGTTTCAGCCTCAGCCATCAGTCCTTCCAATGAATGTTCAGGATTGATTTCATATGGGATTGACTGGTTTGATCTCCTTGTTGTCCAAGGGATTCTCATGAGTCTTCTCCAGTACCCTAGCTGCTGGGTTCAGAACTACACCACCTTTGCCATTACCTGTGAAAGGAAAATTTACTTTCTTCCAAATGTGTTTATTTTCCAACAAGAATCTCATAAAATGTCATACTTGCCTGAATCTGATCATAGAAATCTCAAACATATCCAGAAGGCTAACTGCAAGGGAATGTAGCTTTTCATTTACTAGACTTTGTAAAAAAAAAACCTATAGAAAGAAAACATGCTATTGGGTGCTGAGTGAGCCAATTTATAGTATTCAGCACAAAGTAGTTGCAACATTTGAGCAACAAAGTATACACAAACACTTCCAAAGGAAGGGTACCGAAAGTTTTTGCAGAAATATGTGCATACATATAAAAAAAAAACCTGAATTCACATAAACCAAAATGTTCGAGTGATGGTCATTTTTATATAGATAGATTGCAATAAAATTTACCCCCTTGTTAGTATATAATATTTTTATGAGGATTATATAAAATAACATATGAAAAGTACTTAGCAGAAAACTTGGCAATAAAGTACTCATAAATGTTATCTAGTCATATATGCATATGTATATTTAATTTATATATACATATAAACATATGCATCAAGATAAAGCAATTGAAGTACATTCCGCAGGAACGTAGGGCCTGACACTACTAATAATTACACAGAAATTGTGCATTACTATAATTATTATTTTTAACATTCGGTTAGGGAAATTAAGTCTTGTGTAGGCGTAAGAGACATAGCAGAGAGGGCTCTGACCTTGCTTCTTACCTGCCTGGATGCTACCCTGACTGTGAGTGACCTTTTGTTGTGAGTACAAGCCTAGCTGCACTATGACAGAGGAGGAATCTTAAAAATGTTGAGCTCCTGGAGAGAGTCTGGCCAACCAAGCCCCAGGTTTCGCAATATTCCAAGTTTTACTCAACAAAACAAACAGCGTTAACATGAAACCAGAGTTGCAATTTGCTCACAGATTGATGGCTATATCAATTTGTGATCTGGGATTATAAGCAGGAAACTGGACTGAAATTTCTGAAGTCTCACCAACGGAGCAGAAGCTCTGCCTGGGACCTTTTCCCAATTGGAACTCCAGATGTGCTGTGTCACGGGACTTCCCAGCACTGTTTGAGTCTGGTGCTTAGTCAAACCCGATTTGGTGGTGTATTCTCTGCTGTCTCAATTTTTCTTTTCTTTTGCTGTTCAGTTCAGTCGCTCAGTCGTGTCCGACTCTTTGCGACCCCATGAATCGCAGCATGCCAGGCCTCCCTGTCCATCACCAACTCCCGGAGTTTACCCAAACCCATGTCCATCGAGTCAGTGATGCCATCCAACCATCTCATCCTCTGTCGTCCCCTTCTCCTCCTGCCCCCAATCCTACCCAGCATTAGGGTCTTTTCCAATGAGTCAACTCTATGCATGAGGTGGCCAAAGTAGTGGAGTTTCAGCTTCAACATCAGTCCTTCCAATGAACACCCAGGACAGATTTCCTTTAGGATGGACTGGTTGGGTCGTCTTGCAGTCCAAGGGACTCTCAAGAGTCTTCTCCAACAGCGCAGTTCAAAAGCATCATTTCTTCGGAGCTCAGCTTTCTTCACAGTCCAACTCTTATGTCCATACATGACTCCTGGAAAAACCATAGCCTTTACTAGACAGACCTTTGTTGGCAAAGTAATGTCTCTGCTTTTCAGTATGCTATGTAGGTTGGCCATAACCTTCCTTCCAAGGAGTAAGCGTCTTTTAATTTCATGGCTGCAATCACCATCAGCAGTGATTTTGGAGCCCAACACTTTTACTGTTGGTATATGAAAATTAAGTTAGATGAATCTCTAATAATATTCGTATTATTTATTTGCATATAATAAGTGGCTTATTTTGTTTTCAAATCCTTTGAATCTGAGAAAAAAGTGAAAACTTTCTGCAAAACACATTCTGAATTTGTTTGACTGTTAAAATAACCACGCATTAAGATTGTGAAGAGAAAAATGATATTTTCATTTCTCTGTGCATCTCCCTGGGCTTCCCAGGTGGCTCAATGGGTAAAGAATCAGCATGTAATGCAGGAGACACAGGCGGGGAAGATTCTCTGGAGTAGGGCATGACAACCCACTCTAGCATTCTTGCCTGGAGAATCCCAAGGACAGATTAGCCTGGCAGGCTATAGTCCATATGTCTCAAAGAGTCAGACATGACTGAAGCAGCTTAGCAGGTACAGACATGCATGCATCTATCTACATTCACTTGCACCCCGGAGGGTAACCAAAAATAAATAAAGAAATAAAATGGGAACAGAAGAACTACTCCCTGAATGATGATGGTGCTGGTGGTGTTGGCATTTATAAAGAAAGCTGAGCGCCGAAGAATTGCTGCTTTTGAACTGTGGTGTTGGAGAAGACTCTTGAAAACCCCTCAGACAACAAGGAGATCCAACCAGTCCATCCAAAAGGAAATCATCCTGAATATGCATTGGAAGGACTGATGCTGAAGCTGAAACTCCAATACTTTGGCCACCTGATGAGAAGAACTGACTCATTTGAAAAGACCCTGATGCTGGGAAAGATTGAAGGAGGGAGAAGGGGACGACAGAGATTGAGATGGTTGGATGGCATCACTGACTCAATGGACATGAGTTTGAGTAAACTCCAGGAGTTGGTGATGGACAGGGAAGCCTGGCGTGCTGTAGTCCCTGGGGTCACAAAGAGTCAGACACAACTGAGCGACTGAACTGACTGACTGATGGAGCAGGTTTCCTGTGACCCTCCTGCTCTAAGTGCTCTTAAAGATGATTCACTACTGGTCCTGCATTTCTGCATGTCTTGAAAGAAGAAATACTGACTATATTCTACTCCAGACTTTTCTTTTCAGGGATTTTGTATAGTTGGTATCTTTAGAAGATAGAAAGAGCAGTTCCCTTTGGAAATAGGAGGATGCTTACTTGTCAAGTGTAAAAAAAGGTCTCTCTACAACCCTATGTCAAGTGTGCTTCCTATCCATTATCAAATATTTGAGTTTCCTAAGCTGGGCGGGCAGAGGGAGTGGTCTGCTTCTATAATGCAAACCACTGTGTGTACAGGCATCACACCTTCTTCTTGCCCTGGGAACGTGCCCAAGTGCTCTGACTGCTGCTGTGGCTGTGAGACAGAAACAGCCTCTGAC
This sequence comes from Okapia johnstoni, assembly GCA_024291935.2. NCBI lineage: Eukaryota > Metazoa > Chordata > Mammalia > Artiodactyla > Giraffidae > Okapia > Okapia johnstoni. Next base: position 32,757,874 of record CM044310.1, read on the forward strand.
AAGGGAGCCTCCTGTCTCTTGCCAGAATCCAGAAAACCTTGAGGCTCATTTGTCGGTTTTGAAGAGGGTAGAATCTCAGACTGATTTTTATAAGTACTCTATGCATAACAACTTGTTTAATCATCAAAACAAACCTATCAAGAAGGAACCATCATCACCCACATTTACAGGTGGGGACGTTAGTCCAGCAAGGTCAGGTCATTTTTCATAGTGGTAGACTCGGGATTGAAACTTTCTCTGGTTCTAGGGTCTGAGTGCTAAACCACTAAGCAAAACTGATTTTACAGTCATCATGCTGTTGGTTTTCAGGGTTTTGTTCTGTTTGTTGAAAGGGAAGAAATGGAATGAATGACAATTACATAAAATGGAAGAAAAACTTGCCGCTTGTCAAATAGAAAACTGCTTAGCTTGTATCCAATATTTCTCAATGCTGTACTTATTAATCAACATCAGCCTTCTGTCTATCCTGGACAATCTCATCACACTAGCATTATTCCTGCCATCCAGTTTGCTACTGATATTTTCCTAGTTTGAAATTGCTCTATGAATCCACTCCTCTCTGCACTGATTTTTCCTTTGCTTCTCATCAGCCTCAATTGATATGTAAACGTGCGTAATTCACTAAGACCTGGAGTACTGCTGCCTCAATCTTCACCTCTCTTCTTTTCAGCTGTTCTTCTAGACAAGATCTTCTCTCCCTATGAAAAGATGGGTCTCCATTCCTAGATTGCCCCTCAATACACTGCACCCTACACCCATGCTTGTAAGCATTCTGGCCTTTTCTTACAAAGAATCCATCACCTTTTCTATGGTGACTGTATTTATCTGTCCTAGGTCATATCTCTCAAACTCAGGCCAGCATCACTTGCTTCAAAATTTTATCCTTAATTTCCCTGGCACCTGACTGTGTTTCTAATGTTTAAATTCACAAATATTTGTTGAAGTAATATTCATTGTCAAATGCAGCTGAACTTGTCTTCTTTTCTAAATTCTTTAGGCAGGTTAACATTACCATAAACTTTGTGACCTAAAGCAACACTTTCTAAATGAAGCAATAGTTAACTTATAGATCAGTGGGTGTTTTTAAATTTCTAATAGATTTCTTCACTTAGTATAACCCATTAAGATATTAAATTAATACTCTTAGAAAATAATACTTTACTTCCTAAAGAATAATCTTCTATATAAGTTATATTGTATACACGTTTGTGTTCAAAGCAAGGTGCACTGCACGTCCATGAAGCTGAATACCTCATGGTAGGAACCTGATAAATATTACATGACACCTAGAGATTATTTTATAGCGATAGATCAGATGTCTCAAATATGAAGAATCTGTGGATTATAATTTAGACTTGTGTAAAATAATGAAGCAAAGTAAATTTAATGTGTCTTGACCTCTAATCTTAGCATTTCATGCAATTGAATTGAAGCTTATTTTTTTGATATATGTGTCTACCACTATTGGATTAAAAAATGGTTATAGACATTTCAAAACATTGAAGTAAGAACTCACATAAATCAAGAGCTTTTCATTCCATTCAAAAGGTTCTATACTTTACCATATTTAATCCTACAACAGCACTATGTGGTATATTATACATACATCACAGGTAAGAAAAGGAGATTAAGAGTCCTTAAGTGGGGGCTAAATAATTGAGCTGAAGTATGCTGAGTCTGAACTCCATGATATATCCTGAAATGTGTTATATAAATCAATGCTTCTCAGAATGTGGTTCTCGTAACTCTAGTCTTCAAATGATAATAGCCATTACTGACTGACAGTTGGCTGATGGGGGAAAAGATATCCTTGGTTAAATACAATGAAAATGCTTAATAAAAGAAGGTAAGCATTACTAAACGATTATGTCAAAATTTCACAATATAACATTGCATATGTGAAAAGAGTTTTTTCCTGTTTTCCAATGTTCAGTGGATGAGGAATTCATTCACCAGTTTAAGAAACAATAATTGTAATTATAGTAGAATGATATGCACTCTTTTACAGAGAAAACATTTAAATCTTTTATCTAAGTAATTATAGATAAATATATAATGAATTAAAAGGGGCTTCCCTGTTGACTCAGTGGTAAAGAATCTGCCTGCCAATACAGAAGCTGCAGGGCAACCCTGGGTCAGGAAGATCCCCTGCAGAAGGAAATGGCAACCCACTCCAATATTCCTGCCTCAGAAATTCCATGGATAGAACAGTCTTGTGGGCTACAGTCCCAAAAAGTTCAGACAGAACTAATTGAATAAACAGCAAAGGAATTAAAACTATGAAATACAGCTTTAAAATATTTAGAAGGGATATTATTTGGTGCTTGACATAATATGTACAACTCCAAATTAACTAATCCATCACAGTTAGACAAAAACATCTATGTGTAATTTGTCTCATAGAAGTCACTGAATATAATATCATAGACTTATAAATTATTCTAGATAACATGTATATCCTTCATAATTCAAAAATTCAAGTAACTTTATTGTTATTTGGTCTCTAAGTCATGTCTGACTCTTTGCTACCCCATTGACTGCAGTACATCAGGCTCCTCTGTCCACAGTCTCCCAGAGTTCACCCAAATTAATTTCCATTGATCGATGATGTTATCTATCCCATCCTCTGCTGCCCATTTCTCCTTTTGTTTTCATCTTCCCCAGTATCAAGGTCATTTCCAATGAGTCTACTTTGGCATTAGATGGCCAAAGTATTGGAGTGGCAGCTTCAGCATTGTCCTTCCAATGAATATTCAGGGATGATTTCCTTTAGGATTGACTGGTTTGATCTCCTTGCTGTCCAAGGAACTCTCAATAGTCTTCTCCAGAACCACAATCCAAAGTATCAATTCTTTACTGTTCAGCCTTTTTTATGGTCCAATTCTCACATCCATACATGGTTACTGAAGAAAACTAGCTTTGACTATAGTGGCCTTTGTCAGCAAAGTGATGTCTCTGCTTTTTAATACATTGTTGAGGTTTGTCATAGTTTTTATTCCAAGGAGGAAGAATCTTTTAATTCCAGGACTAGTCAACATCTGCAGCAATTTAGGAGCCTGAGAAAATTAAATCCATCTTTTCTTCCACTTTCCCCCCTTCTATTTGCTATGAAGTGATCAGACCAGATGCCATGATCATAGTTTTCTGAATGTTGAATTTTAAGCCACTCTCCTCTTTCACCCTCCTCTCCTCTTTCACCCTCATCAAAAGGCTCTTCAGTTCTTCATTTTCTGCCATTAGAGTGCTATCATCGGCATATCTGAGGTTTTTGATACTCTTTTGGCAATCTTGATTCCACCTTGTGATGCATCCAGCCTGACATTTCATATGCTATGCTCTTCATATAAGTTAAACAAACAGGATGACTATATAAATCCTTGTTATACTCCTTTCTCAGTTTGAAACCAGTCAGTTGTTTCATGCCTGATTCTAACAGTTGGTTGTTTACCCACATACAGATTTCTCATGAGACATGTTAGGTTGTCTGATATTCCCATCTTTTTTAGAATTTTCCACAGTGTTTTTGTGATACACACAGTCAAAACGCTATAGTGTAGTCAATGAAACAGATGATTTTTTGGAATTCCCTTGCTTGCTTTGCAATCCAGTGAATGTTGGCAATTAGATCTTTTATTCCTCAGTCTTTTCAAAAACCAGCTTGTACATTTGGAAGTTCTCTGTTCATGTCCTGCTGAAGCCTAGCTTGAAGGATTTTGAACATAACCTTACTAGCTTATGAAATGAGTACATTGTACAGTGGTTTGAATATTCTTTGACATTCTCCTTCTCTGGGGTTGTAATGAAAAGTGATCTTTTCCAGTCCTCTGGCCACTTCTGAGTTTTCCAAATTTACTGACATATTGAGTGAAACACTGTAACATCATCATCTTTTAGGATTTTCAATAGTTCAGCTAGAATTCCATCACTTCCACCAGCTTTATTGATAGTAATGCTTCCTAAGGCCCACTTGACTTCACACTCCAGGGTGTCTGGCTCTAGGTGAGTGACCACATCATTTTGGTTATCTGGGTCATTGAAACATTTTTTATACAATACTTCTATGTATTCTTGCCACCTCTTCTTAATCTCTTCTGCTTCTGTTAGGTCCTAACTATTTCTATCCTTTTTCATGTCCATCCTTGCATGAAATATTCTCTTGATATCTTTAATTTTCTTGAAGAGATTTCCAGTCTTTCCCATTCTGTTGTTTTCATCTATATCTTCGCACTGCTCATTTAAGAAGGTCTTCTTATTTCTCCTTGCTACTCTCTGGAACTGTTCATTCAGTCATCCAACTGAATGTGTATCTTTCCCTTTCTCCCTTGCCTTTCACTTCCCTTGTTTTCTCAGCTATTTGTAAAGCCTCCTCAGACAACCACTTTGCCTTCTTGTAGTTCTTTTCCTTTGGGATGGTTCTGGTCACTACCTCCTCTCCAATGTTATGAACTTCCATTCATAGTTCTTTCTGCATTCTATCTACCAGATCTAACTCCTTGAATCTACTTATCACCTCCACTGTATAACCATAAGGGATCTGATTTAGGTCATACATGAATGGCTCAATGGTTTTCCCTACTTTCTTCAATTTAAGCCTGAATTTTGCTTCCCTGGTAGCTCAGAGGGTAAAGCATCTGCTTGCAATATGGGAGACCCGGGTTCAATCCCTGGGTTAGGAAGATCCCCTGGAGAAGGAAATGGCAACCCACTCCAGTATTCCTGCCTGGAGAATCTCATGGATGGAGGAGCCTGGTAGGCTACAGTCCTTGGGGTCACAAAGAGTCAGACACGACTAAACGACTTCACTTTCTTTCTTTCTTTTCAATAAAGAGCTCATGATATGAGCCACAGTCAGCTCCAGGTCTTGTTTTTGCTGAATGTATAGAGCTTCTCCATCTTCTGTTGCAAAGAATATATCAATCTGATTTAAGTATTGACCATCTGGTGATGTACATGTGTAGAGTTGTTTCCTGTGTTGTGGAAAATGGTGTTTGCTATGACCAATGAGTTCTCTTGATAAAAATCTGCTAGCCCTTGACATGCTTCATTTTGTACTCCAAGGCCAAACTTGCCTGTTACTCCAGGTATTTCTTGACTTCTTACTTTTGCATTCCAATCTCCTTTATGAAAAGGACATTTTTGTGGGGCGGGTGGCACTAGGTCTAGAAGATCATGTAGGTCTTCACAGAGCCATTCAACTTCAGCTTCCTCAGCATTAGCTGTTTGGCATAGATTTGGATTGTTGTGATGTTGAATGGTTTGCCTTGGAAACAAACTGAGATCATTCTGTTGTTTTTGAGATTGCACCCAATTACTGCATTTCAGTCGCTTTAGTTGACTGTGAGTGTTACTCTATTTCTGTAAGGGATTCTTGCCCACAGTGGTTGATTTACTGTTCACCTGATTTAAATTTGCCATCCCCATCCATTTTAGTTCACAGATCCCTAAGATTTTGATGCTCACTCTTGTTTTGACCATGTCCAATTTACCTTGCTTTATGGACCTAACATTCTAGATTCCTATGAAACAATATTATTTACAACATTGGATTTTATTTTCACCACCAGACACATCCACAACTGAGCATTTTTTTCTGCTTTGGACCAGCTACTTAAGTTTCTGGCGCAATTAGTAATTGCCCTCCACTCATCCTCAGTAGCACAATGGACACTTTTCAACCTGGGAGGGCTCATCTTCCGATGTCATATCTTTTTCCTTTTCATATTATTTATGGGGTTCTCATAGCAAGAATATTGGAGTGGGCTGCCATTCCCTTCTCCAGTGGACCATGTCTTATAAGAACTCTTCACTATGACCCATCCATCTTGGATGCCCCTGCAAGGTTTGTCTCAAAGCTCATTGAGTTACACAAGCCCCTTTGCCATGATAAGGCTGGGATCCACAAAGGGGATCAAGTAACTTACCAATACTTAAATATTAATACATTAAATGTTAGGTTAAGACACTGGGTTATAAAGAAGAAATATATATATTTTAAAACCCAAGTATAATAAATATGCTTTATTAAATAAAAGAAAATTTCATGTTTCTCCACTAGGAAGGGAGACAAAACCAAAAGGAAAAACGGATAGACCATATAGTTTTTCATCAGAAGATAAGATATCTTTTTCAGAAAAAAAATAGTAGTGTTCATATGACTGTTTTTGAACAGCTCTTTCACAAAGAGCTGTTAGTCACAAAGACTAACAATTGCAAGTAAGCAAAGTTACTGTTTCAAGTTAAATAAATTAAGTCTTCAAGCACAGTTTGGTTAATATTAATTGTCATTTCTCAGAAAATGACTTTCAACTCTTTCAAGAAACACTATGTGGCATTTCTGTCTTGTTAAAACTATAAAATAAGGATATTTTATATTGGTGATTGAAGGGAAGATCAGTGCGGGGATGTTACTTTGCAGGGAAAAGTAACAATTTTAAAACTATGCAAAGAAAAGCCTAAATAATATTCATTTGATATCGTATGAAGCATTAAATCATATTTATAGTAAATAAATCTAGTTATTGTGGGATGTTTTCCCATCATCAGATCTATTACACCTTGATTTCTTTTAGATAGCATTGCTTCCTGGTGGACAAAATGCCCTCAAAATTAATCATCCTGAAAACAAAATAAATGACCCATTGAATAAGATGATTTATGAATATCCTTCAGAAAACTAGACAATGTATGCAAAATGGAGGGGGAAAGATAATGTGTTTGACATAATATAAATTGAGTGATTCTTAGCATAAATGAGAAACACAATCAGATACATTTTGAAGCTTCTCTTGGTTGATGAGAATAGCATCAATAGGTAAAGAAGGATGCTTGTCTTCCTGCTGCTTTGACAGGAAAACATGCATCAAGATCATCTAAAATTGGTTGAAGAACAGGGAACACTTGTGCACTATTGGTGGGAATGCAAATTGGTTCAGCCATTATGGAAAAAGTACCTCAAAAAATTAAAAATGGAATTACAATATGATCCAGCAATTCTACTTCTGGGTATCACCCAAAAGAAATGAAAATAAGATATTTAAAACATATGTACTCTCATGTTTATTGCAGCATTATTCATAATAGCCAAGATATGGAAGTAATCTAAATCTAAACTTTCAGCTATATGATGAATAAATCCTTGGAATCTAATGTGTAGCATACTGACTGAAGTTCATAACACTATTATATATTGAAAGTTGCAAAGAGAGTAAGTCTTAATTATTCTCACCATAAGACCTACAAAAGATTGTAATTATGAGAAGTGAAAGATGTGTCAACAATTAAAAGATAAATTACATCTTTAAGTTTAAAAAGAGATCATCTAAAATTGGACCAAGATGTTTAAATGAATTATTTTAAGAATGGAGGATGAATATTCATTCTGAGGGAAAAGTTACTACTTACAGTAGTAAGTTACTTACTTAAAGTTACTACTTTACCACTAAAAAGTACGTAAGAGGATAGTTTGAGGTATCATTTATATTACTTGTAGGGACTATATTTCCAGTAATTTATTTTTCTTCTATAGAGTTACACATTAGAACTCAAGTTGTTATATGTTTGAAAGTTTGTCAAAGTACCAGTTACTATATATGTTTATAATAACTTCTAGAATTTGCATCTATGTATTATCACTTTTGTTTCCAAACTCACTCACTTTAACAAGAAAACTCAAAAAATATCACCCACATAAGAGCTGTGGTCACTGTTTTTCATAGTGAAAGATCTATTTCTATAGAGCAAATTTCAGCTAATGAAATCAGAAATTCTCCCAATGTGTTCACTATAATTAGAAATTACATTTTATTGATTCTTTATTCAGCAATCAATCTGTATTTGTATTGTTAAGTTATATGTAAAATGAAATGAATTAAAATATTTTAAGTGCTTATATTATTAAAGAGTTGCTAGTCAATCATACACTATTAAGTTCTGCATATATGACATTGATATATTGCTGCAAGGTAATCAATAATTACTCATGAGAATACACTTTGCCTGCATTTAATTTCAAAAGTGCATTTAAGAAAACAAATAGAGTGCAAATAGAATTGATCTGATATAATGCAATAGCTATAGCATAGTGAGTGTGATAGTCACTCAGTTCTGTCCGACTCTTTGCAACCCTATGGACTGTAGCTTGCCAGGCTCCTCTGTCCATGGAATTCTCCAGGCAAGAATGCTGGAGTGGGTTATGTAAAAGAACTATTTTTCTTCACATTCTTTTACAATATTTAATTATTTTTTTAAGAATTATTGTCAGAACACCTGTTTGGCATTTATACAGCATTGTCATTTGCCAAAAACAAATAAATAAATAAATCTGTCCATCTTTCAATTGACAATTTTAGAGGAGAGTTTTCCTGTCTTTAGGTATTTGGACTTTCTAAGGATTGTAACTATTGGTTATGATTGACAAAACCCACAGTCTTCATAAATAGCTACAAATAATTGTTTCTCTCAGCAATAGCTTTCTAAATTGAATATCAAAGACCCTAGTGTTCAGTATGTATGATATTGTAATCCTTTAGAAATATAGTGACTCTGAACTTTAGGTAATGGTTAAGAATCTCCTTTTCAGGTATTACTAATTTTGCTGGCTACATTTTGTTTCCTGAACATAAAGAAATGCAACAATTAGACAAAAGAGTCTCATAAAGGGCTCATGTATATGAATTATCACCTTTCAATTTTACATCATTTTTCATTTGTTAATGTAATATATCCAATGGCCTTTATGAATAAAGATTTGAAGATCAATCTCTCCATACTCACTGTTCCTGACTAGCTACCTGAACTTGAAGAAGTTAGCTGACCTCAGGAACTCTGTGAGATTATTCTAATGAAGGATATTTGGATATTCAGGAAATGTAAATTAAGAGTTTAGAATTTCAAACTCATAGCAACACCCCTTAGGCTCATTGAGAAATATATTCCTGTCCATTTCAGATTATATATTAGATAATTTTTAGTGTTTTCAGTTGCTAATTTTGTGATGTGGGAAATAAAGGAGAATCTGAACTCATGAATGTTTAAAAATAAACAGAAAATAGTTTGTATGTGCATTTATGTGCATAAAGACTGCAGGCATCATTCTTTAATGGCATTTATTGTCCCAAATACACTCTTTTAATTAAATCAAGTATGGTCTTGACATAATGTTTTCTGTTATTGCTCAATAGTAAAGAAGGTATGTACCATAGGAAGAGCAATTGTGCAGCTTACATTTTTCATATACACAAATGTGTATGGCATAATATTTGCCATACAGAACCTATTTAGAATCATAGACTTTTGCAGGATATGTTTTTTAATGGTATAATGACATTGTTCAATGTCCTTATAGAAGTATAAACCTTAGCATTTCTGACCTGTAAAGGACTTTTTATGTCACATGTTATGTTATGGTAATATTTACAATAGAAGAGGAATTACTTCTGGAAGGTTTAAGTCACTTGTATTTAGTGAACAAGTGGCATAATTCTTACATATGTCCCTTAAAATATCACTGTTACATTTGCCATTTTCTATTTGTTTCTTAAAGTTACAAAGTATTGAGCAGTTTTTATATAAATTGGCAGTAGGAAAAATATATGCACCATCACATTAAAGAAAATAATATGTGAATAGTAAAATCCATAGATATCAAATTTATGAACATGAAAACAATTGAGAATAACAGCATGCTAAATTTACCTACTGTACAATTGGGGATTGGCTAAAAAAGCTATGATCTCTTTTAATAGAATAAGAATGAAAATATTGATCTAAATTACTTTGAATGTGATTTTTCAAAATGCAGACATATTTGGATGCTAATTCTTACAAATAATGTGTGTTTGAGGATTAAAATGAGATAATATATGTAAAAAGCTCAGCACAGTGTCAGACATCTGTTAGATACTTAACAAAAGAGAGATATTAACAATATAAACTATAAATGATTATTAGGAAATTGACTTGAGTCCTCATTGCCCCCAAATGTTCAGTCTTAACAAAATATAACCATCAATGAAAGGAGAATATGCTTTATTTTTAACAATTCTGAATGGGAAGAGCCAAGAATATCCACATGAGAAGAGAGGAGGGAGCATCTATGATAAAGACAATTGGATCACTTTGGTGAAATGACAAACATTCTTTTATCGACAGAAGAGAGGGAAGCCAATACTGAGGAGCATGCCACAGCATAACCACACACAACTGTCCACAGTGATTATATCCTTCTGACTGTAGTAAAACTTCACACCATTTTGGAGAAGTAAAAACTCAATGAAGTTGACAGAGTTTCTAAGCTATTTGTAAAGCATGGTTGATTTAAAATTTCCTCAAAAACTATTAAAATACTCCCCTGAGAAATACTGACAGATGATAATTGATTTGTTGTGGTCCTTATAGAAGACATTATTTGTGGATCATATTTACAAAATTCTCATTGGGTTTTAATGCATAATGTGTTCTATTTTAACTCAGCTTTTAAGTCACTGAAGAACAGTGTGAAAAATCATTTCCTGAAAAGTTTTGATCATTCTTTCAAACCCGTGGAACTCTTTATTTCTTTGCTATATTCTTTAATGTAGCTGTAAGGAAGGACCTCTTAAACAACTGAAAAGCTCAAACTTGTGTACCCAATGGATTAGTCTTTGTCTCATTTAACAGGCCATATACAGATGAAAATCAGTTGAGAATCCATACTAACTATTGAACCAAGACCCGTATTGTCAGTTGAATTTCATTGAAATATAATTCTAGAGTTTGAAAATATGGATTAGTATGACTTTCCAAAATAATATTAGAATAAGGAATGTGAATGTCAAATAATCAATTAAAGATAGAATCGCAAGTTTCCAAACATTTCAGTGTATGTATACACAGAAGAAATAAGAATCGCTTTTCATTGGATTTTCATTGCTATGTGAATTAATGTAATTTCAGGTCACTGATATCATGAGATTGGGATTGGTGTTTCAAGCATAAACAGGCACCAAATGCAAGGAATTACAAGATTAAAGACTGCATACATTCTTGGCAATGTAATAAACATGTTCCAGCAAATACGATTAGCAATTAGTCAGGAAGTCCAGAGAATTACTAGTTGAGAAATGTTTACTAAGATCAAATGAGGCTCTAGTCCACATTTCAAGTATTAGTGACCAAGTTGATTTTCAGAATTTTGTTATCTAATAATGGGTAAGACATTGCTTTTGTGACTCAATATTTTTATTCTTAATATTGATTTTAAAATATTTTAAATGGCCATTCATAAGTTCCAGTAAGATAATATTGTACGGTGATTCCCATTACTGTTCAAGAAAAAATGTAGAGTTCCTCTAAGTAGAGCTAGACAGCAAGTCTTGATGTAACCATATATCTCTGATTTATGTTACTTACAATTCAGTAGTCTAGCAGCATTATGTGAAGACTCTGAACCATGTGTCAGCCAATAACAATGACAGAAGTGACAAGCATCATCTTGAAATTTGTATTACATTTTAAAAGAAAACATGTTCCCAGAAAATAGTTGAAAAAGCATAATTTGTACTACTTCAGATGATTTAATTTATGTACTCCAAAGCAATAAAGCATCAAAAGGGAAACTATACTGAATTTATTTCAATGATAATAGAATTATAAATATGATTTAAGGTTAATCTGAAACACTAGGCCCCTTTATAAGAAGGAAGATGTGCAGTCAATATGCTTAAAATGCATGTATCTCTTAAATGAACATCACACAAAACCTCTTGGAATAGAAATTTGCTTTTGCGACACAAAGTACAAAACTTTGAGTTAATATGAGTGTTTTGAGGATAAATAAATATAATGAATTCATATATAAAATAACAAAACATACTTAAGTTTGCTGAAAAAGAACACAGTTTGGGAATCCCTGGAAGGGTAGTCTTAACTAATTTATTTGAACAAAATAAACATAGCAAAAATTTTAAAAGTATGTCTTTTCATATTTTTCTATAATATAAACACACAGATGATCAAAAAAGAAAAAAATTGTGTAGATCAATCAGTTGTGAGAAAATGCTCAGAGGAGATTATATTTGGACTTAAGTAAGCAAAATTGGTAACATCAATCTAGCCACCCTCAAAAATGTAACTATCATTTTATCATTTCAGGAATACATGTAATCTTTGTAACTTCTCCACAGTTATATTTTTTTTAATTTATTTGTGTAAAACTCCAAAAAGCTCTAAAAAAATTTTTCTATACAAAAAGGATGGAATAAAACATGACAGTTGTCAACAGGCATATGAAAAGTTGCACAAAATTGCTAATAAATAAAGAAACATAAATTAAAGCTAGAATGACCTTACATCAATCAGAACAGCAAACATTAAAAAGTCTACAAATAACAAATGTTTCGAGGGTGTGGAAAAAAGGGAAACTTCCTATATGGTTGATGGGAATGAAAGCTGGTGCAGCCACTAGGGAAAACAGTATGGAGGTCAAAAAAATAAAAATAAAGTTGCTCTATGATCCAGCAATCCTACTGCTGGGTATATGGAGCATCATAATTCAAAGTGATACATGCACCCCTATGGTAATAGCACTATTTGCAATTGCCAAGATATGGAAACAACCTAAATGTACATAGACAGATGAGTGGATAAAGAATATACATAACAAATATATATACTCAGCCATAAAATGAATGAAATAAAGCTATCTCATTATTTGCCGCAACATGGATGGACCTAGAGATTATCATGCTAGATGAAGTGAGATAGAGAAAGACAAACATCATATGATATCACTTATATGTGGAATCTAAAATATGACAAAAATGAACTTATCTACAAAACCAAAACAGACTTGTGGTTACCAAGGCAAAGATGGGTGGGTGGAGGGATAAATTAGGAGTTTGGGCTTAGCTGATTCTCCCAAGCTATAAATAAAATAGATAAACAACAGGATCCTACAGTGTGGCACAGGGGACCATATTCAATATCCTGTGATAAACTATATGGAGAAAAATGAAAAAGAATGTACACACACACACACACACACACACACACACACACATATATGAAATCACGGTGCTATGCAGCAGAAATTAGCACAATATTGTAAATCAACTATACTTCAATAAAATAAGTAAATAAATAAACACAGTGCAATTGTATTTTGCTCCATTGTCAGATTTGGGTCTACTACACCTTGGGACGGAATAAGTGGGCAAGGATGCCCACAACATAAAATAAGAATGCACAGGCCAGAGGGATTAAACCTGGAAAAATCTGTGAAATTTCTATCATTATAATCAGCAGAAGCACACACTAATGGAAATATTTTGTTGATGTATTACAAGCTACTTAGAATAAAATTATCTTAATTAATGCATTTCAAATAAGATTCTCTTTCTGGGGTAAAGAAACTTCCTATGTCAGACTAAGATTGACTATGTCATAGAAAAAGTTATCACCAACTTCTAATATATAAATATATATTTTCTTGCTCTTTCAGTGAAAATAAAGTGAGATGGCAGTGACTAAATAGTTGTTCTCCACAAAGCATAGTTTTAAACGGGTTATCTCCTAAATTATAGATGTGACAGAACACCTACTCTTATGGACAATAGTTGGTGGAGGAATTAAATTAAAACATCTCAGGGAATAAACAGAAAGTTGTGTTGAATTTTCCAAAAAGACCGTATGAAGAAAGGAAATCTTGACAAACTTCAATTGCTTTGGAGAGTTCCCAAAGCATTCACGATGACTTTAAAATCATGTTGAAAATTTTGCAGTTTTATTGTTTTTCTCATTTCAATTATATTTTCAAGGTAGCATTAATTTTTTTTTCTTATATACTTACTCAGTTGTATAAAACTATGATCTTAAAATTGTCACTCCTTACCTTTGATTCTTGAATGTTCTTGACTTTTTTCCTGCTGGAAATAAAACAAAAATAGTTCAAAGTTTGTAAGCATTTTATCAACAGTGTGATATAAAGTATCACTTTAACTAAAGTCTTGTCAAAATATTTTACTGTACATATACCAATGAGTCATGGTAACATAATTCTCACTTTAAAAACACATGTCAAATCTTTTATCAGAGCAGTAATCATTCTTAGTGGACATAAATGTTTCTAAGAAAGCAATACATTGCACAAATGACTTTATAAATAAATACTTACTGAATCATAAATACATTATTGTGTCTCTAAAATGTCTTAGTCCATTTTATTTAATCCCAGCAGATACTAAATCACATCTTCAGAATTTGCTTTTAGTGTCCTTATGTTAATTCTATGCTTTTGGTGAGGAAACAGTTTAATGGCAAGCAGTGGAGAATTCACTAAAACACACACACACACACAAAAATATTTCAAATGACTTTCCTTCAGTTTAGCTTAAAATTGTTCCCTGTCTTGCTTTGCTGAGGCTAAAACTGACAACAGTTCTATTATTTATTCAAAGCTGTTTCAGTTAGACCACTCTTTCATTTGACATACTCCTTAGTAGTTACCAGGCAACCCCAGAAGAATTTGTTTGCTTTCGCGTTTTTAAGTAGAAATTGTGAACTGTACAATTTCTCAATTAATCTCAGGCACAGTTTACTCCGCTTAAAGGTTTCAGGTTCCCAAACTAGAAATAATTTTGAAATACATTTCTAACTAAAGTCACATACAGATATGCATGTCAATAAATTTTGATAGCATTTATAAACATAGTAAAAATATGAAAAGTTATTTTGCTGCAAGTATTCACCCCAGAGTCAGATTGAGAATAAAAATGGATATTGACAGGCTAAACATTCCCTATATTAAGACCATGCTTGTGTCCCCAGTCCTAGGTATTTACCTAGGTCTAGTTTTATAAATGCTGGTGATAGACCAGGTCTGATTCATATGATGCATCTTGTGTGGGAAGTATCTGTGACTCTAGATATCTGATCAACCTTGACAAACAGTAGCACAGCTAGTGTGATAACATTTGAAGATAACCATTGCTAGTTTGATGATTACCAGTTGCCATTAAATGAATTGTAAAATTTTTAAAAATGCATCTTAATAGATCTATATTCATTGAAACATGCTAACCAAATGTATGATTATATTAAGCTAATGTTTTGTATCAAAAATGATAGAATGATCTCTGTTCGTTTCCAAGGCAAACCATTCAATATCACAGTAATCCAAGTCTATGCCCCGACCAGTAACACTGAAGAAGTTGAAGTTGAACAGTTCTATGAAGACCTACAAGACCTTCTAGAACTAACACCCAAAAAAGATGTCCTTTTCATTATAGGGGACTGGAATGCAGAAGTAGGGAGTCAAGAAACACCTGGCATAACAGGCAAGTTTGGCCTTGGAGTACAGAATGAAGCAGGGCAAAGACTAACAGAGTTTTGCCACAAGAACGCACTGGTAATAGCAAACACCCTATTCCAAAAACACAAGAGAAGACTCTATACGTGGACATCACCAGACGGTCAACACCAAAATCAGATTGATTACATTCTTTGCAACCAAAGATGGAGAAGCTCTATACAGTCAGCAAAATCAAGACCGGGAGCAGACTGTGGCTCAGATCATGAACTGCTTATTGCCAGATTCAGACTTAAATTGAAGAAAGTAGGGAAAATCACTAGTCCATTCAGGTATGACCTAGATCAAATCCTTTATGAGTATACAGTGGAAGTGACAAATAGATTTAAGTGACTAGACCTGATAGACAGAGTGCCTGATGAACTATGGACAGAGGTTCATGACATTGTACAGGAGACAGGGATCGAGAAAATCCCCATGGAAAAGAAATGCAAAAAAGCAAAATGGCTGTCTGAGGAGGCCTTACAGATAGCTGCGAAGAGAAGAGAAGCGAAAAGCAAAGGAGAAAAGGAAAAATATTCCCATCTGAATGCAGAGTTCCAAAGAATAGCAAGGAGAGATAAGAAAGCCTTCCTTAGTGATCAGTGCAAAGAAATAGAGGAAAACAACAGATTGGGAAAGACTAGAGATCTCTTCAAGAAAATTAGAGATACCAAAGGAACATTTCATGCAAAGATAGGCTCGATAAAGGACAGAAATGGTATGGACCTAACAGAAGCAGAAGATATTAAGAAGAGGTGGCAAGAATACACAGAAGAACTGTGCAAAAAAGATCTTCATGACCCAGATAATCATGATGGTGTGATCACCCACCCAGAGCCAGACATCCTGGAATGTGAAGTCAAGTGGGCCTTAGGAAGCATCACTAAGAACAAAGCTAGTGGAGGTGATGGAATTCCAGTTGAGCTATTTCAAATCCTCAAAGGTGATGCTGTGAAAGTGCTGCACTCGATATGCCAGCAAATTTGGAAAACTCAGCAGTGGCCACAGGACTGGAAAAGATCAGTTTTCATTCCAATCCCAAAGAAAGGCAATGCCAAAGAATGATCAAACTACCACACAATTGCACTCATCTCACACGCTAGTAAAGTAATGCTCAAAATTCTCCAAGCCAGGCTTCAGCAATATGTGAACCATGAACTTCCAGATGTTCAAGCTGGTTTTTGAAAAGGCAGAGGAACCAGAGATCAAATTGTCAAAATCCGCTGGATCATCAAAAAAGCAAGAGAGTTCCAGAAAAACATCTATTTCTGCTTTATTGACTATGCCAAAGCCTTTGACTGTGTGGAATCACAATAAACTGTGGAAAATTCTGAAAGAGATGGGAATACCAGACCATCTGACCTGTCTCTTGAGAAACCTGTATGCAGGTCAGGAAGCAACAGTTAGAACTGGACATGGAACAACAGACTGGTTCCAAATAGGAAAAGGAGTATGTCAAGGCTGTATATTGTCACCCTGCTTATTTAACTTATATGCAGAGTACATCATGAGAAACTCTGGGCTGGAAGAAACATAAGCTGGAATCAAGATTGCTGGGAGAAATATCAATAACCTCAGATATGCGGATGACACCACCCTTATGGCAGAAAGTGAAGAAGAACTAAAGAGCCTCTTGATGAAGGTGAAAGAAGAGAGTGAAAAAGTTGGCTTAAAGCTCAGCGTTCGGAAAATTAAGATCATGGCATCTGGTCCCATCACTTCATGGGAAATAGATGGGGAAACAGTGGAAACAGTGTCAGACTTTATTTTTTTGGGCCTCCAGAATCACTGCAGATGATGATTGCAGCCATGAAATTAAAAGACACTTACTCCTTGGAAGGAAGGTTATGGCCAACCTAGATAGCATATTGAAAAGCAGAGACATTACTTTGGCAACAAAGGTCCGTCTAGTCAAGGCTATGGTTTTTCCAGTGGTCATGTATGGATGTGAGAGTTGGACGGTGAAGAAAGCTGAGCGCCGCAGAATTGATGCTTTTGAACTGTGGTGTTGGAGAAGACTCTTGAGAGTCCCTTGGAATGCAAGGAGATCCAACCAGTCCATTATAAAGGAGATCAGTCCTGGGTGTTCATTGGAAGGACTGATGCTGAAGCTGTAACTCCAATACTTTGGCCACCTCATGTGAAGAGTTGACTCACTGGAAAAGACCCTAATGCTGGGTAGGATTGGGGGCAGGAGGAGAAGGGGACGACAGAGGATGAGATGGTTGGATGGCATCACTGACTCGATGGAGATGGGTTTGGGTAGACTCCGGGAGTTGGTGATGGACAGAGAGGCCTGGCGTGCTGCAATTCATGGGGTCGCGAAGAGTCAGACACGACGGAGTGACTGAACTGAACTGAATGTTTTGTATCCTCAATCTCTTATCTTATCCCATCCAGACTTCATGTTTAAATTCTGGACTTTACTCTGCTAATTAATTATTTTTTTTAATTATGACATACTTTTAATTTAGAGTATATGTTGCTCATTTAAGCTAAAATTCTAATACTAATTATATAAATTTATAAATAAATAATAATTACATGCTTTAAAAGTACATGATTGTTTCATAATTATAGGACAAGTTGATTTAAATTTTCCAAATGGTTAATCATGAAAAAAATTATCTCTATTTCTCTTTTATTTTGACACTTTTTCATTCATTTAGTCATTCATTCTTTCAGCAAATGTGTATTGATCACTTCTACGTGCCAGACACTGCGCTAAGTGATAAATGATGAACAAAACAAACAAAAATATGTCCTCTTGAACCATTATTATTACATAAATGCCAATAAGTTCTATTTAACAAAAGATATACCATGCAAGGTGTAATTTGAAGTGACTACAATTTCATACAGGTCTACAATGATAAATAATTTTGAATAAAATTTTGAGAGAAATGAGAGGAAGATCCAAGCATATATCTGGGGAAAACATGTTTTAAGAGAGAAAAACAACTGCAAACTCCCTGTGATACAGCAGGTCTTGACACTGTCAAAAATACCAAGGAAACATGTGTAACAGGGCAGGCTGAGTAAGAGGAATTTAATACATAGTTCAGTAAAGAGAATAAGAGTTGTACACAGACTAGCACTGAGGGCATTGGTTAGTGGTTTTTGCACTGACAGAGCTGAAAAACACATTGAGAGTTTCTTCTCAGAGGAGTAACACCATGTGAATTACATTTAAACAGACTTATTTTGCCTATAGAGAATAGTTTGAACAAGGAAAGGACAAAATTAGAGGGACCAATAGAGAAGGTATTGCAGGAATCCTGATGGGAGGTGATGGCTCAGGAATGGTGTGGTACCAGTGGAATTGCAAAACTAGTTAAAACTAAAAAGGTCTGTGGCTAGAATAAGTGTGGATGTGAGACACAGAACTGATGAGGATGATCTCAAGGGTCTGAGCCACTGGAAGAATGGCATTATCTCTAACATAAGGAAGACGGCCAAGTAAGAAGCGCTTTTATCCTTTTTCGGCTTGCCTTCTGGTGCTGTCCCACTTTGCATTTTTCTCTTGTCTGGCTGCTCCTTTTCTATCTCTTTTCCTGATTCTTTCATGTCTCCTCAGTTTCTACGTACTAGCTTCCTAGATATTGAATCACTATCTTCTGTATACCTTATTCCTTTGCTCACCTTACCTAGTCTGGTCTTAGGTGCCATATTTTTTCTGAAGACTCTCAAATTTATATCTCTAGCTAATCCTCAGCATTGAACTTCAGATTCAAATATTCAGCTTTATTTTTGACATCTCTACATGAATATCTAATAACAGCCCACTTATCATGTCTAAAATTAAACTTTTGATCTTCCCTTACATCTTTGATCATCTTTCTCATCTTCTTCATCTCTTCATCCTTCTAGTTGTTTAGACACTTAAAATAATGCTGTTTCTTAAGAGCAAAAACCCTGAAATTTTATGTGTTTGATATTCAACTCTGATTTTACTTTGAATATCACCCGGATGATGCAAAGTAGGATTATGGTCAAAGTGTCTGGAATTCATGGGAGATGTTTCAACAAGATGTATAAACTTATAAATCACCAGCCTATGTGTAAGTCATCATTCAGAGAATATATAAGAGTTGAATAATATAGAACTAAATATTGTAAATAATTCAAGAAATAAATAAGGTCAAATCAGGCAGTTATTTTGACAATATCCACCAGATGAACTGACATAGGTGAAAACACTGACTTCAAAAGAAAGACGTTCTTGGCTTGGAAGTACATTTTAAGTTCTTCAACCAAGGAGATGATGATTGACAAGTATATGAAGGAGTGAAAGTGGAATGGGTGTGTGCAGATATATATATATATATATATACACTTTAGTATTTTCAAGGTAATAACTGTTACAATGTATTTTTAAGATGAAAATATTGCATTGTTCACTTGGCAATATATATTTTTCACAATTTTATTTCACAAACTATTACTTCAGATTTTAAACGTTAATTTTTAAATGTGGAAATGTTAAGAAGAAAACTGTAACTGTTTAATTATGCAATGAGAGGTCAGAAAGATTTGTTATTCTTTCTTCATAATACATTTGAGAAACATTCTTACATTATGAAAATTTAGGTCTTATACATAATAGCAGAAATGCCAACTCTTGGTATAACTGAATTGTAATATTCTTCCAAAAGATTATCCGCCAATATGATCTTATCTTAAAATAAGAAATACATATTTGGCCATGTATCAAAGCTAAATAATAGCAAACGATTCATGTATTACTTTGTTCCACATCATTTCCTGGAAGAATCCCAAAGTGCTATCTTTCATTTATAAATAGACTCCATGAAATTCAGCTCATTGGTAGAAATGGGCAAATAGATCCTTGAAGACAGTGTGCTAAAGATTAGAAAAGACAATCTGGGTAGAAGTATGGATTCAGAAGTAATACATGATTGAAAGATACAATTTCTTCAATATTAAACAAAATACAACATAATGAGTGGAACATAGCTAAGCCAGGGTAAAACTTTCAAGCTGGAAACAAATTTTCAAGCTGTAATTTTTCAAATGAGATACAGTGGTCCTAAAATATCTAGTCAAACTGAAGTATAGCCGAGTAACATCAACACACAATAATAAGCAGAATGTTATATCTCTATAAGATATAATTAAGAATGTTTCCTTTCTAGTATTTGAATTTTGGTATGACATTTACTAACATCTGATGATGCTTATACCCTAAATAATGTCTTATGATCAAATACTAAAACTAAATATCTGGCCACAACATCTTCAAACACAATTTATCCAATTTCTCCCTTTTTGTTGTGAAGCACATGCTCTCTGGGAAGAGAAGAAACCATTTAAATGGTGAATGCATCAAGTCCATCATAAGAGCATTGAGTTATAATCACTGGACTATCAATAAATGGTCTTCCCCTTCCATATTATAAAGCTTAAAACATTTTAAAGAAAAGTCATGAACACTATACAGGTTATACCCATGTATAATCTTTTTAAAAATTTGTATATGTATGATACTAGATTAATGAGATTACTTATGCACCCTTTGATCAGTATCAGGACTCCCACAGCTTCTCTGCACATAGAAGGATATAAGGATGAAATGAGTGCAGGTAGAACTGAATTGGTTCCTTCGGAAAGTAAACCAGTTATCTCTCTGTGTTTGAGATCCTGTACTAAATCTTTCATTGGGTATACATGATGATAACCAGTGTATAAAACTACGTGATAGAAGCAGGGCTCAGCAAGAGTGTACAAGACAAGCATCCCCTTTTCATCACTTCAAGAATGATGAAGAGAAGTTCTCTAATTTGCTTTTGTTTGTCCTCAGCCCCACGTGACTCAGTTTGCTTTGACTATTAAATGAAAGTTTATGGTGGGACTTCCCTGGTCCAGTGTCTAAGACACTGATCTCCTAATGCAGGGTACTAGGGTTCAATCCCTTGTCAGGCAACTAGAACCCACATGCCACAACTAAGAACTGGTGCAGTCTAATTAAGTAAATATTAAAAAAAACAAAAAAGCTTGTGGTAAGCCCATGCTACCTAGATCATTAACATGATAACATTAGAAAATTGTTTTCTTCCTAAGCCCCTTTAGTTGAATGGATGGCATCGATTGAGAGGTGCTAAACTTCACCCCTTAAAGTTGGGAAGGACTTGCTGGTCGTCCAGTGGTTGACTCCACGCTTCCACTGGAGAGGGTGCAGGTTCCATCCTCGGTTGGAGAACTAAGATCTCACTTGCAGGGGGCACGTCCCACCCCCCGATAGTAATAAAATAAAGTTAGCAGGAAGCAAACGCATTTTTATTTATTTATTTTTCTTTGCCTATAGCTTGTAATGAAGGGCACACTCAAATTGTGTTTAGGTTGATCATGTACTGAGGAAAAAAAAAAAACTTCTGACATGAAATTTAAGAAAATTCAAATGTATAGAAGAGTTTTACTGTTATATTGAATAAAGTCCATAATGAATCAACTAAACTCAAAATTAAAAAGTAACAAAAGATAAAACAATGTCTGTAAGAATCAAAAATGATGCATTCTAGGTGAAGTAATTTAGCTCCCAGTTCCTATGATCCACACTTATTCTTGAAGTAATTAATGCCGTCATTCACTAAAGGGGGCTTTATGTGTATATACAGTAGTGCTAGAGAAGCTCAGATAAATGTATGCAAATTTAAAATCATAACCAAATACCAATAGATCCTAATTGTGAAAATAGGGGATGTGAATATAAATGTTCATGGCAAACATACAAAGATTTATTAACCGTTGAAGCCTGGCTAATTTAAATTCTTTCTCAGAACTCTTGCCTTCTCTTTGATATAAAAAATAATTGCCTCCCAGACAAATACCAACAAACAAAATTTGTGAGTTGATAATTTGCAGTAGAGTACGGATGTTCAATACATATTTACTTAACATTTCCATGTGCTAAGTGGTAAAAATATAAAAAATTAAATGTTCTCAAAAACATTCATTAGAGGTATTCAATAATATGGATTGTAAATTCATGGAAATTGGGAATAGGAGACCATTTCCGTGGAGTCAGTCCACGGAAATTTCATAACAAACCTCTGCTATGCTCTTCTGAGGCATGCACACCCATCAACACACGAGCTCCCTCCCCAAGGCCTTCCATACACACGCATGCACAACACACACACATGCACAAACATGTGTACATACTTCACCTCAAACATATTTTCTTGGTGGCAATTTAATTTTAAAATGTCTGGAAAATAAGAGATACCAGCAATCATAAAGCAGTATATCTGGCCTCCTAAATCTGAGGTTTATCAGTGTAATTTTAATAAGTTGTAACAGTGAATTTTCAGTCTTACTAAGTTTAATCACAATCTTCCTATCTTTTATTTGAGATCACTCCTCTTGGAATTTGCATCATGTTTCTATTTAATACCACCTCTTCAACAAGCTTCAATTCCTGACCATTCTATCTAAAACTGCACCTCCATTACGAAATATCTGATTTTTAACTTTTTGTTCATTACTCACAGAAGTTATCACTTTCTATGATAGTAAACGGATTTATCTGCACATGATGTGTTCCATTTACTGGAATCTATGTTACTCATGACTTAACTGGCATATACACAGTGTCTAGAATAGTTAGTATCCACAACTGGCAACATTCCTAGTACAGTGTCTGAATTCTAGAATTTAACATCCCAGTGGAGGGACAGGCAAAATCCAAAAAGCATGTGAAATAAAATGTGAGATTCAATAATGGAATTATATATAAAATATAGAGGACATGGTTAAGGGAGTAATGCATTCTCTCTTAG
Source organism: Okapia johnstoni (assembly GCA_024291935.2). Lineage (NCBI taxonomy): Eukaryota > Metazoa > Chordata > Mammalia > Artiodactyla > Giraffidae > Okapia > Okapia johnstoni. Next base: position 32,780,998 of record CM044310.1, read on the forward strand.
GCAGGTGAATGGAAGCTTTGTGAATGTGGAGAACTGAGGAATATACAGAGAAGATGAGGTTTTAATAAAAAGTAGCTGAGTTCTACAGTGAAGGGAAGGGAAGGATCCTCTGCAGTAGATACAGCACAAATAAAGTTAAGGATCTATGACATTGCATTGTAGGACTGCAAAACTACAGACTGTGGTAGTGTAGTTGGGATGGTAAACATTAAATAGAATTGGGCAACTAATACATTTCAGATCTTTATCAAGTGAAAGTAATTTTCTTAATTTTTAAAAGGAAATATAAGATACATTAATAGTCTAGCATATATTAACATACATAAAATTTGACTAAATATTTGCTATTACATATATATATATATATATATATATATATATATTTATCTCCTGTAGAGAGAGAGAGGGACCTAGCTTGATTTAGACATTCAAAATACAATCTGTAAAAGCTATAGAATGTCAATCTACAGGTGCTTCTCTTTTGGCTTAATATGTTGGTGTGACATCAATTCCAAAGTCAAAATTTTCATTGCTTCTTATTATAGATTTGTACTATATTCAATATTTTATAGGACTTTAATGAAGAAAAGATAAAGAGAAGTTAATGAATAATGGATTAATGAATAGTTTCAATGTTACTTCATATTCTGAAGTTCATAAGTTTAGAAATTTTATTAACATGATGGAAATTTATTTGTATTTATATTTAAAATGAAATCAACATTATTGTGATAAATATATAATGAATTACATTCTTGCATTGTCTAATTATAAACATCATAAAAACTTTCTATTTGATTATTTGTATGTGTGTGAAGAAGAGAAGGAGGAGAGATTAAAGCACTCATATCAGTCTAGGTGGCAAGCAATTTTTAAGTTCTTTACATATTGCATCTCATTTGAGGTGAGCAAAAGTCACCTTTAGCTTCTCCTACTTTCAACCAGTGGGTTCATGAAATTCTCTAGGGGTGATGACCATGACATGTACAAAAGGATTTTCAAGCAAATGTGATTACATGGGACTGGAGCCCAGATCAGGAGTTAAACTTCCATTATAAAAAGACAAGCCACCCAGTTGGGATCTCTGTAGAATAGGTAGAAGAATATTTGATAGGATTTCCATTAATACTTAGACAGGTAGGTGGTAACAGTTATTGTAATATCAACTTAATTTTCAGCAAAAAGTGACACCTATGGCATTATGTTGACAAATGCTTTTTTTTTCAACTTTATTGAGGAATAACTGATGAAAATAATTGTATATATTTAAGTCATACAGGGTTTCCCAGGTGGTGTTAGTGGTAAAAGAACCCACCTGCCAATGCAGGAGATGTAAGAGACACAAGTTTGATCCCTGGGTCAGGAAGATCCCCAGTAAGAGGTCATGGTAACCCTCTCTAGTATTCTTGCCTGGAGAACCCCGTGGACAGAGGAGCCTGGTGGGCTATAGTCCATGGGCTTGCAAAGAGTCAGACATGACTGAAGGGACTTAGTACATACACATGCAAGGTATATATCCTAATGATGTTATAAATATTCTCAAAAACATACACAGTATGGAATGATTACCCAAAACAAGATAATACATTTATAACATTACATGGTCAATTCTTTTTGGATGTGGTTAAAATGTTTAAAATCTCTTAGCAAATTTCAAGTCATCTATTGGTATCTGCAGGGAATTAGGTTCAGGACCCCAAGGATGCCAGAAGAATTTGACAAAAAAATAACTTCATGACAAGTATATTGTCACAAGTATATCGCCTAAATAACAAGGACAAAAAGAAAATAAAAGCTTGTTCCCTGTTAGGGTAAATGGAGAGATGCAGTCTATTAATTTGTGTTTGGGGAGGAGAGACAGTAGAAACCAAAGGGAACTGAGCTTAATCTACATGAAATATGTGTTGCCCTTTGAGAAGATAAAAATGTTAAAGAAATTAATAAATCAATAAATAGAATGTAAACCTGGGCTTTAGTTTTAAATATACATTTTCTATGATCATGATAAAACCAAACCATAACATTTAAGCCAATTAAAGGAAAATATACAATGAAAGGAAGAAACAGGAACAAGTAGAACATAAAAATGCAGTAAAACTCAAATGAAATATAAATGGGAGATGGTGGAAACAAAACCAATGCAAGAAGAGAAATAATAGCTGTAAACTGTTTAAATTCACCACTTAAAACTCTGATGAGTCAAAAGGTAAGATTTAGCAACATGCGATTTTCAAGAAGCACTTTAAAGGACAAGAATGCATACCTATATCTATCTTTCTGTACATCTTACTATCTATTTATTTATCTATTCCAAATAAGAGCAAAGATATTTTGCATAGCATTACTAGAATCTGAAATAAAATGCATGTAAAAATATACGAACATGATTAAGGAGTTAGAGGAAACATATAGTCTTCATAGAAAGTACAGAACAAGAAGATATACCTATCATCAGCATCTATTCACCTAAATGACTTAACACTAAATTAATATATAAACTAATTACATAATATAATGATTTAATAGAGATATAAGCAGATGTATCTACAAATAGATCAACAAGTGGTGTTGCTTTTAACAACCTCTCAGGAACTGAAAATTCAAGCAAAGAATAATCTGAGCTATGAGTTCTAAAAAGAATCAGCTCAAGCTATTTGATAGGTAAAGAATCCTAATTCAATGAAGAAAATTGCTCTGTTTTAAAGCACGTATGTAACATTTATAACAATTGAATATATATTAGGCCATAAAGGGAACTTCATTAAAAAATAGGAAAAATACACATATAACTTTATGAGATAATATTCAGTGATGTTAAAATAATAACCAAATGATGATGAAATTAACACCTTATATCAGAAAATAAATAATGACTTACTAAATAATCAGTTGATTATAAAGGAAACCATAAATAAATTCTGAAATATTTAGACTGAAGCAAAGGAAAGCACTGAAGGATAAAATTCATGGAGCTCTGGAAAAACAACTTTTGTGGGAAATTTACAGATTTAATTATCAGGAAATAAGAAAGGTTATAAAATTCAAACTATGCATTCAACTTAAGAGGTTAAAAGATAGTAGCAACACAAACAAAAAGAACAAAAAGGATGAGGGATAAGTATCAAGAAACTAAGAGAACAAAAAGAAATGAAGAATAAAAAGTTTAAATTGAGAATTTCCTTTTGTTAAGATTAATAAGAAAAATGTCTTTGCAATTTTGACTTAAAAATAAGATGTAAGTAAAATATGGTATGAGAAAAGTTGGACGTACAGGCATTTAATTTAAAGGGCATTAAAACACTATCTTCTAACAAGTCTCATCTAAAAATCTTAGGTGTAAATTATATATTTCTGAAAAGCTAAAAAATATCAAAATCGAATAAGATGAAAAAAAGTAAAGCTTGCATAGTTAGGTAAAAATTTTAAAAACAACAAAAAAACAAAACAATAGAAATGCCTGAAATTTTCCTGAATAAAGTATCTTTCCAAATACCAAGACCCAAATACATTAGCAGATAAATTCTACGATATATTTAGGAAATAAATGCATATTTTTTAAAAATCAAGAAAATATAAAATTACAAAAGGCACACTACTCTTTGTGTGAAACCACAGCAATGAAGTGGGAACAATCCCATGGAAATAACATATTATTAAAGTTTAGAAATTCTTATAATTTCCATAAAGAATAAGGTGGAGGATGACCATCACAACACTGTTTGTGATAAAAGGTATTGGTAGCAATTCATCTGGTCATTTCTCTGAGAAGTGATTTGCAAAGGTTGGGAATTCAACAGAAACAATAATAAACTGGCATAAAAAGATCTTGAAAACAAAATACTGAGTGAAAAATTAATCAGTGGCATGAGAAGAAAGAAATGTTATTTATGTGGGAAAGAAAACAAACAAAAAGAAAATATAGCTTTATAAGTATACATACACATAAAACCTAGTCATCAAATTAAAATGGTTGAAATAACAGAAAGAGAATGAGGATAAAAATATAGAGGTATTGATGGAATGGATAAATGGGTAAGTGGATAAATGATGGGTATATGCATAGATGATAGATAGGTGTATATGTGTATATAGAGAGATATAGATAGATATATACACACATACTTTCATAAACACACATACACATTGATAAAGAGAGAATAGATAACTCATTTCACCAGATGATGATAACAGGCAAGCCTTAATTAACTGCCTTATATAGAATTCAAACTAGAGAGATACATATATATCTACATAATTTTTCAAAAATAATAGCATTTTTTGGCAAATAGAAACAAGAGAACATGCCATTTCTGAGTTTTAATTAGGGAGAAGGTGATTTCTTTCATGTCTATTACCACAGGCATATCCCCATAAGGATTTAGAGTGCAGATTTATATCTCAGAGGAGACCATAAAAACTCAAGAAATACTTGAATGTTTGTACTTTGTTAGTGCTTTAAGGTCATTTAAAGCAGAGAGATTTTCGTATCTGGAGATCTATGTTCTCAACTCATGATTTAAAAGGTTCTCAAAGGCAGAAATTTTAAAAAATATCATCTCGAAGCCAAGATGTCAGTTATAACACACATGAACATCAGTGGAATCAGCAATGGACCACCTATGCTGCCCCACATTTCAAACACTGAAATGTACATAGAATGAGATTACTGTCTATAGAATAGGGGAGCACATGGCTCACCTTAAACTGTGGTGACCCCCCTGTGTGGCCCAGTCAAGGCGAGCACTCCCCATATGCCCCAGGGCCATCTGCTGAAGCCCTCCCTCTCCCCAGCACAACTGGGCAAGTGAACCAAAAGAAGTGGCTGCTTTCACTACCTTCTGTCTGGGTGGTGAACAGAGGTGGCAGAGAGACTTAAAAGCAAAGGCAGGCCCTAAACCAAAGTGGAACTCCAGTGGCTGCATGAACAAAGGAAAAAAGAGGAAATTTTCCCAGAAGTTATAGCTGTGGTGGTTTAAATTCCAGCATTTAGCCTGAAACTGTGCTTTAGGGGCAACTGTAGACTTTGAGAGCAAGTACAAGCTGGAGCATGACAATACCAGACTCTGAGCAGAGCCCTCACTGCCCACAACAGAGGCAGAGACCTTCCTAGATGTATAGGAGAAATTTCTGAGTAGGCAAATCAACTTGAGCTGGAAAATGGAGAAATTACTTAGACATTCCTCTCGCCATTACTCTACATATATTCCCTCTCTTTCTCCCTCCCTTTTATTTATATTTTTTCTTCTCATACGATCCTAAAGAGGTTTTCTTTTGTTTTTGGTTTTGTATTTTTGACAGCCTATTAATAATTTTTAGTATCCATTTTCATTTAGGGGCTTGATTATTGGCATAATTACTCCCTTCTTTTTTTACTCTCTTTTAATCTTTTTCCTCCTTTCCCCTCTTTTCTTCTTTATATAAGTGTGTGAATCTCTTTGGGTGATCTTGGTTGTTGACAGTTATTTCACCATTATTCCAGGGGTTTTGTCTTCTATGCTATGTGGACTGTGAATCTTCATGTAGCAGCAAGTGGTCAGGCATGAACCCAGAGGGAAGAGACACAATTCCAGAACTTTGAAGTACTAAAGAACTCCCCTAAAGTGAGAGCCCCCCCCCCAAATGTCTACATCTCAACACTAAAACCAAGCCCCACCATAAAACCAGAAAGCTCCAGTGCCAAATGCCCTATGCCAATCCTTCAGCAAAACAGGACCACACCATGCACATTAGCAAACAGGATGCCCAGAGCCATACCATATCCATATACACTCCAAAACACACTTCTGAACACGACACTGCCCTTCAGAGAGACAAGATCTACATCCATCCACCAGAGCACTGGCACAAATCCCCCACAAACAGGAAACTTCTCAAGGAATTGGTCCAACCTCACCCATGGAAGGCAGACTCTACAATTAAGAGGAACTACAACCTTCCAGGCTGTAGAAAGGAAACCCAAACACAGTAAATTAAATAAAATGAAAAGACAAAGACACATCCAGCAGATGAAGGAATGCAGTAAAAACCCACAATGAAGAAATGAAAAGGAAATTGGGCAATCTACCCAAAAAAGAATTTAGTGATGGTAAAGATGATCAAAGTCCTGAAAATAAAATTGAGGCATGGATAAGTAGACTAGAAGTGCTACCCATGTGGCACAGTAGTAAAGAGTCTGCCTGCCAATGAAGGAGATGCACAATATGTAGTTTCAATCCCTGGGTCAGGAAGATCCCCTGGAGTAGGAAATAGCAACTCACACCAGTATTCTTGCCTGGAAGATTCCATGAACAGAGGAGCCTGGTGGGCTACAGTCCATGGGGTTTCAAAGAGTCAGACGCAGCTGGACCTGCACACATGTCACGTTAGAGAGATTGAGAAGTTGCAAGAAATGTTTAACAAGAATCTTGAATAATTAAAGAATAAACAGTCAACAATTAACAACAAAATAACTGAGATTAAAAATACACCGGAAGAAACCAGGGCTTCCCTGGTAGCTCAGTTGGTAAAGAACCAACAGTAGAGTAACAGGCAAAAGAACAGATAAGTGAGCCTATAAGATAGAACAATGGGAATAACTGAACAGAACATAATAAAGAAAAAAGAATAAAAAAGTAATGAGGACAGTCTCAGAGACCTCTAGGACAGCATTAAAAGTACAATATTCTAATTATAGGGATCCCAGAAGAAGAAGACAAAATGAAAGGTCGTGAGTAAATATTTGAGGCAGTTACAGTTGAAAAATTTCCTTAAATGGGAAAGGAAAAATCTACCCAATTCTAGGAAGCCCAGAGAATCCCATGCAGGATAAACTCAAGGAGAAACATTCTAAGACATGTATTAAACAAATTAACAAATATTAAACACAAAAAACAAATATTAAAAGCAGCAAAGGAAAAGCAACAAATAATACACAAAAGGATCCCCATAAGACTAACACCTACAGTCCAGAAGGGAATGACAGGACATACTTAGGAAAGAGAAAAATCTTACAACCAAGATGACTCTATCCAGCAAGAATCTCATTCACATTTGAAGGAGAACTTTACAGATAAGCAAAAATTTAGAAAGTTCAACAGCACTAAACCAGCTCTTCAACAAATGCAAAAGGAAACTTTCTAGGCTGGAAACACAAAAAGAATTGGCCAACAAAAAAAAACCCAAAACAATAAATTAAAGGATAATAGGATCATACATAATAATAATTACCTTAAATGTAAATAGGCTATATGCTCCAACTAAAAATCACAGATTAGCTAAATGGATACAAAAGCAAGACACCTAGATATGCTGTCTAGAAGAAAGCCACCTCAGATGTAGGGATACATACAGGATGAAAATGAAGAGCTAGAAAAAGATATTCTATACAAATGGAAGTCAAAAGAAAGCAGGAGTAGCAATATTCATATCAGATAAAATAGACTTTAATATGAAGACTGGTACAAGAGACAAAGGACACTACATATTGATCAAGGAGTCGATTCAAGAAGAAGATATAACAATTTTAAATATAGATGCATCCAACAAAAGAGCACTTCAATACATAAGGCAAATGCTAGCATCTATTAATGGGGAACTTGACAGAAATACACTAGTAGTGAGGGTCTTTAATACCTCACTCACAGCAATGGACATATCATCCAGACAGAAAATTAATAAGGAAAAACAAGTTTTAAATGATACATTTGACCAGATGGACCTAATTGATATTTACAGGGCATTTCATCCAAAAACAATAACTTTCACTTCTTTCTCAAGTTCACATAAAACATTCCGCAGGATAGATGATATTTTGGGCCACAATCAAGCCTTTGTCAATTTTAAAAATTCTTTCAAGCATCTTCTCTGACCACAGCACTGTAAGATTAGAAAATATAGAAAAATACAGAAAAAACTAAAAAAAAAATCAAACACAAGGAGGATAAGCAGCACACTTCTGAATAATCAACAGATCACTGAAAAAATCAAAAAGGAAATCAAAATATGCCAAGAAACAAATGACAATGAAACACAACAACTCAAAACCTATGAGATGCAGTAAAACAATACTAAGAGGGAAGTTTATAGCAACACAAGACTACTTCAAGTAACAGGAGAGACATCAAATAAGCAATCTACCCTTACACCTAAAGAGATTAGAAAAATAAACACAAAAAAATCCCAAAGTTAGTAGAAGGACAGAAATCATAAAGACCAGAACAGAAATATATGAAAAAGAATTGAAGGAGACAATGTAAAGATCAATAAAACTAAAAGCTGGTTCTTTAAGAAGATAAACAAAATTGACAATCTGTTAACTAGCCTTATCAAGAAAAAAGAGATAAAACTCAAATCAATAAAATTAGAAATGAAAAAGAAATTACAACAGACAACAAAGAAATACAAAGGATCATAAGAGACTACTCTGAGCAACTTTATGCCAAAAAACAGACCATCTGTAAAAAATGGATAAATTCTTAGAAAAGTATAACCTTCCAAAGCTGAACCAGGAAGAAATAAAAAATATGAACAAAACAATCACAAACATAGAAATTGAAACTGTAAACAAAAATCTTCCAAAAATAAAAGCCCAGGACCAGATGGCTTCACTGGCAAAGTCTACTAAAAGTTAAAAGAAGAGCTAACACCTATCCTGCTCAACCTCTTCCAAAATTGCAGAAGCAGGGAAACTCCCAAGCTCATTCTATAAGGCCATCATCACCCTGATACCAAAACTAGACAAAGATGACACACAAAAAAAGAAAATCACAGGCCAATATCTGTAATGATGAACATAGATGTAAAAATTCTCAACAAAATTCTAGCAAACAAAATCTAACAGCACATTAAAATGATCATACATCATGATCAAGTGGGCTTTATTTCCAGGGATGCAAATATCCTTCAATATACACAAATCAATCAGTGTGATACACCATATTAACAAATTGAAAGATGAAAACCATATGATAATCTCAAAAGATGCAGCGAAAGCTTTTGACAAATTTCAATACCCGTTTATGATTCACAAAAAAAAACTATCCAGTAGGTATAGAGGGAACATACCTAAACATAATAAAGGCCATATATGACAAACACAGAGAAAATATTATTCTCAATGGTGAAAAATTGAAAGCATTTTTCTAAAATAAATAAGAAGATGAGTGCCCACTCTCACCACTATTATTCAAAATAGTTTTGGAACTCTTGCCCACATCAATCAGAGAAGAAAAAGAAATAAAAAGATTCCAGATTGGAAAAGAAGAAAAACTCTCACTGTTTATAGATGATGTGATTCTCTACATAGAAAACCATAAAGATTCTACCAGAAAATTACTAGATCTTATCAATGACTATAGCAAAGTTGCAGGATATAAAATTAATACATAGAAATCTCTTGCATTTTTAATACACAAACAATGAAAATTCAAAAAGAGAAATTAAGGAAACAGTCCCATTAACCATTGCAACAAAATGAATAAAATACTTAGGAATAAAGTTATCTAAAGAGACAAAGACCTGTATGCAGAAAACTGTAAGACATTGATGAAAGAAATCAAAGACAACACAAACAGATAGAGAGATATACCATGTTCTTGGATTGGATGAATCAATATTGTGAAAATGACTATACTACCCAAAGCAATCTATAGATTCCATGCAATCCCTATCAAACACCAGTAAGCATTTTTCACAGAACTAGAACAAATAATTTCACAATTTGTATGGAAACACAAAAATCTCTGAATAGCTAAAGAAATCTTGAGAAAGAAAAGTGGATCTGGAGGAATCAACCTTTCTGACTTCAGAATTTACTATAAAGTACAGTCATCAAGACAGCATGGTACTAGCACCAAAATAGAATATAGACCAATGGAACAAGAAAAAATCCTGGAGATAAGCTCACACACCAACGGGCACCTTATCTTTGACCAAGGAGGCAAAAATACATAATGGAGAAAAGGCAGTCTCTTCAATAATGGTACTGGGAAAATTGGGCAGCTAGATATAAAAGAATGACATTAGAAGACTTCCTAACACTACACAAAAATAAACTCAAAATGGATTAAAGATCTAGATGTAAGACCAGAAAGTATAAAACTCTTAGAGGAAACCATGGGCAGAACACTCTTTGATATAAACCGCAGCAAGATCCTCTATAACCCCCCTCATAGAGTAATGTAAAAAAAAACAAAAACAAAGAAATGGGACCTAATTAAACTAAAAAGTTTTTGCACATCAAAGGAAACTATAAGCGAGATGAATAGACAACCTCTAGAATGGGAGAAAACAGTAGCAAATGAAATAACTGACGAAGAACTAATCTGCAAAATATTCAAGCAGCTCATGAAGCTCAATACCAGAAAAACAAACAACCAAATCAAAAAGTGAACAGAAAACTTAAACAGGCATTTCCCCAAAGACATACAATGGCTAATAAACACATGAAAAGATGCTCAACATGACTCATACTTAGAGAAATGAGAATCAAAACCACAGTGAGGTATCATCTCCCACCAGTCAGAATGACCATCATTATAAAGTCTACAAACAATAAGTGCTGGAGATGGTGTGGAAAAAAGGAAACACTCTGGTACTATTGATGAGAATGGATATTGATATAGCCATTATGCAGAACAGTATGGAGATTCCTTTAAAAAACTAGAATTAAAACTACCATATGACCCAGCAATCTCAATACTGGGTATATTCCCTGAGGAAACCATAATTGAAAAAGACACGTGTACCCCAAAGTTCATTGCAGAGCTATTTAAAATAGCTAAGACATGGAAGCAATCTAGTTATCCATAGACAGATGAATGGATAAAGAAGGTGTGGCACATATACCCAATGGAACACTATTCAGCTACAAAAAGGAAAGCATCTGAGCTGGTTCTAATGAGATAGACAAAATTAGAGCCTATTATACAAAGTGAAGTAAGTCAGAGAAAGACAAATAATCACACCCGGGATCTAAAAAGATGGTATTGATGAAACTATGTACAGGGCAGCAATGGAGATGCAGACATAGAGAACAGACTTTTAGACACAATGGAGGACAGAGAAGGTGGAATGATTCGAGAGAGTAGCATTGTAACACATAAATTACCATATGTAAAGTAGATAGTCAGTGAGAATTTGCTCTCTGACACAGGAAACCAAAGCTGATGGTCTGTGACAACCTAAAGGGGTGAGATGGGGAGGCAAGTGGGAGGGAGATTAAAGAGAGAGAGGACATATATATACCTATAGCTGATTCATGTCGATGTATAGCAGAAACCGCAATATTGTAAAGTAATTATCCTTCCATTAAAAATAAAATTAAATTAAAAATATGAAATGGAGAGATGAAAATACTTATGGAGAAGCAGAGAACTATGTTATAAGTTAGGTATGGGACCCTTTAAACTGTACAACTAAGTTAGTTCAAATTAACTAAGTAGTTAACGAGTTGAATAGCACCAAGCTGAATAAATGAACTGGAAGACAAATTTGATTATGTCACCCAAAGAACCTGGAATCAATCCAGGTGATTATCACCAGAAGGCCAGAAATACTTTTGAGGAAATTTCAAGAGTCATTTGTGAGTATCAACCGCATTTGACATTTGGATATGCAGATATACTATGAGATAGTAAACCCACTTTTAATAATGTATCCTAGAGTAATTTCTGCATTTGTGCATTTGGGAAAATGTATAACAATGACAATTTCCAGATGTTCAAGCTGGATTTAGAAAAGGCAGAGGAACCAGAGATCAAATTGCTAACATCCACTGGATCATCGAAAAAACAAGAGAGTACCAGAAAAACATTTATTGCAGCTTTATTGACTATGCCAAAGACTTTGATTGTGTGGATTACAATAAACTGTGGAAAATTCTGATGGGAATACCAGACCACCTGACCTGTCTCTTGAGAAACCTGTATGCAGGTCAGGAAGCAACAGTTAGAACTGGACATGGAACAACAGACTGGTTTCAAATAGGAAAAGGAGTATGTCAAGGCTGTATATTGTCACCCTGCTTATTTAACTTATATGCAGAGGACATCATGAGAAACACTGGGCTGGAAGAAGCACAAGCTGGAATCAAGATTGCCGGGAGAAATATCAATAACCTAAGATATGCAGATGACACCACCCTTAGGGCAGAAAGCGAAGAAGAACTCAAGAGCCTCTTGATGAAAGTGAAAGAGGAGAGTGAAAAAGTTGACTTAAAGCTCAACATTCAGAAAACTAAGATCATGGCATCTGGTCCCATCATTTCATGGGAAATAGATGGGGAAACAGTGGAAACAGTGTCAGACTTTATTTTGGGGGCTCCAAAATCACTGCAGATGGTGATTGCAGCCATGAAATTAAAAGATGCTTACTTCTTGGAAGGAAAGTTATGTCCAACCTAGATAGCATATTAAAAAGCAGAGACATTATTTTGCCAACAAAGGTCCGTCTAGTCAAGGCTATGGTTTTTCCAGTAGTCGTGTATGGATGTGAGAGTTGGACGGTGGACAAGGCTGAGAGCCAAAGAATTGATGCTTTTGAACTGTGGTGTTGGAGAAGACTCTTGAGAGTCCTGTGGACTACAAGAAGATCCAACCAGTCTATCCTAAAGGAGATCAGTCCTGGGTGTTCATTGGAAGGACTGATGTTGAAGCTTGAACTCCAATACTTTGGCCACCTCATGCGAAGAGTTGACTCACTGGAAAAAAAATCTGATGCTGGGAAAGATTGGGGGCAGGAGGAGAAGGGGACGACAGAGGATGAGATGGCTGGATGGCATCACCGATTCGATGGACATGAGTTTGGGTAAACTCCGGGAGTTGGTGATGGACAGGGAGGCCTGGCGTGCTGCGATTCATGGGGTCGCAAAGACCGGGACACAACTGAGCAACTGAACTGAACTGAACGGATACTGAGCAGCACTGTTTGTAATAACAACAATTGGAAACACTATCCTTCATATGGCAAGGGAAACATATTTACAAGTGAAGTATTAATTATAGAGGAAATAAGTAAATTTAAGCTATTGAAATCATTATGAATAAACAAAATTATATAATATTTATAACTTATATATAAGATTTTATATTTATAAATAAAATTTTCTAACATTTAAAAATATGTAGCATTACTATTTTACCAATATATCCAAAAATATTAAAAGAATATATACCAACAATATATATTTGAATATTTTAAAAGAATATAATGAGAGTGTTTAACAGAAAATTCGAGAAGGATATTGTCTCTAAAAGAGGTGGTCAAATAAAGAATATGGTTCAAAAGAGATGCAGAGGGATTTAAAAAATGTTTTCAATATTTTATTTCTTACTTTGGTGTCGGATTCATAAAGGTTTATTAAATTATTTACTATGAAATTATATATCAGAAATGTTTTCTAATAAGTTATAGAAAATAAAATATCTAATTATCAAGTTTCTAAAAAGCTAAAATAAAATAGACAACTTAAAACATCTGCTGTTAATTTTATTATCACAGAGAAAAATATGTTGACACAAGGAGCCATTTGATGTCGTGTGCCTGCACAGGCATATGATTTAAACTGCTGCTTAATATAAAAAGACATGTGCAGAAGGTTGCAAATAGGTCCTGAGGGGCTGCAGCAACCCAGCTGGAACGTGGGGCCCACCTGCCCGATTAACACAGGGGCTGAAAGGAGCTGACAAGCAGTTTCTATTTTTATCTAATCTTTAAATTCCAGGAACCTCATTTCACTAAATCATAGCTTTCTAGTAGAAGTGAAAAAGCTTTCCCTCTGCTTATTCCTTTTTAATCTGGATTTCCCTCCAGACCTCTGCTCATAGATGGTTACTAACCTGATAAACTCTCCATAGCCTCTGCAACTGCGTTACTGGGTTGGGGCCGTGGGGTGGGGGGTTCGGCCAGGGTAAGAAAACTCCCTAGAGCTATGATTAAAGGAAAAAAAGTATTTAGGGAGTAATTTATAAATTATTTGTGCTATTAAAAACTAAAATTTTAAAAATTTGAGAATTAAAAATGTTCTACTATTTTTAATGTTTTTGCCTTATGTGTAACATAGACCAGTGTGCAAAGTTAAATATATTTACAACTACTCATTCAATTTTGCTTAAAGAAATAATAATAAAAATTCACCCATGAGTTTATCAAATATTATTAAAATTGCTTTTTAAATGTCAGTTTTAATTTCATTTTATGTTCAGTATGTTTTAACATCTGGAAGATATAATGATAGGGTATGGCCAATGATAGGATAGTATGCCACAAACATTATTTTGAAATTGTGTAATATGAGGAGTGTTAGCATTTAGCCTGTTACACATGTGCAAGCATTCTTAATTGAGTCCATTCAAAGTCATAAAGTTGTTTTTCAATTGCTCAGTCATGTCCAATTCTTTGCGACCACATGGACTGCAGCACCCCAGGCTTCCCTATCTTTACTGTCTCCCAGAGTTTGCTCAAACCCATATCTATTGAGTTAGTGATGCATTCCAACTATCTCATCCTCTGTTGTCCCCTTCTCCTCCTGCCTTCAAGCTTTCCCAGCATCAGGGTCTTTTACAATGAGTTGGCTCTTCCCATCAGGTGGCCAAACTACCGGAGCTTTAGCTTCAGCATCAGTCCTTCAAATGACCATTCAGGGTTGATTTCCTTTAGGACTGACTGGTTTGATCTTGCAGTACAAGGGAATTTCAAGAGTCTTGTCCAACACCACAGTTCAAAAGCATCAGTTCTTTGGTGCTCAGCTTTCTTTACGGGCCAACTCTCACATCCATACATCACTACAGAAAAGCGATAGCTTGGACTAGATGGACCTTTGTTGGCAAAGTAATGGCTCTGCTTTTTAATACACTGTCTAGGCTTATCATAGCTTTTCTTCCAAAGAGCAAACAGCTTTTAATTCCATGGCTGCAAGTCATTGTCCACAGTGATTTGGGAGCCCAAGAAAATAAATCTGTCACTGTTTCCATTGTTTCCCCATCTATTTGCCATGAAGTGATGGGACAGGATGTCATGATCTTTTGTGAATGTTGAGTTTTAAGCCAGTTTTTTCACTCTCCTCTTTCATCTTCATCAACAGGGTCTTTAGTTTCTCCTCACTTTGTGCCAGAAGATTGGTGTTGTCTGCACATCTGAGGTTATTGATATTTGTCCCAACAATTTTGATTCCAGCCTGTGCTTCATCCAGCCTTGCATGTACTCTACATATAAGTTAAATAAGCAGGGTGACAATATACAGCCTTGACGTATTCTCTTCCCAATTTTGAACTAGTCTGTTTCCCATGTCCAGTTCTAGCTGTTACTTCTTGATCTGAACACAGGTTTCACAGGTGTAGGTGAGGTAGTCTGGTATTCCCATCTCTTGCGGAATTTTCCCTATCTCTTGAAGAATTTTCCACAGTTTGTTGTGACCCACACAAAGGCTTTAGCATAGTCACAGAAGCAGAGGTAGATGTTTTTCTGGAATTCTCTTGCTTTGTCTATAATCCAACAGATGTTGCCAAGTTGATCTCTGGTTCCTCTGCCTTTTCTAGATCCAGCTTGAATATCTGGGATTTTTTGGTTCATGTACTGTTGAAGCCTAGCTTTGAGAATTTTTAGCATTACTTTGCTTGCATGTGAAGTGAATGTAATCGTGCGGTAGCTTGAACATTCTTTGGCACTGCCCTTCTTTGGGATTGGAATGAAAATTGACTTTTTCCAGTCCTGTGAAGGAGGCCTATACAAGTCTATAGACAGAGAAGCTCTATACAGTCAGCTAAAACAAGACCAGGAGCTGACTGTGCCTCAAATCATGAACTTCTTAGTGCAAAATTCAGACTTAAATTGAAGAAAGTAGGGAAAACCACTAGGCCATTCAGGTATGACCTAGATCAAATTCCTTATGATTATACAGTAGAAGTAACAAATATATTCAAGACATTAAATCTGATAGACAGAGTGCCTGAAGACCAATGGATGGAGGTTCACAACGCTGCATAGGAAGTGGTGATCAAAACTATCCCCAAGGAAAAGAAATGCAAAAAGACCAAATGGTTGTCTGAGGAGGCCTTAAAAATAGCTGAAAAAGAAGAGAAGTGAAAGGCAAAGGAGAAAAGGAAAATTATGAAACTCTTTTTAAAACTGAGTTCTTAAAATATCTAAATTTATTAGATAGCTGTATAACTATATGCAAATATTTTAATTAATAGTGAAAACTTCTAAAAGTCTCAGAAGGTATTGGAAGTCTGAGACAATCTAAAATTATTTAATATTTAATCCCCAACAGGTGCTGAGTAGCTAATACTTCAGATACAATAAAAGAGAGAAAGAGAAAACCTAAGAATCATGTGTTAATTTCCCATACTTATTGATAGTTAAAAAGTTTCAGTTTTTCAGAACTGAAATAGCCAAAGAACATCACTCATACTAGAAGTCATACGTTCTTAAGTATTAGTGTCGTGGTTAGGGTAAAACATTCAAATTTCAAATTAAAAAAAAAAAACTATAATAGAATAATCTCTTTAGCGTCAACACTTTAAATTTTAGCCTCAATTGGAACTTGAAAATAAAATTGAAATAAACATAATACCAGTTATTGTTTCTTTATTAGGTCTGTATACCATCATCAATATTCTCAGTACAATGTGAAAACCACATTCTGTCTCATATGTCCGTTAATATCACATTTGTCTGCCAAGTCAGCGCACAAACAATCACAAAGGTCAGGAAAAGTCAAGAGTCACAGTGGAATGGGAAAGCTAATAATAGTCTGTAAATAGCATAATCTATAACTCAGACAAATAAGAAATGGTTATGTCTATAAATGTGAGGAAAACAGGGCAAGATCATGCTCAAAATTTAAGTGTACTGTAGAGAAAGGTGGGCTACAAAAAAGATCAAGGTTAAGAGATCAGAAACATACACAGATGTCCGAATTCTTGATAAAGGTCACAGGTCTGGAAAAAGTTTCACATTTCTCAAATCATGGTGTGCATCAGAATCACTGAGGAACTTTTTAAACACTTCCTTCAGTGGATCAATGGCTGAAACTAAACATCATACCGCAGAAGACCTCTATACTTGAAATCTTCAAGTTTTGGAATGGTGATTGGATTTCTCTAATACAATTTCAGAGCACTTTGCTTAGTTTCTGATAAAATAAAGTTAGCTTTATTATGTACAAATCTTCTAAATTCATTATTAAATCTTTTTTTAACTAACCCCATTTTTTAAGATAATCCCCTTCAGATCTGAATTATATCTGACATCTTGTCAGGTTTCAACATACATTATTGCTCAGAGCTGTCCTCTCTCCATAAAGATGAGATGGTACAGACTATTAGCAGAGATATGTAACACTGTGACTTGCTAAGTCAGAAAATGACTGTAACAGATTCTATGAATGCCCATGTGGAATATTTAATCATAAAACACATTTCCAACTTGCTAGCATCCCACGTTCAGCCACACTAAGATACGGAACTCTAAAAATTCCTACAATGCAGGGGAAATACCCTTTCTGGCCACTTTTTCTAAAACATGCGGGACTGAAAGCCTCCTTTTATAGTATCAATATCAGAAATGTGATAATTAGTTATGATGTTTCTTCCTGCTGGGTATGAAGTGACTTTATTTTTAACTGATAGCTATAAAATAATTGTTTTGAGCCACTAGTTTTCAACGTCCCAAACAAAACAAAAATAAAACCTGTCACCATGCACTACAGAAATTTTCCACTCTATTCAATCTTGGGTAATTTCACTTCTCATTAGAAATTCTTCTTGATCTTGGAGTTCTCAGTTGGCACATTATTCTCTTATTTCTTAAACCAATTTCTGTCCTAGCTTTTCTTCTCAGACTATGAGAGTTCTAGATGCCACTTTTGTTCTTGTTTGATCTACAGGCTTTCTTCCTATTTTATTGTTGAAATCCTCTGGATTGACATTAGATATTTAATTAGTTTTGCTTTTTAATAATGTGTTATTGCCTGTTTTTCCCACTTATAAAATGCTTCATCAAGATATATAATGTGTCTTGTCTAAAACCTTTGACATACCTTTGAAAAGATGTATTGATTTATTTAACAACATTTTTCAACATATCTGACCATACTTTAACATTATGAGAGATAAGTGCTTTTATTGATAAAATTAGAATTATCTACATGTAATGAAATTTGACAGACAGTCTTGCCTCAAGAAAGTCATAATCAATTTCTCAGAATCTAAATTATGCATCAGATGCTAGAAATAATAAAATATTTCACTTTATATTTGTAAACTTATGATTTGTCTACTAATGATTTATTTTAAAATAAGGGCCAGATCACATCACAATAAAGTCTGTTCCCCTATTTCATTCCTATTTTGCTTTTACTCTTCTCCCTTTTTGTGGGCATATGCAATAGACTAAACTAGATCCCCCCAAGTCATATGTGTCAAAGGCCTAACACCAGTACCTCAGAATGTTACATTTGGAAATAGTGTCTTGACAGAGTTAAAGTTAAATGTAATCATTTTAACTTAATCCATAATTAAGTTAAAATGGGATCATTATGAGCCCAAATGCAATATGATTGGTGTCCTTATAAAAAGGGGAAATTTGGATACGGACAGACATATACAAAGGAAATATGATATGAAGCTACAGAGAAAATGCTATCTCTAACAAATGCAAAAGATTGCCAAAAACAATCCAGAGAAAGAAGAAAGGCTTGGAACAGATCTTGTTTCATGGCTCTCAGAAGAAAAAACCCTGTGGATCTTAGACCTCCAGCCTCTAAAACTGTTAGACAATGCATTTCTGTTGTTTTAAGCCATCAAGTTTGTGGTATTTTGTTATAGTGGTCCTAGTATACTGATAAAACATATGATCATTTTTTATCAAGTGCAATATGTGTGTATTTGAGTGAAAGCTATTGTGTGGTACCAATATAATATCACAGGAAAAAGCAAAAACCTTTCGGGCCTATTATTGAGAGTTGACATATTCCTTTTTCAAACACTCATAAGCTAACTATTGTTTTATGTTTATCTAGGAAAACACTTAAAAGTTCCATTTATGACTCTGTAGCAAAGTAACTTTTCAGTGATTGAATTTGGTCTTGAGAATTTTTGAAGACTGGAGCAACATGCCTCCACTTCTAAACATCTATTATACATGAGTTTATATACTGTGGTCCTTTTGAATTGTTACTTTGCTTGCATTTTTTTTTAATTAACATTTTGTAACAGCTATAAATACAATGTTAGAATGTATACTATCATCCTAATGGCAGAAAGTGAAGAGGAACTAAAAAGTCTGTGGATGAAGGTGAAAGAGGAGAGTGAAAAAGCTGGCTTAAAGCTCAACATTCAAAAAATGAATATCATGGCATCTGGTCCCATCACTTCATGGCAAATAGACGGGGAAAAAGTGGAAAAGGTGATAGATTTTCCTTTTGGGGGCTCCAAAATCACTGTGGATGGTGACTACAGCCATGAAATTAAAAGACAGATGCTCCTTGGAAGGAAAGCTATGACAAATCTAGACAGTATAATAAAAAACAGAGACATCACCGTGTCAACAAAGGTCCACACAATCGAAGCTTTGTTTTTTCCAGAAGAGATGTATAGATATGAGAGTTGGACGTTAAAGAAGGTAGAGTGCTGAAGAATTAATGCTTTTAAATTGGTATTGGATCAGACTCCTGAGAATCCCTTGGACTGGCATCCCATAGGTTTTGAGTTGCCATGTTTTCACTGTCATTTGTTTCTAGGAATTTTTTGATTTCCCTATGGCTTGACAGGTGAATTTCATCTAACATTTAGAGAAGAGCTAATGCCCATCCTTCTAAAACTCTTTCAAAAAATTGCAGAGGAAGGAACACTTCAGAGCTCATTTTATGAGGCTACCATCTCCCTGATACCAAAACCAGACAAAGACAACACAGAAAAAGAAAACTACAGGCCAATATCACTGATGAACATATGCAAAAATCCTCAACAAAATTCTAGCAAACAGAATTCAGCAACAGTTTAAAAAGCTCATACACTGTAATCAAGTTGGGTTTATTCTAGGGATGCAAGGATTCTTCAATATACATAAATCAATCAATGTGATACACCATATTAACAAACTGAAAGATAAAAACCATATGATAATCTCAATAGATGCAGAAAAATACTTTGACAAAATTCAGCACCCATTTATGATTAAAACTCTTCAAAAATTAGGCATAGAAGAAACCTACCTCAACATAGTTAAGGCTATATGTGATAAGTCCACAGCAAACATTATTCTCAATGATGAAAAACTGAAAGCATTCCCCCTAAGATCAGGAACAAGACAAGGATGTCCACTCATTTTCAGCCACTACTATTCAACATAGTTTTGGAAGTCCTAGCTACAGCAATCAGAGAAGAAAAAGAAATAAAAAAAATCCCAGGTCAGAAAAGAAGAAGTAAATCTCTCATGCTTGCAGATGACATGATACTATACATAAAAAACCCTAAAGATACTATCAGAAAATTACTAGAGCTAATGAGTGAATTTAACAAATTAACAGGACACAAAATCAATACACAGAAATCACTTGCATTTCTTTATACTAACAATGAAAAATCAGAAAGAGAAATTAAGGAATCAATCCCATTCACCATTGCAAAAAAAAAAGAATTAAATATCTAGGAATAAAGCTATGTAAGGAGACAAAAGAATTGTATACAGAAAATTATAAGACACTGATGAAAGAAATCAAAGATGACATAAACAGATGGAGAGATATTCTATGTTCTTGGGTAGAAATAATCAATATTGTGAAAAATGACTATACTACCAACTGTAATCTACAGATTCAATGCTGCTGCTACTGCTAAGTCGCTTCAGTCGTGTCCGACTCTGTACGACCCCATAGATGGCAGCCCACCAGGCTCCACCATCCCTGGGATTCTCCAGGCAAGAATACTGGAGTGGGTTGCCATTTCCTTCTCCAATGCATGAAAGTGAAAAGTGAAAGTGAAGTCGCTCAGCCATGTCCGACTCTTAGCGACCCCATGGACTGTAGCCTACCAGGCTCCTCCGTCCATGGGATTTTCCAGGCAAGAGTACTGGAGTGGGGTGCCATTGCCTTCTCCGACAGATTCAAGGCAATCACTATCAAATTATCAATGGCATTTTTCACAGAACTAGAATAAAAAATTTCAGAATTCATATGGAAACATAAGACCCTGAATAGCCAAAGCAGTCTTGAGAAAGAAGAATGGAGCTGGAGGAATCAACTTTCCTAACTTCAGATTATACTACAAAGCTACAGTCAACAAGACAGTATGGTACTGGAACAGAAACAGAAATATTGACCAATGGGGCAAGATAGAAAGCCCAAAAATAAGCCCATGCACCTATGGGTACCTTATTTTTGACAAAGGAGGCAAGAATATACAATGGGGCAAAGACAGCCTCTTCAATAAATGGTGCTGGGAAAACTGGACAGCTACATGTGGAAGAATGAAATTAGAACATGTCCTAACACCATACACAAAGATAAAGTCAAAATGGATTAAAGACCTAAATGTAAGACAAGAAACTATAAAACTCTTAGAGGAAAACATAAGCAGAACACTTGATGACATAAATCAAATCAAGATCCTCCGTGACCCATCTCCTAGAGTAATTGAAATAAAAACAAAAGTAAACAAATGGGGCCTGAAGCGACTTAGCAGCAGCAGCAGCAGTGTACAACATGAAAACACATGGTCCTTTGTTCAAAAATTATGAAGGATTTCAATATAATAACATAAACATGCATCCTACTGAGCATGGGGCCTCACTCAACTGCACCTGTCACATGTCGATACAACCTTCCCTGCTGCTGCTAAGTTGCTTCAGTCATGTCCGACTCTGTGCAACCCCATAGATGGCAGCCCACCAGGCTCCACCGTCCCTGGGATTCTCCAGGCAAGAACACTGGAGTGGGTTGCCATTGCCTTCTCCAATGCATGAAAGTGAAAAGTGAAAGGAAGTTGCTCAGTCGTGTCCAATTCATAGCGACCCCATGGACTGCAGCCTACCAGGCTCCTCTGTCCATGGGATTTTCCAGGCAAGAGTACTGGAGTGGGGTGCCATTGCCTTCTCCTAAAACCTTCCCTACCTGGATACAATTCATGCAGAAGCAGATAGGGTAGCAACTGACATAAGATAGTATTATTAAACTAACGAGATTATGGTTAAACACGTAATCGGTTTCTTGTCATTCCTCAATTTACTAAATAGCTATTCAAAATTTTAGTTTTCTGAGTTTAACTGCCTTAAAAATTAAAATGGTGACTATGCTAACAGTATCCAAATCAATGGACTTCCCTAGTGGTGCAGATGGTAAAGAATCTGCCTGCAATGCAAGAGATCCAGGTTCGATCCCTTTGTTGGGAAGATCCCCTGGAGAAGGGCATGGCAACCCACTCCAGTATGCTTGCCTGGAGAATTCCATGGATAGAGATGCCTGGTGGGCTACAGTCCGTGGGATCACAAAGAGTCAGACACGACTGAGCTACTGACACACACACATATCCAACTCAACAATATATTTCAAACTATTAAATAAATAAATGACTCACTAGTTTGAGAACTTACTTTTCAGACTTTCTTTATTAAAATGATCAAGAAGTTTCTAAGTTCTATTAGAACTCAGTGCATGAAGTCAAAACATCTTCCTCATTTATACATGGTATATACAATTTTGATCAGCACCATTAATAAAAAGTTGGTGATATTTTCATTATAAATTACTCACATAAAGTCTAAATTCTCTCTTATCAGGAATTTACCGTTCTCCTTGACATGGATTTCTAAATAGAAGCTGAGTAGTTCTAATTTCAAGTGTGAATATATAAATACTAACAAGGTAGTTGTACAAACAAAATGAGGAATTCTTAACACTCCTGCCTGTTCAGAGAGTCAGAATATTTATGCTGCTTTTTGTTTAGTTCAATTCCTACTACAATTTCCTAAGATAGCTTGAAATTTTCTCAGCACCTGCTTTACCTGCCTCAGTGCAGATAATACATGTATGTATTATCTTGTTTTCTCTTTTACATTGTTTTCTCTTCTATGCTTCTTCTTGGAACAATTTACATTCTCAAATTTAACATTCCCTATTGCCATTTCAGTCTTCCCTAAAGGCTCAGCTATATAGAGTCTGCCTGCCTGGAAAAATCCTATAGGCAGAGGAGCCTGGTGGGCTACAATCAATGGATTCCAGAGTTGGATATGGCTAACCAACTAAGCACGAGCCAGACCTTCATTTCATATGGATTGACATACAACTTCTAAGCAAGAAATCAGTTTGGCATTGATTATTAATTGTTAAAATTAAATATTAAACAATATGTTTGTCATCATGTTCTCCTTTGCAATTTAAAGGTAGGTTACAATAAAGTTTACTTAAAGAATATTTTTAAAATATTTTAACTTGCACAGCTTAGTTGAATAGTGAACTTTTTGCTTACATTGAACAACATTTTCATGTTTTCTATAAGTAGAACAATAATAGTCATGTGATTCTCTTCTTATAAATTTGCAAATGGTCCTCAAACCAAGTTCCTCTATAAAAAAAAGTTTGCCCTGTTCAATTCTCTCCAGTTTCTTATAATGATAATAGCTTGTCTTAAATTTGTATATATCGATAATTTGTATTATATGCTACTATTTTAAATTATGTTTTTCCTTTTCTTTTTAAATATTTCCTGAGCACCCTCTCTTGTGGTCCTATTGACACCTCCAATTTCTTTGTTACATCTCAACTTTATTTAATCACTCATGTGTCCTTAACTCTTCTGAAGTTATTTTTTTTAACTACTCTGTGATTATTATTTGTTTTCGTTGTCTTGTTCTCTTACTTTCTCCCCATTCTTCTCCTTTTTCTCATCTGTAAATTATGAACCATTTTTTGAAAACATTGTTTTCTGTTTTTATCCTTAAAATGCTTATTCTTAAATAGAAAATCCTCTTTCCAATGCAGTTGTTATGAACTTATTTTATATAAGAAAATGTTCATATTCATGTTTTCCACATATAAAACAATGATTGCATTTAAAATTTAAAAATCCTGTTTTAATGGCTTCCTGAGTTTTATTGATAACCTGTATTGATCAATGTACTGTGTCAAGTAAAACCCTGTATTGAAATGAAAGAACACAGTAAAACCATCCCTCCAAATCTTATACTACACAGTAAAAATGCTGAAATCAGATGTTAATTCCTAAAATAAAGATGACATGTATTATTATATATAAAAATTAACTATCTTAAATTTGGTCTGAACAGTTAAGTCACTGAATTTCTTTATGCTTCTAAACTCTTATTGTTGTGCCATTTATTACAACTAACGCCTATCACTTTTAAAATATCAGTTTCTGTGCTCTTTTAAAATGATACATGGCTTACTCTGAAACATTTGAATTTGAACAATTATGCTTCTTTAATTCACTCAATGGAAGTAACCAAGTTTCCCATTTCATAAGACTTTTCTTCAAAGTTATTCTTATTACTTATGAAGTGAATTTTTAAAAATTAAGCTTTCCTTGAAAATGTTTTTTCTGCCATGTTCTCTTCTTCCCAGAGACTTGTATAAACTTTTTAAAGCCACCTTTCATTCTGTATTCTCAATGAAAAATAGACTGAGAAATTAAGAAATTCATTTTCTTCCCTTTTATCTTGCCCAGTCTTTGCCATAATTACATTTTCTATATTTTCCTTCTGTTAAATATTCAGCCGTTTTCTCCATTGGTATAGTCATCCACCAAAAACCAGGTGAGGAATGGCCCCAGTTATGATGAATTGGCATAGATGTTTAGATATTATATATGCTGTTGGTATTGCATAACATCAATACCAACAAGTTATCAGGGATACCTTGATACAAAGGAATCTTAATAGATAGAAGGAATATGCAGGAGTCTTAAATAGCCTGTATTTGTAACTATTTTTTGAATAATGTCAGTTTAATTGACATTAGGTAAACAGATTAAACCATGCATAGTTAAAAAGGGATACCTAAACAGAATTCATCATATTACATCACATCTAAAAAGTCAAAGTGTCAGTGCTTATTTATTAAAGTATATCTTTTTTTTCTACTACCAATATACAGAGAATAAGGATAAAATCTTACCAAAATAATTCCAATTATTGTTAATCTTCCAAAATGTAGAGATAGAATATGTTTTAAATGTTGAAATGAAATATACAATTAATTTTAAAAGAGGATAACCTTGTTCTGAAATCTGTAAGAAATCAAAAAGGGAGAGCACTTCTATCTAACAAATGAATTCAAAATTATTTTTTCACTTATTTACTATTAACTTAATGAATAAATATACTATATGATTTTGCTTCTAATATGAAATTAGTCCTTTAAACAAACTCAAGTTTTATAGTTATATAGAAAATACAATGAAACAATTTTAACAGTATTATTACATCTAATACAACAGCAAACACTTGCTGTGCATAATGGAATATAATTGGTATCTAAGATATATTCAATTACTACATAGTTGACAAGTCAACTAGACTGTGTTGGGAGTGTCGAGATATTTGGTCCAACACTATTCTGTGTGTTTCTGTGAAGATGGTTTTTGGGGAAAACAAATTTTTAAATAAGTAGAGCCAGTAACCCAGATTGCCCTCTCTAATGTGGGTGGTCCTCATCCAAGCAGTTAAAGGACTGAATAGAACAAAATGCTGACTCTCTTCAAGAAACAGAATTTTTCCTGTTTGAGTCCCTTAAATCTAAGACATTGTTTTATCCTGTTTTATTTTTCTTCCTGCCTCTGGACTTGAACTAAAACTTTGGCTCATCCTGGTTCCCAAGCCTGCCAGCCTCCAGGCTGGAACTATACCATCAGTCTCCCAAGCCTCCGGTTTGCTGACTCATCCTTCAGAGCTTGATACTTATCCTCCTCCATATGCATGTAAGTCAATTCCTTGTAAGACATCTCATTCAAAATATTTGTATATAGATGGAGAGTTTGGAATTGACACATACACACTGCTGTATTTAAAATAGACAACCAATAAGGTCCTACTGTAAAGCATAGGGAACTTTGCTCAATATTCTGCAATAACCTAAATGGGAAAAGAATTAAAAAAAGAATAGATACATATATATGTACAGCTGAATCATTCTTTGGTACGCCTGAAACTATCACACCATTGTTAATCAACTATGCTCTACTGTAAAATAAAACTTAACAACAAATACAATAAATATGTTCAATGTAAACAAAAGAAAACAAAACCATATATATACATCCTGATGCTTCAACTTCTTTGGAGAAGCCTGACTAATACTGAATGTAAAAATATTTGTTACTAATAAACTGCTGTTAATCTCCATACTACTCTGTGTGTCTGTGTGTATTTTTTTGATGTAAACTCAATATAAGGATTTTTTTTAGAAAAGAATAACTTCTTTTATATTGACAATTTTAGGAAACTTATTTTTCTATCCTTTTGTCTGTTTGTTTCCTTAAGAAAAGTATCTGATTGATTAAATTACATATGTCACAGTAAAACTTTTTAAATTAAGGCAAATTGTGGCATATTTATTTGTGTTATACCTTTCATCTTTGCAAAAATAGAAGTATTCTACATCAAGAAATATCTCAAGAAGCAGGAAAGCATAGACCTAAGCAGCTGTACTTTGAAAACATGCTTCTGATTAAGAAGTATATAGATAACACTTGACTAAAATAGAAAGTGTAAAACATGAATCTTTGTTTGTATTACAGTTTGCTTTGGTGAATTAGTTTTTGTTGGGATATTAAATACAGGGTAAAATTACAAGGAATTAATGGTCATAAACAAAAACTACTTAGTCTAATACCCTCATGTGTAAAATTGAATATTCCTGCTGTAGTCCTCTTCTACAGAAATAAAGTAAGATAGATCAGGCAATATTTTTAGTGTCTGCAACTTTTGCCAAAGCAATACAGACACTCTCTTTAGAGAATTTTGAGATTCTCAAGCCAATAATTTTTAAAAGTATATTGAACAATGCCTGTTATATTTGTTAGCTTGTCAGTGATGAGTCTTATACATTAAAATCTACATTTTTTTAACTTGCATCTAAATTTATCCATATGGATATTACAACTGTGAGCAAAGAACATTTTTTCCATAAGACTGCAAACTTCAATATGGAATACCAAGGGCACTACATATTGCAGGCTTAATGAACATCTGCTGAATTGACATTTAATGCATATATGTTACCTTAATTATTAATATACTAAAAACAAAATATGACAGACTGAATTGGTCCTCCTACTATGCACTTCTGTTTATAATCTTTAGAATTAGTGTGTATCTTACAACTGTATGAACTTCCTATAAACAAATTCCATATATTTTTTCTTTTATCCTTTGACTCATGGAAAAATAACCAGCATCAGAGATGTATTGGATTGACCAACAAGTTTGGTTTCTTTGTTACAGAAAAACCCAAGTGGGCTTTTTGGCCAATCCGACACTTTCATATTAATTTAATCAAAAGAAGCAATTATTTTCATCTCTAGGTATATGGAAAATTATCTCAACAAAACATTTCCAAGGATTCATGTTCCCAGTAAGATTTTTCAGAGCTTGATTACTGCCTTCCCTTGATTTGGCCCATATCTCTATGAAAATTGTCCAAAACTGATTAAGACATTTTTTTCTGGATGTTAATATCAAATGATCTAGTAATAAAATTGAGAAAACTATTTAGAGAGAGCTAAGAGGAGAATTACCAATTTCTCATTAGACTAAAAAAGGTGTCTATAAATAGCAAGAAGAAAGAAGTATGCCAGGCAACCTTTAGTGGTATGAAATGATTATAATAAGGATCATTTGGCTACTAGCTTCAGAAATCTGTTAGAAATATACACACACACAACCTCCAAGAACATCTAGAAATTCTGGAAAAAGTATAACAAATTTTCTTTTAAATGAGTCCTGGAGTTTTTGAGAAAGAAAGAAAGAACGGTACTAGAAACAGATAGGAAAATGAAAAATCAAGCTTCAAGAGTCAAAAGGAAACTGCACATTTTATCAACTGCTGATATAGTAAGTCTGAGGCTTGAAACATATTATGCACATTAAGCAGGAGATGAAGACATGGGCTTCCAAAAACTGGCTTATATCTGTGATGATTGCAAAAAATCTACACCTTCCATGATCTGTTCCCTTAATGAAATGCTGAACTATGTAAAAGATAAATATATATATATATATATCCACCAGAGCAAGAAGAAAACAAAGGAACTAGCTCTGATTTATTTCTGGGGAATTGGAGAAATCTCTGAAAACATAATAATAATCACAATCCCACGAGGGTAGGTTTTACATATGCAATATCTGTGCTATAGGAAAATACTGGAAGTTATTAACATAATATTTGGTTCTTGCTGGATATATTGCTAAGTCGAATGAAAAGCAGAGCTTTCCAGAGAGACACAAACTACGATATACACGATAGGTTACATCTGTTGGTCTCCTCATCTTCCAATCTTGTATCCATATTGTTGGTTGGATAGAGAGAATATATGAAATTTGTATTTCCTAACCATTCTTTTCCATGAGCGTTTGGATGTAAGTTGGGTGTTTCCAGTTAGATGCACCAGCGTGAGATTTGAAATACAATCACTGAAGCAGAGGCTATCTTCCTGATATTGTTGCCTCCAGGAAGCAATGTGGTGACACTTAAGTGTTAGACACAGTTGAGGTGGCCAGTATCCAGTTATCATCTCCATGAGGATCTAA
Source organism: Okapia johnstoni (assembly GCA_024291935.2). NCBI lineage: Eukaryota > Metazoa > Chordata > Mammalia > Artiodactyla > Giraffidae > Okapia > Okapia johnstoni. The sequence continues at coordinate 32,809,735 of CM044310.1, forward strand.
GGCAGGGACAAAAAAGAGATGACACCTTCTGGTACCTGGTTGTCAGGTTTATGAGCATGAGAGTCAGCTGTAGCAGCAGCACCAATGGCTTATTGATGTGAAGAACTGTGAAGGCTCTGAGATTTTATATGACTTGTAGGAACCAGTTAATATGCCCCAGTTTTGTTGATGCAGTCAGAAGACATGAGGGCATCATAGGCAAACTACTTCATTACTAATGAAGTAGTAATGCACAGCAGAAAGCATGAGCCAATTCACGCTGAGCCCTCTTCCTGCTTTTATCCCACTAGGAGAACAGATAGGGGCTTCCTAGGTGGCGCTAGTGGTAAACAACCTGCCTGCCAATGCGGGAGACTTAAGAGACTTGGGTTCAATCCCTGGCTCCAGAAGATCCCCTGGAAGCAAGCATAGCAATCACTCTAGTATCTTTACCTACAGAAGCCCATGGACAGAGGAGCCTTGTGGGCTACAGTTCGTGGGATCACAAAGAGTAGGGCACAACTGACGCGACTGAGCACAGCAGCACGAACGCACAGGGGGAATAGATAGATATCCGTGTATGTACTGCACACCCTCCTTAGGTGCAACCACATTATATAGGCACAGGTGAATTGATCACCAGCACCCATGAAAAGTACTGTTTATGACAACAGCAGAAGTCATCGCTAAATCTTTGACGCGGCACCTGTACCATGTTCCATATCACACTGAGGGACCAGCAAATTACCAGAGCAGGTTGTTTACATTGGTCCTATTGCATCATGGAGTTTGTAGATATTTTCCTCACTGGAATAGACAGTTTTGCATAAGGATTTACCTCTTCTACCAGCAATATTTCTGAAGTTATCACCTTTAGACTAACCAAATCCCTTATTTACTGTTATTTACCCCACACAATATTGCTTCTGGACCAAACAGGTATTTTCAAGTAAGAGAAGTGATCAACATGATTATGAAATTCACTGAGCTTACTGTGAATCCCAATACCCAGAAGCAGCTGGCTTTACAGATAATTGTGATGGTTTATTTTTTTGAGGACTCAGTTATGTTCTCAGCTAGGAGGAAACAAATGCTTGTAAATTAGTAGCACAGGATGAGATAGATAATATAAATGGGTAATCAACATGTGATGTGGTTCTTCCATATCCTAGAAGACCAAGGAACACAAGGATACAAGTAGGAGAATTATTTCTTATTATTAAAATTACTAGCTTATTCTCAAAATTTTGTTCACTCTTTCTCCATCTCTGAGGTGTGTTACTTTAGTAATCCAGAAAGGAATATTCCCACTAAGGCACAAGAAGTTCTTCCACTTAATTGTATGTCTAAGTTTACATGACAAATGTATAACTTCATGCAGATGACATATGAAGAAAATAGGGAAACTGATTATGATTTTCAAGGGAACAGAGTTTCAGGCACAAGGCAGCTGTCTAGAAATCAGAAAATACTTTGGACTAATTCATAATATTTTCACATACATTGGCAGATATTGATAGAAGGAGAGGAGGTTATAACAACCTAACACCGAAACAGTCATGAAGACTCAAGATCTTCAGGAGAGAAATTTGAGTCCAACCTACTAGGGAAAGAGCTTTAATGATTGAGAAATTGTCTATGGATCCAGAAAACATGAAACTGATGGTAGAGTAAAGATGTTATAAACACCAACTATAATTTTTGGATCAGTTAATCAGACTATAGAAACCACCTGTGTTTTCTCCCTTTACCTATTCTCTATTAACCTGCCTTTCTCTTGTGGTTTTACATATGGTATGTAGGTGGTGGTTGACTTTCTAATTTAGTTTTCAGTTTAGAGCATATCAGGTTGAGATTATGACTGAATTAATGCAATGAACATCATTCCAATTTGTATTCCACCACAAATAGAACTCAGTGTGTCTTCTTCTGGGTATGTAGTCTAGTGTTTGAGATAGGTGATTGCATTACACTACAGGGAAAATTACTTCTGAAGATGGAGACAAGAAGTAGAGAGGAATGAAGAGAAGGTCATTTGGTGTGTCTTTCTTATATACTTTATTTTTACAAAAAGAAATAGGAAAACAACCTGGAAGAATGTTAATATCTCTTTATATGGCCGTAAGACATGAGTTTCTCTTGTGTTGTTTTTCTGAACTATGTTATGTGTTTAAAAGCTTTGAAAATTAAATAAAATAAAAAATATGATAATATTGTAGTCATGCTTATTTTTCGCTAAACTTGCATGTGCAAATATTTGGAAATGGTGATATTTACCCTTCAATTAGCTTTTTTTTTTTTAGGATAGGAGCAAGGCAACCTTAAAACATTCTATTGTTCAAAGGGACAGTGAAATAAATGAGAATTGGATCAGGAATTAGGAAAGTTCGCTTCATTTAAGGAAAATAAAAGAAAAAATTACCTAAGAAGAATGTGCAATATAGTCAAATTGAGAATAAATTCTAGATAATAAAATGTACTTTGGATTTGTTGTAATATTAGTGTACAATATGAAGATCAAAAATTTATTGTCAGTTTTAGGAGCACATTAGATTTGTTGAAGAGATAAAGAAAGAGTACAGTATATACTTCAGGAAGATAATACTTAAAGGACTGTAGCAGACCAAAGATGATATTAGTTGATGGAAAAGACAATGCGTACATTCCAGAAGGTACCACAACTTTTCCCCAAAGTAAAATGATGGAAGTTGCTGTCAGGAAAACTATATCCCCTCCCCTAGAACAATGCATTTTGTGCTGCTTCACATGAACCTTTAAATATTCTGTCTTGCTTATCATTTGCTGAGAAATATCTCTTGAAACAACATAGTACTGGGATTATTTATTTGTATTGAGTTCCCCGTGCCCCATAGACAGAATTTATTTCAATCGCCTTTAAGGGTAATTTTACTCATTTTTTTTTATATTTATTTTCCTATGACAAATTTTGTAAGGACTTTTTTCCAAGTTAATATATTTAATTCATGTCCGGAAACTGACATGAATAATTAAATCTCATGCTGCAGGGCATAAGCAAATTACTAGAGGGTTTTAAGGAATAATTTTCCCTCTGTGCACAGTACTGTAATGACAAATTAAAAGGCAGAGGGTGTGGGGGAAAATCTATTTCTCATTACTGCACCATTTGTACTGAAGTAAGGCACCAATCTGGAAAATTCTAGAGAAGGAAACCTTCATTCTTGATATTTTTGTAAAGTGTTACAAAGTATACTCTCTATACATGTAACACATGTTAGCATTTTCCATTAAATTAATCATAAAACAATTCATTTTTCAGTTTTACTAATTTGCTTTGTATGGTATGGTTCATTTCATTATCTTGTCTCTTAATCACTACTTTTCAATTTGAGTTTCAATAATTTGAAATTGAAACCAAACAAAATCTCCTATGATTCCAAATTTGCTAAATTATTTTTGTTATTAAACTTCATAATGTAATTTGACAAACTTTGTGCAATAGATTAGTTATAGGGACTTCTAAACATAATTTAACTCTCAAGTCCTAAATAAATTGACTAAAAGCACCCTAGTGTATTTAAATTGCCTAAATTTAACAGCATTGATGTGAACTAAGCATAAATAAGCCTTGTTTTTTTAGACAACATTATTCTGTACAAATTATGTACATGGGATTTATTTTTTCCAATATGACAATTGAAATTCCAAGATTGAAATATATTATTAAATTCATTAAGCTGAAAAAGTAATCAGCAAATTTTGTATGTCTGCCCTCTAAATAATCTTCACTGTGGGAAGCATTCTAATTTTTTACAAACGAATGTTTAATTGCTCATCTCGAGATCTAGCAGTACTGCAGTTGACACAAAATGAGAGTTTTCCTGGGTCACTGGCACCAAAATACACTTAACAGGCAAGTCTCCATCAGCATAGGTCACAAGGGACATAATGTATATCATAATGGATCGATGAAGCCGAGGTTCACAGGGCCCCTCGGGGAGGGCCCTCCGTAATGAAGCAGCTCAGAGGCAGATGTCCAGTCAGAATGATTTAACTCATTTATTGCTGGCCTACCATTTGTTTAGCCAAAGACCAATTTGTAAACTAATTCTTTTTATCAGTGAACAGAACCCAGACAAATCAAACAAGATACGGAAAATGAAACCCAATCTTTTCTCTTTGCCCTCCCGAAGGCTTTAAAACAGGTACAGGTGGGAAGCAAAACTGAGGTTTGTCTCTGGGAAGTTAGATTACTCTTTTATTTCTAAGGAGGACACTGAAAACACAGGCCCATTTACTGCTTGACAACACCAGGGAGTCAATGGAACAATTTGGTAAACAAGGACTCACTTCTAGTATAGCATCTTGTCCATTGATAACAACTAGAAAAAAATGGTAAATAATATGAAAACAGAACCAGGAATAAAATCACTGAAGTCTCTCTCCTCTTCCTCTCTTATTTCTCTCTCTCCACAAACACACATAGACACACACACAGGTTTTCTCAAGGAGACAAACTGACAAGAAAATACACTTCATAGATTTCTAAACTGAGTTCAGTGACCAATAGGCAGCCCCCAGTCCTACTGTCAGGACATTTCAAACAATATGCCAGTATATTCTGGAAAGTTATATTGATCTCAGAATATTTTATACAATTTGAATTATTTCCAACATTTAAAACTTGCCAGAGTTAAGTACTTCAAGAATAATGAAGTGTAGGAGGATAAGTTGGGAGGTTAGATTGATATAACATACACACTACTATATATAAAATATGTAACTAATAAGGACCTAGTGTATAGCACAGGGAACTTTACTCAATACTCTATATGGATAAAGAATCTAAAAAAGAGGGGATGTATGTATAAGCATAACTGATCCACTTTGCGGCACAGCAAAAACTAACAAATTATAAATCAACTATACTTCAATAAAAAAGATAAAATGAGTTATTTCTCATGAAAAAAAGTGGAATTATTTTAGTGCCTTGGCGTTATTTGGTTTTTCAAGTGAGATAGTTTAGAAGTTGAACAGTTACTTGGAGAGAAGTCTTAGCTGTGGAGCATCTGGTTTAAGTGCTTTATCAATGTTAATATAAAATTTACTTTACAACCTGTTTTAAAGCAGTTGGAGAATAAGTTTTCAACTTTCATGTGAGTTGATTTTGAAAATTTCCATTTCCCACAAAATCATCAATTTTGTCTAAATTTCAAATTTTTTCAATTGAATTGTTATAAGAATTGCTTATATTTTTTCATCTTTCCTGTTATTTTCTATCATTCACATATTTAATCAGTCAGATTTAAGAGAGGGTTATATATTTTATTAGTAAATTAAAGAAAGTTTTTGGATATAATTATTTGTTCCACTAATTTTATTCAGTGTATTAATTTCTGTGTTTAATTCATAAATTCCTTATTCCTAATTTTATTTGATTTAATATTTGTCCAATTTTAGGATGGAAAATCTAGTTCTTTATTTTTTTTTCTAAATCTGTATTAAAGAAGGTATTTAAGGCTATATCTTCCCTCTGCTGCTGCTGCTTAGCTGCTTCATTCTTATCGAACTCCGTGCGACCCCATGGACTGCAGCCCGCCAGGCTCCTCTGTCCATGGGATTCTCGAGGCACGGGTACTGGAGTGGGTTGCCATACCCTCCTCCAGGTGATCTTCCCGACCCAGGGAATCTAACCCGGGTCTCCTGAAATGCAGGCAGATTCTTTACCATCTGAGCCACCAGGAAAGCCCATATCTTCCCTCTAGGTAAGGTATTCTAGTCTCTTCCAGTTTCTACCAAGTCCAATCTGTTCACTTGTGTCACTTATTTAGTTCTCAGAATCACTTGAATTTGCAACCCTTGAACATTAGCATGTCAATTTATGGCATCTCAGCATAATAAATACATAAATTTACTTATTTTGATGTCATAATCACATTAAATTTAATCTATATCAACTCATGTCCAGGGCACAAAATATTTTTTTTTCTTTTCTCTTCTTTTTTTATGAGATAAGACAACATACACTCTCATTTGTTTAACTTCATACGGTTTCCAAATACATTCAGAAATTAACCACTGTAGAAATACTTCAGTACATACTGACAATACAAAGTAAATCAGCATCAAATACAAAGATAATGGCAATAGTGATAGTTTTATAAGTTTGGTAAATGAGTGATAATAGTAAAAGTATAGCCAATATTTAGTGCTTACTCAATAGAAAGCATTTTGTGAGTCGCCTGTTTGAAAAAGAACTCATAATAAAAATATGCATGTTAAAAATAATATACTACTTTTATCACTTTTACACTTTGGACAAAATGAATGGACCAGATCCTTTACAATAGTTATTTCATAAAGTTCTACTGGAAACATGTAGAGAATACATGGCTATTAACATTTACTTTATAATTGTTTTAGATGTAATGGCTAAGCAAGTGTAGCGAAAGCCTTTGTAATGTTGAATTGATGAAAAGCAGTGAGCCGTCGGACACGACTGAGTGACTTCACTTTCACTTTCATACAGTTGCAAGGAATAAAGTTATAGCACTTTTAACACTCAAAATATTATCAAAACAGATCCATTTACAATAGCATGACATATGAAACTCTTAGAAATAAATGTAAAACATGCAACATTAATATCAGGAGAACTAAGAAACATTAGTAAGAGATATCAAGGGAAAGTTAACTGATCCATTTGCTCCTCTATGGAAAAAGTTAAACTCATTATTATAACATGCTGGTTCTCAAGGTAAAATTGACTCACAAGACAGTCACAAATTTTTGATGTAAGAACAAATTAATTAATATGTTTAGTGCAATGTATTAATAAATAATCCTATAATTTAACTAAATTATTCCATAGTGTTCATGGAAGAAAGTGTCAGTAAGTAGAAAGAATTCTGAAAAATGAATATTAACAAGGGTCATGTATGTCCACTCAGGATTAAAGAATATCATAAAGTTACAGTAAATAAAACTGTTGAACTTATGCCAGAGTGAACAGATACATTAACTGTATAAATTATAAATTATAGACACAGAATTTTGCAGGACAGATTGTAATACAATAGTCCTTCTGACAGATCAATGTCCATAACCATGCTTATTGTTACATATTTGAATATCATCTTCTAGATTCATGCTGATTTTGCAATTTAGCTTCTGACTAAATAGCATTTAAAGAGGCTAGAAAATATTAATCACATTAATCATATTCAAAAAGCAGGATAACAATCTGAAGAAAGGAAATAAACATTTCTGACCCCAAAGTCAAGATAAGAACAATAACAAAATGTATTTTAATATTTTTGGAATGTATATATATATACTTTAAAATATAAATTTAAACCATGTAATCATATTAATTCTAGGATAAGTATTTTAGATTAATGATTTACATATAATACAATGCTAGCATAGGAAAAAAATAACTCAACAAATAATAGTTGTCATTATGACTACAATATTGAGAGTTGTTGTTGTTCAGTCACTTGGTCATGTCCTGCTCTTTGCAAACCTACGGACTATAGCCTGACAGATTCTGTCCATGGGATTCTCCAAGCAAGAACACTGGAGTGGGTTGTCATCTCCTCCTCCAGGAGATCTTCCTGACTCAGAGATAAAATATGTGCCCCTGTCAAGTCTCCTGCACCGGCAGGAAGATTCTTTACCATTAGCACCACCTGGGAAGGCCATCAAGCAATCATTTACTAATAAAACTTAAAATACCTACAGTGAGAAATAACAAAGAAAATTCAAGTATCCAATAAGTATATCAAAAATTTTACATTACTTAAAATAAATAACGATAATAGCACAAATAGCAATGAGATTTTCAGCTTCAGTATAAAGGAATTTGTAAAATATATTGATTTTAGTGATTTTGGAAAAAAGTCAAATATATGATATTTCTTAGTTTCTTACAATTATACTAGACAGTATACATATACTCTATATATCCAATATACAGTATATATCCAATATACCATATGCAATCACCAGTCAGGTACTGAACCATCAGGCTCATGAACAAGAAATATTATCAGAGATTGATGTAGAAAAGGCAGATAAAGTGCTTGTGTGGTGTAAGGGAGGTGCTCAGAATTCCGGTCTGGTCATGGTGGCCTGCCATTGAATAGTTCTGTCATTGGATGATGGTTCACTCTACCTGGATACTAAAATGCAAGCCTTTGGATTTGATACCAATGACATACGCAACTCATGTGCTATGGCATTTTGTTTCACAACATTGCACAATTAATTTACATCACAAACTGTCATGGTTACATTAAGCAGGGCTCTTGAAGTGAGGTAAAAAAAAAAAAAAGTCAACATGATCAGCATTTAAACAAAAACACAGCATGTTAGAAGGTGGTCTCTGAGATTGAATCTGTTATTAGACTCAGGAAGATGTCAATGTAGGCATCAGAGGCAATATTTAATATTTGCTTTTGCTCTCTCCCTTAACATTCAATGGATTTAATGTGTTCTTAACGCAATCATTTTCAAAGTACATGCTTTAAACACCTAATTTCATAATGCACTCGGCAGGATCCAAAACTGCCGTAACACAGACTAGGGGAAATGCACTCACGTCTTTTTCTTTCCTTTACGCCATGTCCACCGCATGTATTAATGCCTTTGCTTTTATACCATCTTTCTCTTACCTCCACTTCTTGACCTCTCCCCATCTAATTTGCTCTCCTTTCCCAAACTTCAGTCTTAATAATTAATGTAATTTACTCAGTTATATCCTGAACTGGTACTCTACTATGAGCATGAACAACATTTGGGTGTTTATAAAACTTTCAGTTCTGGCGTAATGGATATGTGGCACACTAATTATTATTATTACCATTGTTATTCCTATGGCATTATAGCTTATATCACTGTAGGATATTTTTGAAAATTGACACCATCTAAAATGTAATTCCCTTTTTATTAATTTAATAGTGAATTTATGGCAATGTTTGTGGTTTATTACAAATGTATTTTTCCTGGGAGTGTTATTTTTCCCACTTTTGGTTTCCCTGTGCTTTTCAAAACGGTTATTGATCTGAGAACTATAGATTTTAACATTCTTTTTCAAAGAGATCATCACAACTTGCTCTTGAGGTTTCCTGTGTTCTTCATCATCATAACTACTCTATCTTTGCTCAGATGAAATAAATCAAACTTTTATTCTCTTTGAATAAGAGAAAGAGAAAAAGCAATTCAAATTCTGCCCAAATGAAACATGACAATAATAATTTCCTACAGAGTAGCTTATAAAAGACTGTTTCAATTAGTGAAAGTTAAGTTGAACAGAAATCTGCATGACTATTTATTGGTTTATAATTTTACTTGTATTGAGGGAAAATCAAGCAAATAGCAGGTTTGTTGTTTTGCCACGATTGCCACGCAAGAAAGAAAAACCTTCAATTTGTTTTTGCTTCATTTTAAATGCAATCAAGAGAATGAAAACTTAGAAAAACATTGGTAAGAGATAAAAGCCCAGGAAAATTAAAGGGATTATAAATATTAAATATTCCTTTTTCAATCAGATTCAAATTTCAAGGTCTAAATGGATTTCTTCCTTCTTATTCCCCCAAATTTAAAAAAGCAAAACAAAACAAAAAGAACAAAAATAGATTTACCATATCATAGACAGAAGAATTTTAATTTTAAAACAATTTTCCAAATGCAATTACTCAATATCACACTTTGTATACCTAGAAGTTGAGAGTCTGATGATTAAGTAAAAGTCATCATATACTAAATTTTTAATGTTCCCTTTTGAAAATTATCACAAAGGGAGATAGAATATATTTTCACTTCAGCCAAGTACTGAATACATTGTGGGATACTTAGTTACATAGGTTGATTCTGGATCAAGTGCCCTTGCATCTATCTGAAATATTGTTCACATTTTCTATACCAACAACTATGTCAACATTTTCTAAGTTGCAGATATTGTCTTAGATAGGTATATACAAAATAATATGTTGATCTGAGGATAACAGGAATCTAAGTGGAAAAATAAATAAAACAGATTTTTGATTTTAACAAAAATAAAGCTAAGATACTAGTTTAACTCACATTACAGAGTCTTCCAAATTCACAGTAAAATAGCCTGATTTAACAATGATAGGAAGAAAAAATCTCTCCCCCTCCACACAAAAACAGCATAAAATTAGATTCTATATAGTAGATTTTAAAATAACTAATGTGTATCATCATTAATGCGTGCAAGCTAAGTCCCTTCAGTCATGTCCAACTCTTTGCAACCCTAGGGACCATAGCTCACCAGGCTCCTCTGTTCATGGGATTCTTCAGGCAAGAATATTGGAGTGGGCTGCCCTTCTCCAGGGATCTTCCCAACCCAGGGATAGAACCCAGGTCTCTTCGGTTTCCTGCAATGGCAGGTGGGTTCTTTACCACTAGTGCCACCTGGGAAGGGTCTTTAATAAGATGGAATAAAAGAAAAGAAACAACTAATTCATTATTAATTATTTAATTATTTTGATGGGCTTCCCAGGTGGCGCAGAGGTAAAGAATCTGCCTGTCAGTGCAAAAGAGGCCAGAAATGCAAGTTCAATCCCTAGGTTGAGAAGATCTCCTGGAGTAGGAAATGGTAACCCACTCCAGTATTGTTGCCTAGAAAATTCATGAACAGAGGAGTCTTGTGGGCTGCAGTTCATGGGTCTCAAAAGAGTTGGGCTTGACTGAGCACATACACACATCCATGATTATTTTGATACAAATGTCACATCCAGGAGGAAGCTTGAGTTTAGTTGGGGGAAAATCATACCTGGGGAATTGGGTTGTATTCTAAGCACCTCACTTAACAGGAAAGGGATAAAATTGAGTGTATTCAGCAAAGTTAAATGACAAGTCATATGAATAATAATGAATAGAATCAAAAAAATTTGCTTTAGGAATAGAGCAGATCAGAGAATAGAGCAGTCATGCTCAAATATTTCCAGGGCTTTTCTGTGGAAAGAATATTAGATATTTTCTGAAAGAAAAAAAAAATCACAGTGCTGAATTAGCACTAGTAATCAAATGCTATAAGGAGATAGATTTTACTTAAAAAGAACGTACTTTCAAGTCACAATTAGAAGTTTCATCCACTTATAAATGGTTGCATGTTATTTAGAGTAACTTACTATAAGCTGAGTGAATATTTCACATGCATTTTTGAGATTATTTGATCAAAAAAAGAATAATCATCTGATAAATGATTTTTAACACCTCCAAAATATGTAACATACTGTAAGTGAACTATCTCATGTTAGAGAAGGAATAATTATGATTTAAATTCTTATATACTTTTTAGAAATTTTAATTTTATTTGGGAGAAAGGGGAGATATTTTCTTGTGTTAAGAAAACTGGAACATTTTGACTTATGTTTTTCCCAGTCATTCTCAGATTTTAACCTGAGTCAGAATTACCAGGTAATCTGATGTAGAAATATGAGTGATATCTGAGAATTAACATTTCTAACAAGTTCCCAAGGGATGCTGGTGGGGTTGATTCTGGGACCACACTTTTCTGAACCTCTGCCTTAAGGAAGTGGATTTCTAATATTATCACTAACATTCAAGCAAGTTAAGGGTACCTAGAAAACAGTGCAATCTGAACTCCAGTTTATTGTGCAGAATTGTTAGCCTTTACAAACTATGTTTATCATGTTGAAGCATGATAATGGTTAGCTTCTGCACAAAATTATGCACAATTAAAATTATCAAACTATTTTTAACTTTTAAGTTACGTAAGATCACTAACTTTATATTATCCCCTTATGCTAAACTCTTTCATTCCCCGACTAAGATCCAAACACTTTATTGTTGTTTGTACTATTCTCTATCAGCTCTCTGCTCCTTAACTCTCTAAACTTTGTCACTGGCTCTATTTCCCTATAAGCTGGATACTTTTAATCCTTGAAAATAAAGAAATAATTCTCAGAGTTTGAATAGATACAGCTTTCCTGCTCCTTAGAACAATTTTATCCCTTCTTTTTTCTATGTAACACTAACATTATTTTTCAGATATCAGTTATGTTGTTTCTTCTCTTACCCAAACCCCTCAAAACCAGTTTCAATGCCTACCTAATGCACATCAATAGCTCCCACAGTTAAATCAAGCTTTTGCTTGATAAATTACCTCTCTGAATGTATAAGTACTATATATTATTGAAATTTCTGTACAGTATATACTTAAAGTATGTTAATATTGGAAGATTTTAAATGTCTAAGCCTTATAGGCATCTTGCTTCATAATTTTCAACGGCTGTCAGTTGTGGCTTAAACCAAAGATATTTTCTTAATTATGAATAGTCACCCTGGCCTGAACAAAGGTGTTGTCTCCTTTGGGGGTTTCTTTCACCATAAATTGTCATTAAAAGTTTCCAAGCATCTTTCCCCAGCCAACTCGGCAATTAAGAGATGCTAATTAAGGAGATGATCCAAATATTCCCTCCGGAAGTTCTGTCCTTATTATTTGTTTGGAGTTCACTCTCCCAGGCCTTGATTATGGCTTGAAAGATTACAGGTTTGATTTTCCTCTGCTAATATCATATCAAGCACCCACCCCAGGCAACGCACATTCGCATCCTCTCTGCTTAATGTAATTGTATTATTATATTCTTTTTTCTTACAAAAACTGCAGCAGTAGATACAATTTCTGCCACCTGCACAGTTTTCACCAAAGTGGGTTTCTTTCTTCATGAAATCATTGGTCTTTGTTACTTATATTCAAGTTATATATAGTACATATAAACATATATATATATTATACATATTCATATATTTTAATTTATAAATATAAAAAATTCTATACATAATCTTTCTAGAATATATATTCTTTCTAGACTGTATTTTTCTAGAATATATATACTCTAATAATAAATATTATAGACTGTAATAGACTGTATATGGAGAAGGAAATGGCAACCCATTCCGGTATTCTTGCCTGGAGAATCCCATGGACAGAGGAGCATAGCATGCTACAGTCCATAGTGTAGTAAAGAGTCAGACAGGACTGAAGTGACAGCGGGCATGCAGGCTGTTAGGGAAATTAAATAGTCTTGTGTAGGCTTCAGAGGCAAAGCAGAACGCCTCTCTGACCTTGCTTCTAAACTGCCTGGACTCTGCTCTGACTGTGGGTGACTGTGAGTAACTCCCTGCTGCGAGTGCAAGACTTGCTGCACCATAGATGAGATAGTGGAGATTGTTGAGCCCCCCCCCCACCCCGGAGGGGGTCTAGCCAACCAAGCCCCAAGCCTAACAACATTCCAGGCTTTAAAAGACAAAACAAACAACATTAACATGAAACCAGTGCTGCTATTTGCTCACAGATTTTTGATGGTATCGGTTTGCCTCTCTACTGTTTCTATTTCTCTTTTCTTTTAATGTTAGTATGTTGAAAGTAAGCTAGATAATTCTCTAATAAATATTGCTATTATTTATCTGTATATAACGACTGGCTTATTTTGTTAAGAAATCCTTTGATCATGAGACAAAAGTGGAAACTTGGCAAAACACACACATAGACTGTATTATATACCCAATTTGAATTTATTCTGTGTATTGTCCATATGTTTTATTAAATGAACTGTTATGTATAATTCATAAATTTAAAAAAGCTTAATATTGCTCTATAAACAAAAATGTTCTCATTGCTTTTTATATTCAATTCTTTGATACAGAATTCAAGCAATTACTGTAATGATTATCTACCCTGAGTGCACTTCAGAATTATCTAGGAAACTTTATAAATATCCACGTCTAACACCCAACCTCAGAAGCTCTTATTCAAAGGAACGGAGGAGACATCTGTATTTTTATATGCTCCCAGATGATCCTAATATGCAATCGAGATTAATAGCTTCTGTTTTAGAGGCCCTAAGAGTCAGTCTACACCTGTAATTCTCAAAATACCCTTAAACCATTAAAAAGGAAACAACTTTGACAAATATAAAACCTTTTTTTGCAGGTTTGTGTAATGTTTCACCATGATTATACTAAATATAAAGTTTCTAGAGAGTCAGTAATATTTGTTATTATTTATAATTGGCAACAGGTTAAAATCCCCAAAAGATTATCATTTTCCTGCTAGAAATAAATTTTCTTGTCCTACACTCCTGATAGCAGCACTAACACAACAATGGAAGTAATTTTGAGATCATTGCCATGGGTTGAATGTTTATATTTCTCCCAAAATAATATCTCAATGTCTAACATCCAGCATGGTGATAGCTGGAGATATAGATTGAGGGAAGCAATTAGGTCATGAAGATGGATCCCTCACAATTGGGATTAGTGCCTTTACATGAATAAACATAAGAGATCAGGCTTCCTCTCTTTCTTTCTCAACCTCTCTCTCTGTCTTTGCCATGAGATTATATAATAAGAAAACTGTTGTCACTGAATCATTAAGAGAGCTCTCAGCAGACATCAGACCCGCTGTCACCTTGATGTTAAACTTTCAAGTCTTCAGAATTGTGATAAATAAATGTCTTTTAAGCCACCCAGTCTATGGTCTTTTTATTATAGCAGCCTGAACCAATTAAGAAAATTATTTTTCAACAATTGCATAAGTAAAAAAGAAATAAACTGTAGTAGCTTCATTTAGAAGCTCAGTAATTTTACCAGTTGACACATAATTTAAAAAAATAGCTGAGCTTATGCCTTCTGGTGGTGTAGCATTTTACATATTATAATCAGGCAATTTCAATAAGATTCTATGTTCAGCAAGTCTCTACAATTAATAGTAATAATATTATGAAAAAATATATTCACAAAATTAATATAAAAATCATTACGCTTTTCAGTGGCAAGCACTCTTTCAGGGGAATATAGTTTTCTACAGTAAAACCTGATTTTACTGGTTATTAGTAAACACTGAAAGAATAAAATGTTGAGGTCAATCTTACTAATGATTGAGGAGAGATGGAAGCTTCTGCAAATCCCTTCTTTTAAAGTGTGTGATATGAAATACCATACCTGGAGAGCATTTTATATGAAATAATTAAATAATAATGTTAAACACTTTGATGTTTATACTATGTACAAAAGCTCTAAGAAGTTTAAATTCATAATCACCAAGTTTTCTAACATGTCAAAAGAGATAAATACCCTTAAGAAGATTTTTAACTATAAAGTTCTGTGATTTATCATTAAGTTAAATTCATAGTTGAAGTATGACTTTTCCTGAGTCAGATATTGCATACTCATTCACATCGTACTAAACTTTCAAAAAAAGACTTAACAGGAAATTTTGAAGCTTCAGTCGTAGTACTTTTTTTTCTTGAACTATGAATATTCAGTCCCTCAATCATTCTATAACTGTTTTGTTCAACATTTGTCAGAAGCAGCAATAATATAACATCTGTTCACATCTCATTTTTCTCCAACTAGGTAGAAAATTAATAGATCTAGTATTAAAACAATTCTTAAGAGTCATTCTGAAATATTTTACAAAAATAAGTACACTGGTACAATCACTTTGAAAACTTTTCAGAATTATCTATTAAAACTAAATTTATGCTGACCCTGTCACCTTACAATTACACTCCAAGAGAAATTAGTACAGATGTCCAGAAAAAGGCATATGTGAGAATGCCTTAATAGCCCCAAACTGGAAACAATTCAAATATGCATCATTAGCAGAATGCATTAAAAATGTGAATTTCATGTGACAGGGCACTTTAGATTAATATGAACAATGAAATTCTTGTATATTCAACAGTGTGTATAAATATTACAGATACAGTGTTTAGCAAGAAAAAAATGCATACATAAAAATTCCTATAGTAGGATTCTATCAATATAAAGTTCAAAAGCAAAACAAATTACAGAAATGGTGAAAAATGTGGAATAGTTATTACCTTCAAAAGACAGTATGGATTAGAAGTGGCAAGAGGAATCTTCTGAACTGCAGGAAATATTTACATTATAATCTGAGTGATAGCTCTGTGGGCGGATGCGTATATTAATGTGTATTTAAATGTGCAATGATGACCTATGTACATTGCTGTATCTGACTACCTCAAATTAAAAGTTGATGTATTTCAATATTTTTTCAACAACGGTCTAGTTACTGATAGCAGAATTTTGAGAAATAGTGTTTCATACATGAATAGTTTGTAATTTAAATTCTGTCTGATAATTCTTAGCACAGCATCAGCATTCTCGTTCTAGGAAAAATATCCTAAAATAGACACTGTATAAATACTACTTTGTTACTACAAAAAATATTAAGCCAAAGCTTGAACATTGTTAGTTTCAAGAGATGGCAAAGTCAGTTGATGTGTATAGCAGTAATTAGTTCTAAAAGTCACTAGAGCCGAGTTACTTAAATTGTGTTTCCCAGAATATCAGAAGGTATTCAAATCTTTCTATAGTTCATTTAGTTGGGAAATTCTAGGTTAAGCAAAGTTTAGAATATTTCTCAGGCTTTAATATGCTCTTGTGCATTGTGGATTTTCACAGAAGCATAATATGCAGTTTTCTCCAAATGACTTGGTCATTAGAATCCATTTTCAGCAGAACTTTTCACAGAAATAATGTTCTCAAGGGCAATGAATGCAGACTTCTGGGAGGTGAATAAGGAATTTTATTATATCAATCAAAAGGAAAATTCCTAAGATCTTCAGGAACAATTTTCTAGAGAGAGAGACAATGAACACAGCAAGAGGTTTTACAGTAAGGAGTTTTAATCTATAATGCATAACTCAATTATATTTACCTTTTAAAAGGGATTATTATGATGATGGACTTAAACGACTGATTTTCACAGGGAAAATTAAAAGGAATTGCGTTTCTTTGGGAAGAACACATAGTTAATTGGAATCTCAAGTTTTGAAGAAAATGCTTCTATATAGGAGCTTAAAATTGAATAGAATTGGTAGAAATATTATTATATTTATGAATGGAAATATTTATATAGGCAATACTACACCTAGGCTTCATGTATGTAAGTGTTATGAAAGAGTGTCTTTAAAAAGTTTTAGAAAAAATATCACTAATGTGTAGAGCCTCTATCTACTCTTTGTTAGAAAATCAGAAATTTTGTACTTTCCTCATAGTCCAGTAGTTATGAATCCTCCTTCCATTGCAGGAAACATGTATTTGATCCCTGGTCAGCGAGCTACAAATAGAGAGAAGCATGCTACAAATAGAGAGAAGCCTGTTCACTCTAATTACGAGTCTGTGCACAGCAACAAGAGAAACCCACACAAGGCAGTCAAAAATAAAATTTAAATTAAATTTAGAAAGGAAGAAGATCATAATTTTATTCACAAATTTTTCATTAATTGATTTTAGCAACTTGGACATGTAACAATTAGGAGCTGAATTCTTCATTAGCCAATCAAGGTACTAGAATAGAAGACAGATAAGACACATTTTAACTTCAACTATTAGTGATTTTAACTTATGTGTTCAGTTCAGTTCAGTTCAGTCGCTCAGTCGTGTCCGACTCTTTGCGATCCCATGGACAGCAGCATGCCAGGCCTCCCTGTCCATCACCAACTCCCGGAGCCCCACAAACTCATGTCCATTGAGTCGGTGATGCCATCCAACCATCTCATCCTCTGCTGTCCCCTTTTCCTCCTGCCTTCAATCTCACCCAGCACAGGGTCTTTTCATTTACTTATGTGTAAATAAATATAATTAGCTTTCAAAAATTTAATTTTTTTTTCTCTTGGAAAATAGCTTTCAGAATTATCCTTAATTATATATATAGTTCATTCACATATATCTCAAAATGTATAAATCTAAAACTTACAGGATAAATACAAGAAGTGGAAGTCAACAGCATTCAATAGATAGAATAAAATTGATACAGTGAATGACATAATGAGCTTTATTAACACTTGCCACATGCCTATCGCACTCACAGATTAAAGGTAGGCCTCAGTAGGGCTAAATATTTTTTACTTACATATCCCTTAAAGATTAAATAATAGTTCATTTATAAAATGTGTCAAAAATGTAGTATAATGTGATGAAAGAAGAGACATTTTCTCATTACAATAGTTACATACTCTGTTTTGCTTTTTTTCCTTAACTGGAGTTTTAATTTCTTCTTTTCAATGATATATCTGCTATTTCTTGTTTGCCTATCATTAATCTTCTCAGAGAAGAGACTTATAGGATAATATACTAGGGAAATACTATTTTAGGCTTTAAATTGGGTGTGACTGATTAATTTAAGTGACTCATAAACTAATTGCAATAGATGAGTTCCAAATTTTTTTTAACAATAAGTGATAGCTCAGTTCAGTATATTTCAATTGCTCAGTCATGTCCGACTCTTTGCAACCCCAAGGACTGCAGCACGCCAGGCCTCCCTGTCCATCACCAACTCCTGAAGTTTACTCAAACCCATGTCCATTGAGTCAGTGATACCAACCGAACATCTCATCCTCTGTCATCCCCTTCTCCTACAGCCTTCAATCTTTCCCACCATCACGATCTTTTCAAATTAGTCAGTTCATATCATCAGGTGGTCAAAGTATTGCAGTTTCAGCTTCAGCATCAATCCTTCCAATAAATATTCAGGACTGATTTCCTTTCGGATAGACTGGTTTGATCTCCTTGCAGTCCAAGAGACTCTCAAGAGTCTTCTCCAACACCACAGTTCAAAAGCATCAGTTCTTCTGGGCTTAGCTTTCTTTATAGTCCAACTCTCACATCCATACATGACTACTGGAAAAAACATAACTTTGACTAGATGGACCTTTGTTGGCAAAATAATGTCTCTGTTTTTTTAATATGCTGTCTAGGTTGGTCATAACTTTTCCTCCAAGGAGCAAGTGTCTTCTAACTTTCTGGCTGCAATCACCATCTACAGTGATTTTGGAGCTCAAAAAAATAAAGTCTGTCACTGTTTCCATAATTTCCCCATCTATTTTCCATGAAGTGATGGGACCAGAGGCCATGGTCTTAGTTTTCTGAATGTTGAGCTTTAAGCCAACATTTTCACTCTCCTCTTTCAATTTCATCAAAAGACTCTCTAGTTCTTCTTCTCTTTCTGCCATAAGAGTGGTGTCATCTGCATACCTGAGGTTATTGATATTTCTCCCAGCAATTTTGATTCCAGCTTGTGCTACATCCAGCCCAGCATTTCTCATGATGTCCTCTGCATATAAGTTAAATAAGCAGAGTGACAATATACAGCCTTGACATACTCCTTTCCAGATTTGGAACAAGTCTGTTGTTCTAAGTCCAGTTCTAACTGCTGATTCCTGACCTGCATACAGATTTATCAGGAGACAGGAAAGGTGGACCAGTATTCCCATCTCTTTAAGAATTTTCCACTGTTTGTTGTGATCCACACAGTCAAAGGCTTTGGCATAGTCAATAAAGCAGAAGTAGATGTTTTTCTGGAACTCTCTTGCTTTTTCAATGATCCAATGGATGTTGGCAATTTGATCTCTTGTTCCTCTGCCTTTTCTAAATCCAGCTTGGACATCTGGAAGTTCACAGTTCACATATTGTTGAAGCCTGGCTTAGAAAATTCTGAGCATTCCTTTGCTAGCATATGAGGTGAGTGCATTTGTGCGGTAGTTTGAGCATTGTTTGGCATTGCTTTTCTTTGGGATTGGAATGAAAACTGACCTTTTCCAGTCCTGTGGCCACTGCTGAGTTTTCCAAATTTGCTGGCAAACTGAGTGTAGCAATTTCACAGCATCATCTTTTAGGATTTGAAATAGCTCAACTGGAATTCCATCGTTTCTACTAGCTTTGTTCGTAGTGATGCTTCCTAAGGCCCACTTGACTTCACACTCCAGGATGTCTGGCTCTAGGTGAGTGATCATACCATTGTGATTGCATAGTTCTTCTGTGTATTCTTGCCACCTCCTCTTCTGTTAGGGCCATACCATTTCTGTCCTTTATTGTACCCATCTTTGAATGAAATGTTCCCTTGGTATCTTTAATTTTCTTAAAGAGATCTTTAGTCTTTCCCATTCTATTGTTTTCCTATATTTTTTTTTTTTGCGTTGCTCACTGAGGAAGGCTTTCTTATCTTTCCTTGCTACTCTTTGTAATTCTGCACTCAAATGGATATATCTTTTCTCTTCTGCATTGTCTTTTGCTTCTCTTCTATGCACAGCAATTTGTAAGGCCTCTTCAGACAACCATTTTGCCTTTTTGAATTTCTTTTCCTTGGGTATGGTCTTGATCCCTGCCTCCTGTACAATGTCACTAACCTCCATCCATAGTTCCTCCTGGCACACTGTCTATCAGATCTAATCCCTTGAATCTATTTCTCACTTCCACTGTATAATCGTAAGGGATTTGACTTAGGTCATACCTGAATGGCCTAGTGGTTTTCCCTACTTTCTTCAATTTAAGTCTGAATTTGGCAATAAGGAATTCATCATCTGAGCCACAGTCAGCTCCTGGTCTTGTTTTTGCTGACTGTATAGAGCTTCTCCATCTTTGGCTTTAAAGAATATAACCAATATGATTTCAGTATTGACCATCTGGTGGTGTCCATGTACAGAGTCTTCTCTTGTGTTGTTGGAAGAGGGTGTTTGCTTATGACAAGTGTGTTCTCTTGGCAAAACTCTATTAGCCCTTGCCCTTATTCATTCTGTACAACAAGGCCAACTTTGCCTGTTACTCAGGTATTTCTTGACTTCCTACTTTTGCATTCTAGTCCCCTATGATAAAAAGGACATCTTTTTTGGGTGTTAGTTCTAGAAGGTCCTATAGGTCTTCATAGAACCGTTCAACTTCAACTTCTTTAGCATTATTGGTCAGGGCATAGACTTGGATTACTCTGATTTTGAATGGTTTGCCTTGGAAACGAATAGAGATCATTCTGTCATTTTTGAGACTGGATCCAAATATTGCATTTTGGACTCTTTTGTTGACTATGAGGGCTACTCCATTTCTTCTAAGGGATTCTTGCCCACAGTAGTAGATATAATGGCCATCTGAGTTAAATTCACCCATTTTAGTCCATTTTAGTTTGCTGATTCCTCAAATGTCGATATTCACTCTTGCCATCTCCTGTTTGACTGCTTCCAATTTGCCTTGATTCATGGACCTAACATTCCAGGTTCCTATGCAATATTGCTCTTTACAACATTGGAGTTTACTTCCATCACCAGTCATATCCACAGCTGGGTGTTGTTTTTGCTTTGGCTCTGTCCCTTCATTCTTTCTGGAGTTAGTTCTCCACTGATCTCCAGTAGCATATTTGGCACCTACCAACCTGAGGAGTTCATCTTTCAGTGTCCTTTCGTTTCGCCCTTTCATACTGTTCATGGGGTTCTCAAGGCAAGAATACCAAAGTGGTTTGCCATTCCCTTCTCCAGTGGACCACATTTTGTCAGAACTCTCCATCCATCTTGGGTGGCCCTACATGGCATGGCTCATAGTTTCACTGAGCTAGACAAGTCTGTGGTCCATGTGATTAGATTGGTTAGTTTTCTGTGACTGTGGTTTTCAGTCTGTCTGCCTCTGATGGAGAAGGGTAAGAGGCTTGTGGAAGCTTCCTAATGGGAGAGACTGACTGAGGGGGATAGCTCAGTTGGTAAAGAATCCATTTTCAATGCAAGGGACTCTGGTTCAATTCCTGGGTCAGGAAGATCCTCTGGAGAAGGGATAGGCTACCCACTCCAGTATTCTTGGACTTCTCTGGTGGCTCAGCTGATAAAGAATCCACTTGCAAAGCGGGATTCATGGGTTCGATCCCTGGGTTGGGAAGATCCCCTGGAGAAGGGAACAGCTACCCACTTTAGTATTCTGGCCTGGAGAATTTCGTGGGCTGTATAGTCCATGGAGTTGCAAAGAGTCGGACACAACCAAACAAATTTCACTGTCATTTATGCTTTAGAATTTTACATATACTTACATAGTATAGTAAATATGCAATCATCTTGTTGCTGTTGTTGTTCAGTCACTACGTTTTGTTCAACTCTTTGTGACCCCATGGATTGCAGCAAGCAACACTTCTCTCCAACTCCACTGTCTCCCTGAGTTTGCTCAAATTCATGTTCATTGAGTTGGTGATGCTGTCTAACTATCTCAACTTCTGCTGCCCCCTTCACCTTTTGCCTTCAATCTTTCCCAGCATCAAGGTCTTTTCAATGAGTTGGCTCTTTGTACCAGGTGGCCAAAGTATTGGAGCTTCAGCTTCAGCACTACTCCTTCCAATGAATATTCAGGGTTGATTTATTTTAGAATTAACTGGTTTAACTTCCTTGCTGTCCAAGGAACTCTCAGGAGTTTTCTTCAGCACCACAATTCAAATGCATCAATTCTTCTGCTCTCAGCCTCCTTTATGGTCCAGATCTTACAGTCATACATAGCTACAGGAAAAACCATAGTTTTAACTATATAGACCTTATTCAGCAATGTGATGTCTCTGCTTTCTAATACACTGTCTAGGTTTGTTATAGCTTTCCTTCACAGGAACTTTCCCCTTTTAATTTCATGGCCACAGTCACCATCCACAGTGATTTTGAAACCCAAGAAAATAAAACTTGTCACTGCTTCCAGTTTTTCCCCTTCTATGTCCCATGAAGTGATGGGACAGAATACCATGATCTTAGTTTTTTGAATGATGAGTTTCAAGTCAGCTTTTTTGTTCTCCTCTTCAAGAGGCTCTGTAGTTCCTTTTCACTTTCTGCCATTAGAGTGGTATCATCTGCATATTTGAAGTTGTTATTTCTCCTGGCTATCTAGATTCCAGATTGTGATTTGTCCAGCCAGGCATTTCTCATTATATACTCTGCATAGAAGTTAAATAAGCAAGGTGGTAACATACTGCCTTATTGTACTCCTTTCCCAATTTTGAACCAGTCCATTTTTCCATGTCCAGTTCCAACGATTGCTTATTTACCCACATACAGGTTTCCCAAGAGATGGGTAAGATGGTCTGGTGCTCCCATCTCTTTAAAAATTTTCAACAGTTTGCTGTGACACGTATAGTCAAAGGATTTGGTGTTATCAATGAAGCAGAGGTAGATGTTTTGCAGAAAGCCCTTGCTTACTCCATGATCCAAGTAATTTTGTCAATTAGATCTTTGGTTCGTCTGTCTTTTCTAATTCCATCTTGTGCATCTGAAAATTCTCAGTTCACATACTGCTGAAGTTTTGTTTTCTTGGGCTCCAAAATACTGCAGATGGTGACTGAAGCCATGAAATTAAAAGATGCTTGCTCCTTGGAAGTAAAGCTTATACAAAAGGTCTGTGTATGACCAACCTCCACACCATATTAAAGCAGAGGCCTTGCTTTGCCGACAAAGGTCCATCTAGTCAAAGCTATGGTTTTTCCAGTAGTCATGTATGGATGTGAGAGTTGGACCATAAAGAAAGCTGAGTATCGAAGAACTGATGCTTTTGAACTGTGGGGTTGGAGAAAACTCTTGAGAGTCCCTTGGACAGCAAGGAGACCAACCAGTCAATCCTAAAGGAAATAAACCCTGAATATTCTTCTTGATGTGAATAACTGACTCATTGAAAAAGATCCTGATGCTGGGAAAGATTGAAGGCAGGAGGAGAAAGAGATGACAGAGGATGAGATGGTTGGATGGCATCACCGATTTGATGGATGTGAGTTTGAGCAAACTCCAGGAGTTGCTGTTGGACAGAGAAGACTGGCAAGCTGCAGTCCATGAGGTCATAGTCAGACATGACTGAATGACTGAACTGAACTGAACTGAAGCCTCGTTGTTGTTGTTCAGTTGCTCAGTAATGTCTGACTCTTTGTGACCCCATGAACTGCAGCACACCTGGCTTCTCTGTCCTTCACTATCTCCCAGAGATTGCTGGAGATGCCATTCAAACATTTGATCCTCTGTCACCCCCTTCTCCTCTTGCCCTCAAATCTTCCCCAGCATTAGGATCTTTTCCAATGAGTCAGTTCTTTGTATCAGGAAGCCAAAGTATAAGAGCTTCACCTTTAGTGTCAGTCCTTTCAATGAAATTCAGGCTTGATTTCCTTCAGGATTGATGGTTTGATCTCCTTGCTATCCAAGGGACACTCAAGAGTCTTCTCCAGCAACACAGTTTGAAAGCATCAATTTTTGGTGCTCAGCCTTCTTGATGGTCCAACTCTTACATTCGTACATGACTACTGGAAAAATCATAGCTTTGACTATATGGACCTTTGTCAACAAAGTGATGTCTCTGTTTCTGAATACGCTTTCTAGGTTTGTCATAGCTTTTTTCCAAGGAACAAGTGTCTTTTAATTTCATGTCTGCCATCATCATCCAAAATGATTTTGGAGCCCAAGAAAATAAAAGCTGCCACTGTTCCCATTTTTTCCCCATCCATTTGCCATGAAGTGATGGAACTGGGTGCCATGGTCTCCATTTTTTTTGCATGTTGATTTATAAGCCAACTTTTTCACTCTTCTTTTTCCTTCACCAAGAGACTCTTCAGTTCCTCTTTGCTTTCTGTCATTAGGGTGGTGTCATCTCTGCATATTTAAGGTTGTTTATATTTATCCTAGTAATCTTGATTTCAGCTTGTGCTTCATCCAGTCCAGGATTTCACATGATGTACTCTGCATAGAAGTTACATAAGCAGGGTAATAATATACAGCCTTGATGTACTCCCTTCCCAATTTTGAACGAGTCCATTGTTGGGTATCTGATTCTAACTGTTGCTTCTTGATAATCATACAGGTCTATCAGGAGGCAGGTAAGGTGCTCTCTGGTATTCCTGTCTCTTTAAGAATTTCCCATAGTTTGTTGTGATTCCCACAGTCAAAGGCTTTAGTGTAGTCAATGAAGCAGAAGTTGATGTTTATGTTTTGGGAATTCCATTGTGTTTTCTATGTTGCACTGGATGTTGGCAATTTGGTTTCTTGTTCCTATGCCTTTTCTGAACCCAGCTTGTACATCTGGATGTTTTTGATTCACATACTTTTGAAGCCTCATTTGTAGGATTTTGAGCATAACCTTGCTGGCATGTAAAATCTGTGCATCAGTTTGAACATTCTTTGGCATTGTCTTTCTTTGGGATTGGAATGAAAACTGACCTTTTCCAGTCCTGTGCCCACTGTTGAGTTTTTCTCAGTTGCTGACATATTGAGTGTAGCACTTTAACAATATCATCTTTCCAGATTTGAAATAGCTCAGGTGGAATTCCATCATTGCCACTAGAATGCTTCCTAAGGCCCATGTGACTTCACACTCTAGTATATCCAGCTCTAGGTGAATGACCACAACATTGTGGTTATTTGGCTCATTAAGACCTTTCTTGTATAATTCTTCTGTGTATTCTTCCCACTTCTTCTTAGTCTCTACTGCATCTGTTAGGTCCTTACCACTTCTGAATTGTGCCCAACCTTGCATGAAATGTTCCCTTGATAGGTTCAATTTTCTTCACAGTCTTTCCAATTCTATAGTTTACCTCTATGTATTTGCATTGTTCATTTAAGAAGACCTTCTTATCTGTCCTTGCTAGTCTCTGGAACTCTTCATTCAGTTGAGTATCCCTTTCCCTGTTTCCCTTGCCTTTAACTTCTCTTCTTTTCAGAGCTATTTGTTGCTATTCTGTCAAGTTTCCTCAGATACCCTCTTTACCTTCTTGCTTTACTTTTTCTTTGGAATTGTTTTGGTCATTGCCTCTTATACAGTGTTATGAATCTCAATTCATAGTTCTTCAGGCACTCTGTCTACCAGATCGTATCCCTTGAATCTATTCATCACTTCCACTGTATAATAAAGTTATTTGATTTAGGTCATACCTGAATATCCTAGGGTTTTCCCTACTTTCTTCAATTTAAGCTTAAATTTTGTAATAAGGAGCTCATGATCTGAGCCACAGTAAGCTAAAGGTCTTGTTTTTGCTGACTTTATAGAGCTTCTTCATCTTTGGATGCAAAGAACATAATCAGTCTTATTATGATATTGAGCATCTGGGGATGTCCATGTCTAAATTCATCTCTTGAGCTGTTGGAAGAGGGTGTTTGCTATGACCAGAGTGTTTGCTTAACAAAACTCTGTTAGCTTTTGCTCACCTTCATTTTGTACCCCAAGACAAAACTTGCCTGTTATTCTGGGTATTTTTTGACTTCCTACTTTTGCATTCCAAACCACTATGATGAAAAGATATCTTTTTTGTGTGTTAGTTCTTGAAAGTCTTGTAGGTCTGCATAGAACCCCTCAACTTCAGCTTCTTTAGCATCAGTGATTAGGGCATAGACTTGGATTCCTGTGATGTTGAATGGTTTGCCTTGGGAGGGAATCAATATCATTCTCTCATTTATGAAATTACATCCTATTACCACATTTCATACCCTTTTGTTGACTATGATGGCTACTCCATTTCTTCTAAGGGATTCTTGCCCACGGTAGTAGATACAATAGTCATCTGAATTGAATTTGCTCATTCTCATCCATTTTAGTCTACTGATTCCCAAGATACTGATGTTTACTCTTGCCATCTCCTGCTTGACCACATCCAATTTTCCTTGATTCACCGACCTAACAATCCAGGTTCCTATGAAATATCATTCTTTTCAGCATTGAACTTTTCTTTCACCACCAGACATATCCACAACTGAGCATCATTTCCATTTTTGACTAGACTCTTCATTCTTTCTGGAGCTTTTAGTCATTGTCCTCTGCTCTTTTTCAGTATATTAGACAGATTCCGAGCTCGGAGGCTCATCTTTTGGTGTCATATCTTTTTCCCTTTTCATGTGGTTCAGGGTTCTCCTCTCAAGAATACTGGGTTCCCATTTCCTCCTCCAGCGGACCACATTTTGTCAGAACCTTCACTATAACTTGTTGGTCTTGGGTGGGCCTGCGTGGCATGGCTTATAGTTTCATTTAGTTACTCAAGCCCCTTCACCACAAGGCTGTGACCCATGAAAGGGTATCATTATATATAATTTTAAATATAGATTCATAATATTTATGTACTTTTAATTAGTATATAATTATAAACATATAGATATATATTAACATACATATATAAATATGTACATATATGTTCACATACACTTTAATAAAATATAGCATTATTTTCATTACAGCTAATTTCTGTTAATAGTTACAGCTTTTAATTCTTGTTTAGCTAAATATTTAAAACTTCTCCCCAAATGTAGACCCTTTTTAATGTCTCCTATTTTTTTCAAAGAAATTACACTAAAGAGGCTAACAGCAGCTTTACTGAGCTTGCAATTTTAAGATAATATAAATACTTCCATAATTTATAGCCTTTGAAATATTTATGAATGACATAACCAACTATAAAATATATATATCACAAAAAATAGGCAAAAAGATTTGAACAAATTTTACAAAATAAAATTCTTGAATGACCCATACAGAAAATTAAAAGATGCTCAATGTCATCAAGAAAACTCAAATTATATATTAAATTCTATAATGAATAAGACTCCTCAGAATGGAATAAATTTAAGATACAGAAAAACAGCAAATGTTGCCAAAATGTGAAGTAACTGAAAATTTTATGCATTAATTTTGAGTATGTAAAATTGCACATCTACTTTAGAAAAAGTTTTAGTAGTTTCCTATTCAAAGAAATGTACCTACTTTACAAAACAAGAATTCATGGCTGCTTACTGACCAAAGGGAAATGAAAATATACAGCCAAAAGGGATTTGTATAGGAATATCCTAGGAAGTTTTATTTTTAAGAATTCCAACCAGGTTTTCATCAAAGAGAAATGGATTTAAAACAAAACACTGTAGTATATTCATATTCTGGGAAACTATTCAACAATAAAATTGAATATCTTGTTGAGAGACACAATAACATAGAAATGTCTCAATAACATTAAAATCATAAAAGAATTACATAAATCCACACATTTAGAAGATCTCTTTAACATGAAATTTTAGAACAAGTAAAACTATATTATGGTGAAAAATATCAGGACATTGGTTGCGTCATAAGGAATGAGGGCACAGACTGCCTTGGTAGAGGCATGAAGAAATTTTCTTGGGAAATGATGACATTTCAATCTTGCACCACCTAGATCTTGAGGCCTCTTTCACAAATGTACACATTGTCCAAACTCAGAAAATAAAGACATAAGATATGGGTTTTCCACAGTATGGAAAATGTATTTCAATATTATTAAAAAATTCTAAATAAATATTTAACTCTAGCTAATGATATATAGGCTTCCCAGTGGCCCAGTGGTAAATTTACCCAGAAATACTAAATACTTAGATATAAAACTCACACAATAATCATAAGATCTATATAAAGACAACTATAAGACTCAGATGAACAAAATCAAAGAACTAAATAAATGGAGGGATAGTCCATGTCAATGGATATAAAAGTTCAATATTGTCACAGTGCCAACTGTTCCCAATTTGATCTGTAGATCCAATGCAATCCCAGTCAAAATCTCAACAGCTTATTTGTTTAGATATTGATAACTGATTCTAAAGCTTATTTTGAGAGGCAAAAGACATATAAAAATTCATACAATATTGAAAAAAGGAATAATATGGGAGGACTGACACTAATGGACTTAGGACTTACTATATACACCAATATACACCAAGGATGTACTGGTGGAAAAATACAAAAAGCTCAATGGAACAGAGTAGAGTCCAGAGGAGACCCAGGATGATTTAATCAACTGATCTTTGATGAAAGAGTAATGGTAATGGCAACACAATGAAACAAAGGAATCCTTTTCAACAGATGGTGCTGGAACAACTGGACATCCCACAGATTTAAAAAAAGAAAGAAAGAAGATGGATCTAGACACAAACTTTAAGCCCTTGGAAAAATTCACCCAAAATGAATCACAGGCTTAAATGTTAAAGAAACTGTAAATCTCCTGGAAGACAACAAAGGAGAAAACGTAAATGACCTTGAGTATGGAAATGAGTTTTAGAATAAAGGCATGATGCATGAAAAAATCATTGGTAAGCTGAACTTCACTAAAATTAAAAACGTCTTCTCTGTGAAAGACAATGTCAAGAGTATGAGAAACCAAGCCACAGTCAGGAAGAAAATATTTTCAAATAGCACAACTGACTCTTATTCAAAACATACAATGAACATGCAAAATTCAATGATAAGAAAACTAATAACCCAATTTAATAAATGGGTAAAAAAACCTGAGCAGACACCTATGCCAGAGAAAATATACAGATGGCAAATAAATATATAGGTATGTTAAAAGTCATACATGTCTTTAGTGAATGGCAACTTAAAACCTCATTGAGATACAAGTAGAATGTTTAAAATTAAAAAAAGTTGACCACACCAAACACTTAACAAGAATGTGGAACAGCTCTCATTGCTGGTGAGATTGTAAAATGGTGCAGCTACTTTGGAAGACAGTATAACACTTTCTTATAAAACTGATCATACTCTTCCACATAATTGAGTAATCACACTCTTTGGAATTTCCCCAAATGTGTTGAAAGCTTATTTTCACACAAAAACCTGCACATAGATGTTTAGAGCAATTTTATTTTTAATTATCAAATCAAATAACCAACATGTCCTTCAGTAAGTTAAGTTGTGGCACATCCAGTCAATGGAATACTATTCAGCACTAAAAAGAAACGAGCTATTAAGACGTGAAAAGATATGGAGGAATCTTAAGTACATAATACTAAGTGAATGAAGTCAAACTATATGGTGTACATTGTATAGGATCCCAAAAACATGACATTTTAGAAGAGGTGAAACTGTGGAGACAATAAATGATCAGTGATTATCAGAGGTTATAGAAGGAGAGATAAATAAGCAGAATACAGAGTATCTGTATGATAGATACTACAATGGTGCTCACAGGTTATTGCACATGTTGAAATAAAGTGTAGAACATTGAGAATGGAACCTGAGGTAAACCATGGCCCTTGGATAATAATAATTTATCAATGTAGGTTTATGAATTGTAACAAATGCACCATCTGGTGCAGGATATTGATGTGGGGAAGGCTTAAAGGTGGGGCTCCAGGCAGTATATGGGCACTCTTTACATTCTATACTCAATTTTGCTGTGAACCTAAAACTGGAAGAAAAAATAAATTCTATTAAATATTGAGAAAGCAAAAAGAGGCACCTTTCTTAGGAAAAAACAGAACCACATTCCAGCATTGTTGACCACATATGTAAGCAACCTTTTGACAAAGAGGTTTAGGAAAGACTTTTTTTGCTGGATGGGTCTACCAATTAGTCTTCTCAGATGGTGTTAGTGGTAAAGAAGCCACCTTCCATTCAGGAGATGTAAGAGATACAGGTTCCACCCCTGGGTCAGGAAGATCCCCTGGAAGAGGGCACAGCAACCGACTCCAGTATTCTAGCCTGGAGAATCCCATGGACAGAAAGCCTTGGGGGCTACAGTCCATAGAGTTGCAAAGAGTCAGAAATGACTGAAAAAACGTAGCATGCACACATGTGTTAAAGGAAAGTGGAACTGTTACAGAAGACAGGAAACATGGGTTCTCAACTGAGCAGCACCTAGCTATGTGATCTTCAGCAAAGACCTTTGCCTCTCAGGCACTCACTTTTCCCATCAGTATTATATGTGTGCAAAGATGGATTGAATATTTTTTACTATCTTATAGATCTAAAACCACTTCCTCATATACGAGGGATCTGATGCCAAAAACAAGCAGTGAATAATATTAGTTTAAAATAATCCTATTCATTTCAATAGTGATCTATATACTATAAGATTTTTATCTCTTAAACATGCTGAATGTCAAGCTCATAAATAAGAATATTTCTTTTCATTTATAATACAGAGCTTTTCTAATTGAATTCTCAATAGAATTTTAATAATGAAAGATGTACAAATCATTTATGATTAATTTTCACACCGAAGAAGTGAATATAATGCTAGCTTGTGGTTTATTAATATTAATTTATCTCATTTGCCTGTTCTTAACTCATAACCCTTTTTCCTACATGTACAAATTTAAAGTAACCACAATGAACCTTGTTATAAACATTGATATCTGTATTCTTTTGAATAATAGGTAGTATAATGTACTTAATTAGTGGTAGATCTGGGTGTATGAATAGCTTTCTTTTCTTTAGTAAACTGATGTGAACTAGCATTATTCTCTCCATAGAAACAAAGAGAAGAATAAAACTAGATCTAAAGGTAAGAAAGATTTGGAAGTCAATCAAAAGGAAATGAACAGTAATGAAAAACCTATTTAACTGCACCTAGGTCCTAATATTCTGGTGCTTATTGATCAGTAAAAGGATCAATTACTGTTCAGGGAAGCAAGGATAAGTTAAGTGTTTCAATTATCTATCTTTATATGTGTGTGTGTGTGTGTGGTATGCGCATGTGTATATGTTCAGTTGTGTCTGACTCTTTGTGACCTTGTAGACTATAGCCTGCCAAACTGTGGGTTGCCATCTTCTACTCCAGGGGATCTTCCCAGTCCAAGGATCGAACCCATGTCTCTTGCATCTCCTGCATTGCAGGTGTATTCTTTACAACTGTAAAGAATGGCAAATAGATGGATATGGGGAAACAATGGAAAGAGTGAGAGACTTTATTTTCTTGGGCTCCAAAATCACTGCAGATGGTGACTGCAGCCATGAAATTAAAAGATGCCTGTTCTTTGGAAGAAAAGCTATGAACAACCTAGACAGCATATTAAAAAGCAGAGACATCACTTTGCCGACAAACGTCTGTCTAGTCAAAGCTATGGTTTTTCCAGTAGTCATGTATGGATGTGAGATTTGGACCATAAAGAAAGCTGAGTGTCAAAGAATTAATGCTTTTGAACTGTGGTGTTGGACAAGACTCTTGAGAGTCCCTTGGGCTGCAAGGAGATCCAACCAGTCAATCCTAAAGGAAATCAGTCCTGAATATTCATTAGAAGGGTTGATGCTGAAACTGAAACTCCAATACTTTGGCCACCTGATGTGAAGAACTGACTCATTGGAAAATACCCCAACGCTGGAAAAGATTGAAGGCAGGAGAAGAAAGGGACGACAGAGAATGAGATGGTGAATGGCATTACTGACTCGATGGACATGAGTTTGAGCAAGCTCTGGGAGTTGGTGATGGATGGGAAAGCCTGGAGTTCTTTAGTCTATTGGATCGCAAAGAGTCTGACACGACTGAGAGACTGAACCGAACTCTTTACAACTGTGCCACCCGAGAAGCCTATATATCTACATCTATCATCTATATCTAAATCTATATATGTGTGTTGGGTAAGAGGAAGCATTGTAGCTCAGGTCACTTGAAAATTCATTCTAGGGTGGTAAAAAAAAATCTTAAGTGCTCAAGACTAGTGCATAAATGGAGTTTTCTGGAATATGGACAAGCCTTGGTTTTATATACTATATGAATTTGACTTTATTTGACTAGTTTGTTACATATGGTTGAATATATGTAAGTGGAAGGCTAATTTTCCCCATTTTTAACATTTCACAACTTAAAATCTTCAAATGAAAACAGCTCTATTTTTTCAAGTTTATAACAACTATTTTTAAAGCTTTACAAAAAGTATCTTAAGGTAGGGTCACTGAGGTGTTAAGGAACAGACTTTATGCATACCATCCTACACATCTGTAATGATAGTACTGCTTTGATAATTCATTCTCAAAAAGATCAAATGACTAGTAGGTTCCTAGTCATTGAGAATCTTAGAGGTCAGATATATTTCTTTATTGACTTAATTTTGCCTATCAAAATGATTCAGTCCACCACATGCCAAATTTTCCCCAGATTAGCAAATATATTCCAGTTTAAATGAATAAACTTGCAAGCAACACATTCAAAGGTCAACAAAATATATTTTTCCTTAAAGTTCTAGAAAGGACAAAATTAACCAGAAAAAAGTACAATAAAGTTGTAACTATGTACTTGATTTGCAAATCAGTTTTGAAACACACACAGCATCAGTTTAGGCCTTAGATATACTTGATGGTGACTCCGATTTCCTGACACTGGTAGTACTACCAACGTGTTTTGGGAGACAATCCTCCAAGAACCCATAATGTTTTTTCATATCTTATGAATAGAGACACTGACTGCCATTTGCTTTGTGACCTATTCAAGGATATTTGAATAGCAAGAAGCTCTGTGACACAAAGATAATGTTCCCAACAGCAAGTGTATGGAAAGCCTTAGGAAACAGAGTTTGTATCTCCAATTTGAGCAAAGGGAAGGACTACGGACTGGTTGGTATCCTAAAGATTAACTTCTTCCTTTGGTGCAATGAATAGGAAGGATTATGGTCCATATGATGTTCTTAACTCACAGATCTTCTATATCTTATGGTGTGTGCTGGTATAAACTAGCTCTCTGGAAACCAAACTCCAGGCACTAGTTCAATTAAGGGTAGAATTTCATTTCTCAGGAAAAAAATTAATATTCTTCTTTTTCAAACATTACTTTTTGATGAAAAAAATCAGATTTGCATTTATCTAACAATTAGGAATATTGAGCATCTTTTCATGTGCCTTTTAGTCATCTGTATATCTTCTTTAGAGAAATGTATATTTAGATCTTCTGCACATCTTTTATTTCATTTTTTATATTGATCTGTAAGAGCTATTTCTATATTGTGGAGATTAATTACTTGTCAGCCAAATTATTTGCAAATATTTTCTCCCATTCTGTAGGCTTTTTGTTTTATTTGTTTACTTTGCTATGCAAAAGCTTTTAAGTTTGATTAGATGCAATTTGTTCATTTTTGTTTTGATTGCCATTACTCTCTGAGACAAATTCATAAAAATATTGCTGTGATTAATGTCAAAGAGCATCCTATCCTTGAGTTTTATAGTATCTGGTCTTACATTTATGTCTTTAATACATTTTGAGTTTATTTTTTTGTGTATGGTGTTAGAGACATTCTAACTACAACCTTTTACATATAGCTGCCAAGCTTTCTCAGCACCAGTTGTTGAAGGGACTGTTTTTTCTCTATTATATATGCTTGCCTCCTTTATGTAGATTAATTGACCATAGGTGTGTGGGTTTTCTATCAGCATTACGTCCTGTTCCACTGATCTATATTTCTGTTTTTGTGCCAGTGCCATACTGTTATGATTACTATGGCTTTGCAGTATAGTTTGAAGTCAGGGAGCATGACAACTTCAACTCTACTCTTTTTTTCTCAAGATGACTTTGGCTATTCCAGGTCTTCATGTTTCTACAAAAATTTCAAAAATTTTTGTTCAAACTCTGAGAAAAGACAAGAAATTCAGATCAAAACTATAATAAGGTATCACTTCACATTGGTCAGAATGGCCATCATCAAAATTCTACAAATAATAAGCACTAGAGAGGTTGCAGAGAAAATAGGAACACTCCTACAGTGTTGTTGGGAATGTAAATTAGTACAGCCATTGCAGAGAACTGCATGGAATTTCCTTAATAAAACTAATAATAAAACTAATAAAATCATATGATCCTGCAATCCTACTCCTGGGCATGTATCTAGAGAGAACCATAATTTGAAAAGATGCATACACCCCAATGTTCAAGTAGCACTATTTACATAGCCAAGAAATGGAAGTAACGTAAATGTATATTGACAAATGAATGGATAAATAAGATGTGGTACATATACACAATGGAACATTACTCAGCCATAATAAAGAATGAAATAATGTCATTTGCAGCAACATGGATGGACCTAGAGATTATCATAATAAGTGAAGTAAGCCAGACAGAGAGGAATAAATATCATATGATATTGCTTATATGTGGAGTATAGAAAACAAATGATACAAATAAACTCACATGCAAAAATGAAATAGACACACAAATACAGAAAACAAACTTATGGCTACCAATGGGGAAAGGAGAGGATGGATAAATGAGGAGTTTGGGATTAACATAGATGCACTAATATACATATAAAATATATAAACAAGTGCCTACTATATAGCACAGGGAACTATACTCAATATTTCTTAATAACTTATAAGATAAAATAATATTAAAAATGTATCTATTTGTGTGAATAACTGAATCATTTTTCTGTGCACCTGAAACTAACACAATTTTTTAAATCAATTATACTTCAATGAAAACTTTAAAAATGTATTACTAATACATTTTAATAATTTGAAATGTATTAACATTATTTAGCCATTAAGATATATATGTAACAAATATATTGATATACTAATTAATGTAGTCCTTAACATTTATTTAATTAATGACCATAATGTCTTCACTTCCTTCTCCATGACTATTTTTCCTATTAGATAATGGTCCAGATTGCTTCTTGACCTCTGAAAAATACAATAACATTTTAAAGGGTCTTCCCTTGAACATGCTGGAAGCAGTCAGATATTTCAGATGGAATGGCACAATTTTTAATCAGCCAGGAAATAATGCTCCTGGGTTTGCCTGAAGGTTTCTATCCACTCGGCAGTCATGGTTTTAATGTGCTATTTATTTTTTTTCTCCTTCCCTAGAGTTCTCTCTTGCCACTCTTCACCAATCCACATCTATCATTCTTTTAATACTAAAAGCAAAACATAACCTCCTGCAAATGACTTCTTTGAATTATATTGTACTGCTATGCATAGCAACACTCTCTGGACTTATTAAATTATACAAACACTTTGCCCCATTTGCTCTAGTAACTAGTTTCATAGACAAACATTTTGATTTTGGAAGTAAAGGAATCGTGATGCAATTTTGACTTGCTGTGTACTATAACTCTGGACATCACATTATCTGGCCACAAAAAGTTATAAGAATTTTAAGATTTTCCAGTGGTCCCACTAGGTATACTCAAAGGGCACTCCTTACTGTCCTCATAATCTTCCCTCAAGCTTGGCTTTGATAACCAGTATCAGCAAAGAGTGTAGCAGTGTGATCAGTGCTGTAAGTAAGAAAAGGGAAGTAAGATAAGACACTGAATCTAAAGAATTTTACAGTGAACTGATAGGGTATATGACAATATGCTGAAATAATAGTTCATGCATATTATAGGATTGTGACTACAACAGGGCAGGCTTCCCAGGTGACACAGTGGTAAAGAATCCACCTGCCAATGCAGGAGATGCAAGAGACATGGGTTCAATCCCTGGGTCAGAAAGATCCCCCAGAGTTGGAATTGGCAACCCACTCCAATATTCTTGCCTGGATAATTCAATGGACAGAGCAGCCAGACAGGCTACAGTCCATGGGGTCAAAAAGAGTCAGACACAGCTGAGTGATTGAGCATGCATGCACAGCTACACAGAAGGTTTCATTGAGATAGGAAATTATCAGTTCAGTTCAGTTCAGTTGCTCATTCATGTCCAACTCTGCTAACCCATGAACTGAAGCATGCCAGGCCTCCCTGTCCATCACTAACTCCTGGAGTTTAATCAAACTCACGTCCATTGAGTCAGTAATGCCATCCACATCGTCCTCCGTTGTCCCTTTATCCTCTCTCCCTCGATATCTTTCCCAGCAGCAAGGTCTTTTCAAATGAGGCAGTTCTTTGCATCAAGTGGCCAAAGTATTGGAGTTTCAGCTTCAGCATCAATCCTTCCAATGAATATTCAGGATGGTTTCCTTTAGGATGGACTGGTTGTATTTCCTTGCAGTCCAAGGGCCTCTCAAGAGTCTTCTCCAACACCACAGTTCCAAAGTATCAATTCTTCGGTGCTCAGCTCTCTTTATAGTCCAACTCTCACATCCATGCATGACTACTGGAAAAACCATAGCTTTGACTATATGGAACTTTGTTGGCAAAGTTATGTCTGTGCTTTTTAATGCTGTCTAGGTTGGTCATAACTTTTCTTCCAAGGAGAAAGCGTCTTTCAATAGGAAATTATAAGCCAGAAGAATAGAGAAAGAAGAAAGAAATATTGGATGAAAGAGAAGACAAAAAGCCTTGGAACAGAAATGAAAAAAGAAACCAAGGTAGTAGAAGAAAAAGTGCACAGAACTTGTGGTTAGGTGATAAGAGTTTACGTTCTAATTCTCTAGGACAGACAATGATAATTTCAAAATATCAGACATCTCCCAATCTCAGTTGTTTAAAACAGAAGACCTTCCTCTCATTTCTCATTTCAAGATGATCACTAACTGCCATGGAGTTTTACTCATCCTAGTTGATTTAGACAGTTGGCATGATTAAGTAGGCACTCCCTTGAACAGATGTTGTTTGACATGCTAGAAGCAAAAAGATAATTCAGGAAGATTTTACAGTTGGGATCAAATGTTCACCCCAGAGGCACTCCATGGCATTTCTTAACAATTTACTAGCCAGAACTAGACACATAGTCACTTTAAGCACAAAGGGACTAACATGTGATCAGAATGCAGGGAGAATAGGAAATACATGGCACACAGGATAAACTAACACAAAAGTACTCACTGTGGAGTGGTTATTAAAATATACAGGCTTTGTATTAAATCCTAATCCTGCTTCCCAACATTTTAAGTGTGTTGTATTAAACAACTACTAAACATTTGTGAAGCCCAGTTTTCTCTTCTATCAAACAGTAATAAAAGCACTTACAACATAAGAATCTTCATATAATTAAACCAATGTACAGAATAAAGCTAACAGAGTACCTAGTATACAGTAAATGCCCTGTGATACTAAGTTCTGTGTGACCTGCTCTGAGTACATCAATTCTGGACATGGCTCAAAGTTTGGAAAACTTCAGGGAATTTTCTCACAAATGCTCATAGTAACCAATAGTTACTGTATATGACCTGTGTGAATATATGCTGATTCATGTCTGATTCTGCAACCCCATGGACTGTAGTCCACCAGGCTCCTCTGTCCATGTGATTTTTCTAGGCAAGAAAAAATGGAACAGGTTACTATTTCCTGGATGAAGCACAAACTGGAATCAGGATTGCCGGAAGAAATACCAATAACCTCAGATACGCAGAAGACACCATACATATGGCAGAAAGCAAAGAAGAACTAAAGAGCCTCTTGATGAAAGTGAAAGAGGAGAGTGAAAAAGCTGACTTAAAACTCAACATTCAGAATACTAAGATCTTGGCATCTGGTTCCATCACTTCATGGCAATAGATGAGGAAATGATGGAAACAGTGACAGACTTTATTTTCTTGGGCTCCAAAATCACTACAGATGGTGACTGCAGTCATGAAATTAAAAAGCACTTGCTCCTTGGAAGAAAAGTTATGACCAATCTAGACAGCATATTGAAAAGCAGAGACATCACTTTGCCAACAAAAGTCCATCTAGTCAAAGTTATGGTTTTTCCAGTAGTCATGTATGGATGTGAGAGTTGGACTATAAAGAAAACTGAGCTCCAGAGAATGGATGCTTTTGAACTACGGAGTTGGAAAAGATTCTTGAGAGTCCCTTGGAGTGCAAGGAGATCCAACCAGTCCATCATAAAAGAAATTAGTCCTGAATATTCATCAGAAGGACTGGTGCTGAAGCTGAAACTCCAACACTTTGGCCACTTGATGCAAAGAACTGACTCATTTGAAAAGACCCTGATGCTGGGAAAGATTGAGGGTGAGAGGAGAAGGGGACGACAGAGGATGAGGTGGTTGGATGGCATCACCAACTCAATGGACATGAGTTTGAGTAAGCTCCGGGAGTCAGTGATAGACAGGGAGGCCTGGTGTGCTGCAGTCCATGGGTTTGTAAAGAGTCAGACACGACTGAATGACTGAACTGAACCATTTTCTACTTCAGATTATCTTTCCAACCCAGGGATTGAGCCCTCCTCTCCTGTGTCTCCTGCGCACTGGCAGGTGAATTCTTTATTGCTGAGCCACGCCGGAGCCCCCTATAGTAATTGCTATGCTCAAAACCAAAATCCCTAGTGACAGATCAGCAGTTAGGGTGGTGACTATTGCTTCCGAGTGTGTCTTCACTGGGAGATTGACCTAAACTAAAGCTATAGCAACACTTGCATGCTAAGTCACTTCAGTCTTATCCAACTTTATGCTACCCTATTATGAGAAGACATTCATTTCAGTCTAGCCAAGAAAACATACATGGAAACACTGTGATTGTGCTTATGGAAGGGGAGAAGGACATGAAAGGATGTTAGATGTTTCTCCTTGAAGTCAGTGTCACTTTGCTTTACTAGCATTATCATCTTTATTCTTTCTGATCCTTCTTCCCCATCTGTGTTCTACCTATGCTTTTATGGGCTTCTTACTAATCTCATTTTTCTGTGTGATCCTCTCTCTTTCCCTTGAGAAATTTACTTTTCCTCTCAGGTTTTAATAATGTCATTTGAACAAGCAGGAAAAATATTCCCTTTATCAAAGAATTATTGTGGAATTAAATTGCAACAATTAATGTATATGAAAGTATGTAGCACAGTATAAGTATACAATATTTACTTTAAAATAATAATAAAAGAAGAGTACTATTTGGATTTGCATTTTGTAATTGTGTTTTACAATTTTGTATTGCTAATGAATTCTTATCCTCAAGTTCAATAAATGCTTGTTGGGTAAGCACATTGGATGAAACACGGGATCAGCCCCCTTAGATACATACTATGGACTATAATTAAGATTTCTATAATTAACATGATAGATTTATGTTACTCATTTTTTCTTGAGACACAGTATATTTGCAATCACACGTGTGTATAGAGTTACAAATGATATAACTATGTACATATATGTTTATATCTACACTACACTACACTATGTATGGTCTTCCCTAGTGGCTCAGATAGTTAAGGATCTGCCTGCAATGCAGGAGACCCAGGTTGATCCATTGGTTGGGAAGATCCCCTGGAGAAGAGAATGGCAATCCACTCCAGTATTCTTGCCTGGAGAATTCCATGGAGAGAGGAGCCTGGTGGGCTACAGTCCAAGGGGTCACAAAGAGTCGGACATGACTCAGTGACTAACATTTTCACTTTCACTTTCACTGTGTAATCTGACAAGTACATCATACATTTCAGTTTTTGCTCCCAAAAGAGGATTCATTATACAATTGACATACAAATATTTGAGAAAATTCAGTTCTGTACATACATTTGTTCAGACTCAAAAAACTGACACCTCTCTGGGGAAAATGTGGAAAGTGGCTAATCAAAACTCAAAATCTAATGTATTTATTATATATTTTAGTGTTTCGTAGTTAGCAACTAATATTTACGCTAGTGAGACCTATCCAAATAGAAAATCTCTTTACGCATTCCCTAAGTCTTACAGATTCATAGATGTTTATAGTATTTTTTTATTTAAATAAAACTATGCAAGTTAAAAATAACAAATATGAGGAAATAAATTTATACAATGCTATTAAATAATGTATTTTAAAATTTTTATTAAGTATAGCTCAGTTGATTTTACTCTAGCAAAAATGATAGAAAAGGAAATTATTTTTAATATATTATTAATTATAATATGATATAATTATACACATATACATCATCTTGATTTAAGCCTTATTTTAGTCAATGATGGAACCATTCACTATAAATATATTTGTTTCTTTTTACTGTTCTAGGTGCTGTGTTATAGCAAGATGAATAGTGTGTGTGTTTAGTCACTATGTTGTGTCTGACTCTTTTGGGACCCCATGGACTGTAGCCCACCAGGCTCCTCTGTCCGTGAGATACTGAAGTGGGTTGCCATTTCCTTCTCCAGGGGATCTACCAGACCCAGGGATCAAACTCACATCTACAAGGTAGGTGGATTCTTTACCGCTGAGCCACAAGGGAAGCCAAAGGTGAATAGTAGCTTACAACATAATGGAAAGAATCGTCCAGTAAACTAATAAATAAGTGAAATACATATTTTGACAAATAATGGTATTCTAGAGTGAACATTAACAGAGGGATCAAGGGAATGTCTATGTTTGTTCCATTTTCACTTATGGTTTGGGAAAACCTCTCCAATAAAGTAGCATGTGAGCCTAATTGGGGTGTAAAGAAGTGAGAGAAAGACAATCAGGTATTCTTTAGATTCAAATAGTGACTAATTCAAAAATAAATACATGCTATAATGAGATTAGTCTTCACGGTCTTGGAGAAGGAAAAGTACATCCCAGTGGCTGGATCCGGGTTGATAATGAGTGGAAAGTATCTGCCGGGATTTTGCAGGAACTTCACAACTCAGGGATCTTAATTCCTGCCAGATACACACTTTCACACACACACAGAGTCACAGAATTATTTCTATAGCTTAATGTCACCTCTGTCTCAAGTCATTTGAAAGTTAGGTATTGTCATAACATTCCTGCCTCTCTGCTCCTAAATACCAGCAGTCGTGTACTATTTCTAACTATGTAGAGGTAAGGATTCACAGAGAAGGAAAAGATTGGGAGGTGACTTTGATCATTTTGGGGAGTATTAGTGTTTCTAAAACTAGTTTAACTCATTGTGTTGTTTCATTTCTTTAAAGGTTTCTTAAATTACACAGCAATGCATGGTAAGTGATTTATCTACAATGTCCAAATTAAATTCAAAATTATTTATAAATAGTACATAACCATCTGTGATGTTACATTTAACAGAGGAACAATCAAAACTTTTAGTCAAGCATTCACCTGCTATTTTTCTGCCATCGATTCAATTATATAGTATCTACTATATTCATGGCACCAGGAATAAAAATATTAGAAAGGCAAAGTTTTAGACCTCAAGACACATAACATAGGGCAGTCATACAGCATGGAATAAATATTCACTGGGTCTGTAATAGCATGAGTCACTATGTTGAATTAATAATGTGTTTTCAGACTATTCATAAAGGAGTTATTATATCTAAGTTTGGAGCTAGGACAAAACTTATTGTTAACCCGTGAAGTAGGGGAAATGAATGATACTAGAAAGATAGTGGGATAAGGCCAAATCTCCAATTGTATTTATCTAGAATGAACACTTTAATAACTTATTTACTTTTACATGCAACTAAACTTCTATAATTTTTTACTTTGAAGTATAGTTTGTATTTTACTTATTTTCTCTTTTATACCTGTCAAATCTATTCTGCATGTTATACCTTAGCTTACTGAAATATTTAATAAATGTATGTGTTCAAAAAATTCCTTAACATTCTAAGAATTTTTTTTTTATTTCTCATCTACAGAATGAAAATCGATACACTTTCATAAGTTTAGTTTGAAGATTAAATAAAACAATAAATTTAACAGCTTAGCCTAATGTCTGGCACATAAAAATCCCAGAAAAGGTTAGCGATTTTGTCAAAATACTATACTGTTATGAAAGAATTTCAGCAAGAATATATGCAATGTAAGTACTACTATCATGTAGTGACTGTAAAGGAGAAAATCAACACAGCTATGTTTGTTTATTTCAAATGATTTTTAAAAGACAAGTAGCATAAGAAATCTTAAAATGTATATGTTCTTTATAATTTCAGCACTTTTGTTTTTTTTCCCACCCTCTAGGAAAACCAAAATGTATTATAAGTTTTTATTTGATTGAATAAAATGTTTAAGTATTTTACTTGCAGTATCATGATTTTATTAAAAGCACTAGTTTATTATAAGTATATAATCTATGGAATTTATAAAAATCCTAATGTCAACTTATTTAATTCTTGAAAATATTTAACATCAGTAAATGAAGTATTTCCTATCAGACAACCTGAAATTATTATGATTTTTGTGAAATTAAAATGTCTAATGATTTTTAAAATAACAAAAACTTTGCCAAACTCTATGTCTCTAGATGGTACAGACATCCTTTTCTGTTTATCTTAATGGCAAATTCAAGAACATAACACTTTCGGTTTAGTTTGAAGTTATAAACTTAAAATTAATATGGAAATGATAGAAATTATCAAGGTGATTAGGTCTTGGCATACTTACTTTTATAAGTCCTATTCTATTTCTTCGTGTGAAATTTTAATGATACTTTTTTTTAAATAGTCCATCTCTATACTTTGTCAAAAGTAATCCCCCAAATTGTGTTTCTAAAAGGTTTTTTTATATAAATATAAATTATACTCTGAAAGTATATTCTGCACGTATTAGTGCTCCTAAGTGAGTAGTAAACCAGAGAACCCACAGTTTAGTTCATTATGAGCAAGTCCAGAATGGTAAGGTACCTTGTGTCGCAATCTTATTAGAGGTTGGTAGGATTTAAGGCCATATCCTGCTTCTTTGGTTGGCCTTCCTTCAGACTTCAGAAAGATGAATCCAAGAATCAAAACAGCTGACCAGCACTTAAACATCCTTACTGCTTTCACCTGTGAAAATTAACATTGCAAATAATCAGAAAACACATTCTAAATTGAAGAAATATATCAAAAATATTCAATAACAAATAGAATTCTCCATAGAATTAATCAAAACTCAGCAGCAGTTGCCAACTGAAACCATAATAGATAAGCATCTTTGAATAAAGGTTATAATCTTTTTGATATAAGAAATACTGTTTTTTTCACACATACAGCTTTATATAACATTGAATTATTAGAAATTTAGGGGCCAATAAAAAAATTGAGGCAAAATAAACACAAGCTGCAAGAAATTTTTTTCAAAGGAGAGAAAACATTAAACCATGATTAATTTTCTCATCATCCATACAGGATACATTTATCAACACATGTATAAATCTCAAAGTCCGCTTTGAGTATGTCTGATGAAAAATGCTTAATAAAACTATAGCTATTATAATTTACTGGTAAATATTAATGAAATGTTGATGAGATAGTCTTCTATGGCAGCAATCTCCAACCTTTTTGGCACCAGGGACCAGTTTCATGGAATAGAATTTCCA
Source organism: Okapia johnstoni (assembly GCA_024291935.2). Classification (NCBI taxonomy): domain Eukaryota; kingdom Metazoa; phylum Chordata; class Mammalia; order Artiodactyla; family Giraffidae; genus Okapia; species Okapia johnstoni. Next base: position 32,853,304 of record CM044310.1, read on the forward strand.
TGGGGGTGGGGTGGAGTGGTTCAGGCAATAATACAAGCAATGGACAGTGATGGAGAGCAGCAGATGAAGCTTTGCTTTCTCACCAACTGCTTATCTCCTGCTATGTGGCCCAGTTCCTAAGAAGCTGTGCACTGGTACCAGCCTATGGCCCAAGGATTGGGGATCCCTGACCTGTCTCTTAAGAAACCTGTATGCAGGCCAGGAAGCAACAGTTAGAACTGGACATGAAACAACAGACTGGTTCCAAATAGGAAAAGGAGTATGTCAAGGCTGTATATTGTCACCCTGCTTATTTAACTTACATACAGAGAACATCATGAGAAACACTGGGCTGGATGAAGCACAGTTGGAATCAAGATTGCCAGAAGAAATATCAATAAACTCAGATATGCAGATGACTCCACCCTTATGGCAGAAAGTGAAGAAGAACTAAAGAGCCTCTTGATGAAAGTGAAAGAGGAGAGTGAAAAAGTTGGCTTAAAGCTCAACATTCAGAAAACTAACATCATGGCATCCAGTCCCATTACTTCAGGGCAGATATATGGGGAAACAGTGGAAACAGTGGCTGACTTTATTTTTCTGGGCTCCAAAATCACAGCAGACGGTGACTGCAGCCATGAAATTAAAAGACACTTACTCCTTGGAAGGAAAGTTATGACCAACCTAGACAGCATATTAAAAAACAGAGATATCATTTTCTCAACAAAGGTCCTTCCAGTCAAGGCTATGGTTTTTCCAGTGGTCATGTATGGATGTGAGAGCTGGACCATAAAGAAAGCTGAGCACCGAAGAACTGATACTTTTGAACTGTGGTGTTGGAGAAGACTCTTGAGAGTACCTTGGACTGCAAGGAGATCCAACCAATCCATCCTAAAGCAGATCAGTCCAGGGAGTTCATTGGAAGGACTGATGTTGAAGCTGAAACTCCAATACTTTGGCCACCTGATGCAAAGAGCTCTGACTCATTTGAAAAGACCCTGAGGCTGGGAAAGATTGAGGGCAGGAGGAGAAGGGGATGACAGAAGATGAGATGGTTGGATGGCCTCACCGACCAATGGACATGGGTTTGGGTGGACTCCGGGGGTTGGTGATGGACAGGGAGGCCTGGCGTCCTGCGGTTCATGGGGTCACAAAGGGTCAGACACCACTGAACGACTGAACTGAACTGTACTATGATGAATTCTTAATAAACTGACGTACAACAGAAATTATGCCATTGGGTTATATTGACTTATGAGTATATTTTTTTCAGTAGCACCTAAAAGGACATTACCTAGAAAGCTGTTTTTTTTTAAATGCTTTAAACTAAAAGTCATATGATTCTTTCCACAACTCTTGTGTTTTTGAATATACCAGAGAAATTGTAAAAACTGCATAAATTTATAATCATATAAATTCCCTAAACCCTCTTCCAAACAAACAAATCTATGTGTTGAACTCAACTATATTCCTCTTTACCACTTTGAGAAAACATCTTGGTCCTTATTGTGACCGTAAGAGGAGATTTTTCTCCTCCTGTCTAATCCAATCTGGTCATCTGAGTTCTTGAGAAACTTAGTCTATTTATTAACTCTGTTATTAAGTGTATTCAAGTTCTGTCTCTCAATGATTTTCTTCCATCTTTCAACATGCTCAAATCACTAATTTTTAAGACAATTTCTCTCCTCTACTTTCTGAATTTTTAGAAAGAACTGTGTATCTCAATCTATCCATTTTCTGATGAATCATGATTCTGTTCTCATCACTCTATCAAAGTACCATTTCTTTTGTTTTGCAAGAAATGGTCAGCTTACTTGATGTCTACAATATCCATCTCTTCTATTTCTGTAGAATTTGTAAAAACACCTTCTCAGACCTTTTACAAATTCACCCTACACCTTTATCTTGCCATTAAATATTATTTAATCCCATTAGCCATGTATCCTATCACTCAGCCAAACATTCAAGTAGTCTATGGTTATATTAATATGCAATGCTTCTCATTCAATCTTCAGGTTTTGATTAACCTTCTTAACAGCTTCTGCTTACATGTTTCAAAAGTACTCCTCACAGTATACATACGCCTACATAAAGTCATGCTTTTAGAGACTTTTTCATTCATCCTTTTATTCAAGTCAGAAACAAAAGAGACATGTTTGATATCTTTCTCTCCCTTATTCTTCATATTAAACTCATCCCTAAGTTCTATTAGTTCTAGCTTCATGTATACCTCTCAAACATCAGTTTATTTCCAAATCTATTGTAACAACCCTGACACAACCACTTCCCCCTTCAAATGCCCCAACCCTGTCCTTCCTTACCTTTCACACTAATGCACGTTCAATCTGTTCTCCACACAACAACCTGAGCAATCACGGTCAAACCAAACATCATGATATTAGTGCATTTGCTAGTAACTTTTGGATACACACTATTCATTTATTCTTAAGATAAAAACTAAATCACTGGTTCTTACAAGTTTCCACAGCATCTAGGCTCTGCATGTATTCCTCTTCTCTAAATAATTGTCTTCCAGCCAGACTAATTTTGCACAGTTGTCCTGCTATAAGGATTTTTGTACACTATTTCCTCCAAATGACATGCATTTTTCTCATTTATCACCCAAAGATCATCTCAGGTCAAAAATATCCCTTGGAATCTTTCCTCATAATGCCAGGACTGAGTTACATTTCTCGTTTACTCTGTTCATAGATCAGTTTTCTTTGTTTCAGAGAATCTCTTTGTAATTATACATAATTAATTTGATTACTTCAAAATGTTGGTTTTCCTCACTAGAATATGTATCTGTCTCCTTTAAACATCATGACTACTGGAATTTGTCGTGTTTTGCTTTTTCTCCAGTATTACATTGTTTGGGCCTTCCAAGTTGTCTGATACCCGCTGGACATGCAATGAATGAATGCATAAATACTCATCTTGCATGTGAGGGAAACAAGAAAGAGCATGTTTTCCCGCACTGTGACAATTCTGAATGCAATTCCTATTTCTACTACTTCTATGAAACATCTGAAAGCTAACCTGGGAAACTAAATATTTTCATTTGCAATCCATCGTTTTGCTGTCATTTTGATGTATAGTCTAATCCTTCTCCCAGAGGTAAATATTTGTTTATAAGACAACTGGACAGACTATTTTAAATTCAAGACAGAGACTGAGAATAAAGCAAAGAGTTTAGGAAAAGAGTGAAGGAGTATTTTTCCCGAGCTCTGAATACTATGTTCCTTCTGTTGTGAACCAAGAGAGGTAGGGAAGGGGCATGGCAACAATCCTGTACCAGTATGATGCTGTGTGCAGGTGAGGTCATACATTTCCTAAAAGTGTTCACTTAAGGGTTTGTCTTTCTGTGCGCTTTTTCTTCTAAACTTTTTCTTTTCACTTCCTCTCTTTCTCTACTTTTTGTGCACACACACACACACACACGGAAAAGAATTCATCTACTCTAAAATATAAAACAAATGAACAATTAATTAATTTTAATGGGTGAATAAAAATCTCATCAATCTTGAGTGAGTAAACTTATACACATTGATAATTAGATCAACAATCTGCTAAGTATATTTTCAGCCAAAAAAAAAGGCAACAAGATAGAAATATCTACTTTAAGAAATTTCACTAAAACTTGAGAAAAATGTCAGCATGTAAAGCTTCAGTATAGTATATACAACCTATTTATACTATTTAAATCTACTTCCTTGATACTCTTAACTATGATTATTTTTTCCATTGCAAGTCTTATGATTTTCAAGTCTAAAATTTCTTAAAAATAATGTTATACAAAAATAAAAATGCTTTATCTCAGCAAAAGCTATCATACAATTACAACGATTTACTTGGTATTACAGATAGAATAGGTTTCCCAGGTAGCTCAGTGGTAAAGAATCCTCTTGCAAATGCAGGAGATACAGGAGATGTGGGTTCAATCCCTGGGTCAGGAAGGTCCCCTGGAGGATGAAATGGCAACCCACTCCAGTACTCTTGCCATGGGGTTGCAAAGAGTCAGACATGACTGAGCAACTGAGCACTCATGCACAGATAGAGTAAAACAGAACTGATATTAAAATTCAGATAACTTTTGGGGGGAATAACTCTGATTTCTATTCCAGATAGGTATTTGAGCTCAATATCTAAATCTTAGACAAAGGACAAAAACGAGTTTCTGTGCTTATCTTCTGTGAATGACACCACATGATAGTCTCCTCCATTGAAATATCACTAAAAAAAAATACTTGAATTCAACTGTATAGTTATCAAATGGCAACCTAAACATAAAGATGGCTCTTCTCATTGGATGCTCAGAAAATAATTATCAGCTTCTTACCTCTCTTCGTCTACAGGATCCAAAGATGTCATCATTATATTTTTTAAAAGTTCACTTGTCTACAGAAGGTGCTCTTGAAATCGTAAATCAGGAATAATTGATCCCATGATATACTGACTCATGATCTCACTTTCTCAGTATCCTAACCTCTGACAATCTGTTAGGTTTTTATAATTAATTGGCAGTTTGTTGACAGCTCAGTAAGAGCACTGAAAAGTATGTGTTGAAAACAAACCAGCTGGAGCAGATGGTGTGATAATGATCTTATGACTTTTCCTTGTAACCTCAACATTTACATGGAAGCATCAGAAAACAATCTCACTATTAAGTTAGAGAAAAATGCATGTGTACCTAAAAGGTATCTGCATAATATCATAGCTAACAAAGTTGTACTTGAAAAAGACAAGGGGGATGGACAGAGGTTTCTTTCTCTTCTTCAAAAAATAATATTTTTCTCTGAATAAAACTATTTCTTTTTCACCACATGGCATAACAGGCCATGCTGGTTATGGCAGTATAACTTAAAGAGTAGGATTTACATTATTCAGTAGATTTAAACTGAGGGATTCTGATTTGTTTACACATTATAATCTAACGTCTAATCATTTGGAAGACAAAATAAAAGTGATCAAGTATTGCCTTAGGAACAAAATGCAGCATTTGAGATAGAGAAGACAACTTTGCTAGCATGCCTATGAATGAGAACAATGTCAGGGTGAAGCAAATCCCCACCATTAGCAAATGTTTTAGAGCAGTCAAGTATCCTAAGAGTTTTACCTGGAGTACTCTCACTGCATCTCATTCCATCTTAGAAAGCTACAATAGGTTTTTCAAGAGATAGCTCCAGTCACCTCCTTTATGAAAACATCCCTGCCAGTCACACATAAATTTGACTGCTCTCTGCTGCAATCTTTAAGTGTATGCCTTACATGACTTTTTACTGTGGTTATTGATTTAAGAAAGGCGATCATCCTTGTTATTTACAGCATCGGACTTTACTTGCACCACTAGTCACATCCACTGCTGCTGCTGCTGCTAAGTCACTTCAGTCGTGTCCGACTCTGTGCGACCCCATAGATAGCAGCCCACCAGGCTCCGCCATCCCTGGGATTCTCCAGGCAAGAACACTGGAGTGGGTTGCCATTTCCTTCTCCAATGCATGAAAGTGAAAAGTGAAAGTGAAGCCGCTCAGTCGTGTCCGACTCTTCGCGACCCCAAGGACTGCAGCCTACCAGGCTCCTCCGTCCATGGGATTTTCCAGGCAAGAGTACTGGAGTGGGTTGCCATTGCCTTCTCCAGTCACATCCACAACTGAGCATTATTTATGCTTTGGTCCAGCCTCTTCATTCTTTCTGGAGGTATTTCTCCGCTCTTCCCCAGTATCATATTAGACATGTACCCACCTGGGGTGGGTGGGGAGGATATTCTTCCAGGATCATCTCTTTTTGCCTTTACATAAGATGTGACCCCGGAAGATCATATCATGGGGTTCTCAAGGCAAGAATACTGAAGTGGTTTGCCATTCCCTTCTCAAGTGAACCACATTTTGTTGCCAGAACTCTCCAGTATGACCTGTCTGTCTTGGGTGGCCCTACACGGCATGGATCATAGCATCAGAGTTACACAAGGTTGTGATCCATGTGATCATTTTGGTTAGCACGCTGTGATTGTGGTTTTCATTCTGGAGGCTGTGGGACTGTAATTCTTGTTTCTTCTGTCTGCCCTCTGATGGACGAAAATAAGAGGCTTATGAAAGCTTTCTGGTGGGAGGGACTCGCTATAGGGAAAACTGGGTATTTCTCTGGTGCACAGGGACATGTTCAATAAATATTTAATCCACCATTTCTGTTAATGGGTATGGTTATGCTCCCTCCTTTTTAGTTTTTGGGCCTGAGACAGCCCAGTTCTGGAGTCTACAGGCTCTATGGTAGGGCTAAAGGTGAACTACAAAAAGATATATGCCAACATGCACCTTCCAAGACTGCTGATGTCAGTGCTCCTGCTCCTGTAGCATGTCACTGTTGACCCACCTATCCACAAGAGATCTTCAAACACTCAGAGGTAAGATTGGCTCAGTCTCTTGTGGGATCACTGCTCCCTTTCCCTAGATCCTAGTGTGTATAAGATTTTGTTTGTGCCTTTCAGGAGTCTCTGTTTCCCTCAGCTCTGGATATACAAACTGGATTTACAAAATGCTGAGGAATCTGAGATAAAATTGCTGACAGCCATTGGAATCAAGATTGCTGGGAGAAATATCAATAACCTAAGATATGCAGATGACACCACCCTTATGGCAGAAAGTGAAGAAGAATTAAAGAGCCTCTTGATGAAAGTGAAAGAGTTGGCTTAAAACTCAACATTCAGAAAACTAAGATCATGGCATATGGTCCCATCACTTCATGGCAAATAGATGGGGAAATTATGGAAAAATTGAGAAACTTTATTTTGGGGGACTCCAAAATCACTGCAGATGGTGACTGCAGCAAAGAAATTAAAAGACGCTTGCTCATTGGAAGAAAAGCTATGGCCAACCTAGACAGCATATCAAAAAGCAGAGACATCATTTTGCCAACAAAAGTTCATCTAGGCAAAGTTATGGTTTTTCCAGTAGTCATGTATGGATGTGAGGGTTGGACTATAAAGAAAGCTGAGCCCTGAAGCATTGATGCTTTTGAACTGTGGCGTTGGAGAAGACTCTTGAGAGTCCCTTGGACAGCAAGGCAATCCAAACAGTCCATCCTAAAGGAAATCAGTCCTGAATATTCATTGGAAGGACTGTTGATGAAGCTGAAACTCCAATACTTTGGTCACCTGATTTGAAGAACTGACTCTTTGGAAAAGACCCTGATGCTGGGAAAGATTGAAGGGAGGAGGAGAAGGGGACAACAGAGGATGAGATGGTTAGATGGCATCACCAACTCAATGGACGTGAGTTTGTGTAAGCTCCAGAAGCTGGTGATGGACAGGGAAGCCTGGCGTGCTGCAATCCACTGGGTTGCAAAGAGTCGGACACAACTGAGCGGCTGAACTGAACTGAACTAAATTGATTTGATCATAGAGAAAGCAAGGGAATTCTAGAACGAAAATCTACTTCTGCTTCACTGACTACACTAAAGCCTTTGACTGTGCAGATAGCAACAAACTGTTGAAAATTCCTAGAGAAATGGAAATACTAGTCTACCTTACCTACCTTCTGAGAAACTTATATGCAGGTCAAGAAGCAACAGTTAGAGCTGGACTTGGAACAACAGATTTGTTCTTAACTGGGAAAGGAATACAACGAGGCTGTATATTGTCACCCTGTTTATTTAACTTACATTCAGAGTTCATCATGCAAAATGCTGACTGGATGAATCACAAACTGGAATCAAAATTTTGGGAGAAATATCAACAACCTCAGATATGAAGATGGTATCATTCTAATGGTAGAAAGCAAAGAGGAACTAAAGAGCCTCTTAATGAGGGTAAAAGAGGAGAGTGAAAAAGCTGGCTTAAAACTCAACATTCAAAAAACTAAGATCATGGCCATCCCTTACATTTTAGATTTCCATGTGGAATCTAAAAAGAAAGGATACAAATGAATTTACTTACAAAACAAAAAGAGAGACACATATTGAGAAAAAGAACTCATCGTTGCCAGTGGGGGAAAGGGATAGTTAAAGACTTTGGGATGGTCATGTACACACTGCTATGTATAAAATGGATAACGAACAAAAACTTATAGTATAACACATGGAACTCTGTTCAATGTTATGTACCAACCTGTATGGGAGGGGGGTTTGTTAGAGAATGGATACATGCGTATGTATGGCTGAGTCCTTTGCTATTCACCTGAAACTATCACAACATTGTTAAGTGGCTGTACCCAACACAAAATGTTTTTGGTTTTAAAAAACAGAAATCAAAAAAAAAAAAAATTAAGATCATGGCATCCAGTCCCATCACTTCATAGCACATAGATGGTGGAAAAAAGGAAACAATGGCAGATTTTATATTCCTGGGCTCCAAAATCACTGCAGTTGGTGACCGCAGCCATGAAATGAAACGATGGTTTCTCCTTGCAAGTAAAGCTATGACAAACCTAGACAGCACATTAAAAAGGCAAAGATGTTACTTTGCTGATAAAAGTCCAGCTAGTCAAACACATGATTTTTCCAGTAGTCGTATATGAATGTGAGAATTGCACTGACAGAAGAACTAAAGAAGAAGACTGGACAAAAACTGATGGCAGGAGGAGACGACAGAGGATGAGATGGTTGGAAGGCATCACTGACTCAATGGACATGAGTTTGAGCAAACTATGGGCAGTCGTGAAGGAAAGGGAAGCCTGCTGTGCTGCAGTCCTTGGGGTCACAAAGGTCGGACACAACTGAGCAACTGTACAATAACAATAAACATCCTTGTACAGATACAGAAGGAAGTACATTGAACTGATTTGTATCACAATTTAGCACGTTTCTTAACTTCCCCAGACCTCTCTTTATTCAGTGTCAGGGAGGTGAACACTACCTGGACACTAGCGTCTGTGCATTTTGACATTTTATACTTCAATGAGATGGAGAAAACAGCTTCTAGACTACCTTGTGGTCCTGGAAAACCTGAGCAAAGCCAGTTGTCTCACTTGTACCCCATATGTAAGAAGAAATTTATGAGCATACAAAATCTAGCACCTGTACCAAATTATTCCTACTGAGTTGATTTATTAATCAGGAGAGGATACAGGGAAGAATAGGTTTGAGAGAAAAAAAAATTATGATTTCTTTTCTTGAGTTGCCTTTTGCAGTCTTATTAGAGATATTAAATAGATATAGGGATATTGAATCTGGAGCTCAGCAAAGAGGTAGAGGCTAGAGATACCTGTTTTGGATTGTGAACATTTGTACATCTTCTGCCTTAGGTATGAGATGAGAAGAGGCTGGAGAAGACAAAAAATTCAAAGACTAAGCCTTCAGGCAGATTTAGTTGAAATAGAGGGTTAAGTGCTGTGATGAGTTGGAAAAATTGAAGAGAGTGAAATGGCAATTTTAGAAAAATGATAGATAGCAATTTCCATTGAAATGGAATGACTAGAACTCACAGCCCTTATTATCTGACAGCCTGTAGTTTCACTGGTTTGCTTGTGTATTCTCTGTATACAACCAGATTGCCAGCTACATAAGTACAGGGTTTCAATAATCATTTACATGAATCAGAGCAGTACACGGCACACATCACAAACTCAACAAATTATCTTGATTAATTAATCAATTAAATAATATCTACTAACAATTAAATTGAAATAGTAGATATACATAAATGAGTCTTAATATTCTTCATGTGGTCAACAATAGTTACTAAAATAAATTATGAAATCAATCTAGCTTGAGTTGCATTTAGCATAAAAAACTTTTCTATTTACCCTATATTAAAACCTTTGAATTTAGCTTTCAATGGGAAGTTCCTCTGAAAAAGCCTCACTTCTCAATAACAGACAATCTTTTCATTTTGTGGCTTGACTGGAATTGGAAACATCAGCCAGATTCTCTTACACCTCATGTATATACCTCTCAGGCTTGTCTATTTCAGCAACTGTTTTCATTTCTTGATCCACTTTACCATGATACCCACGACTGTGAACTCTGAGGTTGAGTTTCAATCTGATATTTCTCTTAGGAGGAAACATTATCCAAAGAATTCATTTTTATATGTACAGTGGACTCTCCCCATCCAGCCATGAATTCTTCTATCAGAGCAATGATCCCAATTGATGTGCAGTGTTCAAATACTCATTCTAATAAGCATCATTTGAACACAAAGCAAAACCAACTAGAAAATAGCTAAGAATTGAATAAACACAGAGGAGAGCAGCAAAGGAAAATCAGATCATGTATATCCAGCTAGACACATTGGGATGGCACCTATTATATATTTACAGCTATCCAAAAATATATTCCGATAGTTATCATTGCTTATATTGAATGAATATATAAATAAAAAGAAATTTCTCAAGATGGTGTTTAAGAATGACTCATCAAATTTGACCAACAGTTATACTATATAAATCATTAATGCCTATATGTGGAATCTAGAAAAATGGTATAGATGAACCTAATTGCAAAGATGAAATAGAGAGGTAGAGAGCAAAAGTATGGATACCAAGGGGGAAGGGAGTGGGATGAATTGGGAGATTAGGATTGACATATACACACTACTATGTATAAAACAGGTAACCAGTGAGAACCTACTGCAGATTACAAGGAACTCTACACAGTGCTCTGTGGTGACAAAGAGGGGGTATATACATACATGTGGCTGATTCATTTTGCTGTACAACAGAAAATAGCACAACACTGTAATGCAGCTGAACTCCAATTAAAACAAAGACAGACATAATATTGCAGATATAACAAGATAACCTCTACAAGAAGTAACCATAGAGAAAAAAAATGACTATTCATACTGCATATGAAAAATTGTGGAGAGAGATTGTGTAAGAGAGATCTTCCACCTCCATTTGCTTTGGATCAACATAAATGAAGACTTAAGCAAATGCAGCTACAATTTGCGAGTAGTAGGTATGTGACTTCTGTGTCCAGACTGCATGGGTAAATGTGGTTCAAACCTATATGGAAACACTAGCAAACCTGGAACTTTCTGCATTCTTAATCCTTAATCATATTGTGAAAGTGTCTAAAAATTTTAAATACAATGCTTTATTCTGAAAGATTCTAACAAGTGCAATACATTTTTCTAAACATCTGGGATAAGAATAGAATTACACGTTAAATAATGAGAATTATGATCATTAAATTAATTTCACTCTTTTCAAAGAAGGTTTGAATTTGTATTGTAATGACATCTGAGTCATTAATTCAGATGAAGAAAAATTGCCCAGATTCTAATCAATTATACCTTTCAAAAGCTTTCTTAGTTTGCAGCTGAAAGCAGCTAAATATAGATAAAATATATTCTTTGCCATTTTAAAACCACAGTGTAAAATGTATAATAATTTAAGCTTGTACTAGGAGAAAGTATTCACACTAAATTCCATTGAATGAAACTGTCTATTACTCAACTTTAAGCAAATGAAAGTCCCACATTATGAAAAGCATGCTAGGTCATAAATATTGTTTTTCAAAACCATCTTTGCTTTACACAACTATTTTGTATACTGCAGCTAATATTAACTATCCTGGTGCACTAAACAATGTTTTAAATAAAATATTCAAGTACAACATATAACAGATAACAGAACTGAAAAACATATTAGAAACCTAGTGTAAACTCTTTATTTGTGAGGAACAGAGACCCTGTGAGAATAAGGTTTGCCTATGAGGAAAGTAGAAGTGGACTTGGAATACAGCTGATTCCAAGTACATGGGTATGTTCTTTTATACTACAGTGCACCTGATTAGAATCCACTCATTATAGAAGGAAGGACACAAATGAGAATTTGTTTAGAAATTGCATCTCTGTGAGCCCCAGCATTCCGGTATTTGCTATTGGCTAGACCTTCTAAAAGTCAACTTATAGGACATGAATCGCCATCTCTACAGAATCCTGTTGCTTAAGCAGAATTTTAGGAAAACTTTTTGGTTGTACATTTGTTTTATGCAATGATCTTCTTTGGGAAGATGGTTATATGTAGTTACAGTTAAAGTATATATAGAGATGTTTACAATTGTCCTAATATAAACTGAAATTACACAGCAGATTTATATATATATATATATATATATATATATATATATATATATATATGTATGCTTATATATATTTACTAATCAGGAACCTCTTCCCAAAAGGCAGAACTTATTGCATTAACTAGAGCCCTTACCCTCACAGCTAACAAGAGAGCAAATATATACACTGACTCTAAATATGCTTTCCACATCATAAACTCACATGCTGCCTTTGGAAAGGAATGAGGGCCCCTAACTGCTAAAGGCTCTTCCATGACTAACGTCCCGCTTATACCCCAACTTTTAAAAGCAGCTAACATGCCAACTGAAGTTGGCATCATTCATTGCCGCGGTCACCAGGTGGGCTCAGATATAGTGCCACCAGGTGGCGCTAATGGTAAAGAACCTGCTTGCCAATGCAGGTTAGATGTAAGAGACACAGGCTCAATCCCCAGGTCGGGAAGATCCCCTGGCGATCCCCTGAAGGAGGGCACAGCAACCCACTCCAGTATTCTTGCCTGCAGAATCCCATGGATAGAGGAGCCTAGTGTGCTGCAGTCCACGGGGTCGCACAGAGTTGGACACAAGCGATTTAGCACACACGCATACACACACACACACACATATGTGCATATATGTGTGTGTGTGTGCAAACTATAAATATATATAACATATAAATGTAGTTATACAACCATGTAGATGTTTCCATTATATATAGATGGTATGTATAGTACAGGATACATATATTTTTATTTTTTATTTTAATTGGATGAACTTTGAGTCTACCTGACTTAACCCAGGAAATGTCTCAAATTGTATAACCTTACAATAGGCTGGACTTTCAATTGTCTGCACCAGCACCTCAAATTTAGGCTGAAATAAACAATACAATCTTCAGTGACACATTTTCAATCTCCCAAAAGAAGTCCTAGGACTTTATAATACATTTATGATTCAACAGTCAAAAGGTGTATCATGTGTAGCCTGAAGCTAAATTTACTCACTATGTCTATTCTTTTAATGACTTCAGGAGACAATACTTTAAAAAAAATCTCCACTCACTTCTTTGTGTTCAGTTGTTACATCGTGTGGTATCAGATTATTCTTCACAATGCTCATAATATTCTGGACTATATATGTTAGTATGTGCATATCATAGACCATCAGTTCAACTTGCTGAGAGCTATGGTCCATTACGTGGCAAAACATGACAGGTCACAGTCCCATCCTAATACAGCCAAGGCAATGTGACCCATCTGTTGCTCTTAGCTTTTCTCTACTCTATCACACCTGCCTTTTGTGTGACAAGTTCAAAATAAGAAGCCAATGCAATATCATTGCAAATGATGTTGTATGTATGCAAAAAATTAACTGCATAAAAATACCTCTATTTTGTATGTAATTTATTACACATGCTAAATTTCTAAGATTTAGTATTTTCCCAGAAGTCTGACATCAAACAGGCATCTTTTTTTCTTCTCGTGGGTAATAAACTGAAGATATTTATTTCTACAAACCTTATAAATGTCCTCTCAGTGCTGAGCAGTAGCATGCTATGTAGAGGAAATAACAGGAGGCTAAAAGTCAAAAAGCTGAGCATCGAAGAATTGATGCTTTTGAACTGTGGTGTTCGAGAAGACTCTTGAGAGTCCCTTGGACTGCAAGGAGATCCAACCAGTCCATCCTAAAGGAGATCAGTCCTGAATATTCACTGGAAGGACTGATGCTGAAGCTGAAACTCCAATACTTTGGCCACCTGATGTGAAGAACTGACTCATTGGAAAAGACCCCGATGTTGGGAAAGATTGAGGCAGGAGGAGAAGGGGACAACAGAGGATGAGATGGTTGGATGGCATCACCGACTCAATGGACATGAGTTTGAGTAAGCTCCAGGAGTTGGTGATGGACAGGGAAGCCTGGTGTGTTGTAGTACATGAGGTTGCAAAGAGTCAGGCATGACTGAGCAACTGAACTGGACTAAAAAGTCAAAAGAGCAGGACTCTCCTTTCGGCTGTGTTTGTAAACTATTTTCTTAACGCTTCTTTACAGTTCTCAACCAAAGGTGTTTCCCCACTAGTCCACAGACACTGCCTCCAGAAGCGAGCTCTTTATTGACCCTTCCACTTTCATCACACAATAGGCACACGACTTCATTTCACCTTTCTAACCTTGATTTTGTAGTCTCTTTTCCCATCTCTTTTTCTTCATTCACCTGATCTCTTAAAGCTGATAGGCCAGCTTTATGTGAAGTTCCAAAATGAAAAAAATAATCAGAATAATAAAGTTCATTTTTCCTTTGACTTTTTATTTTCTATTAAGCTTTTTTTTTATATTGGAGTATAGCTGATTACAAACGCTGTGGTAATTTCCGGTGGAGAGCAAAGGAATTCAGTCATACGTATACACGTATCCATCCTCTTGCTCCCCTTCCATCCAGACTGCCACATAACATTACCAGATTTCCCTGTGCTATACAATAAGTCCATGTTGGTTATCTATTTTAAATATAGCAATGTGAACCTGTCCATTATTTTAAATAATATATTTAGAATATTAAGGAACAGCATCTATATGTCATGGACATATACACTGAAAGTTATCAAAAAATATACTTTTATTCTTTTCAGACTAAGTACCAACTGGATGGGATCAAGCAAATTAAAACAAATCAAACACAATGATCTTGGTTTTTCTCTTTTTTTCTCCTAAACACAATGGATAAAACCTTGAACTTTGCAAAATGTTACCTAAAGATTAGCAATTGCATATATGTTTAGTGTGAATGACCTATTCTCTTTATTTGTATCTCAGTTGAAATAAGTTTGACTAATATAATATGAAAAAACATTTTCAATATTTAAAAATAGTAATATATTGCTTGACCTTGAAAATATGTCCTGGTTCAAGAGAAGAGAACATCATTATACGCTCTGTCTTCTGAATTCATCGCCTTCTACTTTGATGAGCACTTAAAATGTAAATTAAGGAAGAATACAGCTCTTAGGATTGACTGTGCCTAAAATCCCAAAGGTACTATGTTACAGATTTTATTTGCTATTAAAAAAATCATTGAAATTTTGTCAATGTCAGACTTTTTAAATTTAAACTATTTCATACCAAGCTTTCTAGAAGCCCATGTTCTTTATATCTGGGACTACACTTAGTATATAAGAAAAAAAAAACCTGTCACAGTTTAGCAATGAAGTGCTGCATAGGGAACAACTTAATTTCCTCTGTATTTAAAGCTGAAATACTATGGGGAAAACTCATTCATTCAGGTCAGCTGAATCTCAGAGGTATTCTAGTTCATACTCAGGAAACTGTGGGGAGAGTCCAAGGATGGAGCCCAGAGTCAGTAGTAAAAGCCATTGGGACCTGAGATATTTACCAGGATGACCTCATGCCTCCCCAAAAGGAAAGACTTGAATTACTTCTAGATCCAGGAGGAGGATTTTCACAATTACTCAAGTCAAAACATCTATGTTTTCACGGGAGATATGAAAAACAGAGTAAACCTGGCATATAGACCAACTTCAATTTAGTCAGTTGAGGATGAGCACATTCCTAGTGATCTGAATCAAAGTAGACAAGGGGAGTGTAAACTTTCCAAGAAACTCCTAACAGGAGTTAACAGGAACTGTAGTAGCTAATTATGTGGCCAATGGTGACCAGTTATCAAAACAAAAGTTATTAGCAAAATTGCAGCAAAAAAAGTCAAGCTGGTAAGCTGATTTTCAGCAAGTTACACAAGAGAGCTTGCATTTTATTTTATATCAGTATTTTTCAAAATTCAAAAATAAACTATTGATAAAAGCTTGGATGTTTTACATACGTATGCATTAAATTTTAATATTTCTTTCATTATGGTTTATCACAGAACACTGACAATGATTCCCTATGCTATACAGTAGGATCTTGCTGCTTATTCATCCTATACTTAATAGTTTGCAAATGCTAATCTCGAAGTTCCAATCCATCCTTCCACTAACCCCTGCCCCTTGGCAACCACAAGTCTGTTTTCTGTCTTCAAGTAGTTTGAATTTTTTAAAAACATATTTTATCAGAGTGGGAAAGAAAGAAAACTGACAAATGATGAAAAAGAAAGTCATTTATAATTTAAAAATAAAAAGTACTCTTTGGATATTTAGTCCAGGCACAAGTACACTATATGCTTTTACATTTTTGATAAAAATCAACACAAAATGTGCTAATTTCAGTAGAAAAGATATGTGAGTCCAGTCAACATATTCATAGCGATTTACAAGCATACACAATTAAAACGCAAATGCTCGTTCCTAGAGGAAAATAAAGGCAAGACACAGGTACCAGTATGTTTTCTGAGACTCTCACATCTGTGGTCTTCAGGAACGAGTCATTCTAATTAGATTTAGAAGCAAATACTATACATATGAAATTGAACTACATGGAATTGGAGCTAACTTGCAACTCCATCAAGATACTGCCTTAGTCTGAAGTCAGCTAACAAAAATTTAGTAGCAGCGTCCATCCGACAGATGGCCTGCTTCAGGACCCTTGTAATTCTGCAAAATCTGCAGTTACCCTGACAACCAATCTCTCTCTCTTTTTTTTTAAGGGACTCCAATTTCTCTTCTTCTCTGACTAACGGATATAAAACTTGCAACAAAACTGGTTGGACTCCAGATCTAGTAAAATGTATCTCTCTTCCTCTATTCTCATGGAATTAGAACCAGAAATGACCATAATGATTCCTTGCAGCTGGCAGCTGAGACAAAGGCCTCTCAAGTTTTTAAGGAAGGGAATCTATGGCAAAATGGATACTTGAAAACCCAGAGAGCCAAGAAAATACAGAGCGAAAGCCAGGATATCTCTCCCAACTCCCCTCAAGCACACTTGAATGCTGCTTTCATTTCTTTTCTTGAAAAAGCAAGCTACAAGCTCAACTCAACCCACTGACTGTCCTACAGTAAATACCAAATTGAGCCTCCCTGATAGCTCAGCTGGTAAAGAATCTGCCTGCAAGGCAGGAGACTCCCGTTTGATTCCTGGGTGGGGAAGATCCCCTGGGGAAGGGATAGGCTACCCACTCCACTACTCTCGGGCCCCTGGTGTCAGACGGTTAAGAATCTGCCTGCAATGTGGGAGACCTGGGTGAGATCCCTGGGTTGGGAAGATCCCCGGGAGGAGGGCATGGCAACCCACTCCAGTATTCTTGCCTGGAGAATCCCATGGACAGAGGAGCCTGGCGGGCTGCAGTCCATGGATGGGATCTCAAAGAGTCAGACAGGACTGAGCAACTAAGCGCAGCACAGCAAACACAAAATTAGAGGAGGCCAACCTTAGAGGGCAGAGCGTGCTTAGCTGTGTCCGACTCTGTGATCCTATGGGCTAGAGCCCATCAGGCTCCTCTGCCCATGGGATTTTCCTTGAAAGAATACTGGAGTGGGTTGCCATTTCCTTCTCCGAGGAATATTCCTGACCCAAGGATTGAACTCATGTCTTGCATTTCCTGCATTGCAGACAGATTCTTTGTTGCTGAGCCACCAGAGAAGGCTTTAGAGGGCAGAGCTGCCTATAAAGCATGCAAGGATGCTAACACAGGGGACCCAATCTGCCCTCAAATTCGGCTTCTGAACTTTTTTTGAAAATACATTTTTAATTACATTCTATTTTCACTTTTTAAATTATAATGTATGTAATTTTTATTTGATTCATTGAATTGTTTAATAGTTTGTGTTAAAGCTGTAGGTTTTAAAAAACACCTCCCCTTCACAAAAAATATTTTCAATTTAGTTTTTTTATGTTAATTTTTTATTTGATCTGTTCTTAATTTGGGCTGTAGAATGCTTAAAATATTTTATTATATTTTACTTGCATTTTATTTTTAGTCCACTTTTATTTTATTTAACTACAGTTTTTAAGAAAATGTATTGGATTTTCTTTTCTTTTTTTCCTTTTGGTTGCACCATTTGATATGCAGGATCTTAGTTCCCTGACCTGGGACCAAACTCCTCGGCCCCCTACTGCCAAAGGGCTGAGTCCTAACCACTGGTCAACCTGGGAAGTACCTACTGGATTTCTAATTCTATCTTGGCTAAATGTTGGAATTCTCTGTATCTGTGGTTATGTTTTTTAATTCTCTATTGTATTCCATCAACTTATCTCTACCTAGACAGATATCACATATTGCAATTACTAGAGCTTGATAATAATTCTTGACATTCTGTAAGGAAAAGCTTTGGTCTTTTCCTTTGGCATATCTATTTTAGATTGAGCACATAAATTTCTTTATTGGAGTTTGTTTTGGTTCATGTGTAATTGCATTTACTTTTAATCCTTCCGTGCAATTTAGTTTAAGTGTTTACTATATAAGCAGCTTATGAAAATTTTAAACCATTATGAAAATCTGTCCTTTATAGGGGAATATAACCTTTTTTTTACATTTATTAAGACTGAAGATATATTTCAACATACTTCTACAACAAGTTTTATCACGTGTGTATTGTTGATCTTTGGCCATTGTGTACTTTTGATTATTTTCTTTCTTTTCACACATACTGTTGGACAGATGCATTTTCCATACATTTTCTGTCTCAATTAGAAACTGAAGATGCTTTTTACTGTCTAAAACATTGAATAGATGATCCTTTTTTCTGAACAAGAAAAAAAGTTTGAGCTTTTAACCTTTTGAAAACATAAGATCTTACAAGAAATTAATGGGAATATTAGTTTTGCCTTTGAAAGACAATTATTATATTTAAAATAAAAAATTATATTTAATTTTCATTTTGTCATATTTTCCTGCACACCATACATTTCTAATGGTTTACTTTTATGTTGAAGTACACCTTTCTATAGTTTTCAGTATGAGTCAATAAGAAGCAAATTCCATTCATTTTGTGTCTTAAAATGTCTTTGCCTTGTTTTTACTCTTAAATCACATTTTTAAAAAGCTATTAATTATAGATTATAGTTTCCTCTACAACACTTTCAAATGTCTATGGCATGTGCTACTTTGATGAGAAGGCATCTGTTAATCTATTTGTCATGCCTTTGTAGGTAATGTGTCCTTCCTTGGTAGCTTTTAATACTCTCCTTGTTAATTTATCTTTTGTCTTCTAGAATTTCTTTTTCTGTAATATTTTACAATTCATCTTTATTTTTATCTATAATCTAATGTGTAATCTGTCCTCTGAACTTTTTTTCAAAGTATAGTTGACATACAGTTTTATTCTATTTTCTGGTGATTCAGTTATACACACACACACACACATATATATGGCTTCCCAAGTGCCGCAGTTGGTAAAGAATCTGTCTATCAATGCAGGAGATGCAAAAGATGTGGGTTTTGACCCCTGGGTCAGGAAGATCTCCTAGAGTAGAAAATGACAACCCACTCTAGTACTCTTGTCTGGAAAATTCCATGGACAGAGGAGCCTGGTGGGCTACAGCCGATGGGGTCACAAAGAGTTGAACACTGGCAGAGTGCAAGCACCCACATACACACACACACAGACACACACATAAATATATACATATAATTTTTCATACTCTTTTTCATTATGATTTATTCAATATATTCAAGATATTGAATATAATTCCCTGTGCTGTACAATAGGACTTTGTTGTTTACCCATTTAACTTTTATTTAAATGTCTATAGGTATTTTGTCAAAATTTCATTGCTTAGTATTTTTAAAATATCAAATTATTTTTATGTAATTTATTCTACCTCATTTCATACTGTCTTATTTTTGGACACTATACCTTCTTTTACTGATTTGATGATCCTTTACACATTAATTTAAATTTTTTCCAGAAGTTTTCTTTAATTTCTTTGGGAACATGTCATCATCAATTATGTATTTGCTTATGTATTTGTAGTATCAGTAGCTGTGTGTGTGCATGGGTGCTTAAGGCAGGGTGGGTTTGGTTTGTCTGTGTTTCATCTTACCTTCCAGGTCTTAAATTGGCAGTTTGGGACTTCTGCCATGTTACTCTTTTGAAAACATTGCAGACTCACTCATCAAGCTTGTAGTTAACTTTACCTGACCACAATAATTTCTTTATTTTAGGTAATCATCACTCTCTACACAATACTTTAAGGAGTAGCCATGACCAGCCTTTTATCTCCATCTCAAATCAATACTCTTTCAGTCACTGGATTCAGTTTGATTCTGACAACTCTCATGAATTTGTATGGAAATTTCTCTATCTCATTAATCTCAAATAACTTAATTTTCCAGGCAGCTTTACCTGCTTCTCTGTATGTCCTTTCTCTTACCATCAACTCTTCCTGCCTCCCTACAAAGTCATGCCTCTTTGATTTTCCCTTTTATGTTTTATCTATTATTACTGTTGCTGTTGTTTTACGCTTAGAAAGAGCCTCAAAGAATAAGTAAGGAAACAAGTTTTGCTTTTGTTTTGGGAATGAATCAGCAGAGGTGTGCTCACACATCAGTTGGACTTGCAAAGATGGACCAAATAGCAGCTATTTATTGAGTAGATCAAAAAAAAGCAAATTTGTGTTGCTAGAAATTCAAAAAATAGTGGACCTCAAGGAAATACCATTTGCTAGTCATTTAATAAGCATACAATTATTTTCTGAATTTACTTAGATAAATTAATAGCATTTTCATTAACTTTTTCATGATAAAAGTGGATAATGTTGTTTTCAGTTACAAGCTCTTTAAAATACAAATGTAGATACAAATGCTAAAATATATACTGTTGGGATATATCTGGATCTTCACTGTAAAAATCTGGAGAAAAGTACAACATGTCAACCTTTGATTAATAATAGTCAAAAGCTGACATATTAAAATTCAATTCATAAACAGAAATATTCAGGTGGAGTAAATAGTAACATTTGGAAGTCATTAATTTATTTAGGCCTATAACCCTGGAAATAATTCAAAGGATGATCTAAGGAGATTTTTACACATTTTAAAAAATATATCCATTTGTAGTAATCTTCCAAAACCACAAGAACAAGTAATTAATATGCTAAATTTAACTTAATGCCAAGATGAATGAAACATTAATTTTATAAAATGTTATAAAAATTAGAATTCTACACTTAAAAGACATCTTAAAATTCATGTAGTCCAAAGTCATCCCTCACATATGAGGAATAAGAATCAGTATAATGAGCTGGAGTCTGCTGATACTTAGCTAATTATTTCTAGTAATATGTCTGGAATATTTCTAGACACATGTATAAGAATATGTCTAGACATAAAATTTCCTAATACATAGAGTTCTTTTCTAGTTTTACTGAAGATTCTAATTGAATTCCTTCATACGATTATCCTAGTATTATGAAATATGTCAAAGAAAGATATCTAGAGTAAGATAACAAAAATTACTCATATTTTCTTTGTCCTGATGTAATGATGTGTTTAGTTATTTAATATGCATACTTCTGCAACAGTGTGTAAATAGCATCTTCTTCTTCTTGCAAAAAATAACTTGATATCCAAAAAACTGGTCACGTCATGGCAGTGGGTTACCTCCAGGTTAAATTTAACTTGGGTACCTCACTGCTTGACACGTTATTTTTATATTTAATTAATTAATTTGTTTGCTGAAAATCCACATCTTACATGAAGTAGAATGCTTTGAATATTGTAGTGTATTGTATTTTAAGTTTTAAAATTTCTTCCAGGGAACACACTTGGAATTTAATTCATTTAATTTTTTTTTTTTTTTACAAATTAACTCTGCAAGTTTTGATATTCTTTACAAAAATAATATGTGAAAAAAAATTTGATAGTACAGTTGAGGTGTTTACTATATAAGCAGCTTATGGAAATTCTTAAAGTATAATAATAAAAAATCACATAATAATTGAAAATATCAAGAAGACATTATTTACATTCTTCCCATGAGAAGAGTGTTAACACAATGCTGTATAATTGTGAAAACTTTCAAAATTGGCATTGAGCTGTATCATGGAAGGATTAATAAGAGCAGGCATATCTCAACCCCATGTGGAGAACAAAATAAAATGAGAAATCAAAACAAAAAAATCCCTATTACACATGACTCAAATATTAATTTAATACAAGCTAAAAATCTATTTTAGATGAATATTTTAAGCAATTATTAAATTTAAATAAATAATAAAGCACATTATCCCAAATTTTATAGCCTTAGAGATAATAGAAATATATCTGCTATGAATTGAAGAGAGGAAGAGCTTAGTCAAACAAAACCATCAAATCCTTTTAGATTTGTTCATCACAAGTTTTAAAATGTGCCATTCTTTAAGAGGCAACATGCTAGCACTATAAATATATTTTACGAAGATAATACAGTGAGATTACCAATATGAAGCAGTAGAATTCTAGAGAACCTAGAGGCATAAAATCCACACAGGTACTGAACATTTTTCATTTTCTGAAATTATCCTGCCATTTTAAGCAACAAACTGCAGGTCTTGTAAAATGTCTATATTCTGCTATCCCTGAAGAGTTGACAGAGTTTAGGAAAAAATCATCTGTGTCTGGTCTTTGAAAAACCCTTAATTCGTTTTCTGTTTTCATTGCCTATATGCATCCACTCTTAGGAAGGAGGAGTATTCCAAGATCCATGAGTTCAGTATTACCTGCATAAAATGTTCATTCTTAACTATAAATACACCCCTCATCAAGTGTGCAATAAATAGGTGCATGGGTTTGAAAATTATAGCCTTTTAAAATAAGCTCAATCAAGCCTGAACATTGTAAGCACTTTCTATGCAACTGATTAGGAAAGGGTATGAGCAAAATATCTCAGACTATGTAAACAGGAGCTTATTATCCTACAATCACACTTTTTCAAATGACTGATAGCTCTACCAGAGATCTAACTGGCACTCCCCGCAATGGAAGTACAGAGTCTTAACCACTGGACAACCAGGGAAGTCCCCACAGTCACCTCTTAAATTAAATAGAGTTAGATATCACTCGGGTAATTTGAGTGATCATGGGCTATGTTTTCTCATTGAAAATATTTTATAATATTCATAATGTGGGCTAATAAAGCTCTATTAATATTTTATACTAAACAAGTGAATCCACTACAATATTTGTTAGCATTCACACAGTAAAAAAACAAAAAAAACGGAGTGTGGTTATAACAAGGTCACAATGGTTGATATCAAATTCTAAATTTTAGAATTTGAGGATTCTTTGGTCACTTAGGCACAAGTTCATTGATCTTCTCTCAAATTGGCCATCTGCTGGCCTCATTTCTAATGAAAGTCATGTTTCAAAAGGTTCACTCTGTTCTCTGGAGGATGTGGCTAAGCCATTCAACTCTCTTTACAGAGATGATAGTAATCAAATGTCACAATAATATAAAATTATTCCATGGAATTGGACAGTTCCTGCTAAGGCAATGGCTTCTCACTGAGAAGATTCCCTGGGCTAGACGGACACAAGCTGAGTTGGAATGAAAGTCAAAAGCTTCAGCACAGGAGAGGGCCCGTTGGTGACACTGCTTTGTGCCTTTTTCACCTCCTTGACTTTCCCTTCTTCCCTGCCTTTGCTTTCTCTGCACTGAGACCAACAGGCCTGACAATGTTCCCAAGGCAAAAGAGAGAGTCTGTTAAAACTCCCTAGGTTCAAGCGAAGACTTTCTGATTTCAGGGCTTTCAGATGAAATCCAAGGATCTGCATTTTAAGCAGGCTCATCACAGATAACTCTGAAGCCCCAGGCTGAGCAGCTGGAGTTTGTCCCCTGTGAACAATGGATACTCCAAGATGAATATAATAGCAGGAATTTAATAAGAGATGCTGAGCCCTGCCCCGATAAAAGACAAAGAGACCACATATTTCTCATTCTCCAGGGCAAGGAGTCCTTCCCATCTACACATGTGCAGAAAGGCTCCTTGTGGAGCCTATTATACGGAGTGAAGTAAATCAGAAAGAAAAACACCAATACAGTATATTAACGCATATATATGGAATTTAGAAAGATGGTAATGATGACCCTATATGCGAGATAGCAAAAGAGACACAGATATAAAGAACAGACTTTTGGACTCTGTGGGAGAAGGAGAAGGTGGGATGATTTGAGAGAATAGCATTGAAACATGTATATCGCCATATGTGAAATAGATCACCAGTCCAAGTTTGATGCATGAAACAGGGCACTCAAAGCCGGTGTACTGGGACAACCCTGAGGGATGGGGTGGGGAGGGAGGTGGGAGGGGGGTTCAGGATGGGGGACACATGTACTCCCATGGCTGATTCAAGTCAACGTATGACAAAAACCACCACAATATTGTAAAGTAATTAACCTCCAATTCAAATAAATATTTTTTTAAAAAAGGGAGGGGATACCACCCCATTGTAAATGATGTCAAGCTACCCACAGGCCTCTTAGCTAGAATCAATCTACCTGGGCCCACAGGAAAGGATCCTGAGTTAAACCAAACAGGGACTCTGAGCCAGGCAAAGCAAGGTAATTGGCCAAAAGGAAACCCTAAAGACAGTCCCTGTGTAAGTGATTCACTACCATGAGGACGCGACTTTCACTCTGAGCCTGCCTGTGTGAAATCTATGCACATGTATTCTTTTTCCTCCTAATAAACACTTTACTTTTTTGACTACATTCTATCTCTTGGTAGAAATTTTTTTCTACGAGCTGACAGGCCAGGGCCTTTTCACTGGCCACTGTCCCTAGTAATATAGTGACTGGCATTTGGCACTCTTACTGAGGCAGCCTGACTTTGATCACTGGCTGGGAACTGAAATCCTGCTTCTCACCACAGTGTGGCCGAGGCCACCAGAGATCAGCTCCAGGACTGGGGCAGCAAGCCTCAGACTCAGAAAGTCCCGCACTATCAGATATACTTAACATAAGAAACAGATTAACCTCAAAGCATGCCAACCCAGCTTTTATACCAAGGTCTAGCAAAAATATTTGTGGGGAATTATTTGCTTCTTTGATTAAGATGAGCATGGGATTTCAGTGCCTGAACACTGTTTTTTTCTTTTCTAATAGAGGCAGAATTGCATCTATGTATTATAAGTACCCTCATTTACAAGTTTAGGGCCAGAAAATATATGGTGCACCATCAGAAGCAATAGATTGCACATTTTAGAATTTAAAACAATCGAATCCTTCCACCCTGAAATGAACATGTTAGTGGCATTAAAAACACCTACCTTACAAGTTGCTTCTCACAGTTTGACAATATGGCATCTTTATAATTGATGAGATATGTAATCATCTACAGAAGCATGAAAAACTTTGCAAACCAGAAAATTGCAGGCATTTATATTGTCTTGGGGGTTTTGCTATCTGCTCTCTAGGAGGAACTAATTCCATCTCATCTTCTAGGGGAGGAAGTTGTTTGGTCCCTAAAGATTGTCAGCCTATGAACTCTTGGATGCTATTAAGTTATTCTAATTATTTTAAAATTTGACTCTTGCTTAAATACTAGAAATAGATCAAAACCTCTTCTATATATAGCAAAGAAGAGGTAGTAATATAATTCTAATAGCCATCCAGAAGCATAGAGTGTTGAGGTTAATCTAAGTATTTTCACATGCATTTGAGCTTTTGACAGTATTTGAGGTTCTCAAAAACCTCGCAAGTAAGAAAGGAATGAAAGTCTGGTCTGCAGTACACAATTAAGCAACCGTGGCAGAGCAAGTAAGCATCTTTTCCAAGGTCAAGTGGAGAGAAAGTTGAAAGGTCACCTCATATTTTCTGTACCATACAATTATACTGCTGTTCACTGATGGTTTTATCTTCAAGTCCCTGTGCTTTTTTCCCGCCTCTTATTCTTCCATTTTCTTACCATAATCTTTTCCTTTTTTTAGGCCATCCTTGTAACATCTTATTTTAATACAAGTACTAGCTACATTTGGATAGTTTAAAATGAAGCCTTCATCTCAGGTTAGGTCAGTACTTCAGATGGTGCAAGGCATATGGTAGATTCAATTAACGTTTGAAAAGTGAAGACATAAAGCTCTATCAGAAGAGTTGCCTTGAAATTACGAATTTTCCTAAATATGTAATAATTGGTGCCATAAAAAGAGATGCTTCCTTTATTCTTTTTCTACCTTTAAGGAACATTAAGTAAGCAAGTCTAAAATACAAAGGACAGATGTCATAACACACATGTACCCACTTCTTGTCAGTTGGGGCACATTTTTACCAAGTTTCACCACTACCACCCCGGGTTCTACAGACTGTCTGACTTTTTGTCTCTCTCCAAAGGAAATGTATTCATTGTGTTTGCATCAGAAGTGCACCTAATCTTGAGATCTGGGGAACTTGTGGTCTGGCCCCAGTTGGTTAATAAGTACGGGTTGGGTTTTTTTGCACTCAGGGGAACTTGAATGAAAGAATGACTGATCTTCATGGTTCTTTAAAGCTCAAAATTCTGATTTCTAATTCATAATTTACATTATTCTTCCCTTTGCTGCATGCAGTTCATTTCCTTTCACATCTGCCTCTAAGCCATTGTATGGTAAAACGTTGATAAATAAGAATAATCCTGGAAATTTTAGGCACAGTGGCATCACAGGCCACGGAGGCTTCGTGGAAGTGTGCTGGGGAGAATTATTTTCACCAGGTGACCTAGAAATGTAATGCAAAATAATCAATTTTAAAATATGTGATTATACTGTCCCTGAAGTTTCCCATTTTACAAGATATATTTTAATCTGTAATTGGTTGATGGGCTTCAGGCTAGCAATTACACACTATTTTCTATTAAATGGCATGGGAGACCACCTGAGAATATTTTGGAAAGATTTTCATTTGTTTGGAAAGGTATCTGAAAGGATTAAAAAAAAAAAAAACGGACTTTGTAGTTCATTGGTTTCCAAGGTGTATTATTTAAGAATGCAATAACATTGGAAGAAATTAAGAATTTAACCCCTTCTGATTTTGCCCCTGGAAACTGTGGTTCCATAGTCCCTTTGTACATGCTAGAGGGTAGGCGGAACAACAAATGTATTATCCTACAAAG
Organism: Okapia johnstoni; assembly: GCA_024291935.2. Classification (NCBI taxonomy): domain Eukaryota; kingdom Metazoa; phylum Chordata; class Mammalia; order Artiodactyla; family Giraffidae; genus Okapia; species Okapia johnstoni. The sequence goes on from CM044310.1 coordinate 32,880,235, forward strand.
GTCTCAGAGGAGTTGTTTTAATAGAATGGAATCATGGCTGCTGATCTCATTTTCCCATAAATGCTCACAGCTCAATCTCGTGGAATGGATGTGTTTACCACCACTGATGTTTATAATCAGTGTTAACATAGGAAACTTAGACAGCCAGCTAGGCAGTCCTTTTCTTCTCTTGCTAACTGGGCTTGTTATTACTGTTTCCTCAATTTCCTAGAGGATTCATGTGCATAATCATGTCGGCTGCTAAACTGGTGGGAATTGAAGTCATTCTACATTTTGAGAGTATTAGCACGTGCTGACTTGGTAGCTGCATAAATTAATGCTCTGCTTTCTACTTTTTAAAAACTTTTCTAGCACCTCAAGCAGCTCTAGTTTTTTGGTGGATGTGTGTTAACAGCATAGAAAAGGTTGAGTTTTGGCAATTATCTACATAATCAGATCATCTGGGAGCCAATCAAAATAATGAAGTCTTCAAAATATATCTACTCAGGTTTTGCTACCATTAGTATTTGTTTGAATCATTTTATTAAGCTTTTTGTGTCTATCACATTAGTATTCAGATAAATGTTATATTTCCATTTCATTTATATTTACAATGAAATTTATGATAATTCATTAGAATAAAGTAATTAATTTTCCCTTTTAATAATATATTTTTATCATAAAAAGGACATATCTTCATTTGTAGGCATTTATAAAATACAGATGAGAAAAATACAATAAAAATTACTTGTAACTCCACAGTTCAGAATCAATGATGATTAATATTTTGGTGCATTTAAGCATTTTTCTTATGCCTGCAATCTAAAATAAATGTCTCACAGTATAGTTCAACCCATTTTGCTGTGGTTTCTTCTCCCACTACTCCACAAAAGTTTATCTCACCGAGTCTTTTGTATCTTCATTGCTTTTGAATTTAATAAAAAAATCTCTAAATACCTTATCTGCCTTGGATTTTCATTAGTAATTGAATATTATATATTTAAGGGTCTCTGAGATCAGGGATGATACCTGTCTTATTTACCTTTGCAGTACTAGCTCACTGCCTGGCACATGGTATGGTTCCTTAGATATTATGTTGAATAAATGGTCATGTCTTTATGTTTAAGCAATATCTCACTTTAATTAATGGCAATAAACTTTGTCAATTCTCCATTATTGTGTAAAAGGGGTGTTCAAAATCCCTTTTATTTTTATCTTGTCCCTGGCTACATTTAATGCTAGTGACTTTTTGTTCTCTATCTTCATCTTTCATGATCTACCTGACTCTCCAGACACTTGTTTTTCCAGTTGTGATCTGAGTGGTTTCTTTCCTCAATCATAATCCATTATAGACCTTCTCTTCCAGATTCTACATGTGACTGTATACTGTTGTTTTCTATTTTGACACATACACATCTCAGAAGCAACATGTCTTGAGCCAAAACAACTACCCTTTCACTTCCTCCAATATAAATTTATTTCTTCGTGAGGTCTTCAGAAATAACCCTACTAAAACGGGCTTGACTGTGGGAAATGATGAGACCCCAGGCATAAGTGATAAAATAGAGGAACTAAAGACAATCTGGAGGAATAACATGACCATGATGATTACTTTTGAGGTAAATGTAACAGCAAACTAAACCACTTACTAGAGTGGGTCAATTTAGGTTTTATATCACATAGTTGGGGTAGTGTTAACATAAAGGCTCCTGTGAAATGGATTGGAATTCAGAGAGACTTGGTTAGGTATTAACTATGAAATCTAGACAGAACTCCATAGAAGTAGACTAGATTAAGAAGCCAAACTAGTTAGAAAAAGGATATAACAGAATGTAATGGGATGTAACAGAAAGTCCAGTCCGTGACTATAGCTACTTATACACCAAAAGAAAGTCTTTCATTTAAAATATTATTGCAAACTTATGTATTTCTTACCTAAAACTATATTCTTGAAAAGGCATCCTGCAGAATGCTAGTGATATACTAGCTGGATATACATATAAAGAATGGTCAAATATAATTAGGAAAACTACGATAAAAAATAATTTTATGAAAAAATTTTCACACACTCCAGTATGATAATGTGTATTAGAAACTCCAAGAGGAAGCTGCAGTATGCAGGGTTTCTTAAATATACTTAACATCCATACATAGTTCATTCTCTGAATCTGTGAGTCTGTTTCTGTATGTAAATTGACTCATTTATATCATATGTTTAGATTCTACATATAAGCAACATTATATGATATTTTTCTTTCTCTTTCAGACTTATTTCACTTAGTATGATAATCTCCAAGTCATCTATATTGCTATAAATGGCATAATTTCACTCTTTTTAAAGGCTGAGTAATATTTCGTTGTATATATGTACTGCATCTTCTTTTTCCATTTTCCTGTCTGTGGACATTTAGGTTGCTTCTACATCTTGGCTATTGTAAACAATGCTAAACAGACTCAGAGACTTAGATAATGAGCTTATTATGGTTACCAAGGGGAAGGGTTGGGGGATGGATAGATTGGGGATTTGGAAATGACATGAACACACTGCTATATTTAAAGTAGACAACCAACAAGGACCTACTATATAGAGCAAGGAATTCTGACCTATACTCTGTAATAACCTAAATGGGAAAAGAATTTTAAAAAGATAGACACTTATATATGTACAACTAAATCACTTTGCTGTACACCTGAAATTATCACAACATTGTTAATCAACTATACTCCATTTTAAAATAAAAATTAATAATAAATACAATAAATACATTCTATGAAAACAAGCTAAAACAAACAAAAAATTGCTCTGTGATAACCTAGAGAGATGGGACAAGGTGTGAGATGGGAGGGAGGGTCAAGAGGGAGGAGACGTGTATATCTATGGTTGATTCATGTTGCTGAATGACAGAAACCAACACAATATTGCAAAGCAATTATCTTCCAATTAAAAATAAAAATTAACATATAAACAAAAATATTTGCACATGTATAACCAAATCACTCTGCTATACATCTGAAACTAATACAGCATTGTTAATCAACTATACTCCAATAAAAATTAAAGTGTATATCTATATATATATATATTTAACAGCAATTGTTATTTTTTAAAATAAGAACATATTAAGGAATAAATAGATTTATGAAGAAAATTTGAAACAGACTGACAAAAATAGCTGCAGGCAACTCAGTTGCATATACTGAGTACTAAGTAAAGCAGTATTTTAAAAATTACAGTATAATAAACAACGAATAAATCTGTAAATTATATGTTTTTTCTACATTGGTAAAAAAATCAGTACTTATCATCACAGTTCTCCCCAGCAAAAGTAAAGAAAAGTTAATGGATATTTTCTACTATTTTCTACATAAGGAATAATTACAATATATGTCCCCCAGTTTCAACATTTATATTTAACTGTTCAGGAATACTGAGTCTCTATCAGGCATGGTCTGTGTCACAGTCTACCAAAGTTCACTATGTAAAGAGTGAAGACTACATATACATATAAATGCACAATGGAGTCGATATACATATAAATAAATTAAATATAAACCTCTTTTTAAAATGTACTAAGTAATATATGTAGTCTGACAATTCAATTCTAATCCAAATATGAAACAGTTTTTTTGAGAAAGCACAGTGGTATGGAAGAACAACACTTCAGGTTTAGAGAAACTTCAATTAAGTAATTACCTGAATTAATTAATTTGATTAGAATTTATTGTAACTTACTCCATTTTCAGATTAAAGGACAGGGATACTAATACAAAAACTCATCTTACTACATGCAGGTATAATTCCCTTAATTGCATTTAAGATAATGCATGATTAATAACTCTTAGCAAAGAAAGAATAGACAGGAACCACTTAACCTTAAAAAAGGACATCTAATTTAAAAAATTAAAAGAAAAAAATACTAAGACCAACACACTTATAACCCTTAATAAGATCAGCAAAAAAAAAAGTTTGATATTATCAATTCTATTTAAGATTGTACTAAAGTCTTAATCAGTGTAAAAAATAAAATTAAATTAAAAATATAATAAAATTAATAAAATAAAATCTATTATTTGAAAGTTAAGCAAAACTATTTTTTTATGAACATGATTATCTATATAGAAAGTTCCAAATGCAGTTTTGTTATTAGAAAAAATAAAGGTGACTGAATCAAAACAAGAAGTTGACCTGTGACACACAACTGTCATTCTTTAGGACAAAATATTCAGTTAGAAAATGTATTTTTTACATAATATTTAGAATTTCAATAAAAAATACATAAAAACCCTTCACAGAATAAACTATTTTAATGCAAACATTACATAATTTTAAATATATGGTGACACTGATTGTGTTTTGGAAAGAATTTTCTATCAATATATTCCCCCAAATGAGCAATCTAATCAGTGCAATTCCAATCTGAATCCTAAATGGGTTCTTTATAGAATCTGGTAAGTTGATTTTAAATCGCATATGGAAGAAAAAGGAGCTAAGATGTATGAGAGACGCCCCAGGTGGGGAAATTGGGAACCAAAGAAAATGTTTGCGGTGATAGAATATAGCAAATTATCTAACAGTTCAAACAGAGAACTATTAATAAAAGCTGAATAATGTACGCGTTGCTGCTGATCTCACCATAGATCTTACTTAGGGACTGCTGAGGCCAGTGCAGGTGAGGATATATTTGAAGAAAGAAATTTGGAAGAGTGCATGCTGCTGCTGCTGCTAGTCCGACTCTGTCAAAAGGCTTCCCCGTCTCGGGAATTCTCCCAGGAAAAGAAACGACTCTGGTGATGCCATTTCATTCTCCAATGCATAGAAAAGGGAAAAATAAAGTGGCAGTGCCCACCCTAGATAAGACACTCACAGTGATCGTCCCCAGGGTCTGCAGCCTACCAGGCTCCTCCGGAGTATGGATGCTTTAACAATCTTCTTCATGCAAAGTAACTGGAGTGGGGTGCCATTGGATTTTGAAGAATTTCCAAACCAATGTATATGTGTTAATATATGGGGATGGACCTAGAGAGTGTCATACAGAGTAAAGTTAGTCAGGGAAAATCCAAAGTTTTTTTTTCTTTAAGTAGAAGATGACAGAACTACATGGTCCATCATCTGGATGTATACCTGCAGGGATTTTATTGTGATTTCTGTCAATTATTAGCAAAGGGATTTTAGTCAGTTCATTTCAGCTTGAATTCAGCTTTCATCTGTGCAATCATTCCTTCTTGTAAGGCTGTTGTACAAATTAAGATAATGTATGTATAACACCTAATAATTTTCTTGCAAATAGAACAATTAGGCTCTCAAATAATGACAGCAATTAGTAATCTTATTTTTAAATGAGAAAATCAACTTCTTAATCCTTGAAATAGTTCTATTTTTCATCATCATTTAAAGTATCAAATATAATGTCTATAGTTGTTTAGCAATCTCTTAAAATAGAATATATTCTGTTAAGAAAAAAACCCCATTCATATCCACTGGTAGATAACATTAGAAATATTATCTCAAACAATACTTACACTTCTTTTCATTAGTAACAACTACAGTTTATACTTAATAGTGTCATTCTGTTTCTTGTATAGATTCTGAACTATAATGTCCAAAAAAATTAATTTCAAAACTTATTAACTGTAGCTTGATCTCTATTAAGGCAACTGTATATGCTTGCTAAATTTAAATTAAATAGAATTTAATTAATTGTATTTTACTTTAAAATGTTAATTATGAATTCACATTATCACTTATGAATGTGCTTATAGAATTTAAATCAGAGCACAGACATTCTTGCCTATCTTTAGTGGTCAATATAATAGTTAATGCTCCCTACTAATTGGATATATAATTGAGATCATTACCAATTTAAATGCCCAAAGCACATTATTTTCTTCCCATTTTTCTCTTTACTGCAAATATTTCTTGGCTTTCACAATTGCAATAAGTTGCACCTTTTTTCAGTACCGACATCATCTCACACACTTGAAAATTCCAACAGCTATAGCGACATTATATATGACTTTTAACACACACACACAAAAGGAGATGCATGCTTTCAGAGTTTCTAAGCAGAATTTTCTCAAAAGCTTTTTGTTTTCTTTCAAGATTGCACAATTGGAGTGTGAACATTACTGTTCTCAAGATATTGCATGTTTCAGAGTCAAAATGATTTAATGAGAAATTCAAGACATTGACATTCCCAGGGTGACACCCCAGTTACAGAGTTTTCATAATTATATTGGAAACAAAACCTGCCAGCATAGTTGAAAGCTTTATTTACAATATTTGAATGCAATGAAGAGTAGTGAAGGGCCTTCGTCGGCTTCAGAAGGGAAAAAAGAAAAACTTGTCTAGTGACTGACTGGTCTGCAGGAGATAAACAAAACGTATTCTAATGTGATCCAAAGTTAATGAACTTTCAAGCATGCGTGGAAAGAACAAAATTCAAATGCACACATCAGTGATTTATATAGCTATAACTTAATTATTTGGGAGGAATTTCCATTTGTGTTATATGTGCTATTATCGATGTAACTCAATTGGATTGCCTTCTTATATTTGCATTTTAATGCACTAAGAGGATTTAATTTGAACTTTTTTTCCCACAAGGCTATTCCAAATGGAAATTTCTTTCTAGGTTACTATTTGGGCTGTATTCCATTCATTATAATCAAACATGTCAGAGTATGCTATGTTGCATATGATCACTCAGAGTATGTGATTAGTATGGAATCAAACTCAACTTAAATTTTTAAGTAACTTTGTCAGCACTGGAGGATAACAACAGATCTAAAGTTGTATTTCCTTGTGATGAGGGTGCAAAATCAAGAACACCGAGAGTGTTTTGAAATTTTGATTATACAGATACAATGATCATTAAGGGGAAAAAAGTAAATTTATATTATATTAAGGAGCCAGTAACAGAAAAGCAAAAATAATTAAGTAAAACCTGATATACATTTCCCTGGTGGCCCAGTGGTTAAGATTTTGCCTTAGAGTGCAAGGGGTACAGATTGGATCCCTGGTCAAGGAGCTAAGATCCAACATGAAAGTGAAAGTGAAAGTCACTCCGTCATGCCCAATTCTTTGCAATCTCGTGGACTATGCAGTCCATGGAATTCTCCAGGGCAGAATACTGGAGTAGGTAGCCTTTCCCTTCTCCAGGGGATCTTCCCAACTTAGGGATTGAACCCAGGTCTCCTGCATTGCACATGGATTCTTCACCAGTTGAGCCACCAGGGAAGATCCAACATGTCTTGGGGCCAAAATAACAAAACATAAAACAAAAGCAATATTGTAACACGTTCAATAAAGACTTTAAAAATGGTTTATATCAAAATATTTTTTTAAAAAGTCCAATACAGATATTATTTTGATCTGACATGTTTAATGGATATTTTTTTAAAATTTATTTTTGTTTTGGAATTTCCTTATAAAATGCTCATAGAGGTGTGTATTTTAGTATGTGAAGCTTGTTCTAAACAATAGATAGTCACACAAAATAATTGTCACACAAAATCATTAACAATAATAATTTTGCCATAAAGGGGAAGGAAACAGAGAGAATGAGGCTCCAGCTCTTCATTCCTCCTGGAGAGGGGTGACCCGGGTGTGCATACTCTCAAGCCACAAGAACACACCTCACTTGAAGGGGATAAGATCATGTAGTCTGTGTTCAGATGGTGAAGAGAATAAAGAATTGGTGAGAAGTAATCGTTAGGCAATGGCACCGCACTCCAGTACTCTCGCCTGGAAAAATCCCATGGATGGAGGAGCCTGGTAGGCTGCAGTCCATGGGGTCGCTAAGAGTCGGACACGACTGAGCGACTTCACTTTCACTTTTCACTTTCATGCATTGGAAAAGGAAATGGCAACCCACTCCAGTGTTCTTGCCTGGAGAATCCCAGGGACAGGGGAGCCTGGTGGGCAGCCGTCTATGGGGTCGCACAGAGTCGGACACGACTGAGATGACTTAGCATACTTAGCAATCATTTCTACGACTGCCTTCCCAGGTAGCACAGTCGTAAAGAATTTGCCTACAAAAGCAGGAGACACAAGAGATGCAGTTTCTATCCCTGGGTCAGGAAGATCTCCTGGAGTAGGAAATGGCAGTCCATTCCAGTATTCCTGCCTGGAAAATTCCATGAACAGAGGAGCCTGGCAGCCTACAGTCCATGGGGTCACAGAGGCGGACATGACTCAGCAACTGAGCACAGGCACAATCATTTCTACCACACTCTAGGACCTTTCATGCCACAATGCTTATAATATTTAAGATTGTATTGAATTTCTCAAATTTTCTGAAGCGTTTTTTTTTTAAAGTGGGACATTTTTGCACGAAATGTATATGAATATAGCTTTAAGAGTAGTTTATGCTATATTTTATTTTATTTCATTTTTTTATGCTATATTTTAATTTTAGGACAATTAAATAGGCTAAAAGTATTCCACAATTGAACTTTAGAAATTAAAGTTTTGACGTTTTATTATTATTAAAATGTATCTAATTATAATAATTTCTTATTCATATAGCTTGATAGGGAAGGAAATGATAATGAATTTTTGGAACCCAGACCTTAACCCATAAGCACCCTAGTATTATTTTCTTCCAAACCCTTGGGCAAGAATGTCTACATACTAATAACATCTATGTATCTTTATCTCTATGGATCTACCTATCTATGTATTCATCTATCATCTATCTCTAGAAAAACAACATTTCTTTAATTGAAATACCAGTGAAACTTTGGAGTGAATCAATTATAATAGATCAAATATATAATTTCCTTTCTAGGAAAAATTCCTTAATAATGACTTTCTGTCATAATTTTTACACTCCCAAAGGAGTAATTAAACACATTCAAATCTATGGTTGTCTATATAGTACAAAATTACTGATTACTCAAAAATAAATCACCACATCTATAGATTTACTAGGCTTCCTATCACATTTTCTTTCTTTCCAGCTCATTTAAAAGATTTTTATAGTTTTTATGTTTTAGAGTCACAGAAAAGTTGCAAACATAGTGCATATACTGCGCTAAGTGATAATCATGAAACTAACACCTAGTATCCCCACTGTTAACCTCTGATTTGTATGATATATTTGTTATAATTATTGAATCAATACCAAAGTGTTATTAATAATTAAAGTCTGTACTTTATTCTGAGTTCTTTAGTTTTACCTAATATCCTTTTTCTTTCCCAATTATTTCATTGAGGATATCCCATTAATTTGATTGTCACATTCTACAGAGCCTACAGTGACAGTGAAAGTCACTCAATCGTGTCCAGTTCTTTGTGACCCCGTGGACTGTAGCCTGCCAGGCTCCTCTGTCCATGGAATTCTCCAGGCCAGAATACTGGCATGGGTAGCCATTCCTTTCTTCAGGATATTTTCCTAACACAGGGATCAAACCCAGGTCTCCCACGTTGCAGGTGGATTCTTCACCGTCTGAGCCACCAGGGAAGCTACAGGTTCCTCTTAAATGTGATCTTGCTTGCAATTCCCCCAGCAAAATATGAATTAATGTGAGATCAAAGGCACTATTGATATTTTTAAGTATGTTAATTATTGTTCTGTCTAAATTCTGTTCTGTCTTGAATTTGGCATTTCACTGCAACTTCAACCATTCTGTCTGATAAATGAATGATTCTAACTGATCTTCAACTTTTAACATGTCAACATGATAGTCTAATTGAAAATGTGGTTATCTACATTTTAATAATCTAGAAAATTCCAACTGATATGAGGGTTTTAGATGATATATATATAATATTTTATAAAAAATAGAATATTACTTATTTCAAATTAAACATGATGACAGTATTTGCTGTCAATAATTAACTATCATACATGGAGCTCACTCCCAAAAAAGGCAATCATATTTATCTTAAACATGTAAAAAGTATTAAACAATGTAACTCAAAATGATGATTACAAACTTCTTGAAGTACATGTGATTTATTACCATAAACTTTGATTTTCTGAGTCAGACATTATTAACTTGCATTTCAAGAGGAAAGATCCACCAAACTATTGTATAAATGAATGCAGCTTATGTAATTTGAAAGAAATTAAATGCTATAATGATTACAAAGGTGTAAACAAGAAGTGTCACATTTAGTGCTCAGTGTGCAAAGAATCTACCTAGAAATGGGAAAGCGGTCAGACAAAGCAATGTTTGGTATTACTCTATCAAATGTTTGTGTAAGGAAAAATATTGCAAATTCAAAATCAAATCCTTTTGCTTATATCCTTCACTATATGATCACAGCTATGAAGCTTATAAATAGAGTTGTAGCATTCAAAAGATATTACAATAACAATCCCCTCAAATTAGGTGGCTAAATGTATCTGAATGTATACCAGGATTATACACAAGAATCTGGATGTATGGAGTGACTGAATGAGACCTATACATAATAAAGTCCAATTCCAATTAAAATAAAATGGCTTAATCTTATTTTTCTCATTATTGAATCTGATAAAAATAAACATTCTGTCACTGAAAACTCAATGTAGATTCAGGACAAAAGTCTATATGTTTATACTTACATTAATATGTAAATATATTTAATTTGATCAGAAAATAGAACTAATTTTTAAATATTTTTTGGTCCCTGGTGAAAATGCTGCCCTGTGATTTTACTTAATTTGTAAATCTCTTTCAAAACTACGTTCAGCTCCCAGGCAAGATGGTGGAGGAATAGGACAGGGAGACGACTTTCTCTCCCACAAATTCACCAAAAGAACATTTAGACGCCGAGCAAATTCCACAAAACAACTTGTGAATGCTAGCAGAGGACATCAGACACACAGAAAGGCAGATAGTCTTCAAAAGGAGGTAGGACAAAATATAAAAGATAAAAAGAGAGACAAAAGAGGAAGGGATGGAGATCCGTCCTGGGAAGGGAGTCTTAAAAAAGAGAGAAGTTTCCAAACACCAGGAAACACTCTCTGGCGGGTCGGTGGCGAGCCTTGGAATCGCAAAGGGCAAAATAACCAGGAGGAAAAATAAATAAATTATTAAACCCCGCAGTTTACGTACCTAGCAGCAACTCCCAGCAGGCGCAGGCGCGCAGCCCAGACGCGCGCTTCCCCAACTAGCAAGCAGAGACCGGGCAGGGAGGGGCGGGCCGCATTGCTTTGGGTTAGGACTGAGCCTGAATGCCCAGCGGGCAATCTGAGGGAACTAGATTGAGACAGCAACCTAGACCGTGGGATAGCTTTCCCGCGAAAGGCCCTAGCCTAAGACACCCCCAGGCCGGCTCACAGAACAAAGGACTGAGCAGAGTAAACTAGCCGCAGACCAGCCCATCCCCAGCAGGAGACAGGAAGGGGAGGGCAGCGAGAGCCGGAAGGGTGGAATCGCGGCCCCAGAGAGGCATTCTATACCAAACTGCAAAGAGGCCTCGCTGCTAACCAGGACCGCTTGGAACTCTGGAGGGTCAACACGCGCCGAGAGGGTCACAGCCAGAGATCAGCTCCCCAGGGGAGAGCACGACACACCTGAGAAACTGCGCCCGTTGTACACCCAGAAAACCGAGCAGCTGGGTCGGGAGAAGGGAAAAAGGTGCAGCCCCCGGCCGCACTAGCCAAAAACGTGGTCACCGGCGCTGCTCGGACCTGGGAAGGGCACAAAACCCAGGCTCAACCAAGTCTGTGCCTTTGTGAAGTACCCGGGAACCAAAACCTGAGCGGCTTAGACCTGGGAAATACAGGCAACCCCAGGGGCCGCTTCATACAGTTCCCGGCAATGCAACCTGAGCAGTGTAGACTGGGAAAGCACACACGCCGTGAGCAGGGCAAACCCAGAGTGGCTGAAACATTGTGAACACACGCAAGTGAGATTTGTTTGCAGTGTTCCTCCCTCCCTATAGCACGACTGAACAAGTGAGACTAAAAAAAAAAAAAAAAAAAAGTGACCACCACCGCCCCTCTTGTGTCAGGGTGGAAATTAGACACTGAAGAGACCAGCAAACAGAAGAAGCTAAAAGAAACACAAGGAATCGCTTTGGAAGTGACAGATGCAACAGATTAAAACCCTGTAATTAGCGCCAACTACATAGGAAGGGGCCTAGAGACCTTGAGAAGTACAAGCTGGACCAAGGAACTATCTAAAAATGAACTGACCCCACACAGTCCATAACAGCTCCAGAGAAAGTCCGAGATATATTTTTATTAGTTTCATTTTTTAAATTTTTAAAACTTTTTTAAATTATTTTTTGTTACTTTTTGTTAATTTTATTTTATTATATTATTTTTATTTTTAAGTCCTCTATTACTCCTTCAATTTTCATTTTTATAACCTACTATAACCTTGCAAAAAAAAAGACCCTATTTTTATTTTTTTTTCTTTATGACATTATTTTTAAAGTAAACTTCATATATATATACTTTTATAATTTTTGTGACTTTGGTGGGGTTTTTTTCCTGTTTTTTCTTTCTTTCTTTTTTCTTCTTTTCTAATATGGTATTTTTGAGAAAATCACTGCTGATGGTACTTGCAGCCATGAAATTATGCGCTCTCCACCGTCTGGATCTCTCAGAGGTGTTCATGGAGTTACACAGGGAAAAGAAGAAGGAGGAAGGAGACAGAGGTGGCCTGGAGGAGAAAAGGGGGACTCAAAAGAGGAGAGACAGAGCCAGCCAGTAATCAGTTCTCTAAGTGTTCTCCACAACCCAGAACACACAGAGATTCACAGAGTTGGGTAGAGAAAAAAAGGGGGAGTGGGGAGATGGAGGCGACTTGGTGGAGAAAAAGGAGAGCTAAAAGGGGGAGAGAAGATGCAAGAATGGTTTAACAAGGACTTAGAAGAAATAAAAAAGTTAATTATATAATGAATAATGCAATAAATGAGATCAAAAACACTCTGGAGGGAACCAACAGTAGAATAACGGAGGCAGAAGATAGGATAAGTGAGATAGAAGATAGAATGATAGAAATAAATGAAACAGAGAGGAAAAATGAAAAAAGAATTAAATGAGGACAACCTCAGAGACCTCTGGAACAATGTTAAACACACCAACATACGAATCATAGGAGTCCCAGAAGAAGACAAAAAGAAAGACCATGAGAAAATACTGGAGGAGATAATAGTTGAAAACTTCCCTAAAGTGGGGAAGGAAATAATCACCAAGTCCAAGAAACCCAGAGAGTCCCAAACAGGATAAACCCAAGACGAAACACCCCAAGACACATAATAATAAAATTAGCAAAAATCAAACACAAAGAACAAATATTAAAAGCAGCAAGGGAAAAACAACAAATAACACACAAGGGGATTCCCATAAGGATAACAGCTGATCTTTCAATAGAAACTCTTCAGACCAGAAGGGAATGGCAGGACTTACTTAAAGTGACAAAAGAAAATAATCTACAGCCCAGATTACTGTATCCTGCAAGAATCTCATTCAAATACGAAGGAGAAATCAAAAGCTTTACAGACAAGCAAAAGCTCAGAGAATTCAGCACCACCAAACCAGCTCTCCAACAAATGCTAAAGGATCTTCTCTAGACAGGAAACACAGAAGGGTGTATAATCTCGAACCCAAAACAATAAAGTAATGGTAACGGGATCATACTTATCAATAATTACCTTAAATGTGGTTGAATACCCCAACCAAAAGACAAAGACTGGCTGAATGGATACAAAAACAAGACCCCTATATATGTTGTCTACAAGAGACCCACCTCAAAACGAGGGACGCATACAGACTGAAAGTGAAGGGCTGGAAAAAGATATTTCATGCAAATAGAGACCAAAAGAAAGCAGGAGTAGCAATACTCATATCAGATAAAATAGACTTTAAAACAAAGGCAGTGAAAAGAGACAAAGATGGACACTACCTAATGATCAATCCAAGAAGAATATATAACAGTTATAAATATATATGCACCCAACATAGGAGCACCACAATATGTAAGGCAAATGCTAACAAATATGAAAGGGGAAATTAACAATAACACAATAATAGTGGAAGACTTTAATACCCCACTCACATCTATGGACAGATCAACTAAACAGAAAATTAACAAGCAAACACAAACTTTAAATGATACAATAGACCAGTTATACCTAATTGATATCTATAGGAGATTTCACCCCAAAACAATGAATTTCACCTTTTTCTCAAGCACACGTGGAACCTTCTCCAGAATAGATCACATCCTGGGCCATAAATCTAGTCTTGGTAAATTCAAAAAAATTGAAATCAATCCAAGCATCTTTTCTGACCACAATGCAGTAAGATTAGATGTCAATTACAGGAGAAAAACAATTAAAAACTCCAACATATGGAGGCTGAATAACACACTGCTGAATGACCAACAAATCACAGAAGAAATCAAAAAAGAAATCAAAATATGCATAGAAACGAACGAAAATGAAAACACAACAACCCAAAACCTATGGGACACGGTAAAAGCAGTGCTAAGGGGAAGATTCATAGCAATACAGGCTCATCTCAAGAAACAAGAAAAAAGCCAAATAAATAACCTAACTCTACACCTAAAACAACTAGAAAAGGCAGAAATGAAGAACCCCAGGGCTAGTAGAAGGAAAGAAATCTTAAAAATTAGGGCAGAAATAAATGCAAAAGAAACAAAAGAGACCATGGCAAAAATCAACAAAACCAAAAGCTGGTTCTTTGAGAAGATAAATAAAATTGACAAGCCATTAGCCAGACTCATCAAGAAACAAAGGGAGAAGAATCAAATCAACAAAATTAGAAATGAAAACGGAGACATCACAACAGACAACACAGAAATACAAAGGATCATAAGAGACTATTATCAGCAACTACATGCAAATAAAATGGACAACTTGGAAGAAATGGATAAATTCTTAGAAAAGTACGACTTCCCAAAACTGAACCAGGAAGAAATAGAAAATCTCAACAGACCCATCACAAGCACGGAAGTTGAAACTGTAATCAGAAATCTTCCAGCAAACAAAAGCCCAGGACCAGATGGCTTCACAGCTGAATTCTACCAAAAATTTAGAGAAGAGCTAACACTTATCCTACTCAAACTCTTCCAGAAAATTGCAGAGGAAGGTAAACTTCCAAACTCATTCTATGAGGCCACCATCACTCTAATACCAAAACCTGACAAAGATGCTACAAAAAAAGAAAACTACAGGCCAATATCACTGATAAACATAGATGCAAAAATCCTTAACAAAATCCTAGCAAACGGAATCCAACAACATGTTAAAAAGATCATACATCATGACCAAGTGGGCTTTATCCCAGGGATGCAAAGATTCTTCAATATCCACAAATCAATCAATGTAATACACCACATACACAAATTGAAAAATAAAAACAAAACTATGTTCAGTTTGTCATCTGTTTTTCAGATACACTATTTGGAGTGTGCAAGAAATAGAAATTGGATATTTTACCATTTACTGATAAGACTTGAAGGAAAAACAGAGATAAAATTGTATTCATAAGATTAGTTTTGTTTTCCCTGAAAATTAGGGAAAGTTTTAATTCATGGTCCTTTTGCTTTTTGCTAACAATTTAGAATTTCTCAATGAAAAATAATGGATAATCAGGATTGCATTGGAATAAAATATCTTTATTAAGAATTTTAGACATGTAAGAGACTATTTGTTCAGAAGAACTATTTATGTATTGTTAGTCCCATACATATCAATCTTCAAGTTGTGAACTTGCAAAGATGAGAATGTGCATTCACACGTCCAATCATGTAAGTTAGTTCCCATGTCTGGTGTACATTGTCATGTGCATGCACCCTCGACAAGTGGTTGTGCTTTTGTGTACCTTACTGTACAGCACTGTACAGAGTATGGTAGTACAGTGCCTTTATTTCAAGCTACAGCTGCAAGAGGACGACTTCATTGAAATCCTTGCTGTGCAACACAAGGAGCTCACTACTAAAGACCTGATGGAACTGGAGGCCCAGAGACAGGATAAACAGAGACAAGAGGAAGAAGTAGTAACTGAACAACTGAAGAGGTTCATGATGCAGGAAGTGGCAAGGGGATTTTCTTTACTTGAGGAGACACCATTAAGTTTGTGAGGCATAGGACCTAAATATAGAATAGTAAACAGAGGTGGCAACAGCCGTTCAGAATTCAATAGGTGCTTCTGTGTCATCTATGAAAAGAAAAAAAGAGCTACTACCCAGACATCACTGGACTGTTTTTTTCCACGAGGATAGATAGAACTGAATTCAACAAGGAACCAGAACCTGTGCCATCACTGTCAGGAATGAATAAAATTGCAGCTTGCCCTCCATCTCCTATTGCTGAGGATCCTTCAGTTCTAAACCTTCCTCTTACTCTCCCTCCTTCAGTCACTCTCTTTCCTACTCTTCCTGCATGTTCACTTGATGCCAGCCTCAGTAGGTCAGCTGTTGTACTGCACTACAGTACTTTTCAAGGTACTGTACTATAAGGTTAGAAATGTTTTATTTTCTGCATTTCTTATGTATTCTTTGTGTGAAAAGTAGTATAAACCTACTACAGTACAGTACTATATAGCCAACTGTGTTAGTGCGGTACCTAGGCTAATTTTGTTGGATTTAAGAAAAAATTAGACTTACAGACACACTCTTGGAATGGAAATCATTCTATACTTGAGAAATCCAAGTGCTTTCTAGAAAAGCATGCTGAACCTGCATTTATTTATTTATTTATTGGAGGATAATTGCTTTACAATGTTGTGTTGGTTTCTGCCATACATCAACATGAATCAGCCATAGGTGTACATATGTCCCCTCCCTCTTGAAACTTCATCCCACCCTGCACCCCATCCCACCACACTAGGCTGTCACAGAGCACTGGGTTGAGTTCCCTGTGTCATACAGCAAATCCCCACTATCTATCTATTTTCACATACGGTAGTGTATATATCTCAATGGTACTCTCTCAACCCATCCAGCCCTCTCCTTCTCCCATTGTGTCCACAAGTCTGTTATCTATGTCTGTGTCTCTATTGCTGCCCTGAATATAGGCTCACCAGTGTTACCTTTTCTAAATTCCATATATATATGATGACATATAATATATCTTTTACTCCTTTTGACATACTTCAGTCTATGTAACAGGTTCTACCTTCACTCACCTCACTAAAACTGATTTGAATTTTTCCTTTTAATGGCCAATTAATATTCAATTGTATATATGTATCACAACTTCTTCATCCATTCATGTGTTGATGGACATCTATGAACCTGGTGCATTTTTAAAGAAGACAATAACATTGAATAAACTTAGCTGAAGAACTATTGATGGAGATTCGTAATATTGCATAGGAGATGGTGATCAAAATCTTGCCCAACAAAATGAAATGCAAAAAGGCAAAATGGTTGTCTGAGGATGTTTTACAAATACTTGATAAAAGAACAGAAGAAAAGGCAAAGGAGAAAAGGAAAGATATCAAGGAAACATTTCATGCATGATGGGCATAATAAAGGACAGATATGATATGGAGCTAACAGAAGTGGATGATATTAAGAAGTGGCAAGAATACAAAGAAGAACTGAACAAAAAGATCTTAATGTCCCGGTTAACCACGATAGTATGATCATTCACCTAGAGCCAAATATCCTGGAGTGTGAAGTCAAGTGGGCCTTAGGAAATATCAGTATGAACAAGGCTAGTGGAGTTGATGGAATTCAAGCTGAGCTATTTCAAATCCTAAAAGATGATGCTGTGAAAGTGCTGCACTCAATATGCCGGCAAATATGGACTACACGGCAGTGGCCACAGGACTGGAAAAGGTCATTTTTCATTTCAATCCCAAAGAAGGGCAATGCCAAAGAATGTTTAAACTACCACGTAATTGCACTCATTTCACATACTAGCAAAGTAATGCTCAAAATCCTTCAAGCTAGCCTTCAGCAATATGTGAACTGAGAACTTCCATTTGTACAAGCTAGATTCTGAAAAGGCAGAAGAACCAGATATCAAATTGCCAACACCCAATGGATCACAGAGAAAGCAAGAGAATTCCAGAAAATCATCTACTTCTGCTTCATTGACTATGCTAAAGTCTTTGACTGTGTATATCACAATAAACTGTGGAAAATTCTTAAATAGATGGGAATATCAGATCACCTGACCTGCCTCCTGCGAAACCTGTATGCAGGTCAAAAAGCAACAGTGAGAACCAGACATTGAACAACAGACTGGTTCCAAATTGGGAAAGAAGTATGACAAGACTGTATATTGTTACTCTGCTTATTTATCTTATATGCAGAGTACATCATGTGAAATGTTGGACTAGCTGAAGCACAAGCTGGAATCAAGATTGCCGTGAGAAATATCAATAACCTCAGATATGCAAATGATACCATCCTAATGGCAGAAAGTGAAGAGGAATTAAAAAGCCTCTCAATGAAAGTGAAAGAGGAGAGTGAAAAAAGCCGATTTAAAGCTCAACATTCAAAATACGAAGATCATGGCATCCGGTCCCATCACTTCATGGCAAATAGATGGGGAAACATTGGAAACAATGAGAAACTTTTTTTTTCCTTGGGCTCCAAAATCACTGTGAAGTGTGACTGCAGCCATGAAATTAAAAGATGTTTGCTCCTTGGAAGAAAAGCAATGACAAACCTAGACAGCCCATTAAAAAGCAGAGACATTACTTTGCCGATAAAGGTCGTCTAGTCAAAGCTATGGTTTCTCCATTAGTCATGTATGGATGTGAGAGCTGGACAGTAAAAAAGGCTGAGCACAGAAGAACTGACACCTCTGAACTGTGGTGCTGGAGAAGACTCGAGAGTTCCTTGGACAGCCAGGAGATCAAGCCAGTCAATCCCAAAAGGAAATCAACCCTGAGTATTCATTTGAAGGACTAAAGCTGAAGCGGAACATCCAATACTTTGGCCACCTGATGTGAAGAGCTGACTCTTTGGAAAAGACCTTGATCCTGGGAAAGATTAAAGGGAGGAGGAGAAAGGAACCACAGAGGATGAGATGGTTGGATGGCATCACCAACTCAATGGACATGAGTTTGAGCAATCTCCAGGAGATAGTGAAGGATGGAGAAGCCTGACATGTTGCAGTCCATGTGGTCACAAAGAGTCAGACACAACTGAGTGAGTGAACAACAACAAAACTCAGCTTGCGTAAAAAATAAGGCAATAAAACTGCAGTGTTCTTCATATACAGACATTGGACTTTTAACTTACCCAGAATGCTTGGGCTCAGCTTCAATCTTACCTTACAAAATTTTTCTAAAGCTTTAGTAAAATAAATTATATGGTATCTAAAATTGTGCCTGAAACCCACCAATAATTGCTCAATAAATTATTATTAGTATTCTTTCACAGAATCTAATTTTCACAGAGTCTATAAAATCAAGTTTATCTTACATTAATGGTCATTTACTATACAGGACTTCCCTTGTGGCTCAGCTGGTAAAGAATCCACCTGCAATGTGGGAGACCTGGGTTTGATCCCTGGGTTAGGAAGATCCCCTGGAGAAGGGAAAGGCTACCCACTCCAGTATTCTGACCTAGAGAATTCCATGGACATCATAGTCCATGGGGTCACAAAGAGTTGGACATGACAGAGTGACTTTCACTTCACTTTCACCATACAGGAAGATTTACAATGAAAGAATTATTTCTAAGAAACATATTAAATCACATGAATTAATAAGCAAATGTAAATAAAAATCTGAAAAGCTCAGTTTTCACTATTAATTTAATAAAATCATAACACACAACACTATGGTTAAATATCCCAAACATTACTAGCCTAAATGTATTGATGTAATTATTTTAGAAAATAAAATGGCATAGATATCTCTAATCTCAAGAATGATCAAGCAATTTAAACTCAGGAGAAATTTATAACAATAAAATATTTTAATGGGTTTCAAATATACATATCAAGAATTTATAGATTATTTAATGTTCATATAAAAACTGCATGACAAAAAAGAAAATTGTTAATTTATAGGTAGTATATAGCAAATTTAATAATTTTATATAGGCTACCAGTAAATTTAAATATCCTATAGCATAAGGCAATTAGCTATTAAAATGTCATCAGACAATGAAAGAATCTATTAATTTAGTATTAAATCAGGAATTTTATTTCAGTTCAGTTCAGTCACGCAGTTGTGTCTGACTCTTTGCGACCCCAAGGACTGCAGCACGCCAGGCCAATAGAGTGCTGCTTTAATAGAGTAGAATTTTAATAGAGTGCTGCTATTTTTTTAAGAATGCTTCTATGTAATAGTTCATTCTTACAACATGGTAGGTTTTCAACTGAAGCCTTGGAGTATATTTAATACTCTGATCCATAGAAAAAATTGAATTCTAATTAAAAAAAAAGAGGTAAATTAGAAAATTTTATATTTCAGCATAACTTTGAAAAACCATCTAACGTAGTCCCACTCAAAACTAGCCTGAAATACTTTCTACTATCAAATTTATAAAATACATAGACATGGAGCATGTCTCTTGGTATGAAGTTGCTAATTGAAAACATCAGATCTGTTTTAAGGTTTTCTGGATACCCATGTCCTTTAACTTCGTGCCTCTTTTTACACATTTGGGAGGATGATGTTACAAGTGCTGGGTTGGAACAAAGTCCAACATATTTAAGCAAACCAGTAAAATTGTAGGATATGTCCTGCCATATTCATAGGACTATTACAGATTTAATTTAAGACTATTTATGTTTTATAAAAGTCCCTCGAAAACGAGGCCTCTAGTGTCCATATTCTTGTTCCTGGGTCAAGACCCCTGAACTAAGATCTAAACCCTGATGTAGTAAAAGCCTGGAGATGAGATCAGGGTTCTCACTATGTTTCAGTATTTTATAAATCATACCAATTAACCTTCTGTAATAAACAGAACAAAGAAATTTAAAGAGAATTTTTTTTATTTAATTATTTAAATAATTGTAAGTCTCCCAAATTCAAAAGGATTACTCTGCACTTAAAACTGTCTTTATTTCCCAAATGTGAAGAAGACTGTTTTCAAGAAAACCATAGCTTCCCAGGTGGCACAGTGATAAAGAATTCGCCTGCCAGTGCAGAAGACTCCAAAGACATGGTTTCAATCCAGGGTCCAGAAGATTCCCTGGAGTAGGAAATGGCAACGCACTCCAGTACTCTTGCTTGGAAAATTCCATGGACAGTGGAGCCAGTGGGCTACAGTCCATGGGATTCCAAAGAGTCGGACCCAACTGAGTGACTGAGCATACACAATGACATTAGAAAATTAATATCAAAATGTCCTTAATGCCTGCTTGAGCTCCCTATGCCGATTTTCAGACAGTTGTTAACCTAACTGAAATGTTCAACAAAACATATATAATTAACAAGATGTCCAGTTGAGCGCTAGCATCCGGAGCCATTTTCACAGCTGGGTACACACTTCTACTCCAGACATTACCAATTAAGCTGTACTATTTGTGCACAGACAGGGAAACAAGCTCTGAAAGACTTCTCCCTTACTCAGCCTTCAGGAAACCTGGGAAAGAGGACATCTGCCAGAAGAAAATAAATATAGGTAGAGGATAATTATTTGAAATTGCAGTTGCCATGAATTGTAAATATGTACAATTAAAATGCAAAGCATTTTCTAGAAACTTTCCTCTTCACTTTTTGTAGCTCAATTAATTACAGCTTCATGAGAAATCTCACCAAAGAAAATAAGTCAAGCAAAGCACTGGCGCAGTTTGTGCAAGTTCTTTTAAGCCTTACTTGTTTGTAAATGTACTATTTTTTGAGACTCGGCTATAGAATTGAGATGTTGTGCATCTAATTGTTGCATTTATTTTGTTAAGTTATATGTGTGTTCTTATTACATGTATTTTCTTTTGGTTTTTCCTTACATGGTTCCATGATGTCACAATTTTTGGTAAAAAGAATGTAATTACATAATAACTAATAAACACTGTGGTTTCTCAAGCATGTGCACAAACCCAAAAGGCATTTTAAGCATTTCTCTTTCCTTAATAATGCCATAGTGTCTGGGATAAATGATCATTTGATAGAAATACCAGCCCACTGGATCATTGCTTCAAAGGAACACAGATTTCACAACACTTTTCTATGAAAGAATGCCAAATTTTGAACAAATAAACTATACAATGCACAAAGAATACAAACTAATTTTTGGATTACTTAAAGTCTAGAATTTAGATGCAACACATTCTGCATAACATGTTTAAAAGTGGAAAGAAAAATTAATCTAAGTGACAGTTTAAATATATTGTAGTAACAAATAGGGGAAGGCTAATTTTCATTAATGAGAAAATCACAAATAAAAAGAATACAATTTTTTTCATGATGTCAGTCTTTGGGTTTTTGCCTATCATTTGACATTAAGAATGAGAAAGGAACCCTCCTAAGTTGTTGGTGGGAATGTAAATTGATGCAGCCACTATAGAGAACTGAATGGCAGTTCCTTAAAAACTAAAAGGAGAGTTGCCGTATGGTCCTGCAATCTCATTCCTGGGCACATATTCAGAAAGAAAAAAAGTATAATTTGGAAGGATACATGCATCCCATTGTACATGGCAGCACTATCTACAAATAGCCAAGGCATGGTAGCAGCCTAAATGTCCGCTGACAGATGTCTGGATAAAGAAGATACGACACATATATAAAATGGAATATTAGTCAGCCATAAAAAAGCAGGGAAATCATGCCACTGGTAGCAACACTGACAAACCTAGAGACTGTCATGCTAAGTGAAGTAAGTCAGACAGGCAAAGATAAATACCATATGATATCACTTATATGTAATCTAAGAAAAAAAAATACAAATGAATTCATTTATAAAACATTGTCACACAGACATAGAAAATACAAAGGGAAAAGGAGGGGAGACATAAATAAGGAGTTAGGAATTACCATATTCACACTAACACATGTAAAACAGATAAACAGAGAGTTCCTACTACATAGCACAGGAGACTATGCTCAATGTTTTGTATTAAACCTGTAAGGGAAAAGTATCTGAGAAAGAATATATATACATATATATGTGTATGTGTGTATATATATACACATATATATGAATCATTGTATACCTGAAACTAACACATCAATGTAAATTAACTATATTTCAATTAAAAAAAAGATAGTCCAAAGAAGATACTTAAATGACCAAGAGGTACATACATAGATGAGATACTAAACATCACTAATCACCAGGGAAATGCAAATCAAAGGAAATGACCTCACACCTTCTATCATAGCTACTCTCAAAAAGAGTACAAATAACGAGTTCTGAGGAGGGTGTGGAGAAATGGTTAACCCTTGTGCACTGTTGAGAGAAATTGAAATTGGTGCAGTTACTTTGAAAAACAATCTGGAGGCTTCTAAAAATTTTTAAATAAAATCCCACATGATATAACAATCCTATTTCTGGGCATTTGTCTAAAATAATTGAAAATTATATGTGCACACCCATGTTCATTGCAGTATTACTCACAACAGTCTTAAGCGATGTCAACTTATAAGAAACTACTTAATGAATACCTTAGAACAGCAGAGTTGGCTCCTGTGATGACCCCTGTTTTAGGCAGCACTTTCACCCCTTAGCAATCCTTTCCCTATTCTCCTTTTTACCATAACACTGATCAATACCGGACGTTATCCTTTGTCTTTATTGGTTTGCCTATCATCTATCTTCCCACAGAAAGAAAAGAGTTGGGAACTTTTTCTCTCTCATTTCTGCTCAACCTCCAGCAGCTGAAAGGGAATCTGAAACACAGTAGGTACTTTGTCCATACTGAATTAATAGTTTATTTTATAATAAATATAATCCATTTTAAAAAATAATCAGTATATTAAAATTAAAAGCTGAATTTATACACAAGTTCTTTTAGCTTTTATCAAAATGAAATTAATTGTTTAAAAACTATAAAAGGTATAAATTCAGTGAAATGTGTCTGTATAGTTAATGACAGTAAAATAACTGTGCAATTTTTTACCTATATTTAGACCAAATAAGCAAGAACAAAATTAATGATATCATATGTGTGACATTCTTTTGAAAATGACATTCTCTTCAATTGTAAATTTCTCTCTCAAACTGAAGATAAAATATATTTCTTGTATTTTTTCTAAATAGAAAGCTTACATATTTTCACCTTTTACATAAGATCATTATCATCCATAAAGCATAATATTAAATATAAATTCCTTATTTTCATGGGAAGGTCTATGTTTCATGTTGCATGAAAAAGGATAATAATAAAAAATCCTTTGTGTGGTTTTCAAGTAGTCAAGGATCAAATACAAAAACATTAAAACAAAGCAGATTACCAAAATCTAAAATCTAAAAACATTAACTAATCCATGAGCATAATTCCTTAACAGTTTTACACATACAAAATACTCTACAAATTTATGATAATCTTGCATGTATGAAAGCACTACCTAATTGAAGCAAATATAAAAACGTATTAACTTCAATGAACATTAAATAATAATATGTATATGAAATAATTGTAAATCACAAAGTTTTATACACATGAAAGGAACTCCTAAGCTTCCTCCTTTAAAAATAGATTAAAGTTAATTGGATAGAATGCCAAACTGTATACTGCATAAAATCCAAGTCATAAATGCTGGGGAGGATAAAGAAGGACTCAGAGGCACTATAGTAATGAAAAAAGATTATAAAGTTCAATTCAAACTTTAACCGAATACAGTAGACAGAAATCTAACATGAATGCCAATGACCCACATTTGTGTATAAGCACCTCAACTTATGTGTAAGCACAACCTTTACCATGATTTTGACCAACAGAATACGGCAAAGGTGATGTGATAGTGCTCTTTTGGTTGTTATAGTCTATGGTAAAGAGAACAGATATTAAGAAGCAAATAAGGTTTTAAATGAGTTCACTTTATGTATGTCAAAAAGGAGATTATTCTTTAAAAAAAAATGCAGGCCTGATCTAATGAGGTTTCTTTTAAAGAAAAACAATTCTGGAGGTCAGACCAAAAAGTCAATGAGTTCTTTTCTGGCTTTGAAGAAACCATCTTCCCTGAGTTCTGAGCTGCAAAGAAATAAATCCAACCTACAGCGTGGAGGAGGAAGCTAAGCCTCAAATAAGAGTCCAGCCCTGGAAGAAAACTTGATATGAGATCCTAAACAAAGGACCCAGCTAGCCTGTGTCCAGACTTGTGACACATGGAAGCTTTGAGAGAATCTTAGTGATATCCAGGGTGACAGTGATAAGCCATTTGTTGCAACAAAAACCACAGAGACTGAAAAGTACACATGAGCATAATACACTCTTAGATTGTGAGAAAACTTGGCCAGATACAGGAGTGGGAATTCCGAAAGTTGGAATTCTGAAAATACAATACTCTAGGTAAGGCCCATGCTTTATATGTTGACCTATCTCTGTTTTACAAATATGCATTGCATATATGAGAAAACAAAATCAGTTTTGGTTGCAGAGTGTAGAGTCAATTAGAAGAATCTTAAAAACAAACACAGAATTTCAACTTAATACAGTAAAAATCAGAGATCCACTGATGATTTCAGAATGCAGTGACATTTGAAAGCTTACTTTAATCAAGAGGAATCTCAAGGAGGTAAGAAGTCTATATCTGCAGAGGATAATCATTATGATCATGGAGCTGCTTCAGACAGAACTTGATCTGAGTCCCAGCTCTGTGGGCTACATAAACTCTTAAAGCTTTGGTCTCTCAATATCTACCTGATAAGCTGTTATGAATATAAAATAGAACGATGTTTATAAATACTTAACAAATGCATGGCATTTATTGCCATGCATGGCTATGAGTCATCAAAAATGTTACTTTGTCATTATAATCATGAATTGTTATCACTGCAGGAAGAACCAAGAATTAGTAAGATCAATGTAGAAAATGTAAAAATAAAATTCTGGTTGACATGGGACAGTCTGGGTCAAGATAAAAGTGAAAATAGAAGAGAAAATTGAGAATTAGATAAAGTTACATTACAAAGGGAAAAAAAGAAGTCAAAACATGGAGACCCATAATATAACAATAATGATGTAAGTTTAAAAGGTGTACAAAATCCCAGGCCTAGGTGAATGGAAAAAGTGTGTCACTAACTGCCAGCAGAAAAATTCGGCTCACGGACCACGGTAGGGATGAGTTGATGAGTTTGTGGAGTTTGTCCTGTCACCATAAAATCAGAGTTAAAATGTCTAGCAGACTCTTTGTAAATACATTTGTGGAGTTCAGATGTGGGCCAGAGTTATGGATTTGGAAGTTATCTATGAAGGGAGAATAACTGTAGCTGTTATAATGAATGAGCTTCCTGTAGGGCTCTAGTAAGAATGAGGAACAGTGACTAGTATGCAAAATGGCGCAGAAACTACAAGATTGAAAACTTTTACACCAGGCTTCATTTCAAAAGTAAAATTCTGAGTGTTGTTAATCAACAGGTAAAATATTTAATAAAAGCCCTATAAATTTTTCCACTTTCAAGTTAAACTTTTCCACAAATCAAGCTTTTCTATCTCCTTCGGGATCCACTTAATAAGGACAACCCAAAACTCAGATAATGAGGATTCACTAGGGGATCTGATGCAACCGTGTGGCTCTCCTGGGAGCTGTGTTATTATTACTGCCACCAGCCCTCACCTCTTCTACTCAGTCAACCTAAATGCCATGTGAAAGCAAAGAACATCAATTACCAGCCAACACTTCCCTTTGTATTAATACCTCAAATAGAAGAAACAGTAGAATAAAGTACTGAATGTTTCCTAAGTGTTCAATAGCCCACTTAAACTACCTCTCTTTGTATTGTGCTTTGAAACTACTAATATATTTTGATTATCTTATTTCATCTCATAGACTGCAATATTAGCTGCTAACTAGTCTGAAGGTTTAAATGTGAGCAGTGTTTTATAACACAAGTTACATTGCTTGAAGTTTAGTTCAAGATGTATTTGGAATTGAACTTGATATCTAGGAGGACTTTTTAGAGAATGAAACAAATAAACCAAAAAACATGAACTCTTTGGAAATTACTCTGTTATACTGTTTCTTATTCTATTTGAGATATAAAGGGAAATAGTGTCTTCTTAATATTATGGTCTATGAGATTGAATAATGTAGCACCCCTAACATTAAATACAAAGGAAAAGCTCCTTAAGACTTTTGATATTATAAATTATAAAGTTTGTATGCTAAAGAATATATGTGCTATGCTGTGCTAAGTAGCTTCAGTCACGTCCAACTCTTTGTGACCCTATGAACTGTATTCCACTGGGCTCCTCTGTCCATGGAATTTTTCCAGGCAAGAATACTGGAGTGAGTTCCCACACCCTGCTCCAGGGGATCTTCCAGACCCAGGGATTGAACTCAGGTCTTTTACATCTCTGCATTGGCAAACAGGTTCTTCATTGCTAGTGCCACCTGGGAAGCCCAAAGAATATGTGACATAAAATTATTTCAACAAAATTTAATAATTAAGGGAAAGATGGGGCAGGAGGGAAAACTAGCATTCACATTTAGTAAAGAAGGTAACAGAAAAAAAAGTCTAGGTTTAAATGACACACCCATTTGCATACCTGACTTAAACAGAGGTGCTAAAAGTGGACAGTAGATGCAAAATGGGTGAGCTCAGTTGCCTAATCCATCTATCCTTAATTGTGTGACTATGGGCTGGAGAAGTAGAACGTTTTGACTCGAATGTCTGCTTTTTCTTACCTAAAATGAAGATAATAGAAAATCTACATAGTCATGTAAATGGAAAATGACTTAATATGGATAAATTAACCTAACATGAATAAAATGTGTATGTATACATATTAATACCTTAAATTGCATCTTTTTTCTATATTATTCCTCTTCTTGTATAGGCAAATCAAGGTTCACAGACTATATGCTCAGGTATCAATAAGTTGTTTATCATAAGCAGCAAAAAAGTGCTTACTAGTAGTAGCTCACTGGCCCTCTTTCTATAGAAAGATTAATGGGACCACTTCCTTACTCCTAAGTGAGGTAGTCCAGAGTTCAGTTGACTCCAAGACCACAACAAAACCTGTGGCTTTGAGAAAAAGGGGCACATAACTCCAAAGGCAGAGAAGGCAATGGCACCCCACTCCGGTACTCTTGCCTGGAAAATCCCATGGACCAAGGAGCCTGGTAGTCTACAGTCCATGGGGTCGCTAAGAGTTGGACACGACAGAGTGACTTCACTTTCACTTTTCCCTCTCATGTACTGGAGAAGGAAATGGCAACCCACTCCAGTATTCTTGCCTGGAGAATCCCAGGTATGGAGGAGCCTGGTGGGCTGCTGTCTATGGGGTCGCACAGAGTCGGACACAACTAAAGTGACTTAGCAGCAGCAGCAGCAGCAACTCCAAAGGGCAGAGGGCATTTGTCACTTTATGTGTGTAAGGACTTTTACTTTGAAGACTTTAGAAACTAGAAAAAATAAGACCTTTGTGGTCATTAAAACACTATCTAATGTTTTTGGTGAAAGTGGAAAGGAAAATTATTTTCATTTCATCATCATCTTTGGGGAACACAATTGAGACTTACTTTTTAATTGCTACTCTATGTGTTTTAATTAGTACCTTGGTGTTACTTGAACAGAAAAAATATATCACTGAAGTAAGTTTCTCTTAACTGTCAATTATGATGAATATATTTAAATAAAACTCAATGAACAAAAAGTGCTTTCAACTCTTCTGCATTGTGTTTTAGAATTGTTAAAAATGCTATGAACCAGTTTGAGTTGGAATAATATTCTTCTGTATTGACATGCAAATGAACACACTAAGCAAATACTTTGCTTTAGAGATTTACATAATTTGATACCAAAAGTCACATTAAATTAATATTATTTGGTTTTAAAGCAAGAAAGTTCAGAGTTAAAGTGTTCTTCTTCCCACATTTTACCACATCTGCATATGAAAACATTGATACATAAATGACAAAAATATTTCAGGTGTAGGGCTATCCAGGCTCTGTTCCTTAGAAGTGCAAGGCTTATTATCTATAGATGTATACGAAGTGAACCTCATGTGTCTCTTCTAGAGATAATAATTGCAAATCATTTATTATTAACCATAATTTGTGCAGAATCAGTGCAGTACAATAGTGTCTTCATTATGTACACATTCATTCTGCTCCTTATCCTTGGCAAATTTTTGTTTCCAATGGTCCTTTCCCTTGCCAATCAGCATGAGAGCTTCCAAATGACATGTTCATGGCAAAAACAAAGCAAAACAAAACTTGTGTGTGTTCAAGCTTACTAGCCTAAATAAATTTTAAATAAATTCTGAATAATTAGAAAGTAGTTTTGTCACCAAAAGGTATATGTTGCTTTGTAGCTTAGTATGTAAATTATTTTTTATTAAGTAGCATTTCTTGAGCTTGCAATTTCCAGATCAGTCCCATTGGTTTATGGTACAGAAGACTTTACCTAGACAGATAGATCGATAACATGTATATATACAAATATATAGTACATGTATATAACATGCATATACTCATTAAGAGTGTTATATGATTGCTTCATTCTTCTTTCAGAAAATCCATATTAAAACTCATTAGAATTCTGAACGTATCAAAAACAGTATTTCATCTCATAGTTTATCTCATAATATAAAATATCAACTTCCTCAATACCAAGGTGATTAAGGAAGAAAGGGACCAATTGTTTTGTTGTGCAGTAACCAATTTAATGAGCAAACTTGGATTTTCCGCTAGGGACCGTATAGCTCACCTTAAGTAGACTAAGCCCAAAGGATTTTGGAGGTGTTGGAGAAGGTGATTAATTTCATTTCATACAAAATAACTGGTCACATGGCTGTTAGAATGATGTTAACAACAGGAAATATTTTAGTAGCTTATTAGTTCTTAAGAGTCTTCTGAATTTATTACAGAGTATATTATATGTATATTATCAAGTATACTATATATATAAAGCCTATTACATAGTAAGTTAAAATATACTAGAGATAATATGTTAATTTGGGGCAAATATGAAGGATTAAAAGGAACATATTACTTAAAGTATTTGTTTCATGGATAGAAGAGTATTTAACATGAAATCTGGCCATCACAGAAAGAAAATTTTCAATAAACTACCAAATAACAATTATAATTCATAAGTTACTTAATAGCTTATGTTACTTTTAAGAAGTCAATTATCTAAAACTTTATATCATACTTCAGATTTACTACATTTTGATTTCTCTATTGTACATGTCAATAACTTTTTAAGAAAAATAATATGTAGCCTTGATAAAATAAAATCCAAGTTGTTTCACCATTGTCTTGAATCCCTCCAAACATAAATAGTTATTAATCATATTTGCAAGAAAAAAAAGACATCTATCCAGCAATATTATTTTTTTAATTTTTATCTAGATCAATTTGCTTGAAGAAATTGAAAAACAAGAAAGGAAACTATTTGAACATATCACATGACATTAAATTATTTCAATAACTTGTATAATTTCACCAATTTGTATAATTTCACTAATTTGTAAAATTCATTATCTTGAGGTAGAAAGTTCTTTATACATTTGCAATATCTATGAAATGAAATGAATTAATGACTAGCAGAGTATCTGTTGTTATGATATTGACTAGCCCCTTGAATTTCATATGGACAAGTTTTAATTCCAAAATATGGTCACCTCTTTATAGAGCAAATATTTATTGAAGGACCACTACAAGCGAGTGTCTTTAATAGAAGTCCTCAAAGTTGGCAATTTTACTTGTTTGCAGTTAGAACTGCACTCCGTATCCAAATGGTATCTCTTTTGTGCTAATTTGGGGCTTATTATGGTCACCTAATTTTAACTCACTTTAGAATATATAAAAGCTAAATGTAAGAAAATCAGTACAAAATGTTTTTCATATTTTAAATTTGCAGGCTCATTGAACCTACACCAGTGATCTCATTATTGCCAACAACACATTTTGATTTTAGTGTTTCACCATCTCATTGTGACAACTCTAAACTTCATCTAAAAGAACTCTGGACACTGGTAGTTCCAGCTTTAGTATTTCTACCCAAACAAAGACATACATCTTGGAAAACTTTATGGAAAAATAAGTCAATGAGATGCTTATTTGGGTGAATATGGTGTTTGTATATGTTGCTACTTTTAAACTAAGTTATAAAATTAAAAATATGTTTATGCTTCAGTGCAATAAATAAAACTAAAAAAAAATAAAGCCGTTATTCTGTTTAAAATTATACTGTCTGAATATTTATACCAAGCTTTAAAAAGAAAATTTCAAAATGTACAGAAGAGAAGAATGATTCTCTATGTAATTAAAAGAGCCTGTTTGGTATAAGCTTCATGGCCCAGTGTTCCAGAGATCATAGTTTGATTTTCTAGCTGCTTAGTTGTTAAAATTTTGTACCACTTTAATGTAAGATAGCATGGCTGATAGGAATCTTACAAAAAACATCTGCTTAGGTAAAACCTGAGAACAGCTAAAGGATTTACATTTGACCTCTAGTGCTTGAAATAATATCCATTTCTTGTAACAATCACTCTCATGTAGGACTGTGTTGTTAATAAAATGAAAAATCTACCCAAAGGAATTATTTAAAATAATAAACTCTAAACCTAAAGTTCATCTTTGGACACATAATGCAACTAGAGTAGAAATTTTTATGATAATTAAAACATACAAATTTTTAAACTTAGTGTACTTTTTAGTTGCTGAAAAACATGGCCTTAGAGAGTTGAACAATATTTATCACCTGAGACAACTCATATTTTACCCATTCCTATTAATAAAGGAAATCTAGTTGCCACCTGAACTCTCTTCCTGGAATGTAAAGAACCTTCTTCCCATGTTTTGCCAGTCATCATTTATAGTTGATCTAATGTCATTAATGACATAAATGAAAGGACATAATATTACTTATCAGACAAATCATCATGCCTAGCAAAAAAGTCATGAATAGTAATAGAAACACACAGAACACCAGCTAACTTCTATCATTTAATAATGATTCACTATAAGAAGTACTGTTGAGTGGTTTTCTGCACTGAATTCTTTCTCCATACACACGCAAAACACACTGCCAATTCACAAAAGGAATGTAGCTTCAAAAGAAAATCTCCTAAGTAGAGAAAAGCACTCTGTTAAGCATGCAAGAGGTTAAACATTGCTGAAATAGCGAGACATTTTCCCAGCCCACGCTTCCCAGTTCCATTCAAATTACCAACAGCAGTAGAGACGATAATACAAGCTAATTCTGTATTATTAAATCAGAGCTTCCCATTTACATCCACCTCTAACCTGAGAGGGCGGAGGGGGATGACATTCACTAGTCAATAACAGAACAAACAGCCCCCAAATTGGAAATACACATGACCTTGGGGTGCAGAATTCTGAGACCAAGTTTCACAAGTTTTATATGGATCTACTGCATAACAACACATCTAAATGAACCCAGCATGGTATAAATGCTCCTCTTCCAGCCACCTCCTCTACAAAATAAGGTGAAGAGAGCTCTGCACTTTGCAGTCTATGATTTAGATACCATAGGCAATATTGATTAATCAGAGATTAGTCCACTCACATATTTTTTAAGGTTGTATTTGTTTTAAACAACTTGTTGGATGGTTTATTTAACATAATTTACTAACATATTTGAGGACTTTCATTGAATGTTGCCTGTCCTTTGAGCTATGCTAGAAGTGTTTCTCTACAAAATTTATATTTATAAAGCAAGATGTAACACAACGACATTAAGTTCACACAAATAAAAAGCCAAACCCTCAACTTCCTCTCTTGAATTCAGTGCCTAATCACCAACAGACGTTCTTGTAATAGTAATTATTAAAATAGCTGTTTCAATTAATACCAACTATCCCGTTTCAAATTATAAAAATAATCATAACTTGCTCTTAAATATTTGTATGGCATTGCTCCCTCATTGTAAAAATGTATAATAATATTCTTTTTCTTACCTTATTTCCAGAGTCAAAAAGTCTCCCAGAAAGGTTCCTAAACAGTGTGGATATGTAAATCACAATAATAAAAATAATTAAAAAAAAACACTAAAAAGATGATCTTAGTTGGGAAAAGAGGGAAATAGTTTGGTCTAAAGCTATAGAAACCCCCGAAGTCACGCCTGAATGGGCGCCCAGGTGGCAAACGGGCGACTCTCTCCCACGTCCGATACCACACTCCTTTATCAAGTTGATAAGGTCCAGCCAGTGAAGAGGGTCCCGCCGGGCACAGAGGGTGGGAGAGGGCGTTCCCTGGAGCAGCGGGAGCAGCCGGTCCGCTCGCGTCCCAGGTTCAGCACCGACAGCGCAGTGGACAGCACCCGCTCATCACCCGACCAGTTTGTCTCAGTCACTGAACCAGGCTGATTCTCGCGCCTCCTCTCGGAGCAAGGGCTGCTGCCACTCAACCCGGGCGCGCCCCGCCCCTACCATCTGACGTAACGATTTTGCATTTCAGCCCTGAGGGAGGTACGGGGCCGCCCCCTGGATTGGGCTACTGCTGGGGTCAGCTGAGGCAGTGGAGGCGACGGAATCCAGCCTGAGTATCAACGTGGGCATCACTGGACTTCAGGCTCCAGCAAAACCAGCCCTAGAAACCGAATGCTCTCGGCGCAGCTGGAGCTTTGCCTTCGCCGGGACCCTCGCTCCTGTGCGCTCCGGAAACCTCAGCTGACAGCTTTGACAGGATATGGGGCAGAGGGGGCAGTGGAGCAGAGGGCATGCTCTGGGAAGGGAGGGGAGGGGGGTGGCTGGGTGGGTGAAGGACCGCGGATCGGGGGACAGAAGGAATTCATGCAGTTGCTCAGAAGATTTAAAAAAATCCTTTTGATCTTTCCGTTCAAACTTCCCTGCTTCTCCCTGCCATTTGTTTACTGGAAAGAATGTGTTTGGTCTTCGTTCCTTTTCCTAGGTTCACGAAACGACTAGAGAGACTCACTGAAGCAAAAACTTGTTCTGGAGAGGAAAAAAATGCTTTCAGCACTGGGAGAAAATGTGAAAGCTTGCAATACTTGTCATTTGTAAACAATATTGTCTTAATTTTGTTTATATGAGTACTGCATAGCATATCTCTGACTACATGGGTTCCTATAAAATCTGTGGAACCTCATTCTTGTGCTTTAAATACATTGTCAAGTTAAATGGATTTGACGATTCCAGGGTTAAAAAACATCATTTAATAATGAAAAAAAGTGAGAGTTCCCAAATTCAACTTCCACTGCCAAAATCCTGAAGGCTGTGCAATATTTATTATGTCTAATATATCAGTTGTTCTGTGAAAGATGGGGTAGGTTGGAAGCATTTCATAGCCTTTAGCAATTCTCTCAGTATATGTGATGTTTCTTGTCCCAGTGAGGCTCTAAGTCCCTTGACATCAAGAGAAAGGAGCCTGCCCTGTCAGATTCATGAGTGCTTAACCTTGTAGACAAACATTTTTAGTGAACAGAAATGATCAATCATCCCAAAGGGTCAGTATTCACATACTAACCTCAACTGCTGCCTACAGTCATCAGGACTTACTTGTACAAAGAAATGGGCAAGTAAAATTAAGCCTAAATTTTCTTAGTTGGAAAAACATTTTTCATAGAAAATTGTTTATTCAAGAAATTTCACAGCATTCAACACATTGTATTTTCATCAAAAATGCATATGTACTGATATGTGTCATCATATTCCTGAAGTCTAAAATGATTTTGCACTGGATTCATTCATGAGTGCTTTTAGGGACTCTGATGGAATGAATTCACTTGTTTATCTTCCTATCAGGAAAAATTAATAATAATTTTGATTTTCTGCAATTTTTAAGAAATTATTTCAAGGAGCATATTTACTTTGTGGGCATATATACACAAATACTTTCTTAACTGTTACTCAAACAGGAGTAACACTGAAAAAAAGCATATTGTTTTTGTTTCTGAGGGACTTTTCTTTTTCTGTTTTGTATCCATGTGAACCTTGTTTTTTCAGTGTTATTCCCAATTTTGTCAATTTCTTTCCCAAATATTGAAGTTATTGGGAATATCCCTCCAACACATCTAGATCATGTTTGTATTCCAGGTAATCTGCAACATTTTATTTTATTATAACCACTATAGACTTTATGTAAATATATAAATAACCAGTGCTGTGTCTTTTTGCATTGCTCCCTACACAAACACTCACATATACACACACATTCACATAAACACACATATTCTGAAAGCCCCTCAATTCACAAAGTGATTTTAATAATGGCTTCTAACACCACTGCAGAGCATGAAAGATGACATTTGGAGGCAGATGGTCATTCTACAATTGTAATTACAATGGAGCAATTGAATAACCTGCTTTTAGACTGACCAAAGCACATGTGTTTTTCTACTTTGGAAATGTCACGTGACATATTTTGGTCTGCTTCCTGCCAACCTGCCAAAATGTAAGAGAAGACTGAAAAGTTCACTATGGAAATATATAGAGAACATTATAAAAATTCCTACACAATTCCACAAGAGTCTGTGTCATATATTGTTTAACGGACACTATTTTTCAGATCATTTCAGTAATCATATTGTTTGGGGCTATGGATTCAATTAACACAAGCATAATATTATGCAAAAATCTAAGGGGGTAAAACTGGCAAACAAACCTATGTTTTAAATGTGGAAAGAAAAAAAAGACCATCTTTTTCATTGTCTCCAAAAGAGAGAGAAAGAAAGAAACAGAAAAAGAAAAGTAAAACAAATAGAACTCTTTTTACATGCTTGCACAGAAATGCATCATACAGCAAATGAATGGGAGGACTGTACTCTTCCAGAGGATTTTAGCATTTCCTCTGTTTTAATTGGCTGTGTGATCAAGAGGAAGTTATCCTTTCATCATACTCATGACTTGTAAAATTTGAGGATTGTACTAAGCTACAGTTAAAGTCCTTTACATATACGCATTAATGGGATTCTACATTGGTTCAAAAACTTCACAAATTTTCATATTGGAATTCAATATCTACACAGCTTTCCCCTTAGGTGGGAAAAATTGACATCTTTTATTAGAACTATGAAAATGGTACCTTAGGGTGGTAGTTTGGGAAGTATGGAAAGTGGACCAATGATGAGACTAAGAGGTCAGAAAATGAATTTTACCGATCCGAGGTGAAACTAAGAGAGGACTGAATGAGTTTGTTAAAGTAGTCACTTTTATATAAGCAATATTACACTATGAAAGTCATGCAGAAAGTCATTAGATGAACTGTTAGTTGTAATCGTCACTGGAAAGATGACTAAAATATTAAGTAAATATGCTCAAGGAAATGTCTTTAGGGCTGAATGACTAACATTTACGTGAACATATTAAAATGGAGGAGGAAATGGCAACCCACCTGGAAAACCCCTTGGGCAGAGGAGTGTGGAAGGCTACAGTCTATGGGGTTGCAAAGAGTCGGACATGGGACTCAACAAGTGAGCACTCATGCATTTAAATGTAATAAAGAGACATCATGAAGTTCATTGTGTTGTTGTCTTATGTGTATTTATGTGTTGTCTTGTGTGTCGTGTTGTGTGTATTTATGACAGATTTACCTTCTAATCACAATGCTTCTCATTTCTCTATTTTTGTACTCCTGTAGTGTCATCAAATTTTATAAGATCCTATTCAAATTATAATTATTTTCATGTATTTATAGTACATTAGAATTATAAATACTCTAAAGATAATAGCAGTGTAGGTATTGTTAATTTTTCTTTTGAATCAATTACGAGCAGATCAGCTGAGAATTAAGAACATGCATATTTTGAAAAGCAAAGATTCACTACTTTGTGATAGGTCATTTTCTCTCTTAATTTTGGGATATCAAAAAAAAAAAAAAAGGACAGGAAAATAATCATAGCCATAATGACCAAGCGTTCCTTAATTAAAGAGAGCAATGAGCTTACAACATAAGCACAAAATGTGTCTATGTTAGAGACCTCAAATCTCCTACAATATGGACTTGGGTATGATTGTGCTTTCTCCTGATATATATTGTAAATAGTGTTGTTGTTCAGTTGCTAAACCATGTCTGATTCTATGAGACCCCATGGATGATAGCACACCAAGTTCCTCTGTCCCTCACCGTCTCACAGAGTTTGCTCAAATTCAGTCAGTGATGTCACCTAGCCATTTCATCTTCTGTTGCCCTCATCTCCTTTGCCTTCAATCTTTCTCAGCATTGGAGTCTTTTCCAATGAGTTGGCTCTTCACATCAGGTGGCCAAGGTTTTGAAATTTCAGCTTCAGCAACAGTCATTCCAATGAATATTCAGGGTTAATTTCCTTTAGTATTTACTGGTTTGATCTCATTACAGTTCAAGAGACTCACAAGAGTCTTCTCCAGCACCACAATTAAAGAGCATCGGTTCTTCAGTGCTCAGCCTTCTTTATAGTCCAACTCTCATATCCATACATGACTACTGAAAAACTCATACAGACTTTGTCAGCAAAGCCTCTGCTTTTTAACATGCTGTCTAGGTTTAAAGAGTGGATGCTGCATTTAATAATTAGTCTCAGGAAAAAATAATTTCTGAAATTTACCCTTACATGTCTGTCTTTTAATGTAATTCCAAATGCTAAATACTCAGTGTCTTACAATATTATTTGAAGATTTTACACCTGAAAATATTACTTCTTCTTTTGTTTTTCTTCTTTATAAACTGCAATTTCCTTCCCTCTCTTTCCTAACTCTTGCTCCCTTAGAGCCTTTCTCTATATATACTTATATATTATTTCATTAATAAGACATTTAATGGTGATATGTCTGTTGTGTTATATTTAAATATAATATTGCACTTTGGAATGAAATATTGATACAATGTATTTATATCTAAATTGCTTAAATAACTTAGATTTGTGAACTTAAATGCACTGTGTGTGCAAGATGTGGGAGGGAAAGCATGTGTTGTACAGAATTTTCAAATATGTTTCATTTAAAATGTAGACATAAGACGGGTTGCATGTAAGAATCAAAATGTAATGCTCATATATAAAGCTACAGACTGAAGAACACTTGAGTTGCATGTGCATTTTCTACCCAAGTGGTATTTCTGATTAACTATGTAATTTTCATGAGATTATATTACCTTAGTTAACAAAACTCTCTCATTATATATTAAAAATTGAGATTGCGTTTAATTTTTTATTTTCATTCTCTACCATAGTGAAAGCATTGTGTTGATTTTGAATTTTGAGATTTTTACTTTTATCATGAGTAATATGAAAATTAGTTTTTTCTTACTAGTATTTAACACCCAGGAAGATACACTAAGAAAGACAATTCTTATAATTTTTATTCATGAACTTACCACCAAAATGATGCATTTCATAAATGATTAGAGATCTCTTTTTCAGAAATATTATACTAAAACTTGTATATGACATGTTATCCCTTAAACTCTCAGAACAATGCACTTATGAGTCCTTAATTCCCTGTGTAAATGGGCCTTTCAGATTCCACATGAACTTGTGCAAGTGTATAACATGAAAAAAAGTTACAAATTAAAGAAATTGGCTGACATCAATCTATATTGAGGTAATATTAAATAGAAAAAGGAAAGAACGTGTTTCAAGAAATGCTTCTAATCTAAAAAACTAAAATCTAGAGCATTTAACAGAACAATCTATGTTGAGTTTAAAGAAGTAGATTTGCTCGCCATCAGTAATAATCTGAAGTTCTTATTAGCAATAATTATCATCAATAATTTGGGATCAAATTCAAATTCTAAATACAGATGGATATTGAAAAGATCACTGTAGCCTAACAGGAAAGGCATGTGCCAGGGATGCTGAGTGTGGAAAAACCTGTAAACCTAATATTTATCTTACTATAAACATGGATCCTTGACTTCTTAAGTTTTATCTTCTAAACTGAAGGGAAAATAAAACTTGTTGTTTACATGGGCATATCAAGGGAAATGAACACTGACAGATATGCCAAACTCAGGTTTGTGTTCTCTACTCTAGTTTTCAAGCTTTCATGCATTTTTATCTTCCTCATTTAATAATTCCTTTATAGACACACTCCCTCTGACTACCAAGGAATATTACTATGAGTTCCTCCCAGATCTATATTTTTCTTCATGGTTTTTGGCATGATCAAAGAGTCCTTTGTATGACTTAGTCCTAAAACAGTGAGAATAAGATCTTAATAAGAATTGTCTTTGATCATTATGTCCATGGCCTTCTCTGGTAGCTCAGCTGGTAAAGAATCCACCTATAATGCAGGAGACCACAGTTCGATTCCTGGGTCGGGAAGATCCCCTGGAGAAGGGATAGACTATCCACTCCAGTATTCTTGGGCTTCCCTGGTGGTTCAGTCAGTAACGAAACCGCCTGCAATCTGGGAGACCTGGGTTTGATCCCTGGGTTGGGAAGATCCCCTGGAAGAGGGTATGGCAACCCACTCCAGTATTCTTGCCTGGAGAATCCCCATGGACCGAAGAGCCTGGTGGGATCGCAGAGTCAGACAGGACTGAGAGACTAAGCACAGTACAATACGTCCATGAACAGAATTCTCAGGCACACAGGGATAGTGTCAAAATGCATTGCTCTCTAAAGGAGAGTATCAAATGAAATAATGGATTGAGAAAACAGTTTTATAGTAAGTTGAAAATTGTGTTTATATAGCCACGTGTCTATGCTTTTCAGGTAACTTCCTTAGGAGTATGACACATAAGGACATAAGCTTAGAATAAAATCATTTAGTCCTTGACCCCACTAAAATGTAATCTAGGAGTAATTGAGTAATTTTTATAAACTGAATAGAAAACAGCATAGTACTATTTTTCCAGTTTTATATAACAAATGTATCTTAATAATATTTTTCCTACAAAGAAAGTTTAATGAAAAAAATTTAAAAGAAGAGAACTGTAATTAAAATAACTTCCATTGGCAGATCTTGATGAACACTGTGTTAATAACTGTTATAAAAATGATAGAAATTTTAGTAAAATCAGAAACATCCAAACATGTGAGGTAATACAAGCAAACGCTTTAGAATCCAACCTGATTTTTCTTGTATGATTACATTAACCTTAGAGTTATGTTTACTCACTAGAGTATTGGCCATATTTATTGAAATTAGAAACAACCCACTTAAGTGGAACATATTATCACTGATGTCACTGTAGTGTTTAAAGTCAAATTTGGAAAAATTTCTGTTTCTTCTGTATTTTAATAATCACTGTTTGGGGAGGTAATTTGACATTTGGTAATCTTAAGAGTCTTTGGAATCTAAAAATATCATGCCACTTCACGAGTGTAATTGAACTATGAAAATAAAGTATAAGAACTTACCAATACTCAAATAGCTGATTTTAATTTTCAGAGTTCTTGTGTTTAGGAGATCTCTTAGGGCATCTATTGGCCAATGTTAGTATTGCATATGAGAATTTGAGTACAGCTGTCTGAACCTTAGAGTTCTGTGTATGAAAACAATTCTTTACATGCATGTTGAGGAAGGGACTTATGACATAAATATTTCATGTTTATTGATGGATTTAAAGTATCAAACAAATAAAAATACATATATTATGGGAGTTGATCTTATAAAACTTCTGTAATACTATATTCAGATTTCAACATATTCAAACTTTGTTGTTTCTTAGAATCTATATGTCATTATTCAGATTAGCTGCCATCAGTGATTTCTTAGTAGCATCAAAATAACTGTATTTTCTAATTTCAAGAGGGGCATAAACAGTAATATATTTTACATTATAATCTTGAAAATCAGGCTGTAAAAGGATGTTGAAAATATGACTGTAAGTCTTGAGTTCAGGAGTATTGCAATGTGTAAAGGAAATACATTGCTAGAAGTGCACATAATCTGTGTATCTGAACTTTTTCTTGGAGAGGTCTTTTTCTACAAACAGCAAGCTACTTGCTAGACATTTGGTCCAGCAATGAGAACAGATGGGAAAGGACCTTGATCCGTGTGTATATAATATATAATATAAATATATTATGTAGTAAATAGTATGTAAGATAGAGATAAAATTAATACAAGTACGCCTAAAACATCACAAGTAAAAATTAATAAAATGTCGCAGATACAAAGCTGATACACTGAAAAAGAGGAGTTTGGTAAAGTGAGCAATTACTACTGATTTTTCTTGCTCTTTTTAGCCTTCTCTGTGCATAAGATCCTTCCTGAGCATATGGACCAAAGCATCTGTCCCAGTCTGTTCCCAAGAACAGTGCTAGTGCTAATGCTCTCTTGGAGAAATTATGATAGGGGCCAAAAGAGACATATATGTTACTTTTCTTGCAGACTCACTTCATTGATGTGTATTTCTGATGCTTACTAACATTATGAAGATATTATTTGAACTTGAAGGCAATTCTGTGTTACAGTTTTATATTAGTTTTATATTTTCTATTGTTTTATATTTACTATTCCTGCTTACCACATAACTCACCCTTCCTCCTGTTCTGTGTTTTAATCTCACCTCGTGGCCTCCGATGGTTGAGTGGAGTCACATGCCCACTTCAGTACAAAGAACTATGAATAGAAATGACATGTCGTGTCACTTCTGCACTGAGAATTTAGCAATATCCTGCAGCATTCTATTCTCTCTATTAAAGAAAAGGGTAACATTTGAGATAGTGGCTGCTCAGTTACCCTGGACTCCTGATGGATGTTCACGAGCGGAGTGGTCTCTGCTGACTGTGATGTTTAATTTTACATGTCAACATGACTGGGCTAAGTGATGCCTGGATATTTGGTCAAACATTGTATCTGGTTGTGTCTGTGAGGATGTTTCCAAGGAGAGATTAACACTTAATACTTAGACTGAGCAAAGAAGATGGCTCTACCAGAATGGTCATCATCCGATCCACTGAGGACAGGCAAATTCAACTCTGTTTGAGCGGGCTCATCTATCTTCTCCTGACCTCAGACATCAGCACTCCAGGTTCTTGGGCCTTTGAGCACAAAACAGAACTTATGCCACTGCTCTCCCACACCCGACCCCTCATTTCTCAGGTCTCTGGACTGAATTACACCAGCAGCTTTCTTGCTTATTCAGCTGGCAGATGGAGAGGAATTTCTTGTTTTCAATCATTCTGCAAGCCAATTCCTATAACAAATATCTACCTGGCTATCTCTCTCTATCATCTATGTACTTAAGTCCTATTGGTGCTGTTTCTTGGGAAAATCCACTACCCCATGGTAGTATGGAGCATGAGTAGGAAATAAACCTTGATTTTTTAGGCCACCAAGATTTTAAATTTATTAATTACCACAGCATAAATAGCTTAACCAAATTGATAAGTGTCAGTAACTGATTCTGAAATAGCTATACCTGCATCAAATTCTCACAACACCT
The DNA here is from genome assembly GCA_024291935.2 of Okapia johnstoni. Taxonomy (NCBI): domain Eukaryota; kingdom Metazoa; phylum Chordata; class Mammalia; order Artiodactyla; family Giraffidae; genus Okapia; species Okapia johnstoni. Next base: position 32,922,504 of record CM044310.1, read on the forward strand.
GTTACACACAGCTTCATACATGAATGGTGTCACTGATCTCAGATATAGGCTTCTTTATTCCCTAGGTTTCACATTTATCTAGAATTAAACAAAATGAATCTCATTCTCTTAATATCCATCCCAAAATGAGTTTTGGTTAGACTTGCAAAATAAAGTCTCCATGTACTGACCCAAGATGAGTTAACTTTGCCATCATTTCAACCAGCATGCGTTACTCTAGAGCAATTTGTTTGGCTTCTATTCTAGACCTAATAGGAATAGACTTTAGTAAGGATAGTGATGTTTCACTGTCTTTCTGTTAAGGATTTCATTTCCTCCTACCCGCTGTAGCCAGGGTTAGAACTAAGCCAGTTCCTTGGTATTTCTTTCCAAGTGTTCCTTCAATTATCCATTCAACACATAAAAACCAGTTTCCTACTCAGAAACAGATATGCTGGGGGTTAAGGATACACAGGTAAATGATATGTAATACTATAAATAATGTCCCAGGTGGTGCTAGTGGTAAAGAACCCACCTGCCAACGCAGGAGAGGTAAGAGACAAGAATTCAATCTCTGGGTTAGGAAGATCCAATATGGAAACCCACTTCGGTATTTTTGCCAGGAGAATTCTGTAGACAGAGGAGTCTGGCAGGCTATAATCCAAACATAAGGTCACAAAGAGTCAGATACAACTGAAGCGACTTACCATGCACACACTAAATAAAAACTCAATTAAACCATTACAATATGGCCTAGTGGACACTAAAGTCGGGTAGTGTAGGGAAAGAATAAGTTAGCCAAGAAGGTGTGGTCAGGCTCTCTCACCCCAGGGACTTCCCGCTCTCACCCCACATTTTGTAAATAATAATTATGTAACATCTGAGATCACTTACAGCACTGCGCATGCACATCACGAGGTACTTGCTTCCTCGCAGGTCATTTAGTGCTGTATCCATATACGCGCTCCATCTGAAAAGCGATTGAATTCCTGCTGCATCGCGGCTGTGTCTGCTGGGTCAGCCATGAGAGGAAAGAATATAGCGTGTCTGCTGCTAAGGCTGCTGCACTAGCCGCGAGAGAATAAATGCACCTGCAGTTCCCGCGGCTCCTTGAGTTTTCTTCCAGTCTCTTAGCTTCTGCCTTGCATACCATGGGTTCAGCAAACAGTGTGCACAGTTTGAACAGCAAGACAATCGATGTCACGAACAGGAAAAGCAGTACAGGTAGTATGCCTAGAAACCTCAGGCCAGTATGAGCCTTGTTTTTATTTCTACTAGAAACTAATGTTCTGCCTTTAAGACATTCAGAAACATTGGCTGGTACTTTTTATGGACATTGCTCCCAGATCTAAAATATCCAACTCCAGATTTCCAAGTATTGTCAGCCTGCATTCTCTGTTTGTACACTCCACCCACATAGGTGAACATCAGCTAGTTAAAATGCATATTATCTTATACTATCTACCTAAAATTGATGATGAAATACTTGCTTCTTTGAATATTGTTGATTTGCTCAAATCTCTGAATTTCATCCATTAGACTTTTTTGCTTCTATAAGCTAATAAGCCCGTCTGGTATTGTCAATCCGTTTGCTGCCTTGCCCAACTCATGCTAGTGCTAAGCTGCGATGATGAAACTACTTAAAAACTACTTTAAAAAATTTCCAAGAAATTTCATCTAGAGTGCTAAGAAAAGTATATTGGAGGGAATTGGCATTAAATGAGAAAATATATTGTGTTAAACACTGCTAGCATCTTAAACTGGAGAAGGAAATGGCAACCCACTCCAGTATTCTTGCCTGGAGAATCCCATGGAGAGAGGAGCCTGGTAGGCTACAGTCCATGGGGTCGCTAAGAGTAGGACAAGATTGAACAAATTCACTTTCACTTTTCACTTTCATGAATTGGAGAAGGAAATGGCAACCCTCTCCAGTATTCTTTCCTGGAGATTCCCAGGGACAGAGGAGCCTGTGGGCTGCCGTCTATGGGGTCGCACAGAGTTGGACACGACTGAAGCAACTTAGCAGCAGCAGCAGTAGCAGCATCTTAAAATTTATTTCTTTTGTAATCCACTATGAAACTTGAAATTTATTAGTGATGAACAGTTGAGGGGCTACAGACAAATAAATCAATTTGTCCATTGTTAATGATCAAGTAAATTAAACACAGCAAATTTAATTCAAGTTAACTCAGAAAATCTCCCCACTTTACCACTATAGTATATCTTCACAGCCCTTAGTATTTCAAACTTGTTTTGTTGTGACATGACAGCAAGAATTAGGGACAACCAATTTCCTTTGGGAAACTAGGAATTGTTTCACTGGAAAGAAAATGATGCTACTCCAGGCAGAGAAAAAGTGATAAACCAGGAGGGTGGGGACAGGCACTAAAGAGCTGTTTGTTTTATGGTTTAATAAAGTTACCTAGTCCAGAGAAAAAAAAAACATAAGGTGTATAAGGTTCTTGGAAGGGTGTCTAATGAAACAAAAAGAATTTCCTTTTAAAAATTGTATCCAATTGTTACCGCCTCCTCCTTCTTCTCATCCTTTTCATTCTCCAAATGCTACAGTCTTTAAATTCTGCTCCATATATTCTTTGGAAACTGGTAAGTGTTCAAATGATCCCCTTTTCAGTAAATCTTAAGGATACTTTTCCTGGTTCTGAGCTCACAGATAACTGTTGGCCACTCCTATGTTGAAACACATTTTTCGCTTGGCTTCTGTGAGGCCCTCTTGTTTTAAACAAATTGCCTAGTCATTTTCAGTTTTTCTTCTTTTCTTTTCTTTCGTCATTCTCTCTCCTTTTTTCCTCCTTCCTCCTGTTTTCTTTTCTTTCTTCTTCATTCCTTCATCCTTCTGTCTCCACCTCCTCTGCCATTCTGAGGTGTTTCTCAGGGATTGAATCTCCACCCTTCTCTCTCTTTATTCTAAATATTGTCTGGGATTCTCCTCCATCCTTTCCATAACCCTCTATATTGTGTTGACCCTATTCAAGGCTCAGAGTAATATGACTCATTGAACACCTGCAATTAAGAAATACATAGGAATCTAAAACATAACACATCCCAAATTGAATGCACCTATCACATTGAAAAATTAGTCTTTTCTATTCTTTTTCTTATTGAATTATACCTCCTTCCATCAGATTAAACCTCAAAATCTTATTGTAACTTTTTAATTCTTATACCCTAACTTAGATGTCACATTCTTCAGGAAGGATTCCTGATTCCACTCTTTTCAAACTTAATTAGGCATCCCCAAATTATGGTCACTTGCATCTTTAGTTTCCTCAAAATTATTTCTTTTATTACATTATGTGTAATTACATATGTAAGCATATATTATGTTTCATACATTATAAGCTTCATGATAAATTCCATTGTAGGACCTTTAATCCTATCCCATATCTGACTCATTGTATGGGGTCAAAATTTAATAAAAGTTGGACTAAATTTTGTAAATTCATGAATCTTAGAATTTCCTACATCCTAAACGGTGACCTTTACTCTAAGGGAAGGACGATATACATGTTGAGGATGGATTAGAGGGGGCAGGCACAGGGCTCAAGCAAAAAGATAGTACTTATCAGAAAGATAAGAAATATGACAAAAAGTGATAATTATGTATAAATTAAAAATCAGTTCAGTTCAGTTCAGTTGCTCAGTCATGTGAACTCTTTGTGACCACATGGACTGCAGCACTCCAGGCTTCCCTGTCCCTCACCAACTCCCAGAGCTTACTTAAATTCATGTCCATCAAGTCAGTGATGCCATCCAACCATCTCAGCCTCTGTCATCCCCTTCTCCTCTCACCTTCAATCTTTCCCAGCATCAGGGTCTTTTCAAATGAGTCAGTTCTTCACATCAGGTGGCCAAAGTATTGGAGTTTCAGCTGCAGCATCAGTCTTTCCAATGAATATTCATTCAGGACTGATTTCCTTTAGTATAGACTGGTCGGATCTCCTTGCAGTCCAAGGGACTCTCAAGAGTCTTCTCAAACACCACAGTTCAAAAGCGTCAATTCTTCGGTGCTCAGCTTTCTTCACAGTCCAACTCTCACATCTGTGCATGACTACTGGAAAAACCAAAGCTTTGACTAGACGGACCTTTGTTGGCAAAGTAATGTCTCTGCTTTTTAATACGCTGTCTAGGTTGGTCATAGCTTTCCTTCCGAGGACCAAGCGTCTTTTAATTTCATGGCTGCAGTCACCATCTTCAGTGATTTTGGAGCCCCAAAAAATAAAGCCCGCCACTGTTTCCACTGTTTCCCCATCTATTTGCCATGAAGTGATGGAACTGAATGCCATGATGTTAGTTTCCTGAATGTTGAGTTTTAAGCCAACTTTTTCAGTCTCCTCTTTCACTTTCATCAAGAGGCTTTTAAAATCAGGGAAAATAGCAATTATCCACTGGAATTTCAAAGGAATTTTACAAACTTCATGGAATTTAATTTCAGCAAAGTATTAATAATACTTCATATGACAATTTTCATTAATAGATCAAGACATTGTTTTGAAGAAGGAGTAGAAGAAGAAATAAATACCACTACCAACACCAGTAACAAAAAAACTCCTTAAGAAGATACTCTTGTCTAGCAAATTAAATGAAAACTCTTAGTTTTGCCTTAGCTCCTCTTTCACCTCACACACAATTAAAACTGGACAGAAAAATTTCACTGAACTTTGTATATTTATTTGTCATTTCTACATACCTTGTTTCAACCTATCATCATCTATGGCCTATGAACATCTACATTAGACACAATCCTATCATCTACTATTATCTGGTTGCCTAACTGATCTCTTTCCTTACACCCTAATCTCTGATAAAATGCATTCCCAACATCAGGTATAGTTATTTTTTAAATATATGTCACATTATGTCCACTAAATCCCTTACTATTGTCCACAGGTCCTCCCATCACTAGACACACACATCTTCAGATTAGAGGCTACTCCTTACCTTAACTTTATGAGTTTCAATCATTGTAGCATTCTTGATGTTCTTTGAACATACGAAGCTCATATTCATTTTAATGATTTTATACTTGAAGCCTCTTTTTCTCAATAATGTTCCCCAGACTTTGTTACAGGTGAGTCTTTGACATTCATGCATGTGGAGTGGCCTTTTTCTGGCTACCAACTCTCTATACTGCCAAATCTTAACCTTTTCACAGCTACTTTTTTCACAGATTACATTCATACTTGAAGGTATATCATTCATTCATTCATCAATATTATGTCTTCTTCCACTCAAATATTAATTCATTGAGTATAAGACCCAACTTGTTCATACTTGGATTCTGTGCACTCAGCTGCCTTTAATGTAAGTGTTCAATATATTTACTGAGTGAATACATTCATGTATTTATTGATGCAGTTGTTTAACTATATTTTTTAAAATTTTTCAAAATCTACACATTCTTCGAGAGTATACTGAATGCTATATCTTTCATAAAGTTTATCTGATTTACTAGCTGTTGTGATATTCTTTCCTTTGAACCCATGTAGAAATCTATCATAAACCTCTTTATGATCCTATTCAAAGTCTTTTATTTATTCTTTTAATGAATTTCTCCAATCACTAGATAATGATCATCTCAGAGAAAACAGCTATGCTGTACAAGATTGATATCCAGAATATAATGTGAATTTCTAACCCCCCCAAAACACATAATCTAGATGCATGTATATTTACTTATCTACATATTTGTTGTCTGTCCCTAAAAGGGAGCTTGACCTTCTGTTGTGCTCACTGCTATATCCCCATTTCCTTGACAGGAATTGACAAGTAAGAGAAGCCCCACTAACAGTTGCTCAAAGAATGAAACAGGTTGGACATTTTTTCACTGAATTCCGCGTTCCCTAAAATAGTCTTTTACATTGTCAGTCGAAACATTCCATCTGGTAAATTTATTCCAAAATTTATATTCTGTTATAATCACTTAAATTACTTATTTGATCAAGCAGTATTTTGAGATTAATAGAATTTTAATTATGCCTATTTATCAAACAAATGGTTAATTTAATATTTTATGAATGGTTAAGGACGAAAAATAATTCCAGCTTCTAGGAATAGTGTGAATAGAAAATGTATTATCTGAGAGTAAACAGTATATCTTTTGATTTGTAAGTTTCAACTTCCTAACATGAAGTTAGGTGACTTACCTTACTCTGTAAAGTGTTTTATTTATTCTTTATTTAGTCTACACTTATTCTCAGTAAATATAGGAGAGAGGAAGGGATGTAAGCCAGGATAACTTAAGAATATATACTTCAAAGTTCAGAACTTTGAAACCAAATTTATACTGACAAAACAATACTTGTTAATCTTACATGGATACATATTCAGTTTCTCTTTGCCACAGTTCTGTCCATGACACAAACACAATTTATAAGATTTCACATAATTTACAAAATACAATCTGATATACAGAATATGGCTATTACATGTTCATTTTAAACAACTCAATAGTAATTTTTATATTGAGTAATCTGCCAAATATGTAATCACTAGCAATTATTAGTTGAATCTACTGTATTCGTTGACTGATTTTGTTAAAGAGCTTCCCTTATGGGGCTTCCCTAGTGGCTCAGATAGTAAATAATCTGCCTGCAATGAAGGAGACACAGGTTCAATGCCTAAGTCAGGAAGATTCCCTGGAGAACGAAATTCCATGGACAATTCCAATGGAAATTCCTTGGAAATTACAATTTCATGGGCAGAGGAGTATGCTGGCCTATAGCCTGTGGGGTTGCAGACACAACTGAGAGACTAACGCTTTTACTAGACGGCAGCAAAGAAACTGATCAACCAAGTCCCACCAATGTGATAGTGCCTCCTGTCAGTTTAAAAGATACAATACCCTGCTTTATGAAGAACAACTTACAGACCCTATACAGTTACATTTAAAGAATATATCCAGTTATACTTAAGGAATTTTTAAGCTATTAGAGGGAGAAAGTTGGTGACAAATTAAATATTTCTTTGCTATAGGATTTAAATATTAATATTATGTACAGGATACAGTTTTTTACCTAAAAATTGATATTAAACTAATGAAATTATCATAGGCACATAAATTTAGAAAAAAAACACAATATAGTTGTTATACAGGAAAACAATTTTATTTAAGTTATCTTCAATGGTACATATCAATTATGAATAACAATACAATGTTACTAAATTTTGTATAAAATCTTAGCCAAGAAAGCACAATAATATTATTTCTTTTACAGAATGCTTCTTAAATTATTGAAAATAATTCTATGAATACATTTCACCCTGAATAAATAAAAGCATTCTGTTAGTGAAATATAAGAAAGAAATTAAAAGTTGTAAACAAAGAGAAATAACACATTTTGAAGTGAGCCTTAAAGATAAACATGTTTTATTTGCTATGTTTACTATTGAGCATAAAATATCAAGGCAAACTAGTAAAGAAAATTTATAAAAAAACATAAGTAATCAGATGCCTTCAACTTAAGTAACAACTCTGTGCACACATAATGCAATGTTCTGTTTGGTTATTTATTTATTCGTTTTTCAAATCAGGCCATATTACTGGCACAATGTTTTATATGTACTCCAGACAAGTGACAAGTTTTGCTTAGCTGCACAATATATGTCCTAGAATAAATCATAGCTGACTTCACAGAGCTGCTTTCTTGGTTTCAGGTCACAACCTACCTTATTACCTATTTCTGTGTTCAATTAATAGTTTCAGTCCCCTTGTTTCATTATCATTTTAACATTTAATCAATCCTAATTAAACCAGAGTTGAGGATTCCTAACACTCTCCACCTCATCTATTAGAGAAGTTTCTATTTTTTCCTACTAATGATATTGCATTTGCTACAACTTTAACATTTTCATGAAATATTTTGACAAAGATGTATGACTGGATACTAATTTAACTTTAACCATGCTTCATGTCTATTTCCAAATATGAAAGAGAAAATCTTCTATGGCTTGCTTCTAAGTTACAGATTTTTCTGCCTGAAATATACACATGAATTAGCTTCACCAATATTGTCATATAAATAAAGCTAAAGTTAGCAAATTTTGCTATGAAGAGCTGATGATCTGAGCCACAGTCAGCTCCAGGTCTTATTTATGCTAACTGAATATAGCTTCCCCATCTTCAGCTACAAAAAACGTAATCAATCTGATTTCAGTATTGACTGTTGAGGTCCATGTATAAAGTTGTCTCTTGTGTTGTTGGAAAAGGGTGTCTGCTATGACCACTGAGTTCTCTTGGCAGGATTCTGTTAGCCTTTGCCCTGCTTCATTTTGTACTCTGAGGCCAAACTTGACTGTTACTCCAGGTATCTTTGGATTCCTACCTTTTGCATTCCAATCCCCAGTGATGAATGGGATATCTTTTTTTGTTGTTAATTCTAGGAGGTTTTCTAGGTTTTCACAGAACTGATCAACTTCAGCTTCTTCAGCCATAGTGGTTGGGGCATAGACTTGAATTACTATGGTGTTGAATGGTTTGTCTTGGAAACAAACCAAAATCATTCCGTCATTTTTAAGGTTGCACCCAAGTACTGCATTTCAGAGTCTTTTGTTGATTACAAGGGCTACCCCATCTCTTCTATGGCTTAAACTAAAAAAAGCAGAGAAAACAACTAGGCCAGTTAAGTGTGACTTAAATCAAATCCCCTATGAATATACATTGGAGGTGTAGAATAGTTTCAAGGGATTAGATCTAGTAAACAGAGTGCCTGAAGAACTATGGACAGAGGTTTGTAATATTGTACAAGGAAAAGAGAACACAGCCATCCCAAAGAAAAAGAAATACAAGAAGCAAAAATGGTTGTCTGAGGAGACTTTACAAATAGCTGAGGAAAGAAGAGAAGTGAAAAGTAACAGAGAAAGAGAAAGGTAAACCCAACTAAATGCAGAGTTCCAGAGAATAGCAAGGAGAGACAAGAAGGCCTTCTTAAATGAACAATACAAAGAAATAGAGGATAACAATAGAAAGGGTAAGACTATAAATCTCTTCAAGAAAATTGGAAATATCAAAGGAGCATTTCATCCAAAGATGGGCACAAAAAAGGACAGAAACAATAAAGACCTAATAGAAGTAGAAGAGATCAAGAAGAGTTGGAAGGAATACACAGAAGAACTGTACAAAAAAAGATCTTAATGACCCGGATAATCACAATGGTGTAGTCTCTCACTCAGAGCAAGTGACACTGCTGTCAACAATACTGTGGAAGGAAAGGAGTACGACAAGGTTGTTTATTGTCACCCTGTTTATTTATCTTATATGCAGAGCACATCAGGCGAAATGCCTGGCTGGATGAATTACAAGCTGGAATCAAGATTTCTGGGAGTAATATCAACAACCTCAGATATGCAGATGATACCGCTCTGAAGTCAGGAATCAATGAGGAACTAAAGAGCTTCTTGATGAGGGTGAAGGAGGAGAGTGAAAAAGTCAGCTTAAAACTCAATATTAAAATAATAATAATAATAAGATCATGGCATTTGGTCCCATTACTTCATGGCAAAAAAAAAAATGGGAAAAGGTAGAAACAGTGACATATTTTCTCTTCTTGGGCTCCAAAATCATTGGAGATGGTGACTGTGCAGCCATGAAATTAGAAGATGATTGCTTCTTGGCAGGAAAGCGATGACAAAACTAGACAGTGTGTCAAGGCTAAGGTCTTTCCATGAGTCATGTACAGATGTGAGAAGGCAGAGCACTGAACAACTGCATGAAATATCTTTTGATCTCTTTTGACTAATAATAAAGGTTATGTATAAAAGTCACAGGTAACATCATACTCAATAAGACAGTTTTTCATCTAAGATCAAGAACAAAGCAAGGATTCCCATTCTTGCCACTTAGATTTAATATGTTACTGAAGGTCCTTGCCAGATAAATTAGTCAATAAAAAAGAAATAAAAGCTCCAAAATTGGAAATCAGAATGCAAAATGATCTCTGTTCACAGATAATACGATCTTATACATGGAAAGATTTAAAATTAAAAACATGAAAAATCTATTAGAACAAACAGACGCATTAAACAAAATTGCAGAATACAATATCAACATGCAAAATAAGTTCTGTTTCTGTAAAATCACAATGAACAATCTGAAAATACATTATAAAAACAATCTCATTTGTTCAATATGGTAACATCAGAAACAATAAAATACTTTGGAATAAACTTAATCAGGGAGGCAAAAACTTGTTCACTAAAAACTACAAAACATTGATGAAAGGAATTAAGATAGATATAAATACAGAAAAAAACTATATTTATGAATTAGAAGACTTAATCTTGTTAAAACATCCATATTACCTCAGTGATCTACAGATTCAATGCAATCCCTATCAAAATCCCTTGGAATTTTTTCCAGAAATAAAAAAAGAAAACCTAATATTTACATGAAGCCTCAAGGGACCCTAAGTAGCCAAAACCAACTTGAAAAAAAGAACAAATGCGGAGACCTCACACAACATGATTTCAAACATATTAGAAAGCCACAAAAAAACAAAAGAGTGTCGTTTTGGCATGACAGATATATAGACCAATGGAAAAGAAGAGACAGCCCAGAAATAAATCCTCACTTATGCAGTCAAATAATCTTCAACACAGGTTCCAAGACCTAACATGGAAAAAGGACAATCTCTTCATCAAATGGTGTGGGGAAAAACAAACCGAATATCCATATGTAAAAGAGTAAGTTGGAACCACCTTACACCATATACAAAAATTAACTCCAAAAGGATTAAACACCAAAATGTAAGATGGTAAATACTCCTAGAAGGACATGTAAAGGGAAGACTTCATGATATTGGACTTAGCAAAGATTTCTTTCCATATGACAGTAAAAGCACAGGCAAAAAATGCAAAATAGGTAAATGAGAATGCATCAACTTTTAAAATTTTGCTCAGCAAAGAATACAACCAGCTGAATAAAAAAGAAACATGTAAAGAGAGGGAATATTTGAAAATCATATTCTAATAAAGAGTTAATATTCAGAATGTATACATCCTACAACTAAAAAAAAAAAATAGGAAGAAATTTGATTCAAAAATGGACCAAGGACTTAAACAGATATTTCTAAGAAGAAAATATACAAATGACCAATAAGTATATAAAAAGATTCTCATCACTAACCATTAGAGAAATGCAAATAAAAACTACAATGAGAAATCACTCATATCCATAAGAGTCACTATCAAACAAAGCAAACAAAATAGAACAAGCCCAAAGAAAACAGGGAATTTTGAAGATGTGCAGAAATTGGAACACTTTTTGGAAATCTAATGAATTGTTGATAAGAATGTAAAATGGAGCAGCTGCTATGGAAAACAGAATTGAGGTACCTTGACAAATAAAATATATAATCATAATGTTACCCAGCAATTCCACTTTCATATGCATACCCATAAGAATTGAAAGCAAGATCTTGAAGAGATATTTGATATGGTCATGGCAGCATTATTCACAATAACCAAGATGTGGAAGAAACACAAAAGTCAATCAGTGAATACAGCACAGTGGTCTGCACATACAGTGTGATTATTTGCTTTGAAAAGCAGAAATGCTGCTACATGCTACAATGTGGATGAAACTTGAAGACATTATGCTAGGTGAAACAAGGTAGTGATATGAAGATAAATACTGTATCAGTTCAGTTCAGTTCAGTCACTCAGTCATGTCTGACTCTTTGCAACCCCATGAATGCAGCATGCCAGGCCTCCCTGTTCATCACCAACTCCTGGAGTTTACTCAAACTCATATCCATTGAGTTGGTGATGCCATCCAACAATCTCATCTTCTGTCGTCCCCTTCTCCTCCAGCCTTCAATCTTTCCCAGCATCAGGGTCTTTTCAAATGAATAAGTTCTTTGCATCAGGTGGCCAAAGTATTGGAGTTTCAGCTGCAGCATCAGTCCTTCCAATGAATATTCAGGACTGATTTCCTTTAGGACAGACTGGTTGTATCTCCTTGCAGTCCAAGGGACTCTCAAGAGTCTTCTCCAACACCACAGTTCAAAAGCATCAATTCTTCGATGCTCAGCTTTCTTTATAGTCCAACTCTCATATTCATACATGACTACTGGAAAAATCAAAGCTTTGACTAGATGGACCTTTGTTGGCAAAGGAATGTCTCTGTTTTTTAATATGCTGTCTAGGTTGGTCATAACTTTTCTTCCAAGGAGCAAGCATCTTTCAATTTCATGGCTGTAGTCACCATCTGCAGTGATTTTGGAGCCCCCAAAAATAAAGTCTGCCACTGTTTCCATTGTTTCCTCATCTATTTGCCATGAAGTGATGGGACTGGATGCCATGATGTTAGTTTTCTGAATGTTGAGCTTTAAGCCAACTTTTTCACCTTCCTCTTTCACTTTCATCAAGAAGCTCTTTAGTTCTTCTTTGCTTTCTGCCATAAGGGTGGTGTCATCTGAATACCTGAGGTTATTAATATTTCTCCCAGCAATCTTGATTCCAGCTTGTGCTTCATCCAGCCCAACGTCTCTCATGTTGTATGATTCCTCTAATATAGGATATCTAAAGTAGTCAAACTCATGGCAGCACAATGTTGAATGGTGGTTGCCAGAGTCTGGCATGAGAGGAAAATTAGGGGTTTTTTAGTGGGTTTAAAGTCTCACTTCTTTCCTCCAATGCAAATGTTTTAGAAATCTGTTGCACAACTTAGAGAATATAGTTAATGCTACTAAACTGCACAGTTAAAGATGCTTAAGATGCTAAACTTTTTGTCATGTGATTCTAAGCACAATTTAAAAGTTCATCCTTAAATTTATCCTTATCTTAGAGGATAAAACTATTATTTTCAAGTATAATAAACAGAAAAGGTTAAAACTAGGCTCCACATAAAATTCTGCCTTCATCCAACAGCTACGATTTTTTCCAACAATAGTTACAATTGTGTCTGTCAGCAAAAGCCCAGATTTTTAGACTGGATCAGTGCAACGTTTGTCTTATTTCATTTTTTTGCTTTTTTTCCATGGGTGAAGACAGGGGCAGGGTAGATTATGATTGATGTGACTCCAGAATTTATAGTTTCTTCCACTGTATCAGATATTTTCAAGAGTCTATTTCTATATAGTAAATATATGCTTACTAGTCATAGACACCAGCATATAGCTTTGAGGATCACAAGTAATTTTTAACTTCATGAATGGAGAAGGCTGATGTCATTGGTGTGTTCTCTGCCCTGGTGAAAACAAGTTCCTAGATGGAGTCTAGTAGACACAAGATACCACTATGTCTGTATATGCAGACTTAAGGATGGCAAAGGCAGAGAAGGAAAGGACATAGCTGACTGACGATGGTATCCACTAAGATCCACATTCATGGCCTAGATTACAATAATGTCTATGATTATTGATGCTTTCCTAGCAAATAAATGCACTCTCTCATCTAATTATGCCCCTTTTCCTTGGCATAGAATCCAGCCAAACTTGATGGTAAGAAATTCCTGATTTGACTTATTGGGCAATAAAAAGTCATGTTTTCCAGGTTTACCATCATTTTCCTTTATGGGGAGGGAGGTGGGAGGAGGGTTCGGGAGGGGGAGCACATGTGAACCCATGGCTGATTCATGTCAATGTATAGCAAAAACTACTACAATATTGTAAAGTAATTAGCCCCCAACTAAAATAAATAAATTTATTAAAAAAAAAAAACTAAAAAAATAAAAAGGCAAAAATCCAAAACCCAACTTCATAATATTCATATCCTTACTTTTATCTTAATATTTAGGTTTATACATTATTCTGACAATAACTGTTCAACTAAGTAATACTAGAGCTATCACTAGAAAAAGTCTAGGATGGGAGAAAAATTAATTTAGTTTTGAAGTCATATTTTCACCTATTGTTGCCATATTCAATTTTGAAGTCATATTTTCACCTATTGCTGCATTTAATGAAATAGTCAAATGTTTTCTTCAAATTTTGATATGATAATATGTATTTTAATCATTCTAAACTGCAGATCATCTCTCAGGATATACTGATATTGACTGATAAAAATTAAGCTAAAATTTCTAATTTTTTTTGTAGTTAGTTGCTTAATTTTAACAGAATCAGGTTCTATTTTGACTGACATTTGTCATATAAATTTGCTAAATGTGAATTGCGACCTGAGAGAATGCTGATTTCCAATAATTTACACTATATACCAGTAGTAATCATCTTTGATGCCTTCTGGGTAGTCTAATTCTACCATCCCATCTATTGGGTCTGTAAGTTTTGTCCAGGTATTTACTCTAGTATTTTATTCTAATTTAAGACTTAGTGTGTGTGTGCTTAGTCATGTCCAACTCTTTGTAACCCCAGGGACTGTAGCTCATAAGGATCTTCTGTCCATGGAGTTTTTCAGGCAAGAATACTGGAGCATATTGCCACTTTCTACTCCAGGATATCTCCCCCACCAGGGGGATTGAACCTGTGTCTCTTGTGTGTCCTGCATTGACAGGTGTTTTCTTTACTATTGTGCCTCCTGGGCAGTTCAAGATTAAGTGAGGCTTCTTTAAAATGGTATTTCCCTAACTTGCAAAATTGTTGATGTATCCACATTTAGAATAAAATAAAACAAATTATTTAATATCTAAAGACTTGATTGCATGACTATGGAATTTATTTACAATTCTCATATGTCACTGAAATCTTGGAATGGTATTTAAACTAAAAATTGCATTTGTGAGAAATCGAGTTAGGATTTACTCTGTGCCTTGCAGGTAGTGAGGATTGTTACTTTTTATTTCACTCACACCTCTTAACAATAGAGAGATACTTACTTTCATTATTTTACTTAAAGGAACTGAGTTCCATAAAATGAAGGCAATTTGTTCAAGGTCAACCTAAGAGCCACAACAAAGATTTAAATAAAAAGTAGCCCAGTTAGAAGTCAATTCCATTTACATTTCATGAAAAGGGCTGCTTCAACTTGTGGAGATTTGATGTTTTGTAAATGGCTGCACTGATTAGCCTAGCATGGGTTTTTGTCCCCACCTCCCTCCCCCACATTTTTAAAGAAACTAGCTTTTCACCAAGTCAGTCAAGAGGCATTTACTGAGTTTGGTTTGGTGCTGGTAATGTCAAATGGGCTTCCCAGGTGGCACTAGTGGTAAAGAATCCACTTGCCAATGCAGCAGATATAATAATGTGAGTTCAATCCCTGGGTTGGGAAGATCCCCTGGAGAAGAAAATGGCAATCTACTCCAGTGTTCTTGCCTGGGAAATCCCATGGACAGAAGAGCCTGGCAGGCTACAGTTCTTGGGGTCGCAAAGGCTCGGAAACGACCAGTGCACACACACACACACAATGTCAAATAAAATAAAACATCGTCCCTAGTTTTAAGGAAAGCACAACTAGACAAGAGAGACCTTGTAATTCAATAATACACAATGCAGTACATAGAGTTGTGCATAAAATTGTACTCTGGGATCAGAAACAGGATAATTAAGTTAAACTCCAAAGCAGTGAGGGAGATTCAGAAAGTACATGAGTCAGTTCAATGTTTAGAAATCATCCAGATAAAGAAATGAATATAGAGGCATTACATTCAGGAGAAACAGTGCGTGTGAAGACAAGTATGTGAAGCATTTGATGTAGAGGCTCAT
The DNA here is from genome assembly GCA_024291935.2 of Okapia johnstoni. Lineage (NCBI taxonomy): Eukaryota > Metazoa > Chordata > Mammalia > Artiodactyla > Giraffidae > Okapia > Okapia johnstoni. The sequence goes on from CM044310.1 coordinate 32,938,100, forward strand.
TTGGGCAGCTGTGGGTCATTTGCAAGGCTGAGGCATACATAACCATCAGAGGAGCAGCCATGAGGTTTCAGATGCAGGAATGGGCTAGATGATGGAGAGCTTGGGTACTAAGCAACAGGCTATAAATATGTACTTATATTTTCTATGGAATTGAAACTTGAAGAATGAAAATACACGATATTTAGAACTACAGAATTGTAAAAAGCTGACTAAAGCAAATCCTGTGTCAAGAGCAGAGCTTTCAATGATTTATTGAGATGCCACAAGCTAAATTGTTTTGCAACTTCTACTTGTTATTTCCAAACACCTTTACGGAGTAGTGTCTGTACTGGGAAAATAAAAATTACTCTAGTGAAATATATTTGGATTGTTAGGTTGCCTTGGTTGTAGATAAGATTTTGATTAATAGTCAGATCCATATTTAGAATTAAAATTATTATTTCACAGCATCAGCTAACCTCTGTAGAGGTTTTCAGGGACAATAATTTTAAAACTAAATAAATATATTTGTTTGTTTTTCTAGCTGCTTTTCATGTTATTTTGTGCTGAGGAGACATGTTACCTTGTATGAGTTCATGGGTGTGATTACAGGAATAGAGAATGTCATATGTAATTTTTCTAGAAAATCATTTCATACTAATATTAGAGAATTCATTAGAATATATCTAAGTGAACCAGCTTTTAAATAAAGAAGTGGAAATACAGAGAGTTAAGGGAAGGGCTCATGGTCACAAGAAATTTAGTGAAAAGCCTAGATCTCAGCTCTAAGTAATGGATTTATTATTTTTTCCACTGCATCTTAGTTTGATTTCTGGGTACCTTACCTAGACATTGTTTTTTTCAGGTAATGAATAAGACTTCAATAGTCTTATGTCAAATATAGGTACTGACGAAGAATAATTTTATGCACTGAAAGGAACAAGTCTCACAGTGTTTCCAAATGCCTAAAATCTTCTTTTACTCAGTTTTAAAGTATTCTTATTAACAATGGTATCTTAAAGACACTATTAAATGACAAAGTATGTATATTTTTCTCCTTTTTTACTATAGAACTATTATAGAACTAACAGTTCTACTATAGAACTAACAGTTCACTAGTACAGATCTTCATACACAGAAGACTGTTAGTTGATTAATTTTGGTAGTGCAATCTCAGAATAATCACAGTTTATTTAGTTTTTCCAAAATGATAACTGATATCGAAACAAAAGGAATACATAAAATTTGCTAGGAGAAATCACAAGTTGGTTTGCTCTTCTTAAGATAGTTGGTATTTCATTTTCAGTTGTAGAAAACCTTACAAATTTAATTGTGTAGACATTTTAACATAAATACTAGGTCTCTATTTCCTTCTTTAAGTTTTTGATGAATAATTTGGGTACATCTTACTGAAATAAAATAATTGCAAAAAAAATTTTTACCCTGAAGGAAACAATTAGAAAAGAATGCTAAATGAACATTTTATAAGGATAATTAAAATGCATCTATTTGCCTTTGAAAAGAGCATCATCTCATAATTGCAGTTATTCAGACTTAGTGATTATTAATATATGTTTTTTTCTTCCTTTCTTTTTTGTTTAAGAAGTATGACTATTGTACTTGGGTTTAAAAATTTTTTAATCATTTTTTAAAAATACTAAAGTGTATGCAAATATATAAATTGGCCTCACTGAAACAGAGTGGAAATAAGTACTAATCTAAGTAACTTTGGCTATGGATAAAATACATAAGACTAAAGGCAAAAGGAATTGTACACAATAAGCTGCACTCTACTCTAGTTGATACAGTGTTTTTTTCCCACAGGGATTCAAGTTAAGAATTCTGAAACCATTATACATGTATACTGGAACTGAGTAAACCTGTACATGTCGAGTGGGTAGTGGGAACCAGATTTCTCATTGTTAGATTGAAAGTTGCAGAAATAAAATGAGGAGGCTAGAATAACCTATGTGGTAATATATTAGAGGTGGATATATCAATATAAACTCATGTTCACATCGTACAAATTATTGCATATAGAAACATTTAGAGATATGTTATATACAAAGATCAGTATATACACACATACTTTGTTGCTTTCTCATCTGAGTGGGTGTAGAAGTATTGACACCCCTTTAGCAATAAGCACATGTAGCACTCAAAATTGGTTTCTAATACCATTCTCCAGTAGAACGATCCAGACATCCTTGAGAAATAGCTGTTTTTAGGACTGAGGAAGGAAGGTACGAGATGAGCTTGGAACAAAGTAATAGTGCCAGATAACAAAGATATCCAAAAAAAAAAAAAACCTACATTTGACTCCATATTGATATAAGTAGTTGATTGCAGAAGAAAAGATAAACATTCCATACGGAATTCCATATAATTTATGTAAATAATCTTCTCTGAAGAAGGGAAAGCATAACTCCCCACTTCTTAAATGTGGACTTTGCATAGTGACTTTCTTCTGAAGTTTTCATAGGGGATAAATAGGGAGTAATACACAGAGATGAAACTTTCCAAACACTACACAGCCATGTGATCAAAGTCTAGATCAATAGTGAAAATCATGTTCATATATAAGCCCCTGATATGATAAAATGACACGGATATTTTATCTCTGTGCTCTTTCCCTCAAACCCCCATAACTTCAGTTTAATTGTGAGAAGTACATCAGACAAATTCCTGTTAGCAGACATTCTGCCAAATATGTGACCAGCAAACTTCATGGTGGTCAGTCACCCAAAATAGGTAAAATCTGACAAACTCACAGTTAAGAGAAGCCAAAGGAAACACAACTATAGTAATTAAATGATCTAAAATTTTTAAATTTTGCTTAGTAGTAATGCAACAATATTCATGCACTAATTGTGACAGTAGTACCATAGTAATTTAAGTTTTAACAAGGAGAGACTAAATGTTAAACATATGAAAACACTATGTACCTCCACAGTTTTTTTAAAATCTAAATTATCTCTAAAACTTTTATTAAACATATGATCATCTAAGATGGAGGAGCAATACAGGAGTAGGGGAAAAGAAGTTGTTATAGAATTATATGAAATCACATGTATGAAATTTTTAAAATTGTAAAGCATTATGAATTTAAAGAATCCTATATTGAATTAAGAAAAGAAGTAAGAAAAATGATAATCTAGCAACCTAAAACCCTATCAGACTTATAGAAAGTGAACATATTTCACTTGAGCAATGATAATGATAATGCCTGTAATAATGATAGCAAATATTGATTAAAAACTTTATGTGCCAGCAATAGTTCTAAGTGATTTGAATGTATCCTTCTTGTTCAATTCTGAAAAACATTCTGAATATAATTTTATATATGACATTTATGATAGTGTCTCACTTGATACAGTGTCAAATTTTTCCTAAGATTTTGGTCTTAATTACTCTTTTCTTTTCCCACCTCAGTAAAATTGAGAAGTGATTATGATTCCCCAAGAGCTAAGGCATCATTTACATCTAATGACATCATTTCAACATCTAGCCCTTTCCTGAAATGCAGGTTAGTATTTACAGCTATCTGTGGGAGTTTTTTCATTAATATATTCCCCATATACTAAGATTTCCTTGTAGAAGACTAAAATTAAATTAATTTTCTTCTTCCATAGTCCCTGCTCCAGATCTGTTTGCTTTTTTTTTTTTTTTTTCGCTCCCACTGTGTACGAACACTGATTTACACCCAATCACGATTTTTGCATCAGGTTTTTTCCTCCTTTTTTCTCCCTCCAAAAAACTCATACGTGTTATCACTGTCCATAACTTCCTAAACTACCCCATGGTATTGCTGCCTCTGCATCCATTTCACTGGCCAAGATGCCTGCAGGAACCTTAAACTAACTCCAGTTCCTCCCACAGACACCTGCCCTAAAAAGAACACTCAGAGTAACTAGCAGAAGTTTACCTTAAGCCCTTGTTAGATAAGATCCCTATGAAACTGAAAGCCACTCAGTGGTGTCCGACTCCTTGCGACCCCATGGATTATACAGTCCATGGAATTTTCCAAGCCAGAATACTGGAGTAGGTAGCCATTCCCTTCTCCAGGTGATCTTTCCAATCCAGGTATCAAACCCAGGTCTCCCACATCGCAGGCCGATTCTTGACCCACTGAGCCACCAGGGAAGCAAGGTTTGCCAAAACCTTGCTCTTTTAGTTTACATTGACCAATTTGGCCTCAGTCCAGTAACTCCAAAGCACTCTATCCACATTCCACCTTTTACTCCTAGTAAAGGCATGTGCCCCAGGTACTGCCTTTCTCCCTGTGTGCACTTTACCTTGACCTACCCTCCCCCTATGGCTTCTGGAGGCATTTCAGGTGCTTCTTCCAGGACCTGGGAGTAATAAACTGCCTTATCTTATTTTCTTTTGTGGTTGTTGTTGAAACAGGATACACCATCCAGCACCCTATACTCCATACCAGCATGAATTTAGCAAATTCATAAGTCACTGATGCCCATTGTTTACACTTTTATCCTCTCTTGGCAATCTTTGGTAGTCATTTTGAAAGGTTATTGCTGAACCATGAAAGATGCTGGGATTCTTGGCCTCTGGAGGTCAAGAATTCAATCCCAGGGCCAGAGACGAGGCTTGATCACTCAGAGCTTTTGTGTAATATGGTTTTATTAAAGTATAAAAGAGATAGAGAAAGCTTCTGACATAGACATCAGAAGGGGGCAGAAAGAGTGCCCCCTCACTAGTGTTAGCAATGGAGTTATATGCTTTTTTTAAATTAGTTATTACAATGAATCAATTGACTGGTGGCTCAGACAATAAAGTATTTGTCTGCAATGTGGGAGACCTGGGTTCAATCCCTGGGTTGGAAAGATCCCCTGGAGAAGGAAATGGCAGCCCACTCCAGTACTCTTGCCTGGAAAATTCAATGGATGGAGGAGCCTGGTAGGCTACAGTCCATGGGGTTGCAAAGAGTTGGACACGACTAAGCAACTTCACTTTCTTTCTTTCTATATACTTTTTTTAATTAATTGTTACAATGAATCAAAAGAATGTCTGGAGGTTGTAAAGATCTTACTAGAGCCACTCCCATAATTTACATTTTAAGATAACAGGATTAACCAGGTTTATTCCAGAAACTGTCATCAAGCAGGATGTATTATTGTTGTATAATCCTTAGTACAGAGTTTAAACTGAGTTGTTTGTTGTGTAATCATCAGTTCCAGGCTTGGACAGTTCAAAGTTTTATGTGACTAAGACCAAGAAATGTAGAGGAAAAAAATGTTTGTCCTTTCCTCCTCCTTGAGAATTCCAGACCCCTATCTCCTCCTCGAGAACCCCAGACCCCTCTCTCCTTGGGGACCCCTGGATTTCTTATCAACCTGCCTAGGAATTGACTCTCTAAATTTCTTAGTTTGAGTCTGTGGTTTTGACCTTCCAATTTATCTTCCACAGCCCCAGCATCTAACATTCTAAAACAAACATTAGCATCTCAGCAGATATCTGGATTAAAAGCTTCGATATTTCCATAATGCCTGAAATCCAAACTCAACATATTTTATTAGCTGCTTTAAATTTGTTTTCAAAAAGTCTTTGGTGGGATTTTGTTATGAGTTAGATTGTGTTCCCCCAAAAGATATGCACAAGTCCTAATTCTAGTACCTGTGAATGTGACATTATTTGCAAAGAGGGTCTTCGGTGATATAATCAAATTCAGGTTGAGTGTTATTATATTAGGATGGGCCCCAAATCCAATAACTGGTGTCCTTAAAAGGATAAAGATATTGGAAAATATAAATGGAGAGGACACAGAGGGATGAAAGTCATGTGATGTCAGAGGCAGGGACGGAAATGATGCAGCTACAGGCCGAGAAATGCCAGAAGCTAGAGGAGACAGGAAGGATTCTTCTCTAGAGCTTCAGGGCGAGCAATGATTTCAGTCTTCAAGTGTCCAGAAATGTAAAAGAATGCTTTTCTTTTGTTTTAAACCACCAAGATAGCTGCACTTTATTAAGGCAGCCCTAGAAAGTTAATAGAGGGTCCTTCCTTTTCCCAAACCATACTGTGTGCTTTACATGCCTTTGATGTTGATTGCCTGATGAAAATGTCTGCCTTCCCATTCTCCACAGCATACTCAGTTATTAATCCTCGACAAACTCCCTTCACCATTTTAGGTGAAATTATTTGGTTGTATCTGTGCTTCTTGGAAACATTTATAATCACTTACTAAAACAATTAAAAATATTTACTTGTTCATGTGTTTCACTGTTGAACTGTAATTTTCTCTAGGAAATATTTCATTCCTAGTGAAACTGCTAGGTGGCATTTTGAGGGGCTCCAAGAAGATCTGGTTCTTTATGTCTCAGCACAGAAACAATTCAGTGAGAGGTGAAGTGATAGATAAGAAGCGGTTTACTAGCATCATATTTGAGGGTCGCACATAGGCGTGCCAGAGGGAGTGGCCCCAAGAACTTACTGGGGTACAGTTTTATAATCAGAGGAAAAGTAGAGAGGGAGAAAAGACCACCTTCTTCCTCATTCTTGAGTACATCAAGCTTCCATCATCAGCACCCCCTCCAGGTTGGGCAGGAGAGTTTTCTTGTCCCTATAAGGTCTAGCTGGGACTGTCATGGCACTATGGAAATAGTATTTCATATCCTAGTACAATGAAGTTCTTTCACTTTGAAATGTTGCCTTTCCAAAATTTTTATTTTTAATGTATGCAGAGAGCATGTCTTAGGGATAATTAACTTACTGAGCTCACTGGGCAAGACGAGGGTCAACATTATTCTATCTTTTTAGGGTATGTCTCATGCTTCCACTGCAAGGTTTTATTGATGAGCAAGACTGCTTGTATTCGTTGTTAAGCAATCCTGCTTTCTTGGCAGGTGGGCGGGCTGTCACTTCAGTCGTGTCTGACTCTGTTCGACCCCATGGACTATAGCACACAAGACTCCTCTGTCCATGGGATTCTCCAAGCAAGAATACCAGAGTGGGTTGCCATGCCCTTCTCCCAGGGTTCTTCCCGACCCAGGGATCAAACCTGCGTCTCTTACATCTCCTGCACTGGCAGGCAAGTTCTTTACCACTTGCACCGCCTGGGAAGATTTCTTGAGTGATCATTAACCTACAGGGGTCTCCCATACACTTTTTCCTTTGCTTACAATCCCCTAATGGGATTACCTATTTAATTACCTAGTTGTCCCTGTCACTAACACCTAGGTAAGTGTCTGGCACAAAACACTATCCAATAATTTTTATTAAATGATTTAATGAATGGCATTTTCCATGTGTTCAAATGCATTATATAGACTGACCACATACACAGATACTTAGCACTTTGAAATAAATACTCAAGTATAACTTAAGAACATATTCTAGAAGATTAAAAATAACTGTTTGAGATAGAAAATTCTATAATTTAATATTAAATTTTAAAATTTAATGTTAAATTTAATATTTAGAGCATTAACTGTATCCATCTGATTAAAATTAAAGTATTTTTATAATGAAATTAATAATTTTCTCATTTAACTTGAAATAGTATATGTTTACATGAATAATATTTAACTTATTGGAATTGTCAAGGGAAATAAAAAGTTTCCAGTCTAAATAAGATACATTAACATCTAACTGTATACAGATGTTCAGAGAAGCCACAGAAAGATAATTGCACTTTGTTACCAATTTAACAATCTTTCCTGCTCTAATTGAAGGAGGAAATAAATTATCTTGTGAAGAAATTGCTCATAGCATTATTAGTGCAAATGCCTAATTTAAATTATCGAGATATATGCTTTATTCTGTACCACATTAAAGGATTGTCACAAGTTTAGACAGAATCTAAATGTGTTTAAGAAAGTCACACAAGAAAGGTAAATATTTTGCACTATTGATATTAAAGGGAAAATAAAACAACAAAGAAGTAAATTATATGAAAATTTTAAGCTATCTCCTATTCCTAATCTAAAGAATGAGAAAAAGAATGAAACACAGAACAGGGACACAATTTGTCAAATGTTTCATCAACAAGAATAGAAAGTGATACAAGGACATTCTTGAGATAATCAATGAAATGTCAGCCATGGGAGGAGCATGGCTAGTCTCCCTGCTACAATGTACAATTGATTGCTCAGGACTCTGTGGGGAATTGCTCAGCATAAGAGGAATACAAATTAGATCTCTCCATAGTTCAGACATGTGCAAGCCCTTCTCTCACATGAAGGAAGGAGCTGTGAATTTGAAAATATCTTTGAGCTTATTATTTCATTCTTTGCCTGCACAATATAGTGAAACAGGGTAGCATTCCCAGCACCTGGAGTAGGTAAGTAAAATGAGGACAGTGGGTGGCGGTTAGAGAATAAATTAGAGTGATGAGAGAGACTCTGGTAAACAGTGCAGAACGGGGATATGGATCACCAGAATTTTAGGAAAGTAAACAGTAATTGGAAGAAAATGCAGAACTCTAATGTGAGTTTAATGTTTACAGATCCTGTTGTTTTCCCTCTAGCCTAAAAGTTAGATGGAAAGACCAATAAAAAATAATTGGCGCTCCTGCTTGGCTTTTCCTTTCACTCATGTAAACTATAGAATTAGATATTAGAGAAGGTTTGAGATGAGCTGATTCTCTTGGTGCATTAAAGACAGTGATGTCCCATCAACAGCTCTGACAAAACCTATAACTGAAAGCAATTTGGACTGTTGGACAAGGTGTGGTGACCCAAGGAGGCAGCTGGAGTTCATGAATGCCATCAATGGCATCCTGCACACAGTTAGGGAGTTTTGTTTCTCCAAAACTAACACTGATGTTAATAATGTTAGAGAAATTGAGGAAATGTTTCTCTTAAAATTTTAAATGGCTTTGACCCATATATGCACATTTCCTCTATGTGTGATTTAAGATAGTAACAGACTTGACCATTAATCTCATGATTAATTGGCTGTGACCCTAGTCAACTAACTTTGTGGAATTTGATGCCTTTGTTGACAAAACAAGAATGTTAAAACCCTGCCTCATACCTGCACTTGCGTAAGTGAGGTGACATTTGTAAAGATAGTATCCTGTCATTTTTGTCTATTTACTAAGTTGTGCCCAACTCTTCTGCGACCCCATGGACTGTAACCCGCCAGGCTCCTCTTTCCATGGAATTTCTCAGGCAAGAATACTGGAGTGGGTTGCCATTTGCTTCTCCAGTGGTTCTTCCTGACTCAGGGATAGAACCCCTAACTCCTGCATTGCAGGCAGATTCTTTACAACTGTGTCACCTGAGAAGACCATAATAATTCTAGCTCCTATAGTAATCTTTCTAAATACCAGTGCTCTCAATTCATTAAGGTATACCTTCTCTATCTACTTCTCAAGTTGTTTCTAATGATATATCTTTTTTTTTTGCTCAAAAAGCAACTTTTCATTTAACAACTCTATGTACTGTGTTTCTTTTAATTTCTTCTATTAACTCGATTATTTCATTCTTTCCACTCTTTTACTTTAATTTCCAATTTATTTTTCTAAATTCTAAGGAGAATTCTTGGTTCATTGATTTTCAGTCCTGAGTCAGTCATTTTATTTCAGTCATTTTATTATATGCTTTAAAGAGATTATCTTTCTATTAAGATTATCTAATTGACTCAGTTGAGGTTTGACATGAAATATTTTTTATTAACATCATTTCATACTGTTATTTAAAGCCCACTGTGATCTGTTCTTTGACACATGAATTATGTAGGAGTGTATTGCTTAATTTCTAAGCACTAAATATTTTCTAGGGTTTTTTTGTTGTTGTTACTGGGTTATAGTTTAATTCTACTGCAAAGGCACACTCTGTATGCTTTGTATCCTTTGTAATTGATTGAGAAAATAAAGTTTAATGGACAGTAATTTTAAATCTGACTTCTCAACAGAAGAAAACAAAATAGAACACTTTGAAAATGCTGAATGAAAATAAACTCTCATCCCAGGACTCTAGTTCCAGTGCAAATACCCTTCAGAGAAATTATGCTTTTGAACTGTGGTGTTGGAGAAGAATCTTGAGAGAGTCCCTTGGACTGCAAGGAGATCAGACCAGTCAATGCTAAAAGAAATCAACCCTGAGTAGTCATTGGAAGGACTGACGCTGAAGCTCCAATAATTTGGCCACCTGATGTGAAGAACTGACTCATTAGAAAAGACCCTGATGCTGGGAAAAACTGAAGGCAGGAGGAGAAGGTGATGACAGAGGATGAAATGGTTAGATGGCCTCACTGACTCGATGGACATGAGTTTGAGCAAGCTCTTGGAGTTGGTGATGGACAGAGAAGCCTGGCATGCTGCAGCCCATGGGGTCAGAAAGAGTTGGACATGGCTGAGTGACTGAACTGAACTGAAAGATAGACCCACACTGAAGCAAATTCTAGAGAGTACTGTAGGTAGAAGAACCAGTGCTTTTCAGACTGTTTGATTCATTGAAAGTTGCGAGTTTTCTTAATGTTCCTGCTGGACCAGTGTCTGGAATTTGTTTAATGAGTAGCAAGGCTCTACAAGTCTTCCTTTTATGCTTTATTATTTACAAACTATTAGAAACAGATCAACAAGATGGTGACTGGTTAATAGGCTTGCACCTGAATGATATCACTGGGTAGAGCCTTACATGATGCCCTTGTTTAATAGCTTTGGCCATCATATTTCTTTCTCTAAACTTAATTTTTTCATAAGATAATAAAAATTTTTATATAAGCAATGTAGTCAATGCCTGCTTCTTCTCACAATTATAATCAGTGATTTCATGTTTTCTTTTTTAATGTAGAATTTTCCTGTGATTCACACTTAATGCCCTTTTCTCTGTAGTCTTCTATGCTTCCTTTCTTTTTCAAAAAAAAAGAATGTTGAATTTTCAGTGGTACATATTTAATACTCTTTTCTATGATATTTTTTAATGATGTCTTTCATTTACTTTTTTTGTATCCCAAGGGAATGGATCACAGAAAGAGTGATGTTTAAACCCTGTTCATATTCCTCCCTTAGTGATCAAGGGAAAACATTCCATATTTAATAGTTCCATAGCAGACACACCAATCCTGAACCACAACTGGAAAATTATGAGACCAAGATATTGAGGAAAGATTTTTTCCTTTGTGTTTTTGTCTATTACTTCTTTCTATTTCACAGTAAATGTAGTTTGCTCTGCAAAAAAAAAAAAAAAAAAAGATTGGTTTGAACATGCAAAATAGACTAACATCAATTTCTACTTTTTGTTGCTTTGTATTAGTTAGGTTTTCTCCCAAGAATCAAAATTATTCCAGATACTTTAAACAGAAAGACCTTTAATCTAGGAATTTTACAAACTAATTGGAAAGGCTAAATGAGCAAAAATCAGGAGGTCAACACTGAACCTATTGGTTATGGGATAAGAAAGTCAGGATGAAAATGCCACCCTGAATCTGCAGTTGCCTTAAGCATCCAGGAAGGTGTTGACTGAAGGAGATACCTATGCCCTCATAGGTTTTTCTTGCTGAATAAAAGAATAAAACATCAGTCAGATGGTCTTGGCTTCTTTTCTGTCTTATACATCTTCTAAGCTCATAAAATCAGTAGCAGCTTATCTGCATCTTGAATATCTAGCAAGAGATTCTGGAAAATTAGTTTTTAGACATAGAGCAAGGCATATAGGAGAAGCAAATGGATATTGAGAATTAAGAAATCATATTCAACATGATGAAAATGTCTCAATTTTAATAAGGAACACTTTCCTTTTCAAAAGCATTGTTAGTTTTGCTTTTCTACTTTGGAAGATAAGAGCCTACTTAATGGTGATGATATCTCTGTTTTATTAATCACCAGTAAAAACATTGACCAAAATCTTGCCTTGGATACATGCTGGGTTTTGATCTGAATATCTGGTACATTTTTATTATGTTCTGGGTGCATATCATTGATTCATGTTCTCCTCTGAAGTTAGAGGCTTCTGATTAATTTTATGTTTTGAGTTATACATAGTACTGTTATAATCCCCATGCAAACATGACTCTGAATTTACATATATTGACATTTGAGATAATCCAATCATATTCCTATCCTGGCTGCATGTTTCTCTTTTCCATGGTATAATTTTTTTTCCTGAAAATCCAAGCAGTAGTTTTATAAACAATAAGAGAGGGTCTATGTCATTCACTGTCTTACTTTACTCTTTTTCATAAAGTCCATCTTGCCAGTTTTACAGCAATTATTAGGATAACCTAATGGATTTAATGGCTAAAAATATGGAAGGACAGAGTACCTGACTTGGAGGACAGATTGCCCATCATGCTTGATAATGATGTGAACCATCATTGTTGATAATGATGTGAACCATGCCTAAGAGCCTACATTATTAACTGGTCTCTTCTACTTTTCTAGATAGAAAATCTTTCTCCATCTCAGCCTTTCAAGGGTTCATTTTGATCTGGGCTTCAATAATGGAAAGCAGCATAGGATCAGGCTCAATATCCCATAGTATAAATTCACCTGAGTCTTTCATCACAGTTCTGTACTTTTCCCATCTCTGTGAACTCTGAGAAGGGAACTGGGATAAGAGGCTAGCTTTTAACTGACTTTGCTAATTTATAAATTGTTCATAATTATACATTGCTTAATAATACCTCATTAGCATGTTTCTTTTATGAACAATGTTATAATAATATTAGAAAGGAAACAAAAAAGGAAATAACATTCTTTTCCTAACTTATAAGCACCATAATATGCAAGGAATATTATTTGGAACATTTCATTTTACTTGCTATATTCCTTTTATATATTCCTTATCACACTGACTTTCTTTCCTACACTAATGATAAATGACAGGGAAAGGTAGTAATGGAAATCTGGCAATGACTGTGAATGTACATATCAACCTGGACAAAAAGTAATGTGAAATGGCTGAATTAGGATTGTAATGAGGGTGGTATAATTTAATATGATTTTCTAGCTTTGTTAAAAGATATGGATTTTGCACCATACCTAGCTTATTATAATTTTTTTCATAAAAATGATTCACTGAATAGCAATGCCTAAAACATATCTTGTTTTTGAATTATACTTCTATTGCATACTGCCACATCTTCAAGTTTAAAATAAAGAATCTGATTGACTTGCAAATAATCCTGCATCATTCAAACAATTGAGAATAAATATCCTGGCACAAAATTCCAGCTTAAATATTTGCTTTAAAAATTTTTCATTCTTTTTAAAAATTAAATTTAATTGAAATGACCTGAAGTGTAATTTCCTACCTACTTTTCTAAATCCATTTTAAAATACATACTGCTAGGTTCCTGTAATTTCTAAGTATGTGTGTGTATATATATATATATGGAATACAATATATATATATAGAATACAATATAAATATATGCATTGTATTTTTCCATATGTTTGACAGAGGATGTCTTGTGAGTTTTGATATTTAGAAAGATGAGAGAGAAGACCTTCTGAAACAAATATATCAAATTATAGTCAGAGTTTTATAGATATTTAACCTTCTTCCTGTTTAGGCTCCTAGTTGCTATGGTGATGAAAAGTGCTGAATCCTTTAAGGCTTATTGAAACAATGAGATGAGCTTATTTTCTAATTTGTGTAAAAATCATAAGACTTATACTTTAAAGCAAAGCTAAGGAAATTAAATAGCTTCTACTAGCTACGGAGGAAGAGGTCCCAATATAAAAATATATACTATAGAAGCAATGATAGGATGCTATTAAAGTGTCATATTGAAAAGATAACAGGAATTATTAATAAACCAGAAAATACAGAATTGAATAAACTTACGTTGATCTAACCACCTTCCCATCCAATATAGTCTTCAAATGAGTGGCAGTAAATAGTGGAAAAGTCAATGAAGTAGTGCTTTATAAGTTGAGGCTCCAGAACCAAAATTTAACATCAAAATAAAAAAACAGCTGAGTCATAAATGTGGTTCAGTAAGTTCTCTTTCTTGAACTCATAATTACCATAGCTAAACATAAATAAGTTGAAGTAATATAGTTTAACACTTCAGTGGCATGAAGATGTATATTCACCAACAGTCAGCCAAAAAAAAGAAAAAGAAAAAAATCAAACAATAAAAATTATGAAAATCTGTCCCTGATGCCTACCACAGAATGGGCTGAAACTGTATGCTCTAGACCTTCTCAGATCTTAGCACAAATTCTTTGTCTTGATACTAAAGAGTGAGAATAAAACATTTCTTCACAGAGATTACCCTAAATGAGTAGCTATAGTCATTATCATTTTCATAATAAAAAAAGCAAGAATTAATGGAACAAGTCTCATAAGCACTGATAGCCTAGCCTTGTTAAAACTTTTCATATTCGCACTAGAATGTCCTTCAAACTGATCCATTCAAACTGAAACCTTTTTTTTGTGAATAGAGAAATAATATGGCAAGAAAACGTATAAGATATCTTTGTCCAAGGTACAGTTATTCAGCAGTCATTATCTGTTAGGTAAATAGACAGATACACTAAGTCCTCTAAATGTATTAAGAAAAATAGACAGATTTCTAATTGAACAAGAAGGCACATTGCAGGGAAGGTTGTAGAAGAAATGCAATTGCAGTGATGCTGAGATTTTCGTTCCAATTCAGAATCATTGCATTCCCTGTGATGTGGATGCATACTAATATATAGAATTGTGTCAGTTGAAGGTAACAACAGCAACCTTAAGATCAAAATTATGTTTTCAGTTGATGATGCTCTCCCAACAGTTTAACACCTAGAGAATTTATCTGGACAGCACTCAGTTGTCAAAAGTCTGAAGTACTTTGTTTTCCCCTTGTTAAAATCTGATTGTCCACTTCACTATCCATCTCCAAAGCCCATTTATCTAGTAAACTTGACCAGATTTAACCTTGTTCAATACATCACACATTGAGGGTGGGAACGAGAAGATGAACTGTGGGTTAAGAACTCACTGAAGCCGATAGGAATCATTTATTTTAACAACATGATAACATAATCACACCGTGATAGGACACATGAGATTCTAGAAGATGACTTTCAGGCCAAAGTTTAGCAACAGTGACACTTTCCAAACTCAAGGACCCCTTCAAATCTGCAAATATTTTCTCCGAGTAGCTGATATTCCTTCTTTGGAAATATAGAAACAATCCTTTGTGCCCAGTAACATTTGGGTATGGAGTATTTCATAGAAGTTAATTACTATAATATGAAGTAATGAAGATATATAGAATTATGTTCTGAGTTAAGCAATGAGCTCTACAGGATTTCTACACATACATGTGTTTACAGTAGTATTTCATGCCAAAATTCTATACTATTTTTCTTTTTACTTCTGCTTCTTTGTCTATAGAGCATTATAATTCATGTTACAAAATGTGCATTGTGATAAGTACACAAAATAATTGTATCAGTAAGATGTTATATATAATTCACCAATATATTTCCAATATAAATTACTGGACTCAAATTATTTGGTCCCAGTCATTTAAATGTGCAGATGCATGTGATTATACCATTGAAAATAGCAAATTTTCTTTCTATGAACTGAGGGAAAAATAAGTAGAGAAATAGGTAAACATTTAGAAGTGGCATATAGTTAAATCAAGAGAAGTGAACATTTAAAAGATTTAAACATTAGAGCAATTTTACAAAGTCTGTCATAAGCTAGCAATCATGATGGTATGATACTGGCTGCTGCTGCTGCTAAGTCGCTTCAGTCGTGTCCGACTCTGTGCGACCCCATAGACGGCAGCCCACCAGGCTCTGCCATCCCTGGGATTCTCCAGGCAAGAATACTTGAGTGGGTTGCCATTTGCTTCTCCAGTGCATGAAAGGGAAAAGTGAAAGTGAAGTCGCTCAGTCGTGTCCGACTCAGCGACCCCATGGACTGCAGCCTACCACACAAAAACAGAAATATAGATTCATGAAAGAAGTTAGAAAATCCAGACATAAACCACACATATCTATGGTCAATTAATCTATAACAAAAGAGGCAAGAATCTACAATGGAGAAAAGACAGTCTCTTCAACAGTGCGGCTTGGAAAACTAGACAACTACGTGTAAAATTAGAACACTCCGTAACACCATATGCAAAACTACAGTCAGAATTGAACAAAGACATAAATATAAGGCCATACACTATAAAACTCTTAGAGGAAATCATAGGCAGAACATTCTTAAAAGTAAATCACAGCATGATCTTTTTTGGACCACCTCTTCGAGTGATGAAAATAAAAACAAATGGGACCTAATTAAACTTTAAACCTTTTGCATAGCAAAGGAAGCTATGAAGAAAACAAAAATATCACCCTTAGAATGGGAATGGGAGAATATCTTTGCAAATGAAACCAATAAGGGTTTAATTTCCAAAATACACAAACAGTTCATGTAGCTCAGTATCAAAGAACAAACCACCAATCAAAAAATGGGATGAAGATCTAAGCATACATTTATCCAAAGATGACACACAGATGGCCAGCAAACATATTGAAAAGATGCTCAAAACCCTAATTATTAGAGAAATGCAAATAAAACTATAATGAAGTTATCTCCTTCACTGTATTGCCTGTGTTCCTTTGACAGAAGTCAGTTAACTGCATTTACCAGGGATTACCTATGGGCTCTCTATTCTGTTCCATTGATCTGTTAATCTCTACTACTGTCAATAACATATCAGCTTGATTACTGTAACTGTATAGTAAGTTTTGAAGTCATGTGGCATCGGTCTTTCAAATTTGCTCTTCTCTTTTAACATTATATAGCCTATTCTCAGTCTTTTGCTTCTTAATATAGACTTTAGAGTAAGCTGTCAAAATCCATAAAATAAATTGCTAGAATTTTGACTGGGATTGCATTTAATCTGTAGATTAAATTGACAGGAATTGATATCTTGACTGTATTAAGCCTTTAAAAAATCCACCTACTTTGGGAAGATCCCCTGGAGGAGGGCATGGCAACACACTCCCAGTATTCTTGCCTTGAGAATTCCCTCGGATAGAGGTGCCTGGCGAACTACAAAGAGTCGGACATGACTGAGAGACTAAGCACATCCATGAACATGGAATATCTCTCCATTTATTTAGTTCTTTGATTCTGCTCATCAAGGTTTGTAGTTGTCTTTATATCAATTTTGTACATATATTGGTAAATTTGATGGGTAAAAATTTAATATTTATGGGTGCTGTTGCATATGGTATTGAGTTTTAAATTTCAAATTCTATTTGTTAATTATGAGCATATAGGAAAGCAATTGACTTTCATATATTAACATTGTATCTTGCTGTAACCACTTATCAGTTCTATGAATTATTTTTTTTTTCAGGTTTTCTGCATAGATATCATATTATCTGCAAACAAAATAAGTTTTATGTCTCCCTTTCTTACATTATTGCAGGAGCAAGAACTGTCATTGATTTTCGTTATTTTCCAAGGTTACTAGATTCACAATAATACATTGTCTTATATCAACAACTACTCATGTAAAGGGTATATCATTAAAGGGGCTCAACAGTGAAGTTCTCACCTCAGTCTAACTTTAAGTGCCAATCCCATGTTTGTCAGTCTCAACTCAGGAATATATTTGTATCTTTCATCCACACACACCCATGTTTTATTCTGCTCATCTAGAGTATGTGAACTATTCTTAGCAGACAAATAGTTTTATATTCCCCAGGCAGATGAGAGGAGAAACACTATTACAGCTTCAACAGATAATTACAGTTTCAGGAGTTCTACAACTTGGTTGCTAAACACAGTAATCGTTACAACTTACTTTTATAAATTTATAATCAAATTATGTTAAAAACAGAGATTAGTACTCAAAATACACCTCCCTATTTTTTTATTATTGTAAGATTTTACTTTCACTGGAATGTTTAAAGTCATATAGGTCAATTGCATCAGTAAGGTGATGTTACTATGTAATGGAGTGCAACTAAGCATTACTCAACAACTCACTTAGTAATTTGAAATTGATTATTGTAGGATATTTTACAAGTAAAGAATTAAAGCTAGGCTTTTGTTTTGTTTTAGAGGTATTTTTTAATCTACTAGCACCCACTGTCCAATACGTTTTCCTTCTATATCTTTCATCCATACAGCAACTGAAAAGTTGGATAATCCTATTTTTTACTGTATTGTGGCTAAATGTAATCTAAGTTTGATGCAAAACTGTAAATAAGAATATATGATAATTGTCTTTAAAACCACAAAATATTCAATAAAAATATATAATATTTCTAATCTGTTTATAACTCAAATTTAGGGTTTCTTTAATATGATGTCTTCAAATCCTGAAGATTTAAAATTTTAGAAAACATGTATTTATCATCACATACATGCATTTTAATTAAAATTTAGTTTTGAAGAATAAATGTATATAAATGCAGATTTTCAGTTATATTTATATTAAATTCATGAAAGTGAAAAAGTGGAAAGCTAGTCACTCAGTTGTGCCTGACTCTTTACCACCCCATGGACTGTAGCCCACCAAGCTCCTCTCTCTGTGGAATTCTCCAGGCAAGAATACTGGAGTGGGTCACCATTTCCAGGATCTTCCCTACACAGGGATTGAACCTGGGTGTCCTGCACTGCAGCCAGATTCTTATCATCTGAGCCACAAGGGAACCCCCATACAATTAAAGTAAACCATTAATTAAGTTAATGGTTTAATTTAATTTATGGTTTACTTTAATTGCATTTCTTTAAAAATGAATCACTTCAAGAATGATATAGACTTAGAGATTTGCTGAGATTAAACAAGTTCAGTTCAGTTCAGTTCAGTCCCTCAGTCGTGTCCGACTCTTTGCAAATCCATGAATCGCAGCACGCCAGGCCTCCCTGTCCATCACCAACTCCCGGAGTCTACCCAAACCCATGTCCATCGAGGCGGTGATGCCATCCAACAATCTCATTCTCTGTTGTCCCCTTCTCCTCCCGCCCCCAATCCTTTCCAGCATTAGGGTCTTTTCCAATGAGTCAACTCTTTGCATGAGGTAGCCAAAGTATTGGAGTTTTAGCTTCAACATCAGTCCCTCCAATGAACACCCAGGACTGATCTCCTTTAAGAGGTACTGGTTGAATCTCATTGCAGTCCAAGGGACTTTCACGAGTCTTCTCCGACACCACAGTTCAAAAGCATCAATTCTGTGGCACTCAGCTTTCTTTACCGTCCAACTCTCACATCCATACATGACCACTGAAAAAAACATAGCCTTAACTAGACAGACCTTTGTTGGCAAAGTAATGTCTCTGCTTTTAAATATGCTATCTAGGTTGGCCATAACCTTCCTTCCAAGGAGTAAATGTCTTTTAATTTCACGGCTGCATTCACCATCTGCAATTATTTTGGATCCTGAGAAGCAAAATCTGTCACTGCTTCCATTTTTTCCCCTTCTATTTGCCATGAAGTGATGGGACTGGATGACACAGTCATAGTTTTTCTAATGTTGAGTTTCAAGTTAGCTTCTTCACTCTCTTCATTCACCCTTATCAAGTTCCTCTTCACTTTCTGACATTAGAGTGGTATCACCTGCTTATCTGAGGCAGTTGATATTTCTCCCAGCAATCTTGATTCCAGCTTGTGATTCACAGAGCCCAGAATTTTGTATGGTCAACCCTGCATAAAAGTTAAATAAGCAGTGTCTTTTTAACATTATCATTTTCAGGATCATTGTAAAACCCACTTCCTTAACTGTGCAGAAAAGTTGACTAAGATTGAATTTTGAAAATTATATTTGCTCTTCTACTAACAGCTTGAATCTTCTTATTAATAGTTTTGGGAAGAAAGTCATTCCCTTTTTATTTTTATCTCCATCCACTTGATCTTTGACATAACAAATGCAATAAAACAGCACGAAGAAAAATTCATTGAAATATATGCATTGAGACTGGTAAATAACAATTAAAGGTTATTTTCCCAAAGTCTTTGCCATTTGTTTCTGAATATCTGACAGATATATCTGAAAGATATGTATTCATACAAAATAAACAAAATATAGCTGACAGTTAATTCAGTTCAACACTTTTTATGACTATAAGTATGAACATATTCATCGTTTTAGACATACCTTGAGATTTATTAATCTTTGTTTTTCTAAAGCACAAGTAATTATGCTCAAAATAATAATTAGAAGTGCATTTTATTGCTGATTCCTACATACCTTGTTTAACATAGATTTTGAAGAGAGATAGTATTCATTATTAGATCTTAAAACAGAAATATATGTTTGTATGTACAATCTATATTTTCATAGGTACCAACAAATATTTATTCTTAAAATTTAGAAATGAATTATATCAGTGATTTAGTGAGCTATCTTATTCCTGAAATCCTGAGGTGCTCTGACCATTTCTTGGCGAGAGGAGGAATACAGAGGGAAAGGAAGATGCTAGGGAAAATTTCCTACATAACATTAGTCAGGCTTCACAATACAAAACTTCATAAAAAATTTCAATGTTGCTGTTTCATTCTGGGTGACTTCACAGCAATAGGTTTCACTCAGTTTTATAATGCTTTCCAGAAAATGTCTTTGCTTAGACTGAATGCTATGGATTTCTTTTGCAGATATGCATTTAATGTTCCACTTAAGACATAAACAGAATGAAGTATGCCCTGGGTTAGAGTACTTGAAATTTTTGAGTATTTTGTTTTTATTTTTTAAAGTGCAATAACTCTAACTTGCATTATATTAGATTGGCATTTTAGAAGAGTTGTTTTGTTGGAGATTTTTATATTACAAACCTATAAGACATTTTCATTGTTAAAGAATAAAGAGGGGAAAACTTTTTATTTTACATTTTGGCTTGTTAATAGCTCTCTTTAAAATGTAACGGAAGAGTCTTATCATGAAAAAATCATGAACTATTATCTCTAAATAGTAATTTGTTAAAATATATCTTATAACCATTCTAGTAGAAAGCTTTGTTGTGAGATATCAGATATGCTAACTTTGTTCTTGGAAATGGAAGATATAATTCAAATAGAACACAAATGTGAAAAAAATATTATATGCTATTTTGGATGATTCATTAATTTCCTTTAAATAATAACTCAGTTCTTTGTTGAGCCATAATCTGACATTTTGCTATTTTATTCAGAGAAATGTGCTTCTATTCATGTCATTAAATAGAAAGTCAAATGGCAGCAATATTATTAAGCAGACTATATCCATTATCCATTTTATTATGTTTTATGATATATATGAACACGCTAGAGTATATTAGCCATGGAGATAATGAGTAGATATTTTGTGGTGTAGAATTTTAATGAATAAATGGCATTTACATTGGTTATTTATCTACTCTTTTATTTAAGGAAATTGTGCCTGTAGCAGTTACCAACGGCTAACACTTTATCACTTTATACAGACATAGTGAAGGCATTTGGTAGGTTAACAGGACAAATCAGAACTTTTACATCAGCCTCTTTATCTCACTTCTGAAGATTTAGAGGTGCTGCTTCTCTATTTGTGACAAATCAAAGAAAGATGAATGTACACATGCATGTGTACTCTGGAGTTTAAATCACTTTGGTTCAAAAGGTGACTGGCTTTTAAGACCTAAGAGTTCTTGGGCTTCTTATTTCCTACTTCACTCTCAATTTTCTGCTGTGGAAAAGTGAATGACAGTCACTAAATATTAGGAATGTTATGAGGAGTAAAGAATCAGTATGTATATGAAGCATATACAAACTTCAAGGCACATCTTGCACATGTGTAGAGCATCCCTCTTCTCCTCAACATCACCACCATCATCATCATCACTATCATCAAAAACATTGACTGGAATAATAAATAATGGAGGACTAGTTGTAAAAAAATTCCATGTTTTCCAAGTCATGATTCTGCATCTTATTTCACCAACATTGTTGCAAATAGGCATGGGTAAAACTATGAAGGAGATTAAAATAACTCCTGCACCACTCAACTGATCTTGGCAGAGAAATGTTCCACTATGGTCTCTTTGATTTGGGTTACACGTTGCCATTTTATTGCTCTATTGCTTCTCTATCTTTCTCCACTTACCAAAGGCAATTCTTAGAAGTGCTAAATGTAACTGAGTCAGAGAGCAAAGCAATAACAGAAAAGGTTGCCTAAGCAGTTGCTGTTATGAGAAAAGAGGAACACGAGGAAAGTGAGTACATTCTCACAAAAGAATAGCATACAGTCATCCCTCAGTTTCCATGGGGATTGGTTCCAGTACCCCATACTCAGCTACAGGCATAAAAATCCATGGATGCTCAAATTACTTATATGAAAATAGGATAGCATTTGTATGTAACCTACTCACATAGTTAAAAGTACAGTATGTTGCTGGTGTGAAGCAAATTCAAACTTTTTTGAACTCTCTAAGTTTTTAAAAAGTATTTTTCAAGTTGTGGCTGGTTTAATCTAAGGATACAGAACCTGTGGATACAGAGTAGACTATAATCTAATGATGAGCAAAAAGAAACATAAGTCCTAAATTACATCATAGGCAGAAAATGACAAGTATGGGTGAGAGAGAAATAATAGGGACTACAGGAGCTCAGAGAAAGGAAAGTCCACTTTTTAGGAAATGTTGTGGAGAGAGGAAATACTATAGAAAAATGGACTCAGATAAAAGTTAACTCAGGGAACGCATTTTATACAAGGTGAATGACTTCTGTGAGGCACAACAGCATGTGAAGGGGATAATATGTAAACTGGTTTATATGGGATAAAAGTTATCACTGGAAATTATGGGGTTATTTTCCTACTTACTTATCACTGGCTATATGTGAGGCATTTTTGTAAGCTGTTTCCAATTATAAGCTAATACATTCTTTAATAGTAAACACAAGAATGCTGGGTGATTATGGAAATCTTAGACAAAGTGGACTTTAAAAGAAAAACACACCATAATATTAAAATATAAAGTAATAGGGAAAAGAAAATCCTCAATGCCAATATCCATAATGATATAAAATTTAAATAAATGAGAAAATGTCTAAAAGAATTAAAGGATTTTCATAGACTATATTCTTGGGCACTAAATAATTCTGTATAAATTTTACAAGACTGAAATCTTACAGAGCATGTTCTCTGAGCACAACAGAATTAAATCAGAAGTCAATCATAATAAGTATCTGGAAAATCCACAAATATTTGGAAATTAACCACATTTTTTACATAAATCAAATTTTGAAGAAAAAATTACAAGGAAATGTAAAAGTTATTTCAAACTGAACAGAAATTTAAACACAAATCAAAATTACAGGATGCAGTAAATCAGTGCTTACAGGGAAAATTTTAGCTGTAAATCTAATTATCATACTAAAAAAAATCAAAATTTATGATATAAATTCTCCATCACAGTGAAGTAAAAGTAAAAGTATTCATCACTCAGTCACATCCGACTCTTTGCGACCAAATGGACTGCAACCTGTCAGGTTCCTCTGCCAATGGGATTTTTCAGGCAGGAATACTGGAGTGAGTTGCCATTCTCAAACTAGAAAATAACAAAAAAGCAAATTAAACCCAGAGAAGTTAGAAAAATGAAAATAAACATAAGAATTTCAATCAATGAAATATAAAAAAGGAAAAATTAATAAAGCAAAATGATAGTTCTTTAAAAAGATTACTAAAATTCATAAACTCCTAAACTAACTACTCAAGAAGCAAAAGAAAACCTGTTTTCAATATGACAAATTAAGGAAGAAATCTTACTAGAGAAACTATATGCAAAAAAGGATAAGAAAAGAACCTTAAGGACAATAAAAATAGGCAATTTCCTTGAAAAACATACAGCACTAACATAAGAATAAATTGAAATAGCCATATTTCCAGCAAATTAATTTGCTTTTTAAATTAAAATCAAACAAACAAAAACCTAACCAAAAATAAAGAATGACATTTATTTTTAATTGAAATATATTTGATTTACAAAGTTCTGATTGTCTCTGGTGTACAGTAAAATGATTCAGATAGATATAGATGGGTAGATTCTTTTTCACTAAAGACCATTACAGGATAGGTGATATACAGTAGGACCTTGTTGTTTAACTCTTCTATGTATGGTGTTGTGTATCAGTTAATCCTGAACTGCTAATTTATCCCTCCCATCCCTTTCAAACCATAAATGTGCTTTCTATATCTGTGAGCCTGTTTCTGTTTTGTAAATAAGTTCATCATATCATTTTTATATTCTACATATAAGTGATATAATATGGTATTTCTTCCTCTTTGTGACTTAATTCATTTAGTAGGATAATCTCTAAATACATCCATGTTGCTACAAATGGTATTATTTCATTCTTTTTTATGGCTGAGTAATAAGAATGACTTCTTGTGAAGAAAGTTCCAATCCCAGGTGGCTTCACTGGTTGCCTTCTAAGTATTCATAGAAAAACTGATACTGATTTTGCATACAATTTTTGAATAATAGCTAAAAAGGGAAAACTCTCAATTTATTTGAACAGGTCAAAGCCAATGTAGCATTAGCATGAAGTTGACTCAGATACTAGAAGAAATAAATTGCAAATCATCATCCCTTAAAAGTAAAGATGTCAGCATCATTAATAACATATTAATGAAATCCAACAATATATAAAGAGGTCCATGTTGTGACCTAGTGGGTTTCTCTCTGGAATAAAAATTTGTCTTAGCATTGAAAAATAATGTAATTTATGACATTAACCAGTAAATTGGGGGAAAAAAAAGTGATCCTTCCAAAAACTGCAGAAAATGCAAAATTTATCAACCAATCAATATGAAACTATCATCAAGGTACGAGTTAAATGTATATCCTCAATCTTATAAAGAATATCTATTAAAAAAGAAACACTAAAACTAACATCTTATTCAATGGTGAACTATACAATGCTCTCTACCTTACATGGGAAAAAAGATACTTGTTATCACAACTTCTATTTCACTTTTCTATAATAAATATTAGCAATATGATTCTAAAATTTGTAATAAATTAAAACACCTAATAAAATAATAAAGGAAGAACAAATCTGACTAAAATATAAACATCTACTTTAATTACAAATTGATGCCTTTGAACTGTGGTGTTGGAGAAGACTCTTGAGAGTGCCTTGGACTGCAAGGAGAACAAACCAGTCAATCCTACAGGAAATCAGTCCTGAATATCCATTGGAAGGATTGATGCTGAAGCTGAAGCTCCAATACTTCGACCACCTGATGCAAAGAGCCAACTTCTTGGAAAAGATGTTGATGCTGGGAAGCATTGAAGGCAGGAGGAGAAGGGGACAACAGAGGATGAGGTAGCTGGATGGCATCACCAACTCAATAGACATGAATTTGAACAAGCTCAGGGAGATGGTGAAGGACAGGGAAGCCTGACATTCTGAAGCCCACAGAGTCGCAAAGAATCAGACGCAACTGAACGACTAAGCACACTGAGCATAGTTTTTACAATTTTACACTACAGCCTTGGATCAACGAGATAAGTTCCCATTGGAACTAAGGATGTGAAAAACACAGATCAGTGCGTCCCAGATAGCTGAGATGCACAAAAAAGGAACGATTTCAGTGAGCTCAACTCTTACATATTCTCATATATAGAAAACCGCTAAATTCCTTGACATTGGATATTTGGTGTTCTTTATTCACACACAAAAAACTTTTGATATTCAGATTACCTACCCTTTATTGAAAACTTCTATATAATCTGATTCTTCCCCCACCTCCTCAGTGTAGTTCTCTGAAGGTTACTTGAGATGCTATCTCCTGGGCTTGAAGTCCTAAAAATTCCAACAGAATAAAACACTAACTCTCTAAAAAAAAAAAAAAAAAAATTGCACTGCAAAATTTATCGTTTTGTATTTATGTTTTTATAAAATAGTTAATTTAAACAAAGATTTTATTGACTTAAAAAAATCAGAAAAAAATTCAATTGACACTCAGTGGTGATCCAAACAGAAAAGTGAATTTTTATCACTAATTACTCAGTGTTTTACAATGCACTTCCTTTGATCATATAAAACAATTTGTCTTGCATATCAAGTAACAATACCTTGATAAAAGACAAATGCACTCACTTACACATACAAACACACACACACACACCACATACAATACAGAATTTTACCACTCAGATACAAACACATTAGATTTCTGATGTTCCTAATTCCTCCTTTATTTACTCTATCTTATACTTTAAATCAACATTAAATTTCAGATTGAAAAGCATTTTAATGGTGCACTGACATTGTTTCACTAATGATCTGAAGTTTGATAAATATTTATAGTTCTTCAAATAAGTATGTACAAAATAATATGAAAAACATAAATTCATCTGTAGATTTATGCATTAAAATGAGAAATATTAGGTGAATCCATTCATATATTTCAAATAATATTTAGTCAGATTTATATTTGCTATAATAATATAGCATTTTGTTATAGCATTATAATATGCTATGTTATATAATATGCTATATTATATCAGTTCAGTTCAGTCACTCATTTGTGTCCGACTCTTTGTGACCTCATGGACTACAACACACCAGGCCTCCCTGTCCTTCACCAGCTCCCAGAGCTTACTCAAACTCATGTCCATGGAGTCAGTGATGCCATCCAACAATCTCATCCTCTGTCATCCCCTTCTCCTTCCACCTTCAATATTTCCCAACATCAGGGTTTTTTCCAGTGAATCGGTTCTTAGTATCTGGAAGCCAGTTGGAGCTTCAGTTCAGCACAAGTCCTTCCAATGAAAGGATATTCAGGTTATTCAGTTCAGTCACTCAGTTGTGTCTGACTCTTTGCGACCCCATGGACTGCAGCATGCCAGGCTTCCCTGTCCATCACCAACTTCCAGAGCTTACACAAACTCATGTCCATTGAATCGGTGATGCCATCCAATCATCTCATCCTCTGTCGTCCCCTTCTCCTCCTGCCTTCTATCTTTCCCGGCATCAGGGTCTTTTCAAATGAGTCAGCTCTTTGCATCAGATGGCCAAAGTATTGGAGTTACAGCTTCAGCATCAGTCCTTCCAATGAACACCCAGGACTGATCTCCTTTATAATGGACTGGTTGGATCTCCTTGCATTCCAAGGGACTCTCAAGAGTCTTCTCCAACACCACAGTTCAAAAGCATCAATTCTTCGGCGCTCAGCTTTCTTCACAGTCCAACTCTCACATCCATACATGACCACTGGAAAAACCATAGCCTTGACTAGATGGACCTTTGTTGGCAAAGTAATGTCTCTGCTTTTTAATATGCTGTCTAGGTTGGTCATAACTTTCCTTCCAAAGAGTAAGCATCTTTTAATTTCATGGCTGCAATCACCATCTGCAGTGATTTTGGAGCCCAGAAAAATAAAGTCTCTCACTGTTTCCCCACCTATTTGCCATGAAGTGATGTGACTGGATGCCATGATCTTAGTTTTTCTGAATGTTGAGCTTTAAGCCAACTTTTTCACTTTCTTCTTTCACTTTCATCAAGAGGCTCCTTTTGTTTTTCTTCACTTTCTGACATAAGGGTGGTGTCATCTGCATATCTGAGGTTATTTTTATTTCTCCCGGCAATCTTGATTCCAGCTTGTGCTTCCTCCAGCCCAGCGTTTCTCATGATGTCCTCTGCATATAAGTTAAATAAGCAGGGTGACAATATACAGCCTTGACGTACTCCTTTTCCTATTTGGAACCAGTCTGTTGTTCCGTGTCCAGTTCTAACTGTTGCTTCCTGACCTGCATACAGGATTCTCAAGAGGCTGGTCAGGTAGTCTGGTATTCCCATCTCTTTCAGAATTTTCCATAGTTTATTGTGATCCACACAGTCAAAGGCTTTTTCCTTTAAACATTAAAAAAAAAAAAGTAACAAAGTAGAATCTTGATAAGGAGCTTCCTTGTTATGCTAATGGTAGAGAAACCGCCTACCAATGCAGAAGATATGAGACTCAGCTTCAATCGCTGTGTCGGGAAGATCCTCTGGAAGAGGGCATGACAATCCACTCCAATATTCTTGCCTAGAGAATCCTATGGCTAGAGGGGCCTTGCAGGCTATAATCCACAGGGTCACGAAGAATGGGACATGACTGAAGTGACTTAGCAGGCAGGCATGCAGAATCTTGGTAAACAAATGAATCATTTACAAAATCTCCTTTTTATGCCATATGCCACCTGGAGTATTCAATTTAATGGCTAATAATGTAAACATATATAATATTAACTAACCAATTATATTTTGTATATAACTCATATGTTCTATAGAAATATATTATAAGCAATGGAATATGTTATAGATTGATGCATTTATCTTCCAGAGTTTTAAATTTATCATTTAATGGGTTATGTTATGTTTTTCAACTTTCTGAAAGAAAAGTTTTAGTCATTATTAGGAAAACTAATGTAAAGCATGCTCACAAGACACGAAGAACAAATGAATCTCAGTCATTATTTCTTAAAGTATAAACTCCTATAGTATACTTTAATAGAAAAAAACAATATCTAAAGATTCTCCTTATGGCATATTGTTTCCAAAAGTACAAAATTCATTCAGATGAAAACAACAATCTCTTGTCCTTCTCTGGTATGTTAGTCTAGAGTTGATAATGTATTATTCATAAAGTTTATAAATACTGATAGCTAAATGAGGCTTGTGTACATGTATGCTAAGTTGCTTAGGCTGTGTTTGACTCTTTGCGACCCTATGGACTGTAGCTGGCAAAGCTCCTCTATCCGTGGGATTCTCCTAACATACGCCATTCATTCTGTTGGAAAGATGACTAGAGTGAGCAGATCCATTTGGAAAAAAGAAGAAGAAATTGGAAGCAACACAGTGATCACTGCCATATCTCTCAGGGAATTTTCATTTTCTCTAAATTTACTCCCTGAGAAATTTTCTCATATATACTATACTTCATGATCAGATATGAACTGGAAACAGAAAAATAACTCTCGTAGAATCTCTACATATTTTGTGGTTTACCTTCTACACATATGGTTAGAGATGCTTAAACATTTCTTAAGATTTGCAAAATTATGGGGCATTGCTGAAAAGGCTTGAGGTTTGTTCATTTTGCAACTAAATTTGCATATACACACATACACACAGAAGATCTTACTAGAGGATACAATAAATAACTGCTAGAATATTTATACACTTTACATTTCCAGTTTGCTGTTGTTGTAACCTCGGTAGAGACACAATTTGATTCCCAAGTTACATTAGTTTAAAATGTATTCAGCTATTTGTACCTCAGAGTAAGGATTACCAACTCAGCCAACCCCACAGACGGGGGCCTCTCACTTACAACACCCAAGTTATGGTAGCAATTTGCTTCAGTAAGAACATCTGAGGTTCCAAGACTCAAAGAACACCTGAGGGTCCAAACTAGAAAGCCAGCATCAGGCTTAGATGAGACAACACAAATATTTCCACTGATGGTAGCAAA
The DNA here is from genome assembly GCA_024291935.2 of Okapia johnstoni. NCBI lineage: Eukaryota > Metazoa > Chordata > Mammalia > Artiodactyla > Giraffidae > Okapia > Okapia johnstoni. Next base: position 32,967,405 of record CM044310.1, read on the forward strand.
AGAATAACTCCTGTTTTGAGGTGAATTTTCCCAGAATTAGACCCTCAGACATGGATTTAAGAGCAAGAATTTTATTGTCAGATAATCTTGGGAAACGTCAGTAGTGCAGAGTGGAAGTAGGATGTGTGGGAAATGGAGCCTGAGAGAGTGAGGAAATGACTAGTTTATTCGATGGTACCCATGAGAGGTATTTGTCAGCCTCAGACTTTTCCTACAAAAAGAAAGTGTGTATCTTTTCCTATCAGTCTCATAACATATTACAAAAGCACAGCATTTTAAACAACTCAAAATTATTATCTTCAATTCAGTTCAGACGCTCAGTCATGTCTGACTCTTTGCAACCCCATGGACTGCAGCACACCAGGCTTCCCTGTCCATCACCAACTCCTGGAGCTTGCTCAAACTCATGTCCATTGAGTCAGTGATTCCATCCAACCATCTCATCCTTTGTCATCCCCTTCTCCTGCCTTCAATCTTTCCCAGCATCAGGGTCTTTTCTAAGGCATCAGTTCTTCACATCAGATGGCAGAAGATTTGGAACTTCAGTCAGTATCAGTTCTTCCAGTGAATATTTGGGACTGATTTCCTTTAAGATTCACTGGTTTGATCTCCTTGAAGTCCAAAGGACTCTCAAGAGTCTTCTCCAACACCACTGCTCAAAAGCTTCAATTCTTCCTTAGCACTTAGCTTTCTTTATGGTCCAACTCTCACATCCATACATGAATCCTGGGGGGGAAAAAAAAGCTTTGACTAGACAGACCTTTGTTGGCAAAGTAATATCTCTGCTTTTTAATATACTGTCTAGGTTGGTCATAGCTTTTCTTTCAAGGAGCAAGTGTCTTTTAATTTCATGACTGCAGTCACCATCTGCAGTGGAGCCCAAGAAAATAAAATCTCACACTGTTTCCATTGTATCCCCATCTATTTGCCATGGAGTGGTGGGACCGGATGCTATGATCTTTGTTTTTTGAATGTTGAATTTTAACCCAGCTTTTTCCCTCTCCTCTTTCACTTTGATCAAGAGGCTCTTTAGTTCCTCTTCACTTTGTATCATAAGGGTAATAACATATGCATGTCTGAGGTTAATGATATTTCTCCTGGAAATCTTGATTCCATCTTGTGCTTCATCCAGTCCACCATTTCACATGATGTACTCCACATGTAAGTTAAATAAACAGGGTGACAATATACAGCCTTGTCTTACTCCTTTCCCAATTTGGAACCAGTCCACACAACTCAAAATTATTATTTTATACATGCCCAAATGAGTTTCACATAACCGAGGTCATTGGCAGGGCTATCTTCCTGATTCTGAAGGCCTTGGGGGAGATATGTTCCTTACCTTTTCCATTTTCTGAAGCCATCCTCATTTCTCTGCTGTGTTCTTCCATCCACAAAGCAGTGTCAGTGATTGATCTTTCTTCCACCACTCTCTCCTCTGTCTCTCTTCCATATTTAAAGGGCCCTTGCCATTTGTGTGTATGTTAGTTGGTCAGTCATGTCTGACTCTTTGCAACCCCATGGTCTGCAGCCCACCAGGCTCCTCTGTCCATGGAAAATTCTCCAGGCAAGAATACTGGAGAGGGTAGCCATTCCCTTCTCCAGGGCATCTTCCCCAAGCAGGGATCAAAGACAGGTCTCCTGCATTGCAGGTAGATTCTTTACTGTCTGAACAACCAGGGAAGCCCAATTAATCCAGGATAATCTCTTTATTTTAAGGTCACCTGATTAGCAACTATAATTTCATTTGCACTTTCTCCCTTCCATGTAATAATATATTCAGTTTCCAGTGATTAAGATACAGAAATCTTGGGGTGGTTATGGTGGTCTATAACAATGAGGAAATTGGGGTATTTATATACCATTCTCATCTGCCGTTAGTTTAGGGCTGCTCATAAGAAATTATTTTGTGGCAATTTAGTTTGGCCCAGCTATGGCTGAGCATTCTCTTGTAGCAAGGTGAGTAGTTTCTATTAGATCTCAGAAGACTGCATTAAGAATAGCATATATGTGTCTGTTTAGTTCTGCTATTGTCTTTTACTTTCCATTCTTTGCATAACTCAGACCCACATATGCCTCCATAATACTATTTTGTCATTCACTTATCAAGGCAGTAGTCAGTCCGAAGTTGTTAATTAAAAACAAAAACTTACCAAAGAAGAATTAGAGATAAAAGTTATACCACTATGCATTATTAATCTAGTTGGTTTCCAAACTGGAATTTATAAAAACCAACATCTCCCTGCTCTATTACACATTCTAGATTTCCCTTCACAGCCAGCACTTGATCTAGTGCAGGCTGCTGTTCACATGTAGTCACTCAGACTTTCAGCCCTAAAGAGCTTAGCCTCTGGCTATTGGTCCCTTGCAGGGAAATGGTTGCTGTGCTTATCCGTTAATGATTAACACTGAGCAAGAAAAAAATAGGAAACATCTACTTAGTAAGTGCTTGAGTTTTAGGTGTAATACTTCCTGCCTTGGTTATGAAGAATCAACCACTATCTCTAATGAACTCTCAGCTAATTATTACTGCCTCTGTAGTAAGTTGCTTCATTGCTTGCTAGTCCAGAGGCATGTGCTTAGTCACTAAGTCATGTCCAACTCTTTGTAACCCCATAGACTGTAGACTTCCAGGCTCCTCTATCCATGGGAATTCTCCAGGCAAGAATACTGGAGTGGGTTGCCATGCCCTCCTCAGGGGATCTTCCCAACCCAAGGATTGAACCCAGGTCTCCCAGATTGCAGGTGGATTCTATACCATCTGAGCCATGACTATGTAGCAGTTATAGCTACTGGTTTAGTGGAAACTTTACTGTTGACCAGAGGTATATCATGGGCTTCCGAGGTGGCACTAGTGGTAAAGAACCTGTCTGCCAAAGCAGGAGAGGAGACCATAAGAGACATGGGTTTGATCCCTGAGTTGGGAAGATCCCCTAGAGGAGGGATTGGCAACCACTCCAATATTCTTTCCTGGAGAATCCATGGACAGAGGAGACTAATAAGCTATAGTCCAGAGGGTTGCAAAGAATCAGACATGACTGAAGTGACTTAGTGTGCACACACGCAGATGACTGTGTTCTTTTGTAGATTTGACAATAAAAGTGCACACTATCTAGAAGTCAGAAACAATAATAAAGTATTTGCATAGTTGTTGCTTTCTATTATCATCATGCACCTATAACTCCTAACCATATCAGTGATAGAGAACTCATCCCTGTTAGGAATAAACACATCCACTGCATCTCCCTCCACTTTCTGCCTCAGTCTTGATGATTTGCCATTACTATTGCCTAGTTGTAGCATCTATCACCTAAGGGATAGAAGCTTTAATTCAAGAAATATTTTTCCAGTGCAAATTTCAAAATAGATCACTGGTATTAATGGTTAGAGGGGCCACACAAAATTCTACATTTAAAAAATTTTTCTGGACCAGTGTATTTCAGTTGTTGGAATCAAACAACATATAACAACCTTTGAGACACACACACACACACACACACACACACACACACACACACACACACATATATGGGCTTCCCAGGTGGTGCTACTGGTAAAGATCCTCCTGACAATACAGGTACATAAGAAACATGAATTCGATCCCTGGATCAGGTAGATTGTCTGGAGGAGAACTTGGCAACCCATTCCAACATTCTTGCTTGGAGAATCCCATGGACAGAGGAGCCTGACCAGCTACAGTTCATGAGCCTCAAAGAGTCATATATGAGTGAGCACACATGCATGCATATACACATATACGTATATATTGTTGTTGTTCAGTCACTAAGTCACATCCATCTCTTTGCAACCTCATATACTGTAGCATGCCAGGATCCTCTATTTTCCACTATCTCCTGGAGTTTGCTCAAATTCATATCCATTGAGTCAGTGATGATATCTAACAATCTATCCTCTGTCATCCCCTTCTCCTCCTGCCTTCAATCTTTCCCAGCATCAGGGTCTTTTCCAACGAGTAAACTCTTCACATCAGGTGGCCAAAATATTGGAGCCTCAGCTTCAGCATCAGTCCTTCCAATGAGTATTCAGGGTTGATTTCCTTTAGAACTGACTGGTTTGATCTCCTTGCAGTCCAAGAGACTCTCAAGAGTCTTCTCCAGCATTACAATTCAAAAGCATCAGTTCTTTGACACTCAGCCTTCTTCATGGTCCAGCTCTCAAATCTGAACATAACAATTGGAAAAACCATAGCTTTGACTATATGGACATTCATCTGCAAAGTGATGTCTCTGCTCTTTAATAGATTGTCTAGGTGACTTAGCTTTCCATGTGAGGAGCAAGTGGTTTTTAATTTCATGGCTTCAGACAATGTCCACAGTGATTTTGGACCCCAAGAAAACAAAATCTGTCATTATTTGTACTTTTTCCTCTTATATGTGCCATGATGAGGGGATTGGTTGCCATGATCTTAGTTTTTTGAATGCTGAGTTTTCAGCCAGCTTTTTCACTCTCCTCTTTCACCTTTATCAAGACCCTCTTTAGTTCTTCCTCATTTTCTTCCATTAGAATGGTATCAGTTTCATATCTGAAGTTGTTGATACTTCTCCAGGCAATCTTGATTCAAGCTTGTGATTCATCTAGCCAGTCATTTTGCATGATGTATTCTACATAGAAGTTAAATAAGCAGGGTGACAGTATATAGCCTTATTGTATTCCTTTCCCAATTTTCAACCAGTCAGTTGTTCCATGTAAGGTTTTATCTGTTGTTTCTTGACTTGCATACAGGTTTCTCAGGAGACAGGTAAGGCAGTCTGGTATTCCCATCTCTTTAAGAATTTTCCACAGTTCACTGTGATCCACAAGTCAAAGGCATTAGTATAGTCAATGAAGCAAAAGTAGATGTTTTTCTGGAATTCCCTTGCTTTCTCCATCACCCAATGAATGTTGGCAATTTAATCTCTTCTTCCTTTGCCTTTTCTAAATCCAGCTTGTACTTTTGGAAGTCCTTGGTTCATGTATTGCTAAAGCCTACCTTGGAAGACTTTGAGCATAACCTTTCTAGCGTGTGAAACGAGCACAGTTGTACCGCAGTTTGAACATTCTTTGTCATTGCCTTTTTTTGATACTGGAATGAAAACTGAACTTTACCAGTCCTGCAGCCACTGCTGAGTTTTTCAAATTTGCTGACACACTGAGTGCAGCACTTTAACATTGCTTTTAGGATTTGAAAAACTCACCTGGAATTCCATTATCTCTGCCAGCTTTGTTCCCAGTTTGTTAGTAAAGCTCCCTAAGGCCCACGTGACTTCACTCTAACATGTCTACCTCTAGTTGAGTGACCAGACTACCGTGGTTATGCAAGTCATTAAAGCCTTTTTTTTTGTATAGCTCTTTTTTTATTCTTATCACTTCTTCTTAATCTCCTCTGCTTTTGCTCAGTCCTTTTCATACAAGAATGTGCCCATCCTTGCATGAAATATTCTCTTGATATCTAAAATTTTCTTGAAGAGATCACTAATCTTTCCCATTCTACATAGATATATAATAAGTTGTTCATTCCTGAAAAATGTCACCACTAAGCCTTAGATTTTAGCTAAAGAGAGATAAGCCTTTATAAGCGATCAAAGAAAAGAAATGGAGGAAAACAATACCATGTGAAAGACTAGAGATCTCAAGAAAATTAGAGATACCAAGGGAACATTTCATGCAAAGATGGGTACAATAAATAATAGAAATGGTATGGACCTAACAGAAGCAGAAGATACTAAGAAAAGGTGCCAATAACACACAGAAGAACTATACAAAAAAAGTCCTTAATGATCCAGATAACCACGATGGTGTGATCACTCACCTAGAGCCAGACATCCTGGAGTTCAAAGTCAAGTGGACCTTAGGAAGCATCACTACGAACAAAGCTAGAGGAAGTAATGGAATTCCAGCCAAGCTATTTCAAGTCCTAAAAGATGAAGCTGTTAAAGTGCTGCACTCAATATGCCAGCAAATATGGAAAACTCAACAGTGGCCACAGGACTGGAAAAGGTCAGTTTTCATTCCAATCCCAAAGAAAAGAAATGCCCAAGAATGTCCAAACTACTGCACAATTGCACTCATCTCACACACTAGCAAAGTAATGCTCAAAGTTCTCCAAGCCAGGTTTCAATAGTACATGAACTGAGAACTTCCAGATGTCCAAGCTGGATTTATAAAAGGCAGAGGAACCAGAGACCAAATTGCCAACATCCATTGGATCATAGAAAAAGAAAGAGATTTCTAGAAAAACATCTGTTTTATCAACTACGCCAAAAACTTTGACTGTGTGGATCACAACAAACTGGAAAATTCTTCAAGAGATGGGAATACCAGAACACCTTTCCTGCCTCTTGAGAAATCTGTTTTCAGGTCAAGAAGCAACAGTTAGAACTGGATATGGAACAATGGACTGGCTCCAAATTGGGAAAGGAGTATGTCAAGGCTATATGTTGTCACCCTGCTTATTTAACTTATATGCAGAGTACATCATGAGAAATGTTGGGCTGGATGAAGCACAAGCTGGAATCAAGATTACTGGGAGAAATATAAATAACCTCAGATATGCAGATGACATCACCCTTATGGCAGTAAGCAAAGAGGAACTAAGGAGCCTCTTGATGAAGGTAAAAGAGGAGAGTGAAAATGCTGGCTTAAAACTCAGCATTCAGAAAACTAAGATCATGGCATCTGGTCCCATCACTTCATGGCAAATAGATATGGAAACAATGGACATAGTGGCAGACTTTATTTTCTTGGACTCCAAAATCACTGCAGATGGTGACTGCAGCCATGAAATTAAAAGACACTTACTCCTTGGAAGGAAAGCTATGACCAACCTAGACAGCATATTAAAAAGCAGAGACATTACTTTGCCAACAAAGGTTCATCTAGTGAAACCTATGGTTTTTCCAGTAGTCATGTATAGATGTGAGAGTTGGACCATAAAGAAAGCTGAGTGCTGAAAAACTGATGCTTTTAAACTGTGGTATTGGAGAAGACTCTTGAGAGTCTCTTGGATTTCAAGGAGATCAAACCAATCAATCATAAAGGAAATATGTCCTGAATATTCATTGGAAGATTGATGCTGAAGCTGAAGCTCCAATCCTTTGGCCACCTGATGCAAAGAACTGACTCACTGGAAAAGACCCTGATGTTGGGAAAGATTGAAGGCAGGAGAAGAAGAGGACAACAGAGGATGAGATGATTGGATGTCATCACCAACTCAATGGACATGAGTTTGAGCAGGCTCCGAGAGTTGATGATGTCCAGCGAAGCCTGGCGTGCTGTAGTCCATGGGGTTGCAAAGGTTCGGACATGACTGAGCAACTGAACTGATCTGAAGCCTTAGTTGCACCTTTTAAATTCCACTAGAGTATTCTTTCATTCTGCCATCTTTCAGATAAACTAGTAAAAGAAACATTTTCTGACGGGAAAATGGATCCGAAGACATTTGTCAATTGCTGTATCGTCTTCATTATGAAGCAGTATTTTTATCCAAAGTGTTCTTATGTAACATTCTGTTATAAATCAGATACTCTAAAAATTTCACAGAGTGCTGCTGCCATCCTGGATAAGAAGACAAAGTTAAATCTGGCATGTATATCAATCGCTACCTCTGTCTCCAGGATAGAAGAGGTCTAATAATATCAATTTGATACCAATGCAACTATATCAAAAGCCCAGGAGTCAATTCTGCTCTTGTGGGACGTGGTGACCTAGCATGACTCTCCAACATGAAAGCTGATTCAGCTACTCTCACAAATGGAAGTTCATTTTATGTCATGATGGACATTGAGAAGAGACACAAAGATTTTCTTGGGTCCATCATCAAACATCCTTCTTGCTTTATTTATTTTCAGGTCTCTGACAATTCAATTTGATAATTCCCTCCTATTCAGGAGTCATAATACACTCTCTACTTATCTTTTTATTTTTAATTACTTCTTCCCCCATATCAGGTTGATGAGCAGCTGAAAGGTTTGGAAAGATTTCTTTCTGTCTCTTGGGGGCCTATTAAGTAGTTGAGCAGCAGTTCATTTTCAGTTCACTTCGATATATTGAGACTCAATCTCAGATATTCTCCTCTTGTTACAGGAAACTGCTCAGAAGGCTATGTGCATGCTAAGTCTCTTCAGTCATGTCTGACTCTGTGCGATCCTATGGACTATAGCCACCCCCCACCAGGCTCTCTGTACATGGGAACTCTCCAGGCAAAAATACTGGAGTGGGTTGCCATGCCCTCCTCCAGGGGATCTTTCTTACTTAGGGATCGAACTCCCATTCTCTTATGTCTCCTGTATTGGCAGGCAAGTTCTTTACTACTAGCTCCACCCCGGAAGCCCTCAGAAAGATATCAGGGTTAGCTAAAAGGGAAGAATCTGGTAACACATGAGATCTGAGCCTCCTATCCTCTGCATCTGCTTGCTCCCTGCCTGAGTGTACCAATTTCATTTTATGAGAGTGATGCTGTTTATACTCAAACTTTTGAGATGGTGGATCTTACAATATGCAGTTTAAGATGCCCCAAGTCTGGACATAGGCAAATGGTGTGTGAAGGTCAGATAGAGTGTCTACTAGGGCCCAATAGCATTATCAAGAGCTGATTTTCAAGTGATGGATGATTTCTTGCTATAGCAGCATGACTCTGAATCACACCCTGGAGTATGTTCATCCCCTGCAAAGCTCCTATTTAGACTGGCAAGAGAGTCCACACGCTGGACTTTTATTCCTTTTATGTTCTGGCATCTGCTGGGTCATATGAACTAAATTGGAGTCATTTGAACATCATTCTGAATGTCTTGCAGAACACTCTCTTGCTCTGGCCCATTTAAAATTTGTAGCTTTATGACTCACCCAATAAATGGGTTGAAGTAGTAAGCCTAAGTGATTTATATATTACCTGCAAAAGATAAAGAGGATCAGAGAGCTCCATGTTCTTTTTAGAGGTAGGATGTGCAAGATGAAATAACTTTTCATTACATTAGAAGGGATGTTTCAGCATAGACTAGAAAAAGGGAAACTTTCTTTGAAAGGGGCCAAATAGTATTTTTTGGCCATAAAGTCTGTGTTGTAACTGTCCAGCTGGATATCATGGAGAATGGCCTTAACCTGGGGAAATACTGTGAATGCACAGGTAAACCTTCTTTAATTATCCTTTCTCAAAGAAATTAAAAAAAAAACCCAGTCATTAGATTAGCAGTAAATTCAAAGTCTAAGTTAATCAATTTTACTAAAAAAAAATAGTTCTAACTGTGGACAGCAGCTGAAACTGGTTACATTGTCATCTTGCACCTAATGACCATAAACTGACACCCAAAGTCTGCTGTCCCAGAATCCTGACCTCTGCACTAATTTTAGGAAGACAAATTAACGCTGTATATCTTACTATCAATCCTTGCCCAGAAGACAGCCACCACTTGCTTTCTCAGATATGCCAATGCTTCACTAGTACATTTCTTATCTTTGTATGAAGGGGTGCTTCCTGGATCACCCTGGGAATCATTCTTAGCCATCAGGTTCTCAGGTCTTAAGTAACATTCATTCCAACATGCCCACATTTCAGAGCCATTTGAGCTGAAAATCTGTACCTTGCCGAGATAGTTATGGCATCTCCTACTCATTCATTAACCATCATTGCTTCCAAGCTTCAAATAGCTGTTGCAGGTACATATTATGACTTCAAGCATCCTTACCAACCTGATAAATTTTGAGTCCTCAGAATATTCACCAATATTAATAAACTTTCCCTTCCATTCTTGTATCCTTCCTTCACTGATCCAGCCCCAACCAGTTTCACTTCCAGGCATTATCCTGCAGTTGTTGCCAGTGTATGCTAATCACATTTGTCAGCTCCCTGGTGAATAGATTTTTCTTCTCATAGCAGAGATGGTCCTTTGGGGCCCAGTATTGCTAATGTTCTGTTCTTGCTATTGGTGTAGAAACAATGAAAGAATGAGTGGAAGATCTGGAAGACCTTAAGCATAATCATGCAAAGCATCTTTCTCAGCTGAGAACTATTCATGGTCTCAAGGAAATGAGAGACTGTGTACTCCTAACAAAAGGAAAAGAGCCATTTCTGCCAAATCAAAACATTTAGAAGATTTGTAAATTCAGTTTTCAAGCACCTCCTCCAAAATACCAATCCTAGGTCTCTGAGATCCCCTCTTTTCAAAATATTTTAGCATAGGAACCAGCAATTTAACTTTAGCTTCCTTTATAATTCCACTAGTTTTGATATCAAACCCTGGGCCTGATTTCCTTCATAGTTTGAATTTACCTGCAGGAGATGAGTATTTCTTTAAACAATAAAATTACAGCCTTTCAGCTTTCACTCTGTGCCTTGGATCAATAGTTTGCTGGCCTCAGACTATTATTTCCTTCAAAGCTTCTATGGCCATTGATAACTGTCAAACAATGTCTCAATCCTTATTGCAATTCCTCCCTTGCCTTTGAAGTTCTCAATCTACTGCATTAAACAGTGCTTCCCTTTTCCGATATGCATCCCTTTATATCCCCATTCTCAAGTGAAAATATAAATAATTGGTAAATCTTATGTACATTAGGGATGATTACAACAGCAATGAATTTCTTGCTAACCATCTGACTAGTGAGTAATTAAGTCATGGAATTTCAGTGTAAGGGTCTATTCCCGAGGGCACTTATGGTACTGATTGTCTTAATTAAGCTCTTTATCTCAATAACAGGAAAAAAAAGGACTTTAAACACTGATTTGAAAACAGTGAGTATATCAATAAGTGCAACTGGGCCTTGACCCCACTCGTAACCCATGAAAACTGTGAGGCTCAGATCTTAGAGTTGTACCATCCTAAGGGTTGAAAGCTGGGATATATTCTTCTAGACAGAATTTGTCCCCCCTCACCAAAGATGTCCATGCCCTAATCCTCAAATCTGTGACGATTTTCTGTTACATGGCAAAGAGAGATTAACATTGCCTATGAGAAGATTATCCTGGGTTATCCTCCAGAGTCCAGTATAATCACCAGGAACCAGTTTCGTGGAAGACAAATTTCGCACAGACCGAGGTGGGGACGGTTTGGGGATGAATCAAGCATATTACTTTTATTTATTATTGTATCAGCTCTTGATGATCCAGTTGGAGCTGATATAATAATAAATAAGTGTAATGTGCTTGAATCATCCCAAAGCCATCCCCACCTTGGTCTGTGTGAAAATTGTCTTCCATGAAACTGGTTCCTAGTGCCAAAAAGTTTGAGGGCTGCCAACATAGAGGGAGATAGGGAAAGAAAGAGTCAGGTCAGAGTGACCAGTTGTGATAAGAACATAACTCACTGTTATAGGTTTAAATATGGAGCAAAGAGTGCATAAGCTAAGGATATGGACAACCCCCACCAACCGGAAAAGCAAAAAAATAGATTATCCTCGTCTCTTCACAAAGGAATACAATGTTGCCAACACACTGATTTTTAGCTCAGTGACACTGTGTCAGATCTCTACCTACAGAACTGTAAAATAATACATTTGTAATACTTAAGCCAATATTTTGAAGTAATTTGTTATAATAAAGTAGGTAAGTAGTAATCATCTTCAACATTTATGCCATAATCTGTACAATGACTGTACCTATTTCTGCAACTTAAAATAGCTCTCAGAGAGTTTGGGTAATCCCAGTAAAAAAACAGAAAAAGTGAAAATAGGGAAGGTGGCAACAGTGTCTGCTATAAGACTGGTTGCAATTACTTTTGTAATTAACACTATTTTTTTAATAATTTTCAAAAGTATTGAGCTGGAGTAAACATTTTTAAATGGAAAAGAAAAGGAAAATTCATTATTTGCAGATGATATGTTTCCATGAAAAACTGAAGAACAGAAACTAATTTTTTGCTAATTATGAAATGATGAAATAAAGTGATTTGGCACAAAAGTTGAGTATGAAAATGAGTTACTAATAATGGCTTGCTGGAAAATAAGATGGATGGACATGCCCGCATTAGTTTTCTATCGAAGCATAACAAATTAACACAAATTGAATGGCTTATAACAGCACATATTTGTTAGCACATATTTCTGTTTATTAGATTGGCACAGCACAGTTGGAGTCTCTGCTCACACTGAAATCAAATTGTCAGCTTAATGACTTCTTATTTGAAGCTCAGGATTCTTGTCCAAGCTCATGCCTGTTATTTCAATGGTAGATCTGTGTTCCTTACAGGTGTCTCACTGAAGTCTCTGTTGTTGCATTGACTGTAGGCCAGAGACTACTCTTATTTCCTAAGGGTGATCCTCGGGACATTACTGAAGAATTGTTTTTGAACTGTGCTGATGGAGAAGACTCTTGAGAGTCCTTCGGATTGCAAGATCAAGCCAGTCAATCCTAAAGGAAATAAGTCCTGAATATTCATTGGAAGGACTGATGCTGAAGCTGAAATTCAAATACTTTGGCTGCCTGATGTGAAGTACTGACTCACTGGAAAAGACCCTGATGCTGGGAAAGATTGAAGGCAGGAGAAGAAGGGGGTGACAGAGGATGAGATGATTGGATGGCATCACCAACTTGATGGACATGAGTTTAAATAAACTCCAAAAGATAGTAAAGAACAGGAAGCCTGGCATGCTGCCATCCATGGGGTGATAAAGAATCTGACACGACTGAGGGACTAATAGTTTCACTTTTTTTTTTTTCATGCTGAGGGGTTACGACAAATCACTGCTTCAGGGTAATGGTAAGATGGGAAAAAGCATCTAAGTAAAATATGTGGTTTCCCAAATGCAATTATGGAAACTCTTTAATTGAAACTAGATCAGGATATTAGCCCTATATTGTTAACACATTTATATAGGCTGTACATTTTTTGAGAAATAAAAGTATTTATAAACAAATTTTGAAAGCTTTCAGTAAATATCTACATTGTAATTTAACCAGGCCAGTAGAGAGCTTCAGTTCAGTTCAGTCGCTCAGTAGTGTCCAACTTTTTGTGAGCCCATGGACTGCAGCACACTAGGCCTCTCTGTCCATCATCAACTCCCAGAGCTTGCTCAAACTCATGTTCATTGAGTAGAGAGCTTAGATTTTGCCATTCATGATTGCTCTTTGGAAATTGTTTTTTATGAAACATAATATGAGTCTCATTAACATTTTATTGAGAGAAGTTAGGAAAAAACCTTCAGTGTTCTCTATAATCCTATTTTTAAAGGCATTGCTAATTATAGTGGTGTCTTTTTACAGGTAACTTCGAGAAAAATTGATTTTTTACTGTAAAAGCAGTGATTGTTTTGTTTCTATTCTGTGGTCATGGTGCATTATCAATCTACTTCATTCATCATTTCATTTTGATTTCCAAAGCTTAGAGTCTAATCTATGGCCCATCGTTTGTTTATATTGCATTTATGTCTTGCATTTTTATTATCCTAATTGATTCCACAACCCCTACTCCTCTTTTTATGATCACCTTATGTTCTGTACATTTTTCACATATTTTACTGTTGGGGGATTGTGTAATTTCCTTGGTTCTGTCTCGCCACAGCAAAAATTTTAAGTGACAAACAGACCGGTGTTATAGCTCAGTTTTATTTAGAAAGCAAAGGAAAATACATCCTTGAGGTCTGAAGGTGGGCCAACCCAAAAGACAAGAAGAGAAGAGAAGCCCCTGGCTCAATTTTGGCTCTTCTTTTTATATGTTTTTTCTCCTCTCCCTGAGCCTGCCCTATGTAAACTGGGCTAGCCCGGAGGACTGTTTGTTTTACCTGAGGTTCTCACTCTGGTCCTCAGACCTTCCTTTGTTCTATTTTTGTGGGCTTTCCCCTTCTTTGTCTTTTAGCCACTGCCATTTTGGACTCCTTTTTCCTATTCTAACTACCTAATATTATGATCAACATTATAGGGGAATGCAGGATGGAAGAATATAGTTAAATATATGCTGTTTGAAATTCAAGATGTTTTGTTGGATTTGGGCTCAGTTTAGGGTAAATTTTGATACAGATATCATTCTGGGCCACATCATCTTCCATCATAACTCAGAGGCTGAATTATTACTCCCAGTCTCTGTGACTAACTCAAGATAATGGAATGCCAATTTAGTAACAGCATATGTTTTCTCACAAATATAAGTACTCTAAAAGCTCTACAGTGTGTTCTTTCCATAAGAATTTTTACAAAAGATAAAAGCTAAAAATGATGAAAAAGCTAACACCCTCAAATTTATTTCCAAAATAACATTATTTACTTCTCACAGATTTGTCATTATATGAGATTTATAAAAATATGCTTTCAAATAAGTAATAAACACCTATGTATGTAACCTCTTCACAATGGCAATTTCAATGTGAAAGTTTCAGTATGCATTGTAAAATCAGGTTTGTAAGTAACAGAAGTTAATGTATTTCAGTGCAAATTATGCAAACCCCATCTTATTTCCATGGTAGTAGTAAACTGAGATATAATTGCACATATTCACATTTAATTAGCTGTCAAAACACCTATGGCTGCATTTATCCAATTTGCAAGTGCAAAGAGAAAGCATATGAAATAAGATTGCACACTACACTTGTAGAATCCATGTTTTGCCTGCTTTTGCCATTTAGTTTCAGATTCTTAGCAATGAAACTAAAATATACAATGCTTATCATGCTTGTTCCTAAACATAAATAGCATGTCATATTGTAATTGTTAGGGACTGAGAGAAAGAGAATAATGATCACACTGGATCAATAATAGATGTATTGTTGCTTTTATTTTAAAGAATTTACTTATTTATTCCATGGAAAGACAAAAAAAGAGAAGAGCAAAAGTATAGGAAATGAAATGCAGATTATTCACAGAACATGGTGAATAATGGTAAGAGCCTTAAACAGAACTAATTCAGTCTTTAGAATGAATTTGCTTGTGTCTTGCATTACTGCTTCTTAACCATCATCTAAATTGCAGCCTGCAAAACTTGAAATAAATGCAAAAGCACATATTTGTAAACTGAGAAAGCAAAGCCTTCTCATATGATACTGCTTAAGCATTGTAAAATGAAGTATTTCTTATTAAAACACAATCAGCTTAAATGATTTAATCATATGCAAATTAGTTACTTTTTTAAATCCAAGTGTGTATAAGTGAATTATTACTTTGTATGAACTATAGTTTACTTTATTTAATTACTTATGCAAATTTCTCAGTTCATTGTTTCTTTAGGACAATGAAATGTCCTATTTTAAACTATTTCATTATGCTTTTATTTTTGTCTGTTTCATTACTGTAGAGAAACTCCTCAAATATACTGTGTATATTTTATTGTGTAATTTTGAAGACATAAGTGACACTGAACTAGAGTATTTTACCTAAGAAAAACTTTTTCAAAGCAGAGGGTTTGTAATCAGAGAAAATTTTGTACATATAATATATAATTGTATGTGTAGGATAAGTATAAAACAGTAAAAAGTGTTAGTCACAAAGGCACATCTGATTGCTTGTGACCCCATGGATTGTAGACCACCAGATTCTTTTGTCCATGGGATTTCCCAGGCAGGAACACTGGAGTGAGTTGCCATTCCCTTCTCCAGTCATCTTCCAGACCCAGCAATTGACCCCGGGCACCCCTACATTGCAGGCAAATTAGATTCTTTACCACCTGATTCACCAGGGAAGCCCATAAAACAAGACTTGTTCAATTGAAAGATATGAAATCAGACTTTTTGCACCAGAAGAAACCTCAAGGATCATTCATCAATTTTCCAAATGATTAGTACATCCTTTTCTGGATGAATTTCCTAAGTCGTATTGTGTTATTAACTTGTATATTTTAATTGAATAAGCTTCAACCTACAAACTTAAAAGGGCTTCCCTGGTGGCTCAGTTGGTAAAGAATCTGCCTACAATGCAGGAGACCTGGGTTCAATCCCTGAGTTGGGAAGATCCCCTAGAGGAGGGCATGGCAATCCACTCCAGTATTCTTGCCTGGAGAATCCCATGGACAGATGAGCCTGGCGGGCTACAGTACATGCGGTCGTAAAGAGTCGGACATGACTGAGTGACTAAGCACAGCACAGCACAAACTTAGAAACATGTTGCTTTTCTTTATTTTCTTTCTCATCTGTACACACACAGAGACTGTTTATAATATTCTTTGGTGCCGGGTGATTAGCTGCCCCTACGCCCTCTTCCCCTCCAGGTAGGAAAAAGCAGGTATAGCTGCATGATCTCCACAGCAAAGTGACACAGCAGCTGTCTGCACATCAGATACCTATTTTATAGACTGTAATCACATTGCCTAGTAGTTTTATTAACTTTTCATTCTCTGTTAATATCTATTTTTATTAATGTCCTTAGACTTTTTGACCTTAAATCTACTGTACTCCCACAATGATTCTACAAGATGGCTTTCTTACGCTTGTAGAAACTATTGCATCTAATTTCTTCCAATTGTGTTTCTGTCATGTGCCGAACTGCCCTTATCACCAGAGTGATATGAGTTAAATTGTATTGTAAAAAATTATTCCTAAATTAAAAGAAAAAATCAATGAAATTTCTATAAGCATTGCACCTAGCAACATATATTCCCTAAACTTCACTCAATATTAAATATTATGCTGCTGCTGCTGCTAAGTCGCTTCAGTCGTGTCCGACGGCAGCCCACCAGGCTCCCCCTTCCCTGGTATTCTCCAGGCAAGAATACTGGAGTGGGTTGTCATTTCCTTCTCCAGTGCATGACAGTGAAAAGTGAAAGTGAAGTCACTCAGTCGTGTCCAACTCCTAGCGACCCCATGGACTGCAGCCTATCAGGCTCCTCTGTCCATGGGATTCTTCAGGCAAGAGTACTGGAGTGGGGTGCCATTGCCTTCTCCGTATGGTCATAAGATGTAATGAATGTAATGTATTTTTATTACTCTTCTTCACAGCAACTTTTCTTCTTTATAATAAACAGAATTGTATTGAAGTATAATAAACATAACATAAAATTTACTCAGGTATCTACATAATTCAATGATTATTAGTAAATTTGCAGAGTTGTACATCAAAACAATTCAGTTTGACATTGTCATCACCATAGAGAGATTTTTTCCTGTTCATTTGCGGACAATACTTCTCGCCTGCTTTGCCCAGAAACAGCTAATCTATACTTTCTACCTCTACAGGCAGACCTTCCATATAAATAGAACCATGCAGTATGTGATCTTTTAAGTCCGGTTTCTTTCTATTAACACAGTATTTTGAAACTCATCCATACTTTATTACCTGTGGGTAATGCACCTCTTTTTGTGTCTGAACGGTGTTTCATTGTACTACACTGTGTTGGTTTCCGACAGCTGCAATAACAGAATATCACACTTGTGGTGGCTTAAAACAACAGACATTTATTCTCTCACAATTCTGGAGGCAGGAGCCTAAGGTCGGGGTTCTGGTAAAGCCACCCTCTCCCTGAAGATTCCAGGGGAGAACCTTTACCTGCCTTGTCCTAGCTTCTGGTGGTTGCCAGGAATCCCTGGTGTCTCAGGGCTTGTAAAGGCATTACTCCAGTCTCTATCTCCATTGTCACAGGGAGTTCTTCCAGCTTGTCTGTGTCTCCTCTGTTTTCTTTTAACATCAGAGGGTGGTATGATTTGAGAGAATAGCATTGAAACACACACATTACCATAGGTAAAACAGAAAACCAGTGTGAGTTTGATGTATGACACAGAGCACACAAAACTTGTGCTCTGTGACAACCTGGAGGAATAGGATGGAGAGGGAGGTCGGAGGGGTTTCAGGATGGAGGGCACACATGTGTACCTATGACTGATTCACGCTGATGTAAGACAAAAACCATCACAATATTGTAAAGTAATCTTCCTTCAATTAGAATAAATAACTTTAAAATAAGAATTTTAAAAATGCCAATCATTGGAGTAGGATCCAAGTTAAGTTAGCATGACCCTGTTTAACTGGTTGTATCTATGAATAACTTATTTCCCAAATAAGATCATGTTCTAAGGTTCCAAATGCGCTTGGATTTTGTGTGATACAATATTTTGTATTACACATATTTTATTTATCATTTACCAGTTGATGGAAATGGAGACATTTCTAGCCCTTGACTGTTATGAATAATACCACTATGAATATTTGGGTGTATGTGGTTATGTAAACAAAATTTTAATTTCCCTTGCATAGATGTCTTGGTGCGGAACTGCTGAGTGGCATGAGAAATTTAAATTTTACTTTAAAACTATAAGGTACAGAAATAGTGCTTAACTATAAAAAGTATCAAACTAGGCAATATACTAAGCCCCTGTGTGTATTATCTCATTTAATTCATATGAAAGCCACATGGAATAGCTCTGTAATTAGCTCTGACTCAAGCAAAGTGAATGTTTTACATTCTCTTTAAAAAGGCCCAGAAGTTTATGCTTGCTTCATTTTCAAATGACCTCACATGGATAGTTACCTGATTAAGATAAGCTTGGGAAATACCAGGAGGTTCTTATATCTGTCTAAGCATCCTGGTTGCTGTTTAGTCACTAAGCTGTATACTCTTTTGTGACTCCTTGGACTGTAGCCTACCAGGATCCTCTGTCCATGGCATTTCCCAGGGAAAAGTACTGGGGTAGGTTGCCATTTCCTTCTCCAGGGGATCTTCTTAACCCAGATCTCCTGCTTGGTGGCAGATTCTTTACCACTGAGCAACCAGGGAAGTCCCAAGCTTCCCAGAACCCATCAGAAAAATTAATGAAAATTTTTTTTAGAAAATGAGCTTGATTACACAGTCTGGACTACAGTATATAGTCCAGGTAATCTAATTAATAATATTTCTGTTCTAACACCTTATGCATGTGTTCCAACTATGAAAAATACTTAATCTTATATGATGACATTTTATGCTGAAGTTCTAAGATGTCCATTTTTTTACATAACCTGCCTATCATTTCAGCATGATTTCTATCTACATATGATGTCTTCATGTTTAAAAAGTATTGATAGAGGATGAAAGCAAATAAGAATTTTTATGTTTTTATTATATTAAAAACTCACTGCTGTTTAGGTCTCATAAAAATAAAGTATTTTATTTATTTTATTCATAAGTTTACTGTACTTAATAGGTTGATTAAAGTTACAATTTAAATGTCAAGAGATAGATTTAAGGTGACACAGACCAGTGGCAAATAGCAATTTGAAAAACATTTGAAAATTGAAATAATGTCTAATAACAGACTCTTTTTCAAGTTGTCAAAGAATCATAGTCACAAAGATAATCTTGATTAACCTGATGGAAAAAGCTAAGCTATAAATCTTTTTTATGTTAGATTCCCAGTCAGACAAACCTATGTGTTCCTCTGATGGCACATGACCTACATCTGACCTCTTAGCGCCAAAGTCCTCAGCCTTATCTCTACTTTCTTTTCCCAACTGACCCCAGTGTTTTTTCACTTGGCATTTTTTTTGACTCAACATCATTTCTCTTCTTAGATTATGAATTGCTTTTATATTGTAAAATGCCTTATCGATTCTCTGTACTTACGAATGACGTTTACATGAACACCCTTTAAATCATCTCACAGATTTTTCCCTCCACTCACAAGTATTCCTTAAGCCAATATACTACCTGTTAACTGCCGGGACAACTAGTGCCAAAATGGAACTCAACACAGGCAATTTTTTACAGATGAAAGTCAATCAATGCTCAACCATGAACAAATATAGGAGCTGCCATATGATCTTTATTTTCTGGAAAAGTATGTGTTCTTTTAAGAACTTCAAAAATTGAAATAATCCATTTTTTATTGGTTGTAAAAATACATAGAATAGTAATGGTATGTTTCATCAGGCAGAAAATCTACTGAACAAGACCAACGATTTTGGGTTCCACTTCAACACATTCTGAAAAATTACATTACAGGGCTGTGAAACACAAATTACATCCAAAAAGTCATGTTTGTGCAGAAACAACAGTCTGAAGGACAAAGTGAATGTTGCCTTACCCTAGAACCTCCAAAGGTTGTGCTTCCTGTGATTTAACTGTAGTTTTTCAGGGATGAATCACCTTTCTTAGTAATTTTAACCTCCTATGACAACAATGCAGAAACAATTGCTTGTACCATGTAATTGATAATTCAATAGAAAATATAGAACTAGAATATTTTACTATTATCTATAATGACAATTAAAACTAAATCTGAAGCTTCTTCTTTTCAATGAAAAAAATAAACTATCTAGAGTAATTGATTTCTAAAAGTTGACTTGAAAGGAGAAAGTGTATAAATTTTGAATTCCACTTTTAAATGTGCCACCTTGCCAGAGAGCTGCTTTAATCATCTAGGAAACTCTGTGGTAAGCCTTGCTTTGCTTCACGATTTGTTTTTATATTCTGAGGGAGGATAAGACTGAGACCCAGGGCATCTAGTATTCCTATTTCCATGCCAGGTTCACTACTGGTACAAAGCTCATTCCTTATTCATCCTGCTCCATTATATTTAGTCTTTGGATGCTGATCTGTGATGCTTGTTTGAGTTAGACTTCTGTCTGCTCCTTCCTGCATGAGACTGTGTTTCATAAAATTGGTTTGAATTACCTAAAATTCACTGACGTCCTCTATATCCACTCTCATGATTGCCTATTATAAACTTAGATTCATAAAGCAATGAAAATATATATCTTTTCAGCACTTTAAGGGCAGGTATTTTTGTGCATTTTGTTCTCTTCTTTATCCCCAACATGTAGAAAAGTGCCTGGCACATGGATACTTGCCTATTAGGTTGGGGCAAAAGTAATTGCAGTTTTGAACCATGAATTTCAAATCATTATAAGTAGGCTCAAACACATCTTTATTAGCCAAAATAGGAACCATTACAATCAACATATTTTTACCAATGAGAAATGTTTGCTTATTCCTGTAGCATGAAAATCCATGCTTCAGGATTTGATGAACTCTTGGAAAGCATTTTCTGCCTCCTGCTGGTTGTAGAGGCATATTGCCTGCAAAAAGTTGTTGAGATGCTTGAAGAAGTGGTAGTTAGTTGGCAAAAGGTCAGGTGAATATGGCAGATGAGGCAAAATTTCATAGCCCAATTCATTCAACTTTAAAAAATGTATATTTTTAATTGAAGAGTAATTGTTTTACAATATTGTGTTGGTTTATCCATACATCAACATGAATCAGTCATAGGTACACCTGTGTTCAACTTTTGAAGTGCTAATTGCGCAATGTGCAGTTAGGTGTTGTCATGAAGAATAGGGCCTGATCTGTCGACCAATGTCAGCTGCAGGTAATTGCAGCTCTCGGTGCCTCTCATCAATTTGCTGAGCATACTTAGATGTAATGGTTTCACCAGGATTCAGGAAGCTGTAGCGGATCAGACCAGCAGCAGACCATTATAAACAGTGACTGTGCCCTTTTTGGTGCAAATTTGGCTTTGGAAGTGCTTTGGAGTTTCTTCTCAGTCCAACCACTGAACTGGTAGCCACTTTATCATATAAAATCCACTTTTTGTTGCACGTCACAATCCAATTGAGAAATGGTTCATTGTTGCTTAGAATCAGATAAGATGACACTTTAAAATGACAAGTATTTTGATTTGTGGTCAACTCATGAGGCACCCACTTATCAAGCTTTATCGCCTTTCCAATTTGCTTCAAATGCTGAATGACCATCAGGATGGTTGACATTGAGTTCTTCGGCAAATTCTCATGTACTTGTGAGAGGCTCAGCTTCGGTGATGGCTCTCAGTTGGTTGTTGTCAGCTTCTGATGACTGGCCACTACACTCCTCATCTTCAAGCCTCTGTCTCCTCTGTAAAACTCCCTGAACCACCTCTGCATTGTATATCAGTTAGCAGTTCTGGGGCTAAATGCACTATTGATATTGTGAGTTGTCTCTGCTGCCTTATGGACTATTTTGAACTCAAATATGAAAATTACTCTAATTTGCTTTTTGCCTAACATCATTTTCTTAATCTAAAATAAATATAAAATAAACAGTGAGTAATAAGTCATTAGGAAACAAAAACTCAAAAAGAGGGAAATGCATATTAAAATGATGTATAACATAACCACATTGATTGACATATTCCAACATAGGATGGAAAATTTCAACAATGCAAAAGCCACAATTTCATTTGCACCAACAATTAATAAATGTATTAACCCTTTTTCTCGATTTAATTACTGCTTATGCTTAAATATACTTCTGCCAAACAAGACCTATGCAAGAATTATCCAATAATATCCAATTTTTGCCTCAGCTACATTTGGTCTTGTCCATAGTAGCCCAACTGCATTGCAGGCAGATTTTTTACCATCTAAGCCACCAAGGAAACCCGACTAATAATAGTAGCCCAGCATCATTTGTTATGAACCTAGTAGGAGAAAATTATTTTCTAAGGGTAAAATACTAAGTTCAAAAGCATGAAAGACACTAAAGTTTCAAACATTGACCTTAAAACTTGTAATTGAAGAAAACAAAATAAATCTCACAAGAGAAATTCTTGGTGAAGACTTAGGGTATACTTCTAGCAAGAGGCATGAATGTATCTTTTTTTAATTAGCATTTTATCACAGGGTTTGCCATAAGAGAGTAATTTGAAAACAAAAATAATTCACTTTAATATTACAGGAACTAAAATCAGTGTGAAGTGTTTTTTCTAAAAATGGAATTATGGCTTTTGTGTGTATTTAGTCATTCTATCCGTGTCCTTTATGTCATTGATCAGTTCAGTTCAGTCGCTCAGTCGTGTCTGACTCTTTGTGACCCATGGACTGCAGCACGTCAAACTTTCCTGTCCATCACCAACTCCCAGAGCTTGCTCAAACTCATGTCCATCAAGTCAGTGATGCCATCCAAACATCTCATCCTCTGCCATCGCCTTCTCCTCCTGCCTTCAATCTTTCCCAGTATCTGTCTTCTCCAATGACAATAATGAGCATGTGTTTTACAAATGGAGGAGATATTTTTCAGAGAAGAATATATGAAAGGAGGTCTGTGATAACCAACTCTACAAAGTAAAGACCATGCATGCATACTGTGCCTTGGAAATTTTCATGGATAAATACTGGTTTAGCTTAATTAATATTTTCTTAGCTTAATAAGGTCTTCATTTTATGTGTCTAGGGAGATTTTATGATTCTTCTCTCCAGTGCTGATGGCTTTGCCTCTGTCATAATCATTTCTTATCTGAAAGTGAAGTGAGCAAAGCAAACCAAGAAAATACTTACCAAGACAATTTATACTGACTCCCCCTGTTCTCCTTCAGAAACCTCAAGATTTTTCCTCTTCTTATTTGGTCAGTGTCTCTCAAGCCTGAATATAGTTTGAAATTATCCTTATCTCTCAGTTTTCTTTTATCTCTCTCTCCTTTTTCTTACTTACTTTAAGTATTATTAAAAAAAAAACTGTGTCGACAAAAACAGGTATTGTAAACAATTATTTATATTACTATTTGTGAGAGGTTCATCCTCATGTTAACTCATTTTGTTTTCATCAGATCAATGTATACTTTCCATCTTACAGAAAGAAATTAGAATAAGAAAGTGACTTTATTTCAAACCACTAATTTAGTAAGTGAAACTGGACTTGAATGCACCCAGAATTTGAGCTCTTCCATCCTTCTGATTATAAGAGTTAGCATACTGTTCAGTGTAAAAGAAGAGATTAAATCCATGGTTGAGTAAATGATTACGTAAGTGTACGGTTCTGTAAATATTTCTGAAGTTGGTGTTTTTTTTTTTCAATAAAGCATGCCACATGTCTTTATATTGCATATATTTGCAGAGATCCATTAAATATGTAAGTGATCAATGTTGTTAGTGTACATTGGAACCAGAAGAGTAAGTAAATAGAAACTCTCAAAAACAATTTTAACACAAAATACTTTGTCACTTTTACTATTATTAATTTATTTTCTGTATTGTGCATTTACCACCTGTGACTCAAGCGGTAAAGAATCTTCCTGCAATGCAGAGACCTGGGTTGGATCCCTGGGTCGGGAAAATCCCCTGGAGAATGAAATGGCAACCCACTCCAGTATCTTGCCTGGAAAATTCCATGGTGTTGATTGGTACTTAATGGTGACATTTACTAGGCTATTTAATAGGAACAACTTGCTAAGGAACAACTTTATCTGATGAAATGTATGCTCACTCTGATTTTATTTTGTTTGATTCATTTATGTTAGTTGTATTTATAATAGCACTAATTAATTTAAAGAAATACAGGCATACCTTGGAGATGTTGCAGGTTAGATTCCAGATCACTGAAATAAAATGAATCCCACAATAAAATGAACCACATGAATTTTGGGGGTTCCCACTGAATATAAAAGTTATATTTACACTAATAGCCTATGCAGTAGCATTATGTCTGAAAACAAATGTGCATACCTTAATTTAAAAAACACTTTGCTGGGATTTGCCTGGTGATCCAGTGGTTAGGAAGCCACCTTGCAATGCAGGGGGCATAGGTGTGATCCCTAGTCAGGGAACTAAGATCCCACATGCCATAGAGCAACTGACTCTGTGAGCCACAGCTGCTGAGCCCTCACACCACAACTAGAAAGTCCAACAAAAGGTTGGACTGCAACCTTTTGCTGCAACAAAATTTCCCACATAGTGCAACAAAGATCCTGAATGCAGCAACTAAGACTTGAGGCTGCCAAATTGATTAATTAATTAATTAAAACAAGAAAAAATATTTTTAACATTTGCTGAAAAAGCTGACCATCATCTGAACTTTCAGTGTGTCATAATAAAATTGCTGGTGGAGGCTGTTGCCTTGATGTTGGTGGCTGCTGGATGATCAGGGTGGTGGTTGCTGAAGACTGGGTGACTGTGGCAATTTTATAAAATAAAACAGCTTGTCCTTCTCCTTGGTCACAGTATCTTTGTACTGCTGGTACTTGGACACCAAGTCATTCATGTCAGCCTGGAGGAACTTCGTGTCATCCAACCCTTGCTGATGCACCAGTGCACCTTACTCTGCACGTGATTATGAACTTCTCAGAAATACGCTTGAACATCTCAGGGTGGCAGGGCTATTGCCAATGAAGGTGGTGGACTTTTATACCCCTGGGGTGGGATGTCACAGACAGCTGCTTTCACATAGTTGGGGATTTACTTGACAAAAATACCTGCAGTTCTTTCTTTTTACTTTATCATTTTAAATTGAAGTATAGTTGATGTACAGTGTTTCAGGTGTATAGCAAAGTGAATCATACACACATATATGTATAGTCTTTTTAGATTATTTTACATTATAGATTATTACAAGATACTAGATATAGTTTCCTGTGGTATACAGTAGGTCCTTGTTGCTAATCTATTTCATACGTAGTAGTATATGTTAACCCCAAATTCCAAACTTACCTCTCCTCTCCTTTCCCCTTTGTAGTCATAAGTTTGTTTTCTATGCCTGCAAGTCTGTTTTGTAAATAATAGCTTCTGTTCTTGTTTTGAAGTTAAGTGTTTGCCTGCCCACCTGCATGGACATGCTTCCCCTGAACCTAGCAGCCAAGGTCAGGCAGTAACCATGCTGGGAGTCACAGATGGCCATTGAGTTCTTGGAGTGGAACATCTGGTGAGTGAGCTCAGGCACCTTGAGGACCTGGTTTTGCTGGCTGCCCCTGCTGGTCAGTGGGGTGCAGACAGGTATGAAGACATGCAGGCAAGGGAAGGGCACCATGCTCATATCTGGCTCTCACAGATCAGCATTGAGCTGGCCTGGGAAGCACAAGTGGTGTGGTCAGCTTTAGGTTCCTGTAGCAGATGGGCCTCATTATCAATGCAACAGGTCTCCTCTGTGTGGAATGAGAGAGTGAGCTGTAGGGCTCTACCATCAGTGACACCTTGGGCAGGTCTGCTGACAGATGATGGTAACAAATATGATAATGACAAAGGTGGAAATATTGAGAAAATTGCCAAAATCTGACACCAAGACTATGAGACAATGTTGTTGGAAAAATGGTTGATGCCACAAAACTTCCGTGTGTACCAAACAAACCAACAAAGTCTGAGAAACTCAACGTGAAGCCCAGGGTAGGAGCCATGCATGTAGCAAGTATCACAGAAGCCAACAGAAGAAATGAGAAAACAATATTATCATTTATTTGATTCTGCAAGTTTTGTAAATTCTACTAAATCTTTATTTACTTCATAAAGGTAAGTTACTAAAATGTAACTATATTGAAGAACAGAAAAAGGGCTTCCCTGGTGGTCCAGTGGTTAAGGATCCACCGTGCAATGCAGGGGACACGGGTGCAATCCCTGATCTGGGAGGATCCCACATGCCAAGAAGCAGCTAAGCCTGAGTACCCTTTTTAAAAGAATAGAAAAAACATACTGTTGTGATGAGCTTCAAAAATTCAGATTACTTTGCAATTAGAATCAGCTATGTGATGTAAGGATGCATGATCATATTAGATGATCTCTTGAGGACAGCTGAATTCTGTAACTACAGAAAAGCAAATAACTGTTCTATAGTATAGAAAATAATGTGTAATCAAAAAATATCTTTTTTCTTTGAGGTGTACTAGTTGCTCAGTTGTGTCTGATTCTTTGCAACCCTATGGACTGTAGCCCACAAGGCTCCTCTGTCCATGGAATTCTCTAGGCTAGAATATTGGAGTGGGTTTCCATTTTCTTCTCCATTTCTTTGAGGAAAGTAATATAAAACACTATAAAGACTGAATATGAAAATGGAATCAGCTATAAGTAGAAAAACTAGAAAGAAAGGTGTTTGTGCATAAATTTATGTCAGACACAGTTGTCAGGTGTCCTGTTTATGGCAAAACAATAAATAAAGGATTAAGACTAGTTGTTAATCCATTAAGATAAAGTTACATGTAAGATCAAATTAGGCTGTGTTTTATTTATTAGCATTTGTCATATTACTTTATTGTTTTTATCTGTCATTTAAGGTCATGAAGTAAGGATATTCTTACCACCAGATTCTGTTACTCTTTATCCTCACAACTGCTAGTCCTATATTCTCTTTATCCTAGTTGGCAATCATGTTACTAGTTAGTCCAATTTTTTGCTAAAGATCAAATAATCTTTATACTAAATATTCCTTTTTATAAACTACTATGTGATTTCTGTTACTGAATGAACTCTGACTGTTACAAAAATGGAGCTTCTTTGTTATCAATGAAATCACCACCCAAGGCCAGTCTTAGAATTTTAGCATGAAGGATTTCATCTCACTATAAGTTGTTAGGCTGTTATTCCACAAAAGTTCTTTAAAATACTGAAACAAAATAAATTACAAACAGTTTTTTATATTGCATTGTTACATTACAAACATCTCCTTTAATTAGACTACAAGTAAATAATATAATAATATGTTTATTATACAATTTTTGCTTATATGAACTTCGCTGAGATGTGAATTGTGTATGGTAAACCACATATGTTTACCATTAAAAATGTGATGAGTTTTTAAAATCACATACTTCTATAAAATCACCACCACCAGAATCAAAATATAGAACATTTCTATTATGCCTAAAAGATCCCTTATTCCTCATTAGAGTTCATCATTCCCTCTGTCCTCAATCATAAGCAACTACATTTGTTCTTGATCACTGTAGATTAGATGGCATTCTCTAAAATTTTTTATATATCTAAATTTTTTCAGTCAAGGTAGTGGTTTTGACAGTCATTTTTCTGTTGTTGTTTGTTTCAGAGGTTTGTTACTTTTTACTGCTCTGTATTGGTGGCTCAGTGGTGAAGAATTCGCCTGCCAATGCAGAAGCCTCAGACTCAGACCCCAGTTTGGGAAGATCCCCCGGAGAAGACAATGGCAACCCACTCCAGTATTCTTAGCTGGGAAGTCCCGCAGACAGAAGAGCCTATCAGGCCAGAGGCCATGGGGTTGCAAAAGAGTCAAAAACGACTTAATGGCTAAAACAGCAACAACAACATTTGTTGGGTATTATTTAATTGTATGGAGATGTCATAGTTGGTTTAATCTATTCATCAATCCATACACACAAGATTTTTTCCAAGCTTGGCTATTAGAAGAAATCTGTGAACATTCATGTGTAAGTCTTTGCTTGGAATTTTCTTATTTCCCTTGTGTAAATAATTAGGGTTAAAATTATTGGATTATATGGTAGGTGTTTGTTGAACATTTTAAGAAATTTCTAAATCAATTTCTAAAATCATGTGTAATTTACACTCTGACCATAAATATACAAGAGTTTTACAGGGCTCCACATTTGCATCAAGTCTTTGCTCTGCCAGACTTTTAAAATTTTCATCAAAAGTAGATTTTAGCACTTTAAATAAATTGCTTAAAGACAAAATATTTTCAACATCATTACTTAGGAAATGAAAATTATAACTACATCAAGAAACAACTATCAAAAGTTCATCAATGAATTAATATAGCACCTTTGTTGAAAACTGACTATATCAGCAGATCTATTATGAACTTTATTTTGTTCTATCAATGTATAAGTTTAGCCTTTTGACAAATTCCACAGTCTTGATCAGGGTCAGCAAACCATAGCCCACAAGGAAATTGGGCCTGTTGCTGCCAATTTGTATAAAGTTCTATTACAGATAAGCAATCCTATTTGTTTAGATAATTATCTATGCAGCTTTCATTCTACAGTGGCAGAACTCTACCATCATAATTGTGAAAAGACAATATATAGAGACTGCAAATGCTAAAGCACTCACTGTATGCTCCCTTTCAGAGAAAACCTGTGAACCCAGAGTTTTGATAACTATAAATTTATATTCTAAAATTGGATATTGCTTTTCCTACCAAGTTTGTTCATTTATTTTAAATTTATTTTGCAAATTTATCTTTTTATCAACTTTAGAACAGACCTGTTATTTGTTTTAAAAAGCGTGCTTTACTTTGATTGGTATAATTTTATATATACATATATATATATTCATTTCATATACATTTGGTTGGTATATGTATAAATATGCTTATGTATACATAATTTATACATATATGTTCACTCAGATATTCACCATTTATTATGTTCATTATTTGTTCTTAATAATTGAAGTTTTTATCTGGAATAATTAATTAAATTATAAGAATTTAACATTTCTCTCTCTTATTTAGATTATTAATTTCTCTTAGATTGTCTATATTAGAATATGTTTCACCTTTGTTCTTTATTTCTTTTAATCATAAAAATATTTCTTCACTCTCTTTTGGCCTAAGAAATGCCAAAAATCATTCTAATAATTGTTTATGTATATTTGAAAGTGAAAGTCACTCACTCGTGTCCTACTCTTTCCGATCCCATGGACTATACAGTCCATGGAATTTCCAGGCCAGAATACTGGAGTGGGTAGCCTTTCCCTTCTCCAGGGGATCGTCCCGAACCAGGAATCACACCAGGGTCTCCTGCATTGCAGGAGGATTCTTTATCAACTGAGCTATCAGGGAAGCCCCATCTATCTTTAATGTATATTTTTTTCTACTTGATTTCTGGCATTTCTATTAATGTTGGCTTCTAGTAGTTTAACTTTGAGGTGCTTGGTCTGTGTGTGTGTGTGTGTGTGTGTGTGTGTGTGTGTGTTCTATTTATCCTGTTTGGATCTTGATGAACTTATTGAATCTACAAATCTATGCTTTTTTCTAATTTGGGGGATATCCAACAATTATTGGTGTAAACATTTTATTCGTTTAGTTCTCTCATTCACCTTGTCATTTCGATTAACAAAAACGGTCAAAGTTTCTTGGGTAAAAGTATGCCACATGTCTCAAGGCCATTGACAATTTTATTCATTGATTTTTTCCTCTCTTCTTCAAATTCGATAATATTACCTCTATTAATCTGTCTTCAAACTCCCTGAATCTCTCCTCTGACATCTTCTTTCTGCCAGTAAGACTTCCTTCTCAATATTTCACTTCAGAGACTAGATTTTTCCATTCTAAATTTTTCTTTTAAAAATATTTTCTACTTATTTGTTGAAATTTTTTTCTCTATTTAGTTCATTTGTATCAATTACAAATATTAAAAACTGCTTTGAAGTTTTTGACAAACTCATATCTCAGTAGTTTTTCCTCTGCTGCTCTTCACTTTCTCAAGAAAAAACTTCCATTTATTCAGCTTTTTAAGTGTCAGGTGATTTGGGATTTTATCCTGGACACTGGGAACCTTGTATTGTGGATATTATGAATTGTTTTACAATTATTTTACATTGTTCTGAAGCTAGTTAATGTTTTGTCTAGCAAAATTTAGATTGGACCAAAAACCTGCTATGTCTTTGGTGAGCTCAGATCTCAAATCAGACTGCTTTCAGATTTTTTGGTGGTTTCTGCACAAGTACACAATCTCAGGGAACTTATATATAGAATATGGAGTTTCTTTCTCTGATTCTTTTCTTCCCAGAGTTTGCTGGTCACTTTCTGATGCCACCTTTCAGTTGCATTCTGTGTCAGGAATCCCAAATTTTCCCACTCACTAGAGACCTCAAGTTGTTTTATTTTCTATTTTGTAAGTCTGACTCTTGTATGTTTATTATTCATTCAGAATTCCTAGATTTTAGATCTGAACTTTATTTTTCTTTTGAAAGCAAAAGTGATTTATTAGTAGTCCTTATCATTTAATATATAGTTCACATTAGATTGCATAAATAAATTCAAAGCAGTTCAGTTATTAATTAAAATTGCATCCACTTTCATTTTGAGAATACTTAGTATTAAAATAATGCCTAGTATCATATATGCTAAATGCTATAAAGTACATACATTTTCACTTTAAGACTTTATTTTTGGAAGAACATAATGCTATGAAACTGCCTCATTTACTGTATGTTACATTTTTTTAAAGAAAGACCTTTAAGACGTGTTCTCACACCAGTTTTGATTAGTACACTCATTACTACAACCTTTCGTATTTTATTGTAGCTCTCAAATGTATAACCTTTGCCAAATACCAAGCTCAGCTCAATATCTCTCAGTGGTAATACTAAACTCTCTTCCTAATTCCTTAAACCATAACCTAATATCTTTATTGTCTTGCTTCCCTGCACCTGTTGGTAATTCCAAAACATTCAAATGTCAGGTGTTCAAGCTTGCTATCTGGGAGGGCTTTTCATCTTCCTGTGGGTGGTGTTTTGCCCATTACTACCTGTGCTTCTTTTT
This sequence comes from Okapia johnstoni, assembly GCA_024291935.2. NCBI lineage: Eukaryota > Metazoa > Chordata > Mammalia > Artiodactyla > Giraffidae > Okapia > Okapia johnstoni. The sequence goes on from CM044310.1 coordinate 32,998,439, forward strand.
ATGGGCAGGATAATGATATTCATGGGAAACTGTCTGCTAGAGAACTAGGCTGAACACTGCAGCAAATCTGCATCACAATGCACTGCCCTCCTTTTACTACTGTGAGAAAGGAGTGGAGCTTTAAGGACATTTCCTATGACCTTCACTGTTTAGTTCATGTAGAAAATTGGTTTGGGATCTGATTATTTAGGAGGATATCTCACAAGAATATTAATCAAGTGCACAATTTGGAACCTGCCTTTATCATTCTTTCTCAGCTCTTCAACTGCTTTCTTCCTCTTCTCTTTTTTTTAAATAAAATATTTCCATTTTGAAAATTAAATGGAAGAAACAGACCAGATGCAAAATGATAACTTTTACAGGGACATAGGGATCTGTTCTGACCTAAAGATTATAAGCAATGATTTTAGGAAGAAGCAAGGTGAAAGAAAAGAGAAAATCATTTGCTTATATTCTGGCTTGGTATGATCACAGGTGTGTAACTTCATAATGATGATTCTCTAGGTTATTTATTCAGGGGTTCACACATCCAATTTCAGAAACACAGTCTCTTACATTATGTGTATCATGGTATGTGGGTAACTGTTAACAGGTTCCAAATTAGTAAAACTTTAAAATTATTTTTGAAGCAAAATACATATATTTGTTGATTTCCAGGCAATTTATTATAGCCAAAAAATTCAGTGGTGGAAAACATAGATATGACTCCAGGCCATATAAAACTTAGAACCATGTGTGGTAAACAGAAAGTAATTAGGTAATGTCAAATCGTAAATTGTAAATTATAGTTAAGTGCTTTGAGAGAAAAGCATAGGGATCTATGTGGCCATAAAACCAAGGGCTCTGGAATATTTTAGTCCTAGCCTTAGAGAAGGCCCCTTAAAGAAAGTAAAAGTGAACAGTGAACTGAAAATTAAGTGGAAATTAATGAAGAAAAAAAAGTAGAGTATCATCTACACAGAGGATGTAGCAGTTTTACAGGGATAGGAAATGGCAATGGTTACAGCATTTTTGAAAAAAATGCTAAGGGGTTTTTGTGTCTAAAACAAAGAGCACATGGAAAATAGACTCAAATTGCCTAAATGATACAGGATTTTGAAACCATTGTAAGGTTTGACTCTTTATTCCATGAACTGTGGAGAGATTGGAAGAATTAAAAGAGGAGTGCAATGGCAAGCTCAGATTTGCATTTTTGATGTGGTCTCTGTGGCTGGAGTGTGGCAACTACATTGGATAAGACATGTAGGTACGAAGGAACTAAACAGGAGACATTAGCTTTAGCAGGAGATTTGCCTTGATGAAACATTGGGCTAGTGTAGCGGTACCATAAGGGGAAAGACATCAATTAATCAAGAGATATTCAAGAGATATTAGCAAGTTACATAATGTAGACTTGAGGATAGGCTGGTTGTTCTATGAGAAGGTCATCATCAAGATTATAAGGTTTCTGACTTGAACAAGAGTTGGTTAGGGACACTGTCACTGAGATGAGAAACAGGCTCGATATTTCCGGCGTAGTTTTGGCTACAGTGAATGTGAGGTACTGTTGAGATGTTTTAGAGATAACCTGAAGGAATCTACTGACTGTATAAGTATGGAAGCCAAAAGAAAATTCAGGGGTGAAGACATAAATTTGAGTCACTTATGTATAGTTGGTAAATGAAGTTCTGACTAAAAATGAAATCTCCTTCAACACCTCGTCTTAAATTAAAAAATAAACCAGACAGTAAAAAGGATTTAGGGGCTTCCCTGGTGGTTTAGATGGTAAAGAATCTGCCTGCAATGTTGGAGACCTAGGTTCAGTGCTTGAGTCAGGGAGATCACCTGGAGAAGGAAATGGCAACCCACTCCAATTTTCTTGCCTGGAGAATCCCATGGACAGAGGAGCCTGGAAGGTTACAGTCCATGGGGTCGCACAGAGTGGGACATGACTGAGCAACTAACTTTCACTTTCAAAAAGGATTTAAGGAAAAAAGCAGTGAAGAACAGTGAATCCTGGAATACATAATAAATCTTGATTTTTCTTGCAAGTATAGGTAGGAAATTGAAGAAGTTGATACTAGTGATGGAAAACTCAGACCAGTTCTTCCCCTCAAAATATTGACATATATTTGCATATATATGGACAGACTTCCCAGGTGCTGCTAGTGGCAAAGAACCCATCTGCCAAAGCAGGAGACACAAGAGACATGGGTTCAATCCCAGGGTTGGGAAGATACCCTGAAGGAGGGCATGGAAGCCCACTACAGTATCCTTGCCTGGAGAATCCAATGGACAGAGGTGCCTGGTGGGCTACAGCTCAGAGAGTCACAAAGAGTCAGACATGACGGAAGTGACTTAGCACACACACAAATTTTTTCATTAAGCAATTTATTCTGTTTTCTTACAAATTATTTTCCTTCAAAACATTGGCTACTTTTTTTTTTAATTCGAGTTTTAAACAAATTTAATACTGAAATCTTTTTCAAAGAATGATTATATGCAACAGCAAAAACTCTTAAGTCTTCCTCGTGCTGTGGGTAACAGTTTTAATAAGTTGCTTACAAATATCCTTAAAGGTGATTTAGGTTCAAACTGCTGTTTTCACTGCATTTTGCAAGCAATTGCAAATTTCCAAAGGAAATTTCCAAAGAAAGTATAGCAGGATATTGTCCTCGCAAAATACCAAAAAGCTGAGAGTACTGAAGTTCACAAATAGTAATGTCCAGGATAATTTAAATATACTACATTACATATTGCATTTGATATTTTACCCATGACCACTGTATTAACAGAAATATCAGGGTGATTTATGTACTGTCAGAAATATCTATACTCTTAAGTGAAAGTGAAGTGAAAGTTGCTCAGTCGTGTCTGACTCTTTGTGACCCCATGGACTTTGCAGTCCATAGAATTCTCCAGGCCAGCATACTGGAGTGGGTAGCCTTTCTCTTCTGCAGGGGATCTTCCCAACCCAGGGATCGAACCCAGGTCTCCCGCATTGCAGGTGGATTCTTTACCAGCTGAGTCACCAAGGAAGCCCATACTCTACACTCAGGCTGCTATGTATGTTTATATGTTAATCCAAAAATAATGTTTCAAGCTAATGCAATTGTATTCAACTCCAAACAAACTATTAATAGATGAGTCTCAAAGTCAAAGGCAAAAACAGCAACATCTGATTACAGATAGGGGTTTCTGCTTGACCACAGACCTGATTAAACTGCTTACTGTTTTATCGGAAGATTAGAAAATCAATTTAAGCCTAAAATTGTTCTAACTTTGATAGAAGTAAAATGTATAGAAATATGTGGACTCAATTTTAACAGTTTTATGCATGTCTTACTTGGGTGCAAAATCCTTCTTTGCAATAGGATATACACTCTCATGGAATTCAGATTTAATGTATTAATTAATAGTGAAAAGAAAAACATATTGAGATCCTACCTTCAATGTCACTGATATCAGCAACAATGAGGTATTATTAGTTGAACTATTTTAAGTTACACTAAGAACAAACTGGACCTTTAACTCTAGAAATAAAGCATTAAAGAAAATACATTTTATAAAAATAAAGCCAATCACCAAGTAGTTTTTTGTTTGTTTGTGCGTTTTAGGTATGTCCACAATGCTGTAAGAATAGCAAAACAAACAAAAAAAGTGGCACTCTTTAAAATACAGTAGATAAGATTTTAATTAGCTTAGTTTTTTCCTCATAGAGGAGTAGAATATGCTGCTCAGACTGTCTTTTTATCTTATATCACAGAATAAAACCACCTACAAAGTAAAGGACCAAGTCTCCCCATAGACACAATAGATAAATAAGTGGATAGAGAGATAAAATGCTCATGCTTCCAGCACCTCCAGAGTACTTTTAAGAACACTTCAGCTGAGGGGCTGGATTCATAAAATGACTTGACAAGTTCAGCAGACGTTAAACCTTGGTATGAATGCTTGCAGATTAAATGGTTGAGCAGGTAATTGGTGAAAACAGTTTTTCCATTTTATTCAAACCTTCTGCCACTTCACATTCCTTTTCTGCTTTGAAATGGCTAGTATGTTTTATAGATTTAGAGTAAAATTCTATGATAAATAAGTCAATTAGACATAAAATTCTCTCAATATATATTGTATTTACCAAAATTTGCTGTTAGTTGGACTGTATGTAATTTAACAGGCATCAAATCTAATCAGCATTTTAAAATTTTAGTGTAAACTGGCAGATTATCTATGTTGATTTTTTGAAGTTAATTTGGGCATTTATTTGCCAGTATAATTTAACCACAGTGGCCTGTAAACTTTTTTGATCTAAAAAGTACATTTTATATCTATGTTGATATTTTTAAATAGACCTGTGGTATGCCACATAAAATCAAGTAAAATGTAGCTGATTATTTCTCTTAATGGTATTTAGTTAACTTCAGGGATTAAGTTTTACAAGTATACCTAGGTTATAAATATAAAAATTTTAAACTATGTTTAAATATTAAGATATATTTGCTATAAATATTTGACCTGATTGCAAGAACAATTTTCACTCTGGGCAAACATTTCATACTTCTCAAGTTGTTAAATATTTGCTATGAAACCCATGATTGTCTTCTCTGATTAATACAAAAAAATCAGACACAAGGTCATTTCCTTTATTAATCAAGAATTGCTTTGTCATTTTGCCAAGTACAGGTAGACATATTAAATCACTAATCTATTCCTGAAACCCAGATGCACCACACAGAACACAACCACAGCTATTTAGAATTTTCTACTTGCAGTGTAAGACAATAAGCAAGTTAATTATATAAATCAAATAATTACAAGGAATAGTAATCTTACAAGAAAACACTTAATCAGTAAATGAAGACAAGAGCAAGGCACAAATAAATAAGTTAAGGGGATGTATTAAACAGCATAAAGAATATGGTCAATAATACTGTGATAAGCTTGTACTGGAACAGATGGTCACCAGGCTCATTATCACTTCATAATGTATTTAAATATTGAATTCCTATGTACACCTGAAACTAACAATATTGTACCCCAACTATATTTCAATAAGAATAAATAAATAAGGAATATTGAATAGCTAAATTAGACTTTAAAAATACAAGTGATGCTTTAAAAAATACAACTGAAGTGCTAGGAGAGAATTTACCATTTAATGAGGAATACAATTCAGGTTTTTAATCAGAACCATTCTCTGGATACATGGTACAGCTTTACATATACTATCTTACTGAAGTTATAAAATATTTGGAGAAAGAGCATTCATGTACAAGTGAGGAAACTGAGGCACAGAGAGATTATGAGGCCTTTCCATTTAGAGGTCTCCCTCAAAACACAGGTGCTTTATGAATAAGATATGGAAAAAGTTGAAAATATAGCAAAACACATTTAAAATTTTTAGAGATGGAAGCCACAAAAATGGTCTAAGCTGGACATTTCAGAATATGCAGTTGAAGTGGAATGGAAGTGAAAATGACTGATACTGAAGAAACATTAATGGACACTAGCCTAATGTCCATGATGATCCAATATATTTTAAAATTTATGTAATTATGGCAGAAGTTAGTTTTAAGAGGAAGTTGGTGAACCAGATCATGAAATATTAACTTAATATTAGAAACCAAAAAAGCAGAACATTTGGAGGTAAAACACATTAAATAGTTATTATGAACATGGACCCTGGAAACAGATTTTCTAGATTCAAATCCTAACTTCATCAAATACTCACCTGACCACATTATTTACTCACTCTAATTCTCAGAATCTGCATTTACAAAATGGGCACAGTAATAGTAATAATTTTCTAGTAGTAAGTGAATGAGTATGTGCAAAGTTCTTAGACTATTTTACCCTAGATTGATATCAGGCACACAAGATGATGATGATGATGATGTTGATGATGACAAGTTCAAAGGGTTCCAAGGTGAGGACTTTGTTTGGAGTTGTAATAGCATTTGGAAAACGGGATGGAAGTACAGATGAACAAGAATTCTCCTCCTGGCTATATGATAGGATATGTTAAAAAAAAATGAGTAAAAATTCCAAATGGAGTGGGATGAAAAAGAAGTGGGTTCGTTAGAAAAAAATCAGGTATCAGCTAAGAATGTACACAAATTCTGAGAAACTATTGAAAACAGTGCGTCTGGTCAAGGCTACGGTTTTTCCAATAGTCATGTATGGATGTGAGAGTTGGACCATGAAGAAAGTTGAGCACCAAAGAATTGATGATTTTGAACTGTGGTGTTGGAGAAGACTCTTGAGAGTCCCTTGGACTGCAAGGAGATCCAACCAGTCAATCCTAAAGGAAATTAACCCTGAATATTCATTGGAAGGACTGATGCTGAAGCTGAAGCTCCAAATAGGAAAAGGAGTACATCAAGGCTGTATATTGTCACCCTGCTTATTTAACTTATATGCAGAGGACATCATGAGAAACACTGGGCTAGAAGAAACACAAGCTGGAATAAAGATTGCCAGGAGAAATATCAATAACCTCAGATATGCGGATGACATCACCCTTATGGCAGAAAGGGAAGAAGAACTAAAGAGCCTCTTGATGAAAATGAAAGAGGAGAGTGAAAAAGTTGGCTTAAAGCTCAACGTTCAGAAAACTAAGATCATGGCATATGACCCCATCACTTCATGGGAAATTGATGGGGAAACAGTAGAAACAGTGTCAGACTTTATTTTGGGGGGCTCCAAAATCACTGCTGATGGTGATTGCAGCCATGAAATTAAAAGACGCTTACTCCTTGGAAGGAAGGTTATGGCTAACCTAGATAGCATATTTAAAAGCAGAGACATTACTTTGCCAACAAAGGTCCGTCTAGTCAAGGCTATGGTTTTTCCAGTGGTCATGTATGGATGTGACAGTTGGATGGTGAAGAAAGCTGAGCACCGAAGAATTGATGCTTTTGAACTGTGGTGTTGGAGAAGACTCTTGAGAGTCCCTTGGACTGCAAGGAGATCCAACCAATCCATCCTAAAGGAGATCAGTCCTGGGTGTTCATTGGAGGGACTGATGTTGAAGCTGAAACTCCAATACTTTGGCTACCTCATGTGAAGAGTTGACTAATGAGTCAACTCTTAGGAAAAGACCCTAATGCTGGGAAGGATTGGGGGCAGGAGGAGAAGGGGACGACAGAGGATGAGATGGTTGGATGGCATCACTGACTCGATGGACATGGGTTTGGGTGGGCTCCGGGGGTTGGTGATGGACAGGGAGGCCTGGCGTGCTGCAATTCATGGGGTTGCAAAGAGTCAGACATGACTGAGCAACTGAACTGAACTGAACTGATATGAAGAACTGACTCATTTGAAAAGACCCTGATGCTGAGAAAGACTGAAGGCAGGAGGAGAAGGGGACAACAGAGAATGAGATTGTTGGTGGACATGAGTTTGAGCATGCTCCAGAAGTTGGTGATGGACAGGGAAGCCTGGCGTGCTGCAGTCCATGGGTTCGCAAAGAGTCAGACACAACTGAACGACTGCACTGAACTGACTGAGTTTAGTTTAAGGGTCAGGCAAAGGGGGTAGTGTTCTCTGAGGCAGGTCATTATGTACGATTATAATATCGAAAATGGCAAAAACAAGGGTTAAAATCAGAGAAATACAACCGGGAAGGGTTACTTTTGACTCCATGCTGAATCTGTTCCTCTTGCTTTAGTGCTTGTTTTGTCATTTTGGTTATTAAGCATACACGATTGCCTGCCTCAGGGAATCCTGGCCCCCTCTTCCTAACTGTTAAACTAAAGTGCCTTCCATCAGAATCCTCTCCACCTGCAGATTGCAGGAAAAAGAAATTAAACTTCCCCTTCTTGAGGCTTGCCATTCTAGTAGATGTTTGCAAATGGTCTTTTTTACTTTGTCTCCTTACTTTTCCCCATACTGATCCATAAAAGAACCTGACACCCAGGCCTGGACAAGACAGTTATTTTGAGACATTTGTCTGCCGTTTTCTTGGTCAGCCATCTCTCTGAGTAAAGTCATATTCCTTGCCTCAGCACCTCATCTCCCACATTTATTGGCCTATTGTACAGTGAGTAGAGTGAGCTTGGACTCAGTAACAAATTTGGCCAACCAGTACCGAAGCCTTGCCACTCATGGCTAGCCAGCCTCAATAACGTAGTATTGAGAGAAGACCCTAAGCACCTGTCAGGACCATTTGTCCTGAGAATCTTCCCTTCAAGATATTCTGAAAATGGCACCAGCTTCACCTAGCACTTGGCAGTTGAGACAAGGAACTGACAAATTTCTATGAGTCAACTGACTAGATCCATAGGGTAAGTCTACCGAGTTCCATAGCTGGTTCGTTTGTCTGAGGTTTGATGTGCCTTTTTGTGTTATATGTTCACAGGCTTGATTTTTGTAGAGTAAATCATTCTGGTGTGCACACTGGGAACATATTCTTCCCTCACTTTGGGCTTTTCCTTTATGGACAGTCAAATTTGATTGGGATACCATCTTGGAGGCGGGAGATGTAGTTGGACTCTCTAAATGGGATAGATAGTTCATTGAAGTTCTAGTTCCTAGTTGGAATCATTAGTTTTGTAGGGTAAACTTATTTACCTGAGTTGGAAGCTGGTTCATCTCTGTGTGTGTGTGCTTAGTCGCTCAGTCACATCTGACTCTTTGAGACCACATGGACTATAGCCTGCAAGACTCCTCTGTCCAGAGGGATTCTCCAGGCAAGAATAGGAGTGGGTTCCCATGCCCTCCTCCAGGGGATCCCCCCAACCCAGGGATTGAACCCAGGTCTCCCACATTGCAGATGGATTCTTTACCATCTGAGCCACCAGGGAAGCTTCAATGCAATTTGTTTGTGCCACTTTTTGCTGAAATTTGCCTATATCTTTTGTGTTTTAGTGTTATCAGACTTACATAAATGGGGAGTACTGTATCTATCCCAAAGGAAACCCTTTTGAGATATATATTAAATAAATAGGCAAAATATAGCCGTAAGCCTATGTCTAAGAAAGATATGATTTACTTTTATAATAAGGTGAGGATTAGAAGAGTGATGGCCCCTGAATGGCTCACTCAATTATTACACAATCTCACAGTTAGAAATGTTCTACAGAAGAGTAGGGAAGAGAGATGCAATTACATATATAGAAGCACTTATGCTATTACATCAGGAGAAAAAGAAGTCAGAGGAATGCCACCTTATGATGCAGTGATCCAAAATAAAACCCAAGGGAAATTAAATTCCCTTCTCAGTCAGTAGATGTAGCTTTTAAAGTATTCAACAACAGGAAACAGTGACAGAAGCAAGAAAATAGAAAAGAGCTTTTCTGGCAGCAGCATTAAAGGGGGGGACCTAAAGGAAGGGAAACCACCACTATGGAAGGGACAGTGTGCTTCTTGCAAGGAGAATGGGCATTGGAAGAGGTATTCCCCTAAACTATGGAATAATAGAAGGAATATAGGAGCCTCTAATATGGCAGGAGAGGAACACTGTAATAATAAACAGGCCCAGTGACTCCCTTGGATCTGATTATAATCTCTCCTATAGGAATCCTGGGTAAATTTGACAGTGGGGAATTTTAGCTCCAATTTGGGGAGCTCCCCCTGTGAAGGGAAATGAAGACTTCCTAAGGACAAATTTATATTTCTATATGTCTTTGAGATGCAAATGTCCTATCTGGTCTCATCTCTGCTATCCTTTGGAATGCAATTTTAAAATGGGAAAAATAAAATCGGCTTATCCAAGGTAATAGAAACCCTAAATGCTTTTTTTTTTTTTCTTAATATTTAGCCATTTAGCCAAGTGAACCTGTCTTTTTCCATCTGTGAGAAGCCCATTTTTAACACAACCTCCTTTGTAGACTGATGGGTTTTATACTGCTGTACCTGACTCAGGATTGAAATAAAAATAAGAACTGAGGCCTCACTGTGTGTCTGTATGTGTCTTTGTCTTTAGATAACACTGCTGTGGTTGATTTGTAAAAGAGCTCTATTTAATTGGCTTAAATAAAAGAAAGCACTTATAAACCAAACTATTTTAAATACAAGAGAGATTAAACTAAATAAATTTCAGGATCACGTGAACTGGGAAATATTCAATATTAAATTGTACCTGGTATTAAGGCTTAAATTACTTTTATAATACACACCTTGAGTCATCAATATTAAATATTAAGTATAATACTTTCATTATGCCTAGATTTGATATAAGCTAAATAAGAAAATTTGTCAGCAAGGAAAGTAACTCAATGTAAAGAAACTTTGAGGAAAGAAAGTACAAATGCAATAAGAATCTTGAGTGAACCTTTAGAAATATGTTTTATGATCTCTCCAGATAGTCTACAGCTTAAAGGTTAAAACTGTGTTAAAATAAGTTAAGTAATGAAAGGTTTGTGGAAAATGGACCCCAAAAAGGATTTTGTATATGATCAGTCAGAATTGACTAAGTTTAAAACAAGTTTGAGTAAGTGAACATTTAAAGTAAGTTGGTGCAAAGTATAAATTTGGCTTTTCTCTCTATTAAAACAGACAAGTTTTCTGAAGATGCTAAATTTCCTTTGATAACAGATTTTAAGTTTATTTACCTTTTAAGTAATCTGCATTTGCCTTTGAAATCTTTTATTGTCACTTTGGCTGACTTTCACAGTCACCTGTGGTCCTGTTATATTTTAAAATGTTTCTTGATGTTCCTTTGACAAAGCTTCCCAAATCAAGTTACAATGAAGTTCCTTTGACATCTAGCTAATCTTGGGGTGCTTTCAAGAGCCCCTGAGGCATCCCTAAGGGAGCTAGCAAACTGATTAGGTTCACTTGGTATATTAAACTGTAAGAGTTTTTATCAAATAAGTAATAAATTTTAAGTTATATAATAAATGGGAGAGATATTCTAGAGATTATATGCAGTTCCTAATGATCTAATATGTCCTGGTAGAATAGTATCAGTCATAATTCCAGCTATTTTCTGAAAGTGTTGTATGTCACAGCAGTAACCAGATTGCTTTATCAATTGCACTATAATCAGATTTAAACTGTGTCTTTTTTTAAGTCATTTTGTAAACAGTTTCACTCTGCCTTTGCAAAATTTTCTCCTCTTCAAGATCTATAAAAAGGACTTTTGTATAAATACAATTTTCTGATTTCAGTAACGCTGAAGTAGCTAAGAAATCTAAAAATTCTAATAGGAAATCTGACAACTTCATAAAGCTGTAAATAAAAAGAATTGGTTACATAGAACTGAGTAAACAGGTGAATAAACATGCAGTTTTTGTGGTTTCTATCTGAAAGGATTACTGATTTAAATCTACATTTTCCAAGTGTAAGGAAAAGTTTATCCTTAAATTAATTATGATTTACAGGAAAGTGAGCATAAATCAGGAGTATAATTATACCTTTGTGAGCAAACTCAAAATATTTATCTTTTTCTCTCTACTTAGTTGAACCTTGCAGTTACATGTGCTTGTCTCAAAGATTAAGCCATGCATGTCTAATTATGCACGGCCATTACAGTGAAACTGCACATAGATCATCGGATCAGCCATTTTCCTTTGGTCTCAATTATTACAACTGGATTTCAACTAGTTATACTAATTATTGTTTAAATTTTTTCTTGTTTTCAAATCATGCTTTGTCAATGTTACTAGCTGCATTACTTATATTCTGTCTAATTTGTAATTAATATGTAAATCAGGTCTCCAACAAAACTTCTATGGCTAGACACTTTTGAGGAAATAATTGTAATAGTGCAATTCTAAGTTTAGGAAGAAGCAACAAGGGGTAATGTTTCCTGGATAATATTAATAGTCAGACAGAATCCAGAGAATTCTAATTATTGATTGGGTCTGGTCCAAAACTTAAGACCTGGAATGAAATATCAAGAATTTTTGCCTGAACTGGGATGAGCCTCCCAGCACCATGGAACAAAAGGTGATTATGAAATGTCTCCCAAGAGGGGAAGACCTGAGAAATGGGGTCAGTGATTGCAGCCCTTCCAGTGACCCCCAAGGGAGGGGTAAAAAGCTTTCATAGTAGGGGAAAAAACAATCATAAAGGAGCACAGATAGACTTATTAGACAAAAATAAACATGGAGGGAAAGTGAATATTATCAGTGATACGAAACTGCATGACAATCAATTGTTTTACTAACTAAAATTTGTGTTTCAAGTTTATAATCTAATAATGGCAGGTATACCTGAAAAAAAGAAAACAAATTATCTTTCACATTATGGGAGACATTAAAAAACTTTCCTTGGTAAGTGATTGATCAAGTAAATCAAAATGCAAATAAAAATGCTTTCTTTTAAGAAAACAAAAATTAAACAAGCAATGTCCCCAAAGTCAAACAGAATGGTGCCCCGTTAAATTTGAGAATACAAATTTAAAGTTACAAATACATGTAACTTTAATAAATATTGACTAGGTACTAAGCCTCAAAACATGTGAAAGAATTGATCATTTTCAGACTATTTTGCAATAATACAGTTAAGTTAGACTTGGAATACAAAAACGCAAAGGATAGGAAAGCACGCCAATTCCGTACTGAAGGATAGAGTAGGAAAGGTATAACAACCAGGCAATAACACATCAGAAAATTAGAAAGGGGAGGGGAGATCAATGTTCTTGTTCTAGGATGTGACAAAAGATTATGGAGTGAGAGACAAAGCTGAAACTGTCTAGTCACAAATACCCCCAGTTCAGCTCCAGGTATTTGGTATTCAAAGCATTTGGTATTCAAAGCAACTAGGGGCTTCCCTGGTGGCCCAGACAGTAAAGAGTCTGCCTGCAATGCAGGAGACCTAGGTTCACTCCCTGGGTCCAGAGTATCTCCTGGAGAAGGGAATGGCAACCCACTCCAGTGTTCTTGCCTGGAGAATTCCATGGACAGAGGAGCCTGGTGGGCTACAGTCCATGAGGTCACATAGAGTCAGACACGACTGAGTGAGTAACACACCTCTGAAGAAACTACTGATCATGGACAATTCCCAGGAAGATTTGTTGGAAGCTGGATTACTCTTTTTTTTTCTTAATTCAGTTTTTATTTTATATTATAGTTGATTTGCAGTGTTGTGTTATTTTCAGGTGTATAGCAAACTGATTCAGTTGTACATATACATAACTTACCATTATCAAAGCGGAAAGTTTGAGGAAAATGCCAAATTAGGAATTGGGGACTGATGTTTACACACTACTATATATAAGAAAAATAATCAACAAGGGCCTACTGTATAGCACAGGGAATTCTACTTAGTATTCTATAACAACCTATAGGGAAAAGAATCTGGAAAAGAATGGACATATGCATATGTATAACATTTAATCTTGCAGAGTAGTGATAGGAGACACCATGAGGTCCTGAGGCTAGTTGAAATGTGCATTTCAGAATGTGAGTTGTCAAAACATGAAAGAGTGATGGCAAAGAATGCAAGCTACATTTTGGGGTGCATAGATTGTGAGTATTATGATCTCAGAAGGGTTTTTCTTAAGCTGAAGATAAGAACCATGGGATCATTTTTCTGTTTGTTATTAAAGGATAAGGAGTCCTGAGTTTTCGGATGAGTTTGCATATTTTCTCTCAAGTGTATGATTATGCACTAGAAATATGAAAAGCCTCGTATATTCTCAGAGCACTTAATCAAATTCAAAATCAATTTTATATCTCCTGTGACCACCATTTAACTGTCTTTAGTCTTATGTTTTTTTGTCATGTTTTAAGACCATATTTTTACTTCTCTGATTTTCGTGCATATATAAAAAGAAAGCACATAGGATGTATTATTAAATTAACATTCTCCACTGCCCTGACAAGCACAAGCTAACACTGAAAGTCTTTTTTTGTAGCAGACCAGATATATCATAACAGTTTATATTTTTAGAAATAAGATAAGTAGTCATCAGAACCTCAAATAAAACAGCCGTATTTTACAGCAAAGAATATTATATACTATAGCCCAAGCCTCCCTGTCCTCTAGTATGCCCTAAAAGATAATAAAGCCAAAATATCATTCCTAAGCACACATCTAATTTCAGAATTCCTGTGAAATATTTAAACTTAAATACCTATAGTACATGTCAGTTGTACATATTCAGATATAGCATACATAATATCTAAGGCTCAAACTTACAGCCTAGTCCTTGGAAAATAACTTATTTCATAGTATTTTAGACTGGAAATTGGTCTGAATGTGGAAATTGCTCTAAACACTTAAATAGGCTGTTTACAAAATATGATAATGATTAATTTATTATAAAATTTAACTTCCCTACATTAAGTAGGAAATAATGTATTTATAGGATAAATGATTTCCATAATCAATTTAGGAATTTAAAACAACCTTAATTGACCAATTTATAATTATTTCCTTGAATCTTGGCTTCTTGGAAGGTGATAATGCCTTTTTTTTTCCACGGCATAATCTAAAAGCTATGTTTCATAAATTGATTTATAGGTTTAAAATATCATAAATAAAGACTTTGGGATGGATAAAATATTAATTGAGCTTCCCCAGTGACTCAGCAGTAAAGATTCTGCCTGCAATGAAGAGACTTGGGAGGTTCCATGGATTCCATCCCTAGGCTAGGAAAACCCTCTGGAGAAGGAAATGGCAACTCACTCCAGTATTCTTGCCTGGAAAATCCCATGGACAAAGGAACCTGCTGGGCTATAGTCCATGTGGTCGCAGAAAGTTGGACATGACTGAGCACAGACACACACAAAATATTAGTCACTTATATTAGTATTTTGGCACATACTTGCTTATTTAAAAGAAATATTTTAAAAACTAATACGCAGATTCCCTGGAGGAGAGCATGGCAACCCTCTCCAATATTCTTGCCTGGAGAATCCCCATGGACAGAGGTGCCTGGTGGGCTATAGTCCACAGGGTCGCAAAGAGTCAGACACGACTGAGTGACTAAGTACATGCAATTGGGATTTATGGGCAAAATAAAGAAATAATTTTTCATACAATAATTTAAATTTTAATTTTAATTTAAAATTAATAAACATCTGGAAAAGTTTAAGATGAATAAATAGCAAATAAATAGTGACTGTTAATATCAAATAAATAGACAGCACAGCCTCTATAGGTTAAGGAATTAGGATTTCACATATTTTGATGATACACACATCAATATCCTCATCTGTGAAATGAGGATAATAGCTGCTTCACAGGCTTCTAAAATGGTTGAAAGTGTTAGTGTTTGAAAAAGAATTAAATGGTCTCTAACACATAGTAAAAGCTAAAGTTAGTGCCATATGTAATGCGTAAGTTATTTTTTTTACATAAATTATCATGTCTTTAAAATAAAAAAACTCCTACATTAAATGATATTGAACAGTCTCTGTTTTGGTTGTGGGGGTAATCCCATGAGTCCTGAGTGATAAAATTTCACAGAACCACACACACACACACGCACACTGTATGCACACACACTGATACCTGAGTTCAGGAAAAACTGGTGAAATCTGAATAAGGTCTTAGATTGTACCAAGGTCTGTTTCTCAGTTTTGGGGCTGCTCTATTGTTATGTAAGATGTTATCATTGGGGGAAGGGTACACATGATTTCTCTGTACTAATTTGACAACCTTCTAGGAGTCTATAATAGTTTCAAATTTTAATAGTTAAAACACTCAGAGTCTAGAAAAGTTCTCTATGAGTGCTATATTATGACCAAATCCACAAACTCAATCTCAACTGTCTGCATCGTCAGGTGTTTACCTGCAAGGAGTGAATAGGGCTGACCACATAATTTGAAGGGCCCAATAACCTCAGATATGCAGATGAAACCATCCTAATGGCAGAAAGCAAATAGGAACTAAAGAGCCTCTTGAAAGTAAAAGAGTGAAAAAGCTGACTTAAAATTCAACATTCAAAAAACTAAGATCATGGCATCCGGTCCCATCACTTCATGACAAATAGATGGGGAAACAATGGGCACCAAAATTTTCTTGGGCTCCAAAATCACTGCAGATGGTGACTGCAGCCACAAAATTAAAACACGTTTGCTCCTTGGAAGAAAAGCTTTGACCAACCTAGACAGCATATTAAAAAGCAGACACATTACTTTGGCAACAAAGGTCCATCTAGTGAAAGCTATGGTTTTTCCAGTAGTCATGTATGTATGTGAGAGTTGGACTATAAAGAAAGCTGAGCACTGAAGAATTGATGCTTTTGAACTGTAGTGTTGGAGAAGACTCTTGAGAGTCCCTTGGACTGCAAGGAGATCAAACCAGTCAATCCTAAAGGAAATCAGTCCTGAATATTCATTGGAAGTATTGATGCTGAAGCTGAAGCTCCAACACTTTGGCCACCTGATGCAAAGAACTGACTCACTGGAAAAGACCCTGATGCTGGGGAAGACTGAAGGCAGGAGGAGAAGGGGACAACAGAGGACGAGATGGTTGGATGGCATCACCAACTCGATGGACATGAGTTTAAGCAAGCTCTGGGAGTTGGTGATGAACAGGAAAGCCTGGTGTGCTGCAGTCCATGGGGTCACAAAGAGTCGGACATGACTGAGTAACTGAACTGAGTGAAGAATGAAAATGCAGGGCCTCTGGTTCAAAATTATTCTGAATTTCAAGATAGTAACAGCAGAGCATGAAGCAGGTGTGAAGCCCTTTCAAGGGGAGATCCTGGTGAGTTAGATTGCACAGGTCACATTACCAAGAACCTGCCCATGTCACCAGCACCCCTCCACCCCACCTCAGGAAGCCAGAGACACTCACTCATTCTGAAGTCAGCTTTGTTACCTAACCAATACCGGATATATGGATGAAATAAAAAAACAAATTAAAAAAAAGCAGTTAAGTTCACTTAAAACTTAACTGGGTATCTAACTAAAATGGAAAAACGTATTTATCCAGGAGACAGAGAAATAAAATGCAGAATATCTCTTTTGTGCTGGAAAACTTATATGATGTTTCATAAACCATTACCGAAGAGTCTTTGACAGCAGCACCTCTGCAATTTGGACCCCTTTTACCCGTAAGGACAATATTGAAAAATCAGACACGTAGTAGTTTGCAGTCCCTTTGACTATTCAAATACTATGTCTTAAATAAGAACAGATATAGATAACAAATAACTTTGTTTTAAAAAGTGATAAGAATAAAGTAAAACCTCCTATACATGTAGTTTTCTCTGGGATTTTATCTCCCTTCACTTCTTCCATCTTGAAATAGACCTCACCCTCAGCTTACCCTCCTTCATTACTGAACAGGACCCTATGGGGCCTTCCTACATTTCCTCTGCTTTAGCTCTTCTCTCAAGTACCTGGATGTGTTCAGTCACTAAGTTGTGTCCAACTCTTTGTGACCCCGTGGACTGCAGCATGCCAGGCTCCTCTGTCCTCCACTGTCTCCTGGAGTTTGCTCAAATTGGTGTCCATTGAGTAGGTGATGCTACTGAACCATCTCAGCCTCTCTTATCCCCTTCCTCCTGCCTTCAATCTTTCCTAGCATCAGGGTCTTTTCTAATGAATTTGCTCTTCTCATCAGGTGGCCAAAGTATTGGAGTTTCAGCTTCAGCATCAGTCCTTCCAATGAATATTCAGGATTTATTTCCTTTAGGATTGACTGGTTTGATCTCCTTGCAGTCCAAGGGCCTCTTAAGAGTCTCCTCCAGCACCACAATTCAAAAACATCAATTCTTCGGCACTCAGCCTGCTTCATGGTTCAACTCTCACCTCTATGCATGACTATTGGAAAAACCGTATCTTTGACTATATGGACTTTGTCGACAAAGTGATGTCTCTGTATTTTAACACACTGTCTAGGTTTGTCATAGCTTTTCTTCTAAGAACCAAAGGTCTTTTAACTTTGTGGCTGCAGTCACCATCCACAGTAGTTTTGGAGCCCAAGGAAGTAAAATCTGTCACAGTTTCCACTTTTTTTCCCCATCTATTTGCCATAGAGTGATGGGACCAGATACCATAATCTTAGTTTTTTGAATGCTGAATTTTAAGCCAAAAACTCTCTTTTTGTGAAACTCTCCTCTTTCACCTTCATCAAGAGGCTCTTTAGTTCCTCTTCACTTTCTGCCATGAGAGAGGTATTATTTGCATATCTGAGGCTGTTGATATTTCTCCTGGCAATCTTGATTCCAGCTTGTGATTCATTCAGCCTGGCGTTTCACATAATGCATTCTACATATAAGTTAAATAAGCATGGTGACAATATACAGCCTTGACATGTTCCTTTCCCAATTTTTAACAATTCTATTGTTCCATGTCCAGTTTGAACTGTTGCTTCTTGACCTGCTACCTGCATACAAGTTTCTCAGGAGACAGGTTAAGGTGGTCTGGTACTCCTATCTCTTTAACAATTTTCCACAATTTTTTGTGATCTGTACAAAGGCTTTAGTGCAGTCAATGAAGTAGAAGTATATGTTCTTTTAGAATTCCCTTGCTTTTTCCATGATCTTATGAATATTGCCAATCTGATCTCTGGTTCCTCTGCCTCTTTGAAACTCAGTTTTTACATTTGGAAGTTCTCGATCCATGTACTGCTGAAGGCTAGCTTGAAAGATTTTGATCATTTACCTTGCTAACGTGTGAAATGAACACAATTGTATGGTAGTCTGAACATTCTTTGGCACTGTCTTTCTTTGGGATTGGAATGAAACCTGACCTTTTCCAGTCCTGTGACCACTGCTGAGTTTTCCAAATTTGCTGACATACTGAGTGAAACACTTTAATAGCACCATATTTTAGAATTTTAAATAGTTCAGGTGGAATTCCATCACCTCAACCAGCTTCATTCCTGGAGTACTTAGATAACTGTATTTGATGCACATTTCCTGAGTTGTTATACAGATGTGAAAACCTCCCTGAAAATGGAAAATGTTAACTACTCGATGACCGGGAGCACATAGCCTCAAGCTTCCTGGAGCCAAAGGACTGAGAATGTTAACTCCTGTGACACCATCCACCGTCAGCTAATCAGAGAATTGTGTACAAGCTGATCACACAGCCTGCTATCTCCCCTCCCTCACCAGACCTTTAAAAACGCTTTGCTGAAGCTCGTTGGGAGATCAGGGTTTGAGGGACTGCAGTCACTCTTCTCCTTGTGTGGCCTTGTGAAAAATCTTTCTCTGGTCCAGACTCTGATGTTTTGGTTTGTTTGGGCTCATTGTGCACAGAAACTTGTGCTAACACTTTTGTACTCAACAACCAAGGTTAGTTGTGAAGAATGGCAAATCTTTAAAATATTTTACTGGTAATTACTACATACATAAGCCAAGTCATATTTCCTCTAATTCTGAGACATACTTGCAAACCAATACTTTTGGTGAACATATTTCAGGTATCAATATATATATATTTTTTTTTAAATTCTGAAACAATGCAAGAATTAGTATCTTCCACTGAAACTTTTTTTTCTTCTTTTGCCTTTCAGAAAATAATTTAAATTTCATTCCAGAAGTACTCTCTTTAATGTTGTAACCTTTACACCACCCTACAGGATTTAATGAAATGCCAGGAGTCATACAAATGAAGATACAATTACTTAACTAATTTACAATGTTCAAGTCCCTATGAAATGTACTATAGGCTAATTCACTTTGAATGTCATCTAAGAGATATTTACTTCCAGAAGCATCAGAAAAACCTGTGTTTATGCAAGTTCAAGGAAAACTTATTAACAAGCTGAAGTATATGCAAAGTTATAAATAAGTGCATCTCTTGTAAATTCATAACTTATATAGGAGATATTTGTCAACAATATTAATGTAAAGACTATTCATTTTTGTCTAATTTCCTCACGAGTGTAAATTATAAAAACTATATACATGGTTTACATTTTTATAACATTTAATATTTTCTCTCAAAATGACCTTGTATAACCACTTATTTGATCAAATTAATTTAAATATGTTTAGAGAACCATTTTGTCAACTATCAAACATAGTAAAAGATTTGACAGAAAAATGTTTGCATTTTTTTAAGTGAGTTCATATGTGTGTGTAGAAAATCACTAACTGGGTTTTTCCAAAAGCGGCATTTATAGCCATGCCATTTAGGAGAAAGCAAGTGGGTCTGGATCTTGCTCTGTAAAAGTAGAGTCAATACATTAAATTTAAAAAATAAATAGAAATACTGCTAGAGTCTATTGTATATATTTTTACTTATTAATGAGTATATAAATTTATTGTCATCATTGTGAACAATGGAAATTGCCTCCTAAACATATTATGACTAATTTAACCAATCTCCTGTTGAAAAACATGTAAGTTTTTCCAGCTTTTCACTGGGATAAACTGCTCCAGTAGGTCTTTATAATCACACTTTACACACTTTTCATTTTAACTGAAGATAAATTGCTGAAATTGAATTGACAGAATAAAGGCCGTGAGCCTGAAGTGTCTTTTATATCAAATGGGAGTAAATAAAGTTGACCCTCTGCACTAAAAGAAATGTTGCAGGTAAGTTATATCTCATATGACTCTTTGATTTACTTACTAGTGAGGTCAAATACGTCACATTTACTTATTTGTCTTTGATATGTTTCCTTTTCTAATTAATCTATTTTATTTCTATACCATTTTTCTATTTTACACATAAACTTTTCATGTTGATTTATAAAATCTCCTTATTTGTTAAATATATTAGAGTGATCTTTCACCCATGATACTGGCTATGATGCGCTTGCTTTCTTTAGTATCTTTAACTTTGATTTCTCTACTTCCATTTTGATTGTAGTTTTTGCTGTCGAATCTACTGCTTTTATTCTTCATATATTTTTATTTCTTATCTTTTGATAACGTCAGCTACAAAGTGGTGCTTGCAAAAGGCATTTGCCATCTACCTCTGTGAGGACTGAATCCTGCGCTGCAGCTGTTGACCTTTGACTCTCCCTGAAGGCAGCTCAGAGTAGAGAATGAGTCACTTTGTACTTTAGGGAAACTGGAGAACAGGTCTTTCAATAGTTATTTTCAGGAACTGATTTCATGATTCCAATCCTTGGTTGTTGTTCAGTCTCTAAGTCGTGTCTGACTCTTTGTGACCCCGTGAACTGCAGCACACCAGGCTTCCCTGTCCTTCATTATCTCAGAGAGGTTGCTCAAACTTATGTCCATTGGTCAGTGATGCCTTCCAACCAACTCATTCTCTGTTGCTTCTTTCTCCTCTTGCCCTCGACCTTTCCCTGTATCAGAGTCTTTTCCAATGAGCTGGCTCTTTGCATCAGGTGGCCAAAATATTGGAACTTCAATGTCAGCATCTTTTTTTCCAATGAATATTCAGAGTTGACTTCCTTTAGGATTGACTGATTTGACCTCCTTGCTGTCCAAGGGACTCTCAAGAGTCTTTTCCACTACTCTTTGAAAGCATCAGTTCTTCAGCCCTCGGCCTTCTTTATTTATGATCCATCTCTCACATCCATACACACTACTGGAAAAACCATAGCCTTGACTATATGGACCTTTGTCAGCAATGTTTTGTCTCTGCTTTTTAATATGCTGTCTTACGTTTGCCATACCTTTTTTCCAAGGAGCAAGCATTTTTAATGTCATGGCTGCAATCACCATCCACAGTGATTGTGAAGCCCAAGAAAATAAAATCTGTCACTCTTTCCATTTTTTCCCATCTATTTGCCATGGAGTGATGGGACTGGATGCCATAATCGTAGTTTTTTGAATGCTGAGTTTTAAGTCAGCTTTTTCACTCTCCTCTTTGACTCTCATCAAGAAGCTCTTTAGTTTTTCTTCACTTCCTGCCATTAGGGTGGTTATCATCTGCATATCTAAGGTTGTTGATATTTCTCCCAGGAATCTTGATTCCATTTTGTGATTCATCTAGCCCAGCTTTTGCATGATGTACTCTGGCATATAAGTTAAATAAGCAAGGTGACAATATATAGCCTTGATGTACTCCTTTCCCAATTTTGAAACAGTTTGTTGTTCCATGTCCAGTTCTAATGTTGCTTCTTGACCTGCATACAGGTTTCTCCAGGACAGTTAAGACAGTATGGAATTCCAATCTCTTTAAGAATTGTCCAGTTTGAATTCTCCAAGTGTCTACAAGAGATGTAATCGTTGCATCTCCTCATATTTAGAAAAGCACTAAATCCCTTCATGATGACATCAGCTCCTCCTGACTAGCAGACAACTTTTTGTAAAATAAGAATTTGATTACATTGGACTCTTCCTTCACCAAAATCTTGTATATTGACCTTCCCCTACTACCTCTATGGGGCAGTTTCTCAGAGATATCTCCGGTGTTGTCTCCTAGGCTGCAGTCCTTATTTTGCCCCAAATAAAATTTAACTCACAACTCTCATAGTGTGCATCTTTTATAGTGGACACTTAATAACAGTTTTATAGCATAGCAATGTTGCTACACTTGGCCTCTGTTCCCTGGTGCCAAATAGAAACATGGAGACATATATTTGGATGAAGCGGAAAAGAACAGCTTTATTGTGTTGCCAGGTAAAGGGGGCTGGCATGGGACAATGCCCTCAAGACTGTTTGTCCCACCCTGAGGGGCTAGTGAAGAGCCTTATAGTGTTCAAGGAGCAGGGTGTGGTCAGCTCATGGATGTTCTTCTGATTGGAGGTGAGATAATTGAGAGTTAGCATCATCAACGCTATGATTCCAACTGGTCTGGGGTTTATATGCTTGTGCACAGCCTACAGTTAATTTCCCACACCTGGTGAGGGTTTCAGTATCAGCAAAACATCTCAAAGGACATGTTTTTAGAAGTTATCTGACATGGGTCAGAATGTTATCTATAGTCCTTAAGGCAGAATTAAAGTCCTTGACTTTGTTTAGTGGCTAAAATATTACTAATTTGTCTTGCTTGACTATTTTCCTTTCTGCATTTTCTCACTTCTTTGATTACATTTTTTCAGATTTTCTCCAGGCAAAAGGCAGGTGGAAGACGTGTGGGAGTCTATTCTGGGAAGTAAGGCCTCATAGGGCCCTGCTTGGTCACAGTAATAGTGACTAAAATATATCAAACATTGTTTTCCTGATAACTAGTGTTTTATGTTCCATTGTATAAGTATCCTCTCTTTCACGTTGATTCATATTGAACTCTTTAGATGAAATTGAGAAGGAAACATATATCTTTGTTTTACATCCAAGTACGCAACAATTGCCCTAGTTTTACTTTTGAATATTTAATATCTTTTCTATTCAAATCAGACTTGTGGTTGGTAGAGTCTCACTTCTGTTTCTTTGGTCTCAGTTTTTATTCATGAACTAGTACCACACTGTCTAATGCTGTAGGAGTGTATTTTAACATCTTTTAAGCCTAGGGCTCTCTCATTTCTCTGCTAAAACACAATAAGCTGGGTGAATGCTGCCTGTTTATTTTTCCAGTGCACGCTGTCAAAAAGAGCCTTTCATGAGTAA
The DNA here is from genome assembly GCA_024291935.2 of Okapia johnstoni. Classification (NCBI taxonomy): domain Eukaryota; kingdom Metazoa; phylum Chordata; class Mammalia; order Artiodactyla; family Giraffidae; genus Okapia; species Okapia johnstoni. The sequence continues at coordinate 33,021,741 of CM044310.1, forward strand.
CGTTTCTTTGGAAAGCTGAAAATATTGGATTCTAAGGGATTCTTTTTGCTAGAATAATCTTCCAGTTGCATCCCTATGGAACTCAATAATAATATAAATTCCCAAATTAATTTGTAATTGAAACACACTTCTACTTAAGATAAATGGAATAAATTTCAGAGATGAAAAAGAAATTCTAATGCTTATATGAGGAATAAGTTAAGATAGGTATTTATTGTATATTTTATGAAAATATATTGGGTTTAGTGCAGGAGTGAAAAAGTTAATAATAGAGAAATATTTAGAAAAATGATCTGAATCTAATTATATGACATGAGTCATCTCAAATAACTCAGATTCTAATTACATAAACTTCAGTAGTAAAAATAGCCAGGTATATGGAATTAATGAGCATAATTTTTAGCTGGTTTCAGATATGTTGTTTTGATATAAGATAACATTAACTGAGGCATTTATTCACTCTAAAGATACATTAAATTTTTCAGAGCAGAAGAGAAGAAATCATTTTTTGAAGTAAGTTATCAGACAAGGAGCCAGAGACCTAGAGAATTTAAGTGACTTTCTCCTGGGCACAACAATTCTTAGGTGCTCGACAGGGAGCAGGAACCAGTTCCCTGAATCCAGGCGCAGTTTCAAATGTGCTTCCCAGGCCTTTGCTACTTGATATTTTATATTACTTTTTTTTTCACTGGTTTTGCTGAAGTCCTGCTGAGACTATTTCTTTCCTCACCAAGATAATTTTGATACAGTTGGGCAAAAACGGTAGAATCACATGTGATTAAATACCTCAGGTACTGTGATAACACTATTATAATTGCCTGTTTTATATTAAAACAAATCTCAGTGAAAAATAGAACCTTGGGGTACTAGAAGGCCAGTCTTACAGAAGGCTGATGAATTCTTTGAAGGAATACATTAAGAAAATACCCCACTGCACTGATACATCAACACCTTGACACTTTTAAAATATATCCCCAGTGTGTTTAAAATGATCGGGTTTTATCAATTATAATCTCAACAGTAAGGAAATAATTAAAGGAAATCTAGTACACACTTTTTTGAGAATACTGTACTATTTTTAAAATTATGTTTTGAAAGAGCATTTAATGATAAAGGGAAATATATTTAATAAAATTTTAAATGAAATAAGGTTATATAACAATTTTATTTTTCAAAAAATGTAAAAATATATGTATATAATAGTGCAAATATGTATATTTTGTACATATTTATGGATATAATCAGAAACATAGAATATTATTAACCTTAATAATTTCTGAGTATTTTCTTGTTGTCCCTTTTAATGTTTTCTGAAGTCTGTAATTGGCATATATTTTCCACTCATAAAAAAAGATATTGAAAAATAATTCCTCAGTTGTGTCACAACAGGACTGAAATAATACCTTGGCAATGCTTTATTTCGAGTAACATTTTAAAGTTTATAAATATTTTCATATATGCTATATATTTTAGAATTGAAAAAAGATTAATCTTTTTACAAATGCTGCTGTCATTGCTCTAGGTAAATCTGCTAAGCCTTAGTCAATGAAATGAAAACAGTAAGAAAAATAAATTTAGTTTATAGAGGGAAACTATATCTGACTATAGAGAGATGGTTTACAAGTACAGAGTTCAAACATCAGAAAAGTAAAAGATTTCCCCTCATTGCAATCAAATTTTGCATAATTGTTTTATTTTTAACTGCTTGAAGTTGCAAATCAGATTTAAAAACAAATAGTGAATGCAAAAGCTACATAATGCTTTACAATCATATAACTAATAGAAAAATCAATTAAAATATTAATAAATAGAAGAAAAATCAGAAAACTCAGGGCTTACACAAACTTTAGAGTAGTTGGATTCATATCAATTTATATTAAAGTAGTCCAGAAAATAATTCTCCTAAGGAAAATAATCATTTCCTTGTTGCATCAATCTCATGTAATTTGAAGAATAATAAAATGGGGCAATGCATATAAATCGCTTATGAGTGCCTAGTACAAGAGTATTCAGCTCCATACATTAGGCTATGTCTAGTATTATCATCAATATTATTATCCGTGTGTATGTGTAACCACTGTAATATTTTTGCTTAAGCCAACATGATACTTGTGGGAGAAGTGAATCATATAAGATAGATTACATCAAAATATATTATTTTTCCAATATAAGTTGATTCTTAAATATCAACAGCATCTAATAAATATAACTGATATTTGAACATCTTCATATACTAGTTTTGGCAATTTAGTTACCGCATTGCATCCTTTTCTAAGCCTGGATTGTTGTCCCACTTGATACCCTACCTAATTGCCTTGTTTAACTGGTGTCATGACTTGCATGTGCTAGTTCCTCTCACAGAGACTCATTCCCTCATTTCTAGATCTGATCACGGGCAGTTGAAAATTTTTCAGATTTTTTCTTTTCTCATAGTTTGATTAGTGACTCAATAAGCAGTTACATAATTGTAATTTTTTATCACTAAAACATTATTTTTCTTAAATAAGTCTGAGGATTACTTACCAAAATTCTTCTTCCCATATTAACAGCAATATAATTTAAAATTTATTTCTTTAAAAAACACAGAAATAGATGTGTGTGGTATAGAATATGTCCTGAAAGTGGATAAAAATTATAAGAAGCAGAGAGACTATGTTTTATCCTCTAGACCAGACTTCTAAGCAAAGAAAAAATTTGGAGACAAAGAGAGCCATTATAATGGTAATAAAAACAATCCACCAGGAAGACATAATCAACTTACTTCTGTATACATCAAACAACAGAGCTTCAAAATAAATCAAGGAAAATGATAGAATTTAAAGGAGAAACAAATTTATAATTATAATTGATAGAATTACTCAGCAGAAAGTCAGCAAGGAAATAGAAGACCTGAAAACACAATCAATCAATAGGATCTAACTGACATATGTACAACACTCTACCAAACAGCAGCAGAATGCACATCTGTTTCAAGTGGCCATGGAATATGGAATATTTACCAAGATATACCATATCTTGGATTATGAAATATATCTCAATTTTTTAAAAAAAGTTAAAAACATCTGTATTACCATCAAATAAATTGAATGAATAATTTAAAACTCCAGGAAAATAAATCTATAGACCCATTGGAGAATTCTAATAAACATACTTGAAAAAATTAAAATGTATACACAATCTCTTTCAGAAATTATAAAAGGAAATAATTTTTACCAACTCATGTGACATCGGTATTATACTGATTCCAGAGACAACGGTAACACAAGAGAAGAAAACTATAGATTAATACAGAGATAAGAATCTTGAACAATACTCTTGAAAACCAAATCTGGCAACAAACAGAAAAAAAAAAAAAAGATTATGCACAATAACCAAGTGAGATTTACTCCCAACATGCAAGGTTGTTTCAATTCTAAAATCAAACAATGTAATAAATTATATCAATAAGTTAAAGAAGAAAAAAACTATGTCTATGTCAACTGACACAGAAAGACATATGAAAAAGTCAATATCCATACATGATTTTAAAACCCCCAGCAAATTAAAGATAAAAATGCATTACAGCAACCTGATAAATAGTATCTACAAAATAAAACAACTATAACTGTGTCTTTTTTTTTTTCTTTTAGAGGAACCCTCATTCAATTGAATGAGTCAGAGAGGATTTCATGATATTGAAGTTTTTTGTTTTTTTTTAATTTAACTTTTTTTCAATTTATTTTTTAATTGGAGAAAAGTTGCTTTACAATGTTGTATTGGTTTCTGCTGTAAAACAACATGAATAAGCCATAATTATGCATATATGCCCTCCTTGTTGAACCTCCTTCCCTTACCCCATCCCAATCCTCTAAACAGTCATACCATTGGCTTCAGTAATGATGGCAGAAATGATATTAAGGTAAATTAGTTTTTAATAATGACTTTTGATAATTTCATGTAATTATCATGGAAGGCTAACAGTTCCTTTTCACTGATTTCAATCAAAAGACACTTTTCAATAAACTCTGAAACATATTTATTCACCACCACATTATTTCCTGAAAGTAATTTATCTTTTAGGTTCATAAATATATGCCCAAATATTTATGACTGAACTAAGTGATAATTGGGATTTCATTTAAAACAGTTTAGGAGAGCAGGAGTTTAAAGGAGGCACAATAAGATATGAGAATTTATTAGGTTGGTGCAAAAGTAATTGCAGTTTTTGCATTGTTGAAATTTACCATTTGATACTGGAATACATTCTAAATAAATGTGGTTAAGTTGTACATAATTTTAATGCACATTTTTCACTCTTTTTTTTTTGCTATTTTATATTTAGAGTATGGAAATGATGTTAGGCAAAAAGCAAAGTTGAGCAATATTCTTTAAAATGAGTCGTAAAGCATCAGAGACAACTCACAACATCAACAACGCATTTAACCCAGGAACATACAGTGCAGTGGTGGTTCAAGAAGTTTTGCAAAGGAGATGAGCACCTTGAAGATGAGGAGTGTAGTGGCTGGCCACTGGAAGTTGACAATGACCTATGAGAGAAATCATCAAAGCTGATCCTCATAGCTACACAAGAAGTTGCTGAAGAATTCAGCAAGGACCATTCTATGATCATTTGACATTTGAAGCAAATTGGAAAGGTGAGAAAGCTTGATAAGTGGGTGCCTTATGAACTGACTGCAAATCAAAAAAATCAGCATCTTGAAGCATCATCTTCTCTTATCCTATGTAACAACAATGAACCATTTATTGAGTGATGAAAAGTGGATTGTATTTGATAACTGGCAACATTTCCATACTCTAAATATAAAATAGCAAAAAAAAAAAAGAGTGAAAAATGTGCATTAAAATTATGTACAACTTAACCACATTTATTTAGAATGTATTCCAGTATCAAATGGTAAATTTCAACAATGCAAAAACTGCAATTACTTTTGCACCAACCTAATAAATTCTCATATCTTATTGTGCCTCCTTTAAACTCCTGCTCTCCTAAACTGTTTTAAATGAAATCCCAATTATCACTTAGTTCAGTGAAAAGAAGCTCCTAACACTTCCCAAAGACAAATTTGCACCAAAAAAAAGTTCACGGTCACTGTTTGGTGGTCTGCTGACGATCTGATCCACTACAGCTTTCTGAATCTGGCCAAAACCATTTCATCTGAGAAGTATGTTCAGCAAATTGATGAAATGCAATGAAAACTGCAAGGTCTTAAGCCAGCATTGGTCAACAGAATGGGCCCAATTCTTCCCATGACAATACCAGATCACGCATTGCACAACCAACACTTCAAAAGTTGAATGAATTGGGCTACAAAATTTTGCCTCATCCACCATATTCACCTGGCCTCTCACGAAGCAGTCACCACTTCTTCAAGCATCTTGACAACATTTTCAAGGGAAAACACTTCTACAACCAGCAGGATGCAGAAAATGCTTTCCAAGTCTTTGCCAAATCCTGAGTCATAAATTTTTATTCTATGGAAATAAGCAAGCTTAATTTCTCGGCAAAAATGTTTGATTATACATTTTGATTAATAAAAATTCATTTGAGTCTAGTTAAAATGATTTAGAATTCATGGTCCAAAACAAATTGTGCTTGCACCAACATAATAATAGTTGAAGATAGAACATTTGAGTATCTTTATTGTTGTTGTTGTTGTTTGGTTGCCAAGTCGTGTCTGACTCTCTGTGATGCCATGATCTGCAGCACACCAGGGCTCCCTGTCCCTCACTATCTCCCAGAGTTTGCCTAAGTTCATTGTCCATTGAATCAGTGATACAATCCCACCATCTTATTCTCTGTTGCCCCTTCTCCTTCTGCCTTCAATCTTTCCCAGCATCAGTGTCTTTTCAAATGAGTCAGCTGTTCCCATCAGATGGCCAAAGTATTGGAGCTTCAGGTTCAGCATCAGTCCTTCCAATGAGTATACAGGACTCAGTTCCTTCAGAACTGACTTGTTTGATCTCCCTGCTGTCCAAGGGACTTTCAAGAGTCTTCTCCAACACCACAGTTCAAAAGCATCAATTCTTCAGTGCTCAGCTCTCACGTGCTCTCACGTGCATACATGACTACTGGAAAATATGTAGCTTTGACTATACGGAACTATATGTAGCTTTGACTATACAGCTTTATTGGCAATGTAATGTCACTGCTTTTTAATGCACTGTATAGGTTTGCTATGGTGTTCCTTCCAAGCAGCAAGCATCTTTTAATTTCATTACTGCCGGTACCATCTACAGATTTTGGAGTCCAAGAAAATAAAGTCTGTCACTGTTTCCATTGTTTCCCCATCTATTTGCCAGAGAGTGATGGGACTGGATGCCATGATCTTAGTTTTTTGAATGCTGAATTTTAAGCCAGCTTTTTCACTCTCCTCTTTAACTTCATCAAGATATTCTGTAGTCCCTCTTCATTTTCTGCCATTATAGCAGTATCATCTGCATATCTGAGGTTGTTGATATGTCTCTTGGCAATCTGAATTCCAGCTTGTGATTCATCTAGCCCAACATTTCACATAATGTTCTCTGCATATAAGTTAAATAAGCAGGGTGATAATATACAGCCTTGACATACTCCTTTCCCAATTTGGAAACAGTCCATTGTTCCATGTCCAGTCCTGTTGCTTCTTGACATGCATACAGCATTCTCAAGAGGCAGGTCAGCTGGCCTGGTATTCCCATCTCTTGAAGAATTTTCCACAGTTTGTTGTGATCCATGCAGTCAAAGGCTTCAGCATAGTCAATGAAGCAGAGGTAGATGTTTTTCTGGAACTCTGTTGCTTTTTTTGGTGATCCAATGGATGTCGGCAATTTGATCTTTGGTTCCTCTGCCTTTTCTACATCCAGTAAATTCTAAATTTTTGTCCACAGTAGTAGATATAATGGTCATCTGAATTAAATTCACCCATTTCTGTACATTTTAGTTCACTGATTCCCAAGATGTAGATGTTCACTCTTGCCATCTCCCGTTTGACCGCGTCCAATTTACCTTGATTCGTGGACCTAACATTCCAGGTTCCCATGCAACACTGTTCTTTACAGCATTGGATTTTACTTTCATCACACATTCACAACTAAGTGTTTTTCCTGCATCAATGAGCTTGGTTTTATATTTATTTATCTTTAGATTCCACATATAAGACATGTCATACAGTATTTATCTTTTTCTACCTGACTTCTTTTACTTAATATAATGCCCTCTAGATTCATCCATGTTGTCATAAAATGTAAGATTTAATTCTTTTCTATGGCTGAATGACATTCCTTTATATATATATATGCCCCTACATATAGATATAGATATAGATATACTTTTTTTATTAATTCACTCATGAATGGACAATTTTTTATATTCACATTGAATGTGGGAATATGTATGAGTTCTTTATATATTTTGGAGATTAGCCCCTTATCATATATAACATTGTAAATATTTTCTCCCAGTTAGTTGGCTGTCTTTTCATTTTTATTATGGTTCCTTTGCTGTGCATAAGCTTTTGGGTTTAATGAGGTACTACTTATTTATATTTGCTTTTGTTGATTTTGCTTTTGATCTCAGAATCAAGAAATCACAGTCAAGATCAATGTCAAACAGTTTACCACCTATATTCTCTTCTAGATGTTTCATGGTTTCAAGTCTTACATCCAAGTTTTTAATCCATTTTGAGTTAATTTTTCTTTATGGTGTAAGATTTCCTCATTATAATCTTGGCTCCTTTGTCATAAATTAATTGACCTTATATGCATGGGCTTATTTCTGAGTTTTCTATTATATTCCATTAATTTATGTGTCTGTTTTTATGTCAGTAATATATTGTTTTAATTAATGTATCTTTGCGATATAGTTTGAATTCAGAGAATATAATGCCTCCAGCATTGTTCTTTGTCAAGGCTGTTTCAGCTATTCAGGGTTTTTTTCAGTTCTATACAAATTTTAGGTTTGTGTGTTTATTTCTGTGAAAAATGCCAATGGAATTTTTATAGGTTACATTGAATCTGTATATTGCTTTGGGTACTATGGACATTTAACAATATTTATTCTTCTAATTCATGAGGAATATCTTTTCATTTATTTGTGCCTCTTCAGTTTATTTATTTAATATCCTGTAGTTTTCAATATCAATATACTGCTCTTTCAGCTCTTTAGTTAAACATATTTCTGGGTTTTTTTTGATGCAGTTATAAACGGGATTGTTTTGTTAACTTTTCTTTCTGATAGTTCATTATTAGTGTATAGAAATGCAACTCACTTTTGCATATTACTTTTGTTTCCTGTAACTTTACTGAATTGATTATTAGTTTTAACAGTTTTGATGGAGTCTCTAGAGTTTTCCATACATAGTATCATGTCATCAGCAAATAGTGACAGTTTTACTTCTTCCTTCCTAATTTGAAATCCTTTTTTTCTTTCTTGTTACTAATCGCTCTGGATAGGACTTTCAATACGACACTGAATAAGAGTGGTGAGAGTGAGCATTCTTATATTCTTCCTAATCTTAAAAGGAAAGCTTTCAGGTATTCATTGTTGAGTGTGATGTTAGCTGTTGGCTTATCTTAAACAGCCTTTTATATTTTGAGGAGCTTTCTTTTTGTACCCAATTTATTGAGAGTATTTATCTCAAAATATTGATTGTCAAATCTTTTTTCTAACTTTATTTAGGTGATCGTATGATTATTTTCTTTTGTTTTGTTAACACAATATGACGCACTGATTGATTTGCAAACTTTGATTCCCTAGAGTAAATTCTACTTGATCATGGTGTTTGATCTTCTTAATGTGTTGCTGAATTTCTTTTGCTAATAATTTTCTGAAGATTTTTGCTTCTATGTTCATCAGGGATATTTGCCTGTAATTTTCTTTTCTTGTGGCATTCTTGTCTGGCTAGTATCATTTTTTAATAATTAAAAAACAAATATATTTCCCATATATTGGGAACAGGACAAAGCTGGCCACTCTCTCCTTATTCACCATAGGTTTGGAAGGTCTATACACTGAAATGAGAAAAGAAAAATAAATTTTAACAATACAGTTTGGAAAAGAAGAAATGCAACTATATATGCAGATATAAATGTTTACATAGAGTATAACAATTATCCTATCATACCAAAAAAAAAAAAAAAAACAGGAAGCCTAGCAAAATGAAGTTAATTCAGTTGGTTGCAGTATACAAGATCAAAACACAATCAATCAATTTCTGTATACCAGCATTAACACACAGAAACTGGAATTAAAGATATAATAAACAATTGTACCAAAAAATAAAATGCCTAATCATACGTTTAATAGCCCATATATAAAATCTGTATACTGATAATTACAGAAGGCTAATGAAAGAAATCAAAGATATAAATAAATGGAGAGACATACGGTGTTCTTGGACTGGAAGGCTGAACATAGGAAAGATGTCAAATTGGTCTAGAGATTTAATACAATTCTTATCAATATTCTAACGAAGACTGTTATAGACTTAGACAAGCCTATCCTAGAATAATTGTAATAGTCTTTACCTTGCCAAAAAAAAAAAAAAAGGGAGAACTTACTATACATAATCTTAAGGCTTACTATATAGCTATAGTAGAAAAGCCCATGTGGTGCTATTAGAGAACTAGAAGCACAGATCAATGAAACATAATAGATTAATTAGAAATACTTCCAAACAAACATGCTCAAATGATCTTTGAAAAGAAAAGAGGCAAAAGCAATTCAACAGAAGGAAGAGAATAGCCTTTTCCAACAACAACAAGAAAGTTTGACACTCACAGTGAAAAAACAAACAGAACCTCAGTCTGAATTTCACACCTTATACAGAAATTAATACAAAAGAAATCTGGAACTTAAATGTAAAATGCAAAAGTATAAAAACTTTAGAAAAAAAAACAGGAGAAAACCTGTGAGATGTAGGCCTATGACAAGCATTCTTATTGATACCAAAAGCATGATCTATAAAAGAAAAAACTGATGAACTGAATTAAAATAAAATAAAATTAAATTAAATTAAAATAAAATTGTCTACATGTAATAACATAAAGCTTAAAAGAAAAAAGCAAAAACAAAACAAAAAAAACCCAGCAAACCAGAGAGCTGGAGAGCATAGCTTCTGTTATTGTCACAGTCATAGAAGGGACCTTGTCAGCTGCCCAAGTGTCACTGCACCTGCCAGCTTCATTGACAGGTGGACCCAGTTTAGACCAGAGCAAACTCACCACCACTCATCTCAATCCTGTCAGGTCCCTAAAGGCAAAGAGCATTTGACCAACAGCACTGGTTTTTCTGTAAAACATTGTTTTCCTAAAAAACTGAGGCTGGTGTCTTTGAGAACCACATTGGAATCCTACAGATTAGCTGCAGAATATGTGTTTCTCTCACCTCACTGCAGCAGATTAACACGGTTTGTGAAATGAAAAATTAAAGTGTTAGTTGCTCAGGCGTGTCCAACTCTTTGCGACCCCATGGACTGTATCCCACCAGGCTCCTTTGTCCATGGGATTCTCCACACAAGAACACTGTGGTCGGTAGCCACTCCCTCCTCCCGAGGATCTTCCTGATCCAGGAATCGAGCCCACTTCTCCTGTGGCTCCTTCATTGCAAGCCGATTCTTTACCATCTGAGCCACCAGGGAAGCTCAACATGGTTTGTGAAAGTTGATGCAAAAAGGATTAAAAGACTAGCTTCAACTAGGAGAAAATATGTGCAAATCACATACTTAATAAAGCACTAGTACTTCAACTATATTAAAACTCAACAGTTAAGAAAAAATCCAATTCAAAAGTATACAATAAAACGTGAACAAAAGTTCACTGAAAAGGAGATACAAGTGACAAATGAGCACATGAAAAGATTTTCAGCATCAGTAGCTACCAGGTAAATGCAAACAAATCCACAGTGAGGCATCATTATGAGAATGCTTAAAAATGTAGGGAATCCCCAAATGCCAGAAAGGACGTGCAGAATAGGGATAGCTCAAATATTACTATTGGGAATGTAAAGTGCCACAGTCAATGTGGGAAACAGTCTGAAAGTTTCTTATAAAATTAAAACTGAAATTCCCATATGACTCATAAATTGTACTCCTGAGTATTCATGGCAGAGACATGAAAATATGTTCACACAAAATCCTGTACACCAATGCACACAGCAGCTTTATTTATAATTGCAAAATTGGAAAAAAGTTCAGATGTCTTTCAGTGGGTGAATACACTGGTGTTTAGGCAAAATGTTGTGTATATATAGTAAGGAATATTACTGTAAAATGAAAAGCAAAAGAAATTCACATACACGACACTTTGGGTGAATCCTGAGACAGTATGAAAGAAGGCAACCCAAATTACATAATGTGGAATTCTACTTAAATAATATTTTTACAATGACACAGTCTGATAAATGAAAAATAGAGCAGTGGATTTCAGCAGGTAGGGACAAGGAGAGGGTTAGGGTTCAGTGTGGTTATAAAAGAGCGACATAAGGGATCCTTTTGATGATGGAACTTTTTGGTATCTTAACGTGACTGTGGGTATATGGAACTAGAAACATGATAAATTTGTACAGGACTTACACACATATACATAGAAAGAAAAGTGAATATGAGTAGAAAGGAAAAGCTTGAATATGGTCAATGTGTCAATGTCAATTATATATATATATACACACACACACACACATATTTTGTTCAGTCACTAAGTTGTGTCCAACTCTTTCTGACCTCATGGATTGCAGCATGCCAGGCTTCCTTGTCCTTTACTCTCTCTCAGAGATAGTTCCAAAAATCAACATCTATTTGTTAGATGCCAGAAATTATAAATTTCTTTACAAAGTTATCCAAGGAAAACCCCAAATGAATTGTTTGGCCAACTCTATATGTGTGTGTGTGTGTGTACTCACTTTGAAACTCAATTTATGGAATTTCTTCTCTCATTAAAATCCTAACACTACACACATTTTGACCATTATGGGCTACAGAAAAGTAAACAAATGGGTGTTCTTTGGTACCACCTGTTTTAGTTATAGTAAAATTTCCTAAAAAAACAAGCAATCATTTTTATTAAACAAGCTTCTTGTCTATGCAGTAGTTTCAAAAAAAACTCTTTTAAAAGAAAATACTCATTCTGGATTGAAAGGTAAGGAGAGAGACTTCTAGCTTTTTCATCGAAATTATGTAGCCCTACAGGTTTTCCCATGTGCTTTTGGACACTCTAAACCTCCAGGTATTTTATGTAAGTTAGATATGTGCTGACCTGGTTGCTCTAAGTGTATTTCAGAATATAAAAAATAGAAAGTGAGAACCTCATAGTGCAATGGTCAGAAAGAGAGAATGCCTTTAAAATTTCTAATTAAAAATTATTTTTCTTACACAGGCTCAGGGCCAATGTATGGACTGAAAGTTTGTTTTCCTCCTCAAATTCATATGTTAAAGCCTTAATCCTCAATATGATGGTAGTTGGAGGTGGGGCTTTTGGGAGGTGGGGCCCTCAAAATCAGATTAAGCCCTTATAAGAAGAGACAGGGAAATGTTCTCTCTCCCACCCTTCCTCTCCATCTCCTTCCCCCAAGAGTCCCTCTCACTCCTACTCTCTCTCCCTCTGAGTCTCTCTCTTTCTCCAGTACATTCACCAAGGAACGGCCGTGTGAGAAGGTAAGAAGAAGATGGCCACCTACCGACCAGGAAAAAGGCCCTCAATAGATACCAAGTTGGCTGGCACATTGGTCTTCCAGGACTTATCTTCCAAGTTTCATCTTCCAAGACTGTGAGAAATAAATATTTATTGCTTAATCCACTTGGTCTATTAAATCTGTTATAGTAACCTGAAGGAATAAGCCAATATAGTTCAGACAGCCAAGTTTCAAAGAGTCCAGTCCTACAGTTTGCTGAATTTAAAAACTCTGGCCCAAGAGTTATAAAGGGTATTTCCTGATTAGGAATTTAGGACACAATGAATATTGCTCAAATTAACTTCTCTCAAATTTCCTTTCTGGAGTGGCACTACTTTAACGTTTAGCTTCTCAAGAGAAGGTTCCTACTGTGGGAGAATTTGGTTGGATGTTTCATAATGATGGGAACTCATAGTTGGCATATTATTTATTTGGCACATTACAAAATGAACTATGGATGAAGGTTGATGACATTGTACAGGAGACAGGGATCAAGACCATCCCCAAGAAAAAGAAATGCAAAAAAGAAAAATGACTGTCTGAGGAGGCCTTACAAATAGCTGTGAAAAGAAGAGAACCGAAAAGCAAAGGAGAAAAGGAAAGACACACCCATCTGAATGCAGAGTTTCAGCAAGGAGAGAAAAGAAAGCCTTACTCAGGGATCAATGCAAAGAAATAGAGGAAAACAATAGAATGGAAAATACTAGAGATCTCTTCAAGAAAAATAGAGATACCAAGGGAACATTTCATGCAAAGATGGGCTCAATAAAGGAACAGAAATAGTATGGACCTAACAGAAGCAGATGATATTAAGAAGAGGTGGCAAGAATACACAGAAGAACTGTACAAAAAAGATCTTCATGACCCATATGATCACAATGGTGTGATCACTCACCTAGAGCCAGACATTCTGAAATGTGAAGTTAAGTGGGCCTTAGGAAGCATCACAGCGAACAAAGCTAGTGGAGGTGATGGAATTCCAGTTGAGCTATTTCAAACCCTAAAAGATGATGCTGTGAAAGTGTTACACTCAATATGCCAGCAATTCGGAAAACTCAGCAGTGGCCACAGGACTGAAAAAGGTCAGTTTTCATTCCAATCCCAAAGAAAGGCAATGCCAAAAAATGTTCAAACTACTGCATAATTGCACTCATCTTACACTGACAACCCACTCCAGTATTCTTGCCTGGAGAATCCCAGGGACAGAGCAGCCTTGTGAGCTGCCATCTATGGGGTCGCACAGAGTTGGACACAACTGAAGCGACTTAGCAGCAGCAGCACACGCTAGTAAAGTAATGCTCAAAATCCTCCAAGCCAGGCTTCGGCAATACGTGAACCGTGAACTTCCAGATGTTCAAGCTGGTTTTAGAAAGGGCAGAGGAACCAGAGATCAAATTGCCAACATCTGCAGGATCATCGAAAAAGCAAGAGAGTTCCAGAAAAACATCTATTTCTGCTTTATTGACTATGCCAAAGCCTTTGACTGTGTGGACCACAATAAACTGTGGAAAATTCTGAAAGAAATGGTTATACCAGACCACCTGACCTGCCTCTTGAGAAACCTGTATGCAGGTCAGGAAGCAACAGTTAGAACTGGACATGGAACAACAGACTGGTTCCAAATAGGAAAAGGAGTACATCAAGGCTGTATATTGTCACCCTGCTTATTTAACTTATACGCAGAATACATCATGAGAAATGCTGGGCTGGATGAAGCACAATCTGGACTCAAGATTGCTGGGAGAAATATCAATAACCTCAGATATGCAGATGACACCACCCTTATGGCAGAAAGTGAAGAAGAACTAAAGAGCCTCTTGATGAAAGTGAGAGGAGAGTGAAAAAGTTGGCTTAAAGCTCAACATTCAGAAAACTAAAACCATGGCATCTGGTCCCATCACTTCATGGGAAATAGATGGGGAAACAGTGGAAAGAGTGACTGACTTTATTTTTCTGGGCTCCAAAGTCACTGCAGATGTTGACTGCAGCCATGAAATTAAAAGACGCTTACTCCTTGGAAGGAAGGTTATGACCAACCTAGACAGCATATTAAAAAGCAGAGACATTACTTTGCCAACAAAGGTCCATCTAGTCAAGGCTATGGTTTTTCCAGTAGTCATGTATGGGTGTGAGAGTTGGACTATAAAGAAAGCTGAGCGCCTAAGAATGGATGCTTTTGAACTGTGGTGTTGGAGAAGACTCTTGAGAGTCCCTTGGACAACAGGGAGTTCCAAGCAGTCCATCCTAATGGAGATTAGTCCTGAGTGTTCATTGGAAAGACTGATGTTGAAACTCCAATATTTTGGCCACCTGACGTAAAGGGCTAACTCATTTGAAAAGACCCTAATTTGGGAAAGATTGAAGGTAGGAGGAGAAGGAGACGACAGAGGATGAGATGGTTAGATGGCATCACTGACTCAGTGGACATGAGTTCGGGTAAACTCTGGGAGTTGGTGATGGACAGTGAGGCCTGGCGTGCTGAGGTCCATGCAGTCGTAAAGAGTCGAACATGACTGAGCGACTGAACTGAACTGAACAGAACTGAAAATGCCCCAAACACCTAAAGGATCATAGGTATTTTTCACTCTATATGGGGAATAGATATGAAGGTTATATTACAGTCTGAAAGCATTAGATTGGACCATATTTCTGGGGAGAGGAAACAATAAGAGAAACGTGGATTTTCAAGTGGTCTGTTATGCACTTGTTTGGTTGACTAACACTTAGACTTCATGTTGACCTGTGCTAAGTACAATCTGGATGCTAAAAATTAATTGCATCATGTAATGGGAATAATCAAAGGAGATAGAAATGTTAGAGGAGCTGTATCATATGACTCTTCTTCCATCCTACCCTACCTCTTCCCAAGAGTATTATAGCATACTTTTTTGAAAACTGTATTAGTGAGGAGAGTAGTAATATAAGAAAATTTTCTTTTAGTAGTTGTACCTGTATCTAAAGATACAGGTTGGCGATTATACCACTGAATACGGTTTCCTGATTTGAATGAAAATGATAAGACTCTCAAGTGGCAGATAGTTAGAGCCTTTCTCTTTTCCAGATGTGAACTACAGACGCTGAGGACCCTTGGAGGAAAGTGGAGTCTGCATACTCTTAAGGAAAGACCGTGGTCTCAAATCTTATGTTTACATTATGGTATATTAATAAATTGACTTGAAGTTTGAGTCTGACTCTTGGTTGGAACCATGGGACCCTAAATCCTTAGAATTGTTAACCTTCAACTTCTGAGGATGCAGTTGGAGTAGATATTTAAAGACAGTATAGAATCTATTCATTGGTCTATGATCCATTGCATAAACTTTTTGGTCTAAAGGGCCAAGAAGAAGTATTACATGTTACCTACTATATCAAAAGAATAAGAAAAAGCAGTGTCATACCCTGGGGCAATCACAGTGTTAGAATTACATCAAAGATGTGAAAGTTTTACAGATGATTAGCCTTTTAAGATCACCATTTAGCCTATCTGTTTGGACTCTGAAAAAGATGGATAGAGTGGATGATTATAAACTTAATAAGGTTTCAAATTGCAAAATTTGTCAACTATACCCCCTTTATTGGAGAAGAAAATATATACCTTAACACTTGCTAGGCAGTCATCTATTGGAAATCACTCTGCTGTTGTAGCCATGCGTTCCGGGAAACAAACTCACTCAGAAAGACAGTGCAGATAGTGGAGTGCAGTTTATTACACCGGCGGGCCCAAGGCAGAGTCTCCTCTTAGCCAAGGACCTCGACCAATTTTTGTGAAAACCTTATGTACCCTAAGTGTATGTGCTCAAACCCACCTCTCCAGATTCCTGAAACTAGTCTGAACAAAGGAAAAGAAAGATACAATCAAAGTTAACCTGTGATTTCTATCCCTTAAACCTGTGATTCGTATGCCTGAAGCCTAGGTAGTTAACAGTGGACAATTATCAATAGGTCTGTGGTCATACCCTAATAAGCATAGTAGAATTTATGATTCTATTCAGTTACACAGATAATTAGGGTATTATTTTAGGCAACGGAGAGTCTAGGTATGAGCCCTGGGGCTCTTCCATCCTGGGGGTCTGGTTTTCCAGTTGGTATGTCATTTCCATAGATACTGGGCGTATAGCTCAAAGTCCACAGTCCGACCCAAGATGGAGTCCTGCTTTCAAGATGGAGTCCTGTTCTGTTTGTTTCCTCCTTCACCACAACAAACAAAAGACTGATTTCTCCTGGAAAGAATAGCAATGCACATTCTTTATCCTGTCTCAAGGATATGCCAATTCTCTATATGTGTCTCCCTATTCAGAGTAGACACTGATTCTCATCCATCTACAAGACTTCCCACTGTCTCACTAAACAGAGTATGTACCTAAACATAGCTGAAGTGCACAGTAACATTATTGATCATAAGGCAGAAGTATGGGGAGAAGGAGGATTTTCACAAAGGGTCCAAAGTATCACATCTGTTGCATGCATTCCCAGGGAAGTGCTGGACTTCCCAGCACTATTTAAGTCTGGATGCTGGTCAAAACCCAATTTGGTGATGTATCTTCTGCTGTTTCTATTTCTCTTTTCTTTTAATGTTAGTATATTGAAAGTAAACTAGGTAATTCTCTAATAAATATTTGTATTATTTATTTGTATATAGCGAGCGGCTTATTTTGTTAACAAATTCTTTGAACCTGAGATGAAAGTGAAAACTTTCAGCAAAACAACCATGACAGCAGTCATGAAATTAAAAAATGCTTGCTCCTAAGAAGGAAAGCTATGACAAACCTAGATAGCATATTCAAAAGCAGAGATATCACTTTACAAATAAACATCCATATAGTCAAAGCTATGGTTTTTCCAGTAGTCATGTATGGATGTGAGAGTTGGACCCTAAAGTAGGCTGAGGGCCAAAGAATTGATGCTTTTGAATTGTGGTGTTGGAGAAGACTCTTGAGAGTCCCTTGGACCACAAAGAGAACAAACCGGTCAATTTTAAAGGAAATAAATCCTGAATATTCATTGAAAGGACAGACGCTGAAGTTGAAGCTCCAATACTTTGGCCACCTGATGTAAAGAGCCAACTCATGGGAAAAGGCCACTGATGCTGGGAGAGAATAAAGACGAAATGAGAAGGAGGCAGCAGAGGGTGAGATGGTTAGATAGCATCACCAAGTCAATGGACATGAATCTGAGCAACTCCAGGAGATAATGGAGCTATCTGCCAGGAGCCTGGCATGCTACAGTCCATGGAGTTGCGAAGAGTTGGACATGATTTAGAAATTGAACAACAACAACATTTACTGAAAAAATTAAAAAGTGTTTAATTTTAGCAATTTTGTTTGGCCTGTATTTGAAAATAATGCCATTTTTTTCTTTACCCACCTTATTGAAGAAATTGAAACATATTAAATGTTTTTAAACCTTAACTTTTTAAATATTTGATGTTACTTACAGTGTGATACACAAGAGTAAAATAAAACTGGATAATGCGAGTTGAGGAAGTTGATAAAGGCATAATTTTACCTGATTACAATACTGTGGGTTGAAAAGATTAACAGAGAGCAATTGCTTTTAAGAAGGTGATCCAATATAGGAAAAAAAAATACACTAGTTCATTATTTAATATCATTCACTCATTCTATATTGGCTACAATTTTTAAAATTTTATTCCGAAACGCTACTTCAGTTCTCAGTGTGACAAAGAGAATTACTTGTCCTTATTAAACCTGGGTTGTTAAGACAGAATTATTCATAGAACATTATTATAAGACACCTCAGGGGCATCTCTGACACACAAGCAACAGGATAAACTGAATTTGCTTGCTTCTGGCTTCTTTGCTATGTTCCCACAGAAGCAAATAAACTTTGAAATCACTGTGTTTTCAGAATTTATTCAGCCTATTTTCATAAATCACATGTAAGGTGCCAGATATTTTTAAACTCATGAAGGAAAATCTTTTCGTTGGTTTTCTGAGAGCTCAAAAGGAAGGCAATCTTTTTGTGCCCTAAGTGATACTTGTTTTATTCTTTTCACATAACTCTAGTCTCACACTAGTGATGAGCAAGAGGTGAGGTCTAAACAGATTTCAATCACTGACACTTATTCCAAGAGCATCACATTCAGGTTCTACCTTTGGTAAAATCGTAACTTCAGCTGAAACAAAGAAGAACACAAATCCCTGAGAGAAGACGTGGTGAGAGAATTTCCTTCCTGAGTCCAATCTGTTCCCACCTCCATTTAGCTTCATGGCCAAATCAAATAATCTATCCTGTCTACCTTAATCTCCTCTTCGTAAACTAGGAGAATAATAGTCCCTGCTTCAAGAGGTTGTTTCAAAGATTGAATGAGATAATACATATTAACAACGTGAGGCAGAGGTCAGTAAGTATTAGAAATTAGATTTTTAATCACATTTTGTAGAATGGGATATAAAGGAAAAAATTATCTTTGAAAGAAATGGTAAATCCACTAGCATGTTACCTAGGAATCCTAATACTGATATAATAAATTGCCACCTTCTTAATGAAAGGATTTTCTGAAAAAGCTAATATTTTATTGTGTAGCATATTTGGTTAAAAAATGCTGAATTATTCATGATACATGAGACTATTGATATTTTATTAAAATTTAAATATATCATAGTTCTGTAATAATATGTACAGCTTATGCTGATTATTAATTAAACTTTGTAAACTGAAAGAGTCTGGGCATTATTGTGCAAATGATTTTTAAAAAGGGAAAATTAAATATTGGAGAATACACATTTCATGGTCCTCAAGATTATGCCAAAATTAACAAAATATCACTACTTTTAATAAAACCAGATTTAGTTGACATTTGTTTTTTATGCTTGGTCTCCATGTCTTATTTTTCTTCCCAGCTAGAATGTATGTACCAAAACTAGAAGTGAAACAGATATATATTGCAGCCATGAACACAGTTACATCTCCAGACAGAGTTTAAAGGATTGATAATATCATGAAGTGTTATACTAATTTATCTCTGCCTAATTCTGAATCCACTTTACATTAAAAAAAATGGAATATCTAAGTGTTTAAACTACTATTATGAAGTTTTCTGATGTAAACAAATTGTATCTTGTTTTCTTTTTCTCTTTCTTCCAAATATTAATAACTATTTCTTCCCCTCTTTTCTATAAGGATCAATCTAATATGTTCAGTGTATGTATTTAATATGCAATTTTTATTGCAAAATATTAGTTGTTGTTCATGAATGTGTCATTTTAATCTATACAAATGTTATTAACCTTTCAGACTTTACTATTTTTCTTATTCCTACAGATTTCAGCTATGGCGCTATATGGATTTTACTCTTTCCTCTACTGTTCATATCTGTCCATAGTAGTTTCTTATTTGTTATCTACATGCTTAGAGATAGACCCCCTGCCATGACAAAAAATTTTCCACAAATACTTTGTCACTAGTCTTCTCAGGCCCTTTGAGAAATTTTCCTTCACTTGGGAATGCATTACTTTGCCAACAAAGGTCTGTCTAGTCAAGACTATGGTCTTTCTAGTGGTCATGTATGGATGTGAGAGTTGGACGGTGAAGAAAGCTGAGCACCGAAGAATTGATGGTTTTGAACTGTGGTGTTGGAGAAGACTCTTGAGAGTCCCTTGGACTGCAAGAAGATCCAACTAGTCCATCCTAAAGGAGATCAATCCTGGGTATTCATTGGAAGGACTGGTGTTGAAGCTGAAACTCCAATACTTTGGCCACCTCATGCGAAGAGTTGACTCATTGGAAAAGACCCTAATGCTGGGAAGGATTGGGGGCAGGAGGAGAAGGGGACAACAGAGGATGAGATGGTTGGATGGCATCACCGACTCGATGGACATGGGTTTGGGAAAACTCCGGGAGTCGGTGATGGACAGGGAGGCCTGGCGTTCTGCAATTCATGGGGTCGCAAAGAGTCGGACATGACTGAGCAACTGAACTGAACTACTCAAGAGTGAGATCACTGAATCGTAAAGTATATATATGTTTAGTTTCCTTAAGTGCTGTCAAGGATTTCCTTTCTTCATACTCTTATCACCAGTAGAATGTATACATATTTCTAACTGTTTTCACTCAGATGTTTTAATTTGCATTTATTCAGGTTACTTATGAAGTTTGCATAGCAATTGGGCTACAACACTTACAAATTTCCTGTTCATGTCTTTGTCAATATTGCTGCTAAATATTTTCTTTTTTATTGTTCTGTAATTAGAGCTATTTCTTATTTATATTGTTAACCTTTTTAGCTTTTTAGAATTTAGAAGATATTTAGAACTATCTTTCACTTGTTTATCTGTGACTTTGGTTACAGACACTGTCAGTGAAGATAGTTTGTGTGTGTGTGTGTTGTCAAATCTGTTTTTCATGTTCTTGTTTGTACTTTTTAGATCTCATTAAAAAAGTTTTCTCATCCCTTGGCAACAACAACAAAAAACATGAAATTAAAAGACGCTTGCTCCTTGGAAGGAAAGTTATGACCGACCTAGAGAGCATATTTAAAAGCAGAGACATTACTTTGCCAACAAAGGTCCATCTAGTCAAAGCTATGGTTTTTCCAGTAGTCATGTGTGGATGTGAGAGTTGGACCATAAAGAAAGCTGAGTGCCAAAGAATCGATGATTTTGAACTGTGGAGTTGGAGAAGACTCTTGCAAGTCCCTTGGACTGCAAAGAGATCCAACCTGTCAACCCTAAAGGAAATAAGTCCTGAATATTCATTGGAAGGACTGATCCTGAAGCTGAAACTCCAATACTTTGGCCACTTGATGTGAAGAGCTGACTCATTTGTAAAGACCCTGATGCTGGGAAAGATTGAGGGCAGGAGGAGAAGGGGATGACAGAGGATGAGATGGTTGGATGGCATCACCGACTCAATGGACATAAGTCTGAGTAAACTCTGGAAGTTGATGATGGACAAGGAGCCCTGGCATGCTCCAGTCCATGGGGTTGCAAAGAATTAGACAGGACTGAGCAACTGAACTGAACTGAACTGAGCTGTGGTCCAGAGCAGTGTTCTAGAGCAGTGTTCTATGTGCTATACAGCAGATCATTGTTGGTTACCCATTTTAAATAAAGCAGTGTGTACACATGCATCCTTAACTCCCTAACTATCCCTTCTCCCCGTTCTTCCCCCTGCAACCATGATTTCATTCTCTAAGTCTGTGAGTCTGTCTCTGTTTTGTAAGTTCACTTGTATCATTTATTTTTAGATTCCACATATAAGGGATGTCGTATGACATTTATCCTTCTCTGTCTGACTTACTTCACTCAGTATGACAATCTTTAGGTCCATTCATCCTGATGCAAATGGCATTATTTCATTCTTTTCAATGACTGGGTAATATTCCTTTGTATACATGTAATACATTTTTGTTATCCGTTCCTCTGTTGATGGACATTCAGGTTGTTTATACGACTTGGCTATTGCAATCAGTTCTTCAGTGAATATCGGGGGGCATGTATCCTTTCAAACCATGTTTTTCTCAGGATATAAGCCCAAGAGTGGGATTGCAGGGTCATATGGTAGTTCTATTTTTAATTTTTTAAGGAACCATCATAGAGTCTGTATTAACTTATTTTCCTACCAACAGTGTGGGAGGTTTCCCTTCTCTCCACACCCTCTCCAACATTTATTGTTTGTGAATTTTTTCATGATAGCCATTTTGACTGGCTTGAAGTGATAGCTCATTGTAGTTTTGAACTGTATTTCTCCAATAATTAGCGATGTTGAATATCTTTTCTATGGCTCTTAATCATCCGTATGTCTTCTTTGGAGAAATGTCTGTTTAGGCCTTCTGCCCATTTTTTTTTACTGGATTTTTTGTTTTGATGCTACTAAGCACCATAAGCTTCCATTTCCATTTTAGAATAAGACTGCCAAACGTCTCAGAATGCTCACCTAGAAATCTTACATTGTTTGTATTGATTATATATTTTACTTTGGAGGAACCTAATATGTAAGACATATAAATGAAGCTATTTACTCTTCTGCATGTTATATTTTTCATTTATTTCAATCTACTTTTATTAATTTTATTTATACATTTCATAACTATGTTATAGATAGAATTTAGTTTTTACAGTAAAATTTAGCTCTTTGTGTTGGTTTCTAGGCATTTTAAATTTTGGTTCCTATTAAGAGGAATATTTATTTAATATAGCATGTATTGCTTGATTGATGCTGCTACAGAGAGGTGCTATGGATGGCCATAAACTGATCTTTACCTAGCCACCTTGATGAACTTTCTCAAATGTTGTTTCTCTTGAGTTGTCTAGTAATATGAATTTATCACATTTTTAAAATATCTTCTCCTGCAGAATGGCAAAATATATTTAAAGTGATGAAAGGGAAGAGTCTACAACCAAGAATACTCTACCCAGCAAGACTCTCATTCAGATTTGATGGAGAAATCAAAAGTTTACCAGACAAGCAAAAGCTAAGAGAATTTAGCACCACCGTCTTAAAGAGATGGGACTACCTGAAAAACTTACCTGACTCCTAAGAAGCCTGTATGCAGCTCAAGAAGCAACAGTTAGCATCAGACATGAAACAATGGACTGGTTCAAAATTGGGAAAGGAGTATGTCAATGCTGTTTGTTTTCGCTCTGCTTATTTATCTTATATGCAGTTTGCATCATGCCAAATACCAGGCTGGATGAAGCACAGCTGGAATCAAGATTGCTGGGGAAATATCAATAACCTCGGTTATACAGAATATATAAATAAGGCTTAGAGAACAAGTTATAAGTTTTTGGAAAAGATCAGCAAGAAGGAAAAACTTCTAGTGGTGCTGAGTAAAGTGAGAGAAGGGGAAAACATGAGAATTAGAGCATTAAATAAGAACTAACATAGTAGAGGTTAAAATAATAATTACAGAATAGTATGCATATTTATATGCTAATTAATTTCATAATATAAACAAACTGTGGAATTTTTTATATTATATGCTAGAATTAAGTAAAAAAGAATTAGGAAGTTTGAATATACAAATGTACAATAAAGAATCTGAAATGAAATATAAGATCATTTTTTTTCTTTAAACAAACATGACAAATTTGACCCATAATAAGCAGAATAATTTCCCTGCAAAGATGTCCAAGACTTAATCCCTTGAACCTGTATATATGTTACTTTACCCCTCAAAAGGCAATTAAGTTGCTCATAGATGACCTGCAAAGGAGAGTGCCCTGTATTATCCACGCGGAACCAATGAAATCAAATGGGTCCAGAAAAACAGAAGGAAGGACAGAAGAGTCAGTGAAAGACAAGTGACAGAGGAAGAAGAGGCAGGAGACTTTTTATGCTTTGTATTTGCTGGAATATTGCTTTACAGTGTTGTGTTGGTTTCTGCTGCACATAAATGTGTATCAGTCATAATTATATATACCCCCTCCCTCTTGAGCCTCCCTTCCCTCCCTACGACCCCATTCATCCCACCCCCACTAGGTCATAAGAGATTCTGAGAGTACAGGGACTTGGTCCATGATTGCTGCTTTGAAACTGGAGAAAATAGATCAAGAGACAAGAATTGTAGTCAGACTAGATGGGACAGGCATCCAGAAAACAGGGACCACAGTCCTACTGCTGCAAGACAAGGATACCTTCCAGCAATCCAATGAGTAAGGGCATAAATTCCCCCCAGAGAAATCCACAAAGAGAAGCAGCACTGCTGAATCTTGAAGTTAGTCTCATTGTCAAACTTCTGAACTGCAGGATTATAAAATAGTAATCCGTGTTGTTTCACTATGTTTGTAATAATATTTTACAGTAGCCATAACAAGCTAATATATGATCTGAACTTATTTTAGACTTTATTCCTGCTTCTCCTCAAAAATCCTGTGTTCCAACTATATTAAATTTACTTCCAGTTTCACAGGTACTTCAAAAATAATGAATTTTAAGCTTGGATACTTTTAAAATGCATTTTTCTTAGAATTCTCTTCCCAAGGAGTCTTACTTAATTATCAAACGGCATAAAAAGTTCTCTTCTTTGTAAAGACTTCTCTGACTCCCTTCTCTGTATCTCAAATGACTTTCTACCCTTCGGTGAAAATAATAAGACTCTGAATTTGATAGGACAAGGACTGTATCTTATTTAACTTTAAATTTCTGGCTCAGAATCCCACAAATAGGAAGAAGTAACAAACACTTGTTTTAAAAATGAATAGCACATTGATAGAAAATCCCCTGACTTGATAAACCTAGGGAAGCAGTCAGCATACAAAACAGGAAATAAATTTCAGCGTACATAGGTTCTGAGAGAAACAAACAAATAAGACTTTGGGAACACTTTAGTGCTACAAAACATGGGGAAAAAAATCAGAAAGGATAATGCTTGGATGTGCATTTCCCCTTTTGGAAATTGTCTTTCTGTTGATCCAGACTTCAGTTAATTCACTTTGACTAATAGCTTACTACATCAATAGTGACATATCACTAAGCTCACATGCACATTTTGGGCCAGAGGAAACATCTTTGAAACTATTTCCAAGATTGCCTGACTGCCCGCATGTCCTCATCTTTTAAATATTTTATTTTTGGTGTCAGCACAAGTGTTGTCTATCTCTAAAAGAAAATTCCCAAGGGTAAACACCAGGTCTATATTTGATTTACTTCTCAGTATTTTTTCTTCTCTTTCTTTCTTTTTTTTTTTTTAATAGCATGTTGTAGAATACCCTGTAACAGTATGTATCCAAATGACCTAAATCTTTTATTTTTAATTTCATTTTCTAAACTATAAACATGATTTCACTCCTCACCGCATTTTTTCATTAGCCAAGTGAGCCCGTCCTGTACACACAAACCAAAAACCGTCGTTCAAAACTCAGAGCACTGCAGATGGCTTTCCAATACTGAAATCAGGCATTGATTGAGATTATCTCTTGCTTACACTTGAATCCGGAACACTGAGATATTCAAATGACTGAGTGCCACCTGAGTATACCTCAATATGTATCATGTTCTCTATTTTTAATAATTTCATACATTTTATTGAAAATAATATCTTATTTGGAATAGGAAAGAATGAATATTAAGTCAAAAATTATCTTAATTTTTTTTCCAAGTAATTTTTACCCAGATCATTCATAAAGATTTTTTAAAATACCAGTTTTTGTGAGTTGGATAAATCACTAGAGAATGAATTTTGACAAATAAACAATCTATTTTTAATGTCAAACGTGAAAAAATGAATTGAAAACCAAGTATTATTGATTTCAAGTTAAACTACCCTTCTTAAGCAATTTATCACATTAAAGAAAAAACATTGTATTTCAGAACTTTCCAAAATAAGACCAGACACAGTACAACACTGATCAATATTTGACTTTTTTCCAAAGTGTTTCACAATCTTGAACCTGAAAAATACACAAATTTACATAAAATGCAAATATTTATTTTGACTCTTTATGACAGTATTGTGAAAAAAACAGTATTAAGAAAAAACAGCATTTTAAAAATTATTTAAAAGCATTTTAATATAGATGCTATTATTCATATTTGGGGCATCCCAGACGGTGCTAGTGATAAAGAAACCACCTGCCAATTCAGGAAACATAAGAGGTGCGGGCTTTTTCCCTGGGTTGGGAAGGTCCCTTGGAGAAGGAAATGGCAACCCACTCCAATATTCCTGCATGGAGAATCCTATGGACAAAGGAGCTTGGCAGGGTACAATCTATAGGATTGCAAAAAGTTGGACACAACTGAAGTGACTTAGCACGCACATGCACATTCATCTTTTGGAAGCAGGAAAAATGAGGCTTACAGAGGTTAATTATTTTAAAATAACCTAGTTTATCTCAGAGTCAGAATTCAAATGATCTATTTATCCCAAAACCAAATAACATAGACAATATCTTGTATTTCCCTTTATCTCAAATTGATAAAAATAAATGTGCCTGTCTTTTGTTTAGCGCATACAATTTTCAGAGAATAGTGAATCTTTTACATATAAAATAATCTTCATTCTCTATAGCAAGCCTACATATGATTATTCTCTACAGAAAGCATTGGGTACAGTACCTCCTGCAATCAACACTCAGTGTTAGCTTCTCATGTTACTAGTATTATTGTTAGTCTTGCTATCATCTCTATTTTAGAGATTTAAAACATTGAACTTCAAAACAGAGTAATTTCCCCCAAGGTCACATAGATGGTAAGTGGCTAAGTAAGAATTTGAAAGTAAATGTATTTCTTGCTCTGTTTAATATTATCTACTAAACCAAACCTGCCAGCTAGTCAGGTATGCAAGTCGAAAATAATAGCATTCTGAAACATTCCTGTTTTTTGGGTCTTTTTAGTGTCTTGATAACAACATATGCAATCACCCTAATGATGTGCTTCCTTCTTAATGAAATTTCTTTGACATAATTTAAAACAAGTTCCTCCCTTACCTAATTAGATTTCACAGTTAATCTGATAACACCAATAGCTTTGTTCTGGGGCATATGATTTACTTCTATGTATTCACTATGTCACCAAAAATATATGATTTAAATAATAATATTAATTTTCATCTGTACAAAATATTGAATGATTTTCAAATTATGTTGTAACTTGCATATAAATTTTCATGAACCCTTATAGCAACCATCTGAAAAACCCTGTGAGATAGGACAAAAAATATTTTACAGCATTCACCAGTTAAATAAAATAAAGAAAATGGACAATATGCAAAATTACATAGCTAAGAAGTAGCAGAGCAGAAATTGGTATCTGAGCTTTTCCCTGTGATTCCTCTTATGTTTCATTTCACCAGGTTCTCCTGATTTCCTCACTAATCCTACTTCACTCATGTCTCTTAACAGGTAGCTTCCAGATTCAAAAACTGTAATGAAGTTGCTCATAAACAGATGATGGAGTTATACAGATATTTAACATTATCTTCTTCTAAAATTGGTTTAATTTTTTATTAATAAGGGAACCCATTTATAATAGCCAAGACATTGAAGCAACCTAAATGTCCATTGTTAGATGAATGGATAAAGGAGATGTGGATATATACAATGCGATATTGCTGCTGCTGCTGCTAAGTCGCTTCAGTCGTGTCCGACTCTGTGCGACCCCATAGACAGCAGCCCACCAGGCTCCACCGTCCCTGGGATTCTCCAGGCAAGAACACTGGAGTGGGTTGCCATTTCCTTCTCCAATGCATGAAAGTGAGAAGTGAAAGTGAAGTCGCTCAGTCGTGTCCGACTCTTAGCGACCCCACGGACTGTAGCCCACCAGGCTCCCTCCATCCATGGGATTTTCCAGGCGAGAGTACTGGAGTGGGGTGCCATTGCCTTCTCCGACAATGCGATATTACTCAGCCATAAAAGAGAATGAAATAATGCCATTTACAGCAACCTGGGTGAACCTAGGATTATCACACTAAAACAAATATCATATGATATCACTTATATGTGGAATCTTAAAAAAATGATGCAAATGAACTTATTTACAAAAGAGATTCACAGACATAGAAAACAAGCTAATGGTTACCAAATGGGAAGGGGGTGTAAGGATAAATTCAGAGTTTAGGATTAACAGATACACACTAGTATGTGAGAAACAGATAGACAAGTTCCTACTGTGTAGCACAAGGAACTACACTCAATATTTTGCAATAATTTATATATGTATACACAAGTAAATATAATTGAATCAGTTTGCTGTACACCCAAAACTAACATATTATTGTAAATTAACTATACTTCAATTATTTAAAAAAAGAGGGAACACATTAAATATTTGAGAAGGAATAAAAATATTTAAAGAGTTTTTTCTGTGTATGTGTTAGTTGTTTCAAAGTCATTGCAAAATAAAAATTTTGTAAAATTTGTTTAAAATTTGACGAGAAAGATCTCTTCCATGAAGTAATATTAGCAACTGTGAACACTGTTGGTATAGTTTCTTTCTGATGTAAACCTTTTTCCTCCTACAATGTTAAATAGGGAAGCACAGCATTTTATTCATTTCAAAGTGGCATTAAAAATAAAATTGCTAAAGAAAATGATATCCAATTTTAATTTCTAACTTGTGGTCAGTTAAACCTTTTGCATCACCATCATGTAACATATTAGTCTTAATTTCAGAATTATTGACATTTTTAGGCTTGTATTTAAGTATCAGTAGATTGAAAGTCTTACCTTCAAATGAAGAGCATAAGAATTAAACTTAGTTTAATGCCATTTGGCTTTTATATTGAAACATATTAAACCACATCTGTAGGGAGTGGGGAATAAATATTGTGTATGTCAACTGGTTACTGTGTTATTAATTCCCATTTGTTTAAAATATTTCCATTTATTTAAAATGTCAAAAGTAGAGGAAGTAGTTACTCTAAAGCACAAAGTTAAGATCAAGAACCTAAGAAAGTATGATGTGACATTATTTAGAAAGGTTTTACTATATAAATTTATAACAGCTTCTGCCATGATTTTAAAACATTTATTCTAAAATGTATGCTTTAATTTCTTTAATACTTGGGTGACAAATTTTTACAAAAAAATCAAAATATTTTTTCTAACAATAAAAAATATTTTACTTAAAAGTTTTATTTTGCTCAGCCATTAAAATCAATTATCCAAGAATGTGTGTGAGTTCCTGTAGACTGGTTACCTTTTCTTTTCCATGTGTCCTATCCATATTATTGCTCCTCTGAGTCTGAGCACATATTTGCTTCCTGAATTTCTTAGTATCTGTGATTCAAGATTGAGAATTAAAATGTCACTGGACTCTGATTGAGTTGTACCATTTTTAAAAATATTTCTGTTGTTGTAGTTTGTTTCTTATATAATTTTTTAAACAAATATTTGATCCATACATATAACAAAGCATGTAATGAAGTCTTGTGTGACTCCACTCAGGTTTACTGAATGTTAACACAGTTTACGTTTGATCAGAAGTCCCTTTTTGTGAACACACTCACAGCTGAAGACCCTGCAATGCAGCTGAAGGCCATATTTATTCTCATCAATTTTTATTCCCATTAACAAGCTGCCAAGTCAACTCCAAGATTCTTTCTTTCATCTTACTCCATCTGCAATTCAAACTGGTAGTGTTTCTGCATCCACAATCCCATAAACTCTTTATCAAGCAATAGTCTAGTCACACCCTTGATGTTCTCAGAACATGTTTTCTCATTTTCTTCAATTGAATAGACTGAAAGTTTTTCCATTCATCAAGTTCTGGTTTCTTTTAATTTAACGATTTATATTTTAATTCATCTCTGTCCTCTCACATTTTATATAAATGGTCAGGGGAATCAGGTACTTCTTCAGCACTTTGCTTAGAAATGTCCTCGGCTAAATGTCTAATTTCATTACTCATGCATCCTGTCTTCCACAAAATACTACAACATTGTTCTGGCAAATTCATTGACACTTTATTACAAATACCACCTTTCCTTTAGTTTCCAATAACATGTTCCTCGTTTCTGTTTGAGAACTCACTGCTGCTGTTGCTGCTAAGTCACTTCAGTCGTGTCCGACTCTAGAACTGCTCATAACGTGGATATTTCTAGCATGACCTTGAACCTTTCTAGCCTCCATCCATTACCCAGTTTCAAAGCAATGTCCACATTTCAGATATTTATTACTACAGCACCCCACTCTCAGTACCAAAATCTATCTTAGTCAGCTTGGACTGCCATAACAAAATACCATAGACTGAGTGGCTTAAGCAACAGAAGTTTATTTATTTTTCATAATTTTGGCAACTGGAAGTTCAAGATCAAGGTCCTAGTGTGGTCTGTTGTGGTGAGGACTCTCTTCTTTGGTGATAGATGGCTACAATCTGGTTGTGTCCTCACATGCCAGAGAGTGATCAAGCTCTGGACCCTTGTCAGGGCATTAACCCTATCATGAGGGCCCCACCCTTGTGACCTCATATAAACATAATAATCTCCCAAAGGCCCATCTCCAAATGCAATCATGCTGAGTTTAGAGCTTCCAACAAGGGAATTAGGGGGAGTTCATTGTTCAGACCATAGAACTGAGTACTGGGGAATGGAAAATAATTAGACATTTTTGAAATTGCTGTGAGCTGTCTCTAATTTACACAGATTTTTAAATACCAAAACTCCACTGTAGTCCACCAGTCGGACAAGGAGCAGATTATATTTAGGTGATCTCTCTAAGTTCCATCTAAGGTTTGTCTCTCAGTGATCTGAATGCATCCTTGGTCCTATCTCGCGATAGTCCAAGTTCTAAAATGTTTAATAGGAATAGATATACATATCAACTGTCAAAATCTTATATTAGTTCCTTGATGTGTATCGTGAAGCTAATCTTGTAGCAAAGAGCCAACAGAAGTCAAAAGAACTTCCTCAGCCTACCAAAATAGTAAATCAAAGAAGACTTGAATTCCTGGGAAAATTACAGATTAGTGCCACCACTAAGGTCTTGAAAGAGGCAGGGAGTAGTGGTCCTATCACTTCACATTTAGTGTGCCTATTTTAAGTGTACACAAAAGAGATGTATTTAAAATAGTGATGGTGAATTATTACGAATTTAAAAGGTGGTGACTTCAACTGAAGTTGCTGTTTCAGATATAGTTGCATTGCTTCAGTAAAGAACACACCCTCCAGTGTTTGTATACAGCTACTGACCTCAACAACACCTTCTCCATACTTGTAAGTAAATATCATCAGAAACACTTTGCTTTCAGTTGGTAAGTCCAGCAAGATACTTTCTCTACTGTGCCTCAGGTTATTTCAACTGGCCAGACCTGTAGCATAATCTAGTCATAAGGAATTATATATCTCTAGTTCACAGATTATCAAACTGGTTCATTAAATTGATGATATCATGCTGATTGCACCCTGATGAGCTGAAAGTAGCAATTATAACAGATATGTTGATATGACACATGCATGTCAGAATGAGGGAAATAAATACACAATATACAATGTCTTGTCAGTTGATGAAATTTCTCAGTGTCCAGCAGTCTTGGGCAGGGTTTGACACACTATTTTTTAAAGGGGAAATAGCAAATATTTTAGGCTTAGCCATGCATCTCTATCATAACTACTCAAATCTGCCTCTATGACATGAAATAGCAACAGGTAATAAGTGAAGAAATGAATTTGGCTGTTTCTCCAGCAGCTTTCATTACAAAATAGGCAGCAAACTTGATTTGGCTCACAGGCTGTGGTTTATTGACATTCAGAATAGGGCATGTTGTGATATTCCTTCAAAAGAAAAAAAAAACATGTTGCTAAATCTTCTTCTACAACTAATAATGCCATGTGGCCTCTTTGCATCTTCCAGGCAACAAAGAATTTGTTTAGGCACACTCCCAGAATCCATTTTTTAGTAACCTGAGAAGCAGATGGTTTGAGGTCTCCCACAACAAGACAGTAGCTGCTTCAGTTCTATATTGCAGTGAAAGGTACCTGGACCCTTGGGCCTTATGACTCAGTAGAGTCAGTGCTGCCTGAAGTTTCTATGGTAGATAGAAATGCTACGGATCCTTAGGAAAGACATGCAGGTGAATCATAGCACAGCACAGACTCTTAAGGTTTTGGAGCAAAGTGATCTATCCCCTGCAGTTAATTCTTCTCCTTTTGAGATGTAAGGCTAAGCCTCAGCAGAGAGTAAACTTCTGGTCAGGTGACAACAAGCCACAAGGCAACCTGAGTTGCCCATCATGAAAAGTAAGTTACATCTTACCCAACAAACCATAAATTTGGGTGTACACAGTAGATACTCTTATTTAATGAGGACAGATTGCATAAGAACAGCATTAAGTATGAGCTGAACAAAAAGGGTAATTTCCATGATCAAGTGACAGAAATGTCATCCATTCAGTAATAAATGGATTCCAAACAAAATTTCATATATTCGACTCTGATATTAGCAGCAATCATTTTGGTATTTTGTCGTAATTTACCACACGTTAGAACTAAATGACCGAGCGTAAATGACATCTCAATACAAATGTAGTGAAAAATAAAGCTGGAATTCAAAATAGGTTTGTCTTATTGAAAAGCCTCTATTATTAATGATTATGCCCAAACTGAAAGTGAAAGTCGCTTAGTCATGTCTAACTCTTTGCACCCCCATGGACTATATAGTTCAAGAAATTCTCCAGGCCAGAATAATGGAGTGGGTATTCTTTCCCTTCTCCAGGGAATCTTCCCACCCCAGGAATTGAACGCAGGTGTCCTGCATTGCAGGCGGATTCTTTACCAGCTGAGCCACAAGAGAAGCCCAAGAAAACTGGAGAGGGTAGCCTATCCCTTCTCCATCAGATCTTCCTGACCTAGGAATTGAACTGGGGCCTCCTGCATGGCAGGTGGATTCTTTACCACCTGAGCTATCAGGGAAGCCCAAGCTAAGGTTCAGAACTGAGATCATTGTTATGATCCTCTCACAATTTATATCCCATCGTTTTGCTTCAAAGAATACTTTCATATTTATATTTAGTTGTAAAATATATTAAGTATTAATTGGGTTATGTTGGTTATAAGCAAGCACTTTTGTAGTGTCACCCCCACCTTATTTTTAAAATATAAATTTCGATCCAAGTCTCAGACAGCTTATATGTGTGTGTATGTCTGTGTATGTGTATGTATGCTTATGATATGTACCTTATTTTCCTCTTAAAACTATAAAATCCTGTAAGATAAAATTTCTGAATCATTAATTATTGGAATAATTATTTATGTTAATTAGAAACTGCATTTTTAACACAATATTCTTTAGGTCAAATTTCTCTACCTTGAAAGTTTATAATAATATTTGATCATTAATGGAAAGACCTCTAACTCATAACTACTATCATCTGTTTGTTACAATCACTGAGACTCAGGATTATAGATTTTGTTCATTATTATTATAATTTAATTTTTTATAGGACAGTTCTTAATTGTTTAATTTTCTATTTATTTTTGCTATAATGTACTGACACCCTTTTTACACTATATCCTAGGGTTTTTTTTTAGCACTATCAGCATCCATTTTCCTTTTACAGTTTTATTTTTCATACAATTTTTCCTTTTGTAACTCTGTTATCTTTTTACCTCAGTCTATGATCTTGAGCTTTCATCTTTCTTATGATTTTCTGCCTTTTTTAAAGTTGAAATTGAAATTAACTTTCTAATTTTTTTTGCTTTCTATTGTAGATGGTATCCAGGGTTATGTTTTCCAATTGACACAATATCATTGTGTGTTCAGGATGAGATATTAACTCTACTTCTGCTGTATTTTTTTGTATAAATCACATGCTTGGAAACAGTCTACCCAGAATCAATGTTTCAACAGAAAAGAGGTGTGGGAAATCACCCATCTTTGATCTCCTGACCGATCTGCTTGAGTGATGTTTTAATTCACTTCTTAGATCTATAGTTTGATGCATACAGTTACCATTAACAAGTCATCATTTATCAGGCATGATCTAATTTTACTGAGACAGGATCTTAGCATCTTCACAGTATGTGAATCTCTGTCAAGGAGAAATGATAGATTTTTGGTGGAACATTTAGCCCCAGAACTGTATGGCTGCTGCTGCATTTTCTGTTTATAGCTTTCTCACAGAACTTTGCTCAGGCACAGCAGATGTGGAGGATCAAGTGTATAGCACCGTGCCCTTGACAGCATCCTTCATTCTCTTTGTTGCACTATTGCTTTGATCTTAAAAGATTCTCAACAAAGAACAGAAAGTCATTACTGTATTTACCTCAGAAACCAAGCCTATGAATTAAGACATTTTATATATTTTCTGATTGCAACACCAAAGGCTAGAGAGAGAAAGGGTGTACAGGATACAGGCAGGGGAGTGGCTAGGAAATAGCTTTATATTCTTTCAGCTGTACTGAATTTCATACATCTTATCAACATAGGATCTATCATTCAATCATGATAGGATTAAATCATCTCATAGGGATTTATGGACATTGACTTTATTCTTAGACCTGACAATCAGATGCAGATTAATAAAATTGTCAGTCCCAGTCATGTCATCTGGTTTTCCAGCAGCATTTGTAATAGGAGATCGACAATTTATTCTTGAAGTCTTTTTTTCCCCAAACGCTAGATTCCAGAATGCTTCTTTCTCAATTTTCATACTTCATTTGTTGGTCCTTTTCAGTCTGTTTTTCTCAGTAACTTTCATCTTCATGGTTGATTAACTTTGGGTGCCATCAGGGTTGGTCCTTATAGCATTTCTCTTCTCTCTGTACTCAGCTCTTCCTGTGATCTTACCCTGCCTGGTGGTTCTGATGTTACTATGTGATTCATGAGACAGAAAAAAAAATTATATATATATTCCTGTTTTATTTTATACTCTGCAGTCTTGATTTACATATTTTAAAAGTTCTACACAGCTCTACATCTAAGTGTCATTGAAGAGTCATTAATAAGATTTTATCATAGACTTTCAATTTGGATAAAGGGCAATGACATATTTTGGCTTGGATCAAGACTCTTAAGGTCATCCTTTTCTTGTTCATGGAACTCACATCCCTATTCAATATACCACCAAATATTCATAGTACTGTCTTTAAGATATGTGTGTGTGCTTAGTCACTCAGTCATGTCTGACTCTTTGCCACCCCATGGATTGTAGCCCACTAGGCTCCTCTGTTCATGGGATTCTCCAGACACGAATACTGGAGTGGATTGCCATTCCCTTCTCCAGGGAATCTTCCCGACCCAGGGATGGAACCCACATCTCTTGCATCTCCTGCATTGACAGACGGAGTCTTTTACCCCTGAGCTACCTGGGAAGCCCTGCTGACTTGTTAGACTGTCCAGACCACCAAATATTCATAGTACTACTTTTAAGATACCCATAAGCTACCATTTCCCATCAACTTTAACACTACAACCCTATCAAGATGCTTTTCATGTAGATCACTGTAATTACCTCCAAAGTGTGTGTGTGTGTGTGTGTGTGTGTGTGTGTGTGTGTGTGTGTCCCTTATCCCCAGGGAATTGTTTATCCACTCAGCAGCATAAGTTTTGTTTTAATGTGAGCCACAATACATCATTTTTCTGATAAAACTCACCAATTACTTTCCATCTCTGTATATTATAATATACACATGTGTCACGACTGAACAACTGAACAAAAACAAGTCTTGTTCAAGCTTCAGAAGTGGGAGAGTGGGCTTCTGACTGACTTCTGACCTACCTGGACTAAGTGCCTGCCTGCAAGCACACCAATTGTGACCAGCATGTCGGGCCACACTTTAGATAATAAAGGAAGTGGGTCTAGGAATCTCTTAAGCCCCTAAGGGCCTGGCCACCAGCCCCAACCAGGGTCTAAGAAGTCTTATGACTCACAAGGTGAAATAAATAGCATTGTAAAAGTTCAAGAAAAACCAGAGCTGCATTTTCACATGCAAACTGATGGTAATATTAGTTTATGGGAGCCTCCAAAACTATAATTTGAAGTCTCATCATAGGGGTGCATGCACTGCCTGGGATCCTTTTACAGCTGGGACCCTAGACTGTTGTTACATGGGGCTTTTGCTGTTAAGGTCTAAATGTAAGTGTCAGCCCAGTGTGGTGATGTATAAGCTATTATCTCTCTCTTTTGTTTCTATTTCTTTCCTTTTAATGACTGTATATTGAAATTAAGTCAAAGAATCTTCTATTAAACTTTGAAACTATTTATCGTGTGTATAATGAGTAGTTTCTTTTGTTAACAAATCCTTCAGATTTAGAATGAAAATGAAGCTTTTGGTAAAGCAACATGTGGCAAATAATAGTTTCCTGGCACCTTCGAATCAATGTGGAAACCTCACTTCCATTTAAGTCCTTTTTCTTTCCTTAGTTTTAAATGCTTCTATAAGAATCAATGGAATTTTATTTTAATTTCAATAATCAAATATGACATAAATCATACATTTACATGCTCATATATCAACTTATAAGAAGTATTTTATAGAAGTACTCATATAAAAGCTCAAGAAACAGTCTATTGTGTGGACCCATGTAATACAACTAGGAGAAATCCTTTAGCCAGTTTTTAAGAGTAAGACTGTTATTTACAAATTCTCTCAATTTTTCTTTATAAGAAAATGTTTATTCTTTCACTCCTGAAAGATAATTTCAGCAAATATAGAACTTATGGTTGACAATTATTTTATTTCAGCACATAAAAATATCATGACACTTCCTTCTGGCCTCCATGGTTTCAGACGAGAAATCAGATATCATTTGAATTGACTTTCCCCTACAAGTGCTATATTATTTAACCCTGACTGCTTTCAAGATTTTATTTTTGTCATTAGCTTTCAAAAGTGTAATTAGGGCATGCTGTAATGTAGTTTTCTTTTAGTTTGTTTGTTGCATAAATGTTGAAAATGTAACAACTAGGAAAATACAGATTTATATAATGTTTTGATAGGAATAAGATAATGGCATTGTAATGGAGAGGTCAAAAAGGATGTCCGAGGCAGTTTAATATAAATTTTTACTAAAATCCACATGAATAGAGTAAATTGCTATAGATCAAGAGGCTTTTTTAAATCAACGGCTAAAAGAAATTTGAAAAAGACAAGTTAAACAAAAGAAAGAAATCTCATGGTTAGATTTTCTATTGTATAATAAAGAATTTGTTTGGCCTTTGTCTCAGGTTGCTGAAAGGGAGCCTCTAAATTTGGTAGAATATTGCTGTTATTCATTTTCTATTTAGTAAGTAGTTCATGTTAATGAGGTGACTCAGTGTGGGCCCCTAGATAGTTTATTATGATAGATGATTCAAGATGAGGACTGGCAGAAAGATCACATGGTTAAAAGGTTGGGACTTTGAGCCATTTGATATCAGCACAACATCCAGGGAATGAAAGGGAATATAGACAGAGCTCAGTGACACAGCCAAAGATTTGATCAATCATGTCTACATAGTGAAACCTCAAAAAAATCTCTAGACTGCTCTAGAAGAGACACCCCAGGCATCCTTTCTTTTGGTAGATGCTGATTTGTATCCTTGTTGCTATAATGAAACTGCATCTGCAAGTGTAGTACTGGCAGCCACTTCAGTGAGTCATTTTAGTGCATTATTGAACTGAAGAGACAGCAGAAACTCTCAAATTTGAAGCCAGCTGGCCAGGACTGTGGGTGCCGAGGAATTCCCAAATTTGCAGCTGCTGTCTGAGGCGAGGGCAGATTTGTGGAGAAACTTCACGTTCTTTTGTGAAGTTTGGCCTATGTCTGGGTAGTCACTCGAGTCATCATGAGTTAGCTATTGATGATCTTTTTAACCTAGTTGTTAATGCTATCAGAATCAATCCTGAGGTCAGATTTTTCCATCCTATCTACAGATCAAGAAAATATCATTAATATTTTTAGTTTATTTTGAATTATAAACTGTACTTTATTTTTTCATTTTTAAGAAAATTTACTTGAACTGTTAATAGTGAGTGCAATAACCAATGAAAATAATGTCTCTCTAACAATTTTTATAATGTATTTCATAATATATATTACATGCTATTTTTATCTTTGCAATTGAACTAAGGTTTTCAGTGGTGGTAAATGAACCACAGACACAACAGTCATTGTAATTTGATTTTGAAGATCTGTTTACATGAAATAAATTGTGTTATAAGATACATGAGGTTGTGGTTTTAATTAATTAATTAATCTATTTACTTTTGTGTGGTGTGTTCCACATTACATTACCTCATGTCTTTTTTATGTTTTAAATCAATATTGTCTTTTGGGGAGAATAAGATATTTCAAGTCAGTAATCTTATCATCACAATGATTTTGGAGAGAGCTCTCTAAAATGTTATTCTTTCCTCACATTAATTGTAATTGTGGTAGAGTTTGGAGACGCTCACTCACTGATTCAAAGAATTTGAAAACATACGTATCATGATCTGCTTTCAAAGCTGGGAAAAGATTACATCAAGGCTGTATATTGTCACCTTGCTTATTTAACTTATATACAAAGTATAGCATGCAAAATGCTGGCCTGGATAGCACAAGCTGGAATCAAGATTGCTGGGAGAAATATCAACCTCAGATATGCAGATGACACCACCTTTATGGCAGAAAGTGAAGAGGAACTAAAGAGGCTCTTGATGAAACAAGAGAGTGAAAAAGCCAGCTTAAAAGTCAACATTCAAAAACCAAGATCATGGCATCCGGTCCCATCACTTCATGGCAAATAGATGGGGAAACAAGGCTCCAAAATCACTGCACATGATGACTGCAACCATGAAATTAAAAGATGCTTGCTCCTTGGAACAAAAGCCATGAAAAATCTAGACAGTGTATTAAAAAGCAGAGATATTACTTTGCCAACAAATATCTGTGTAATCAAAGCTATGGTTTTTCCAGCAGTCATGCAGGGATGTGAGAGTTG
Source organism: Okapia johnstoni (assembly GCA_024291935.2). Taxonomy (NCBI): domain Eukaryota; kingdom Metazoa; phylum Chordata; class Mammalia; order Artiodactyla; family Giraffidae; genus Okapia; species Okapia johnstoni. The sequence goes on from CM044310.1 coordinate 33,060,685, forward strand.
GACCATAAAGAAGGCTGAGCTCCAAAGAACTGATGCTTTTGAACTGTGGTGTTGGATAGACTCTTGAGAGTCCCTTGGACAGCAAAGAGATCAAACCAGGCAATCCTAAAGGAAATCAGTCCTGAATATTCATCAGAAGGACTGATGCTGAAGCTGAAACTCCAATCCTTTGGCCACCTGATATGAAGTTGACTCATTAGGAAAGATCTTGATGCTGGGAAAGATTGAAGCTGGAGGAGAAGGGGATGACAGAGGACGAGATGGTTGGATGGCATCACTGAACTGATGGACATGAGTTTCAGCAAGCTCTGGGAAATGGCGAAGGACCGTGAGGCCTGGTATGCTGCAGTCCATGGGGTCGCAAAGAGTCAGACACAATCATGCAACTGAACAAAAACAACGTGATCTGCTACAACCAAAAGTATTTTGTATTAAGGTTGTGATCAGAGCTAGTATGCTGAGGTTTGTACCACAGCATAATCTCTAATGGATTCATGATCGAGAACTATAGAAAAAAGTATATGATAGTGTAAATAAGACAAAATAAGTAGAGGAAAGAATGTCTGCCTATAACTATGTAAGACAAGATAACTGGCACAAGTTCTTCTAAATCTAATAGGATGTATTTTGAGAGGAAAGATGCCTTCTTCTGCACTTTGCCAGCAGTAGAGCAAATTAGCTTTAGACTCACTGCTGTCTCAAGGCATTTCAGTGGGTGCACAAAGTTTTCCCCTGTAGCAGCAGAAACTGAGACCATGGTACTCAGTACAGTAGTGGCAGCACCTGTTGAAGACGACTTGTCCTAAGGCAGTATCCACAGTGCCTAACAGTACAATGGAAATGCCTATTAAGGTGAAAACACTGTACTCAGAACGGTCCTAACTCTGCCAAGGAGAACACTGCACTGCCTGCTGAACAATGGTCAAGCTACCAGGGAGCTGGCAGAACAGTACTCAGCAAGATAGTCACACATAACAGGCAAATAAGAAATCTCTTGGGACATTCAAAAAAATCCTTGCACATGAATAATGAATAAATATTTAAGGGGAAATATGCAGGATCCTAAGGACTTCCATGACAAGTCATAGGTAAATGTCCATGGATCTCAAGTCAGTATTGCTAATGTAAGCCACAGACAGTTGAGACTTGGGGAAATTAAGCTTATGCACAGGTAACACTTTTTAAATTATATTTTTCTACTAGACAGTAAACTTGTAATAGTGAAAGAATGGATGGCTTATTATTCAAAACATATTTAAGGATTTCAATAATTTTATGAGTAGCTGTTATTGCTGACATAAATTCTGAAACATATTTTAAAACATTACTGGAAACATTTTAAAAGTTATATTATGGAGATGAAGCAAAAACTTAGCCATTACTTTAAAATCTCAGCTTTGCCAAGGGAAAAAATGATGAATAATCTACCTGGAGTAAATCCAACAATTTTCTATAATGTACATAAAACACTCTTATGAAAATATTTTCTCCTTCAGGAAGAAGGTATTTTTCCTTGACTTTTCATGAAACACAAGTGTTTTTGAGACACAGTTCTGAAAATGTTGTCCAAGAGCCTGTCTTTAATAAACCGAGTCCTCAGGTTGTAAATGGGCTATGCACCAAGAGTTCTGATTCATTCAATTCTCTCCACTTTTTTAAGCCTAGAAGTGCCTGCTCCCACACAAGATTAAAGGGAAGAAAAAAAGAGAAGGAGAAGAGGGTGACAGAGGATGAGATGGTTGGATAGCACCACTGATTCAATGGATGCTGGTGAAGGACAGGGAAGCCTGGCATGCTGCAGTCCATGGGGTTGTAAAAAGTTGGACACAACTTGGTGACTGAACAACAGCATTCCCTTCATTCATTAACTCCATGGGCCACCATTTGATTACCTGAACTCTAGCATACTCCATAATTCACCAGCTTTAACATCATTATTGCAGCCTCTCACACTCTCCCAACATAGGCTCACTCTGTACTTTGAAAATATACCTTCCTATTTCTCATAAGTGCAAGAGAAAAAGGACAATAGGAATTTCTCACATTTGCTTTCTGAGCTAGTATGAAGTATGGCGGTAGAAGTATTCTATGCAAGGTAGAATTCTTAGGCAATCTTTTCAACAGAAGTGTATTACAAGCCAGTGTGTGAAGAGTGCTAAGAATACAGTGGTGAGTGAATCCAGCCCTGACCACATGGAACTGACAGTTGAATAAACACATAATCAACCAAAAATTAAATGATGAGCTAATTAGGGCAAGTACATGATACATGGAAAAGCCCTGATGCTAGGAAAGATTGAGGGCAAGAGGAGAAGAGGGCGACAGAGGATGAGATGGTTGGATGGTATCATTGACACAATGGAAATGAGTTTGAGCAAACTCTGGGAAATATTGAAGGACAGGGAATTCTGGCATGCTTCGGTCCATGGGGTTGCAAAGAGTTGGACACGTTTGAGTGACTGAAAAACAATAACAACATGATACTATGACAGCATGTGGAGACTCATAGAAGGCATGTGTGCGTATGTGACAGTTGAACCTGTGGGGTGATTAAGAGATAATCACAGGGGGAGTGTGGATGAAAAGCATTACAAATAGAGTGGTTGACAGAAGCAAAGTCTGTGCAGAGCCCCAGGGACTGAAGGCTCTAAGGACTAAGCACTGTGCTAAACCCTGGAATGACATGCATGTGAAACAATGAGGTAGGAGGGAAAGAGAATGGACAGGTCACATTCATATTTCAGAAATAGCTTCTGGCCTTGAGTGAGGGGATGCAGATAAGAGCTGGGACAGGAACAATGGATACGTAGTTGTTGCAAGAGATAATGGTAGCTTGGATTAGGACAACAGTGAGTGAAATAGAGAGATGTGAGTGAATTCTAGAGGTTTTAGGAGATTTATGATTTAGTCTTGAGATGGATCCAACACAGGTAATAAGAAGGAAGGTTGTGAAAGATCCCAACTCTATTTTCATAATTGCACAGGAACATTGGTGTATATATAGAAGAGAGCAGAGGGAGTTCTCTTGAAACCTTTGTCTCGCATATGGTATGAACCTCATCAAAATGACACCTCTTGCCCAAGAGTAAAGTGGAAATTTTCTGAAAGTGCAGAACCAGAGTGACAACCAATTGGTCACAAACCACAGGGTGCAGAATAGCACAGTCAAAATCTGGGACAAAGAGAGGACACAGCTGGAATATCGGGAGATCCCTTACATCACTGGGTGATTGGGGTCAAGAATATAGAAGAGGCTGTTAAACTAGACTGCTATCAAGAATGCTTAGTGTCCCCAGCTGTAACTCAGATAAAATTAACCTGAAAGCATGCAGCACTCAGATTCTGTATCCTGGTGGACATTCTCTAAGTGTTATTTAACTCTATTATGCTTTTGAATATTTTAAATGGTGAACTCAATTTGTCTGTGATAATTTTGCTGCTTCTTATAGTTTAGAAAATAAATTTGATTTACATTTTGACCAAAGATGGGCACAATAAAGGACAGAAACAGTAAAGACCTAGTAGAAGCTAAGAGATCAAGAAGAGATAGAAGGACTACATGGAAGAACAGTGAAAAAAGATCTTAATGAACCAGATTACTATAATAGTAGGGTCAGTCACCTGGAGCCAGACATTCTGGAGTGTGAAGTCAAGTGGGCCTCAGGAAGCATGCTGCTAATAAAGCTGGTAGATGTAATAAAATTCCAGTATAGCTATTCAAAACCCTAAAGGATGATGCCATCAAGGTGTTGCATTCAATATGTCAGCAAATCTGGAAGACCCAGCAGTGGCTACAGGACTGGAAAAGTTCAACCCTCATTCCAATCCCCAAGAAGAGTAATACTAAAGAATGTTTTAGCCATTGGACAATTGCACTCATCTCCCACGCTAGTAAGGTCATGCTTAAAATCTTGCATGCTAGGTTCCAACATTATGGGAACCAAGAACTTACAGATGTCCAAGCTAGGCAGAGGAACCAGAGATCAAATTGCCAACATCCACTGGATCATAGAGAAAGCTAGGGCATTCCAGAAAAACATCTACCTCTGTTTCATTGACTACACTAAAGCCTTTCACTGTGTGGATCATAAAAAACTGTGGAAGCTCTTAAAGAGATAGGAATACCAGACCATCTTATCTGTCTCCTGAGAAAGCTGTATGCAGGCCAAGAAGCAACAGTTAGAATTCTGTGTGGAACAACTGATTAGTTCAAGCTTGAGAAAGGAGTATGACAGAGCTGTCCACTGTCACTGTGTTTGTTTAACCCATATGCTGAGCACATCATGAGAAATGCCAGGCTGAATGAGTTACAAGCTGGAATCAAGACAGGTGGGAGAAATTTCAACAACCTCAGATATGTGGATGATACCACTCTAATGGCAGAAAGCGAAGAGGAACTAAAGAGTTTCTTGATGAGGGTGAAGAAGGAGAGCAAAAGAGCTGGCTTAAGACTAAATATTAAAAATCTAAGACCATACCATCTGGCCCCATTACTTCATGGCAGATAGAAGGGGAAAATGTGAAAGTAGTGACAGATTTCCTCTTCTTGGGCTCTAAAATCACTGTGGATGATGACTGCAGCCATGTAATTGGAAGACAATAGCTTCTTGGCAGGAAAGCTCTGACAAACCTAGACAGTTTGTAGAAAAGCAGAGATATTACTCTGCTGACAAAGGTCCATATAGTCAAGGTTATGGTCTTCCCAGTGGTCACATACAGTTGTGAGAGCTGGACTGTAAAGAAGGCAGAATGCCAAAAGATGGATGCCTTTGAACTGTGGTGCTGGTGAAGACCCCCAAGAGTCTCTTGGACAGCAAGGAGATCAAACCAATAATCCTAAAAGGAATCAATCCTGAATACTTGTTGGAAGGACTGATGCTAAAGCTGAAGCTCCAGTATTTTGGTCATCAGATGTGAACAGCTGACTCATTGAAAAATCCCCTGATGCTGGGAAAGATTGAGGGCAGAAAGAGAAGACAGCATCAGAAGATGAGATGGCTTGATGGCATCACTGATGCAATGCACATGAACTTGGGCAAACTTAGGGAGATGGTGAGGGACAGGGAGACCTGGCATGCTGCAGTCCATGGGGTCACAAAGAGATGGACACGACTGGAAGACTGAATAACAACATCAGTGCATAACAAAGAGAGATGACCTAGACAAACACAATTATTTTTATTACTTATACCTTCTACATTTGATTAGGCTCCATCAGTACCCAACTTACAACTTGGCATGTCTGGTACCTCGAGTTCATGATGGTCAACCCCGATTTCATAGTCACTCACTGTTCCATCATCAAGTATTCATCATCTACTGGGACCTGGTAGCATGTCAAATGCTGCTGGTTTCTGCTACACAAATGACAATGCTTCACTAGAAACATGAGTTTTCACTGTTATTCCCTCATTATTGTTTCCAGAGACACTATACAATATGCTCATTCACTTCCAGCACCTTTGGGTCTATCAGATAAAATGACTAAAGTGACTGAGCTGAAGGACAGATTTACCAAAGCCCAGACCTGCTGCAGAGCCCTGTCTTGTTCTGGGTCCACTAAAAGTTGGAAATCTTTGAGTTATTTGATATTTATTTATTTACTTTCTTATTCATAGATGCTTCGAGTCTTAGCTGCAGTGTAGAGATTCTTTGTTGCTGCGATCTAGCTTCTCTCTAGTTGTATCACACAGGCTTAGCTGCCCTGTGGCATGTGAGATCTTAGTTCCCCTACCAGGGATGAAACTGACAACCCCAGCATTGGGAGGTGGATTCTTAACCACTGGACCACCAGGGAAGTCCCCAAATTATCTAATAAATAGATTGAAAAGAATTCCAAAAGGAGCTATGCTCTTGTCCAAAATCCAAAAATGCCTACAGAGTGATATTCCCTTTACAGTGTTAGGAGAGGTAAAATACAATAATTTATATTTCCATTGAAGCAATGTCCTGGCATCTCCAGGCAATTAGAGCCTTTACAAGCTCATCCATGTGACAGTCCCTGAATAATCACAGGATTTATTTTTGACTCTTAGTCACACGTGAATCTTAGCAAGGAAGTGAAAGAACTTGCTTATTACTGTTCATCAGGTCCCCTCACTATCATTCATCAAAAGAGAATCTGATGTAGAGAATGTCAAAGTGAACACATTTTCTTCGACTTTATTTAAAACTGTGTAGGCATGTTATCACAGCTCTGGTGCAAGACACTGAATGTGTCCTGGCTCCGATCTTCTTTCCTCATGGAGTCTGAAAATAGCCCATCACCAGATCATTAACTGCATACGATTTCCAGAACTGATTAAATCTTTTCTAATAAAGATATCCCACCTCTCACAGAAGTGGGACTACCACTTCATTGTGCTTAAGCAGTCCACTGTCTTCTGTTGATACCCATCTGATTTTTGCTGTGACCATACTGGTGAATTAAATAAAATGTGATGAGGACTTGTAACACAGCATGCTTTAAAACACTGATTTCTGCATTTCTACATGGGACATGACACTGATGCTGATTTATTACCTTCTCTGGGAAGAGGGGGACGTTTTAGAGATTTCCATCTGGCTTTTCCTACCAGGATGACTCTCATTCCCTGGACCTAGAAACCATTGTGATAGTTCTGCCAGCTACTAATTATATTCATCCCAATTATACATTTAGGGACCATGGAAATAACCACAAGTTTGGCCTGCAGGATGGTAAGATCCGCAGGGGATGGACTTGTAACAGCATGTCATTCATCATCCAGCCTGCTTATGTATCTAAACTAAATGGGGATAGTCCCTTGGTGGTGTTTTGTATCAGCTGAAACCCCACAGCTTTCAAAGGATCTTGGATTTTTCTTTTCCATAAGTAGAGTAAATTTAATTTCAAAAAGTGTCTTTAGGGAAGAATTGGGCTGATATTTATTTTAAAGTTTTGTTATGACTTTGAAGGGCTCTTCCTCAAAGGAATCTGACTCTTTTATAGTTAATGAGATTTGTTTGTTTGTTTTGGGTTTTTTTGTGGACGTGGCTGAATTTACTTAAATTTCAACTATTTTTTTATGTTTTATATCTTTTTTATTGAGATATGGTTGTTTTACAATGTTGTATTAGTTTCTGATGTACTGCAAAGTGAATCAGCTACGTGCTTAGTCGCTTAGTTGTGTTCAACTCAGGCTCCTCTGTCCATGGGGATCCTCCAGGCAAGAATACTAAAGTGGGTTGCCGTGCCCTCCTCTAGGGGATCTTCCTAACCCAGGGATCGGACCCAGGTCTTTTGCATTGCAGGTGGATTCTTTATTATCTGAGCCATCAGGAAAGCCTAAATCAGCTATATATATATATATATGTATATATATATATATACATACATATATCCCCTCCCTCATGGACCTCTCTCCCATCTCAAACCTATGTACCTAGGGTCACCTAATCTATGACAAAGGAGGCAAGAATATGCAATGTGGAAAAAACAGCCCCTTCAATAAGTGTTGCTGAAAAGCTGGACAGCCATATGTAAAGGAATGAAACTAAAGCAATCCCTAACACCATACACGAAAATAGACTCAAAATGGATTAAAGACCGAAATGGAAGGCTGGACTATATAAAGCTCTTAGAGGAAAACACAGTCAGAACACTCTTTCAAATAAATCACAGCAACATCTTATTTGACCCACTGTCTAGCATAATGAAAATAAAAACAAAAATAAAAAAATGGGACTAATTAAATCTAAAAGCCCAGTTCAGAGCAGTGAACTATTATTAATCCTGACATCAAAGTGTACTGCCATAGTTGGCGCACAGGTATAGTGAAAGTCATCAAATAAAATAATTTTCACAATTTCTTCCCATGCCTCTTCCTCAATACACAGAAATCTTTAGAAACAAGTCAAGTGACCAGTATAATTGTTTGCCCTTGGCCATGGAATATAATCTCACCTGAGAATAACATCCCTTATGATTTTCATAGCCAACCACTCTACATCTACAGATTTTAGGGGAGAGATTGTGCTCAACTGTAGTTTCTGAGCAAAATGTGGTCTAGGTATATGCTGTAAAAAACATGATATTTATTAGAATTTTCTAAAACGTCTTCATTATATTACTTAGAAATTGGAAGAAAATCCAAATGATGTTTTAAAAGGTTTTGAAAATTTTACCTTTTAAAAGGTGATTGCAATCTTCATTGGATTCCTATGAGTTCAGAAACTGATTATTAGTTTTTGATTACTTTTCTACCGGTACACTTAACTATGAATTTAGTGTTTTGTGGTCTCTATATCTCATCAGTGGGGCATACATAATTAATTATTCCGTAATTACATTGAAGTAACGTATCTATGACAGGTTTAAGGTGCTCTACAGAAGGAAACAAGACCCTGAATAGATAGTCCTCCTGACTAATGAAGGGACCCCAATTGTTACTTTGGAATCATATATCACAAACATTAGAAAATTGGTCCAGTGACAAATGTTTTAACCCCAAGGAAGATGTTATGATTCGCAGTAGTCCATTCATTATATGACTAAGACTGAGAATCACTGGAAAGTTAGGATACTTCAGTTGCTGTCACAAACATCACCTCAGCAGAATAAATTATTAGATATATGCATTATACTGGAAACAGAGAAGAACAAGTAGACAAAAGGAGTTGGCTGCTTAATGGAAAGAATTAATGGAAATTAATAATTTCGTGCATACTAAAATGCAGCTGAAGCGGTGGTAGAGTTTTTGAGAATATGAAATGCCTTGGTTGGTAAATTGATTATTAGCAAGCAAAACACTTTTTTTAAAAATGGGTGTTAGAGATAAATAAGGTCAAAGAAAAATAAGCAGACAAGCATCCTAGCAACCTATAAAAATTAAAATTTATTTCTCATTTACATCCCATGCCTATTCCCAAGCATTGAAGGAACTCACTTTCTGAGCTTATCCTCATGCCAGGACCAAGATCAGCATCACAACTCTATGTTCAATATCCTGTGATAAACCACAATGGAAAATAACATGAAAAATAATATATATATATATATATATATGCATAACTGACTCACTGTTGTACCGCAGAAATTAACACAATATTAGAAATCAACCATGCTTCAATAAAATAAATTTTAAAAATTAAAAAATATTATATGCTATTGGAATAACAGTGAAGGAATGAAAAAGTAAATGCAGGAACAGAATGTGATACTAGATAATCCATTTAAAACAAAATATTATTGAAGATAAACCTAAAGAGAATTATAAAAATGATCATTTATAAATAAATAATCCCCATTGTCAACACTAATGGACTTCAAATCTGAGCTGAAAAAATGTCAGAGGATCATCTAATTATTATTTATGAAAATAGATCAGGATATACATTTTTCAGTGTTTATTTTCTTTTTTATTCACAGTCAGATTTTGGAAAAAGCAAAGTCCTCTTTCTAGTAAAAGAAGTTAGTTATTCAAGAGTGTATCTTTTGTTTTATCCTTCTGTGGTGGCTCAGAGAGTAAAGAATCTGCCTGCATTGCAGGAGACCTGAGTTTGATCCCTGGGTTGGGAAGATCCCCTGGAGGAGGGCATGACAATTCACTCCAGTATTCTTGCCTGGGGAATTCCATGGACAGAGGAGCCTTATGGACTACAGTCCATAGGGTCACAAAGAATTGGACACGACTGAGCAAATAACACACAAAATAGTAAAGCATAGTTCTCAGGACAACCAAGAATTGCTGACTGTCTAACCAAGCACTAGCTAGATCTCTTCTGTCTTAGACCAAGAATGAGGAAGAGGGTTCTTGAGATACAGACATGACACTTCCTCTGGGTGTGACTCTGAACTAACTGTGATTAGTACTGGAAACAAAAAATTACAAGTTGTTGGACATCTGAAGTTGGCAGTTTATCATACAAACTGTCAACCCTGGACAAGTACAGGGGGTTTGATGTTACTGTGACTAATTGCTTTGAAGTAAACAGAGAAACAAAGTTCCAACACACAGCTCAGATGAAAGCAGTTCCCCTTCAAGTATAAATGTTATTGTTTATCAACCCTTCAGCATATGACCTATTTGAGTTTCTGGGTGGAAGATTTAAATCAGGTGAAGACTGTGATCTTTAGCCAATTTAATTTTCAATGACATCTTCAGAGTGAAAGGGGGCTGAGAAGTTGTATGGGTTAGTGTCTAAAAATATGTCACATGGTAGTAAAAATTGGGGTTCTTCTTAAACTTAGTATTTCTTCACTTTATTGCACCCAAAGAGCTCTTGCACAATGCATAATCCAGCTTTTTCATGTACTAACAGTGGGATTTTCAACCACAACCAAATATATTTATGTAAATCTTATGTAATATACACTATTTTTCAACATATACTATATTCTTCTATGCATATTATTCTTCCAGATCTCCAAATCCTGAATTAAACGCAATATTATAGCAAAATCAAACACTATATCCAACATCATAATCAATCATATTGTCTCTGTTTTGTTTTTTGTTTTTTTTCCCTGTGAGGAAGTTGGAGGAAAGGAAGTGATATATTAGGAACAATCATTCAAAAATAATTTATGGATAACAAAATATGTTCTAGATAAAGTTTGTGGTGTGTGCTAAGTCATTTCAGTCGTGTCCAACTCTTAGCGACCCTATTGACCATAGTCCACCAGGCTCCTCTGTCCATGAGGTTCTCCAGGCAAGAATACTGGAGTGGATTGCCATACCCTCCTCCAGGGGATCTTCCCAACTGAGGGATCGAACCCGCATCTCTTATGTGTCGCCTGTACTGGCAGGCAGGTTCCTTAAACCATCATCACCTGGGAAGCCCAAATATCTCTACAAATTTTGTGGTACTGGATATTATTACTGAAACAAATATCTCTTCCTTCATGGTGTTAGAAGATTAGTGACTGTATTTGTTGTTCTGTAGGTAAATATAGAATATACTTATTTAATCACATGTGTGTATATATATATGTGTGTGTGTGAATATAATCAATATACAGCTATCAATGAGCTGTGTCCATAAAGTAATATAATTTAATCTGCCAGAAGAGAAAAAAATGTTTTATTTTGATAAAGGAAAATGAACTAAATGAAAGTCCTTTTAAGATTTTAGTTAATATTTGCAAGTCCGTCATAGACTGCTATTCACAGAAAGCTATAAAATACCACTTTATGGGATGCAAGACCAATTTTTGTTTAATCATTGTTATCTTCTTCATTTATTTGAAATAGGAAGTATCCTGATGCTTTACATTTTCTGTGTATCTACAAAATATTGGCAAGGGAATTGAGTTCAAAAGGAAAATTTATTTTAAATTTAAAATAATGATTATATCAGGTAGAATAAGAGAATATTATTACTTCTATTACTATCATAGAACAATGTATCAGCTAGAAATGCCTTATGTTAGAGCACAGTGTTTCCTCTCTTGCTTGAAGGCGTTGAACATTCTTTTAGAGAAGAAGATATGGGTAAATAGGGAACTCCACTGAGATAATGCTCATCATTTCACCACTACTTGGATTCCTTCATTGGTTATATGACTTAAAAATACCTGTGATATCAGACATATACAAGATGAATTTTAAATAGAAGAATGTATAATGCAAACGTTCTGTCAATTCCCATAAAAATTTAGTGAGGTTTGCTTGTGTGGATTTAACATCTTACTCCTCCCAACTTTTGCTGTTGTTGTTGTTAGAGGTGTGGGGGAGAGGTGGAAGGTGAGCATATAAAGAAAACAACTCAGGATAATTTGAGTCAAGATAGAGAATCTAACTTAGGTTATGGAAGCACGCTGGCCACGAGCTAGGGAGCACTTGAAACGATGGTTTCGGACTACTGAAGATGTGATTTTGGGGAAAAGGGATTGACTAGGAATTCTAAAACAGTAAAGTGTAGAACAGCACTGCTATAGACCAAGAAAAGCTCCTAGAAATGCAGGATCACAGAGCAAATGGACATTATGGCAAAACAAGCAACACATATTCCAAATTGATATGATTTGATAGAATAGAATAAAAATTAGAATTGAAAACTCTGATATGGGGTATTTAAATAAAAGGAAAACACCATTTCAGAAATGAAAACTAAACTCAAAATAAATAGGCATGATTAGCACACAGATACATATGTAGCTCAGCACAAAAAAGAAAAAATATTAAAACTTACAATAAGAAAATTCCTGAAAAAAAAAAAAAAACAAAAAAAAAAACCAAATCAATGAAACCAAAATCTATAGCTCAAAGAAGCTCCCCTCTCAAAAAAAAAAAAAAAGATGAAAGTACATTTAGAAGAACTCTTATCTAATATTATTGACCCAGAAAAACTAACAAGATGAATTCCAGTATAATTATCAGACTTTTAAAAAGAAAGAGAAAAGAGGAAGCAAGGAAGAAGGAGTGGGAGGAAGAGAGGGAGCAAGAGAGACATTTTAGAATACCCAAGTGAAAAGGTCAAATCTTTTCAATGAGATGAAAAATAAACCACAGGAGACATAGCCAGATCTGAATTGTTATCAGAGTTTTCAGTAACAATTTGTTTTGCCAAAATAAATATATCTGGTGTTGCAAGGAATGAAAATGTGAACCAAGGATTTTCTGAAGCTAAACTGGTTTACAAGAATGTAAGTTACAGATAATTTGGAAGAGGAATCTACTAGAGCTCAGATCTCAGAGAAACAAAATAACTGGTCAGACATTGACATAAACACTCACTGTGAGCAGTAGATAAATATTTGTGTTTAGCATAAAAACTGAGAGTTTTAAGACAGAGAAACTCTATGTAAAGGCCATATGCTCTGATAATTTATATACAATATTTAAATGGAGTAAAATGACCAAAACTACTTACAATTTCTTTTTTGAATCATAATGGTTGTAGTAGTATTGGTATTGTTAAATGAGAATATTGCACATGAAATGTAGAACTAAACCAGTGAATAACTATGTGTAATTCAAATTCTGTTATATTCTCTGTGCTTGAAAGTTAGACTGTCGTTGTGAATAGAGGTAGAGATGTAACTGGAGTAGAAATTACAGGTCTAGAAAATCTTTTCAGAACACAAGGCAAGGAAACCATCAAAGTCTAATATTGTATCAAAGGTAACTAAAGTCAATCTGAAGAAGCATGTTGAAAGTTTGGAAACAGATAACATACATTATTTCACAGATTTTCAGCTTGAGTGTAAGCAATCAAGAAGTAAAATGGAAAAATTGTCATAGTGGACCAGCTTACAGTATTGGCCACAGTTGGTTAGCAAAGATACAAAACGCAAACATGAATGATGAGTCACAGTTTACAGACATGTTTTTCTTGTTTTATAATACAGTGTGAACAATCTAGAATATTCCCAGTCTATATCTCTATCTTCTTCTTGTAGGACAAAGAGTGATAAAAACTTTAGTCATAAATATAGCAGAGATTTCAAACCATCAGCTAGGAACACTGGGTATATAATATCCAAGAGGTGCCAGCATGTATGGCCCAGCTCAGAATCCCCCTTGTAAATTTTTTAAAATTAATTTTTATTGGAATATGGTTGCTTTACAATGTTGTATTAGTTTCTACTGTACATCAAAGAGAATCAACTATATGTACACATATCTCCCCTTTTTCCTTCACATTTAGGTTTGCACAAAGCACTGAGAAGAGTTCCTTGTGCTGTACACCAGGTTCCCATTACTTACCTATTTTACACATAGTATCAGTAGTGTATACATGTCAATCCCAATCTCCTAATACATCCCACTATCCCCCTTTCCCTCCTCCATTCATTTGTTCTCTATGTTTATATCTCTATTTCTGTTTTTCAAATAAGATCATATATACCATTTTTCTAAATTCCACATATATGCATTACTATATATTTGCTTTTCACATATATGTGTTAATATGCAATATTTAATTTTCTCTTTCTGACTTAACTTCACTCTATATGGCAGTCTCTGGTCCATCTACATCAACAAATGATCCAATTTGTTCATTTTTATGACTGAGTTCCTTTTATTCCTTTTATATTCCATTGTATATACTACATCTTCTTTATCCATTCATCTGTTGATGGACATCCAGGTTGCTTCCACGTCCGGGCTATTGTAAATAGCACTGCAATGAACACTGAGGTGCATGTGTAGGTGTTTAAGAACACGCCAGAACTAAAACGCATACCCAGAAAGGACAGTTTGAGAAGATAACTCATTCGTATCCAATAGTATATTACACGATATAATTTTGTGGATACCTGTCACACTCCAGACACTATGGTAAACATGTGAAATATATTACCTCTAAGCCAACAATCACACGACATAAATCTTCTCTCTCTTATTTTCCATATGAAGGAGGAAATCAGGAGTCAGAGAGTTTAAATGACTTATCTAAACCCACATGATGAAAAGTAGAACAGCTAGATATCAATTTATTTGATATACTCCAAGGGTCATCCTTTTTTTCCCACAAATATATGCCAAAATGTTTTTCTTAGAATAAAATCTTTTTTAAAATTTATTAAGATCTCATTGAGATAATCCAACCCATTCCTAATATTTGATTAAAACTACTTGCTGATCTTTTTCATTCTGGGTATTAAAATAACAATATTTTGTCACCATGTTGTGTTAAGTGCATTTTAATGTGGTAAAAAAGCAATACCATATAGCTATTAATTCCATTTTGAATCACTTAGGATCCTCAAATACAAGCCACATAAAACCATCTCTCTCTGATTATAGAGGAAATGTTTCTAAAAGTGTTTCAGAACTGCCAGAGTCAATACAAAATTAAATTTGAGGCTACACAGACAGGAAGATCACATCCAAATTTGCACTGTGATTAGTCATCTGAGAACATAATTGTCAAGCTGGTAAGATGCTAAATACTGTACCTGGCATAACCAATTATATATTTCTGGATACCAATGTTGCCACTGATGCCCAGGAAACAACTTTTCATAAGAGTCCCTCAGGTCAAGTGTGTGTGTGACACTAGCTTTCCACTTTAATTCTGATGTTATTGCATTTCCTTGGCACAGCTTGGCTCATGTGCTTGCATCTTTGCTGTGAAGAATGTTGGGAAAGTGAGTCGGTCCCTCATTTTCAACTTCTCTAGCATCTGACACACTCTGCCTTCTGCACAATTCGTGTGCTGGGGAAGACTTAAAATGTCAAAGAAGATTCAGATGCTTTGCCAGTGAAGGGTGACAGATCATCACCATGGCCATCTTTCCTACATTTTCAGTGATGTTGGTCTTCCTAAGGGGCTTCCCAGTGGGTAAAGAATCCGCCTGCAATGCAGGAGTATCAGAAGCTGCAGGAGCTGCGGGTTCAATCCCTAAGTTGGGAAGATTCCCTCAAGGAGGAGATGGCAACCCACTCCAGTATTCTTGCCTGGAGAATCCCATGGTCAGAGGACCCCGGCGGGCTTCAGACCCTAGGGTTGCAAAGAGTCCGACATGACAAGCAACTGAGCACTCATGCAGGGTCTTCCTGATGCTGCTGCGATTTTTTCCTTTAATTACTTTGCAGTGGACAACTGTACTTAAACTGTTATAAAAACAATTTGCAAGTTAATTTCTTGTTATTTTCATGTATTTGTAGGAAGACAACTTTTTAACTGGATAAAAGAATATAACTTCCTTTGTTTTAATTAGTAGAATATTTTCTCTCAGTTCATTTTCCAAGCTATAGACAGAATATTTAACTGCAAAGGAATACTAATCTCACAAATACACTAAGAGCTGCAGAGAAGTAAAAACCATTTCCCTTCAAAATTTCCTGGAGCGTATTTCTATGTATACCGAACGGTGCTTTTGTTTTTTCACATTTCACAAAGCGGTTTCAAGCAGGACCGCTGTGCTAATTAGATTATTTTGTATTTATGAGGAGTGGCAAGTGATGAGGCATAGTTACTTTAGACACAATGCGCATATTCTTCAATTTATTTAAAGAAATAAAGCTACTTCATATTTATGAAGCAACTTTGATCTAAAGAGATCAAAATATTTGAAGGCTTTCATCTCCAGAATTATGTAACTTCCTTTAAGTGAAACAGGTAGTAATTATGACTTTATTTTACAGTTGAAGAATATAGAATATAGAAAAGATAAGTATAAAAGCTTATCTTATCATAAATATCAATTCAGAAGTAGGGGAGAAGGCAGAGGCAAGGTCTTCTCACTGTCACTAACTTTTTTTAATCAGTATAATTTTGGAAAATGACTTTCCTGATATTCATTAATAAAATAAAATCCAGAGACATGTCTTGAAGTCATACAAGAAAATATTTTTAATAGCACAGTACACATGCATAGTTGATATACAACAATTTTTGACTGAATATATGAATAAATATTAAGGGGAAGCCATTTCCTAGTATTAAAGTAGATTTAAATCATGAAAACTGTAATTGCTGAGACTTGAAATCAACTTTCTCTCCCCCAATTAAGACCTAAAGCCAGGTGTGTTTGTTTATTTCCTCCTGGCACTTTAACTTCACTGTGGTTGGCAGTGAGGTACCAAACTCAAATTCGAAGAGAAGTGGTGTTTGAAACATGTCAATTAACATGTCAGCCACAAACCATGGCATGAAAAACACCATAACAATATGGGTATTGTTCGGTTTTATTTTTGTTTATTTAGTGTTAGGCCAATAAACACAGATAAAATATTTTCCTGTGTTAAAAGGATATTATTTTTTAAATCTCCAGTTAAGATAGAGATTAAACATAGTGAGCTGTCACCAAATGTTCAGATGATTATTGGAGATGAGTCTTTTTTTAATGTTTATTTATTTATTTGGCTACATCGGATCTTAGTTGCAGCGTGCAGGATCTTCCTCGCATTGTGTGGGATTCGTCCTTGCAGTGCATGGGCTCTCTAGTTGTGGATCATGGCCTTTGGAGTGCGCAGGCTCAGTAATTGTGGCAAGCAGGCTCTCTAATTGCGGTGCACGGCTCCAGAGCTCCCTGGCTTCAGTAGTTGCAGCACATGGGTTTAGCTGCTCCATGGCATGTGGGATCATATTTCCCTGCCCAGGGATCGATCCCACATCCCATGCATTGCAAGGCAGATTCTTAACCACTGGGCAACCAGGGAAGCACCATTGGAGATGACTCTGTGTTCATTTCTTTTTTCTATGTTTCAGAAAGAACACTTACATTTTTTCATTGTGTAACAAAAATAATATCTATATTTTCCCTTTTATATAAAATAATTTCTAAAGTTATTTAAAAGTTTTTCCACACAGGCACAAAAGAATAGGTGTCCTTTTCTCACCTTTTGAATTGTGATATATGATTTTAAACAACTAAATAGCTCGCTTTACTCATTGACTTATTGTCCTTATTTGGATGAAAATTCTTCTCATGGAACATTTTTGACTAATGTGTGTGAATACGACTTAGAAATGATTACAGGCTAATTTAGATTCAGATAGAAATGTTAATTCTAGTACTATTCAGCCCTCTCATACAGGCATTTTATGTTTCATCCTACATTAGATTCTCTTCCAGGCCATGACTCAGGTGTCATCTAATAGGAAAATGGCCATCAGGCAGACAGAAATAGGGAGAAGGAGGGGAAAGTATGGACAAATCATAAAATGGATAATTAATCCTTGAGTTAATCCAAAATTGTTAGCTGTGAATAAATGAGAAAACCTCCTTAAAATAAGAGACACTAAACAATTCAAGAATTTAATACATAATTTAGATTTCTTTTTTGCATTGTATTTCAGGAATACCTATTCAAGCACACCGCAGGCAGTGTTTGATGTTAGCAAAATATTCATATCTATTGAACTGTGACTTAATAATTGCACACACTTTAATATTGTATTTAGAAAAGAAGCAATTTAACTTCTACAATTAAAAGACTCTAATTCTGCTACCAGACACAGCTTGCATTTCTGACTTGCCCACTTTGAAGGAAGTTTTTTTCATTTGTTTATATTGGCATTCTGCCCTCTAGAAAATCAAGTGAAAATGCAGAAGAAACGTAATTCACTTTTATCAAAAGTGCACAAAACTAGAAAATGAAAAAAATAATGAATGAAAATTTGTCATGCTGTTTGCACATTTTAAATACTTATAGTATAAAATTGTGCGCTTGCAACCACTGTATAGTCTACTATATATATTCTAGATGCATAATACAGAGGTTTATAAAGAATTTTCAATGTGGGAAATTATTTTTATTTATTTCTTTACATCAGTTAAATTGAGGAAATTAAGGTATGACAGCTTCTGACCTTATAATTTTTCTTCTGCTCTGATGTGAAGGAAATCTGGAAGGAAGCATCCATGCACTATTGGGTTGTTAGGGGGAAGTTGTAGTATGTTCACAGATCACCCTGCTTCTCATGTGGGACTCAGGAGCACGCGAGAGAGAAGCTGATAGCATGATAAGAGGTGTATCGTATTGTTTGTTATTTTATGTTATTTTCATTGTATTCTTTCACTTTCTCAACTTCTTTATGTATCTAATGTAGTCCTGGGCAGCTCAGAGTAGAGAGCATTGTTGTCAGTAATAACTGTCAGTAAAAGTTAAATGAAATATAAGATATACTATGAGAGATATGGTTATCAAAAATATTTTTTAAAATATACTTCCACTATTAATGAATTGATCAAAGAATGCTATTATGAGTTGAAATGCCTGGTTCCTGATTTCACTGGTAGGTTCAAAACTCTAAGAGGCAGGGGGTAAAGATGAGAAAGCTCCTAATTTCTTATTTATGACTCTAGGTGGCAACTGCTGCTCAAGGTCTACACAACCCAACATGGAACATCAGCAGCCATGGATAAATAGTAGGGTGATGTGGGATAGGTAAGGCCTCCAGGGTGCCAGTGGTGCTGATGCAGAAGAGGACAAGACACGGTTTTATTTGCTTTGACTTCAGCAGCTTTTGGGTGTTCAGGTGGGACAAATGATAACCCCACATAGTTAATTAGGAAGACAGCACAACTGAACGGACACTAATCACATGAGTTTTGTCCCCTAGCTGTGGAGCATCCAGTGATCTTGTGGAATAAGAGAGATTCTGTAAGTCCGAGCATGTGGACTAAGTTGTCTAATTACTTAGAGGAAGAGGAATTTACTTGTGAAGCTTAACCTCTATTTCCTTCAGTCCCTACTCTAACACGTCTCTGCTACCCAGAATAAGTGAGATCATAGTGAATAAATAATAGGCTCTGGGGTTTCAAATGAACATGGAAGATTAACCATGTATATTTCTCTTTTCCCTCCTAAGACATACACAAAATGGCAATATATAGATTTTACAGGATATAAAACTACCAGTTCAAATAAAATGTAAGAGGTGACTTCAGTAGATGGAAGATGTTAACTATATTTTTGAGGATAGAAAGGAGACAGGGTGGTAAAAGGATAGGCAGAAAAGAGATAAACTATAGTTTTTAAAGAAAATACTAAATGAGACTCATGAGTTGCAAAAACAAAAAAGCAGGTATTGAAAGAGTTTGGGCTGAAGTGTCCCATCGCCAGGCATAAGACTAGTTTATTCTCTATAGACATTGAACAATATATTCTCTCCTTCAAGTACATAAAAAATGACAGATGGAAGGACTGAGTTATGGAGTAGAAACTAAGAGATTAATTAAATCTTTTTCACACTCAACAAAGGGAACCCCAGACGTCTCTCTTCCAACTCACAGAATGTTTCTAGCCAAGTATAGGCTCCTGGGAGAAAAGGAAAATTATTCTTAAAAAGTGCCAAGAAAGCTCCCTGAATATTGGTAATTAAGGGAACTTTTAAAAATAGCTCTGTAACTTAGCAACTTTTATCAAAATCCATCCATTCATCATCCCCAGCAATATAGCTTTCACTGAGTTTTTTTTTAATTCTTAAAACAGACTCTAAATATCACAAGGCATTTGTGGAATGTCTCCCATCATATAGACCCTAATTTAAATAAAATATGTAAATGGAAAAAAGATAATGCTGGGAATAGGAGGTAAACACAAATAAAATTTATAGCAATTAAATATCCTGGAAAAGATATCCTATCTATAAAATAATGGGAAACAATAAAAGAAAGTCAATTTGAGATCAGAAAGTGAACAATTTGATAGCTAAAATGAAAAGCAAAAAAAGTAATAAAATGATGAAAGGAGAAGATCAAGAAAACTTCCTAAGTGCACAACTAAAGTAAAAAGAAATGAAAAACACCATAGAAAATCAAGCAAAAAAAAAAAAAGCCTCAATCTAAGAATATCATTGATGAAATAACAGAGGTTCTAGAAAATGTAGGCAAAGAGAATCATAAGGAGAACCTTATCGAGGAAATATCAAAAGAATGTGCTTCAGCGAAGTTTGTTCAGGAGAAGAAAAGCCAATCTTGATATTCCAAGTAGGAAGTTTTTCAGTACAAAAAATTAAAGATGCACATACGCTTGTAAGGACTGAAAACACAAGGGTAGAGGAATCTGAATGGAAGGAGGTGACACCCGGGACCTCGCTACACACCCACTTCAAGTCTCAGAATTCCCATGGACATTGACCACTTTTGCCATCTACTGCCTGAAGTGCCAAGGTGGGAAATTTTCAGAAAATATCTGGCACCTAATTGGAAGGACTGATGCTGAAGCTGAAACTCCAATACTTTGGCCACCTGATGTGGAGAACTGACTCATTTGAAAAGACCCTGATGCTGGGAAAGATTGAAGGCGGGAGGAGAAGGGGAAGACAAGGGATGAGATGGTTGGATGGCATCACCATCCAACTCAATGGACATGAATTTGAGCAAGCTCTGGGAGTTGGTGATGGACAGGGAAGCCTGGCGCGCTGCAGTGCATGGGGTCACAAAGAGTCGGACACGACTGAGCGATTGAACTGAACAGAACTGAATAGGCTCAAGGGAAGCCACTTCTCACAGATTCAACTGCAAAGTCAGTGCCTGGCAGCTATTATTATGTTGGTACAAAAGTAATTGCAGTTTTGGACCATGAATTTTAAATCATTATAACTAGGCTCAAACACATCCAGCAACTACCTCTAGTCAGATTCCTCTGGACCCATCTCTGAGCACCTGCTGAAGCTAAGCTTCCCTGGCTAGGCAGCTCACTTCTCTGAGTTGCAGGGCTCATTTAATGGACAGCTTTGGGCAGTAACTTCATACTTACTCCTTTTTCCTTCCCTTTCAGCTTCACATGGATCAAACCTTCTATTTTCCCCTTCTCTAGCTCCTTCTCCCTTTTCTTTCACAGGAAATTATTCCTCTGAGTAATATCTTTCAGTTCTAATCCTCTAACTAAGATCCATCTGTTTGTTGGAGGACCCAAAATTACACTGCTCCCTGGAGAAAGAGAGGAATTTTTTTTTAATTTAAATTTGGATTCCTTTTGCATACAATAAGCATTTGAGAAATATTTCCAGCAAGTTTTCCTTAAAAAAAATTGTCTATAGAATCCCTATGACTGGAACTTAAATGTATTTAGGTGAATGTGGACTAAACTATTTTGATCTGCTCCTAAAAGTGTTTATGTTATGGGTGTGTGAGGAAGAGTCATTATAAGGCACAAGTCATTTTGTTTTATGGGCTTCCCTGATAGCTCAGTTGGTCAAGAATTGGCCTGCAATGCTGGAGACCTCAGTTCTATTCCTGGGTTGGGAAGATCCACTGGAGAAGGGATAGGCGACCCACTCCAGTATTCTTGGGCTTCCCTTGTGGTTCAGCTGGTTAAAGAATCACCTGCAATGCGGGAGACGTGGGTCCGATCCCTGAGTTGGAAATATCCCCTGGAGGAGGGAATGGTTACCCACTTCAGTATTCTGGCCTGGAGAAGTCCACTGACTATATAGTCCATGGGGTTGCAAAGAGTTGGACACACTGAGTGACTTTCACTTGCATTATATTTTGCTGAGTCATTTCCATGAGTGTTATTCTTTCTGATATCAGAGGAAGAAAATTTCAATTGGAAAGTAAATCTTGAAAAAGGTATAAGATATTAGCTCAGACCTCTGAAAAATCTGGAGGTTTTTTCCATCAGACACTGTTGGATTCACAAGCTCAAATAAACTTATCCAGTATTCTTGCCTGGAGAATCTCAGGGACAGGGGAGCCTGGTGGACTGCCGTCTATGGGGTCGCACAGAGTTGGACACGACTGAAGCTACTTAGCAGTCTCATATTTTCATATAAGCCTGCTTTCTTATTGCTTCTGATATTTCCTCTGATCTCTGGCATATTTTTCCACTCCTCATGCAAACAGGCCACCAACAAATTCAGACTCACATCATCTCTTCTTAACTATCTGTGACAGAGATGAGGGGTGTTGAGGCAGTTAGGGAGATGAGGAGGGAGATAGACCAGGCAAATCCTGCTAATAAGACAAACGATTAGTTCTCATTTTACCCACTTGGGTTACCCATCTATATACAGACTAGTCCCTCGTTATGGGTGGGAAAGTTATCAATAATTTATAGATAAATAGACTAGTTGTCATTTATACAACTGAAAAGCTGCTTTAAAGACTGGGAAAGTCTTGCAGTCTCAGGGGTTAGAACTCTAACATTAGGAATATTTAAGAAATTCATTCACATGGCATAAAGAGGAAAGTATTCATTAGAATCCAAAGCTAACAAGAAGAGATGGACCGTTAAGATGTATTGTAGCCATAATTAGGCAACGTTTAGTAAATGGCATGTATGGATGTGAGAGTTGGACTATAAAGAAAGCTGAGCAATGAAGAATTGATGCTTTTACTCTGGTGTTGGAGAAGACTCTTGAGAGTCCCTTGGACTGCAAGGAGATCCAATCAGTCCATCCTAAAGGAGATCAATCTTGAGTGTTCATTGGAAGGACTGATGTTGAAGCTGAAACTCCAGTACTTTGGCCACCTGATTTAAAGAACTGATTCAACTGAAAAGACCCTGTTGCTGGGAAAGATTGAAGGCAGGAGGAGAAAGGGATGACAGAGGATAAGATGGTTGGATGACATCACCAACTCAATGAACATCAGTTTGGGTGAACTCCAAGAGTTGATGATAGACAGGGAGGCCTGGCAAGGTGCAGTCCATGGGGTTGCAAAGAGTCAGACACGACTGAGTGACTGAACTGAACTGAGTAAATGGCATGTTTTGTAAATGGAGCAGTGTGTGACTGGATTTCTTCAGAGCTGTTGCTGGCGGTCTCCTCTGACTCAGGGAGGTTCAGGCCCCACTGAAAGTATGCAGTGAACACTGGTTTCCCATTGCCTCTTCCCGAGAGATTTCTCCTCTAGGAAAACACAAGCCTTGCCAGTTAAGTGTGCTTTTTTGTTTCCATAATCATAGCTTTCTTGTCAATGTGTTTGCTTATATCTTAATTTAAAAATAAAAATTCTGAGTGGTATAGGCCAAACTAGTTTGAGGATTTAGTCAACTAAAATGTTAGTATGTATGATTTCGTTTCAAACTGATTGAAATTTAACACCAGGAAGAATTTTTTTGTTGCTTGCAAAAACCTTGGCTGTGAATATCAATCACTCAGCCATAATTGTTTTTGCCCTTCAGGGCCAAAAATAGATCTTACTTTTTAAGACCGAAATGAAGTTTCTGATTCCACTCTAAACAGCGACCTCTGTCTTGGATTCTCCAGAGTCTCACCAACATTTTGGGGTGAGGACAAACAGCAGTCTGTTGAGTCATGTGTTTTACTTTTGAAGAGAAAGTAAATATGAGAGGAAAAAGGTTTGTGCATGTAATTCCATCCCTTCATCCTGAAAAGAAAAGAGGAAAGGAAGAAAAGAAGGGATGGAGGGAGGAAGGGAAAGAGGGAAGAAATGATGCAAGGGAGAGAGGAAGAGAGGGAAGGATGAATGAAAGAAAGAAGGAAGAGAAAGGAAAGAAAGTTAAGAGTTGTGAACTGATCTGAAAACTAATCTGAAAAAACGAATCTGAAACTAAAAGAGTAAATGAAGTCAGCTTGGGACTGCAAACGTAAAAATCGATCCTGACATTAATCAGACTGCTATAAAAGACACGGCTAAAGTCAGCAGCAAAGTTAACAGGAAATTGTTTCTCCAAGGTCATGCTGCAGTTCTCAAGTGTTGTATCAACCCTCTTCTTTGAGGCACTGCTACTTCCTCGCGGATGACTTATTGTATGATTGATCATGACCCCTGAACACAGATCAGAGATACTCTGTTGCTAAGCTGCCTTCATTTAGTGGCAACAGTCAGTGAACCCTATACTCCTGTAGCCTCACCTCAGGAAAACCAACACATCTACTTGCCATGGCCACTTCAGAATCATTCAGTCCAAGTGTGTGTTTTGCAAATAAAAAAAACTTCCCTATTTCATCCTAACTGAGAGGTATTCCACCGTTATTTTGGAGTTCCCTTACTCAGTGCAGAAAACAAATAAACCTCACGTTGTTGAACTACTGGTTTAGTCCTTTGTTGTCATAGTTTAACATTAATGTTTAGATACTGCATTTATAATGTACTGTATTGTAGTAGCTTTATAAGTATTACTTCACATTTACTAATAAACCCTTTAAAATTTAAATATTTTTGTACTAAAATTCAGTTTATAAATATGTTGACTATTCATACCTCTGAAATGTGTATATGTACAACTTTATGTAATTTCTAAAATTACTATTTAAACTACATTATAAATCATTTTTTACAATTAAACATCTTAAATTAAAATGTCAATATTAACTTATTTTTAAGTAAAGTGTTTCAACTATTGCACACACTTAGAAAATGAACACATTTTGTAACATAATTATTACTACTACTGATTTGCTTATCCATTTTTGAAGTTTATATTTAACTTTTCCAGTCTTAAATATTTATGAAACAGAAGAAAAACTATGGTATAATAAGAATAACTTTAAGTGAATAACTGAAGGCAGCCAGCTGATATGTTTGTGGTTATCAACCAAAGTAATTTTCTTTTATTTATCATTGATGTATATCATACGTAAGGACAATTGCATGGTTGTCTAAATGCATGGTTTAATGAATTTTCAAAAAAATCTACGTGACTAAATAATCAGCCCACAGAACAAAAAATAGTAGAATTAGCAGCATGGAAGATGCTTTTATAGCCTTCCCCATCAATATCCTATAGAGAAAACCATTATCTTGACTTCTGTCACCAGAGATTTCTTGTTTTTTCCTGTTTTGAACTTAAAATCAATGAAAACACCAGGTATGAAACTATCTTCCCAGTTAGCTCAGATGTTATATTGACCAGAGAATTTGCCCAAGATGCAGATCGAAAGATTCTTGCCTCCAGTACTGATTGGACAACTTGAGACCTGTTTACAGTTGTAATAACAGAAATTCTATAACTTTAAAACCTTAGTAAGTTTTGCTTTCAAAGCTTACATGAATAACTTTTATGTCATACCCATTATTAGTAAGTGCTTATGTACTGTGAGGAGTCTGAACCCTGTAGATTAGGTTATAAATAAATTTTTATATGACATCAGTTATGCTTACATTTTTTTCCTTTAATATATCTAAATAGCTTATGATTGAATTCTCTGCTATTCTCAAAACTTCGCCAATTTTATGGCCATACATCTAGGACAGGTCTAATGAGTTTCTTTGGCAAGTTTTCCCTAAATTTCCTTCTGTATATAAAAAAGTTAAATAATATTATATATTTATAGGATTGTTCAAGATAGAAATAAAGTTTGTGAATAGGCCTAGCCCACAATAAATGCTGAATAATTTTGTTGTTAAAAATGGTATCACACACTCTCTTTACTTATTACAACATTAAGAATTTATTATGGAATTGAAGGGTAATTGTATGTTCTCAAACATAATCTGAATTATCATGCCATTTTTTTCTAACAGTTTTAATTAAACCTGCTTGAGCATTGTACATAATTTGCATAAGTTCTGATGTTTTGCTGAAATGGGGCCTATACAAACTTATAATTTATTCAGTTGTGAAGTAGAAATTGCAGTAAAAATAGAGATAGCTTTTGTGTGTGTTGCTTAATTTAATTAACATTGTGTTTTGGTAAAGTACAAAGGTGTTATAGTTTTGGATAGATTTATTTGAGTCATAAAGAAAACTAAATGCAAAGAAATGGGCAAAGCGCTCACTAATGACAAGCAGAAAGTGAAAACATAGTTACACATATTATCAGGAAGAGCTGCAACATTTTTTTAAGAGAAAAACAGAATTGTAAAGGATTAGTAAAAGATGATCAAAATATTCAAAACATAATTTTAATACCAAGTATACAGTATGGATGAAGCTGTTCTGTTAGTGCGGGTTTTAATAATTTATTTTATCTTAAATATTTCTTCTTTTAGTTTCATTCAATTTTAATCAGAGAATACCCTGTAAAATGCTTCATCAAACTCATTCTCTAAAATGACATCAGACAAATGAGAGTGTGTAAGGAAACCTTGAGTATTAAGGTAACTTATAAGACTCCATGAGATGTATGTAAGCAGCTCCCGCAGGGGAGGAGTGGCAGGAACCACGTAGTGGGGCCCCAGTCCAGGCCAGAAGGAAAGTTAGGTGTGCTCTTTTCAGGACAGTCATCTGTGAATTACCAGCCTCCTAGACTCAGCTTATTTCGATAAACCATAGGAGGAGCCTGGATGAGAGGCATTAAAGGGCAATTTGCCAGATGTTCAGTTAATATAAATAGGGCCTCCTTGCTTGTGCTAAGAATATATGTCTCAGGGAGGAGAAAGACTTCCAGTTATAAAGCATTGATTGATGGCTGTCTGAATGCATCATTTTAACATTTTTTCTGAAATTCTAATTAGAAGAAGCATCATCAAACATGACAGGCTGAAATCAAATAATTATACATGTGGTGTGTGTGTGTGAGAGAGAGAGAGGGATTTGAAAACACATTTTAATATATTTTAATCAATTAAAATACAATTTCAAGGGCTAGTAATGTTCTTTATTGAAGTATAGTTGATTTACAATATTGTGTTAGTTTCAGGTGTACAATAAAGTGATTCAGTTATACATATTCTTTTTCAAATTCTTTTCCCTTGTAAATTATTACAACACATTGAGTATAGCTCCCTATGCTACATAATAGGTCCTCTTTGGTTATCTATTTTATATATAATAGTAGGTATTTATTAATCCCAAACTCTTAATTTATTCCCCCTTTCAAGCATAAGTTTTCTGTGTCTGTGGATCTAGTTCTGGTTTATGTTTAAGTTCATTTGTATCATTTTTAAAAAAGATTTCATATACAAGTGATATCATAGTTCACTTAGTATGATAATCTCTAGGTCCATCCATGTTGCTGCAAATGGCATTATCTCACACTTCTTATGGCTGAGTGATATTCCATTATATGTATGTGTGCCATATCTTTATGCATTCATCTGTCAATGAATACTTAGTTTGCTTCAATATCTTGATTATTGCAAATAGTGCTGCAACAAACATCAGGGTGCATGTAACTTTTCAAACAGCATGGAAGTTCCTTAGAAAACTAAAAATAGATCTACTATATGATCCTGCAATTCTACTCTTGAACATACTTTATAGAAAACTATACTTAAAGTTCTGGTAGTGTATTGGGAACATACAAACCCTGATCAATAACAATAACAAAGTTAGAAAAAGATTAGGAAAATACCTAAATCTGAGCCCTGTCTCTGCAACCAGTTTGCTGTATAACTTGTACAAGTTATAAATCCACTAGACCTGAGATTTTTTTCCATGAAAAATAAGTCAAACTCAATTCAAACATTATTTGACAAAAATAAATCAAACTTTGATCACATTCCTAAGAGGTTAAGAAATGAAAGAACAATGAGCTAATAAAGAAAGAACAAAGAAACTGCCAGCATACGGTGCTCTTTACAGCAGAGAGACTATGCAGTGGAAGTGAGAAATAGATTTAAGGGACTAAACCTGATAAATAGAGTGCCTGAGGAACTATGGATGGAGGTTCGTGACATTGTACAGGAGACAAGAATCAAGACCATCCCCAAGAAAAAGAAATGCAAAAAAGCAAAACGGCGGTCTGAGGAGGCCTTACAAATAGCTGTGAAAAGACGGGAAGGGAAAAGGAAAGGAGATAAGGAAAAATATACCCATTTGAATGCAGAGTTCCAAAGAATAGCAAGGAGAGATAAGAAAGCTTTCCTCAGCGAACAGTGCAAGTAAATAGAGGAAAACAATAGAATGGGAAAGACTAGAGATTTTTTCAAGCAAATTAGAGATACCAAGGGAACATTTCATGCAAAGATGGGCTCGATAAAGGACAGAAATTGTATGGACCTAATAGAAGCAGAAGACATTAAGAAGAGGTGGCAGGAATACACAGAAGAACTGTACAAAAAAGATCTTCACGACCCAGATAATCACAATGGTGTGATCACTCACCTAGAGCCAGACATCCTGGAATGTGAAGTCAAATGGGCCTTAGGAAGCATCACTACGAACAAAGCTAGTGGAGGTGATGAAATTCCAGTTGAGCTATTTCAAATCCTGAATGATGACACTGTGAAAGTGCTGCACTCAATATGCCAGCAAATTTGGAAAATTCAGGAGTGGCCACAGGACTGGAAAAGGTCAGTTTTCATTCCAATCCCAAAGAAAGGCAATGCCAAAGAATGCTCAAACTACCACACAATTGCACTCATCTCACACGCTAGTAAAGTAATGCTCAAAATTCTCCAAGCCAGGCTTCAGCAATATGTGAACCGTGAACTTCCAGATGTTCAAGCTGGTTTTAGAAAAGGCAGAGGAACAAGAGATCAAATTGGCAACATCTGCTAGATCATCAAAAAAGCAAGAGAGCTCCAGAAAAAACATCTATTTCTGCTTTATTGACTATGCCAAAGCCTTGGACTGTGTGGATCACAATAAACTGTGGAAAATTCTGAAAGAGATGGTAACACCAGACCACCTGACTCGCCTCTTGAGAAACCTGTATGCAGGTCAGGAAGCAACAGTTAGAACTGGACATGGAACAACAGACTGGTTCCAAATAGGAAAAGGAGTACATCAAGGCTGTATATTGTCACCCTGCTTATTTAACTTATATGCAGAGGACATCTTGCGAAACGCTGGGCTGGAAGAAGCACAAGCTGGAATCAAGATTGCCAGGAAAAATATCAATAACCTCAGATATGCAGAAGACACCACCCTTATGGCAGAAAGTGAAGAGGAACTAAAGAGCCTCTTGATGAAAGTGAGAGAGGAGAGTGAAAAAGTTGGCTTAAAGTTCAACATTCAGAAAACAAAGATCATGGCATCGGTCCCTTCACTTCATGGCAAATAGATGGGGAAACATTGGCAGACTTTATTTTTTTCTACTCTGATGCCAAGATCAATACGACAGCTGCCTTTTGAGTCACTGCATAAGTGGACCATAGAAGCACACATAAGTGAGTGTTTATTTATTCTAAAATCCAGAAGCCTACCACACATCGGCCCTCTCTTTTCGTTATAGGAGGGGCCAGGTACAACTGGTCTTTTGGTGTAGAGGAGATATGTTGACAAGTCTTACTGGGCCCTTGCTGCTGCTGCTGCTGCTGCTAAGTCGCTTCAGCTGTGTCCAACTCTGTGCTACGCCTTAGATGGCAGCCCACCAGGCTCCCCCATCCCTGGGATTCTCCAGGCAAGAACACTGGAGTGGGTTGCCATTTCTTTCTCCATTACTGGGCCCTTAGAACCTATAAACAGGTAGAAGGCCTCTGAATTTTTGTCAGTTTTATTTCTTACCCTCACACACAAATATCTGAACAATAAGTCTAAGGTAGTACTACTTCTTTGTCACTGGGTCCAATGGTCATGCCATCAACGTAAAGTATCAGTGTGATATTTTATAGCCAGGAAAGCTCATGGTATAGTTTCAGTCGCGTTTCAAGGCCTGAGAGAACAGACCAATATTGTTAGTTCCAGTCTGAGTTCATGTCCAAGAGCATGGGAGACCTACATTCCTGTTCAATGATGGTCATGCAGAGAGAGAGCAGACCCTCTCTTACTCTTCTCTTTCTATTCAGCCTTTTAGTGGATTGGATGAGGCCCAAGCATGGTGGCAAAGGCAATGATTCACATGCTAATTTCATCCCAAAACAACCTCAGAGACACATCCAGAATCATGTTTATCCAAATAAGTGGGCACTCTGTGGCCCAGTCAAGCTGACACATAAAATTAACCATCACAGAAGGTATGTTGTTATTTCCCCTAAAATTTCTGTCACTCAGATTTATTGTTTGCATACATAATATACAACCTAAATTCTCTCTGGCACATTGTAGCAAGAAGTTTAAGCTAAACAATGGCCAACAATCTTTCTGAAAAAGTCATAATAGTTTTGTATTTCTTAGACCAAGGATATTAAGTAGGTTTAATTTAATATAAAATAATACTATAATAACACTCTCTGGCTAAGCTGCAAAAACATAGTACTTCCTGCAAAGATGAAAAATTTCTCTCTCAGTGCTAGTGTGAGTTTGTATTATAATTTTGTCTCCATCCTAAATGATTAGCAGTGTAATAGATCAAAAGAAATTTTCCTGTATTTATTTTTTGTTTTTCCAGGTTTCACCAACTAATAATGTATACTCAGTACAATAAAGCTTTATGTTGCTAATCCTAATATTTCAGGGAATTTAAGGTGTAATAGATTATTAGTGATCTTTATAAGGAAGTATAATGATAAATTCTTTAAATACCTATTGATTATGTGCTTATAAGCAAAGTGTTTCATTTTACAAATAAATCATTTATCCATATTGCTGATAAATCACACTTATTGAAAATGACTATTTTTGATAAGTTCTTAGATTGTTACCTATGTCTTTGTTTCTATTATGTTTCAAAATAAAAGAGACTTTTAGGTAGCATGATAAAGATTTATAATGTAAGTGAAATGTAACATGATGAATTTGAATTTAAAGAAGAAAGGATGAACTATATCATAAAGAATTTATTGTCCCCCTAAATAGTATCTTGAAAATATCTTTTGGAATTTGGGGGATTTTATTTTCCTCAAGTAGTCTCTATTTCTCTCCCTCTCTCTGCCTATTTGTTTGTGGTTTCTTTGGCAAGTGAAGTGAGAACCTCTTTCTAATTAGGCATAAATCAGACTCCATTGGCTCAAGTCCACATGCTGCAGACCAAGTCATGATTCTCAGCCAAAGCTGTTGACGTCACTGTGAATTTATATTGAGGTCTTCAAGAGAACTACTAAATTTTCCAGAACATATAATGTCCCAATAGTGCGAGAGTCAAGGAAGACTAGAAATAGGGTGTCAGGTTTTACAGATGGTGTGCCCTTTACAGGAAGGTGCATTCATGATAGGTTCAAAGATTTTTTAAGCTTCAAGTCACACTCATAGCTTCAGCTATTATTATGACTACAGAATCTAGTATGCTAAATTTACATTAAGTAAAAAGTACAGTTTTATAGTTTGGAGTCTCTAACTTTTTAAATGGGGGCAGTTCTTTTCTACATATTATAGTATGTCTAAAGAGTAATTTACAGTTTTTTTACCAAGGGGTTCTACAGAAGTTTTGTTGGGTTTAATTTTTTCACATTGCTTTTACTCATATTTCTGTTATACTTCTCTCTCCATTTATTCTTCCTAACCCCAATTTCCCAAAAGCATGTCAGGTGAAGCAACTTCCATTAGAAATGATGGAGTTAAAATAAAATATTTTGCTTTTACCTTCTAACACTAAGAGCACTCAGCCAAGAAAAATTTTGTAGAAAGTAAGACTTTTATATCACTTTGCTTTTTGGCCATCAATTAAACTCAAGATGACACCAGGTACTGATGATTCAAATTGTCCAGTGTACTTGATACATAACAAAAACCACGGTTTCTGCAGTGCTAAATAATCATTGAGGAATAGAGTTTACAGACTTGTAAGAAATTTGTATATTGAAGAAGAGGGAAAAAGAAGTGTCTAAGATGATGACAAAAATGTATAAACATCAGGAAAGTATACTTTTACTATGAGGAAAAATTGAGTATAAATATTGTATGGTGACGACATTTTTTTGCACAAGCTGAATATCATTAAAAATCATTCAAGAATTTATCATGAAATAGTAAGAAAGATTAGAATGCAAATTTTACTCACAAAACCATAGTAAAGAGTTAATTGATTCTTTTTTAAGAATATTTCATAAGCTGTATTTTCTCAGTTTTATTCTAAAGTCTAAAATATGGATCAGAGTATTTAGCAGTCCATGGTGATGCTGTTTCTTCCTCACTTTTGATGTCCTGATGTCTTTTCATGTGATGCTATGAGAAGGTGTAGGTAAAAGATAATATTAATTTTAAATTGTTTTAAACATTATTGATCTCTGAGAAAATTGCCTTATATCAAATTATATGTCTTAGTTTCAAAAATCATTTTTTCTTCTCTGTAGAATATTAGTCTGATTTTTCCCTTTTCTGGGATCTAATATGAAAGGAAATCAGTTGGTTTTCTAAGTTCTAATGCAAATTTAAATCCTGGGGCTCACTGCACTCCTTCCAGTCTTCCTTTGTCTCTCTTCCTTGCTCTGAATTCTCTTGTGCTGGATTCCTAACTCTCCATGTTGACACCTGACCTTGCTCCTTCCACCTTCTAGTCTTTCAAATATTTTCTAAATATCCGCTCAAGGATGGCCCACAGCATCCAAACTCATCATAAGCTAAATCAGACTTCTCGTGCGGAATGTAGACCTAGAAGTGCCTGCCAAATCCATTTCACTGCCTACTTTTGTATGACCTAAATCTGCTATTTTCATTTTCAAATGGTTGAAAAAAGATTAAAAGAGAAATGGTATTTTGTGGCACTTTCAAAAAAAATTACATAGAATTTATATATTGGTGTTCATACATAAGGGCTTTCCAGGTGGCACAGCGGTAAAAAATCTCCGTGCCAATGTGGGAGATGCGGAAGATATGTGTTTGATCCCTGGGTCAGGAGTAGAAAATGGCAATTCACTCTAGTATTCTTGCTGGGAAAATTCCATGGACAGAGGATCCTGAAAGGATACAGCCCATGGGCTCTTAAAGAATCAGACACAACTGAACAACTGAGCACACACGCACATCCATACATAAAAGTCTTATTAGAAAATACATATGTTGATATGTTTAATTATTGCCTTTTGGCAGATTTAGTGCTACTAAGATAAAGACCTAATATTCAGCAAAGCCTAAATGTACTCTATCTGGTCTTTTACAGAAGATATTTGGTAACCCCTGATGTAGACTATAAGGTGCATAAGGGCAAGGGTTTCTCTGCCTTCTTCATTACTGTATTCCCCATAGAGTAGACACAGGACTGCAGAGTACAATGCACAGAGGATGTTGTACCTGTCTGTTCCCTGGAATGGTGGTTCAAAGAACAAAGATAAATACAAAGAATCATATTTGCTGTTAAACTTCTCTATATTAGTAATCTAATCTACTATTCTCCTACCTTTTATTAAATCCTTTTATTAAGTATTTGAAGCTTCAATTCTTGCACAGATGTCGTTAGTTTTATCCATTCTGGCCCACAGTTTTCCTTTTAGCTGTCCATTTCCACTATCCAGGCCCTTGCTTTAGCCAGGCCTGTATCACTTCACGCTTATAATGTCCTCACCAAATACCACTGCATTCGTTTCCTATCACCATCAAGCCACCCCTTGTACTGCTGCTCCCTAACATTCTGTTGCTAACTACTACAAAATTTACTGCACTCAGAAAGTATAAGATGGAAAAGAAAGGAATAAGTAGCAAACAGGCAAACGGAAGGGAATGGAGATAGTGTTATGCTATTCCTTTATGCCTTTTTGAGTGCTGATCATTTTCTCTGTTGGAGAAGGCGATGGCACCCCACTCCAGTACTCTTGCTTGGACAATCCCATGGACGGAGGAGCCTGGTAGGCTGCAGTCCATGGGGTCGCGAAGAGTCGGACAGGACTGAGCGACTTCACTTTCACTTTTCACTTGCATGCACTGGAGAAGGAAATGGCAACCCACTCCAGTGTTCTTGCCTGGAGAATCCCAGGGACAGGGGAGCCTGGTGGGCTGCCGTCTATGGGGTCACACAGAGTCGGACATGACTGAAGCGACTTGGCAGCATTTTCTCTGTCCTTCACAAAGATGCTACAGGGTGAATATTCTGAGACATAATTTTCTGGTAGAAAAGAAAACTGTTGATTAGAAAAAATTTCACTTGCTAAATATTGCATATCACATGAACAAATATGTTCACAATTCACAGCTATTTCTTTTACTTATTTTTACTTTTGAAACAGACAGAACCTAATAGAAAGACACTTCTTATATGTGACATATGCCAATTATTGGAAGAATCATGGACAGTGAGGGGCAGGGCAGTTACTGCCATGTTTCAAAGAGTCAGCAGCAAAAATTGAGAGAGACAATGAGACATGACCTCTAGAAAAGATACATTGGAATGTGCTTTGCTCACTCTGATGACATTCACATCAAAGGTCACTGCCACTGCCAGCAAAGGGCATCATTGTATATTCAAAGACAAGAGAGAGAAAGGAAAACATGATTACACAGCCATAGGGAAACCTATGAGAAATATACAAATTAGCATAATTTGGCAAACAAACAAGAATGATAAATTCACAGAAATAGCAAATGGATACTTTTTAATAATTGTAACAATTCTTTCTCTTCTTTTCCTATGTCCCATCTAACATTGTGAGTGCATGCTAAGTCACTTCAGTCGTGTCTGACTCTTTGCGACGCTATAGACAATAGCCTGCCGGGCTCCTCTGTTCATGGATTCTCCAGGTAAGAATAATGGAGTGTGTTGCCATGCTCTTCTCCAGAAGATCTTCCAAACCCAGAGATGGAACCCGCATCTCCTGTGGCTCTTGCATTGCAGGTGGATTCTTTACCACTGAGCCACCAAGGAAGCCCCTGCATCTAATTACATTACAGTTTGTTTGTTCATTTGGTAAACTTTCTTAATATCATTATATACTTTTCAATATCTGTAAAATGCCAGTGCTTAAAGAACTGTTCTATAAGGCAGCCCCAAGGCTTAATTCAGTAACATTGTGGGTTTTGAAATAATGATGTTAAAAGTTGTTTTTGTATGGTAAAGAAAACAATTGTTATGGATAAAGTACCCTTAGTATTCTGTGTGTGCTTGTGAAAGTAGCAATTAGATTATAATGTATGTGTGTCTGTGTATATTTACTAAACATACGATTTATTTTTATCAGCTATATAGACAAGTATACAGTGTAATCTGTAAACATAATCATTCTATCAAGTTCCTTCATACTCAGTTTTTCTCCTCAAATTAATAACCTAATACTATCAGTGAGAAGCATTATAAGTTCATTTGGTTTAGATTGCAATTCAGTAGGTTGTAGTCTTACATAAGGAAATTTAATAAGTGTAATTAACAATATTATTTTATTTCTATAACATGAGTAATTTTCTTTTTCCTAATTATTTTTGTTTCCCCAAACTAAGTAGTAATAGATAAGAGTACAAACACAGAATTTTTTCCCTCAATATCTCGGAGAATACTCATTTGGCTAAAATATAAGAAGTTTCATCTCGTTTTTTTGAAATTAGAACAAAATCATTGCCTCAGTTCAAGTCTGCTTGATTCTGTGAGATTGAAAAGTGATATATTATGTCTTTGAGAGATAGTTTTGGGCATAAAATATGAAACTGATACACTAACTTTTCCTACACATACAGCAGCAAGTGATTTAAAAATCAATTCCGTGTGTATATTATATGACTTGACTAGAAAAAGTATCAGTTCAGTTCAGTTCAGTCAATCAGTCGAGTCTGACTCTCTGCGACCCCATGAACCAAAGCATGCCAGGCCTCCCTGTCCATCACCAACTCCCAGAGTTTACCCAAACCCATGTCCATCGAGTCGGTGATGCCATCCAACCATCTCATCCTCTGTCGTCCTCTTCTCCTCCTGCCCTCAATCCTTTCCAGCATTAGGGTCTTTTCCAATGAGTCAACACTTCGCATGAGGTGGCCAAAGTATTGGAGTTTCAGAGTCAACATTAATCCTTCCAATGAACACCCAGCGCCGATCTCCTTTAGGATGGACTGGTTGGAACTCCTTGTAGTCCAGGGGACTCTCTAGAGTCTTCTCCAACAACATAGTTCAAAAGCATCAATTCTTCGGCGCTCAGCTTTCTTCACCATCCAACTCTCACATCCATACCATAGCCTTAACTAGACGGACCTTTGTTGGCAAAGCAATATCTCTGTTTTTTAATATACTATCTAGGTTGGTCATAACTTTCCTTCCAAGGAGTAAGCGTCTTAATTTCATGGCTGCAATCACCATCTGTAGTGATTTTGGAGCCCCCCCAAAAAGTAAAGTCTGACACTGTTTCCACTGTTTCCCCATCTATTTCCCATGAAGTGATGGGACCAGATGCCATGATCCTAGTTTCTGAATGTTGAGCTTTAAGCCAACTTTTTCACTCTCCTCTTTCACTTTCATCAAGAGGCTTTTTAGATCCTCTCTGCTTTCTGCCATAAGGGTGGTGTCATCTGCATATTCTGAGGTTATTGATATTTCTCCCTGCAGTCTTGATTCCAGCTTGTGCTTCCTCCAGCCCAGCGTTTCTCATGATGTACTCTGCATTTAAGTTAAATAAGCAGGGTGACAATATACAGCCTTGACGTACTCCCTTTCCTATTTGGAACCAGTCTGTTTTTCCATGTCCAGCCCTAACTGTTGCTTCCTGACATGCATACAGGTTTTTCAAGAGGTGGGTCAGGTGGTCTGGGATGCCCATCTCTTTCAGAATTTTCCTCAGTTTATTGTGATCCACGCAGTCAAAGGCCTTAGCATAGTTGATAAAGCAGAAATAGATGTTTTTCTGGAACTCTCTTGCTTTTTCGATGATCCAGCGGATATTGGCAATTTGATTTCTGTTTCCTCTGCCTTTTCTAAAACCAGCTTGAACATTTGGAAGTTCACAGTTCACATATTGCTGAAGCCTGGCTTGGAGAATTTTGGGCATTACTTTACTAGCATGTGAGATGAGTGCAATTGTGTGGTAGTTTGAGCATTCTTTGGCACTGTCTTTCTTAGGGATTGGGATGAAAAATGATCTTTTCCAGTCCTGTGGCCACTGCTGAGTTTTCCAAATTTGCTGGCATATTGAGTGCAGGACTTTCACAGCATCATCTTTCTAGATTTGAAATAGCT
Organism: Okapia johnstoni; assembly: GCA_024291935.2. Classification (NCBI taxonomy): domain Eukaryota; kingdom Metazoa; phylum Chordata; class Mammalia; order Artiodactyla; family Giraffidae; genus Okapia; species Okapia johnstoni. The sequence goes on from CM044310.1 coordinate 33,097,804, forward strand.
CAAGTGGAATTTCATCACCTCCACTAACTTTGTTCATAGTGATGATTTCTAAGGCCCACTTGACTTCACATTCCAGGATATCTGGCTCTAGGTGAGTGGTCACATCATTGTGATTATCTGGGTCTTGAAGATATTTTTTGTACAGTTCTTCTGGGTATTCTTGCCACCTCTTCTTAATATCTTCTGCTTCTGTTAGGTCCATACCATTTCTGTCCTTTATCGAGCCCATCTTTGCATGAAATGTTCCCTTGGTATCTCTAATTTTCTTGAAGAGATCTCTAGTCTTTCCCATTCTGTTGTTTTCCTCTATTTCTTTGCATTGATCACTGAGGAAGGCTTTCTTATGTCTCCTTGCTATTCTTTGGAACTCTGCATTCAGATGGGAATATCTTTCCTTTTCTCCCTTGCTTTTTGCTTCTCTTCTTTTCCCAGCTATCTGTAAGGCCTCCTCAGATAGCCATTTGGCTTTTTTGCATTTATTTACCATGGGGATGGTCTTGATCCCTGTCTCCTGTACAATGTCATGAACCTCTGCCCATAGTTCGTCAAGCACTCTGTGTATCAGGGTTAGTCCCTTAAATCTATTTCTCACAGCCACTGTATAATCATAAGGGATTTGATTTAGGTCATACCTGAATGGTCTAGTGGTTTTCCCTACTTTCTTCAACTTAACTCTGAATTTGGCAACAAGAAGTTCATGATCTGAGCCACAGTCAGCTCCCAGTCTTGTTTTTGCTGACTGTATAGAGCTTCTCCATCTTTGGCTGCAAAAAATATAACCAATCTGATTTTGGTGTTGACCATTTGGTGATGTCCATGTGTAGATCTTCTTTTGTGTTGTTGGAAGAGGGTGTTTGCTATGACCAGTGCGTTCCCTTGACAAAACTCTATTAGCCTTTGCCCTGCTTCATTCTGTACTCCAAGGCCAAATTTGCCTGTTACTCCAGGTGTTTCTTGACTTCCTACTTTTGCATTTCAGTCCCCTATAATGAAAAGGATATCTTTGTTGGGTGTTAGTTCTAAAAGATCTTGTAGGTCTACATAGAACAGTTCAACTTCAGCTTCTTCAGCGTTACTGGTCAGGGCATAGGCTTGGATTACCGTGATATTGAAAAGTTTGCCTTGGAAACAAACAGAGATCATTCTGTCGTTTTTGAGATTGCATCCAAGTACTGCATTTTGGACTCTTTTGTTGACCATTATGGCTACTCCATTTCTTCTAAGGGATTCCTGCCCACAGTAGTAGATATAATGGTCATCTGAGTTAAATTCACCCATTCCAGTCCCTTTTAGTTCGCTGATTCCTAGAATGTCAACGTTCACTCTTGCCATCTCCTGTTTGACCGCTTCCAATTTGCCTTGATTCATGGATCTAACATTCCAGGTTCCTATGCAATATTACTCTTTACAGCATCGGACTTTGCTTCCATCACCAGTCACATCCACAACTGGGTATTGTTTTTGCTTTGGCTCCATCCCTTCATTCTTTCTGGAGTTATTTCCCCACTGATCTCCAGTAGCATATAAGGCACCTACAGACCTGGGTAGTTCCTCTTTCAGTATCCTATAATTTTGCCTTTTCATAGTGTTCATGGGGTTCTCAAGGCAAGAATACTGAAGTGGTTTGCCATTCCCTTCTCCAGTGGACCACATACTGTCAGACCTCTCCACAATGACCCGTCCATCTTGGGTGGTCCCACAGGCATGGCTTAGTTTCATTGAGTTAGACAAGGCTGTGGGCTGTGTGATCAGATTGGTTAGTTTTCTGTGATTATGGTTTCAGTGTGTCTGCCCTCTGATGCCCTCGTGCAACACCTACCGTCTTACTTGGGTTTCTCTTACCTTGGACGTGGGATATCTCTTCACGGCTCCTCCAGCAAAGTGCAGCCGCTGCTCCTTACCTTGGACAAAGGGTATCTCCTCACGGTCGCCCCTCCTGACCTCGAACGTGGGGTAGCTCCTCTCAGCCGCACTCCTGCGCTATACGCTGCAGCCGCTGCACTTCTGCAGAAAAAATATAGAAAGCAAAGTATCAACAATTATCAGATATTAACATAAATTGTCTATAATCTATTAATCTATTAATTAATGTTATTAATTAATTTTTTATTAATCTGCAATATAATGTCATACTGTGTGATATCACTTATATATGAAATCTGAAGAAACTGAACTCAAATCAGAGAGTAAGTAGAATGGATGTGGCCAGTGGTTGAGCAAAGTCACTGAAGATGGAGACTGCAGCCATGAAATTAAAAGATGCTTGCTCCTTGGAAGAAAAGTTATGACCAATCTAGACAGCATACTAAAAAGCAGAGACATTACTTTGCCAACAAAGGTCCGTATAATCAAAGCTATGGTTTTTCCAGTAGTCATGTATGGATGTGAGAGCTGGACTATAAAGAAAGCTGAGCACTGAAGAATTTATGCTTTTGAACTGTGGTGTTGAAGAAGACTATTGAGAGGCCCTGGACTGCAAGAAGATCCAAACTTCCATCCTGAAGGAAATGAGTCCTGAATATTCATCGGAAGGACTGATGCTGAAGCTGAAACGCCAATACTTTGGCCACATGATGCAAAAAACTGACTCATTTGAAAAGACCCTGATGTTGGAAAAGATTGAAGGCAGGAGGAGAAGGGGATGGCAGAGGATGAGATGGTTGGATGGCATCACTGTCAATGGACATGAGTTTGAGTAAGCTCCGGCAGTTGGTGATGCACAGGGAGGCCTGGCGTGCTGCAGGCCATGGAGTCACCAAGAGTCAGACATAACTGAGCTACTGAACTAAACTGAACTGAAGTGGTTGAGAGGTGGAAGAAATGGGGAAATGCTGATAAGAATTGCAATCTTTCAGTTTTAAGATGAGTGAGAGCTGGGGATGTAATGTTCAGCATGATAATCGGAGTTAATAATACTGTACTCTATACTTGAAATTTGCCAAGAGAATAGATTGTAAGTGTTCTCATCACATACAGACACAAATCACTGTGTGAGGTGATGAATGTGTTAATTAACATGACTATGGTAATCATGTTACAGTGTATATTAAATTATCAGAGTGTATATCTTAAAAATCACATTTTACAACTTAAATATAGAAAATGTTGTCAATTATTTCATATAAAGTTGGGGGAAAAAACAGTTAAATTCCCTCCCCAAATAACTTTTTGTTTAAACTAAGTTTTAAAAATAATTTAGAGAATGCTATTCAGCTGTTAAAAAAAAAAAAAAGGGAATAATGCCACTTACAGCAACATGAATGCAACTATAGATTATCAGACTGAGTAAAATAAGTTAGAAAGAGAAAGACAAATACCATAGGATATCACTAAAATGTGACACAAATGAACTTTCATGAAACAGACACCGACACAGAGAACAGATTTGTGGTTGCCAAGCAGAGGTGATCTGTGTGAGAGGGACAGACCAAGAGCTTGGTGTTAGCAAATGCAAACTATCACATATAGGATGGATTAACAGTAAGGTCCTACTGTATATAAACATAATGGAAAAATATTTTTTAAATGTATGTATAACTGAATCACTGTACTGTACAGCAGCAAGTAACACAACATTGTAAATAAACTATGTTTCAATTAGAAAATTAAAGAAATGAAAATCATTTAGCTTAATAACTGAAAAATATATCAAGAATCATAAGTACACTAATGAGTTATCATACTCCTTGCATCTTACTTTTCCCCCTCACCCCTTAACCCATAAGAGGTAAGCACTTTCACATGCAGCTATAAATGTTTACCCAATTTTTACCCCTCAGAAGTAAATGTTTTCAAACAAAAAATTTTGTGGCATGTTTCATCAGGACTGCTCAATTTGTTAAATATTATACTTTTTATGACTGTGCTAGACAATTTTTATCCAGTTTAAAAGGCAGATTTATAATTTAAAACATATAAATTCAGTGTTTCAGGTGCTAAAATAAGTCCATTGCTGTGAAAGCCTGATGAGGTACATCAGAGTAAATGAAAAGTTTTTTGCTGTGTGTGTGTTGTTTGTTTGTTATAATGTTCTGAGTTATCCTGAAATACTTACTGCTGTTGTAAGCTGGCCAGTTCAGACCAGCGTTCTCACTTGGAGCGCTGCCTGAGCAGGAGATGAGTGTCAGGAAAACTGATAAGTTTTTCATAACAAGCAACTGACTCCTTTACGAATCCTAATCGTTTTCGCCCTCATACTCTCCAATAATGTGCAATTTCCCAAATGGCCCTGTATTTTTAATAAGATGATCCCTGGCTGAACACCATCACCTCGTACTCTAAATAAAGAATGAAAATGTCTTGGGTTTAAAAAACAGAAAATGATTTTCTGTTGATGCTCTAAGGCATAAAGCTAATAGTATCTATTCATTTGTCCTTCCATTTAATATATCACATATTCAAAACCCTGCTCTGGCCTCAGGTTGTACTCACCTGAAAGGGGAAATCTCATTATTTGTCCACCTGTTTATTCAGGCCACTTTTGTTGGATTGATTTGACATTTTTCCAACATTTGTACACTTTCTGTTCAAAGTTTGCTTATTAGTATTCTAGCAGGTTTAAGAAAAGCTAAATGAATATCAAAGGCAAGATTCAACTGATGATTGTGAGGTACTTACCTGAGCCATCCAGGCTGGGGGGAGAGCAGTATTACAAGCGCAAAGGGGCTAGTTGACAGAAAATAAAATGGAAGTCATAGAGGAATCTGCAGAATGACACTGCACCCTGTGAACACTACCTACTGTCCACACTTGGAAAGAAACCAAAATGAACTTCAGCCTCACAGTCACCTGGGTTCTCCAGGGAAGCATCAGAGATAACCCTAAGAGCTGTGGAGACTCCACAGCCCACATAGCCATCCACCTTCAATGATTTGGTGATAAAATGCTGTTCCAACTGAGGAAAATCAACACTATCACTCTCTTTTCCATCCACAGCCAAGAATTTCAACTCTTAATAATATTCTCATTGTTCCTCTTCAAAAAGGAGGGCTGGAACAGTTATCTGTGCACAGTTTATTTGCAGGGGGCAAAGTGTAGGCACCTTGGGATTAAAACCTTTGGTTTACCAGGTAAAACACTTACAAAATTTTAAAGAATTTAATGAAAACTTTCCTTCCTAAGCACTAATTTATTGTCAGTTAGATGTGATCTAAGAGAAAGTGTCCCTTAGAACATTCAGGAAAGACAAGCAGGTCCTCAATTATAGGGCCCATAGTAAACATTCTGCTAATTAAGGGTATTTTCATAAGATGTTTATTAGATTACATGAAACTCATCCATGTAACATGTTTACTAGAAAGATCTGTGCTTTAAGAACAAGAGAAATATATTAGATCATATTGCTAAGCAATTTTTCTTGCTGACAAGGGCAATTTTTCAGCAACATCACTACACATAGAGCAGCAACATAATGGGAGGATGGAACAGATGCTAAAATTTAGTCAGACATAAATCTCTTTCACTTTATCTCCTTTGCAATACAGAGAAGACAAGAAGAAAAACAAATAGCTCAGAGAGCGAACATAAATGATGAGTGTCTCAAGGAAATTTAACACCTTGATATTGAAATCAAATACATGTTACCGGATTGACAGCTGGAAAACAAATGGTGTTGACCGTCTGATTTTTTTCCAAATATTGTACAGCTGAAATGAACTTATCCATTTTGAAATGACATGCAATTATTCAAGTCCCTGTCTACATATTCACTCATATAATTTACAGGCTAACAAATATTTTGAATTATTATATCGATTAAAATTTACTGTTGGCTTAACACTTGACCCAATATTAAATCTTTCACTAATCCTAATGCCATCCTTCTGAACAAGGAACAAGTTCAATGAAAGATGAAAGGTTCCAAACTTAAAACCATTTTCTATTACTTTTGTTCCTCAATACTTCAATGCAATGATTCAAGTCTTCCCTTTGATTACATTTACATATTCACTCATATTAATTTAATTGCAGGAATGTAGCTTTCACAAAATAACTTTTGTTGCAGATATTCTTCTATATGTCTATAGATTTCAAAATTGTATCTTAGTTGGTCTTAAGCACATGCCAATGCCATCTTAAAAGGGATTTGACAAATCATGATCCACTGGAGGAGATAATGGCAACCCACTCCAACATTCTCACCTGGAGAAACCTATGGACTGTATGAAAAGGCAAAAAGATATGACCCTGGAAGAAATACCCTCCAGGTCAGAAGGTGTCCAATATGCTATTGGGGAAGGGTAGAGGACAATTACTAATAGCTCCAGTAAGAATTAAGTGGCTGGCCCAAAGTGGAAATGATGCCCAGTTATGGATGTGTCTGGTTGTGAAAGAACAATGCTATAAAGAACAATATTTCATAGGAACCTGGAATGTTAGGTCCATGAGTTAAGGCAAATTGGACATGGTAAAGCAGGACATGGCAAGATTGAATATGGACATATTAAGAAGAAGTGAACAAAAATGGACAGGAAGAGGAGAATTTGATTCAGATGACCATATGTCTACTACTGTGAGCAAGAATGGAGTAGCCTCTTGACTCACTTCCAAACAAAACCATTCAATATCACAGCAATCCACATCTGTGCTTCAACCACTGATGCAAGAGAAGCTTAAATTAGCTGTTTCTATGAAGACCTACAACACCTTTTAGAACTAACACCAAAAAAAAAGAAAGATGTCCTTTTCCCCATAGGAGATTGCAATGCAAAAGTAAAAAGTCAAAAGATACCTGAGGAAACAGGCAAATTTAGCCTTGGAGAACAAAATTAAGCAAGGCAAAAGCTAATAGCTTTGTCAAGAGAACAACTTGTCATAACAAACACCCATTTCAAACAACCCAAGAGATGTCTCTACACATGGACATCAGCAGACAGTCAATACTGAAACCTGACTGGTATGCTCTCTGTAGCCACAGATAGAGAAGCTCTATACATGTAGTAAAACAAGACCTGGATCTGATTATGGCTCAGATCATGAGCTTCTTACTGCAAACTTCAGGCTCAAATTGAATAAAGTAGTTAAAACCACTAGGCCATTCAGATATGACCTAATCAAATCCCTTATTATACAGTGGAGGTGACAGATAGATTAAAGGGATTAGATTTTGCAGGCAGAGTGCCTGAAGAACTATGGACAGATGTTCATAACATTGTACAGGAGGTGGAGACCAAAGCTGTCTCAAAGAAAAAGAAATACGAGAAGGTGAAATGGTTATCTGAGGAGGCTTTACAAATAGTTGAGGAAAGAAGAAAAGTAAAAGGCAAAGGAGAAAGGAAAAGATATATACAACTGAATACAGAATTTCAGAGAAGCAAGAAGAGATAAGAAGGCCGTCTTAAATGAGCAATGCAAAGAGACAGACAAAAACAATTGAATGGAAAAGACAGATCTCTTCAAGAAAAGTGGAGATATCAAGAAAATATTTGATGGAAGGATCAGCATGATAAAGGACAGAAACCAAAGGAAGAGATTAAGAAGCAGTAGCAAGAATACACAGAAGAACTATGCAAGAAAGGTCTTAACAACCCAGATAACCATGATGGTGGGGTCACTCACTCAGAGCTGGATATCCTAGAGTATGAAGTCAAGTGGGCCTTAGGAAGCATTACTACAAGCAAAACTAGTGGAGTTGATGGAATTCTAGCTAAGTTATTTAAAATCCTAAAAGATGATGTTGTTAAAGTGTTGCACTCAGTTTGTCAACAAGTCTGGAAACCTTAGCAGCGGCCACAGGATGGGAAAAGGTCAGTTTTCATTCCAATTCCAAAGAAAGGCAATGCCAAAAACTGTTCCAACTACTGTGCTCATTTCACATGCTAGCAAAGTTATATTCAAAATCCTTTAAAGCAAGGTTTCAGAAGTATGTGAACCGAGAACTTCCAGATGTGCAAGTCGGGTTTCAAAGAGGTAGAGGAATCAGAGATTAAATTGCCACCATTTGTTGAATAATGGATAAAGCAAGGAAAAATACCTATTTCTCCTTCATTGATTATGCTAAAGCCTTTGTGTGGATCGTAACAAACTGGAAAATTCCTAAAGAAATGGGAGTACCAAATCACCTTACATGTCTCCTGAGAAACCTGTATGTTAGTTAGTCAAGAAGCAACAGTTAGAATCAGACATGGAAAAATGGACCGGTTCAAAATTGGGAAAGGAGTATGATAAGGCTGTTTACTGTCACCCTGTTTATTTAATTTATATGCAGAGTACATCATGCAAAATGCCGGGCTGCATGAATCACAACCTGGAATCATCATTGCTGTGAGAAATATCAACAACCTTCAGTATGCAGATGATACCACTCTAATGGCAGAAAGTGAAGAGAAACTAAAGAGCCTCTTGATGAGGGTGAAAGAGGAGGGTGAAAAAGCTGTCTAAAATTCAAAAAAACTAAGAATATGGCATCTGGCCTCATCATATTATGGAAAAGAGGAGGGGGGAAAAGTGAAAGCAACAGATTTTATTTTCTTGGGCTCCAAAATCACTGTGGATGTTGACTGAAGCCATGAAATTAAAAGACACTTGATGCTTGGAAAAAAAGGTATGACAAACTTAGACAGTGTATTAAAAACACAGACATCACTTTGCTGATAATGTCAATATAGTCAAAGCTATGGTTTTTCCAGTAGTCATGTTATTAGAGTCATGGATGTTAAGAGTTGGACCATAAGAAAGACAGTACCGAAAAACTGATGCTTTCAACTTGTGGTGCTGGAGAAGACTCTTAAAAGTCTCTTGGCCTGCAAGGTTATCAAACAAGTCTATTGTAAAGAAAATCAACCTTGAATATTCATTGCAGACTCTTGCTGAAGCTGAAACTCCAATAATTTGGTGACCTTACGTGAAGAGTCAGTTCATTGAAAAAGACACTGATGATGGTAAAGACTGAAGGCAAAAGGAAAAAGGGGTAGCAGAGGATAAGATGATTAGATAGTATCACTCACTCAATGGACATGTATCTGAGAAACCTCTGGGAAATAGTGGAAGACAGAGGAGACTGGCATGGTACAGTGCATGGGATTGCAAAGAGTTGGACATGACTTAGCAAATGAACGATAACAACATAGGTCTATAAATCTGCATATATATAATCTCACTTTATCACTTTTCTATACCACTATTCAAAGTGAACAAGCATATTTTCTCTAGCTAGCAACTGGGAGGGTGGGTAATGAGGATTTTCTGCTTAAAGTTTATTTGGTACAGATTCTTAGTATTGCAAGATGAAAAACATTGTGGAGATGGATTCTGCTAATAGTTGCACAACAATGTGAATGTGCTTAATGCCCATAGACTCTATGTTTAAAATTGGTCAAGATGCTATATTTTATGTTCTGTTTATTTCACCACAATTTAAAAGAAACCAGAAAGAGAATGAGTTTAGACATATTGACTGGGGTATCCCATAGCTTGGCCCCACTCACAAAGTTCTATAGTACTTGGCTCTGAAAAGAAACTGTTGTAGGCTCAAATGAATCTGAATTATGTATATCTTATCTCCGTTTCTTCAACTTACTCAGAATTTTAAACACTATTTTTCTTCCAGAGAGAGAAAACAATTAAGCATGAGGTTACTCAGCAATGTTATGATTATTGTTGGAAAAAGCAAATGAATTGGTTGCGAATTAAATTTCTTCTTTTCAATAAAGAAAAAAAAAACCTTGTATTTGCAAAGGTAAGTGAAGAGTTTTTCAGGGCTTTGCTTTAAAACAGAGTGAAACAGGGCAGAATATTTTGGTAGGACTTTTTTGGTAGTAAATAATACATAACAACTGATACTAGCTTAAGCATTCAGAGAATGTCAGTTCCTTAAGAAACTAAAAGTTAAAGTTCAGTTTAATCGTGTCACTGAGTCATTTCTCCAGTCTTTCTCCTTTTGCTAAATTCACCTTTGCTTGTATATTTCCTGGACTTGTACTAAGAGACAGCAGTAGTACCAGACTCCAGAATTACCAATATTATCCAGAAGGAGACTGTGTGCAAGAATTTCCAGCCAGCATTCTACACTTCACTCTAAAATAATCAATGTTTGCCATGTAAAACCTGTGAGCTGATGGACTTAGCCCTGCATTAACTGATGTGATAAATGTAGATCAACTCACCATGACTCTTTGAGATCACTTCAGATACACTTCTATGACTGGGTGTGAAGTCGCTGGTTGTTACATGATGGCAGAGAGGTGACACCACACTTAGTCAATAATCATAAAGGCGATTATATATAATGGGTCTCATCCAAGTCACAGTATTTGTGGGAGTGGTGTAGAGTCTGCAACCAGAGAAATAATGCAAAAAAGTGAGTTTAGAAATGGGGCCAGGGTCACAGTTAAGAGATACAGCCAAGAATGATATTACATCAGAATCAGCTTAATAGAGATCAACATGGGAACCAGCCAAAATGGATCTAAACCTAAGAAGAGAGCTAACAACTTCATGAAGGGCACCTCGTTTGACATAGTGCATCAGAAGATCATCATGCATAGTAGCAATTGGCTTCCTTCATTTATTTATGCAGCAAATATTTTTTGAATTATGCTACATACTGGTCTCAAGTAATAATATAGTGAGGACAAAAAAAAAGTTCCTGCTTTGACACATATATTCAAGTGAAAATAAAGTAAAAGCAAAACAGTCAGAAGGTTCAGAAATGCCTGTCAGAAAATATGTCTTGGATTTTACTTAGGATTTTTGAGTATAGACTTGCTAGTAAAAAGGTATTTTACCAAAAATATGAAAAAAGCATTCAAAAGGCAGTGAAAATATCAAGTACAAAAGCACTACAGTGGGAACTTTTGAGCACATTGCAGAATCCACAAGGACGCACTAGCTGGGAGGAAAACGGTCAAGAGGGAGTGTTGTTGTTGTTGTTGTTCAGCTGCTCAGTCATGTACAACTCTTTGCAACCCCTTGGACTGCAACATGCCAGGCTTCCCTGTCCTTCACCATCTCCTAGAGGTTGCTCAAACTCATATCCATTGAGTTATTGATGCCATCCAACCATCTCAACCTCTGTCATCCCCTTCTCCTCCTGCCTTCAATCTTCCCTAGCATCAAGGTCTTCTCCAGTGAGTTGGCTCTTCACATCAGGTGTCCGATATTTTGGAGCTTCAGTTTCAGCATCAGTCCTTTCAATGAATATTCAGGGTTTATTTCCTTTAGGATTGACTGGTTTGATCTCCTTGCAGTCCAAAGGACTCTCAAATCTTCTGCAACACCACAGTTAGAAAACATCAAATTTTTGACACTCAGCCTTCTTTATGGTCCAACTCTCACATCCATACATGAATACTGGAAAATCTTTTAATTTCATGGCTGCAGTCACCATCCACAGTGATTTTGGAGCCCAAGAATATAAAGTTTCTCACTGTTTCCATTATTTCCCCATCTATTTGCCATGAAGTGATGAAACTAGATGTTATGATATACAATTTTTGAATGTTGAATTTTAAGCCAGCTTTTTCACTCTCCTCTTTCACCTTCATCAAGAGGCTCTTTATTTCCTCTTTGCTTTCTGTCACACAAGGGTGCTGTCACCTGTATATCTGAGGTTATTGATATTTTTCTGGGAAATTTTGATTCCAGTTTGTGCTTCATCCATCCATCTGCATATAAGTTAAATAAGCAGGGTGACAATATACAGTTCTCAGTTCACCTACTGTTGAAGCCTAGCTTGGAGAGGATTTTGAGCATGACCTTGCTAGCAAGTGAAATGTGAGCAATTGTGCAGTGTTAAAACATTCTTTGTCATTGTCTTTCTTTGGGATTGAAATAAAAATTGGCCTTTTCCTGTCCTGTGGTCACTGCTGAGTAGTGTGAGACAATGTCAGAGCAGGAGGGTGGCCAGAATGCATAGTGTTTTCTAGGCCACTGTAAAGGCTTTGTTGAGTGAGATGGAAAACTTGGACTGCAAGGTGATCCAATCAGTACATCCTAAAGGAGATCAGTCCTGAATATTCATTGGAAGGACTGATGCTGAAGCTGCAACGCCAATACTTTGGCCACCTGATGCAAAGAACCGACTCATTTGAAAAGACCCTGATGATGGGAAAGATTGAAGGTGGGAGGTGAAGGGGACGACAGAGGGTGAGATAGTTGGATGGCATCACCGACTCAATGGACATGAGTTTGAGTAAACTCCGGAAGTTGGTGATGGACAGGGAGGCCTGGCGTGCTGCAGTCCATGGGGTCGCAAAGAGTCGGACATGACTGAGCGACTGAACTGAACTGAACTGAACTGAGTCACTCATACTAAATACGAGAGTATATAGATGACTTCCTTTACAAAAGATCCTACAAATCATAATTTAACACATTCAGTACAAATCAACTTCCTAATTTTGTTCAATAAAGATGAATATTTTAGGAGATAAATTTTAATATGTGTGATAGAGTTGCATTTCATATTGAAAGAATAAAGCATAAAATGAGCAATTAATAAAAACAAATCCAATAGGATTTGAAAAAAGTAAACAGACTGTTACATATCTAACCAAAATAATGAAAGTTAAATCATTTTATTCATTCAGAGAATCTTTGTGAATAAAGAGAAAGAGTTTGCATATTAGATTTTAAAATGATATGTACAAATGCTATTGAGCTCAAGTTATTTCCCAATTGGCCCTTTGGTCTATTTGAAGCAAAATATAGCCATCACCTTTGCCACATGTTTTTAAATACTAGGGCACAGCAAAAGGAAACATTCTAAGAGCCTTTCAACTACCCTGGATACTCTCATCAGTCACTGACTGATCATCAGTGACTGAGTCACTGACAGAGTCATCAGTGACTCTCATCAGTCACTGACTTGGCTTGCAGCTAGTAACCAGTCCTACAAAGTAGAATGAAATCTAGTTTATTTGCAGTATGAATCAAGTAGATATAAATTTCAATGGACTGAGAATAAGATAACCAATATTTTAACATAATTTGTAGTAGGAAATAGGACAAGTTTAAAATTCAAAACACCCGGCTTTGAATCTAGATTTTGCACTTAGTAGTTTTGTGATATTTTACCACATTCTGTAAGAAATTTTTAAAGTGTGTTTCTTTAACTATAAAATGGAGATAAAAATACCTTACAGTGTGGGGTGTGTTTGTGTGCTCAGTCATGTCTGACTCTTTGTGTCCCTGCAGACTGTAGCCCACCAGGCTCCTCTGCCCATGAACTTTTCCAGGCAAGAAACTAGAGTGGGTTGCCACTTCCTTCTGCAGGGCATCTCCCCAACCCAGGGATCAAACCCACTTCTCTTGCATTTTCTGCATTGGCAGACAGATTCTTTACCACTAACACCACCTGGGAAGTCCTTGTAGTATGGTGGCAAAAACTAAATAAGACAAAATGAGGGGTTAAGAACAGGCCTGGATGTATTGAATGATGCCTGCATGCTAGCCATTTGATAGGGTTCAGGTGGCTCAGATGGTAAAGCTTCTGCCTACAATGCAGGAGACCCAGGTTCAATCCCTGGGTTGGGAAGATTCCCTGGAGAAGGAAATGACAACCCACACAAGTAATCTTGCATGGAGAATCCCATGGATGGAGGAGCCTAGTGGGCTATACAGTCCATGGTGTTGCAAAAAGTCGGACACGACTGAACAAGTTCACTTTCACTTTCACTTCCAGCTTCCTGTGAGCTATAACTCTGAGTACTTAATACATTAATTATTGCACTCTACATATGGTAGAACACAGGTTTTAAGTTTTGTTCCAACTCTACAATGACATGGTCCTACTAATGTTAACAACTCCTAGATAAATAAACACATCTTCTTAAGTTCCCAAAGGCTATCATCCTTCTACTAGACATGAAATCCTGTAAGACCTTCCTCCTACTAGTAACTCTATGAGGTAGTAGAGTGGTTCAGCTCAGTTCAGTTCAGTCACTCAATCGTGTCCGATTCTTTGCGACCCCATGGACTGCAGCACACCAGGCCTCCCTGTCCATCGTCAACTCCCAGAGTTTACCCAAACTCATGTCCATTGAGTCTGTGATGCCATCCAACCATCTCATCCTCTGTCATCCCCTTCTCCTCCCGCCTTCAATCTTTCCCAGCATCAGGGTCTTTTCAAACGAGTCAGTTCTTCACATCAGGTGGCCAAAGTGTTGGAGTTTCAGCTTCAACATCAGTCCTTCCAATGAACACTCAGGACTGATCTCCTTTAGGATGGACTGGTTGGATCTCCCTGCAGTCCAAGTGACTCTCAAGAGTCTTCTCCATCACCACAGTTCAAAAGCATCAATTCTACTCTATGAAAAGTAAAGTGGTATTATACCCATCTACTAATGAGGAAACGGAGGCCGAATGTTAAGTGAACTTCACATACTTAGAAAGTGACTGGGACAAAACTTGAACACACATAGTGTGACTATATATCATTTGTTCTTTCATGAATATTGTGTTATCTGACATGCATGAAAATACTCTTTACTATCTTTTACCATAAGGAAAATATGTGAATCTTATTTTACAAGATTTCCTAGAAATGTCTTATTAGTTAAAATATATATATATATATTCAAAGACCTTTTAGTTTCTTTGTTCTCCATTTCTGCCTAGTAAAATGTTTTCTAAAATGAGTTAATTGTCTGCAGTAGCTAAATAGGGCAGCAGCTATTCTGATACAGACAGAGCAATCCACAGTCTGTCTCCATTCTATGAAAGCAAAATTGCATGGGCTATGAAGTGGTAAATGTGGCAGTAAAATGAAAAAGAAAGTGCCCAGAAAACAAAGTGTCAAAATTTCTCAGTAAAACATCATTTTCAGAAGAACAATTTCAGGGAATATAGGAATTCCTATATAATATATAGGAATATTTTATTAACTAAGTTGAATGTATTTCACATAAATGAAATAGTTTCTAATATTAAGTAGCTATTATGTCAATCATACCCAAAAGGGTGCTATATGAATGAATAATGGGAACAGTTGTATGTATAGAAAGAAAGGACAAGAGAAGTTAATAATGAAGAAATATTTGTGAAATAAATATAATTTAAATTAGCATAAGTAATTTTTAGATTTCTCTTATTCCCAAGTGGCTTTTAATGTTCTTGAGCCCAATCCATCACCTTTTCTTTTCTCCCAACTCTGTCCTCCATAACGATATTTTTCCATCTTCTTCTGGGTCCCTTATGTCAGTAAATTTTCCCACTATTTCCATTCATTAACTGAAGACTGTCTCTATTCTCAAAATAATGTCTTTTTGCAGGACACTCAAATATATTTCAGACTTGCACACTGATGCTAATTCAAGCAATAGCTATGGTGACTATCCACATAGGTCTTCCTTCAGTCTACTGGAGTTTAAATACAAATACTTGTATTTAGTCATTGGCTCATGATCATCTATGATCACCTAACTGATATCATCTGCGAACAGCTCTTCTCACAGTCCCAGAAACATAATACTAGCAATCAAACAGTATAGAAAATACTATCATTCCAGACCATTACTACCTCACCCTTTCTATTATTAGTAAAAAATAAAAATAAAAAATAAACAATCAATTGAAGCTAATAAAATCTGAAATTATACTGTGCCTTTGCACTTTGCCTTTAGCTACAGATGTTATAGTCATGACCCCATTCATTGAAATGTTGATATCTATCTCAGTCTATCTTCTACCCTTAAAATTCTTGAGTGATTTCAACATCCCATTGGTAGACGCATCCAATAATTTTGCTTGTCAAAAGTGTATTCTGACTAGTATCTGTCTGGTTACAACTCCTGGAAGCAGTGTGACCTAGTAGCACTCAAACCCAGAGGTGGACAGACAAAACTATTGCCCCCAGAGCCTTTGTTCCTATACTAAATACGAAGCATTTTCTTACTAAACACAGGTGGGCAGATTAAGTCATAGTTAGGACTTCAGGTAGCTTCTAGCCCCTCCCAAATGGAGAGCCTTTTTGGGAAAATGAAAGTAGCCTGGAGTGGCCTTTTCCCCTTATGCCGAGGCAAGGAGTCTGAGTCATAGTCTTAGCCATTGTGGAGAATGTCTTTTGGCTTCATCTGCACTCCTGGGAGCTGTGCAGCCCAGAGGAACTTAAACTGAGAGGTGAGCAGGCAGAGTAACAATGATATTTTGAGGAGCAAAATCTTGTGGTTCTATTCAACTAGGGAACTAGGGGAGCAAGTTGGCTTGAGTTCAGACAGCAAGCAAAGAGCTTTACCAGCTTTAGAATTGCTTTCCCTACTGAGCCTGGGCAAGAAATCTAATTTGAAGCCCCATTCGACATTCAGCATGCCCAACCAGTGAAACTAACCAGAGCACCCAGGAAGCTGTGTAGCCCATTCAGCAGCCTTACATACAGTGGCACTTGAGCAGAGAGCCATCTACAGATGGCTTCCCCTATTGGTAGAGAAAAGCCAAAGATCTCACCTGTCCAGGTAATTCAGTGAACACTCTGGCCTGATTCAGGTCTCCAAACAATAAACTGTGCAGGCCCTGGGTCCTGTCCTACAGGGAAGCTAATTTATAGACCCATTTATTACTGAATATAGTAATAAGTTTCAATCATCTAGCAAGCCTGACCAGAGAGTCCAGGTAAGGTGAAGTCTATCCTAGACACAGTCTTATTTAACTATTCTCAGCTTGTGACACAATCACCATTTCTATCCTCAGAGCTTGTACAATTGCTTCACTCCAAAACAGATCATAATAGCAAGCTCCACTTGCCTCAAAGATATTATAAGCAGACACACACAGACACCCAAACTGAGTTGACTGATGAAGAACTGTCTCTGACATTGCAAACGTATAAAGTCTAGAAGAGAAACTCAATTACCCAAATTTGCAGATACCAACCTAAAGAATCAAGGATCATGAAAAAAATCAGGTAAAAATTATACCGTCAAAATAAACTAATAAAGCCCCAACAATTAACCATAAAGAAAAGGAGATCTATGAATTGTCAGACAAAGAATTCAGAATAATCCTTTTGAGTAAACGTAGTGAACCACAAGAAAACACAGATGGATAACTAAACAAATTTAGGAAAATAATGCAAGAACAAAATTAGAAGTTCAACAAGGAAATGGAAACCCATTTAAAAGAATAAATAAATTTACGTTTATTTTAGAACTTAAAGACATAAATCTCAGTGCTGAAAAACATAGTAATTGCACTGTAGAGTTAATTAGACAATTTCAAAAGTAAACTCTACATGCAGAAAAAAGAAATAACAATCTGGAGGTGATACACTGAAAAATTACCCAGGTAGTTAGGCAAAAAGAAAAAATAATGAAAACAAGTGAAAAACTGTAGGAATTATGGATCAGAATGAAAAGAAACAGCACCTGCACTGTGGGAATTCCAGAAGGAGAAGAAATAGAGAAAGAGATAGAAAATATATTTAAAGCAATAATGGCTGAAAACTTCCTCGGACAACAAGATCCATGAGGCCCAAGGATATCCCAAATATGTTGAACCCAGATAGTGCTACACTGATACACATTATAGTTAAACTGTCAGAAGTCAGAAATTGTGGGTTTTGTTCCAGATTACTGCAATAAAGTAAATACTGAAAATAGATCATCACACAGTATTTTTTGGCTTTCCAGTGCATATAAAAATTTTGTTTATACTATACAATAATCTAATAAGTGTGGAATAGCCATGTACATATTTTATTCTGAAAATAATTTGTTTCTTACACATCCATTCCCTATGTTTGGGTCTCTACTCCTGCCCTGCGATTATGTTCATCTGTACCATTTTTCTAGATTCCACATACATGTTTTAAGGATGAACTGAGACATTAAGATTGACATACTGTAGTGGTGGGAAATAAACCAAACAAAAAGGTTGACATACATGCACTGTCATGTTTTTTAAAACAGAGAGCTAGTGGGAACCTACTCTATTGCACAGAGCACTCAATTTGTGCTCTGTGATGACCTAGAAGTATGGAAGGGGTTGGGGGAGGGAAGGAGATCCAAGAGAGAGGGGATGTATATATACATATGGCTGATTCACATCATTGTACAGCAGAAACTAACACAACATTGTGAAACAATTATATTCTAATAATTTTTTAAAAAAATATTAATTTATTGCTAAAAATGCTAACCATTATCTGAGCCTTCAATGATTCATCATCTTTTTCCTGGTGGAGGGTCTTGCTCTTAAAGTCAATGGCTACTAAATGATCAGGGCAGTGGTTGCTGCAGGATCAGGTGGTGGAAATATCTTAAATTAAGACAATAATGAAGTTTGCGGCATTAATTGACTCTCCTGTTTGGGAACAATGTCTCTATAGCGTACAACACTGGTTGACAGCATTTTACTCACAGTAGAACTTCTTTCAAAATTGCAGACTTTCCTCTCAAACACTGCCACTTTATCAACTAAAATTTTTAAATATTCTAATCCTATATTGTTATTTCAACAGACTTCACTTCATTTTCACTAGAAGTAGATCATATCTCAAGAAACCACTTTTCATTGCTTACCCATAAGAAGCAACTCTGCATATATGCAAGTTTTATGATGAGACTGTAGCGATTCATATTTTTATATTTTCAGGGTCCACTTCTAATTCTAGTTCTTTTGCTATTTCCACTACATCTACAGTTAGTTCCTCCACAGAAATCTTAAACCCTTAAAGCTATCCATGAGGGTTGGAATCAACAGTTTTCAAACTTCTCTTAGTGTCCATATTTTTACCTCTTTCCATGAATCACAAATATCCTTAATGGCATCTAAAATGATGAACCCTTCCAAGAAAGCTTTCAACTTACTTTGCCCAGCTTCATCAGAAGAATCACTAAAAGGCAGGTGTAGACTTATGAAACGTATTCCTTAAAAAATAAAACCTGAAGATGAGAATTACTGCTTGATCCATGGGCTGTGGAAAGATTGTTGTGTTAGCAGCCCTGAAAACAATATTAATCTCATTGTCCATGTCTAAAACAACAATTGAGTGACCAGGTGCCTTGTTAGTGAATAGTTGTATTTTGAAAGGAATATTTTTTTCTGAGCAGTAGGTCTCAAGAGTGAGTTTAAAATATTCAGTAAAGTATGTTGTAAATAAATGTATTGTAATCCAAGCTTTGTTATTCCCTTCACAGAGCACAAGCAGAGTAGATTTAACATAATGTTTAAGGGACTTGGGGTTTTCAAAGTGCTCACTTACATTTCCAAGTAAATGAGCACTGGCTTCAACTTAAAGTCGTCAGATGCATTAGCCCCTAACAAGAGAATCAGCCTGTCTTTTTTTTTTTTTAAACATTATCAATTTTATTCTGTATTGTTTATTTCTACCGGTAATTGTCATTGTGAATCAGACTGAAGATTGGTAATTGGTATCTACTTCTTTTTTTTTTTTAATAAATTTATTTTTTCAGTTGGGGGCTAATTACTTTACAATATTGTAGTGGTTTTTGCCATACATTGACATGAATCAGCCATGGGTTTACATGTGTTCCCCATCCTGAACCCCCCTCCCACCTCCCTCCCCATCCCATCCCTCTGGGTCATCCCATTACCCCAGCCCTGAGCAGCCTGTCTTTTGAAGATGGCAATTGACTTTTCCTCTCTAGCTCTGAAGTTCTTATATGACATCTTCTTCCAATATAAAGCTATTTTGTCTACACTGTCAATTTGCTGTTTAGTGTAGTCACATTTATTAATTATTAGTTAGTTAGTTCTTAGTTCTTCTGGATAGCTCATTACAGATTCTACATCAGCACTTACTTTGCTTTTTGATATTATGGAGAAATTATGGATATAGCTTCTTTTCTTAAACCACATGATCCAACCTCTACTAATTTCAAGCTCTTCTTTGGCAGCTTCCTCGCCTCTCTTGGCCTTCATAGAATTGAAGAGAGTTAGAGCCTTGTACTCGGTGTTAGTTTTTGTCTTAAAGGATTGTGGTGCCTTGTTTGATCTTTTATCTAGACCACTAAAATTTTATTCGTATCAGTAAAAAGTCTGTTTTACTTTCTTATTGCTTGTGTGTTCACTAGAGTAGCAGTCTTAATTTCCTTCTAGGACTTTTTCTTCACATTCACAAATTAGCTAATTGTTCAACACAAGAGACATAGCTGTCAGCCAATGACTTTCAAAATGCCTTCCTCGCTAAGCTTAACTCTTCCTTTCACTTGAATACTCAGAGGCCATTTCAAAGTTTCTATTAACCTAGTCTGAACATCGTTTTGTCTCAAGGAATAGGAGGCCTGAGGAGAGGAAGGAAGAGGGGGAAATGGCCAGTGAGTGAAACTGTCAGAACATACTTAATAAGTATATGGGTGCAGTTTATTGTGTCCCTAAATAATCACAACAGTAATATCATGATTGTTGATTATAGATTCCCTATGGCTCAAACGGTACAGAATCTACCTGCAATTCAAAAGACCTAGGTTCTATTCCTGAGTTTGGAAGATCCCTGGAGAACAGAATGGCAACCCACTCCAGTAGTCTTGCCTGGAGAATTGCACAGATGGAGGAGCCTGGCAGGCTACAGTCTATGGGGTCGCAAAGAGTCAGACACAACTGAGAGACTAACGCTTTCATTTTCACTTTTCAAAAGCATAATAATAATGAAAGCATATAAAATATTGTGAAAATTACCGAATTATGACACAGAAACGAAAGGAGCAAATGCTGTTGGCAAAATGCTGTTGGTGCTTCATACAGGATTGTCACAAACCTATTTGTTAAGGAAAACATGCAATGTCTGTGATGAGCAATAAAATGAAGTACAGTAAATCAAGGTATACTGTAACAATGAATTTTTGAAATTAAAGAAATCAATCCCATTTATAGTAACATTGACAAAATAAAATACTTATGAATAAATTTAACTAGAGAGTGAAAGATCTCTACTCTGAAAACTATAAGACACTGAAAAAAGAAATCAAAGAAGATGCGAAAAAATAAAAGACAAGCCATCATGGATTAGAAAAATCAATATTGTTAAAATGTCAAATCAATATTTTCAAAAGTCATCTATAGATTCAATGAAATCCCAATCAAGGCCCCAATGTCATTTTTATAAAGTAAAAATAAAATATTTCTAAAATTTACATAAAACATAAAAGACCCTGATTTGCCAAACAAAACTTGAGAAAGAACAGAGCAGGATGCACTATCACACTTCCTAATTTCAAGTTTTAGTATAAAGTTGTACTTGTCAAAACAACATAGTATTGACTCAAAACAGACAAATAGGCCAATAGAAGAGCATTGAAAGACCAGAAATAAACCCAAGTGCATATGATCAATTAGTATTTGCCAAGGGAGCCAAGACTTCTCAATGGAAAAAAAATAGTCCCTTCAATAAATGGCCAGAGAAGGAAATGGCAACCCACTCCAGTGTTCTTGCCTGGAGAATCCCAGGGATAGGGGAGCCTGGTGGGCTGCCGTCTATGGGGTCGCACAGAGTCGGACACGACTGAAGCGACTTAGCAGCAGCAGCAGCAGCAGCAGCAGCAATAAATGGCGCTGGGTTAATTGGATAGTCACAGGTAAAAGAATGAAACTAGATCAATATCTTAAATCACTCACAAAAATTAATTCCAAATGGATTAAAGACTTAAATGTAAGACCTGCTGCTGCTGCTGCTGCTCCTGCTGCTAAGTCGCTTCAGTCGTGTCCAACTCTGTGCGACCCCATAGACGGCAGCCCGCCAGGCTTCTCTGTCACTGGGATTCTCCAGGCAAGAACACTGGAGTGAGTTGCCATTTCCTTCTCCAATGCATTAAAGTGAAAAGTGAAAGTGAAGTCGCTCAGTCGTGTCCGACTCTTCGCGACCCCATAGACCATAGCCTACCAAGCTCCTCCGTCCATGGGATTTTCCAGGCAAGAGTACTGGAGTGGGTTGCCATTTTCTTCTTCTAATGTAAGACCTAAAATCATGAAATTCCTAGGTGAAAACATAGGAATAAAGCTCCTTAAAAGCTCATTTTTTGGATTAGATTCCTGAACCCAGACAAGAAAATAAAATATAAACAATTGAGACTACATTAAAAAAATCAACCTAAAAGAAAAGCCATGGAATAAAAAAATGCAAACTATATATTTGATAAGTTAATATTCACAATAATTGTAAGAACTCATACAACTTAATAGCAAGAAACCAAATAACCTATTTCAAGTTGGGCATAGGGTCTAAATAGACATTTCTCCAAAGAAGATATCTGAAAGGTCAACAGGTACATCAAAAGTTGCACATCACTAGTCATTAGGGAAATAAAAATTAAAATCACAATGAGATATCAACTCACACCTGTTAGAATGGCCATCAGCAAAATGATAAGAGCTAACAAATTCTGGCATGGGTATGATAAAAGACAAAAAACGGGGTGTAGGGGGAAATATTATGCAATGTTTGGGGAATGTAAATTTATGCAGTTTTTATGGAAAACAATATGAAGGATACTAAAAAAAAAAAATAAAGATTGAGCTACCATAAGATACAGCAATTCTACTTCTGGGAATCATCCAAAGGAAATAAAAACACCACCTTAAAAACAAATTTGTATTCCCATGTTTATAGCAGCATTATTTTGAATATCTGAGACATAAAAATAACTTATGTGTTCATTGTTGAATGAATAAAGAAGTTGTGGCATATATACTTAAGGGAATATTGTTATTTTAGTTGCTAAGTCAAGTCTTTGTGTTTCCATGCACTGTAGCCTTTCAGGCTCCTCTGTTCATGAGATTTCCCAGGCAAGAATACTGGAGTGGGCTACCATTTCCTTCTCCAGTGGATCTTCCCAAAACAGAGATCAAACCCATGCTGATTCCTTACTGCTGAGCCACCAGGGAAGCCTCAGGGCAACCCTAAAGGAATATTATTCCACCATAAAACAGAAAAATTGGAGGGTTGCTTTTTCATGCCTTAATGATGAAAACCAAAGACAGGATGTTTTTCATTCTCCTGTTAAAATTTTGGGCTTCACAGGTGGTGCTAATGGTAAAGAACCCACCTGCCAATGCAGGAGACATAAGAGAAACCAGTTCGCTTCTTGGGTGGGAAAGATACCCTAGAGAAGGGCATAGAAAGAAAGAAAAGAAAGTGAAATTGCTCAGTCATGTCCGACTCTTTGCAACCCAAGGACTGTAACCTACCAGGTTCCTCTGTCCATGGAATTTTCCAGGCAAGAGTACTGGAGTGGGTTACCATTTCCTTCTCCAGGGGATCATCCCGACCCAGGGATCGAACACAGGTCTCCCGCATTGTGGGCAGACGCTTTACCATCTGAGCCACCAGGGAAGCCAGAGAAGAGTATAGAAACCCACTTTAGTGTTCTTGCCTGGAGAATCCCATGGACAGAGGAGCCTGGGCTACAGTCCTTAAGATCACAAAGAGTCACACATGACTAAAGAGCCTTAGCACACACAAAGGGAATATTATACCACCATAAAAAAAGAAAAATTCCCACTATTTACAACAACATGAATTAACTTCGAAAGCATTATGTTACCTGAAACAAGTCAGACAGAGAAAGGCAAACACTATCCATTTATATGTGAAATCTAAAAACAAAATCCTTTGGTCACCTAATGCAAAGAGCTGACTCATTAGAAAAGACCCTGATGCTGGGAAGATTGAAGGCAGGAGAAGGGGATGACAGAGGACGAGATGGTTAGATGGCATCACCAATTCAATGCGCATGAGTTTGAGCAAACTCCAGGAGATGGTGAAGGACAGGGAAGTTTGGCGTGCTGCAGTCCATGAGGTCACAGAGAGTTGGACACGACTGAGTGAACAGCAAACACAAAATAAACTAATACAAAAAGAGATCAGACTTTTGGTTACCAGAGGCAAATTTGGGGTAGGGGAAATTGAAAGAAGGTGGTCAGAAGTTACAAACTTCCAGTTATAAAGTAAATAATTACTAGGGATATAATGTACAATAGAACAGCCACAGTTAACATAGTTGTATAATATTGAGGAAATTGTAACGAGAATAAGTCTGAAGAGTTACCATCAAAAGGAAAACAGTATCTTCTTTTTAAAAAATTTTTATTCCTTCTATATGAGAAGATAGATGTTAGCTAAGCCTATTATGGTGATCATTTCACAATATATGTAAGTCAAATCATTGTGTTGCATGCCTTAAACTTACACAATGATATATATCAATTATTTCTCAATAAAACTGGAAAATAATGTGAAATATTGCTTACTTGTCAAAGTACAAAAATCAAGTTAATATTCTCAATGTATTTCTATTCTATATCCCTTTTCCTTTTATGTAAACTGACATATAATTTATACACTTCAAAATAAATCAACTTCATATGTACAGTTAAATAATTTTACCTCTTCTAGAATTTATATAAATGGAATCATACAATATGTTCTATTTTGTATTTGACTTCTTTGCTCAACATAATACTTACAGTACAGTAGTATACATATATATGTATAAATATAGTACACTATGGTTATTTATTCATCTGATGAAAGACATTCTTTTGCTTCAGATATTTTGGCTATTATGAACAAGGCTTCTGTATTCAGTCTTATAAAAATCTCCCTAAAAGTGTATAATTTCATCTCTTAATTCATCCCTGAATGAGAGGCTATGTTATTTTTAACTTAAAAAAAAAAGTGCTAAAGTGTTTTCCAAATTAGCTTTACCATTCCATTTTCTCAAGGACATTATATGAGAGTTCCAATTGCTCCACATTCTTGGCAATTATTGCTGTTTTTTTCCTTTTAAATTTTAGTCACTGCTGTGTGTATGCAGTCACAATACATATCTTCTTTGGTAATGTGTTTCCTGATTTATTTTTGATATTTAAACTTTGAGTTGAAAGTCTTTTATAAAGTGTAATTTATACATTTGATGGGCTTCTCAGGTGGCTCAGTGGTAAAGAATCAGGAGATGCTGGTTCAATCCCTGGGTCAGGAAGATAACCCTGGAGGACGAAATGACAACCCACTCAAGTATTCTTGCTTGGAGAATTCCATGGACAGAGGAACCTGTTGGTCTACAGCCCACGGGGTCACAAAGAGTTGGACACAACTGAGCAACTAAGCATGCGTGCCTCCCTATGCATTTTAGATATATTTTATATCCAAGAATATTGCAAATATCTTTTCTCAAATCATAGTTTATTTTTCTTTAAATGTCATTCAAAATTTCAGATCTTTTTTTTGTTGTTGTTGTTGTTTTAAAGTTTACTTTTATGATGACTACTCTCTTTGCTTTAAGATACTTTGCCTAATCTAAGTTTGCATGGAGGAGGAAAAGTTTCCCTGGAGGAGGAAATGGCAACCCACTTCATTATTCTTGCCTGGAGAATTTCATGGACAGAGAAGCCTGAAGGGCTACAGTCCATGGAATCACAAAGTGTCAGACACGACTAAGCAAGTAACACAAGTTTGCACAGATGATATACTGATTTCTTCAAGAAATTTTAGTTTTAACTTTTACTTTTAGGTCTACATTTCATATTAATCTCTTTGTTTGTTACATCTTTGAGGTAAGAACTGAAGCTTTTATTTTCTCCCATTTAAAATACTAGTTGTTGCAAACTTATTGAAAGATTTCCATTTCTCCCATTTTATTAAATGGATAATTTGGTTGAAATAAATGAGCCTTGTCAGTTCAGTTCAGTCCTTTGCTTGCCAAATAAAACTGAGCTGTAACACTGGTCTGTCCATGGCTTCAAATTTTTGCTGCACCAAGACAGAACCAAGGAAATTACAAACTCCCCCAACATATATGGTGCCATGACTCAGATTTAACCTGGCTGAAACAACCTTGGCTCGGCCCCTGTAAGGCAAAAGCCAAGCACAGCAGAAGCCCAACTCGGTGAAAGCTCCCACAGTGGAAGCTGAACATGAAGAAAACCTAGTACAGTGGAAGTGACAAGCCCAGTGAGCTAGAAACCAAGCTCATGAGGCTCAGTCTCAGATTACAGGAGATCTCGGGTTAAGGTAGGAGGTCCTCGCTCCTACAGCTGGAAGGACATATGGCTAACAAAATCTTAATTCCTTTATAATTTCTCGTTTCTTGTTTCCTTGAACCCCCCACTAACAGGTGAGCGGCAGTGGGTGCAACTGAGGGACTCTGGCAGGGGCTGCTTAGTAGCTGTTGCCCAAGGGAGAGGAGGTTCTGTCCTTAGTCTTCTTTGTGTCAAGGATTAGGCCAATGAAAACTGAGCACAGGTCAGATATTTAGCAGACTTTCTGGCAGGTTATGAAGGGGATTCCTTGGCACGTTTTTCCCACTGCTTTTTCCTCCCATCCTTCAGCTCCTTTCTTCCTGGACTTGAGCCCAGCCAAAACCCACAGTGCCTGGTTTTAAGACCTAATGAAGCTCAGGCTCTCGATGTCTCATTGCAAAAAATTCAGTGAGAGACACAGCACAGGTAAGAGGTAGATTTGCTCGGATTCAGAGAAAAGCACATTCTGCCAGGTATGGGCCATCACAGAGGGTGAGTGTAGAGGCCATGGAATGAGGTGTGGTTAGTTTTTGTGAGTTGGGTGATTTCATATGCTAATGAGTGGGAGAATCATTCCAACAACTGGGGAACTGCCCACTCCTCCCTCTTTTGACAATGCCTTGGAACAATCCTGGCACCTTTGGGTGTGTCATTTAACTTGCAGATTGAGGATCAAGGTTTAGTTGAATTTGACTTATCTCCTTGGACCCATTTGATTTTAATCAGTTTATGTTATGCCCTTGGGCTATGTCATTCTTTCAAAAGTGCCCTGCCCCCTTCCCTCCTGTTTCATGCTCTTTTCCTGAGCCCTGTCAGGGCCCACAATGTTGCCTCTACAATATTCTGGAGGGACAACCAGAAAACAGCTGGCCTTTGGGGAGAAATTCTGTGTAACCTCCAATCCCTCTAGATATTCAGGCCTTGATCTTCCATGTTTCCTACAACATGTGCAACAATAGCATCTCTCAGTGAACCTGCTAAGGTGGGTGACAGGCACACAATGCCTGCTAGAAGTCCATCTGTTAGCATCCCTTCAAGGGCAGCTGGGCTTCCAGGGATAATGTTTGCCACTTTGGGAGTTAGCCCTGCAGGCCCTTTGGGCCCAAACTTTACCATCCTTTTCCTAAAGTTACAAACATATCCCTGGATCAAATCTCTGCTCCACTTTTATGGAACATCTGGTCTGTTGCCTCTTATCAATTTGTCCTTAAGCCACTTAATCACTCCTACAACCAGGATCACACCCCTTGTAGGCAACATTGCTCCACCCCACTTATTATTAAAATACTCTTAATGCCCCTAACAGGACCAGATAACCCACTCATTTGTCATTACTTCTGTTATTACCTAAAGCGGGTCTCTGACAATGAAATATTTACCATTGGAGACACCATAACCTGCTCTTATGGAGGACTAGGGGAGGAAATCAGTGACTTTCCTTCCTTCAGAGCAATAAGAGGATAAGGCTTATGGCTGTTTCACCAGGTTGCCAGTCTCAGGGCACAGGCTTGGATTGCTTTACATCATGATATTTATTCCCATCCACAAACCAGCAGTGATTTAAGATTACAACCCCTTAATCCTACCCAGCACTGGTCAGACTGGAGACCTTAGGGATGCCCAACTCCCACTTCAGGGATCCCAGAAGGTCGACCTGCCTTGACCTGCCTAGGGATCTGGTCCTCGAAATGTTGTCACACCTCAACCTGCTCAGGGATCTGCCAGTCCAGGGGTCCCAGGAGGTCTACATGCCTCCACCTGCCCAGGGATTCAGTCTCCAGGAGGCTGCCATGCCTCAGCCTGCCTGGGGATCTACACCCTGACCCGCGGATGCCTGGCTCCCAGGTTGCAACAGTACTGGGTAGGATAAGCTTCAAAAAGACTCACCCCTAAGGAAGTCCACCTATGGAAGTAGAACGATGCCTATTATAATATTTTTTTCCTTTTTTCTTTTCCTCCCTGTCATCACTGTCTTTCAGATGGGAAATAACCAATCCACTTCTCGACAGATGCCCTTGATAACTGGAAGCTGTTTGATCCTCTAATACTAAGGAGAAGTAGCTTAAAATTCTTTTGTGCCACTGCATGGCCATGGTATCCCCTGGGGGACAAGGAACACTGGCCTGAGGATGGGAGTTTAAATTATAATACCATCCAGCAGCTAGACTTATTCTGCAAAAGATAAGGGAAACGGACAGAGTTCCCCTATGTCCAAATTTTCTTCCAATGAGATATGAAGGAACTCTCTCTTAAGTATGGGATTGCTGTATGCCCTAAAAGTGATCCTACTAGGCAAATGGTGTTAGGCACAAACAACCAAGAAAAGGAAGCCCCCAGTGAAGGTTCACCTCCCATGGCTCTCGAGTTGCCTAGTGCTCCTTCCTTATATCCAAATGTGCCCCCCATATCTGGGCTCACCCCCTCCACAAAAGCCAACTCGAGTATGTCCCTTAGTTGAAACTGGAGGACAATTTGGACCAACCCAGGTCCATAAGCCCTTATCCCTCTTAGAAATTAAGACAGATCAAACAAGATCTGGGAAGCTATACAGATGACCCAGGCAAATATATATACATTCCAACACATTACCTTGGCTTTTGACTTAATGTGGAAGGACATAATGGTCCTATTTAGTCAAACTTTATCTGACCCTGAGCATGCTAGGGTCTTTAAGGAAGCCCGAAGGTATGCTATGGGGCTTCACATGTCAAACAATAAATACCCTGTAGGGGAAACTGCAGTCCCCTCTTCAGATCCTAATTGGAATTATAATGAGCCTGAGCACATCTGGGACAGGGATCATTTTCTGATCTGTGTAAACGTAGGACCTAAAGAAGCCCAGAAAAAAGTAATCAGCTATACCCGGGTCTCAGCAATAAATCAGGAGCCCAACGAGAAACCCATTGCCTTTCTGGAAAGGCTGAAAGAGGCCCTCCAAAAGTTTTCTGATCTGGACTTAGACTCTTACAAGGGACAGGTGATTTTAAAGGACAAATTCCTGTCTCAGTGTGCATCAGACATCCTGATAAAATTACAACAGCTACAGCAGCAGTACGCTGCTGCCTCTTTAGATGAGATGGTCCAGACAGCCACCAATACCTTTTATAACAGAACAGGAGAGAGAAGCCAAGGCCCAGGAGAGGGAGAAAAGGAAAGAGACAAGTCATGCTCAGATGCTGGCTGCCCTCCAGGGAAGCTCAATGGCAATCCCGTGTCCTTAAAGGACAAGGCATGAGGCAAATGCTTAATCTGTAGACAGGCGGGACATTGGGCCAAAGAGTGTCCAAACCATGACAAGTCTCCTAAAATGGCTTGCTACAAATGCCATCAATTGGTACACTGAGCAGCACTCTGCTCTTGGGACCCAAGAGCCTCAAGATCAAGCGCCAAGCCTTCCCTCACAATGGTTAACCAGGACTGAAGCAGCCTGCTCCAGCCAGCCCGCCTGTCACAGATAACCATCACTGGACTAGAGGTGCAACTGGATGTGGCAGGTAGGCCTGAGAATTTCTTGATTGACACAAGGGCTACATACTCTGTCCTGACCTCCTAATCCAGAGCCTTCTCTTCTCAAATCTGTACCATTTTGGGTGCTACAAGATAAACAATTACAAAAAGATTCACCTGAGCACTTCTTTGTAGCTGTAATGGACAAATACTTTCCCACCAGTTTCTGATGGTTACTGAGTGTGCTTCTCCCTTGTTGGGAAGAGATCTTTCCTTGCCTTTGAAATCTTGCAGCTATTGCAGTCCTGATAGAAGATGCTTTAAAACTCTCTTCTGGGGGCAAACTAACTATTTTTACCAGTCACCAAGTGAAACAACTCTTGAATGGGAGAAGCCACTTACAGATATCTGATCAAAGGATCCTCAGATATCAAGTAGTGCTGATGGAAAATCCAGGCCTGACTATATCCCCTTGTGAGGTTCTTAAACCAGCTACCCTCCTGTCTGCCCCTGAGGGCTCTCTCCCCTTTCACTCTTGTCTAGAAACTTTGGACCACTGGACAAAACCCTGAGAGGGATTGTCAGAAGATCCTCTGACCAATCCTGAGGAAATATGGTACACTGATGGAAGCAGCTTTGTCTTGGATGGAAAAAGAAGAGCCAGATAAACAGTAGTCTCCAATTTTGGTCTCCTCTTGTCCCACTTGCCAATTAAGCGACCCCCAAGAAGCTCGAAGACCCCAGCTGACCCAGCCTGTCCAATGATGTGGGACCTACACAGGAGAGGACTGACAGATGGACTTCACCAAGATGCCAGTTTCTCAAGGGTATAAATACCTATTAGTCATGATAGATACATTCACAGGATGGACTGAAGGCTTTCCCACCCCGAATGAGAAGGCTGAGGAGGTGGTTAAAAAAAAAAAAAAAAAACTGCTCCATGAAATCATTATGCTATTTGGTCTGCCCAGGTCATTACAAAGTGACAATGGGACATCATTTACTTCTAAGGTCACCCAAGGGGTCTCAAACGCATTGGGTATTATTCATTATCTTCATTGTGCCTGGAGGCCTCAGTCTTCAGGAAAAGTAGAAAGAGCCAACCAATTCTTAAAATCAGTGATAAAAAAGATAACCCAGGAGACCTCTGGTCCTAGTCAACTTAACAAGATGCTATGGGCTGGGAACCATGACCCAAAAGATTCTAAATGGCCATTGCCACTCCAACAAGATATACACTTGTGGGCTGTCAAACATGACCCAAAAGATTCTAAAGAGCCACTACTATATGCTCCAGAGACTCAAGTCCTGATTAAAGTCTGGAAAGATGGGTCCCCAAAGGCTCAACTCCAGCCCACTTGGAAAGGGGCTACTCTTTAATACTTTCTACCCCCACAGTAGTCAAGGTTCCAGAACACCACTCCTGGATTCACTACTCACGAGTCAAGGAAACAGAAGAGAACATTCAATATACCTGTGAGCCCCTGGGAGATCTCAGATGCCTATTCAGAACTACAAATGAGTGTCATTCTAGTGAATACCCCCCAAATTAAGTTTCTGGGGATAAGATTTCTCAGGAAAGCTCTAAAGAGCCAACACAGCTTGGCAGGGGTTGTACTCCAACATAAGACAGGAGATAGATCTCCTGATCCCTAAACAAGGAGGGACTTGAGCCATCTTGAATGAGACGTGTTGTTTCTGGGTAAATCAGTTCAGTTCAGTCGCTCAGTCGTGTCCAACTCTTTTCGACCCCATGAATTGCAGCACGCCAGGCCTCCCTGTCCATCACCATCTCCCAGAGTTTACCCAAACCCATGTCCATTGAGTCAGAGATGCCATCCAACCATCTCATCCTCTGTCGTCCCCTTCTCCTCCTGCCCCCAACCCTTCCCAGCATTAGGGTCTTTTCCAATGAGTCAACTCTTCGCATGAGGTGGCCAAAGTATTGGAGTTTCAGCTTCAACATCAGTCCTTCCAATGAACACCCAGGACTGATCTCCTTTAGGGTGGACTGGTTGGATCTCCTTGCAGTCCAAAGGACTCTCAAGATACCTGCAGCTGATTACTCAACTTTTCAAGAAAGTCTCACAGTCCTCAAGAAAAACATTCAGATCCTACAGGATCTCAACGAACAAGCTAGAGAGTTCTCAGGGTGGCTATGATCTCTATTTAGGTGATCCTTCTCCTGGCAACGGGGAATTTGGAGTTGGCGAATGCCCCTACTAATCCCTGTTATCACCATATTGATGCTGCTTATGATTGCTCCATGTATTGTCAATTGTCTAACCCATTTTGTCTCTGCCCAGGGTTAGGGTTAGATCTCAGATGCCTATTCAGAACAAGCTACAAGATGCAGTGCCAGTTCAACAAGGATATATAAAACTACAGCTGACCACGTAAAACTTCACTCAGCCTTAGATGGACACTGCTATAAGGACTCTGAGGCTTGAGACTAGCAAGAGGGGGCGGTCCAATGCCCCCTCGCCATCCCAGTTCAGCAGGAAGTAGCCAGAGAGACCTCAATGCCCCTATTCCCAAAGAATTGGTCCTCACATCTCTTGAGGGGGAAATGTTAGGTAATTAGAATAGGAAAAAGGAGTCCACAATGGCTGTTGCTAGAAGACAAAGACGGGAAAAGCACGTGAAAATAGAACAAAGGAAAGTCCAAGGACCAGAGTGAGGACCTCAGGTAAAACAAACAGTCCTCCTGGCTAGCCCAACTTACATAGGGAAGGCTTAGGGGAGGAGAAAAAAACATGAGAAAGACGAGCCAAAATTGAGCTGGAGACTTCTCTTAGCATCTTTTGGGTCAGCCTGCCCTCACGCCTGGAGGATGTATTCTCCTTTGCTTGCCAAATAAAACTGAGCTGTTACACGTAGATATAACACTGGTCTGTCCATCACTTCAAATTTTTGCTGCGGTGAGACAGGACCAAGGAAATTACAAACTCCCCAACATTCAGATGGCCAAAGCATTTTTACTAAAGATGTTTTATTTGCACGCTGTAAGTCATTTCAATTTTTAGAAGGATGCATAATGCTTTCCAAACAAAGATTCTCTAGAAAGGCCATTATAATTCTAAATTATCTAAAAGCACACTCATTTTTTCCAGAAGACACAACTCCATTTTCCAAGAACTAGGTGGAATCTATCTTGACTTTGAATTCTCTAAAGCATGTTAATTATGAGGGGCTCTGTTTTCCAAAACCTGTTCTAAAACACCAGGAATTATTTTATTCCCTCTTTTGAACAGAATGGGTGACTTTCCAGGAAGCTTCATAAAAGCAGATTGAAACACAAAGACAGTGGAGCTTGCATACACAAAGAGAACAGTAAATCAACCTCAAAAATAAATAGCCAGTTATTTTACAAGCAAAATCAGTTTGTTCGGGAATAGCAGAGAAATGCAGTTGAAAACAAGCAAACTGTGGTGAATCACAGGCAAATCTGAAGACAAAAAGGGGAGGTCAGCTTTTATTAGATTTTAGTAGGAAATTGGGGAGGGTTGTTTGGAATAAATTTTTATTGAGGAAAAACTCTTTTTGGCTACAAGCCATGCTTAGTGCTTTGCTGTTGAGGCAGGAAGAAATCTTTCTTCCTTTTCTTAAAATCAAGAGAAGAAATGTCTTCCCCTGCACGAGGAGAAAAGTAACATTTTTATCATCAAAGATAAGTTGTGACAGAATTTTATACAAAGAATTCTACACAAAGAGACCTTCAGTTTTCTTGCTGGTTATGATGGTGGCTGAGAGCTCTCCCTTCAGGGCTTTCTTACCCCATTTTACATGATGTTTCCTTTCTTTATTTTCACAGTATATAGGTATGAGTTATTTCTGGATACTCTATTTTGTTCTGATGAAATATTTTTTAATCACGTGTGCGTGTGTGCTAAGTTGCTTTAGTCATGTGTGACTTTGTGTGACCCCTACGGACTGTAGCCAACCAGATTCTTCTGTCCATGGGATTTTCCAGGCAAGAATACTGGAGTGGGTTTCCATGCCCTCCTCCAGGAAACTGTCCCAACCCAAGGATCGAACCTACGTCTCTTAGGTTTCCTGTGTTGTCAGGCAAGTTCTGTACTAGTGCACCAGCATTAACTCTAGGCCAATGAAATCCTATCTTGATTACTGTAACTTTTTAGTAATTCTTAAAATATAGTAATGAATATCTTAACATTATTTTACAATTTCAAGGTTATTTTCTTGAAGTATTTTATAGTCCTATAAATTTTAGATTCAGTTTGTAAAATTCTACCAAGACAAAAGCATGTTAGACATTTAAGTTAGGGTTGCATCAAATCTGTAGATCAGTTTAAGGGGGATTGGCATCTTAGCAATATTGAGTTTTCTACTATGTGAATGAACAAGCTTTATATATTTCTTTCCTCTCCTACACAGTCGGTGGGTCAGGAAATTGTTAAAGTCACTATAGGGAAAAACAATCAATGGCATCTATTAAGTTAAATATATACATACCTTACAAGCTAGTTGCTTTACCTAAATCAACTTGGTAATATTTTTCTCCCAAAGTTACATCCTAGAAATTTTTGTCACAGCCATAATACATCAGAAGTGAATAACTTAATTTATATTAACATAAAATGTATGTTTAATGTGATATATTCTTAAAATAGAGTATTATACAACTGTAAAAAGAAACTACTGCTCTTTCCAAGAGCATAGTTGAATTGCTTAAATACCCTATTGAGTGAAAAAGGTTAATTATAAAGGTATATATCTTTACACAGTTCCATATTGTTAAGTTCAAAAATAAGCACAAAAAATGATCTTTGGTTTTTAAAGACAAAATAATGCTACCTGTTGGGAGAGTCAAGGGCAAGTAATCTTGAAGCAACAAGGATGCTTTTGCTATGAATGATATTTTATTTGAGGGGTTGGTAGTATTTTTTAAAAATGGGTTAACTTTGTCATAATCTATTGCTGCATCCACTTAAAATCTGTAAACCTTTCTTTATTTTTGGCCTACACTAGTATAAATATCTGTTTTAAGAAAGAAAAAACAATATGTATTTAAAAACCTGTCCATCATTGACAGCTATAGTGTAACTGGCTCCCAGTCATACTAGGCTCTGCTAGGCACACCTCCATGGCTCCACATCTGTGCCTCATACACCCTTGTTTTCCTCAATGCGTGAAAGGTTTGAAATTCAGAAAAATACACAGATTTTTGATAGTTGGGAGTTTCCTTTCTTTGTGGAAATAGGACTGGATATCAACTAAATGAAGAGTTCTTAGAAGATGATATAGGCTGATTATTCACAAAAAAGGGATCATTTAAGTTTTAGATCTTTGATGTTTTCCATCTTCTCTTTATGCTTCCTTTTAAAAACTCATGCATATTTCATACATTTGTGGTTTTTTCCTTTCCCTATGCATATAATTTTCTCAGTCTCAAATGTATTTCTCTCTCTGCTTTCCACCTTCCCCTCCTTCAGGATTATCTTTCTTTGAAACTGCTGTACTATTATTTTTCTCTTTCATATACAGATTCTATATCTTCCTAAATCATTATTCATATTTTAATACATACATTAACAAATCCAGTTTAATTCCTCTACTTCTCTTATCCTCCTTTGTCATTCTCAAAATTCATTTTCCCTTTATTGAGGTAGGATTGGGGGCAGGAGGAGAAGGGGACGACAGAGGATGAGATGGTTGGATGGCGTCACTGACTCGATGGACATGGGTTTGGAGAGAGAAGCCTGGCATGCTGCAATTCATGGGGTCGCAAAGAGTCGGACACGACTGAGCGACTGAACTGAATTGAACTGAATTTATCTCCTCATTAATCTCCCATTATGCATAATTTACTTCTAACAATTTTAATTTCCTTATGCTTGTTAAGGTCTGCTACATAGAGAGGAAGCTTTTTTCCTAGAACTTACAATTATTTATGAAATTCTCCTGTCACACAAACACAGACACAAGCAGCAAGCTATGCTGATAATATGGTCATTTTCACATAACTTCAAAGAAATACCCCAATATTCCATCTTGAGTTACCAGAACTTATGAATTTCCTGGTAATCACTTTCTTTCTCCTGAATTTAAAAACTATTAAATTTTCTTACTGTGAAATATTATAATCCTAGCTTTTTAAGGTTCTTTTTTTATAGGTTTATTAATGTGTATATTGCTTTTTGGTTTACTTGTCACTGACTTTTGATTCTTGAATTTTCTGTTGTTTACCTTCATGCTTTAATAGAAATTTTACATTATGTACTAAATGTCAGTTATTACACACACAAACACACACACACACACACACATTCCACAATGGAAACTGTTCTTTCTTTTTTTTTTTAATTATTGACTCCTGTGTTTAGATTATTGCATTTTATATCTAGGGGTTAACAATTACTTTTATATTGTATGTTAATGATCACCTAC
Source organism: Okapia johnstoni (assembly GCA_024291935.2). NCBI lineage: Eukaryota > Metazoa > Chordata > Mammalia > Artiodactyla > Giraffidae > Okapia > Okapia johnstoni. Next base: position 33,133,570 of record CM044310.1, read on the forward strand.
CTTTTTGAATTTGTATGATATTCAGGCAATAATTCACTCTGATATATTTGTTACATTGCTCACTCAATTCTGATTTTTGCTTATGACTCAGATATTTTTATTGTTCTCTGCAATTTTATGACTTCAATAACACATTCTGGTTCCTCTCTCTTTCATTCCTGCCTGATGCATCTTCAGTTCTCACTTCACATATTTCCACCTTGATGTCTCACTATTGCTCTGTTCCTTCTCTTTACTGCCACTTTCTTCTTCCAAATTTCAGAACAGAAACAGCTTCCAGATGATTTTCTGGGTTTTTTGCCTTCTTAAAATCCAGTAGTTCCAGGAATAAACTTGTTTCTAACTGTTTTTCTCCTCCACCTGATTTCTCTCCTACTGATTAGGCTTCTTTTATTGTTTATATACAGTTATTCCGAAATACATTCTCTCTTCTTATTTATCTACTTTAATGTTATTTCCATGTTTTCAGTGTCATTTAAACACATTACCTGTAATATTATTGTGTAGTCAGTGAGAGCAGGACTCAAATTTTGCTCTATAAACTAAAATTGTTCAGCTTTTAGTAAATTATTTGACATTCTAATTGTGCTCTTTTAAATAGTACACTAATCATGTCACTTTCATACACTGATGACAGGATCTGAGAATTAAATATTTTAACATATGTTAAGGCCTCAATACACTAACATTGTTCAACATTTTTTAAATGCTAGTTCTTTTATCAATACTATTTTATGTTGAAATAAAAACAGACAAAATGTTAGAAAATTTATTCTTGAAAGGCAGAATGGATATAAAATTATCCACATAATTTTACTTCAATGCATCTTATAATTGTTATTATTTAAATAGTGCATATATGTGATACATAAAAATGCAAATCTTCAAAAGAGCAGTTGATGAAAAGTAAAATTAAGCCTTTATTTCTATCCTGGTTCCCTTCATGGGAGCGATAAGTCTCATCAATTTCTTTTGTATTGAATCATAGATATTCCACATATACACAAATATTTGTGTCCAATTCTTTGTCTCCTGTAACTAATTATAAACATAATGTTATATATATTTATGATATTCAATGTATATAGATATATTATATATGTGTACTATATGTTAATATGTTTACCAAGTCTGCTCTTCAGAATGAAGGTACACTATTTCCAAATAATCCTATAGACATTCTTTGGTGACTGTGGGGAGAGAGCAAATTAGCCAAGATGGTGTGTTCAGGCTCTCTCACCCCTCAGTTTATAAATAATGACTATGTAACAGCTGAGATCATTTATAGCACTGCATACACATCATGAGCTATTCACTTGGTCACAGTCTACTTTGTGCTGTGGGATATATAAGCTCCACCCATAAAGTGGTGACATTACTGCTGCATCGTAGCTTTGTCTGTTGTGTCCAACCATGAGAGGAGAGGATATAACATCAATACTGTTATGGCTGCTGTGTCAGCCAGGAGACAGGTTGTGTGCAGTTATGCTGTGTTATGTTAATCTGCTGTTACGTCCACTGTGCCAGTCAGAAAAGAATAAACGTGTCTGCAGGTCCTATGGCTCCTTGAATCTTCTTCCAGTCTCTTATTTCATGCCTTGCCTACCCTGGATTCAATGAACAGTGCAGACAGTGAGATACAGTGAGACAATTGGTGTCATGAACAGTATGAAGAGCAATACAGTGGTCTACCATCAGAAGGAGGGTCAGGGCTCAGAATAGAGTCAGGTTCACATGCACGTTTTTGAGAAGATTTTGAGAAGTTTAACTAAACTAAGCTTAGTTAAAATCAAGTTTATATTGTATCTTGCATCAGTTAACATAGGCAAAATATCTGCTATTTTCACAAGAAATAGTACAAAAGTGTAATAAAATAACACACCTGAGCACACTCTGATAAATGTCACATAAAATACTTAAAAATAACAAATTTCAGAAAATGACATTAACTCAATCTCTTTTGAATTGAATTCACCAGTGCATGTAAATATATATGCAAAGTGCTCATAAAATCACTTTTTTTAATATTAATAGGAAATCTAGCAATTATTTGAATCTTTGGAAAGAGGAAAGGATGTAAAGCATAATATATTTGTATTATAAGTACCATAGAACCACTATAAGAATGAAATAGGTAAAACATACTGAAAAATAAAGAACTATTCTGTAAAAGAAAATAAATTAGATGATAGAAATAAATATATTGATAAGTAATGCATATTTATACATGTATCTAAATCAATGCATCAATAGAAAATCTTTTCAAAGGTGATACCTTCAAACTATTAACATTTGCCATCTAGATTCAATGGGAAGTCATCTGAACATGTGGGTTGTGGGTTTGGGAGTAGCAAATGTAAGTACAAATTGGGAGTACAAATTGGAATGTAATTCATTTTAATTTATGTACTAATTATAATTTTTATGATTATTATAAAGTACTGTTTTATGAGTATTAAGTATTAGGAGAATGATAACTTCTGTAAGAAGCATGATATTTTAAGCTTTCTCTCATATCATGTAATATCCTCTTCTCCTGCTATTAGGCATCATTTTTTATAAATAATGCATCCTTAACTTTATACTTCTTCTGTACAATGACATTTTCACCTTCTTTCTCTCTGTTCAAGCCTCCCTCATCCCTTATCATGATAAGGTGTCCAATTTGAGCTGATAATTACCTCCTATTTCATCATGAAAATAAAAACTGTCATAAACATTTCAATCTTTTTGAGAGTACGCCTATGAACATACCAATGTCTGCATCTGTTTTTTTCTTTCTTCTTTACTGAGAAGCGCAAGAGGCATCCCATATTTCTAATATCAGTGTAGGCTGGATTTTCTCAATTTATCAAGAATTTACAACTTAATTATACCTTCTCAGTCTTTTATCAAAAAACCTCATTATCTTAAAGAAATCTGAAAGTGTTGTACTCCTTGAAAAATAGGAAAGTAAAGTCTCCTCTGATGGCCTGTAATATTTCTAGAAATTATCTTCATTTTTACTCTTTAGAATCAACTTTTCCAAATAGATATCATGCCTTTTCAACATAAGACAAATTTTTTCAGGGGAGAATTTTAACTGTCTCTAAAAATTAGCGAGGAAGAAATGTGGCTATCTTTTACCTTGAGTCTTATCTCTCTCACAAAAACACTTTCTCTTTCCACTCTAAGTCTTTATGTGCCACTGCTTTTTCCAATTCATTTTTGAAATAATTTTCTTTTTCTAGATCAGCTATTCACAAAAACTTCCTGTTGAGGTGAGAATGGGCCCAATGAACCTTCATGGGAAGTTCTGTCTTTCTATGTCAAGGGCTGTCTCTCTGTTGTTACACTGACCTGTACTTTGGTTAATATCTGATATATTTGAAAGGTTATATTTCTTATGCCTCTTAAGAATTTACCTGGTTTAGGAAGTGTTCTTTTGCCAGCTCTGAGCTCTTTCAGTAAAAAAGAAGGCAGTTCATTTCAATTTGCTCGGTTGTGTCCGACTCTTTGCGACCCCATGAACCACAGCAAGCCAGGCCTCCTTGTCCATCACCAACTCCCATATTTTACCCAAACATGTCCACTGAGTCGGTGATGCCATTTAACCATCTCATCCCCTGTCATCTCCTTCTCCTGCCTTCAATCATTCCCAACATCAGAATCTTTTCAAATGAGTCAGCTCTTTGCATCAGATGGCTAAAATATTGAAGTTTCAGCTTCAACATCAGTCCTTCCAATGAACACCCAGGACTAATTTCCTTTAGGATGGACTGGTTGGATCTCCTTGCAGTCCAAGGGACTCTCAAATGGCTGCAATCACCATCTGCAGTGATTTTGGAGCCCCCAAAAATAAAGTCAGCCACTATTTCCACTCTTTGCCATCTATTTGCCATGAAGATATGGGACTGGATGCCATGATCTTAGTTTTCTGAATGTTGAGCTTTAAGCCAACTTTTTCACTCTCCTCTTTCACTTTCATCAAGAGGCTCTTTAGTTCCGCATTCAATTTCTGCCATAAGGGTGGTGTCATCATATCTGAGGTTATTGATATTTCTCCTGGCAATCTTGATATGAGCTTGTGCTTCATCTGCCCAGCGTTTCTCATGATGTATTCTGTGGATAAGTTAACCAAGCAGGGTGGCAATATACATCCTTGACATACTCCTTTTCCTATTTAGATCCAGCTTGTTGTTTCATATCCAGTTCTAATTGTTGCTTCCTGACCTGCATACAGGTTTCTCAAGAGGCAGTTCAGGTGGTCTGGTATTCCCATCTCTTTAAGAATTTTCCACAGTTTATTGTGATCCACAAAGTCAAAAGCTTTGGCATAGTCAATAAAGCAGAAATAGATATTTTTCTGGAACTCTTTTGCTTTTTAGATGATCCAGCAGATGTTGGCAATTTGATTTCTGGTTCCTCTGCCTTTTCTAAAACCAGCTTGAACATCTGGAAGTTCATGGTTCACATATTGCTGAAGCTTGGCTTGGAGAATTCTGAGCATTACTTTACTAGCGTGTCCGTTATCGAGCCCATCTTTTCATGAAATGTTCCCTTGGTATCTTTAATTTTCTTGAAGAGAACTCTAGCCTTTCCCATTCTGTTGTTTTCCTCTATTTCTTTGCATTGATCCCTGAGGAAGGCTTTCTTATCTCTCCTTGCTGTTCTTTGGAGCTCTGCATTCAAATGGGAATATCTTTCCTTTTCTCTTTTGCTTTTTGCTTCTCTTCTTTCACAGATATTTGTAAGGCCTCCTTAGACAGACATTTTGCTTTTTTGCATTTCTTTTCCATGGGGATGGTCTTGACCCCTGTCTCCTGAACAATGTCATGAACCTCCATCCATAGAGCATCAGTCACTCTGTCTATCAGATCAAGTCCTTTAAATCTATCTCACTTCCACTGTATAATCATAAGGGATTTGATTTAGGTCATACCTGAATGGTCTAGTGGTTTTCCCTACTTTCTTCAATTTAAGTCTGAATTTGGCAACAAGGAGTTCATGATCTGAGCCACAGTCAGCTCGTGGTCTTGTTTTTGCTGACCGTATAAGCTTCTCCATCTTTCGCTGCAAAGAATATAATCAATCTGATTTCGTTCTTGACCATCTGGTGATGTCCATGTGTAGAATCTTCTCTTGTGTTGTTGGAACAGGGTGTCTGCTATGACCAGTGCATTCTCTGGGCAAAACTCTATCAGCTTTTGACCTGCTTCATTCTGTACTCTGAGGCCAAATTTGCCTGTTATTCCAGGTGTTTCTTGACTTCCTACTTTTGCATTCCAGTCCCCTATAATGAAAAGGACATCTTTTTCAGGTGTTAGTTCTAAAAGGTCTTGTAGATCTTCATAGAGCCATTCAACTTCAGCTTCTTCAGAGTTACTGGTTGGGGCATAGTCTTGGCTTACCATGATATTTAAAGGTTTGCCTTGGAAACAAACAGAGATCATTCTGTCATTTTTGAGATTGCATCCAAGTACTGCATTTTGGACTCTTTTTTTGACCATGATGGCTACTCCATTTCTTCTAAGGGATTCCTGCCCACAGTAGTAGATGTAATGGTCATCTGAGTTAAATTCACCCATTCCAGTCCATCTTAGTTCGCTGATTCCTAGACCTAACAGAAGCAGAAGATATTAAGAAGAGTTGGCAAGAATACACAGAAGACCTGTACATAAAAGATCTTCATGACCAAGATAACCACGATGGTGTGATCACTCACCTAGAGCCATACCTGGAATGCGAAGTCAAGTGGGCATCTGGAAACATCACTACAAACAAAGCTAGTGGAGGTGATGCAATTCCAGTTGATCTATTTCAAATCTTGAAAGATGACGCTGTGAAAGTGCTGGACTCCATATGCCAGCAAATTTGGAAAACTCAGCAGTGGCCACAGGACTGGAAAAATTCCAATCCCAAAGAAAGGCAATGCCAAAGAATGCTCAAACTACTACACAATTGCACTCATCTCACACGCTAGTAAAGTAATGCTCAAAATTCTCTAAGCCAGGCTTCAGCAATACGTGAACCGTGAACTTCCAGATGTTCAAGCTGGTTTTAGAAAAGGCAGAGGAACCAAAGATCAAATTGCCAACATCTGCTGGATAATCGAAAAAGCAAGAGTGTTCTAGAAAAACCTCTATTTCTGCTTTATTGATTATGCCAAAGCCTTTGACTGTGGATCACAACAAACTGTGGAAAATTCTGAAACAGATGGGAATATCAGACCACCTGACCTGCCTCTTGAGAAACCTGTATGCAGGTCAGGAAGCAACAGTTAGAACTGGACGTGGAACAACAGGCTGGTTCCAAATAGGAAAACGAGTACGTCAAAGCTGTTTATTGTCACCCTGCTTATTTAACTTATACGCAGACAACATCATGAGAAACACTTGGCTGGAAGAAGCACAAGCTGGAATCAAGATTGCCGGGAGAAATGTCAATAACCTCAGATATGCAGATGACACCACCCTTCCTTATGGCAGAAAGTGAAAAGGAAATAATGAGCCCCTTGATGAAAGTGAAAGAGGAGAGTGAAAAAGTTGGCTTAAAGCTCAACATTCAGAAAACTAAGATCATAGCATCTGGTCCCATTACTTCATGGGAAATAGATAGGGAAACAGTGGAAACAGTGTCAGATTTTATTTTGGGGAGCTCCAAAATCACTGCAGATGGTGATTGCAGCCATGAAATTAAAAGACGCTTACTCCTGGGAAGGAAAGTTATGACCAACCTAGACAGCATATTAAAAAGCAGAGACATCACTTTGCCAACAAAGGTGCATCTAGTCAAGGCTATGGTTTTTCCAGTAGTCATGAATGGATGTGAGAGTCTGACTGTGAAGAGGGCTGAGCACTGAAGAATTGATGCTTTTGAACTGTAGTGTTGAAGAAGACTCTTCAGAGTCCCTTGGACTGCAAGAGATCCAACCAGTCCATCCTAAAGGAGATCGTTCCTGGGTGTTCATTGGAAGGACTGATGTTGAAGCTGCAACTCCAGTACTTTGGCCACCTCATGCAAAGCGTTGACTTATTGGAAAAGATCCTGATGCTGGGAAGGATTGGGGGCAGGAGGAGAAGGGGACGACAGAGGATGCGATGGTTGGATGGCATCCCTGACTTGATGGCCATGAGTTTGGGTAAACTCCAGGAGCTGGTGATGGACAGGGAGGCCTGGCGTGCTGCAATTCATGGGGTCGCAAAGAGTCGGATATGACTTAGTGACTGAACTAAACTGAACTTACTAGCGTATGAGACAAGGGCAATTGTGTGGTAGTTCGAGCATTTTTTGGCATTGCCTTTCTTTGGGATTGGGATGAAAACTGACCTTTTCCAGTCCTGTGGCCACTGCTGAGTTTTCCAAATTTGCTGGCATATTGAGTTCAGCACTTTCATAGCATCATGTTTTAGGATTTGAAAATAGCTCAACTGGAATTTCATCACCTCCACTAGCTTTGTTCGCAGTAATACTTCCTAAGGTCCACTTGACTTCACATTCCAGGATGTCTGGCTCTAGGTGAGTGATCACACCATCATGATTATCTGGGTCATGAAAATCCTTTTTGTATAGTTCTTCTCTGTATTCTTGCCACCTCTACTTAATATCTTCTGCTTCTGTTAGGTCCATACCATTTCTGTCCTTTATTGAGCCCATCTTTGCATGAAATGTTCCCTTGATATCTCTAATTTTCTTGACGAGATCTCTAGTCTTTACTATTGTATTTTTTTCTTCTATTTCTTTGCATTGATGGCTGAGGAAGGCTTTCTTATCTCTCCTTGCTATTCTTTGGAGCTCTGCATTCAAATGGGTATATCTTTCCTTTTCTCCTTTGCTTTTCACTTCTTCTTTTCATAGCTATTTGTATGGCCTCCTCAGACAGCCATTTCGCTTTTTCCATTTCTTTTTTTGGGGGGATGGTCTTGATTCCTGTCTCCTGTACAATGTCATGAACCTCCATCCATAGTTCATCAGGCATTGTGTCTATCAGATCTAGTCCCTTAAATCTATCTCTCACTTTCACTGTATAATCATAAGGGATTTGATTTAGGTCATACCTGAATATTCTAGTGGTTTTCCCCACTTTCTTCAATTTCAGTCTGAGTTTGGCAATAAGGAGTTCATGATCTGAGCCATAGACAGCTCCCGGTCTTGTTTTTGCTGACTCTATAGAGCTTCTCCGTCTTTGGCTGCAAAGACTATAATCAATCTGATTTCGATGTTGACCGTCTGGTGATGTCCATACCGAGGGGCAAAGTCCTTGCATCCCAAGTACTGCATTTTCTTTCCGAAAGTTTTTTTAATGTTTGTTTTTCTTTTTCCTGTTCTTTGGGCTCCCCTAAGCACTTTTTCCTTTGCTGCTCAGCTTCCACAGTTGCTATGTACTATTTGGTCTTAGCCATAATCATTGAAATTTGCACCCAGAATGGTTTCTTCTTTGAGAAAATATGAGACTCAAAGAACTGGCTTCATTAGATCCTTCTGTACTGGCTATGCTTTTTTGCTATCTTGCAACTTGTGGGCCCTCCTAAGTACTCTGATTATCTGAATTGTTTGGGGGAAGTCTTACATATAAATTGTAATTTGAAATTTCCTCAGACTCTTAATTTTTCTAAGAAATAATATTTTTTCTTCATTGTTTTGGACTGTATCCATAAGAAAGGTGATTTAGAACTAACTGGACACTATGTTTCCAGTAGTGATGCATTAGCATAGATTTGAACACAATCCTTTATGAAGATAGGCAAGTTCTTATAAATCTTTGAAAAAGAAAAACCTTTGTTCCACCTGGAGAATGAGCCAAGGCTGACAAGTTCTGTGTGATCTTTTTTGTTGCTGTTGTTTGTTTTAAATGTTGAATTATTTCTATTCTTTCTTTACACCATTTCCTATTTTTTTTTCAAAGATTTTAGTTTCAAGATCTCTTTTCCAATAGCTCAAAGTAATGAACCCTGTCTCTACTGCTCATTAAAGTCAAAATTGCCTGGATATACAGGCTGCCTCTAAAATTTTAAAACAGCTAAAATGTTCACAATAGCAAATCACTCTGAGTTTCAATTTTGCCTTTATTTTTGATCCTTAATGCTGAATGATGTCTCTACTTTTCTGGAAAGTTGGGTATTCCTTTTAAAATATTTTTTATTGAGGGATAATTTGCATGCAATATTATATTAGTTTCTGGTGTACAACATGATAATTCAATATTTCTAGAAATTGTGAAATGATTGTGATGGATGTTCATTATTTTATTTATTTCACCCACATGAACAGCATGGAGGGCCTTAATTCCTCAACCAGGGATCAAACATGTGTCTCCTGCAGTAGAAGTTCAGAGTACTTACCAGTGGACCAACAGTGAGTTTCCTCTAAATGTTCATTTCTGGAGATTTTCTAAAGATCTTGTAGCTATTAGTTTTTAATATGAGGTTCTGCATATTATCCAAAAGAAAAAATCTCCATATTCTTTTAATCTGTATTCAATCTCAATCACTGAAAAAGTGACATTATACTTTTCACAATCATTTATGACCTTCATTTTATCATATCAAATACTTATAATCTCCCCCATCTTCTTAATTGTAACTTTGCTTTATTATGGCCTTTGTGGGAGCAACAAACACACAAAACCCTTATGCTTTTCCTAATACACTTCAAGGTCAATTCTCACTTTCATTTGGAAAAAAAAAACTATCTAGAATTTTTAGGGCTAAGAGATTACCCCTTTGTTTTCTCTCTGTACACTGTCTTGGAGGTAATCACTTCATTTTCTTAAATTTAAATAAATATAAACTCTTATTTTAATGCATTCGTTATATTTCTATACTTGGTAGAAATAATATACTTTTATATAGTAAGGTAATGGCATTTTCATAGCAATTTAATAAATGCCTTTTTAAAACTACATGTAACTTTGAGTCTTTAGTAAGAGAATCTACAAAATATATTGGCTCTAAATTTAAATCTTCGTATTTTTCATGCGTTTCCTACTGTCTGAAAACAACAAATAAGTAATCCAATACAGCAGTCTTCTTATCTTGTAAGTGCATGCTAAGTCACTCCAGTCATGTCCGACTCTTAGCGACCCTACGGACCAGAGCCCTCCAGGCTCCTCTGTCCATGAGATTCTCCAGGCAAGAACACTGGAGGGGATTGCCATGACCTCCTCCAGGGGATCTTCCTGATGCAGGGATTGAACTCACGTCTTATGTCTCCTGCATTGTCAGGTGGATTCTTTACCCCTAGTGTCACTTGGGAAGCCCCCTTTTTACCTCAGGTCTCAGAAAATGAATGAGCAATTCTACTGCCTCAATGTTTTTCTCTGTTCCATTTGGGTCTCTACCGAAAGTATGTATACTTCTCCCTTCATTCTGTGTTTCATATATGCATATGAGTAAACTTATTCTTCTTCTTTAACACAATCTTAGATACTTTCAATGTAAGAAAGTATCTAACTAAATAGAGAAAACCAATATTAGCTACAGTCTTCATATGCCTATGTTATACTGCTTATTAAATGTCAAAATATTTGAAATGTATATCAATTTTATAAAGGTAAAATTCTTCAAAGGTTATGAGTGGGTGCCATGGAATAAAACCCAGTAATTTGCTTACTTCTCCAGTGGCTCAGTGGAAAAGAATCCACCTGCAATGCAGAAGATGCAGAAGACATGGGTTCAATCCCTGAATCAGAAATCACCTGGAGTAGGGCATGGCAACCCACTCCAGTATTCTTGCCAAGAAAATCCCATGGACAGAGGAACCTAGAAGGCTATGACCTCTGGGGTCACAAAGGGTCAGAAATGACTAAGCAACTGAGTAAGTGAATTATAGTTGATATAATACAATGTATTTAGTTTAGTTAGCTTAACTTATTGCTATGCCCTGCTGACCCTTCCAAAATTCAGCGGTCCTATAAACATGTAAATAGAAAAAACTCAAAAGTGTCAGGTTTTCAAGCTCTATAAATTACCCAGCACCCTTATATTACAGTTTCTTATATGAGAAATAAGTCCATAGAAACACTTGTAGGAGTTATCTAAGCTCTGAAACAGTCAAGTTTAAAAGGTAGTTGTTAACTAGAACAAAAAAAAAATCTCAAAATTTGTATAGATACACAAAAGTTCCCAAATAGACAAAGCAATCTTGAGAAAGAAAAATAGAGCTGGAGGAATCAGGCTTCCTGACTTCAGACTATACTACATAGCTACAGTCATCAAAACCGTTTGGTACTGGCACAAAAATAGAAATCTAGATCAATGCAACAGAATAGAAAATGCAGAAATAATTCCATGCACTTATGGACAATTAATCTATGACAAAGGAGGCGAGTCTATATACAATGTTGTAAAGACAGTCTCTCCCTGGAGGAGGAACGGCAACCCATTCCAGTATTCTTACCTGGAGTATCCCATGGAGAGAGGAGCCTGGAGGGCTACATCCCATAGGGTAGCACAGAGTCGGACATGACTGAACCAACTAAGCAGCAGCAAAGACAGTCTCTTCTACAAGCGGTGCTGGAAAAACTGGACAGCTACGTGTAAAAAAATTAAATTAGATCATTCTTTAACTCCATACACAAAAATAAGCTCAAAATGGATTAAAGACCTAAATGTGAGACCGAACACTATTAAATTCCTACAGGAAAACACAGGCAGAACACTCTCTGACATAATTCACAGAAATACGTTTCTTGGTCCATCTCCCAGAACAATGTAAATAAAAATAAAACAATTATACCTACTTAAACTCAAGTTTTTGCAAAGGGAAGGAAACAATAAACAAATGGAAAGACATTGTATAGATTAGGAGAAAATATTTGCAAATGGTGTGACCAATAAAGATTAATCTCCAAAAGTTACAAATAGCCCATGATGCTTAACAGCAGCAAAACAAACACCCACTCGAAAAATGGACAGAAGACCTAAACAGACATTTCTCCAGAGAAGACATAAGATGGCCAATAGGCACATGAAAATATAATAAGTATCACTAATTATTAGAGAAATCATAAATCGAAACTGCAATGAGATATCACCTCACACCAGCCAGAATGGCTGTCATCAAAATATCCACAAACAATAAATGCTAAGAAGGATGTGGAGAGAAGGGAACCCTCTCACACTGTTGGTGGGAATGTAAATTGGTACAGCCACTGTGGAGAATAGTATGGAGATTCCTTAAAAAACTAAAATAGAACTAACAAATGACCCTACAATCCCACTCTTGGGCGTAAATCCAAAGGAAAACATGATCCAAAAGGATACATACACCCCAATATTCATTGTAGCACTTTACAATAGCCAAGACATGGAAGCAACCTAAAAGCCCATCAAAAGAGGAATGGACAAATAAGATGTGATACATACATACAATGGAATATTACTCAGCCATAGAAAAGAATGAAATAATGCTATTTGTAGCAAAATGGATGGGCCTAGAGAGTGTCATATTGAGTGAAGTCAGAAAAGGAGAAATATCATATGACATCGCTTATATGTGGAATCTAGAAAGAAATGATACAAATGAACTTACTTATAAAAGAACAACAGACTCACGGACTTCAAGAATGAGCTTATGGTTTCCAGGGGGAAGGATGGAGGGAAGAGAGTTTGGGATAGGCATGACACATTGCTATACTTAAAATGAATAACCAACAAGAACCTTCTGTACAGCACATGTAACTCTGTTAAATGTTATGTGGCACCCTGGATTGGAGATAGGTTTGGGGAAGAATGGATATATGTATGTGTATTGCTGAGTCCTTTCGCTGTTTACCTGAAATTATCACAACATTGATTGTTAATTGGCTCTAACCAATACAAAATAAAAGGTGTTTTTTTTTAAAGGGAGCTATTAAAGAGACCAAGTTTATTTTAACAACAAAGCCCAGAAGGTGGGCTGCTGCTGCTACTGCTTAGTCTCTTCAGTCGTGTCCAACTCTGTGCGGCCCCATAGATGGCAGCCCACCAGGCACCACCATCCCTAGGATTCTCCAGGCAAGAACACTGGAGTGGGTTCCCATTTTCCTTTCCAGAAGGTGGGCAGAATCAGACTAATTCCTAGGATAACAAGCTACCATCTTTCCATATTCATCATGCTTTGTTTTCTACTTAGATTTAGCAGGTGTATAGGCGTGAATCACAGCAAACTCAGACAAAGATATACAATATTACTTTTTAAAATTAATTTTTATTGGAATATAAATATTGCTTTTACAATATTGTGCTAAGTCACTTCAGTAGTGTCCAAATCTTAGTGACCCTATGGGCGGTAGCCTGCCAAGCTCTTCTGTCCATGGGATTCTCCAGGCAAGAATACTGGAGTGGGTTACCATACCCTTCTCCAGGGATCTTCCCAATCCGAGGACTGAACCTGTGTCTCTTACGTCTCCTGCATTTGGCAGATGAATTCTTTACCACTAGTGCCACCTGTTTTTTATAACTTGATTTCTGACTATGAGTCCACATTCTTCAAAGCTGACAAGAAAAATGAAAAGTCAACTTTTACTAAATTTAAACTTACTTGTTTCTGGGATTTTACCACCATTATGGTGTCTTCTGCAATTTCAGCTCTTTAGAGATGGAAATAGATTACTGGCCTCCATTTTTATTTGTATCAGTTTATCTTTCTGATATGTTTGTTTTGTAATGCCCCTGGCCCACGCTTCAGACACAGAGTCTGTATCTTGTAATTCTGCATACGGTCTCGCATAGTCAGCATCCGTTCTTGCTGCCTCTTAGGAGCTACCTGTCTGTGAACAAGTAGCCTATTTTCTTTCTTGACATCTACCACACTTCTCTTTCTCTCAACTTGAGGAAAACTATTAATTGTACAGGGAAATTGCTTTTTCCAAAACCACAATACTTGTTTTTGAGTATGCACAATCTCCTGTGAAGTCAAACACCAGAAAAGACATGTATATTACTTCTATTCTCTCTGTTCAATGCATCACAAACTTGCCAGAAGCTAATAAGTACAGAGTCAGCATTTCTCTTGGTGACTTGTAAGTACCAAGAGAAAAAGAAAAATAGCAAAATATTACCCAGCCACACATATTAGTAGGTATCTTGCTCAGAATATCACAGACAACCTGGCTAAAATACTTGGAATATTTAAAAATAAATAGAAACCAAAATGAAATCCCTAGCATATATTGCCAACTCCATTGCCCTTTCTCTGGACACTCTTTTTCAGCTGCTCTTTGTGCCAAAATGGGCTCTAATTAATGGTTTCTACAATTTTCTTTACTGTTACATGTTCTTTGTTGTTCATGTTACATGTTGTTGATCTGAATTTTTTTTTTTTTTTAAAGGCAAAAATATACATACCTGCATTCTCCAAGCTAGTCTTCACCAGTACGTGAACGAAGAACTTCCAGATGTTCCAGCTGGACTTCAAAAAGGCAGAGGAACCAGAGATCAAATTGCCAACATCTGTTGGATCATAGAAAAAGCTACAGAATTCCAGAAAAGCACCTACTTCTGCTTCACTGACTACACTAAAGCCTTTGACTGTGTGAATCACAACAAACTGTGGAAAATTCTTCAAGAGATGGGAATGCCAGAGCACCTTTTCTACCTCCTTCAAAACTTGTACGCAGATCAAGAAGCAACAGTTAGAACCAGACATGGAACAATGGACTGGTTCAAAATTGGGAAAGGAGTACATCAAGGCTGTATACTGTCACCTTGCTTATTTAACTTACATGCAGAGTAAATCATATGAAAAGTTAGGCTGGATCAACCACAAGCTGGAGTCAAGATTGCTGGGAGAAATATCATTAACTTCAGATATGCAGATGACACCACCCTTATGGCAGAAAGGAAAGAGGTACTAAAGAGCTTCTTGATGAAGATAAAAGAGGAGAGTGGAAAAAGCTGGCTTAAAACTCGACATTCAGAAAACTAAGATCATGGCATCCAGTCCCATCAGTTCATGGCAAATAGATGGGGAACAATGGAATCAGTGACAGACTTTATTTTATTGGGCTCCAAAATCACTGCAGACAATGACTACAGCCATGAAATGAAAAGACATTTCCTCCTTGGAAGAAAAGCTATGACCAACCTAGACAGCAAATTAAAAAGCAGAGACATTACTTTGCCATCAAAGGTCCATCTAGTCAAAGCTATGGTTTTCCCAGTATTCATGTATGGATGTGAGAGTTGGACCATAAAGAAGGATGAATGCTGAAGAACTGATGCTTTTGAACTGTTGTTGGAGAAGACTCTTGAGAGTCCCTTGGACTGCAAGATCAAACCTGTCAATCGTAAAAGAAATCAATCCTGAATATTTATTGGAAGGACTGATGGTGAAGCTGAAGTTCCAATACTTTGGTCACCTTATGCAAAGAGCCAACACATTGGAAAAGTCCCTGATACTGGGAAAGATTAAAGGCAGGAGAAGTGGATGACAGAGGTCAAGATGGTTGGATGGCATCACTGGTGCAATGGACATGAGTTTGAGCAGGCTCCAGGAGATGTTGAAGGACAGGGAAGCCTGGCATGCTGCAGTCCATGAGGTCACAAAGACTGAGTCAATTGTGCCCAACTCTTTGCGACCTCATGGACTGCAGCCTGCCAGGCTTCCCTGTCCTTCAACATCTCCTGGAGCCTGCTCAAACTATGTGTGTATATATAGCAATTGAATTCCTTGTTTTTTCCTGCACTGACCATAAATCTCACTTTCCCAATGCAATCTTTCTTAGTCTTGCTCTTTCTGGTGGTTGTTCCCTGTCTCTCACATATTAATCAGCCCTTTAACATATTTAGTGTTCCACACCACTCTTTCCCCTCTCCCCTTTTAGTCTTGATATATTTATATCATTCCTAATAATTATCTCAGTGGATAGAGCTTGTGCTGTTGGGGGCAGAGTCTGTTTGCTGTGTGCTCTTTGCGTTCAGGTGGAAGGACTTAAAGGTGTCAAGGACACCTTCAGTTAAGCTATCTAACTTCTGTTTCATTTCACAATTCTTTCTTCCAACAACATTTAAGTATTTAGATTCTCTGTTGTTGAATAAAGATTTGTTCCATTTAAACATATGACCTTTTCCATGTACTCTACAGGCCATGGTTTTCTCAGTTTACATTTCTAGAATCTTTACATTCCCTAAACATATTTTTTCCCAGAAATCATTGTCCTGATACATTCTCTCTCATTATTCCATTTTGTTTATTATTATCATAACAGTCAAAATAAAAACAACTAATGCAGACAAAAATAAACCAAAAATAACTTTTACAATCATCCAAACTTTAGCAAATTCTCCAGAAAAAGTAGAATATAAAGGTTTTTTTTATATTAATCTGCCTTTTTAATAGCCAAAGCTATTTGCGTTTCTTTAGCCATCTTCATTAAATTGTCCATCCCTTCCCCTTCACCATGCTTAGAAAATGCTGATTTTTAGATGACTTTAAAATGAGATTATTATTTTATAATTATAACTCTATCATTATAACTCTATCTACGTGCTTTATAATGATTTAACATAGAGCTATGTAATATGACATTAATTAAAGCTACCATCAGAAACAAATATGAAAAATAACAAAGGAAATCTTTTAGAATAAAAAGTAATTTTCATTTGAAAAAATAAGAATTAAAAACTTGTGGGTCTTGACAGCAGTTTTCTTTTTGTTTTCAAGCAGGAAGATATCACATCCATATTCATGGGTTCTGTTGGAAAATGAGACACTCTCAAAATTATGGGCCTCTTTTTCTCCTTCAATATTATTCACAATGAATTGAAGTTCAATGCAGATATTCTAGATCTGGTTGCCATAGCTCCCATATCTATTTTCAACTCAACCTTCAAAGGGTCACACTTGCTGCATTTTATAATTCGTTCCTATAGTCATTTTAATCATTACATTATGCAAGATCTATACGTGTGTATATTACCTGTACATATATTAAAAGAAAAGGAAACAATGTTAATTTGGCAGTGCTGAATATATTCAAATGTGTCTTTGGAAAAATTTTGATACTTTTATTTATCTTTCTGGATGAAGAATTAATGATGGCTACTAAGGAATCACACAAGTAGGACAGTCAGTCTGAGATGCCAACTTGATCCATAAACTGGAAGCACTGTTTACTGTTCTACTGAACAATATGGATGGATTCACGTGCACGCTCTGTCACAGCGCAGCCTATGTTAATATACAGAGAAGTACAAAGATGCCCTACAACTCATTAATCTCAGCTTACCTGGCTTCAGGGAGAAAACTAAAATACAGGTTAACCAGTAGAGCTGCTGTGCTTATTTATAAACTATTCTGAAATGTCTTACTGAAGCCTATTAACAAGTGGTTTGTTACCATGAAAATTTTTAAAATATAATTAGCAATAAAATGCAATTCTTAAGAATACGAGAACTTCCATTGTGTATTTAGGATTTAGATCCATGCATTTATGGCTCAATTTTTATTGTTTATTTTTTCCTATTTTTTGTGCTTATTCTCTAAATTCTAGAAAAATCATTTCCAAATTGTGTGTCAGTACCCATTGGTGGGTAATGAAATAAATGCAGTGTATTTTTGAACTTGTAAATGAATAAACAGAATGAAGTAGAATAGAAACTATCACAACACATCATACGGTCTCTTAGCAACATGTGTGTACATTGCAAAAAATGGGCCATGATATGAAATGTATTTCTAACTGTATATTTTTAAAAGTTTGTACAGAAAAAAAGACATAAATGTAAGATTTTATTTTAGAGATCTATGTGTATAAGACAAATACTTTAAGAAAAGACTGATCATTGCTGTCTGAGGTTTTCTTCTCTTACCAAAAATGAAAATGACAATAGGTCTTCTAAATCAACACACACATCACCTTTTTCTTCCTTTCTTTAGAATATCTCACTCAAAAATTAATTTAACTGTAAAATGACTCAGCATACCTATATGAATGCTGTAACCTTCCTTAAAGTAAAAAAAAATTAATCGTAGTAGACTTTGTAAAAAAATGGCACATATCCTATTTTAGAATTACCAGAAAATATAATAAGTCAAAATATAAATAAGAATTTATTTCTTTAAATTCCTAGCTTATCTTTTTCATAGACTTAGAATCTAAATCCTTTTTTAATGAGAATTTTGCCCCCTGTAATTTCCTCTCTCCCATTTCAGTCCTTACTATCCCAATCTACTTCCAGGTATGTAAACAGATTTTATAGCAATTCATATAAAGCTAGACACTCAGTGGACACTCCATAAATATTTGTTGATGATTATAACTTTGTCATGACTAGATTGCTCAGATAATTGCTTTAAATCTCCTGTGGCAATTTAGTTACACTGTGTGGAATTTGGCACGTCGATTAGAAAAACCCTTCTTAAATTTGCATATAGGCAGATGATGTTTTCATCAAATTAATTTAAGTTCTTTTATAACAGACCATGACAATATTTTGATATCCAAAATGAATCCAGTTCTAAGGATAAAAATATTAAAATACATCATAACTAATCCTAACTATGCCATAAATGCTTATTATGTTACATCTGCATCTGGAATATTTTAAGTTTCAGGATATTAAATCAATAAATTCATGATTCCATCTGTCAAAAGTCTATAAAGCCTAAAAATGCCACCAACTATGTCATTAAAACTAGACTTCCAAAGTCTGCCTATATTAATAAGGAGACAAATGAGCAGACAATATAAAGTCACACAGGATTCACTTTTCCTTCAGTGAATTTTGCTCTTTCTTTAAATATTATTGTTGTCGTTTAGTCGCTAAGTTGTATCCTCCTCTTTGCAACCCATGGACTGCAGCATGCCAGGCTTCCCTGTCTTTTACCATCTGCTGGAGTTTGCTTACTAAAATCCATTGAGTTGGTGATTTTATACAACCATCTCATTCTCTGTCACCCCCTTCTCCTCTTGCCTTCAATCTTTCCAGGCATCAGGGTCTTTTCCAATGAGTCGGCTCTTCACATCAGGTGGCCAAAGTTTCTTTAAACTTGGATATTTTCTTAACTTTAAAATTCTCTCTGCATCTTCTGGGAATGTGTGTATAGCTATTTTTCCAGCTGGATAAGTGCATTTACATCTTTTTTTTTCCATTTTTTTTTAAACCAAGGAGAATGCTAAGATAAATAAACGTAACTGCACTTCAAAGGTTTTTTTTTAATGTTAAAAACATAATAATATACACTAACCACATTTAACTTTATCTAGACTGTCAATTTTACTTGCTCTCCTATTGTCAAACTTCCAAATATGGGATAATTTTATAATTCTTTTTTAATATGGGGTTCTTCTATGAAGCCCATTATTTAAAATACCATTTTTAAGAACCCTTTAGGTGTCTAAATTGCCTCACTCAGAAGATTGTAAGTAATAGTAATTTCATGATTTTATTTTCCATCTCTATTGGTATTTTGTTGATAAATGAAGAACTAGAGGGAAAATCACTTCTGTGAAATGCTTTTCCCAACAGATCATACCTTCTTCATAGGCCAATTTAATTCTGTTATCAAAGCAGTCCAGACACCCCCGGGCAGGATGATCTGTATATTGAAACCTCACAGATTCCAGGAGGTCCATTAATGAAGTCTGGCACAACACTGAATCATTCCTCATTCTGTCCTGTACTCAAAGGGGGGCACACCAGATCTGCATGACTCACTGGTGTGCCCTTGGAGCCAGAAAGGATGCTCTGCTTCTGAATGCACTCACTTTGACCACAGTGCTGCATACATCCGTGCCTCCAAAACATCCCACAGACCACCACGGCTGACACAGAACTTCCTGAAGTAAGTGTTGATACATTGCTTGGGTGTATTTTTCCCCATCTTCATAAATATTTCATTCTGTTTTGCCTATGTATAAATCTGAACATGTTGATCTGGAAATTGGAAAAAATATTTTTTTTTCATCTGAGATAACCTGAATTCAAAAGTGCTCTATTATTTATCTTTTTAAATTCATTCTCTTTTAAAAATTAAAACTACTTATATTTACAGAATTGTAATCATTTTAGTTATATTTAAAACAGTTAAAAACAAAATCAAGTTGGATATATTCCAGTCTTATTTCTTTAGATGTCATTACAAACATCAGACTAATTGACCTCTTTCTGTGTGCATATATGTTTTAAATTTCTTGTTACTTTTCCTTTCCCAATTAAGCTTTCAAAATCTTTTTTGTTTGCTATGCATTTTATTTTAGATGCTGATTTATTTTGTTGCATCATCTTTTGGTTTTCAATTTTCTTCAACAAGAAGGTAAAATCTAAGAATGGTATAATTCTGTTTCTTTCATAATGTACTACAGTAGGGACCAATCACATTTCTACAGCTCCTCAAATGGAAATGAAGTGAAAATGATGCACTCACAACTTACTTTGGTTCTCTCTGAAGCATGTCTTCACTCATCAAATATTTACCACAGGTCTATTATATAGCACAGTTGAATGTGGTGGGTCCTGGGTACTAATAAATTAGGAATAAATATTACTCCAAAATATATAAAAAAAACTTCAATGATACAATGAAATTACTTAAGTCAATTTTCATGCCTCAGATCAACAGTCAAGAGACCTGGGTTCTGCCACTATGTTCCTGGACCTAAGCCTCCTCTGAAAGAGTTCTTCTGTACAGATTCTGAAATTCCCAAATTTTGTGTAAATAAGTGTTCACTATTTCTATTATCAATATTATCAACCTCACATTCTCTTTAATCATGAGCTATATAAAAGTGATCAAGCACCTCAAGATAATTGCTAAACCAAGAATACCAATACTTAGCTATAGCGTACATGTTTATATTATATATTTCTTACAATAAAGCACTTTTACTGTGATTGGCAGCAAAATGCTCTGTCACCAAAGCTGTCAATTCTCCCTCACACTTTTCTCTCAAATTCAGTCTATTCTTACCATCCACCTGTCACTACCCAAGTTCTCATCATTTCTCCCTTGGATCAAACATTAAACATCACTTCTGCATTGCCCCTCAATTTACCCCTTCAGGAAGTTCTGTTTTCTATTTTCATAGAACTACAGTAAGTTATCTTCAACAGCACTATCTAACATATATTCTCAGTTATCTTTTTATATTTAAATCATAAATTCATGACAATTATGATATCTTTTTACAAATTATATATATATGTATATATATGTATATACACACACACACTTATATACATATATACTTACATACATATTCAGTACTTAGTATCTTCCTAGGGCATAGTAAAAACTCAATCAATGTTCAATTAATAAAATACATATAAATACTCTAAGAAATGAAGTATATATTTTATTAAAATATAACTGACAGAGCAGTTTCTCACTATCCGTGAGAAAACATAATGCATGATTACTTCAAAATTTGGCATTGAAATGTTTAATTTAAGCATATCTTTCTATTAGGATTAATCTGCTATAAAGGACAGAATAGAATCAGCAATTATATGGTATGAGAAAAATAAATTCATGTAAATATCTGCAAAGGCTCATTAAAAGTCATTAAAATGGTAGAAAAATGATTCTGATAGCCATAGTAACAAATATTTCTTGAATTTAAAGTTTAAAATAATTTGAAGATATTTAAAATGTATTGGTGAAAATGTAATATTTTTATTAGTAAGTTTAAATTATACAGACCTGTATGGGAAAAGAATCTAAAAAAGAGCAGATATATGTATAACTGATTCACTTTGCTGTACACCTGAAACTCACACAACATTGTAAATCAACAATACTTCAATAAAAATTGTTAAAAAAAAAATAGAGGATTTAGGTACAAATTCTCCATTTCAGTATCTACGACCATTTAAAAACTTTTAAGATGGTCAATAGGTCGCAAGTGCCTTTAAAGCATATTTAAATTATCCTTCAAAAAGAAAAAAAGTATGTCTTTCTTTTTAAGTAACGGATTTCCCAAAATCGAAAGAAATTTTTTTCACTACTGCTTCATTTGTATGTAAGCGTCAATAGTCACTTAGCTTATGCCACTTGTGATCACAAAATTTCATTGTTTTTAAAAATCCACTTTTATTGCAGAATAATTAACTTACAGTATTATATTAGTTTCAGGTGTACAACATACTGATTCCATATTTTCATATATCACCAGGAAAAATCTAGTCACCGTCTGTCACCATACAAACAGATGACACTAGCATTTATTATATTCTGTATTGTGCACATCTTCGTGACTTATTTATTTTATTTTATATTTGGAGGTTTGTTCCAGTTAATCTCCTTCACCTATTTTGCCCCCATCGTCTCCCCTCTGGCACTGACCAATTTTTTTTTCTCTGTATCTATGAGAGGATATTGTTTGTTTTCTTATATTCATACATTTGTTTTAATTTAAAGTAAAATAATATGACTCCATGGACTCTACAGTCCATGGAATTCTCCAGACCAGAATACTGGAGTGGATAGTCTTTCCCTTCTCCATTGGATCTTCCCAACCCAGGGATCGAACCCAGGTCTCTTGCATTGCAGGCAGATTCTTTACCAGCTCAGCCACCAGGGAAACCCAAAATAATATGGTATTTGTCTTCCTCTGCCTGACCTATTTTCCTTAGCATGATACACTCTAGTTTCACTCATGTTGTCACAGATTGCAAGATTCATTATTTTTGGTGGATGAATAACTTCTGATTTTGTATCTATACACATATCACATTATTATATTTTCTTTATTTACAATGGACACAGGTTGCTTCCGTATCTTGACTACTGAGAATAATGCTGCAATAAACATTGATGTGCTTCTAACTTTTTGAATTAGTGTTTTTGTTTGCTTGAGTAAGTTCCATTTTTAATTTCTTGAAGAACCTCCTTGCCGGAGTCCAGCCCCAGCAGGTCAGGGTTCCCTCAGGATGGACGGCGTCGGCGATACGAATGAGAAGACACAGCGAGTCGTGGTGTTTCCAAGTGTCTTCTGACTTTATTGTTTTTAAGACAGCTTTTATATTTTTAGCGGTACATAGAAACAAATGTAAAGTATAGAGTCATGCCAGATCAGCTCAATGGATCAGCAGTTTTTGATCCATATCGGAACCAGAACACTGTTTGTGTTTCTAAGTTATAAAAGGTTTAAAATTGTTTACATCATCTTCTGGCCCAGAGGCCTGCTAACATCTTGTGACTCTTTTATTGATAAGGGTTGATCAGCCAGGACACTTTTGTATCAGGCACAGCAGGAAAGAATTCATTAATAGAAAGTTTCAAGGTAAAACCTGTTTTCGGTAATTTACTCTATGCCTTGAGCTTAACAGAAAAGAATGTGGTTCCATAAAGTCATAGTACAGCAAGCTGAAACAATGTAGCACAAAGGTCAGTTCTTAGCAAAATCACCAGCTGAATTAACAATTGTCTTATTATTTGTATTAAAGCTAAACTTCTATTTATACAAATCTCTAACTATTATGTTTTCATGATATAGGCTAAATATGTTAAGAGTAGAAAAGGCATAATGAGTAAGTATAGACTGTTACAGTTTTATATAGCAACATTTCTTATACTTTCTAACAAGACTTTCTTTCCTACAAAGGGCTCTGTGCCCATTGGGGCTTTCTGTGTGGGGGCTCTCAATGCTGTTCTGTTGTTAAGGGGCAGTCAAGCACATTAGCTCCAAAGGCACAGGTATATTTATTAAACAAACCAATATGTTAGCAAAAGGAATTTAGATCAGCATACTCTATATCTCAGATAATTTTATTTAGGATGCTACCACTCAGGGGCCTTGTTGATTTGAGATTTCAGATTGATCTATTTTAGAAGAGAATCAGGAAAAGCCTTTTTTCTAAATCACAGAAAATAAGAAGAGGTTTATTGTAGCAAACATCAGAAAGACAGATATCATCTTTAAGGTGAGTGCTGGGGCAGCCTTCCGAGAATTCCTGAGGGCTGAGAAGCCGTGCTCAATCAGCCCTTTACCTCATGACTCTGTCATGGGTGGGATCTCGTGAGCTGGCTCCTGGCACCTCCTTACCGCTTTCCATATGGAATTCACCAATTTGTACTACCATCTTTAGTGCACAAGGGCTATCTTTTCTCCACATCCTGGCTTTGTTGTTGTTCAATCGCTAAGTCATGTCCGACTCTTCTCAACCACATGAACTGCAGCACGCCAAGCTTCTTTGTCCTTCACTATCTCCTGGAGTTTGCTCAAACTCGTGTGCATTGAGTCAGTGATGCTATCTAACTATCTCATTCACTGCTGCCCCCTTCTCCTCCTGCCTTCAGTCTTACCCAGCATCAATGTCTTTTCCAATCAGTCGGCTCTTCACGTCAAGAGGCCAAATTACTAGAACTTCACCTTCAGTATCAGTCCTTCCAGTGAATATTTATGGTTGATTTCCTTTAGGATTGACTGGTTTGATCTCCTTGCTGTCCAAGGGACTCTCAAGAGTGTCCAGCACCACAATTCAAAACCGTCAATTCTTTGGTGCTCAGTCTTCCTTATGGTCCAACTTATCTTTTTGGGCAAAGTCCATTTTGACAAGCATGAGTTATATCTCATTGTGGTCTTGAGTTGCATTTCCCTGATGATTAGTGATGCTGAGTGTCTTTTTACGTGTCTCTTGCCACCTTTATGTCTTTAAAAAAAATGTCTATTGTGGGTCTCTGTCAATTTTTTTTTATCAGATTGTTTTATTATTTTTGAGCAGTTTAAATTCTTTATATATTTTGGATATCAATGCCTATTGGACATATCATTTGCACTTATTCTCTCTCACTCAGTAGGCAACTTTTTATTTTCTTCATAGTTTTTTCTTCTGTGTGAAAGCTGTTTAGTTTGGTGTAGTCTCATTTATTTTTGCTTTTGTTTCCCTTTCCTGAGGAAACAGATTCAAAAATGTATTGCTAAGACTAATGTCAAAGATTATACCACCTATGTTTTCTTAAAGGAATTCTATAGTGGAGTGAAAATAATGTAGTTGGAGGGATGGTCACATCATCTTAGTTCCTTTCCCACATTTGCCTTTTAAACACTGTATGCAAGGGGGAAATGTGAGAAAGAAAGTCTAATAATAAACAACAATAACTTTAGAAGCTTCGATAGTTCATCATGTGTCATCATACTTCCCACCCTTATTTTGAAAGGATAGGGAAGAACCCTCTAACAGATGCAACTGTTGAACTGAAGATGGGTGGCTTTGATAAGTAGTGTGTTTTCTGTCTCTGAAAGTGTGTAAATGGAGGCCCAATAACCATCTAGTCTGGATGATAGGGGAAGAATTCAGTCTGGCTTTATGCATGTGAACTGGCCAATTGCAGAGGGCCCAGTGCTCAGAAGGACCATAGCATTAGTTTAATACTCTGCAGGCACTGTCCTGAAATTCTTAATTTTTTGGACAAGAAATCCTATATTTTCACTTAGTACTGAAGTCTACAAATTATGTAGACACTGCTGAGTATCAGACCAATAATATGAATAATATATTCTTAACGACTGCTTTGACACTGAAGTCCTTTGATTCAATAGCCTTACTTTGGGAATTCTGAATGAGAAATAATCTTTGAATAATAATGTTGAATGAAATCTCGTAAGGATATGAGAATTAGTAACAAGAAATAGGCAAAAATTAGATCAATCTGTTTTTACCCAATCAATTATGATGAACTAAATAGAACAGCCCAAAATGGGATAGTCCTAAATTCCTTCACTAGAATTAGAGAAATAAAATGGGACAGTTGTGGAGGAAAATGGGCAGAGTATCTAATTACTGCTGTGACATCTGTACCAATTGAAACAGCCAAATAGACAATTAATGATGTTGATAGTAATGGCAATGGAAGGACATGATGGCCTGGGCAAAGCAAGCAATTATTTGTGCAAATGCCAGAGGTGAATAGCTATTAGCTGTGTTCACGGACCTCTTGAAACTGTTAATTGTAGCAGATATTATTTTTTTATCTTATCAAAATTGGATTATTTTTCATCTTACAGCTGCATGAAATCCTTTAAAATTTTCATTAATATATAATAATATATAATAAAGTTTCTTAAACACTCAATAAAAGTTACAGTTCTCATGTGTTTCATCACACATCTTCAAAGCAAAATCTAAAGACATCTCTGGAAACAGTAACATTAATATTGCCTGATCCTCCTCCTTAGATGTCTCAAATAATTTCCACTGTGGGTATGAGGCATTTATTTCCCTCGACTCTTCTCAAGTCCCCATTTGTATGTAATACAGTGAAATCTGGAAAGCCCATATGGCTCAATGCAATTTTCTCATAGAAAACTCCTGCTAATAACATTTTCTCTTGAGTCCCTGGTAAGATGCAAAGCTCCTTTGTCATCAGAGGTTGAAAAAAATGGAAAGGAAGGGAGCAGAGCCATTTAACTAAGAAGAACCCTACACACAGCTCGATGATTAGTTTCAAACTTAACCTAGCCTAAAGAAAGCGGCAGGTCACATTTACAACTCAAATAAAAATAGCATCTACATTTGTGTGAGATGTTAATCATCTTACTAAAAATAAGAGGATCAGAAAAGGTGACATTAAGGAATTGTTAATGTTGTAAATCCATTTTTATCAATAACCATAAAATTAGCAACACTTTGTGTTATAGTTCTCCAGAGAAATAGAGTTAACAGGATGTATGTGTGTGTATATCTACATGTGTGTAATACACTTAACACATATTTTGTTATGTTTAATACACATTTTACTATATATTATACATATTTATATATCTCATGCATAGTACATAATATTAACTTTATATATATATATTTTTCCATTTTTTACCAAGAGAAGAGAGAGAGAGATTTTTAAGAAATTAGATCATGTGATAATGAAGACTTGATATATCCAAAATTTGCACTGTAGGGCAGTAGGCTAGAGCTCCAAGAAAAAATGGCCTAGTTCAGAGACTGTGTGTCTGGCAGAATTCCTTCTATCTGTGAGAAGGTCAGTCTTTATTAAAGTTTTCAACATGTAGGATGAGTACTAACCTCATATGAGGACTGCTTTACTCAAGTCCATCAAGTTAAATGCTAGTCTCATCCAAAAAATGCCTACACAGAAACATCCAGAATAATGTTTGACTAACACTCTGGCACCATTGCCCAGGAAAATTGACACATGAAATTAACCATCATGCTTCCTTTAAAGAATTTATGTGTACTAGCAGACAATTTTTTGATGAAATAGTCAAAATAAGCTGCAAATATGAAAGACAGTATATATATATGTACACACACATATATATAATATATATATTTATATTATATATATATAAAATATATATATATAATCAAAGAAGGCAATGGCAAGCCACTCCAGTACTCTTGCCTGGAAAATCCCATGGAGGGAGGAGCCTGGTAAGCTGCAGTCCCTGGGGTCGCTAAGAGTCAGGCACGACTGAGCAACTTCACTTTCACTTTCACTTTCATGCATTGGAGAAGGAAATGGCAGCCCACTCCAGTATTCTGGCCTGGATAATCCCAGGGACGGGGGAGTCTGGTGGGCTGCCGTCTATGGGGTCGCACTGAGTTGGACAGACTGAAGCGCCTTAGCAGCAGCAGCATGTATATATAATACAGCAGTAGTTACATTTATGTATAATTAATATCTTACAGAACTGTATGTAGAAAAAATAATTTATTAATTCAAAAAAGCTCTTCTGTTGAAAAAAATGTCACACTGCTTTTTCCTTGTATTTTCTCTGACAGAAAATCTAAGATTCTTCAGATACTGCCTTCTGGTACTTGAAGAGATTCGATTCTCTACCTTTGGGATAAATGGGCTCACCCTATATAGAAATGAAGGGAAAACAAACAAGCATCTAATTGCAGCATAAAATGAACAACTGATATATCACACCTAATAGGTCACAGCTTCATAAATATTACAATAAAGACTATTCAATGATATATATGACTCATCCCTGGTGGCTCAAACAGTAAAGAAACCACCTGCAACACAGAAGATTCAGGTTCCATCCCTGCGTCAGGAAGATCCCCTGGAGAAGAAAATGGCAACCCACTCCAGCATTCTTGCTGGAGAAGTCCGTGAAGAGAGAAGCTTGCAGGGCTACAGCTCAGTTCATGGGGTCACAAAGAGTGATACATAACATATTACATTATTATATATATTATATATAATATATTATTATATATCATACTATATTGTTATAATTATATAATAATATTCATATAATAAATATTTTATAATAATATTAGTATATTAATATTATTTATAATAATATTATTTATAATAATAATTATATATTATATTATATATTATATATAATTGTATAATATATACTATATACTATATATTATATATATATATATACTATATATATATATATATATTATATTATATTATATACTATACTATATATATACTATACATTATATTATATACTATATATTATATATTATATAATATATGTATATAGTGGGAAAATGGAATACAATAAATACAATAAAGCTGTATATATAATATACATATAATATAATATATAATATGTAAAATATATAATATACATTATATTATATATTAATATAATATATTATATATATTTAATATATTATATATTAACATTATATTTGTATATTGTATATATAATATTAGATAAAATAATATACACTTATAAAATAATATATATATATATATATTTATTTATATATTTACAATTTTATACTTTTATATATTTATAAATTTATATATTTATATATTTTTTATATTTATAAAATAATGTATTATATAATTTTATATATATATATTATATTTCATATATTATATATAATATATTTTCAATATATTATATATAATATAAGTAATATAATATATAATCTATATTATTATATATATAAATATTATATTTATAATATATATTATTTTTATGTTTACATATAATATATAATATATAATATATAATAATATATATATATAATATAAAAAATATTTATAGATAATAATATATAATTACATATATTATATTATTTGTATATAAATTATATGTTGAAAATATAATACATTATGTATAGTTATGTAATTATTGTTATATATAATGTATTATATAATATATTATATCATATTATATCATATTATATATAATATATTATATATATATATATATATATATATATAATTATAATATATAATAATAAAATATATTATATATAGTCTGTTTAACTAGCTGTGAACTAGTGGTTTATTTCACCCCTGTGGGATACTTTTTCCACTTTCTTATAAAATCAAAGCTTTGATATAAATCATCTTTAATCTATATATGTATTATTATATATATATTATATTATATATATTATATATGGGAATATTATATAATATATATTTATATATATGGTATATATTATAATATATTATATATATATATATATTATATAATTATATATATTATATAATATTATATATTATATATATAATTGTATAATTATATATTATATATTATATATAATATATAGTATACAATATTATATATAATATAATATAGTATATATATTATATATAATATCTAATATAGTATATATTATATATCTAATAATATGTAATACATTATTTATATTTATATCATATATTGAAAAATAAAATACAACAAAGTCAATGTGCACTTGAATATTTAATGAAATACTCAACTCTAATGTCAAGAAATATTTGTTAGATAATCTAGGGAAAGCACCGAGGACTGTGATAATATTGTGAGAGTCCACTGGCTTCTAGATTGAGATCTGATTCTTAGCTCTCAAAGGATAAATGAACACAGAATGTCTCAAGAAACTTAAATCTTAAAAGAGGCATGGAAACACTGTCCCCAAACATCTCTACTTTACTGGTAAAGATACAGAAAGGGATGAATTAAATTTTGCTTCAAATATTAATTCTAGAAAAAAAAAATATATATATATATATATGCACATAAATGCATGCACGCTCAGTCACTTCAGTAGTGTCCAACTCTTTGCAATGCTACAGACTATAGCTCACCAGGCTCCTCTGTCAATGGGACTCTCCCAGCAAGAATATTGGAGTGGGTTACCATTTCCTCCTTCATGGGATCTTCCCAACCCAGGGATCGAACCTGAGTCTCTTATATCTCCTGCATTGGCTGTTAGTGTCAATATATGATGTCAAGTTCAATCCCTGGGTACACCTGGAAAACCTATATATATATAAATATATATATATATATATATATACACACATATACATACACACACACACACACAAACTTCATGTAGGAGATTTACTTGACTGTAATAAAAATATAAAAATTCAGAGAATTGTTTACTGATGTGAAGCAAAGATGTTTTGATGAACATTTTTTAAAGCCCATGCTAAGTGTATGTGAAAACATTAAAGTCCCTAATTTGAAAAATTTGTGTCTCTTAGAATAGAGCTAGGTTTTCTGATACGGATTAAGATAAAAATGTTTTCTTATTGGAAAAATAATCTTTGAACAAATAATACAACAGTAGCTTTACTAACTCTAAGGAAGTACTTCTAGATCTATATTTAAATTTCATCTAGCATAAACTGTGTCTTATTATTCCCCTCTTTCATCTGACAAGATGTGTTCTAGGTCAGAATGTTCACTCACATAAGCCAATTAGTTCTAGATTTTTGCTGAAGCTTGGATTTGCTCAGAGCATATCATATGAAAAGCAAAACCTGAAGCATGGAGAATTACACAAGAAAATGCTCAAATGTTCAGAGTCAGAGATATATGTTATTAGAATGTGTTTCTGAGCTCTGTTTTACTCTGTTTAAGTAGCTGTGAACTAGTGGTTTACTGCACCACTCTGGGATACTGTTTCCACTTCCTTATAAAATCAAAGCTTTGACATAAATCATCTTTAATCTATGAAGCTCTTAAATCTATAAAACTAAGAACGCAAAATTGTAAAATCCAAGAACTTCTAAATGAATTTTGATTCTAGAAAAGTATTGTGTCATGAAATTAAAATCATTCATGCTTACCCTGGAAATTTATCCCCCAACAGATTTGTGTCAAAATAGAAGATTTATAAATATATGCATGCCATTGTACTTTCACCAAAGACATTGTAATGCTTTGCACTTGTGAGACAGAGATGGGATGATTAAACACTTTGTCATCCTTTACAGTCTTTTTGCATTAAAACCAAAATTATCAAAAATAGCCTACATGTAGACTAGACATTTGATATGAAACTGCAAAGTATAATTGAACAGACAAATTCTATTATGCGACATACTCATTGAATTTCTCTTTAGACATAAAACCCAGTATTTCTATTTACATAAAGCAAGCCCTGAAGTTCCTCACTCAAAGGTAAAATAGCAAATCAAAATTGCCTGATTTATTCTGAAAGGCCTTTACTTGAATCTGAACAACCATCCTGCTGCTGCTTTTATAAAGAGAGAATTCAGTGTTTTTTTCTTTCCTTTTTAAACTGGAGGATTTTAACCATCGAGTGGTCGCCTTTGAAAATGACATACTTATATACTCTGTATATTTCACGTATGTGTCAGGTTGGAATAAGTTTGGTTTTTACTATTATTATCTATGAGGTGGAGCCTGAAGAATGAGAAATGAGCTAGAGAATAGAAGGCAATTTATTGTGAATTTGATACTGACTAGTTCAGTGATCTGGAAGGCAGCAGGAATGAGCATCACTGAGTTACTGATCCATAATATATTTATTGCCACACCTTCATGCTTCTTAAGCTCAAACCAAAGGGTGAAGATGGTGATGATGCTCTAAATTAGAAGACATATTAAAGGAAAGAAATGCTAAGTTGGGATTTTGAATTATTGGAGAACTGTGTACACTTAGTATATCATAAGAAAAAAAAATCCAAAGATATCTTGGCTACTATTGCATGAATTATTATAAATTTAGCTATTTTTCTAATCTATGAGCAATAGTTATGCAAAATTATGTCTACATATTATTTACAAACCAAGGAATTTGATCCCTTCATTTATTAATTTATTCATAATTTATATACATTTAATTCATAGATTTTTAACTGTAATGCTTGATGAACTTTGACAGTGAATATAACCACATAAATAACATCCAAATTAACAACAACAAAAAAGACACCTTCATTGTGATCTCAAATTCTTATATCCATTTCCAGTTAATGATCCCCCTCACCCAGGAATCCAGAGTTCTAATTTCTACTGGGCTGTGCTCAGTTGCTCAGTCGTGGCCAACTCTTTGCCCTGCCTTGGACTGTAGCCCACCAGACTCCTCTGTCTATGGACTCTCCCAGGCAAGTATACTGAAGTGGGTTGCCATTTCCTTCTCCAAGGGATCTTCTCAAACCTGAATTTCCTGTGTCTCCTGCATTGCAGGCAGATTCTTTACCACCTGGGAAGCCAAGGAGAGATGTAAGTCACCCTGCCTATGGCTGTCCACCAACTCCTATCACACTATAGTCCACAGAGGGAGAGGGGCTGACTGGCCAAGTCAGAGCAAAGCAGGCAGCTCCAGTGATTAAAAGAATTTCAATTTTACCTGCTACATCAAAGGTGACCTAAGACTCCACTGGGGTAATAAGAATGGATCAAATGGGATCAATAGCCAGGCAGGTACTTGGGCCCCATCAGTTGGTGTGTGGGACCAACTTATTCACAAAGAAGTGGGGCTGTATTAACTTTTTATTGAAGTTACTATGAATACAAATGCAGACATTGTGGTGGATGCATTATGTTTTCTGTAATCTTCTTCAAGGAGTAGTGAATTTCATTCTAGAAAATAACTAAATTGTAATGGGTAAACTTGAACTTCTGGATGTTGTTTAATGGGCCTACTTCATTTGTGTCATTAATTCCAGAGTGAACTCCTTAGTTTCTGACTCTCTGAACATGGCCCTTTTGGGTATTTTTAGACAGACTGGGACCTAAGACTCGAGACCGTTTGCTGCAGTGCTTACACCTGAACAAAGATCTCCTAGAACAACAAAATACAAAGGGACTAAAAATGTGTCCAAGTGCAGTTGGGGCAAACCATGGACAACAAGATACAAAAAGATCAAAATCCCAACTACCACTTCAGAAGAACCAAGAGCATAAAGCAGGAGGGTGGGAGTAAAAACAAGGTGCTGTGCATGTCCCCTGTACTCAACACCACCAAAGGGGTGGACAGAGCACATGTCACCCCTCCTGCCTGTCCCCTGGACCCACCCCTTCCCTCACCCCATATGAGGAACCAGTTTGTCCAGCTCAGGGACAAGATAAGGAATCTGTTACTTGTTTTCATTCCCCTGATGCAGTGGGAGACCCAATAAAGTCTTGCCTGAATTTCTTGAATGTCAGGCCTCTGATCAGTTTCCATTGATTACAGAAGGCCAAGAACCATGATCGGTAACATTTTGAAGACAGAATCCATCTTCTGTACCAATGTCTTTGATGTGAGTAGGTTTCAGATTATAACAGGGTCTCCTTTGCATTGTGCAACAGTTAAAAGATGGACCCTTTCCTTTAAGCATTCCATCTGTGGTTCCCCCTATACTCCTTGAAGTTTCCCACTGCTCAACCCACACGTGAAGCGAGTTTATACATAGCTGTTTGGTTACTATCCTGTTTCTCTCTCTCTTTTTTTTATCTCTCTAAAACTCCGTGTACTGTCTCAGTCCCAAAGGTCTTCTGATCCTACTTCCAGTGTGGCTGAAGCTTTCGACTTGAACTCTATTCACGGTGGACACTTGCATAATTACTGCAGTGTGCACACCTTCAACAGAGTGTGGACCCCTTCACCCCAGCTTCTGAATGCTTTTGTTCACCCTCCATTGTATTCAAATAGTTCTTGTTAGGATTTTATACATAGCTTGTAATTATTTAATTTATAAAAAATAATCTGCTCTGTCAGAATTGGTTTGTACTCTGCCCACCACGCAGTTATCCTAAATCCCTAACAATATCAATGCTTGTATAGACATATGGGTACTATAGCCTTAATGTTTCTTTCCCTCCCACCCCAAATTAATACGTCAAAAACCTAAAGCCCAGGATGATAATATTGGGATGTGGTGTGCCTTTGGGTGATGCTTAGACCATGAGGGTGGGGCCTGCATGAATGGAATTAGCGACTTAGAAAAGTACCTTTCTTTCTTCTTCCATTTTTTCTCTTTTTTATATTTTAATTTTTTAAACCTATTATATTTTTTATACATTTATTTCTTTGTTCTTTTCTCCTTTCAGTTGATCTTTAGTGTATATAAATCTTCTTCATCTACCTCTATTTAACTTTGCATATCTATTCTTTCTTTCTTTCCTCTCAACACATGTGTTAGTTTTGTTTTCATTGCTTTATTCCCCACTTGGCACCTTGCTTTTAGTTTTGTTTTCCAGTTTGTGCTTAAGTTAGTTTTGTTCTTAACTGGTATATATAATTTTTGATTTCCTTTGTTCCCTGGATCAATCTACTGTACTTTATTTTTGTTGGATTGCTTTCACTTTGCTCATGGGTGTATATGTATATGTGTATATTTCATTATTTAAATTATTGTTTGCCTGATTTTGTAACTGCCTTTTGTCTGGGGTTCATCTTTGGTTTCTTGTTTTTGGATATTTGTTTTAATCTCACTTAATGCCATAACAAACCACTTGTGGAATCTTTGTTCCTGACCAGAGATCAAACCCTGAGCCTTTGGAGTGGGAGCACTGACCTGAGGACCCTAGACTACCAGAGAACTAACCCTAAGGAGTATCAAACAGTGAGAACTCACACGAAGGAAACCACTTGAATACCAGACCCAGCATCACCCAACCACCAGTAGCACCCCATGAAGGACACCTCGTCTAAACAACAAACAAAGCAAAAATACAAATCCAGTCATCAGTAGACAGGAGTACCACCTCACTCAGCCTTGCCCATCAGAGGAAAAACAAACAAAAGCTCAGCACAAATCTCACCCTATACAAAGCTCACACAAACCACTGGACCAACCTTAGGAGGGCAGAAACCAAAAGGAAAAAAGAATTCAACCTTGTTCAAGGAAAGAATTCAACTTTCCTTGAAGCCTGGGAAAAGGAGACTTCAAACACAATAACTTAAATCAAAAAAAAAATGAAAAGGCAGATAAATACTGCATAAATGAAGGAACAAACTAGAAACACAGAAGTCCAAATAAATGAAGAGGAAATAGGAAAATCACCTGAAAAAGAATTTAGAATAATGATAACAAAGATGATTGAAAACAAAATGGAGAAAATGCAAGAATCAATTAACAAAGACCTAGAACAGCATACAGAGATAAATAACACAATTACTAAAATAAAAAACACTCTAAAAGAAATCAATAGCAAAATATCTGAAGCAGAAGAATGAATCAATGAGCTGGAAGAAAAAATGGTGGAGATAACTTCTGAAGAGCAGAATAAAGTAAAAAGAATGAAAAGAACTGAGGACAGTCTCAGATACCTCTGGGACCATATCAAATGACCCAACATTCGAATTATAGGGATCCCAGAAGAAGAAGAGAAAAAGAAAGGGTATGAGAAAATTTTTGAAGATATTATAGTTGAAAATTTCCCCAACATAGAAAAAGAAATAGCCAATTAAGTCCAAGAGGCACAGAGTCCCATACAGGGTAACCCCAAGGAGAAACATGCAAAGACACATACTAATCTAGCTAACAAAGACTAAACACAAAGAAAGAATATTTAAAGCCTCAAGGGAGAAGTGACAAGTAACATACAAGGGAAAACCCATATGCTTAACAACTGATCTTTCAGCAGAAACTCTGCAGGCCAGAAGGGAATGGCAGGATATATTTAAAGTACTGAAAGCAAAAAATCTATAACCAAGATAACTGTATCCAGCAAGGATCTCATTCAAAATTGATGGAGCAATAAAAAGCTTTTCAGACAAGCAAAAGTTGAGAGAATTCAGTACACCAAACCAGCTTTACAACAAATGTTAAATGGATTTGTAGTCAAGAAATACAACAGAAGAAAAAAGATATACAAAATCAACCCAAACAATTAGAAAGTGGCAATAGGAACATATATATCAATAATTACTTTAAATGTAAATGGATTAAATGCTCCAACCAAAAGACACAGACTGGATGAATGGATACAAAAACAAGATCCATATATATGCTGTCTACAAGAAACCCACTTCAGACCTCAAGACACATATAGACTGAAAATGAGAGGATGGAAAAATATATTCCATGCAAATGGGAAGCAAAAGAATGCTGGAGTAACAATCCTCATATCAGACCTTAAAGAAGATTGCAAGAGATAAGGAAGGACACTATATAATGATCAAAGGGTCAATCCAAGAGGAAGACACAACAATTGTAAATGCTCCCAACATAGGAGCACCTCAATGCATAAGACAAACACTAACAGACAAAAAGGAGAAACTGACAATAACACAAGAATAATAGGAGACTTTAACACCCCACTCACACAAATGGACAGATCATCAAAAGAGAAAATTAATAAGGAAACACAAGTCTTAAATGATACATTAGATGAGATGGATCTCATTGATATCTTCATGACATTCCATCCAATTGCAGAAGAATACACCTTTTCAAGTGCGCATGGAACATTCTCCAGGATAGACCATATCCTGGGTCACAAATCAAGCCTCAGGAAATTTAAGAAAATTGAAATCGTATCAGGCACCTTCTCTGACTACAACGCTATGAAACTAGATATCAATTACAAGAAAAAAAATGTAAGAAACGCAAGCACATGGAGGTTAAACAACACGTTTCTAAATAACCAACAGGTTACTGAAGAAATCAAAAGAGAAATCAAAGAAATTCTAGAAACAAATGACAATAAGAACATGACAACTCAAAACCTATGGGATGCAGCAAAAGCAGTTCTAAGAGGGAAGTTTATAGCAATACAATCCTACCTCAAGAAGCAAGAAAAATATTGAATAGACAACCTAATTTTACACCTAAAGCAACTGGGAAAAACAGAAGGAAAAAAACCCAAAATTAGTAGAAGGAAAGAAATCATAAGGATCCAAGCAGAAATAAATGAAAAAGAAATGAAAGAAACAATAGTAAAGAATAATAAAACTAAAAGCTGTTTCTTTGAGAAGATAAACAAAATTGATAAAACTTTGGCCAGATTCTTCAAGAAAAAAGACAGAAGAATCAAAATTAGAAAGGAAAAAGGAGAGGTTACAACAATCAATACAGAAATACAAAGGATTATAAGAGACTATTATGAACAAGTATATGGCAATAAAATAGATAACCTGGAAGAAATGGACAGATTCTTAGAAAACTTCAATCTTCCAAGACTGAACCAGGAAGAAATAGAAATTATGAACAACCCAATTACAAGCACTGAAATTGAAACTGTGATCAAAAATTTCCCAAAAAACAAAAGCCCAGGAACAGATGGTTTCACAAGAGAATTCTATCAAACATTTAGAGAAGGGCTAATGCCTATCCTTCTAAAACTCTTTTTAAAAATTTCAGAAGAAGGAACACTTCCAAATTCATTCTATGATACCACCATCACCCTGATACCAAAACCAGACAAAGACAACACAAAAAAAGAAAACTACGGGCCAATATCACTGATGAACATAAATGCAAAAATTCTCAACAAAATTTTAGCAAATGGAATTCAGCAACACATCAAAAAGCTCATACACCATGATCAAGTTGGGTTAATTCTAGAGATGCAAGAATTCTTCAATATACAGAAATCAATCAATGTGATACACCATATTAACAAATTGAAAGATAAAAACCATATGATCATCTCAATAGATGCAGAAAAAGCCTTTGACAAAATTCAGCACCTATGTATGATTAAAAACTCTTCAAAAAATGGACATAGAAGGAACCTACCTCAACATAGTAATGGCCATATATGATAAGCCTACAGCAAACATTATTCTCTATGGTGGAAAACTGAAAGCATTCCCCCTAAAATCGGGAACAAGACAAGGATGTCCACTTTCACCACTATTATTCAACATAGTTCTGGAAGTCCTAACTACAGCAATCAGAGAAGAAAAAGAAATAAAAAGAATACAGGCTGGAAAAGAAGTAAAGCTCTCACTGTTTGCAGATGACATGATACTGTACATAGAAAGCCCTAAAGATAGTATCAGAAAATTACTAGAGCTAATCAGTGAATTTAGCAAAGTTGTAGGGTACAAAATCAATACACAGAAATCACTTGCATTTCTATATACTAACAATGAAAAATCAGAAAGAGCAATTAAGGAATCAATCCCATTCACCATTGCAACAAAAAGAATTCAATATCTAGGAATAAACTTACCTAAGGAGATGATAGAACTGTACACAGAAAATTATAAGACACTAATGAAAGAAATCAAAGAGGACATAAACAGATGGAGAGATATTCCATGTTCCTGGGTAGGAAGAATCAATATTGTGAAAATGACTATACTACCAAATGCTACCTACAGATTCAATGCAATCCCTATCAAATTACCAACTGCAGTTTTCACAGAACCAGAAAAAAAAATTTCACAATTCATATGGAAACACAAAAGACCCCAAATAGCCAAAGCAGACTTGAGGAAGAAGACTGGAGCTGGAGGAATCAAGCTTCCTGACTTTGGGTCATACTACAAAGCTACAGTCATCAAGACAGTATAGTACCAGGAGATCTTTCTGACTCAAGGATCAAACCCAGGTCTCCCACATTGCAGGCAGATTCTTTACCACCTGCACCACCCTATTCCAGAGGAGCTACCCCCTGCCCCAGGTCAGGGTGGAGGGGGGCTCGGCCGAGAGGAGCTACCCTGCACCCAAGGTCAGGAGCGGCGGCCGAGAGGAGCTACCCCACGCCCAAGGAGCAGCGGCTGTGCGGGCACAGGAGGGCCGAGAGGAGCTACTCCACGTTCAAGGTCAGTAGGGGCAGC
The DNA here is from genome assembly GCA_024291935.2 of Okapia johnstoni. NCBI lineage: Eukaryota > Metazoa > Chordata > Mammalia > Artiodactyla > Giraffidae > Okapia > Okapia johnstoni. Next base: position 33,172,389 of record CM044310.1, read on the forward strand.
TGTGAGGAGTTACCCCTTGTCCAAGGTAAGGAGCAGCAGCTGTGCTTTGCTGGAGCAGCCATGAAGAGATAGCCCACGTTTAAGGTAAGAGAAACCCAAGTAAGATGGTAGTGTTGCCAGAGGGCATTAGAGGGTAGACACACTGAAACTATAATCACAGAAAACTAGCCAACCTGATCACATGGACCACAGCCTTGTCTAACTCAATGAAACTAAGCCATGCAGTGTAGGGGCCACCCAAGACGGTCGGGTCATGGTGGAGAGGTTTGACAGAATGTGGTCCACTGGAGAAGGGAATGGAAAACCACTTCAGTATTCTTGCATTGAGAATCCCATGAACAGTATGAAAAGGCAAAAAGATAGGACACTGAAAGATGAACTCCCCAGGTCGGTAAGTGCCCAATATGCCACTGGAGATCAGTGGAGAAATAACTCCAGAAAGAATGAAAGGATGGAGCCAAAGCAAAAACAATACCCAGTGTAGATGTGACTGGTGATAGAAGCAAGGTCCGATGCTATAAAGAGCAATATTGCATAGGAACCTGGAATGTTAGGTCCATGAATTGGAAGTGGTCAAACAGGAGATGGCAAGAGTGAACGTCAACATTCTAGGAATCAACGAACTAAGATGGACTGGAATGGGTGAATTTAACTCAGATGACCATTATATCTACTACTGTGGGCAGGAATCCCTTAGAAGAAATGGAGTAGCCATCATGGTCAACAAAAGAGTCCAAAATGCAGTACTCAGATGCAATCTCAAAAATGACAGAATGATCTCTGTTCATTTCCAAGGCAAACCATTCAATATCATGGTAATCCAAGTCTATGCCTCGACCAGTAACACTGAAGAAGCTGAACTTGAACGGTTCTATGAAGACCTACAAGACCTTTTAGAACTAACACCAAAAAAGATGTCCTTTTCAATATAGGGGACTGGAATGAAAAAGTAGGAAGTCAGGAAACACCTGGAGTAACAGGCACATTTGGCCTTGGAGTACAGAATGAAGCAGGGCAAAGGCTAATAGAGTTTTGCCAAGAGAACGCATTGGTCATAGCAAACACCCTCTTCCAACAACACAAGAGAAGACTCTACACATGGACATCACCAGATGGTCAACACCAAAATCAGATTGATTATATTCTTTGCATCCAAAGATGGAGAAGCTCTATACAGTCAGCAAAAACAAGACTGGGAGCAGACTGTGGCTCAGATCATGAACTCCTTGTTGCCAAATTCAGATTTAAATTGACCATTAGACCACTAGACCATTCAGGTATGACCTAAATCAAATCCCTTATGATTATGCAATGGAAGTGACAAATAGATTTAAGGGACTTGATCTAATAGACAGACTGCTTGATGAACATGGATGGAGGTTTGTAACATTGTACAGGAGACAGGGATTAAGACCATCCCCATAGAAAAGAAATGCAAAAAAGCAAAATGGCTTCCTGAGGAGACCTTACAAATAGCTGTGAAAAGAAGAGAAGTGAAAAGCAAAGGAGAAAAGGAAACATATTCCCATTTGAGTGCAGAGTTCCAAAGAATAGCAAGGAGAGATAAGAAAGACTTCCTCAGCGATCAATGCAAAGAAATGGAGGAAAACAACAAAATTGGAAAGACTAGAGACCTCTTCAAGAAAATTAAAGATACCAAGGGAACATTTCATGCAATGATGGGCTCGATAAAGGACAGAAATGCTAGGGACCTAACAGAAGCAGAAGATATTAAGAAGAAGTGGCAAGAATACAGAGAAGAACTGTACAAAAAAGATCTTCATGACCCAGATAATCATGATGATGTGATCACTCACCTACAGCCAGACATCTTGGAATGTGAAGTACAGTGGGCCTTAGAAAGCATCACTATGAACAAAGCTAGTGGAGGTGATAGAATTCCAGTTGAGCTATTTCAAACCCTAAAAGATGATGCTGTGAAAGTGCTGCACTCAATATGCCAGGAAATCTGGAAAACTCAGCAGTGGTCACAGGACTAGAAAATGTCAGTTTTCATTCCAATCCCAAAGAAAGGCAATGCCAAAGAATGTTCATACTACTGCACAATTGCACTCATCTCACACCCTAGTAAATTAATGCTCCATATTCTCCAAGCCAGGCTTCAGCAATACATGAACTGTGAACTTCCAGATGTTCGAGCTGGTTTTAGAAAAGGCAGAGGAACCAAATATCAAATGGCCAACATCCACTGGATCATCAAAAAAGCAAGAGAGTTCTAGAAAAACATCTATTTCTGCTTTATTGACTATGCCAAAGCCTTTGACTGTGTGGATCACAATAAACTGGAAAATTCTGAAAGAGATGGGAATACCAGGCCATCTGACCTGTCTCTTGAGAAACCTGTATGCATGTCAGGAAGCAACAGTTAGACCTGAACATGGAACAACAGACTGGTTCCAAATAGGAAAAGGAGTACATCAAGGCTGTATGTTGTCACCATGCTTATTTAACTTATATGCAGAGTGCATCATGAGAAACGCTGGGCTGGATGAAGCACAAGCTGGAATCAAGATTGCCGGAAGAAATATCAATAACCTCAGATAAGCAGATGACACCACCCTTATGGCAGAAAGCGAAGAACTAAAGATCCTCTTGATGAAAGTGAAAGAGGAGAGTGAAAAAGTTGGCCTAAAGCTCAACATTCAGAAAACTAAGATCATGGCATCTGGTCCCATCACTTCATGGGAAATAGATGGGGAAACCGTGGAAACAGTGGCTGACTTTATTTTTCTGGGTTCCCAAATCACTACAGATGGTGCTTGCAGCCATGTAATTAAAAGACGCTTACTCCTTGGAAGGAAAGTTATGAACAACCTTGATAGCATATTTAAAAGTGGAGACATTACTTCGCCAACAAAGGTCCGTCTAGTCAAGGCTATGGTTTTTCCTAACCATAGTCATATATGGATGTGAGATTTGGATGGTGAAGAAAGCTGAGCGCCAAAGAATTGATGCTTTTGTACTGTGGTGTTGGAGAAGACTCTTGAGAGTCCCTTGGACTGCAAGGAGATCCAACCAGTCCATCCTAAAGGTGATCAGTCCTGGGTGTTCATTAGAAGGACTGTTGTTGAAGCTGAAACTCCAATATTTTGGCCACCTGATGCAAAGAGCTGACTCATTGGAAAAGACACTGATGCTGGGAAAGATTGAGGGCAGGAGGAGAAGGGGACGACAGAGGATGAGACAGTTGGATGGCATCACAGACTCGATGGACATGGGTTTGGGTAAACTCCGGGAGCTGGTGATGGACAGGGACGCCTGGCATGCTGCGATTCATAGGGTCGCAAAGAGTTGGCCATGACTGAGCGACTGAACTGAACTGAATATTCTGACTTCTAATGAAATAAAATCTGCCTTTTAATTTTTATTTAAAGCAACTTAATTAATGATTAAGATGAGTATTGTTCACTTGAACTTTCTTAAATGTCAAATCTTGTGCACATGTTTTAAAATGTTTGGTCTTCTTTGTTGTTGTTAATGTGACAACCTAGAATGATATTCTAAAATCATTTCCTGTCCTCATTTATCTTTCTTCAATTTTGACACTTTTACTGATAAAAGTTTATAAAAATCCATCACTGACTCATCTACTTCTTATAAATTTAAATATTAGATCATCTACAAGTGATCTACTACTATTTACACCCTACCTCTGAAACAATTTAATGGGCAATTGTAAGATCATTGGACAACTCTGTGTTTCTTTTAGTGTCTGTTATGCTTAAATACCAGCATTTCTGGTGTTCTCTTTCAGTTTATTTTTTATTATTTCAATTTTAATCCAAATGTTTTCCGTCAGTCTTCCTTTCTTATTCTTTAGTTGTTGTGTTCAACTCTTTTACAAACACATGGACTGGAGCTCATCAGACTCCTCTGTCCATGGGATTTCCCAGGCAAGAATACTGAAGTGGGTTGCCATTTCCTTCTCCAGGGGATCTTTCCACCCAGAGACTGAACTGGCAGGCAGATTCTTTACCACTGAGCCACCAGGGATGATAAATACACTCTGGACGTAGCATATCACCTTATTCAGCGTGTTTATTCATTGCTAATTACAACCTGTTCTTCAGTAGTATATTCCATTCTTTTGCCATATTCTGTCAGTATTTTTGCCTTAGGATATATTTAAATCCACGAGATGGTCAATATCGAAATCAGATTGATTATGTTCTTTGCATCCAAAGATGCAAAGATCTATACAGTCAGTGTAAAAAAAAGACTTGGAGCTGACTGTGGTTCAGATCATGAACTCCTTATTACAAAATTTTTGTGTTTTTGTGATTATACAGAAGAGATGACAAATAGATTCAAGGGATTAGATCAGGTAGACAGAATGCCTGATGGAGGTTTGCAACATTTGTACAGGAGGCAGTCACCAAAATCAACCCAAAGAAAAAGAAATGCAAGAAGGCAAAGTGGTTGTCTGAGGGGGTTTTACAAATAGTTGAGGAAAGAAGAGAAGTGAAAGGCAAGGGACAAGGGGAAAAGATATACCCAGCTGCATGCAGAGTTTCAGAGAAGAGCAAGGAGAGATAAGAAGGCCTTCTGAAATGAAAAATGCAAGGAAATAGAGGGAAAAAATGAATGGAAAAGACAAGAGATCAAGAAAATAGGAAATATCAAGGGAATAGTTCATGCAATAATGGGCATGATAAAGGATAGAAACAGTAAGGACCTAACAGACACAGAATAGATTAAGAAGAGGTGGCAAGTATGCACAGAAGAACTACACAAGAAAGCTCTTAATACCCAAATAACTACAATCATGTGATCACTCACCTAGAGCAGGACATCCTAGAGTGTGAAATCAAATGGGCCTTAGGAAGCGTTACTATGAACAAAGCTAGTGAAGGTGACAGAATTCTAGCAGAGGTAACTAAAATCCTAAGAGATGATGCTGTTTAAAGTCCTGCACTCAATAAGTCAGCAAATTTGGAAAACTTAGCTGTGGCCACAGGAGTGGAAAAGGTCAGTTTTCATCCCAATTCCAAAGAATGGCAATGCCAAAGAATGTTCAAATTACCATACAATTGCACTCATTTCACATGGTAGCAAGGTCTTGCTCAAAATCCTTCAAGCTATATGTCAACAGTACACGAACTGAGAACTTCCAGATGTACAAGCTGAGTTTTGAAGAGGCAGAGGAACCGGAGATCAAGTTGTCTACATTTACTAGATCATGGAGAAAGCAAGAGAAATTCCAGAAAAATGTTTATTCCTGATTCATTCACTACACTAATGTCTTTGTGTGATTCACAACAAACCATGGAAAATTCTTAAAGAGATGGGAATGCCAGACACCTCATCTTTCTCCTGAGAAAATTGTATGTGGGTCAGGAAGCAACAGTTAGAACCAATTCAAGTTCAATCTTGAATGTTCATTGCAAGGACTGATGCTGAAGCTAAAGCTCCAATACTTTGGCCACTTGATGCAAAGAGCCAATTCATTGGAAAAGGCCTTGATGCTGGAAAAAGATTGAAGGCAGAAGAAGAGGACAGCAGAGGATGAGATGATTAAATAGTATCACTGCTGACTCAATGAACATGAATTTGAGCAAACTCCAGGAGATTGTGGAGGACAGAGGAACCTGGTATGCTGCAGTTCATGGGGTTGCAAAGAATCAGACATGGCTTAACTACTGAACAACAACAACAAAGACTTAAATGATTAATAGAAAGTCATGATATAAACTTTTAGAGTATTTCACTGAGGATTTGCTAGCCCTGTTCAAAGTGATCTGGAATTTTCTTTTTTTGTCACTGTAAAACTGTGACAGATGCATCTTTGTCCCCTCTGCCACTATATTTTTTAAAAACAAGTTCTCCTCTATCTGACTAGAGTGATACTAATTCTGAACTAACAACCAATGCTTTTGGGTCGTCATAATACTAGAAGAACTTTAAAGGCAATACTATGAGCCTTCTAAAAAAATCCATTCTTCCTTTTTCCTTATTATAAGAAACTTGATATTTATAGAGAAGAAAAATAACCAGTTAAAATGTTCGGTTTTTCAAGGTCCTAGAAAGCTAGCTACTTAACATTTTAGGACAATCATTTCTGTTATTATTTGACTGAAAATCTTCTATCCTAAACTAACACTCATCTCTCGTTAGGGAATAATAAGCTCCCTCATTGTTTCCTCACTGATCGTGATTTCCCACGTAGTGTGTGACAATGACGTGCAGTCCTGTGCTGGGTAGGGTTTCGTTGAGACCTTAAGAGAGGCCAGTTGGCTGAGTTCTGTCTGTACACTCCGATCTTTCTCATTTGCCCTCTTCCTGGCTACCTGCCTGGAGGACAGATGGATTGACCAGAAGGGGAGCAGCCAGATTACAACTGTGAGGGGAAACAATCATATGCTAAAAATGTCAGAGAAGGATGGATATGTCATTTCTGAATTATTTCCTTTCATAGTTACTATTCACTAGGAAAATAAACTCTCATGTAAGTAAATGAATTAACTTGTATATTTGTTACAATGCAGCCAAAAGCATTGACCAACTTGGTCACTATTCTCCACATAGCCTGGCAGATGATAAAGTTTTAAATATATCAAATTAGCAATATATCTTAAGGTCCAGAGGTTAAGTATCCGCCTGTAGATACAGGGGACACAAGTTCAATTCCCAGTCCAGGAAGCAACTAAGCCCATGAGCTGCAACTACTGAACCCACATGCTGTAACTACTGAACCCACATGCTGTAACTACTGAAGCCCGGGTGCCTAGAGCCTGTGCTCCACAAAGAGAGAAGCTACTGCAATGAGAAGCCTGAGTACCACAACTAGAGTGGAGATCCCACTCACTGCAACTGGGGAAAGCCCGCGTGCAGCACTGAAGACCCAGCACCAGCACAGCCAAAAATACAGAAATACATATTTTAAAGTATTAAAAATAATAATATATCTTAATATTGTTCGGATTAAAATTAAATAATATCCTGTGCTCTTCAGCCCTCCATCTTCCCACTCTGTTTTTCATTTTTCACTGCTTGCAGCAAGGAAAGTTTAATCACAGCAGGTAGTTTCAGTATAAAACAAAGTTCCAGATTCTGTAAGAAACACAAACTATATTTAAAACATATTGAAGAATTTAAATGCTTCCCTGATACCAGGCTTTCATGATGGCTCAGTTGGTCACGAACCCACCTGCAATGCCGGAGACCCTGGCTCAATTCCTGGGTCAGGAAGATTCGCTGGAGAAGGGATAGGCTACCCACCCCACTCCAGTATTCTTGGACTTACCCTGTGGCTCAGCTGGTAAGAATCTATCTGCAACTTGGGAGACCTGGGTTTGATCCCTGGATTGGAAAGGCTACGCACTCCAGTATTCTGGCCTGGAGAATTCCATGGACTGTATAGTCCATGGGGTCACAAAGAGTCAGACACGACTGAGAGACTTTCACTTTCACCTTCAAGGAATTTAAAGATATCAACTTTAGACAAAATATTTAGGTAGAAAACACTGTTGATGACCATTTTATGCACAGAAATGAAAACTGGATTATGATAGTGCATATTACGCTTGCTTGGTTCATATTCTTAAGCAAGCTGTTTAAAGTTTCTATCCTTCTGTATCCTCATCTGTAAAATGATAATAATATTTATATTACCATAATTTCATAATTAAAGCTCAGTACGTAGTATATGTCAATTTTTTAATATATTTTCAGACATAAGTATTATTAAACACAGAATATTTGCTAGAGAGCCCAGCTTTGTCCTGGGAGCAGAGGATTAATTTAATTTTTGTACAATTAATCTCTTTTGCAAGTTGATAAGTCTCCAAGGTGGGAGATTTTTTTCTATAGATGATATTAAAATCTATCTTTATTGAGTGTGCTACTATGAAAAGGAGGTAAGCAAAATGTGGGGTATATTTTACCTAACTCTAGAGCTATGCAGAGAAGGGAAATCATGAAGGAGAAAGAGAGAGGCTATAGAGAGATCATTTGCTTGAAACTGTAGTATGCTGCACGCTTCCTAAGTTGATTGCCATTTTGCATCCATACTTGACACCTTCTAGAGTCTGTAAGGCCCAGAAAATAAACACTACATTTCTCTTAAGCTCTTATAGGTAGGGTTCTCTGATGTGTATGTACTTGGTTGCTCAGTGTGTCTGACTCTTTGTGACCCCATGGACTGTAGTTGACCAGGCTCCTTTGTCCATGGGGATTCTCCAGGCAAGAATAACACTGGAGCGGGTTGCCATGCCCTCCTCCAGGGGATCTTCCAAACCCAGGGATTGAACCCAGGTCTCCCACATTGCAGGCAGATTCTTTTCTGTCTAAGCCACCAGGGAGCCCCAAGAATATTGGAGTGGGTAGCCTATCCCTTCTGCTGGGGAATCTTCCCAACCCAGGGATTGAACTGGGGTCTCCTACATTGCAGGCGGATTCTTTACCAGCTGAGCTACCAGGGAAGCCCTTGATGTATATTAGGAACTGCTCTTTGCATGCACTTACTTGAAATGTAAAATATAGAAATAAAAACAAAATTCTTTTTTCATTTATTTTTGGGTACTTTTTTTTTGCAATACAGTATGGATATGGGGATTTTCTACAATATCACTGAAGTCTAATCTCTGACTCCACAGTATTTAGAGGCTGTTGTGTTGACAGTTGCAATGATTCTATCTGTCATCTTGATAAACACAAAGTCAGTGAATTTTTAAGCTCAGAAGTTTCTGTGGTGTTTTCTGATACCTTCTTACTTGTGCCTCAGGTAGAAGGTCCTCTGCTGGTCCATTTTTTAAAAATATTTTTATTTTATTTGTATAATTGCTTTACAATGCTGTGTTGGCCTCTGCAGTAGAACAATGTAAATCAGATATATCTCACCCTTTCACCCTCCATCCCTCCCCTCTATGTTGTCACAGAGCACTGGGCTAGGCTCCCTGTATTATATAGCAGCTTCCCACTAGCTATCTGTTTTACACACGGTAATATACATATATATGTATATGCTGCTTTCTCAATTCTTATCACCCTCTCCTTCCCATGCTGTGCCCTCAAGTCCATTCTCTATGTCTATGTCTCTATTCCTACCCTGCAAATAATTTCATCAGTGTTATTTTTTTTAGATTCCATACATATGCATTAATATGTGATATTTGTTTTTCTCTTTCTGGCTTATTTCACTCTGTATAACAGACTCTAGGTTCATCCACATCAGTTCGACTGATTAAAATCCTTTTTATAGCTGAGTAATATTCCATTGTACATATGGGGGAATGTAAATTGACATAGTCACTATGGAGAACAGTATGGAGATTCCTTTAAAAAAAAACTAGGAATAAAATTATCATATGACCCAGAAACCCCATTATTGCTCATATACTCTGAGAAAACCATAACTCAAAAAGATTCATGTACCCCAATGTTCATTGCAGGACTATTTACCATAACCAGGACAAGGAAGTGACCTAGATGTTCATTGACAGATGAATGGATAAAGAAGTTGTGGTGCTGGTCAGTTTTAAAGGCTCTGGAAGTCCTTCTAGGGAGAACCTGGATTGGAGACTAAAATGCTCCCTGACAATTTGCAATGAATTTGTGAGCATCAACTTTTGAGAGTTAATTTTTTTTCCTTTTAAAGTATCTAGAAGAGTTTGATTTTCTCTGTTGAAACCCAGAGAAGATGACCTGAAACCAAGAAAGAAGTTTTAAATTCAATTTTTTTTCTAAAGTATTAAGGATTTTGTTTCTTCTTCTCTTTTCTACATTTTGTCTGTTTAGTATCATTGTCCGACCACTATTCACTGACATTACAGTTTTGTTTTAAAGCATTGATAAAGCTGTTTTTAAAGCCTCTTCCAACAACAAAAGAGAAGACTCTACACATAGACATCACCAAATGGTCAACACAGATATCAGATTGATTATATTCTTTGCAGCCAAAGATGGAGAAGCTCTATACAGGAAAGACATAACCATTTGAATGCAGAGTTCTGAAGAAGAGCAAGGGGAGATAAGAAAGCCTTCCTCAATGATCAGTGCAAAGAAATAGAGGAAAATAATAGAATGGGAAAGACTAGAGATCTCTTCAAGAAAATTAGAGATACCAAAGGAACATTTCATGCAAAGATGGGCTCAATAAAGGACAGAAATGGTAGGGACATAACAGAAGCAGAAGATATTAAGAAGAGGTGGCAAGAATACACAGAAGAACTATACAAAAAAGGTCTTCACAACCCAGATGATCACGGTGGTGTGATCACTCACCTAGAGCCAGACATCCTGGAATGTGAAGTCAAGTGGACCTTAGAAAGCATCACTATGAACAAAGCTAGTGGAAGTGATGGAATTCCAGTTGAGTTATTTCAAATCCTAAAAGATGATGCTGTGAAAGTGTTGCACTCAATATGCCAGAAAATTTGGAAAACTCAGCAGTGGCCACAGGACTAGAAAAGGACAGTTTTCACTTCAATCCCAAAGAAAGGCAATGCCAAAGAATGCTCAAACTACTGCACAATTGCACTCATCTCACACGCTAATAAAGTAATGCTCAAAATTCTCCAAGCCAGGCTTCAGCAATACATGAATTGTGAACTTCCAGATGTTCAAGCTGGTTTTAGAAAAGGCAGAGGAACCAGAGATCAAATTGCCAACATCCGCTGGATCATCGAAAAAGCAAGAGAGTTCCAGAAAAACATTTATTTCTGCTTTATTGACTATGCCAAAGACTTTGTGTGGATCACAACAAACTGTGAAAAATTCTTCAAGAGATGGGAATACCAGACCACCTGACCTGCCTCTTGAGAAATATGTTTACAGGTCAGGAAGCAACAGTTAGAACTGGACATGGAACAACAGACTGGTTCCAAATAGGAAAAGGAGTACGTCAAGGCTGTATATTGTCACCATGCTTAATTAACTTATATGCAGACTACATCATGAGAAATGCTAGGCTGGAGGAAGGACAATCTGGACTCAAGATTGCTGGGAGAAATATCAATAACCTCAGATATGCAGATGACACCACTCTTATGGCAGAAAGTGAAGAGGAACTAAAGATCCTCTTGATGAAAGTGAAAGAGGAGAGTGAAAAAGTTAGCTTAAAGCTCAACTATTCAGAAAACAAAGATCATGGCATCTGGTCCCATCACTTCATGGCAGATAGATGGGGAAACAGTGGAAACAGTGACAGATTTTAATTTTGGGGAGGGCTCCAAAATCACTGCAGATGGTAACTGCAGCCATGAAATTAAAAGATGCTTACTCCTTTGAAGGAAAGTTATGACAAATCTAGTTAGCATATTAAAAAGCAGAGACATTACTTTGCCAACAAAGGTCTGTCTAGTCAAAGCTATGGTTTTTCCAGTAGTCATGTATGGATGTGAGAGTTGGACTATAAAGAAAGCTGAGCACCAAAGAATTCATGCTTTTGAACTGTGGTGTTGGAGAAGACTTTGGAGAGTCCTTTGGACTGCAAGGAGATCCAACCAGTCTATCCTAAAGGAGATCAGTCCTGAGTGTTCATTGGAAGGACTGATGTTGAAGCTGAAACTCCAATACTTTGGCCACCTGATGCGAAGAACTGACTCATTTGAAAAGACCTTGATGCTGGGAAATATTGAAGGCGGGAGGAGAAGGGGATGACAGAGGATGAGATGGTTGGGTGGCATCACCGACTCAATGGACAGGAGTTTGGGTAAATTCCGGGAGTTGGTGATGGACAGGGAAGCCTGGTATGCTGCAGTCCACGGGGTCATAAAGAGTCGGACATGACTGAGCGACTGAACTGAACTGAACTGAAAGCTGTTTTTATATAGAGGGGTCCTCAACCTCTGTATTTAATGCCTGATTATCTGAGGTAGAACTGATGTAATAATGTTGGAAATAAAGTGCACAATAAATGCTTGAATCACCCCAAAACCATTCCTCGCCCATGGTCAATAGATAAATTGTCTTCCATGAAATTAGTCCCTAGTGCTGAAAAGTTTAGGGACTGCTGGTTTATTAAATGGATACTTTAAAAATTTTATATCTCTGCTCCTCCACTACTTAGTCTGACACACTCACTTTATTTAGAACAACTGCTTTTTCTCTAATAAACAAGCACATTTTGATTCTAAAGAGATGTTTCTTTGGTGAATGAAAGCTGCCACGGATTAACTAAAGGTAAATCATAAATCCAGAAGGGCTTTTCCTCTACACATTTCTCTGGGATGAGAAGACATTATCCCCTAAAATGTGTCTCTCTGTTCCTACTGGTATTCTCACCACCCTGGTATAGTCTTCTCCCAAATTCTGCTAGGATAGGTCTATGTGACCAGGAGACTAATGGACGTGCTAGACAGTCAGGTTGTAAGGACTGTAGGGGGTTCTCTTGGGGACTTCTTGTTTGTTCATGCCCTTATTCTCTCTCTTTCCTCACTCACTCTGGGGAGACAAGCATCCCCATTGTGTAAGCAACCCATGGAGAGGTCCATACAGCAAGGAATCCAAGCTCCTTGGGCTCAGACCTCTGAATGAGTTTGGAGAAGATTGGTGCCTTCAGGAGTGTGTTGTTCCACAGACAAATTAATTGTAACACATGAGAGACACTGAGTCAGAACCACCCTCTAAGGTATGTTGGGATTTGTGAGCCTCAGAGAGTGTGTGAAATAATACACAATTTCCCTGTTAAGGTGCTTTGTTATACAATAGATATCAAATACAACACATAGATATGAAAACAGATACATGTTTATGTATACACATGTGTGTGTATATATATATATGCATATATATTTACGTTTAACTTTGACAAATGTTACTGATTCAATTTTTTAAAATATTTAAAATTAACATTGATTTCAGCGCAACAGTGGAATAATGATCAAATTCCTTAAAGTAACTTAAAATATAAACACTTACTGCCATCTGTTGGTGATTTTAATAACTTCCATGCTTATTTAGTGAAGCTTACTTTTTTTAGTATGAGCTATATTTGAAATAGGGCTTTCCAGGTGGTTCAGTGGAAAGATTCCGCCTACCGATGCAGGAGATGCAGGAGATGCGAGTTTAATCCTGGGCAAGCAAGATCCCTTGAAGGAGGAAATGGCAACCCACTCAAGTATTCGTGCCTGAAAAAATCCCATGGACAGAGGAGCCTGGAGGGCTATAGTATGTGGGGTCACAAAGAGTCAGACACGACTGAGCATGCACATAGATGAAATACACAAATATATTCAAACTCTTGAATATGAGCTGTTCTATACTGCAGAATATTTTGTTATTCATATTATCTAGTTAGATTAAAAAATTGTCTTAAGGAAAATATAAGTAAGTGTTAGCTGCTCAATTGTGTCCAACTTTTGTGACCCCATGGACTGTAGTCTGTCAGGCTCCTCTGTCCATGGGATTCTCTAGGCAAGAATGCCGGAGTAGCCATTCCCTTCTCCAGGGAATCTTTCTGACCCAGGAGTTGAACCAGATCTCCTGCATTGCAGACAGACTCTTCACCGTCTGAGCCACCAGGGAAGCCCCTAAAAAAATATACATTTGTTATAATGCCAAAACTTCATTAAAAGTCTTTTTTGCTACACATATTTATATTTTAAGTTCAAAGTCTCCTTAAAGTGTTTAATTTTATGACTTAATAACTTATTTTATGTCAATAATAAATGCAAATTTATTTTCAACATGGTTTTAGTGTAAAGTGCATTGCATTTTCCCCTTAAAGTTTGATAAGCTGATAATGGCTCTGAGTAATGAAGAGCTGGTTCATTAACTAAATTGCATTATTCTAAGCAACTTTTTATTAATGGGTTTTTTCTATTGGATAAATTGAAATACAATTTATGACTTGTGGTATTTATAAATTATTAATAAGAACACTTAAGCACGAAAATATGAAGTTCATATTAACCATTGAAAAAATATTAGATAACTCTCAAAACTGAAGATAATGAAACAGAAAAGCAACTCCCATTACATTCCATGCCTCAACTGTCTTAAGTAATAGAAATCAATGATCATTTTTCACTCACAATTTCATGCTGAACTCTTATCTTTTAGAATAACTGCTCTGTAGACAACTGTTAAATGTTTATATTTCATAATATCAAGTTTCTCTCAGCTGCTGTTTTTCTCCACACAATTTATCTTCTATATTTTTTATTCTGTACATTGTTTATCTCATTTTGAATAGTTGCTAAGTGTTTAATAATCATGATTATGAATTCTCAGAAAGAACAAAGCAAGATATAAAGAAGACGATAGATAGATAGCTATTCCTCATGCTTTATTGGGTTTCCCTTGTGGCTCAGCTGGTAAAGAATCAGCCTTCAATGTGGAAGACCTGGGTTCAATCCCTGGGTTGGGAAGATCCCCTGGAGAAGGGAAAGGCTACCCACTCCAGTATTCTAGCCTGGATCGCAAAGTCAGACACGACTGAGTGACTTTCACTTCACTTTCACTTTTCACTTTCCTCTTGCGATGATTAGAAAAAAAATTCTAAAAACAATACTAAGTCCATCTCAAGCAAATTGAATTTTTTCTTTTGTTAGGCTGACGTCTACCTATAAATTTTTCTATTCCGGGAGGATAGTCACTGTAGATAATTGGTTAGTGTGCTATTTACAGGCTGAGTAGAATAGTTACATTACTAAAAGCATTTTTTATAGGCAGTACATTGACATTTGCATAATTTAAGAAAAAAATGAATCTTCATTAGTACTTTTTATCTGTGTATTTACTATTCAATATTTGGATCACTTACTCCCTTCTGTGTTCAGTTCAGTTCAGTTCAGTCACTCAGTCGTGTCCAACTCTTTATGACCCCATGAATCACAGCAAGCCAGGCCTCCCTGCCCATCACCAACTCCCAGAGTTTACCCAAACCCATGCCCATTGGATCGGTGATGCCATCCAGCCATCTCATCCTCTGTCATCCCCTTCTCCTCCTGCCCCAATCCTACCCAGCATTAGAGTCTTTTCCAATGAGTCAACTCTTCACATGAGGTGGCCAAAGTATTGGAGTTTCAGCTTCGACAACAGTCCTTCCAATGAACACCCAGGACCGATCTCCTTTAGGATGAACTGGTTGGATCTTCTTGCAGTCCAAGGGACTCTCAAGAGTCTTCTCCAACACCACAGTTCAAAAACATCAACTCTTCAGCACTCAGCTTTCTTCACAGTCCAACTCTCACATCCATACATGACCACTGGAAAAACCATAGCCTTGACTAGATGGACCTTTGTTGGAAAAATAATATGTCTGCTTTTTAATATGCTGTCAAGGTTGGTCATAACTTTCCTTCCAAGGAGTAAGTGTCTTTTAATTTCATGGCTGCAAGCACCATCTGTAGTGATTTTGGAGGCCAGAAAAATAAAGTCAGCCACTGTTTCCACTGTTTCCCTATCTATTTCCCATGAAGTGATGGGACCAGATGCCATGATCTTAGTTTTCTGAATGTTGAGCTTTAAGCCAACTTTTTCACTCTCCTCTTTCACTTTCATCAAGAGGATCTTTAGTTCTTCTTCACTTTCTGCCATAAGGGTGGTGTCATCTGCATATCTGAGGTTATTGATATTTCTCCCAGCAATCTTGATTTCAGCTTGTGCTTCTGCCAGCCCAGCATTTCTCATGATGTACTCTGCATATAAGTTAAATAAGCAGAGTGACAATATACAGCCTTGACATACTCCTTTTCCTATTTGGAACCAGTCGTTGTTCCATGTCCAGTTCTAACTGTTGCTTCCTGACCTGCATACAGGTTTCTCAAGAGACAGGTCAGATGGTCTGGTATTCCCATTTCTTTTAAGAATTTCCACAGTTTATTGTGATCCACACAGTCAAAGGCTTTGGCATAGTCAATAAAGCAGAAATAGATGTTTTTCTGGTACTCTCTTGCTTTTTTGATGATCCAGGGGATGTTGGCAATTTGATCTCTGGTTCCTCTGCCTTTTCTAAAACCAGCTTGAACATCTGGAAGTTCACGGTTCACATATTGCTGAAGCCTGGCTTGGAGAATTTTGAGCATTGCTTTACTAGCATGTGAAATGAGTGCAATTGTGCAGTAGTGTGAGCATTCTTTGGCATTGCCTTTCTTTGGGATTGGAATGAAAACTGACTTTTTCCAGTCCTGTGGCCACTGCTGAGTTTTCCAAATTTGCTGGCATATTGAGTGCAACACTTTCACAGTATCATCTTTCAGGATTTGAAAGAGCTCAACTGGAATTCCATCACCTCCACTAGCTTCATTTGTAGTGATGCTTTCTAAGGCCCACTGGACTTCACATTCCAGGATGTCTGTAGATGACAGGAAAAAATCTCTTTCATAAGAAAGAATTTATGTCTGTATGAACTTCACATACAGTGCAATGCAACACATTTATTTTCCTAAAGTTCCTTTTTAGTGCATAAGATGAGGTAGAATTAGTGAGGAGAAGGCAATGGCACTCCACTCCGGTACTCTTGCCTGGAAAATCCCATGGACGGAAGCGCCTGGTAGGCTACAGCCCATGGGGTCGCTAAGAGTCAGACACGACTGAGCGACTTCATTTTCACTTTTCCCTTTCATGTACTGGAGAAGGAAATGGCAACCCACTCCAGTATTCTTGCCTGGAGAATCCCAGGGATGGCGGAGCCTGGTTGGCTGCCGTCTATGGGGTCGCACAGAGTTGGACACGACTGAAGCGACTTAGCAGTAGCAGCAGCCAGTATTCTTGCCTGGAGAATCCCATGGACAGAGGAGCTTGGTGGGCTGCTGTCCATGCGGTCACACAGAGTCTGACACAACTGAAGCGACTTAGCATGCATGCATGCATTGGAGAAGGAATGGCAACCCACTCCAGTATTCTTGCCTCGAGAATCCCAGGGACAGAGGAGCCTGGTTGGCTGCTGTCTGTGGGTTCTCACAGAGTCAGACACGACTGAAGCGACTTAGTAGCAGAAGCAGCAGAGTTAGTGAAGGATAAGAAAATGTTGATTGAGAAGAAACTTATGAGGATCCAGTTGACATTATCTTGCTTTTTACTTACACTTTTTGCCAACTAATGGCAATTGTGGCTGATTGGGTCAGAAAGAAATTAGTAAAAACTAGAAGATAATTTCATAATGTACAATTAATGAGCAATTTTCTTTGATGGCTCTTTTACAAGTGTGGTATAATACAGAAATTTATCCACAAAGGACACTTCATTCTCCTGTTTATAATTAATTTTGACTTCATTAACAAATATTTTCTTGCAACCATACTGACCTTATAAATTTGTGTTTGAAAAGCAGGAAGAAATATTTTAACAATGGTTTATTTTGTACTTATCAGTTGCCAAAGGGCACAAATATAGCCATTTTTGACATGATACTGGTTTCCTAAAATGTCTTATGTTCAAATAAAGTGTGAAAATAATTATCTATTATACATATTTAATTACAAATTATACAAAAGAGTACAAAATGTTATAAAGAGAAATCAATAGAAATATATATACAGTCTACGTATTGTATCAGTCTTCATACTTAGTGACTCATACTGATCAACCACCTTGATACCAGTAATACATCTAATCTTTTAGTTTATTCTAACTATTGTTACTATGTACTGTCAACTATTACGTATTTAGAATAAAAAGTGATGAAAAATTGATGTTTACTGTGGAAATCACAATTCTAATTTAATTTGTATTAATTATTTAATTACTAACAGGTCAACTTGTGCCACAAACAAATATCTACACAGTGAATGCCTTAGTACATTGAACACATCAACCACTAATTGCCTGGAACTTGATGAGCCTGCTTAATATATTCCAGCAGAAATGGAATCTGGTATTCTAGGGAAACAGACTAACTATGAAGATGGAGTTACAAGAATCTTTGGTAGCATGGAAGACTTCTTGTGATCATGAAAGCAAAAGCAAAAAAAAGCTAAATGAGATGAAGGAAAAAATAAGACAAGTTAAAATAAACACATTTAGAAAGTGGAAATGAAAGAGAGATGTTTCCAAAATATATTGTTATATATCTCAATCTGTGAATCCTATGGGGTAAAGACTTGTTAGGTGAGTGAAAGGACTAGAGAATGTCACTGGAATCAGTTTATGGACTGAGTTCTTTGGAAGTGAACCGGTTTCTTGGCACTTACTTGTTCATTCAGTTCTCCATTAATTAATTCAATGAGTATATATTTAGCACTTTCTATATTCTAGACACAGTTCTAGAGTACACAGTACTGAGTATTCCACAGTGAACAAAAAATATATCTGCCCTCCTTGAGTTTGAGTTTGGTTAGGCATTGCTTCTTGCTGCAAGAGTTTCATTGTCAGGTGTGATTTAATACTTACCTTACAAAGGTAATGAAGAGATATTCACCCATGGGTGTGGGCTTAGGTGCAGTATCCTTACAATAATCCACTCCTGACTGATACTTGAAGACTGGTCTCTAAACTCAGTTAGTTAAATTAGTTACAATATTAATTTTTCCTTTGAGATTCCTGATAATATAGCACCTTAGTGTTCTGCTTGTCAATTTAGTTTGGGGTCTCTTTTTTTAACAAGTCACCTTCAGACAGACTGTTCCCCAAATTAATAAGGCTGACATTTTCCCTTTATGAATGTCTCTGTGTTACTGTAGCTTGCCCTCATTTTTCTCATGGTAATGACTTTGATCTCAGAACAGATGGTACCTAGGAGAGGATCAGAAGAATGACAATCTTCAATATTCTCATAGTTGCCCTGATGGCCCTTGTTACATGAAAACCCCACCCTCACAGTGAAAGAATTTTTACCTTAAGGAAATGAGGAGGGAGATCCAGTATAAAGTCTTGGAAAGACCTGGGTGTATAGTTTCCCCAGTTATAGGATTATTCTCCTCTGTTTCTGATTCCCTTGACCTAATGACATGATAGATACTATAGAAAGTCTAAAGATAAAACTTTCACAATCATCTGGGTAAATGGGCTCTTGCCTCTATCTCATAGCCCTAAATTTAGTAATACTGACAATATTGAACTTTACCACAAAACAGGTGAGTTATGAAGTATACCCAACCTTCTGCGTTTCAACACCCTCCAACACCACCATTCTGTGTTCTGGGACATGGCTGGCTACAAAGAACCAACCACTTTTCCTCATATGATGTGGGTAAGATGCACTGTCTACTCTTTCCCAGGACTTCCATAAGACTCATGTGACACTTTTGTTTGCCTATGACAAGTCCAAACATAGATCTTTTCCCTTCTGTCTGAACATGCTGACAAGGTCAGACACAGATTGCCAAAATCCCTGTATTTTGATGAACAATTAACTGATATTAGAACTTTTACCCCTGAAACAAAAGAGACATAGAGATGAACATTTCCTATAAAGCTAACTGACCAGGACTTCCTCTTTTTGCAAAGCAATTTCAACTGTAAACCACAACACGTGTAATATCTCTACTCTTCCCATAAACAGTAAGCTGAAACCACCTGCTGATACACTGTCAATCTCAGTCTAGGGCGCTTTCTCTATTGCAATAGCCAGGATGAGATCAAAGTCTTTACCTGTTTGATTTTCATCTTTGACATGTATTTAGACTAAGCTCTATTGTCCTGTATAAGCTGTGGATGTTAAAGGTTATTTTTAGTGTACATCAATAATCATGTACAACTCCAATAATGATAAGATATGACGAATCCAATGAGATAATCTGTAACTGCATCTAGGCAGTGCTGTATGCTTATGGCTAGACCCAATGGCTGCAAAAGGACAAATATACTTCCATCATTTAAACATTATCACCCCCCACACCTGTGCTCCTTTTAGAATATTACTAATCTCTCTATTGGTTATCTTAACGGTGCTGTTTTTCTTCTACATCCCTCAAATAACCCTTTCTTATTTAAAAAAGAAATCTTGTTTATGCCTGAATTTCTCTACAAACACAGCTACCACATGGTTTATCCACCCCCACCCATAGGCAGTATTTAGTGGAAAAACTGACAATAGAGAGCTCTCTCTTCATTTTTGCAAATTGCGTGAGAAATTGGTTTATCTGGTCATTAGCAACCTAAGACTAAATACAGAAATTATTCAAGCAACAGGGATACAAAATTGTGAGACTTATTTTTCCCTAATAGCACTGAGGCTGTTGACCCGGACCCTGAATTTCTCTGTTGTATTATCTTTGAGGCAAAAAGAAGTGAGAAACACGCTCTAACATATTTACACTCAGCTGTCATCAAGTTTCCACAGAGCACCCTCTCTCCTCTGTGTTAATGTGTTCTAGCTTCTGAGAGACTGCAGGGAAGGCTTTGGGTTCTCCATCCCCGCAAAGGACTAACAGTTTCCCACCCCACACACTGCCTACACAGTTAAGCTTACATAATCATTAAGGAGCTGCTTTTTACAACCACTGTTTCTAAAGTGATGGTTTTGAAAGTAAAATGATAAAATATAAGTGTATTCTATATACAAACAGTGCCTTCCTAGCAAATGTTAGTTCTATAGATGCTGTACACACACACACATTTTACTTTTAAAGCCAAAACAATAGCTTTGCTGTCATTAGCTTTATTTTGTCTATGCTTTTAAACATTCCAGGTAGCATATATTTTCCTCCACTTTAATGTTCTCCCAAAAAGGTCATTTAATATTAATAAATTATATCCATAGGGCAAAGGGAGAGATACTTCCTTTGAATTATTAGCCCATGTTTATCCAAGTCACATTCAGATGCGGTCCTTTCTACAAGTCATTGACATTTCAGGATAAATGAGATAACACATTTCAATGAATACGAGGAAAGTCAATTCACCAGAGGCTAGAGTGAGGGATTATGGGGAAATTCATTTTCCTTGCCTGTTGCCCTTCATTAACAAAAATGAGAAACTGAGATCATTAAAGAGCTGGTTGAGAATTAAAGAGGAAAATAACACTTACCAATAAAGCAACTCTCAAGGAATAATAATAGGATAAATAATGTAATACTCTATAGGCCTATTTCTTCTAATTCCCATTAAAGCACAAATCTTAGCACTGAGAATTCTAGCAAGATATTTGGAAGGACAACTACTGATTGATATTTTAGCTAACACGTCTTCTGAATTCAGGCATATTTGCCTTATATTTTAAAGAACATGTTGAGAAAGTATGGTAAATGTACACTGTTTCTGGGGAAGTAAACTCAAGAGAAAGGGCTTTTCAGAATACAATACTACCACTCACTTTTATCTTATAATCCTGTAATATCAGCATACAGGGAGAGAGGACTAGTGAATAAAATATGCTTTGTGCCTTCAAGTCACAAGAGAATAACCTGCCTTTCGTCATTTGGTTGAGATCTTGCCCAGTAAATTGCAAATCCTCATCCTTTGTTATATTCTTGCAAAGTCTACAAACAGGATAAAACAACTGAAAGCTTCAGTATTGTTCTAAACCATTAAGCCTGGTGAATTTCTCCTAGTAGCACAGGTCACAATAATAAGATTTAAGTGACAGGTTTCAGAAAACTCTATAAATTAAGTTAATAGACATATTTTAGCATACTTTTAATGCATGATAATTAATGACAACACTTTATAAGATTAACATTAATCAGTAAATAATAGTCATATTCTGCACATCTTGTGTTGTTTTTGACATTCATGTTTCAGTATGACAATAAATGATGTTGCTACTCAAATTCCTCAGCATTAATAAATGTACCTATGCATTTTTGAAGTAAAAGTAATGCTTACAAAAGGAACAAATAAGAAAGAGCACATTGAAAATTTAATTAGGAATTTGGTAAGTAACTCAAAGAACACCTGTAAATGTATCATTGAGTAGTTTAACAAAAAACTTTAATTAGAATGAATGAAGAAAGTGTATTAGGTGGGGCTTCCCTGGTGGCCCAGACAGTAAAGAATCTGCCTGCAATGTGGGAGACCCAGGTTCGATCCCTGGATTGGGAAGATCCCCTGCAGAAAGGAATGGCAACCTACTTCAGTATTCTTGACTGGGAAATCCCATGAAGGAAAAAAGAATAAAACATGAATTGAAGTCAGAATAAATAGAGTTGTTTTGAAAAAGACCTAGTTAATGAAAAAGTTATAAAAATGCTATTTTTATATAATATACAGAAAAAAGAACCTGAAGTACATCTATTTAAAATTTTTCTATCACTTCCAGGAAACAGAAAGATAAATAGGTAGTTAAGGAGTTGGCAGTTGAATACTTGAAAATGCCCTAGGAAGAGTTCAATGCTATAGATGAACCTACTTCCAGGGCAGAAATAATAGAGATGCAGACATAGAGAATGGACATGTGGACACAGTTGAAGGGAAACGGAGGGTGGAACAAATTAGGAGACTATATGCACTACCATGTGTAAAACTGATAGCTAGGGGAAGCTGCTGTATAGCACAGGGAGCCCAGTTTGGTGCTCCGTGGTGACACAGAGTGGTAGAATGAAGGAGGGTGAGAGAGGTCCAAGAGGAAGGGGATATACATATATGTAAGGATGATTCACTTCATTGTACAACAGAAACTAACACAAAATTGTTAAGCAAATATGTTCTAATCACACACACACATATATGTATATATATATTTAAAAACCTGGATAGAATTTGTTTTTTCTTCAATTACCACATCTTTTTGATCACTCCTATCTTCTGAAGTCAAATTTCATGAATACTTAGGGCTCCCAAGTAATATAATGATAGAATGGATTGTCCCTAATTTGATTTCTTCAAAAGGCATTTCCTGAACATCTAACCTATTATAGGAGAAGGAAATGGCAACCCACTCCAGTATTCTTGCCTGGAGAATCCCAGGGACAGAGGAGCCTGGTGGGCTGCCATCTATGAGGATGCACAGAGTTGGATACGACTGAAGCGATTTAGCAGCAGCAGCAACCTATTATAAACCAGGAAGTGATAAAAAAAAATTTTTGATAAAAATCAAAAATAATCTTTGTAATTTCAGGGTTTCTAAAAATTAAAATATAAATAATTAGAATTGGCATATATATATGTATACATATGAACACATATGTGTGTGCTGTACACATGTGTGTTTACAGCATATGTATATGTATTCTCATTAAATAATTGATGATGTACCAAGTGTCCAGAGAAGTATATTCACCTGGAGATTTTTCTGCCTCCCAGAGCAGCAGATTAACCAGCATATTTACTTTTTTAAGTTCTTTTAAGTTTTTTGAAAGGTCAATTATGAGAACACATACATGTAATTTTAAAAACCAGAACTGAATTTTTGAATAACAAATGTAGATAATGAGGATAGAGAAGTTCCTTTCAGTTTAAGGATGTCGCTCAAGTATTTGTTGTTACATTCAGCCCTTAACCAGCTGGATTTTACAGACTGATTCCTGGGACAGAAAGTGTAACTTCTCAGATAGGCTATGCACAAGTTAAGGAATTATCTCCACTCTTAAATAAGGAGAAGATGAACAATGCCATTGAGCTCAATCATTACAAACATAAACATGACAGAAATCATTTGAAGTAGTTTCCAAGGTAAATTTCATAAGTATAAATGTCAATTTAAAAGTGTTTTCTATATGAGAGAGAAGAATGAGGAAAACACAAAGCCAAGTAGATTTAAAATTTTTTAATTAAAAAAAAATTTTATTTTATATTGGAGTATAGTTGATTTAAAATGTTGTGTTAGTTTCAGATGTACAGCAAAGTGATTCAGCCATACAAATACACATATTAATTCCTTTTCAGATTATTTTCCATGTAGGTTAATTCAGAATATTAAGTAGAGCTTTATGTACTATACAGTAGTTCCTTGTTGATGATCTATTTTACACATAATTGTGTGTATATCCTAACCCCAGCTTCCTAATTTATCTCTTTCCTCTTTAGTTTCTTTTCTAAGTCTGTGGGTCTGATTCTGTTTAATAAATAAGTTCATTTATATATCATTTACATATATTTCTCAGATCCCACATATAGGTGTATCATGTATGTCTCTGTCTGACTTATTTCGTTTAGTATGATAATATCTGGATCCATCCATGTTGCTGCAAATGACATTGCTTCATTCTTTTTATGGCTGAGCAATATTCATTTTGTATACATATACCACATCTTCTTTATCCATTCCTCTGTTGATGAACATTTAGGTTGCCTCCATGTCTTGACTATTGTAGATAGTGTTTCTGTGAACATTGGGGTGCATATATCTTTCTGAATTAAGATTTTCTCTGGGTATATCCAGGAGTGGGATTGCTGCATAACATGGTAGCTCTATTTTTATTTTATTTTTTTTCTATTTTTAGTTTTTCAAGGAACTTCCCTACTGTTCTCCATAGTGGCTGTACTAATTTACATTGCCACCTACAGTATAGGAGGGTTCACTTTTATCCATATCCACACTAGGATTTATTGTTGGTAGACATTTTGATGACAGCCATTCTGCCAGTTTGAAGTGATACCTCATTGCAATCTTGATTTGCATTTCTCTTATAATTAGCAATGATGAACATCTTTTTATGTGCCGTTAGGTCGTTGGTATGTCTTCATTTGAGAAATATCTATTTACATCTGCCCATTTTTTTATTAGGCTTTTTTTTTTTGCTTTTTGTTTGTTTGTTTTTGATATTGAGCTGCATGAGCTCTTTCAATACTTTACAGATAAATTCTTTATCCGGTGTATCATCTGCAAACATTCTGTACCATTCTGTGGGGTGTGTTTTTCTTCTGTGGTTTTCTTTGCTGTGCAAAAGTTTTTAATTAAGTTCCATTTCTTTATTCTTCTTTCCATTTTAATTACCTTAAGTTGCTGTCATTATTCAGTCACTAAGTCATATATGACATTTTACAGCTCCATAGACTGCAGCATACCAGGCTCCTCCGTCCTTCACTATTTTCTAGAATTTGCTCAAATTCATGTCCATTGAGTCGGTGATATTATCTAACCATCTTATCCTCTGCTGCCCCTTCTCCTTTTATCTTCAATCTTTCCCAGTATCAGGGTCTTTTCCAATGAGTTGAATCTTTGCCTCTGGTTGCCAAAATATTGGAGCTTCAACGTCAGGCCTTACAATGCATATTCAGGGTTGATTTCCTTTAGGACTGATTGGATTGATCTCCTTGCAGTCCAAGGGACTATGAAGAGTATTCTTCAGCACCACAATTCAAAAACATCAGTTCTTCGACACTTCTTCTGTGCATGCTTGCCACTTCTTAATCTATTCTGCATCTGTTAGATTCTTCCTGTTCCTGTCCTTTATTGTGACCATTCTTGCATGAAATGTTCCCTTGATAGCTCCAATTTTGTTGACACTTCAAGCAAGTATCAAGAAAAAAATTATCCTGTCTTTCCCATTCTATTGTTATCCTGTATTTCTTTGCATTGTTCATTTAAGAAAGACTTCCTAGCTCTCCTTGCTATTCTCTGGAACTCTGCATACAGTTGAGTATATCTTTTACTTTATCCCTTGATATTTGCTTGTCTTCTTTCCTCAGCTATTTGTAAAGCTTCCTCAGACAACCACTTTGGCTTCTTGAATTTCTTTTTCTTTGAGATAGTTTTGGTCACTTCCTTCTCTACAGTGTCATGAACCTCCATCCATAGTTTTCCAGGAACTCTGTATACAAGATCTAATCCCTTGAATCTATTTATCACTTCCACTGTATAATTGTAAGAAATTTGATTTAGGTCATACCTGAATGGCCTAATGATGTTCCCTACTTTCTTCAATATAAGCCTGAATTTTGTAACAAGGAGTTCATGATCTGAGCCACAGTCAGCTCCAGGTGTTATTTTTGCTGACTATATAGAGCTACTCCATCTTCAGCTACAAAGAATATATTCAATCTGATTTCAGTATTGACCCTCTGGTGATGTCCATGTGTAGAGTCATCACTTTCGTTGTTGGAAAATGGTGTTTGCTGTGACCAACGTGTTCTCTTGACAAAACTCTGTTAGCCTTTGCCCTACTTCATTTTGTACTCCAAGGCCAAACTTACCTGTTACTCCAGGTATCTCTTGACTTCCTACTTTTGCATTCTAATCCCCTATGTTGAAATAGACATCTTTTTTTGGTGTTAGTTATAGAAGGCCTTGTAGGTCTTCATAGAACCAACCAGTCAGCTTCAGCTTCTTCAGTATTTTTGGTTGGGGCCTAGACTTGGATTACTGTGATGTTGAATGCTTTGCCTTGGAAACTAGCCAAAATTGTTCTGTCATTTTTTACGTTGCACCCAAGTACTGCGTTTCAGACTCTTTTGTTGATTATGAGGACTACCTCACTTCTTCTAAGGGATTCTTCCCCACAGTAGTAAATCTAATGATCATCTGAATGAAATTAAAAGACACTTACTCCTTGGAAGGAAAGTTATGACCAACCTAAACGGCATATTAAAAAGCAGAGACATTACTTTGCCAACAAAGGTCCATCTAGTCAAGGCTATGGTTTTTCCAGTGGTCATGTATGGATGTGAGAGTTGGAATACAAAGAAAGCTGAGGGCCACAGAATTGATGCTTTTGAACTGTGGAGTTGGAGAAGACTCTTGAGAGTCCCTTGGACCGCAAGGAGATCCAACCAGTCCATCCTAAAGGAGATCAGTCCTGAGCGTTCATTGGAAGGACTGATGCTGAAGCTGAAACTCCAATACTTTGGCCACCTGATGCGAAGAACTAACTCATTTGAAAAGACCCTGATGCAGGGAAAGGTTGAAGGTGGGAGAAGGGGACGACAGTGGATGAGATGGTTGGATGGCATTACCGACTCAATGGACATGGGTTTGGGTAAACTCCGGGAGTTGGTGATGGACAGGGAGGCCTGGCGTGCTGCAATTCATGGGGTCGCAAAGAGTTGGACATGACTGAGAGACTGAACTGAACTGAACTGAGTTTTATATTTTGAAGTCAAGGTGAATAATACATCCTTTTTTCTTCAAGATTGCTTTGACTTGTGTCTTTTGTGGTTCTATGTAAATTTTAGAATTCTTTTTATTTTTTACAAAGAATGCCACTGGGATTTTTATGGTAGGGATTGTACTGAATCTGTAGATCATTTTGGGTAGTCTGAACTTTATTACAACATTGATTCTTCTAATCTGAAAACATGTCTTCCAATTTTCTGTGTTGTACTCCTTCATCAATGTTTGTAATTTTTAACATACATGTCTTTCACATCTTTGGTTACATCTATTTCTATTTTATTCTTTTTGCTGCTAGTATAAGTGGGGTTGTTAGTTATCTGTATATAGAAATACGATTGACTTTGTATTATAATTTTGCATACAGAAGGGCTTCCCTGGTGGCTCAGACAGTAAAGAATCTGCCCACAGTGTAGGAAACCCAGGTTTGATAGCTGGGTCTGGAAGATCCCCTAGAGGAGGGAATGGCTACCCACTCCAGTATTCTTGCCTGGAGAATTCCATGGACAGAGGAGCCTGGAGGACTACAGTCCAGGGAGTCACAAAAAGTTGGAAAGGGTTTGTATATAGAAATATGATTGATTTTTTTGTGATGATTCTGTATGCTGAAACTTTATTAAATTCATTAATAATTTTAATGACTTTTGTGTGTGTGTGTATAATCTTAAGTGTTCCCTACATACATGATTATGTCATTGACAAACAGATAATTTTACTTATTCCACTCAGATTTTGATGCTTTTTATTTCTTTTTATTGCCTAATTGCTCTGGCTAGGACTTTCAATTCTATATTGAATATAAACAGCAAGAGCTGGCCTCCTTCCCTGTACCAAATCTTAGAAAAAGATTTTAGCTTTTCTTCATTGATTATAATGTAAGCTGTGTGCTTTTCATACATAAGCTTTATTTTATTGTGGTAAGTTTTGCCTATACTATTTTGTTGAGATTTTTTATTATTTAAAATGGATAAGTTTGTCAAATGGTTTTTCTACATCTATTGCAGTGATGACATTGTGGAGTTTTTTGGTTATTCTGCTAATAACAAAAATTATTAAATTGATTAATTTGTGTACATTGAACCAAACTTACATCCCACTGGGTTATGCTATATCTAATTTAAATGTGTTATTGAATTTTGTTTGATAATTTTTATTGAGAATTTTTGCATCTATGTTCATCTGAGATATTTACCAATAATTTCCTTTTTTGTAGTGTCTTTGGTCTCAGGATGATATTGCTTCATAAAATAAATTTGGAAGTATTCCCTTTTCTATTTTTTTGAAGAGATTAAGAAGAATCCATATTAATTTTTCTTTGAATGTTTGATAGAATTCACCCATGAAGCCATCTGGTCCTGGCATTCTGTTTGGTGGGGGGCCTTTGATTACTAGCTCAATCACATCGTTTCTTTCCTGTCTGGTATGACAAGATGTTGCAGATTCTTCTTGCACGTTTTCTAAACCAGACTTGCAGTCAGTCATTCCCTAAGTTATATTTGGAGACCCCACCATTTTTTAAAGGGATGTTCATTGAAGCTTAAGTGGTATTTTCAGGTGATACAGCTAGTAGTATGCTTTAACACACAATATAACGTGTGTTATATGTGTTCAAACTTAAAATTAAACTCAGGACTCATAGTGTGTTACATATCATTTTCTGTTATAATTTTAATTTCACTTTTCTCATTCCTTAACTTGACTCAAAGTAAAACTAAGGATGAGAGACACATGAGATAACAGTTTCTGCTTTGTTGTATTATATATTACATATACAACAATCTGAGAATAAAAATATTAAAAGTTACTACTCAACAATATGATTAATGATAAGCATTTCTTTTGCATGTATATTAAGTTAGAAATATGAGATTAAATAATCTTTAGAATGACTTGTAAATTTTATGTGATATACATATATATGATATGTATATTATATTTATGTGATATGATATGTATGATATATATGATATGTATACATATGTATATCTCTCAACTTTTATTTTTTACTTAAAATATGTAACTAGAGTTCTGTATCTGTTAAGAGCAGAGCACGTTAGTTCATATTTGACTGACTCTCTCAAAAGTGAAAACTATAAATGTTCAATAAATGGAGAAAAATTATCTGAAGAAATAAAAAGTGAATAAATGAAGCCATTCTGTAAAGAAAAAGTGACTGTTGCTAGACAAGAATGGTGAGTTTGCTTTGCTAAGTGTTTTGGCCTTTAGTCTGAGAATGGGTTACATTTGGCACTTTGGCCAGAGACAGCCATATTATTTCTCATGTGAAGGAAAGAAGGCATATTTACAGATAACCTCAACACTGAACAATAAGAGGGTATTTCTGTAAAGGAATGAGCTAAGATGAATTGTCCCAAATTCTACTTAATAAACTATGTCAAAATTTCCCTTTAGGGGAAAAAAGAAAACTGCTATATTGGTGTCATCCCCTAAATGTCAGCAATATTCAAAATGTTCAGAATAAAAATCAGCATTTCTTGACAAACAAGTATACAGAGAAACACCACACACTGTGAAAAGAAAAGATCATCAAGGGAGAACACATCTGAGATGAGGCAAATTAAGCAGTTATTATAGCACTTAATGAGAAAAAGGAAAAACTGCTAATAATAAATGAAAATATAAGAAATAAGCATAGAAACATAAACTATAGAAGAAATCAAATGGAAATTACAATATTAAAGAAAAAATATATTTTAAGAAAAATGGGATTACTTAACAGCTTAACTGTGATAAAAAGAAGAAAATCAATAAGCTTGGAGAGATATATCAATAGATACTGTACAATACAGACAGTGAAAAATGCTTTAAAAGAAATAAATAAAAATTAGGAACTGGTGGGAAAATCTTAGAACATTTAGTATAAACATGATGAGGGTCACAAGAGCGAATTCAGAAAAAATATTTGAAAAAATAATGGCACATAATTTTTCAAATTTGTTGACAGGTATAAAAGTACTGATTCAAGAAGTAAATGCTGCATGAACAGCAAGAAAGAATGTGAAGAAAGCCATGCTGAGGCACATTAGTGTCAAACAGTTGAAAGGCAACGTATAACTATCTTATGAGAAACCACTGAAAAAGCATATTTTGCATACCGTCAAAAACTATTCAAATGATCACTCATTGTCCTAATGGGGATTATGAAACTCAAAAATGCGGTTGAACAACATCTTTAAATGTTGGAAACAAATAGAAAGGCAAGTGAGAATTCTAAATTGAACAAAAATATCCTTCAAAATTGAAGGCAAAATACATTTTCAGATAATAGAATCTAAGATAATTCGGTGACAGAAATGCTGAAGAAAGTTATGATCATTTTACTTATTGGTTGCTGTGATTCTATTTTCACACGGTTGCTGTTTTCTGTGCAAAATTATTAATCTTTATTTTTTATTATTTACTTTTATTGTTTATTATATTATTATTATCTTTATCTGTTACTTATCTTTTATTATTTTAAAGATATTTTTCTTGGGTAAAACATTCTATGACTGGTGGAACTCGTAGCAATCTCTCAGCAATACGAATGCTATGGCACGTAAGGCACTTTGTATACTACATCTAATACCAACGGTGAAGTGCTCAGTCCCACTCAGCCAGTGAGTGTTAACGCAATAATCTCACCTCAGAGTATGCATCCCTGAACCGCACTTGGTAATAAAACAAGATTAGATTTCTTATAAGCAGTACGTTTATTTTGTGAGTGCTCTCACGAGAGCAGTGAGGGAAATTAAGTAAGGTGAGAGGAGAAAAGCAAGGCAAAAAATGGGGTCTCAGTTGGAGACTTTGTTTCCACTTCAAGACTCTGGAGCACAAAATGCACCACTGATTTAGTCTCACCTTGAGGCAAGGGAGTTGGCTTACTACACCGCGCCAGTTATTCATTGACTGAGGTTAAAGATGTGGTGTTGTGTCTGGTGTGAATGTGATGGGGAAGAGCCTCTAGGGAGGATTAGTCAACTATGGATGAAGCTTCTGGCTCTTGTATAAAAATACAAGCACGATTTTTCAAGCCAGACTATAAGAAATTATACAGGCTTTCCCTTACAGGCCTCATGGGAAAAAATTGCCCTCCAAACACCACTTTCATATCATCGTGGTAAATGATTAAGTTGATTGCTATTCCATTCTGGTTTATCAGTTTAATGGCCTATTTTGACAGTCGTCACCTCAGCGCTTTCTCCAGTTCAGCTGAGTTTCCGCCGGTGAGTACCTCCACCAGCAGCTAAATGGAATCTGAGTGAGATGTCTAGGAGTGTCTACATAGCCATTTTCTGTTGTGTTTATTCACTCTGGCTAATGCATCACTTTTGAAATGACTGTTCCTTTTGTCTTCTTAAGTTCTACCATCTCAACTTTTACCTGTTAAATAAACAGGTATGTGATTCTCTTTTCCGAAATCTTATTATTTCTATGCTACTGCAGGTGAATTCTGCTCTCCACTCTTTCTACCCGGCAGGGGTTTCACCTAGGAAAAGACCTTCGATGGTTTATTACAAGAGGTCATGTGATGAAATGGCTTCCCAGGTGTTTCAAGCAGATGTGGTTGAACCCCTGGGTTGGGAAAATCCCCTGGAGCAGGAAATGGCATCCCATTCCAGTATTCTTGTCTGGGAAATCCCACGTACAGAGGGGACTGGCAGGCTACAGTCCACGGGGTCATAAAGTGTCGGACATGACTTAGCAACCAAACAGCAGCATGTGGTGAAGGCTTCTTCAGAACATTATCAGAACCTCCTACTGACCTGTGAATACATGTGTGCAAATTCCTCCCACTTTTATTTTTTTATTTTATTTTTTTTAAATTTATTTATTTATTTTAGTTGGGGGCTAATTACTTTACAATATTGTAGTAGTTTTTGCCATACATTGACATGAATCAGCCATGGGTTCACATGTGCTCCCCCTCCCGAACCCTCCTCCCACCTCCCTCCCCTTCCCATCCCTCTATGTCATCCCAACGCTCCATCCCTGAGCATCCGTCCCATGCATAAAACATGGAATGGTGTTCCGCTTCACATATGACAATATACATGTTTCAATGTTATTGTCCCAGAACGTCCCACCCTCACCTTCTCCCTCAGAGTCCACAGGACAGTTCTATGCATCTGTGTCTCTTATTCTGTCTCACATATAGGGTTACCATTACCATCTTTCAAATTCCATATACATGCATTAGTATACTGTATTGGTGCTTTTCTTTCTGGCTCACTTCACTCTGTATAATGGGCTCCGGTTTCATCCATCTCAATAGAACCGATTCAAATGTATTTTTTTAATGGCTGAGTAATATTCCATTGTGTATATGTACCACAGCTTCCTTATCCATTCGTCTACTGATGGACATCTAGGTTGCTTCCATGTCCTGGCTATTGTAAACAGTGCTGCGATGAACATTGGGGTACACGCGTCTCTTTCAATTCTGGTTTCCTCGGTGTGTATGCCTAGCAGTGGGATTGCTGGGTCATATGGCAGTTCTATTCCCAGTTTTTTAAGGAATCTCCACACTGTTCTCCATAGTGGCTGTACTAGTTTGCATTCCCACCAACAGTGTAAGAGGGTTCCCTTTTCTCCACACCCTCTCCAGCATTTATTGCTTGTAGACTTTTGGATAGCAGCCATTCTGACTGGTGTGTAATGGTACCTCATTGTGGTTTTGATTTGCATTTCTCTAATAATGAGTGATGTTGAGCATCTTTTCATGTGTTTGTTAGCCATCTGTATGTCTTCTTTGGAGAAATGTCTGTTTAGTTCTTTGGCCCATGTTTTGATTGGGTCGTTTATTTTTCTGGAATTCAGCTGCAGGAGTTGCTTGTATATTTTTGAGATTAACTGTTTGTCTGTTGCTTCGTTTGCTATTATTTTCTCCCATTCTGGAGGCTGTCTTTTCACCTTGCTCCTAGTTTCCTTTGTTGTGCAAAAGCTTTTAATTTTAATTAGGTCCCATTTGTTTATTTTTGCTTTTATTGCCAATATTCTGGGGGGTGGGTCATGGAGGATCCTGCTGTGATTTATGTCGGAGAGTGTTTTGCCTATGTTTTCCTCTAGGAGTTTTATAGTTTCTGGTCTTACATTTAGATCTTTAATCCATTTTGAGTTTATTTTTGTGTATGGTGTTAGGAAGTGTTCTAGTTTCATTCTTTTACAAGTGGTTGACCAGTTTTCCCAGCACCACTTGTTAAAGAGATTGTCTTTTCTCCATTGTATACTCTTGCCTCCTTTGTCGAAGATAAGGTGCCCATAGGTGCGTGGGTTTATCTCTGGGCTTTCTATTTTGTTCCATTGATCTATATTTCTATCTTTGTGCCAGTACCACACTGTCTTGATGACTGTGGCTTTGTAGTAGAGCTTGAAGTCAGGCAGGTTGATTCCTCCAGTTCCATTCTTCTTTCTCAAGATTGCTTTGGCTATTCGAGGTTTCTTATACTTCCATACAAATTGTGAAATGATTTGTTCTAGTTCTGTGAAAAATATCATTGGTAGCTTGATAGGGATTGCACTGAATCTATAGATTGCTTTGGGTAGTATACTCATTTTCACTATATTAATTCTTCCAATCCATGAACACGGTATATTTCTCCATCTGTTTGTGTCCTCTTTGATTTCTTTCATCAGTGTTTTATAGTTTTCTATATATAAGTCTTTTGTTTCTTTAGGTAGAAATATTCCTAAGTATTTTATTCTTTTTGTTGCAATGGTGAATGGTATTGTTTCCTTAATTTCTCTTTCTGTTTTCTCATTATTGGTGTATAGGAATGCAAGGGATTTCTGTGTGTTAATTTTGTATCCTGCAACTTTACTATATTCATTGATTAGCTCTAGTAGTTTTCTGGTAGAATCTTTAGGGTTTTCTATGTAGAGGATCATGTCATCTGCAAACAGTGAGAGTTTTACTTCTTCTTTTCCTATCTGTATTCCTTTTATTTCTTTTTCCGCTCTGATTGCTGTGGCCAAAACTTCCAAAACTATGTTGAATAGTAGTGGTGAAAGTGGGCATCCTTGCCTTGTTCCTGACTTTAGGGGAAATGCTTTCAGTTTTTCACCATTGAGGATAATGTTTGCTGTGGGTTTGTCATATATAGCTTTTATTATGTTGAGGTATGTTCCTTCTATTCCTGCTTTCTGGAGAGTTTTTATCATAAATGGATGTTGAATTTTGTCAAAGGCTTTTTCTGCATCTATTGAGATAATCATATTGTTCTTATCTTTCAATTTGTTAATGTGGTGAATTACATTGATTGATTTGCGGATGTTAAAGAAACCTTGCATTCCTGGGATAAAGCCCACTTGGTCATGATGTATGATCTTTTTAATATGATGTTGGATTCTGTTTGCTAGAATTTTATTAAGGATTTTTGCATCTATGTTCATCAGTGATATTGGCCTGTAGTTTTCTTTTTTTGTGACATCTTTGTCTGGTTTTGGAATTAGGGTGATGGTGGCCTCATAGAATGAGTTTGGAAGTTTACCATCTTCTGCAATTCTCTGGAAGAGTTTGAGTAGGATAGGTGTTAGCTCTTCTCTAAATTTTTGGTAGAATTCCGCTGTGAAGCCGTCTGGTCCTGGGCTTTTGTTTGCTGGAAGATTTCTGATTACAGTTTCGATTTCCGTGCTTGTGATGGGTTTGTTAAGATCTTCTATTTCTTCCTGGTTCAATTTTGGAAAGTTATACTTTTCTAAGAATTTGTCCATTTCTTCCAAGTTGTCCATTTTATTGGCATATAGCTGTTGGTAGTAGTCTCTTATGATCCTTTGTATTTCTGTGTAGTCTGTTGTGATCTCTCCATTTTCATTTCTAATTTTGTTGATCTGATTCTTCTCCCTTTGTTTCTTGATGAGTCTGGCTAATGGCTTGTCAATTTTGTTTATCTTCTCGAAAAACCAGCTTTTAGTTTTGTTGATTTTTGCTATGGTCTCTTTTGTTTCTTTTGCATTTATTTCTGCCCTAATTTTTAAGATTTCTTTCCTTCTACTAACCCTGGGGTTCTTCATTTCTTCCTTCTCTAGTTGCTTTAGGTGTAGAGTTAGTTTATTTATTTGATTTTTTTCTTGTTTCTTGAGGTGAGCCTGTATTGCTATGAACCTTCCCCTTAGCATTGCTTTTACAGTGTCCCATAGGTTTGGGTTGTTGTGTTTTCATTTTCATTCGTTTCTATGCATATTTTGATTTCTTTTTTGATTTCTTCTGTGATTTGTTGGTTATTCAGAAGCGTGTTGTT
This sequence comes from Okapia johnstoni, assembly GCA_024291935.2. NCBI lineage: Eukaryota > Metazoa > Chordata > Mammalia > Artiodactyla > Giraffidae > Okapia > Okapia johnstoni. The sequence continues at coordinate 33,207,462 of CM044310.1, forward strand.
TAGCCTCCATATGTTGGGATTTTTAATAGTTTTTTTTTTCCTGTAATTGAGGTCTAATCTTACTGCATTGTGGTCAGAGAAGATGGCTGGGATGATTTCAATTTTTTGGAATTTACCAAGACTAGATTTAATGGCCCAGGATGTGATCTATCCTGGAGAAAATTCCGTGTGCACTTGAGAAAAAGGTGAAAATGCTTGTTTTGGGGTGCAAAGTCCTGAAAATATCAATTAAATCTAATTTGTCTATTGTATCATTTAAAGTTTGTGTTTCCTTGTTAATTTTCTGTTTAGTTGATCTATCCATATGTGTGAGTGGAGTATTAAAGTCTCCCACTATTATTGTGTTATTGTTAATTTCCCCTTTCATACTTGTTAGTATTTGCCTTATATATTGTGGTGCTCCTATGTTGGGTGCATATATATTTATAATTGTTACATCTTCTTCTTGGATTGTCCCTTTGATCGTTATGTAGTGTCCTTCTTTGTCCCTTTTCACAGCCTTTATTTTAAAGTCTATTTTATCTGAAATGAGTATTGCGACTCCTGCTTTCTTTTGGTCTCCATTTGCATGAAATATATTTTTCCATCCCTTCACTTTCAGTCTGTATGTGTCCCTAGTTTTGAGGTGGGTCTCTTGTAGACAGCATATGTAGGGGTCTTGTTTTTGTATCCACTCAGCCACTCTTTGTCTTTTGGTTGGGGCATTCAACCCATTTACATTTAAGGTAATTATTGATAAGTATGGTCCCGTTGCCATTTACTTTGTAGTTTTAAGTTCGTGTTTAAACATCCTTTCTGTGTTTCCTGTTTAGAGAAGATCCTTTAGCATTTGATGGAGAGCTGGTTTGGTGGTGCTGAATTCCCTCAGTTCTTGCTTGTCTGTAAAGCTTTTGAATTCTCCTTCATATCTGAATGAGATCCTTGCCGGGTACAGTAATCTGGGTTGTAGATTTTTCTCTTTCATTACTTTAAGTATGTCCTGCCATTCCCTTCTAGCCTGAAGAGTTTCTATTGAAAGATCAGCTGTTATCCTTATGGGGATCCCCTTGTGTGTTATTTGTTGTTTTTCCCTTGCTGCTTTTAATATTTGTTCTTTGTGTTTGATCTTTGTTAATTTGATTAATATGTGTCTTGGGGTGTTTCGCCTTGGGTTTATCCTGTTTGGGACTCTCTGGGTTTCTTGGACTTCTGTGACTATTTCCTTCCTCATTTTAGGGAAATTTTCAACTATTATCTCCTCGAGTATCTTTTCATGGCCTTTCCTTTTATCTTCTTCTTCTGGGACTCCTATGATTCGAATGTTGGGGCGTTTCATATTGTCCCAGAGGTCCCTGAGGTTTTCCTCATTTCTTTTGATTCTTTTTTCTTTTTTCCTCTCTGCTTCGTTTATTTCCACCATTCTATCTTCTACCTCACTTATCCTATCTTCTGCCTCTGTTATTCTACTGTTGGTTCCCTCCAGCGTGTCTTTTATCTCCTTTATTTCATTATTCAATATATATTGACTCCTTTTTATTTCTTCTAGGTCCTTGGTAAACATTTCTTGCATCTTCTCAATCCTTGTCTCCAGGCTATTTATCTGTAACTCCATTTTATTTTCAATATTTTGGATCATTTTTACTATCATTATTCTAAATTCTTTTTCAGATAGATTCCCTATCTCCTCCTCTTTTGTTTGGTTTGGTGGGCATTTCTCATTTTCCTTTACTTGTTGAGTATTTCTCTGCCTTTTCATCTTGTTTAGATTGCTGTGTTAGGCGTGGCCTTTCTGTATTCTGGTAGTTTGAAGTTCCTCTTTATTGTGGAGGTTCCTCACTGTGGGTGGGGTTGGATGGGTGGCTTGTCAAGGTTTCCTGGTTGGGGGAGCTTGTGTCGGTGTTCTGGTGGGTGGAGCTGGATTTCTTCTCTTTAGAGTGCAATGGAGTGTCCAGTATTGAGTTTTGAGATGTCTATGGATTTGGTGTGCCTCTGGGCAGCCTGTATATTGATGCTCAGGGCTATGTTCCTGCGTTGCTGGAGAGTTTGCGCGGTATGTCTTGCTCTGGAACTTATTGGCTCTTGGGTGGAGCTTGGTTTCAGTGTATATGTGGAGGCTTTTGGAAGATCTCTTATTAATTAATGTTTCCTCTGGCTTTCAGTCTTATTCTTGCAGTAGCCTCAAGACTACTCCATCCATACAGCATCAATAATAAAACTTTTAGGTTAATGGTGAAAAGATTCTCCACAGTGAAGGGATACCCAGAGAGGTTCACTGAGTTACATGGAGAGGTGAAGGGGAGGGAGGTTGAGGTGACCAGGAGGAGAGGAGGGGGACTCAAACGTGGGGAGAGCAGTCTAGCCAGTAAGCACTTCCCTCTGTGCTCTCCACAGTCTGGAGCCCTCAGAGAGGTTCACAGAGATACATAGAGAGGGGGGAGGAAGGCAATAGAGGTGAGGATGAGTAGAAAGGGAGGAATCAAGAGGGGAGAGAGAGATCTGGGCAGTATTCTGTTCCCGAAGTGTTTTCCAGTACCCAGAACACCCTCAGAGATTCACAGAATTGGGTTGAGAAGAGAAGGATGAGGGTGGGAGATAGAGGTTCCCTGGGGGAGAAGAAAGAGCGTCAATAGAGGGAGAGAGTAATCAAGCCAGTAATCACACTCCTGAGTAAAAATGGGTACTAAAGATTGTATTCTTAAATGCACAAAATTGATATCAAATATGTAAAACAAAGATTAAAAATCTAGAGTAGAGGTTAGACTCTTATAAATCATACAATATAAAAAAAAGAAAAAAGAAAACAGTATAAAAAGAAAAAAGACAGTAAAACAGTATAACAGTAAAAAAAAAAAAAAAAACAGGAAAAAACAGTAAAAAAAAAAAAAAATAAATAAAATAAAATAAAAAAAAAAAAAAAACACAAAAAGTATAAGATATATGTACGCAGTTTGTTTTAAAAATAGGGTTTTTTTTTTTTTTTTTTCAAGGTAGTAGTGGGTTATGAGAATGAAAATTAAAGGTGTAATAGAGGTCTTAAAGAAAAAAGAAAGAAAAAAAAAAAAAAAAAAATTAAAAAAAAAAAAAAAAATGATAATAGTAAAAATATATATCCCGGACTTTCTCTGGAGCAGTTGTGAGCCGTGTGGGGTCTCTTCAGTTTCAGATAGGTCCTTGTTCCTGCTTATACTTTTCAAGATCTATAGGCCCCTTTCAATGCAGTCAGTGTTAACTACAGGGATTTTAATCTGTTGGCCTGTCCCTTCCAACGCGCTTCCCTCTGTTTATTTGGCTTTTGTTTGGAGGTCTCTTCAGTGTCTAATTTCCGCCCTGCCACAAAGGGGCGGAGGTGGTCTCTTTAGGTTCACTTGCTCAGTCCTGCTGTGGGGAGAGAGGACCACTGCAACCAATATCACTGGCGTGTGTGTGGAGAGCTCGCAGTGTCTCGGCCACACTGGGTTCACCCCCGCTCACGGCGTGTGTGCTTTCCCCGTCTACCCTGCTCAGGCTTCAGGTTACTCTGCCAGGGGGTGGGCCCTGATATGCGCGCACTTCCCAGGTTTAAACTGCTCAGGTTCAGGTTCCCGGGTACTCCACAAAGGCGCAGACTCGGTTGGGCCGGCGGTTTGCGCCGTTCCCGGTCAGAGCAGCTCAGGCAGCCAGGAGTTTGGCGAGCGCACTCTCCCCTGTTGGGGCGATGCGGCTTATCACCTCCCTGGTCCCCGCCTCAGTTTACGGGCGCGCTTCCCGGGTACTCCACCGAGGCGCAGACTCGGTTGGGTTCGCGGTTTGCGCCCTTCCCGGTCGGAGCAGCTCAGGCAGCCGGGAGTTTGGCGAGCGCCCTCTCCCCTGTCGGGGCGGTGCGGCTTATCACCTCCCTGGTCCCCGCCTCAGTTCGCGGGCGCGCTTCCCGGGTACTCCACAAAGGCGCAGACTCGGTTGGGCCGGCGGTTTGCGCCGTTCCCGGTCGGAGCAGCTCAGGCAGCCAGGAGTTTGGCGAGCGCACTCTCCCCTGACGGGGCGGTGCGGCTTATCACCTCCCTGGTCCCCGCCTCGGTTTACGGGCGCGCCCGGCTCCGGCTCCGGTGTGCTTTGTGTCGCTTCTGGGGAGCTGGTCTCTGGCTGCGACCCTCCCAGCGGCTGTAGACCCTCCGGGATCTCAGGCAGTCTTTGCTTAGAAACTGGGAGCCTGTTTGCAGTTTTGTAGGGGGTGCCCTCTCTGGAGCCGAGTTTGCCCCTTTCCGGCTCTGGCTGGTCCCGCCTGCCCGCTGTGTCCGGCGGGGGATGGGGCGGTCCGCAGCCGGCTAGCTCTTCCCCTGTATCGCTCAGTCCTTTGTTCTGTGAGCGGGCCGGCAGTGCCTTAGCTTTGGGCTTTTCGCGGGATAGTTCTCTCTCTCTGGCTGTCCCACAGTTTAGGTTACTATCTCACGTTAGCTCCCTCCGATTGCCCTCAGGGCATTCGGCCCTGGTCCTTACCCCAAGCAGTGCCGCCCGCTCCTCTCCGTTCAGCCCCCACTTGCTGGTGGCGGATGCGGGCGTCTGGGGTTCTTTACTGGAAGTTGCCTTTAGGCACGTAATCAGTGGGTTTTATTTATTGATTCTCCCGGTTATGTTGCCCTCCGAGATTCAAAATCTTCCCCCAAACCCGCCGGTGAGAAGGTTTCCTGGTGCTTAGAAATTTCTCCTCTTTTACGACTCCCTCCCCGGGACGGGTCTCCGTCCCTAACTCTTTTGTCTCTCTTTTTATCTTTTATAATTTCTCCTACCTCCTTCTGAAGATAATGCGCTGACTTGATTAATGTCTGACGTCCTCTGCCAGCGTTTCAGAAGTAGTCTTGTGAACTTTGCTCAGCTTTCAGATGTTCTTTTCGATAAAAGCTTGTGTGGGGGAGAGAGTGGTTCAGATCTCCCTGTTCCTTAAAATACTCCTAAATAGATTAACACATGGACCAGAGGTTCAGTTCAGTTCAGTCGCTCAGTCGTGTCCAACTCTTTGCGACCCCATGAACTGCAGCACGCCAGACCTCCCTGTCCATCACCAACTCCCTGAGCCCACCCAAACCCATATCCATCGAGTCAGTGATGCCATCCAGCCATCTCATCCTCTGTCGTCCCCTTCTCCTCCTGCCCTCAATCTTTCCCAGCATCAGGGTCTTTTCCATTGAGTCAGCTCTTCGCATCAGGTGGCCAAAGTATTAGAGTTTCAGCTTCAACATCAGTCTTTCCAATGAACACCCAGGACTGATCTCCTTTAGGTTGGACTGGTTGGATCTCCTTGCATTCCAAGGAACTCTCAAGAGTCTTCTCCAACACCACAGTTCAAAAGCATCAATTCTTCGGTGCTCAGCTTTCTTTATAGTCCAACTCTCACATCCATACATGACCACTGGAAAAACCATAGCCTTGACTAGACGGACCTTTGTTGGCAAAGTAATGTCTCTGCTTTCTAATATGCTATATAGGTTGGTCATAACTTTCCTTCCAAGGAGTGTCTTTTAATTTCATGGCTGCAGTCACCATCTGCAGTGATTTTGGAGCTCAGAAAAATAAAGTCAGCCACTATCTGTGTATGGAGGAAATGCCTAGTCAGGTCCATTTTCATAGAGCAGATGATGAAGGGAGAATTGGAGCTGAGAGACAATAAATAGACGGCTACCAAGGAGAAACATATAAAATCTATTAATGTAAATTAGAGTTAAAGACATTGTAAGTTAACATAAAGAAAATTATTTTAGAAACCACCTTTCTAGTGAAATACAATAACTAGTTGATCAAAAAGTTTTGAGAATTTCAAATACATAAAAGAAAAATAAATTTTAAAAATAGAAAAACTATGCATGATTTTATAGTTATAAAGATGGAAAATGTAAGCCAATTATTACAATTATAGAGAGTTCAGCAAGTTTTCTAAATTTAAGATCAATATACACAAAATCTATTGTCTTTCAAAATGTCAGCAAAAAGAGCATCTAGAATTTTACAAAATACAATTTTAAAAAGCAACCAGAAATGTCCCATGTAAACATCGCTCTGAAAGAGCTGTGAAATACTTATATAACAAAAATCATACAACATAAGGAAGTGTAATTAAATGGAAACCTATATCACAGTCATACAGAAACATTCTGTATCACTGAAAAGCAGTACTCCTTTCAAATATTTCATAATTTAAATTCATTTCCAATAAACATTACCAAGTGTTTTTCAGAGATCCAGATTATAAAATATGTGTATATATATATATATATATATATATATATATATATATATATATATATATACACACACACACACACACACACATTTATGTGTGTTCTGTGCTGTGCTTACTCACTCAGTTGTGTCCAACTCTTTAGGACCCCATAGAAACTGTAGCCCACCAGGCTCCTCTGCCATGGGAATTCTCCAGCAAGAATGCTGGAGTGGGTTTCCATGCCCTCCTCCTGGGGATCTTCCTGACCCAGGGATTGAACCCAGGTCTTCTGCATTGCAGGTGGATTCTTTACTGTCTATCATCTGAGCCACCAGGAAAGCCCATGAATACTGGAGTGGGTAGCCTATCTCTGCTACCAGGAAAGCTCCGTGTGTGTGTGTGTGTGTGTGTGTGTGTGTGTGTGTGTGTGTGTGTGTGTGTATGTGTATAATTAGGATAGCCAAGGGAATTATAAAGAAAAAACAAGGTAGAAAACTGATGAATCAAATATCAAAACATGAAAATTATTATAACTTAGACACTGTGAGAAATTCACAAAGAGTTATTTGTACAATGATTTAAAAAATAGGTCATTGAAACATAGCAAATAGCTCAGATCAGAATTCACCATGCGCATTTGCAGTGTGGTATTTAGTATGTGCAGCATTACTTGTCAATTGGAAAAGTGAATGTCTTTAATGGATGATCCATATGGGACAAAAAAAATGAAACTGAATGGTTTATTGTCCTCTACCATGTTATGCTGCTAACAAAAAGTCTGATACTTCTTCATTGATGGTTGCATTCTTCTGTCAATATTTATTTTCAGTTTCTTCCTTTGGATACTTTCTAAGGCTTACATTGGTGACTTGAAAACTCACAAGTATACCTGTAATTGTGATTATTCTAGTTTATCAATGGTTGAGCCTTTTACTGACAATTTATATCTTCCTTGGCTCTGACAATTTGACAGCACTGTAACTTTGATTCTTTTTCCCACTCCCATTTTTTCTGTTGCCCTTTTGGGACCTTTAGTAGATAATCATTAAACTTTCCTTTAGTTTAAGATTAGTGTTCCACTTTTTGATATGTCCTCTTTCTTGTTCTTTTATTTATGTTTTGTAGACCCCTTATAATGTCATATACATCCTTTCCACTGATAGTCTCTTTAAAATTATCTCAATTTCTTCCTTGTTCTCTATTCAATTCTCTACCATTTTGGGCTGAATAATCATTTAAATCTCTTTGATGAAAATATGGAATTTAATTTCCTATTCTACTGTCTTTCTTTATTCATTAAGCAAATATCTATGTAGTGACTGCAATTGTCCAGACATTTTTCTGGGACCTCAGGATATGTTAGTACAATATGACATGGTCATTCTCTTCGTGAAAGTTAAAAATCTAAACTCCTGAATAATACTGCTGCCTCCAGGTTTAATTCCTCAACTTTTTAACTTTGTCTTTCTCTTCTATTCTTTTTGGTTTATTCAGTTTTGAGTTGTTGCCAAACCAAACTTGAGTCATCTGCCAGATGCACAGCAAAGCCAATCTACTGACACCAGCCTGCTGTGAAGGGAAGTGCAGCATTTACTGGAGCATTTATTGACAAGCAAGGAGAATAGGCAACTAATAAGACCCAAACTCCAAGATGGCTTTCAGGGAAGGGGTTTTAGTGTGAGGGAGAGTGTGGTGGGGTGCATGATCAGCTACTGCTCAGTTCTCTGGTTGATGTTGAGAGTGATGTTTCAGAAATCTCAATCATCAACCTTCTGATTCTAACTAGTCTAGGGTCTACATGCTGATGGGAAGCATGCAGTCAGCTTCTTCCATCTTGTGGGAGTTGTGGCAATTTCAAATAACTCAAAAGATATGGCTCAGGACATCAGCTATAGCCCTGAAAGAGGGACTGAAAGTTCGTCACTGTTTTATGGTTTAACTCTTACTATTTTGTCTTGCTTGAATGTTTTCCATTGTTTCTGCAGTTTCTCACTTCTCTGATTAAATTTTTTCTTTGAAACTTAGGGAAGGTCTAGGAGACTAAAACTTTTCTATTAATACAAACAAGCGGGGCGCGGTGAGGGCAGAAGACGGGGTTCTGCCTCTGGGAATATCATTCAGGATCCTGCTCAGTTTCAAACTAAACATTGGATTTTTGTCATATTTGAAATGAAAGAAATTAACTGATTTCCTAGGTGTTAAGTAGATCCCTTTCCTGAATCTGACTCATTTTTAAGAAGGAATACAAAATAAGACTCCATGTATGCAGGCAGTGCACATCACCTGGTGGGCTTAAATTTAGGATTCAAAGACAGAGAATTAAAAGGTAGACTATGTACTTGTAATATCAAGTATGGAGGTCTTATTCTGGGTCACCAAAACCAGCCCTAAAATCTATAATTTCCCTCCAAACAAGTGTTTTAGATAGGACATGCAGGAAGATTATGCAACTATAAAATGAAATATTGCCATTTGTATCAATACAGATGGACATAGAGCATATCATACTAAGTGAAGTAAGACAAAGAATGACAAATATCATATGATATTATTTATATGTGAACCTAAACAATAATGCAAATGAATATATTTACAAAACAGAAACATACTCTCAGGTATAGAAAACATAGCTGTGAGTTTATCATGAATGATTATTATGTTGACATATATTTCCTCTATCACCTCTTTGCTGAGAATTACTATGATGAGTGTAAGCTCATCAGATGCTTCTTCCGCCTCTATTAAGATGATCCTATGATTTTTATCCATCATTTTGTTAATGTGGAGTATCACATTGATTGACTTTCTGATGTTCATCCTTGCATTTCTGGAAAAAATTCTATTGACCAGGGAATATAATCCTTCTAATGCATTATTGAGTTCAGTTTGCTAAAATTTTGTTGAGAATTTTTGCATCCACGTTCATCAGGAATATTCACCAGTAATTTTCTTTTTTGTAGTATCTTTGTCTAGTTTTTGTATCAGGGTGATGGTGGTCTCACAGAATGAGTTTGAAGTGCTCCCTCTTCTTTTTTGGGGGAATCCTTTAGGAAGTAAAAATATTAGCTCTTCTTTAAATGTTTCGCATATTTCACCTATGAAGCCATCTGGTTGTGAACTTTGATGCTGGTCATAGCAAATCCCCATTTCCAACAAACAGTGATGACTCTACCCATGGACACCAACAGGTAGTCATGATAAAAATAATAATTATTATTATTATGTTCTTTGCAGCCAGAGCAGGAGAAGCACTATACAGCCAGTAAAAACAAGACCTGGAGTTGCCTGTGGCTCAGATCATGAGCTCCTTATTGTAAAATTTAGGCTTAAATTGAAGAAAGTAGGAAAAACCACTGGGCCAATCAGGTATGACCTAAAAAAGAAATCCCTTATGATAATACAGTGGAGATGATGAATACATTCAAGGGATTAGATCTGATAGATTGCCTGAAGAACTATGGATGGATGTTCATAACATTGTACAGGAGGCAGTGACCAAAACTGTCTCAAAGAAAAAGAAATACAAGAAGGGGAAGTGGTTATCTGATGAGGCTTTACAAATAGCTGAGGAAAGAAAATAAGTGAAAGGCAAGGGAGAAAGGGAATGATAAACCCAACTGAACCCAGGGTTCCAGAGAACATCAAAAAGAGGTAAGAAGTCCTTCTAAACAATGTAAAGAAATGGAGGAAAACAATAGAATGAGAAGACTAGGGATCTCTTCCAGAAAATTGGAGATGTCAAGGCAACACTTCAAGCAAGAATAAGCATCATAAAGGACAGAAAGGATAAGAACTAAAAGAAGCAGAAAGGATTAAGAAGTGGTGGCAAGAATACTCAGAAGAACTATACAATAACAATCTTAACAACCAAGATAATCACAGTGGTGTGGTCACTCACCGAGAACTGGACATCCTGGAGAGTGAAGTCAAGCCGATCATAGGGAGCATTAGTACCAACAAAGGTAGTGAAGGTGACAGAATTCCAGCTGAGCTACTTAAAATCCTAAAAGATGATGCTGTTAAAGTGCTGCACTCAATATGCCAGCAAATTTGAGAAACTCAGTAGTGGCCATAAGACTAGAGAAGGTCAGTTTTCATTTCAATCCCAAAGAAGAGCAACGCCAAAGGATGTTCAAACTACTGTACAATTGCACTCATTTCACATGCTAGCACGATTATGCTCAAAATCCTTCACGCTAAGCTTCAGTAGTACACGAACCAAGAACTTCCAGATGTACAAGCTGGGTTTCAAAGAGCCAGAGGAACCAGAGTTCAATTGCCAACACTTGTTGCATTGTGGAGAAAGCACGGGAATTCCAGGAAAACTTCTACTTCTACTTCATTGACTATGCTAAAGCCTTTGGCTGTGTCGATCACAACAAACCGTGGAAAATTTTTAAAGGTACCAGACCACCTTACCTGTCTCCTGAGAAACCTGTACGCAGGTCAAGAAGCAACAGTTAGGACCAGATATGGAACAATTGACTGGTTCAAAATTGACAAAGGAGTACAACAAGGCTGTATATAGTCACCCTGCTTATTTAACTTATATGCAGAGTAGTACATCATGCAAAATGCTGGGCTGGATGAATCATAAGCTGGAAACAAGATTGCTGCGAGAAATATCAACAACCTCAGATAGGCAGATGATACCACTCTAATGGCAGAAAGTGAAGTGGAACCAATGAGCATCTTGATGAAGGAGAAAGAGGAGAGTGGAAAAACTGGCTTGAAACTCAACATTAAAAAAAAAAAAAAACCCTGAGATTTTGGTGTCTAGTCCTATCACTTCATGGTAAATAGAAAGGGAAAAAGTGGAGACAGTGACAGATTTATTTTCTTGTGCTCTGAAATCACTGTGGATGATGACTGCAGCCATGAAATTAAAAGAAGCCTGCTTCTTGGAAAGAAAGCTATGACCAACCTAGGCAGCATATTAAAAAGCAGAGATATCACTTTGCCGACAAAGGTCTGTATAGTCAAAACTCCGGTTTTTCCTTTAGTCATGTACTGATGTGAGAGTCGGTCCATAAAGAAGGCTGAATGCCAAAGAATCAATGCTTCCAAATTCTTGCACTGGAGAAGTCTCTTGAGAATCCCTGGGACTGCAAGGAGATCAAATCAGTCAACCCTAAAGCAAATAAACTCAGAATATTCATTGCAAGGACTGTTGCTGAAGCTGAAGCTTTAATATTTTGGCCTCCTGATGCAACGAGCTGATTCATTGGAAAAGATCCTGATCCTGGGAAATATTGAAGGCAAAAGGAGAAAGGGGTGGCAGATGATGGGATGACTAGATAGCATCACTGAATCAATAGGCATGAATTTGAGCAAATTCCAGGAGATAGTGGAGGACAAAGGAGCCTTGTGTTCTACAGTTCATGGGTCACAAATAGTTGGACATGACTTAGCAATGAAACAACAACAAACATTTCAGCTATGAAGCCATCTGGGTTTGAACTTTCATTTTGGGGGGAGTTTGTTTTATATTTTTCTGATTCTATTTCATTCCTAGTAATTGGTTTGTCAAGATTTTCTATTTCTCACTCATTCAGTCATGGAAGATTGTATGTTTCTAAGAATTCATCCATTTCTTCTGTATTTTCCAACTTGTTGGTTTATAACTCTTTATATCATTTTTTTTGATTACACTTATGTGGTTTCAGTTGTAACTATTTTATTTCTAATTTTATTTATTTGGGTCCTCTCTTTTCCTTACGAGTCTTGTTAAAGGTTTATCAATTTTTTTTCCTTTTTGAAAAAAAAAAAGCTCTTAGTTCTGTTGATCTTTTTGACTGTGTTTTAGTCTCTATATCACAAAATCTATGGCACACAGAAAAAGCTATTCTAAAAGAAGCTATTCAAAGGGAAGCTATTCTGTCCTAATTAAGTTTATAGAAATATAGGATTACACCAAAAAATGAGGAACATCCCAAGTAAACAGCCTAACTTTCCATCTAAAGGAGTTAGAAAATAAGAGCAAATTAAGTGGCTTACAGAACAGAAACTTATTTTTCTATAATATCTCACAGGCTAGAAGTACAAAATCAAAGTTTCCTTCACTTGTAATCAATAATATTAAAGTAAGATACTTTTTTTTTTGCCTTTCAAATGAGAAACATTTAAATGATACCACTATATGCTGCAGAGAGAGCATGAGCTCAACTATGATGCTCTAAACTAGTTATAAAACTATTTTCAAAAGCAACTTAGTACTATGTATCCAAATCTATATATTATGTGGCTATATCTTTAACTCACAACCCCAACTTTGGATATTTAGTCTATGAAAACCACAAAAAAACAGGTTAGAAGCCATACTCAAGGCATTATTTAAAACAGAGACTTAACTATCCGCAAACAGGGAAATAGTGCATCCGCTTCATAGGCCATTATGCAGCCACTGAAAGTGATAACAGGGAAGAAGCAGGATAGAACATGGTACCAGGGAAGACAGTAAACAAAGATTTGGTCTCAGCTGGAGTCTGCATGGTGCTGAGTGCTGTTCTCTTTGTGACCCCATGGACGGGAGCCCGCCAGACACCTCTGTCCTTGGGGATTCTCCAGGTAAGAAAACTGGAGGGGTTGCCATGCCCTCCTACAGAGGATCTTCCCAACCCAGGGATCAAACCTGGGTCTCCAGCAATGCAGGTGGATCCTTTACCATCTGAGCCACCAGGGAAGCCCTGCTGGAATCTAGCTGTAGCCTAATGCTTTCCAGAGTTCTGAAGCATAACTCACACCAAAAGAGTTGGCCCCATCTTGACACAAGAAAACAGCTTTCCATGCCTTCACAGAAGTTGGTTGGTTACTACTAGACCAGGACAAGGCTGCTTTCTTTCAGCCGATGGCAATTCCCTGGGGAACAGGATAGTTGGGCACTATTAAGCAGCCAACACTCAGGATCTCAGAGACACATGCGCTGGTCCATTAAAAGGGACATGGGCAGGGCATCCATAGTACAAATAGTATCTACCGTGCCTTGGCATCACATCCTTCACTTGACTCTCACCAAGAAAGTATAACGAGAGGAAAAAATGTGAAATATCAATACCATACTAATTTTACACACGATGCTGGGACCAGAGCCCCTGGGAAGATGACCCAAGAAGAGACCCAAAGGTAACAGACCACCAACATGGAAACTTTTGCTTCTGTGTGACATAAATGTTTGTTACATATTATTTTCATATTAGACTGTGATTAACCTATAATATAAGCTCCAGGAGCATGGGGATTTTTGTCTGCTATTTATACTTTTTTCTCCCCTTAAACATTATTAAACACCTATTAACATGCAATAAATACTGATTGAATAAATTAATTCCTAAACATTGAAAAAAAATGCTAGTTTTATACAAAGACAGTAAATAAAGGAAAAACAACCTATGTTGAGAGTTCTAGAATTCCAAAAGGCATGTACTAAAATATTAGATGTATGGACTCATGCGGCATAGATGACATGAGTTTTATCTTCACTCAAGACTCTAAGAACCCTAAACTAGCTGAATTTGACACTTTTACATTCAACATCTTTCCACCCTCAGTAAAAAACATTACTTAATATTCTACTCTATAACTGTAGTCAAAAATATTCACACTTGGAATTCCAAACAATTCTATATGTAAGACTGAAATTGTTGCCTACAATGGAAACTTGATATCTTTACTGTTTTCATATAAAGTATAGTAACATATAGCAATGAAAAAATTCAGTACTTTATTCAGTTCTCAGGCATAACATAAAATACATAAAGTTTTAAAAATGTTTAAGACAAAATACTATTAGCATAGCACAAAAGTTAATGAAATATCCTACAATCGTAGCAAAAATGTATAAAGTTCTTTTCTTAATTTAATTAAGTCTCCAAAAGTAGAAATTAAAAAATAATCTTTAAGAAGCTTTATGTAGTTCCGTTTACTGTTCATTTTTGTCTTCACATCTAGAAAGCCTTCCTGTGTGATGTAGTGACTGTTAAAATATTATATATTTATTTGGCTTTTAGAACCTATAAAACAATCTTTGAGCTATGACCATAATTTGTATTCTGGTATGATTTGATAGGAACAGATGGAAGAGAATCAGGACAGTAATGAGAGATTTAAACCTAGTTGGTTAAAAAAAAAATACTTTGAGTATTTTATTGTCTATGAAGAGATGAGGGAGCTTACCAGCCTGTATCCCCTTTCCTAGTAGTCAATAGGCCTCAATATTACCAGTGTTCAGCCCACTTATATAGTAATTCAGATGCAGATGTATCACAATCTATTCGGTGTAGCATGTGTAATTGAAATGCCTTGATTAAAAAAAAAAAGATGTCAATCAGCGTAAGCAATAATGGCAAGAGATGCCTCAAAGGGAAACGAAACACACCTGGTGATTCTTGGCCATGCCTTTTCAGGTACGTGGCAAAAATTGCTCCATTTCTTCCCATAGCATATCCTCCAAGACTCAGAGTGGAGCTAACAGGCAAGATATGAAGTCAGTTGCTGATAACTTATTTAGCATTAAATCATCAGAGCCAGGAATTAGGAGGTTATAACTAACAGCCCTGTATAACCCCCAACTTAAAAAAAAAATTCACCACTCTGCTGACTAAATTCACAATACTGAAAAACAACAAATAAAAATCTAAGACAGTAAGCAAACAGTATAGTATATACTTTAGAAAAACCTTTAATGTGTTGCTTTGAACAATTCTATGAAACAAATATGTAATGCAATTATATTTTCTATTAATGCATTTCATTATGAAATTTTCCATTCAGGGTTCAAAAGTTCTAGGAGTATCAGTGATGCCAAAAATCTAAGAAAATCTGACCAACTCATAGCTGTTTGTAAAATTTTTTCAGTTTCTTTTTTTCAAAACAAAAAAATCTCTTCAGCATTTGGACAAGCGAAGGTATGCTACATAGTGATGGCCTTTTAATTTTTATTTGTATTTTGTTGGCAGTTCAGTTGGTTTTGACAACATTTATTGAGCACCTACTATGTACCAGGCACTGTACTAGATGCTGGACACATGAAGATGAATAAGACATGGTCCCTGTCCCCAAGGAGCTTACAGTCTCTTGGAGGCAAACAGGTAGTGCAAAGACAGAGTTTATTCTAAAATGGACAAAAAATGTCAGTAATGTAGTTAATTTTGGGCCTTTAAATACAAGGGCATATCATTGTTCGTAATGTCATGGCAAACAATTAAAATGAAGACCATTTGCATGTGATAAAACAGTAAAATCATTAAGACCTAAAGAGTCACATGATAAAGATAGTTAATACTAAAAATTTACACCATAGTTTTTCAAGTATTTCATACTAAGAAATATTATTGCCCACAGTTGTGCTATAGTCAAAGACGTAACTCCAGGTCACTGACTCATTCACATCTCAGCATGCTGGGGCTCAGTTTCTCACTGAGCTTATGAATTAGAATGGCTAGTTCCTCAGTTGCTTGGCTCTTGTCCTCCAAAAGTTCATAACGAAGGCTGGAGATATCTTGCTTGATTTCCTTTAATTCACCTATAGCGTTTGTATTAAACAACATATGATTGGTCATTTGCTCTTTGGATTTAGAAAGAAAAACGAAGAGTGAAATTTATACAACATGAATACATTCGTCTCATAATGTCTCCGACGTAGTTATTTTGGATTTTTTTCCTTTAAAATGTTTAAGAAATGCTTTGCCTTTAAAAATGTACTGACTTTGGTAAAAGCTATAACAGTAGTCCAACTGTGTTGTAAAAGTAAAAGTCACCTAAAGTATTGTCCTGGCTCAACCAATTTTTAACACAGGGTGATTTATCTGTTGGGGCTTCCCAGGTAGCAGATTTATCTGTTAACTAGTAATCTATAATTAGGGTGTAATCTATAATCAGGATATCTCCTTTCTATCTTCAGGAAGTTCCTCTGGTTCCCTGAGCCATAAGAGTTGACACCTTTATAGATCATCTCCCACTGCTAGGCTAGAATGGAATCCTATTCAAGTGAAACATTACTAAAAATGAATCAATCTATTTAATAGGCAAATACTCACATGGAAGCAGTGTATCTGAGGTCAAGTTTGAAGTAAGGGAAAGGAAGGGAAAAGAGTAAGGGTTTTTCTTAGGGAAGCCAATGGTAATGACTATGGAGTCAAGGACACAAACAAATCAGTTTGTGTGGCACAGACAATGATGTATTTAATACAAGGAAATAACAAGCAATGGTGAAATTAAGAAGCTTAGACGTGATACCACTGGCAAGGTTTATATACACAGAAGACTATAGGAAACTTCTGGCTATTAAAACACAACTATTCCCATAATTTAGCTTGGCAATATTTTGAAAATGTGTAGATTACAATTAAAAACTGGATTCTCTTGCAAAGAACTGAAATGTAGATAAGTCATTGACCTTGAAAGGTAACCTTTGGGGCATGAACTTATCTTGAATCCAAGAAATGATTCTTCAAATCACTGACACTTTAACAGCATTTTATAATAGAATCACATGTAAAATTTATCTTTCATGATATTTCCTGGTATCTTTATGATGTTTTAAAGTATAATCCAAGTTATTTGATTATATTTAAAAGACAGAACCTTTTATTTTAAGGAATCCTAACTCTTCTTCAAGAATACACACAAAACAGTTATCGATTCTTTTCATGGCAAAAAAAAAAAAAAAAAAGTGGAGGTGCTTTTCCTTTCACATATGGCAACAGAGAGGAAATAAACTGATCAAATTTGAAATCAAAAGGCTTCCATGGAAGAGATGGATTCTCACACCATTTACTATCATATTTGGACCATAAGCCAGTGAGCTTCCTCTTGCCTCCCTACTACCGTATCCTTCTTCCTTGTTTTTGAGTTATGGGAAGCCTACATACCAAGTGCTGTATTTACCAATACGGGAAACATATTTATTAAATGAGGAGGTTATGTTATATGATATAGTCTTTTAGTTAGAACTTTGTCCAAAACTCTAAATTCTCTTTAATTCATTAATTCTCATTAATGCATTTTCCCCTTTTGTGTAAAAGGACTTAGAAGATAGCTCCTTTTTTCTGAAGTTGTCATGGTGGCCCCGTCCCCCAGTTGACTTAATTTTTTTGTTTTCAGGGAGGTTATGGCACAACTGATAAGATTTCTGCTTTCTAAACAAAAACTCAATTTCAATTCTGTCTCTGAGACTGTTTTTGGTGGCCATGATTTGATTTTTTGCTGGCTCCCAAACACATGTTTTTAGATTTCTGTGCTACAAACACATACGGTATTGACTCAGATTTGCAAGGGATTTCTTGCATTAATCAAGTAATGGCTTCAGAGTTCATCCACAGTTTAGTTTAGCCCTTTCTTAAAAGTGTAGATAGATCTAATAGTATCTCACTGGTGTTGAAAGCTGTAGTTTTGATTTTTTTTTTTTTTTTTAATTTTTGGCTGTGCTGAAAGGCATGCAGGATCTTAGTTCCTCAACTAGGACTGGAACACTTGACCCCTGCAGTGGAAGCAAGAAGTCCCAACCACGGAACTGCCAGGGAATTCCCTGTAGTTGCCATTTTTAGGGCAAGTTATTTTTCCCTGACTGATTTCTTTCCAACCATGGACCTGTGCTTTGGCTTACATCCCAGCACTTCTTTGAAAGGTTTTATAGTCCAGACAGATGTGCTGCCTAGGATATGCCTGAAAAATAGATACGTTTAAGTGAGGTGCCAAAAAGAAAAGTGAAAAGCAAAAGAGAAACACCATATGACAAAAATGGGTTACAGATTTCTTTCTGGACAAGTAAAGATTTTTCTGCAAAAATGTTTGAGCTAACTCTTATTTTACCTGCATCACTGGAAAAATGGTAACACTCAGCTCACTGAAACAGAACTGAAACTACGGACCACTTATGTTACAGGGATTAAAAACTCCCAGAAAGATGACACACTTTACACTCCAAGAATCAGAGCACTCTATAGTGATAAATTGTCTCTGACTGACATTTTAAATAACTTCTATTTTAAAAGATAGAGCTTTAGAAATGTAACATAAGATTTTCCTGTCAATCCTGGAAGAACTCAGTTAACGGAGACTGGATTTTTAAAAGTATCCTTCAATATGAAGTTTTCCACTGTTCATTAAATTAGTTGTAAAAGGATGTTTTTTAAGTTGAAGATGCTTACCTTCATTAACTTCATCATTTTCTTTGTCTACTTGTGCTTTCAAAACATATCGTTTTATAAGTCTTTTCATTATTTGCTGTTGGGCCAAAAAAAATTATATCACCAATGATATATATAAGTAATCTGAATCTTATTTCCAAAGAGCTTTACATAGCAGTTAAGAACTCAGGGAAGAGAACTGTACTAATGAAAGACTCACCCAGATTTCAGAACTTAATCCCTTTTCACCTGTACTGAGTTTTTCTGCAAAATCCACAACACTCTCTTGCCCACCCTTCACCTCCACCCCATCACCACCAGCCACCCTATTCCAGGAATGCAAGAAGCTTTACAAGAGAAGTTGGGTTGAAAGACTTCAATTCATGATTTTCTTTCATCTAATGATTTCTCATAGACACTACTATATTTTTTAAAAAATCTATAAACATATGCTCAATACAGAGAATCTGGAGAGTAAAGAGAATGAAAAATAAACAAAACTCATCAATTATTCCACGATCCAAAGATAATCATTGTTGTTATTTTAGTGCATGTTTTTCCAACATCTTTTTTTAAATTTTGTATATAAACTAATTACTATGTGTATTATGTTTTCTAAATACCACATATTGTTATATTATATTTTCCTTTCATAGCAGTATATACTGTGAATATATTTCAAATTAAATAAATGCTCTTACAAGATAATTGTTTATTCATACAGAAAAAATTAAATTGGAGCCCTACTTCACAGAAGTATACAAAAGTGAATCCCATGTGCATCTTAAATATGAAAGGCAAAGCTTTAAAATCATTTAAAAGAAAGCACAGAAGAACATATTTATAAATTCAGTGCACAACTGGATGTTTTCCAACTAAGATTAAAAATTCTAATATAGTAGAAAAGATTGATAAACCTAACTTCATTACAATTAAAACTTCTGTTTATAAAGATACAAGAAAGAAAGCAAGCTACACACTGGGAAAAAATATTGATGATACTTACAACCTGTAAAGAATTTGGATCCAAGATATATGAAGAGCTTTAATAAGAAAAACGCAAATAATCCAACAGGAAATTGAGCGAAAAACAAACAGGTACTTCACTGAAATGGAATTGTGAATGGTCAAGAAGCACATGAAACAGTCTCAAAATGTTTTCTTTAGGGAAATACAAATTACAATTAAAAGAGATACAGGGGCGTGGGGGAAAGAAGAATTGGATGAAGGCAGTCAAATGGTACAAATTTCCAGTTATAAGATAAGTAAGTACTAGGTATGTGATGCACATCATAATAAATCCAATTAATGCTGCAGTACATCATATATGAAAGTTGGTAAGGGAGTAAATCCGAAGTGTTGTCATCCTAAGAAAAAAAATTTTTCTATTTCTTTTATTTTGTATTTATATGAGATCATGGATGTTCACTGAACTTACTATGATAATCATTTGATTATGTACATAAGTCAAATCATTATGCTGTACACCTTAACCTTATACAGTACTGTATGTCAATTATATCTCAATAAAGCTGGAAAAAGGAAAAACGTGATAAAATTTTATATCTAAAAAGGGAAAAATTAACAGATCTTACAATGCCAAGTGTTGGAAAGGATGTGGATCAATGGAACTTTTGTACTTTACTGGCATGAGTATGTGTGTGTGTGTTAGCTGCTTGGTCGTGTCTGACTCTTTGCAACCCCATAGACCGCAGCCCACCAGGCCCCTCCGTCCATGGGATTCTCCAGGCAAGAGTACTGGAGTGGGTTGCCATTTCCTTCTCCAAAAGAAACTATAGAAAGAAAAAAAGGTATGACTGTAAGTAGATCATTTTGAAAAACAATTCGGCATTATCTTTTTTTTTTAAAATACGGTTGATATACAATATTCTACTAGCTTCAGGCGTACAATAAAGTGATTTAATATTGGTTATTAAAAATAGCTCTCTTTCCCTGTGCCATACAATATATTTTTGCAGCTTATTTTATACATAGTAGTTTGTACCTCGTAATCCCCTATAGATTTGTTATTATCTTTTAAACTGAACACTTGTATATCCTTTTACCCAGAAAGTCCACTCCTTGGTACAGGGCCTAGAGAAACTCTGTACATGTGGACCAAGAGACAGACGTAGACAAGGATTATAGAAACCTTGTCTGAGACACAAAAAACCTGCAAACAATCCAAACAAATACCAAATAGACAAATCATGGTATATTACACAATGTAATGTCATTGTGCTCACCAATGAAATTAATTAGTGAAGTTAATGAACCAGAGCCACACACAACAGTATGGATGAATCTTAGAAGCATAAATGTTGAATAAAAAATTCAAGTTGCAGACTTCATTAAGTATGAAATTATTCTCATAAAGTTTACTCAATAACAAATCTACATAATGCATTTTTCAGATTATCTATATATGTAATAGGGCTTCCCTGGTGGCTCAGTGGCAAAGAGGTAAAGAATCCACCTGCTAATGCAGAGACTCAAGTTTGATCACTGGGTCACGAAGATCCCCTGGAGAAGGAAATGGCAATCCACTCCAGTATTCTTGCCTGGAAAATCCCATGGACAGGGGAGCCTCGTGGGCTACAGGCCATGAGGTCGCAAAGAATCAGGCACAACTTAGCAACTAAACAACATATATGCAATAAGCCTATATATGAAACATATGTGCAATATTTGAAAAGAAAACCAAAGCAAGAGGGTGAGAAATCCAAATTTCAGGATACTGATTACCCCTTAGGTGGAGGCAAGGGTGTGGCCTTGGGAGGAGAAGCCAAGCAGAGGCAATGAACAGACTCGGTTTCTCTCTGGAAGGTAGTGGCTTCCTAGGTATGCATATAGTTATACATCTTAATTGATTATGTGTTGCACACATTCTTGTGCATATATCATACATCAAATTAAAAAGATAATAAAGGAAAAAAGTCTGAACTGAAATGCAGATATAGTGAGGGTGGAGAATATACCTCAGTTTTAAGACAGTAAAAATTGTGAACTGAAGTGACCCACTAGATGCCAAGGTCATGTAAAAAGGAGAAATCGAGATAATTCAAAATGTCTGCCTCAGAGAATAATGATAAATTGAGAAAGAATTCACGCTATCAAGAAGGAAGAGCCCATTTTATCAGTCATAAAATATATATATATATATATATATATATATATATGTCTACACAAAATGTGTTGAGTTGTGTGGAATCAGAACCTCAGGACAGACTCACGGCTGGGTGGATCTTAGCCAGGACTCATTCATTCACCAAATATTTAGCTCTGTGCCAGGTACCAGGTGGCAAGAAATCACAGAAGAACTATACAAAAAAGATCATCATGACCCACATAACTACAATGGTATGATCACACTCACCTAGAGCCAGACATCCCATCCTGGAGTGTGAAGTCAACTGGACCTTTGTTCATCACTACAAACAAAGCTAGTGGAGGTGATGGAATCCCAGTTGAGACATTTCAAATCCTAAAAGAGGATGCTGTGAAAGTATTGCATTCAATATGCCAGCATATTTGGAAAACTCAGCAGTGGCCACAGGACTGCACAAGGTCAGTTTTCATTCCAGTCCCAAAGAAAGGCAATGCCAAACAATGTTCAAACTACTGCACAATTGCACTCATCTCACATGCTAGCAAAGTAATACTCAAAATTCTCCAAGCCAGGCTTCAACAGTACATGAACCATGAACTTCCAGATTTCAAGCAGGATTTAGAAAAGGCAGAGGAACCAGAGATTAAATTGCCAACATCCGTTGCATCATCAAAAAAGCAAGAGAGTTCCAGAAAAACATCTACTTTGGCTTTATTGACTATGCCAAAGCCTTTCACTGTATGTATCACAACAAACTGTGGAAATTTCTTAAAGAAATGGGAATACTAGACCACCTGACCTGCCTCCTGAGAAACCTGTATGCAGGTCAAGAAGCAACAATGAGAACTGGACATGGAACAACAGACTGGTTCCAAATCGGGAAAGGAGTATGTCAAGGCCATATGTCGTCACCCTGCTTATTTAACTTGTATGCAGAGTACATCATGAGAAACGCTGGGCTGGATGAAGCACAAGCTGAAATCAAGATTGCCAGGAAAAATATCGATAACCTCAGGTACGAAGATGACACCACCGTTATGGCAGAAAGTGAAGAAGCACTAGAGTCATGAAAGTGAAAGAGGAGAGTGAAAAAGTTGGCTTAAAACTCAACATTCAGAAAACTAAGATCATGGCATCCAGTCCCATCACTTCATGGCAAACAGATGGGGAAGCAATGGAAACAGTGACAGACTTTATTTGGGGGGGGCTCCAAAATCACTGCAGATGGTGACTGCAGCCATGAAATTCAAAGACACTTGCTCCTTGGAAGGAAAGCTGTGACCAACCTAGACAGCATATTAAAAAGCAGATACATTACTTTGACAACAAAGGTCCATCTAATCAAAGCTATGGTTTTTACAGTAGTCATGTATGGATGTGGTAGTTGGACTATAAAGAAAGCTGAGCGCTGAAGAATTGATGCTTTTGAAACGTGGTATTGGAGAAGACTCTTGAGAGTCCCTTGGACTGTAAGGAGATCCAACCAGTCCATCCTAAAGGAAATCAGTCCTGAATATTCATTGGAAGGACTGATGTTGAAGCTAAAACTCCATTATTTTGGCCACCTCATGCAAAGAACTGACTCATTGGAAAGACCCTGATGCTTGGAAAGATTGAAGGTGGGAGAAGGGGACGACAGAGGATGAGATGGCTGGATGGCATCACTGACTCAATGGAGGTGAGTTTGAGCAAGCTCCAGGAGTTGGTGATGGCCAGGGAAGCCTGGCGTGCTGCATTCCATGGGGTCTCAAAGAGTCGGACACGACTGTGCAACTGAACTGAACTGTGTCAGGTACCATACTAAACACTGCCGATGCAACAGGGAACACAATCACTGCTCCAGTGAAACTTCACCACAAGAATTCACTATGATGCATCAACATATCAGGGATGTAATTAAGTTTAGGGGACAATGTAGGCATATTCTTATAAAAAGTAAAAACAAATGTTTATCAGTTTAAAGCAGCTTCAAAGGCAGTAATACAAATCAGTGAGAAAGAAAAGACCACTCAACAAATAGCTCTGGGACAATAGATCATTCCCACAGGGAAGTTAAGAGGATAAGCCATAAGGAAAAGGTTGATAAATCTAACCATATCAAGACAGTTTATAACATTCATACAAGGAAGGATACCAGATAACATGTAATCCTATGTCAAATGGGATTTTTCCTGTTGTCCTAGAATTGCTGATAAACCCAAACCTGATGACAAAGAATGATAAGTACAAGTACCCCACGGTCTAAGACCATTTTGCCACCTGCATCTGGAGCCAGCTACCTCCCCTCAGAGCTCACTGAGAATCTCTAGACCAGTTCTGAACCTACCGACTTGCCTGGATTTGAATGTGTTTGAATTATTTACAAGCTACGGAATCTTGGTGACAATCTGTGTAGTGGAAATGTTAGAATATATCTTGTAAAGGGCAATAAAAGTAAATTACATAGAAGGTGCTCAATTAATATAACTATTATTCCTTACTAGCATTTACACTTCTTTTACAAAGCAAAGTCTTTATTAACCAATAAATAATACTAGGACTACAGGCAAGGATCATGAAACTTCTGAGTAATAAGTAAAAATATCATTTAAAATATTAAATCTACTACATTTCCAATGGAGTCTTTAATCAAAGCCAGTATCAAAAATTAAATTGGTCATTAATAGAATCATCTTCTTTCCCTTTTGGTTAAATTGCTAACTAATGCAAGGGAAGTCTATAAATTAACTTCCACATTCCACAGGCCTCCTGGAATTACCCATATATCTTTGTATGAGCCTGTGAGTCACTCTTTAAGGGAGACATTGTAACTTTATTTAGTGGACTATGGATTCTCTCTATCCAGGGTATGGAAAGCTTGGTGGTAGTTACCTCAAACACTGTCTCTTGCAAACAAATTTAAGTTCATTTATCAATCCTCCATTAAGACTGGAAGAAGGAATGAGATTTAGACGGTTGGATATTTGCTATGCCCTGCCTTTCCAAACGGAGAAGGCAATGGCACCCCACTCCAGTACTCTTGCCTGGAAAATCCCATGGACGGAGGAGCCTGGTAGGCTACAGTCCATGGGGTCGCTAAGAGTCGGACACGACTGAGCGACTTCACTTTCACTTTTCCCTTTCAAGCACTGGAGAAGGAAATGGCAACCCACTCCAGTATTCTTGCCTGGAGAATCCCAGGGATGGCGGAGCCTGGTGGGCTGCCGTCTGTGGGGTCGCACAGAGTCGGACACAACTGAAGCGACTTAGCAGCAGCAGCAGCAGCCTTTCCAAAAGGCATCAAAGCTTTTTCTTTTATTTGCTTGTTTTTTACTAATTCAAGTTCAATTAACAATTGGTGGGACTTCCCTGTGGGTCCAGTGGTTAAGAATTCACCTTGCAATACTGGGACATGGGTCTGATCCCTGGTTGGGGAACTAAGACCCTGCACGCCTTGGAGCAACGAAGTCCATGTGCTGCAACTACGGAGCCTGTGTGCCACAACTAGAGAGTTTGTGTGCCACAGCTAGAGATCCCGTATGCTGAAACTAAGACCTGAGGCAGCCAAGTAAATAAATATTAAAATATTCAACTAACAATTGTTAAGTACTCCATCAGACATTTTCACATTCATCTTCTCATTTACTCCTAGAGAGAAGCCAAAATTGATTGACATCAGCCAAAACTGATTGACATACATACATGTATGTCTGTATATATAGATTCACACATCTATAAAGTATGAATACAAAGTAACTAGATAGGCTTGGACAAACACAAAGAACTTGGAAGCGGACAGCAGCATTTAGGAGAGGGAAGGGACCTTGTAAATCATGTGTTTTTCATTTTTCATACCACTTATTGTGACATACCCTGACATACCATTATGCATCCTCTGAATAAATCACAGGGTCTGTGATTCAGACCCTGCTACTTTTTCCAGACAGCTGGTTTAGTCTATTTTGGGACAACTGTAGCTATTAACAAATTCTTTTGTATTGAGCCAAAAGTCTGCTTCACTGTACTTTCTTAACTACTGGCCCAAGTTTTGTTCTTTGGAGAAACGGAGGACAGATCTGCTGCTTCTACTTGATCAACTTTCACCTCCTCTGCGTCCCCCTGGGTCCCTATGCCATTTTATTTACATCTCACCTATACCGCGTAGCCATAACCCGGGGCTGTGTGAAGGTCCATCTACTTTTTTCTTTCCTTCCCTTCCTCTCCGTCTCTGTGCTGCCCTTCCATCCCAGTGGAAAGATCCCTGAAGCCATGGACCAGATCTCTGTAGTCTTACAACTTAGGACCATGCATAACAGAGGATATCTTGAATGTGCCATGAAGCTTAAAGTGAGTGCCTCTTTGTGCCATGTGCTTCCAGTAAAATCAAGCCTTCATGGATCAGACCAGAGACCAGCATGTGGACTAAAAGCAGTCTAACACTCTCTGGGCCAAGGCTGTTCCCAAGCCAAAGAAGGCTGGGAAAGCAGAACTGCCACAGAAGAGAGTGGAGAGAGAAGTCACAGGAGCCTACAGCCCAGCTTTTGTGGAGGAGTCTTAAAATATATTCCCATTTCTCAAAGTCAAATTAGAATATCTAAGTGCTTTTAACTTGAATAGCACAGGTATTCATGAGAAGAATTTAATCATAGCTATCCCTCTTATGTTCTGGAGCTGAAGCTGAAGCTCCAATACTTGGGCCACCTGATGTGAAGAGCCAACTCACTGGAAAAGATCCTGACGCTAGGAAAGACTGAAGGCAGGAGGAGAAGGGGGCAACAGACGATGAGATGGTTGGACGGCATCACTGACTCAATGGACATGAGTTTGAGCAAGCTCCAGGAGATGGTGAAGGACAGAGAAGCCTGGCATGCTGCAGTCCATTGGGGTCACAAGGAGTTGGACACGACTTAGTGACTGAACAACAAGCCCTCCAAGTCTTTATGTTCTCCAGAAAAATCATTCCCAGTTTAACAAAAAACTTTATATACATAAAAAATTTCAGCATGCTATTAATAATTAATGTTAATGTAAATAATACTACCCTTGATCATGGCATTTTTAAACATTTCCTTTGCTGCCCTTTGAGACACATCTGAATGTGAATGCGTTTTTCAAGTAATTGTCTTGGAGAAGAAATACTCATCTGAATGTAAAACATGTAAGGTGATGACCTGACTGGTGATGGTCATGTGTGTTTTTGAGGGTGGCTGTGACTATTTATATTTATTTACTTTTGGTTACACTCAGTCTTTGCTGCTGCCCGCAGGCTTTCTCTACGTCTGGTGAGTGGGCTAGTGTTCACTGTGGTCTGTGGGCTTCACACTGCAGTGGCTTCTCTTGTATGAAGCACGGCCCTAGGGGCATGGGTCTCAGAAGTTGTGGCACGCAGGCTAAATTGCTCCGTGGCATAAGGAATCTTCCCAGACCAGGGATTGAACCCATGTCCCCTTCATTGGCAGGCGGATTCTTATCTGGCTGTGACTATTTTTGAAAAAACGTGAAGTCAGATGGCACTGAGCCTTGTTAATATGATGAGTGATTAGCTGAGTTCAGTAATGAGAAAGTAACAGAAGCATTTTTGTGTGTCTTATAAACTAACTATAAAAGTAACTTTTAGAGGTATTTCAAAAATATTGTGATCTGTGATAGAATGACTAGAATTAGTATATTCTAAAAGTCACCCCTTTGAAGGAAAACTCCCCATTTAGCAGTAACATCTGGAATTTCCTTAAGGTAAGTCATGTAATCACACTATGTGAAACAAAAATTCCTAACAAGTACACCAGTTGTTATCGCTCAAGGAGTTCTTAACAGGTAGACTTTATTCCAAATATAATCAAGACATTTATATGAAGCTTGGTGTGTATATAGCCGAGTGAGGCCTCTTCCCTCAGTTCCTCTTTTTTCTACTATCCCTTTTGGGGAGCTACAGAAGATTATACCACAGGCAGAGGGAATTCATCTCCTTAGAAAATACAAAAGGTACAGCATTCTGGAGTCTCTAGGCATTTAGAAAGGATCATTTCCTTTAAAAGCAGAGCAATGCAACTTTCAATGCAACAATAAACTCAGACGTTTCTCCACTTCTAAGTCACTCAAAAGCTGTAAGGAGAACGGGAAACAGAAACACTAATTCCTCCATTAATGAGACTTAGAGGAACCCGTTTTTTTTTTTTTTTTTTTTTAGAAAGGTTATGAAAAGGTCAAATGGGGATGTGGAGACATGCCAAGAGCAGATATTCATGGCTGAGGACTTCCCTTGACCTCTGATACCAAGTCTTCACAAGCTTAGAATATAGAGCTAAAAGGAAAACTGTAAAGAAAAGTTGTATTTGATAGAAGTATTTTGTCAGTGAGGTGGAGAGGGAGAGTCTGCCATGTGAACACTCCTTCAGTGCTATTCTCGACAAGGGAAAATAAAGAATAAATTGAACTCACATACACAACCCTGTGTGTCCATGTGTGCTAAGTCGCATCTGACTCTTTGCAACCACGTGAACTGTAGCCCATCAGGCTCTTCTGTCCGGGAGATTCTCCAGGCAAGAATACTGGAGTGGGTTGCCATGCCCTCCTCCAGGGAATCCTCCTGACCCAGGGATCCAACCGGCGTCTCTTATGTCTACCTGCATTGGCAGGTGAGTTCTTCACCACCAGCACCACCTGGGAAGCCCCACACAATCCTGTACCTAAAGGCAAATTCCTATTAGCCTGGGATGGGGCCCTGGAATTCTCTGACCCCACTCCAACTTCCTCAAAGCAGTTGGTCTGGGAGGAACTTACGTCATTCAAGACTGAGTAATAGTCAGTAAGAAATCTACAGAACATCTGTACTAAGATAGTCCAAGAAAAAGGATAAAACAAATAGCAAATAAAGAACACGGATTAGAAAAGTGTGAAAGAAGAGACGAAAACACATAAGGTCATTACTGATACATAATCTTTTAAAAATAGGAGCTGATCCTGTCTTGAACCAAGAGCACAAGGAAAATATAACTCAAAGGAGGAAATGATATTTAAGTTTGAAAATCTCAGGAAGAAGAGGAAGAAAACATTAAAATCATCACATAAATAAAAGATATATTTGAAGCAGCACATATGAAGATAGACAGGAATAAAAGACAGGATGGGAAAAGAGGAGCCAAAGGGAGAAATGGATAAAAAAAACTCAAAAGGCACAGAGGAAAAAAGATGCTGCAGGCTTCTGATTGGTCTCTTTGAAGAGACCCCAAATAATGGAATGGAAAAAATATTTCAAAATATAATTCAAGGAAGTTATTCATAAATAAAAGGCATGTACCTGAATGTACAGACTGAAAAGACATATTCCATGCCAGAAAAAATGCATACAGATCCAATCTACAGAACAATGAAGTTGTTGGATTTAAAAGGTAAAGAAAATGTGGGCATTCATATCAAAATCTCAGGTCAAAGGAAGAAGCTTATGAGAAAAACCATCAGGTTGGCTTCAAACTTTTCCCACACCAACATTCCATTCTCGGAGCAGCAGAGCAACGTTGATAAATACATCAAGAAAATAAAGTCATTATCGAAGAGCTTCACAGCTGGTCAATATGAATATACAGAATGTAGAAAATAGTTTAGGACATGAAACAACTCAGAGAACATAGTTCCCATGGGCTCTTTTTGAAGAAACTGGTGGAAGATAAATGACCTGACAGAGAGATGAACGGAAAATTAAGGCAAAAAGACTAGTGGTGAGTACTGGCTCTGTTTAACTAAAGGACTAAAACTAAAGCAAATGTGGATTATAATCCTACAAGGTAGTGAAAAGGATCAGAAAACATCCCCCCCCCCCACCCCAGGTATACCACTGGGACATAGAACCTTTTTGAGCAGAAGGCAATTAAGAAGCAGAAAGCACAGAAAGAGCTCTCTGCCTTCCTCCCATCTGCCCAAGAGCAGAACATCAATTTCCCTTCGTGAAGGTCTCCCCCCCGGTCCCCGCCTCTGCCCCATACCAAGAGGAAGAGAACGAGCAGCATCACTACAAACAGGAAGGTGGCTCAGAGATGGGTCTGCACAAACACAAACCTCACTACAGTAACCCTAATCTTCCATTAATCTCCCCACATATTTACCTTCCCACAATTTACCACCCCTGGGAGCACACATCTAGCATTTTGTCACTTCTCCACAAATTCATTGCCCCTTTTAGGATGGCATGTAAGTCCCAAATTCTAACCATCCCCTTGAGTTATTCATCACTGAGTGCTCCCATGTGTTTGCACTTTGAATGCATAAATAAACTCTATTTTTTTTTCTCCTGTAAACCTGCCTTTTGTCAGTTTAATTCACAAGCCCCAGCTACTGAATCTAATGGGGAGAGGAAAGGTTTTATGCCCTACCCCTGCAATTCTAATATTTAACCAGCAAAAGCTGGGAGGAGGAGCGGGAAAATGGTGAAAGATAAATACACTGATTTTTTCATATCTTAGCTTGAAACTTGTAAATCAAGTAACAGATACAGGTATGGGCACAGCACCAAGACAAATAATATAATCCATTTCAGCAGAGACTGCCAATTCTCTTCCCCTGATTTTTACCTTGGTACATGGAGACTAGGAGTTAAGACTCATCTCCCAGCTTCTACTGCAGATACGTTGTTTGTGTAAGTTTACAGAAGCTCCTTGGAGGAAGGAGGCATCTTTCTTCTTTATCATTGTCTGACTATATCTTGAAATGCAGGAATAATAGCCAGGTCTCTGGTAGCTTTCTTGGACCGTGAGATCACGTTCAAAGGAAAGCCAATCATGACAGGGTAACATGACAGAAACAGCCTGGGTCTGTGACAGTGGTAGATACATAACAGCCCTGGAAGGCCCCCTCCAGAGTTCTTGAATAGAAGAGAGAAACACATTTCTATGTTCTTTTAGCTTATGCAGTGGTTGGTATTTGGTGGTTTTGTGTGATACGCACCAGTTAACCCTAACTAATATAACACTCTGTGGAGAACTTTAAAATGATACTGGGCACAGGAATGAAAATCTGAACAAATGGAAAGGTAAAAATATTCTTAAAAAGTAAGACACAACATTAGAGTCCATAATGCTGTTCTATTTATCTGTGTCTCTTTTGATGTCTCGCATACAGGGTTATCTTTACCGATTGACTAAATACCATATATATGTGTTAGTATACTGTATTGGTGTTTTTCTTTCTGGCTTACTTCACTCTGTATAATAGGCTCCAGTTTCATCCACCTCATTAGAACTGATTCGAATGTATTCTTTTTAATGGCTGAGTAATATTCCATTGTGTATATGTACCACAGCTTCCTTATCCATTCATCTGCTGATGGGCATCTAGGCTGCTTCCATGTCCTGGCTATTATAAACAGTGCTGTGATGAACATTGGGGTACACGTGTCTCTTTCAAGTCTGGTTTCCTCAGTGTGTTCTTAAGTGAACACCATCCCAATAAAAATATTGACAGAATATTTTGCAAACTAGACAAGCTGACTCTAAAGTTTAAATAGAAAAATAAACAAGAAAGGATAATCAGGAAAATTATGCAAAATAAGAATCTTAAAGTAAGGACATATGTATGTGTTTCTCTACATTCTGTTTGATTCTGTTTTAAACTATAATAATTATAACAATGTGGTCCTATAGAATATTGAAACCTGAGAAATAAATCTAAGTAGATCAGGGAATTTAGTAAATGATTAAAGTGATATTTCTAATCAATAAAAAATATAGATTATTCAACACACCCCACTGTGTGATCATCTGGAAAAAAAATATATCGGGGTCCCCCCACACACATTGCATAAAAATGTATTCTATACAGCTTAAATGTTAGCATTTAAAAACTGAAACATGAGTGTACCAAGGAAAACACAGGTAAAAATATTTTTAAATATCCCCATATGGGAGAGGACCATTTGAAACAGGACACAAAAATCTGAAGCCGTAAAAATTTTGTAAAGTTGACCACACACAATTTTCAAAAGCTGCAGGAAAAAAAAACATATGTACTAAAAAGACACACACAAAAAAACTGGGGAGGTTACTTACTACAGTATTGCTTGTAATAGCTTGTAATGGCTACATTATATTCCATTAAATGGATGCATTTATCAGTCTTCTATTGATAGAATTAGAGCAAATATTAGCAATATGATAGAAATAGAGCAAACGTTTCTACCAATAAAAGGCTGATAAATTAAATACATCCATATAATGGAATATATTGTAACCATTACAAAGGGCTTCCCTTGTAGCTCAGTTGGTAAAATCTGCCTGCAATGCAGGAGACTCGGGTTAAATTCCTGGGTTGGGAAGATCCCCTGGAGAAGGAAATGGCAACCCACTCCAGTATTCTTGCCTGGAGAATCCCACAGAGGAACCTGGCAGGCCGGAGACAACTTAGCGACTAATCCACACCATATAACCAAGGAAGGCTTTGACGATCACTGTGCTAAGCAATTCTGTAGAATATGCTGCTTCCAAGAAAATCTTATGAAGAGGACAATAACCATTAACTGATATTATCATTCATTATAAATTCTTTGATCCTCATTCTTGTGATCTTGTACTCAGCAGAAATCTAAAGCTTTGGTAGTCAAAATATCAACCAGATGAGAAGGACTACACCCTCTTCTGAGTTAGAAAATAGTGCTGAAATGTCACATTCAATATCACAGTGCAACAGATACTTTATTAAGTAGTACTGATGCAACAGTGTAGCCTAAGATTCCATTTGAAAAACAGATTATGTGCAGAAATGTACCAGGTTTTTGTACTGTGAGAACATTATTTTCCTAATATGCCAAATCTCCCACTGCTTCCTCCAACTCAAGGTAAATGAAAGTGACCTTTGGAAAATTGTGGCAACACTTCACTTTCAATATCACAAAGGAACTCTTCTTCTAAAGAAAAGAAAGAAGAACTTGGACTCTGATTTCTAAAGTGCTCTCCAAATAACATACCATTTTCTCTGTTCCGTTTTGATCTCATAGTACATAGGAAGTGTACATAATCTACTCACTATTCACACACACACACACACACACAGTAACACATGCAAGCACACAGACAGATATCAGCACAGAGACACGTGTGGAACTACATTCAGATAAAGATAAATGTCTGTGAATGCTTACCTGATAACGTGTTGGCTGATTGAGAATGCTGTTAAAACTGTGTGATTCAAAAACTCTTGAGTTAGACTGAGTGAAGAGGTTTAACTAGGAAAAAATACAATTAACCTAGTAAATTAGAATACTTTTATTTGGAAATCATAAATACAATCTACTTTATTCTCCTTGATAACATTTCTGGAGTCAACATTTCCGAGGGACGTTTTGTAGAAGCTGAGTTTTACAAGTGACTTGATGGATTTCCAAAGGCAAAAATTAGTGTGAGTAACGTGCTCACATTTATCAAAATGTTGGCAGAATGTACTGTAATAAAACTATTGAAAAAAATATATTTTTTAAAATTTTCTCTTGAAAAAAAATTTTTTTTAAGTTGGCTCATGTTAAACAATTGTTCCCGGGGTCTTTGTATACTTTGTCAAAATACCTTCATGGATTTGGGAAGAAGTTACACAAACCAACTCCATCTGCTTGAGTTTGGTTCCTCTTCAACACTTGAACAGAAACCCACTACATGTTCAGATGGTATCATTGGCATTTTGTAATCCAAAAACAGGACCAAAACAACATGTCTTGCTAAGTGTCTTGGTCTTAGACTGTGTCAGGTTCACCACTTTGGACAGAATTGGACCCAAGTATTTGGTTTTCTTTCTTTTTCTTTTTAACTTTTGAGCGGGTAGGAACAGAAAGCAAGAGGAGAAGCTCCTTACTGTCTACCCTTCATGTACATGAACGGGGCCTGCATTTTATTTGCAGATACGCTACTATCCACAAGGTGTGATTCAAAGGCAGGTCCCTTTATCCAAAAATATGTACTCACTCCACCACCTGCCTTTCCAACATCATAACTCAGGAAGAGGCGGGATACTAGGCGGGTAGGAAATGGCACCGATAGGCAATGGTCCTCTTGATTTTGTCCTCTTTACAAAAGTGGCAGCAAAAAAACTTCGGGGAACAAAGTTAATTCTCCTATTTTGCCGCTAGAGGTCAGTCTCTGTTGACTAGTAGGGCTTCCTTGGTGTTCTTCTCCTATTTTTCCACTAGAGAGCAGTCTCTGACTGTTGACTAGGGTTAGCTGTAAAAGATTGATTTCTGTCTCTTTCCTGTCTTCTAAGAAAGAAAAACGGAAACATATAACTTCTCCAATTTTTTTTTAAACTAAACTCAGGACACAGAGATTATCTATGATGATTAATAAGACTAAAGAGATATAAGCAGCTCCATGCACAACTTAAAAAATAAAATCAAAATGGCAGTTTTTAACCTGCTATGGGGAGACGGGGAGGCTAAGCAGCATGGCTCCTGAGAAATCTGTGCTCAACCTTCCTTCTGTCTCCAGCAACTGCCCTGAGGAAAGCTATTCTTCCTGCCAGTGGTACCATGCAGGCAGGAGAGGACACCCTGAACAGAGAATATCGTCTGCTCCCCTCACATCCCTGCAAGCAAGCTGCTTTAAAGCAAACAAACAAACAAACAGGGGCTTAGGTGGCCACATGCCATCGGAATGTGCTCTCTTCAGCCTCTTTGTGTTTCTCCCCTTCTGCACTATGACAATATTAGGAATGAAGTCAGTGAATTCAGTGAGATCAGATGCCTACAGAAAGAAAACTTGAAGGTGTGACATGCTAGAGCTGAGTTCCCATGCTCAAACAACTTCCTTTTCAAATAATAAAGCCTCAGAGAATAATAGTCAAACCCTCAGAGTCCATCTCAGCAGTAGCAGGAGTCACTCAGGATGGCAATTAGAGCCCACTCCTTTAAGAGACCAGCTAAGCTGCAGCTGAAGGCATGGCCTGTGGGGAAGAAGAGGGGCAGAAACCCAGCCAGAGCCTCAGCTTCTGAGCAGGAGGTAGCCAGGTCAAGCAGAAAGAGCTAGACTCTGATGCTGGAAAACATGAACTGCACAACTGCCCCACACTGGCGAGCCCCTGTGACCTTGCATGAGTGAGTTATTGTAATGACTTCAGTTGTCTTATCTATAAAATGGGAGTAATAATAATACCTACCTTACGGTGTTGCATGAGGTTCAAATGTACGGCAAAGCACTTTGTAAACTGTGAATGAGGAAGGGCACTGATATTTGTTGAGGCTGGAATTCTGTACATCTCATAGCATCCTCACAGTAATGCTATGAAGTTTTCTCTTTCAGGTGAGACCATTACGGTTCAGAGTGATGAAATGAGTTGTCCATGTTACTTTCTAATAAGCCAGAATTCAAACCCAGGTCTAATGCCAAGGCTCTCTTCCTTACATTATGCTGCTTTTCACTGTATATAATGAGGTATTATTTGAAGTCACAGCCAATCACTGTCATGCAACTTAATATCCTTAAGAGCCCATATTCAGGTCAAACTAAGAAGGTTTAAAAGGCTATCTTCTTAAAGGGTAAGATGCAGGGTATTACAAATCTTGGAAATGCACACTGCTTTTAAAAAGTAAGAAATTAAATTGTGCTAATCCCATCTTTACCCTCAGCATCAACAGAGAAAAAATAAGCACTTTATGGAGGTAACTGGTAGGCAATCTTGTGGGCTCCCAGGCTATTACAGCTACAGACCATTTTCACAACTTTCAGGCAAAATTGTCCTTTACCCCATACATTTGCTCCTATCTGTTTCACAACCTATTATTTGAGGTTCTGCCCATATTCTTCTGTCTCCTATGCCAACTCTATCTCAGAAAATAAAGTTCATGATAATAAAGTGCTAGCGTGAAACTCATCTTTGTTAAAATTAAAGTATGACTCAACCAGGCCAACTCAAATACAAGCCGTTCTTGATTATTATAAATGGGAGTTTTAATGGTTAATATTTGGGGGTATTCTTAAGTCTGTATCAATTTTATGATACTAAAGGAAAAAAAGATTATTTAGCTCAAATAATGGATTTCTACAAATAAGAAGAATATGTTGGTGGTGAACTATATATACAACCAACAGAAAAATTTAAGATTAGAAATATGTAACTTAGAATAACAATTGAGAAGCATGGAAAACACACAGAAACAAAGTATTTTCTGACAGTAACTTTTAACAAATTAAATAAGTTTTTTGTTTGTTTTTATTTTGGTAGTTTACATGAAATTCTGACTGAAAACAAAGCATAGACTAAGTGACTTCTTGAAACATTATGAATATTTTAAGTATTAGTCTATGAAGGACCATGGAATGGACAGTTACTTTCAACATCTTCTAAGCTCACACACTGAACAAACATCAGAAGACAAGGGGAAAGACAAAGCATTTATCTTCAGGTCTCAGCAAGCTTTTGACACCTACCCTGGACTTTGAGTTACCAATTCCCATTTCTATATCCTTCTGTAGTCTTCTCCTTCTGCATTTGGAAAAGTTAATGATCCGCATGATGAAATAAACAAATGACTTTGGACTAGGAACTAGACTGAAGGGTGGAGGTAATGTTTTTCCATCATCAAAGTAAGATAACCAAAGTTTCGAGCGAGCAAACTTCCATTCTACATCACTGTCATCCTGTGTCACAAAAATAGAAAAAAATATGACAACTGATTTTAAAAACTAAAGATTCTAGTAATTTATTCCTATAGGGTCTTACAAGGAAGCTACATTATGCTTTGAAATAGAAAAAATAGTATATGTACATTTATCTGCATATAATCTCTATTGGGCTATACAGTATTCCAAGATCGCTCTCATGATACTCATTTTTAAAAAATTTTTCTCTTCCATATTCCTCTGTCTGTACCCACTGAAATTTAACCAGAATTTCCTGTCCCCCGTCCAAAAAATAAAAATAAAACAAGGCAAAAAGCACAAGAAAAATTCAGGGTCAAGGAAGGAAGAAAAGATTAATTTTTTCTCCCCGTCAACAATATTTCCCCACTTTCCTTCCTCACCCATACTCATCCAAGCCAGACTGTAGATATAGCATACTATACTCCAAGAGCAAAGGGAAAAATGGCAGTATTCCAATGAATTGCACTTTGGAGGTTATGTGTCTTCAAAGGTCACATAAGGCCCTCAGCGGCCTATTTCTGTCTTACAGCACCTTTCATTCTCAGAGCTGGTGGGCATAACCATTCTAACTGGTAGACAGATGGAGAGAAGAAATGAAGAGCTGGTCCATGGGTGGAAGAAGTTGGGCCAGTCATTTCATCCTGCCCAGTCTACCATTACCACACTGAAGCGGGTGTTCAGAGCACCACAGTTTACATCTCTGGAGGATCTAACTTCTTCTTTGAGAACACTAACTTACACATTTCTGAAACACAGAGACTCAGTGAGCTTAATAAACAGCCAAGTACTAAACAGATACAGTACACTAAACTGGAGGAGATAAGAAAACATACACAGTGATGAAGAAAGGTACCAAATCAAGCTCAAACTAAAGCAAAAAAAGATTTCTAGTGTCCTAAAAACTCTGACTGGATAAAGAACATCATTAACGTTTGAGAGACGTCTAGTAAGTCCTCTACCAGGATCTTTCAGATGGTTCTGAGAGAAGGCAGCATGATGTAAGTTCACGGGAAATCCGCTGCGCTCCAAGAAGACACGGGAAGGTGCATTACCAGCTACCCAGATGGAACGCACAGAGAAAGGTCCTGCTCGGCATTTAGCCTCTTTGTAGACACGGGCAGGATGTCCACCAGAGGACACAAAAGCAGACGTGGTGTGCTAGTAGAATGAGACAGTAAGGACAGACACTGTGGGTAGAAAGCAGGCTTACCTCAATCTCTTGGTATGAGCTATTAATCATAGCAATGAGCATGTTGAGTAAAACAACGACCATAGTTACATTATATATTCCATATAGAACATATCCTATATTCTCTATGAATTTGTGATCATACTTGAGCACAACAGAAGTGACTTCAGACAATCCAAATATTGACCAAAACAAAGTCTTGAAACTTTCTTCTACACTGTTGAAAGAATAAGGTACACAGTAAATAAATGAACAGTTTTCAGTGTGAAAAAGTCAAAAGTAAAAACAAGTTATGGCTTGAATATTGCACAGATATAAAACGCTATTGTAAAATATCATCATAATACCCCAAGTATAATTATTCTGGGCTTCCCTGGTGGCTCAGTGGTCAAGAATCCGCCTGCCAATGCAGAAGACACGAGTTTGATCCCTGGGTCAGCAAGATCCTTGGGAGGCAGAAATGGCAACCCACTCCGGTATTCTTGCCTGGAAAATCCCACAGACAGAGGAACTTGGTGGGCTACAGTCCATGGAGTCACAGAAGAGTCGAAGATGACTTAGTGACTGAACAACAACACAATTATTTTATTACGATACTTAATAGAAATTTTTCTCTCAGCTTTTTAGAAACTGGTGATTAAATGGTGCTGATGCCTAGTTTTTCCAGGAATTATCATCAAGTGAAAATTTTCTGAGCTTGGCAGGTGAAAACTGAAGTAATGCCCTGATACCCATTCCTTTCTCCTAAAAGGATGGAAGTTTGGGGTTTGATTTTGCAGGCGGTTTAGAATTTTAAATCAGGTTTTCCGGAACAGAACAAAATAGGGATTAAAATTATATATCTACTTCAAAAAATTATGTACAAACTTATTCCTTGCAGCATGGCAATATGGAAGAATGAAAACTACCAAAATACCTATCAATAAGAAAGTGTATAAATAATGCTGGTACATCTACAAACAGCTATGCAGCCAATGTGGAAAAAAACAGATCTAGCTTCATGTGTTTATATAAAATGACATCCAAGATATATTATTAGTGAAAAAATGAGATGCAGCAAGTCTGAAATAGTTCACCATTTAAATAAAAAGAGGGGTATACAAATACTTATATTCTTGTTGATGCAAAAAATACCTCTGAAAGCATTCGAAAGAAACCATTGCCTCTGGACCTAAAGTGAAAGTGTTAGTTGCTCAGTGGTGTCCGATTCTTTGCAACCCCACAGAGTGCAGCCCACCAGGCTCCTCTGTCCATGGATTTCTCCAGGCAAGAATATTGGAGTGGGTTGCCATTTCCTTCTCCAGTGGATCTTCCTGACCCAGGGATCAAACCTGGGTCTCCCACATTGCAGGTAGATTCTTTACCATCTGAGCCACCAATGACCCCTCTGGACCTAAGGAGAACTAAGAAACTGGGATCCAAGGCTGAGGAAGGGAAAAGGCTGCAGATACTGCTCTACACAGATTTTTTGCCACAA
The DNA here is from genome assembly GCA_024291935.2 of Okapia johnstoni. Classification (NCBI taxonomy): domain Eukaryota; kingdom Metazoa; phylum Chordata; class Mammalia; order Artiodactyla; family Giraffidae; genus Okapia; species Okapia johnstoni. Next base: position 33,246,119 of record CM044310.1, read on the forward strand.
GAATATATCATCTACCTAAAAACTATACTTCAGTAGAAGTGAAGAGACAGCAACAAAATTAAGGGTTCTGACTCTTTTCTCTTAATTTATATAATCTACTTCCTGATTCTTCCAACACAGCAATTAGCAAGTAAGCCCTCACAGACTAATTACCTGCTTGGATCCCTTAAATGAACGTTGCCTGAATTTGGCCGGTTTTGTCATACAACCAAGCAGTAATCACTTATCTGTGAACTATAAGAATCATCCTTAAACAATTATACATGTAGAATTCCACTAAAAAGGTGAGTTCAAAGGTAAGTCCCCCTTTTTTTTCGAAGAAATACGTATGGAAGTAGTACTTTTAAAATTTGTTAGAGTCTAAACAACAATTTTAGTTTTTTGGGTTTTAATGCTAGCTTATTGATTCATTCATTCAACAAACATTGACGGAGCACCTGGTATGTTTTAATAATTGTATTAGACCCTGAAGGCAGAGGGTTGAGTAGAAAGTTTCCTATTCCTGTAGAGTTACTCTCAATTATGAAACATTTGATGGTAAAAACTAAGAAAAACTATCGTCTCTTTCCCTGCCATGAATTTAACAGCATCACAAAATGCCCCGACCCCTTCCTCTTAGTCGTTTGCAAACCTTCTTGCCTCTGACGCTGGGAATTCTCAAGAACCCATACACGGGGAGAGGAGGAGAGTGAGAAGGGAGAGGGGGAGAGTGAAAAGGGAGAGGAGGAGAGTGCAAAGGAGAGGACACAGGCAGCTCCTGGCTCCTACTGTGGGCAAGAGACTTCATATAAACTATCTTCCATGTCCTCCCAACAGCCTGATTCAAACCTTGTTGTGCTTACTTTAAAAACAAGGAAACTAACACTGAAAAACATGAAGATAATTAATCAAAAGACCACGGCGAGAAAAGTGCAGACGTTGCATTTACATCCAGGTCTGCCTGATTTCCAGCCCGTGTTCTTTCCACTCCACCATGCTGCCAGGTCCTCACACAGAGCATGAGGCCAGTGTATAGTGTATAGAATGAGTCCTCACAGAGGTCCAAGGGGTGCACTTACGCGGGACTTCTCTGGCCCTTTCCCCTCTGGGTTCAAACAGATCTTGTTTTTCATTACAATAAAGTGAGTTTCAGTTCTCTTTCACCCCTATTATTGGCTCTATAATAACTACTTGGAAAAATTAATTTCAAAACAATTTAGATGCCTGAAAGGGCTTGCTACTCTCTTTCAGTTTATGGAGAACTCACTGAAGGTCTAGCTTGTTTCCAGCTGTGGCACTCCAGGGGACGGAGGGTACACAGGCAGGCAGGGGAGATTTCTGGTCTCCTCCCCTGGAAGGAGCACAGTAGAGACAGACAGCCTGCCTTCCTGACCACTGAACAGCAACAGCCGAGACAGGGTCTGGCAACATGGACGTCTCCATGCTGAGGGAACTTAAAGGGACAAGACTAAGAGAATTGAGTCCCGGATGACTTCATGGGAAAGGTGAGCCTGCAGTGCAGACGCCAGTAGGACCAAAGGAAGGAGGTGGTGCTACTGTACAATGGACTGCACAACATCAGCTGTAATTTCTCCTTCTTCCTCAACTCCTTGCACTGATTAACGATACAGGGAAATACAAGCCAATGCTCCTTTCTTTTTGAAATAACAGTAATGGGTACAAAATGATGAAACTAAATTTAATGTCATAAATAATGTAAGAAATATCCAGTATTAAACATTTGCTACCCAATTCTCTTAAAATAGCTAGTTTCATCTAGGATTTTACCAAATTTTGATCCATTCTGTGAACAAACATTCTCTAAACTCAAAGAAATGTAATCTCACACAAGTACTGTTCCTGGTTTTTGTTTTTTTTTGGTTTTCTCCATCACTTTACTTTTTTTATTTTTTTGAGGTAGAGTTGATATACAATATTACATAAGTTTCAGGTGTACAGCACAGTGATTCATAACTTTTAAAAGATATGTTCCGTTTATAGTTGTGATGGAATATTGGCTGTGTTCTCTGTGTTGTCCAGTACATCCTTAAGCCTATCTTACTCCCAGGAGTTAGGACTTCCTACTCCCTCACCCCAACATTGCCCCCCAACCAGTAGCCACTAGTTTGTTTTCTACATCTCTGAGTGACCTTTTTTTTGTTGTTGTTATATTCACTCATTTGCTCTATTTTTTAGATTCCACATATAAGTGATATCATACCGTTTGTCTTTCTCTGTCTGACTTATTTTACTTAGTGACTCCAAGTCCACCCATACTGTTACAAATGACAAAATTTCATTCTTTCTTATGCCTGAGTAGTATTTTATTTTATACACACACAGACACACAGACACACACACCACAGCTTCTCTATCCATTCAACTGTGGGAGACTTAGGTTGCTTCTATATCTTGGAAATTGTAAATAATGATTCTATGAACATTGGAGTGAATGTATCTTTCTGAATTAGTGTTCTTGTTTTCTTTCAGATATATACCCAGGAGTGGCACTGCTGAGTCACATGGTAATTCCACTTTTGTAAAGAAACCTCTATATTGTTTTCCACAGTGGCTGCACCAATTTACATTCCTACCAATAGTGCGCGAGGGTTCCCTTTATTCTATACACTGGCCAGCATTTGCTATTTGAGGCACTAACTATTTTTAATGGATTTTTCCTGCTCTTAAAGGCATCTTTATTACAATTATTGAAAACATTCTTTTTCACTTCATCTAAACTTGTTAGCATTTCTGTTAATCATACTCTTTTTAGTAAAATGTTTTACTTACGTGGTAAAAGCAGCATTGACTTTAGCCCCAAGGTAGTAAGAATACAGTATGAACATGCCAATCATAAAGGCAAGAAATACCATAATAAAGAGGACCATGAACTTGAATATGTCCTTCACAGTCCTTCCCAGAGAGATCTGCAAGGGGCCAAAACTCTCGTTCGCCGGGAGGATGTAGGCGATTCGAGAAAAGCTGAGCACAACAGCTATGGCATAGAGGCCTTCCGATATGATCTGAGGGTCAGAAGGGAGCCATTTATCTCTGGCTACAAGAAGAGAAAGAGAGATTAAAAATGGAACTTTCTATTCACGGCTAACTACACCCAAACACCTTAAATAGGATCTGACTTGTAGGTAGATGGTTATTATCTCAGTTGAAACTACTCTACATTTAATTAACTGTCCAGACACTATTTTTCATATTTTTCATATTAAACTATAAACATGAATTCTACATTCATGTGGTTTCTTTTAATGGAGGAAACACTATTAGAAAGATACAAAACAGACTTCATATTGAGCAGAAATAGAATGAGGTACAAAAGATGAAAAAAAAGAGCTGAAAATGCTTCATTAAGTTCAGACTGTGTCCATGATGACAAAACAACTGATTTGATTGGTTTGTCCCCTCAGTTACCAGGTTTATCGACCAGCCATTTTATCATGCTACAGGTTCAGTTGGCACACGTTCTTTTCCATATTTCATGGGGAAACTAGTTCATCTAACAGCTTATGCAAGTAAAATGTCATATTACAAAAAGTGAGAATGTCACTGAATCACAATAGTGCTGTCAGCATGATGTCTGAGCAACATAGCTGGTCCCTGGAAAGTATAAAATGCTACTGAAGTGCAAAAATCTTTGAGACAGATTCTAAATGAGGACCCTCAACACTCTTTTCAAGGTCACTTCAGTAAGTTCACAGCAGACAACTGGATACTCATTTCTCTGGAAGATCACCTAAACATTGTGTGGTTAATTCTGTGCAAACTGGGTCACTCCCAGAAGGATGGTGCATTGCATACGTTTCTAACAACAACAAAAATGGACATTTATTGGATGTTTAATACATAGCAGACACTATGCTTTCAATGATCTTATGGATCTGAGGTAGTCACTCTCTTCTTAAAGATGCAGAAATTAAGATTTAGGTTAAAAACTTGATCAAAATCATAATAAGGAGTGAAGCCTAATTCACAAGTTCCCCTTCACAGTCATAAATACACATGAGTAAATTTCAATAAAGAGGTACTGAAATAGTCATGATATATGTTACACACAAATACAATCCAAGCTAATTCCTTAATTATAAACGGTATTCATTTATTCATTTGATCTGGCCTCACTGGTATATAAAAACTTTTGCTTGGTGACAATAAGAGATAATGTGTTTAAATTTCACAATCTGTAAAACATTAATATCTTCATTTTATTTATTTATATATTTAAAAACTTTTAATTTTATACTGGAGTATAGCCAATCAACAGTGTTGTGATAGTTTCAGGAGGACAGCAAAGGGACGCAGTCATACTTCTACATGCATCCTTTCTCCCCCAAACTCCCCTCCCGTCTAGGCTGCCACATAATATTGAACAGAGTTCCCTGTGCTATACAGTATGTCCTTGCTGGTCATGCATACACCTTCATTTTAGAGCAGGCACCCAGTCTTCTTCAACAATGTTAACATGCTGCTGGTATGCATCACAATGTACTTATAAAGAGTCATTCCTCACAGTCAGAATGAATGTAAACTCTGTGCCTGCATTTCCTTATCTGTAAAATGAGGCTTATATAATAACTGCTAAAGTGTTTTCCAGGTTTGAGATTTTGCAGCTATCTGAAAATCAGCTCATCATGGCTCCCCAGTTAGGCCTTAAGGGAAGGGAGGCTAATACTGCTTCACATCGGTGTGCAGCGGGCAGGGGTGGCATCCGTGTCTGTGCACACCGAAGGTCCCTGGGTATCTCCCTGCTCTCATGGCCTAGAGAAGACTGGCAGGAACTCCACCCCATGGGGTACTGAGAAGCGCAACATCTTCCCCAGCATTTCTGCTGGTTCTGCGAAGCTTACGTGCTCACTGTCGCTTTAGCTCCTGTTTCCTGCCTCTGGTGAATTTTTGCTCACTTCTGTTATAGCAGCTTTTAGCACTTTTTATTATTTCCTCTAACCCAAGCTCTCAGGGACTCATCTTTCACATTAAGCAGTTTATCAAGCTATTTTCTCCCCCTCATTACGACAATTTCATGTCCTAAGAATATTTAAGAGTAACTATGTTCTTTGGCTTAAAGGTGATTTTCTCCCATCTTGAAATACCTCCTTTTTCTAGATGTGAAAACTGAGGCACAGAGAAGTAAATTAATTTGAACAAGGTCACGCAGCAAGGGAGGGTCAGTGTCTTGATATGAATCCAGTTTTATACAGCTCTAAAGTTCAGGCTGTCTCCACTCTCTCTATACTTTCAACATGCATTTCATATTAAACATACCCTTCAGGGGCATTTCCTTCCAAAATGTGGTTCCAATTCCTTCTCCTGAGACATAAGAGGACTCTGCGCCTGATAACTTACCGTAAGTGAAATACTGTATCTCTGGTGGTAGTGTAACTTCACTGAGGTCGCTCTCTTGAACATAGCTGTCCACATACTGTTGTGCTTTTGTTGCCTGAAGGAAAGCCAGGAATCTGGCCGTGAAAGCAGCGATGAAGATGGAGAGCATGCCAAAGTCTAGGACATTCCACAACTGCAAAATGTACTCCCTGGGTCCTTCCAGCCAGAGCTCCTTGCACTCAGACCACATCATTCCTGTCACAAGACACACGTTACAGACCAGAGGTTATATCTTGGATTGAGAAGCTATGATTTCATCCACCATCAGTCCCCACATATAAAATGCCCTGTGTGTAAAGCATGCCACTAGGTACCATAAAGCACTGACCTGATTATATCCCATAGAAGTGCTGGGCAGAGTTACATGGAAGAAGCTTTGACTAAAGGAATGATTCACTTCGCCAAGTTAGATTTTGGTGAAATATAGTTCTAAATGTGGCACCAGAAATGGTGCTGCTCTTACGGGGGTAGAGAAGGAGGGAGGGAGGGAAATAAGGAAGGCTCTTCACGTCAAATGATTCTGCCCCATGAAACACATGGAGGAAAGGAGAAAATTCATCTTTATAAACTGACAATGGTTAATTATCAAATAATGCTGGTTACTGGAGAAATAAGCCCTTAATTTAGAAACCTACTATATACTTATAACAAGAACAGTTTTCCAATCATCTGGGAACACTTCCCTCATTTCCCTACCCTCTCATCTCATCTCAGCTTCATGCTGAAAAGGTGAGGAATTATGGAAAATTAAGCAGGAGACCCTAGGGCATTATGAAGAAACTGAATGCAGAAAATGTTCTGGGGAAGAGGACAAAATATTTCAATTTAACAACTGTTTACAGGTGGCACCAGTGGTAAAGAACCTGCCTACCAATGCAGGAGGCATAAGAGATGAGGGTTTGATCCGTGGGTGAGGAAGATCCCCTGGAGAAAGGTATGGCAACCCATTCCAGTATTCTTGCCTGGAGAATCCCACAGAGAGAGGAGCCTGGAGGGCTACAGTCCATAGGGTCACACAGAGTCGGACACGACTGAAGCAACTTAGCACACATGCATGCCTGACTACGTAAGGGGAAAATACTGTAGCGTTTTTAAAAGAAATGTAGTGGCTCAAAATAAAATTCATAAAACAATTACTTAACCCATGTTAAGACCATAGGAGTTAATGAGAGGAGAAGCAATCCATTAATTCAGGAATGGAGATGATACCAAAAAACATGCTGGGTGAAATAATACACAAAATTGACTTTGATTAGTGATCAATCAATAATATGGTTTCAATCTCCATTTTTTTTTATCATATTGCTTAAAATGTTTACTTTAACATAGCTGCTGTTCAAAATGGGCTATTGTGGGACTTCTCTGGAGGTACAGTGGTTAAGATTCTGTTCTTCCAATGCTGGGGGCATGGCTTCGATCTCTGGTTGGGGAAGTAAGATCCCACATGCCTTACAGCTCAGCCAACAAAAAAAAAGAAAAAAAAAATCCCAAATGGGCTATTGTGAGGTGAAGTAGCAAACATTCCTAAAATGGAAACTCTCCTTAAAAAAACTCTGAAACTAAAGCAATAGATGTTCTTTAATCATCAGTTAATGGCCACTAGGTTATCGCAGAACTATTTCAATTAAATGCCTGATCATCACACTGAGTCACATTTTAAAAATTGCATTTTATTGAATAATTGAAGTTGGATTTCTGAAACATGATGTTAATATTAATGCATTTATAATTAAGCCCATGTTACTCATAAAATTTGTATTTAGTGGTAAGGGATATCTGTCAGCAGCATCAAGCTGCCAAATTATTCCATTACTTGCTATTCTGTTTATCTTAAAATGGTGATGTTGTCACCATATAACATACCATAGAATTTTAAATAGAAAATGGCAATCATGATATAGATGCTATTTTTGGTAGAAATTAGAATACTCAAAATAAAAGGCTTACCAAGAACCCAGACCATAATGAGCATTTCAGTCCAAGTGAACTGTGTGGTTTTCACCCTGAAGATCTGTTTGGGATAGTCGATAACAGTGATGTTTGGCAATGTGGTGATTCCTTCAAATCTGTCTGAGGCATTGAAAACAAGCAGGCCCAGGAAGATGATGAAAGAAGCAGCGTGTGCTACAAACTTCATAAAAGGACTTCGCAGAATTTTCCCCAGCTGTAATGAGGCAAAAAACAAAACAATCCAAAGCCTTTAACTTTAGAAAATCTGGCTTCCACTTATGAAAACTACTATATACATAAGATAAAAAAAAGTGAAGTGAGAACACACTCAAAATTCTGCTTTTGTTCTGAAGAGCTACACATTGTGAAAATTACTCCTTTTAGGGGATGTTTCCTTAGAATAATTTAAGAAGTCTTCAAACTTCATTGTTTCTAAATATCCAATTTGTCTTAGGATGTACTTCATTCACAGATGCATTTCTGGAAATTATAAGGCATATACTTGTTATTCTTATTTTTATGTGAAAGACTATGCAGTGTCAAGGTTTTTAGAATCTAGGAAAAGAAACTCCAAATTTGTAATGTGTATTTTTTTATAATTGAAATGTTATGATGACTTTGTAGACTCATTCATTTATAATTGAAATGTTATGATGTGTTTGTAGCACATTACAAACCCTTTGAAGATGAAAAAATACTTACTACCACGAAAGTAAATTTTTGTTCTCACTTCTAAATATTCCAAAATCAATTTGTACTCTGTACAATATAAAAAGGCAAAAAATATTATAACCAACATAAATATGTTATCTGTTACTATCCAATAAAACAGAGAGATACCCAGTAATTAACGCCTCTAAGTAGGTTAACTTAATTAAAAGTCATCCCTGGTTTTGTAAAATCATATAACCAGTAAAAAAGCATTTTTAAAGCTCAGTTTATAATGATTTTAAGGTAACTCTTTTAAAATCCCCTGTGATATAATGTCCTTAAGAGCTCTGTGTTCTAGTGGAAGTGAAAAACAATTCCTCTGTTCCAAGGGTTTCTGCAGTCTAAGAATTAGGTACATTTGGTAGATTCATCAAATAAGTTCTCTATTCTCAGACCCTACTTTCCAATTCAGTGTGTGACCTTAAAAAGCACCAAGGTTCACATTTAAAAGACTGTAACTTCAAACAAATGTTTTTGTATATCCAGAACCTTAATTTGATGTCAACAAATAACCAAAGAATGTCAAGCATTTCTGGGGTTGGACACGAATGCACACAGACAAATATCACATTTTCCATATTAGACATAGAAAAATAAACCACACATTTACATATCACTGTGCTGTTCCACAGCTGCAGAGAGGGCATGTCCGAGTAGTTTATCCACAGCACAAAGTGATTTGCAGGGAGCTGCCAAGTCTCTTTCTTCTAAAGGCTGATCTTTGAAAATGTTAAGTAACATGAAAAAAAAAAAAAGCAGTCTGCCTATCTTAAAAATGGGATACATGTGGAGAATTCTTACTATACCATCCTTTCACCACAGGATAAGTGGTGTATGGCAGGTATAAATGCGGGCTCCAGGAACAACTCAATTCCCTTCTTTCCCTTCCCTGTTGGGCAGAGTCCACCACATCTTCAGCTGCGCTAAGAGAAGAAAGAATGGACTTCAAGATGCCTACTTCAAACCCAATATGTTTTAACTGAGTGAGCTGCCCTAAGAACACATACATATAAACTCGACCTTTCCAATTCATTTCCCCCAGAAAGGGGAAGTTATTTGAGTGGGATACAACTTTTGCTTTAAATGCACGCTCTCTCCTTATCTATAAAGTTTTCAGTCTTTCATGTTTTTGTATTATCAGAATAATGATTCAAAACAAAGGAACTTAGCTGAATCATCAAAACTGATCAAAATGATTTCTGCCTTAAACTACACGGGCAGCTCAACGACGAAGTGAGATGGATGAATATTCTCACATATATGGGCCTGAAGCAGGGCTCCGTGGGGGGAGACAGAGAGATGACGGATTTCCAGGGTCACTTTTGAGTGGCCTTGATTCATTTGGCCTGAAACTGCCTCCATTTAAACAAAACCAGATTTGGGAATATAAAAACAGGATTAAAGGATCTCAGAACTGCTGTCTCTCCCTGGCACTGCCCTTCATTAGCCGAACACGGATTCTGTTAGCGTGACTCCTATTCCTGTCCACATCTTATTTAAGGGATCTCTTAGGCACAATTAAATGGACTGTATACTGGCCAAGTTGAGAGGGGGATAAAGGTCGTGAACAAAAATGATTCAAACAAAACTAAGAAGCTAAAGAATCTAAAAAAATCCAAAAGCCCCCAGACCTCAGTTCTACATTCTTTTGAATCTCCCAGAGGAACAAAGGGCTTGGGGAACCTGGTATGTGCTCTCTTGAAGACTTTGGATGATACCACTGTTCACAACCATGTTTCACACACTCAGTCTCAGATCTTTTTCACGGGTTCAAACAAGCTGCCCTTTCAGTTTTGAAGTTAACTGTCTCTCTTGGAACCACTGCAGAAGGGCTCTTCCTCTTCCATAGGCCAGCCTGGTGGACTATTTATTAAGTCGGCAATAGGACACGATTGCTCCTTCACAGAATCAGCTTTTCCTCCTCCCTATCATCACGGGGGGAGATTTTTCCTTAAAAGCCTAGTATTATATGCCTGTGAATAGGACCTATCCCACCAGGACCAAATCCTTTTTCATCCCTTACTAGAACTAATCCAGTCATTAAAAAGCAGAACTGATGCTCTTGAGTCAATTAACATTCAGCTGCAAAACTGATAAGCGCCTTAAGCAGGAAGCGTTTTCCTTTGTCATCCTCAAAGGACAGGGTACCCCAGCCAAGGAGGAAACTGGGCGGGGGCGGGGGGGGGCAGTACCCTGCTGCAAGGTGCAATCCAGTAGCCGACGGCAAGAAACGGGAGGCCCAAGGCCACGACCAGCACCACCAGACACTTGATAGCTACCGTCTGTTCCCGCAGGCCTGAGAGGTTCTCGTACCAGATTGTCAAGAGCTGCTGCTGGCAGTTGGGGTGAGCCACGAACTGTTGGTCGGGACGGGGAGAGAGGGAGAGAGAGAGGTAGGTTACCACGCCATTGTCGACAGTCCAGCTACTCTAAAGCAGGTGCATCCTAGAGATATTAATGCCTGTCTTTCCAGAATATAGGCATTGGGAGGTTCTGGCAATATTCTTTACCCTCCCTCTATTTTTCAAACTTGCTTCACAACTATTACACGAACTGGAATATGGGTGACATATGCTTTTTGTGGAAACATGTCCCATCTTTCTGTCTGCCAGCTTACTTGTATTCAGTTCAAAATGGAAAAGAAAATAGTTATTTGGTTTATTGGACCCTATGGCTAAACGAGAAATGTGTTTTTGTTTTGTGCGTGCACATGTGCATGCTCAGTCCTGTCTGACTCTTTGCGACCCCATGGATTGTAGCCTGCCAGGCTCTTCTGTCCGTGTGATTTTCCAGGCAAGAATACTGAAGTGGGTTGCCATTTCCTCCTACAGGGGTTCTTCCCACCCAGAGATGGAACTTTTGTCCCCTGCATCTCCTGCATGGGAGGCAGGTCCTTTACCACTATGACGCCTGGGAAGCTGGATTTATTGTTTCATGAGCAACTCCTAAAATGCTACATCTATGAAAAATGTATACATGATATGTCCTATGTGTATGTATGTTCTACCATAGCAAATATGCAAAAGATCTGCAAAAACTCAATGAATTTCCAAGTATTATGCTTAATCCACATTAGCTGTGCTTCCAGGAACTGGCATCAAATATCACTTCTTCCTACTTTAGTAATCTGTACTCTTTCTGCGGCTTCCTCTATCAGAGGTCAAAAAACCCCACATAATCATTTATCTCCATCAGTTCTTTTATAACTACAGCTTTAATCAGGAAAAAAAAGTGAGCAAATTAAAGCCCTGCTATTTTATTATTTTGTTTTATTTTATTATTTTATTTTTGCCATCTGATTTTGCTAAGTCATCTGTCTGCATCTATTTAGAAGGACTGGGATTTCATTAAGGCCTTGTCTTTATTCAGGGAGCAAAATGTATCTGTAAAAAGGTCCCTATGTCAAAAGGTGCCCATTTGTAGTAGCTGGATATACCTTTCTTTGAAAGGCCAGGTGCACTTTGCCCAAGCTTGGGAATTATTCAGGGTCACTCACAATTCAACTATGAGTATCAATATATTTTTAAAAAAGAGTGCTTAGCAAAACAAAAATCAAGGAATCACTATCTTCTATATAAATGCAATAAACAACAAAGAATCTGTTAGGAAGTACTCGTGAAATGTGAAATGTTTTTGCAAATTCTAAGATGCAAAGAAAGCAGCTGCAGTTCCTTCTAGGCATAGCATTCAACTCTAATCAAGTTCCACGTAATGATCTAAATGCTTTTTAGTAACTCTAGGCAATTCTTCTAGTTACTTGGATATTTGTCAATAGCATACCTACAAGGAAATAAACAGGTCTTTACTTAGTGGTGTATAGTTTCCAATCAACTGTTCTAATTTTAAAACAAGAAGAGAAAAAAAAAAAAAAGATAAAACCTCTTCCCCTAGGGTGGGCTGTAAAGATACAATTTTCCCCAAATCCCCATTCTTTCTCCCAGTGTGCACCCGCCCTCTGGGAGATCCACTGACTCTGCTATGACAGCTGCCAACACTGTGCAAAGGCAAACTTAACAATCCATTGACAGAGGTGGTCAGGATGAATTTACAAATATCAGGTTTGACATACTTAACTGAATTTTTTCCCCAATAACACAAACTACTAGGATTGGGGCAATTGAAAGTATTAAGAATAAGGTGCAACTTTCTTTACTGCTTGATGAGTTCAATGCAAAGGGGCATACTTTATCTTGTAAGTTCCTTGCAATTCAGTTATAGAAATCCCAGGTCCAGAGGCTCACAGGTCATTGAAAGCTTCTAAGTATATATTAGGTCTTCTTCCCAAATTCAAGATTCTGTCACTCTTCCAAAGTTCTAATTTTTGAAAACAGTGTTTCAAGACCAATGCACACATTATTTAAACTCATGATGAAATATAATCAAAGTTGAAGGCTTCCTGGGGGTCTGTGTAACAATTTCCTAGGATTCTTGCTGAGAATTTCTCCAAATTTCCACTTCTGCTCTATACTCTATTGGATCCTTATGTTCCTGCTTCACCCCTCCTTCTGTGTTAAAAATCCTCATCTCCTCCACGGTTCTTAAATGCCTGTCTCATTCATTAATTCATTTCATTCTTCACAATGTCATAAATGCTTCACAGGTGCCAGGTAGGTGTTCAGTATTTGGTACAAGAAGATGAAAAGGGAGTATCAGTGTTGCAGTAAATCATAAATGGTCCCTGCTCTAGGGCACACAGTAAGCTCTACATAAATGTGAAAAAGTTATTAGAACAGAGACTTGGATTCCATGTACTTGCCAAGATAAACAATCAGCATTTAAAACAGTCTTAATTTTGAATGTTGGTCCAAATGTCTTGGGGTCTGGATGATCCCAAGTGAAATAGATGTAAATAAAAGGCAGTCCTGTGACTCCAGGCAGGCACAGCTTAGGAATGGGATGGTGCATTCAGAGAAATCTACAGGTGGAGAATACAATGTCATCAAATTAACACTTGGGAAGTCAACATGCACTTTTTTTTTTTTTTTTTTAAATAAGTCAAGGGTTTCGGTAAAACAGAAAATCCACGTGAAGTCAAAAGACACTTGGACATGCGTTCGTATGAAATTGATGGACACATTTCCCTTTTGTGAGTGTCAGCTTTTCTTTCTTAGGTTTCAAAGTCCTGAGTACAGAAATATTAATGTTACAGTATGGCTCCCTCTTCTTGCTCTCCATCCTTGAGCTAATCTTTACATTTAAATCTGTAAATGCTTTACAGCATGAATTATACTGCACAAGGTTTACAAAGCTCTAAAGACTGTGTGGAAATCAATCCTTTACACATGGCCTTAGGTAAAGATCACTCTTTGACCTGGTGTGACTTGTACAATACAATGCAAATACTTAATATACATTAAATACTAGCGAAAATCATGGTGTTTGTACTTCATTTGTTATACTTTAAAATTCAGCTTAATTTTAAGCTTAAAATTAAGCTTTAAAATTCAGCTTAATTCAAGTGTATCTCATAGTACTAATTCTACCTTTTTATTCTTTTTAAAAAATTTTATTGGAGTATAGTTGACTTACAGTACTGCATATATGTCAGGTATACAGCAAAGTCAATCAGTTATACATATACCCATTTTTTCTTTTAGATTCTTTTTTAAAATAATTTCATTTAGTTATTTATTTTTTGGCTGTGCTGGGTCTTGGTTGCTATGTGGGCTTTTCACTAGTTGTGGTGAGTAGGAGTACTCTTTGGTTGCAATGCATGGGTTTCTCACTGCATGTGGCTTCTCTTGTTGTGGAGCACAGGCTCCAGGACTTCAGGCTCATTAGTTGTGGCTCCTGGGCTCCAGAACACAGGCTCATTAGTTGTGGTACACAGACTTAGTTGCTCTGCATCATATGGGATCTTCCAGACCAGGAATCGAACCCATGTCTCCTGCATTGGCAGGCAGATTCTTTACCACTGAGCCACCAGGGAAGCCCTTTCTTAGGATGGTTTCCCATATAGGCCATTACAGAGGGCTGAGTAGAGTTCCCTGTGCAGCAGTTTCTTATTAGCTATTAATATCTTTTTAATATATAGTAGTGTGTATATGTCAGTCCCAATCTCCCAATTTATCCCTTCCCCCTCTTATCCCTGGTAACTATAATCTTGTTTTCTATACCAGTGATTGCGATCATAATACAGCACCATATAGCATCTGTTGTTTCTTTTAAATCCACGGAAAGAAAACACAAATGACAGTTTCCTCCGATGATTTAAAATCCTACTACAAGCACACAAGGAATGGTTTTTAAAAGAAAATAAAACCAATATAATAGTAGTAAGTGAGGGCAAAGAAGCTAATCCTCCTAGGAGATGAGTTTTGCTGTTTTCAATGACTTCAAAATAGGGCAGTAACCTTTATCTCTTAAAACTGTTTTACCTCCTAAAAAATCTCTTTTTGCTGTCACACCAGTCATAGCAAGCTGAATAAACTTTGTATGCAGTTTCCTAACTTCAGTGGACCAATAAATTGAAACCATTACAGAAATAATACCCTTATTTGAGGTTTTCTGATTTAAAGGGAAAATGCTTGACATACAAGAAAAATCTCAGTCTTTCAGTGGAATAAAATTACCGGAGCATAGAGAACAAACTTTATTCCCTGCCAAATAACTGATAGATTATAAGCTGAGCCACCAATAGGGGTAGCTGATAAATTTCAACTTAAATAAAATTCACATTACACTGTAGAACTATATTCACAGGAATACTGCTGTTCAGAAACATGGTAGGAACACTCTGTTTTTGTTTTTATTGCTGGAGCCACAGTTTATAATATTTAAAAGCAAATATTCTTGTGAACAAAAACTAGGTCATTCATCTTTTTAAAGTTCTTTGAATTGTGAACAACTCTGCTGTACAGTACAGACTGGTACAACATTGTAAATCAACCATGCTTCAAAAATATAAAAATTTAAAACATCCTGAAAACTTATACTGTACATGTTTTCTAGATTTTAAACCTACTGAGCTCATTTCACTAAAAGCATTGAGAATTGTAATTTTTTATAGTTTTTTATTTTTTAATAATTTGAGTTAGGACAGATGGTATTTATTTGATAATATGCATCTCATATTACTAGAGGGTTTGAAATTTTTAAATACATTTGTTAGCCATTTGAATTTTCTTTTCTGTGAACTACCTATCTATACAAGCTTTTTGCTTATTTTTCTATAGACCTCTGGAAATTTTCCCTATAAATTTGTTTGTGTACTTTGGTTATTAAGAATATCATTCCTGGGACTTCCCTGGTGGTCCACTGGTTAAGAATCTGCCTGCCAATGCAGGGGACATGAGTTCAGTCCCTGGTCTAGGAAGATCCCCCATGCCTCAGAGCAACTAAGCCCACATGCCACAACTATTGAACTCACGCATCCCAGAGCTGGTGCTCTGCAATAAGAGAGGCCCGAGCACCGCAACTAGAGAGTAGCCCCTGCTTGTGGCAACTAGAGAAAGCCTACGGGCAGCAATGAAGACCCAGTGTGGCCAAAAATAAATAAATAATTTTTTCAAAGGGAAAGGAATGACCTGTTTTTTTTTTTTTTTTTTAAAAAGGAATATCAATCCTCTGTCTCTCTAAGTTATAGTACAGAAAAAAATTTTCCGAGCTTGCCCTTCACCTTTTTTATGATCTTTTTGATGTACAGAGGTTTTAAGTTACATATGATCAAATAATTTATATTTTTGTTTTCTATTTTTTCTACAGCTTTTATACTGAAAAAATCTTTTCCCACATAAACGTTAAACTCATGTTCAGACTTCAATTCAGATCTTTTGTATTTTCATTTTCTTGACTAACTGTCATTGAGTCTCTAAGGCCTGGGATGAACTCATAGTGATTCCTAGGGAAGACCTAAGCCTTAGGAACTCTGAGCTTAGAAAGAACTCAATAGACCCAAAATTGCAATTGGAAGCAGATATTGGAAAGATGGCAGAAGAGACATCTTGAGTTTCTTAGGGGACCTAAATAATTTAACATTATACAAAACTGGTTTCCTTGGTGGAATTATGCACTGATTTGAATAGATATGTTTATTAAATTACAAGGAGAAAAATTTTACAACAAAGTATTTTGAAATCCCAATGCCATGTATGTAGCTATGCCCAATTTCAGTGCCATAGTCTGTAGGGTTCATGAATATTACAACCCAAGAGGCTATTTGACTTGGGGACTAGAAAGGAGATGATAGAAAAAGAAAGTAGCAGAAGTGGGTGGAAGTATTTTTGCTCCTTGCTAGGTGGAGATGGGTGAGTGTTGAGTGAAGAATGAAGGAAGCTTCGGAGAGAAAGAAAGAAAGAAGATCTGGGGCTTTGGGGAGCATTCCAGAATAAAGTTCTTATATAAATTTATTGGGTGAAGATTCCAAATCAAAGAATTTAACTAACACTCATTTTATAGCATAAAATAGACAAAACCAGAAGTATGTGCAAAGTCCTAAATCTCCTTTCAGTTCCAGATACATTTTGCTGTTGTTTTCTGGTGGTTGACTGACAGGAAATTTATTATTAACTGACACCTCATACATTGTAACCCTATACATCAATTCATTTAAAATTAACATGCAAGAAGACATTCACTCTGGAAGACAGTTTGGTTAACAGAAGCACATCTGTAGATGAGCTGTCTGTGCTAATATGACACTTTGAAAGCAATGACAAAGAACCAGTGACAACTGAAATCAATTCTCTCCTCTCAGGAGCTAAAGAAAGGCAAGAGATGCCTGTTGCAAGGTCTGTGAATAAATGTCTAGTTTTCTAAAAACAGTTTAATATCAATCTTATTCAAAGCTATCTTGTTCTTCCGGTACAGCAAAATGTCAACTAGCATGCTTGCTCTGAGAGGGGCCAGTTGAGCCAATTCAATTACCTTGTTACTGACAATTTCTTGAAAAGTTATTTTACACCAACATTTAATGAGAATCTTCACGTTTCACTTCTTATTAAGTAGAGGGGAGATCTGTCATTAATTGCTGACTTTAATTTTGTGAACACCATAATGTGGAAGTTCTCTACACACACACACACACACACACAGATAGATTCCCCCATGCTCACCTGCTGCTAGGGTGCAAACACTGCCCTAGGTTCCCCTGGTCAGAGGCATGTGTGCATACCTCTGATTTGGAAGGAGCCTTTTACAACAGGCAGGACTCAGGAAGTCCTTTCTGTTGGTAGGGAGCTAACCCTCTGCAGCAGAGACAGAATTGTTCTGTTTGGGTCACAGAAACCTCCTTACCAGGTCAGTTCTGGGCCTGGCCCTGGGCAAAGTTTCTGCAAGCACAGCTTAGATAATCTTGTTCTTCCACCTCTCAAAGATTCTATGAGCCTGCTATTATTTCTTACTCAATTCTTTTCTGTTTAAATTGGCTATAACCTACCATTAAGGACCAAACCAGCAAAATAAACATGAAATGTCTTTGATGACTAAGAACTGAACTTAAGCATCATCATTCTTATTTATTTATTTTGACTGTGACAGGTTTTAGTTGTGGATCTAGTTCCACAACCAGGGATTGAACTCGGGTCCCCTGAATTGGGAGCACAAAGTTTTAGCCATTGCACTATCAGGGAAGTCTCAAAAGTCATCATTCTGAGAATGAATTTTCAAATGCAGAAATGTGATTAGCTAATAAGTACTGAGCAATCACCAGGTATTAACACTATGCCTGTGCTAATTACTTTACTTGCATTAGCTCATGTAATCCTTAAAACAACTGAAATAGTAGTTGTCTCCACTACCAATAAGCAGAAAGAGATTTAGATTGATCAAGAGGTTTTCCCTGTCACACAGAGAAGACAAGTCAGGACTTGAACTCTTGCAAGTTAGCTCCAGGGTCTGTCCTCTTAAACACCACACCACACTGCAGGAAGAAGAGAAGATTCCACTATACACAGATTGACCAGTTTATGAAACCAGATCTACTCCTGACAATAGCTTACTTTTTCATGATTTAAAGTATAAAACTTTAAGTTATGTAAAATATGCATAAACTATTAGATTCTTAATAGCTGAGATTTTTATTATAAGTGGAACAACATAACTACAATTGATATGATTTAAAGCCCCACACAAGTAGCAAATACATACATGTAACAGTTCTATCTGCAATACCCAGAGTAAAAAAAATAATCATAATTTTTATTTTTTTGGCAACTGCATAAACTTCCATAGCTGTATGATCTTAGACATGTCATTTAAGTCTGGTGAACCTCAGTGCCCTTATAGAATAGAAATCTCATCATCAAACACCTATTTTATAGATGAGATGGATAATAATAAAGGCTTGTCACGAGGTTAACACGGGAACATATGTAACAGTGCCTTACAAAAATGTACACAAGTAACAGATTTTATTATCATTAACCACATTGCTATGAGCAGTTTACAAAGTTCTTTTGTGTATCTTAATCCACTGAAATCCCACCAAAACCCTGTTATAGGTAAGAGGTATTATTCTCCTTTTATATGAGGAAAATGAAATTTAAAGAAGTTTTATGATTTATCCAAGATCCGACAATGGATAAAAAGTAGAAAAGACTGGAGCTAGGTACTTGACTCACAACTTCACCGTGATACCATTTAATCTATTTCATAAAGGAAAAAACCTTTTTGTCAATAACATCTATTTTTATTATTTAAAAACCTCTCCTGGGATTATGGCATAGTTGATATTACATGTTTATTCCAATATGGAGCTGGATGAAAATAGGCCACTCACCTTTTTGACTTCATACTTAATGGCAAGTTTGACCCGACTCAGTGAAGCTTTATGCCTGTGCATCTCCAGAGGATCTGCCGATTCCAGGTCTCCATTCAGAATGGCTTCTACCTCTTCTGAGTCTCTGCAAAGATCCAGCACACCCACCACGAAGTCTTTGCATTGCATGGAGAGCTTCCGATAGTCATTCTAAGAACAAGATGGTTAGAATTTAATGCAGAGAAAGTGCTTTAGTTCAATGGAACGTGTTCAGGGGTTTTGTAAATTAGAAAAAGTCTATCTAACTCTGGGCAGGAGGTTTTAGCCCCCAGGTAGATGCAAGGTTTGTTGAGTTAGATACCAGCTGGATTTGCTTCCACCTCCCCCCTTAGCCAGGACCTAATACATATACGACAGTTCTGAAAATGGTGTGCAAGTAAGTGACTGGTTTTCATTAAGAAATACTGTTTAAATGCTTAATGCTGAAAGGCCAAAGTATCAAACAGGGTTGCGTCTCTCTTGTACAGATAACCAGTAGTTTTCTTAAAGCCAAAACAAAGCCATTTCTATGATGAAAATTCCTTAAGTGGCGATCTGACATAGAAAACTGACTATACATGATGATAACCTGTCTGCTTTACTATCCACTGCCTTATTGGAGACAGCACTTTTCAAACTGTAGTCCTCAGGCCAGCAGCCTCAGTAGCACCTGGACATCTGTTAGAAACATAAATTCTCAGACCCCACCCAAGACATCCTGATTAGAAACTGAGGATGAGGGGCAGCGATGTGTTAACACTCTCTCCTAGTGTTTCTGACACACATCTGTGTTTGAGGATGATGGTTTATAGTGAAAGCAAAGAGGAGGACAGGTACCAACACAGAGGGTATTTTTCTCTTGTTTGTCTGAAGGGCACATTATCATGTCCTGTAAAACTAGAAGGAGAGCAATGTCTGATTATATATAATTTAATTCTCAAGGGTTGCAGAATATCAATACCTGAGAGAAAATTTTTCAGGCCACTGGAACTAACACCTTGCTAAAAATAATCTGTGACTCTTTAATTTCATTAGCATATTTATATAGTGCCATGAACTGGTAGGAGGCATTTGTCAGCATTCCCTGCTACCTTCTGAATGGAGCTTTATTTCCAGCCCATTGGTTCCAATCCAGGTGTTAATGACCATCTCTCAGGAAAATGCCTTACTTCTGCAACTCCCAGCTCCACTTCTACAACTTTCAGTAAAATCAGGAAAATAAATCAGATGATAATCTAGTTTGGTACACTTGAGGAAAATAGAATTCCTCATTTCAACATGTCCTGAGATACTATGTCTAATAACTGGGTAACATTTAGGATGGCAGAATTTCTAGGTTTCCAAATATCATACTTTAAATATTTAAATCATCTTCATACAACATGTTGGAGAAGGAAATGGCAGCTCACTCCAGTATTCTTGCCTGTAGAATCCTGTGGACAGAGGAGCCTGGTGGGCTGCTGTCCATGGGGTCGCACAGAGTCGGACATGACTGAAGCGACTTAGCATGCATGCATGCATTGGAGAAGGAAATGGCAACCCACTCCAGTATTCTTGCCTGGAGAATCCCAAGGACAGGGGAGCCTGGTAGGCTGCTGTCTATAGGGTCACATAGAGTCGGACATGACTGAAGTGACTTAGCAGCAGCAGCAGCATACAACATGAAAAATGTCCATTTTTCCCCTTAAATAATTAACTTGATTTGATGCGCAAAAATCACTGCACCAACTAAAATAAACAAGAGGAAAGACTGCTTAAAGGCTACACAGACTAGAATAGTTTCCATTTCAGATATCAGCAATTCAGATAAAGAAGAGTTGCAGTTAATCCTTTTCCCTTCATAAGGGAACAAATAAAATGAAAAAAAACTTCAGTCGTTGGTTTCCATTCAAGTTTGGTACCATGCAACTGATAAAATTAATAAAATGTTCAATCTCTGGTTTCTATGCAGAGTGTCAGTTAAATATCCATCTGCCTTCCATTCCTGGAAGACTAATGAAATATTTTATTATAGCATCCAGAAGAAGTATTAAATCCATGTCTGTTTCCATATAAAGCTCCCCTTTTGGTACATTTTTTAAATGAAATTTCCTCCTGTTACTCGTCAGTTCGGACTGTTCTATAATATTTGATATGACACAGGATGGCTGATTCTCCATTGATCAGAAGTAAAAAAAGACTTTTTTCTCTTCTCGAATAAAACATAGAAACCACTCCTGCAGTAATACTCAAATAATAACTCATTATCTTTAAAATTATAACCTGTAAATTATCTGATATTAAAGAAAGCTTTGTGTTATTTTTCACATCCACTAAAAGATCAGTCAGGAAGCAAAAAACAAGTAACCACGTTGCAAGGACAACACTTTGTTTTCGTAACAATTTAATCATTTCCTCCTGGAAGAAGTCTGCTATCCAAGTACAGAAAATAATCAGAGCTGGAGGAAATGGCGATTTCTTCTACTGGGCTTACAGAAGACCATTTCGCCAATATATGCAGAGCTCCCAGGGAACTCTGGCAGCTGACTCCGTCAGTTCTACCATGAGGTCCTGCTCTCACTACTTCACAACTCAGACCTTTCGTCTGGTCCAAATTTTCTAATGATTTTCTCTAAATTTAGTTTTGCTTGATTATCTTTATTGTGTGACTTTTCCATTACCATGGTCCTCCACAAATTTACCAGATGGGTCTGCAGCCCACTTTACAGAGCAAAAACTCAAAACTTGGGAGGACTGCTCAAGCCAGGGGAAGAACAATGAAGCCTGGGCCTCGTCACAACCTGTCTATAGGTTTCAGCAGGTTTTTAACGTTCATGGTTTAATCCCTTTTTATTCTTAACAGGAAAACTGAAATTCAACTATAAGCAGGATTGCTCCTGTCAGATCTTTTCCCTAATAATAAAAGAGGCAGGACAGTGTAGTGGTTAAACGGATAAATCTGAAACCAGACTTTCTGGATTTGAATACTGGTTCTACCACTTTCTAGCTGTGTGACCTTACAGAAGGTGAGAAAGCTCTGATGAAAATAAGCCTATCTATTATTGCTATTGGGCTTCCCTAGTGGCTCAGGTAAAGACTCTGCCTTCATTGTAGGAGACCTGGGTTCAATCCCTGGGTTGGGAAGATCCGCTAGAGCAGGGCATGGCAACCCACTCCAGTATTCTTGCCTAGGAAATCCCATGGACAGAGGAGCCTGGTGGGCTACAGTCCATGGGGTCATAAAGAGTCAGACATGACTGAGCCACTTAGCACAGCACAGCAAATTATTGCTGCTATGAGGATTAATGCTTTGAGTGTGCTTGGTACACATCAACTACAGAACTGCTTCCATGTTACCAGGTAGAGCATGTTACATAGAAGAGCTAGAACTGGGACTCAAGGCACCCAAATCTAGGCTTAGCAGATGGTACGTTGGCTATAGTCTTTGTCTTCTCACTTGTAAAATGAGAGGTCTGTATAGGCAGATGATTCCTAGAGTATTTTCCTGCTATCAAATGCTACCTTGCTTTTGGACTACATTCATTTTCCTCTTCCTTACTGTCCTACTGTAAGGAATACAACTTGACATTGTTTTTCTACTTTACAAATGGAACATCTGAGGCACAGGGAAAGCACAATGCCTTTTTTTTTTTTTAAGTACATCACTGATTCAGAATTAGGAAATTTCAGCTTAATAAATGGCTAGCTTCCTCGCCACTGACATTTGGAAGATGAGACATGGAGCTCAGCCTCTCCAATACTCTGTTTATCAGAATAGCTTCAGACAGCATTTGCACATTGAAAATACTTCTTTAATAACCTGTCACCATGCTGTCCTCCATTCAATAATCTAAATCTATATCTTAGAACGTCCAACTCTTGTGATAATGACCGTCATATGTTTTTGGCACCATGCTGCCTGTACTCTTCAAGGACCTTTGAAGACTGCACGATGGCTGAGAACTTTCCCTGAAGCACCTAAGAGATGGCAGTCGAGGGATGAGATACTGGGTCTTACAGGCCACTGATAAGATGAATATTCATATGCATTTGAAATAGAAAAAAAAATCATGTCTTTTTCACTAGGGAACATGTTTTTTTTTTTCAAGGCTAGTACTTTAAGCTCAAAGTCTTTATGGAAAGAATATAATGAATACCATGGAATAGGGCAGATTAAGTGACCCTGACTCAGAAATAAGCTTCACTTTCTGCCCTTTCAAGGGAGGCAATCTCTGGGTCAGTGCTGTGAAAGCACTATTTTTTCTGTCTGAAGTCCTGACAGATGGACATGAGTGTGGGATGAGAAGGCAAAGCGATGAGAAGCAGACAGATAAGCAAAGTAAAGGATAAAAAGGATAACAAGGACAAGTGAATATGGGAATGAAAAGGAACATTTAGTCAGGAGAGAGAGACCGGTAGTCCTTCAAGATGATAACTTACAAAGACCTGTCTGTATTTTGCCTCTGAAATGGTTACACTACACAAATACCTCCCATATAATTCAGAAAAAAGGAACCATGAGGTTTCGATGAGTTTTGCATATCCTTAGATAGCTGGCAGCTTTATGGATGCTTTCCTAAACTCAGTGGTGCTTTCTCCTCTTTTTGCCTCTTCATTTGTAATCGTTTCCCACCTTTGAAAGGTTATCAGAGGTGACTCTTTATGTTAGGGTAAAGGAGATTCCATGTATTATCAATATGGGTTTAGCTGGCATCAAGGGGAGGACTATGAATAACAAATTTTCTTAACATTACTTCACTGAGACTACTTCTCTGAGTAGAATTACATATGTCACCATCTTCTGTTAATTACTAAAACATAATGAAGGAAAATATTTGCAGAATTTCTTATACAGACTTTCAGTACATACCAAGCAAAATGCATAAAAACAAGATTTGAGTGACCCTTGGAATAGTAAAATAATAAATTTAGAATTATACTTTTTATGATAAGTGAAAGTGTTAGTCAGTTAGTCCTGTCTAACTGTTTGCAACCCCATGGGCTGTAGCCCACCAGCCTCCTCTAATCATGGGATTCTCCAGGCAAGGATACTGGAGTGGGTAGCCATTCCCTTCTCCAGGGGATCTCCCCCACCCAGGGGTTAAAGCTGGGTCTCCTGCATTTCAAGTGAATTCTTTACCATCCGAGCCACCAGGGAAGCCCATACTTTTTATTACTATGATGAAATCAAGTGACATTTAGACTTTTATCTGAATGCGCTTCTATTCTTTTCAAACAGAATTTGAAGTTAAGAACTTGCTCTACCTGAGTTCTGTAAAAACATAATAATTCATTTTAGGTACAAGGAAATAAATCTTTTCAAATACCACATAAGGAATCTTTTCAAAGGGAGTAGATAGATATAGGTGATACTTATTTTCTTGTTTGAATTTTCCCACATTTTCCAAATTTTTACAATAAATATGCACAGCCTTCATATTAGAAAGAATTTAATGGAATAACAAATAAAATTATACTAAGGCCAGATCTCCATCAGCACAAGATGAGTGTTGATGGATGTTGAGGAAATCTGGTATATATGGAAGGGAAAAACCCCACAAAACTTTACTACCATTTTCTTTCAACTAGTTAATTTAAATTATATTGCTAGTTGCATTTGTGTGACTCTCAATAAGTATGAAAAACTGCAGCAAAACCTAAAAAACAGAATAATCACTTTTTCTGTGATCTGAGACCACAACACTAAAAAAAAAGATTAACTCAGCATCCAAAAAATAATTCAAGGAAGTGATGCCTAGAATCATCCTCTTTGGTGGATAATGGGAATAAAGAGCCTGCTAGAAAATGGTCTGACTTTCGCCAGATCTACAAAGTCTCCTCCTGCCCTAGATTTAATAGGCAGAACCATCTGAAATGCACAGGAAAATGTAGCAATTAAAAAACATTCCACTATTAATGTATAGTTTTTAATAAAAATAAATAATATTGTTGACTGGAGATGACATCCAGAAAAAAGTTCACTCTAAAAAAATCTACTAAAGCAAACCACTTTTCTGTCTTTACATTTCTGGGTTGAGCTAATGTCCACAGCTCACTATTCTGAATATTGTGGATTTCATTTGTGGATTTCAGTTACAGCCACTTTTGTTATAAATAAAATGACTTTAGTCATTCATTTAAAATTTTATGAGTCTTTTGACTTTTAACTAAAGGGATATACAAATGTTTGGGCCAATAAACAGTGTATACAAAACTATTTCTATATTGGGTGTCACCATACAACTAACTACAAAAGAGGAAGAACTGGGAAGGGAGATCATAACCAAATCCCTCCTTCAACAAAAGATAAGTCTCGTGTACTATTTAACACCTATCCAGAACACAGAGCTGCACAATCATTACAGCTCTCTGATCCAATATATACCCACCCCTAAAACAAATTTATCACAGCACCGGGCTGAGAAGAGAAAAATCATCAGATCATTTTTGAACGACGCTCCCAATCCCTTGAGATTTTAGATCCACTGGACAAAACTGATTTGGGAGCAGACTGCAGAAAGCGCCTCGCCGGGAAGTGGAAGAGCGCGCGGAGCAGCCGCGGTGGAGCGCACAGCTTACCTTGAATTCCTTCTCTATGTTGGCCAGCTTGGCCAGCTCGTTGCTGAGCTCCAGGGCAGTGAGCACAGGGTCCTCACTAGACAAGGACAGATAAGCTGGACTGGCCAGCCCCTTGTAGGCATTGATCCTTGAGCGCGAGTGGCTGAAAGAGTCATGCCTCTGCTTCTCCGTGCAGTCCCCGCACTTGCAGAAATAGTCGTGCGGCCGCTCGATCCTGGCGCCCTTCATCAGCAGCATATGCACCACCTCGTACTTCTGGCAGTGCGCCGCCAGGATGATGGGGGTGATGTCCGGGGAGAAGCGTGTGCCGTCCTCGTCGTAGGCGTAAAAGTCGTCGTCCTGCAGCTCCTGCTCGCAGGGGCTCAGGGTTAGGCGCCTGCTGGCCGCGAACCCGGGGTGGTTGAGGATGGCCTCCACGATGCGCACGTAGCCCTTGCTGATGGCGAGCAGCAGGGCGTCGCCGATGCGTGCCAAGTTCTCCTTCTTGAGCAGCAGCTCGGTCACCTCCAGGTGCTCATTGCCCACCGCCAGCTGCAGCGCGTTCTGGCCCATGTAGTCCACGCAGTTGACGTTCAGTGTCTTGGACTCCTCCAGCATCTTGCGCACCACCGGGATGTTGCCATACTCGGCGGCGTCGAGAAAGCGCTCCTCCTCCGCAGTGAGGCTGGTACCCCGGTCGTTGAACATGAAGGCCGGTCCCCGGACGGCTTGGCGCCGGCCCTTCTCCCGCATCACCGTCTTGCGCCTCAGGGATGGGCTTTCCTCCATTGACCTAATCAGCAGCAGCAACAACAACAAAACCCCAGCTGTTGAATATTAGGGCATATTGCTTCTTCCCACATATCGCACCATTTCTGGAGTACAGGTCACACACACGGCAGATCTGTGGCCTGAGGACAGCCAGGTCAGATGCTAAGACTCGCCTTAAGTTTACACCTGCACCTAATCAGGGCTGCTAGAAGCCAGCAAGCAGAAACCCTTCAGAACAAGAGTTCTTGTTCCGCAGAGCAGCCATCACCAACCTTTTTGGCACCAGGGACCCGTTTTGTGGGAGGCATTTTTCCACCAGGGTGGAGGGGATGATTTCCGGATGATTCAAGCACATTACATCTATTGTGCACTTTATTGCTCATCTAATGCCCTGGCTGGTCTGACCCGAGGTTGGGGACCCCTGCCATAGAGAATGACATTCATAAGCAATAATAACATAAACAATTTCCAGGTCTCCCTTTGCGACCCTGGTAGAGACAGGACTCATCATACCTGTGGGAATAAACTTACTGCTGCTTTAAAAAGTCTTGAAAATAGGGGCAAACAGGTACTTGGCACCAAAGCACTAGGCTTGAAGGCTAAAGATATTAATTTTTTCAAGAATTAGGCCAGAACAATCCTCTCAAGTCATTGCACATTTTTAACTAAATAAGATCATTGACACACACACACAAAGTCCAGTATTTAGGCCAAGTACTATCTTTCAGGATCTTAGATTTTCTATCTCTTCTATTGCAGGTATACCAACCTACTCCCCCACCCTCCAAAAAACTTACAAAATTCTTTTTCTTTTTTTTCAATGACACAGACAAGATTAGCAATTATAAAAGGGGAATTCAGTCTAGATTTATTTTTTGGAAATAACTGTGCCTTTGTAATAGGAGTTGTTTAATGACCTATATTATATTAAGTAGGTCTCTTTGAACTAAAAGGATATATAGTATGATTTATGGTTTAAAAAATCACAAGTAGTACTTTATGAATAAGGCAGTGTTAGTCACTCAGTTGTATCCAACTCTTTGCCACCCCATGGATGTAGCCCACCAGGCTCCTCTGTCCATGAAATTCTCTAGGCAAGAATACTGGAGTGGGTAGCCATTCCTTTCTCCAGGGGATCTTTCCTAACCCAGGGATCGAACCCAGGTCTCCTGAATTGCAGGCAGATTCTTTACCATCTGAGCCACCAGGAATAAAGCAACAGGGCACCAATTGTGTATCCAGAACAACGTGCACTGAGATCCTAACACCTACCATGTTAGTTAAGACTTAGCTACATTATAAAAGTCATGTCATTAATTGATCTGTATAGCAATTTGAGTTCATTTTTTAATTTCTGTGATGCTGGGTAAATAATTTCATTTCCTTGGGCTCCCTTACCCCAGATGCAAAATGGAAATTTATAAAAGGCTCCCGATTTTCCTCAAGAGTTCATGAATAAAAAGCATTTTTGAAAGTTGAGTCTCTAAAAATGATGCAATATAATTTTTAACATTGTGATTATTTTTAATATTTCAACGGCTATTGTTATAAGTACACATCTGCACCTTAACCCAGTTCTAGCATTCTTACTGATTGAAATGATTAGGGTAACTTCATTTTTAAAAATCTGTGATTTTTGTCTTTTGTATGAATTAAAGGTACCAGTTAAACTCTTTTACATTACTGACCTTTGAATAAGAACAAATAAGAGTTACAAGTTAAAAGTGAACAGCTGGGGAAAAGATGCTTTCCTTCTGTAATATATATTCCAGAAATACCTTCTACCCATTAGCATTCACATAGTCAGGGGTAAAAAACTAACTTGAGAAGACATTGGCCTCTCTCGGGGTCTGGAAATGGACATTAAGGAGCATCTCTAGCTGGTGAATTCAGAGGTGGGCACCAACATTCACTCAGTTCTTAGCTCTGCGGGCCTCAAACTAAAAAAGGAGCACTGAAGCTACTGGCAGAGATTTCCCAGATAGAGACCAAGGAAATGTGGCCAGGCAAACCTACAGAAGTAAGGAAACCAGAGATGTTCCTGGATAAGCTTGTAAACTTGTCCAAGGGCAGGGGGTGCTGTGACGACCCCTCGTTCTAACTGCTCAACTAGTGTCAGGTGGTTAACTTTAGAAAACTAAACACATACACATAAATACACACATACACACACACACACACACACACACGTACCCATACACACACCTGTTTGTGGGAGTTTCTACAAAGCAATACAAGAAGCCTTTCATTGTATTTATACCTGGGGCTCTGGGGAGTAGAACTAAGGAGCCACAGGGGAAGGGAGAGTTTACTTTTAACTTATACCCTTGTACACATTTTGAATAGTTTTAACCATAGTTGAATATTTTTATTAAAAATGAAATTTATGCTTAAATTAAAAAATCTTCATCCCTTAATTGACAAAATTTTTAAAAATATAAGTACATACAGGCAATCATTATATTATAATGCTTCTGAAGCTAAATAAATGCCATGTGTTTTCGTTGTTCAGTCCCTAAGTCGACAGTGTCTGACTCTTTGCAACCCCATGGGCTGCAGCACACCAGGCTCCTCTGTCCATGGGATTTCCGAGGCAAGAATACTGGAGTAGGTTGACATTTCCTTCTCCAGGGGATCTTCCTGACCTAGGGATCAAACCCACATCTCCTGCATCGGCAGGTGGGCTCTTTACCACTGAGCCATGAGGGTAGCCCAAATGCCGTATGTTTGACCATTATTAGTAGGTGTGATGTGTAAGAATAGTGCAGTGAGGTGTGTAAACTATGTGGTGTGTGTGGGAAACCAGGAGGTTCAAGGCTGTGTTGAGAAGGCCTGTGTTTGTGTATAGTTTTTGTGCTGTTGTGTATGTGCCTTTGGATAATGATAATTTTTAGGTGGAAAAGAACTGGGAAATAGCATTCACTGAACTTCACAGAAGAGATATTTGTTTCAAGACCAAACTCTATGACAAGGGTTTTTTAAAAAATCTTAAAAACATTGTCATTGTAAAAAGTTGACATACTTACTTATTACATTAGTGGTACTGACTTCATTAGATCAATATTTTACTATTAAACTGGCACTCTTCAAATGGCTAGAATTTCCATCTTGTATAAATGATGAATTTTGTGCTTACTATTGATAATATATTGACATTATTCATGACTATAGAATATATATGCAGAATATGTTAAGTCTGTGGAATTCCAATCTATCCCAGATGGGTTATCTTTGGGGAAATAAACTCATTAGTAAAGTGTCACATCTGACTAGAATGGGGTTTTTCACCTAATGATTGCTACCCACAAAAGAGAATCACTCATAAAACCCTACCTTTTCTCCCCAAAGACAGTGATCTGAAAATACCAGAAAATGACTCTTTCAAAATTTTTTTCTTTGCATTTCTTAGTAAAGATTTTTTTCTTAGTATCTCTTCTTCTTTTGGAACCCAGACCTCCGTTTTGTGCATTTAAGCCAAAATGTGGGGTTTTAATACTATACAACACAAGTCACATGAGTCATTTTGATTTTGTCTTTAAAAGATTCTAACACTGAGTTAAGTGTGAAGTAAGATTTTTCAGCTGGAACAAATTATACTGCTATTTCAAAATAAAAGTACTGACAATGCTACTTGTTTTCATTTGTGAATCCACATAAGAGGTGTCTTTTTTTAAACCTTTCCTTATAGTATTAAGATATGCTTCATTAATCCGAACTGATAAAATGGTATGCTGCTGCTGCTGTTGCTAAGTTGCATCAGTCATGTCCAACTGTGTGTGACCCCATAGACGGCAGCCCACCAGGCTCCTCCATCCCTGGGATTCTCCAGGCAAGAACAGTGGAGTGGGTTGCCATTTCCTTCTCCAATTCGTGAAAGTGAAAAGTGAAAGTGAAGTCGCTCAGTCGTGTCTTACTCTTCACGACCCCTTGGACTGTAGCCCACCAGGCTCCTCCATCCATGGGGTTTCCCAGGCAAGAGTACTGGAGTGGGGAGCCATTGCCTTCTCCGAAAATGGTATGAGTCACAATCAATTCCCCCAAAATGCATAAACGTGGCCCAAATCTTAGATGGTCTTGACAAAGCATATCCTCTAGGATGAGAAGTAAAGAAGGGGTAAGGGTGAATGGGAGACGATGTCTAACTTTAGTAATGATAACAATAAAATCATTTTGCCAGACATGTTTTTAACCTTTAAATCCCCATGCAATGGATTGACTCATCTAGCACCGCAAGGGTACATCGGATAGGGCCTTCCTTCTGGTAAGAGCTTTGGAGAACCACTGACCTAAATCGATTGCTCTACCAGTACCAGGTGAAACTTCCTTCATGGCTGATACAGATGCCTGGTAACATTAGACTGCTATGGACTGAACTGTGTGCCCCCACACATCCGTATGTGGAAGCTGTAACCCCCAGGGCAGGCTTCCCTGGTGGCTCACTGTCTGAACCTGCCTGCCAATGCAGGAGATGCAGATTCGATTCCTGAGTTGAGAAGATCCCCTGGAGAAGAAAATGTCAACCCCCTCCAGTATTCTTGCCTGGGGAATCCCATGGACAGAGGAGCCTGGCAGGCTACAGTCCATGGGGTTGCAAAGAGTTGGACACAACTTAGTGACTAAACAACAACAAACCCCCAATATGGTATCTGGAGATTAGGTCTTTGGGAGGTGACTAGGGTTAGATAAGACTATGAGCGTAGAACCCTCATGGTGGAGTCAGTGACCTAAGGAAATAAGAGAGCTTGCTTCCGGCTTCACCCTCTCCTTGTGAGGACACAGTGAGATGGCAGCCATCTGCAAGAACCTGACCATACTGGTACCGTGAGCTCAAACTTCTGGCTTCCGGAACTGTGAGAAAAAACATTCGTGTTGTTTAGGCCGCTCAGTCTGTGGTACTTAGTTACGACAGCCTAAGCGGAGTGAGACACTGACCATGCATCTTAAGGCAAAAGGATTTTCTTTTCATGGTTAATGAAACAAAGTTTGGGTTCTTAATAATTGTCCAAACACTCAAGCAGATAAAAAGTTCTTCCTAAGAAATATTTTTCCACACTCAAAGGCAATCTTTTGCTCCATTCTATTCAGCGGCAAAAATACAAGCAACACTCAGTTTTCATAACTTTGTCATCCACTCCTTTGACTTATAACTATGGGATGTGAAGCCTACCTGCCTAAGATTACTTGGAGTACCTGTTAAAATTCAAATTTCTGGATCCCATTCAAGATGAACCAAATCAGAATCTCTCAGGGGTGGGGGCCTGCAATATGGAGGGAGGTTGGAATACGTATATTAAATGAGCATCCTTTGCAATTCCTATATACACTGAAAGTTGGAAACTTCCAGTATAAAAACAACAGAGCTATCCTGGATCAGTGACCCCAGACAAGGAGGCCCGTAAACACTTGTCACACTAGTCCTGCCAAAAGCCAAGTTGGAATAACATGTTTGAGCAGTGCCAGGTAAGGGACAATAGCCTTATGTTCATTTAGATTGTCTGTCCTTTATTACCACTTAAAACCTGATCTTCCTGTACCAGATCCTTCCTTCCCTTAGAAGTCACCTCAAATCTTTTATTTAAATGACGTTAAGAATTAACCAGCTACTCAATCCATCTAGCAAAGTAAACACCATCACCAGTGTGAGCTAAAGCAGTAAGAGTTACAGTCAAATTATTTTAACTATTGAGTTCACCACACGGAAGAAGCAGAAGGTGCCCACCAGCTAGGTTCCAGTCTGTCCTTCCGTGAAGGGTGAAAAAAAAAAAAAGCAGAAGGAGCCTTGGAAGATAAGTAGTGAGAAAAGCACAGAGGTGCAGGGACAAGTGTTAGAGAGCAACCATCATGCTAGTTCTCGTATTGCGGATGGTGATAATTGGAAGTAGTAATGAAGGTGGGAAGCAGCAGGCACGGACAAAGGACAAGACAGTCAGAGATGAAAAGTCAAAAAATAGACAAACCCCACAGTCCCCCTGGCACACGGCACCTGTCAGTCAACGCAGCTGCCCCTGGAGACACCTGGCAGCTACACGCTATGCCTACATGTGAGTGTGTCTGGCAAAAGGAAAGGGCATCTGACAGCCTAGATAATGTCATCAAAAACAAACTGTTTTGAAAATCGTGTATTGTGAAGGCAAAGAAGTAGAGTTGGGGGATGCTCTGTACTTGAGGAGCCCCAAGAGCACTAGCGTGCAAGGCTGGAGGAAAGGGGCCCAATCAGCTCAACTGTCTCGTGTAGGGGGACAGCGCTGCAGGCGCTGCCACGTCCCTCACCACCTTACCTGAGTCTGCACAGTAATTAATCTCTGAGAGTTTCTGTTGGCCAGTGTTATCTTCAGAATTCTCGATGTATCCAAGACATCTGCTAGCATGTCAGGGACAAGTCAGAGACAAGAAGCTTTGTTGGAGGGAAGCTCCCATCTCTGCTCTTCATCACTTTCCCTGTCGAGTTGCTTTATGATTGTCTGCTTTCATGCCAGTCTCCTCATCAAAAACTGTAACACATTAATGCTTCAGGAGAAAAACCGTCTCTGTATTTCTGTAGGCCTGGCTGTTAGTACAGGACTGATGAATATCTATCTGTTGGAGACATAGATATATGTGTACTTAAATCAGTATTTAAGACTGAAGGCTTTGAAAGTGGACACTCTTCAGATTAAAGAATACCCTTGGTCACATCAAACAATGTGTGGAAGCAGTGGTGGAGGGGAATTTGGAGTAATACTTCCATAAAAAAAGAACACTGTGAAAACTTAACATAAATTAATTATCAGGAATTAAAGTAATATAAATAATTATCCTTCTTTAAAAAGCAGATTTCTGCTTAATCACACTTAATTCTTAATTACACTGCAAAAAGTAACTGATGAATCTTATAGCTCTTGATTTCAGTCTTACATAAAGTTATGCTTTGTCAGGATAATCTGAGGGTAAACAGAGGATACATCTTAGAATTAATGAGCTTATAGTTAATGATTAAGCTTATCTTCAAAACCAAACTCATTCATTAAACTCAATATTTTCTAAGACAAATTTTTATTATTTCAGGAAGATTAGTGACAATGAAATTAGATGTGAAATACAAATTCAGTCTATAACTGAACAAGAATTGAGACAACAATGGACTCAATAATAAAATAAAAAACCTCTACTGACCCAAGAGAAGTTCATATTTGTCTATTTATATCAGTAACTATCAATTATATATATATATATAAACCTCTAATGTTATTAAAAGCAAAAAGATCTTGTTTTCTACCATTATCATCCATATCCGAAGTCAAAAGTCTGAGGTTTTTAGATTTTTGCTCCCATCTCATAACTATGACATCTAGTTTTCAACAAAGAATCCATATACATCAGTCCTATTTGACAAAATGTATACAGAAATGCAAAACTGGTGTAAAATATTTAGTACTGTCATGTTCTTTCCTTAACAGGTCATGTACCTGTGGACAGTTAATTCTCATTTTTTAAAAAAGGTCTATTCTAGGGCTAAATTTATACTGTCACCTATTATTTGAATAGTGCAAAGAAAAGGGAGTTTTCTTTTGAACAGGGACATTTTTTTGACTAGGTAAGTGTAGACAAATATTCCCAACATAGATGCTAAGTTTAAAAAAAAAAATGCTATAACAATCCTCTCATAAAGTCACTTCTGAGACCCTTATGCATAAGTGTGAAGGTAGCACCCATAGTTCCCAACTCCGGACCTGGGCCAGATTCCTCTGTGTACACCCTCCACAGGCCACTCATCTGGCTTCCCTGCCAGACTGACTCTGTAGTGTTGACTGCCTGATGAGGGCAATCTCAACCCTGACCCAGGAAGTTGAAAGCATTCTTTCCTATTGAGAGCAGAGAGCTCTGCAAAAACAAGTGTTTTCCTCCCATTACATTTCCTGTGAAGTTTTGTAACGATAAAACGGGAACAGACAGATATTTGCTACCCTAGCACAGTAATTAAAAATTCCTAAAGTTCTAACCTAGTCTTCAGATGATATCCAGGGTCCTTTCACCTCCTTGATATTAAGAAAACAGAACACTATCAGTGATATTTGGCAGGGAGTCAACTGTTCCTTGAGATATTCTTATCTCCTCTCTCCCTGCCCCTGCCCCATTCTAAATTCACCTACTTAGCTTACAAACTTTCTCCAGTTGATCTGCCATCAGTAGTCAAATTGAAATGATGAATTAATTGAATCTCATAAATGAGTTAATTTCCTGTGTTGCTCCTCCTAGAGGTAAATGCATCTCAAATTTCTCTGAGGAAGAGAGAAATGCTTAACCCAAACAAGCCCACAGTGTAAACAATACAGTAAAGGGAACTGGAGATTTCAAAAGGCCTGGGACTGCTGTGAATTCAGTGTTAACCTTCAGTTTCAGTTTTTCAACTTGTTTAAGAAGATACTGGACTAGATGAAATCCTTTTTGACTCAGACATTCTTTTCTTCTTCAAAACATTGTACATCAGTTAAATTTGGGAAGTATGGTTCTAAGATGATTTCAGGTAGAGCACTTCAGATGATTGACAAATCACACTATAAAGATTACTGTCTACTTCATTTGTCTAACAAGATCAGTTATAATTAATCTTAATAATTAATTAATCTTCCTTCTTCAATCTTGGTCCTGTTAATAATTCTGTCTTTACTTGGGCTTAAATGAATACCTAAAACACAAGTGTAGGGATATTTGCTTTCAAGATGATGGAATAAAGGCCTTTCTCACCCCTTCACCTCTTGAAAATTACCCCTTAAACAACACAGATAACAAAAAACACAAATTTCATCTTCCATGAAATCAGAGGTACTACAATATATGAAAAAGAGATGTCAGAAAGATGGTGAATGATTTGACAGAGAGAAGGAAGGTCCAACCAGAGTGTTTGTAACAAAAAGCAAGCTGGTCCATCCAATACCAGAAAAGACTTGGAAATTAAAGGCAAAAGAAACCCCACAAGAGACAAGGCAGGAGCCTAAAATGGAGGAATGAGCTAAAATTTTGCATAAGCAGTACGTAGTAACCCTCCCCCTAGATCGCTGACCTCCAACTGATATGATCAAGTGACAATCCTCCCATCTCCATATAAGAAATATAAGATATCAAATCTCTGGAGAAATAGTAACAGATATTCTCTAAATGTGGAGATACTAGGCCCAGGGGAGGCTAGGACCCAAGAACAGGGGGATCCCCAGCCAGTTCTAGAATATTAACAGCCGGGTTTACTATCTCCCAATCTTTTTTTCCTTGAGAAATTAAAAAAAAAGAAATATTTCATCTCTGAAATAAGACAGAATGCTATAAGAAATACTCATTAGACAAAAAGAGCTCTTAGAGATTAAAAATATAATAGATAAAATGGAAAAAAAAATAGTGAAAGTTGGGAAATATAGTCAAGGAAATATCTCAGAAAGAACAGAAAAGACAATCACTGGAAAACATGGTAGAAGAGATACAAAATCTAGGGGATCAGTCCAGGAGGTCCAAAGTCCAAATAACAGAAATTCCAGAAAGAAAGAAGAAATATGAAAAGAGTGCATAGGAATAATAAAGGAATAATAATACAACAAAACCTCTCCAAACCAAAGAGGATAATATCCAAATACTGAAAGGGTTCGTCAATGAAGCATTCACTGAATTAAAAAAGACTCCTATCAAGGCATCATTTAGACATTTCAGAACCACACTAATGAAGAGCTCAATCTAAAAGCTTCCTGAAGAAAAAAAGAAAAACGACAAACAAACCAAGTCAGAGGGTTTTAGAAGGGATGTCTCCAGAAAAACACACAGAGACTAAAGGATTTAGCTGAACAGGAAAGAACAAGATAGAAAAAATATGCCAAGAAAAACAACTAATTATAAAAGAAAAGAAATGTAATGATACTGTACTACTTGACTCTGCAGTGAATAATTACATGATCATAATAATGAATTATTAACCACAGATTGTGATAAATCATATGATGGAGAATGGGGGAGAATAAAAGTTATAAGTGGGTGAAATTTTCACCTGAGAATACTGATGCTGTCTAAAACACATGACTAACAAGAATGCAATACTTGAAGGAGTTGTAAGTGTAACGAAATGGAGGGGACAGGAAGGAAAAAGGAAAAAAACCAGGGAACTGTCATGGGCTTGCTGTTGATCTTATAAGCCTTTTTTTTTTTTTAGCATGAAGCTTTAAAACTGTATTCATGCATTACTTTGATATTATACAAAAATAATTTTGGACTTCCCAGGTGGCTCTAGTGGAGATACAAGAGAGGGGAGTTTGATCCCTGGGTCAGGAAGATACCCTGGAGAAGGAAATGGCAACCACTCCAGTTTTTTTGCCTGCAGAATCCCGTGGACAGAGGAGCCTGGCTGGCAGTCCATAGGGTTGCAAAGAGTCCGACATGTCTGAAGCAAAGTAAGCAAGCAAGCAAAAATAATTTACAACAAACCAGCAAAATGACTCTATATTGTACATAATGAAATTACTACTCTATGGGATAAACTAAAAATACAACTCAAAATTTCAGATTATTAAAGGTCTCAAGTCTAATATTCATTGGAAGGACTGATGCTTGAAGCTGAAGCTCCAATAGTTTGGCTACCTGATGCGAAGAGCCAACTCACTGGAAAAGACGCTGATGCTGAGAAAGATTAAAGGCAGGAGATGGGGACCACAGAGAATCTGAGATGGCTGGATGGCATCACTGACTCAATGGACATGAGTCTGAGCAAGCTCCAGGAGATAGTGAAGGACAGGGAAGCCTGGTGTGCTGCAGCCCATGGGGTCACAAAGAGTCAGACATGACTGAGCGACTGAACAACAACAAATCTAATGTTGTGCTGTGCTATTCTTGAAAATTATAACTAAAGAGAAACCTGCCTCTTTGTTAACAATGCTAGTCTGACTTTGGGCCTTAAAGTCCAAATTCCTCTCTCTGGAGATTCTCCAGTGACAGCCAAGCTAAGCCTAAGTTGAAAGATTGTCACAGGCCAGCACCACAGAAACTAACATTCAAGTAGATAATCTGAGTTACAAGGCATTGTGTGATCATCTTCAGATCTCCTATCAAAGCTGAGCATCAGACACTCTGGTATTTTTTATATCTTCTAATCGCTCTGTGGCTTTATTTTATATAATTTTCAAAATAAAAATTTCATATATTTATGGTGTATAATAATAGGATTTGATATACATACACAGTGGGCCCTTGAATAACAGGGGTTTGAACTGTGCAGGTCCATTTGTACAAATATATATATATTTTATTTATTTATTTTAGTTGGGGGCTAATTACTTGACAATATTGTAGTAGTTTTTGCCATACATTGACATGAATCAGCCATGGGTCCACACGTGCTCCCCATCCTGAAACCCCCCCCACCCCCCTCCCCATCCCATCCCTCTGGGTCATCCCAATGCCCCAGCCCTGAGCACCCGTCCCATGCATACAACATGGAATGTTCTGTTTCACAAATGACAATATACATGTTTCAATGCTATTGTCCCCGAACGTCCCACCCTCACCTTCTCCCTCAGAGTCCATAAGACTGTTCTATGCATCTGTGTCTCTTATTCCGTCTCGCATATAGGGTTACCGTTATCATCTTTCAAATTCCATATATATGCATTTTTAAGTATATTGGAAAACGACTTGGAGATTTGTGACAATTTGAAAAAAAAACCTGCTGAACTCTGTAGCTTGGAAATACTGAAAAAACTAAGAAAAAGTTAGGTATGTCATGAAACCATAAGATGTATATAAATACTAGTCTATCCCTTAAGTAGGCATAAGGTGAGTGACATTTAATTATGATATGCTTAAATAATTAAATAATATACTTTAAATATATTAATAAAAATACTGTTAGTTTTGTTACTGCTTTATAACTCTGCTTTCAAAGAATTACATTATCATATAGTATGCCCCTGTCTCTCTCCCTTCCTCTCTTCCAATTGGAGAAACTGAAGCAGCCTATCATCACAGGTAGGCGGTTTTAAAAAAACAAATCATGTTTCCAATACTGTATTATGAAGATGGCACAGTAATATTGTATGCCATAAAAATTTTGCAATGGTTCATTCTTTAGCCGATAGGCTGGGCTACTGTGAAGCAGCCGTATCAATTATATTATGCTACCCTAAAAACAATCACATTGCTGCTTCTTTGTTATCAATGCAGGAATCATTGCACCTGCAAATAAATATGAATTTTTTTCATATAATTTTTCATTTTTGATATCCAGTGTTAGTAATACATAGAACATCTACAGTATTTTGTATCATATAAGACAACAGTTGTAGGTACTGATAGATGATTAATTTTCTAAACAGATGACATAAGCATGGTGTCAATACATATAGTGCAATACTGTAAATGTAAATTTTCCTTATGATTTTTTAAAAAAATAATTTATTTTTAATGGAAGTATAATTGCTTTATAATTTTGTGTTTGTTTCTGCCATATAACAACATGAATCAGCCACAGATATACATATGTCCCCTTCCTCTTGAACCTCCCTCCCACCTCCAACCCCATGTCAACTCTCTAGGTTATCACAAAGCATCAAATTTGAGCTCCCTGGATAATACAATAAATTTCCACTGGCTATCTAATTTTACATATGGTAATGTGTATGTTTCAATGTTACCCTCTCAATATGTCCCACTCTTTCCTTCCCCACTTGTGTCCACAAGTCTGTTCTCTATGTCTGTGTCTCCATTGCTGCCCTGCAAGTAGGTTTATCAGTACCATCTTTCTATTAATAGATTCCATATATTTGCATTAATATACAATATTAGTCTTTCTCTGACTTATTTCACTCTGCATACTAGGCTCTTTCTTGATAACATCTTCTTGCTCTAACTCATTCTACTGAAGAATGCATGCGTGTGTGTGCTCAGTGACTCAGTCATGTCCAACTTTGGTGACCCCATGGACTGTAGCCCTCCAGACTCCTCTGTCCATGGAATTTTTCAGGCAAGAAATCTAGAGTGGGTTAGCCATTTCCTTCTCCAAAGGATCTTCCTGACCCAGGGATCGAACTCACATCTCCTGAATCGTCAGGCAGATTCTTTACCACTGTGGCACCTATTGAAGAATACAATTATATAATACAAAAACATACAAAATATGTGTATTTTGTACACATAAACAATGTCTATGTTATCTGCAAGGCTCTGGTCAACAGTAGACTATACTGAGTTTCAGGGGGAGTCAAAAGTGATATGTGGATTTTACACTGTGTTGAGAGTTGGTGCTCCTAACCTCTGTGTTATTCAAGAGTCAACTGTACAATAGAGAAATGGTTACTACAGGCAAGGTAATTAACATATCTAGCTCCTCACGTAGTTATCTTTGGGGTATTAATGAGAAACCCTGAAATCTACCCTCTTAGCAAATAGCCAAAATAGGGAAACAAAAGTGTCATAGACTATGAATGGAAAAAGAAACTATGGTATATATGTATGCAATGCAGTATTATTTCGCCTCAACAATGGATATACTGCAATTTGTGACATGGATGAACCTGGAAGACATTAGGCTAAGTGAAATAAGTTAGGCACAGGAAAAAAAAAAAAAAAAACCTGCATGATCTCACTTATAGGTGGAATCTTAAAAAGTTAAATACATAGAAGCAGAGAGTAGAACCATAGTTACCAAGGGCTGGAAGGTGGGAAAATTGGGGAGATATTGGTCAAAGGGTACTAAGTTGCAGTTATGTAGGATGAATAAGCCTATCTAACATAGAGTGTGGGGACTATAGTTAATAATACTTTATAGAATACAGAAGCTCTGTTATTGATTTACTAATTAATCTTTAGAAACCTACTTGACTTCACTATGTATCAATTTCCTCATTTGCCAAATGATAACACCTGCTTTAAAGAGGTGTGATTCAAGTTAATTCATAAAAATGACAGCATGAGGTATTACATAAATGCAAATTACGGCTTTTATTATGACAAATTTTTGGCAGCATGTCTTCAAGAAAAACTAAACAGAATCTTCTTTTTTTTAAGTATGTTCATTGCAATTTTGGGGGGAGGGGGCTAGCTGCTTGTAAGATCTTAGTTCTCAGACCAGGAATTTAACTAGGGCCACAGCAGTGAAATCACTGAGTCCTAACCACGGGACCACTAGGGAATTCCCCAGAATCCTCTCTTGCAGAAGCCTTTTCTCTTAAAGATAACACTGCTGAGAAATTTAATGGTTTTGTGTATGTATGTTAAAGTGTAAGGGATGACTCTTCTTACTAAAAGTAGACTCACAAAGTTTCTCTCTCTCTCTTTTTTCTTTTTTTTGGCCATGCTATTCAGCTTGTTCCCCAACCAGGCACCAAACACTGGCCCTGGACAGTGAATCCTAACCACTGGGCTGCTAGGTAATTCCCACAAAGTTTCTCTCTTGATTTACCAAGTGTTTGCCAACTGTGGGTCAATTCTTCCCTTTTCATTTTTTTTTAAACTTTTTATTTTATATTGGAGTATAGCTGATTAACAATAGCTGTGATAGTTTCAGGTGGACAACAAAGGACTTAGCTTCACTATTCTTCCCTTTTCTTGAAACCCTTTTCTCTAGGAGCCTTGCTTCTGTACCACCTGCTGCTTCATCTTTTTCTGTGTCTTTTGCTTGCTACTTTCTTTTTGCCCCTCTAAACAAAGAAATTTCCCTCAGAAAACTAACTCAGGCTTCCTTTGTTTCTCTCTTCCCACTCCTTCCTTGGGCAATATCATGAATTTACACAACTTGAAAACAATTCCCATCGGACAGCAGACTTTCAAATTCTCTCAAGCTTCAAACTTGCATTCCTTTCTTCATGTTTGACATGTATTTGAAAATTATCTGAAAAGTCAGGTCATTTAGTTTATTTTTTTTCAACAATGACATCATGATCTTAGTCATCAACATCAAAATCACGAAGTCACCTCTGACCCTGCTTTCTCTTTAAACCCCTCATGGATAGGCAAATTCCCATAGACTCTTTCTGTGTATCCCCCCTTCCTAGCGCTCCCCATTCCATCCCACCAGCCCTACACTATCACAGATCCTAGTCTCAGCCTGGAAAGCTATAGTAGTTTTCTAAGGTATTTACTCACATTCTGCCAATTGCCACTTCAATCCATCCCCTTCTCAGAGTGACTTGGATCAAACCTTTGCTGCTCTGAAACAATCAATGACTCCCTATTGCCTCTCCTTGACATACAAGATCCTATACATTAATGCCCCAAACTAACACATCCAGCTAAACCTCATTGCTCTCTTACACATAATCTATGTTCCAGTAAAACTTAATATCCCCTTAAAATTAGTATTTCCTGGACATGCCGGGCACTTTGGAATAGGGGGTGGAGTGGGGTGGGGTGCTTGAATTAACTGACCACTCTCTTTCTGCCTCCGATCTTATTTACCTTTTCAGGCTCATAAAAGGTTTTCTTGATTTCTCCACAATCTTATGTTGTCCATTTCCTCTTGGCACTTGACTCTGCAGAGCTCTCTCCTTGTATGTATGTATTTATGCACTCATTCTACTCTAATAGCATAATTATTTATGCCCAGCTTCATTTCCACCTCTCCCTTACGAGATTTTAAACTCCTTGAGAGCAGTAAAGTTGTCATACTCATCTTTGTGGCTTGCTGTACCTAGTCTGAACTTTGCACATGTAAATGTTTAAGGAATGTCTTCAGATTAAAACTCACAAGAACTGACTTCAAATGCTTCTGGAGTTCATTAAATATTTTTAAAAACTTTTGAGACTGAATTAATCATGCAAACAGTATACTACTTGGTCCTAGGTTTGCAAACAATTGAGAAAAGGGAAGTCATAGCTTGAATCAATGGCTACATCAAGAATTTTATCAAAGGATGATTAAAAAAAAAAAACTCTTGCTAGTGATACAGCAGGTGACACTACTGCCCCTGAGTCAGTCTATTTAAAATTCCCAAATGGAATACTGGAGCATGGAGCAGTGAAATGAGCAAAAGGGTTATATCAAGGAATCTTTTTGGTAAAAGTGGGATTCTACCCTCAGCATCCCTCTGACTGTTAAATTCGGCTGTTGTATTCTGCCTACTGAAAATGACCCTGGGGCTTTGATATACTGGATACTGGGTATCCTTCTCCAATTTCGACCCAGGGCTGTGTTCACTGTCTGAGCTATTAAACTGTGGCCATATTCCACTCAAAGTTGGAATAAACAGCTAATCTCTGCTACAAATATCAAGTTAGTTTCTGCTATTATCACGTGACAGGCCTGGAAAAAATATGAAGAGCTTGCTGCTCTACCTTCAGAAGGAACGTTTATTAATGCGTATCTCCTTCACACGACAGTCTTTTCAGCCGCTTTACAAAGTAAATATACGACAATATTTACCTGTTGAGTTATGTAAAGTCAGCAGATAGCCAGGAAAGATCCGGTCCCGCCGAGTGAGGAGCGGACTCTGACCAGCTCAGCCTTGCACTATCCTGCCGGGTCGAGGTCGCCCCAGAGGCTTCACACCCTAGCTGTGTGCAGCTCGCGGGCAGCAGGGGGCGCTGCGGAACCTCCGTCCTTTCCCGGGAGAACCCTTCCCCGGCCCAAGCGGTTAGTGCCGCCGGCAAAGACTGGCCCCAAGGTCTACCTATCTGCGCTCTTCCTAAAAAGACAGTAAACCCCGCGACACGTCCAAGGTACGTGACAAAAGAAACAGAGGAGCGTGCACCCTATAAAACTAACCACTCTCTTCTTCAGCCTCTCTGCGTCTCAGAGAGGCTGTTTCCAAGATTTGGAAATTAAGAAAAGTTGTTCTTGCTCACGTATTAAAGCGCGGACCTCTACCTTCCTTTAAAAAAGGAACAGCTACTGACCCTGAGCCCCCGGGAACTCCAACCAAGTAGCTCTAAGGCGGTTCCCGCGGCGACCCGCGCCCACTCTCCCCCGGGAGACCCGCGGGGCGCCGGCTCCGGGTTAGCCCCAACTGTGAATGGACGGTCGGGAAAAGAGGCCCTCCACACACTCCATACCACACACCGTCCGCTCCCTTCTGCCCACTCCCGACGGCCGGGAGCGTCGGAGGGGACTCAGGTTCCCGGGGTGGCTCCACGCTGAACGCCGGGGCCTAAGCACACCGTCCCCTTCTCTGACCTCCCGGGGGCAGTTCGGGGACCCCGGGGAACATTTTCCGCGAGGCCCCCAGGCCACCGGCGGCGGTGCG
The DNA here is from genome assembly GCA_024291935.2 of Okapia johnstoni. Taxonomy (NCBI): domain Eukaryota; kingdom Metazoa; phylum Chordata; class Mammalia; order Artiodactyla; family Giraffidae; genus Okapia; species Okapia johnstoni. The sequence continues at coordinate 33,289,382 of CM044310.1, forward strand.
CGTATCCTCGGTTGTAGGAGAGCGGGCGTCTGCTTACTGGGCAGCATGTCTGGCGTCCGTTGTTTCCGTCCGGGGAGCTGCTCCGTGCGCTCGAGCCGGGACGGAGACCCCGGCCACGCCTTCGGGCGTCCCCGGAGTCCCTCCACAGAGCAGGACCAAGAGGGGCGAGGCCCCGGCCTAGGTCTGCCGCCCGCCCGAGTTGCCCCGAATAGGACTGCTACGGAGGGTGGACTTTGGGGGTCCGGACACAGCGCGGGGCGGCCAGGGGCACGCCTGCCCGCCCCCCGCCCGAGGCGCGGGCCGCGGGCCAGCCGGGTACTCACATGTCGGGCCCCGAGGAGAAGGGCGGCGGGCAGTAGGCGCGCGGTCCCCGCTGCGAGGGCGCCGAGCGCGGCTCGAGCCCCCCGTTGACGCCCCTCCAGCCCCGCCGGCGGCGCTGCGGCTCCGCGCCTTCGTCTTCGCCCTCCTCCTCCTCCTCCGGCGCGGGGAAGGTCACCCTCGCTTGTTCCTTGCACTTCCTGACCTTGCTGGACATAGCACCGGCCGCGGTCCGAGCGCGGGGATGCCGGCCGCCGGCCTCTGTCTCCACCGCCGCCGAGGCGCGTTCTCCCCGCGGCGCCCTTTCCCCACCTCCAGCGGCCCCCGGGCGGCCCCAGGCGGGGAGGCAGGAAGAGAGACCCGCGCAGCCAGCCGGAGACCGAGCAGTTAGAGGCGGGAACCAAAGCCGGGTCGCCGGCTCCCACCTTCAAACCGCGGAGGCAGCAGCCGCGCCCGTGGCCGCGAGGAGGAAGCTCTGGGCCGAGCGGGGTGCTGGTGCTGGGAAACACTCTCCTGCCCCGCGGCGGCGGCGACTGCGGCGGCGGTGCCTCCTCCGTGCTCGTCTCCTGTCTCCGACAGCATCACTTGCTAGGACAGTACAGTGACTGGGGGCGAAGGAGAGGGAGGGAGGGAGGGAGGGAGGAAGAGGAGGGGAAGAATCAATTCCTTATCAGACAGCGAGAACTGGAGAGGAAAGCAGACAGATCAGCAGGCAGGGCATAAAGAAATCAGAGAAACTTCCCTCCCCAATCTCTCCTTTCTCTTCCAAAAGAGCCCCTTTCCCTTTAGAGATACAGGTTTCCCAAGGAAGGGGAAAAGGAAATCGTCTGGCTTGTTCATTTTCCTGCAGTTGTATTCACCCTATTCAGCTTTATGTTTCTTTCAAGAGGCACATTTGTTCCTTGTGTTACTCACTCTAAAATTGGTTGAACCTACTGAGGTTTAAGTACATTCCGCTGAGTGCCAAGAATGGTAATGTTTTAATCGTGCAGAATGCTTCAGGTAGGTTTTTTTTTTTTTTTTTTTTAATGAATCTCAAAACATCTAACAAGATTTATATACTTTCCAAGAAATATTTTCTGGCAAAATTTAAAGTATCCTTTTTAAAACGTAAAAATTGCCTTTAAAGATTCAAGAGCAGTATTTCTTCTGGGAGAAAAAGCCTCGTGGGATTTTAGGCGGAAGGAATTTTAAGGACCAAGAAATTTATCCCTTTAGAAATAAATATTATTTTAGAATATTATTAGAATTATATAGATTTAATATTATTAGATAACTATTATTATTATATAGAATTAATATTATTAGAATAATATAGAAGAGTATTATTTTAGGAATAAGAAAACTGAGCCTTAGTGGACTGAGTAAACTACTCAAGATAGGTAATAGAAAACTCAGAGCTAGACAAGTGTATTTTCCAAAGCTTTCTAGTGCCTCAAATAAACGCTTTCCAGCAAGTCCAACTTAGAAGAATCACAAATGTACCAGATATGCTATGATGAAATAAGATACTCATTTTTACCTGTATCCAATTACACTATATTTTTTTAAAGAGCGATTATTCTCAAATTTAAACAAAACACAAGGAAATTTAGCTCTTTTGAATTATAGTCTTAAAAAGTAAATAATATATTGTGTGTTTTATTAAGATGACAACGTCTGTATGTTTAAGGAAGCAATGATATTTATATTTATTTATACATCTGGTACAGAAAAAAATAAATACTGTATAGTGTCTTACAGTTGGAAGCACCTTTCCAATACTAGCACATATAGACGTAGAAGTGTTAAAATCCTCATAGTGCAAGCTTCCAGACCCCTGCAGTATTTCTAAAGCAGGACTGCTTTCTGCACCCCCAAACCACTGCTTTAGTTAAGGCTTTATCATCCTTCCTGCCATCCAGTCTTTCTGCAGCCCACCTTTTCCCCAAACCATTTCATTCTCCAGGCTACTAGAGAGATCATGCTCAGAGCAAGTCTGCTCATGACTTGTCACTGTAAACATCTCTGGTGGCTTCCCACTGCTTTCAGGTTAAAATCCAAATTTGGCATACCCAACTCTTTGTGGTCTGACCCTAATCTTTCAGTCAGTCTCTCCTCCCAGCCTCCCTCATATCATCCTAACTCCAGTTATCCTGACCTTCTCATTCATCACCTGACATTCTAGCCACTTTCCTATTTCCTGCCTTTGTCTGTGGTAGTCCTGTCATTGAAACGTCTCTCTCCCCTCATCTACTTGGCACACTTTACGTTTTACTAAAGACTTAGACTAGGTATGGCATCCTATTTGATACCCCTCCTGCCTTCCAGTGAAGTTCCCGTAGCCCTTGGTCCTCGCCTGTGGCGCGTTGTGCATACTACAATCTTACCAACAGTGACAGCACATTGAAATTAACTCCTTATATGCCTGTCTACTTTTAAGACTGTGAATTCTGGAGGATGGTTTGGGGGCTTATTTACCCTGGAGCTTCTTGAGAGTTCCTCTTTTATCCTTGCATTTAGCTCAGTACCTGATGCACAGAACAAGCTCAATAAATGTTTGTTGAATGAATTCAGGAAGTCTATAGGTTCTTTATAATTATGTTAGCAAGTGTCTGCCCTGCTTTTAAGAGGCTCTGGATCGAAGCACTGTGGGAGTGCTGGAGTCACAAGGGTTTACTCTTACGTGTGGAATTAGTTTGCCAGAGCTGCCATAAGAAAGTGTCATAGACTGTAAGAGTGTTAACAACAGAAACGTGTTTTCTGACAGTTCTGTAACCTGGAAGTCTGAGATCAAGATGTTGACAGCGTAAGTTTTTCCCGAGACCTCTCTCCCTGACTGTCTTCTCCCCAAGTCTTCACTTGGCCTTACTCTGCCTGTGTCCTGATCTCCTGTTCTTAAAAGGACACAAGTCAGACTGGATTAGGGCCGATTGTAATGACCTCATTTTTAGCTGTTACCTGTTTAAAGACTTGTAATCAATTATAGTCACCCCTCTGAGGTATGGTGGTTAGGATTTCAACATGTAAATGAGGGACAGGGACACAATTCAGCATATAAGACAAACCATCTCTCCTGGGCTGAGGGAATTTTTCCATCCAGAGTCTGCCGACATTTTTATTCTTAAGAAGTACATTCATGAGATTAATGAAAAGGCAGGGGAGAGGAAATCTAAAAGAAAATAGGTTCTTAGAAGAGAGAGAAAATGTGGACCTCCTTGGCATAAACCAGCTTTGTCTTTTTCATTCTCTTCTGTAAAAGAGGATCTGCCACTGTATATAAGTTGTTGGCTGTCTGTGTACTCATGAAATCAGTGTTTACCTAACGTATACTCAAAATCCATTACTCCTTTGGAAAACAACAATAACAAAATCAGTATTAAATATTCAGGAAATCAACTGTTGAGGCAGGTTATTTTCAAGTAGAGTTGGTCACTAAGGCAGAGAAGAAGCTAAGAAATGCTATGCCTTCTATAAAATCTGTTTCACACCGTGTGGAAGGCTTTGTTCTCTGTCTGTCTCCTCTCTCCCTCGGTCTTCTTCCAGGGTTGTCAGTAACACATCTAAAAAGAAGGCACTGTTGAGCAGTAATTCTTGCATCTTGGGATTAAGGTTAGACTTATAAATTTTCTCAAGGGAGGAACAGCGTGGACATAGTTATCATATTCCAAACAGTGCACGTTTTTTCCCTCCTTATGAATAGACGTTCTAAGTGGACTTTGTTTTGCTTTAAAGAATAATAGACTATTTTTTAGAGAAGTTTTAGATTCACAGCAAAAAGGAGTGCAAAGTATAAAAATTTATCTTATACCTCCCACCCTGACACTTGCATCTTTCTGTGTTAGTTGCTCAGTCGTGTCTGACTCTGCAACCCCATGGACAGTAGCCCACCAGTCTCCTCTGTCCATGGAATTTTCCAGGCAACAATACTGGAGTGGGTAGCCATTTCCTCCTCCAGGGGATCTTCCTGACCCAGGGATCGAACCTGCATCTCCTGCTTTGGCAGGCGGGTTCTTTACCACTGACCCACCTGGGAAGCCTCCTAGACTTTATGTATAGCCTCAATCTTGAGAAAATAGGGACAGAAATGTGCTTTTGTTGGAAGACAATTCTCCATGAATGCCTTCTATTTCTATACCTCTTGCAAGCAAAGACAAAGTCTGCCTTTGTTCTGGAATATCTTTGCAAGAGTGTTTGTCAAAGGCCAACAGCTTTGGAAGGCATAGATAGTGTCCCTCTCTGGACAAAGAATAGGTTTGCTTACTGTCCAGTATAATAAAGATGATGCTCCCACTGGGTACAGGGCAAGCAGGCTTACTGATCAGTATAAAAGATTTGGTTACTGAGGTGTGGGGTTCCTCTCAAATGATGCGACCCACTGCATGTACAGGAATCATCGGGCCCCCTTCCTGTCACTTTCTGGAAGTTGACACTCTGGAAACTGACACAAATGCTGATGCTCCAGCTACTGTTACTGCTGTGAGTAAAAAACTGTCCTTTGTTTCTAGTCCAGGAGTTTTGTGCCTTCTGCCAGCATCCATGCAACTGTGACTGCCCAAATTGTTAGCTTGCAAATAGTGTAATATCTCAGAGTTCTTGACAATTATTATATTTTATTATTTATTTATTATTTATTATTTATATTTTACAGATAAAAAAATCCACAGTAATCTCCAAGAGTAAATTAGGTTCTGAAAGAGGTTGGAATAACTTTCCCATGGGAATAAATGCATTAACTTATCAATTAATTTTTCAATGTTTGTTTTATGTGACATCAGTCCTGAAGGAAAGAAATACCCTCTACTTAGTAAGGTACAGACTTGATGAGTGCTTATAGTTTTGTGTTGACAGTCTGAGGAGTGACCTGACACTTCTCCTCAGCCAACGCTGCTACTCAAGGCTTAGAATGCTGTTGTGTTTGAGACTTGAGGAAAGTTGAGGGTGAATACTTAGCTTTCACTTCCTTGACCTCTGTCTGCCTGTACATGCAGAAATCAAATCTGTCCAGCCTCTATTTTTGGCCTGGGCAAGAACAACTCTGCTTCATCCTAATCCTAATGATTCCTGCCCACCCCTTTCCAAAGCCTATTTAAAGACATGTTCCTCAAAGTTATATTTGTCCTTCCTTGAGGGAACAAAAAAGTACTGATCACTTACAAATGGGAAACTGGCAGAAATGTGTCTTAAGTCACCTGTCAGATAGGGAGGTTGAGAAAATAGGGTAGTTCAAGTTTTCCAATCATAGTATTTTCACCATTAGTGAAATGAGCTAAGTAGTCATTTCTTATTCATATGATTCTTTGCAGGGTGAGTCCTTAGAACACAGTAAATATGGTGATTAAAACTAAAGTGCAATTCTGTTTCCTTTTCTTATTCATATACTTTTTCATGTCAAATTTATTCTGTGCTACATGCACATCACTTTCAGGCTGCAATTGCAGTCCTATTCTAAGGTCTGAATTGTTCAGTAATAGAATTAGGATAAAGTTGTCAGTCTCCTTATTACCAGTTTGCTTCCTTTTTTTGGTTTAAAAGCCTAAGTATCTACTCACCACCAGTGGATGAGAAGAGACTTGGCTTTCGGACACTTAATCAGGTCTATCTAGGTATGGATTTAGGGAAGGGGAAGTGGGCCTCACTGAAACATTCTGCATGTGTAAAGGACATGTTTCCCCTTTGCTTTAAGCCAGGCCCTTACTCCTCTACCCCATTTAGCTGTCCCTAATCTTCAGATATAAGTCCTTTATCTTGTAACTCAACTTAGAAAAGATTGCATGCCTGCACGTGTACCAGATCGCTTCAGTCATGTTCGACTCTGCAGCCCTGTAGACTGTGGCCTGCCAGTCTCTTCTGTCCATGGGATTCTCCAAGCAAGAAAACTGGAGTGGGTGGCCCTCCTCCAGGGGATCTTCCCGACCCAGGGATTGAACCCCTGTCTCTTAGTTCTCCTGAATTGGCAAGTGGGTTCTTTACCACTATTGCCACCTGGGAAACCCAGGCAAAGAGTTAAGAGAATACAAAAAGAAAGAGAAATAGAAGAGAAGATGTTATAGCCACGCATTCCGGGAAACAAGCTCACTCAGAAGGACGATGCAGATAGTGAAGTGCCGTTTATTACACCGGTGGGCCCAAGGCAGAGTCTCCTCTTAGCCAAGGATCCTAACCAGCATTTGTGAAAATCTTTTATACCCCATGTGTACGTGTCTGAACCCACCACCCAATTTCCTTGTGACTTACATAAACAAAGGAAAGGTAAATACAATCACAATAACCCTATCATTCATATGTTATGTGTTCAAACAATCAATAATCAATAAGCCCGAGGTTACATTCCAAACAGTCAATAATCAATAAGCCCGAGGTTACAGAAAAAACCTTCTATTGTTTCCACAGGCACTAAGCACAGAGTTCAGAGTCCATTAGAGAGGTGACCAAACATGATCAGCACGAACAGGCCTAAGATGGAGTCCAGGCCCTATGAATTCCTTCTTCAAAGACTTATAAAGTTTTCTACTTCTTTCTCTTTATATTCACCTAGAATAATTTATCTTGAAAATATATGAAATATCCACATTCATGGGATGCTCAGTGAACTCATTTTAATGCAAATTTTGATTAAAAATTAAAATTATAAGATAGTCACATAGCAACATAAAACATATAGCTAAATTATTAATACTTTTGATATAATATTATAATCAACAGAATGTCTTTAAGTACTTTACGGATAGAGGAAATGGAGGATATTATACTGTCTAAAAAATCATGAACTATGGATTTGAAATATATCTGAAAGAACATCTAGTCTGATCACCTTATAATACTTGAATCCCTCTGTGCTGTCCTGGCTAAATGTTTGAACATATATATTAATATCTTTATAATGTCAACAGTTTTATCCACTTGCCTCTGTAGAGCAATAGATCCTTTCTTTTTTTTCTTTTTAGTGCAATAAATCCTTTCTTAGAGTTTCAGATGCTGGGGAAAATTGTGTAGCATACATCATTTTTTAAAAAATTAATATATTTTTAATTGGAGGATAATTGCTTGACAATATTGTGTTGGTTTCTGATGTGAATCAGTTCATGGCTTTATATATATATATCCCCTCCCTCCTGAGCCTCCCTCCCAGTTCCCACCCCTCTGGATCGTCACAGATCACCAGGCTGGGCTTCCTGTGTTATATAGCAACTTCCCACTGTTTGTCTATTTTACACATAATAGTGTATATATGTCAATGCTGCTTTCTCAATTTGTCCCACCCTTACCTTCCCCTGCTATGTCCACAAGTCCATTCTCTACGTCTGCGTCTCCATCCCTTCCATGCAATAGGTTGTGTGGTTTACGTCTTAATCAATGAGTCAAGGGTTTCCCAGGTGGTGCTAGAGGTAAAGAACCCAGCTACCAATGCAGGAGACTTATAAGAGAGGCAGGATCGATCCCTGGGTTAGGAAGATCCCCTGGAGAAGGAAATGGCAACCCATTCCAGTATCTTGCCTGGAGAATCCCATGAACAGAGGAGCCTTGTGGACTATAGTCATGGGGTCGTAAAGAGTGGGACATGAAGTGACTTAGCACATGTGCACGCAATGAGTCAAATCTGTGAGTAATTGCCCTTGTAAAGCAGGTTGTTGAATCTCTTTTCAATAGAATAAGTGTTCAAAGGGAGAGCTTTAAGTGATGCCTATCAGGGTTCCTGGGAAGCAATGTTGTTCAATACCACCTGCAAGGACTAGAAAAGTCCAACTGGACATGTACAAATCAAATGGGGACAACTGAGTCTGCATTGAAAGTTTGGGCTTTTAAAATGTGAGCGTTGGATACAACCCAATCAGAACTTCTTAGGATTGTGAGTTGGAGGTGGGAATGGAGAGCAATTATAGGATCTGGGGGTGTGTGTGTGTGCTTAATCGCTCAGACGTGTCTGACTCTTTGCAATCCCCTGGACTGTAGCCCACCAGGCCCCTCTGTCCATGGAATTTTCCAGGGAAGAATACTAGAGTGGGTTGCCATTTCCTACTCCCAGGGATCTTCCAAATTCACGGATCGATCCCTGTAAGGATCTACATTACTGTAAACCAAAGAGAAGACAGATTACAGTTTTTGCATACACTAGATTTCAGTTTGACTATAGATCAGGAGAAATATAATTGAAAGTGAAAATCAATTGAAAATGAAAGCTCTGAAGCTTGGCTTAAATTTGATTTCTCCTGGAAAGGGAGCTTTGTTGGCAGTCCTGTGAAGGTGCCACTTGCTGCAGAGTCCAGGTACAATAACAAAAGAGCTGTTATCTGTATCAAACAATTCCTGCACACTAAAGTGTTCCTCAAAACGTTAGACATTAGTCTCAGCTACTGAACCACAAAAAGGAATCATCTCTTTGGGATGTTTTGTTTGTTTCATGTGGACTCTTTTCTCTGCTCAACTGTTAAGCTAGCAGCTTCAAATTCTGAAATCCCAAAGGAGAGAGAGGCTTCTCACACATCCAAAAGAACATGGCAGGCTCCCAGACCGTAAATGGCTTCAATTTTCATGTAAAGCCAGCTCAGTGAATCATAGGTGGATTCTTACCAAAAATGCATTGATGGGCCTATGCCATCAATAACACCTTATTTAAAAATAATCAGCTAATCCTTGGCTAGATATATTATGCATAGTGTAGCCAAAAACATTAGAACATCTACAAAGACACCTTTGGAGGTAATTCAGGAAAAACCCAATATCCACAAATGAACTGATTTCAGGAGGAATAATAAAAGCTTGTAATGTGGAATGTTTAATGTGGGGTGAACCTTAAATTAAGGTTGAGCTTAAATTAATGATAAGCTTAAATTAAACCCTCAAGCAAAGAACAGTGAGATGTCCACCACTTAAAACCCTTCAAAGTCTCCTCATTGACTCCAGATAATGTCCTTTACTTAACACTTAAGACTCTTGATGATCTGGCCCTTGCCTATCCTTCTGGCCTTATTTCCTACTCTCCTCCCTTTGAGACTTTGTATATGTGTTCCCTCTGCCTAGATTACATCCATTCAAAAAGGTTAATTAGCACCAATTATATGTCCCTCCTTGAATGTCTGCCTGGCAAACTCTTCAGCTTTCAGAACTCAAAAGTCTTCTCCTCCTTGAAGTTTACTTCCTCAAGGCAAGTTAATAACCATATTCTTACCCTTTTAAATAATGCCACCACTGTACTTTGCATACAACCTGGTGCAGACTTGTACACAACCCTGGTGGAACCATACAGCGACTACCTTTTGAGAGAGTAAAAAAAATTACACAAGTGAATATATTCTAATTGTTAGAAGTTTTCCCCTTTTCAGAAATAACTTTAGTTGACCGTTAGGGACATATTTTTTCAAGTTTTTTTCTATATACTTATATACCCGATAGGCAATTTAGTGTACTGGAAAACACAGACCTTTGAGCCAATCTGTTCAGAAGATTCAGGCTCTCCTCCATAACATTTTGGGGTTCTTGTGCAAATTACTTACACTGTCTGTGTCTCAGTTTCCTTATCTACAGAATAGTAATAATGATAATTCATAGCTAATTGAGTTAATACATAAAGCACCTAGAACAGTGCCCTGCATGAAGTAGACTCTTTAAAGTGCTTGCTGTATATGTTATACAAGTATCGGTTTTTATGATTTTTTTAAATTATATAAAGGAAGTTATATTATGCTTACTGTTCTGCAGCTTTTAACTTTGCTTAACTATCTACCCTATATTATAATATGAATTTACTATATACTGATGCTAGGAAAGACATAGGGCAGGAGGAGAAGGGGGCAACAGAGGATAAAATGGTTGGATGGCAACACCAACTCAATGGACATGAGTCTGAGCAAACTCCAGGAGATGGTGAAAGACAGGGAAGCCTGGCATGCTGCAATCCATGAGGTCGCAAAGAGTCAGACATGACTGAGTGACTGAACAACAACAAATTTAACCATTGATTATATTTTTTATATCTGTTTTTTTTTTTTTCTTTGCTTCTCTGGGTCTTGGTTACAGTATGTTGGATCTTTTGATCCTGGGCTCCCTGCATTTTGAGCGTGGAGTCCTAGCCACTGAACCACCAGGGAAGTCCCTAAGACAGAGTTCTACCCACACTTATGTCTTCCTGGAGTATTCCTTCTCAATTATGTCCTAAACTTACCATTGATTATTTAATTTGCTTCTAAGTCGATTGCTACATGACAATATTTTGCAGGAAAATTCGTAAAATTTTTGAGTCAAAGTATATATTCACTTTTTGTTTACTTAGGCACTATGGAATTCCCCTATAAAGAGTCTGTAGTCAGTTATTAAATTCCCATTTCCAGTCCTGACAAGCAGGGGTCAAAGGTGAGTCTAGTACACATTGAGTAAGACACATCTCCCAGGTCACACAGCCTCGTCAGTAGGTGTCAAGAAGGCTCAGAAATAGGGTTTCTCTGGTTCATTATCTCTAACTCTTGAGGTCATAAATGAGCCCTGAATATACTGCAGATCTTCTTTCCCTGCCCCTCATGTATACTGCCTTCCTATGACCCCACTATCTGCCTTGAGTCTACTAGGACTGTCTCCATGCTGCCCTTTGTCTGAGTGTGTATGTCACTCACCATAAGAAACTCCATATTCCAGGTCACGCCTTCTCTCTCACCAGCTCTGCTCATTTCTGCTTCTAACCCTGTCTCTCACACACCCTTCACCAAATTATTGAATCACATTAAATCAATACCATGAATATCAAATGGGCTCTTTGGCTGTCTGACCATCACAATGTGGAAGACAGTGGGGGATGGAGGCAAGTAGAAATATGTGAAGAGATGTCTTATGTTGGGGAAGGGTAACTGTATGGATTAACTCTATAAGGTGATGAAAAACAGACATTTAAATATGCATTATTGGGACTTCCTTGGTGGCTCAGTGGTTAACAACCCACCTGCCAATGTAGGAGACATGAGTTCAAACCCTGGTCTTGGAGGATCCTACATGCCATGAACAGCTGGGCCAGTTGGCCACAACTATCTATCGAGCCTGTGCTCTGGAGCCTGGCAGCTGCAACAACTGAAGCCCATGTGCCCAAGAGCACTGCTCGGCAAAAAGACAAGTCTCTGCATTGAGAAGCCTGTGCATCACAACTAGAGTGTAGCCCCGACTCACTGCAACTAGAGAAAGCCCACATGCAGCAACAAAGACCCAGCACAGCCAATATAAATAAATAAAACTTAAATATGCATTATTTATGAGCGACCCTGAAGGTTCAGTAGTAAAGAATTTACCTGCAATGCAGAAGAAGCAGGTTCGATTCCTGGTTTGGGAAGATCACCTGGAGAAGGAAATGGCACTCACTCCAGTATTCTTGTCTGGGAAATCCTATGGAAGGAGTATCCTGGCAGGCCACAGTTCTTGGGATTGCAAAAGAGTTGGACACAGTTTAGCGAATAAAGAACAACAACAACAAAAAACCTGCTGTTTTTACAAATCGTTCTCCCTTCCAGGTGTTACTCTTGAGGACTATATTTATTCATTCTTGAGTTCTAGCAACCTATTGCTCGATAAATGCTTGGGAAGTCATTTTTGACCGGAACATTCCTTTGTTATAAGTAATGATGTAAGTTGATAAAGATGGTGGTGGGGATGGGACTAATGGTGATAATGTGGGTCTAGACACTTTGTAAATGTATTTTATCTAAACATATTCCTCTCAGAACTTTGATAGTCTTTATGTCCTTATTAAGCAATAACCGGTTGTAGTTACAGGGCTAGATTTACAATTTTAATTCTGAGAATATTGTGAATTCTTTAGTCCTAGATTATTTGTGATTTTCTTCATCCCATTGCTTAATTCCATTTTGTTTCTTTTCCTCTTGATGCTTCCTTTTATTACTCTTTTACTTATTGGTCCTTATTTAAGGTATAAAGCTACTTCAGGTGCAAGGGGTCAAATTGGATAAAAGACTGATAATCTTAATAATAATCCTTTCCCTTAAAGCCTTTTTTATTAATAATTTGATGTTTTATCTCCTGTTGAAATTTTTCAATAAAAAAAAGATCACCAGCTATCAGTAGGACTAACCAATGAAAAGAAGTAGAAACAAATAGTCCATGCACTGATTCCTTTAAATGGCATATTCTGAGATATTTTTGAGTTTTTTTCATCCATCTGTATTGATGATAGTTATTTTTTAGAAATCTGATGTTGGCCTGTGATAGATGGTCTCATTATACTGAGAATTAAATAAGTATGTAATTATAATCTAGAATTTTAGGCTTTAAAAAAAGCAATATAGATTTTTACATGTGACACAAGACTGAAATTGAGCAATGATCATTTATCAATTCATTCAGCATTTATATAATTTATATAGAATGCATTTGTTTTCAAGGTTTCCTGAATTAGCTAGAATTCTTCTGTCTCTTGAGAAACCTGTATGCAGGTCAGGAAGCAACAGCTAGAACTGGACATGGAATGACAGACTGGTTCCAAATAGGAAAAGGAGTACGTCAAGGCTGTGTATTGTCACCCTGCTTATTTAACTTATATGCAGAGTACATCATGAGAAACGCTGGGCTGGAAGAAACACAAGCTGGAATCAAGATTGACGGGAGAAATATCAATAACCTCAGATATGCAGATGACACCACCCTTATGGCAGAAAGTAAAGAAGAACTAAAGAGCCTCTTGGTGAAAGTGAAAGAGGAGAGTGGAAAAGTTGGCTTAAAGCTCAACATTCAGAAAACTAAGATCATGGCATCTGGTCCCATCACTTCATGGCAAATAGATGGGGAAACAGTGGAAACAGTGTCAGACTTTATTTCTTTGGGCTCCAAAATCACTTCTGATGGTGATTGCAGCCATGAAATTAAAAGATGCTTACTCCTTGGAAGGAAGGTTATGACCAACCTAGATAGCATATTTAAAAGCAGAGACATTACTTTGCCAACAAAGGTCCATCTAGTCAAGGCTATGGTTTTTCCAGTGGTCATGTATGGATGTGAGAGTTGGACGGTGAAGAAAGCTGAGTGCCCGAAGAATTGATGCTTTTGAACTGTGGTGTTGGAGAAGACTCTTGAGAGTCCCTTGGACTGCAAGGAGATCCAACCAGTCCATGCTAAAGGAGATCAGTCCTGGGTGTTCATTGGAAGGACTGATGTTGAAGCTGAAACTCCAATACTTTGGCTACCTCATGCGAAGAGTTGACTCATTGGAAAAGACCCTAATGCTGGGAAGGATTGTGGGCAGGAGGAGAAGGGGACGACAGAGGATGAGATGGTTGGATGGCATCACGGACTTGATGGACATGGGTTGGGGTAGATTCGGGGAGTTGGTGATGGACAGGGAGGCCTGGCGTGCTGCAGTTCATGGGATCGCAGAGTCGAACACGACTGAGCGACTGAACTGAACTGAACTGAGCAGGAAAAAGGAAGATTTTTTTTCCTCGCACAGCAACAGCCCAGCCAATGAGAACTGCAACTAACTCAGCCAATGGGCAACCATTACCACCTGAACTGCCCAGCGTTGAATTTCCACCAATGGACTTTCAGTTCAAAGCAGCCTCTCCCAACTCTCCCCCCACCCTTTTTTTCTTTTCTCTATAAAATAACATTCCTCTCCTTTGTTGTCTGAACTAGCCTACAGTTTGTCATAGTTTGCATGTTCTGAATTATAATTCCTCTGCTATTTCCAAACTCATTTTGCTAGTAAAATAACTGGTTGTTTTATTTTTAAAATTGACAAGGTGTTTAGGATTTGTAATGACTCTTAAATTTTCCTTTAACTTTTCTGTGTTTTTCAAAATTTCTCCAATGACCATGTGTAATTTCTAAGTAGAAAAAAAAAGTTAATCGAATTGCTCAAATTAAAATCAATTTTTGTTTAATTTCCTTGTTGTTGTTCAGTCACTCAGCCATGTCCAACTCTTTGTGACCTCATGGACTGCAGCATGCCAGCCTTCCCTGTCCTTCACTATCTCCTGGAGTTTGCTCAAACTCTTATCCCATCGAGTCGGTGATGGCATCCAACCATCTCATCCTCTGTTGTCCCCTTCTCCTCCTGCCTTCAATCTTTCCCAGCATCAGGGTCTTTTCTAATGAGTCAGTTCTTCACATCAGGTGGCCAAAGTATTGGAGCTTCAGCTTCACTGGCAGTCCTTCCAATGAATATTCAGGATTGATTTCCTTTACGATGGACTGGTTTGATCTCCTTTCAGTCCAGGAGGGGAGCCTTCTCCAACACTACAGTTCAAAAGCATCAATTCTTTGGCGCTCAGTCTTATCCAAACCAGTACTTATTGAGTACCCAACCTAGTGCCAGACGTTGTGGGAAGAAATTTTTAAAAGATAATTTTTGTGGCCATCAAGGAGTTCCCAGCTATGTTTTAGAAGGATTGGATATAAAAACTTTTAATGTTAAAAAATCAATATGGTTTAAATAACAAGTCATGCCAGGAATAGAAGGAGAATAAGCACATTTGATTAATTATATTGACAGTTATTGCTATTTCTGAATAATCCTCTTCTTGAATTCAATTCCAGGGGTGTTTAGCAAAGCACAATTCTGAAACCTCCGAGTTCTTTGACTGCAAGTCATTCAGTGACACGTGAGAACTTTACAAGGTAGAGTTGTCATTTCATTTCTCCCTGTAGTCTGAGATTTCAATTTGGATATAGCACTTAAAACTTTCTTCTTTCTCCATTGTCTGAGTGTATTAAAAGATGATGAGGAAAATAGTCATTTTTTTCCAGATGAGGTCACGTTGCAATTTTAGTTTATTTTAAAAATTTTTTAAACTTTTATTGGACTACAGATGATTTACAATGTTGTGTTAGTTTCAGGTGTACAGCAAAGTGAATCAGTATCTCCTTGTAACCATTAATTTGATTTCTATATCTGTGAAAAATCATATACATTTACTCTGGAGCCCTTGACATATTTTCTGGGCTACAGAAGGGAGGGTACAGTAAGTTAATTCATCATTTAATCAAAGGCTAGTTCGTAACAAGTGTGTAGAAATATACTAGTGCCAAAGCACGATGCTGCATGTTAGTCAGGAAGTGGGAAAATAAAGTGAGTTGAACTGAGGGACTCTAAATGTATTTCCAATAAGGACCCTAACCTTGGTTGTTTTTCTTCCTCAGTATTTAATCATGTTTGTTAACTCTTCCAGTGGGAAAGATTGGGAATGAATTATTGTCATTCAGATAAGCTAATTCCACTGTAAGAAAATATATTCCTTAGTACCAAAAGAAAATTAGTGTTCTTACCTATAATAATGGAAAATATTGGTTTAAATTTCCCTAAGTGTTACCTATGGGTTAGGTAAGACAAGTAATTATTGAGTCACATTTTTCCGTTACATTATATATATATATATATATATATATATATATATATATATTCACAGAATCCCTTCCAGAGTGATTTTCAAAACCCTTCATGAGGGTGTGTATTTTCCCCCAGAGGGAACTTAAGCATAGGATAAATTTAAAAAGTGATACAGTAAAAATGGTAGCAGGGTCTTAATGATATTTCATCATGCCTGGTAAGTGAGAAAAATGCAGGGGTAAATAGTTCCCAATAGCACTTGTGAGTTATATTTACCTAGTGAAAATTTATTTTTTCCTCCTTATTATGGATTTCTCCTGCCTTCTTTCCATCTTATTTTCTTACAATAATTTACATACACTTGTTTGAAGTTAGATTTCCATAGCTACCACTGAAGAGTGACTGAGTCTTTTCTCACTGATTTAACAAATACAAAAGTTTATCAATCCTGTTGTCAGGGAACAAAGCAAACATGGTAGCCCAAAGAAGAACAACAGTCACCTCCTTCTCAAAAGAGAACTTTTCAACAGCTCCTTAAAAACCTAAAAATAATTTATTTGAATTTAAATAACCATAACCAAATGAATGCTTTTTTTTCAAGTAATGTATTTTGTGTAAAATTTTTTGCATAACTATTTCCCCAAAATACTGGAATTTGTTTCTCTGAAATAGAAATCATTTCTAAAGGATGACTTCTGAACATTTCACTCACTCTTGCGCAACTATAAGCCTGTTAAAACACACAAATTGCTCATTTAAGTGAAAAACACACAAATTGCTCATTAAAGTGACTGCATTCTCATTTTCCTAAGATAATATTCACTGAGTATTTTTATATACCTGAAGCTGGAAATTCTGCTTATTCTGATGTATAATGCCATACTGATGGAACAGAGATAGAATTTCTTCTGAGCAAGCCATTTCTTACCCCCCCCCCAGAAGCCACTGTTTGCATTATTAACTTTATATGAAGTAAATTTAGGGTTTTTAAAAAAGGAAATGAGAGTTGCTTTTTTTCTGCTGCTTTTGGCCAAGCTCAATATTCTTAATGTTATATTTTACCTGAAAATTTTGAAGTTCTAAATAATTTATTAGGCTTTAAATTTCCAGAGGACAAAAAGAATAGAAAGGGGAGATATGACCCTCCCAAGGGTCCACTCTGCCTCACAGGGTCAGAGCAGTGAGAACACAATAGTGAGAACTGAAGGGCTTGGGAGGAAAAGCACCGTGCCTCCATACAGGGGAAACACCAGAGCTGGCGTCTTCATCTCCTTGCTCAACACTCTCATTTTGCACATGAAGAGAATGTGATATAAAGAAGCCTGCTGACTTCCTGAAGGTCACTCAGCCGGCCAACTCCCTTAGAAACCTGCAGTTCTCTTCATCACCCTGCCAGTCACTTGAATAAGTTGGCCCTAAGTTATTTGTCTTGATTTCTTGTGAGTTGAGCATTCCTCTTAAAAGCATGCTTTTGAAAATGTATTAAGGAATTGGCAGTGTGATAGTGGAGAGGCATTCAGAGTATCTAGTCTGCCATGGTGCCAGGACTGAACTCGGCCCAGAGTCACCTTTGACGTTCCCACCCTGCTCCTTTTCACTCATTCAGCATCCCTCCCTCACCACACTGGTCGCTTGGCCTGACCACACCTAATGCCTCAATGCCTTTGTCTGTGCTCCTCTACTCTCGAGAAATGAATTTGCTTATGTTTCTTTCTGCCTGGAAAGTTCTGTTTTTAAGCCTAAGTAGTGGATCTAGTCAGTAAGTGCTCTTTCCCTTCCCTGTTCCTCCTTGATTAAAGGTACAGATAAAGGTTATAAGGAAACTGGGGTAAGAATTTAGATCATCTGATTTGCAGACCATTTAGCTTCCCACTCATTCCTTTCAGCCAAACTCTGAGGCCTGTCAGCTTCTTCATGGAGGTTACTTCCAGTCTCTTAGACACAGAAGTAGAATTCCCTTCATGAAAGGTGCTGAGTGTGCTCTTGGCTGATGACATCAGAGAAGTTCCCTTCTATGATGTTCCTTTGCCCTCAGGATAAGACCACCTCCTTAACATAACCAAAAAGGCTTCCGTTGACCTCCCCAGCCTTTACGTGCGCTCTTCCCTTAAACGCCCAGATCCAGTCATGCTGACTTGGTCTCAAGTGGTCTGTTATCTCTGCATTCACAGCAACCTTTCATCCCTCACCAGGCAAATTCATACCCATAACACACTGTGTTTGTTTCAGCTGACATATCATCCTTTTTGGAAAGCCTTTCCCAACCTTGGATTGATGCCTCATATCATAGAAACTATCCTAACACCGTATAATGATGGGCTATGGACTTATGACCCTGGAGACAGAAATGGCAACCCACTCCAGTATTCTTGCCTAGAGAATTCCATGGACAGAGGAGCCTGGTGGGCTACAGTCCATGGGGTCACAAAGAGTCAGACATGACTAAGTGACTAACACACACACACGGACTTATGAATCCTCCACTCAGCTATGAAGCCGTTGAATCTGGAGTAGGCTTTGTTTGCCTCAGTATCTGTAATACTTGCACAGCACTTCGTGCTGTAATTTCATTTTTAAATGTTTACCTTTTTAATTGAAGTAAAACAGGCATCTCAAAAAGCACATAAATCATATATTCACAGCTGGATGGATTTTCACAAATTAAAGTCATGCTGTGTAACTAGCAGAAATCAAGAAACAGAACATTATCCCTTGAATTCCTCTTCATGCCCCTTTCCAGTCTTTGCCCCTCTGATTTTTAACACAAAAGAATGTTTCCTGAACTTTATATAAATGGAATCATACAGTACATATCCTCTTTTGTGTCTGTCTTCTTTCTCTCAATATTATGTTTGTAAGATTCTAAAAGCCTTTTTTTTAAGAAATAAGTAATATTGCAGTATCTAAGATTTTAATCAATGTGCATAAGACATTTTCTGTATTACCAGCTCAGAAAGAAAGCAGCTATTAAGAGGCATGCATGAAATTTCTCTCTAGAGGATGCCTGCTCAGCATTCTTTACTGTCATTCCTAACAGAACCCACTTTTGTTCCTGTGCCCCATGCAACCTATATGCATATGGAGGGGGTGAGCCTGATTGGTTATCTTGTCCTTCCTTGTCCGTGATTGGCTGAAGAATGCAAGTCCCCATTTTGACCAATAAGACCTGAAGGGTGGTTTTCTGGGGCTCCTGGGAAACTTTTTGCCCACTTCTCCAGGAATGTTTGCAGAAGTGACCCAGAAACTCTTTCTGGATGTTGTGTGTAGGTGTGAGACTCAGACTTCTAAGGATACCCATCACCAGGCTTGAGGACAAGGTCATTATGAAGAGAAAAACAGTACCAAGAATCACTAGGAAACAGGGCTATCTACAGGATTAAGTCATCTTCACCCTATTCCACCTCTTAAGTTTGCAGATCTGTCAATCAGCAAATCTCATTATAGTTTAATCCAGTTAGAGGTTTTTCTTGTTTGTTCATTTTGGGGTTTCTTGATACTTAAAACTAAGGGCATTTTAACCAATATATCTCCTAAAGGCTTGGATGCTTACTGCAAGGTGCATTTACCTGAATGGAGAGTGATGTGAAGCTTTGTTCATGGTAATGAGATGCAAGTCAGGAAGCAAGAGGAGGCTGCCTGACTTGCATGGGATGGAGGCTCTAGCTAGAGCGTGGGGCTGAGAAGGAAACCCCTCAGGAACAAACTATTCTGGCACTGCCCATGTTACCTTGGGTGAAGGCTCTGGGGCTACAATGCTGTAGACTTGAGGAGTCAAGTAACCAAAGTACAGCAACGTCCTGAGTGGTCGGAGAAAGAGGCAGCTGTGTGTGCCTGAAGATAGAGGGGCTTTTCCTTCTGTCCCTCCTGTGGAGGAAACGATGGCAGAGGAATAACAGTCGTGTAATCCTAGGTGGCCTAAGACATTTCTTTC
This sequence comes from Okapia johnstoni, assembly GCA_024291935.2. Lineage (NCBI taxonomy): Eukaryota > Metazoa > Chordata > Mammalia > Artiodactyla > Giraffidae > Okapia > Okapia johnstoni. The sequence continues at coordinate 33,308,926 of CM044310.1, forward strand.
TTTCTTTTTTTGAGAGGGGGGCCCCACACCATGTGTGAGGCATGCAGGATCTTAGTTCCCTGACCAGGGATCGAACCCACACCCACTGCAGTGGAAGCATGGAGTCATAACCACTGGACCACCAGGGAAGCCACCAAGGGAACTTCTTCAGAGGATGGTAGTATGTGTCCAAGAAGACAAAGATTCTCAAATAATGGACATGAAGTGTGGCACAGGTGTAACACCGCTCTCTTGGTGTTTTCCCAACAGTGTAGTGTGATAATGAGAGCAAAAAGAGTGAAAGGAAAGGGCCTCTTGGCTTATAAACACATTTTCTGTTTTTCTGGCCCCCTCCCCTGGAGATGGTCTACTGAAGAAGGGAGACCTTGAGAACCCCATGAACAGTATGAAAAGGCAAAAAGATATGACATTGAAAGGTGAACTCCTCAGAAGGACAGGGATGCCTGACGTGCTGCAGTCCATGGGGTTGCACAGAGTTGGACACAACTGAATGACTGAATAACAACAACAACCCCTGGAGATGACAGTAATTGATATTGCCCACGGGGTCTGAGAAAGCGCGCCTAGGGGTGCTGGAGTTACCATGGAGGAGCAGCTGTCCCATAGGAAGGATATTCTGTAAAATAGAGCCTCAGAGTGACTTAAGCTGAAAATGAGAACTAGTTCTTCCACTCAGGCTGGGGAGGTGGGTTAGATTGGTCCCATTTACATGGAGATATTAGGGAGATGTTGTGAATAAGGTGGCATCAGATTTGACCTGAGAAGGAGAGATAGCATTTACACTAGAAGTGATAAAGAAGATGTTTCAGTTAAAGGGAACTGAAAGTGCAAAAGCGGAAGGGCCAGAAGAGAAGAGTAGGTACAGGACAGAGTGAGTAAATGAATTTGTCTCTGCCAGAGTACCTGTGAGAGTGGGGAGGGCTGAGGAGAGTGGGCAAGAGAAGTGGTGTCAAGATGGAGGATGTGCATGCCTCAGAAGTGTGAATCTTACTGGTAGGTAATGGAGAACAGGAACGAATTTTAAACATGTCAGTATTCAACATAATACTGAAGTGTGTCTCAAGATGATTAAAATCAGAATGGACAGGAAAGGGAAAGACAGGAACTGGGGAGACCCAATTAGAACCTAAAGTGAAAGAAGAGAAAAAGGAAGTGAATTAGGGTGGCGGTTGTAGACAGTAGAGAAATGGGACGATTTATGGAGGTGAGCTTGACAGGAGTCAATATCTGATTGACTGTGAGTACTGCATCATTAAGAAGAACTGGATCTTGTCACAAAACCTGGCCCCAGAGGTTGATAAGTTTATCACACCATGTTACATTTTCCCCATAACCATTTTGCTAGTGAAATGATTCCCAATTTACAGGCTATTTGTGACAAAATGAAACAAACAAAAAACAGTGATGAAGTGCTACATGTGAAAAGAATTTGCCCAAAACAGATTTTTCTGTCCCATGTGGTTAACAGTTGTACTGCTTTTGACCAAGCACGGTTGTGCGTTACAGTAATGGTAATGGAAAGAGAGGTGTGTTTAGAGCCCTTTGCACCTTCACTGTCCTCCCGACTCACTGTCTGAACCTGTCAGAGCTCAGCCGCTGATTGCCAAGCAATTAAGGATGTATTTTTCATAGTTTTTCAGAATCTAGTTTATTGTCTAGAGTGCGTTCATTTTCTAAGCAGGAAAACTGAGCTTGGAACTTGATGACAAAGTGTAATTGTCTTTATTATTAAAGAGAAGGAATTGTGAATGCATTTTTTTTAAGGGAAGGATGCCAAAAAGCTTTCTTGATGATGATGGAGGTAACAATACCTTTTAAAGGAGTGTTTTTCAAAGAACGACTTCAATATCTCTCTCCCTGTGGGAAGACCGCAGCCTCTTTATCATAGGGCCTAGTGTCATGATCATACCAGATGCTTGGTAAATATCTATAAGATAAATAGCAGAAAACACTGCAGCAAAAGGAGAAGGCCTGAGATGGGAGGAATACTAAGCGATGAAGGAGTTCTAAAGCTTTTATGCAAGGACAGCCCTCTTACAGTCAAATAATAGACCTTCAGAGAAGAAAATAGAGAAGGGTGGTTACTCCTGAAAACTGTTTGGTTCACTCATTTATAAGATTTGACTTAAGAACTGGGGTTAAGTTTAGAGGGAAATCTCAGTTCTAGAGATTCTAAACAGACTTAAGTTACTCATATCTTTTAATAATGTTAGATTCAAGGACATCATGGGGACTTATGAAAAATCCCCAAGGCCCATTGCTTCTTCCTCAGGAAGAGTCTAGAGCTCACGATGTTTACTTAATCACAACTTTGGATGTTTAATAGACTATTTAGTCTCTCAGATTTACCTTGCTTTGTGTGATCTAGAGAACTAATTTTTATGGCATATAATTGAGTGACTAGCTATCCTCAAAAGATAATCTTGATTATCTGAGTTATATTTTACTTTGTAGTCAATCCTGCAGAGCATCAGAAAAGGAAAAGTAGTAGTGTTTAAAGCAGAGCAATTAGTAACATGTAATAAAAATGAAAGGGCTTCCCTGGTGGCTCAGTGGTAAAAACCCACATGCTGATGCAGGAAATATGGGTTCAGTCCCTTGGTCAGGAAGATCCCCTGGAGGAGGGACTGGCTACCCACTTCAGTATTCTTGCTTGGAGAATCCAATGGGCAGAGGAGCCTTGCAGGCTACAGTCCATGGGGTCACAAAAAAGTCAGACACAACTTAGAGACTACACAACAACAACAGCAATAAAAATGAAAAGCATTAAGTAGCAAGGAGATAGTATCCTCCAAACAATCCTTCCAATTCCATCGTTTGCTGAATATTTTCCAAAAGAAAATGGAAATATAAAGATTCTATTTTAATTGCACAACAAGGGGGAAAGTGCTCAAATGCCAAAAGAACATGTTGAAAAGCAGATGGATTTTGAACCAAAACATGAAGGTAATATTCTGCCTTTGGAAATTCTATATTTCCACTGTGATTTAAAGTGTTGTAGCTTACAGTAATCATCTTGGCAAAAACAAAAAAATGAATAAGAAGTCTGAGTAATTATGAATCTGCATTTCAAGCTGAAAGGGGAAAAGACATAACCCAGCTAAAATTCTCATCCAAGGCAATTCTCCTTTAAATGCATCAAGGCATTCTTAGAAATAATTTCATCTTGAGACAATGAGCCAAGTATCACTATCCTAAGTCTGATCAAAAAATCAATAATAAAAGCTCTTATTCTTATAGATCCATCACTTCATTATGTTTCCCTTTGTCACCATTCAGAAACTTAACATTAAGTGATTGGATGTAACTTGAACCTCTTTCTTCTCTCTCCATCCTTTTCTCCTTGCCTTCCTCCTTCCATTCTTTTAAATGGAGCAATGAAGTAGCCAGATGTTAACATTTCCAAAACCAAGAAAAATCAGTTTAGGATTTTCATGGACTTGCTAGCTGTATCAGCTGCTATTGTCAAACAAACAACCTCAGAACAATGATTTCAAACAACCATTTATTTAGTTCATGATACTGCAAGTCATGGAGAAGGCAATAGCAACCCACTCCAATACTCTTGCCTGGAAAATCCCATGGATGGAGGAGCCTGGTAGGCTGCAGTCCATGGGTCGAGAAGAGTCGGACACGACTGAGCGACTTCACTTTCGCTTTTCACCTTCATGCATTGGAGAAGGAAATGGCAACCCACTCCAGTGTTCTTGCCTGGAGAACCCCAGGGACGGCGGAGCTTGGTGGGCTTCCATCTATGGGGTCGCACAGAGTCGGACACGACTGAAGCGACTTAGCAGCAGCAACTGCAAGTCAAATTGCTAATTTAGGCTGGTATCACCTGGGCTCCCTTATGTGTCTGCATGCAGCCATTTGATGGTGAGGTAATTCTGCTTCCAAGGCTTGACTGGCACCTCTTGACTCTCCCCTGTGTGATTTCTCATTGTGCAGAAGGCTAGCCAGAGTTAGTGCTCAAGATGGAAGCAGAGGTCCAAGAGAGAAAGTAAAAACAAGCAAGGGTTCTTGGGGACCAGGCTTAACACTGACACAGGTTCACTTCTGCCATATACTGTTAGCCTAAGCAAGTAATTAGACCAACTTAAATTCAAGACATGGGAAGCAGACTTTACCTCTTGATGGGAGGAGAGGCAAAGTTACTTTCAAAAGGTGTGAATACAGGAAGGCTGTTAAGAGGGACTGTCAGGTGACCGGTCTACCATACTAGCTAGTTTTCTTCTAACACTCTAAATCATTTATTCAAGAAGCATATTTTTATTTCTAATTTTATCAAGGCTTTTTATTCAGGAGTAAATATTCCATGTTACTAAATGCTATCCCCCCCTTTTTGTATATGTGAAGATGATCATGGATTGGAGTTTTTCTTCTTTGAACCATAGGATTGATTATCTTAATAGATTTTCTAATATTGAAATTTCTTTGCCTGCCTGGAAAGAACTGTACTTGATTAAGTTATTGATTTTTTTGTTGCTGTTGTTATACTGATTAATCTCTTTGCTAGTATTAAGACTTCACATGTTTATAAATGAAGTGTAGTTTTCTTTTTCTTGTGATACATTTGTTAGATTTTGTTATTAGTTATAACTCTTCTGCCAGAGCAAAGTTTCTAATGTAACAGACTTTGTCCTAAACAACATTGTATCATAGATTGCTAAATTCTGGCTGAATTTTTACTTCCCTTTCTCAATCCCTTTTACTCTTTACTAGATAACCAACTCTCTGATTTCCCCAAATTTTCCCTATCTCCTCAAGACTCTAAACACACCTCTTTTATTGATTCATAGTGAGACAAGGGTAGTTTCTGACCTGGCCTCCAGAAAGTCCCACTTCCTGGTAGTCATGCCTTCTTGTAATCCCTTCATCTGAATGGAGAAGAACCTGTGACTTGTTTCTAACCAAGAGAATAGGGCAAAATGCTGGAATGTCACGTCTGTGGCTAGGTTACACAGGTAGTCACTCCTGTCTTGTTAACAGACTGCTTACATACTGGTAACACACGTTCCCTTATTGGAGAGGCCCACATGCTAAGAAAATGAGGGTGACATATGGCCAACAGCCCTCAGTACAATACCCTTTGAAGAACTGAAACAACCAGATCCTTCCCCAGTCAAATCTTCACGTGAGACCTCGGCCCTGGCCAGAGCTTAATTGCAGCCTTTGGAGAGACTGGGAAGCAGAGAACTCAGCTGAACCATCCCTAGTTTCCTGACTTACAGAAACTGAAATAATAAATGTGTATTGTTTTAAGCTACTAAACTTGTAGTAATTTGTTAGTTGGTAATGGATAACTAATACACATCAAATAATCAATTCTTAGGTTGGGAAGAACTTTTTTTAAAAATCACACAGTGCAACCTTTTTAAAAAATTAATTGTAACTGGAATATAATTGATTTACAGTGTTGTGTTAGTTTCTGCTGTACAGCAAGTTGGGTCAGTTTTATGTGTACATGTGTCCACTCTTTTTAAGATTCTATTCCTATGTAACTCATTACAGAGCATTGAGGAGAGTTCCCTGTGCTATACAGTAGGTTCTCTTTAGTTATCTCTTCTATATATAGTAGTGTGTATATGCACACAGTCCACCCTTACATTCTAATGTGACTCTCCACCACATGCATGTCTAACTTGTGTTTAAATGGCACAGGTGACATAAAAGTTACTACTATAAAAAGTAGTTCATTCCATCTTGAGGAAATTATAATTTTTAGGAAACTGTTCACTTTAATAAGTTAAATATTTTATTCACAGATCCTGAATCTTACCTAGGTGTTGTATCCATTCTTTTAAACATGATAAACCTTAAATTATTCCCAGTTCTTCCAAAATTCCTAACATGATGTGGTTTTTTTTGCCCTCTTTCATCATCTTTGTCCCCTTTGTCTTAGCAAGGTCCCCATAAATGACACTAACGTTAAGATTTGATTTATGTAGTACAAAGGAATGGGGCACTATCATTTAGAGTAATTAACAAGCCCACTATTGAAATTGTTCATTCACGTTGGACTCACTGTCCAAGAAAATCTTTGTTTTTATCTTACAGGAGCTGTACTAAGTCCTTTCATTACTATGTCATATTTACCCTGCTTAATTTCAGTTGATTTGTTCACACCAAGAAGCTGAGGTCTTCTTTGGTACTAATTTATCACCTAATATAGTTTCCTTTGATCCTAATTGCACATTATCCACAGATTTGTTAGATATTTTTATAACTTTATCTACACTTTGAATATAGTGTTAAGGTGTGGCTAAAACAAATCCATTTTTATGATTGATACCTATTTATTCATTAGTATTTCTTAAATAATTTTCCTTGTGCACACTATTACGATAACTTTTTACTGTTGTCTCTATCATTTATCCATGTGCTTCTCTGGTGATTCAGTGATAAAGAATCTGCCTGCCAGTGCAGGAGGTGTGGGTTAAATCCCTGGGTCAGGAAGATCCCCTGGAGAGGAAAATGGCAAACCACTCCAGTATCCTTACCTGGGAAATCCCATGGACAGTGGAACCTAGTGGGCTACAGTCCATGGGGTCACAAAGAGTAGGACATGACTTAGCGACTAAAACAGCAACAATCATTATCTTTCTTAAATTCCTCCTTTACAAAACAACCACTTTATAGTTTTCTATTTTCTAATGTCTTGAAGCTTATCTTTTATTTGTTTCAACAAAGTCAGCACAGTTCTTTTACTGTCTGCCACTGAAGTCTTTTGGGGTTGCAAATCTAGTTTCCTTATATTCCTGGTTTTCTCTCTGTATAGAATACTATATTTGAAAATTATTTGTGGTAATAATTTGAGGCCCACAGATGAAGGTACTTAGCTCCAGAGAGAATTTTTTTCTGTTGTTGCTAGGCTTCTGGGGGACATTGCCATCCTAAGCTGTAAGTTTAAGTTTTGAGATAGCAATTAAATCAGAGGCTTTAAGTTTTCTTCTGGGCTGTCTCCCTTCTGATTCATGCCTATCCTGAATGTGCAGTCCTTTGGAGGAGGGTTCTCAGTTTATTGAAAGGAGGGTCTTCTACTAGATTCTTCACTGAGTCATCTCCCTTGTCAAACAAGGCCATCAAAACAAAGTATTCTTAAAAAATAGAAAATTAAAAGCCCACCTTAATCCAAGAAGAGTAAAAGAATAATTAGACTAGATTTTATCATTTAATTGCCAAAAATCACTTGGATATATCAGTACATTACTTATGTGTTTGGACAAACAGTGCTCCTCTTCAAATTTTGTAAACCACAATCCCTTAGTTCAAGTATCTTTTAAAATTTACATGTGTTCTCATTTGTAGAATATATCAGTCTTTCACCATTTATCACAATTTCAGTGATTTCTTATTCCATGGAGCCATTACTCCATTCATAGGAATTGAGGGATACTCAGCATTAATTTCTTACATGAGAAACTTTTGATAAAACCACTGCATTATGCATGCTATTCTGTGCCAGTGAATGGAATGGAATGAACTGTAAGTATGTCTGATTGTGTGAGTGCCTCTCGTGGATGGAGATGCCACTTGGATTATAGTTCAGTGGGTGAAAACTTCCCTATCATCTCTGTCTTCTCCTCATTCAGAGTCTCAGAAGGATGTGGATCATATTAGATGTGATATTGGGCTTGTCTTAAGAAATGCTCCTCACTCTCTGACTTGGACACAGATGTCTCTGTTCCGCTATCCATGGGGAGAATAGGCAAAGATTTCCTTTGCAAAGAGAGCCCAGGAAATCCCATCCTTCAGGGAGTCCTCCTCAAGCTCTCTTTAGTTGCTTTCCACTGGGCAACTTTATTGGCTCTAATTTTTTTTTTTAGTTAGTATAGTGGGCTATCTAAAGAGCCTCTTGATGAAAGTGAAAGAGGAGAGTGAAAAAGTTGGCTTATAACTCAACATTTAGAAAACTAAGATCATGGCATCTGGTCCCATCGCTTCATGGCAAATAGATGGGGAAACAATGGAAACAGTGACAGACTTTATTTTTTGGGGCTCCAAAATCACTGCAGATGGTGACTGCAGCCATGAAATTAAAAGATGCTTGCTCCTTGGAAGAAAAGTTATGCCCAACCTATACAGCATATTAAAAAGCAGAGACATTACTTTGACAACAAAGGTCCGTCTAATCAAAGCTATGGTTTTTCCAGTAGTAATGTACAGATGTGAATGCTGGACTATAAAGAAACCTGAGCACCAAATAATTGATGCTTTTGAACTGTGGTGTTGGAGGAGGCTCTTGAGAGTCCCTTGGACTGCAAGGAGATCCAACCAGTCCATCCTAAAGGAAATCAGTCCTGAATATTCATTGGAAGGACTGATGCTGAAGCTGAAACTCCAATATTTTGGCCACCTGATGCTAAGAACTGACTCATTGGAAAAGACCCTGTTGCTGGGAAAGATTGAAGGCAGGAGGAGAAGGGGACAACAAAGGATGAAATGGTTGGATGGCATCACTGACTCGATGGACATGAGTCTGAGGAGTTGGTGATGGACAGGGAGGCCTGGCGTCGCAGGGAAGCCATGAGGTGGCAGATTTGGACACGACTGAGTGACTGAACTGACTGATAGTGGGCTAATTTTAAACACACAACTTTATATTCTTTCTGCTTGCAGAACATATAGTCCTTTGCAAAGAAATATCTAAAAGTTAATACACATTTGTGTAGTATATTCAACTTTACGCAAATATTCTCCCAAAGTTATGAATGCATTAGATTTTTGTAAATTAAATTGCAATTAATTATACGAAAGGATCTTTACATTAAAAAAAAAAACAGTTGGTGGCTTCCCTGGTGGTCTAGTGGTTGAGAATATGCCTGCTAACGCAGGAGTCACGGATTTGATCCCTGGTCTGGGAAATTCGCACATGCCGCAGAGGAACTAAGCTCTGAGTGCCACTACTGAGCCAGTACTCTAGAGGCCATGAGTCACAATCCCTGAGCCCCAGGAGCTGCAACTACTGAAGCCCATGTGCCTACAACCTGTGTTCTGCAACAAGAGAAGCCACTGCAATAAGAAGCCTGTGCACTGCAAGGAAGAGTAGCCCGCCACACTCCCTCCCCCAATCACAATTAAAGTCTGTGCGCAGCAATGAAGACCCACCAAAGCCAACAATAAGTAAATAAATCTTAAAAAAACAAACAAACAGGTGAATTTTTTTTGAAAAGCATGGAGAGAAGGGGAGGAGTAAGAGGAGATGAAATTCTATAGGTAGGAAGGGCCAAATGCTGAAGATAGTTATATTTTATTACTTGTATGAAATAAGTTACATGCTAACCATTGCCTGACTAGCACTGTTGTAATACAGGGTCATACTAGAGGTAATATGTGGGGTATCTTTGTATCCCTCATGCCACAACATGTAGTGATGTACAAAGGGAAGCATGCAGTAATCTACAGAAGGGAAGTGAAGTGGCAATATTGGGAAATCAAACACAAATTAATTTCTTTTAGGGTGTGTAGTCTTAAAGTCTTGAGTAAAGGAAGAGAACTAGAGAAAAATAATCTCTAAGACTAACTGTGTCTAAGTGAGAAGATTATTAAGCAATGGCAGAAAGATGATGCTGAACTTTCCTATTAAAATATTTTTTTTCTTGTGGGTGATAAAGTATCATCAAATGGCCTGCAGGAAGGAAATAATGTGATAAAAATTTTGTTTTATTAAGATAACACCGAGAGTCAGCAGGTGAAGAATTAGAAGGACAAGTGACTAGAGACATAGAATCCCACTGCAGAGTAATTATAGTTCTTACGGCAAGAAAAGTGAGAGCCTAATGTTGTGTTCCCAGGTGGCGCAGTGGTGAAGAATCAGCCTGCTAATACAGGAGACACAAGTTCAATCCCTGGGTCAGGAAGATCCCCTGGAGGAGAAAATGTCAACCCACTCTAGTATTCTTGCCTGGGAAATCCCATGGACAGAGGAGCCTGGTGGACTGCAGCCCATGGGGTTGCAAAGAGTCAGACAAAACTTAGTGACTAAACAGAAACAACAAGTGTGGGAGAAGAGATGGAGAGTTATTTGGGGGTTGAGTTGATCGAACATAGATTTTAGTGAGACTCAGTTTCCTGTTTTGCACTCATGATAAATTGTGATGACTTTACTAAAACAGGGAAGGCAGGACAAAGGGTAGCTTGGCTGCATAGGAAGTGGAGTGAAATTAAGGAGTAAAGGATATGAGTTCTGTCTTTGACATCCTAGAGCTATCCGTGAATACCTAGGTGAGTTTTTCAGTATAAGCATTGGATACAAAGGACTGGAACTCAGGACAGCGATAAAGGTTTGAACATCAGTGGCGTGTAGGTTGTAGGTCAAAGCCATGGAAGTGGATAAGATGACTCCTGAAGATCAGTGACATGAGAAGAGGAGTATGAAAAGGAAAGAATGACTGGGGTGAAAAAAAGATAAGCAAAAAAGGTATGTCTTAGAGGCCTAAGGGGGAAAAGTGCCAAAGGAGAAGAATGTCTTAGGAAGGAAGGATTGTTAACAATATCAGAAGGTCCAAGGAAATCTACTATGATTAAATTCTGAAAGGGTTTCACCAGATTTGACAAGTGGAAGGCCTTGTTGCTCTGCCAAAGTGCTAGAGAAGTTAATTCAAAGTGAAACTCAAATCCTGCTCAGTGCTGATTGGCCGAATCCACCGAGCCTGATTGGACCTGGCTAATCAGAGGGTAGGTGTGCAAAGGCAGGTCACACTTACTGTCCCTTATTTTTCTAAGTAGATATATATATATATTAAACAGTTGGAGAGACAGCAAATGAAATTTCCTTCAAAACACATCTGTTCCTTAAAAATGGCTGAAAATACTTACAAGTTACATTAGCCAAGTATATACATAGCAATATGTATCAGTCAGATCTCCTTAGATTAAAAAGGACTGGATTAAGCCAAACTGACTTAAACTGAAAAGAGAATTTGTTGGTCCTCCTAACTGAAAGTCTTGGTGAGAGTTCAAGCTCATCTGAACCAAAATGCTCAAATACTGTCATTAGAAATCTGTCTCCCCCCACTTCTTGGTGCTGCTTATCTCTATGCTAATAACTTCGCTCCCAGTTTCTAACCAAGTCATGAGAAACAGTGGTCACCAGCAGCTGTAAACTTGCATCCTCTCAGTCCATGAACTCCAGCAAATAGTGGACACCTCTTTCCCGATTGTTTCAGCAGATATCCTGGAGCTACATTTTGTTTAATGCAATGGCAAAATAAAGTGTCCATTCCTGAAATAACCTCTAAGTCCAGGGGACTGGACTTTACCTATAGGCCAGGCTTACACCATGGCCCACTTCCAAAAGTGGGGCTGAGATTGGGGGTCAACCACACTAACAGCTGCATGGATACATGTGCTGCATTCCTGTGTCAGGTCTTTTATTAGGTCTCAGGGTTTTATTAGGGTTCTGCTCAAGTCCCACGTTCTCACCAGGCCTTTGCACATGTAGGCGAGGTAGGCCTCTCTTTACCTAATAGCAGAAACTCTTGAAAAGAGGAGACTATAACTGATGTGAGGGAAGCAGCTCTCTAACAAAAAAATGAGAGATAGAAAGGAAAAACAAAAAGGAACAGCGTGAAAAAGACGGCGATTTAAAATAAAAAACAAAAATAACTGTAAACAAATATAAGGATCATTAAAAAGCTATAAATTTCATCACAGCACTTGCCTTGACCAATTCCTGCAGAAGACACCCTTCCTTGGTAGTAAGCCCCCTGAGAATGAGCTGTGTTGACTGTTCTGGTACATCCCCAGGGTGTATTTCTTTCTTGCCTTTCCTTCTTTTGTACTTTTCATCTTCTGTCCCCATGTATATAAATTTTCATTTATTTATTTTTGGCTGTGCTGGGTCTTCATTGCTGCATGGTCTCTTCTCTAGTTACAGAGAGCCAGGGCTACTCTCTAGTTGCCCAGTGCACAAGCTTCTCCTTGTGGTGGCTTCTCTTACGGAGCACCAGCTCTAGGCGCACAGGCTTCAGCAGCATGTGGGCTCAGCAGTTGCGGCTCCTGGATCCTAGAGCACAGGCTCAGCGGTGTAGCACATGGGCTTAGTTTCTCTGAGGCATATGAGATCTTCCTGGATCAGGGACTGAACCCGAGTCTCCTGCATTGGCAGGCAGATTCTTTACCACTGAGCCACCAGGGAAGCCCCTGTCCTTTCTTTACTCTTTCTGATGGCTCACATCTCTACTGAGAGCTTTCTCCTTACATTCGTAGCTACTGACTTCCGTCTTCTTTTTGTTTCACCTCTCCACAGAGAAGTTGTGTTTCACATTCCCTCAAGGAGAGAAGGAAAAGAAAAATATGAAGAAGACACTCTACCTAGCTGCTAGCATAGTTATTTAATTTGCCACGGATACTACATAATTTTCAGAGCCCTTTGTTTAAAATGCATTAAGAATTCATGACAGCCGAGCATTGAACGAAGACTAGGGTCCTTCTAGGGCTGGCTCTGTGCTGTTGTCAAGGATGTACATTCATGACAGTGTACATTCATGATGCTGATCCAGGGCAGAACTCTTTGGTCACTTCTCAATTGCCATCCTCAGATATTCCTTTGCATTCACATGGCCATCCTTTTAGGTAGGGGTAGCTTGTCCCATCCTCAAATTCAAGAGGGTGGAGTAAGTCAATAGTATATCTCCATTTCCTTTGTCAGAAATTGGTGTAGGCATGACTTATGAGAAACTTCCAGCCAATGAAATCTGACTTCATTTTTGATGAAAAGAGACACGGGAGAAGAAACAGCTCCCCTTTCCCTAGACTTTATCATCTGTGCAATTATGCCCCTCATTGCCATAGCCATCTTGCTGAATGAGGAACACTTTACTGAAGGTGGCAAAATAAAAAGAGAGAAAGGAGGCCACCAATTGGCTGTTGAATTAACTAGCCATGAAGCCATTTTCACTTAGGCTTCTTGCTATGTAAAATAATACATTTTTATATTAAGTCATTTGAGTCATAATAGCAGCTCGATTGGTATGTCTTAGTAATCAAAGAAATTCTTACATGAAAGTAAATTCTTAGATAAAAAGAACAGAAAAAAATAGAAATGTAAATTGTGGTGCAGCAAGAAGGAGAAGGTTTCTTGAAAGCATTGCTTTCCCACTAAAGAGACCCATTTCATACTGTCCAGTTTCTCTCTCTCTCTCTCCTCCTGAGATGGTGAAGCAATTCATAGAAATTTTAGAAACAGGAAGCAAAGTCACAAAAAATAAATGAAATGCAAACCCAGGTTTCAGAAATAGTTTTGGTAATAGAAACTTTTATTTATATACAAGATTTCCTGAGGGCAACATGTGAAGTAAAATCTGCCCACCATTCCAGAAGCAGAAACAATAAATCCTTGAATGTTCTTTTTTATGTCACCTTTGAAATTACTGCTATAAGCAACTTATATCTAGCTTCAAAATTTACTTATTGGTAAAATAGAGATAAACCAAAGGGGCATCTTTCTTGTGTGAATGTGTGTGTGTGTGTGTGTGTGTGTGCGCGCGCGCACGCGCACGCATGCATGCTCAGTTGCTCACTTGAGTCCAATTCCTTGTGACTCTGTGGACTGTATCCCACCAGTCTCCTCTGTCCATGGAATTTTCTAGGCAAGATTACTGGACCAAATTGCCATTTCCTCCTCCAGGATACCCTTCCGAGTTAGGGGTTGAACCTGTGTCTCCTGCACTTTCTGGTGGATTCTTTACCACTGTGTCACATGGGAAACCTAGGCAATCTTTCTTGAGCTGTTGCCAAATACAATCTGAGGCTACTTGTTATAGTCAAGACTTTGTCTATTGTAAGTAATAGGAAACCTAAATCAAGCCGACTTAACTGGGGGCTACCAGTTGGACAGAAATCTGGCCCAGCCAGATCCAGGCTCACATAATTAAGGCTCTTTTTCCATCTCTTGGCTCTGTCCATCCTTGGAAGATACAGTGCTCTGATTGGGCAAGTCTCCTACATACTCTCTTTGGCACCGGAATTCACCAACCTCAGTCACCTAGACTGAGAGTGTGGAAGGGTGGTTTCTAAAGGAGGATGTGGGCTTTGTCTAAGAAGATGAGGGAAAGGAATTCTAGGCAGGCAAAACCAAGTTGCCTAGATTGTACAACAAATTTGTGTTGAAAATTTAGTCAATTAATAGCAAGTATTGCAGGGAAAGAAAAATGTTTTTCAGAAGTCGAAAGAAAGAATTCTGAATCAACATTCACTTGTTTTGAAGTTAATATTTTTTTCTCAATATACCAGTTAAGTTTTGAGAATTAAGATTTTAATCTTTTGTCTAATCACTCCAAAAATTCATTCTCTTTCTAAACAGAAGAGATTTGTGAATTCACACATGTTTAATCTTCAAATATAAATTGAAAGAGGAGTGAAATTGAAACCAGAGGCATTTGTGTATATTACCAAATCAAAATGATGACTGATTAGAGCTAACAAAGAAAGATTGTTGAGTGGAGCTATCTGCTTATGTTCCATCAAAGTGGCAATTAAAAAGCCCAGATGTAAAGTCATATAACTTGGTTGCGTTCATATCAACATTTCTGACTGCTTGTCAGAAAGAACAGTTTAGTTAGGGAGTTGACTTCATGTATTGGAAAGTAACAGTTTCTCTTAAACAGCTTGCATTAAAATCTTCCAGTCACAAGATACTGAATGAGCTGAGTTACTGGAAAAATTCCAAAACGAGTTCTTATGGAATGAAAGGCATACTTCAGATAGATTTCTAACTGAGCTTTTTATTTATTGTGAGTTCTGGAATTCACCCTTTTAAGAACCAGATCTCTAGACCTGCATGAATTTGAGACTGCTTCATTTTCATTGGCACAGAGACAAACACATTAGTTCCTTATCCCAAAATAACAAGACATCCTTTATTTCAAATAGAAGTAACTTGAAAACATTGCAGTAATTTATAGATACTATGTAATTGTAAGACACCTTGTTATTCCAAAGACTGAAGAAAAATTAGCTATTTAAGAGGTGGTTTATCTGAGTCAAAATTATGGCATTGCTTTGCAGGGAGTTTCTTGCATCTCATGCAAACCCAACTCCTTTTTAAGTTATCACCTGAGGAGTTGTGCAGTGTTATAGTCAGTGCAGATGGCAAGTCCTGATGGGAGTGAAGGTCTTGATCAAATGAAGAGGTATCTTAAAAAAGTCCAATCTGTTCACTGTCATCTTTTAATGTCTTAATAAGCAGGTTGCATCCATCACCAGAAATGTACAATAATAATGTTATTAATATTAAGAGAAAAACCCCTGTATCTGAAACTAAAACTGACTGTGGCCTGTTCTCTCTTATAAGGAAGAGGTAACATACTTCATTTCAGTGGAGAACCCAGTGTCTAAAAATCTCTATGTGGATCCTTTCTCCTCACAGAAACTTTGGAGGAGGGGAGAGGAGAATGAGACCTGGAGCATGGACCCATCATTCATAGCCTTTGGCCATTCATGAGGGGCTTGGTACTGAGTTGGAGTTAGGGAGAGCTGCAGAATTCTCTCCCATCCCATCAACTGTAGGAAGAACCAGTATTATTGTTATTGTTTCCAGTTGTTTGTGGCAGCCAAAGAGGGATGCAGAGACACAGCTGGGCAACCTGGTAGGAAGCTCGAGTTAGTGAAACAAGAAAGAAAGCCTAGCATTTTATTTTAAGTTGTCTGTCTTAGAAATTGGTGGTGTAACCGTCTTGCCATTCCTTGGAATCATTAGTAATAATTTGCTGTACATAAAAATGCATTGACTTTTTGAGGGAGAGGGTGTGGTTGGAATTCAAGGGAAAACAGCCTAAGTTCCACCTCTAAGGTACTGTGAATTGAAGGTACTGTGAACTGAAGAAATGGAGACAAGATTTCAATGAGACTGAGAGCTCTGCAGAATAAGAACTCAATACAGTCCAAGGTTGGCACAGAAATTCTGGGGAGGAAATGGGATGGTGGCTTGAGTTGACATCTGGGTTACTAACATACTAATGATTATCAGTGAGAGGTTTACTGTGTACCAGACTTTGGACTAAGAGATCACTCATGCTCTCTTGAAACAATTCTGTATGGTTTTAATCACTTTCCGTCTTTGAGATGAAGAAATCAAGGCCTAGAAATGTTAAATAACTTGGTCATAAATACTGAAGCTAACTAGAGAGCGTAGATCTGCATGACAAAAAGCCCATGTTTTTAACTAGCAACTTATACTACCTTTCTGGGATCCTCATCAGCTCTAGAGTATTGATTGATATGCACTCTTTGACCCACACTCCTTTCCCTTAGTATAAATAATTAAGTAATGCCTTTAAATGTTGCCTCAAATTCCAAGATCTTTCTAGTTTTAAAAGAAATCACTACTATCTACTTAGTATGTGTGGAAGGAAGAAGTCTAATACCTAATTCCTAGCCTTAGGAGAATTATAATTAAGTTGGATAAAAAAAGTATTCAAATGAAAACAGAAAGCAATACGTGAGAGTCCAAACTAAAAACCAAAAGACTCAGCTAATGTGGGATACTATAAAGTTATGGAGAAAGATATTATGCAATTCCTGAGTCAGCTCCTCAGAAGCTATGTGGATTTGGGCAAGTCACTTAACCTCACGCACTCACAGTTGCCCACTGGCGATATGGGAATGGTCATAGCCCTTGCTTTTACCCACCAGAGCACTGACATGACTCTTTAGTGACATGACAAATGGAAAACTGCTTTGTAAACTACAGAGTTGTATCAGTTTTAGTTATTCTAAAATTTGAAGGCAAACACGATTCTCCCCCAGATATTTAAAAATAGCTCATCTTCTACATCAAAGGTCAAATGCCAGAAGATAAGACTATAACCAGTACATTCAAATGAGACACCACTTCTACTCTGTCACTTTTGTGGAGAGAATTATTGGCAGGACAGCAGGCAGCAGTTGTAACAAGGAGCAATAATGCCAGTGTGCAAAGAAAGAAGAGCAAACACAGTCAACACAGACCCTCGCCTTCCCTCACAATGTCCTCTCCTGTGTTGGTTATGGAACCAGAAAGTCTTATACCCTGGATGTTTCTCAAGTACACTCTTTTTTCCACTCCATCACCCCTGCTTTCCTCAGGCACTCCCTGCCTCTAGCCAGAGTATTGCACCAGCCAATACATCCATGTTCCACATCAAGGTTTTCTTCCTAAAATTAAAATGTGTTCAAGTCACTCTTAAGGCTTAAATCCCCAGAACGCCTTCCCAATATCTGAATAAAGTGTAGAACTGAAGCTCAGCAGACTCCTTTACAATCAGTTTTTCTTTTGGCGCTTCTTCAGTTGCACTTTACAGTCCAGCTTGACTCTCTGCCTTGCAGCTCTTCAAATAAGCCACACCCGAGCCACATCTTTCCATTTGCCCTTCCCCTTTGTTCTTCCAATTATTTTTCACCCAGCCATCACCATTCAATGCAAAAGCAGCTTCCTCTTCAAAGCCTTCTTCCCCATATTCTTCCATCCTATCACAACACCACATACACCCAGAGAAAGTTAGGGTCTCTCTGATCCACCAACACATTATGCATGCTCCTCTTACAGTATTTTCCACGGGGAGCATCACTGTTTACTTTTTGGTCTCCCCCACTAGACTGTGAATGCCCTGAGGTAGAGACTTTCTCACATTTGAATCCCTGCCATTAGTAGGGAATGCCTATAACAGCTCCTTAATAGGCGTTGCGTGAATAAGTGTATTAACCCGAACTTAAAAGATCTCCATATTAGCACAGTTTAAAAAAAATGACTGCATAAGCAATATATTATAGAAGCACAGCTTGCTTGTAATTTTCTGTCTCATGTACTCAGCATGGAAATTTTTTTCAATCAGAATAACTGCAGTTGTAATTATTTAAAAGAGATGACATGAGCTAAATGGATCCTAGTGCTCAGAAAAATATAAGAGAGTGCAATGATTAACAGAAAAATCCCACCAAGACATTTCTTTATCCTCATTTTCATGTCAAATCTCCTTGTTTTGGAACCTGCAGTAAAGTTTTGACTCTATTAATTATGACATTACTGCCTGCTGCTATTATCTTAAGGACAATGTCAAAAATGCTAAACTGTGAAAACCAGCAGGGGGGAAGGAGCATGGAAAATGGAGTGTTTCAGTATGAGAAACTCTCTAAAGGAAGAAATTCAGTGCCCAGAGGCCATTATCTGGTAGGAACATTTATCTGACTGTGGGTATAAGCCAAAGACATTTAATTTACAGTAGGCAGAGTAGAGGTCAGTGCCAGACATAACTATTTTAGCTGCTTTTTCTTGTAATGGCAAGTATCAAAGAATTCTATTGGAAAAATAAGTGAGATGCATTAACCAGTGACTTACCCTCTCAGAACCTACAATTTACTGTAGACTAAGTAATGACACTGAGGGGCCATGACACCCAAATTGGTCCAGCTTTCTTTATTAGTAGGATATTTTTAAAAGGGAAAATTGGTAGTCTTTTCCCCTTTCTACATTTTTTAGTGGCTTCCTTCAGTAGCATATTCTACTGAAGCCCATGAGTAAAATCTTGCTTTCTTATGAGGCTGGAATTGTTGCTCTTTTTAAAAGGACAGTGGGGATCTACTGATGAAGGGTAGGGCAACATGATATCTTTCCCTTTCATCAGCTTTCAGTACTCTAACCTGTGTCCTCAGCATCCTGGGGCTGAAACACTGGACCCGCTTCAGACACCTCCCATCATCTCAGCCTACTTACTGCTCCAGCCTTTACAGGGTCACCTTGTAGCACAAGGTGCTTTGAGCATCTCTCACCTAATGCTGTGAGGCTTCTCTGATGCCTCTACGTGAGATGCCTGTGGGACCTACAGGACTCCCACCTGTGTCTTCAAGCGTCTGTGCCTAGAGGCAGGGTAACAAAATTCCCCTCTTTTTCATCCCTTGGGTGGATAGATCTGGGGCTCTTTCTTTTGGGTTAGCCAAAAGAATTCATTCGGGTTTTTCCGAAGGATGTTACAAAACACTCAAATGAACTTTTTGGCCAACCCAGTAAATGGTTCCACAGGTAGTGCCAATGGCAGGAAGCTCCCGTTGCCCCCAGTGGTGACCAACTAGATACACACCATCGTGTTGGCTCGCCTCCCTCCCTGTTTCACTCTACCCAGGTCCTCACTCTTGTTCTTTGAGATCATAAAACTCTCCCATCCCCAATCCTCCATTTACTCTTCTGTGGTAACTTTGGGGATCACACAGGAAGATGATGACATCAAATTTGGATGAGCTTAGGGCTCTGAATGGGCTTCCCTGGTGGCTCAGATGGTAAAGAATCTGCCTGCAATGTGGTAGACCTGGGTTTGATTCCTGGGTTGGGAAGATCCCCTGGAGGAGGGCATGGCAACCCACTCCAGTATTCTTGCCTGGAGAATCCCCATGGACAGAGGAGCCTGGCAGATCACAAAGAGCAGGACACGACTGAGCAACTAAACACAGCTCACAGAGTTCTGAATGGCTGAGTGGAGATGAATCCTTTATTCACTCCACATTGCCAACCCTGTCACATCAGATTGGGATATAAATGAATAATTAAGGTTTATTGTATTAAGCCACTGAGGCTTGGAGGTTGTTTGTTATAACTGTGAGTGTTATTTACCCTAATGCAGCCCTCAGTATTGTGCATAAGAATTCTCTTACCTTAAATGAATACTCTCTTCCCTCCTTTTTTCCTAATCAAAATCCTACCAATATGTAAAAACCCAGCTGGAATCCTACCTAATCCACAAACTTTTTGATGACCACAACAGCTCATGGTGACCTTTCTCTTCTCTTAACTCCTAGAGCACTGTTGTCCTATTTGGACCTTAAATAAGTACTGCTTTCTTATTTGCTTTTCATGTGCTACTTGTCCAGCTGGATTATAAATTATAATGACACTGACACTGAGGGGCCATGACACCTGAATTGGTCCAGCTTTGTAGAAGATTACTACTACTACTGTTATTATTAGGCCCCTAAAGCAGTTATCACCAGTGTAGGTAGGTGGTACATAAGGAATGAAAAGTCAGAAGTCACATAAGGCTTAGAAGTCCTATAAATATCATTGTATGATTCTAGCTTGGGCTAAATATAAGAATTCAGCCCCAGTAATTCTGGCTCACAAGCACAACAATGTATTCTCTGAGGATAAAATTAATTTCTATATATAAATGAGTTGTTCAGAAATCCATTTAATTTGCTTTTTTTCCTCAAGGGCTAATTAATATTAGCATTTCCTCCACCTCTCCTATAAAAGCATATTGAATAATATCCAAGATTGTGAAAGGAAGGATTAGAATGTGAGATCTCTTTGAAATTCCCCACACTACTGATATTCTGTCACTCATATTTAGCTTCTGTTTTGAAATGAAAGTCAGCAGTTTAGTACAATTTGTACTGGACTTTATAAGTACTTTTTCTATAACAACAACAATAATAATAAATATTAATACTTCTTTCCATTCCTGAATTTCCTCTTCCTGACCCTAAATGTTAAACAGTGATATTCATATTTTTTTCTCTTTTTCTAATTGTGAAGAACAAACTGCTGAAGTTTATCATTTCAGGTAGCCATGACTTATTTTGAAATTAAGCAAAGGGAATTTTTTGGAATAACTGTTTTAAGTATAAGGATTAAGAACTTGAATCAGACCCATGTTCACAAATTTTATACAAGTTGCTGTTTGAAGATGCTGGAAACCATTATAACTGGGAAAAAAAGATTTCATTTTGATGCTGTCGAATCATGCCTGTTCAGTAATACAGATACCTTTGACATCCTTATTCACCCAATGGGGCTTAGTGCTAGCAATTTGCTTTTCTGTCCAGTCAATGCTCTTTCATTCTGAGCTGGAGAGAATACTCTGCAATTGTACAGTTCATGCCCTCCAGGTTTTAGTTTTTCTCCATTGAAGCTACTTGTATAAAGATCAGTGTCTGCTGGCTGTACCAGTACTTGTAAGAAGCACACAGCATTCAGTCTCATCCATTTCAAGTCCCAAGTGCGACCTGTTAATGATGAAGAATAAAGTTTCTAGCCTTTCAAGGAACAGCTTGAAATAACCCAGCAACATGGGACAAGTATCTAAAAAGCAAAGAAACATTTTTATGGGCAGTCCATCACCATTGCATTTGAATTTCTTAGCAACCATAATTTAACCTCTGGTTGACATGAAGGAAGGGCAAGAACTATGATATAAATACACTGATTCATATATTTTTCTCCTCTAAAAACTCTAACGTGAGAACTGCCTTTTAATATCTGGTTGAGGTTTTTTGTTTGTTTTTTTAAAATATATCAACCATTAAAGATTTTCTGCAGAGGTTTTCAAAATGTATTTCTCAAAATCACAGGTTTTCCATGGTGGTACCTCAGGGCTGCCAAAATTAGAGCTGAGCGTGTGTGTGTGTGTGTGTGTGTGTGTGTGTGTGTGTGTGTGTGTGTGTGTGTGTGTGTGTGTGGTGGAGGGGTTCCTTCCCTCTTCCTACCCCAGGAGTTTTGCTTTTTATGTTTTACATTTGGATTTCTATATAAAATTTATAACTAAAAGAGAATGGATTCTGAGGGAAAAATTTTTTTTAAATCTTTGAATGATGGAATCATGGAGACATCGTTTTTTTTCCAATCAAAGCAAATCATTTTTTTTTTGCATTGAAATAACCAAAATTTGATGTTTCAGGAATGTGTGGATGATATTTGCCTGGGGTCTAGTCTTCTTTCCTGGAGATTCCTGGATGGCATTAGTGGTAAAGAACCTGCCTGCCAATGCAGAAGACATAGGGATGTGGGTTCAATCCCTGGCTTGGGAAGATCTCCTGGAGAAGGGCATGGCAACCCACTCCAGTATTCTTGCCTGGGAAGTCCCATGAACAGAGGAGCCTCGCGGGCTATAGTCCATGGTGGGGTTACAAAGAGGTGGACATGACTGAAGTGACTTAGCATGCACATATGCAAGGTTTGGTTTGCACAGGGGTTCTCTGCAGAATAGGAGCTGCTCTGATGAGGATACCTAAGCATCCCCCACCACCACCCAAAGGAAACAATATAGATTTTTATCCAAATTCATCAACAGTCCACCATTTTATTAATACTAGCACAGTAGAGACAATAAGACCCTCTCAATATGTTTTAAAAATAATAACAGCTATCATTTATTGCATATTTTATGCCATGCTCTTTGGTAAAGTGCTTTGAAGTATAATGAGAATTGATTTGAAGGAAATTTTTTAAAACTTGCCCAAGCTCACACCCCTAGTAAATCATAAAGCTGAACTTTGAGCTCATGTCTGTCATCTCAGCACCCAAGTTTTGAATCACTAAGCATCTTTCCACTAAATGCCATGAATTGTACTGGGCACTGGAATACACCCATTAAATAGGTCTTCCAACTTCCAACTTCCTGCCTTGAACTTAAGGAGTTCAGTAGAGACATGTTGAACAAACATGTATGAAGGAGTCTGTTAGCTCATCTCTCATCTGTTGTGCGAACAGTGGCTATTGTCTGACAGCAACCAACTGCACAGTTTTCTTCTGGGAAACACTCCTTTCCCTACTCTAACCTTGTGTGAATATGTGCTGCCCTTCACTTACCCATCCCACTCTCCTGCCTCCTCTGATTGACCCAAGTGGCCCCTGCTTAGAGATAATTGGAATGGGTTTGGGTCCAGCTGGGTGAATAAAGGCTCTGCCAATCAGTCCTCCCTTCCGATCTTGCAGCTGGGACCTTAGTCTCAGTCTCCCTCTGGTGGCAAGCTAGGAGAAGTCGGGCATGAGAGTGTCCATTGTTTCTATGTTAGGTCTGACCTGTAATCAGAAACTGAGAAATTGAGAGATTGAAATAATGAGGAGAGAAGGAGAGATGGTAAGAATGGCAGAGTCTGAGACCTGATATCAACTTGTTCTCAAGTCCCATCTCCACTCTTTTCCTTACATCCCCTTTGCCAACTAATTGGGTTTAGTTACTTCCAACCAAAATCGTTCCTGACCAAGATGGCAGGTTCAATGCCTGGGTGGGAAAGATTCCCTGGAGAAGGGAATGGCAACCCACTCCAGTATTCTTGCCTGAAAAATTCCATGGATAGAGGAGCCTGGCTGGCTACAGTCCATGGGATTGCAAAAAGTCTGACAGGACAGGATACACACAAGATGGTGGGTTTATAAAAATTCTCATGTTAAGCTCATATTTATACTGAGAGAAGGGGAAAAATACTTTCTGTCTTTTCTCTGCATATGGCATATGCTTCCTTATCTCTAAGCTTAGACTCTACAGCTCTGGTTTGGAGGATAGTATAAAGTATTGACAGAGTAAAGAAGCAAATTTTTGGAATTTCACCAATAGCACTTCTGTTTTTGTTTTATATTCCTTGTCAAGACTTTTATATTGCAAGGAGACTTTCCTGGCCATTAAATGGTGAGAAACAAATTTTTATAGTATCATATATTTCTACATAATAGCTGGTAATAAAAGCTCTTATTCTGAAGAACTCTGGGGCACATAAATAGACATTCCTTGCTACTTTGGACATGAGGAAGTGAACTGAGCTTAATTTAATTCATTGAGCTGAGCTTAATTTCATTCATTGTTAAATTATTCTGTAATAATTAAATAATTGCTATAGTATTACTATTATTGATTTATGTAATAGATAAATTGTGAGATAATGCTTCATTTTATAAACAATGCATCATGGAATTGCTGCAAATACTGATTTCAGAGTATAAAACACTGCCCTGACAATTTACAAAATCTCTTATGGGGAAACCAAAGATCATAGTGAGTCCACATATATTTAATTGACACACAACTTATTAAAAAACATATTTTTAAAATGAAGCTAGACTGCTGAGCACAGGTGGGAGCCAAAATCCAGCCCTCACTTCTCACCCCAAGCCATGAGCCCATGAGGCTGCCTGCACTCTCTCAATGGCACCAGCGGTGGCCCTCCTGAAAGCAAGGCAAACTTTTCTGGGACCTAAAACTCCTTGAAAGAAAGATGCATTCTTCTGAAACATGAAACAGGTAAATAATGACAGAAATAACATTTTCCCTATAAAAGTTATGCACATAAATGCCCAATAAGCGCTTATTAAACTAAATGAGCACCTTATCAAATAAGGAAGGTAATGGTTTTCTTGATAATATGCCAAAAGGAAAGTGATAGCAAATGACTTAAAATATATGTTCTAATTTCTTTCTTTTTTTTTTTTTATTTTACCTTTTTTTTAATTTTATTTTATTTTAGTTGGGGGCTAATACTTTACAATATTGTAGTAGTTTTTGCCATACATTGACATGAATCAGCCATGGGTCCACACGTGCCCCCCAACCTGACCCCCACCCCCACCCCCCTCCCCATCCCATCCCTCTGGGCCATCCCAGTGCTCCAGCCCTGAGCACCTGTCTCATGCATAGAACATGGAATGGTGTTCTGCTTCACAAATGACAATATACATGTTTCAATGCTATTGTCCCAGAACGTCCCACCCTCACCTTCTCCCTCAGAGTTCATAAGACTGTTCTATGCATCTGTGTCTCTTATTCTGTCTCGCATATAGGGTTACCGTTACCATCTTTCAAATTCCATATATATGCATTAGTATACTGTATTGGTGTTTTTCTTTCTGGCTTACTTCACTCTGTATAATGGGCTCCAGTTTCATCCATCTCAATAGCACCGATTCAAATGTATTTTTTTAATGGCTGAGTAATATTCCATTGTGTATATGTACCACAGCTTCCTTATCCATTCGTCTACTGATGGACATCTAGGTTGCTTCCATGTCCTGGCTATTGTAAACAGTGCTGCGATGAACATTGGGGTACACGCGTCTCTTTCAATTCTGGTTTCCTTGGTGTGTATGCCCAGCAGTGGGATTGCTGGGTCATATGGCAGTTCTATTCCCAGTTTTTTAAGGAATCTCCACACTGTTCTCCATAGTGGCTGTACTAGTTTGCATTCCCACCAACAGTGTAAGAGGGTTCCCTTTTCTCCACACCCTCTCCAGCATTTATTGCTTGTAGACTTTTGGATAGCAGCCATTCTGACTGGTGTGTAATGGTACCTCATTGTGGTTTTGATTTGCATTTCTCTAATAATGAGTGATGTTGAGCATCTTTTCATGTGTTTGTTAGCCATCTGTATGTCTTCTTTGGAGAAATGTCTGTTTAGTGCTTTGGCCCATTTTTTGATTGGGTCGTTTATTTTTCTGGAATTCAGCTGCAGGAGTTGCTTGTATATTTTTGAGATTAATTGTTTGTCTGTTGCTTCGTTTGCTATTATTTTCTCCCATTCTGAAGGCTGTCTTTTCACCTTGCTTATAGTTTCCTTTGTTGTGCAAAAGCTTTTAAGTTTAATTAGGTCCCATTTGTTTATTTTTGCTTTCATTTCCAATATTCTGGGAGGTGGGTCATAGAGGATCCTGCTGTGGTTTATGTCGGAGAGTGTTCTGCCTATGTTTTCCTCTAAGAGTTTTATAGTTTCTGGTCTTACATTTAGATCTTTAATCCATTTTGAGTTTATTTTTGTGTATGGTGGTAGAAAGTGTTCTAGTTTCATTCTTTTACAAGTGGTTGACCAGTTTTCCCAGCACCACTTGTTAAAGAGATTGTCTTTTCTCCATTGTATACTCTTGCCTCCTTTGTCAAAGATAAGGTGTCCATAGGTGCGTGGGTTTATCTCTGGGCTTTCTATTTTGTTCCATTGATCTATATTTCTGTCTTTGCGCCAGTACCACACTCTAATTTCTTTTAATGGCTTATTTCCTCATTATAGCTGTGTGGTTTTTTTGGTTTGTTTGTTTTTTGTTTTTTTTTTTTTGTCTACTCTACTCAACAGCAAGAGGATTGATGACAATCTTATTGTATCTCTTCCCTTGTCAAATAGGGACATCAGAAGAGTAAACACTTATTTTAACTTAAAATTTTTTTTCTTACTTTCTATCAACATTTCCCTCCTCTATCTCCACCCTCACAGCTGCTCTGATCCTTATGGAACATATGGCTGATGGGAGAAGTAGCCCCAGTGAGCCGAATAATCACATCCCTATCAGTGGGGTTTCAGTTTATCAACACTGACAATAAGTTTCTCTTTGTGACTCACCATATTTTGCTTTTTTATACCACAGAAAGGTCCTGGACATGCTTTCGTTGCTTTCTATAAATAACAGCCACACATTCCAGCTTTCGAAGGAGCACATTCTGCTAAACATAGACTGTGGAGACAAGCAATCCCTGTTTTTCTTGCTGTATATCATGGGTGCTAATTCAGGCTCAGTTTTCCTTATTTCATCTCAGCTTGGCCTTGGTTGTTTTGGGTCCGTTCACAGAAGTCACCGTATCACTTCTAGTGCCCTGTGGCTAATACCCAGGCCAGTAGTATCTACAGCCCTAGGATGTTGGAGCCTCATGGCTGCAGTCACCGTTAGCTGGATGGACCACACTGTTGTTAAACAGTCTCACAGACATTCTAAGTCAAAACCCAGAAGTTTAGGAGTCTCTTAGTAATCACAGGAGCCATAAGCCATTTGAAAGTTGAGGTCTGGGTATTACTAGAACTTCCAGCTGAGGCAGGAAGACAGACAGCTTGGCAAGAATAACTAGAGTTAGCCCCAGGGCTCTATGGAATATGTCATTAATACAAAAGATTTACAGTGTGATTTACTCAGTTCTCCCAGCCAGTGCCAGGCTATAACCTGAATATTATGGGACATGACTTGGTTAAATCTTTTCTTGCTTTTCTGCTTGCTCCTTGTTTTTTTTTTTTTTTGACTTTTTACTTTTTCTGAAAGCATCTGCCATTCAGCAGGAGAAACGTGAAACAGAAGTCTTTTGGTTTTTGGTTTGTTTTGGATACATGTTTTAAAGACCTTGCATCTTTCTCTCTGTAAGATTCCGTTTAGCTCTAAGGTGCCAACAGGCCCAACAGTCACACCAGATCTTTCTCCAGAGTATTAGTGTTCCATGCAGTGCTTTTCAGTTTACAAAAGGTGACATCATGTCCAGTCCATCACTGAGCCTCAAAACAACCCTATGGTGTGGTAAGTGTTATTCCCATATGAGAATTGAAGAAACTGAAATTAGATCAGTTTTATGACTAGTCCACAGAGGATAGCCAGAACCCAACACCAACTCCAGTGCTCTTTCTGTTTTAACCAGGGCATTTTTTGTCTTTAGAACTGCTGTGACTTGGGTGGTGCAGAGGGTGCTGGATCAGAGCCCAAGGCCTTCCAGTAAGTCACTCCTTGCTAGCCAGAGGAACTTGTAATGGTTGCTTAATCTCTCAGCCTTGATTTCCTTTTCTGTAAAATGAAATCCTTTTTTGCTCTCATACTTTACAATAGGCAAACAGGATCATCAGGAATCCTTCCTCCATGAGCAATACAAGTGTGATAGGTGCACTTTACATACGAAGGAAAATAGAGAAGTTGATAAAGTTTTCTCTTTCTGTGACTTTCTTCTCTGCCTTCGTTTCTTTCTCTTACTATTCCTTTAGTCTGCCGCAATGGGTGGATTATTTACTGCCATTCCAGTTTGCAGTTTTGTTATCCGCTAAGTGAAGAAATTGTGCTTTTCTCATATAAATTTATTGAGAGTTATCACTCTGTCTTCTCCAGGTTAATCTTAATACAGCATGTCCATATAGTTCAGCAAAATCTTACGGAAAGTTAGATTGACTTTTGGGGATTTTTGAGGGGTTTCTCTTTTTTTTGCGTTTTTATTTTAGGTTAGTCTTAAAACATTTTTTTGGCTTCTGTGTTTGGGTTGAGCATAGAGATGCCAGTGTTTTTTTCATTTCTAAACCTCAGCTCTAACCTTGTCATACATGTGAAACTGGCCTTTGCTGGAAACATATGGAGGAAAAAAGGCTTTCCTGGGTCACTCTCATCTAAGGCAACTGATTGGCCCATACAATTAGATCAGAGATTACCCAAGTATCTTCCCTGGACCAAGAGCATCAACTGGGAGCAAGTTAGAGACGCAAAGTCTCAGGTGCCACCTGAATCCTGCCGAGTCAGAAACTCTGGGGTTGGGACAGCAAAATCACTCTAAAGTTTGAGAACTACAGAGAATAGATAATTGTCTTGTTAGAATATATTTTTTTTACTCTTAAACTCCTCAGCCTGGCTCTGTGCAAGTGAAATCACAAAGGATATCTGTTAGTGGAATGGGAGAAACTTTATGTAGGGCCAATTAAGGCCCAGCTATAACTGCTGCTGCTGCTGCTAAGTCGCTTCAGTTGTGTCCGACTCTGTGCGACCCCATAGACGGCAGCCCACCAGGTTCCGCCGTCCCTGGGATTCTCCGCAAGAATACTGGAGTGGGTTGCCATTCCCTTCTCCAGTGCCTGAAAGGGAAAAGTGAAAGTGAAGTCGCTCAATTGTATCCGACTCTTAGCGACCCCATGGACTGCAGCCTACCAGGCTCCTCCGTCCATGGGATTTTCCAGGCAAGAGTACTGGAGTGGGGTGCCATTGCCTTCTCCCAGCCATAACTAGGGAATAACAATTAGCTACATTGTTATTCTCTGTTACCTCTTTAATTTCCTTATCACTACCTTAGACATATGTTATGAATTTCCTTTTCTTTATTTTAAATGTGTATGAAACCTTTATCTAAAATTAGCATCAGTACATAGTATAAAATTTACAAACCTAAATCTTAAGATACTTGTAACTACCAAGCTATGTTTGAACCTTAGTTTGTTTCTGCTGAACTGAGGCTTGTCATTTTTGAGTAATCATCTCTTTGGGCTGTTACTAACATGGTAAATCCTGCTTTGTCTTTTAGTTCTAGAGTGATGCTGGGCCAATATGATCTATTCTTCCAAATATCTCTCCACGTTGCCAATTGCAACTCCACACAATTTTGTAAGAGACCAAGCCTAATTACCCCAAGGAAAAAGTACCCTTCAGAGGCACTCCATTTGGTCTATTAATTCAGTTAATAGCAGTCCTTTTCTGGGGAAAACATGTTCTGTTTTGATCAGCACTTTAATTTTCAAGGTTAATACTCACAAGCTTCTCAAAGATGAGCTTCAGCCTTGTGTGTGTTCGCTCATAGTCGCTTCAGTCATGTCCAACTCTGAAACACTATGGACTATAGTCTGCCAGGCTCCTCTATTCATGAGACTGTCTGAACAAGAATACTGGAGTGGGTTGCCATGCCCTCCTCCAGGGGATCTTCGCTACCAATGTCAAACCCGACATTGCCTATGTCTCCTGCATTGACAGGTGGGTTCTTTACCCCAAGCACCAACTGAGAAGCTCAGAGATTCAGCCTTAACTCATGACAAACATATTATTATTCATCTTAGGATGGCAACAGTTTGGGTTGTGCTACTTTATTATTGTGTGACTTTGAGCAAACTACTCCCAAGAACCTCATCTGCACTACCTCATAGCCAGAGTTCAAAATCTGGAAGAGAATTCCATTTTTTTAAAAACATAACTCACCTCTTTCTCCACACCCAAGGTTTTCAGGTTTTTAGAGGAGATGCAAGGGAAGACAACAGAGCTTTGATGTCTATAATACAGGTTTAAGTGCAAATCCTAAACTTTAACATTTACTACCCTGTGTCTTTGGGCAATTTACTTAATCTGTTTAAACTTTAGTGTCTTTATCTATAGGATGATGTAATAATAACACTTATCTTGTGGGATTGGAGAGACAAGTATATAAAATGCTTAGCCTGGCGTGGAGTGAACATTCAAATATATCTGTTATTATAATTGTCATGATTGCCTGTCTTTTTTAGCATGTGTCAAAAAGTACTGACTCCTTTGGACTAGACCATTCTTTTTTTTTTTTAATCATAGTAAGACAGAGTTATAGGACATGGATTCCTTCGCTCTTTTTCATCAATTCCATGCCAAGGTATATCTGACTATTGGCCACACAGTTTGAAGCAGACTTTTTGAAGATTAAGATGGGGATTCTCAATTGATGATTGGTTTTGTCCTCTGGAGCTGAATAGTTAATTTATGGGCAGGTGACCAAGGGCTTTTTCTTATGGCTTGTAGCCTGTAGCCAAGTCTACCCATGCAGACCACTGGTTAGTTCTTGACATTCCCCACCCCCAACAGAAATTATGGGCCATTGTGAATGCTAGTCACAAAATTCCTTTGCCTTCTATTGCCATATAGCATAATGCCACTCAGCCTTGTCGAACCAGCTTCTTGTATCTTTCCAGTTACCATCATCACGTCTTTGGTCACTCCTCATTTGGTGAGAGCTCTACACTAACAGCATAAAATGGAACTGGATTCTGAATCAGCCTTCCAATGATACGGTAGCAACCAGTCTCAAAACACAAGGTAGGAAAGATACTTCTGGTAGCATTTGCTATTTTGATAGTATTATGATCCTTATTTTATAAAATTTCTCAAGTTTAGGATTCAGCTGGTCAAACTATTATTTTTTAACCTTAAAATATGTCCTAATACTGCAACCTCTGCTTTATACATAGGCATATTTCCATAAATAGATCATGAGTTAAGTTTTCATTATATCAGTCATTTATAAATTATATGGGCTAAAGTGTGACTAATGACCCTAATTATTAAATGAAGAAATATGTTGGCAGTCAAGTCATTTAACAGTGCCCAAGCTGGTAATCATTTGGTGGAAAAGTCTTAACTAGCTTAACAACTATGTAAAACAACACATCACATATTTTTACAAAATGACTTCAGTGTTAAAAATCAAGGTTAGAACTCAGAGTGTTCTGTCATGAATGCATTTCAATTTTTACAGAAGAAACAAGAGACTGCTTTTATTATACTATTTATGGTAACTAATTATCTCTTTATAAAAGGAGGTTTCATATAGCCTATTTTTGGAAAAGCAGTTAAGAAGCTATTTTGGTTTTCAGTGTCCAGGGATTTTGCTCCTTAATTTTATACCATAGTTATATATTATAATCAGAGTGAGTTTTTTGTGCATGGGTTTTATTCAGAGGAAGTTACTGTAATTCAGAGAGACAGTCACCAATATGAATATAGCTCTAGATTGGTCAATTATTTCTTGTATTAGTTCCAGGGATTGATTGGAATAGAGCCTGGTGGTAACAGGGCTGGCTGGGGCAACTTGGGGACAGTATCTTCATGAATCTAGGGAAAAAATTTTGGTATGTGCACATTTGCGTTACTTGGTTTTGTAGCCAAACATTGCTTCTTGGATTTCTTGTCTTATCAGTGAAACCAAAGATATCCCGATTTCATTGGTGCTGTCAGATCTATGATTATAGATCATTCTAATAATCTCAATGCTGGTATTAGCCTCAGCTAAATAAATTCTTCTTGAATGTGTTATTTCAGTCTTAGGAGAAGTTACATTAGAGTTAGTAATGAAGGTATTAGTCCCTGCTTAACCAACTTAGGGAAAAGGAACTTGGCTTTCTGAGTATTAAGATGATTGTTCATAGAATCTTGACTCAACTGAAATTTTGACATGTAAATATAAGTTGAAATTTTAACTGGAGAACTGAAATATTCTTTTACACTACTGTACAAATTCTCCCTCCTTATTAAAAAAAATGCACTGTTATGTAACTGGCTTTATTAACAGAGATAGTGGTATATAAAAAATTTTATGAGCAATATCATGTAATCATGGTGGAGACAGTGAAACAAAAGTTCCTATAAGGTATCATGAATAAATAAGCACACAAAAGAACCAACAGTGTTTATCAATGTTCCCTGGTGAATGACACAATGTAATATCTGTAAACAGAGTCCTGGGCCTTCTAGGTTATTTATAAAGCCTGTTTGGGATTGTGATAAAGATACTTCTCAATTTCTGGATCCTAAATCTCTCAAGGACTTGTCCTTTTAAATAATATACATTGTACATGCTGTGTTCTAATGTATATCCCATCTGAGATGCTTCAGAAATATTAATTTATATTTAAATTCTCTGGAAGCTGTTCCATGTAAGCAAAGACTTAGTTTAGAACCTCCAAATTCTGTAGATCAACTCACCAAAAATCAATACTTTGAAAGACAAGATTCAATTAATTGAATGATCAGTTTGCCAAAATTTACTGATTTAGCAAAAATGGTTTTAATATTTGAAAAGGAACACTCAGATTTAGTTACTGATAATAAAACATACAAAAGTAATGCTGATATGTCATTTGAAGTATTGGCTGAAAAAGGAAAATATAAAAGTGATTAGAGTTTGAAGAAACAGAAACTGTCAAAAGTAGTCAGAATACTTCTAGTACCTACAAAATGCCAGAAACTTGGTTTCAAATAAGGGGCAGTTGGAATAGGTACACTTTGTGGCAATTTGTTGAAAGGTTTGTTGTGAAAATCTGACAAAGCATCCGAAGAGCCAGGAGGGTGTCCAGATGGAGTATTATACTGGACCATGTGATTAGTGTGGGTAGAGAAATAAATGATCTGGGATATGACAGGAGAATCCACATCACCTCAGATGTTGACTGTGAGTCATTAAGAGTTGAACAAGGTTGATATGCTTGCTACCTGAGAAAGTGGCAAAATATTTTTAAAATATTGTATGATAATAAGAATGTAAAAAGGCATTAAATGAGATTCCTGATTATTTTCTCCAACTTTGAAGAGTTTTGATCTGTTATAAAGCACAGAGTTTTATTGTTGTGCATTGTTACAAAATGAGGGTAACTCAGTCTCAAGGACTTCACTCGTTGGCATCCCGTGTTGTCAGCTGTTGTACTCAGTGATCAATGGAATTGATATTTGTGTCACAATGTGGGTATTTCTCTCATAGTGGCAGCTAACCTAGAGCCTCAGTTGCCCATGTCTCACTTCTTGGGGCTGACAGTTCCTGTAGCCTTGCATGAGTTGATGACACCATCTACCAGTGTCACCAATGCTACTTTTTAAGTTATTATTAGCAGTGTTCTTGCCTGGAGAATCCCAGGGATGGAGGAGCCTGGTGGGCTGCCTGCCATCTATGGGGTCGCACAGAGTCGGACACAACTGACGCGACTTAGCAGCAGCAGCAGCAGCAGCAGCAGCAGCAGTATTTTTAGGATTCCCTGGTGGCTCAGATGGTAAAGAGTCTGCCTGCAATGTGAGACACCCGAGTTCAATCCCTGGGTAGAGAAGATCCCTGGAGAAAGAAATGGCAATCCACTCTAGTATTCTTACCTGGAAAATCCCGTGGACGGAGGAGCCTAATAGACTACAGTCCATGGGGTTGCAAAAAGTTGGAGATGACTGAGCGACTTCACTTTCACTTATTATTGCTGTATAATATTGGTAGTAGTTCCTCATGTGTTAGGCAGACAATGGTGGAAATTTACTGGCAGCAGTCTGGAAGCCCAATCCACTCATGTTATCCTCAGGGAAAATCAGGCTTCCCCTGGCATGATGTGACAGCCCCAGAGAGCAGCAGAAGTTGATACCAGGTAAACAACTGTAACACACTCCAAGGCTGCAGGCATGTATAGCAGTCTCAGGACATGCACTTAGAGATATTTTTAGATGCAGAGAAGTAGGAAGTAGTGAGTGGTTTTGAAGTTTCTGCCCTTACACTGCTGTCCCAGAATCTGCTAAGTTACTTTGATACATTGAACTTCAACTATGAAGATGAGAAGATAATTTCATCATTTCACCCAGAAACATATAAAGGGGAATTGCTGTCTTCTGACAGTTTGTATCACCAGGAGTTATGACATAACATGTTAAAAGCAGTAAATGAGGTTCACTCTGTGCAGATTTTTTTTTTTAATTTCATCTTGTGTTGTTGTTAAGTCACGAAATCTTGTCTGAATCTTTGCAACCCAATGGACTGTAGCCCAACAGGCTGTTCTGTCCATGAGATTTCCCAAGCAAGAATACTGGAGTGGGTTGCCATTTCTTTCTCCCGGGTTTTCCTGATCCAGGGATCGAACCCAAGTCTCCTGTATTGGCAGGCAGATTCTTTACCACTGAGCCACAAGAGAAGCCCTAAATTTCAGCTTTCTTGAAGCATAATTGATGTATAAAATTGTAAGATATTTAAAGTGTACATAGTGGTGATTTGATATACATAAACATGATTAAAGGATCCCCCTCGTCTAGTTAATTAATATTAATACCTCCACTGCTTTACTTATTTATTTAGTGAGAGACCAGTGAAGTTCTAATATTATACAATATCACTTACTTGTGGAGTCTTAAAAATTGATATAAATGAAATAATATACAAAATATAAATAAACCCACAGACATAGAAAGCATAATTACGGTTACCAAAGAGGGAAGATGGGGGGAGGGATAAATTAGGAGTTTGCGATTAACATATACACACTATTTATAAAACAGATAAACCACAAAAACCTACCGTAAAACACAGGGAACTTATATTCAATACCTTGTGATAACCTATAATAGAAATGAAGCTGCAAAAGAATATATATATTATATATATGTATAACTGAATCACTTTGCTGTTTACCTGAAACTGACACCAACATTGTAAATTAACTCCACTTCAATTTTAAAAAGTAAGTTCTATTCTCTTAGCACATTTCAGTTATGCAGTACAGTATTATCAACTTCAGTCACCATGTTTTACCTTAGATTCTCAGATCTTATTCCTCTTTTAGCTAGAAGTTTGTTCAGGTCTTATTTATATCTACATCCCTCTTTTTGTGGATCTTTGCCTATTACCCATTCCAGGAAACTTCCAGAAGCAGATGGATTTGCTCCCAAAGCCAGAGGAGGTGGATGTGAGACTGAGAAAGGTTACCTAGATTCTTGATAGCTTCCACAATATTTCTTCATTTAACATGAGCAGTATGGCTTGAGTGGTCTGTGCTCACCAGTGCTCTTACAACTTTGCCCTTTGGGATCACCTGTGCCTGAAATGCAGACTGGGTGCATCTCAACTCTCCTGTACCTCTTTTCCATCACACACTGTCCCTCTGGTAAAATAAGCCTGAGAGCAGAAGTTGATGCAGACAAATTCCAGTGACATTGCATTTACACTGTCACCAGCAACATGGTAACTGCTTCATCATTTCAGGGTTTATCCTGAGAATCAAAGTCAGGTGATCAAATTTAGGGTGGGGTAAAAACTCAAGATTTATGAATTTCCACTTCTCTTTGGATCCACCAATGTTTTCATTCCACATTCTGAGCATTTGGTGACTTTGTTGGAAATGGGATGGCAATATACACGTGTCAACACAGTATACACAGCACATGAATATGGAATTATATAGAACACATTAATTTATTTATTGCATTCAGGGATTCAGACATATCTAATTAAGCATCTGACTGAAAAAGATGGGAAGTTACCACTGTCAGGTAATTGTGTAAAATGGAATGCCCAACTTTTGTTCAAACAATAGTATTTCACATGAAAATGATTAGGTTACACTGATCATTTTTTTAAAAATATTTTAACAGTTTTGGGTCTTACTTCAGTATCTCAGGTAGCATTAGTTAATATTTAAAATCTAACTCAATTTGAATATCTGCAGTTATCAAGATTAACAATCTCTCTAAAAGTGCCAAGGTTATTGAAACCACAATAGTAAAATTGTCTGGACTACCAAAAGCACATGTAGAAGCCACAAAATGGATCAGTCTTCTTATTCTCTGTATTCACAGATGATAAAACATGCAAACTAGCACTGATACTTGGTGCAGGGTGTGGCATGTGGTAGGTAAACAATAAACACTTATTGAAAACACTTATTGAATTAAATATCGGCATAAATATTGGTTGTGCTGTTGATAGGTCTGGCTTATTTTTTAAGTCTCTTTTCTCTCTTATAGAGAGATTTCTCTTGTCATCCTCAGAACTGTTAATCTGGTTTCCATTGCCCCTCATCTGTTTGACATGTCTGGACTCAAACCAGAGAAAGTGTTAATGTTTTTCCTGAACAGCTCCTCAGCCTGTGCAAATCAGTGGTTCAGAAAGATGGATATTGCCTGTTTCTTCAGTTTCAGCCCAAAGAAAAAAGACTTGTTACAGATGGATCTGTGGAGTGTGATTAAATTCAGTCATTCTATAACTGATAAGAAAAGTGTGTGTGTATGTCATCCCAGAGGCTAGGTAGGAAAGCAACGGGCACCGCATTGGCTGGTGAAGCTGCCATGGTCATACTAGGTGTGGTGGTCAGAAGGGAAGGTTTCCGTCCTTGCCATTAACACAAAGAGAAAGAAGCCACCACCTCTGCAAAGGCTCCTCTTTCTTTTCTTTTACATTTATTAACTGCTTTTGACTGCACTGGGCTCTTACTGCTGCACGAGAGCTTTCTCTAGTCGAGGTGAGTGGAGGCTCCTTTCTAGCTGTAATGCATGGGCTTCTCATTCCGGTGGCTCCTCTTGTTGTGGAGCGCAGGCTCTAAGACACACTGGCTTCAGTATTTTCAGCATGTGGGCCCTGTAGCTGTGGCACATGGACTCTATGGAGCATACAGGCTCAGCAATTGCGGCCCAAGAGCTTATTGCTCCACAGTATGTGGGATCTTCCCGGACCAGGGGTGGAACCCATGTCCCCTGCATTGGTGGGAGAATTCTTAACCACTGGACCACCAGGGAAGTCCAGCTTTTTCTTTTAAAAGTGAGAATTTGAAGCCATTTGACAAGCAAAACTAGGGGAAATTAGTTGATAGCCTTTGCTCCCTTTCCTAGGGTTGAGGGTTTATTAAAGGGCACTGAAAAGGGGCAGAGATCAGGAGAATAAATTTGAGGCAGCGTCTGCAGATTGAGAGTAAGCTAAGTGGTCTGAACGTGGGGAATTCTGGCAAGATGGGAAAAGGAAATGCTGCTGTTTCGTTTCCTAGTGTAACATAAACTTAAGTAAACAGTCATGTCTCGGAGCACAAAGCACCCTCTACCTTCTACCCTTCCACACCCCATAAATATGATGTGGGGAGAGAAAGCTGGCCAGTAACTTTCTTTAAATTCTCTGAATACAGGGTATAATCTTAATCTACTCTTTATTTTCATTTTTATAGAGTAAAGGAAATAAATATTTTTTACCATTTAAAAATGGACAAAGTGATTGAACACTAGAGTGGTTTAAAACTGAAGTAAGAGGCAAAACAAAAGAATGATTCAGTTATCCTTGGTCTCTTAAAGAACCCCTCAGGTAGGACAGACAGTATGTGATGCAGCCCTGATCTGTGAGAATCTCTATCCTTGCATAAGAACTGTGAGGAGCACTGGCCACAATCTGAGCATATGAGCTTCTGTCTCTCCAATGATCTCTGCTGCTGTCTAGTTAGTGGAATGAGAAATGAAGGCATAAAAAGGCCAGGACTCTGAGAAATCTTGTACACGACTGTTACTGCTCGTAACCGACTCTGTTGTATTCTGATAGATCCTGTGGTCCCTGCTAAGGACGCTTTGCTGGCCCAGAAGCACATACCTCACACCACCCCCTTGCCCTTTCTCAAAATTCATAATAACTGATTCACATCAAGCCAGGCCTCCGAAAGAGACCTGCTGGACAATGTGGAATGTGCAGAGAACACAACTGAGACACAGACAGAGCAAGTGGCTCAGGTCAGAGAGCTCAGCACTGCCAGGGGATGCATGGGACCAGAGAGACAATCATTTACTTCAGTGGATCTTTGGGGGGCAGCAAGGACATGATATTCCAGTATTTATGAAATTACCTCACAGGGAGAGAGAAAGCAATTAACTATCAGAGTAATTTCAAATAGCATTTTAAAATTCAGGGTAACAGAAACAGGTCAAAGTGGATGTCATTAATGAATCCCTATGGCAAGAGGAGAAATGAAAATACTCTTTTAAAGTGATCAGAAAGTATTTATGAAAAGCCTACTATTTTCCCATCACTTGTGAGATTAGGAAGTCATATAAAACATGATTCCATCCCTCAAGGAGATTATAGGATTTATCTTTGACTTATTTATAAAAACATTTTAAGTATACAAGACAGGCATGCTTGCAAGTGAGTGAGTTACATGCAGTGGTGAACTGGTAAATCAGCTGTCATAGAAAAC
Organism: Okapia johnstoni; assembly: GCA_024291935.2. Classification (NCBI taxonomy): domain Eukaryota; kingdom Metazoa; phylum Chordata; class Mammalia; order Artiodactyla; family Giraffidae; genus Okapia; species Okapia johnstoni. The sequence goes on from CM044310.1 coordinate 33,346,846, forward strand.
GTAAAATTCTGATTTGTTGTGTTTGCCAGTTTCTGTGTTACACTACTCCCACCATAGCCCTCACTGAATGTAGAGTTGGAAAGGGGTGTGCAAAACTCTCTCTCACAAGCTGATCCAAGCCAGCTCCAGCACATGTGGGTCATTTGTCTACATGAGCAGCACCTTGTTGTTGAGTTGCTAAGTCATGTCCCACTCTTTGCAACCCCATGGATGCCAGGCTTCCTTAACGACACTGTAAATGATGTTATTTAGATGTCTGGAGAAGGGAGACCAGCCAGTTAGACTCCTATTAGGAAGACCTTAGTGGGGGAAGATAGAATTTACATAAAAGGAGGCCTTTTTAAGTTGAATTCTCAGAAGATAAGGCTGCTTGATTTAATCTCCCCACCTCTCCTCACCCTGGAAGAGCCTCTACATATAGTAGATATTCAATAAAGAAATGTTTGCTGAAAACAAATTGTTGTGCTGAAAGCAATGGGAAGGCTTTTTGGAGCAAAAATGTATTTCTGAAAAAGCAAAAATAAAGTCAGAGAGACCAAAGCAATTAGGACCAAACATTAATGTCTGTTAAAGCTGTTCATAGATACATACATATGATTATTATGTATTTTATTTCCTGCTTTCTTCTGTATATAGGAAATATGCCATAAAAAGTACTTAAATCTTTTTTTTTAAGCTGAGAGGAAAAGGGAAATATGTTAACAAAGGCACAGAAGTAGGAATAAACACAATCTGGCGGGTTCCTATTAGACACTTTGAACTGATCAGAGGGTGGCAGGGAACAGCAAAGTTGAGTGTAAAAACGTGGATAAATGGAAATCTCACCCCAGTTAACTGCTGCTATTCATACTGCTTCTTAAGTGGTACAAAAGAACTCAACCCATTCTTTCTTCTTAGCATTATAGTTCATTTGTTGAAATTTGAATTTCTGTATTTGTGGAGGAAAAAATATTAATCCAAATTAGAATTAGATGGGGAGGGAAATATTTCATCTTATTTCATGGGAAAATGGACAACTTAATTGAGAACATTTTTAATGAAATGAAATCAGTGGTATCAAGTGGTGTTTATTAATGTAACTGCCTCTGTATTGAATACAGTCCAAGTTGTTCAACCCCCTTTTCCTGCCCTGAAGGCACACATATTTGAAAGCAGTCTAAAATAGTATCCAGTTGGACAAATGTATAGAAAGGCACAGGGTCTTCTGAATTAGAGTTCTGTGTTCTATTCATTGCATAAAACAAAGAATAAATCATATGTAAATTTACACTCTGTTGGAAGTTTCTTGTGGGTAGAATGAAAGAGGACAAAAAGTAATCATCACAGCAAGCTGTCTATTCAAGGAACTGGAAAAAATACAGAGAAGGGCATGCTCCATTCTGCTTTGTGTGTTTCACCTTTCTACATTAGCATCTTGTAGTATTAAATAGCACCTTGGAAAATAACTCAGAACACAGAAGTTCTCAGAAAATATTCACTGTGTTTTCAATGCACTCTAAATAATGCATTCAGCTCGTTACAGACATGCCGTCAAATTACAGTAAGAGGAAAACAACAACAAATGCTTGCCCTAAACACAGGATTTCTAGAATTGAGGTTCAGTTCAGTTCAGTCGCTCAGTCATGTCCAACTTTTTGTGACCCCATGGACTGTAGCATGCCAGGCTTCCCTGTCCATCACCAACTCCCAGAGCTTGCTCAAACTCATGTCCATCGAGTCGGTGATGCCATCCAACCATGTTATCCTCTGTCATCCCCTTCTCCTCCTGCCTTTAATCTTTCCCAGCATCAGGGTCTTTTCAAATAAGTCAGTTCTTTGCATCAGGTGGCCAAAGTATTGAAGCTTCAGCTTCAATATCAGTCCTTCCAGTGAATATTCAGGACTGATTTCCTTTAGGACGGACTGGTTGGTTCTCCTTGCAATCCAAGGGACTCTCAAGAGTCTTCTCCAATACCACAGTTGAAAAGCATCAATTCTTTGGAGCTCAGCTTTCATTATAGTCCAGCTCTCATATCCATACATGACTACTACCATACCTTTGACTAGATGGACCTTTACTGGCAAATGTCTCTGCTTTTTAATATGCTGTCTAGGTTTGTTACAGCTTTTCTTCCAAGGAGCATGCATCTATTAATTTCATGGCTGCAGTCACCATCTGCAGTGATTTTGGAGCCCAAGAAAATAAAGTCTGTCACTGTTTCCATTGTTTCCTCCTCTATTTGCCATGAAGTGATGGGACTGGATGCCATGATCTTAATTTTTGAATGTTGCGTTTTAAGCCAGCTTTTGCACTCTCCTCTTTCACTTTCATCAAGAGGCTCTTTCTCTTTGCTTTCTGCCATAAGGGTGGTATCATCTGCATATCTGAGATTATTGATAGTTCTCCCTGCAGTCTTGATTCCCGCTTGTGCTTCATCCAGTCCAGCATTTCTCATGATGTACTCTGCAATTAAGTTAAATAAGCAGGATGACAATATGCAACCTTGACATACTCCTTTCCCGATTTGGAACCAGTCCATTGTTCCATGTCCGGTTCTAAATGTTGCTTCTTGACCTGCATATAGATTTCTCAGGAAGCAGGTAAGGTGGTCTGGTATTCCCCTCTTTTTAAGAATAGGTTATTACAAGATACTTAATGTATGTCCCTGTGCTACACATTAGGCCTATATTTACCAATTTTACATATAGTAGTGTGTATCTGTTAATCCCAAACTCTTAATTTATCCCTGCTCCTCCTTTCCCCTTTTATAATCATAAATTTGCTTTCTGTGTCTGTGAGTCTATTTCTGTTCATCACACTATTTAAACCTAGCATTCTTTAAGCTGGTAGCTTAACTGGTAAAGAATCCGCCTACAATGCAGGAAACCCTGGTTCAATTCCTGTATTGGGAAGATCTGCTAGAGAAGGGATAGGCTACCCACTCCAGTATTCTTGGGCTTCCCTGGTGGCTCAGACAGTAAAGCATCAGCATGCAATGCGGGAGACCTGGGTTCGATCCCTGGGTTGGGAGGATCTCCTGGAGGAGGGTATGGCAACCCACTCCAGTATTCTTGCCTTGGAGAATCCCCATGGACAGAGGAGCCTGGTGGGCTACATTCCATGAGGTTGCAAAGAGCCTAACACGACTGAGCAACTAAACACACAGCACATCCTTTAAGCTATTCCTGTGTTTCTCTCTGAACTTTTTTCTTTCTCTTCAACTTTCTAGCACTTGTGTTTAGTACTATAAAGGAAAAATAATGAAACATATCTTTAAGAACAATTTTGAACTGGATGCTTAAGTGTGGCTTCCAGAAATATAGATTTATGTGCAGTATCTCAGATGTAGTTTAATAGCCCATGTGACATAACAAGAGTTCTTTTCTGTTTGTTGAAACAGATGTTCTGATACTCAACACAGTGTGGTACTGAAGTTTTCCCAATTATTTCTCCTTCTGTCCCAAGTTCTCTTTGGTCTGTCCTTTGGCTACATATCCTTATGTTAAATCATCCTTCCTCAAACATATAATCTGCGTTTTTCAATGCTTGCCTCTTGCTTGTGCTTTTTCTCCTAGTTATATTTATATTTATATATATTATATATATATATATATATATATATATATATATATATATATACACATATATATATATATACACACACACACACTTTTTTCAGCTCTTCATTAGGTCCCTAAAACCTATTTGTTTAAAAACAAAAACAACTCTGTTAACATTTAGCCAGATAATTTACTAATCTTGGCCTTGCTAAGACTGAGATTTTGGTGCATTCTCTGAAGCCTGGATAGGAGATAATCTAGATATTTCATATGCATTTATAATTTTATTTTTCTATTTATTTCTGGCTGTGCTGGGTCTTTGTTGCTACATGTGCTTTTCTGTAGTTGTGGTGAGCAGGGACTATTCTCTATTAATAGTTGCAGTGTACGGGCTTCTCACTGCAGTGAGTTCTCTTGTGGTGGAGCATGGGCTCTAGGGAGCTTGCATTTAAATGGAAATAACATACCTAATTAAGATGTAGTATTTGGAACTTCATCATGGGACATTTTTTCTTCTGTACCCTTGTGTCTTTGCTTCTTGATATACTCAGCTTTCAAGCAAAATGACGACGTCTAAGTTTTGAGATTTTCAACTCTAAAATAGTCCAGCAATTTCCTTTCAAACAGCAGAAGACCTTTAAATTAGGGCTTGTCAGAAATCTGACATCATTAAAACATGTTTTCTTTAAATGATACTTCAATAATTGTAGTGTAGTTTTACATATGTTAGATAAAGATTATTTGTTAATCCGTCTAATTATGAGTGATTATCATGCCAAATTGGAAATACTAGTTTAAGAGGGAGTTTGAGATGGTATGTTTTGATATTAAGAAATCAAAAGTCATTTTAAAGTTGTTGTATAAAGTGACATGTTAATGATAAAATTCTGTTTATGTTTTTGTACTGAAGTAGTATATACTACAAAAATTACAGAGAAAAACACTTGGAAAATGTCAGTTGAGAAACTTCCATTAAAGTTCCCTCTGGTCTCATTCAAACCCATGTCTTCAGTAATGTTCACAAGTGTTCGCCCTCAAACCCATGTCTTCAGTAACATTCACAAGTATTTGCCCTCAAACCCATGTCTTCAGTAACATTCACAAGTATTTGCCTGTAACTCCTTAATTTGTATTTCTAGTCTCAACCTGTCCTCTAGGCTCCAGGCTGTGTGTGTACCGGACAGCACCACTTGGATGTCTCATAAACACCTCACATCCTACATGTTCAAAGCTGAACACAAGGTCCTGCTCCCCAGCCCTGGTCCTCCTCCAGTGTTCTCCATCTCAGTGCTCAATGGATAATACCACCATCTTCTCAGTTGTGCAGGATGGAAGCCTTGCAGTTGTCCCTGGCATCTTCCCCCGTCCCCATATCTATGTACTCCATCAGTCAGTTTTGTTGTCTCTCCTAAACATTAAAACTATCCACTTCTCTTTGGATAGATTATAAGCCAAAACTATAATCATTTCTCCTTTATTGGTAGGGTGACTAACCATCCAGGTTTGCTCAGGACTAAGAGAAATCCCATGATGGGGGATTTTCAGTTTTAAAAAGGATCAATTCTAATCAAAGTGAGATGAATTGATCATCCTAATTATTAATCTCCATCATTTCACTTTTGCCTCCCTCCAGTCCTTATCTATACTGCAGTCAGCATGATTTGTTTAAAGTAAACATTACTTCCTAACCATGAGAATGTTTAAAATTAATAAGACTGACCATATCAAGTGCTGATGAGGCAATGGAGGAACTAGAACTCTTATACACTATTTACAGAAAAGTAAAATGTACTTTGAAGTAAAAAGTGTTTTGGGATGTAAAACCACTGGAGAACTGTTGGGCAGTTTCTTACAAAGTAAACATATATTCACCAACCACTCTTACATTTATCCAAGGAAATGTATGTCCATAAGAAGACTTTCATATTCATAGATACTTTATTCAGGATGGCCCCAAAGTAGAAACAACACAAACGTCCATCAGCAGATTAGTGGATAAGCAAAGTGAAATATATCCAAAGAACTGAATGTTGTATTTAGTCACTAAATCATATCTGATTCTTTTGGGACCTCATGGACTCTAACCCACCAGGCTCCTCTGTCCATGGAATTTTCCAGGCAAGAATACTGTCGTGGGCTGCCATTTTCTTGTCCAGAGGATCTTCCCAGTCCAGGGATCAAACCTGTGTCTCCTGCATTGGCAGGCAGATTCTTTTTCCACTGAGCCACCTAGGAAGCCCCAAAGAATGGAATGTGCATGCGTGCTAAGTTGCTTCAGTTGTGTCCAGCTGTTTGTAACCCAGTGGACCATAGCCCGCCAGGCTCCATTGTCCTTGGGATTCTCCAGGCAAGAATATGGAATGGGTTGGAGTGGGTTGCCATGCCCTCCTCCAGGGGATCTTCCCGACCCAGGGATCAAACCAGCACCTCTTACATCTCCTGCATTGGCAGGGAAGTGCCACCTGGGAACCCCAAAGAATAGAATACTACTCAGCAAAAAGGGGGGAAAAAGCATTTCTGATACCTGCAGCAACATGGATGAATCTCAAAAACATTCCAGAAAAAAAAAAAAAGATGTAAAAGAGGACATACAGTAAAATAACATTTACATAAAATTATAGAATAGGCAAAAATAATATATATAGTGAGAGAAAGCTGATTAGTGGCTGCCTAGGGCTGGGGAGGTATCACTGATATTAGAAAGGGGCATGAGACAACTTTCTGGGGTAATAGAAACATTTATATCTTGATTTTAGTAGTGGTTACCATTATACATGTATTTGTCAAAGTTCATCAAGCTGTACTTAGAGTGGGTACATTTTGTTGTAGTAAATTATACTTTGGGATTTTAAAAATAAGCAAATTTTAAAAAATCCTGCAAATCTGATCATATCACTCTCTTGTCTAAAAAACTTCAAAGGCTTCGTATTACTTTTAGAATAAACACCAAAATCTTAGCATCTGGCCTTGCCTTCCTCTGCGATCGCTCTCATGCCACTTCCCCCATACTTCCTGTGACCCAGTCCAACAGATCTTTTTTTTCTTTTCTTGGCTCCTCCCTACCTCCTACCACAGGGCCCTTGTACATACTGTTTTTTCTGCCTGGTGTACTTCCCTTACCTACTTCTTTACAACAGGTTACCACATACTCATCCATCAAATAGAAACAAATGCCACTTCCTCTAGGAAGCCTCCAACCTCCATATTACATCACGTTTGCCTATGATACTCTCATTGCATCTTCTGTGCAAAAAAGTGCCTTTATAGCACTTATTGCAATTTGTAATTGTATATTTGTGAGATATTTTGACTATCTGCCTTCCCAGTAGACTTTAAACACCACAAGGTTAAGACTGCTTTTGTGTATGTGTGTTAGTTTCTCAGCCATATCCGACTGTTATCCATGGACTTTAGCCCTCCAGGCTCCTCTGTCAATGGAATTCTTCAGGCAAGAATACTGGAGTGGGTTGCCATTTCCTTCTCCAGAGACTGTTTTACCCACTATTATACCTCACAATTTTGGGCTTAGTGTAGGACTGATAACTCAATAAATACTTGCTAAATGAATGAATGCTCAAGTACAAATGATAACTAATAACCACTCTTACATTACAGTAGAATAATGTTCAATCAGTCTAGCAGTTTTATTATTTAAATTCAAATTAATTAGTGAAGAATTTCAACTTCTAAAGATTTTACATATATACAAACCTCACGTTAATATTTTGTCACTAAAGTCAAGCAAGTCATTTGGCTATCCAGTTGTTCTCTGGGGGCCCAGAAAATTGGAAATTTGTAGAATCCAACCATAGAATAGAGTTCAAAAAATCATGTTATTGTTATATTGTTAGTCATTTTGGGAACTTGGATTGTTAAATAGAATATCTATTTCTACAAGCATACATATGTTTGTCTTGCCAACATAGCTTAAGATGCTACTTACTTGATAACAGTTAAAATGTGTTCTTACATACTTTATAATAAAGCATACTTTTGAATACAGAGGAAATATCAAAGTCATTATATAACTACCTCAACAGAACCATTATATTCTGTTAGGAAGCCATCTGATGAAAGCTTTTCATGACACCAAAAAAGAAAAAACAATTTTTCCCTCTTTTAAGTCACATCTAGTGGTTGTGGGATGTTAGTTCCCAAAACAGCAATCAAACCTGGGCCCTCAGCAGTGAAAGCAGAGTCTTAACCACTAGACCACCAAGGAATTCCCCTAGGTAACCATTTGAACACATTAGAGTTAGTAGTTACATTTCTTTATGAACCTGTCTTTATGTTTTACTGTGAGCTATTCTCAAAAGTACACTATTCTTTTGGGGTTTTCAAACTATCAAGATAATGAAAACTAAGATATATTTAATTAATAACAAAAAGATGTGATCACAAATCTTTTGGCCATGTGAATGATCCTGCTACTTATTCTGAAAAACAGAATAATGACCACCTTTGCTGTGTGTAATGGTGGTTGACTATAATCTCTTGTCAAAATACTTGGTATGGCAAAAGTAAATTCAGTTGTGTTGGTAAAAGTGGATCCTATTTTTGTTGAATTATGTTGTTTGGTAAGTTACTCATGATTAATAGGATTTAATTCCACCATAGGATTTACCTCCACCATAGTTTGGTGTCAGGTCAAACAACTGGGAGGGAACACAGAAAACTGGATTAAAGATTTACTGAGCATGGCCCCGCCCATCAGAACAAGACCCAGTGTCCCCCACAGTCAGTCTCTCCCATCAGGAAGCTTCCATAAGCCTCTTATCCTTATCCCTCAGAGGGCAGACAGAAGGAAAATCACAATCACAGAAAAGTAATCAAACTGATCACATGGACCACAGCCTTGTCTAACTCAATGAAACTATGACCCATGCCAAGTAGGGCCACCCAAGAGATGGGAATACCAGACCACCTTACCTGCCTCCTGAGAAATCTACATGCAGGTCAAGAAGCAACAGTTAGAACTAGACATGGAACAATAGACTGGTTCCAAATTGAGAAAGGAAGTACGTCAAAGTTGTATGTTGTCACCTTGCTTATTTAACTTATATGCAGAGTACATCATGTGAAATGCTGGGCTGAATGAAGCACAAGCTGGAATCAAGACTGCAGGGAGAAGTATCAATAACCTCAGATATGCAGATGACACCACTCCTATGGCAGAAAGCAAAGAACTAAAGAGCCTCTTGATGAAAGTGAAAGAGGAGAGTGAAAAAGTTGGCTTAAAACTCAACATTCAAAAACTAAGATCATGGCATCTGGTCCCATCACTTCATGGCGAATAGATGGGGAAACAATGGAAACAGTGAGAGACTTTATTTTGGGGGGCTCTAAATTCACTGCAGATGGTGACTGCAGTCATGAAAGAAAGACGCTTGCTCCTTGGAAGAAAAGCTATGACCAACCTAGACAGCATATTAAAAAGCAGAGACATTTGCCAGTAAAGGTCCGTCTAGTCAAAGGTATGGTAGTAGTCACGTATGGATGTGAGAGCTGGATTATAAAGAAAGCTGAGCGCAGAAGAATTGATGCTTTTGAACTGTGGTGTTGGAGAAGACTCTTGAGAGTTCCTTGGACTGCATGGAGATCAAACCAGTCAATCCTAAAGGAAATCAGTCCTGAATGCTCATTGGAAGGATTGATGCTGAAGCTGAAACTCCAATACTTTGACTACCTGATGCAAAGAACTGACTTGTTGGAAAAGACCCTGATCCTCGGAAAGACTGAAGGCAGGAAGAGAAGGGGATGACAGAGGATGAGATGTTTGGATGGCATCACTGACTCGATGGACATGAGTTTGAGAAAGCTCCGGGAGTTGGTTATGGACAGGGAAGCCTGGTGTGCTGTAGTTCATGGGGTTGCAAAGAGTTGGACATGACTGAGCGACTGAACTGAATGGAACTTCTAGCAAAAACATTGCCACTGCAAAAAACATAAATGGTTCTTTTTTTTCTCATAAAACCACAGACAAAAAAATAACAAGAAAGAATCCATATTCCCATTTTTCCTTTTAGCTACCAGAAAGCTAGAGCCTAATCCAAAACCCAAGTTTTTTGCTCTTTTTAGGTACTTGGGAACATTTATTCTTGTGGGTCACTTTTATTTTATTATGTTATACACCATGTTAAAAATCCTTTCACCAATTTTTGATAGATGTGATAAACTTCTATAAAATATGTAATCAACTACTGACAACAAAAGTATTAAATAACTAACATAAATACTTGTGAATATTTGCAAGTCATCAATGAACTGATCTCTTGAGGTACCTAGAGGACAGGAACTGCCTTCCTGGCTGTTGTATTTGTACATACCACAAGGCCAGCAAAACGCAAAATGAACAAAGTTCATATAAGAAAATTATGAAGTAATCTTGTAATCTATCTTCTAGTTTTAGCCAAAATAAGCCATCATCCATACTACATTCATGCTTTCTGATTTAGCTAATACATCTAGATGGAACCTGAATTTTTTAAATGAGAAGGTAATTGATCCTAACAGGAGGAAAACAAAAATGATTTTCAGAACTTTCAAATTAATGTCTTTACTGTGATTGGGTTTGGAATCAAGAGTCCTAGAAAGACCTGTTGTAGTGAGGGGAAGATGTTATGAAACCAAGATCACATCCTCCTGTCTGCTGAACTTTAAAATAAGACAGACATATTAGAACAACAGCATTTCCCTGATTTGTATTCAGTGAACTAAGTGCCTTTGATAAAAATTGTAGTTGACCACAAATATCAGAGTACAAAGTGTTCCTATATCTAGGGTCTCTTGAAATTCTGCAACTTGGGTACACATGGATTCTAACTCCACTGTTAGGACTCATAAGTGGCCAAATGCCCTTGTTTGTACTGGCAATTGTCTGTAATTGCCTACTTTGACTCATTTCTTATAATTACTTGCTTAATTTTAGTGTAACTTAAATTTGTGAAGTTATTAATACATATACTTAGCTCATCAATCATTTATAGATTCCCACTCTCCTCTACTTCTCCCACCCCATTTTTAGTTCTGACCTAAGAACCAGGACCTTTCTTTCAAATATATACACAGAATAAAGCCATTTCCTTCAGACCTGAACAATCTTAAACAGAATTTAATCTTGGTACTTACGTACAGTTCTCTCCTATGGATAAATAGTCAGGCCTGAATTATGGGAAGCAAGAACCTATTCTCCCATTTTTCAAACATTTTCAGGGAGAGATGAATTTTCAGATGCCAAAATTGTATGACAGCAAAGTCAGGATGACGACTCTCTTTCTCTCTCTCTGAATGTTAATTATTCATTGAAAAGCTTTTAAAGATACAGTTCAACACTTCTTTACTGACTCACTGTAAATAAGATTACAAGTAGTAATTGGAGTCCTTGATTCCTTATAAAGGCACTTAACATTTGTTATAATCCTAAATCACCTTTAAGTTGATAGAAGCAATTTTCTGAAAATGTGAAAAATCTCTGTTCCTTGTACATTAGCTACGATTGCTTCTAACCATTAACAGGATTTGCCCAGTCATTATTTCTGTATTCATGTATTGATTTTAAAAACAGAGATATTTGGTCTGGAATTTAATATGTGTCGTATACTGTCCTCATTTTCCCACGTGTTGAGATGGCTGAGAGAAATGTCAAGACTCCATTATCTCCTCACGCTCTGCAAGTAAAAATCACGGTGTTTGGGATGCTGCTTAATCAAAGTGCACACATTTCCCTGCTGGAAATCCTGTTAAACTCATCGAATTAAGGGCTGTGTCAATAAAATTTGAATCTTGTGCTTGTTTGAGTTCAGATTGTAGCAATAAAAAATTATTCCGATTGTTAGAAGTGAATCTATGGACAGTGGTTAAGAAGATATATAAGATTAAATCAGAATTAGAAAGAGAGCCTTTCTGATGGGAAGCTTATAGGCTCTAAAGCAGAGATTTCTTTCAGGATTAACATTTATTTTTTAAAGTGCAGTTCAAGATTTGTTAAATTCCCTCCATTGTACTCCTGAAAGGAAAACATAATAATATAATAACCTGTATCATTTTTTTGGGGGTTTTCATTTTTATTACGAAAAATGTTAAACATACCGAAAAGTAGCTGCTGCTGCTGCTAAGTTGCTTCAGTCGTGTCCGACTCTGTGCGACCCCATAGACGGCAGCCCACCAGGCTCCCCCGTCCCTGGGATTCTCCAGACAAGAATACTGGAGTGGGTTGCCATTTCCTTCTCCAATGCATGAAAGTGAAAAGTGAAAGGGAAATCGCTCAGTCGTGTCCGACTCTTGGCGACCCCATGACTGCAGCCTACCGGGCTCCTCCATCCATGGGATTTTCCAGGCAAGAGTACTGGAGTGGGGTGCCATTGCCTTCTCCGACTGAAAGTAGAGATACTACCAAATAAATACATGCCATCACCTTTAAACATAATTTTTTTTTTTTTTACCATTTGTATATTTGTTTCATCAAGTATGGGTATTCTGAAACAAGTTAGGTGGCGCTAGTGGTAAAGAATTCACCTACCAATGCAGGAGATGTAAGACATGGGTTCGACTCCTGGGTTGGGCAGATCCCCTGGAGTAGGAAATGGCAACCCACTCCAGTATTCTTACCTGGAGAATCCCATGGACAGCGGAGTCTGGCAGGCTATGATCCATGGTGTCACAGAGTCGAACACGATTGAGTGACAGAGCACACACACACAAATATCATGACACTTTACCCTTAAATACTTTAACGTGTGTCCCTGAAAAACCAGGATATTTTCCTCATATTCACAATTTCATTATCACACCTTACAAAAGTAATAATTATTCCTTAATAATATTTAATTTTCAATTTCTTTGTTGCCCCAAAGAAGCCCTTCAGGGCTGGTCTGTTCAATCAGGAGATGTACTTACTCTTAAATATCACCACTCCAACTTGTCATTTAAATGTATTTGTGGAAGTCTTTGAAAATTTTCAGGATATATTTGTAACTTTCAGTTATATTTAAAATGAGCCAAAGAAAGACATTCACCACGTTATATTTTAGGCATTCTTAGGTTGGTTTTATCAAAGATTTCTAAGTGTTTATTTCAAAATGTTTTTGCACTTTTTTTTTTTTAACTTTCTACAGAACTGCTGTAAGACACCAAAGATAAGCAGAAGTGTTCCACTACTGAGTGAGAAAACTTTCTCAGTATCTCAAAAATAATGACAGAAGTTTAGAAACAAATGTTAAGAGTAAAATGACTTGAATGTTGTAACATAATAATCAACCCATATCCTTCTAAGGTATGATAGTCCAAAATGTCGAGCTTGAGAGTAACTTGAATAATTCAAGAAGTCTTATGTCCTATTAATTTCCTTAGGAGGTGTGGAACGGAGCTGTTAGTGACAGTCAGCAGACTTCACTGTATTCCACTGTACTGCCGTTTTCAGAAATGTCCAACCACTAAGTGGTACCTCAGACCTGTGGGCACATGTATATGCATCTTACCAGCCACATATGGGCAGGGAGAAAGTGGAAGTGTTACTACCCAACAGGCTCTTCCTAGTGGGCTCAGAGCATGACAACATGGATAGTTTATCTGCCTTCCAATTCACTGCATCACGCCCAAGGATATCCTTCGGTGAAATGGTAGAGCAATAATTTCTAAATATGAGTTCCAAATAATATATCAGGAAGTCCAGAAAAAAAAAGAGAAAATAAGGGCAATATTGTGAGTTTTTTTTAATTAATTGATTTTAATCTGAGGATAATTACTTTACAATATTGTGGTGGTTTTTGCCATATATCAACATGAACCAGCCATGGGTTCACATGTGTCCCCCCATCCTGAACCCCCCACTCTCCTCCCTCCCCACCCCATCCCTCTGGGTTGTCCTGCTTCATGCATCTAATTTGCACATCTATTATACATATGGTAATATGTATGTTTCAATGCTGTTCTCTCAAATCATCCTCAGTTTAGTTAAGTCGCTCAGTCATGTCCAACTCTTTGTGTCCCCATGAACCACAGCACGCCAGGCCTCCCTGTCCATCACCAACTCCCGGAGTTTACCCAAACCCATGTCCATTGAGTCGGTAATGCCATCCAACCATCTCATCCTCTGTCGTCCCCTTCTCCTCCTGCCCTCAATCTTTCCCAGCATCAGGGTCTTTTCCAATGAGTCAGCTCTTTGCATTAGGTGGCCAAAGTATTGGAGTTTCAGCTTCAACATCAGTCCTTCCAATGAACACCCAGGACTGATCTCCTTTAGGATGGACTGATTGGATCTTCTTGTAGTTCAAGGGACTCTCAAGAGTCTTCTCCAACACCACAGTTCAAAAGCATCAATTCTTCAGCACTCAGCTTTCTTTATAGTCCAACTCTCACATCCATACATGACTACTGAAAAAACCATAGCCTTGACTAGACAGACCTTTGTTGACAAAGTAATGTCTCTGCTTTTTAATATGCTATCTAGGTTGGACATAACTTTCCTTCCAAGGAGTAAGCGTCTTTTAATTTCATGGCTGCAAGCACCATCTGCAGTAATTTTGGACCCCCCAAAAAATAAAGTTAGCCACTGTTTCCACTGTTTCCCTATCTATTTGCCATGAAGTGATGGGACCAGATGCCATGATCTTAGCTTTCTGAATGTTGAGCTTTAAGCCAACTTTTTCACTCTCCTCTTTCACTTTCATCAAGAGGCTCTTTAGTTCTTCTTCACTTTCTGCCATAAGGGTGGTGTCATCTGCATATCTGAGGTTATTGATATTTCTCCCGGCAAATCATCCTGCCCTCACCTTCTCCCACTGAGTCCAAAGGCCTTTTCTTTACATCTGTGTGTCTTTTGCTGCTTTGCATACAGGATTGTTGTTATCATCTTTCTAAATTCCATATATATATGTGTTAATATACAGTATTGGTGTTTCTTTTTCTGACTAACTTCACTCTGTATAATAAAAATTTAAGAACCAGCTTCTTGTCTGAGATTGTCTTCTCATTGTGCATATTTGCATGTTTCTGTTTGGTTATCTATTGCTGCATAGCAAACCACCCCAAAAATCAGAGTCCCTAAACAACAATAATTTATTTGCTCATGTTTTTGTGATTTGGGTGGAACTGGTGGGAAGAACCTATCTCTTTCCCACAGCTAAGTGGTCCACCTAGAGCTGGAGGGGCCACTCTCAAGAAGGTTCACTGCCATGCTGGGTTTTGTGCTTTTACTCACAGCTAAAAACATTTCAACTGATAATCTGTGTTTTTTTGCTTAGGTCAGCACTTGCATAAAAAACAAGAAAGTGAGTAAAGTGAAAGTCGCTCAGTCGTGTCCGACTCTTTGCGACCCCATGGACTATACAGTCCATGGAATTCTCCAGGCCAGAATACTGGAGTGGGTAGCCTTTCCCTTCTCCAGGGGATCTTCCCAACCCAGGGATCGAACTCAGGTCTCCTGCATTGCAGGCGAATTCTTGACCAGCTGAGCCACAAGGGAAGCTCCCCCCACCAAAAAAAAAAACAAGAAACTAGAAAGCAAAGAAATGTCAAGTGTCTAGAATGAGGAGAGTTTTACAGTACTGAGTAACAAGTACAAACTAACATATGAGATATGTTCCAAAGCATGGAGACATACATACATATATATATATATATATATATATATATACACACACACACACGTAACTGATTCACTCTGCTTTACAGCAGAAATTGACACAACATTGCAAATCAACTATACTCCAATAAAATTTTTTAAAAGTTTATCTTCATGTTTTTTTAAGTAAAAGAAGATATAAAAAAAGTTGGTCCTTGTTAACCACACTGGATAGTTTTAGACAGTATCCCTTTTCAATTTATTTCAGTCCTTCTATTTGGTCTAGAAGAAATTCTCACTTTTTAAAAAGTTTATTTATTTTTATTTGAAGGATAATTGTTTTGCAATATTGGTTTGATTTTTGCCATACATCAACATGAAAATTATCACTTTAATGCTAGAATATATTTAACATCTTAGAGTTTCTAGCCTAAATTTTTAACATAGAGCTGGCCTCAAGTTCAAAGTGATGGGCAGACAATGGAATTTAGCTAGAATTTAATAATATTTTGCTTTAGTTGCTTTAGTTGAATGTACTTTTATGGTTCCATCGTATTAGTGGTAAATGATATTGTTTTTCTATTTATGGTAGTAACCGTTTTCACATTTTAAGTAAATTATTTAAAGGTAAATGTTAAGTAAATACTGGTGTAGTTAGGACATTGACATGGTAAAAATTATGAATGTGGCCCAGGGATGGCTGAAGTTTGGGGAATACCAGCCTAGGATGTTTGATAAACTCCTGGGATACAAAAGGTGAAGACACCCTGCGTACACCATAACCACTTAGCTAGAATATAGCTTTCCATTGACTATTTACTATGATCTCTTTCATATTTCATCTCAGATGGATTGTCCAAAATGTATAGCTCTGAATATGGCATTTTAACTTACCAACTGTCCTTCCAGTTACATCCTTATCCTGGTTTTACTGGACCGTTTGTTCCCTGAGTTTTGTTGCCTCCATGACAAAGAATTGGAGTGTCATGTCTTGCTTGGATTTTTTTTTTTCATCAGCACTTTCCCTTGCCACATGCTTCTACCCTCCACCCAACTCAAGCATTTACTAATTCCAGAGTTTTATTAATTCTAATCCCTTTAAAAGGAATATGCCCCTCTGCTTTAACTCTACCCAAAGTCCTGTCCATTCTTCAAGGACCAGCTCAAGGGTCAGTTTCTCCATGAAGATTTCCCAGATCGCACAGCAGTAAGAATTAATCTCCTCTACCATAGTACTCTGAAAACTCTAATCAAAGGTAGGTTGTGTGTTTCACAACCTACCTGTGGATTGAGTAGATAGAGAGCTTCCTGAAAATGAGAACTTTGTCTCTATTATTGCTACCTTCATCTAATTAATAAATATCTAAAAAGAATTTGTTAAATTTATTGAACCAGAATCAAATCATATTTTAAATGATGGAAATAATATTGTGATTGTTTTTATTTTAAAATGCTATTTTGTAGTTTTTCCAATACTGTCTACTTTATGTTTTCTCCTAAAAGGGGTCAAAGAATCTCAGTCATGGAAAGAATCTTGAGGTATTATATCACAATAAAGAGAAATTATTTTAACTATCCAAGGTCAAATTTATTCCATTTTGGAATTCATCCAGAAATGTTATCTTCCTTAGAAAACCCATTCTAATTTTCTGCATCTTTTATTCACAGGAAGTATTTCCTCATATTGAACCCCAACCACTCCAAGTTTCAGTTTAATTTGTTTCTTATTGTCCTAGTCTCATAGTCTCCATAAGAGACAGCTGGTCATCATCCATTTCATTTGCTCCCATCACAGTCAACAGTCACAAGCTCTAAATATCCTTTAGAAAGCACAAACAAAATTTTTTTTTTTTAATCAAGCGTCAGTAGACATCCCGTACTAGCCGGGTAACTTAAGTTTCTTTTTTTTTTATTTTTATGATGAGCATGGTTAACTCCTTTAAACAGAGAGTCTCTAAGACTTCCATTGAGAGGAAATATCTTTCAGAGAAGAAAAGATAGTCTCTCTTTGAGAAAGTAAATGGATCAAAATTAATTTGCAGAAAAAGACTGTGTCATATTAATGAATTCAAAAAAATGTTCACAGGGCACCAATATGATGTGAAAAAAATAGACATTGAGGGAGAAACTGCAGAAAGTTTACATTCTTGTGACCCCAGGAGCAAAGTGACCCAAGTACTCGGCTGAGGTTTGACCAAAGGAGAAGAGAATCCACCTGAAAGTTGTGGTCTTGCATGATTCCTGGACACCCTACCAACAAGACTGACTCCCCACAGTAGTCATATTATAATGAGAAAAATGCATGTGAATTAGTAAATAGTAATTAGAGATGGAGTCATGCATAGTCTGAGCTTCCCTGGTGGCTCAGTGGTAAAGAATCTGCCTGCAATGCAGGAGCTCCAGGAGATGCAGGTTCGATCCCTGGGTTGGGAAGATACCTGGAGGTGGGCATGGCAACCCGCTCCGGTATTCCTGCCTGAAGAATCCTATGGAGAGAGGAGCCTGGCAGGCTACAGTTCATAGGGTCACAAAGAGTCAGACACAACTGAAACGACTTAGCACGCACTCATACATAGTCTGCTTTGGTGAAAGATTTTGGGAGGAGTTGGGAGGGAGAGGAAATAAAGTATAAATTCAGAGAAGGAATCAGAGTTGTGTACAAAACAGTTAGAGTGAGGATGCTTTCTTGGGAGAACGTGGGGCAAGCACTCACTTTTTACTGCTCTCACTGAGTAGTTGAAACCAGTGTAGGTAATAAAGGATATAGTTGCATATCTATCTTCTCTCTTCTAACATTGGCACTACTAACTGGAATGAGCTTAGAAAAGTGGGAAAGCTCTGTCTTCTTTTTTTTTTTTTTTTTGGAAGTTCTGTCTTCTGATGACCACTCTAATTTTATTTAGTTTAATGCAACTGAAACAGTTGGCAGATTAGATCACTTTGTCTGCCCAGGAAAGTTGGAACCTCCTAGAGAGAGAAGAGGAGGTCAAAGAAGAGTCAAAACATACGAGTCATAAAAAAATGTCCTGAAAAGAGGAAATAAGAATGTTATCTATTATAACCTTTGTTGATAGTGTTATAGAGTTGAACCAGCTTCAAAAGTTTATTGAAATGTTTTTTTTAACCTGCTTCAGATTTTGCCTAAACATTGTAGGCAAACAATTATTGTGTGTTTATTCAATACCCTAAAATAGTTATTGAGCACATCTCAGTAGAAGAGTTAACTTAGGAGCTCTTAGGAGGCTCTCAAGCTAATGCAATCAGCTTTGTACTGTGCTATATAGACAGAGAGCAAGACATGGGCCTGAGCGCTTGGAGCTTTAAATCTTAGGGCTCCATGGAAGGCAATTAACTTATCTACTCATATACTCTACTATAGGAGGCCCCAAAGCATTGAGCGTGACCTCTGTCCATTTTCTGTCCATCATCCATCACCCTGAAAGTTGGGAGACTTTCCTAAGAGGGAGGAAATCACAGGCTACAACTACCTCCATCCTCTTCCTCAGCAATTTTACAACCACCCTTCTTGCAGCACGCGCGCGTGCACACACACACACACACACACACACACACACCCCACCATGCTATTGTTAATTATAAGAATTTTCAAAGATAAAAGGTTTTTGCCCAGATTTGTACTTTTTGTACAATACTCAAATTATGTAAATATAATAAGTAGGGAAAAATACTTAAATTCTTTAGGTTGCCTCAATGACAGACTAATGTTCTTGTATACTTTTGATTCTCAAGGGGTAGCATGGAAGTCACTTTCCTTATTAAGATGGACCCCGATTATTTTGGAATGACTAAGGTGGACAATCTGAGAGGGCACACCCAGTCATATGTTTTGATACAAATTACTAACAATCTTGACTTCTCTGGGCTAAAGGATTTAAGAATTAAGTTAGTTTATTAAGAATTAAGTTAGACTTTAAAGCTTAAATAATATCAAGAGATTATTTTTTAATGATTAGCACAGCCAGACAGAAATAAATTTTGTTAGCCATAATGTTGACTGTAATATAGAAGCCACCCATTCTGAGTACTAACTCACAACAATAACTGATAGATATTTATATCTATAACTGAGCCCTATATGAGAATTACAAAATGACTATTGAGAATGAATGAACCAGACTCTGGGGTGAGAATCAGGTAGCTTTGACCATATGGTTAATTTGGACTCAAATATTTGCAATGATATGGATACCACATAGTGGGTGTCTATAGTATGGGTTCCTTTGAAAGCAGAGCCTGAGATGAGAATTCTGGTCTAGGTGGTTTACTTGGGAAGTGATCCCAGGAAGCAGGAGTGAGAAGCAAGAGAATAAAACAAGGAAAAAGGAAAACCCAATAAAGAAAGCAAGTTGTAGAGGTCACTGCTATGAGCAAGAGGAGACTTGATTCCATGGGGACATCTGCGGAGTGTATTCCAGGATTTTCCACTTGAAGACAGGAGACTGGAAGATTTATCCACCTTCTGTGTCCCATATTGTTTGAGGGTTGTGTGTAGGGCTGCTAATGCCCCCACCTTCTGAGGTCTTGTACTTCCATGAAGGAAGAGGATCTCATCTCTGACATATAAGACTCCGGAGCAGAATATAACAGGGCGAGTGAGGGAACTGTCTGCCAAAGCTGCTCCACATCATCAGAAGCAGGCCTGAGAGATGGGACACAAACAAGGAAAGGTCTGCCGCAGGGCTTCTGTAAGCAGCTGGCGGCTTCTCTTTACTGAGCGATGGGTGGCAGCCATTAGACACCGGAGCCCAGAGGAGAGCCCGTCTCATCTGGAGTGTGCTCCTTGCCTTCTGATGGCCCCAGTATCCACAATGAGACCCGCACCACTTCAGACCTCTGCTCTCAGCCTCTGCTATGACCTTCTCAAAATGAAGTCTTTGAGTTCTGACTTGTCGTTAACTAAAAAAGTCTATAGTTTCTTTCACAGTGTTCTGTAAAATGCTAGTGTCCTACTTCAATAGTGGCTAAATAATGTGCAGGACTCCATATCCAGCTCTCTCATCGGAGACTCTCCCTAACAGTGTGTCAGCTGTATATTCTTTTTGCTGCAATCAGCATACTCCATGCACTGGAAGAGCAGCTATTAATATATAGGGAAGGAGTTTTAAATTCCTTCACCCAAGAAAGTTTACTTTCTTGTGGGAATCCAAGCTGAGAATAGATTTGATTCCTTGGGAAGCACCAGAACAATGCTTTATACCCTGACAAAATACATCCCAAGGGTGAGAGTATTTAACTATTTCATGTCCATCACTATGTGGGCTACAGTTGCATTTAAGCTAATGTGGACTAATTTCTAGTAGCAAAGACTTCTGTGAACCCCACAAGATTTATATAATTAACACCATCCTTTGACTAATTATCTTGAAGTAAGGCCCAGAACTTTCCTTTTTAGACAATGTCAAGTCCATTGGTTCTCATTGGAGACAATCTTGCTCGCCTCTCCAAGAAGCATTTGACAATGTCTGGAGACATTTTTGATTGCCATGACTTTGTGGGAAGCAACTGACATCTGGTGGGTAGAGGCCAGAGTGCTGCATAGGGGAGGAAAAAGTAATTTTCCTTCTATTCTTCTAAGTTCTCTCTAGGGCCTGTATAATGAAAGACAGACTAACAAGAGAAAAACAGTTTATTAACATGTATATTTCATGTATATATGGAAAATACCCAGGAAAAAAAATGAGCAATTTTCAAAGGTAGCTTAAATCCGGGCTTAAATTTTATCTTCAGCAAAAAAGAAAAGAGACAAGGGTGTGGGGAAGGTCAGTTATGTGGGAGTGACCAAGAAACTAGGGTGAATGAGAGTAAGGTTTGTTGGATGTAAGTCTGTGCCTTTTCTATTGATAACGGTTTCTTGTGATCTAGTCACATTCTTCTCATGTAGAGAGGGAGATATGCTGTGCTTAACTGCTCAGTCATGTCTGACTCTTTGTGACCCCATGGACTGTAGCCCTCCAGGCTCCTCTGTCCTTGGGGATTCTCCAGGCAAGAATTCTGGAGTGGGTTGCCATGCCCTCTTCTGAGGAATTGTCCCAACCAAGGGATCTAACCCAGGTCTCCTGCATTGCAGGTGGATTCTTTACCGTCTGATCCATCTGAGAAGCCCAGAGAGGGAGATACCTTACCCTTATTGAAAGGGTAATCTACTCTACTTTCATCGTTTCTCCTATGTCTGCTGTTTCTCAAAATAATCTTTATGCAAAAGAGCATATTTTGGAGTGGCTGTTCTATCCTTCCCTGGTAACATTCTATAATTCACAGCACATCACCCACAACAAAGAACAAAATGTCAATTTGCTGAAATTGGGAAACCTCAGTCAAGGAACATTGAAATTTTACTTCTATTGATTTTTGGAAGATTAACACAAAGTTCATTCGTGACTTAATGAAAGTCATTTCACCTTTCCTGGTCTGGGTTTTTGTGAGTTGATGAGAACGTTGTACTAGATGAGCTCTAAGGTCACCTCCAGTTCTGACATTGTGTGATGCTATAAATTTGCTCTTTCCATTGCTACTCTAGTTTCCTTAAGTACTGACATTCTAAGATTATCCTGTTATTGGAAAAACTGTATGTAAATAAGAATTGATTGTTTAACATTTACTCTCAGCCATAGAAAATTAATTATTGAGTTGCTGTTGAGATGGCAGTATTACTGATTTAACTGTTGTTTAGTAAATTGGAAAATATGTAAAAGGTTAAAGTCACAGCACATTGAAGATAAGTAAAAGATAATCTTTACTTTCCTTATCTTGTTACCCTTTGTTTGTGTGTATCAGTGGTTTTGTGGGTCGTCCCAGGACAAAGTCAGAAGGTACCAGCATGGAGCAGAAACAGGCTTGGAAGAGCATTGCTCCCGGAGTCTTAGGACCAGCATCCTGGAGTGAAACTTATATAAGTTATAATTCCATAAGAACCCCATCCCTTTAATAATTGGATGACTTTGAAAAAGTTACTTTACCTCTATGAACTGCAATTTCTTCATCAGTAAAATGGAGATACACAAAGTACTTATCTCACAGGGTAGTTTGAAAACTGACTTAGTTAATATCTATAAAACACACAGATTAATCCCAGCACAGAAACATTCAGTTCAGTTCAGTCACTCAGTCACGTCCGACCCTTTGCGACCCCGTGAACTGCAGCACACCAGGCCTCTCTGTCCATCACCAACTCCCTGAGTCCACCCAAACCCATGTCCATTGAGTCGATGATGCCATCCAGACATCTCATCCTCTTTCATCCCCTTCCTCTGCTGCCCCCAATCTTTCCCAGCATCAGGGTCTTTTCCAATGAGTCAGCTCTTCGCATCAGGTGGCCAAAGTATTGGAGTTTCAGCTTCAATATCAGTCCTTCCAATCAACACCCAGGATTGATCTCCTTTAGGATGGACTGGTTGGATCTCCTTGCAGTCCAAGGGACTCTCTAGAGTCTTCTCCAACACCACAGTTCAAAAGCATCAATTCTTCGGCGCTCAGCTTTCTTCACCATCCAACTCTCACATCCATACATGACCACTGGAAAAACCATAGCCTCGACTAGACGGACCTTTGTTGGCAAAGTAATGTCTTTGCTTTTTAATATGCTATCTAGGTTGGTCATAACTTTTCTTCCAAGGAGCAAGCATCTTTTAATTTCATGGCTGCAGTCACCATCTGCAGTGATTTTGGAGCCCAGAAAAATAAAGTCTGCCACTGTTTCCATTGTTTCCCCATCTATTTGCCATGAAGTGATGGGACTGGATGCCATGATCTTCGGTTTTTGAATGTTGAGTTTTAAGCCATGTCTTCTTTGGCAAATGTCTATTCAGATCTTTTGCCCATTTTTAATTGGATTATTTGTCTTGTGCTATTGAGTTGTATGAGTTCTTTATATGTTTTAGCTGTTAACCTCTTATCAGACACATGGTTTGAAAATACTTTTTCCCTTTCCATAGGGTTTTTTTTGTTTTTTTACTTTATTGAAGGTTTCTTTTGTGTGTGTGTGTGTGTGTGTGTGTGTTTGTGTGTGTGCAGAAGCATTTTAGTTTGATGTGGTCCCACTTGTTTAATTTTGATTCTGTTACTTGTGCTTTATGTGCCATATCCAAAAAATCATTTCCAAGGCCCATGTCATGGAGGTTTATTCTTACGTTTTCTTCTAGGAGTTTCGGTCTTACATTTAAGCCTTAAATCCATTTTGAGTTTAACTTTTGCAAATGGTGTAATATAAGGGTACAGTTTCACTCTTTTTCATCTGAATATCCAGTTATCCTAGCACCATTTATTGAATATATTGTCTTTTCTCCATTGAGTATTCTTGGCTGTCTTGTCAGATATGTTAACTGAATATGTGCTTAGTCGCTCAGTTGTGTCCAGCTCTTTGTGACCCTATGAACTGCAGCCTGCCAGGCTCCTCTGTTCATGGGAATTCTCCAGGCAGGAATACTGGAGTGGGTTGCCAAGCCCTCCTTTGCTAACTGTATATGCTTGGGTTTGTTTCCAGGATCTTGATTCTGTTCCCTTGGTTTATTTGTCTGTTTTTATGCCAGTATCAATCACTTTTTCGTATAGCTTGAAATCTAGGAATGAAATATCTCCTGTTTTCTTCTTTCTCAGGATTTCTTTGGCTATTCAGAGTCTTTGTGGTCTTTTGTATTTCCATAGAAATTTTAGGAGTGCTTTTTTTACTTCTATAAAATATACCATTGGAATATTGATAGAGGTAGCATTGAATCTTTGGATGACTTTTGGTGATACTGATATTTTAACAACATTAATTCTTCCAATCCATGAATAAGATACCTTTCCATTTATTTGTGTTTGTTGATTTCCTTCATGAATATCATGTAATTTTCAGAGTAGAGATTTTTTTGCATCTTTGGTTAAATTTATTCCTAAGTATTTTATTGTTTCTTATGCTACTGTAAATGGTATTGATTTTTTTTTCTTTATCAGAAAATTCATTGTTAGTGTAAAGAATTGCTACTGATTTTTGTATGTTAATTTTGGATCCTGCAACTTTACTGAATCCATTGATTAATTGTTTTTGATTGAGTTTAGGTTTTTCTATATATAAAATCATGTCACCTACAAATGTAGTCAATTTTACTGTAGAGTAAAATTTTCCAATTCTGATATCTTTTATTTCTTTCTTGCTTAACAGCTCTCATTAGGACTTTCAATCTTATATTGACTAGGATTGGTGTGAATAGGTACTCTTGTCTTGCTGTTGATCTTAAAGGAAAAGCTTTCAACCTTTCACTGATGAGTATGATGTTTAGCCATGGGCTTATCATATATGGTCTTTATTATGTTGAGATACATTCCTTCTATGTCTAATTTGTTAAAAAGTTTTTATCATAAATGGATGTTGAATTTTGTCAAATGCTTTTTCTGTGTCTGCTGAGATAATCATATAATTCTTTCATTCTACTAATATGATGAATTATTTTGATTGATTTGCATATGTTGAACCATGCTTGCATCTCAGGGATAAATCTCACTTGATCCTGGTGAAGATTCTTTTAATATGCTGCTGAATTTGATTTGATAATATTTTATTCAGAATATTTACATGTATATTCATCATGGATATTGGCCTGTAGTTTTCTAGTAGTGTTCTTAAACTGATCTTGTTAAATGAGTTTGAAAGTATTCCCTCTTTTTTATTTTTTGTAAGGGTTTGAGAAGGATTGGCATTAATTCTTCTTTAAATGCTTGGCAGAATTCACCAGTCAAGCCATTTGGTCCTGAGCTATTCTTTGTTGGCAGATTTTTGATTACTGACTGGATGTCCTTACTAGTATTTCGTCTGTTCAGATTTTTTTTTTATCTCTTCCTGATTCAGTCTTGGTAAGTTGTATGTTTCTAAGAATTTTTACATTTCTTCTAGGTTGTCTGAAACCCCTTTATTTAAGTATGCATCTCTTCAAAAAAACAGTGCAGAGAATTAAAATTAAATAAATTTGAGAGTGATTATTTTCTTTACAAAATGTATTCATTTTAATGAAACTCATCCTTTAAATATCTAGCTTATTCATTAGGTTAAGAGCTATTGAGCACTATTAGGTGTCAGACATTATTGTTATGCTAGGAGAACCCTCATGGAACATACTCTCTAAACTTTATGTGAACTTAAAACTAACTTGAAAAGAAATTGCTCTAAGAGCATATCTATTAAAAAAATTAAAATACATCCAGTGGATATAAATCTCAGGCCACAAATTCAGTTGTGCAAGAGTTTATGTTTAGTTTATGTTTAGTTATGTTTAGTTTATGTTTATTCAACTGAACTTTCTTTCTTAACCCTTAATTCCACTTGAACAGCAGCACTTTAACTTTGTCAACTCATTGCTCCCCACACCCTCTTCATTTGGAGGGGTCTCAGTTTAGGGATTTTTACAATGCCAAGACATGGGAGAATGGCACAATCTGGGATATACAGGACACTGCTTAAACGCTTTCCTCATGTCTCCATTTCTTCATTTCTGTTTCTCAGAAAAAAAGGGTCCAGCAGGATTTTCAGGACCACCAGAAGCTAGATCACAATTTGAGAATGCAGACCTATTTCTACTGCTGTGTCGCCATGTGAAGCATGGAAATTTCTGTAAAGCTGTCCATGGCCTATGTAGCTAGAAGCTCACGCATTCATTCCTTACCTGGGTTTTTCTGATGCAACCCTGGGACTCTGCCCTAGAAGGAAACATTTTTTTGTCTTGTATTCTATTCTATGTCTCTCTCTAAACATACATGTATTCATACACTTGGCAATAAAAGTACAATCTTCTTGAAAATGAGAGACTATCTCAAAATGATAAAAATTTAGCTAATATGACAGAACTATTATCCCGTATATATTATCCAAATATATATAATACCTATGATAAAATTTTCATGAAGCAAATGCTTCTGTGTACATGACTTTGAAAAATGATCTGCATAAGCTGAAGCATAAAAAGATATGTGTAATAAATAAACATCTCTATAACTCTTCTTCACTGCCTCTCTACTTTATTAATAGTACTCATAAAATTTCATCATGAAGAGCTACAAGCATTCCTAAAGAACTAGTATAAAGTACATTTCAAAAAAAGTGCAACATCAAAACAAAGTGAAAAATTTCCTCTTCCTTAAAATGAATCTCAAATTAAAGAAAAACAGAAAACAAAGTATAAAAATGTAAATATTAGAAACAAAAGGAAAGAGAAGAAAACATAAGAGAAAGCTATTTCAAAATACTGCTCTATGAGAGTGTTAATTATCAGTGCCACATCTCCCCATGGGGTCCTACCAGTGATTTCTTTTTTTTCAAAGACAACCTAAAAGTCTATGTAAGGCCTTCATGTGATTCTAAATATATTCAAAACTCAGGAGCAAAACCTTTCTAAAAATGGTTTCAACTCTTGAAATAAGGTACAGTATTTTTTTTTTAACTCTCTAGCTTTGTTGTAATAATAGACTGTGATCCCGGCCAATGCCTGTACTGAGAAATGTGAGCACTAGACTCTAAGGTCAGAGCTGCGCTCAGTGGTCTCGAGTATAGAGTCATAATCTGACCCACTTTACTTTAGACTCTGAACTTTTAGTCGCTGCCACTCATACTCCTCTTAACTCACTCTGTCCCCTTCAATCTGTTTAAAATCAGCAAAATGCAATAATTTCACATTCTGTACAGGACTACATGCAATAAGCCAAGAATAAACAGAACAGTATTTCTATAGTTGAGGAGGAGGTTATTAAATAGTCTAACAGGAGGGAGATTCGAATTCATGAAGCAACAAGTGCAGTGGTGGGCAGCCCCAGCACCTTTCTGGGCCCCAGTAAACCCTGACTGGGCTTCTCTGATGGCTCAGACAGTACAGAATCTGCCTGCAATACGGGAGACCCAGATTTGATCCCTGGGTTGGGAAGATCCCTTGGAGAAGGGAATGGCAACTCACTCCAGTAATCTTGCCTGGAGACTTCCATGGACAGAGGAGACTGGTGGGCTATAGTCTGTGGGGCCGCAAAGAGTCAGACATGACTGAGCAACTAACACACACAGACAAACCCTGACTGTGGATGCCAAGCTTCAGGCTGGACACTTCAGCTTTTCGTCCAGTGAAATGAAAAATTAAGCAGCGTATATAAATATCCCTTTTGTAATCATTAAGAAATTCTTAACGGTTTTAGGAGTCTTTTGTTTTGTTGTTTTGGTTACTAAGTCATCTCTGACTCTTTGCAACCCTATGACTGTAGCCTGCCAGGCTTCTCTGTCCAAGGTCTTCTCCAGGCAAGAATACTGGAGTGGGTTGCCACTTCCTTCTCCAGGGGATCTTCCCAACCCAGGGATTGAACATGCATCTCCTGCATTACAGGCAGATTCTTTACCACTGAGTCACCAGGAAAGCCCTTTAGGACTCTGTGAAATGAAAGTCTCTCAGTCCTGTCTGACTCTTTGAGACCCCACAGGCTATACAGTCCATGGAATTCTCCAGGCCAGAATACTGAATGGGGTAGCCTTTCCCTTCTCCAGGAGTCTTCCCAGCCCAGGGATCGAATCCAGGTCTCCCACATTGCAGTTGGATTCTTTACCAGCTGAGCCACCAGGGAAGCCCCTTTAGGACTCTGCTCCTTGCTAATTCCTGACCTCATGGTGAATGGATTCTGGAACAAAATGGTTTTTCTAAAGTGCCTGGAAAATTGTCTCCTCTGGTGCCCTAGATTAAAGCAGGACCTCTGTCTAACATGTCTTGGAGGTAGATTCCTTGGTGTTAGGAGGGAGTTCTTTGGGATGTGATCCTACATTGTGCCCTTGGAGTGGTCCTGGTAGAGGTGATCCATGCACAAATAATCTCACACAAACCTCCTAGGATCAGATCATCAGTTTAATAACATGACATGTATGGTTAAGAACTACAGACTGGGGCATGTGTGTACAGGAAAGTTTGGGGTTATTTTCCCTCTGCTAGGTCGTACCTGCCTCACCCTCACTGGTAGTTAAGTTCTTGGGGGAGATTTTGGCAGCTCTAACCTGATTCAGGGTGTTTGTTTGGGCAAAATGAGAACAGGGCACAAGGGAGCCAGAAAGGGTTACCCTCTCCTCCCTGCCCACCCCCCTTTCTCCTTGCTTCCACTGAAGGAGCATTTCCCTGTTCCCCTCCTAACAAGGAAACCCAGGTCTGAGTCCCATGTGTCTCTTAGGAAGTCTCTAACTCCTATTCATCCCTGTACCCACAGGAAGAAGGAGAACAAGAAGGAAATCCCTATTGTAAAAGGAGCTTGTGTTCATTTAGCACTTACTAGGTGCCTCACACTGTGCATGAGGACTTGCGCCCAGGCTCCTTTCCTCCTTACAACTCCCTGTTGAATGGATAGCATAGGGACTATCCTACTTCAGTCTTGCAAAGAAGAAAACTGAGGTTTCCCAGAAAGGATTAAATAACTTCTTCAGGGTCACACTGCTCACAGGTGGTTGGCTATAAACTTGGACTTGACACTGTGACCCCAGAGCCCCCTCCACACACCCTGTTGCTGTCTCCCCATTAGGAAATGAAGAGGGAGGGAGAGAGGCTCCTGGAAGCTGTGATTACTGGGACATTTGCTGACCCTGTTCATTTTTCCTTCTATCATTTGATTTAAGTCCACAATTACTGAGCTCTGTGTGAGACACCATGTTCAACTCTGGAGGCATAGAAGTGATAATGTAACTTATTTCTCTATATCTGAATATAAAAGGCTTTCATCTTCCCTTTTTATAGTTTGTAAAAATGAGGTGAAGTAAAACTAACAGAGAATGATAACCCATTAAAAATAATAAAATCCTAGTTACAGAATAATAATAGGTTCCTAATTACAGTCCAAAAAACAAATATTCATGAAAATTAGTTCTTTAGGGCCATCATCACTTTGTTAAAGATTTGACTTACCAAGGAATAACATACATAAATGCACACACATTAATTGTAACTTTGATGTATTTTAACCAATTGCATACCTCCAACATTATATTTTTTAACGTAAAATAAAATATAAAATGCACAAAACATATATGCCCTTATTAATTAATTCTTTTATCCAGTAAATATTAACTGAGAGCCTACTATGTGCCAGGCACTCTAGGGAATAGAGCAGTGAGTGAAATTGACAGTCACTGCCATTACAGCTCTGACACTCTAACTGCATTCTAGACAAGAAAAAAAAAATTTCAAAATACTATCAAGAGCTGGTAAGCACAACAAAGAAACATGAAGAGAACAGAGTGTGACAGGGCCAGGAGGAGGGTTGTGCTATTTTAGGTAGGGTACATAGGAAAGGCCTCATTGACAAGGAGATTTTTGAGCAAAGCCTGAAGGCTGTGGGCATGCAGATGTCTGGGGATGACAGTGTCAGGCAGAGGAAATAGCAGTACAAAGGCTGTGCATTAAATATTTGATTTGTCCATGCTTTGACCTTGTAGGTCATAATAAGGATTTGTAATTTGATCCTAAGTGGGATAGAAAGCCTCTAAAATATATTAAGGAGAAACTGACATGATCTGACATGTTTTACAAGGATCATTCTATGGTGGTGAACTGACTGAAGTGGAGCAGGGGAGATGCAGAGGGGGAAACTATTGAAATAGTTTGCAAGAGATGATGGTTGCTGGTTGCTGGGATCAGGATGGCATCAGTGATGAAAGGTAGTGGGTTCTGAACATGTTTTTAAAGCTGAAGTCAACATGATTTGCTAATGGATGTAAAGTTACAGGGAATAGAGGGAAGTACACAGGGTGAGTATGGTGAGGTAGAAGATGGGGTGAAATTGGCCAGAAATAACAAATACAGAAATAGGTGCTTGGGGAAGTGCGAGGGTACTGATCTCATGAGCAGGGTGTGTTGGATAATGGTGTCAAAAAATATTGGATGTGGTTGTAATTTTTAGAGGCTTTTGAAAAGCTGGTCCACTTGGTTCAAACTGTAAGACCAGTGACATGATAAAATTTTTAAGAAGGTTAATCTGATATTGAGCAGTAGATAGACCAGCTGGGTTATGAAGGAGAAAAAACTAGAGACTGGAAAAGCAACAGAAAGAATGATGAATAATCCAAGTATGAGATGGTGAGTTGATGGTATTTCAGAAGAAGGGAAGAGGCTAGAACATGTAAAGTTTGATTTGCAGTTTAAAGGTACCATGACATACAGTAAATGGTTAAGAACCTAAGCTCAGCAGTCAAATGGACCCAGATTAGAACCCCTGCTGCAAGAACTTTGACAAATAACTTGAACTTTGTGCTCTGGTTTTCTTGTCTGAAAAACTGTAATACTAATGTAATCTAGTCAGTGGGGTTATTGGAAGGATTAAATGAAAAATGACTCCATAGCAGTAGTATGATGTTTGGGAAATAGCATGTACTCAGTAAACAACTATGATTTCATCAGTAACATTATTATTAGTGTGGTTGTTGTTTTATCATTATTATTATTCAGCAGCAAAATTCTGGATGTATCATTAGATTGATAGTGAGCTCTTAGAGAAAGATCACTGTAAGCCAATGTGAGTTTTTCACATTGGTAGACTTCGGTAGACTGAGTGTCCTTAGATGGTTTTTCTCCCTCCGGTGGCTTAAAAGGTTGCACATCCTGCTTTATCAATTGTATTTTCAACCTTAAATTTTCAACACACATAGAATTAAAATTTCTATTTATATCCACTTTCTCTACCCTAGTTATTACTTCACTTTGCTCCCTTTCTCTTCCCTTCCATCTGTTGTATGGATCACATCTGAAATTTTTGTCCCAGATAGTTAATTTTACAAATCCCCTTTTATTCGTACCTGATATTGGCCTTGAGTGACTGATCGCATCACAGCACAGTAATGTCTTAGCTCACATTGCTTATCACATTTCAGTTATTCTTTCTCTTTTCACTTGACTTCTTCCTGGAGAACATATTCCAGTAATTTTCCCAGGGAGGTGTTGTAAATGATACATCTTCTGCATCTGCATGTCTGAAAATATCATTATTTCACCTTTACTTATGGGATTGCTTTGGGTGTAGAATTCTGTGGTCGTTGTTGTTTTCCCTTGGAAACATTTAAAAATATTTTTATTTAGGTGCTATTTCATATATGCACATATATATAGTACCGACTTTGACTGTGTGGATCACCATAAACTGTGGAAAATTCTGAAAGAGATAGGAATACCAGACCACCTGACCTGCCTCTTGAGAAATCTGTATGCAGGTCAGGAAGCAACAGTTAGAACTGGACATGGAACAACAGGCTGGTTCCAAACAGGAAAAGAAGTACGTCAAGGCTGTATATTGTCACCCTGCTTATTTAACTTATAAGTAGAGTACATCTTGAGAAAGGCTGGGCTGGAAGAAGCACAAGCTGGAATCAAGATTTCCGGGAGAAATATCAATAACCTCAGATATGCAGATGACACCACCCTTATGGCAGAAAGCGAAGAAGAACTAAAGAGCCTCTTGATGAAAGTGAGAGAGGAGAGTGAAAAAGTTGGCTTAAAGCTCACCATTCAGAAAACTAAGATCATCATGGCCTCCGGTCCCATCACTTCATGGGAAATAGATGGGGAAACAGTGGAAACAGTGGCTGACTTTATTTTTCTGGGCTCCAAAATCACTGCTAATGGTGACTTGCAGCCATGAAATTAAGAAACGCTTACTCCTTGGAAGGAAAGTTATGACCAACCTGGGTGAGGAAGATCCCCTGGAGAAGGAAAGTGGCTACACACTCCAATATTCTTGCCTGGGAAATCCCATGGACAGAGGAGCCTGGCAGAGCCCCCTGTAGTCCATGGGGTAGCAAAAGAGTCAGGCATGACTTAGCAACTAAACACAACAACAGAAATAAGTTTGAATCTGTTTCTGGGCTTTCTGTTTTAGTGGTCAACTTGGCTCTCCTTGCACTGCCCATATAATTCATTACTGTCACTTCACAATATACTTGGGTTCAAACTGGGCTAATTCCCCCCAACTTTGTCCTTATGCCAGAATTTCTTGGCTAATTTTTAGGCCCTTGCAGTTGCCTGTAAGATAAGTGAGTTCCTTAAAAAAATTATTGAGGTTTTGAATGAAATCTCACTGAATCTATAGATTAAATTGGAATTAATTAATAATTTTATTAATTAACAATCCATTCCAAGATCTTCCTTAATATGGTTTGAGAAAGTTAAACTTTTTCTCTGTGAAAGGCCTTTGCATATCTACATGCGTGTGTGCTCAGTCGCTTCAGTTATGTCCGACTCTTTGCAACCCTATGGACTCTAGCCGGCCAGGCTCCTCTATTCTTGTATTTATTCTTAGATACCTTATATTTTTTGCTGCTACCATAAATGGTATGTTTCAAAAAATCATTTATTATTATGTTTTCTATGTATTGCTGGTATATAAAAATCCAGTTAATTTTTGTATATTTTGTTTTATAGTCAGCCATCTCTCTAAAATCTGTTATTAATTTTAAGATGTAAATTCTTTGGGATTTTCTGTATAGCCACTTATCTCTGTGAACAGGACATTTTTTCCCATTCTTATACCTTTGTAGTATCTTTCACTTCTTTTTTGGTTCTACTGAGCTAAAATACAACATTGAGAACAAGTAGTGATGGTGATCATGTTTGTCTTGGTCCTGATTTTACAAGTTATATGTCTAACATTTTATTATTTAGGTTAGTGTTTCTTATAGGTTTTTATTGTATACTTTTTTCTTTCTGATTAGGGAAGTTCCTGTTATTCACTCCTATTTTGGTAGCATATTCAACCATTATTTTTAATTTGTTTAAAGTGTTTCTTATGAATTAAAAAAACCAAATGGTGCTCCTTTAGTAAAATATTTATAATGAATTACATTTATTGATTAATGCTAAATAATTCTTGATTTGGTTTAATGGTTGTATTGTGCTTGCAATTTTTTGCATCTGTGTGTAATTGGCCTTTATCTTCTTTTTTTCTTGATATTTTGTCTGGTTTTGTGTCAATGTAATAATAGCCTCATAAAATGTTCTACCATCATCATCCATCTAATGTTGTTGACAAGGAATCTAATACTAGTCATCTTCTAATCCCTTTTTAAGATTTCCTCTCTGGAACTTATTGGGATTTTCTCTAATTTGTTGATGCTCTAAAATTTTAATATAGTGTGTCTGGATATAAAGAGCTTACTCTTGGTGGTTGTAGTGTTTTGTGTTAATTTTGGAATTTAAAAAAATTACTTGGCACTCGATGGGTTCTTTTAGCATAAGCACAAATCTTCTTTCATTCTGGAAATTCTCTTCTACTGTTTCTTTGACTATTGTCTCCCTCTTCTGTCCTTCTGAAATTTTAGCTAGATCAAAAGTTTGGCAAATTTGAATCTATACTATAGGAGGTACTCTTCTCTGTACTGATATACAGCAGTATCAGAAGAAGTCTTAACATTGTTTTTGTTGTTCAATTTGACATAATTTTATCCTTTTGCTATAATCTGGAAGAATTTCTTGTCTTGATGTTAAGCTCATTAATTCATTCTTCAGTTATATCTATCCTGATACTCAAGCCATCTATTCGTTTCTGTTTAATCATCAGGCTTTAAAAATATGTAATCTCTAATTAATTATTTCATATAAATATGATGTAATCTCAGTTTTTCTTACAATTTCAAACACATGTAACAAAAAGTTGGATTAGAGAAATCTAAATACAATAAAAGGCAAGAAAGTGAGTGAAGGGAAATAACCAACTAGAAATTATGGTAAATACAAAGCATGGAAAAAATGGGAGAAATTATTCTCAACATAATCAGTAAACTGCAATATGAATGTAATCTTGCTTATTAAAAGAAAGAGACTCTCTGTGAAATGACTCCAGCTACAACCTGTTTCATTCAGTTAGACAAAGCTGTGGTCCATGTGATTAGATTGGTTAGTTTTCTGTGATTGATGCCAGCAAATTTGGAAAACTCAGCAGTGGCCAGAGGACTGGAAAAGGTCAGTTTTCATTCCAGTCCCTAAGAAAGGCAATGCCAAAGAATGCACAAACTACTGCACAGTTGCACTCATATCACACGCTTGCAAAGTAATGCTCAAAATTCTCCAAGCCAGGCTTCAACAATACGTGAACCATGCACTTCCAGATGTTCAAGCTGATTTAGAACAGGCAGAGGAACCAGAAATCAAATTGCCAACATCTGGTGGATCATTGAAAAAGCAGGAGAGTTGCAGAAAAACATCTATTTCTGCTTTATTGACTATGCCAAAGACTTTGACGGTGTGGATCACCACAAACTGTGGAAAATTCTTCAAGAGATGGGAACACCAGACTGCCTGACCTGCCCCTTGAGAAACCTGTATGCAGGTCAGGAAGCAACAGTGAGAACTGGACATGGAACAACAGACTGATTCCAAATAGGAAAAGAAGTACGTCAAGGCTGTATATTGTCACCCTGCTTGTTTAACTCATATGCAGAGTATATCATGAGAAATGCTGTGCTGAATGAAGCACAAGCTGGAATCAAGATTTCCGGGAGAAATATCAATAACCTCAGATATGCAGATGACACCACCCTGATGGCAGAAAGTGAAGAAGAATTAAAGAGCCTCTTGATGAAGGTGAAAGAGGAGAGTGGAAAAGTTGGCTTAAAGCTCAACATTCAGAAAACTAAGATCATGTTATCCGGTCCCATCACTTCATGGCAAATAGATGGGGAAACAATGGAAACAGTGACTGACTTTATTTTGGGGGCTCCAAAATCACTGCAGATTTTGACTGCACCTATGAAATTAAAAGACGCTTACTCCTTGGAAGAAAAGATGACCAACATGGACAGCATATTAAAAAGCAGAGACATTACTTGGCCAACAAAGGTCCATCTAGTCAAGGCTATGGTTTTTCCAGTAGTCATGAATGGATGTGAGAGTTGGACTATAAAGAAAGCTGAGTGCCAAAGAATTGATGCTTTTGAACTGTGGTGTTGGAGAAGACTCTTGAGAGTCCCTTGGACTGCAAGGAGATCCAACCAGTCCATCCTAAAGGAAGTCAGTCCTGAATGTTCATTGAAAGGACTTATGTTGAAGCTGAAACTCCAATACTTTGGCCACCTGATGTGAAGAACTGACTCATTTGAAAAGACCCTGATATTGGGAAAGATTGAAGGCAGGAGGAGAAGGGGACAACAGAGGGTGAGATGGTTGGATGGCATCACCGACTCAATGGACATGGGTTTGAGTAGACTCCGGGAGCTGGTGATGGACAGGGAAGCCTGACATGCTTCAGTCCATGGGGTCGCAAAGAATCGGACATGACTGAGCAACTGAACTGAACTGAACAACCTGTTTATGAGAGAAATATTTATAAAAATAATTCAGGAAGTTTGAAAATAAAGATGTAAGATAGATATCACATACTGTGAAAATAGAAAATAATTGCCATTTATTTTTATTTCATTCTTGATTAAATGGCAATTTAGTGAAGAACCTGAAAGTAAGGAAGACTATTAACAGATGGTATGAAAATGAATGCAAATTGCTGAACTAGCCATTGCCTACTGTAATATGAATAAACATAAAAATCAAAAATAATTTCAAGATATTTACCTTAAAGGCACTAAGATAATAACTATTAGTCAAGTTAAAGTGAACATTCTTTTTTGTCAGTTT
Source organism: Okapia johnstoni (assembly GCA_024291935.2). Lineage (NCBI taxonomy): Eukaryota > Metazoa > Chordata > Mammalia > Artiodactyla > Giraffidae > Okapia > Okapia johnstoni. The sequence continues at coordinate 33,382,558 of CM044310.1, forward strand.
TATGTTTAGTGTATATCTTGCCAACATAAAATTGAGTTTCTAAGTTCATTTACAAGAGGTGAAGAGGTTTCTAAGAATGTTGAACAATTTGTTTAAATCTCCCCCAAAATGGTTGAGCTATATGACCTTAAGACCATGAAAACTAGTGCAATTTTCTATAGACAGATGTGTTAAAATGTTAGTCATGAAACTCATGCTTGCTCACCTAATACTGTGAACTTTAGGCATACATTTTAGTCACTAATCTCATGATAAATGATAATTTTGTGATACCACTACTGGTGTCTCGTTGTTTCTTGTTAGGACTAACAACCATTGTAATAAAGACTGTACATATATTCTCAGGATTAAGAGTATAGATAAAGGCAATATTTTTTTGACAGGTAAATAAGTAACATTTAAGAAAAAAAGGCTTGTTTTTATAAGTAGAGTGAATAAGTAAATCAGGTAAACTTTTAAAATATTTCATTAATTTAAAAATTTTAAACAGATAGTACATATACAAGGTTCTACTTTTATTAGCTTTATATGAGGATACACCAAGGTTTGCCTTGGGCTTCAGTATTAGCCAACATATGATTTTTCACCTCTTGCTTGGGCCTTGGTAGTGTGGAGGCTGAGTGACCACATACCTATTTCAATGTCATGTATTTTTCTACCCCAGGAAGATTTCTGAAATTGGTATGCATAAAATGAAAACTATATGAGATGGAAATTCAGAGGCAATTTCTATTATCTCGTAAGACAATTTTGTTATTCAAATACTACCTTTGTAGATTCAACATTTAATGACAAACTCTTCTCACATGAGAAAAAAGTATATTAAGAATAAAACTGTAAGTAAGGGTAATAATCTGAAGTCTATATATAGACTTTAAGGTGCTGCTTCATTGAGAATGCACCATTACCACTGATCAAATCTCCAAGTCCATGAGTTTAAGAGAAACTAAGTCTTCATTTTAGTTGCTATTAGGCAAGAAGGCAAATTAAATAGTACAGTGGCAACAGCACCATCACTGGGACCTCCAGAGCTGGCCAAGAAAGTCTCTTGCACCTAAACTCACTTCAGTTGAAAGAATGAAACTATGGGTATTAAAAATGCTCAGTGTAGTTTGTCATAGCTGCTGATGGTGCTGAAAAAGAATTATTGTCTCTGCACTACAAAGTCAAACTTGTAAAACATGGCTAATAAATTTTAATAATAAAATTTTAATTAATAGCATAAATTTAAATATGTTTCATATATTTATGTTCCAGAAGTCATTTTGTGATGGTGATATGTGGCCTCAGCCTTGAGCTTAGTTACCCTTTGATTTTTAACATACAGTCATTCAGCCTTTGACCAAAATGTGTAGTCAGATTAATATTTTCTTATTAACCCTAGTATTTTAAATGCAAATGCTAGCAAATATTGGTATTAGCATCCTTATTTTTTTTCCTTTCTAACGTATGCATCACTTTGCATTGTAATATACTAGCTTCAAAATACAATCCAGAATCTTACTTTTCCATGACAAAGGCAAATACAAACCAAAAGAAAGATGTTGTAGAATTCATGTATCAGACATAGTAGAATTCAATATGAAATGCTTTAGAAGGAGGAAAAAAGGGGAAGTTTTATATAGGCAAAAAACATAATTAATGAATAATAACCACGAGATTTTATGCTTCTCTAACAGCATGGCTTCAAAATTAAGTAAAAGTTGATAAAGCTACAAAGAATAACAGACATGTCCACAATCCTACCATGAGATTCTTGCATACCTCTCTCAGAAAAGAACAGATGAAGTTAACAAAATGTAAATAAGAATATAGAGAATTTGGATGACCCAGATACCAAACTCAGTCTAGTAAAAATGCATAGAGAGAAAACATTATACCCAACAGAGAAAGAATACATATTCTTTTCAAACACATTTGGAGCATTCCTCCAAATTGCCCATGTATTAACAAGGGAAATATCAACAAATTCCAAAGGTTTATACTATATAGGACATGTTTATTGACCACAATGCAAAATAGAGATGAATAACAAAAATATATTCAGAAAATCCACATCTATAGATTAAAAAATAAAAACATTTAAAAATAAGTATTAGCTGAAAAAGGAAATCAAAATGAAAAATTCAAATAATTCAGAACAGAACTAAAGGCTCCTAATATTAAAAGTAATAAATAAAAATAAGTGAACAAAGCTTTCAACTCAAGATACAAATATATTCAAAATAAGCAGTCACGTCCAATTCTTTGTGACCCCGTGGACTGTAGCCCGCCAGGCTCCTCTGACAATGGGATTCTCCGGGTAAGAATACTGGAGTGGGTTGCCATTTCCTCCTCCAGGGGACCTTCCCAACCCAGGGATCGAACCTGGGTGTTCTGCATCTCCTGCATTGGCAGGTGGATTCTTCACCACTATGCCACCTGGGAAGCCTCAAAATAAGCAGAAATTAATGAAATAAAACTAAAATCTAATAATAATTTATATATATATAATTTCATTTTAATTATTATTAAAATTTAATTTCAGTAAACTGAGAGAGAGAAATAATGTGCAGAACAAAAATGGGAAGTGATACAGATACGAGGAAATATTTTTAATTATAAGAGAATAATAAAGGGACTTCCTTGGGGATCTAGTAGTTAATAATCCACCTACCAATGCAGGGGACACGGGATTGATCACATGTTGTGGAACAACTAAGCCTATGTGCCACAACTACTAAGCCAGGGCTCTAGAGCCCATGCTCTGCAACAGGAGAAGCCACGGCAATGAGAAGCTGGTGCACTGTAACAAAGAATAGCCCCCACTCACCACAACTAGAGAAAACCTGCACACAGCAATGACGACCCTGCATAACCAAAAATAAATAAGTAAATCTTTTTTAAAAAGAGAATAATATCTATACTTTTATGCCTATACTTATACTTTATAATTTGAAAAACCTAAATGGAAAGTTCCTATAATTTTGTAGGAAAATATAAATTTCTAAAACAGTGTAAGAAGATATAGAAGACCTTCTGCATAGTCAAAGCTATGGTCTTTCCAGTAGTCAGGTATGGATGTGAAAGTTGGACCATAAAGAAAGCTAAGCGCCAAAGAATTGATGCTTTTGAACTATGATGTTAGAGAAGACTCTTGAGAGTCTCTTGGACAACAAGGAGATCAAACCAGTCAGTCCTGATTATTCATTGCAAGCACTGATGTTGAAGCTGAAACTCCAATACTTTGGCCACCTGATGTGAACTGACTCATTGGAAGAGACCCTGATGCTGGGAAAGATTGAAGGCAGAAGGAGAAGGGGACAACATAGGATGAGATGGTTGGATGGCATCACCGATTCAATGGACATGGTTTTGAGTAGACTCCGGGAGTTGGTGATGGACAGAGAAGCCTGGCGTGCTTCATGGGATAGTCCATGGGGTAGTCCATTGCATAGTCCATGGGGTCGCAAAGAGTCAAACACGACTGAGTGAACTGAATTAAGAAGACCTATGTAACAGAAATTGAAATAAGAGTCTCTCTCCCCCTGCTGTCCCACCAGTGACACCAGGCCCTTGCAATTTTGTAGGTTATTTCTACCAGGCCTCTAAGGAACAGATAGTTCTTCTCTTACCCAACAGTTTTACAGCAAGAAAGGATGTGGGAAGCCACACAATTCACTTTGTGAGGTATAATCTGATAAAACAGCCTTCAAAGAATCAATAAGCAAATATCCCTTATGGATATAAATATACAAATATGTAAAATACTAATAAGCTGAATCATATGTGTATGTGTGTGTTAGTTGCTTAGTCATGTCTGGCTCTTTGCGACTCTGTAACCTGCCAGACTCCTCTGTCCATGGAATTCTCCAGGCAAGAATCTGGAGTGGGTTGCCATTCCCTTCTTCTGGGGATCCTCCCAACCCAGGGATTGAACCTGCATCTCCTGCATTGCTGGCAGATTCTTTGCCATCTGCGTTACCAAGGAAGCCCAAACTAAATCATATAAAGTACTAAAAATGGGATTTGTGTTTCTTAAAAATAAGCCAAGTAGCATTTGCCCCAGGAAGACTAACAAGTTTCTGCATTAAACAAGATTTAAGTCATTTCTGTAACTCATTTCAGAAGAGATTAAAGGAGGATTCATATAAACTTTTCAAGGGAAGCCAAAAATGCTTTTGATTAAATTCAACATCCATTTATGAAATAAACTCTTATAAAACCAAGAAACACCCTTAACCTGATAAAGACTAGCTGCCAAAACTCAACAGTAAACACCAGACTCAATTCTGAAATGGCTAGGGTTATGGTGAAGCATAGGCACAGAGTTTAAGGAGGAACCAAAAAACTCAGTGATCAAGAAAAAGAATACTTTAATGCAATCTTAAAATATCAATATTAACACACACACAAAATCTATGATAGTTTTAGTATATCAAAATTTTAAATGAAGACCAAGGCAGTGCCAAGCCTTACTGGAGTTTGAGGCAAAAGAATAACTATGTGGCCCAATATAAATGCTTTCTGTGTTGTCAGGGTTTTAATGATTATTTTTCCCCTAGAACATTAAAATGTTTGAAATAATTGAAAAGTATATGTATTAAAACTCACAATATTATTTTGTTTATATATTTTCTTTACAACCAAACCAGAATTCCACAATCTTGCTTTTCTGGCTTTAAAGGAAATCAACATGTTAATAACATTTTTAAACTCTGTCGCTTTACCCCTCTCATTTTCGATTGAGAGAACTGCCATTTTTACAATTCTTCTTAGCCAAGTGACAATCTTAACTGACCACTATTAGGATAAATAAGATGCAGAATTCCTAAATTAAAAGAAGAGTGAAAATGTTCAAGAAAAATTTAATCATTACAGTAAACTCAGAAGGATAAACTGGGTTAGTCACTCAGTCCAACTCTTTGCGACCCCATGGACTGTAGCCCACCAGGCTCCTCTGTCCATGGGATCTTCCAGGCAAGAGTACTGGAGTGGGTTGCCATTTCCTTCTCCATTTCTCTTTGCAACCCAGTGGACTATACAGTCCATGGAATTCTCCAGACCAGAATACTGGAGTGGGTACCTTTTCCCTTTTCCAGGGGATCTTCCCAACCCAGCGATCGAACCCAGGTCTCCTGCATTGCAGGCAGATTCTTTATCAGCTGAGCCACAAGGGAAGCCCATACTAAAAAAGGGAGGCCATCAAAGAAGATGACAAGTCAGATTTAACATATCAATTCTATAACAAAATTGTAAAGTGGCTAATTTCTTGATTAACAAAGAAGATCAGAGTAAGTGAAAAAAAAAAGCCATCCTGTATGTACTGTTTGCAAGAGATATTCTCTTGGCAATAAATGTAAACAAAAAAGAGAGAAGGGTAGCAATGATAAAGTGACAAAAGGTGGAGGTCAAAGGAAAATGTGACAAAGACATAAAATATGAAAAGGAACTGCAATAGCATTTAGCTGCGTCTTCTTTTTTTTCCTTTTTTTGGCTGTGCTGGGTCTTTGTTGTGGCACGTGGGCTTCTCTAGTTGTGGCCTGTGGGCTCAGTAGTTGAGGCACAGGGGCTTAGTTGCCTCATGGCCTGTGGGATCTTAGTTTCCTGATGGGGGATGGAACCCGTGTCCCCTGCATTGGAAGGTGAATTCTTAACCATTGGACCACCAGGAAGTCCCAGCATTTAGCTTTTATTCAAACATAGAAGTGGAACATAAAGCCAACACTTTTTTTAAAGGACCAAAGGAAAATTTTACACAAGTCACAATTATAGTGGAAGACTAACACAATTCTTTTAGACTTTGATGGATCAAGTAAACTAAGGTACTTTAAAATATGTAACTATTAAATAATGCCACTAAAAAGCTTGACTTACCCAATATATTTAACTCTGCAGAAGATACACATTCTACTTATCTGTCCATGAAACATTTACAGTAGTCAAATAGTTCAGTACATTTCTCAAAACAGGTCACATTCTCTATCACAATACAGTAAAACTAGAAACTTAAAAAATTAACAAGCACACAAGACAGAATTTAGCCACACTGTGCTCTTCTAAATAACTCTTGGAATAGAGAAAAAAATCAAAACTAAAACCACACTTTATTGCACACATATTTGGGTGCTGTGTGCCAAGCACTCTACTGGGTGCTGAGAGTACAGCAGTGAACAGGAGGTACATAGTACAACAGTATAACAGTGCGGTTTATAGTCTCACAGGGAAGACAATAGCAAAAAAGCCAATATAGATATTTGCATGGCAAAGGTAATTGAAGAAAACTTTCGATAGAGAAAAATAAAACCAATGGGAGTAGACAGGGATGATGGTCAGGGAAAGCCACTGTGCAGACTTACTGTCTCAGCAGGGACCCAGCAGTGTGTAAGAGCAAGTCACACACCTATGCAAGGAGGGCACTCCACAAGCAGAAAGCAGTCAGGGGCCATCCTGAGGGGGACACGCTGGGCTGATGTGCCTGGTGAATGCTAGTGAACAAGGGGAGAATGGCTGGAGAGGAGACAAAGGGAAGTTTGTGGCCCCTTGGAAGAATTCAAGTTTTATTCTAAGTGTGACAGGAAACTATTGGTGAATATAATGTGGGGAAGAATGTGATATGAATGTGATATATTTATTTTAATTTTAAAATTTTGTTTTTTATTGAAGTAACATGGATTTATAACATTTATATAACTTTTATGTTTACCCCGTTATATTTCTAATTCTGTATACCCTTCAGTATGCTCACCACCAGAAGTTTCCATTTGTCCCCATACAATCGATCCCCTTTATTCACTGTGTGCCCCACCACTGCCCCTTCCCCTCTGGTAACCACCACTTTTTCTTTATATCTGCATGTTTGTTTTGGTTTGGTCTGTTTACTTTTTTTTTTTTTTTTTTTATATTTCACATATGAGTGAACTAGATGACATATTTTTAAAGAGCTCCGTCAGTATGGGAAGCAAACTTGAAGCTGAGGCAGCAGGGGAATCAGAAAGACCTGTTAGGATGCAATTGCAGTGGCCTCTGCTGGAGTTGACCATGGTTTGGACAATTGTGAGGACAGTGGATATAGTGAGAAGTGGTTGAGTTCAGGATGTATTTGGAATGTAGAGGTCGCGTGCATTGGGTTAACTGGTGAGAAAGAGGAGAATTGAAGAGCTGTTTGAGGGATTTAGCAGAGATACAAATACTAACTACTATACATAAAATACATAAACAACAAGGTCCTACTGTATAGCACAGAGAAGCATCTATATTCAATATCTTGTAATAACCTACAATGAAAAACAGCATATATATGCAAAACAGAATTGCTTTGCTGTGCACCAGAATATAACACATTATAAATCAACTATACTTCAATAAAAAGAAAAATAAATAAAGAAAAAACATTTAACATGAAACAAAAACAAAAGCGAGTGATGTTTTTATTTAGATCACTTTGGGATTTTCAATACCTTGGTATGAGGCTCGTCATTAACACTTCAGTGGTGACTATGAAAAAAACATGGGATGTGTCTCAGATATGACCCAAGAGGGAAGAGCGAATAGAGTGGGTTTGAAAAATAAAAAAGAAAATAAGAAAAACAAGTCATTTACCTAGAGGACAAGAACTAAACCCTGGGTCATTTCAACTGTTAGAGGGTAGGAGGATGAATAGGAGTCAATAAAGAAGTTGCCAAAGAGTAGGAAAATTAGGAAAAGTGATATCTTGAAAGCCAATGAAGGAAAGTTGCAGAATGGATGGGAGTGATCAAATTCTGCTTCATCACGTAAGGTGAGGACTAAAAATAAATGACCCCTGGTTTTAGCAAAATGAGAGTCACTGCAGATTCTGATAAGGTAGTGCTGTTTAGTGCTGACTTAAAAGCCTGACTGAAATAAAGAGAAGGTGAAGAACTGGAAACAATAAATATGGACAACTATTTTGAGGAATATTGCTGCATATGGGAGCAGAAAAATGATGACATCATTGAAGGTAAACTGCCAAGAATTTTTTAAAATATAGGACATATTATGACATGTTTATGGTGTTGTGTTATGCTACATGGAAATGTAGATAGGACAGAAATTGATGAAGTTATTGTATTTTTAAATAGCAATAATGGCTATAATATATCAAATTCTGTAGCATTAGGATAAAGCACAACTCAACAGAAAATACTTTAGTGCTTAAATAGTGTTATTATTAAACGTAAAAAAAATGATGAAATGAATTAAGGACCGAATACAAAAAGCTAAAAAAGAACAAAAAATAGGAAAGGAGCAAAGAATTACTAATGATAAATTGAGAAATTAATTTTAAAAGATAATCAATAAATTCAAGAGCTGGTTCTTTGAAAAGACCAAGAAAATAGATAAGCATTTGCTAAATGGTCCAATAAAAGGGGGAGGAAATACACCATATCTGAAATTAAAAAGGATTATAATCACAGACATAAAAGAAATTACAAAAATCATGGGCAAATAATAATAACAAATACAACATACCACTTGCTATATTGTAGGCACTGTTCTAAACACTTTATATTTATTAATTGATTTAAATCTTACAACAACCCTATGAGGTAAGTATATTTTTAGCCCAATATTATGGTAAAGAAATTGAGGCGGGAAGAGGTTAAGAAATTAGCCCAAGGTCATCTACCTGGTAAATGAGAGGCTGGGATCCAATCTGGCGGCCTCAGAGTCCAGTCCATAAACTCCAGAGTCTGTGCCTTTTTACACAACAGTGCACGGCCTTTTGATATGTGAGGTGGAACCCTATGCCAACCAATAGGAAGATGTAGATTTCTCAGAAAAAAGAAAAAAGGTAAGGTAGAAAATCTACAAAGACCAGTAGTCATGGAAGAAATGGAAAAGTTAGTCAAAGACATAATGCTTGTAAAGTCCCCAAGGTTAGATGTCTTCATAAGTAATTTCCTATGTTATTTTAAATGTTTCAGAACCTGGATATTAATAGAAAAGTTTTGGACTCATTTTTACAAAGCTAACATAACCCTGACACCAAAACTGATGGAAGTAGCAGATACTCACACTTATATGTGTTTATAGGTCATTCTCACCTATGAATAGAAATAATATCTAAGACATATATAGTGCTTTCTTTATGCCAGGCCACCCTAAGCAGTGTACATGCATTAGCTCATCTAAACTTCATTACAGTCCTTATAATTGTCATTTTATAAAAGAGGAAACTCAGAAACATTAAGTGACTTACCCACAGTCACACTGCGAATTAGTGGCAGGTAGTTTATAGCAAAGCTGGGATATTAAGCCAGGCAAACAAAGTTTATCAAACATTAGGAAATCTACTAATTCTGTCCTTACATCAACAGAATAAAGGAGAAAAACCATATCATCACATTCATAAATGCTGAAAAGATACTTAGTAAAATTCAAAGTTTCTAATTAACAAACAAATGAAAATATTCATGGTGGATTAGAAATGGGAGAGAATCTTCTTAGTATGTTTGAGAATAACATCATAAAGCAAAGGTTGAAGTAAAACACTAACTTCCTACCAAAATTAAGAACATTAATAATAAACACTTTAAAATAAATAAAATGAGAGGTTATATATTTATTGAAAGATATAAAGAACTTTACATGTTTGTATACAAAGGAATACCTGTTTTATAAACTATTCACACACATTACCCCCTATGTTTTGAAAATGAATGATTAGAATTCTGAGTTATTAATATCTTTATTTTTTGGGACTACAGTTTTGATAACAATATAGCTGTTACCTCTTTTTTGGAGGTTTTGGTATTTCTTAGGCTTTTTATCTTAAAGGCTTTTTGGTATCTTAAAGGAAGCAAGTTACATAGGATGCAACCAATAGACAAATCTATGAACGTTTAGCTAGAACAAAAAGTAGATAAATATTTTTTTTTCTAGAGGCATTAATAAGAAAGAATTGCAGAAGATACATTTTCAGTATACTCACCAATAACAGAGCCCCAGAGAGCAGTAAGTGCTCCTTTTTAAAAACCCTATCAAGTATAAAATTAGGAAATGTGTCCTCAGGTGGCACAAAGTGTTTATGTCCTAATAACCATCACATTTTAAAGGTTTGAATTTCCCAGGGCTCACATTTAGAAATTCCATTACTCACTAGTTTGGAAAAAAAAGTGTCTCATTTGTACACAAACTAGTTATGCAAATAGACTCTGTGAGTTTTAATAGAAAGAGCATGGCTTTTCACTATAGTGAGACATGAATTCAAACAGAGGTTTGACTGCTTAATAGAAGTGTGATTTTTTTAATATATATTTTTTATTTTGAAAATTTTCAAACCTACAGAAAAGTTGAAAGAATAGAACGAAAAATCATACACTCATCTAGATTCACTGTCAACATCTTTCCTCTATGTGCACACACACACATACACGCTCTTCCCTTTTGCCAAGTCATTTCATTGTAGACTGCAGACATCATAGTATTTCATCTCTAGACACCTCAGTATGCATCTCCCACGAAAAAGACATTCTTGTAACCGACCACAACACTATCATCACAGCTAAGAAAATCAACATTAATTCAATATATAGCTCGTACTTAGATTTCCCTAATCATCAAAAAATGCCGGTCGTAGCTCTACGCCACCCTCATCCAGTATCAGTCAAGGCTCCTGAATTAAATTGGCTCTTTCTGTCTCATTATTGCTCCTCCAATTCAGAAGCAGTTCTCCACTTCTGTCTTTTCCCACAATATTGAATTCTTCAAAGAGTTCAGGCCTACTGTTCCAGAAAATTGTTCCACATTCCGGATTTTTCTGATTCTTAATGAAAATTTTCCAGCATTAACACAGTCAGGTGATACCATGTATCTCTGACCACACTGTGTCGGGAGATACAGAATGCTATGATGTGAGGCGGTCCCAACTACTGGCATTTTTCATTACAAGGGCAGTTTCCCTTTGGTAATTAGTAAGTAATTTGTGGTGTGATCATGTAAACATTCTGTGTCTCAATAAATCTGTTCCCTCATGACAGCAGTTCATTAGTAATTCATGTCTGAATCAGATATTATAATGGTGATTTTAATCTATTCTTTCTACATTTATTAGCTGCCATTCTTCTATAAAGGACTATCTCTTTCTTGTTTCCCCTCTTTTCTCTCATATTGCTATAAATTTATAATCTCTCTCTTTTTTAAATTTAGTGTGTTATAATCCATTACCATTATTATTATTATTATTTTGATGCTGAAATTGTCTCCACATTTGGTCAGTGGATGGTACTTCACGCTGGTTCCTGGGTCCTTTTGACATGGCCCCATTAATCTTTGAACACGTGGCTGTTTTCTGGCACAAGATGTTCCAGGCTCACCTTGTACTTGTACTTTCCTTGCCACATTTCTGAAATCTTCCATTTCTCCAAGGAGACCTGGTTCTTTTTAACGGGAATTAAGTTTTAGAAATCAAGATCTGGATTTTGGATACAATTACAACAGGAGTGTTATTTCTTCAAGGTCCCTTCACTAAAAAAAATTGTATGTGTATATATGTATATATATGTGTGTGTGTGTGTGTGTGTGTGTGTGTGTGTGTGTGTGTGTCTTAAAATCATGAGTTCATATTAATGTGTACAATTGAAATCAAACACTGTAGGTCTCTTTTTCTTTATCCTCTTTTTTGTATTTCTTTATGCCTCAGTAAAAATCAGCTGAGGTTTCCAAAAAATCATAATATTTACTCATTAGTCCTATCCAACATACACACAAAATAGTTTCAGAATTACAATACTATCACCAATAATAAACCTAGTAAGTAAAATTATAAAGTAATTTGTAGTGTCCTTATGTACTTGACAAAAGTATACAATCTAGAGTGTGTGCTTAAATTACTCAAAGTTTTTATCTATATGGATATGAATGGTTATGTTTTTAATTGAACATACTGCTAAAGCCATTTGTTTGTATTTCATTTTAGTGCTTGATTTTTCACACTTTTTAATTTAGTTTTATTTTGAAAAATATATAACATTGACATGTTTGACAAGTAAAAAAACTATATAAAAAGCTGTAGTCAATGAAGTCTCTCTCCAAATCTCTTCTACCTTCCCTCCCCATAGTTAGATAGATATATAGATACACAGATAGATAGATAGATGTTTGTGTATATCCTCAGATCACCTTCTTTCTTGCACAGAATGTAACATACCATATACATTTTTCTCTTGATTATTTTCACTTAATATTATATCCTAGAAATGATTCCATATCAATTTTTTTAGAGCTCTTTCTCATGTTTTCATAGCTACTGTCACTCCATTGTTTATTTAATCAGTCTTTGATGGATGGGCATTTGGGTGTTAGAGTATTTTGCTATTACAAATAATGCCACAATGAATAAGCTTGTACATATGCTGTTTGAATTTGTGGAGATGTATATTAAGTGTAAATTACTAGGAGTGAAATTTATTGGGGTTAAAGCAAATAGTTTTATTAGATGTTGCCAAATTTTCCTTCATAAGGGTTATAGAATTTTGCATTCCCACCAGCAATGTATGAAAGTTCCTTTTTCCCTAGTGCCTGGCCAATGGAGAGTACTGTCAAGTTTCCAAGCTTACAAGTAAGAAATGATAAATTTAAATATATGTTAAATTTAGCAGTGTAATCATGAGCAACCTACTGAGCCTCTCTGAACTTCAGTTTCCTAATTAAAATAAAAATACCCATCTTAAAACATTGTTCTGATGACCAAATGTACATAATAGATAGATTTATTGATACATTAAAAATACATGACTTGACACATAATAAACACTCAATAAGTGATATTTATTATATATTATTATGTAGTTAGTAGGCATACATTTTAAAGTAAATTATTTATCTTTGTGAATAAGTCTTGGTAATTAATATGGAAACCTATTATTCCTATGACAACAGAGCAAAGGGAATCAGAGGCCTTAAATATCATTAGAGGCAAATAGTTTTTAACCTCATATTCAATGTTTAATTGCTTGTTAGTACATTCTAAAGTGTTATGTTAATAATGATTACAATAACAAACCTTTGTTTAGCATGTAAGAACACTTTGTTGATAAGTAATACCTATTATGGGAATGAGTGTGAGGAGGACACCCATTTTCTATCACTAATTTGGTTAAATTCATTGATTTTTATAGTGAGGAATTGAAGTCAAATGGACTGAGATTTGGGCTTCCCAGGTGGCAGTAGTGGTTAAGAACCTGCCTCCCAAAGCAGGAGACATAAGAAATGCGGGTTCAATCCCTGTGTAGGGAAGATCCCCCGCAGGAGGAAATGGCAACCTGCTCCAGTATTTTTGCTGGAGAATCCCCTGGACAGGGGAACGTGGCAGGCTACAGTCCATGGGGTTGCAAAGAGTAGGGCATGACTGAAGCAACTTAGCAGGCAGCAGACTGAGATATTTTATAGATGATACAGCAAGTTAATATCAAAGTCAAGATTAAAAAATAGAATTCCTAACATCCAATGTCATGCTTTTTCCATTGTACCATAGTATCCTCCTTTCCTCCTTCCCTCTATCCTTCACTTCCCCACTTCTCCTTTTCTCTCTCCCTCTCAGACACACACACACACAAACACACACACACGCACACACACACATATATACAGGCATACCCTCTTTTTTTTTTTTTTCTTTTTACAGAATGAGCTTGTTTTTTCTGGAGGAAAACTATATATACTGATAGTGGGTATGGGTGTTATATTTATAAAACTTTGCCATATTATAGGTTGGGGCTTGCCTTGTGGTGTATAAATTATGGGAAATTGTCAGCAATTTGCACGGGGAGATCCTTTATGTTTGTATAGCGTGAACTCTTACCAATCACATTCCTGTTCTAGAAACCATGGAGATAAGCAGTGGAGTCAAGGAAGAGAAAAGTGGCTCTCAAGTTCATGTTTGGGTAATTTAAAGTGAGTGGAAAACTGAAGGATAAACACGTTTTCAAATGGATAAAACTGATTATAACAGGCATCTTACAAGCCACTGAATCACCAATTCTTTGCTCATTTTTCCTTTTCCAAAGTGTGATGTCTGTTTGTAAACAGAGGCAGTAAGCCAACATTCACTGTGTGAAGAGCAATGTAGTGGAAGGCAAAGGGTTACGTGAAGGATAGTCCCAGCTGCAGAGGCAGGAAGTGAAAAACAAAATGATGAGCATTTCTACAAAGCAATACATCAAGTGCAAGCTAATATACAGTTACGCCTTATCAGCCATCGTTTATCTGCCGATCTCAACTCTGGAACACAGCCTTAGATTCTGAATATGCAAAACAGTTTCTGCGCAAATGAAAATGCAAGTTAGAAAATATATGCACATTTCCACAACTATCTTATTTAGTCACAGTTCAGAATACTGTAAGCCTTTGGCTTTTATTCTGGAGTAAAGCAGACATTGCAGAGTTTTGAGCAAAGGAGTAATATGAACTGACTCCATTTGACAGGATCACTCTGCCTGCCATGTTGAGAACACAACATGGGTGAAAGGGGTCAAGGGAAGAAGTAAGGAAACCGGTTAGGAGGTTATTGCAACCATTCAGCAAAGAGGTGATGGAGACTTAGATCCAAATGAAAATCATAGAGTCAGTAAGAACTCATTAGAATCTGGATATCTGTTAGAAGTAGGGCCAAGATAGGGAGGTATGAAGGATGACTCCAAACTTTTGCTGGGCAACTATAAACATGGTATTGCTAATAAACAAAATGGAAAGACTGTGGGAGGAGGAGTTTGGACAGAAAGATTGATGCTTTCCAATAATGGTGGCCTAGCATCAAGAAAAAGTTAATTTATATTCAATAGACTTGGTTATAAAATGCATGATAAATAAGTTAATAAATAAGATATATCATTATAAAAAATTTACCTTACAAAAACAATCTAGGTGACTAACCATCAGCAGTCAGGAAATAAGTTTATGTCTTCAATTTTTTCCTTGTGTAGAACAGATTGTTCCCTCAAAAAGCCAGAAAAATGAAAATGGTTTAATTCTAAGAGCTGAGAGGACACAAATGAAAGGTATATTTGAACTTAATTGGGCTAATTCACAGAAAATCTTTTGCAGAAGGTATGGTCTAACCTAGATGAAAGGTCTCCCAGAAGAAAGGAAGACAGAGGAATCTTAGAGATGTGATGACTCTCCAGTTTGGAGAATTCAAGAAACCTCCAGCTCAAAGTCAAGTCCTATAATTCAGGAAGATAGGAGAGAAAATGGATCTGTGAAAAGCTCTGAGAGGAGGTAGGTTGAACTGAGGAGTCACAAAGTAAGAAAAAGAACATGTAGTTAGGCATCAAAATTTCTCAGGCCACCAGTGATTTGTTGGGCAAGTGCCCACTTCCTTTCCAGAAGAATTGGCTGAATTGTGTCAAAGACACCTTTATGCTTCAATTAAAATTCTACAATTTTAAATGAGACTTCCTTCTCAGGCCTGGAAAGGGGTTATTATATGGAAGGTATGAACCAACTGTTCATCACCTCCAAAAAAGGATTGGATGTGAGGAAAAAGATGGATAAGAATTTCTTGCCTGTTATTAAATCTCAGAATGAGGTCTTGAGAACAATCTGCCACCAGATTAATCTTCTTAAGCACCATTTTGTGTCACCAGCCTTTGCCAAACTCCCATGGTTTCTTATTGCTACCAGCTCGAGTCTTATCTGCTAAGACCTCTGTGGTTTGGCCTCAAAGTGTTGGGCAGACTCGATGTCCACCCCTCTTGTCCACAGGCCTAAATGTCCAGTCAGTCTGGCTGTTGATCAGTCTTCCAGCATATGGCAGGTGGGGAGACTTTGCTCATGGTAGTACTCGCTCCTTCTCCTGGATTGAATCCTAGATCCCAGCTTCTCCTCACAACTCCTTTTAAGACCTAGTAATGCCTTCCCAGGCATAAACTTGTGTGTATGTGTGTGTCTGTTTACTACAAACAGCATTTAATTCTGCCTCAAGACTTCATTAGCTGGACAAATTCACTGATTCATAGATCATCTCTTGTGCGCTTAATATATCCCTCACAGTATCTTAAAATAGCATAGTAGCCATAAACAAATGAATGGGTATCCTCTTGATACTTTCAGAAAATATGGTTTCATATTGGCTTAGAATAAAGTCCTGATGAAGAGACAGTGAAAAGATGAAAAATATTATGCCAAATTAGTGTTTGCCAGTTTCCAGTTTGATACGTATGTTCATTCTTCTTGTTGAGTATCCAAGGACTGGTTTTGTGGTGTTATGTGAACTGGTTAAATCCAGACACTGACTTTGATACAGTGTGCTTTTGCTTGTAGTACAGAAAACCAAAACTGGAAAAAAAAAAAGTGGAAGCACAAATATGCATTCTTTCATGTTATCTATGAATTCTAGTCACCAGATACTGCATTTATAATATACTAAACAAATGAGAATCATATACATTAATTGGTGGTGTTGTTCTTCAGTCTCTACGTTGTGTACGACTCTTTGCGACCCCATGGACTACAGCATGGCAGGCTTCCCTGTCATTCACTGTCTCCAGGAGTTTGCTCAAATTCATGTCCATTGAGTCTGTGATGCTATCTAACCGTCTCATCCTCTGTTGCCCTCTTCTCCTTCTGCCCTCAATCTTTCCCAGCATCAGGGTCTTTTCAAATGAGTTGGCTGTTTGCATCAGGTGGCCAAAATATTGGAGCTTCAGCTTCAACATCAGTCCTTCCAATGAATGTTCAGGACTGATTTCCTTTAGGATTGACTGGTTTGATCTTCTTGCTGTACAAAGGGCTCTCAAGAGTCTTCTCCAGCACCACAATTCAAAAGTATCATTTCTTTGGTACTCAGTCTTCTTTATGGTCCAACTCTCACATCTGCACATGGCTTCTGGAAAAACCATAGCTTTAACTAGATGGACCTTTGTTGGCAAAGCAATGTCCTTGCTTTTTAATTCACTTTCTAGGTTTGTCATGGCTTTCGTTCCAAGTAGGAAGCATCTTTTGATTTCACAGCTGCTGTCACTATCTGCAGTGATTTTGGAGCCCAAGAAAATAAAATCTATCACTGTTTCCACTTTTCCCCTTCTATTTGCCGTGAAGTGATGGGACCAGATACCATAATCTTAGTTTTTGAATGTTGAGTTTTAAGCCAGCTTTTTCACTTTCCTCTTTCACCCTCATCAAGAGGCTGTTTAGTTCCTCTTCACTTTTGCCATTAGAGTGGTATTATTTGCATATCTGATATTGTTGATATTTCTCCAAGCAATTTTGATTCCAACTTGTGATTCATCCAGCCCAGCATTTAGCATGATGCACTCTGCATGTAAGTTAAATAAGCAGGGTGATAATATATAGTCTTGTCATACTCCCTTCTCAAGTTTGCACCAGTCAGTTGTTCCATGTCTGGTTCTAACTGTTGCTTCTTGACCTGCATACAGGTTTCTCTGGAGACAGGTAAGGTGGTCTAGTATTTCCATCTCTTTAAGAATCTTCCATAGTTTGTTGGGATCCGCACAGTTAAAGGCTTTAATGTAATCAATGAAGCAGAAGATGTTTTCCTGGAATTCCCTTGCTTTCTCTATGATCCAACGAATGTTGGTAATTTGATCTTGGGTTTAGAAAAACCCAGCTTGTACATCTGCACATTCTCGATTCAAGTACTGCCAAACCCTACCTTGAAATTTTGACCATAACCTTATTAGCATGTGAAATGAGCACAACTGTATGATAGTTTGAACATTCTTTGGCACTGCCCTTCTTTGGGGTTGGGATGAAAACTGACCTTTTCCAGTCCTGTGGCCACTGCTGAGTTTTCTAAATTTGCTGACATATTGTATGCAGCAATTTAACAGCATCATCATTTAGGATTTTAGATAGCTCAGCTGGAATTCCTTCACCTCCACTAAGGCCCACTTGACTTCACACTTGAGGATGTCTGGCTCTAGTTGAGTGAACACACCATCATTATTATCATGGTCATTAAGACCTTTTTGTAAAGTTCTGTGTATTCTTGCCACCTATTCTTAATATCTTCTGCCTCTGTAAGGTCCTTAGCATTTCTGTCCTTTATCGTGCCCATCCTTGCACGAAATATTCCCTGATATCTCCAATTTTCTTGAAGAGATCTCTAGTCTTTCCCATTCTATTGTTTTCCTCTACTTCTTTGCACTGTTCATTAAAGAAGGACTTCTTATCTCTCTTTGCTAGTCTCTGGAACTTTGCATTCAGTTGGCTTTCCTATACTCTTGCTTTTTGCTTTTTTCTTTCTTCAGCTATTTGTAAAGCTTCCTCAGACAACTACTTTGCCATCTTGCATTTATTATTCTTGGGTGTGGTTTTTGGTCACTGCCTCCTGTACAATGTTACCAAGTTCTGTCCATAGTTCTTCAGGCTCTCTACCGGTTCTAATCCCTTGAGTCTATTCATCACCTCCACTGTATAATCAGGGATCTGATTTAGGTCATACCTGATTAGCCTAGTGGTTTATCCTACTTTCTTCAATTTGAACCTGAATTTTGCAATAAGGAACTGATTCTCTGAGCCACAGTCAGCTCCAGGTCTTGTTTTTGCTGACTGTGTAGAGTTTCTCCATCTTTGGCTACAAGGAATAGATTCAATCTGATTTTAGTATTGACCATTTTGCTAATGTCCATGTTTAGAATCATCTCTTGTGTTACTGGAAAAGGCTATTTGCTATGACCAGTGCATTCTCTTGATAAAACTTTGTTAGCCTTTGCCCTGCTTCATTTTGTACTCCAAGGCCAAATTTCCCTGTTACTCCAGGTATCTCTTGACTTTCTGCTTTTGCATTCCAGTCTCCTATGGTGAAAAGAATGCCTTTTTGGGAGTTACTTCTAGAAGGTCTTGGAGGTGTTCACAGAACCATTCAACTTCAGCTTCTTTGGCATCAGTTGTTGGGACATAGACTTGTATTACTCTTATGTTGAATGGTTTGCCTTGGAAATAAAGATCAGAGATCATTCTGTTGTTTTGAGGCTGCACCCAAGTACTGCATTTCAGAGTCTTTTGTTGCCTATGAGGCTACTCCATTTATTCTAAGGGATTCATGCCCACAGTAGTAGATATAATGGTCATCTGAATTAAATTTGCTCATTCTCATCCATTTTAGTTCACTGATTCCTAAGATGTTGATGTTCACTCTTGTCATCTCCTGCTTGACCATGTCCAATTTACCTTGATTCATGGTCCTAACATTCCAAGTTCCCACGCAATATTGTTCTTTATAGCACTGGACGTTACTTACATCACTAGAGGACTTCCCTGGTGGCTCAGACGGTAAAGCATCTGCCTACAATGTGGGAGACCCAGGTTCAATCCCTGTGTCAGGAAGATCCTCTGGAGAAGGAAATGGCAACCCACTCTAGTAACTCTTGCCTGGAATATCCAGGTCGCAGAGTCGGACATGACTGAGCTACTTCACTTTCACTTTGGACTAACGTGAGTAGCTCAGAGGGTAAAGAGTCTGGCTGCAATTCAGGAGACCAGGGTTTGATCGAAGATCCCCTGGTGGAGGGCATGGCAACCCACTCCAATATTCTTGCCTGGAGAATCCCCATAGACAGCGAAACCTGGCTGGCTACAGTCCATGGGGTTGCACAGAGTCGGACACGACTGAGCAACTTCACTTTCACTTTCACTTTTACATCACCAGACACATCCACAACTGAGCATCATTTCCACTTTGGCCCAGATGCTTCATTCTTTCTGGAGCTATTAGTAGTTGCCCTCCACTCTTCCCCAGAAGTATACTGGACTCCTTCCAACCTAAGGGGCTCTTCTGGTTTCATATCTTTTTCCATTTTCATAGTGTTCATGGGGTTCTTGCGGTAAGAATAGTGGAGGGGTCCGCCATTCCCTCCACCAGTGGACCATGTTTTATCAGAATTCTCCATTATGACCCATTTATCTTGGGCAGCCCTGTGCAGCATGATTCATAGTTTCACTGAGGTACACAAGCCCCTTCCCCATGACAAGGCTGTGATCTGTGAAGGGGATATATATTAATAAATCAGCTGAAATTAGGAAGTGAGGAGCAAATAAGGAGAGAGTAGGGAAGGGATGGAGAGGGAGAGAAGAGCTTCCTGGAACACAGAAGATAAATGATAGTGCCCAATGAGAACCTGAATTGAAGATCTCCTAATTTACAAACCACAATTTAAACTGTGAATATATTTCTTAAACTTTAAGAAATGTTTGATTAAATTTTGAGAAAGTGCTCTTTTTTCACTCTGGGAAGTAAAAGAGATGATCTTGATAGTGATGGCAACAAAGCTATATATCATTAGGGAATGGTAACAAAATACAAAGACTTAGAATTTCAAATCTTTTCAGTAGGCAAAGTGATTCACTTTATTGATTGTAGCAATATATGCCTAACTCTGCATGGCAGTAAAGTATATCAAATTGAATTCCATTGGATTATGATTTGAGATCTCTACACCAAAAGATTTCCAGTCTAACCATTTCAGTAAGCATTTTGCATTTCCTTAGCTTTGGATGTTTTATATCCAGTCTGTGTTAACTGTGGTCATTTACTTTTACGTCTTATTTATGATAATTCCCTCAAGATGGATGATCACTTGGTTGGTAAAATCATCTCATAGGAAAAATCACTGATATTAATAACTGGATTCAATATAGAAAAAAATGATGCCATCATCAACACATATTGACATTCCTTTCTTCGCATCAAGTTTTGAATTCCTAACTCTCTATGGCTCAGTGAAAGTGAAGTCGCTCAGTCGTGTCCGACTCTTTGCAATGCCATGGACTGTAGCCTACCACACTCCTCTGTCTATGGCATTTTCCAGACAAGAGTACTGGAGTGGGTTGCCATTTCCTTCTCCAGAGGATTTTCCCAACCCAGGGATCAAACCTGGGTCTCCCACATTGTAGGCAGATGCTTTACCATCTGAGCCACCAGAGAAGTGGCTCAGACCTATATCTAAAATGGAGGGTAAAAAAGAAAAAGAGTTGGAAGATTTTTTTCTAATGCTGTGAATTTCCAGTTTTTTTCTCTTGAAATTAGTCTATAATAATCACATCATTTTTAAGAAGGTCTAAATCCCTACTTAGGTAAAAGGTTTTTTTTCTTTTTCTTTCTTTCTTCTTTTTTTCCCAGACTTTCAACCCCTTAAATTAACTAACTGACAATATGTAATGTTTTATCATAGAAAGGGATAACATCAGTAATGGAGTAAGGAAATAACCTAAAATGTTTCATTTCAAATAATCAATCTGCCTTTTCTATAATTGTTATTCTTTTGAAGATTTTTATCCTTAATAGAGGGATCATGTGTGTGTGTGTGTTTAATTTTGAGTTTTTGATGTTGTTTAATCTTCATCCTTGATGATTATCTTTGTTATCTGATGAGATAATAATAGAACTGTTTGATGACTACAATATAAATACTGGACCATGAACATTATGCTAATCTCACAAGAGTGGCTAAATGTAAATAACGTGAATCACTAAGTAAACAGAGTGCTTGTATTAGATTTTGTACCAGTTAAAATAATTGTGTCAGATTAGAATTAACTTCCCTCAATTAAACTCACATGGCACCTAGTTGTCCATCCAGTACATATGATTGACTGTGTAATTTCCCAGAATTTGAAGAGGTATGGGAAAGAGGGGGAGCCCCACTGGTCAGCACAGTTGGGTTCCTGCACTGGTAAGCCAACTGAACAACCACTCAGCCTGGATGGAGCTAAGCTGAGCAGGGGGACTGATGAGAAATAAGTTAAGAATTGTTTTCCTAATAAAGAAAAGGAGAAGAAGAAAAGAAAGTGTAGGTCACTCAGTTGGGTCCTACTCTTTGTGACCCCATAAACTGTAGCCCACCAGGCTTCACTGCCGATGGGATTATCCAGGCAAAAATATTGGAGTGCGTTGCCATTCCCTTCTCCAAGGGATCTTAGACTCAGGGATTGAACCTGGTGCCCTGCATTGCAGGCAGATTCTTTACCATCCCAGCCACCAGGACAAAAGCCAAGAAGAAGAAAGAGTGTGCAGAAATTCTCACCAAGCCACAGCAGTTGATAGTGACCATACCAGAAGTGGGGCTAGCCAAATTGCCTGTATAAAGGAGTAAGACCAGTAGGAAGGATAGTGTTTATATAAAAGCTAAGCAAAGATGTTAAGAGAGAATGAGATGTACAAACAATGAGAAGAAGACCTAGAAAAGGGCATTAAAATTTTTTTTTTAGTGGAGCAAACCATTCAATATCACAGTAATGCAAGTCTATGCCCCAGCCAGTAATGCTGAAGAAGCTGTAGCTGAATGGATCTATGAAGACCTACAAAACCTTCTAGAACTAACACCCCCAAAAGATGTCCTTTTCATTATAGGCAACTGGAAAGCAAAAGTAGGAAGTCAAGGGATACCTGGAGTAACAGGCAAATTTGGCCTTGGAGTACAAAACCAAGCAAGTCAAAGGCTAGCAAAGTTTTGCCAAAAGAATGCACTGGTCATAGCAAACGCCCTTTTCCAACAACACAAGAGAAGACTCTACACATGGACATCACTAGATGGTCAATACTGAAATCAGATTGATTATATTCTTTGCAGCCAAAGATGGAGAAGCTCTGTACAGTCAGCAAAAACAAGACCGGGAGCTGACTGTGGCTCAGATCATGAACTCCTTATTGCCAAACTCAGACTTAAATGGAAGAAAGGAAGGAAAGCCCACTAGATCATTCAGGTATGACCAAAATCAAATCCCTAATGATTATACAGTGAAGTGACAAATGGATTCAAGGGATTAGATCTGATAGAGTGCCTGAAGAACTATGGAAAGCAGTTCATGACATTGTACAGGA
Source organism: Okapia johnstoni (assembly GCA_024291935.2). NCBI lineage: Eukaryota > Metazoa > Chordata > Mammalia > Artiodactyla > Giraffidae > Okapia > Okapia johnstoni. The sequence continues at coordinate 33,405,341 of CM044310.1, forward strand.
GGCAATGATCAAGACCATCCCCAAGAAAAGGAAATGCAAAAAGGCAAAATGATTGTCTGAGGAGGCTTACAAATAGCTGAGAAAAGAAAAGACGCTAAAGGCAAAGGAGAAAGGGAAAGATACACCCATTTGAATGCAGAGTTCCAAAGAATAGCAAGGAGAGATAAGTAAGCCTTCCTCAGCCATCAATGCAAATAAATAGAGGAAAACAATAGAATGGGAAAGACTAGAGATCTTCTCAAGAAAATTAGAGATCCCAAGGGAACATTTCATGCAAAGATGAGCACAGTAAAGGACAGAAATGGTATGTACCTAACAGAAGCAGAAGATATTAAGAAAAAATGGCAAGAATACACAGAGAATTATACAAAAAAGATCTTCATGCCCCAGATAACCATGATGATGTGAACACTCACCTAGAGCCAGACATGCTGGAATGCAAAGTCAAGTGGGCCTTAGGAAGCATTACTATAAACAAAGCTAGTGGAGATGATAGATTCCAGTTGAGCTATTTCACATCCTAACAGATGATGCTGTGAAAGTGCTACACTCAATATGCCAGCAAATCTGGAAAACTCAGCAGTGACCACAGGACTGGAAAAGGTCAGTTTTCGTTCCAACTCCAAAGAAAGGCAATGCCAAAGAATGTTCAAACTACCACACAATTGCATTCATCTCACATATACTAGCAAAGTAATGCTCAAAATTCTCTAAGACAGGGTTCAACAGTACCTGAGCCATGAACTTCCAGATGATCAAGCTGAATTTAGAAAAGGAAGAGGAACCAGAGATCAAATTGTCAACATCCATTGGATTATGGAAAAAGCAAGAGAGTTCCAGAAAAACATCTATTTCTGCTTTATTGACTATGCCAAAGCCTTTGTGTGGATCACAACAAACTCTGGAAAATCCTTCAAGAGATGGGAATACCAGACTACTTGACCTGCCTCTTGAGAAATCTGTATGCAGGTCAGGAAGCAACAGTGAGAACTGAACATGGAATAACAAAACTGGTTCCAAATAGGAAAAGGAGTATGTCAAGGCTGTATATTGTCACCCTGCTTATTTAACTTATATGCAGAGTACATCATGAGAAACGCTAGGCTGCATGAAGCACAAGCTGGAATCAAGATTTCCGGGAAAAATATCAATAACCTCAGATAAGCAGATGACACCACCCTTATGGCAGAACACGAAGAGGAACTAAAGATCCTCTTGATGAAAGTGAAAGAGGAGAGTGAAAAAGTTGGTTTAAAACTCAACATTCAGAAGCTAAGATCATGGCATCCAGTCCCATCACTTCATGGCAAATAGATGGGGAAACAATGGAAACAGTGAGAGACTTTATTCTGAGGTCTCCAAAATCACTGTAGATGGTGACTGAAGCCATGAAATTAAAAGACACATGTTCCTTGGAAGGAAAGTTATGACCAACCTAGACAGCATATTAAAAAGCAGACACGTTACTTTGCCAACAAAGGTCCATCTAGTCAAAGCAATGGTTTTTCCAGCAATCATGTATGGACGTGAGAGTTGGACTATAAAGAAAGCTGAGCGCCAAATAATTGATGCTTTTGAACTGTGGTGTTGGAGAAGACCCTTGAGAGTCCCTTGGACTGCAAGGAGATCCAACCAGTCCATCCTAAAGGAAATCAGTCCTGAATATTCGTTGGAAGGACTGATGCTGAAGCTGAAACTCCAATACTTTGGCCACCTGACACCAAGAACCAACTCATTTGTAAAAACCCTGATGCTGGGAAAGATTGAAGGCAGGAGGAGAAGGGGACGACAGAAGATGAGATGGTTGGATGGCATCACCGACTCTATGGACATCAGTTTTGATAAGCTCCAGGAGTTGGTGATGGACAGGGATGCCTGGCTTGCCACAGTCCATGAGGTCGCAAAGAGTCGGACACAGCTGAGTGTCTGAACTGAACTGAACTAGTCGATTTACAATGTTGTATTAATTTCAGGTATACAACAAAGTGAATCAGTTATTCATATACATATATCCACTCTTTTTTTAGATTTTTTCCCATATAAGCTGTTGAAGTGAAGTGCAGTCGCTCAGTAGCATCTGACTCTTTGCAACCCCATGGACTATAGCCTGCCAGCCTCCTGTCCATGGGATTTCCCTGGCAAGAATACTGGAGTGGGTTGCCATTTCCTTCTCCAGGGGATCTTCCTGACCCAGGAGTCGAATCCGGGTCTCCCACATTTCAGGCAGAATCCTTACCCTCTGAGCCACCAGGGAAGTCCTATATAGGCTATTACAGAGTACTAAATAGAGTTCCCTCTTCTATACAGTAGGTCTTAATAGTTATCTCTTCTATACATGGTAGTGTGCATCTTTCCATTTATGTTTAAGTATATATACATTAATTATATACATATATATATTAATTATGTGTACCTTTGACCATTTAGATAATTACATATGATTGAAAATTGCCATTTAGACAAACATTTGTAGTGTTGGAAGAACCAAATAAGAAAACTCTTGTGTGCAACCCGTTTCAAGCCAGGTATGTATGGTGTTAGCTTAGCCCATTTGAGAGCCCTTAATTAGGAAGTGTGATCTTTGATTTCCTCAGTGCACTATTTCACTGTTATCTCTTGATCCTCCCTGGGAAGTTAGGATGCCAGTACCAGGGGTGAATCTGCCTCTAAGTATTAAGTTTTGAGTCTCCTAAATAACTATACCCAGGCTCTATCTCCTTAGTCTACATAATTGTTATTGATCTTTGTTCTCTCCACCTAAAACTTAATAGAGTGAACACTTGCCTGGCAAGTTCAGTCTTCCTCACAGGAAAACCTAATTCAATTCTCCTAATAAAAGTTTAATATATACTCTGTTACATCCTGTGATGCAGCAGAGACAGAAAAATTAAGAGTGGTAAGATGGGATAAAAGGAGGGATAATGAGATGGAAATTAAGGAGTCAAGCTGTTAGTCGAGAAGCAGAGTCAACTTCAGATCACAGGAAATTCCACCGCGTGCCAATGCACTGTATCCAGAGAGTACAGTCGTGGTAGCACTGGTTATCATCAGGAAAAGGAAGATAGGGAGAAGGGAGGGAGAAGGAGGCCATCATCATATCTATTACTGTTAGGACAGTTCATTTCTCATAAAGGAAGCAAGGTGTAATGATCCAAGTACACAAAAAGTTAAATCTGGGTGATTGAGGCACATGTATGTAATAAATCAGTGGTTCTAAAGATAATGGTCCCCAGACCAACAACCGTTAACATCACTTGGAAAGTTGTTAGGAATGTGAATTCTCAGCCACCACCTCAGACCTACTGAATCAGAAACTCTGGGGATGGCACCCAACAATCTATATTTTAACAAAGGTCCAGGGGATCTTCCCAACTCAGGAATCAAATCAGGGTCTCCTGCATTGCAGGTAGATTCTTGATCAGCTGAGCTACCAGGGAAGCCCTCCAGGTGATTCTAATGCTCACTGAAGTTTGAAACCACTGTGATAGTGTATTCTCTGTACATTTCTATATGTTGTTTTAAAATGTTACAGTGGTAATGCAGAGAGAGGTTGTTCCTGACAGGAGTGTTGGTGGAGGGCAGCTATGGGGAGAGGTCAGATTGGTTTGGTCATAGGACAGTGTTTCAGGAATAGGACCCTAAGACCCTGCATGGGGAATGGGGTAGGCAAGGCCTGGTTTAGAACTAAAGTGAAAGGCAAGACTGTCATTTACAAGGAATGTTTGTTTAAAAAGAAAAAAAAGAATGGTGCTGGGCAGGCTAAGCAAGACAAACTCTTCAGTTCAGTTCAGTCGCTCAGTCGTGTCCGACTCTTTGTGACCCCATGAACTGCAGCATGCCAGGCCTCTCTGTCTGTCACCAACTCCCAGAGTCTACCCAAACCCATGTCCATCGAGTCAGTGATGCCGTCCAACCATCTCATCCTCTGTCGTCCCCTTCTCCTCCTGCCTCCAATCCTTCCCAGCATTAGGGTCTTTTCCAATGAGTCAACCCTTCGCATGAGGTGGCCAAAGTATTGGAGTTTCAGCTTCAACATCAGTCCTTCCAGTGAACACCCAGGATTGATCTCCTTTAGGATGGACTGGTTGGATCTCCTTGCAGTCCAAGGGACTCTCAAGAGTCTTCTCCAACACCACAGTTCAAAAGCATCAATTCTGCAGCACTCAGGTTTCTTCACCGTCCAACTCTCACATCCATACATGACCACTGGAAAAACCATAGCCTTGACTGGATGGACTTGCGTTGGCAAAGTAATGTCTCTGCTTTTAAATATGCTATCTAGGTTGGCCATAACCTTCCTTCCAAGGAGTAAGCGTCTTTTAATTTCATGGCTGCAGTCACCATCAGCAGTGATTTTGGAGCTCAAAAAAATAAAGTTAGCCACTGTTTCCACTGTTTCCCCATCTATTTCCCATGAAGTGATGGGACCAGATGCCATGATCTCAGTTTTCTGAACGTTGAGCTTTAAGCCAACTTTTTCACTCTCCTCTTTCACTTTCATCAAGAGGCTCTTTAGTTCTTCTTAACTTTCTGCCATAAGGGTGGTGTCATCCACATATCTGAGGTGATTGATATTTCTCCAGACAAACTCTTAGGCACAGGATAATAAGGCAAAGACCTTGTTTGCAGGTGAATGTTGGACAGAGACTTAGACGAAAAATATGGCAGAGGCCTGGTGTTAGCAAGCAGGACCATTTCAGCACATGAACGCTTTGGCTGCAGCAAAGCTTACTGTATGCTTAAATGCCTGGGCTACTGAACTCCCCTTCTCCTCTCCCCTCCTTTTCTTCCTGCTTTGCTTCCCATCTAGGACAGAACACAGGCAAAACCTGCAAGTAGAGGCCAAGGGGAGAAGAATAAGGCAGATCGATGGCTCTGGACAAAATTTCTCCCTGTGACAAAACTCCCTACTCCTTCCCCATTCCAGGCTTGGGCAAAAAGAGCAAAGTTAATTAAAAAAAAATGTTTTTCATAGCATTTCAACTGTGTAAAACATGTTTTTAAATGCAAAGTCAAAGTTTTCCAGCCATCAAAGATCATGAATTAAATTTTCACATAACCTCCAAGTCTTCAGATTTGGCCTGAATTAACCCAGATATTTTTCTCAACCTTTGAGTTTCTCATTTGCTCTTCTCTTACCTACTCCCTCTGTTATCCCCAAAAGTTCTTAAAGCTCCTGGAGTTTAAATGTGCTGACCTAACGCTCCCTGCCAAGACATTAGTACTAATGGCCTGGTCTGAAGAGGTTGCTGTATTAAGACATCAGTGCTTGCTGCTTGAATCATTTTTACCCTACTGAAGAATCACTTGTTATTTTACATCGGACAGTGGATGCTGAGAAGGAAAAAGAGGCTGAGACGGAAAAAAAAATGCAGAGAGCGTGAATTCTACTTTTTTTTTTCACAGCCTCGAAACTTGATTTATTTAGATACCTTGTTTTAAGGGCAATAATCGGAAAAAATATAAGAATGGGTACATCAGAGTGGAGAAAGTGCCTCAGTAGGTGTATTACTAAACTTTAATGTTTTTTATTTCTCAGTTCCATCAGTTCAGTTCAGTTCAGTCACTCAGTCGTGTCCGACTCTTTGCGACCCCATGAGTTGCAGCACGCCAGGCCTGCCTCCCTGTCCATCACCAATTCCCGGAGTCTACCCAAACCCATGTCCATCGAGTCGATGATGCCATCCAACCATCTCATCCTCTGTTGTCCCCTTCTTCTCCTGCCCCCAATCCTTCCCAGCATTAGGGTCTTTTCCAATGAGTCAACTCTTCGCATGAGGTGGCCAAAGTACTGGAGTTTCAGCTTCAACATCAGTCTTTCCAATGAACACCCAGGATTGATCTCCTTTAGGATGGATTGATTGGATCTCCTTGCAGTCCAAGGGACTCTCAAGAGTCTTCTCCAACACCACAGTTCAAAAGCATCAATTCTGCGGCACTCAGGTTTCTTCACCGTCTAACTATCACATCCATACATGACCACTGGAAAAACCACAGCCTTGACTAGATGGACTTCTGTTGGCAAAGTAATGTCTCTGCTTTTAAATATGCTATCTAGGTTGGCCATAACCTTCCTTCCAAGGAGTAAGCGTCTTTTAATTTCATGGCTGCAGTCACCATCAGCAGTGATTCTGGAGCCTAAAAAAATAAAGTCTGACACTGTTTCCACTGTTTCCCCATCTATTTCCCATGAAGTGATGGGATCAGATGCCATGATCTTAGTTTTCTGAATGTTGAGCTTTAAACCAACTTTTTCACTCTCCTCTTTCACTTTCATCAAGAGGCTCTTTAGTTCTTCTTCACTTTCTGCCATCAGGGTGGTGTCATCTGCATATCTGAGGTTATTGATATTTCTCCCATCAATCTTGATTCCAGCTTGTGTTTCTTCCAGCCCAGCGTTTCTCATGATGTACTCTGCATATAAGTTAAATAAGCAGGGTGACAATATACAGCCTTGACGTTCTCCTTTTCCTATTTGTAACCAGTCTGTTGTTCCATGTCCAGTTCTAGCTGTTGCTTCCTGACCTGCATACAGGTTTCTCAAGATACAGGTCATACACCAATCACATAAAGGAACCCCACCCACATACAGTCTATGTAGGTGCTCAGTCATGTCCAACTCCTTGTGATGGCCCCAGGGCCCACCAGGCTTCTCTGTGTATGGAATTTCCCAGGCAAGAATACTGGAGTAGGTTGCCATTTCCTACTCCAATACGTACAGTATACATAACAGTTTGATATACCAAGTATTAATCTATATAAATAAAATCAATAAAACTTATTTTTCTTATTTTAGGTAAAATAAAAATAAATATTAATAGAACTTCTATTTTCTTTTATTGCCCAGTTGATTATATATATGCCCTCCGGGGTTCATATACAGTACATCCATAGCATTTACATGACATTTTTGAAAGTCCTTGTATTGTAAAAACAAAGCATATAATTTTCCTATAAAAGGTATTAGAGTATAATACTTCCTGAAAAGTGGAAGTAAGCCATTCACAGACCCTTAGTGATAATACAAGACAATGAAAGTCATTTTACTCTTTTATTATTTTTTTCTTGAGGTATGGCTGATATGGAATATTATGTTTCAGATGTACAACGCAGTGATTCAGAATTTTTAAAGGTTATGCTTAATTTATAGTTATTATAAGATATCGGCTATATTTCCTGTTTTGTACTATATATCCTTGTAGCTTATTTATTTTATATGTGGTACTTTGTACCTCTTAACCCCCTACTGCTATCTTGCCCTTTCTCCTTTTCCTCTTCCTGCTGGTAACCACTAGTTTGTCCTTTATATATGTGAATCTGTTGCCTTTTTGTTATATTCACTAGTTAATTTTAGATTTGAGATTCTAACTTTTTAATGTTGCTTTTGAATTTATCACAAATGGCACATAACAGACAACTCACTATTTCATCAAACATACATACACCGCATGCTGAAGTTTGTAGAATCTGGTTGAATTAAACGTTTTCTCTCCTCACAGAGATTTATTTAGCACACCCTGGAAATGTTTTTGTTGCAATTCTGTCATTTACAAAAGTGTAGAAATAGCATCGTATTTCCTCACAGGAAGGTCTAAAATCTCTGCGATCTACTAAAAGGTAAATGGACTCTCATTATACTGTATTTGAATTATAATCAAGAATTGGTCCTCACTTCAATATCTTCCCTTTTATAGCAGTAAAAAATTCCCAGAAAGCATGTCACATAAAGTTAGAGAATCCAGAGGAAGTGAAAACTTCCCAGAATGAAAACTCTAATTTTATGGTGGTGGTTTAGTTGCTTTTGTGTCTGATTCTTGTGACCCCAGGGACTGTAGCTGGCCAGGCTCCTCTGTCCATGGGATTCTCCAGGCAAGAATACTGGAGTGGGTTGCCATTTCCTTCTCCAGGGGATCTTCCCAACCCAGGAACCTAACCCAGGTCTCCTGCATTGCAGGTGGATTCTTTACCAACTGAGCTATGAGGCTATTCTGAAGATGAACTTATTGTTGATAGGTTTAGTAGGCAGAATAATGTCCCTATAAAGATATCCACATCTAAATCTGAAGAATCTGTAAATATGTTAAGTTACAAAGAAAAGAGATCAAAGGTTGCTAGTAAGTGGATTTTAAAACAGGGAAATTATAAATTATTTCATTGGTGGGCTCAGTCATGCCCAACTCTTTTTGACCCCTTTGGAATTCTCCAGGCCAGAATACTGGAGTGGGTAGCCTTCCCCTTCTTCAGAAGATCTTCCCAACCCAGAGATCAAACCCAAGCCTCCCACATTGCAGGCAGATTCTTTGCCAGCTGATCCACAGGGAAGCCCAAGAATACTGGGGTGGGTAGCCTATCCCTTCTCCAGTGGATCTTCCCAACCCAGGAATTGAACCAGGGTCTCCTGCATTGCAGGCGGATTCTTTACCAACTGAGCTATCAGGGAAGCCCCAGTGAAATTACAGCCACAAGCCAAGGAAAGCAGGAACCTTCTTGTTCAGTCGCTCAGTCGGGTCTGACTCTTTGCGACCCCATGGACTGCAGCACACCAGGCTTCCCTGTCCTTCACCATCTCTCGGAGCTTGCTCAAACTCATGTCTATTGAGTTGGTGATGCCATCCAAGCATCTTGTCCTCTGTCATCCCCTTCTCCTCCTGCCCTCAATCTTTACCAGGATTAGGGTCTTTTATAAGCCTGAAAAGGAAGCCTCTAGATGCTAGGAAAGACAAGCAAATGGATTCTTCTCTTGAAACTCCAAAAGGAACACAGCCTTGCCAATACATCAATTTTAGCCCAGTGAGATGTATTTCAGAATTTTGACCTTCAGAACCATAACATAATAAATGTGTATTGTTTCTAAGTCAGTAAGTTTGTGGTAATTAGTTTTAGCAACAATAGGAAGCTAATACAGTTGGTTTCTGGGAGATAATGGTGGGAAAGTCAGAATCCCCATTACCTAAGACTTACTAACGGAAACTCACCCATCACATATGTTGCTAAGGTGGTAGGCTTTCTGAGGTTATGCTGGCCAGGTTCTTGTCACTGGCTCTCTCAGCATGAGTCTCCTCCTTTTAGAAAGAATTCTGGGGAGAGGAGTAGAGCTGGATTAGGAGTTGAAGTCTGAACCCTGACTTCTTAATTTGTAAATGAGATTAGATCAGATCACCCCAAGAGAAAACGAAGTCCATCTCTGAAATGCCCTCAGCTCAGTTCAGTTCAGTTGCTCAGTCATGTCCAACTCTTTGCAGCCCCATGGACTGCAGCACACCAAGCTTCCCTGTCCATCACCAACTCCCAGAATTTGCTCAAACTCATGTCCATCGATTCGGTGATGCCATCCAGCCATCTCATCCTCTGTTGTCCGCTTCAGGTGGTAATGGCCAGGGAAGCCTGGTGTGCTGCAGTCTTCATTTATCCCACTCTCTACACAACCCAACTGGAAAGTGGAAAAATACAGTGGCTGCCTTTGACCCCAAACACACCTGATTTCCATTCCTTTATTCAAGCTTTTCATGTCACATCATCATAGTGACAATGAAGCTGACCTTTAAAATAACAAAGCTTCTATATTGCTTTGAAAAATATAATTCTCATATACATGAGATGAAGTAGAAAGAATACATATTCTTTGTGTCTTATTAATACATCTAAAAACAAATATTTCTAAGGAATAAGGATTGAAAACAAGCAAAGAAACAAAAAAAGAATCTCTGCTTTGGACTAAGTTGTAACGGCATGAAAAACTGACTCTATGATCTGTATGTCTCACCCTTGCATTCTCTGTCTCTTCTCCTGCTAACTCATTTTCAACTTAATCTTCTATTCATACAATTATCTACATTCTGGATATTGACTCATGTCAAGAGTTTTTCAAAGTACTCTTTTATTTGAATGAATCGAGATTGACTGTCTAAAATGCATTGATTAATACCATAAAGCATGAGTTAATTAATCTAATTTTATCCCTCCCACCATGTGAAACTAATATTACATCAGCAGTTGACCTTGATGGGTAATGAGAAATAATGAGAGATGAAAACAGGGAACAGGATTTCAGATATCAACTATTAGAGGATTTGCTTTTTCTCCCCCAAACTGAGGAATTTTAAATTTTCATATAAACATTGCTTAAATAGAATGTAAATTAGTCACAGAATATGACTGACAATATGAAAATAATACCTCTTAGGTCAGTTTAGGATCACTTGACTGTCTTACCAAAGTAGAATATAGTCTTAGGAAGGGCTCATTCTTTTTTTCCTGTCCTGATAGTTAGAGTCAAGTTGGGTGAAATCAGACATTTCCTACTTTCCATTTCCCATAATATTGGAATACTACCCAGGAAATAAACACGATTGAGTCTGTTTGTTTCCTAAAACCATGAGAAAAATGTGAACCACTTGGAAAGTGACACCCAAGGGAAAAGGCTCATGCTGAGATCAGTGCTGTTGTGACCGTGTTGGTTCCTTTTCTCAAGAGTCCACTTCTCATCACTGGATGAGGAAGCCTGCAGCCCATGGAGAAACAGCCTCCTGTCCAAGGTCAACAGAGTTGGGGAAAAGGACTGAGCTTCATAGTTCAAGGATGTTGACTGTAGCGAAAATGGTGCATTCGGCCTTCCACCTCTGTCAGCTTTACAGGGCATGAATTGTGAACATTTCAAGTACCATTTACTAGATGGTCTTAAACCTAATCAAAGACTGGAATTAAATTTCTTCTTGTTCCCAAGCTGCCTTTGTTTACAACTGTGACCACAGCTCTTGTAGAGTCAGTTCTTTGTTTAGCTTGCTTGTAGTCAAATTCTAAGTGGCAGGCTGTAATGAGTTTCCCAGGTGGCACTAGTGGTAAAGAACCCATCTGCCAGTGCAGGAGACTTAAGAGATGCAGCTTTGATCCCTGAGTCCAGCAGATCCCCTGGAGAAGGAAATGGCAACACACTCCAGTATTCTTGCCTGGAAAATCCCATGGACAGAGGAGCCGCACAGAGATACTATAAGCCTTGAAAAAAAAAATTAGTGGCAATAAAGAGGGGTTAAAAAGAATATTTTAAATGTTGCCTTGAAAACTCTTGAATCTTTTTTTTTCTCCACTTTTAAGCCAAGCTCTTACTACCTTTTTAAAAATTTTTTAAATTTTATATTGGAGTGTAGCCAATTAGCAATGTTATCATAGTTTCAGGTGCACAGCAAAGCGACTCAGCCATGCATATACATGTATCCATTCTTCCAGAGTCAAATCTTTCTTCTTCTCTCCAGAAAGCTGTGTTAGCTCATTCCTCACAGCTTCCTTGCTCTCAGGACACACTGTTTTCTGAGTTTGATTTTGCTCATTAGGAGCTTTACAGCTATGGCTCAGACTACTTTAGCTCTGTGTGGCTTAAATCCCTTTCTCTTGGATATTTAATATCTCCTGTCTCCCTGTTAGTGTTTCCCTGATGCCTCAGATGGTAAAGAATCTGCCTGCAGTGCAGGAAATCTGCCTGCTATTTGTTACAATCACATTGTTGATTTTCTCTTCTATACTTTTTTTTTTTAAAATTTTTACTCTGGAGCTATCTCTTCTCTCTGATTTTCGTTCTGTTCCTTATAAACCCCTTCTTTCCAAATTCAGCCAAAGTGCTGTCTTCAGCATGAAGCCTTTAAGAGTTCATGTAAAAATGACATTGTGTTTGAACATCGGTAGACAAGAATTTTAATTTCTAATCCATTATTTATTAATGGGGTCCACTTGAAAAGCTTTGTTATTCTCTTGGTCTCAGTTTCCCATTATATCTAATGAGGGTGACACCTGCCTAATAGGGTTGTAATGATTAAGTGAGGTAATTACTTATGAAAAGACATCTGGAATATAGTAGTTAAATAAACATAGGTTAATGTCCTTTTATTCCTCTAAACTCATGCTGCTTTATAATATAGATATTTATATATGGATTTGCCACTTACTAAGGGACTTCCCAGGTGGTGCTAGTGGTAAAGAACCTGCCTGCCAATGCAGGAGACATAGAGATGTGGGTTTGATCCCTGGGTCAGGAAGATCCCCTGAAGGAGGGCATGGAAAACCACTCCAGTATTCTTGCCTGGAGAATCCCTAGGGTTGCAAAGAGTAGAGCATGACTGAAGTGACTTAGGATGCACTCACAACACTTATTAAATTTATTTCTTTAAGTCAAGACTTATGTGTGTGCATACGTATATACCCATACATGAATACATGTACCTCTGTGTGTGTGTGTATAACATGTATTTTTATGTGTATACATAAATACATAAATATATATGTATATAGAAGGTATTTTTTGATGTTGTTCAGTAAATGTCCAAACTATGACCCAGAAAGAATTGCACCTAGCTAATCTCTTGATAAAGGTTGGTCCCTTTTCTTTCAATGGAGTAAAACAGCTATAGAAGGTAAGTATGTATGCATGTGGGCTTCCCTGGTGGCTCAGTGGTAAAGAATCTGCCTGCAATGAGGGAGACTCGGGTTCGATTCCTGGGTTGGGAAGATCCCCTAAAGGAGGACATGGCAACCCACTCCAGTATTCTTACCTGGAGAATTCCATGGACAGAGGAGCCTGGCAGGCTACATTCCATAGGGTTGAACACAACTGAAGTGACTAAGCAGCAGCAGCAGCAGCAGCATGTATCCATGTATGACCTACACCCTTAACATATACATATAATGTGTTGATTGAACATCAAGGCCTAGAAGTTGATACCGTACTGGCATAAACACTTGCTTCAAGTATATGGACATACAATCAAGCCCACATTGATCTGCCCATTGGCTACAGCTGGGCTGGTTCCACACCTCTGCTGGCCTGAGTCCAGTTCAGGAATATGGACACCAAGGCAGAGCAGAGCATCCAGGTTAACCTGGGAAACTTAAGTAGGGGTGAACCTGGTTTGAATCCTGGTTCTCCCATTTCCCACGTTAGGACCTTGACAATCACATAATTTATCTGTACTTGGGTTTTGCATCTGGAAATGAAGTAATAACAATCCTTTCTTCATAGGGTTATTGTGAGTGTTAAATGAACCAGCACTGTAAAGAACCTAACCTGGCATATGATAAGCATTTAATGTTATCTACCATCAGCATTGTCATTATCATCGTCATCTAATAGGTGATTCTAGTTTAGGATTTGAAAGTTTGCTCAAGGGTAAAGTTTTTATGTATTATCCTCCAGGGGGATAGTCTTAATTTATTTAATGAATTTATTTTAATTATCATCTGGCCTTTCATCCAAGAAATATTAACTCTAATGGCATGAGAGTTGACATTTTCTCTTACAGAACAAATTTTGTTTCATCAAATATTCATTTAGTCAAATATTAATTCATTTATATATTAAAAATATTTCCCCATATGTCTGCTATATATGACATAACCTCTGAGAGCCATGTTCTTGAATCTTTGATTACAGTTCTACAGATATTTTTGTGTATTAACTAGCCATAGTTATCCTGGATCCAGTAAGCCAAAGTAAAAATGTGACTTGAGGGTAAGAAAAATACCCCTGATGGAAATACAGCATCCTGCGAACATATAGTACTTATGTGTTTTCAATGGACTCTTGCACACACTTCGTCATTTGATCATCACATAAAGAGGAAAATAGTCTGTAGATTTTATTTACAGGCAAAAATGACACTGAGTGGTAGCAACTTTAGCTCACTTCTTGCTTTTGTGAAGCCTGTGAGCTAAGAACGGTTTTGACATTTGTAAATGGTTAGAGAAAAAACGTTTTTGAATCTCATGACATGTGAAAATTATATATGAAATTCAAATCTTTGTGTCCATTAATGAATTTTTATTGGAAGACAACTCTGCTCCTTTATTCAATATTGTTCAAGGTTACTTTCACACCACAGCAGCACAATTGAGTAGTTGCAACAGAGACTCCATGTTCCTGCAGAGATGAAAATATTTACCAACTGGCCCTTTACAGGCAGTTTGCTGATCCTTGCTCTAAGCAGTTAAGTGACTTGCCTAAATTACATAGCCTGTAAGATGGTGTGTTACAACTTGAATCTAGATCCTTTGACTATCTCAGAGAACAGGCTCTCTCACTAGATGTCTCTGTGTTTTAGATTGTAAAATGCTTCCTTCCGTTCTGAAAGCATGATCTGCAGATGCAGTCTCTGAGTGCAATGCAGCTGACACGAGCTCCTCCTCCTCGCCTCTAATCAGACAGCTCCACTCCTCTGCCCTAAGCGATCCTCAGAGCTGGAGTGTGTCACCTGCAGGATGCTTACTGCTTCCAAAAGCACGGTAATGAGACTTATTCTTAGCCTAAGCCCAGCTATAATACTTGAGTATTACACCCCTTGGTGCTCTTGTGACTAGGAAAATCAAAATAACATGTTACCAGATGCAAAAAAGAAATATCACCCATATCATACCTTAATAGTGGCTTCTACTTTAAAATTGTTTTGTTAATGTTTACTGACAATATCTGCTCTGCTTACTGTACATGCAAAGAATGCTTTAGAAGCCTATCTATTTACCTTTTCTGCTTCAAAACAGGTTTTGTAAGCTTACAATAACCTGGAAGATAGCCAGGTGTTCTCAACAGGAAGTAAGTTGTCCAGAGGACTTAAGTAAGAATGTATGTGTGAATGCTTAGTCGCTCAGTCATGTCCAACTCTTTGTGACCCCATGGACTGTAGACTGCCAGACTCCTCTGTCCATGGAATTTTCCAGGCAGGAATACTGGAGTGGGTTGCCATTTCCTTCTCCAGGGCATTTTCCCGACCCAGGGATCAAACCCACATCTCCTGCGTCTTGCTGCATTGGCAGACAGATTCTTTACCACTGAGCCACCTGGGAAACCTTAAATAAGTGTAAAATGGTCAATCTGGGCAGTTTCCCAAATTACTGTTAGGCCACGGTAGCCATTATTTTTCTGTATGAATTATCAGAAGAGTGACATCCATATCAAAATATAAATGTATAAACATATTTAAAAACCCAGTTAATTTTTGGAATATCCTAGATTTTGAAATACGTCCCATTCTACCCACTCCAGTGTCCTTGCCTGGAGAATCCCAGGGACAAGGGAGCCTGGTGGGCTGCCGTCTATGGGGTCGCACAGAGTCAGACACGACTGAAGCGACTTAGCAGCAGTAGCAGCAGCTACCCTACTTGTGTTAGTGCTGATAGCCAAGAACTGACTATTTTAGTGTTAGAAAATGTGATATGTAATTTTTTTCCCAAATATTACATGGAATACTAAGACAAATTATCCATTAGGGTTTCATGTGCTATTTCTCATGTGTAATATGTTAATGAATTTGTCAAGAAAAAAGGCAAAATGCACATATACTACCATAATAATCTCTAAGAGCTACATCTATAAGGCAGTTTATTTCATCTTCATCAAAATATCATCTTACTAATAAAAATTATTGGAAATACATTGAGCTTGGTTTTCTACTAACCTTAGGGGAACTTCTGCCAAGGTTGTAATAATCAATAAAAGAGAGGGTGTATGGCAGAGATTGTGTACCTGCCTCAGTTAAAATTTGCATGTCATGAAGCCTTCCTAATATATAGAGAGCATTTTGTGGCTTATCTACCACTGCAGGTTTTAAGTTTCTATTTTGAAATAATTTTTAACATTTAAAGGAAAGTTGCAAAAACACTGCAAAGACAAAAATTCCCATATATTCTTCACCCATGTTCCTCAGAAGTTAACATTTTACATTTGATATAAAATGAATAGAAGAAAAAGTAGCCTTAATATAAACAGAAACAGGTGGGTATAATTATGTTTTTTGTAACGCTTCAGAGTAAGTGATAGACATCATGGTCCTTTGTCACTAAATGATCCAGTGTGTATTTCCTAAAACCAAGGACATTCTCTGTATAACCACAGTACAGTTATCAAACTCAGGAAATTAACTTTGATACAGTTAAATTGGGAAATTAACTTTGATTTATAGATCTCATTCAAATTTTACCAGTTGTCTTACAAATATCCTTTATGCGAAATGGGGGAAAATCTAGTTTAACTTTCAGCCTAGGAGCACAAGTTGCTGTTTGACTTTCTTTTCTCTTCAGTCTCCTTTAATCTGAAATCTCCAGTCTAATGACCTTGACACTTTTGGAGAGTCCAGGCCATTTTTTTGAGGAACGTCCATTTGTAGGTTATGACATTTCCTCATGATTAGGTTGTGGGGAGCAGGAATACCACAGAGTGACATTTGGCCCTTTCTCAGTGCATTATATCAGGAGATAGGTGATATCTATTTATCCAATTATAGATGATATTAACCTTGAACTCTTAGTAAGGTAGTATCCACTGGTTTTTCCTCCGTAAAATGTCTACATTTTCTTTCTCTTGTGTGGAGTTACAGTGAGACTCTATCATATCTTCTTTCTCATCAAACTTTCTTGCCTGAAACAATTATTATTATGGAAATTGCAAAATGGTAGTTTTCTAATGTCACCATTCCTTCTACATTTATTACTGTATGGAAGACCTTTTCCCTCCTTGCACATTTATTTGTATATGGCATCATTGATTCAATGGACATGAGTTTGAGCAAATTCCAGGAGACAGTGAAGGACAGGGAAGCCTGGCGTGCTGCAGTCCATGGGGTCACAAAGAGTTGGACACGACTTAGAGACTGAACAACAACAGCAATTAGAATAAACAGGAACTCATTTTAGCCAATGAGTTATAAATCATTATTATCATTATTGATTTTGATGCATACACTGTTCCAGCTTTGGCTAGTGGGAACTTTATTGCAAATATTTGAGCTGAGCAGTAAGGTCATCTGAACTGTATTTGTGGTAATTCTGGCAGCACTATAAAGGGAGCTTCAGAAATAGATAGGAGAAAACTGTGAGCAATGAGAGCATGGATGTGGAAAGAATGGAATGGATTTTTAGTGTCTCTGATGAGGTAAAACAATAGGATTTGGAAAATGGGTGTAGAGGTAAAAGAAAAAGACTTTTGGATCTGGATAACTAGGAAGGCAGTGGTGGCACAGGCAGAAGCAGAAGATACAAAAGCAGAGGGGTTGCAGATGAAGACAAGGTTAGATTTAGATTTGTGGAGCTCAAGTCTCAAGGATACATTCATGTGAAAATGCCCAGCACTTGAAAATAGAGGCCTAGAACTCAGAAGAAAAAGAATGGTAAACGAGTGGGCTTGGGAGTTATCGAAAAGTGAGATTTTGGAAATAAATGAGTTTCTTTGGCAGGAATATAATGTAGAAGTGAAGAGGGCCAATTCTAGAGAATGCTTGTAATGAAAATGTCATTGGTGGAGTAAAAGAAAGACATTACACAAAGTAAGACTATCAAAGAGAACTTTTTGATGTCATCAAAATCTAGATAAAAGACAATCTCAAAAAGGAAGGAATTGTAAATGGAGCCAAATTCTGAGGTTGAATAGAGTGAGGGATGAGATGATCCCCTAAACGTGACAATGAGGAAATCAATGTCTTCTTTAACATAAATATCTCAGTCAGATCAGTGTGCAGAGAAACCAGTCTACAGGTGAGTAAGGTGTGGTGAGTAAGGGCTTCCCTGGAGTCTCAGATGGTAAAGAATCCGCCTACAATGTGGGAGTGCAATTGTGCAGTAGTTTGAACATTCTTTGGCATTGCCTTTCTTTTGGATTGGAATGAAAATTGACCTTTCCCAGTCCTCTGGCCACTGCTGAGTTTTCCAGATTTGCTGGCATATTGTGTGCAACACTTTCACAGCATCATTTTTTAGGATCTGAAATAGCTCAACTGGAATTCCATCACCTCCACTAGCTTTGTTCATAGCGATGTGTCCTCAGGCCCACTTGACTTTGCATTCCAGCATGTCTGGCTCTAGGTGAGTGATCACACCATCATGGTTATCTGGGTCATGAAGATCCTTTTTTTTTTTTTTTTTATAATTCTGCTGTGTATTCTTGCCATCTCTTCTTAATATCTTCTGCTTCTGTTAGGTCCACACCATATCTGTCCTTTATTGTGCTCATCTTTTCATGAAAAGTTCCATTGGTATCTCTAATTTTCTTGAAGAGGTCTCTAGTCTTTCCCATTCTATTGTTTTCCTCTATTTATTTGCATTGATGGCTGAGGAAGGCTTTCTTATCTCTCCTTGCTGTTCTTTGGAACTCTGCATTCAAATGAGTGTATCTTTCCTTTTCTCCTTTGCCTTTAGCTTCTCTTCTTTTCTCAGCTATTTGTAAGGCCTTATCAGACAACCGTTTTGCCTTTTAGCATTTCTTTTTCTTGGGGATGATCTTGATCCCTGCCTCCTGTACAGTGTCACAAACCTGGGTCCATAGTTTTTCAGGCACTCTATCACATCTAATCCTTTGAATCTATTTGTCAGTTCCACTGTATAATCATAAGGGATTTGATTTAGGTCATACCCGAATGATCTAGTGGTTTTCCCTACTTTCTTCAATTTAAGTCTGAATTTTGAAATAAGGAGTTCATGATCTGAGCCACAGTCAGCTCCCAGACTTGTTTTTGCTGACTGTATACAGCTTCTCCATCTTTGGCTGCAAAGAGTATAATCAATCTGGTTTCGGTGTTGACCATCTGGTGATGTCCATGTGTAGAATCTCCTCTTGCATTGTTGGAAGAGGATGCTTATTATGACCAATGCATTATCTTGGCAAAACTCTGTTAACCTTTGACCTGCTTTGTTTTGTACTCCAAGGCCAAATTTGCTTGTTATTCCAGATATGTCTTGACTTCCTACTTATGCATTCCAGTCCCCTACAATGAAGAGGACATCTTTTTGGGGTATTAGTTCTAGAAAGTCTTGTAGGTGTTCATAGAACTGTTCAACTTCAGCTTCTTCAGCCTTATTGGTCAGGGCATAGTCTTGGATTACTGTGATATTGAATGATTTGCCTTGCAAATGAACAGAGTTCATTCTGTCGTTTTTGATATTGCATCCAAGCACGCATATCAGACTCTTTCGTTGACTATGATGGCTATTCCATTTCTTCTAAGGGATTCTTGCCCACAGTAGTAGGTATAATGGTCATCTCAATTAAATTCACCCATTCCAGCCCATTTTAGTTCAGTGATTCCTAAAATGTCAATGTTCACTCTTGCCATCTCCTGTTTGACCACTTCCAATTTGCCTTGATTCATGGACCTAACATTCCAGGTTCCTATGCAATATTTCTCTTTACACCATTGGACTTTACTTCCATCACCCATCACATCCACAACTGGGTGTTGTTTTTGCTTTGGCCCCGTCTCTGCATTCTTTCTGGAGTTATTTCTCCACTCTCCTTTAGTAGCATGTTGGACACCTACCGGCCTGCATACCGACCTTGTTGCCAAATTCAGACTTAAATTGAAGAAAATAGGGAAAACCACTACACCTTTCAGGTATGACCTAAGTCAAATCCCTTAAAGTGACAAACAGATTCAAGGGATTAGATCTGATAGACAGAGTACCTGAAGAACTATGGACGGAGGTTCACGACATATATAGGAGGCCGTGATCAACACCATCTCCAAGAAAAAGAAATGCAAAAAGGAAAATGGTTGTCTGATGAGGCCTTACAAATAGCTGAGAAAAGAGGAGAAGTGAAAGTGAAGTTGCTCAGTCATGTCCGACTCTTTGCGACCCCATGGACTATAGGCTACCAGCCTCCTCCATCCATGGGAAGTTCCAGGCAAGAAAACTGGAGCAGGCTGCCATTTCCTTCTCCAGGGGATCTTCCCAACCCAGGGATCAAACCCTAGTCTCCCTCATTGCAGGCAGACACTTTACCATCTGAGCCACCAGGAAGGCAAAGGAGAAAAGGAAAGATATACCCATTTGAATGCAGAGTTCCAAAGAATAGCAAGGAGAGATAAGAAAGCCTTCCTCAGCCATAAATGCAAAGAAATAGAGGAAAACAATAGACTGGGAAAGACTAACAATCACTTCAAGAAAATTAGAGATCCCAAGGGAACATTTCATGCAAAGATGAGCACAATAAAGGACAGAAATGGTGTGGACCTAACAGAAGCAGAAGATATTAAGAAGAAGTGGCAAGAATACAAGAAGAACTATACAAAAAAGATCTTCATGACCCAGATAAACATGATGATGTGATCACTCACCTACAGCCAGACATGCTGGAATGAGAAGTCAAGTGGGCCTTAGGAAGCATCACTATGAACAAAGCTGATGGAGGTGATGGAATTCCAGTTGCTCTTTCAAATCCTCAAAGATGATGCTGTGAAAGTGCTGCACTCAATATGCCAGCAAATCTGGAAAACTCAGCAATGACCACAGGACTGGAAAAGGTCAGTTTTCGTTCCAATCCCAAAGAAAGGCAATGCCAAAAATTGCTCAAACTACCGTGCAATTGCACTCATCTCACACACTAGCAAAGTAATGCTCAAAATTCTCCAAGACAGGCTTCAGCGGTACATGAACTATGAACTTCCAGATGTTCAAGCTGGATTTAGAAAAGGAAGAGGAACCAGATATCAGATTTTCAACATCCGCTGAATCATCGAAAAAGCAAGAGAGTTCCAGAAAACATATACTTCTGCTTTATTTACTATGCCAAAGCCTTTGACTTTGTGTATCACAATAAACTATGGAAAATTCTGAAAGAAATGGGAATACCAGACCACCTGACCTGCCTCCTGAGAAACCTGTATGCAGGTCAAGAAGCAACAGTGAGAACTGGACATGGAACAACAGACTGGTTCCAAATAGGAAAAGGAGTATGTCAAGGCTGTATATTGTCACCCTGCTTATTTAACTTACATGCAGAGTACATCATGAGAAACGCTGGACTGGAGGAAGCACAAGCTGGAAACAAGATTTCCGGGAGAAATATCAATAACCTCAGATATGCAGATGACACCACCCTTATGGCAGAAAGTGAAGAAGAACAAAAGAGCCTCTTGATGAAAGTGAAAGAAGAGAGTGAAAAAGTTGGCTTAAAGCTCAACATTCAGAAAACTAAGATCATGGCATCTGGTCCCATCACTTCATGGCAAATAGATGGGGAAGCAGTGGAAACAGTGACAGATTTTATTTTTGGGGGGGCTCCAAAATCACTGTAGATGGTGACTGAAGCCATGAAATTAAAAGACACATGTTCCTTGGAAGGAAAGTTATGACCAACCTAGACAGCATATTAAGAAGCAGACAGATTACTTTGCCAGTGAAGGTCCATCTAGTCAAAGCTATGGTTTTTTCCAGTAGTCATGTATGGATGTGAAATTTGGACTATAAAGGAAGCTGAGCACCGAAGAATTGATGCTTTTGAACAATGGTGTTGGAGAAGACTGTTGAGAGTCCCTTGGACAGCAAGGAGATCCAATCAATCCATCCTAAAGGAGACCAGTCCTGAATATTCATTGGAAGGACTGATGCTGGAGCTGAAATTTCAATACTTTGGCCACCCGATGCCAAGAACTGACTCATTTGAAAATACCCTGATTCTGGGAAAGAATGAGTACAGGAGGAAAGGGAATGACGGGGGATGAGATGGTTGGATGGCATCACCGACGTGATGTATATGAGTTTGAGCAGGCTCCGGGAGTGGTGATGGACAGGGAGGCCTGGCTTGCTGCAGTCCATTAGGTGGCAAAGAGTCAGACACTACTGAGTGACTGAACTGAACTGAAGGGAACAATGTGGGAGACCTGGGTTCGATCCCTGGGTTGGGAAGATCCCCTGGAGAAGGGAATGGCTACCCACTCCAGTATTCTGGCCTGGAGAATTCCATGGCTAGAGGAGCCTGTTAGGCTACATTCCACTGTATTGCAGAGTTGGACACAGCTGAGGGACTTTTATTTAAGGTGAGGTGCAGAACTACAGTAGTAAATATCATCTATCACTTTAGGCTGTTTGACAAACAAACCTTCCCTTCCCTAATATTGCTATCCTTTCGCAACATAACTGATGCATTATTTTGCAGTAAAGCCTTTGACTCTCTATTCTGCCTTACCCAGAGCACTGTCCCTTGTATAGGAGTGGATGGTAGGGAACAAAGACTAAAGGAGAAGGGAAAAGAGAAGTCTGGCCCACCACATTATCACAGTCTAGCGTTTAGCATGTGCTCTGCCTTAGGTTGTCATAGTGATGTGCTATTAATCTTTTTGTGATCTCACTGGATGTTAGGTTCCACTTAGTCTGTGGCATGCACAGAATCAAACCTGACCTGAGAGTCCCCTTCTAGCGCTGAAATTCCTTGACTCTATGAATTTGCATCCTTGGTGAAAGCTGCCCACATTGGTTGGCAGTGCTGTTCCTGGGTGATATGTATGGGTCCAGGGCCTCAATTGCCCCCATATCTCGCTCTATCTTTTGTGGAATACAGGAGTGCTTCAAAAGATGAGCCTGAAAATGGATATTCGTGAGAATTAGAAACAAATCACTGCAGGGAACTAACAACATAAAAATACTTCAAACTGTGAGGAATTGAAGCAACAGTTCCTGTTTGGATGTACACAATGGACACAGCATGTGAGCAGCTATAAAAAACACTGGAGGAAAAAGTGTATCTATGAAAAACAACTTAAAAAAACCCACAGAGAGCTCAAATGCTTCACGTGCAGAGAGTCACATGAACTTTTCTGCAGTAACTACCACAGAAAAGTCTTTGGGGTCAAGAGAATCTACGGCAAACGTTTAAAGTTTTAATCTCAAAGGAGGTTTTGCCAGGACTTACCCATCTCCTGGTGCCCACAAATTCCTCTCAGTGAAACTTTTAGTTTCCATTACACTATTAACCCCCAAGCTACATGGCCAAGGTTACCATGTCCATTCCAATGTGACTTAATTTTGTAAAACTGGATGAGGAAGATGAGTAATTCAGTCCTTAATCTAAAATAAGGGATTTATTTCTAGACTAGTGT
The DNA here is from genome assembly GCA_024291935.2 of Okapia johnstoni. Lineage (NCBI taxonomy): Eukaryota > Metazoa > Chordata > Mammalia > Artiodactyla > Giraffidae > Okapia > Okapia johnstoni. Next base: position 33,428,182 of record CM044310.1, read on the forward strand.
TTTAAGAAAGCTCAACTTGTGACTTGCTATGCATATGCTGTTATTGTTCAGCCTGTAAGTCATGTCTGACTCTTTATGGCTCCGTAGACTACAGCACACCAGGCTTCCCTGCCCTTCACTATCTCCCAGAGTTTGCTCAAATTTACGTCCATTGAGTCAGTGATGCTATCTAACCAACTTGTCCTCTGCCACTCCCTTCTTTTGCCTTCGATCTTTCCCAGCATCAGGGTCTTTTCCAATGAGTGGACCTTTTGCATCAGGGGGCCAAAGTATTGGAGCTTCAGCTTCAGCATCAGTCCTTCCAATGAATATTCAGGGTTGATTTCCTTTAGAATGGGAGATTGATAAAACATTACATCATCACCATATTACTTTTCAAATGTAAACCTTCTACTCTGGAATCTCAAGTAAGATATTCTGAATGGAATGAAACTGGAGCCTATTATACAGAGTGAAGTAAGCCAGAAAGAAAAACACCAATACAGTATACTAGCACATATATATGGTATTTAGTCAATCATTAAAGATAACACTGTATGCGAGACATCAAAAGAGACACAGATAAATAGAACAGTATTATGGACTCTATGGGAGAGGGCGAGGGCGGGATGATATAGGAGAATGGCATGGAAGCATGTAAATCATCATATGTGAAACGAATCGCCAGTCCAGGTTCAATGCATGATACAGGGTGCTCGGGGCTGGTTCACCGGGATGACCCGGAGGGAAGGGATGGGGAGGGAGGTGGAAGGGGGGTTCTGGAGGAGGAGAACGTGTACACCCATGGTGGATTCATGTCAATGTATGGCAAAACAAATACAATATTGTAAAGTTAAAAAATAGAAAATAAACTAATTAAAAAAAAAAAAAAGAAAATGCTTTCTAGTGAAAGCATCAGTGTTAGCATAATGCTGATAAGAAACTTTGATTCAAAACATCTCTGGGGTCCAGAAATGTTATGTTCTACAAGACTGATGCCTTGCATCAGTGTGTGCAGATGAATCTCCTGGGCATCCTGTTAAAAGGAAGATTCTGAATCAGTACATCTTGGAGTGAGGCTGGATACTCTGCAGTTCTAACCAGCTCTCAGGTGATGCCATGTTATACTGGTTCAGGGCTCTCACTTTGAGTTAGAAAGGTACTGTGCTAATTTTTTGAGAAACTATGATTAACACAGGTTGAGTGAAGTAGCAAAGGGTGCAAGGGACACAGGGTAAAGTCATGGTAGCGAAAGCCCAGTCTTTTGCATACAGTTACAAAGAAAGGGACAACTCCTCTTCTTTAATAAACATGATTTTTGCTGAATACTGAATGTTGAATATTGTGTTGGCATTTGATATGGTATGTAGTTGTGGCAGCCATCCTGGGATATTGAAGGAAGATAGTTGGAGGGATAAAATCAATATTCTCAAGAAAGTAGGGTAGAAAAACTAGGAATAACTTCTGTCTTTGAGGATACTAAAGAACCCCTCAATTAACCAACCCTGGAGCACCCCTATTTTAACATCCCATGTTATGTCAAATAATAAATTTCATGATATATTTGAACAAAAAAAAAGTACAAGCCAGTAATCATTATTGAATATTACATATGCCAAAAGGAATTATTTTAATTGAGTCACATTCCTCTTGGGGAAATCTTTTATTTTTTTAAGAAAAAGTCACCAACAGACAAATCTGATAGTGACACAAAACTCCCTTTTGATATTGAAGGAATGACTCTTCCTAATTGGGTTACTAATGAGAAATTTATTACACTCAGTCTATTTTATAATCATTATAATAATCTCTAGATGATTCAAGTCTTAGAGCGTAATGCTTGCACATTTTGGTGATTTAACAACCGTTCCCCAGCTGGCACAGTATTAAATAAGCAAGAAATTTCTGTTTCACTTAGGTTGCTTTCAGCTAGAATTAGTAGAAAGCTCATCTCACCCTGCTCAAGCATTAAAGATATATATTATCTTACATAACAAGGAATCCATAGTTAAGAGAAGTTATCAAGTGGCTGAGTCATCTTTTCAGAAACTCAAGTTCTTTCCATTACACTATCCCAGAATGTCACAGTTCACTGCTGAGTTTTCCAAATTTGCTGGTATATTGAGTGCAGCACTTTCACAACTTCCAGATGTTCAAGCTGGTTTTAGAAAAGACAGAGGAACCAGAGATCAAATTGCCAACATCTACTGGATCATCGAAAAAGCAAGAGAGTTCCAGAAAGACATCTATTTCTGCTTTATTGACTATGCCAAAGCCTTTGACTGTGTGGATCACAATAAACTGTGGAAAATTCTTCAAGAGATAAGAGTACCAGACAATCTGACCTGCCTCTTGAGAAACCTGTATGCAGTTCAGGAAGCAGCAGTTAGAACTGGACATGGAACAACAGACTGGTTCCAAATAGGAAAAGGAGTACGTCAAGGCTGTATATTGTCAACCTGCTTGTTTAACTTATATGCAGAGTACATCATGAGAAACACTGGGTTGGAGGAAGCACAAGCTGGAATCATGATTGCCGGGAGAAGTAACAATAACCTCAGACATGCAGATGACACCACCCTTATGCCAGAAAGTGAAGAGGAACTAAAAAGCCTCTTGATGAAAGTGAAAGAGGAGAGTAAAAAAGTTGGCTTAAAGCTCAACATTCAGAAAACTAAGATCATGGCATCTGATCCCATCACTTCATGGCAAATAGATGGGGAAACAGTGGAAACAGTGGCTAACTTTATTTTTCTGAGCTCCAAAATCACTGCAGATGGTGATCGCAGCCATGAAATTAAAAGACGCTTACTCCTTGAAAGGAAAGTTATGACCAACCTAGACAGCATATTAAAAAGCAGAGGCATTACTTTGCCAACAAAGGTCCATCTAGTCAAGGTTATGGTTTTTCCAGTGGTCATGTATGGATGTGAGAGTTGGACTATAAAGAAAGCTGAACACCGAAGAACTGATGCTTTTGAGCTGTGGTGTTGGAGAAGACTCTTGAGAGTCCGTTGGACTGCAAGGAGATCCAACCAGTCCATCCTAAAGGAGATCAGTCCTGGGTGTTCATTGGAAGGACTGATGTTGAAGCTGAAACTCCAATACTTTGGCCACCTCATGCGAAGGGTTGGAAAAGACCCTGATGCTGGGAAGGATTGGGGGCAGGAGGAGAAGGGGACGACAGAGGATGAGATGGTTGGATGGCATCACTGACTCGATGGACATGGGTTTGGGTAGACTCCGGGAGTTGGTGATGGACAGAGAGGCCTGGCGTGCTGCGATTCATGGGGTCGCAAAGAGTCGGACATGACTGAGCGACTGAACTGAGCTGAACTGATCCCGGCATGTCAGCTTTTGCTTAGGGGCCAACCCCCTTCTTGGCTGTAAATGAAGCCTCGGGCATCGTGTACAGGTATGTCAAAGTCTGATGGATAAGGTACCATCTCTTCCCATACATCTCTTAGAGAAGGAGACATTTTCCAGGTGTCTCCTGCATTGGTTCTTCAGGAACTGGGTCCCATGACAACTATTAAATCAATCACTGCCAAGGCAGGTATAAGCCAATGATCAATTTAGACTAATCAAGACTTAATTCTAAGGCTCACAAATGAAAAATGGACAACTCTATCAGTTAATAGGTTTTGTTGTGAGTAACAGAGCTTTTAGTCCACTTTGGAGACATGTTTTGCTATGTTGAACAAGTGTGAAAAAACTCTCGTCAGGAAGCATATTGTCAGAATCTCTAGTTGTATTCACTTATTCTTCCTAGAATATTGAACCACAATATGTCTTTTAGGGTTAGAGAGGAGTTCCAAAATTAAAGGATGTATTTGTCATGATTTTTCATTACATGGGAAATCGACTGCAATTAAAAAAAATCAACTTCAGTTAATTTAAACATTAAAAAGGAATTATTGAAAGAGGTATGAGGTAGTCATAGAAATGATGAGAAAACTGGAAAACAAGGACTGGACATCCCAAAGGTGCTTTGCTGAGGCAAAGCCAGGCTCAGCCCCAGTTATGGTACTCGAGACCTCCGCTTCTACCACTGTTGCCTGTGGAGGCTTTCTGTCCGTGTCACTGGCTTCTAAACTCCACAGCAGCTGCCTGAAGCTCTCTCACTGATCCTGTGCCTTCAAGTCAGTTCTCTAAGAGCCAAAGTTCTAGGCAGAAGCATCAGATTGGCTACTTTTAGGTCAGATGTCCGTGCTCTGACTGCCGGAGCAATAGAGAGAAATATCTGCACCTCCATCCGTTTTTGTGAAAAAGAAATCAGGCTGTGCCCTACCTGCCTTTGGATTCCTTCAAAATAAGAATGTTAGGAAGCTGGTCAGCGAAACAACAAATACCCACTACAGAAGCTATGGATGGGTGTTTACAGAGGAACAGGGTCACTTCACTCAGTTATACAGGATGTTGGGACAAGGGAGTGAAGAAGCAGTGATCCAGTGTGGGTGGGAGAAATTTTAAACTGAGAGACACTCACCAATAGAAAAAATTAAGTATGAAATTAGAATGGAAATTTTCAGACATGCAAGATCTCAAAGTATCTCATGTTTTATGTCCTTTTAAGAAGCTTCTTGGACATGTACTCAAGGAAATAGGCCAAGAAAGAGAAAGGAATAGAAACCAGGAAGCAATGTATCCAAGGTAAAATAGCTGTATGAAGAATTCTTAGGATGAGGGTGAAGGAAGCCCCCACGTCACAGCTGAGCAACAGACCCAGACAACCACCAGCTCCTTGTGGAGCCAGAGGACAGAGGACTCTGGGGAGTGGGACATGTATATGAATTTGGATATGTGCATGGAGGTATTTGGGGATACATTAGTGATAGATGCATAAAAAAACAAAGTAAATGAAAAATAAGTTAATTACTAACTCCAAATAAGATATAAAATTCTACAAGAAATGTAATATAATGTCTACTATAATTCAACTGTAAATAATACAATTTGCAAATAATATAATAATGCAAACACTGAATTTTGATCTAATAAGAAATTGTGACAAAATCAGATTCTGGGATTTGCTTCAAAATAGTGTGAGATGATGGGGAGAGTGTGTGGAGTACGGATAGGGCATGACCAGCTATAGGTTAATGGTTGTTGAGGTTGCATAATGGGTATATGAGGGTTCATTATACAATATCCCTTCTGTGGGTAGTTGAAAATTCTGTGTAATAAAATGCTTTGAAAATGATGTAGCTAAATTGAAAGGATATGGGGAGAAGAAAGAATTGGGGCAGGGATGTAAGCACTAATCCTCAGGGATCAAAGCCCATACCGTTTCAGTCCCTGAGTCAGGAAGATGCCCTAGAGAAAGGAATGACTACACACTCCAGTATTCTTGTCTGGAAAATCCCATGGACAGAGGAGCCTGGTCGACTACTGTCCATGGGGTCTAAACCTAAAAACAGAAGTAGTGGTTGAATATGCATGTTACTTAGAGATATGGACATAAACATCAGATGGTATAGTTAAGAGATAAAGTCAAGTGCCCTGAGGAGAAGGAATCAAGGATGAAGCTGCTGTTTTCCCTTTTGCACCTTGTAGAACAACTTGACTTTTCAAGCCATGTGTCTGTACATCTTTACAAATTAAATTATTAAATTTCGTATAAAAAAATCTTTTTAAAAGAGAGAAAAACAAAGCAGAAGGACTAGTCTGAAAAAGTTATACCTTGCTGTGCACCACTGGAGAATCCTCTCTAGGTTGGATGAGCAGGACTCCTGGCAGAAGTCGAGGGCAGGGATGAAGTTGGGCCAGGAGCTAGACTCCACCCACAGGAGAACTTCCCAACTGCTACCCAGAAAGTGGGGCTTCCCTGTGGCTCAGATGGTAAAGCATCTACCTGCAATGTATGAGACCCAGGTTCGATCCCTGGGTCAGGAAGATCCATTAAAGTTAACAAGAAATGCAATGAGGTCATTACAAATATGCCCTTGGTATTCCAATATCTTGTATCTCATACTGGTCAGCTACTTATTAGCTAAACATCTAGTTTTGAAAAGACGAGAGCCAATAACTATTCCTGGGGCTTTCTGGATGCTTCTTCTCCTGACTGGAAGAAAATTCACACTGAAGCTGCCATTCTTTCAACATATCTTTTGACTTTAGCCCATTCTTTTCCTTATGGCTTCCACAGGCAGATAATTTTAGTTTGAGGTGACATTAAGTGTATTCAATAATTGATGCGGGACTCATCGTGATCAGTTTGAAGGGACCAGAGTGATAATGCAGAAGCAGGGGACTCCAGGCTGCCTGCCGGGCCCAGCATTAATTATTTGGTTGTTGGACTGTGTGGAGATCCTGAAGGTCCCAGTGGAGGCCAGGGCCAGTGTAGGGGGCATACAGGAGGCTCAGGACATTCGCCATTCACCAACTTTTACCAACGTATTTCAACATTTTTTAACAGTCCTTTCCTGTGTTAGTATAAACCAGCCAAATATCAGCCCTGTTTCAAGAATCTTAGCACTTGGCAGCTGACCGAGGTAGGATGGCCATATTTATTTATTTTTAACCTTTTTATTTTATAATGGAGTATGTCACGTGTACGCATGCTCCAGTTGTGTCCAACTCTTTGAAACCCCATGGACTGTAGCCCGCCAGGTTCCTCTGCCCATGGAATCTTCCAGGCAGAAATACTGAAATGGGTTGCCATTTCCTACCCCAGGGGATCTTCTCCACCCAGGGATCGAACCTGCATTTCTTAAATCGCCTGCATTTGCAGGCAGATGCTTTACCATTGGTGCTGCCTGGGAAGTCACCTAATGGAGTATTGCTAATTAGCAATGTTGTGATAATTTCAGGTGAACAGCAAAGGGACTCCACCAGACATATGCACATGTTCATCCTCCCCCAAACTTCCCGTCCATCCAGGCTGCCATGTAACATTAAGCAGAGTTCCCTGTGCTATGTAGTAGGTTCTTGTTGATTATCCATGTTAAATATAGCAGTGTGTACATGTCAATTCCAAACTCCCTAACTATCCTTTACTCCCATCCTTCCCCCTGGTAACTGGCAGTTCCTTCTCTCTGAGTCTGTTTCTGTTTTGTAAGTAAGTTCATTTGTATCACTTTAGACTCTGCATATAAGGGATGTCATACCAATATTTTTCCTTCTCTGTCTGATTTACTTCGTTCAGTATGGCACTCGCTAGGTGGGGTGGCCATACTTAGTGTGGGTCTGAATCACCCCACGTTTGTATCTGCCTGAGACCAGCACTTTCACCACAACTTAGCCTTGTGGGAGAGGGACAATGAGTTCTCTTGGCTTAACAGTATATCCCTGATGTACCCTAGTCTGCTGAAAGGTGCAATACCTTTTTGGTTTTCACTAGTTAGACAGGTTTTCTCCATTCTACTGTCTCCTTAATGCCTGTGCTAAGTTGCTTCAGTTGTGTCTGTTTGCAACCCTATGGACTGTAGCCTCCAGGCTCCTCTGTCCATGGGATTCTCCAGGCAAGAATACTGAAGTGAGTTGCCTTGCCCTCCTCCAGGGGATCTTCCTGACCCAGGGATTGAACCCGTGTCTCTTACATGCCCTGCATTGGCAGGAGGGTTCTTTACCACTAGTGCCACCTGGGAAGCCCACAGAAGTGTAATATTAAATAGTCCCACAAACAATAGGTAGGTTTATGTACTTCAGAGGTTTTTAAACATGATGGTTAGGGACACAAACCTGAAACATAAGATCACAACAATAATTACTTCTGCAGACTGGGATTCTTAATCAGGGATTCATAAACTTGGGTGGGAAAAATTACATTTTTTTACTACTATCTCTAGCTGAAATTTACTAATTTCTCCAATTATTAATGCAATAAGCCACCTAAGTACCAGCTATATTTGTGACTTTGTCTCCAATAGAAATCACAAATACTTTCATATCACATTACAGTTACTGTGAGTGAAGTCGCTCAGTCATGTCCGACTCTCTGCAACCCCATGAACTGTAGCCTACCAGGCTCCTCTGTCCATGGGATTTTCCAGGCAAGAATACTGGAGTGGGTTCCCATTTCATTCTCCAGGGGATCTTCCCAACCCAGGGATCGAACTCTGTAGATATCTCAAAATAATGTTTATGCTAAAAATTTCAGTAGAATGACTTTACAATAATAAAAAAATTTCAGTAGTTATTAGACCTGCCACTACATCTTGCTATTTGAGGTACTAATAGGAAAGTATATGTATTATAAGGTTTTTAACTATGTTTTATGTCATTTATTTCCTTTGAAATTCTGGGTATTCTATTTTATATTTTTCAAAACATAATCTGAGAAGCAGTTTTCAAGTTTGGACAGTCAAAGGGTTCATGGCACACACTCATCAAAAGGTAGGCTTCCCTGCTCTATGCACAGCACTTTACATAACTATTGAATCATTACTATAACCCTGTAATTAGTTACTATCATTCACCACAGTACAGATCATGACACCACCCCTGAGAGAGACGGGAAATGTGCCTGAAGTCACACCACACAGCCAGAAAAAGGTAGCAAAATCGAGATGGGTCAGTCTGTCTCCAAAGTCCATGCCTGCATCATCACATTACAGCACATCTGGGTATTGTAAGAATTGTGTGCAAACCATTATTTTATGCATTAAGATAGGGTTGATTTCTGGTGTGAAATCAGAGTTAAAAAATATTATTAGCATTGAAATAAAATGGTTCTAATTATTACTGAGACAAAAATTTTCTGATTACAGAAGTAATATAAAGTGGTAGAACAAAGCAGGATCACAGAATCTCTGTCTAATGAAATGAATAAAAATTAGTCTAACAGTCAAGCAGCAAATATTCATCTCCTATGATGCAATGGATACTTTTCTAGGTCCTGGGACTATGTAAGTGAAACAAAACAAAGTCCCTGCTCTCATTTCACACCAGCCCGCAATCCAACCAGCAGCAAACAAACACCAGAAAAGAAATACTCTAATGGAACAAACTAGTTATCCAGAAAAGAAGATCCTGATATGAGGCATAGTCAGACTCCAAACCCTGTCCAACCTCCCAGAAGTAGTACTCAGCATAGAGGAAGGGATTTATCTTTGAAAGGTGATTAGAAGGTTAGTAGGCAGGTCTAATAAGTCCAAGAAAAGGCCTTATGAGTTTAGCTCCTACCTGCCACCATAAGACCTCTGCAGAGGTCAGAACTGGCTCGTAATTTTTCCAGAGCACTAAAAATGCTTGTGTTGGGGTTTTTACTGCTTTATTCATTTAACAAATATTTTAAAAACACACAAACACACAGTACTGGAAAAAAAAACAAAAACACAGACTGAATGATAAGAAGGCATTCATTCTGGGATCAGAGAGCAGAGATTTTAGGCTGAGGAAAAAGAGAATGCAGGGACAAATTTGGAGTGTATGATGGTTTATGTATCAGCTTGGCTAGGCTGTGGTCAGACACTAGTCTAGAGGTTGCAGTGAAGTTATTTGGTAAACATGCTTAACTTCTACAATCAGATAACTTTAAGTAAGGGAGATTACCCGAAAATGTGAGTGCATCTGATCCAGTTTTAAGGCCTTAAGAGCAAAAACCAGGTTTCCCAGGAGAGGAGAGATATTTTGCCTCAAGACTACAGTATTAACTTCTGCTTAAGTGTCCAGCTTGCCCTGTGAATTTCAAACCAGTCAGTTTCACAATTGTGTGAGCCAATTCCTTAAAATATATATGGACTGAGTGATTGAGAGAGAGAGAGAACAATGTTTCTATATCCATATGGACATACACATTCCATCCCAGTATCTGCTTCTGAAGAACACAGCCTGCAAGAATTACTGCCAAGATACAGTATATCCTATTGATGCTGTTTTTCTGGAGAACTTGACAGATACAGAGCTCTGGTTTGAGGAACAGAAAGAAAGCCATTGTTAACTGGAGCACAATGAAAGTGGTGGTAGTGGGGATGGCTTAGTGGGAGAGTAGCACGTGAGGACGACAGAGAGATGGGGGGTGGCCAGGTTATCTCAGGCCTTGTAGGTTCCACAAAGCAGGAATCCACAGAGCAGATGCTGAACAACAGGTTAAATAAGAAAAGAAATCAAATTTTTATGGTTCTGAAAACTAAGTTTCTCGCTTATCAGATTGGTAAATATTCCAAAGATTGACAGCCCCCTGTGTTGGTGAGGCTGTGTGAAAAGGAGTCTCTTAGATATCTCAGGTGGGTGGGAAAGGGGCATAACCCCTATGGAGGGGGGAATGTGAGCATAGCTAACAAGACTGCATATGCATTTATCACTGAAGTAAAAGACCATGTGTTCATGAATGTGTGTGTGTGTGTGTTTATTTCTACAAAAAAAAAAGAGGCAAAAAATGCAGAAACTCAGATACATATCAGAATTATCCTAGAATTTTTTGAAAAATACAAATGCTCAGGTGTGGCTTTTTTCTTCAAACTCCAGGTGTGTTTCTGATGAGCCTCCATGTTTAAAAACAACAGGACTATATGAGGATCTTTTCATTTTACCTACTTTGTTTCACTTTTTCAATTTCATATTCAGTGACCCCCCTTTCATTTAGCTGTTTCCCAATTTCTCCGTCTCTTCTTTTTTTTTAAAATGTTCTTTCTCAAGCCTTTATCAAGTGTAGTAGAAAAGCCTTCATATACATATACATAGTATGTATAATATAATATATATTTTAGAAAACTTATGGATTTTTACCTAGCTAAAAAATTTATGACATTTTTATTCCACTTGTTTGACTTAGTATGAAGAGAATGCTAGATTTCTAACTAAAAATTAGATGTGCAAAAAGCAACAAAGGTTTACTGTACACACAGGGAACTATTGTCAGTATCTTGTAATAACCTGTAATGGAAAATAATCTGAAAAATAATATATGTGTATATGTATAACTGAATCACCTTGCTGTGCACCTGAAACATTGTAAGTCAACTATACTTCAATAAAATATATATTAAGAAAAAAAAAAGAATTTGAACACAATATAATTTACCATTTGCTTATTTTTCCTAACCATTGTATGATATGTATTTATATTGTGAATAAAAGTACTTTAAACATGAAAAAAAATGCAGGAACTAAGAAAATGTTTTTTATGTAGTCAAATGGACAGAAATGAGAATAAGGCTTCCCTCAGTATAAATTTTTACATGGTTTTAATTTTTACCTTATGTAAATATTTTAAATAATCCCAATCATACAATTAAAACAATGTGTAAATACTAAAATGTGCTACCCAAGTCCTCTTTCAAGGAAGCTACCCAGACTGGGGGGAATGTAGACAGTAGAAGGTCTCCAGCTGTCAGCTCCTTCAGGGTTTGCCTCAGCTGCAGAACAGCCTCCTGCAAAGTCACACCCTTCCTGGGGTGACCACATCCTGTCACTGAGCCAGGCAAGGGCTCAAAGGCCCAGAACTCCCCTCCAGATTGGCTGAGGCTTTGTTTCGCTTGCATCACAGTTTGTCTTCTCCCTTTTGCTAAATCTTATTCCCTCTCCCTTCTTTTCACAAGTATTGATCTCTAATAAACACCTTGCATCCCAAACTCCATCTCCATCTTATGTCTCCAGCATTGGCAGGCAGGTTTCCCAAGAATCCAGACTGCTATAGTTGCAGCCAAGAGCTGGATTATTCACCACCTGGCTGGTCATGAGGACCCCTTTACTGGTGGCAGGTGGAGCACAGCAGACCCTGGCACAAGGCAGTGGTCCAATTGTTTACTGGTAATGAGTTGAAAGGGTGTACCAGTAAAAGGAAATGCACTAACAAGCGGGTGCTCTGTGTCTACTCTCTGAGAAGTATGCAGGAAGTAGTAACTCTGATATGAACTTATGGTTACCAGGAGGGAAGGGTGGAGGAAAGGGATCGTTAGGGAGTCTGGGATTGACATGTGCACACTGCTGTATTTAATGTGGATAACCAACAAGGTCCTACTATATAGCACAGGCAACTCTGCTGAATGTTATACTGCAGCCTGGGTGGGAGGGGAGTTTGAGGGAGAATGTGTGCGTATGTGTGTGTGTGTGTGTGTGTGTGTGTGTGTGTGTGTGTGTTAGTCATTCAGTAGTGTCTGACTCTTTGTGAACCCACTGACTGTAGCCTACCAGTCTCCTCTGTCCATGGAATTCTCCAGGCAGGAATACTGGAGTGGGTTGCCATTTCCTTCTCCAGGTTGCCATTTCCTTCTCTCCTTCTCTTTGCCATTTCCTTCCTCCCGACCCAGAGATTGAACCCACGTCTCTTACATCTCCAGCATTGGCAAGCAGGTTCTTTACCACTGTCACCACCTGAGAAGCCCCAATTTGGGTGAGAATGGATTCATGTATATGTGTGGTTGAGTCCCTTTGCTGTCTACCTGAAACTATCACAACATTGTTAATTGGCTATACTCTAATATAAAATAAAAGGTTAAAAAATAGTAGCTGTGAGGATAGCAGTATTGGGTGGTATTGCTAAGCTCCACTGATGCCCTACAGAAAGTTGAGAGCCAGCTAACAGACAATTAAAAAGGAACTCTGGAAGCCAAAAGGCCTCTTTGTTTACATACAAATCTGCTCAACTCCTATAGCAGGAGAGCCAAGAAAGTTGAGGCTCAAGATCAGACATTATGGTCTAAGTGGCTGAATTTCAAAGAAATTTAATATCCAACAATAGTAGTCTGTTGCACTAAGGTAAGGCCTCAGATGGGGAAAACTTAGGCAACTCTGCGATGGAGGCATATGAGCCGATGATTCCAAAGAGTTAGACTCCTCATACTCCACTGAAGCTTCTGAGTCTGTAGCAATGTCCTGGTCCTCCCTGTTGAAAACTAGCGATGCACCCACACTGGAAGAAGTCCTGGAGTCCTCTCCACACCAGGCAGAAGGCACTCCTCTCACGATCTGCTCCATCTCTCCTCTGCCCTGTTGTTGTTCAGTTGCTCAGTCGCTCAGTCACGTCCAGCTCTTTGTGACCCCATGGACTGCAGCATGCCAGACTTTCCTGACTTTTGCCATCTCCCAGAGCTTGCTCAAATTCATATTCATTGAGTTGGTGATGCCATCCAACCATCTTGTCCTCAGTCATCCCCTTTTCTCCTCCTGCCTTCAATCTTTCCCAGCATCAGGATCTTTTCCAATGAGTTGGCTGTTCGCATCACATGGCCAAAGTATTGTAGCTTCAGCTTCAGGATCAGTCCTTGCAATGAATATTCAGGGTTGATTTCTGTTAGGATGGACTGGATGGATCTCCTTGCAGTCCAAGGGACTCTCGAGTATTCTCCAGCACCATGGTTCTAAAGCATCCATTCTTTGGCATTCAGCCTTCTTTATGGTCCAAATCTCACATCCATACATGACTACTGGAGAAACCATAGCTTCAACTGTATTGACATTTGTTGGCAAAATAATGTCTTTGCTTTTTAATATGCTGTCTAGGTTGGTCGTAGCTTTTCTTCCAAGGAGCAAGCGTCTTTTAATTAAACGGCTGCAGTAACCATCTGCAGTGATTTTGGAGCCCAAGAAAATAAAGTCTGTCACTGTTTCCCCATCTACTTGCCATGAAGGGATGGGACCAGATGCCATGATCTTAGTTTTTTGAATGTTGAGTTGTAAGTCAGTTTTTTCATTCTCCTCTTTCATCTTCATCAAGAGGCTCTTTAGTTCCTATTCACTTTCTTCCATAAGGGTGGTGTCATCTGTATATCTGAGATTACTGATATTTCTCCCGGCAATCTTGATTCCAGCTTGTGCTTCATCCAGCCCAGCATTTTGCATGCTGTACTCTGCATATAAGTTAAATAAGCAGGGTGACAGTGTACAGCCCTGATGGACTGCTTTCCCAATTTGGAACCGTCTGTTGCTCCATGTCTGGTTTTAACTGTTGCTTCTTGACCTGCATACAGGTTTCACAGGAGGCAGGTAAGGTGGTCTGGTATTCCCATCTCTTTAAGAATTTTCCACAGTTTGTTGTCATCCACAAGGTGAAAGGCTTTGGCGTAGTCAATAAAGCAGAAGTAGATGTTATTTCTGGAATTCTCTTGCTGTTTGTATAATCCAACGGATGTTGGCAATTTGATCTCTGGTTCCTCTGCCTTTTCTAAGTCCAGCTTGAACATCTGGAAGTTCTTGGTTCACGTACTATTGCAGCCTGGCTTGGAGAATTTTGAGCATTATTTTGCTAGCGTGTGAGATGAGTGCAATTGTGTGGTAGTTAGGGTTAAGTCACAAAATAACACAGCTGGGACTGATCTGGGCCTGATCAGGGAGGATAAAAATTATACCTTAAAGGAGCTGCTAGTCTACGGTAGCAGGTATTAGGAGCTGGGAGGTTATTTTTTTAAGATCAAACGTTTAAAAAATTTTTTTTGAATTTCAGAAATTTTATTATAATTTTAAAGATAGGTACTTACATTTGGGGTAAAATGCTTCCCTTTAAAAATTTCTTATTATAGTATAGTTCCTTTTCAATGTTGTGTTAGTTTCTACTATACAGCAAAGTGAATCAGCTATAAATATACACATATCCCCTCTTCTTGGATTTCCTTCCCATTTAATTCACCACAGAACATTGAGTAGAGTTCCCTGTGCTATACAACAGGTTCTTATTAGTTATCTATTTTATACATAGTATCAATAGTGTATATATGTCCATCTCAGTCTCTCAATTCATCCCATAGCCTTCTTTCCCACTTGGTATCCATATATTTGTTCTCTATATATGTGTCTTTATTTCTGCTTTGTAAATAAGGTTGTCCATACCAAATTTTTTCAGATGTAGAGATGTGAATGGACCTAGACATTGTCATACAGAGTGAAGTAAGTCAGAAATCAAACAACGAAATATTGTATATTAAAGCATATATGTGGAATCTGAGAATATGTATTGACTGGATTCTGAGGGTCCTGATCAAAGGAAATGTTTATTGACTAGGGAGCATTCTACTAAGATGCAGCATTTAATAGTCTTACAAAGGGCCCAGGAGATGGTGTGAACTTGCTTCTGAAATGGCTCCTAGAGGCATGGATAAAGCCTGTCAAGATGATACCCATATCATGGCCCACACTGAACAGACTTGAAATGCCACAGTTTCCCTGGTAGACAGTAGAGGAAGGGATTTGAAAGATTGGGGGAGTGAGCATGAGGATGGATACAACATGATAATAAGATTTGGCAGATGATTACATTCCACAGGAAGGCCCAGGGGATGTACCATTTACTAAGGCTGTGAGAATGAACTTGGCTCACTGACAGAAATGAGGATGATAGAATCCCAAAATAACAGAAGGCAGAGGGTGGCACTTAAGAGCCAGAAGCCAAAGGACAACAATTGTAATGATGAGCAAGATCAGATTGGAAGCCAAGAGGTCTGATACACAGAAAAGTACAGAGATTATTAATACTATACAGCATCCCCAAGGGTAAAGTCGATGGGTAGCCATCATGGAAGCTGTTTCACTTATATCAGCAGAGCATTCTCTGAGTCTCATTGCCCTCTTATCCTCTATCATAATATAGTCTGAAGAGACTTTCCACAGAAAAGCACATTATTCCATTATATATATGGCATTATGTTGATAAGACTACATAAATACAAGTGGTTGGTATGCTGAAGTCCTTAGTAAGATCCATGTGTTCCAGAGTGTGGATGATAAACCATGGGGTTTCAAAGGCATACTACATCTGGAAAAATGTTTAAAGTTCCAATGGTCAGGGTTGTGTTGAGGTTATCCCCTAAAAAAGAAAAGTTAAGGTTTTGCCTTTGGGCCTCCTTCCAGGAAAAGAGAAGTATTGGTAGGTTTGCGTTCTGGAAACAACACTTCTGGCCATAGAAAGAGTGATGAATGGCTGCCAATTTTGAATAAAGTCCAGAGCAAGAAAGGGATCTGCAGCAGATGCAAGTCTCTTTCTTTTTTTTTTAAATTTACTTTTAATTGGAGTATAATTGCTTTACAGTGTTGTGATAGTTTTTGCTGTATGACCACATGAATCATCTGTAAGTATACACATACAGATCCAAGTTTCTATGCAAGCAGTTTGACCCCTGGGTCAGGTGCACTCTAGAACCTATGAAAGTCACAAAGTTGGGTCCCTGCAGCTCTAGAGCAAGGCCACACCATCTGTAGCAGAAAATTATGTACCTGGCATGCTGCTTGGACCCTATAGAGCTGGAGTATCATGGGGAACCAAGTGACCATACCTCAGGAATTGCCTCTTATGGAGAACTTACAAATTCATAAAGTTGAGCAGGTTCCAGCAACAGTCTCTCATAAGATGGAAGTGGAACTTTCAGCACCATTGAGCATACTCAGGGCCAGAGGGCACAGAGCAAGCTGCCTGTGCAGGTAATCCAGATTTCTATGACATCCACCACTGTTACACCAGTGCCCGTCACTCAGATGAAAGAGGGGAAAAAAAAATCTGATCTCAGTTCATGGATGAGTCAGCTCTATGTGTGGATGCAAGCTGAGATGGAAGACAGCTGCACCATAGCTTCATTCAGAGGAGGCCTTGGCAGTGATGAGAGAAAATTATTTCAGAGAGCAGAGGCCTAGTGAGCAGTGGCTTGGCCAAGATGACCAGTGACAAAGAGTTCTGGAATAGAAGTATGTGGGTGGACATTTGGAAGTGTACACTTGTGGAAGGAAGATTTTTATATTACATCTTAATGCACACCAGGGAGCTTCCATTATGAGAGACAACCAAGTCAACAAAACGACTTGGCCAGTCAATGCCTACCCATGTACTAGTGTGTTAAGTACAAGTATCAGTGTGATATATTTATTTCCTACCACTAACCACTGAAATAACCTGGAAGCAATAGCACTCCAGTAGCAAGGAGTACATCTAGTTCTCAGATCTTGGTTTTTAAAATCCCAATATCCATTTAAAAGAAAGCAGGAATCCTTCAACATTTCCTCATTGGAGAAATGGTTGACTCCATATCTGGGACAGAAAAAGTACGAGGTGAGCCTGAAACACTTTTTCATACCAAAAAAGCAGTGAAAAGCTGAGAAGGTCACAGGAGCCATCTTGAAGGAGTTCCCACTGACCAAACTTGGGACAGTTGGAACATCAGATTGAATAACGATGCTAATGAATTATAACACACTGAATAAAAAGGCAATCATAAGTCCACAGTGTTCTTTTCTGAAAATGAGAGGGATAGGAGAGGAAAAAGAGAAAGCTTTTATCTATAAAGGAATACAAGCCAACAGATGCAGTGGAAATGCTAAGTAAGAAAATCACCATTTTGGAACCACTGATAGATGTAGGTGGGAATCATTAATGGATGCTAAAACTCAAAATAAAAAGTTATTGGGGAACCGGTTATTCACACAGTTTTCAAATAGCATGCTGCAGATTACTTATTATAAAGAGGGGGGAAAAAGTGTAATTTTATAACAGAGAGATCTGGTGGACACCAGTGTAACCAAGTAATGAAACTGCCTTGTCAATAATGGAGTGGATATGTTTAACTTCTTGTTGTGATGAACCAAGAAGGACACAACATCACCTATGCTATGCTCTTTGCAGAGTGTTTAACCTGAATATTATCACAAGGAAAACAATCAGGTAAATCCAGTGTACGAGACAATTTACAGTAAAACAAGCTTCCCAAAATGTCAATCATTAAAAGCAAAACAAAAGATGGGGGAATCTCTTCTGTATGAAAGAAGATTAAATTCTTCTATATTAAAGAAATGCAGTGCATGACCTTTGATTGAATACTGGGTCAAAAATAAAAAATGAAAGATAATTAGAAGGTACATTTTGGGGACAATGGGAGAAAATTGAGTATTGGACAGTATATTAGGTTAAAATACTGTGTTGGTGTTAAATTTCTTAGATATGATGATGGTATGGTGGTTATGTGGCAGAATGTACTTATTCATAGGAGATATAAATACTTTGTGAAGTATTTAGGGATGAAGTGTCCTGAGAGACAAAGAGAGTGTGGCAAAATATTAACAATGGGTTAATTAGGTTGCCAGATAAGAATCATTTTACTTTTACTATTTGTTCAACTTTTTTATTGGTTTGGACTTTCTTCAAAATAAGCAGTTGGGGAGGGTGCAAACTCTTCAAAACATGATACATTCAAACACTTTGCAGAACTGATTTTGTGCTATTGGTAAACAATAAAGCAATTTGAAAAAATAAAAGACAATGAGAACAGCATTGCACAATGGAGGCAAGGCTGAAAAACAAATGATTGAGGAGGAGGAAAAGCTTCCATCAGTCGCAGTGAACGCGGGGGAGAAAGACGGAAATTGACAGGGAGAGGCTGCATATGTGGTGCAATAGCATTTCCTGCAGCTAGAAGGAAATTGGTGCAAGATAAAGATTTGAACAGGACTCCCCTTAAAAATTAAACTGTCCTCCCAGGCAGAGGGTGAAGTTTAGGGAAGAGGGTGAGGATAATGGAGGGGAAGTGGAAGGGAAAGGCAGCTTGAAGAAGTGTTATGTCACCGTCGCTACCGGCATTCTCTGCTCTTTCTACAAGTTCATGCGATTGAGGGAAATGATACACAGACCCACTCAACCACCCAAAGCTTTTGTACACCCCTGAGAAAGATGCCAGATCCTGAGGTCACCTTGAGACCTCAGTTCTCCTAGCTTTTTCTAAATAACTCATTGTTCCAACTATATTGACACCAGAAGATCTAGGATCATGTTTTTCTTAAAGCTTCCTTTACGAAAGGTCTTTCTTCCATGACTCCTGAAAATAAATTCTGAGATATAAGGAGTGCATGAATTGGATATTGAAGATAAATTATTGAAAAGCCAGCATTTCCTAGGCTGTTATAATTATGGGATTAAGTTTGGAAACATGTGGTGCTTTCTCCAGACCGGAAGGAAAATATGACACATTTAACAGCTATATAACTTTCTTCCTATTGCATAAACATTTCCTCATTATTAACATTTCATTCTCAAGAAATCAAAGTGAAATTAGCAATGTAAACCTCTGTGTTTACCTGCTGTGGGGACAGTAATGTACTCCACTATAAGACGAGTGATAAAATTCATATTTTTCTTCAATAAGAATAAGCCATAATAAGGCAGGAAAAAATTTTGTAATTAAGGTTTCCAATAGTTGTTCTCAGGATTGGAAAAAAATTTACACTTTTGTATCACATTTACATGTACTAATTACTGTTTTAGCAAAATGTTTTGTTGCCATCTAGAGGATGTCTGGCTTTAAAAATATATATATTTTGATTCCAGTCAGAAAAATACATCCACCTGAGTTATTCTTTTTAAATTGATTTTTCTCACCAGAGCATAGAATAGTACTGTGGAGGCTGAAGCTCAGAAGAGGAATGGGATAATCCTAGGATGTTAGGGCTACAAAGCGCCTTGCCTTCAGTGCAATCCATATCTGGTTCATGAAACCTGTACACATTGTCTTCAATGAGGTCAAGAACTGAAAATCCATCCAACAAAGATGATAGTAGAGCTACTTGTTTTTCAGAGATCTTGAGCAAGAAACTTTGCAGTTCTCCTTTGAAAACTACGAAACTGAGTCTGAAAAAGTCATCTAGGTTAATATTAACAAAAAAGGCTAAGAAGCCAAATTCCTTCCTTAAAAGAATTTGTTTGGTTAGTGTAATAGACTTGCTGCTACGGCTGCTGCTGCTGCTAAGTCGTGTCAGTCGTGTCCGACTCTGTGCGACACCATAGACGGCAGCCCACCAGGCTCCTCTGTCCCTGGGATTCTCCAGGAAAGAATACTGGAGTGGGTTGCCATTTCCTTCTCCAATGCATGCATGCATGCATGCTAAGTCGCTTCAGTCATGTCCGACTCTGTGCAACTCCATGGACAGCAGCCCACCAGGCTCCCCTGTCCACAGGATTCTCCAGGCAAGAATACTGTAGTGGGTTGCCATTTCCTTCTCCAATAGACTTGCTAGACTACATGAAACAGCCATGAAGTGTTTTTATTAGATGAGCAATGCAGCTCCTGTACATAAGAATGAAATACCCTATGTCTACTTGTGCACCTGTTGTATTTATTTTCAGGTGCCTATATGGCAGCTGCTACTGCTGCTGCTAAGTCACTTTAGTCGTGTCCTACTCTGTGCGACCCCAGAGACGGCAGCCCACCAGGCTCCCCCATCCCTGGGATTCTCCAGGCAAGAACACTGGAGTGGGTTGCCATTTCCTTCTCCAATAAGTGAAAGTGAACTTGCTCAGTAGTGTCCAACTCCTAGCAACCCCATGGACTGCAGCCTACCAGGCTCCTCATCCATGGGATTCTCCAGGCAAGAGTACTGGAGTGGGGTGCCATTGCCTTCTCCACCTATAGGGCAGAGAGTTGGGCTAATCTTGTTGTTCAGTCTATCAGTAGTGTCCAACTCTTTGCGACCGCATGGACAGCAGCACACCAGTGGGCTAATCTTACTCCTTAGTTTTAAGCACTTTATCAATATCTACCCCTATCCTCATATTCTTCTCTTCCGTTAGGCCTCCATTCTAAGTAAAGACAATTACAAGGATAATGTTTGTAACTATATTTATCCTTGTAAAATATGTGGTATTAGATGCAGTGAAGGCAATGGCACCCCACTCCAGTACTCTTGCCTGGAAAATCCCATGGACGGAGGAGCCTGGTAGGCTTACAGTCCATGGGGTCGCTAAGAGTCAGACACGACTGAGCGACTTCACTTTCACTTTTCCCTTTCCTGCATTGGAGAAGGAAATGGCAACCCACTCCAGAATTCTTGCCTGGAGAATCCCAGGGACGGCAGAGCCTGGTGGGCTGCCATCTATGGGGTCGCACAGAGTTGGACACAACTGAAGCGACTTAGCAGAAGCAGCAGCAGCAGCAGCATTGTACTGTAAATCTCATTCTTTATTTTACTCTTTGTATAACTTTTGATACACATAAATTTGCTTTATATAACTTGTCTGATGATTGTTAGTCTATAGTATGCACCTATCATATTTTATACATCCATTCTTCCAGCTTCCAGCTCCCAACAATCACTAGCAACGCTACTATGAATATCTTCAAAAATAGCCCATCAAGGACTTGTAGAAAGATTTTCTCTGGGATATACCAGAATAGGTCACTGGGTCACAGGGTGTACACATATCTCCTTCCTTTGTCCATGATCAGATCATTTCCAGAGTTACTCACATTAGCATTGCATGATTATTCACCAAAACCTTAGTAACATTCATCTTTCTCATTTAAATAACATGATAGGATAAAATAGCATATTATTAAAAATTTCCATTTCTCCGGTTGCTAATGAATTTGGAACTCTTTGGTATGCTTGTTGGACACTGGGCTTCCTCTTCTGTGAATGCTTCTTCATGTCCTATGCCCGTTTTTTTCCCATTATATCCGAACTTGAAATTATACCTTCACTTGCTTTTTTTGTTCCCTTGTTTGGTTTCTTTTTATCTGACTGATTGTTGGTTTTTGAAATACTGCAAATATCTTTCTTAGCCACCTGTGTACTAAAAATACCTGTGGTATCTTAACCTGAACAAAAATTGTTTAATTTTGATATAGTCAGCATCATTTTTTCATCTTATTGTTTGCCTTCAGGATCTTGTTTAGGAAGCCTATCCTCAGCTTTTTTTTTCCCTCCATATTTTTTTCCATTAGCTCTGTTGTTTACCTTTAGTCTACCTATTTATATGAATAAGGTAGGAAAACATATATATTTTTATGTACTGAACTAATTATCACAGTGCTCCTGAAAATAAGCACCTTCTTTTCTCCACTGTTCTGGGTTAAGAATTTCATGTAACAGTTTTTACACACACACACACTGTCCTGTTCCACTGGCTTATTTATTTGTTCCTGTTCCAATACCATTCTGTTATTACTAGTAAAGCTTTGCTTTAGTCAATACCTAATAAGACATGCCCCTGCTCTTTCCTTTTGTTTATTAAAATTGATTTAGGTATTTGTTAGCTTCTATTCATCAATATAAAATTTAAAATGAGCTTGTTGAGTTCCTAATACTTCAGCTGCATTTACTAATCAATTTCATTGAATTTATGTATTAAATATAATTCACACTATTCTAAATTAAAACATTTGAGCATAGCTATCTCTTCATTTACTTAAATCTTTTATATCCTTAAAATTTTGTTCATAAATGTTTATATATTCTTTCATTAATGCCTAGTTCTATTAATAGTTTTGTTAATGGTGTCCCATTTTCTGTATTTCTAATTGGAATTGTTTAATGAAGTATTTATATACTGTAAAAAAACAAAACCACTGCTTTTGAAAGGAAACTAATTTTTGTAGTTAAGTTCGTGTTTGTAAAGTGAAGACACTTTTAAACCACTGTGTGTATATCTGTCTCTTACCATAGTAAATTCCACACGCAGTTCTAATCTTCATTTCTACTCAGCTCAGATCCCCTACCTTGCCTTCTCACAGCATTAAAAACATGCCCTTTAAAGAGACTAAAATGATATGAAGTATAGTCTCTATATTTATATACTTTTTTAAAGTTTTATTCAGATTATTTTCATCTGACTCACTTCTTAACTCAAAATACAGGGACTTTCAAAGTGTTTTCAGACCCAAAAGCTCATAACCTGATTTTACTATCTACCAACATTTGTGTCACACACTAGGGAGATGATTAGTTTATGTAAACTTAGATGAATCTTGTCATAAATTGTTGGGTTTTGCAATTACCATTAATTTAGGGGAAAAGTAGCAAGGGATTGCTTAGGATAGCTGTATGAATGGGGAGATAATTGAGTTACATGTTACTGAAGTGGGAGTTTATAGGAGAGAGAATATGATTCAGTTCAGTTCAGTAGCTCAGTCGTGTCCGACTCTTTGCGACCCCATGAATTGCAGCACACCAGGCCTCCCTGTCCATCACCAACTCCCGGAGTCTACCCAAACCCATGTCTATCGAGTTGGTGATGCCATCCAACCATCTCATCCTCTGTCGTCCCCTTCTCCTCCCGCCCCCAATCCTACCCAGCATTAGGGTCTTTTCCAATGAGTCAACCCTTCGCATGAGGTGGCCAAAGTATTGGAGTTTCAGCTTCAACATCAGACCTTCCAATGAACACCCAGGATTGATCTCTTTTAGGATGGATTGATTGGATCTCCTTGCAGTCCAAGGGACTCTCAAGAGTCTTCTCCAGCACCACAGTTCAAAAGCATCATTTCTTCGGCGCTCAGCCTTCTTCACCGTCCAACTCTCACATCCATACATACCATTTCTGTCCTTTATCAAGCCTATCTTTTCATGAAATGTTCCTTTGGTATCTCTAATTTTCTTGAAGAGATCTCTAGTCTTTCCCAATCTGAATATGATTAGAGTTCAATAAAAGTGTATGTTAGAGAATTACATCGTTGATGTAGAGTAACAAACTACCATATTTTTTCTAATGAAAATGCTGACACTGATTTGTGACATTGACATAACTTAGTGTGTCCCATAAAAATTGCCATTGAGAATTATAGTTATTGCTGAAAACTTTAGTAATTTTACAAAAAGAATTCAGTCATAGTATTCAGTTCAGCTCAGTTCAGTAGCTCAGCCATGTGCAACTCTTTGCGACCCCATGGACTGCAGCACACCAGGCCTCCCTGTCCATCACCAACTCCCAGAGTTTACTCAAACTCATGTTCATTGAGTCGGTGATGCTGTCCAACCATCTCATTCTCTGTCATCCCATTCTCCTCCTGCCTTCAATCTTTCCCAACATCAGGGTCTTTTCAAATGAGTCAGTTCTTCGCATGAGGTGGCCAAAGTATTGGAGTTTCAGCTTCATCGGTCCTTCCAGTGAACACCAGGACTGATCTCCTTTAGGATGGACTGGTTGGATCTCCTTGCAGTCCAACGGACTCTCAAGAGTCTTCTCCAACAGCACAGTTCAAAAGCATCAATTCTTCAGCGCTCAGCTTTCTTTATAGCCCAATCTCACATCCATACATGACTACTGGAAAAACCATAGCCTTGACGATGGACCTTTGTTGATGAAGTAATGTCTCTGATTTTTAATATGCTGTCTAGGTTGGTCATAACTTTCCTTCCAATGAGTAAGCATCTTTTAATTTCATGGCTGCAGTCACCATCTATAGCGATTTTGGAGCCCAAAAAAATAAAGTCTGTCACAGTTCCCACTGTTTCCCCACCTATTTGCCATGAAGTGATGGGACCAGATGCCATGATCTTAGTTTTCTGAATGTTGAGCTTTAAGCCAACTTTTTCACTCTCCTCTTTCACTTTCATCTAGAGGCTCTTTAGTTCTTCTTCACTTTCTGCCATAAGGGTCTGTCTTCTGCATATCTGAGGTTATTTTCTCCTGGCAATCTTGATTCCAGCTTGTGCTTCATGCAGTGCAGCGTTTCTCATGATGTACTCTGCATATAAGTTAAATAAGCAGGGTGACAATATATAGCCTTGATGTACTCCTTTTCCTATTTGGAACCAGTCTGTTGTTCCATGTCCAGTTCTAATTGTTGCTTCCTGAACTTCACACAGATTTCTCAAGAGGCAGGTCAGGTGGTCTGGTATTCCCATCTCTTTAAGAATTTTCCACAGTTTATTGTGATCCACACAGTCAAAGGCTTTGGCATAGTCAATAAAGCAGCAATAGATGTTTTTCTGGAACTCTCTTGCTTTTTTGATGTTCCAGCAGGTGTTGGTAATTTGATCTCTGGTTCCTCTGCCTTTTCTAAAACCATCTTGAACATCTGGAAGTTCACAGTTCATGTATTGTTGAAGCCTGGGTTGGAGAATTTAGAGCATTACTTTACTAGCGTGTGAGATGAGTGCAATTGTGCAGTAGTTTGAGCATTCTTTGGTAGTGTATCCAACATTTAAATTTGGTTGGGACAGAAAAAATTTAATTCTAGTGTAATAAAGTAGGGTATACGTATACCCGAGAAAAAGAAATGCAAAAAAAGCAAAATGGCTGTCTGAGGAGGCCTTACAAGTAGCTGTGAAAAGAAGGGAGGTGAAAAGCAAAGGAGAGAAGGAAGGATATTCCCATTTGAATGCAGAGTTCCAAAGAATAGCAAGGAGAGATAAGTAAGCCTTCCTCAGCGATCAATGCAAAGAAATAGATGAAAACAGCAGAATGGGAAAAACTAGAGATTTCTTCAAGAAAATTAGAGATACCAAGGGAACATTTCATGCAAAAATGGGCTCAATAAAGGACAGAAATGGTATGGACCTAACTGAAGCAGAAGATATTAAGAAGAGGTGGCAAGAATACACAGAAGAACTGTACAAAAAATATCTTCATGACCCAGATAATCACGATGATTGTGATCACTCACCTAGAGCCAGACATCTTGGAACGTGAAGTCAAGTGGGCCTTAGGAAGCATCACTACGAACAAAGCTAGTGGAGGTGATGGAATTCCAGTTAAGCTATTTCAAATCCTGAAAGATGATGCTGTGAAAGTGCTGCACTCAATATGCCAGCAAATTTGGAAAACTCAGCAGTGGCCAGAGGACTGGAAAGTTCGGTTTTCATTCCAATCCCAAAGAAAAGCAATGCTAAAGAATGCTCAAACTACTGCACAATTGCACTCATCTCACACACTAGTAAAGTAATGCTTAAAATTCTCCTAGCCAGGCTTCAACAATACGTGAACCGTGAACTTCCAGAGGTTCAGGCTGGTTTTAGAAAAGGCAGAGGAACAAGAGATCAAATTGCCATCATCTGCTAGATCATCGAAAAAGCAAGAGAGTTCCAGAAAAACATCTACTTCTGCTTTATTGACTATGCCAAAGCCTTTGACTGTGTGGATCACAGTAAACTGTGGGAAATTCTTAAAGAGATGGGAATACCAGACCACCTGACCTGTCTCTTGAGAACTCTGTATGCAGGTCAGGAAGCAACAGTTAGAACTGGACACAGAATGATAGACTGGTTCCAAATAGGAAAAGGAGTACATCAAGGCTGTATATTGTCATCCTGCTTATTTAACTTATATGCAGAATACATCATGAGAAATGCTTCACTGCATGAAGCACAGGCTGGAATCAAGATTATGGGGAGAAATATCTATAACCTCAGATATGCAGAAGACACCACCCTTATGGCAGAAAGTGAAGAAGAACTAAAGAGCTTCTTGATGAAAGTGAAAGAGGAGAGTGAAAAAGTTGGCTTAAAGCTCAACATTCAGAAAACTAAGATCATGGCATCTGGTCCCATCACTTCATGGCAAATAGGTGGGGAAACAGTAGAAACAGTGGCTGACTTTATTTTTCTGGGCTCCAAAATCACTGCAGATGGTGATTGTAGCCATGAAATTAAAAGACACTTACTCCTTGGAAGGAAAGTTATGACGGGGGGGGGGGGGGGGGGGGGGGGGTGGGGGGGGGGGGGGGGGGGGGGGGGGGGGGGGGGGGGGGGACAACCTAGACAGCATATTAAAAATCAGAGACATTACTTCATCAACAAAGTTCCGTCTAGTCAAGGCTATGGTTTTTCCAGTGGTCATGTATGGATGTGAGAGTTGGACTGTATGGAAAGCTGAGCGCCGAAGAATTGATGCTTTTGAAATGTGGTGTTGGAGAAGACTCTTGAGAGTCCGTTGGACTGCAAGGAGATCCAACCAGTCCATCCTAAAGGAGATCAGTCCTGGGTGTTCATTGGAAGGACTGATGTTGAAGCTGAAACTCCAATACTTTGGCCACCTGATATGAAGATCTGACTCATTGGAAAAGACCCTGATGCTGGGAAAGATTGAGGGCAGGAGAAGGGGACGATAGAGGATGAGATGGTTGGATGGCATTACCGACTCAATGGACATGGGTTTGGGTGGACTCTGGGTGTTGGTGATGGACAGGGAGGCCTGGCATGCTGTGGTTCATGGGATCGCAAAGATTTGGACACAGCTGAGCGACTGAACTGAACTGAACTGAAATATGTTTCCTTATCCCATTAATAGAGCGAAGAGGGCAACTTTTGCTATTACTTATCTTTGCTGTTACTCAGAACTTTGATTCTGCTCAGAAACACTAGAAAACTTAAATTAAATTTAGGAAATTTAAAATTTTATTTTGCATAGTTATTAATTCATCAAAAATAAAATTAGTTCTATAAGTTTCCTGTCTCGATAACCTCTTCAATGTTCTCTGACTGTAAAGTGTCTATCTTACAAACAATTTCTACCGATAAATTATAGTCATATTTTGCTTACCTCCTTTTGTTATGATGAAAAAGTTCATCATTCAGTTGCAATTGCATTTTTAGTCTACGGAACATATCTCCATTGTGAAACATTAACCTCTCTTGGCTTCCTTGCAATACTTCTTTTTATGGTTTCCTTCCCACCTTATTGGCCACTTTGTCCCGTTTTGTCTGGCTTTTCTTTCTCTATCCCCTGATCAATCCTAGAGATTGTTACAGTTCAATCTGGAGCTACCCTTTAATCTGATGCATTACTTCCTTCCTGGGTGTTCCAATGTATTTTCTTGACTTTAGTTACTAACTATGTGCAAATGACTACCAAATGTATACCCCTGGAGGTCACCCTAAAATGAAAGCACATCAGATAAACTAAAAAATTGTATTTTAACTTAAAGACACAAAGAAGTATGAGTGAGCTAAATTCAGAGAGGGACAAACCCTTGTGAATGAGCAGGAACCTGGGGCTGCTTCCATCCTGGGAGCTATTTGCTGGGTCTTGAGACATAGGAGGTTGAAGGAGCAAGTCTGCTATAGCTAGAACACTGCTGGGACAAGGAGAAACCAGTCAATTTTTTAAATCTATTTTTTTAAACTGTTTTATTAAGATAAAATCTATACCATTTTTCCATACAAAATGTACAATTCAGTGTTTTCTTTTTTTTTTTCATGTAATCATAGGGTTATGCAATCATCATCACAGTCTAGTTTTAAAACACACTTGTGCCCCCCATAAGGAACCCCATAACATCAGCAGTGAATCCCCATCCCTCCTCCTCCATCCTAAGCAACCATAAATCTACTTTGTGTATCTATGAATTTGTCTAATCTGGATATTTCATATAAATGGAATTTTGCAATATATGGTCTTTTGTGACTGATATTTATCATAATGTTTTCAAGTTTAATCATGCTGGAGCAAATATCAGCACCTCATTTTTTATTGCTGAATAATATTTCATTTTATCGAGGTAGCACATTTGGTTTATCCTCCCATAAGTTAATAATATTTGAGTTTCCCCTTTTGGTTTCATAAATGATGCTGCCATGAACATCCATGTATACATTTTTATGTGAATATATGTTGTCAATTTTAGAATCCATCTCCCAATGCAGGAGGCATAAAAGACCTGGGTTCAACTGCTGGGTTGGGAAGGTCCTCTGGAAGAGGAAATGGCATCCCACTCCAGTATTGTTGCCTGGAAATCCCATGGACAGAGGAACCTGGTGGGTTATAGTCCATGGGATTGCAAAGATTGTGGACATGTCATTTTTCATTCCCATCAGCAAAATATGAGGGCTCCAATTTCTCCACATATCCCATTCTACACATCTGTTGTTTTGATTGTGGCCATCCTAGTTAGTGTGAAAAGGCATCTCATTGTGGTTTTGATTTTCATTTTCTTAATGAGTAATGACATTGACCATCTTATGTGTTTATTAGCCATTTGTATGTTTAAAAACTGGGTTATTTATATATTTTTTGTTGAGTCATAGTAATTCTTTACGTATTTTGGATATAAGTTCCTTATCAGATATATGATGACAAAATTCTTATCCTATTCTGTGGGTTGTCTTTTCACTTACTGATAATACCATTTGTAGAACAAAAGTTTTTAATTTTGATGCACTCCAATTTATATTTGCTTTTGTTTCTTGTGCGTTTGATATCATATCTAAGAAGCCATTGCCTAACTCAAGGTTATGAAGATTTACCTGTGTTTTCTTCTAACATTTTGTAGGTTTATATTTTATATTCTATATAAATGTGCAACCTCCATTTAATTGCCTTTGCCCCTTTGTCAAAGATCAGTTGACTATATTTGTGTGGGCCTACTTTGAGGCTCTCTTTTATGTTCTATTGATCTATGTGTCTAGTCTTTCACTAATATCACATTGTATTGATCTAGTAACTGTTGGTTTGATAAAAAGAGAGAACTGTGGTTCAGGCCAAATAACAAGTGGTCCTATAGAAATTCTAACATTTTTACTATACCACTGTACATGCATTGAACCATTGGTCCACTGACAGAGCATTAGCATTCATGAACCAATATCAGTGAGAAGATATTAATAGGGCCACAAAGTACCTACCTCACTTGTCCTGCCTTTCCAAACTAACCGAGTGAAGCATGTTCATACTACTCCCTGACATTTAAAACTGCACAATGGACCACTTGAGGTTTGGCAGATGGATTTCATACATCTGCCTAGTCTCACAGACATAAATATTTTTTAGTTGTTGTTTGTATGTTTTCATACTGGGCTGGAACTTTCCCTTGTAGGCAGGCCACTTCTTCTATGGCTAAAATTTTGTCAGAAAAGATTATTCCTACCAGGGGAATACCTTTCTTCCAAACTTCACAGTGTTTGAGGAATCCGTTTTACTTTCCAGATACTTTTGACAAGTCTCTGCTGTTTGACTGGTTTTATAACACTTTAACTGTGTTTATCATACCCAATCCCGAGGGTTAGTCTTAACATACAAATGGCATTATTAAGACATAGTTGGCAAAATTTGTAGAGACCCTCCAAATATCCTGGCCCAAAGCACTGCTGTTAGTCTTTCTAAATCTCAGATCTACCCCTTTCAGAACTCATAAACTCTAGCGCTTTGAGATAGTCCCTGGACGCCCAATGCACTTGACCTTTGCCTCTTTTCATCTGCAGCTGATAAAAGGAGATGTATTTCAACGTTGTAAAGGCCTAACTGCTTCTATTAAAAATAATCTTGCTCTGGTGGAGCCACCTTTTCACAGTGTGCTCTTGGAAGATGAAGACCTTAAGCATCACAACTAGAGGTTTTGTCTATTGGAAAAGATACCTCCAGAAGGATCCTTTTCTGTCTCACTAGAAAGGGCCCTATCAGGTACTGCTAACCAACCCATGTGTTGATGAGCTCAGGGAATAGACTCCTGGATTCCAATGGTACATAAAAAGAAAGCACCAAGTCCTGACTGGACCTGCACATTATCTGGGGACTCAAAGGTCAGAATTTCCCAGAACTGAAGCAGACAACAACTGGTAAGACAGCTTTTCCAAGATACCCAGATCAGGCCTGTCAGAAGGTTTAGAATTCACAGAAGTCTCTTTTTCATCTGTGGACTTCCCTGGTGGCTCATATGGTAAAGCATCTGCCTGCAATGCAGGAGACCCAGATTTCTGGATCTGGAAGATCCCCTGGAGAAGGGAATGGCTACCCACTCCAGTATTCTTGCCTGGAGAATCCTATGGACAGAAGAGCCTGGTGGGCTGCAGTAGATGGAGTTGCAAGGAGTCAGACACGACTGAGTGACTAACACTTTCTTTTTCATCTAGACTATGAACTGACTCTGGATTCTTTTCTAAATTCATAGTCCCTGAATTTGCAACCTACAAGCTGTGTTACTGATAAAGCATTTGGTTCCAAACAGTTTCTTTTGAGATAACAGCATTGTTTAATTACTTCATGTTTGTTCCTGCACTGTTCCTTTTCCCAAAGAGCTTGTTTAATTCCTTCAATTTTGAGTGCATTCTTCCTGGATGCATTATACTAAGATACAGATTTTAGGTAGGAAATGCCTGAGACATCCTCCTCCTACCCCTTCTGTTACACAAGCGTGACCACAATTGGTGTCTGAACTGTGAACTTTCCTTCTGACATGGGAAATGACACTCAGGAAAGGTCCTTCCGGGCACTGAGGAACAAAAGACCACTAAATGCTGATAAAATATAAAAATAAAACCTAACAGTCTTTTATCTATACAAACAAAGTAGCAGTGGGTAGCTTGTATAATTTGGTCATGTGTGAATACTTCTATATGATTTGTTTCTAGAAATGGAATTGCTGGGTCAAAAGATACGAGCACTTAAAGTTTTAAAAAGATTGCCCTCCATTAAGGCTAAACCAGTTCATGCTCACCAGCAAGGTGAGAGAGTTTTTGTTTCTTCAAACTCTTTCTAATATTGAGTTATCAAAAAATTTTTGAGCTTTGTCAGTTGAAGAGAAAAGAAATGGTGCAACTTTAGCTTTAATTGGCCTTTATACTTTTATGAGAATTATGACCACCTTTTTTAATGTTTTAGGTCCAGTTGTATTTCTTTTTATGTGAACTATATGTTCATATATTTTGCTCATTACATTGTTGGTTTTCTTGTTGATTTGTAGGATATTATACGTCATTACAGTTCAAATCCTCATTAGAAAGCTAGATTTTTCTAGTGTATCAAAAGATGTACAAACTTCTTTTAAAACACATGTTCAGCTACTTTCACTTTTTCATAAGCTTTAAGTATGTAATTCTGGTTTTCTTAACGTTTTCAATTTAATGTCATTGGTTTGTTTGTTTTAGCATTGGTGGCTCCTGGGACACAGAAGCTTGAATTGTGGCCCACATTGGCTGGGGTAAGTGAAATGAAAGAAATAATTTAAAGTTGGTATCAGTTCAGTTCAGTTCAGTTGCTCAGTCGTGTCCAACTCTTTGCGACCCCATGAATTGCAGCACGCCAGGCCTCCCTGTCCATCACCAACTCCCAGAGTCTACCCAAACCCATGTCCATCGAGTCAGTGATGCCATCCAACCATCTCATCCTCTGTCCAACCCTCTCCTCCTGCCCGCAATCCTTCCCAGCATTAGGGTCTTTTCCAATGAGTCAGCTCTTCACATGAGGTGGCCAAAGTATTGGAGTTGCAGCTTCAACATCGGTCCTTCCAATGAACACCCAGGGCTGATCTCATTTAGGATGGACTGGTTGGATCTCCTTGCAGTCCAAGGGACTCTCAAGAGTCTTCTCCAACACCACAGTTCACAAGCATCAATTCTGTGGCGCTCAGCTTTCTTCACAGTCCAACTCTCACATCCATACATGACCACTGGAAAAACCATAGCCTTGACTGGACGGACTTTTGTTGGCAAAGTAATGTCTCTGCTTTTAAATATGCTATCTAGGTTGGCCATAACTTTCCTTCCAAGGAGTAAGTGTCTTTTAATTTCATGGCTGCAATCACCATCTGCAGTGATTTTGGAGCCCCAAAAAATAAAGTCTGACACTGTTTCCACTGTTTCCCCATCTATTTCCCATGAAGTGATGGGACCAGATGCCATAATCTTAGTTTTCTGAATATTGAGGTTTACACCAACTTTTTCACTCTCCTCTTTCACTTTCATCAAGAGGCTCTTTAGTTCTTCTTGGCTTTCTGCCATAAGGGTAGTATTATCTGCATATCTGAGGTTATTGATATTTCTCCCAGCAATCTTGATTCCAGCTTGTGTTTCTTCCAGCCCAGTGTTTCTCATGATGTACTCTGCATATAAGTTAAATAAGCAGGGTGACAATATACAGCCTTGATGTACTCCTTTTCCTATTTGGAACCAGTCTGTTGTTCCATGTCCAGTTCTAACTGTTCCTTCCTGACCTGCATACAGGTTTCTCAAGAGACAGTTCAGATGGTCTGGTATTCCCATCTCTTTAAGAATTTTCCACAGTTTATTGTGATCCACACAGTCAAAGGCTTTGGCATAGTCAATAAAGCAGAAATAGATGGTTTTTTTGGAACTCCCTTGCTTTTTCGATGATCCAGCGGATGTTGGCAATTTGATCTCTGGTTCCTCTGCCTTTTCTAAAACCAGCTTGAACATCTGGAAGTTCATGGTTCACATATTGCTGAAGCCTGGCTTGGAGAATTTTGAACATTACTTTACTAGCGTGTGAGATGAGTGCAATTGTGCGGTAGTTTGAGCATTCTTTGGCATTGCCTTTCTTTGGTATATATATTGGGAAATAATATAGGAAACTATTATTTTTCTGTGTGTAGTTTTTATAGACTTACTGGTATTACCTTCTTCATCTTTTTGGTATGAGAATTAACTTCAGACTTGGTGTAGTGTTATAAAAAGTGTATAACAACTTTGGAACATTCAAGTTTGTACATGGAGAAATTGTGGTTTTAAGAAATTTTTAAAAGATAGTGAAATAAAAATCTGAATTAAACATTCACAACAGCTAACATATTGATGCCATTAAATTCCTTTATGCATTAAAATACAGACAATATGCTGCTTTAACATCATTGTTTTAAAATTATCTAAAAGGTAGTTGTGTTACTGAACCAAACGAGTCTGCTTGCCCCAGCGCAGTAATGCCCATCTACTGACACTGGATTGTTGTGGAGGAAAGTGCAGTATTTATTGCAGGTGCCAAGCAAGGAGTCCTGGCAGCTACTGCTCAAAAGGCCCAAACACCCTGATGGCTTCCAGGGAAAGGTTTTTAAAACCAGAGTGAGGGAGTCGGTTGCAGAGTAGGTGATCAGTTCATGGACATTCGTTTGAGTAATTGATGGTGAGTTAATGGTAAGTCAGCATCATCAATCTTCTGGTTCCAGCTGGTCTGGGGTCTATGTGCTTTTGGGCAGTATACAAGTAACTTCTTCCACCTCATGGGGGTTTCTGTGTCTGTAAAACAGCTCAAAGGACATGGCTTAGAATATTATCTGTAGTTCTTGAAGAAGAACTGATTCAATCAGACATCAGAATGGCTTCTGTATGTGAGCCGGTGAGTGGCAAGTGAGAGTAACAAAGGGGAGAGACAAAGTTGAAAAAGGGAAATTTCTCCTTGATCTCAACTTAAAAAAAATAGTCCTCTTCAGTGGGCCAAAAGAGATGAAGCTAAAGAAAATACAGTTATTTATAGTAGCTTTATTTGAATTACACCCACGTGAAGTGAAGTGAAAGTGACCCACATGGGAAACGACCAAAATGTTCCTCAGTAGATGAATGGTTAAACAGATTGTGACACTCAGCAATAAAAAGAATAAACTGTCAATATATGCAACAACTTGGATAGATCTCAAGGGCATTGTCCTGGTGAAAAAAGCCAGTCTCTAAAGGTCACTTATCATATGGTTTCATTAAAATAATATTCTTGAAATGATTACATTGATAGAGATTGAAGACAGATTGCCAGAAGCCTGTAATGGTACAAGGGGAGTAAATGTGACCATAGCCTGAGGGGATATCTTTATGGTGATAGAATAGCTCTTTTCTTGTTGGCAGGGATGGTTACATGACTTTACATGTGATAAAATGATATAAAGCTATATATGCACATTGCTGCTGCTAAGTGCTGCTGCTAAGACGCTTCAGTCATGTCCGACTCTGTGCAACCCCATAGACGCCAGCCCACCAGGCTCCCCCGTCCCTGGGATTCTCCAGGCAAGAACACTGGAGTGGGTTGCCATTTCCTTCTCCAGTGCATGAAAATGAAAAGTGAAAGTGAAGTTGCTCAGTCGTGTCTGACTCTTAGCGACCCCAAGGACTGCAGCCTACCAGGCTCCTCCATCCATGGGATTTTCCAGGCAAGAGTACTGGAGTGGGTTGCCATTGCCTTCTCTGATATACATGCACATTACACCAATGTCAAATACCTGGTTTTCATGTTGTATTATAATTATGTATAATTATATAATCATTGGAAGAAACTGGGTGAAAGGTACACAAAATCACTGTATACTACCTTTGCAA
Source organism: Okapia johnstoni (assembly GCA_024291935.2). NCBI lineage: Eukaryota > Metazoa > Chordata > Mammalia > Artiodactyla > Giraffidae > Okapia > Okapia johnstoni. Next base: position 33,462,757 of record CM044310.1, read on the forward strand.
CTTCTGTGTATCTATAATGATTTAAAAGTAAAAAGTTAAAAAAAAAGACACAAAAAATAATTAGAGAGAGGGCTTCCATCATGAGAGCAATTCTTATTGGAGACAGTTGCCTTTGTATCCTTAGTTTTGTGGGATGCTGGTGAAAAAACGAAAGTATGTGGCAGATAAGTGAAGGGAATATGTAAGCTTTTTCGTGAAAATTAGTGAATGAAATGGTCAGATAGCTTAATGATCTTCACAACATTAAAAACCTTACGAATAGAGAGGCTTTTAAAACAAATGATTCATTTTTATGATGCTATCTAATGCATATCTTGTGGCTCTTGGTCTTAGGGATGAAAGGAAGTAGAGTCAGAAACTTTTAGATTCCAGTTCTCCACTCAGTGATTAGATGAACATAGTGAATTTCACCTCCATCTTCCCTCTTTCCTATTAACTCCTTGCGTAGCTCCAGGGCAGTTTAGTTTCAGTTTAGTTTTTGATTTGAGGAACCTGAACCACATCTTAGCATTCCTTGTCCAGAGAACTTATGCTGGGACAATTTTTCTCTGGAAAAGTTGACTGTAGCAAACTTGAATCCTTGTGGAGGTCTTGGAGCCTTACTAGGGAATAAGGATTAAGAATGACTGGAAGATTCTTCCAGACTTTGAAAAAGACTATTGAAATTAATTTGTTTGTAGAAGTTTAGAAATAAGCTCTAAAGAGTTCATTCGAATAAGGGAGATAGGTGTGTCTTGGTGGCAGGTGGAAGTAACTAAGATAATGTATACTTTTTTCTTCTTGGCTTTCATCCAGTCCCTTCATAAACTACTCTTGCTTGGGCCTCCATTTCCTTATATGCCATAAAGGTGAGTACAATACCTCATGTGACTACCTTTTTTCTGGCTTTATTTTAAATTTGGCTTCATAGCTGTTGTTCTGAGGTAAAAATGGAGCTCCCACATAAAAATGTTAGGGGAGTGGCACTTCAGCTCAAGGAAATCAGAACTAGAGATTTAGACATTTAGAATTTAAGAGGCAGACCCTGGTGCTGGGAAAGATTGAAGGCAGGAGGAGAAGGGGACCACAGAGGACAAGATGGTTGGATGGCATCACCGACTCAATGGACATGAGTTTGAGCAAGCTCTGGGACATGCTGAGGGACAGGGACGCCTGGCATTCTGCAGTCCATGGGGTCGCAAAGAGTCAGACACGACTGAGCAACTGAACAATACAATAATTCTTAAGAGCATACACTTTGGAGTCATAATGCTTAGGAACCCTAGCTCTACAGTTTGGCAAGTTATTTAACCTCTCTCTGTACCTTAGTTTTTAATTTGTGAAATGGAAGTAAGTGGAGATAATAAGAATATTTATCTCATAGGGTTTGGGGAGGATTAAATGTCAGTGAATATAAAGTGCTTAGAACAGTGCCTCGCTCAAGCTTGACACTGTATTAGCTATTGCTAGTATTAGTATATTACTGTTTGCATTTCTAGTTATCTTATGTGCATATTCTCCATCTGCTCCAAACGATCAGAAAACTTTTATAGAGTTAAAGACTGTTTCCCACTTTTCTCTTTCCATTACAACTGGTACCTAAGACGTGTGCAAAATATCTATAGTAAGCCTGTAACTCCAGGAAGTCATTTGCTTTGGTTCACCCTCAAATATTACGAAAAGCTTGTCTCTTTCAAAATGGTATCAAACCACTTTTCATTAGTATAACAACAAGAGACTTAGTTGAGCGATTCACTGTGGCAGCATTTCACACCGTCAAGCTCTCCTATATTGATAAGAGTCATAGGAATACTGCTCTCTATTCTCACTTCAAATCAGAACACCGGTCTGATTCTCCTTTTTGTTAGCGATCTGTCCCTACCTGTGCTCATCTCTCTCAGGGCCTCAGTAGAGCAATTCATTAACATTCCTTTACGGTGGGTAACAAAATGATTTTTCAAATTCGCCCCTTATCTCCGCCTTCACGTCCAGGTTACGCCCCCAGCCTAGAGAAAGGTGAGAGGGGCGGGGCGCCCCAATTCCTGGGCGGGGCTCGGGTGGCGTGCCTCGAGGCGCCGGCGCCGTGACGCGTGACGTTACCAGTTGACGCAGCCGCAGTGCCGCCCGGCCCCATCTCGGGCTCCTCCCATCCTCCTCCGCCCCTCTCTGTGTCAGAGGTTGGGGCCCCGGGCCGCACGTCGGGCGGCGGGCCGGGTGGCGGGGCGAGAGGGTGTGGACCCGGGCAGCGCTCAGCAGACCGTGTTTGGCTGGGCGCAGCAGCTACCACCGCCGCCGCCGCCGCCGCCGCCGCCTCCTCCTCCTCCTCCCAAGGCCCTCGGCGTCACCGGGAGAGAGACCCGAGCGGTTCCGATAGCCCCGGCGCTCGCTCGGGTGAGGGGACGGGTCGGGCTGGGCAGGGTCTGTGTGGGCAGCACTCTTCCTAGCATTTCTGGACCGCAGCCTGGTGAGAATCAGGGAGGTGTGGCTTCGTCGCGGCTGCTTGCTGCGGCGTCAACTCATCTCTTTTGCCATCTTTACCTGCAGCACGGAGACTTGAACACCGGGTATCCGAGGTCAGTGAGAAGGCCTGAAAGGGCCATGACAGTCAGGTGATTAGGGCCTCGAACGTAGGAACTGGCCCGGTGAATGGTGGTAAGGCAGGCGGGCGACGCCCACCTGCTGGTATGTGGGAAGGACCGCATACCTGCAAGCTCCGGCTTTAGCCTCGTTAGCTGCATGGGACTGCAGGAGACGTCAGAGCGCTTATCGCAGGGTAGATTGTGGACCAAGGGCAGGGGAGCCTTTGAAACCCTCTCTACTCCTCAGGTGTGATGTGCTTGATGTTTGCTGAGTCTACACTATGGAAGAGTACATTTCAGCGGAAACATCTTTTGACGAAAGGAGGGTGAAGGGAAGTTAATTTTCCCTCTACAGAATTGTCCCCCTCCTGCTTCTCTTGGCCTTAGTCTTGATAGAAGCAAGTTAGGGACGTTTGTTAAAGGGAGAGAGTTCTTGTAAATTTCCTCTGTAAGGAAATCATTATTTTCCGTGACTGTTGAAACGTCTAAGTTTCAACTGGTTTCACGTTGCTGCTTTCAGCTCTGTGCATGCCAATGAAGCTGATTTATTTTAAATTAGCGAGATATATGAAGTATAAAAATAAACGAATTAACCAGAGTATTTATCTTATCTAAGTACTGGTGGTACATGCTTTATGTGCATATCTCATTTAATAATAATAACAACCCTGTCATGTAAAGTCTATTTTTAACTCATTTTATAGATGAGAGAACTAAATCCCACAGCCCTGAAAAACAACTTGTCCAAAGTCAGAGCTGTGATTTAAATCAGGTAATTGGACTCCGGTTCAGAGTCCTTTAAGTAGTATGCTTTACCACTCCCAAGCAGCTTGAGAGCTTGCAAGGTGATTTTCATTTGATAAAAGATGCTGAGAACAGGAAGGAAATTGAGGCATCATTTTTGCTGGCAAGGACCCAACAGTTTGAGAGAATAACCTTTTTGAGCAGTATGTTTTAAAGGTAACATCTGACCTCTAGAATCCTCTGATTACCAAAATCATGCTCTTTCCATCTGTACAGTGGTTTTGAAATCTTTGGAAGACTGTAGTTTGGAAATTGTGGTCTTCTAGTTTTAGGAATATTTTTTGAAGAAAATATAACATTGGATTAACATTAGTTTCCTTGTGTGTGCACACGTGCAAGGGCATGTGTAATGAAATCATTTAATCTGAAATGGTGAAACTGCTGATAAAGCCAGAATATCTTGTATAATGGGTTAAAATTTATATTCTTTTCAGATGTGTTAAGATGAAACACTTCAGATAGGCCTTCTGATCAAGAAAAGGAAAACAGAACATTACAGACTCTGGAAAAAAACAACAGCTTGGTAAATATTTTGAATTGTTAATTAAAGCTCAGATAGCGAAAATCTAACTTTCTGCTTCAGTCATAATTTAACTTGCTTAAATGGTCTAAGAATGGGGGTGGGATGACAGTAGTGTATAAGGTGACCTGTCAGTCATTTTACCTGAGTTTTGAACTATTGCTATGACTGACAGTTGAGTCATGTGCTTAGCTTGTGTATTGGCAGGAGAAAGCCAAAGGAAGCGTTCGCTTGATTATCTATTAAGTGTCAACTTCCTGTTCTCTCTTTTGCTTCCTCATCAATCTGCCCATGTTATAAAGAATTTTAAAAAGAAAGGAATAAAATTAGTTGACTTTTGGTTTGTTCTTCATAGAATACTGTGTATAGATGAACTTAAGTATATTTTTCACTATGAGTTCTACAGAGAATAATAGAAGACATGGTTAAACATGATTGAGAGAATCTTAATTTCATAAATAAGTACTCAGCTACTGTTTGAGTACCCATGTCAGGCATTTCTTTCAGGCTTCTGATAAGAGTTGTGGTCATCATGGCTGTGGAGAGTACTAGAGTAGTGAACTGTTTTCTAGAAGGCAATATTTTTGTTAACCCTGTCTTTTTTAAAAAGTTTTATATGCAGGAATGTTTTTGGTTTATGTAAAGACTAGGAAAACAGCACTACTCATATAGTAATGTTTATAATCTTTCATATTATTTTAGTTAATAAAGGAAGGTACTCTTATTAGTGCTACTTTAAGGTACAGTGGCAAACCAGAATTCTTAAAGACTTCACTTTAGTGTACTGTTTTCCATAATAGAGATAGTCGTAGACCACATCTTCTTTATCCATTCTTCTTTTAATGGGGCTGGGTTGTTTCCATATCTTGGCTATTGTAAATAATGCTGTGATATATATATATATATATATAAAAAACACTCAGCCATAAAAAAAGGATGTAACTTTGCCATTTGTTACCACATGGATAGATTTTGAGGATTTTATACGAACTGAAATAAGATGAAATGCAAATAATATATGATTTCACTCATATGTAGAATATAAAAAACAAGGTGAAATAGGAAAAGAAGATCAACGTATGGTAATGAATAGAAACTAAATTTTTGATGGTGAACACATTGCAGTTTATGCAGAAGTAAAACTATAATGAAACTTACTTAATATTATAAACCGATGTTACCTCAAAAATAAATTAAAACTATAGTGTTAGAATCCCAAAAGTTCAAGGGAGATCAAGAAAACTAACTCTTTAATTTGAGAAAATTTCAGGGAACTTATATATGACAAATAGAAGAAACATGGTCAGAGAGGTAACAGTCTGCATGATAATTGGTGAGAGATGAACTTGGAAGCATGGCAGTCAGTCAGAGGCTATTGTAATTTAGGTGGCAAATAAGCCTTAGAAGCAAAGCAGTGCAAATGGGAATTAAGAGATGGCGATGGATTAGATAGATATAAAGGAGATAAAATGGGTAAGATTTAGTAGGCTTGAGGGAAAGTGGAGTCAGGATGACTTCTAGCCGTTATCATGCTCAGTTTTGTTATTAATGTTTAATTAATATTTTCAGGATAAATGAACTAAATTATCTGATATCTAGTTTAGGAAACTGAGTGGATTCTGGGCCCATTTACTGAGGGAGTATATAGGAAGAGAAATATATTGAGAAGCATGGTTGGTGGAAACGAGTTCAGATTGGGGCTCTTATATTGGAGGCATCTGTGACTTCCAAGAAATGTCATTAGGTAGTTGTATATATGGATCTGAGTTGAGAAGAAGACTCAGCCTGATATTTAAATTTGAAGTCTCAGTTTATAGATGATAGTTAAAAGCAATGGGAATGGGTGAGATCAGTAAGGGAAAAAAATGTAGAGTAAAAGAAGAGATTTGAGAGTGGGGAATAATATTTAAGGGTATTTAATAAGGATAGGATTCTCAGGTGTCTCAGGGGTAAAGAATCTGCCTACCAATGCAGGAGATGTGAGTTCGATCCCTGGGTCAGGAAGATCCCCTGGAGAAGGAAATGGCAACCCAGTATTCCAGTATTCTTGCCTGAAAAATTCCATGGACAGAGAAGCCTGGAATCTCCTACAGGGCTACAGTCTATGGGGTCACAAAAGAGTTGGACACGTCTGAGTGGCTAAACAGCAATAAGGGTAAGGTGAAAGGAAAACATACCTCAAAGGAGATGAGGTAGTAGGCAGGGAAGTAGAAGAAAATCAGAGTCACAAGTAAGTGGAAGTACTGAATTTGGAGGAAAGGAATGAGTATTAGGCATCTTTGAGGCATCAACTAAAATGAAGTTAACAAAAATATCCGTTGGACATGTTAGTTAAGTTGTTGACCTCAGCAGGAGCAATTATGTAGATGGATCCAGTTCACACTGGGTAGAAGATAAGGAAAAGAAATAGCTGATGTCATTTGCCCTTTCAGAAAGTTTGGCTTTTAAATAGTTAATGGGATAGTTAGAGATACGAGTTTGAGAGAGAGAGTGTTTGTTTTTTAAAAGTATGAATGATATGAATACATTTATAGTTTTTATTTGCTGAGGATAAAGTCATCAGAAAAAAAAAATTCAAGACAGAGGAATAAAGGAGAAGAATTGGTGGAGCAGGGTCATTAACCAAGTTGGAAGGGATAGAATATAAGGATGCAGGTCAAGGGTGCTTTAGATAGATGTCTCCTTAGACAAGAGGGGAAGAGGCGGTGATGATTATGGGTACAGATAAATTAATTGGAGACAGGGTAGAGGTTGCTCCCCAGAGTCCTTGCAAGAGATTCCCACTTACTGGTAGACGATTTGGTTCACTCATGTGATCAGTGGCCTCCGCCATGTGGTTTTGCTGACTCCTGATCATTTGGTGAAGAGCAGTGAGGGTAGTGCAGCTTAAGATGGCAGATTTGAATCATCAGGGTAGAGATAGCTTGCAGATGTCTCACAGAATTACCTTTCTCATACTTTGTATTAGTTATCTGTTGCAGAGTAAGAAATTATCCCCAAACTTAGTCACTTTTATTATCTCAGAGTTTCTGTGGGTTGGGAATTTGGGAGTGACTGAACCGATTGTTTCTGGCTTCAGGTCCCTCATGAGGTTGTAGTTGATTGGCTGGGATGTCAGTTAGCTGAGTGCTCAGCTGGGGCTAGAAGGTTTGCTTCCATGATGGTTCATTCACATGGCTTTTGGCTGGAGGCCTCAAATTCTCACCACATGAACTTCTGTAGGGCTTCTTAAGTGTCCCAACAAGGCACCTGCAGCTATCTTGCTCTGGAGCAAATAATCAGAGAGAGAAAGAGCACACGAGTGCAAAGAGAAAGCTATGATGCCAGTTTTGACAGAGTGACACACCATTCCTTTGCCCTATTCTTTTAGAACTGAATCAGTAAGTCCAGCCCACACTTGGGAATGAGTTAAGCACCACTGCTTGAAGGGAGGAATATCACATACTTTTTGTACATATATAAAAGCTTCTACATATCTGCTATCAATTGTCAGTTTCTTTAGGGGGCAAATAAGCTCTGTAAAAATATATAGCTACAGCCTTTATGTCTTACAGGTGAGAGAGAAGTGTAGAAAATGGGGAGGTGGCTTAGTCAGATTTGACTTTACAATTTATCCTCCTTTGCCATTGATTAGGCTCAATAACTTGAGCCTAACTACTCTCGTAGTTAGTTTTAAAAAGTGACTACTGGCTTTTTATTTGAGGATTCTTTTAAAAGAAAAAAAATGCCATACTTGGCAAAATATGAATTTTTTATACCAAAATATGGATTTTGGTAGCATTAAATATTATCTCTTTAGAGGTGGAAAGAAGGGATTCATTTTTGTAGTTAAAAAAAATGAGGACCGAAAGACAATTGCAGGCTGATTTCTGTGAACATACAGATGAAGCACAAGGTGGAATGAAGATTGCCAAGACCTCAGATACACAGATGACACCACCCTTATGGCAGAAAGCAAAGAACTAAAGAGCCTCTTGATGAAAGTGAAAGAGGAGAGTGAAAAAGTTGGCTTAAAACTCAACATTCAGAAAATTAAGATCATGGCATCCAGTCCCATCACTTCATGGCAAATAGATGGGGAAACAGGGACAGACTTTATTTTCTTGGGCTCCAAAATCACTGCAGGTGGTGACTGCAGCCATGAAATTAAAAGACACGTGCTCCTTGGAAGAAAAGTTATGACCAACCTAGACAGCATATGAAAAGCAGAGACATTACTTTACCAACAAAGGTCTGTCTAGTCAAAGCTATGGTTTTTCCAGTAGTCATGTATGATGTGAGAGTTGGACTGTGTGGAAAGCTGAGTGCTGAAGAATTGATGCCTTTGAACTGTGGTGTTGGAAAAGACTCTTGAAAGTCCCTTGGACTGCAAGGAGATCCAACCAGTCCATCCTAAAGGAGATTAGTCCTGAATATTCATCGGAAGGACTGATGTTGAAGCTGAAACTCCAATATTTTGGCCACTTGATGCGAAGAACTGACTCATTTGAAAAGACCCTGATGCTGAGAAAGATGGAAGGCAATAGGAGAAGGGGACGACAGAGGATGAGATGGTTGGATGGCATCACCGACTCATTAGAGATAAGTTTGAGTAAGCTCCAGGAGTTGGTGATGGACAGGGAGGCCTGGAGTGCTGCAGTCCACGGGGTTGCAAAGAGTCGGACACGACTGAGTGACTGAACTGATACGATGTGAGAGGCAATATAAATTTACACAGACTGTAAAGCCAAACTGTGTAGGTTCATATCCTAGATTGGCCATATCTTAGATGTGTTTGTGCTTTGCTTCTCATTGCCACAATTTTCTCTCTAAAATGGGGAATTGTTAATAGGTAGTTATTTCTAACAGTTAGATCAGTAACTATATGTAAAGTGTTTAGAACAGTGCCTAGCACATAGCAAGCAGTGAATAAATGTTGGCCATTTTATCATGGTAGCTATATTTTATCACTATAATGGTGAGTTAATAGCATGGAATGAACATTGAAAAAGAATAATGTAACATTGTCCAAAATGTTTGTAAGTCTAAACTTGAGACTACTGACCTTATTGGACCTTGTCACTTTATATATATATGTGAAGTATGTTTTTATTCAGCTCCATATCCACTTAAAATACTGTTTCAGGTATCACCTGTAGTATAAGTTTGTATCTGCATAAAATTCCTAAAGCAGCCTTTTTATGTTATGGTATTTATGTAGAAGTTCAATTTAAGTGTTCTCAGTTCATAGAAATTGGCTATTAAATGGATCTGTTGGGTTTCTGCATAGCAACATCCTAATAAAAATAATTTCTTTGAACTTGGTATGATGAAAATGTTGGTAAACACACAGGACTAGTTACTTCCTCCCTTTCCCTCATATCCAAAGGCCCTATTTTATCCAGTGAATAGTTTGAATTTGTATTATATGGGGTTTTCTAATGAAAGTAACTTAAGGCAGAACAAAAGATTAAGGACCAGGAAAGAAAATGAAAATACTTGTTTTATTAGAAGAAACCTTCTTTAGAATTTTACTTTGCTCATACTAGCATTTTAAGTTTTATGTCTTCTAGTGGATCAAGATGGAAGGGATATATAGAATTCTTGATTAAGAGAATTAAAAGAAACTTCTAGACTGTGTTCACCAGTAAGTACAAAAAGAGTAAACAAAACCCCACAACTAATCAATTTATGGGATATAGAAGAGAAAGGTTTCAATTTTTCACTCATGGCAAGTTCTATTGATATCTTTGTATTATTGGCCATATAGAAGAATATTCTGAAAGCAGCAGTTACTTCTGGTTATGACATAGAGGTGGAAATAGTTAGAAATTTTGCTTTCTTTTAGATTTGAAGAGGTGGAAGTTAGCTGTTTTTACCCCTGTATTACTAGGTATGCTTTCTACAGCTTTTAAAGAGTTTTATTTTGTTTTTTGTGCTTTCTGAGTATTTAGGTGAGTCAGTAAACGTTTCTGGCTATAGAAGTAAGGTTTGCTAAAGTGCAGTGTTTTTATTGGTGATATGACTGATTTATACTGTTTGAATCATTGATCTTCGTATCTGAATAATACTTCAGCAGTAGTTGCCAGGTGACCATTGTATTCGATCTGCTTTTAATACTCTTAATGGTATTTGTAGAACTATGTTATTCATATTAACTTGATATATTTTTAATTGTCATTTATATCAGCTAGTTTCTTTTGATTATAAATTCCTGTTTAGCTAAATATATATTTTTCTTGTTTATAGGAAATGAGATACATTTTAGTCAATGTTTACTGGTATGTGTTCTATTGTTTTTTAGCTTTCATCTTGTGTTGCACTGTTATTTTTTAAAAAAGAACATTAACGGTAACTTAGCTACCACTGTCATAATGTATTTCTTGTCACACACTTTGCTGAGTTTTATGTTTGCTCTAGAAGGAATAGGTGACCTCAGAGAGATTCAGTAACTTGCTCAGGTATCTCACAGCTAAGAAAGAGATGGAAGGATAGAGAGAGGGAGCTTTACATTTCAAATCTGCTTTAGAGCCTTTTCTGTTTCCAGGATGCCAGATGATCTGTTATTTCTGATTGAATGTTACTTTACCACTTAATTCTTTTGGGCTTTAGAGTTGGTTAATGGTTAATAGGTCAAATTGTGCTTGTTGCATGTAGTACAGTCCTGGGGCTGAAAGGGACCTGGAATGACTCTTTCTAGGTAGAGAGATTTATTTCCAATCTGTTTGACCTAAGAAGATAATTATCTATTTTTTTTGTTTAAATGAGCAGAATAGGACATTATATGATTTTGCTCTTTGTACACAAAGCTATTGACCCTGGCCAAATTTGTTAAGGAAAATAAATTTGGCCGCCATTTCCTTTTTAAGATTTTTCCCATCTTCAAGAATCTTGGGCCTTCTGTGATATTCCTTGGTCTTGCTTATTAATTAGAAAAGTAATCTATTGAATTAATTTATATTAATTAACACAGTAATAATTAAGGGTAGCTATTATTGAGATACTGTAAAGATATCTTTGTATTTTAAAAGAGAATATTCACTGATACGCTTTTTGAAGAACAGGATGGTGGCATTTTAGGCCTTGTATCATAATGGGCAAATTTTTTTAGGCATAGAGGACTCTTTAAATCACTGTACACTCAATTGGTAATACCAACCTTTTAATACATTCCAGTACTGTTTTAAATGTAAATGTTTACATATTTCTTTTACTTGAGATGTTCAATTGCTGGTACTTTTCTACTTTGTGTATTTTATTTGTGTAGCATCATGGAATTGGAAGGAGCATCACAAAGTCATTTGTTTCAGACCCGCTTCCTTTAGGTTGGTGAGTTCTCAGACTTCATGAGCCATTTTAGAAACCGTTCAAATGAATTAAGCATTGTTGAGGCTTCATTTTTGATAAAAATGTTGTGGTCTGATTTGTGTTTTGCATTTGTTTTGGGAGGTCATTATGCCATAGGAAAGGTAGGCAGTCTGTCTAGGCAGTTCCTTTGTGTTGTTATCTACTGACCTCTTTGAGTCAGTTGGGGCTTCCCTGGTAGCTCAGCTGGGAAGAAATCCACCTGCAGTGCAGGAGACCCTGGTTTGATTCCTGGGTTGGGAAGATCCGCTGAAAAGGGATAGGCTACCCACTCCAGTATTCTTGGGCTTCCCTGGTGACTCAGCTGGTAAAGAATCCGCCTGCACTGTGGGAGACCTGGGACCTGGGTTTGATCCCTGGGTTGGGAAGATCTGCTGGAGAAGGGAACAGCTACCCACTCCAGTATTCTGGCCTGGAGAATTCCATGGACTGTATAGTCCATGGGGTCTCAAGGAGTCAGACATGACTGAGCAACTTTCACTTTCACTTTGAGTCAGTTACTTCTTAATTAAGGCAGACATAAATGACTTTGAAATTGGGACCTCTAAAAGGAATCTCAAGGTAATTTCTTACAAATGTGCAGAAACCAAACCATACCTGAAAAGTTTTCAAGTAAGTTGGAAATATATTCTGTAACAGTTAATGTAGAATCTGTATATATTCTGTAACAGTTAATGTAAAATCAGTCTAGTTTGGTTTATGGGCAAGCAATGCAGAAATGTGTACAAAATGCATACTTCACAGAATTTCTAGTGTACAGAATGCTGCTATGTGCTGATAGATACTCATGCTTGATGTTGAAGAGAATGTCAGTGTTGATGAAATTTAAAGGAAAAGATTTATTTTCCAACTCTTAAAACCTGTTTAGCATAGTGAACTATATGCAATATCCTGTGATAAAGCAAAATGAAAAATAATACATAAAAATGTACATGTATAACTGAATTACTTTGCTGTACAGCAGAGATTGGCACAACATTGTAAGTCAACTATACTTGAATAAAAAAGAAATTTAAAAAACCCAAACAGCCATATAGTTTCCTTTATTAAAAGGAACTGTGGTTAAATTCCAAGAACTTTAACAATCTGAAGTTATGTGAATACCTTTTATACAAATAATTGTGACTTAATTGTTGCATGAAAGATTTGAGTATGATTAATTTTTTCCTTCATTTTTGTTATATTTGGAATGGATTATCAAGATGTTGAATATCCTCTTCTTAAACTCAAGGAAATGAAAACCAAATTTTCTTGAGTGTGAAAAAGATCATTTAGGAGTCTCTTGGCCTTGAATAAGTACTGACCTTTGGCATTAGTTCATAATTATGTACTTTCTACAGTGATGCATTTATTTCATCCATTTATGAAACAAGTATTTATTGAGAGACCACTGCATACCAGCAACTTTGTTGGGTATTGCGTACGCAGATGAATAGGGCAAAGACACCCTTAAAGAGCAGTTAGCTGTCTTGCGGGGAACAGACTTAGAAACTAATAGTTAAAATGTGATGAATGCTAAGATACAGTTACTACTGTGGGCATCTGGATCTCATTACCACTGGGGATCTCTCAGAGACCAAATAAAATATGCATCAGAGTTATCCCAAGTCAAGAGCAGGGAAGCTGCAGGTGTTTACCCAACGACTTTCTAGGCATCATTGACTTTAATTCCGACATTTCTGGCCTACCCTAAGTACAGACTGAACACATTTCTGCAGTCAGAAAGTAGCCTACAGTAGGGTGTTACAAGTGTTCAGAATGAATACTCGTCTGGTGTAGAGGTGAATATCAACAGTATATGGGCAAGACACAAGTGGCATTGATTGCCAGCATCAGGCATTTACACAGTATATTAACCTACTGTGTGCCAGAGTTGTTCTAAATGCTTTACGTATCCAAACTGTAAACTCTGTGAGGTAGATACCATTAGTAGTCTCATTTTACAAGAGCACAGAGAAGTTAGGTAACTTGCCCATGGTCACATACCTGTAATGGTCAAACTGGTTTTTGAATCCAGGTGGTCTCAGTCCATGCTCTCAATCCACATTATGGTCTGCTTTTGGAACAATACGGTCTGAAGCAGGACCTTTTGACTCTTCTGTTATTCCTTGATAACTGCTTCCTCTTTCTCCATTTCTCCCATCTCCTTCCTGTTGGTGTTCTTCCTTCTTTGTAAACTAACCCTTTCCCCTTTTAGGTAACAGTACAGCTATTCAGCTTCCGTTCTTACACTCAGAGCTATCAAATCAAATAATTCTTGCTGAGGTGTTAACTGATATTTCTGAGGTTTTAATGAAGCCTTTGAGTTTGATATTGCTTGGTATTTGCATTTTAATTTTTTAAAAAAGACAATGATTAAGAACTGAAGAAAGACAGACATGGTGGTATAATGACGGATAATCAATTGACAGATGATCAAGTTGATATTCTAGAGGTGGGAGAAACCTGTTCCTTGGCCATAGTTATAAGGAGAGGCTGTGGCATGTGTGCTTGAGCAGGAAAAGCCCCTTTCTTGCCTGTCATGTCCTGTCTTCCAGCCACCCCCCCCCCTTTTTTTTTTAAGTTAAGGAAGAATTACAAGCCAGTTGTAAAATGTTTAATTATCTCTCAGAAGTAATGTCTTTGCTAATGTTTTTGCAGATTAATATAAGTATATACATATACACATCACATATGCACATACATATGTGGTGTATCTATTTGGTTTAGATATGTAATACATATAATGGATAGTCTTTTTTTTTTAAATATAGGTAGAGTGCTATACATCTTTTTGCTCAACTTGCTTTTCTTCTGCTAACATTACATACATCCTGAACATTTCTCTATATTGTTCCTTGTAGAGCTGTTTTATTCTTTTTTAAAAAGGCTACATATTATTTCACATAGTAAGAGTACTATATATGGTAAGGGTGTCCCATAATTTAACTATTTTCTTATTAACTGACATTTTTCTGTTTTCTCAGTATGATATATAATGCTTCAGTGATTGTCCTTGAAAAAACATCTTTGTGTGTAAGTATTTCTGAGAAATAAATAGAGCCCTGGAACTGAAATTTTCAAACCAGAACATGTACATCTTTGTAGTCTCTGGTAAATTGTTCTTCTCAAAGGCACTTTAGTTCTGTCAACTTTAAGAGTGCCCATTTCCCCATACTTTTGCCAATATAGTTGTTTGTAATCTTTCCAAAAATTTTTGCTTTTATGACTAGTGAGTGATAAATTGTGATTGTTGCCAATTGCTAGTGATACTCTCTTTCTCTGTGAATTACTTGTTTATATATTTTCTTATTTTTCCATCAGATTATTTGTATTTTTCTTATTGATTTGTAGGCTGACCTCTATTCTTGTAGGACCAAATCAAGATTTGGAGTTCTGTCTCTAAAAATCTGATGATGCAAGTATTAGATGTTAGTTTTGTTCCTTCATGCGAGTGGGAGAGAAAATAAGTTGAATATAGTATTTGAAAAGATTTTACAGATAATGCACTTAGAAAAGTAATATGTTTTCTTCTTGAAAAGCTATTTCTAAGAATTGTGGTAGTGGTGGTGGTATTAGGAACTTTGATAAACCTCTGGCCGTTGCTGTGTTTTATTAAACTGTTTCACATTTTTTTGCTTTTTTTTGTACGTCACTAAAATAGTAATTGCCACAATTTCTTTTCTAATGTGGACAGCAGTTTTGAAATGAGTCCCATGGATTTCAGGAAGAATGAACAGAATATAAGTGAATCATGAAAATACTGAGAGAACATGTCTTAAAATGTGTAGATCAGTGTTACTTTCTTGTGTAATAGATAAAAATACCATTTAAAATGACATACTTTAAATTAATGGCTGTGTTCAAGGCATTGTTACTGGTATTGTGGATACAAAGATGAATAAAACAATCTCTATTGGTCATTATGATTCAGAGGAGCAGGATAGGTTAGATTCAGGTTATGCGTCTTTGCAGGAATATCAAGGAAGTGAGGCTGTTTTCTTCGAAGGCAGCTGTGCTCACCACTATACTACCAACACTAGGCTGTTTTTCTTTATTAAAAAGTAAACGATTTGATTTATACCTATATTGATGGTGTTTACTTTGATCACTTGGGCTTCCCTGATGGCTCAGAGGGTAGAGAATGTGCTTGCAATGCAGAAGACACAGGAGACGTAGGTTTGATCCCTTGGTTGGGAAGATCCCCTGGAGAAGGAAATGGCAACCCACTCTGGTATTCTTGCCTGGAAAACCCAATGGACAGAGGAACCTGGTGGACTACAGTCCAAAGGGTTGCAAAGAGTCGTACACAACTAAGCACACAGGAACTTTGATCACTTACTTGTCAGCTGTCTCAAAATTCCTCTTTTCCCCTTCTTCATTATTTTGGAGAGCAGTTGTTCTAAGATATGAGTATGCTGTTGCTCATCAAAATTTAGTTGATTATATTGGTATGGATTCATAGATTTGTATTAAATGGGTTGTAGTTTGTTACTATTATTTACTGCAATGCTTAAATTGTCCCAAATTTTGCCAATGGGAGCCTCTTAAAGCTGGTTTTTACTTCCTTTTGACATTTTCCATCATTCTTTGAATACTTTTTTCCTTTATGGAATACAAAGCTCATCCTGAATTTCCTTACCCTAGTTGTAGAATTACCCATTTCTTCAAGGACTCCTCTAAAGAGAAAATGGTTTTTAGAAGAGAAGTCCTCTGCTCATTTATATTGGGGTGCCACTCTCAGGGTCTGTTAATGAACTATACACACATATACATATATACATATGCTATAGCTATTTCTATATCCATTTATATTGAAAGCCATATGTCTAGTTTTTATCTAACACAGGATACAGGGTTAATTCTGATTGTCTTCCTTTATATATCCTCTGGCAGTGAGAAACTTGGCTTCCATTATTCTTGATATACATACTAGATTAACCCCCTCCTGCATCCCCTACATGAGCCACCTCCCAGGTGATTGTCCTCCTTATCCTGCTCCTGTCGTATTCCAGATCACCCTCCTGCATGGAAGCTCTCCTTATCTCATTGGGATCTGATGCCTTCCTTTTGGGTTCTGACACCCTGCACTAGGCGGCCTCCCTGTTTGGATGACCTTCTTTCTTGCCCAGGCTCTGATACCTGAGCTGGACTGCTCCTGCCCTCTCCCCCTGCCTTGGATGCCCTCGTCCTTCCACCTAGGCTCTAGCACCTGGCAAGTACTCCTCCTCATGCTGCTATGGCTTTGATACCCTAAAATACTGCTGCTTTCCCTCTAGCCTTTTCACCACACAAATGGATACTTAGGAGTATTTAAGGTTTTATTTGGCTCTGACGTTCTACTTTTGGCCATTGAGACTCCTGATCCTCGCCTCCCCATGTGCATATGCCTGCCTTACTCTACTTCAGCTCAGTTCAGTCAGTCAGTCATGTCCAACTCTCTGTGACCCCATGGACTGCAGCACGCCAGTGCTCCCTGTCCATCACCAACTCCCAGAGTTTACTCAAACTCATGTCCATTGAGTCGGTGATGCCATCCAACCATCTCATCCTCTGTCGTTTCCTTCTCCTCCTGCCTTCCATCTTTCCCAGTATCAGGCTCTTTTCAAATGAGTCAGTTCTTCACATCAGGTGGCCAAAGTATTGGAGTTTCATCTTCAGCATCAGTCCTTCCAATGAATACTCAGGACTGATTTCCTTTCGGATTGACTGGTTTGATCTCCTTGCACTCCAAGGGACTCTCAAGAGTCTTCTCCAACACCACAGTTCAAAAGCATCAATTCTTCGGTGCTCAGCTTTCTTTATAGTCCAACTCTCACATCCGTACATGACTACTGGAAAAACCATAGCTTTGACTAGACGACCTTTGTTGGCAAAGTAATGTCTCTGCTTTTCAATGTGATGTTTAGGTTGATCATAAATTTTCTTACAAGGAGCAAGCGTCTTTGGATTTCATGGCTGCAGTCACCACCTGCAGTGATTTTGGAGCCCAAGAAAAAAGTCTGTCACTGTTTCCACTGTTTCCCCATCTATTTGCCATGAAGTGATGGGACTGGATGCCATGATTTTAGTTTTCTGAAAGTTGAGTTTTAAGCCAACTTTTTCACTCTCCTCTTTCACTTTCATCAAGAAGCTCTTTAGTGCTTTTTCACTTTCTGCCATAAGGATGCTTTCATCTGCATATCTGAGGTTATTGATATTTCTCCCGGCAATCTTGATTCAGCTTGTGCTTCATCCAGCCCAGCGTTTCTCATGATGTACTCTGCATATAAGTTAAATAAGCAGGGTGACAATATACAGCCTTGACATACTCCTTTCCCTATTTGGAACCAGTCTGTTGTTCCATGTCCAGTTCTAACTGTTGCTTCCTGACCTTCATACAGATTTCTCAAGAGGCAGATCAGGTGGTCTGATATTCCCATCTCTTTAAGAATTTTCCAGAGTTTGTTGTGGTCCACACAATCAAAGGCTTTGGCGTAGTCGATAAAGCAAAAATAGATATTTTTCTGGAACTCTTGCTTTTTCGATGATCCAGCAGATATTGGCAATTTGATCTCTGGTTCCTCTGCCTTTTCTAAATCCATCTTGAACATACGGATTAACGGTTCACATATTGTTGAAGCCTGGCTTGGAGAATTTTGAGCATTACTTTATTAGTGTGTGAGATGAGTGCAATTGTGCAGTAGTTTGAGCATTCTTTGGCATTGCCTTTCTTTGGGATTGGAATGCAAACTGACCTTTCCAGTCCTGTGTCCACTGCTGAGTTTTCCAAATTTGCTGGCATATTGAGTGCAGCACTTTCACAGCATCATCTTTTAGGATTTGAAATAGCTCAACTGCAATTCCATCACCTCCACTAGATTTGTTCATAGTGATGCTTCCTAAGGCCCACTTGACTTCACATTCCAGAATGTCTGGCTCATGGTGAGTTATCACACCATTGTGATTATCTGGGTCATGAAGATCTTTTTTGTACATTTCTTCTGTGTATTCTTGCCAGCTCTTCTTAATATCCTCTGCTTCTGTTAAGGTCCATACCATTTCTGTCCTTTATTGTGCCCATCTTTTCATGAAATGTTCCCTTGGTATCTCTAATTTTCTTGAAGAGATCTCTAGTCTTTCCCATTCTGTTGTTTTCCTCTATTTCTTTGCATGATCGATGAGGAAGGCTTTCTTATCTTTCCTTGCTGTTCTTTGGAACTCTGCATTCAAATGGGTATATCTTTCCTTTTCTCCTTTGCCTTTCACTTCTCTTCTGTTCACAGCTATTTGTAAGGCCTCCTCAGATAACCATTTTGCCATTTTGCATTTCTTTTTCTTTGGGATGGTCTTGATCCCTGCTGCCTGTACAATGTCACGAACCTTGGTCCATAGTTCTTCAGGCACTCTATCAGATCTAGTCCCTTGTGTCTATTTGTCACTTCCACTGTATAACTGTAAGGGATTTGATTTAGGTCATACCTGAATGGTCTAGTGGTTTTCCGTACCTTCTTCAATTTAGGTCTGGATTTGGCAATAAGAAGTACATTATCTGAGCCACAGTTAGCTCCCAGTCTTGTTTTTGTTGACTGTATAGAGCTTCTCCATCTTTGGCTTCAAAGAATATAATCAGTCTGATTTTGGTATTGACCATCTGGTGATCTCCATGTGTAGAGTCTTCTCTTGTGTTGTTGGAAAAGGGTGTTTGCTATGACCAGTGCATTCTCATGGCAAAACTCTATTAGCCTTTGCCCTGCTTCATTCTGTACTTCAAGGCCAAATTTGCCTCTTACTCTAGGTATTTCTGACTCCCTACTTTTGCATTCCAGTCACCTATAATGAAAAGGATGTCTTTTTTGGGTGTTAATTCTAGAAGGTTAGTAGGTCATCATAGAACCATTTAGCTTCAGCTTCTTCAGCATTGCTGGTCGGGGCATAGACTTGGATCACTGTGATATTGAATGGTTTGCTTGGAAACGAACAGAGATCATTGTGTCGTTTTTGAGATTGCATCCAATACTGCATTTCGGACCCTTTTGTTGACTATGATGGCTACTCCTTTTCTTCTAAGGGATTCTTGCCAACAGTAGTAGGTATAATGGTCATCTGAATTAAATTCACCGATTTGAATTTTAGTTTTTAGTTCGCTGATACCTGAAATGTTAATGTTCACTCTTGCCATCTCCTGTTTGACCACTTCCAATTTGCCTTGATTCATGGACCTAACAGTCCGGTTCCTATGCAATATTGCTCTTTACCTGATTGGATTTTACTTCCATCACCAGTCACATCCCCAACTGGCTGGATTTTTTTTTGCTTTGGCTCCATCTCTTCATTCTTTCTGGAGTTATTTCTCCATTGATCTCCAGTAGCATATTGGGTACCTACCAACCTGGCGAGTTCATCTTTCAGTGTCCTGTCTTTTTGCCTTTTCATACTGTTCAAGGGGTTCTCAAGGCAAGAATACTGAAGTGGTTTGTCATTCCCTTCTCCAGTGGACTACGTTTTGTCCACTATGACCCTTCCGTCTTGGGTGGCCCTACATGACATGGCTCATAGTTTCATTGAGTTAGACAAGGCTGTGATCCGTGTGATCAGGTTGGTTAGTTTCCTGTGATTGTGGTTTTATGTCTGTCTGCCCTCTGATGGAGAAGGGTTAGAGGCTCATGGAAGCTTCCTAATGGGAGAGACTGACTTCACCTTGTGGCTTTTAGCCTAAACTGTTCAGGTAGGAAAGAGGAAACAACCAGGTTGTTTTTTATTCCATCATTTGCTTAGTGAAGGTTATTCAGTAGGTTCTTGAATCAGTCTCCACTTCATCTTTAAGGGATTGTCGGTGTGGCACTTAAGCAATGTGGCAAAGTGTATAGCCCCAGTTCAGTCTGGGTTTTCCAGTGTTGTTTTTACTCACTTCCCTTAGGCCAGAATGTCTACTTTACTTTAGGGCTTTTGTTAAGTATAGCTTTT
The DNA here is from genome assembly GCA_024291935.2 of Okapia johnstoni. NCBI lineage: Eukaryota > Metazoa > Chordata > Mammalia > Artiodactyla > Giraffidae > Okapia > Okapia johnstoni. The sequence goes on from CM044310.1 coordinate 33,482,908, forward strand.
ACTTCTGTACTTGCTCAAAATATATTCTTTTAACTATTGTTAACAACATTATAGCAGCCTTTGTCTGTTGATTTCTGTTAATGATTTTGCATTAACTAGTAATTGGACAAATGCTGGTCAAAACTGTAATACTGCAGTTTTCTGTCTTGACAGTTTGAATACCCTCTTTCTGTATTCTCTTTGGCTGTGGGCTGTTAAAGTGATGGGTGGTCCTAGTGATTTTGCATGAGGACTCTAGATCCTTTTGGCAGAGAGATCACTTCCCCTTTTATATGGAGATCTGAATGCCAGGGTATATCCCTCATGGAGTACCTGCTGGGAGTCACTAGGTGCTCTTTTCATCCTCAGTAGTGTGCTGGCGATACATCTGTAAAATGCAAAAATAAGTTTGAGATAGGTTCAGATGTTATTTTATAATATGTAAACCATTATATAATATATGAATATTTGGTTTAGATTGTAGGCCTTCTCAAAGTGTTTTCTCCCTTTTAAAATTTTTACTTTTTTTAGTCTCAAAAGATAAGAAAGAGAAAGCTCATGTTGTAAAAGTTAGCCTCCTAATTTTGTTACTAGCTGATAGATTTTTTCAAAGTATTTCAAAATGTAGCATTTCACCTCAGTTTTATTTAAATATAATTGACATATAACACTGTATGTATTCAAGGTATACCACATAATGATTTGATATATGTATATATTGCAAAATGATTGCCACAATAAGTTGAGATAACGTCCATCATCTTGAATAACTACACATTGTTCTTATGATAAGAACGTTTAAGATATATTTTCTTAGCAGCTTTCAATATGCACTGCACTATTGTTAACTATAGTCACCATGCTACTCATTACATTTCCAGAACTTAACTTATCTTATAACTGAAATTCTGTATCCTTTGACCCTCGTCAGTCATTTCCACCACCCATGCCTTTGACTCCCTGGAGGAGAGCATGGCAATGCACTCCAGTTTTCTTGCCTGGAGAATCCCCGTGGACAGAGGAGCCTGGCGGGCGCAGTCCATGGGGTCCCAAGAGTCGGACACGACTGAGTGACTAAGCATAGCACAGCACATGCCTTTGATTACCACCAGTCTTTTCAATACGTGAACATTTCTTACTTACTTTCTAAACCATAGGAAAAAAAGTTTACTCGAAAATGAAAACGTTAAAGTTTCTCTAGCAATTTTGCCCCAGGTTTTCATATACTTTTAATAATAAACCTTTTGTTACTGAACTCATTTTTTAAAAATGAATTTTTAATTTGCCTCTAAATTACAGTGTTTTCAACAATGCAGAAATATGAAATGTTGTAATCCTCTTGTAGACAGTATCTTGCAGTGTTGTCTCATCCAGTTTTTAAACTTGTTTTGTGACCTGTGAAGATAGGATTTGTGGTGAGTAAACAGAAAAACATTTTGAGAAGGTGGTAAGCTAACTGTATGGAATTTCGACTAGAAAGTTGTCCTCACATATCTTTCTATTTTAAAATCTGTTTTTCTGACTCTCCATAAAAGTCATGTATGCTATTTGGTCGTAAAGGATTATTAACTGTGTAGCTTTTTTTGTCTAGCTTTTCTCCCCCTTTTCTTGATTTATTGCAAGATAATTTTGTTATAGATGGGTTGGGTTAGTCATGTTAATACTGTACTACCAGAGGGATAATTTTCTGTTTCTTAGATCATAAAAAAAAGAACTTGCATTCCTTTTTGCTGATTCTCAGTCCATATATATATATATATACTTAGACACATACACACACATATACACGTACACACACATATACATACTCAAGTTACACACACATAAATACATTTGCACATGTCCGGTCACAATTTGATGTGTATTATATTTTATCCTGAGCATCTGATAGCAGGAGAACTTCTTACTGTCCAAACTCTATCTAGAATGAATTTAAACTAGGAAGATTGTTTCTTCATGGAATAATGGGAATACACAGCTGATAGAGGTTAAGAAGGATTACTAAAGCTTAATATATAAATACATTATAATTAAGGAGCAGTTTCGGGTACAAGTCTAGATGAATTTGTCTAATACAGATGACTGATATTTCCTGATTGTTGAGAATAAATATCTTTGGTTAGATCTAAGACTAATTATGTCCCTCTTATTTTGAGCCAGAGTTTAGTAATTGAACTTGGATCTCTATTCATACTTAGGATGGTGAAATCAGGACTTTAAAAATATGATACATTATTTTATATTTTATGTAGAAATGTGGACATCTTTGTTATTATTGTTTGTTATATTTTTACATTCCTGTCATTGAAGAAAACAGAATATGATTTAATAAGCTTTCATATTTATTAAATTCCCCTTATATAGGTTAAATTCTAAATTTAACTTTTGAACTCTTTCAGGCCTTTTAGATGCTATTCTGGAAAAATTTTAGTAATGGATCAAAGGAAGAATGAGAGTATTGTTCCTAGTATCACTCAACTAGAAGATTTTCTTACAGAACACAATTCCAATGTTGTTTGGCTCCTTGTTGGTAAGTAGAATAAATTTTCTTGTACTTTATTATTTTCTGTATATGGATTAACAGCTGCCAGATTTTAAGCAGTAGTTCACTGAAGTTAGAAAGCTTACAACATCATTTGTTTGTTGTTTTGGAGACAAGTATTTTAATCTGTGTTTCTATGAATATTTGCTCTGGAAACTGCTCTTGAGGGCTGTTTTCCTTAGACTGCTTCCTTGTCTGTATTAGGGGAAGTGGGATGATAAGAGAGACCTAGCTTTTCTTTTCCTGTTTCAGATCAGCTCTTCCATTTCCCATCCCAACATACACGCAAACACTTTTGTGTTACTATAAAGTGATAAATCCTCATGGTAAATGTTTTTGTCTAATTAAATCTTATCGCTTTCCTCATTCCTTATACACCTGACAGTGGAATTTTCCAGTAATGATTTTTTTTTTGTCTTATATTCCAGAACTTTTCTAGGTGTACACAAAAAATACAAAGCAGTATATAATTAAATTGCAGAGAGAGGGAAGACGTTTGAGTGAGTGAATGAATATGAACAGATGGGAAATACATCCAGTACTGAGGAAGGGAGCCATTACTGTAGCTTGTTGCTGGCCAGGATGTTTCATGGAAGAATGCTGTTTGATTTTAATTTTAGGATAGGAATTAGAAAAGTGCAGAGAGGAAAATAGGAAGGGTAAGATGGAGTGAGAGAGGAAAGGGAGGTAATGGTAATATTTATTGAGGAAATATTTATTAAACATCTGTGTACCATGTGCCACAGGCATTTTGCATATGTTATCTCAGTAATGTTCACAGCAGACTTATGAAGGTAGCTGATATTTTCCTATTAACCTGTTGGAGAATTGAGACCCATAAAAATTAAATAACGTACACAGGTTACGGCAGCTGTTTTTTTCCTCGAGTGTAGGCGTATGCTTCTTTCATGATGCTGTGTGTAGGGTTACAATAGAGGTGAAGTGTATATAAAGGGAATTGTAATGATTTATGGTTTGTAGGTAGGATTGGCTTACCATTTAAACTTTGTTTTTTCTCCCCTAATTGGTGAACATGAACTGTTCTAAATTATCATAATGAAAACTTAAAAGTAAAATAAAGTGCAAAATGATACTATGAAATATAATTTCATAAAAACAGCATTGAAAATTATCTTTTAGTTTAATTAAAGGCAGACATCTTATATCCTGTGTGCCCCCTTGCCTATAATTTAGAATTTCTGTTTTTTTTTGCATGGTATACAGCTCTTTTCGTTCAGGTGAAAATAATAGCAACAACAAGGAAAACACTGAGGGGTGGTTTAATCTCTCTGTTTTACCAATGGTCTTACAATATGGCAGGGCATGGAGGGGGAGGGACATGATACACTGAAAGGGCCACAGTTCCCAAGTGGTTCCCTTTCTGAGATGAGAGCATGCTTTCTCAGCATATACCTTTGCCTTTCTGAAGAGCCCATAGCAACTCGCTGTTCACACAGTGATTCACGGTAAAAATTAATACAGGATGACTTTAAGTTTAAAACAATATTGTATCATCAAAAGAATGGTTCAAAAGAATTGTTCTAGAAATAAATTTTATGGGCAAATCATAGCACTTGCTACCTCAAAGCTGTTAACATCAGTCTAAGCTACCCTAAGTAATGTATTTTGACTCTCAGTGACTGCTTTATTTTAGATATGTTAACATAATTTTTTAAAAAGTACAAACAATACAATGTTGCTAAAAGTTTACATATATTAAGTTGCTTTATATTACTTTGTCTTAATCTAGAAAATAGTTATACTTTTCAAATGCATAAGTAAAAGAAAATTTATCAAAAAATGCTTTCTTATATTTTGTCATTATGTATTAATGAGCTAGGGTTTTGGGGAGGAATATTACAAATTTTATAAGTGACTATAAACTTTTCATGAAAAATGGTCAAATATAGAATAGCATGTATTGAACCATATTTAATGGTGTTGTTTAAAAGTAAGTTATTGTCTTACCAATTGCAACATAATAGTATTAATATTTGGTGGCCTATTTAATATAGATATGCCTTTAGGTTAAAATTCTCCCTTCTTTCCAACAGTATTTTAAAAGTAGAGACTGTTGATTTTTTTAAAAAGCGACTTTTCTCTGATGTAAAAAAATCATCAGTTTTCTTTGTAAGTGACTGTAGCCTTTAGGAAATAGCTTAGGAATGAATTCTGAGTCTAATAAAGGTAGATTTGTCCCCCAGAATATTCAGAAATATGGGCTTTCTCTTCCCAGAACACTTCGTGTATGTTTAATAACTAAAACTGTACAAAGTAGTATAAAATGAAACAGAAAAAAAGGAAAGCAGTTTTACTTGAAACACTGTTTTACTTGATCTGATTGAAGTCTGTATTTTTCTGGTGAATGACTAAATAGAATGAATTTGAAAGGTGGGTAAAGTAGAATCAACCTCTGATTTTAAAAATTCAAGTATTGTAAGAGGACATATTACCATATGGAAGAAAATCCTCTCGTTTCTGAACATGATAAATGATCTTTTACTAACAAATTTTTATTAAAATGTTAAGGTGATCAAAAGGAAATGTATAGTGAGATCCTTTTTTTGCATTCTTTTCTTCCAACAGCTACTATTTTGTCTTGTGGATGGATTATTTATCTCACGTATTATAATTCTCGGAATGTTGGTCTTATTTTAACACTGGTTCTTAACAGGTTATACAAGCATGGCTATATTCATATTGGTAAGTCTGACTAATTTTTTTCTTCTGTGTAATCTGGAAATTGTAAGTTTATTTTATAAACAGACAGTAGCTTTAGAAATTTACTTTTGTTTCATGAAAGTTAAACTAATCTACCTGAAATTTCTCTAATATAGTACTCTGACTAGAGTTGAACTACCATTTGGTTATCTCGTTCTTATTCCTCAAAGTGTTTCTGTAGTAACCTTTTGATTTTTTTGGCTTACAAGAGATCCTCATTAAAACAATTTGAAATATCTGGACATATATAAAATATGGAACTGGATATTTCTCAAGATTCTACCATCCAAAGAAAATTTCTAATGCTTGATGAAGTTTTGCTTTTTTTGAAAAACTGATACCTAAAAAATCTATAACTAAGTGGAATCATCTTGTGTACTTCAGTTTGTAGCTTTTGTTATTAATTTAACTTGACTACTTATAAATGGGAAGTTTGCAAGTAGATAGGAGGGTATATTAGGAAGTCATATTCTTTGGAAAAACCCTGAACCACTGGGAAAAAGAGGTGAGGGATCACCTAATAGAATATTTCTGATCTTCCTTAGAGTACCTCTTAGTGGTCATAAATAAAAGTTCTCTCAAACATAAATAGTCTTTCATTAATTTGAGGCAATGACTGGTTCCTGGAGTCACTGAAATTAATGGAGAAAAATGGTGAATTAGTCACTGCTTTGGGTTCATTTAATGGCTGTGCCTAATTAAGAGAATTATTCATAGGAAGTAGCCGTTAAACTAATGTTCTCATATAATTATTTAGTAACTCAGTTCATAGAAATGATATCTGTGGCACTTTTTGTTACATTTGAGGGAAAAATGACAAGGTTAGTAAGGCTTTAAGGATATCAGGAAAGAAGTAGGGAAAGAACATTTAATTATTGAATAAATTGAATGTGAAGATTATTTAAAGCTTTTAGGGCTCTACTGTTTTTCAAAACAATTATATTAATTGCTGTTGGGTTTTTTTTTTTTCCTACAACAGGTTCATTTTCTTTCTCTGTTCTTTCTGGAAAAGTCATGGTTCGTGAAATCTATTACATTACAGAAGACATGTCTATTAGGTAAAAATAAATATCCATCTTAAATCTGAAATATTACAGACTTTTTTGATTATAATACTGAATTGAATATGGCTTACTTTTTCATAGTTACAATGTTGGATTTTGAAATAAAACCATAAATCAGCAATCATTTTTTTCAGTGACTCATAATGGTGAATTGATTTTTTTTTTTTAATGTTTCTATCAGTGGATTAATTTAGCTAAGGTTTACACTGGCCAAAAATATCATATTTGAATAGCAGCCTATAAAAATGAATAATCTCATACCATCCCTAGTTTTAAAAATTGAGCATTAGATTACTTGACCATTTTTGTTGTAGAATTCATTGTGGTCATTTGTTACATAAGCAAGGATCAGGAGTGTTGATATCTCTTATCCATTATCCCCTTTTTATAGATAGTCAGTTTCTAGAATAATTAAACCTTAATAGCATTTCTAGTTTTACCTTAAGAAAGAGATGAAAATTGAATATAATGAAAAATGATAGTTCATATGTTTGATATATTCTATCTTCTGTAAGCCTTGAAAGAAAAGCTTACTCTATTTATATGATTTTCTTAAAATTTGTTGCTTGGATAAAACTTGAAGATACTAAATTAGTTGAGAAGTGCTAGAGTTTGGCAGCACTCATACCTCACTTATAACAGTAGAGGTAACTTCTTTGTGAGTCTAAAACTATTTCCAAGTTTAAAGTAAAAGTTAGGCTATAATTCCACCCTTTGGGGATGTGAAGTGATATGTGTCATTATAGAAATGAAAGAAAATCTTTAAAAGTTTTCCCTTTGAGTGCTAATATCTCCCTTTCAAGATTTGGCTTTTAGTTTATATAATTTTAACTTCATTTAAAAAATATCACTTTAAAAAGAAAAAGTTTTTTCTGTTAACACTTTATTTTCCTACTGAATGTTATTTGGTATTACAGTTTACCTAAATAGAAGAATCTAAGAGCTTTTGCAGATCTCCTTTTCCTTTCTTAATTGGAAGAGTATGAAACATCTAAGTATGCTAGTGTCCAGTTTTCTGTATTTCCCTATTATCAATTGCCTGCTTTTTATAATAACTAAGAAATGAGTTAAATAAATTGTTGCTTAAGCTTTCAATTTTATAATTTATCTTGCTTAGAATTCAAGATGGATTTATAATTTTTCGGTGGTGGAAAATGTATAATCCAAAGCAGAAGCAACATGGTAAGTTTTCTTGTGTTTGAAATCTTCAGTAATATAATCAGAATTTTCATTTGTAGATATTGAAATGTTTCACATTTTGTAATAGATAAAAATATTTTTAAAAGCTTTGGAGTTTACAGAACTGATTTTAACATTCCTTGGCTGAAAATCCTTCAGCAGCTTTCCTCTGCATGGTTAAATTTAGTTTCCTTAGTCTATTGTTTATCTAGGGTTATTCTCAGTATGACCCTTACCCACATTTCTAGTCTTACCTCCTATTACATCTGTGGACTTAATCCCATACTGTGGTTAAAGTGGCTTCCTAGCACTCTTTGATCACTCTGCTAAGATACTTATCTTTTCAGCTTCTTTGCTTTATTCATACTTTTATGTAACATTGCAACTAATTTGCATTTATCTACTATAGTAAGGATGTGTAGAAAAGAGGAAATGCATACTCTAGACTCTCTTCTGTTTCTGCTTTTTATCATCAGAATTTTATCTCAGTATATTCTGCTCACCTGTTCATTTCACAGCTCTAGGTGCTCCTGTCTGTGCTTGTAACTTTTCTTCTCTACATTAACCACACCAGTGGCCTCAAGGAGAGGAGACATTGTCTTTACTTTCTAGAATAGTAATTCGCAAACATTTTTGATCTCAGGATTTGTTACATTCTAAATAATTAAGGATTCCAACGAGCTTTTATTTATCAAGTTGTATCTGTTTAATATTTGCTGCATTCAAAATTAAGCCTGATCATTATAGAAACATTTTTATCATTAAAAATATCTTTAATAAATCCATTACATGTTAAAATAAATAGCACACTTTATGAAGAATAATTTTTCCAAAGCAAAAATATAGTGAGAAGACTGACATAGTTTTAAATTTTGCAAATATTTTAAATGTCTGTCCTAATGGAAGGTAATTGAATTCTCACCTCTGCTTTCATATTCATATACTTCTTGTAGCCTTTAAAAAACCCCACTGTCCACTCATTTGAAAATTACTGATAAAAAGTCAAATATCTTAGTATAATAATATTATCAAAATAATTTTGACTTTTTGTTCCCCAAGAAAGGGTCTTGGGATCCCCCCAGAGGTCCCTGGACCATACTTTGATAACTACTTTTAAGGAGAATTGAAGTGCGCCTGGGAGTGTAGGGTCAAAAGAGAATGAAACCCCTCCACCTTTTCTTAGGTATGAGGACCTGTGTTTCAGGCTCACCAGTGAGATTCTGAAATGGTGGCTGGTTCTGTATAATTTTCGAACTTTCCAATTAAATGTTGGATTGTTTGTGTGTGAGCTCCCTTAGGAATCTCATCGTGATGTATGCCGTTTTTCCTATGGGAAAATAGATTTGAAGTTCTGGAAGTTTTAAAACTTAGCAAAAATTTGAGCTATCCTAAATTATTTTTAGATTTCCCTATTGTTTCACTATTGTTTAGTCTTTTTTTTTTTTTTTAAACTATCATTTCCTTGCTCCCACATATCTTTTATCCCTCCTACATAATACATAATTTACTCTACCTTGAAAATGTTGGAATTAATGGTTTAGAATTTGACATCTGCAGCGTTAATGAAACCAGAATTATTAGAAAGAATAATGGGCAAATTTCATTTCTGGAAAAAGTTTTCTAAAAATTAGAGTTGTATATTAGATAATTTTGAACAGAAGCTGAGTGACTTCTTATGATTAAAGTGTTCTGTGGACCTTTGGAATAAGCTTTTTGCAGTTTCTCATCTGTGATTGAGAATGTCTCTGTGTCATGACCTGTCTTTAGTCTGTAATTTTGGAATTTGGTTGTTAAACCAACCTTTTTACCTCATTTCTTAGTAGTTACTGTAAAACATTCTCACAGGAAAATGAAATGTCCTTTAGATAATATGTTAGTGCATTGGGAATCTTTTGTTTTTAAGTTTTGACTTTTTATAAATATGAAATCTGAATAAATTTAGAACTTTGAAGCATTTTCCTACACTGCTTAGGTATTGTGGAGGAAATGTTCTTGATTCTTTTTTTAATTTGACTGTAAGTCTTAAAGGTGGTACTTAATTAAAGGTATCTTACACTTTAGAGATGGTTAAAGCTCATTCCTGAGAACCAGGTTCTTTTGAGTTCAGTTCTAGTTTCTAACACATTCACTTAATTTTGGGCATGCTCAGTATTTCTACCCTTGATTTAGTTTGAAAAGTCCATCTAGCTTGTGCCTTAGAGATAGATTACTTAGGAGAGTATTTTTCCTCAGCATGTCATGCTTCTGTTAATCTTGCAGTCTGTGTGGTACTTGCTGTTTTGATTTAATCTTTTTTCTTTTTACAAGTTAGTTAACATAAACTTTTGAAAGCAAGGTTACAGTGGAGCCAAAACAAAAGTTCTCTTCATTTATATAGCTTGTTTTTGGTAAAACAAACTAACCCACCCTATTTGTATATTTGCATTAGAAGTTTTATTCCAGATTTTTTTTCCCCTTGGTGTTTTAAAATGATAATGTGAACTGATAAAGCTGTAGGGAAAAGGTGGGTTGAGGAGGCCCATTTGACCTAACACCACCCCACCCAATGCTTCTGACTCTGGAATTCCAAGGAACATAGAAAACAACAGATTTTTCTCAAAATCCATCATCAATTTGGAAACAACTAATGTCCCCAAAGCCGCCTCATTTTGCAGATGGAAAAATCATAAATTCCTGTAATTATAGCTGTTAAAATCAGGATAAAACCCATATCTGCTAACTTCCAGTCTAGTGTCCCTTGTATCTGTTAAATAGCCTTGTCAAATGTGGCCCAGGAGGGTTCTTGAAGATTCTTATGTATAAATAAACCCTTATACAGCTTATGGGAGGAATGAAGGCATTTGCAGTATCCAGAGGCAACTGCAGGGTATAAACTAGGCCTACTGGGATTGCCCACTTGAGAATTTTCATTGATGTGGGGGATACCATCTTAAATTGTTTATAGTCTTTTGTTTCAAAGAAAATAATTACTTCATTTTATCATGAAATGTAACATCTCCTTAAAGTGGTTTGCTCTTCACCAAAATTCTTGAATGAGGGTCAAGAATAACTGACCCAAGTTCTTTCAGAAAGAGGTAACTTTTGGTGAAAATCTTTACTTAATTTAACAGATACTTATTTTGCATTCACTTTACTGATGATTGTGCTAATCTGGAGGGGGGATAAAAAATAAAGAGTGTTATCCAAATCCATTTGGGGGAATACATGCATACAAACTATTGTAATTAAAGAAAAAAGGAAAAAAAAAAAAAAAAAAAAAAAAGAAAAAAGGGAACAGTGAGTGTGTGTTGAGGAAAAACAGTGAACCATCCTCAGAGTTAACAGCTTTGATATGGACCCCTTAGTGTGGTCCCAGCAAATTCATGGTTTGATGGTGTTTAAAGTTCTGTTTGTCAAGGAGGCAGAATGGTAGAGGGCTTCCCAGGTGGTGCTAGTGGTAAAGAACCTGCTTGCCAATGCAGGAGACGTAAGAGACCTGAGTTCGATCTTGGGTTGCGAAAATTCCCTGGAGGAGGAAATGGCAACTCACTCCAGTATTCTTGCCTGGAGTATCCCTTGGACAGAGGAGCCTGGTGGGCTACAGTCCATAGGGTCCCAAAGAGTCGGGACACAACTGAAGTGACTTAGCACACATGCACACACACACACAGAATGGTAAAGCTGTTGTGAAATTTCCATCTCTTAAGTAGCATGCTTGGTAATAACAGTGAATAGGATTGTGTCAGGCACAGGTGGAGTGGAAGGGAGGGTAGCTCAGATGGAATAACTGGTCTGACCAATGGCATTGAAGCTGGAAAACAGGTGTTTTTAGGAATTAACAACTCCATATGGTGGTAAATATAACATAAAGGAATAATAGGGGATAAGATGGAAGCTATGTAATGGAGGATGTTGAACACTGGGAAGCCACTGCCATGAAAGGTTTTGGGGCAGGGGAGTGACATGAACTTAGCTTATTTCAAAGGCTATAGCAAAATGTAATCACTACTTAAGATTCATAACCCCAGTCTAACATAAATTGCTCTAATATTGCTTCTTTCTTGACTGGTCCTCCCCTGTCATTTCTTTGTGTCTCGGATTCTTTTTGTCACACTTAATGCTAAAGTAAATCTCTGTTTCTGCCCTCTCTGTAATTGTCCATATGTGGAGCAGAAACATTATCATGATTTTCGGATATTTTATGTTCTTCTTAATACTGAAGAACATTTAGTCTAAATTGTTCTTTCTAATTTTTTTATGCCAGCAGTTTGCAGTAGAAAAAAGATTTCAAAACTCAATTTTACAGTGATGTTAAAAGTTGGTAGGCTTTATCAGTTATACTTTTATAATTCTAATTATTTGCTCATAGTTTTACCTACATTTGAAAATTTACATGTATGTGCTCATGAAGAGCACAACTTTGATGAATGGCCAAATAAGTTTATCTTCCATATGCTTTTAAAATATATTCTCTGTTGTAAAGGATGACATTCTTAACAATGTGCTCATAGTCACATAATTCAAAGGTAAAGACACAATGCCAAATAGCAGTACAGGAATAATCAGTTTGGTCTAAGTACATTATTAGTCTGGCATGATTAAGGGGCATCGTTTAGAACATAGTGTATAGAGGAGTGAATAGGCCAGAAACTAAGCTTTTGATAAAAAGTTGTACAATATTGTAGAATATGGGTTAAAATAGTAGGCTGTATTCAATAATATGACCTTACAGTCTGGTTATTATTTCTTGCTTATAAAGGGCAGATCCATGTGCTTTGATAGTTAACCAAGAGGAAGTAGAGATGATTGATGTTTCTTTGTGGAAAATTTAGAAGCCTAACTGGGGCATGTGTCTGAGTAGATATATGACCACTAGCCATCTAAGGAGACAGGCCCCTTCTGTGAGCAGGGTCAAGATTTTCATTAGGAAGTTTTAGAACTCCTCTGTTAGGAGAAAAGAAAAGTGTCAAGTTCAAAACTACTATTCCATAGAGCTTGGTTGAGATAATTTAGGCCAGGAGCAGATTTAAAGTTGTTACCTGTCCAGTGTAACTCTTTACAAAAGAGAAAAAAATAATACATCTGATTTGTTTACCATAGAATTTGTTGTAAAATATTTCCTAAGTCATGAACTAGTGGTCTGTTATAGATGGTTGTTGACTAAACACCATTTAATGAGGATATCAGTCAAAAATCTTTATTTTGAGGATACTTAATTTTAAGGGATTCTTTTGGGAAACAAATAGCAGGACCAATTACCTCTTAATATATGGTGATATATTGTTTAAATTCATACTAGTCTGATTAGCTAGACACGCATTCTTCTTATCCAGAGGAATTCTTAGATTATTAAGGAGTGAAAAGGTGATGGTAAAGTATGTCCCTATTATTTTGTTGCTTAGAAGTTTTAGCCTAATATAATCTAGTACTGTTAAGTTTGTAGCATCTAAATCTTGTTTGTTAAATACATAAAGGAAATGAAACCCCCTGAACAATTTTTAAAACGTCAGTAGACTTAATTCTGAGTATATTACAAGGCCTTGGTAGCACTTCTGTACTTTAGATTTTTTAGTACAAATGACATGTGTCGCAATTACATAATTAAGTAGTGCCTTTTTCCTGATTTTCCTTTGGAAAATAAGAGTCTCAATTAGCTGTTTGTTCAGGAGACTTACACTGTTCTATATGTACTTTTTTCCTCCATAAATTAACTGCTTGTTAAGAGCCTTTTATGTCTATACTTAAATCTATTGAGTGATGCTTACTCCTTGGAAGGAAAGCTATGACAAAACTAGACAGTGTATTAAAAAGCAGAGACATCACTTTTCCAAGAAAGGTCCATATAGTCAAAGCCATGATTTTTCCAGTAATCATATACGGATGTGAGAGTTGGACCATAGAGAAGTTTCAGTGCTGAAGAATTGATGCTTTCACACTATGGTACTGGAAAAGGCTCTTGAGAGTCCCTTGGACAGTAAGGAGATCAATCCTAAAGGAAATTAACCCTGAATATTCACCAGACTGATGCTAAAACTGAAGCTCTGATGCGAACAGTCCACTCATTGGAAAAGACCATGATGCTGGGAAAGATTGAGGGCAGAAAGAGAAGAGGGTGACAGAGGACAAGATAGTTAGATAGCATCACTGACTCAATAGACATGAGTTTGAGCAAACTCTGGGAGATAGTGGAGGACAGAGGAGCCTGGTGTGCAACAGTCCTTGGGGTCGCAAAGAGTCAGACACAACTTAGCAACTGAATGACAATGAACAACTTTATTAACAAATGAATTTGGGAAGCTCGTTATATGAATGTTAGATAACAAAAAGTGTGAGAAGATTTCTGCCTTTAAGGGTAGAACATTATTAATGTAGAGAGATTTAAAAGAGCCAGTTGATTATACCTTTCTTAAATTATGTTTTTATTAAAATTTTCTGTTTGACTCCAAGTGTCATCAGAATGAATGAAACCTAAAAACTGCTTTTAAAATTTCCAGGAGAGATAAATGTCAGTGAGAAAACTAGTATTACCAGAATTTAACAATTAATACTGCATTTAAGGTATGACTGTTGATCAGTTTTTTGTAAAATGCAAAGAAATACCTGGACCCATTTGATACATTTTTGTTTTCAGGGATTAATAACATTTTTGCTTTTGAAATAACCATTTTATTTATTGATAAAATTGATAAGTAATTTTATTTTGTGTTTAAGAACCAGTATTTAGAGACCTGGATTTTAGTCTTCCTCTGAGTTATATAATCTTGGGCTCTGACTGCTAGGTTTGTTGTGAGGATTAAATGAAATTCTATGAGTAAAGTGCCTAGAACAGTACCTGGAACATAGCAACTGTTCAGTAGAGATGAACTGTTTTTATTATTATGATGAACATTATATCACACTATGAAATGAAAGATTAGTTAAAAAGAAGAAGATTTGTTATAAATCAATATGACTAGTAAGAATTTGACCTGCTAAGGCAAGGGAACTAGTATTTATGCTGTAATCATCCTACAGGTAGGTAGAGGTATTCTCATTTTATAGAGAGAATGAGGCTAAGGGTGGTTAATGTACTGCCTTAGATCATAATATTTGTAAACAGTGTTACAGGAATTCAGTCTTACATCCTTTCTACTGTTTATTTACTGTCGTTTTCTAATTCCTGGGGAATCTAGTATAGGTTTTCCCAACTTTTTTTTTTTTCCCCCCGCAAAGAAGCTGTATATGTGTGTTGCTGAAATTCGGCCTCTGTACACTGGTGCTGGATTAAATCTCAGAGTCAGAGTTTTGGATGAAGTAGAGAGAAGTAATTTCATTGCTTTGCCAGGCTTGGGGGTCTAATGCCCTCAAGACTGTGTGTCCCACCTTAGAGAGAGTCTTATAGTGTTCAAAGGGCAGGGCGTGATCAGCTCACAGACATTCTTCTCATTGGTTGGTGGTGGAGTAATGGGGAGTCAGCATCATCACCCTTCTGGTTCCAGTTAGTCTGTGGTCTGTGTACTAGTGGACAGCATACAGTTAACTTCTTCTGCCTTATAGGGGTTTCAGTATCTGCAGAATAGTTCAGAGGACATGCCTCAGAATATTATCTGTAGCCCTTGAGGAAGAACTAAAGGTCCTTGACTTTGTGTAATGGCTAAACTATTATTTTGTCTTGCTTGACTGTTTTAATACAGTTATATCTTTTATTTGAGATTATTATTAATATTTGAGTCTACAGTTCATGAAATCTTTGTTTTAGTATTGTATAGTTTTAAAGTCACAGTTTCTATGATACACAAGTTCCAATACTAGTGTGATGTTTTAATGCATTATAACTTGAACATTTTACTATTATATTTTAGTATACACTTATGGCTATATTGGTGTAAAGTTTTATTCTGTAAGAGGCATTTTGCTCTTCTTAGCATAAAATCTTTTTGGTGTTATACAACTGGGATGTAGAAATTCAGATTGTTTTGGAATGCCAAGCTGAAATACTATAGTGACATCAGCTTTTTTTCTTTGTTTTGTCAATGTTTTATTGCTTTTAAAATATAATTCCCTTTTATCATAGAATTCTATTTTAAAATAAATCATTTGAGTTACTTTAGCTGTGGAAAAGGATTTGACTTAAAACTTTAACTAAAGTTTTTAAAAAGTTGACTAAAAACTTTTTTTTTTTATTGATATCTTTAGATCCAAAAGCAGAAACTAGGTTATACATCACAGTCAATGACTTTGAATTTCATGTCTATAATCGTTCGGATCTTTATGGACATCTTCAAGAATTGTTTGGTTTGGAGCCAACAATAATTCCACCTAAGAAAGAAGATGATAAAACACGAGAAAATGGAAGAACAAGAACCCAGTCCAAAATTGAAAGGTTGATGTCACACTTGAATTTTATTAATCTCCAACATTTAAACATCTGCTTTTATTAGAGTATTATTAACACTGTTTACCTAAACACAGCCTAATCTTTCTTTGTAGATTAACTAAAAATTTTATTCTCATAAATAATTATAAAATTATTTTAAAATTTTATAGAATAATGTAAAAAAGATTAAATCTCAGCTTAAGCTGTCCAGTCTGCTCTGCTTACCAGTTCTACTTCTCCCATGTTGATAACTACTGCTAACAATTTGTTTTTTTAGTCTTTTAAATACACACACATGAGTCTAAACGTTATTTTTCATACAAAGTTAAAAGCATGTTGTATTTCCTTCCTGACCACTTGCCCAGTCCCCATCTCTTCGATAGAGAAAAGCTTCATCTAAATTATTTCATCTGATTGATGACTGTTATTTATAACTTTATTGCTACTTCTGTCTTGGGTATTCCTTTGGAAAAGGTGTATGGATTCATTACATATTCTAATGTATTATCTACAGATTATAAGATAAAGTCAAGCATGTATCTGCTGATACTTTTTAAGTTGACCTGTCTTTATACTTAGAAATGTCTCTTAATAGTAGGCTTCCCTGGTGGCTAAGATGGTAAAGACTATCCTGCAATGCAGGATCCCTGGGTCAGGAAGATCCCCTGGAGAAGGAACTGGCAACCCACTCCAGTAATCTTGCCTGGAGAATTCCATGAACAGAGGAGCCTGGCAGGCTACAGTCCATGGGGTTGCAAAGAGTCAGGCATGACTGAGCAACTATCACTCACAAGTCTAAAAATACATATACATAGTTAAGGTGCATATACAATTATATAATTTCATTTTATTGATTTCTAGGTTCTGTGTTCTGTTTCATTGACCTATTCGTTTTCTTTCACCAATTCCACAGTGTGTTGATTTCTGTAGCTTTGTGGTTAAGTCTTGAAATCAACTGATGTCATTCCTCCAACTTTGCTTTTTCTCCTTCATTATTTTTTGGCTATTCTTGATCTTTTGCTTCTTCAAATAAACTTTAGAATCCATTTGCCAATATTCACAGAATAACTTGTTGATATTTCAATAGGGATTGCATTGAATCTATAAATCAAGTTGGGAAGAATTGACATCTTGACAGTGTTGTGTCTTCCTATCAATGAACATGGAATGTCTGTCTAATTATTTAGTTCTCTTTGATATCTTTCATCAGAGTTTTATAGTTTTCCTCACATAGATCTTATTTAGAAATTGTTAAATATACACCTAAGTATTTAATTATCTGTGGTTCTAAAGTATAGTAATATGTTTTAAATTTCAAATTCCATTTGCTCATTACTATTACATAGGAAAGTGATTGATACTAATATTACTAATCTTGTATCTTGCAACCTTGTTATATAGTTACTTATTAGTTCTAAGAGTATTTTTGGTCACTTCTTTCCAATTTTTCTGCATGGATGATTGTTTCAGCTGCAAGGAAAGACTCTTACTTCATCTTATTTCTTCCTTCCCAGTCTGTATACCTTTTATTTACTTTTTTTTTCTTCTTTTTTGGTCTTATTGCTGTAGCTAAAACACTTCTAGTACAAATTTGGAGAAGAGTGATGACAAGGGACATCCTTGCTTTGTACCTAGTCTTTGTGGGAAAACTTCTAGTTACTCACTATTAAGTATGATGTTAACTGTAGTTTTTTTGGTAGATATTCTTTATCAAGTTGAGGAAGTTCCCCTCTATTCATAGTTTACCAGGAGGTTTTAATCATGAGTAAATATTGGATTTTGTCAAATTTTTTTGTATCTCTTGGTACAATCCTTTGATTTTTCACTTTTCAGTTCAGTTGAGTTGCTCAGTCGTCTCCGACTCTTTATGACCCCGTGAACCACAGCACACCAGGCCTCCCTGTTCATCACCAACTCCCAGAGTTTACCCAAACTCGTGTCCATTGAGTCAGTGATGCCATCTAACCATCTCATCCTCTCTCATCCCCTTCTCCTCCTGCCTTCAATCTTTCCCAACATCAGGGTCTTTTCAAATGAGTCAGCTCTTCACATCAGATGGCCAAAATATTGGAGTTTTAGCTTCAACATCAGTCCTTCCAATGAACACCCAGGACTGATTTCCTTTAGGATGGACTGGTTGGATCTCCTTGCAGTCCAAGGGACTCTCAAGAGTCTTCTCCAGCACCGCAGTTCGAAAGCATCAATTCTTTTGCGCTCAGCTTTCTTTATAGTCCAACTGTCACATTCATACATGACTACTGGAAAAACCTTAGCCGTGACGAGATGGACCTTTGTTGGCAAAATAATGTCTCTGCTGTTTAATATGCTGTCTGGGTTGCTCATAACTTTCCTTCCAAGGAGTAAGTATCTTTTCACTTTTAGGCTGTTGATTTTTGAATGTTGCACCAGCCTTGTACACATAATAGTTTTTTTTTTTTTAGATTAATAATGCATGGCTGTGTTGGGTCTTCATTGCTGCATGCAAGCTTTTTCTAGTTGCAGTACCTGGGCTTCTCATTTCAGTGGCTTCTCTTGTTGCAGAGCACAGGTTCTATGGCACACAGACTTCAGTAGTTGTGGTGCACAGGCTTAGTTGCTCTGAGGCATATGGGGTCATTCTGGGTGAGGGCTCAAATCCTCTACATTGCAAGGCAGACCCCTTAACTACTGGACCACCTTTTTTTTTTTTTTAAAAGTGGATGATGAGGATGTTTATTTCTCAGTTAAATATGTAATGCATACTATGTCCCAGGCACTGAGCTTTGGTACTGGAGGTAGTGAGAATATGACAACTTCTTGAGGGAATTTACAGCCTACTATGGGAGTTAGAACACTTAATAGACAATTTTAGTGCAAGAAATATAGCAGGGACCAAACAGAATTCTTTGGGCACATACAGAAGGATCAGAAAAGTTTGAAGCTTTAAGGGTAAAGACTTAAGCAGAGAAGGAGATGCAGGGTCATGGAGAAGAAACATCATATGCAATAGAGAAGTTGTTACTGAGGCTGGAATGGATTACTTGAGGTGGGGATGCATTAAACTAAAATGGTTAGCAGGATTCACTGTTAGAAATGTGGCCTTACCCCAGGTCAACAGTGCTGTGTTATGATCAGAGGGAAATAAGACTGGAGGCAGGGAGACAAGATAAAAGGATGTCGTAAGAGTTCAGGGTAGAGATGATCACCAACTGGCTTGTCAGCAAGAGGAAGGGAGAAAAGTGAATGGATTCCAGATACCTTAGGCATTAAATGGATATTTAAGAGAGTGATGGAGTACATGTGGAGAATGAATAAGAAGAGTGAGTCAACAATGAATCCAAATTTCGAATTTAAACAATGGTCATGCTTAGTCTTAGGAGGAGAAGGGATGACAGAGGACGAAATGGATGGCATCACTGACTCAATGGATATGAGTTTGAGCAAGCTCTGGGAGATGGTGAAGGACAGGGAAGCCTGGCGTGCTGCAATCCATGGACTCACAAACAGTCGGACACGACTGAGTGACTGAAGAACAACACACTTAGTTGGCTTCCCAGTTGGCGTGATTGGTAAACAGTCTGCCTGCAGTGCAGATTGACCTGGGTTGGATCCCTAGGTCAGGGAAGTTCACCTGGAGGAGAGGGCATGGCAACCCACTCCAGTATTCTTGCCTGGAGAATCCCACAGACAGAAGAGCCTGGACGGCTACAGTCCATAGGGTTGCAGAGAGTTGGACATGACTGAAGCGACTTGGCATGCATGCAGGGAACCTTGGAGAAAGAGGCTAGGGGCTGGTTGTGAGGTTAGTTTTGAATTTAGTTTTAAGTACTAAGGGCCACTTTACAAATACAGCTCTAGAAGTGTGATTTAGGAGTTACCAAATTATTGAAGAGATGTGCCTCAAGTTTTCATTGAAATCTTTAGTGAATTGCTGTGAATTTTTCATTTCTTGAATTTTGTGTACTTTGTGTATGACCAATTTCTTTGGAAGGAAAGTTATGAGCAACCCAGACAGCATATTAAAAAGCAGAGACATTATTTTGCCAACAAAAGTCCGTCTAGTCAAGGCTATGGTTTTTCCAGTAGTCACATATGGATGTGAGAGCTGGACTATAAAGAAACCTGAGTGCCACAGAATTGATGCTTTTGAACTGTGGTGTTGGAGAAGACTCTTGAGAGTCCCTTGGACTGCAAGGAGATCCAACCAGTCCATCCTAAAGGAGATCAGTCCTGGGTGTTCATTGGAAGGACTGATGTTGAAGCTGAAACTCCAATACTTTGGCCATCTGATGCAAAGAGCTGACTCATTTGAAAAGACCCTGATTCTGGGGAAGATTGAAGGCGGGAGGAGAAGGGGATGACAGAGGATGAGATGGTTGGATGGCATCACCGACTCAATGGACATGAGTTTGGGTAAACTCTGGCAGTTGGTGATGGACAGGGAGGCCTGGCGTGCTGCGGTCCATGGGGTCGCAAAGATTCGGGCACGACTGAGCAACTGAACTGAACTGAATTTGTTTCATTTTTTTTTTTTTAACTCTTGATCTGTCCTTTTTCATTTTATTAAAAGAAAATTATTTTGTCACCAAGTGGTGGGAGTAGGGAAGGAAAACGATCAGCTGAACTGTTAGAAGTACTTGAAGCACTTAAAACATCTGAGTGACTTGTACCTTGGTCATTTTTGTTTTAATTATAATTTTTGCTCTTTTGTAAAATGTTACATTTTTGTGTCATGGACATAATGATAGATGTAATGACAGCACATCAAAATTTAGACTTTTGTCATTGAAGTTTGTCATTCTAAAAATATGCTTTTCTGTAATAACTTCTTATGTAAAAATTGATATGTGATAAGAGTACATTTTATGAGACATTTTAGGGATATTAGTGTTCCATTAGATAGTCCTTGTTTTGTTACTGAATAGTCTTTAGCAATATTTGTAAAGGTACAGCTGATATTAATGATGTGTATTGTGAAGAAGTCAACAGTATTCTTAGGTACTTATTTTCATTTTTTAATATATGTCAATTTTTGTTTTTTCTTTTCAGAGTTAAAGTAAAAACAGAATCTCAAGACCCCACATCTTCATGGAGATCACTTATTCCTGTCATAAAGGTCAATGTGAGCACAGTAAGTAAATTCTGCTATAGTTAATATTTGATGGGTAATAGCAGAACCTTTTAATTTTGCGGATACAGTTTTTACTTGAGAAAAAAAAGTAATTATGTAGTTTCTGGGCTACATTTTTTGTTTAGTGAAAGAACTATTTCAACACCAAGACCATTTTAGCACAAATGTGTACACCTTAAAGGCTGTTTGTTTATTCATAGGTGCTTGAATTTCTTTAAACACTGGTCTAAATTGATTGGTGTGCATATGTGGTCAGTCATGTCTGACTCTGCGACCCCGTGAACTATAGCCTGCCAGTCCTCCTCTGTCCATTGGATTTTTCCAGTGTTTCCCCAAAATACTGGAGTGGGTTGCCATTTTCTCCTCCAGGGAATCTTCCGGATCCAGGAGTCAAATATGCTTCTCCTGCATTGGCAGGTGAATTTTTTAGCACTGAATCATCTGGGAAGCCAAAATGAAGCAACTTAAATAGTATTATTTACTGCTAAAATGGAATCATTTAGTAGTTGCTTGAAAATGCTTGTTATTAGGTCAGCTAAGGAAAAAAAAAATATGTCCAAGATAGTATGGCATTATATCTCTTTATCTGTTGTTTTTTTTTTTTAGGGACGTTTGGCCTTTGGAAATCACTACCAACCTCAAACTCTGTGCATCAACTTTGATGATGCTTTCTTAACTTATACTACAAAACCACCTTCCAGTCATCTTGACCAGTTCATGCATATTGTGAAAGGAAAGCTTGAAAATGTTCGAGTCATGCTTGTTCCTAGTCCAAGATATGTTGGTCTTCAAAATGATGAGTAAGAAAGTCATAAAAATAACAGATAAGTTCTTTATATGTAATGTAGCTATCATTTAGAATCTTTAGTATCCTTTTAATTTCCTTGCTGTAAGTTTGACAATAATTAGTTATATCTCTCTATTACATCAGTTGATAGTATTCCTGCTTTATAAGATAAATGGAGTTTATCTATTGGTATACCCCTATTTTAAATATCTTTCTATAAACTTATAACTCTACTTTTTGTATCCTTTTCTTCTTAGAGTATTTGGGAAATTTATTTTGGGCAGTTAAGCCTTGATGTTTGTATGTTAGAAAATACACTTTACAGGAGGTTTTTACTTTCAGAAAGGATGGATAAATAGTAAATTTAACAAATTCATTATAGTGGAATACCATTTGAGTTAATGAAAAGTTGAAAATGAAATCAAAATTATTCTCGGAAAACTGATGACGTTAAGACAGTTTTGGGGCTTGTTTGACACTTAGTCCCAGTCGATTTTCCACCTAGCTTTCCAGATTTGCTTTCCTTCAATGAAGTAGCTGCTTGCATTTAGGAGACAGGTTGTAATGACGCACACTAGAGTCACTCTCATTGTGGTGGGATGCTTCCATTCCAGAGGACTGTGACCCTCAGTTAACAGCAGACACATAAATCCCATCTGACTCCAGTCCACATGTTCATGAGTTATATTAGGGCTCTTGTAATTTTTATTATTCTCAATCTCTGTTGTTTTTTATGAAGGAATCTCTATGATTAAATTTGTGTAATGTAAGTACTCATATGATGAGTTTCTGCTGTGTCTCAGCTTTTAGCTTTGTGTGTAGACAGTATAAAGTTTGAGGTTATGAGAAGCATGATTATTCCTTTTTAGTTCCAGCTTTTGAATAGCTTGCAATTAGATTTTCTAGGGCTTGGCTAGAGTGATACAGTCATTTTCTCTTCTTGTGTACCAGGGAGGCTGTGGATCTACCTGGTTTCACTCTTCAGATCACTGAATTTGCTAAGCATCTTGAAATGTATGCTATGCACACAGTTCTGTACTTACGAGTACAAGTTGTAATACTGAAAAAATAAATCCTGGATTTTGTGAAAATTACTAGAGAGTAGAATGAAAAAGTATCCCAGTATCCCACTGTTTTTGTAAGAAGAGTTAAAGTTGTATTTTTCACTCTTCAAAAATGAGCGTGGAGATAGTATGATGAAATTGAATGCTAAACTTTATGATTTAGTATACATTTAGAAGAAGACTGTTGAATTTGCATGTGCTATATTATCTAATGATTAAGATGTTAATTTTGATATGGAAGGAAGATATTGTGGTATATGACAAAGATCAAGGTTGTTAAATTAAAGCAAGTAAAGTGGGAAATTGATTGATGGCACAGAAACACTCATTCCAGAATGAGTTCAAGGTGTGTGCTTTAGATTTATTTCGATTTATTTCAAGTTTATCAACTAAATATTCTTGGAAATAGGTAATATAAAGTTGTTGAAAATGACAAGATTTTTTTTTTATTTAATGTTTCTGAAAGGTTATACTTTATTTTATCATATATAAGGTGGTATTTCTCAATCAGTTTTATAGCATTATTATTATAAATTCGTTGAATTCAAAATCTAATTTTAAACTTATCATTACAAATGCAGAATATGATCATTCTATTCCAGTGAACATTGTTCTTCATTGTATTTAATTAAACTTTGTTTTTAATTGATTTATCTTGTTCAAAACAAAATGCAAAACATTTTTTTCTTTCTTAAACCAATTTACTGATCAAAAATTTTTCAGTGCCTATTTTTTAAATAGTCTAATATAGAAAGCAGTTATGGAACAACTTATTGTAAATGTGAAAGATGTTTTCCCTTTTCAAGATGCTATGCTTGATTGTTTTTTAGTTTTCTTTCTTTTTTCTTTTTTACTTTTACCTATTACCATCATTAATTAAAATACCAAACATTTTATATTCTGGAGATGTTCTTAGTTTGCCTTCTTCCTTTCTTTGTATAGACCACCAAGATTAATGGGAGAAGGTTTCGTGGTGATGCAGTCAAATGATGTTGACATCTACTATTACATGGATGAACCAGGTATTATTTTTTAAAATATGTTTTATAGCTACAGTTCTGTTTCTTTTATGAAATGCTGATATCTAATATTATTTAAGTATCTTTACTTAGGATATAAATAAGGATCAATAATGGTAAATGTGCACGTGAGAATGCCTACCTAAAAAATATCTGTGTCATTCGTCCAAAGTTGAATATTAATACTTCAGTATTTCATATCAAAAAAGAACAATGTAGAAATCATTCCTTCAGATTCCATTGAATACAAATGACCATGAGTGAAAGCCATTAGAGAATGTGGTGATAGTTAAAGTAGTTCATGCTGACTTAGGGGAAAAAAAAAAAAATCACACTAAGTTAAATTTGAGGCTTAAAGTTTAAGGATTGAAGTCTAGCTAGTTAATAGTGCTTCACAGGTGGTCTTAGTTTTATAAGGCAGCTAAATATTGGATTTTTAGTCATATTTTCCTAATTCTGTTTTTCATACCTTTCGGGAAGTTTATGAGGTCAGAGTAGTTTCAGAATTAGGATGTTATTTGCCATTTTTTTTTTTTTTTGTCATGTTATACTGATGATGCAAAAATAATGGTGGGAAAAACTGCTGATGCTTTAGCATGAATCAAAGGCAGTGATTCCAAACTATAGCAGTAATCTCTTGTCTTTTTCACTGCCACACATTCACAATAACAGCAAATGCCAGTATACTTTACTGTGTCTTTGATTAAGCAGTAAACATTACTTTTATCAAATCTTGACCCTTGAGTAAACTTTTAAATATTCAGTTATTAAAATAAGTACACATAATGTACTTCTGCCCCGTACCAGAGTACACTGATGTTTTGAGGAAAATCACTGTGTGGTTGAGTTCCAAGCTGAATTGTTTGCACTTTTCGAGGAACACCAGTTTTGCTTGAAAGAGCAACTAGAGACAAACTATAGTTTTGTGCTTTCATGTGAAAATTTGAATTTTGGAAAATTTGAGTCTGCCACTGTGAGCTTGATGATTTTTTTGATGAGACTACCAGTGATATTAACAATATGAATTTTTAAATATTTAATAATGAAATTTGTCTGTTTGGGGAAAGTATGCATGTTTCAGTGAACCAATATTTTCCAAATGATCAATTCATGATGTCTGTAAAAGATTTATTCAAAGTGCAGAGGCGATCAATAAATTTTAATGTATGAGAATGTGAAAAGTTCAGGGATATAATTTCAGATTCCACATTGCAAATATTCTCTAAGAAATTACCACTTGTTGAAACTTGGTGTAAGTGTCAAAGAATATCCAAAATTATCTGAAAAAGCGGTTGAAAGAGTCCTCCCTTTTCTATTTGTATGAGGCTAGATTTTCTTCAGATCCTTGAGTAACAGATTAAATGCAGAAACAACTATGAGAATTCACTTGTTTTCTATTAAGCTGAATATTTAAGAGATTTGCCAAGATAAAAACAATGCCGATGTTTCTTATTAATTTATTTTAGAAAGTAATAATTATTTAATATTTTAAGTAAAAATTAAAGTTTAATATTTTCATTAAAATGTATTTTTTTTGCATCATATTTTCAGTAAATCTTAGACATTTTGTTTTGTCAACATGTAATGAGTTTTGTTTAAAAATAAATTTTAAAATATTGCTGAATTCAAATTTCAAATTCAGTAAAATTTGATAGATAAAATACAAAAAAAAAATTCCCACTTTGGTGTCCTCAATAATTTTTTAGAGTGTAAAGGATTCGTTAGATCAAAAAATTTTTAGAACTGTTGATCTAGGGAAACCTTTTAATGGTTATTTTAAGTAGTTATCTTCATATTGTATATTCTGCAATATAGGACTTGTTCCAGAAGAAACAGAAGAAAATGTTGAAGGAGAAATGAGCACTGAAGATTGCAAATTACAAGACTTGCCTCCATGTTGGGGATTGGATATAGTTTGTGGTAAAGGAACAGACTTCAACTATGGGCCATGGGCTGATAGGCAGAGGTATTTGATTAAATTACATTTCTACTAAGTTAAATATATTGGGATAATACTATAATTTTTATTAAAAACTAGCTCAGTATTTTTATAAGCTATTTTATTATGGCAGGGTAAAATATCACTAAGCATTTTAATCCAAATAATTTGTAGAACAATTGGTATAAGCAAGTTTGCTGCTCTAAAAGAGGAGCTAATTCATTAGAAAAATGGTAAATGAGCATATTATTGGTTCGTTGGTTTTTTCTTTTGTATTTAATCAGTGAATATGCCAGGGATTGTTGGGATTATGAGATTCAGAGCTAAAAATTCAGTTTAGGAGAAAAGAAACAAAAGAGTTCTATTAAGATGAAGAACTTAGAAAAGCACTGTGTTAGTTTACTAAGGCTGCCAAAACAAAGTACCACCAACTTTGTGGCTTAAACAGCAGAAATTTCTCATAGTTCTGAAGGTTAGAATTCTGAGACCAAGGTGTTGGCAGGATTGGTTCCTTCTGAGGGCCGTGAGGGAAGGATGTGTTCAAGGCCTCACTCCTTGGGCCGTAGATGGTCATTCTGTATCTTCACACGATCTTCCCTCTTATATGTTTTATGGGTCTCTGTGTCCAAATTTCCTCTTAGAAGAACGTCAGACATACTGGGCTAGGGCCCACCCTATTGATCTCTTTTTAACTTAATTCTCTAAAGACTGGCTAACTAGAGCTAATTCTGAGGTACTGAAGATTAGGACATATGAATTTTAGGAGGACACAGTTTAGCTCATAGCAGGTTCATAACTCATATTGAAGAGGAGAGAATTGGCGAATGCTTTTTCATTGTGGTAATATGTGAGTTGAGTTTTGAAAAATAAGTAAGAATTAGCCAGGAAAGGAAGGAAGGAATGAATAATCAGAGCAAGGGAGGAGTCCTTCAAATGCATGATGAAGTCAAGAATTGTCTTAATAAGCTCTATATGTTGTTAAGAGGTTTGTAGGTAAAGAAACTCATAGATTTTATACTGGAGGTAATTAGGAGTGCCTGAAAGGTAAAAAGGGTTTTTTTATTTCCTAGTTATTCTATTGATTTTGAAGGAATTTTCTTATCTTTAATATATTATGAACATCTATACTGAAAAATTTTAAACATGGGAGGTGTCATTTACCACTATTTAAGAGGGAACGTCTAAATTTTTATGTAAATATACATTGGTTAAAACTAGTTTAGTTTTTCATAAACTAGCTTGAATGGAAAGTACAAGCTAAACAGTTGCAGAGGCAGATATTACTGGGCTATTGATCCTTAGATCAAAGGCCTAATGAGAGTGCTGATACTGACTTGATATCCTGAGTCTTTATTGTTTTAAATAGTAATTTCTGCCTAGCATTATTAGAATTATATACTTTGTCAAGTACTACATTCTTTTAACCTTGGTATCTCTAGTGTATAGGAATACCTGTTCCATTAAGTAGCTATTTAAATAACAGTTGAATGGTAAATGTGTAAGTAAGTATGTTATTTGAAAACTTGCAATAACTAATATAATAATTAAGTTCTAGGTTAGATTTTTAGAGTTGAAAGTAAACAGCTTAAAATTCAGATTAGGAAACAAATATTTTTCAAATTACTGGATTTAAATTTTCCTTTTATGATAAAATTTTTCATACAGTAAACCATGCTGCTTTTTCTGTGGAATAGTTGAAAGTGAGGAGCTTTACATTCCATTAAGTAACAGTTATATTTGAAAGGAAAAAATTAAAGCAATGCTTTAACACAGACACATAAAATATTTTTGCATTTTAGCGTTTGAATAAAGTGTGATTGTTCTTAAGCTGTATTTAATTTTAATGCACTAAGAAAAAGTATTAGGCTATATTTACATGAAAATCCAAGCTAAAATTCCTTTAGTATATAGTCAGAGAAATGATATTGAAGATAATGTAAAAAAAAAAAAAAGTTGTCTTTACCAACTCCATTCAGTTAGTCCTGCCACTGCTAGGAGAGAACAGCAATACATTTCTTAACCTGAACTTAACAAAATCATTCAGATTTATTAAAAAGAAAGGAGAAAAATTTATCACTTGAGTTTAGCTTCCTTTTGTGAGTAGCAGTAGTACTTATCTCCTCCTTTACATACTCAAATTGTGCATTTTCTTTCCTGTAGCCATTTCCTTTACTCCTTCCCCATATTGAGTTTCTAAACAAATATGAACTGTTATCAGAAATGTTAATTAGGTCAGTTTTTTTAAGCATTTACCTGTTAGTGTAAAAAATGTAGGAGAAAATCTCACCTGTTTTATTATTGGATAGTTTACTCAGCATGGTGAGTTGTTTTTTGTTTGTTTTTTTTTTTCAATATTTACTTATTTGGCTTCATCAGGTCTTAATTGTGGGTAATGGGCTCAGTTCCTCTAGAGCACGTAGGGTCTTTGATCCCCAACCAGGGGTCGAACCTGTGTCCCCTGCATTACAAGGTGGATTCTTAACCATTGGACCGCCAGAGAAGTTTTTAATCTCTGATTTGGCATGACCTTATTTAGCTTGTAGATTTTTTTATGTCTGTCACCTTTACGTGATTTTCTCAATCTTTAAGATATTCAGCTTTTCTTTTTAAGTGGTTTCATAACAGTTGAAATCCAAACTTTATAAATTTGTACTTACTCCTTAATGATAAACTATAATAATGCTAATATTCCTGACATTGTCTGGCCTTTTATTGCTTTTACTTAAGTGCTTTCAGAGCTTTCCAGGTGGTGCTAGTGGTAAAGAATCAGCCTGCCAATGCAGGAGACCTTAGAGACACAGGTTTGGTCTCTGGGTTGGGAAGATCCCCTGGAGGAGGACATAGTAACCCGCTCCAGTATTCTTGCCTGGAGAATTCCATGAGCCTTGTGGGTTACAGTCCATGGGATCGCAGAGAGTCAGACACGACTGAAGCAACGTAGCACTTAAGTGCTTTCATTTATATTTTCCAAACTCAGTGAGAGACACAAGGACAAGTGTGGTGAGCTGATTGTACCCGTGAAAGAATGGAGATGCAGGTTCAGTGATTTGGGCAATCTTGGCTCCATCTGGAGCCAAGATTCAAACCAACCCTTCAAGTCTGCTGCTCTTTTCATTATATCCTGCTGCCCATTTTATAGTCCCTGATCATCCAATGATCAGATGGATTCTTTGTCTTTAATATCTTAGTTATATATATTTGTGTGTCTTCACCAAAACATTTATAAATTTAATTTTCTTTTCATGTCATTAATGATAGCAAGTTAAAGTCTAAAATTAATCAGTTTGCAAATTTTGTTCTGTTCATCTAATTTTTTGCTGTTCTTTCCAAGCAGCATTTCTGGTTACTCATGACTCCTTCCTCATCTTTTCCTTTTTAAAGTCACAAACTGATACTTTTTCTGAATGTATAAGTAACATGCTAATTTTTAATTACATAGAAGAGTCTGAATTGAAAACTTCTTGGTTTCTTTCATCTTTTGTCAGATGATAAGGGGAGGCAAATACGTTAGAGCTCTAGCTTCCAAACACTTGCATCTTTTTAGAAACTTGTTTCTCTTTAGACTGTTATTGTTATAATATTGATTAAAATGATTATAAAAATAATAGAATAACATTTCTTTCCATGTGCCATATACTACCAAATATTTGATGTGTGTTGTCATTTAAT
This sequence comes from Okapia johnstoni, assembly GCA_024291935.2. Taxonomy (NCBI): domain Eukaryota; kingdom Metazoa; phylum Chordata; class Mammalia; order Artiodactyla; family Giraffidae; genus Okapia; species Okapia johnstoni. Next base: position 33,512,316 of record CM044310.1, read on the forward strand.
TCTTGGATCTATTCTCTGAGACTGGTTATAATAAACCTCATTTACAAGTGAGGAAGCAGGCAAGTGTCTGCAGAAAGGTTAAGTAATTATGCAGAAAGGAAAAATGATTCTAATTAAACCATTCCCCTTCAACTCTTTCTTTGCCGTTTGGACATTTGACATACTTGTAGAAAGTCTTTACTTTCTCACAGTACTGGTTGACTAGTGTAAACTTGGTCTTACCCACATCTTATTTTATAGCAATATATTAAATGCTCAAAGCTCATTGATCTCTGAAAATAGAAAACATTGAAGAAAATAGTCTTTCATTTGACTGAAAGGAAACTATAGTAGGTGTTATTTCGTGACTTATTTTTTTTTGAAATTTATGTCCAATTGTTAAATGAGATAGTAATGATAATACCAGTATAAAGTTATAATACTGATTTTAGTCTTTTTTGTGAGAAGCAATTTTATTTGAATAACTTGTCATTATTCTTTCTTCCTCCTTATTTAGAGATTGTCTGTGGAAGTTCTTCTTCCCTCCTGATTATCAAGTTCTGAAAGTTTCTGAAATTGCACAGCCTGGGAGACCAAGGCAGATCCTTGCTTTTGAACTACGAATGAATATTATTGCAGATGCTACAATTGACTTGTTGTTTACCAAAAATAGGGTAATTATTGAAATAATATAGTAGAAATTGACCATTATCTTTCAGAGTGTTTTTCTGGTAATTAGGTTCATGCATATGTGCTAAGTTGCTTCCAGTTGTGGTCCACTCTTTGGGACCCTATGGACTTTAGCCCACCAGCCTCCTCTGTCCATGGAATTCTCCAGTCAAGAATACTGGAGTGGGTTGCCCTCCTCCAGGGTATCTTCCCTACCCAGGGATTGAACCTGCATCTTTTATGTCTTCTGCATTGGTAGGCGAGTCCTTACCACTAGTAACACATGGGAAACCTGACTAGTCCTATACTTAGATTCATTTCTATGAGCTTCGCCTGACCCCTATCCCCAGTGTGTATGTTACATCATTAAGTGCCAAATAGTGGAAAGAATTAATAATAATAGACTTTCATGCTGTAGTCTCATTCTTCTTCTCCTTTGAATCTAGGCAAATTGTTTTAGTGTATTTTTGGTATAAATTTGAACTTTTGCTCTTAGGAACTTTTAATACCTATTTAATGTTGTTGTGGCTCAGTGTCTGACTCTTTGCAATCCCATGGACTTTAGCCTGCTAGGCTCCTCTGTCCATGGGATATTCCAGGTAAGAATACTGGAGTGGGTTGCCGCTTTTTTTTTCAGACGATCTTCCTGACCCAAGGATTGAACTTCGGCAGGCAGAGTCTTTACCACTGAGCCACCTGGGAAGCCCTATTTAATTTTGTGTATGTGTGCTATGCTCAGTTGTGTTTGACTATTTGTGACCCTTTGTACAATAGCCTCCCAAGCTCCTCTGTCCATAGGATTTTTCAGGCAAGAATACTGGAGTGGGTTTCCATTTTCTCCTCCAGGTGATCTTCCTGACCCTATGATCAAACCCATGTCTCCTGTATTGCAGGCAGATTTCTTTTCCACTGAGCCATTGGATTCATGATTGAATTTTGTCTGTGTTAATAACTGAAAAGTAAAGATAGAAGAATAATTATAATAAGTGTCTCATATGAATTTTTTTCTTTTGGTAGGAAACAAATGCTGTACATGTAAATGTAGGAGCTGGTTCATATTTAGAAATTAATATTCCAATGACAGTTGATGAAAATGGTGAGTTACAATGAGTATTTTTCTTTTTAAGTTATTATGGACATAATTAATATATAAATAATTATTATTCCACTTCGACTAAAAAATTGAGTTTTCTCTTTCAGTTTTCTGTTATATTTTAATGTGCCCTTAGTAAATGCTATATAATTATTCATGCACCTAGAGAGAAGAGAAAAACTGTTCTATTCAAGCTAGGTCTTATTTGTGCTGTCATTGTACTTTATGCTTTTCTTTTGTAAGATTGTGCATAATTTGCTTAACATATGTTTTTCTCATTAGTCTGTTTCTCTGTAAAAGCAGGTGCTGTGTATTTTTTTTTACCAGTGTATACCTGGTGCCAAACCCGATACCTGGCACATGAAACATGGTCCATGGGCAGAAATTGATTCAGTAGCTAATAAGCTTTGTTTTAGGTTATATCTTTAGTAGATTTTTGTCAGAGAGTAAGCTTGTTCTTTGAATAGCATAACTTTAAGAAAGCAGAATATTTCATGTTTAAAATATTAAATCATGCCCTGATAGTTGTAGTTTCATCTGAGGTAAGATAATCTAAGTTAATTATGCATTTGAAATTTGGGCTCTGATACAGATTAATCAGTAACATTAAACATTAAATATTTTTTGTCAAATTTATCAAAATGTCAAATAGTCTTCCTAATTTTTCTTTGTTTTTCCTATTCTCTTATTACATTTGTAATTGAGAACAATTGAAATTCTGCTTTCTTCACTCTTGAGAGTATGGAGAGTAGCAACTTACTCTTATTTTTAAATTACTGTCTAGCAGTGTTTCTATTGCTAAGTATGAATTAGAGTAGTTTTTATATAATTGGCTCTTTTTTCTTGTTTCTGTCACTCATTTTGTTTCTACAATAAGAAGAAAGCAGGCAAAGGGGTTGACTAGATTATTGTGTTAAAAAAGATGGCAGTTGAGTCTGCCTGCTTAGGTAATTCATCAAAAAAGTGACTGAAAATGAGATAGTATCTTTTCCCTTTAACTTTAGAGCTATTACAGTGGAGAACTAAACTTTATTTAGTTACTTTTAAAAGAGTAATCATACTAAGTCTTAAAGCAGATACTGAGATTCTCTAGGATTCAGAGTAGTCGGTTGGAAAGAAGCATCTTTTAGGATAGCCTTAATTACTGACATATAGGCAATTCTGTAGGGGAAAAGACAATTGGGTGTTGCATAAAATTGAGAATAGTTCAGTTAAGGGAGTGCTTTTGCCTTATGATGCAAATAGGAAAGAATATTTGTACATATTTTTTAGGGGTACAGTTATTGGTGCACAGGGGTAAAGAGGCCATTTGAGGACTGAGGCATCAACACCTTGACCTATCATGAATTCACAGGAAGTGCCACAGCACAGTGACTGTGGAATTACATGAGCTAAAGGTCTAAGGAAAACCCAGTCAGGTTCTTGGTAAAGTTGTTGTTTAGTTGCTGAGTCATGTCCGACTGTTTTGCGACCCCATGGACTGTAGCCCGCCAGGCTCCTCTGTCCATGGAATTTCCCAGGCAAGAATACTGGTGTGAGTTGCCATTTCCTTCTCCAGAGGATCTTCCTGACCCAGGGATCGAACCCACATCTCCTGCATTGACAGGAGGATTCTTTACCACTGAGTCACCAGGAAGCCTGGTAAAGGTTAGATGGCTTTTAAGATGAGTATCTTCAGAGGGAAAAAATAGACTGAAGTCTTAGATAATAACAAAATATAACTCAAAAACATTTAAAACTTGCCCGAGAGATTCACCTGTTTGGGGAAAAACATGCCCAGAGCAGGATGCATGTTGAATTAACCATATAATAATGATCATAGTGTTAGTGTTCATAGGAGGACAGTCCATCAAGAAAAGAAGTGAAATACTCTGAACTTTTCTGCTTTTATTCAGAACAGGACTGTGTTTGGTAACTGTCATTATGTAAGGAATAGCTGTTGTTCAGAAACTGTCACTATATAATAAGTAGTTGAAAATGATGAGTATATGTACCCTTGAGTTAATGGGGAAAAAAAAGACATGGGAGCAGTCTTAAATACTTGCTTATTAATCATTTAGAAAATAGACTTGTAGTTTTGCATTAGAAAGCAAAATCACAATAGATATTACATGAAAATGGAACTTGTTTCCATCAGAGCTGTCCAAAATGAGAAAGGTTACGGATTAGATAGCATAGTCCACATTATTGGAGGTGTATTTAAATAGTAACTAATCACCATTTTTCAGGAATTCCTTCTTTGGATGGTGGGGGATTTGTTTCCAGTCTGAAAATTTTAATTATCTATTTTTTTAGGTTCTTATTTTTTATATTTTCACCTATTTTAGGTTATACCCCTGCAATTAAAGGACAACTGTTACATGTTGATGCCACTACCAGCATGCAATACCGGACTCTTTTAGAAGCAGAAATGTTAGCAGTAAGTCTAACGTATATGATATGTGTATACCCATAAAATACAAAATTTTTTTTTAATATAAAATTTTAATGGTCAAGTCATCAAATGATCTGTCTTCTTATTCAGGAACCACCAGGTGCTCTTGCCCATATTTTGGGGAAGAAGAGTAGATTCTCAATGCTTCGGATTTCCTTTGGCCTCTCCCTATTGCTCTTCTTTTAGGGGAAATGAATATAAGGCAGCAATACATGGGTTTTTGGCCTTTAAAAATTTGAGAAGTTGTTAGAAAATTCTTTTTAAACTTCATTGTATGGCTGGACTCTCTCCTGTGCTGTAAATAATTAGATAAATTTTTACTGTATGTTTCCTGGCCCCATCAGATTCTTTCTCAAGCTTAATAAATAATTTACTGTCCTTTTTACTTGATGAATAAAGTACAAGGAAGAAAATCTTATTGATACCCTAAATTGCGCCACATTAGAAACAGAATTAATGTGGAAACACTCATGATTAAAAATTGCAGGCCAGGAACTCATTAATCAAGCTGATTGTTATTTTTTCTCAGGGATAACAATAATAACCAAATTTACTGTGTGGAATAGCTGATATTCAGAGAGGATTGTTTTATATTAGATGGTATCATTAGGTCCTTAATTGCTTATCTAAACAAGCACATTTACACGATATATGTAAATTAAGGGGAAAATTTTACAGTTATCCAAGAATATATTGAATACTATAAATATGTGTTAAACTGACATATTTAGCAATTTAATGAATTCCTGAGCTATTGCTAATAAATGGTACTGTGCAATAATGCTATTCCTGATCAGGCAGCTCTTGCCTTTGGAGAATTGTCAGGCCTTGGCAGATGAAATAATATCCCAAAGCACCATGTCAGATTTATAACTACTGTGCTATCAAATGAGAAGCCAGGAGGCACAGGTGGCCAAACTTCTGTGTGACAGGATACATTACACTGTACCCTCCTTGACCCTGAGCTTCTCACTTAACAGATTAAGTTTAAAGAAGAATTAATGAGGTTACTCTCTTTGTTTAGCTACGGTATCAAAACTGTACCCTGATTTGTTCGTAAACTTTTTTGGCCACATCATGGCTTAGTATTTCATGAGCTGGACGTAACCATGGGTTACAGCCTTTAGCCACAGAAATTTGAAAATCTGTAAAGGACTCTGTGTTCAACTCAGTAGGAAAATAAGTTTTAATTATCAGTTTGTGTGAGTTAATTTCTAATGCTATTCACACAATGTCACGTTTTAACATCTAACATTTTGTTTAACATTTGTTTTGCAGTTTCATATCAATGCCAGCTACCCCCGAATATGGAACATGCCACAGACATGGCAGTGTGAATTAGAGGTTTATAAAGCCACCTACCACTTCATCTTTGCACAGAAGAATTTCTTCACAGGTGATTTTCTAATAAGTAAAAATACAGTGAGATTTATCCAGTGAATTTTTTATATTAAGTTTTGCTTTTAGATTCAACATAGGGAATCACACAATTCATACTTTTTTACTTTTATACTTCTTTTGGGGCCAAGATTATTGGAGGAAAAATTTAAATATATATGTTCTGTGCTGTCTTTTAACCCATAGAAGGAAACTGTGAACCCAAAATTGACCTTGGAAGGAAGTGCAAGAATTCATCTTTGTGTCACTCTAGTGAGGGGGTTAGATGGGGAAGATGAATTGGTTTTTTCCTCTTTATGAATTTGGCATCATAGTGGATTTATTATTTTGTTTTAATTATTGTAATCCACAGACAATATATTCACATAGTCAAATATGTTTTTGTATTCAGAGCCCCTACTTAACTCCTTTCTGTTGACATGTATAGTTGAATTGATACTATCATTAGTTGGAAAAATTCTTTTATTTCTTGCAGCATATTATGATAGCTACTTATTACATTTTATGAGTATGGGAACATGTAGTCTTAGTCTCTGAATAACATAAATGTTCAATCACTACAGTAATTTAAATTATTACATAAAGATAAGCATCTTTTTAGCCTTTCTGTAAGAAGTTTAACGAAACAGAATCAGTCTACCTTTCCAGGATCAGTGTCTACCCCAGAGTTTCTGATACTTGTTTGACTGATTGCTACATTTATCCATTTGTTTGTCCACCCCCCCCCCCCCAGTTGTTTATTTGTGGGTATAGCAGTGATTAAGATATGCATAGGTAGTCCTGTCATGACATTATTTACTAGCAATATGATGTGGGCCAAATTATTTAATTGTTTAAGCTTCAATTCTTTATCTATGAAATAGAGACGAGTTACATGATTCTTCTCCAGGATTGAGGTTTCAAGATCTCAGTAGTAGAAACTTTGACAGAGTCCTGGCAAGTTAAACTTTTGTCAGTGAAGCTGGACATTGAATACTTAATTCAGGTTTATGAAAAAAAATAATATCTAAAACTTAGTGTGCATTAGTGTCTGTCTCTGTTTTAAGCAGTTTCACATATTAAATCATTAAACTCCTATAATAACTCTCTGAGGTCAATTTTATTATCATTATTTTACAGAAGAGGGTAGTCAGTTACAGAGTGGTTAAGCAATTTGTCCAGGTTTAGATTGACTAGGTCAAGTTAGGATTCCAACCCAATAGTCTGGCCCAAGAATCTGTTTTTATATAAATAACTCCTTTTCCTTCTCACTTAATATTTTGTCATTTCTAACTTTGCTAATCTTTTAAAGTAGATTCCAGTTTCTTTATTTTTAGATTTTTTAGATTATAAATTATTTAATTTATTTAAACTTAAAGAAAAAACCCAACATTTTCAAGCAAGTTATACTTGACATTGTGTTACCTCCAGATTTCACAATCTCAGACTTCAGTAATGCTAAGAATAGTTAGATAGAAGTATAAATTTCTCAAGATTTAAAGTTTATTTTGTAGTAGTGCTTACATTTAAACTGAATATTGTATTAGTTAAACAAGTACTCATTTCTTAAATTATAATTGTGTTTTTCTTTCTCTAACTCTAATCTTTATGCTCCTGCCTGTTAAAATTCACTTTTTGAGTCATTTTTTTCTAAAATGTAGAAAGGTACAAAGCTTAAGTTCTCATTTCCCAGATTTAACAACTGTAATATTTAGATACATTACTTCTGAAATCTTTCTGCGGCTGTGTGCATGCTCAGTAGTGTCTTACTCTTTGCGACCCCATAGACTAGTAACCCACCAGGCAACTCTGTTGATGGGATTTTCCAGGCAAGAACACTGGAGTGGGTTGCCATTTCCTCCTCCAGGGGATCTTCCCAACCCAGGGATCGAACCTGCATCACCTGCATTGACAGGAGGATTCTTGACCACTGCACCACCTAGGAATCCCCCAGAAATCTTCCTAGAGTCCTTTAAAAACTTTTTTATTCTTTAAAAAAGATACTGTCAGAGTAATATTAGTCTAATCTTGGAGGAAACATACTTGGTCATAGTGTTTGAATTGCTTTTCTCTTTTCTCAGTTTTGCATTTCTTTATTGACAGATTTTTGCAGAAAATAAATTATCTATTTGTATGCCTCAAGAACCATTCTCACATTAGTTATTAGCGAGATACAATTGTTCATAAGCGATTTCAATGTGAGACAAAGATCACTTCATGATAAAAACAATATAGAGCTGCCTCAGGAATGAAAGATACAAAGCAAAGGCAGAAGTAAAGTCTTTACTGGCAATAGTGAAATTGACTTACGTTTACTCCAAGAGAAGAACACGACATTATAACAGTATTACAATCCCAGTACCACTTGATGGATATTTTATAGGGTGTAGCTTTCCTGGTAGCTCAGCTGGTAAAGTACCCACCTGCAGTGCTGGAGACCCCAGTTTGATTCCTGGGTTGGGAAGATCTCGCTGGAGAGGGGATAGGCTACCCACTCCAGTATTCTTGGGCTTCTCTGATGACTCAGCTGGTAAAAAATCCACCTGCAATGTGGGAGACCTGGGTTCAGTCCCTGGGTTTGGAAGATCCCCGGAGAAGAGAACAGCTATCTCCTCCAGTATTCTAGCCTGGAGAATTCCATGGACTATATACAGTCCAAGAGGTAGCAAAGAGTCGGACACGACCGAGCGAGTTTCACTGACCCAACAACTTAATTATAAAGTGAGTTGTAAATGAGTTTTTTTCCCAGACTAACATTTAGATTACCAACTTTACAACTCTTTTTTTTTTCAATCTCCAATATTTGTTGAGACGTGTTTTACAGTTTGGTCCATTGCCATTGAAAAAATTCCATGTATATTTGAAATGAATGTAGTTAACAAATTGCCTATTAGTTCATGTTTAGCTGAATTTTTCAAATAGTCTGTATATTTACTGATTTAATACTTTGGCCACCTCATGCAAAGGGTTGACTCATTTGAAAAGACCCTAATGCTGGGTAGGACTGGGGGCGGGAGGAGAAGGGGACGACGGAGGATGAGATGGTTGGATGGAATCACCGACTCGATGGACATGGGTTTGGGTAGACTCCAGGAGTTGGTGATGGACAGAGAGGCCTGGCACGCTGCAATTCATGGGGTCGCAAAGAGTCGGACACGACTGAGCGACTGAACTGAACTGAACCGAACTGAACTGAGTATGCTTAACTTATCAATAATTAAGCATCAAGCATCAAAAAGCTTCCTTTTTCTGGTAAATTTATTTGGTAAAACAAGCTGGTAATAAGAGCATTTTTTGGTTTAAAGAGAAATACATATCGGAAATAGTTTTTGAGGTTCCTGGTAAAAATATTTTGTTACTATAATTTTTAATATTTATCAGTAAAGATGTTATGTAAGCTGGTCAGGAAACTATACTGCAGAATGTATTGAAATTGTAGATAAGATACTTGAAAAATTGTAAGACATTAAAATAGAAATTGACTAATAACTATAAAATTACATTGTTTTACTTAGATTAGAAGTTATTTGAATTTGTGTTTATTTCACTAGCAGTTATATTTCAGCCTTTTAAGTAGTAGTATCGAGTAAATAAATGCAACCACTGTAAGCTGAGAGTCTCTTATGAATAATGATTCAAAACAAATATAAACCATGATCTCAACCTGCAGAAAATTATGAGGGTATCAGGAGAGGGAGCTCTGGAGCTTGAGCCCACCTTCGGGCAAGGGAGTCTTGGCTGCAGGCCCCCTCCTGGGCATGGAAGGCAGTGTGTGTTTCCTGTTGGTCAAGGAGAAGGCTGGCTAGGGGCTCAAAACAGGGGCAAAGGGGACTTGGCTGTGGCATCTGTCACCTTCATCCCCCTGGCCTCCCTCAGTTCCCCACACTTACGTCCTTCCTTCCTCTCACTCTGTCTGACTCTGCCCCTTCCCTATAGCCCAGCCTGGATCCATCCCCATGACCTATTTGCACCCTCCCACTGCTCCCCTGACTGCAGCCCTTCCCCTGTAGCCACCCCCTCTTCTACATGTGTGACCCACTTCACTGTATCTGGGGTCTCACCTCCAGCCAGTCTCCAGCTTTCTGCTGTAGTCTAACCTCAAGCCCTTCTGCTGTGGTCTAACCTCTGAACTTTCCACTGTGGTCATGCCCTTGACCTGCAGTCTAACATCCAGCCTTCTCCTGTACTTGGACCTCTCACCCTCCCACAACAGCTTCACTGCCCTTACGGTTTTAACATCCAACCATTCCAGTGCTCCAAGGTCCACCCTAGGGCTCTCCCTTGCTATTTAACCTCCAACTAATGTGGTCTAGATTTCCCCTATGGCTCAGCAGTTAAAGAATCCATTTGCAGTGCAGAGGAGACAGGAGACACAGGTTTGATCCCTGGGTCCGGAAGATCCCCTGGAGAAGGAAATGGCAACCCACTCCAGTATTCTTGCCTGAAAAATCCCATGGACAGAGGAGCCTGGCAAGCTACAGTCCAAAGGGTTGCAAAGAGTCAAACACAACTAAACAATTAAGCACATCGCTTATGTGCTTTTCTTTATTTATCAATCTCAAGTGTATTGCACAAGCATGAATTGTGACACTAACAAGTACATGTAAGACGTGAATACAGAGGAAATCACCATGATCTGAAGGCAATTAGAGAAAGTAAGGAAGGGCATTAAGATCTGAAATGATCTTTGTAAATGAACTCAGTACCATTAATGAAAATTTGCATAGTGTTTTCATAAAACATTCCAAAGCATATTCATTTTTATCACCTTCACAACTCTGAAAAGAGACAGCTGTTACTGTTATCCCTGAATGAGGTGAGGAGGTTGAAAAAACATTCAACAACTTGGGCAGACTCATGAAGCCAATAAGTGGGAGAGACATTTAAGAACAATTTTTTGACTGTAGACCCTTGTTCTCTCTGTATGGTCATGCTATTGTTAAAGATGGTTAGCATTTTCCTTAACAAAGAGGTTACCAAAGACTGTGTTTATTTTAGAAGGGATGAATAATTTGAGTAAAAGTGCAGAACCAAGCATGTTTATGAGGGGAAAAACATGAGGAAAAACAACTTTATGAGTGATAAATTTTGTATTGTGTAGTTGGTTAATCCCAGAGATGACATTGGGGCACCTCCTGAGTGCTGACCATTGTGTTAAAGCTATTAGTGATGCAGTCAGGACAGTTAGGTACGATAGTATGTAGAAATAAAGTTTTGGAAGTAAGCATAGATACTGTAAGATATGATGAACTACTAGGATTGCTTGTTAAAAGAAATCAAAATGTGTTTAAAATAAAGTAAAATTAAGTGGAATTTTCCTTTCTCTAGTCTCAGAATAGGTTAATTGGCCATATGCCTTTTATTGCTAATATAGTAAAACTCTGCATCTTATTAATATTAATTTTTATTGAAACTTGATATTAAATTATTTTGTCATTTTCCTAAGAGAGGATTTAATATATGTGCACAAGTTTCTGTACATTGCAGTTATTTTTAAAATGAGTTCATATGATACTTGACTTCTGATTTCTTTATTGAATCTAATATTTCTCCTTTGAAGATACCCTTTAAAATTCAAGGAAAATGACTTTAAATATTTAATTATTTTTGCCTATTATTTTTCTTAGAATATCTTTAATAAGTGCTACCATTCATGTGCTATCTTGTGACAGTTTCTGTGCTAAAAATTCACTTATTATCCCCTAAATTCTCACAATAAGTCTTTGCAGTTGTCCCCATTTTGTAAAAGAGAAGACCAGTAGAAGTTCAGTCATTTGTTCAAGATTATATAACTAGTAAAATGATAAGCCAGAATATAAACCCAAGGCTATCTGGTTGTCCAGAGTTTGTGTTATAACAATGATACTTGCTTCTCTCTATCAAATACACAAAGTTCTGATTTTGTAGCACTGTATTATGTACTGAGTGTACAAAGATGAGCTTGATACCTTTAGGAGGATATGTTTTATTGAAGAATATGATTCCTGTGAGTATACAACGCATGCAAATGATGTGAGTGCCAGAAGGAAAAGCACTGTGATAGAATAGGGCTAACATCTTTATATAGTATAAAGAGCTTTTGCCTGTTGGGGTTAAAAAAAAAAATTTAAGTATGAAAGGATATGCAGACAAAGTATATGAACACAATTTTGAAAAGCAACAATTCAACCATCTGAAGCAGCAGTACAGTGAATCAGCAGTCAGTAAAGCTGATTGACTGTAATTCTAAGGCCAAGCCTTTGTTTTGCTCACCTTGTATTCCCAGGGTCTAGAACAGAGTGTGCACACAGTAGACATTCTGTAGATATTTGTTTTGTGAATAAAGTGACATGAAAAAGTGTTCAACCCTCCTTGTAATTAAAAAATTCAATTAAACTGAGATATCATTTTCCAGTTATCAGTTATCAAGCCACAGCACCCCAGCTGCCATCAAAAAAATAAAAATAGAAAGAGAGGTAGAAAGAAATATAATGCAGGAACAGGTACAGTGAAATAGTTGACCATACATTTTTAATAACATAAATTGATCTACTACTTTTGGAAAGCAGTTTGTGATTTATTGTTGCTTAGTCATTCAGTCGTGTTCAACTCGTTGCAACCCTATGGTCTGTAGCTCTCCGGGCGCCTCTGTCCACAGGATTTCCTAGGAAAGAATACTGGAGTGGTTGACATTTCCTTCTCTAGGGGATCTTCCTGACCTGGGAATTGAACCTGTGTCTCCTGCATCTCCTGCATTAGCAGGTAGATTCTATACCACTGAGCCAGCTGGGAAGTCCTTGTGATTTATAATAGCTTTAAAAAATTCATAAACTTTGACTTAACAAATCTACTTTTGAAATCTATCCTGACAAAATAATTCTGAACATGTAAAATATCTTGTATGGAAATATATGCAATAACATTATCTACAACAAAAATTTGAAGAAAGTCTAAATATCCAAGTACAGTAAATGGCTAAATAAATCTTTGCAGATCATTTTAATAAACTATCATTAAAATCTTTGTTACTGTCTATTAAATAACATGGCAAAATTTTGAGTTCAGTGAAAAGTAATACATAAAACATGTGCATCTAGGATAGTGTAAAAATTTACATAGAGAAAAAACTAGAATGAGATATGTCCACAATATTAGATATTTGAGTAGCAGAATATCAGGTGATTTTTTGCTCTTTTATCTTCTTAAGTTTCTTTAAAGATATAGTAGGTATAAGAAATGCATTAAAATTTTCTTATCTGTAACTGTGATTAGTAAGTAGGCATTTTTACCATCAAACTGTTTGTTATTGTTGTACTTCAATTGCTAAGTCATTTCCAACTCTTTGCGAACCCATGAACTGCAGCACATCAGGCTTTTCTGTCCTTCGCTATCTCCCTGACTTTACTCAAACTCATGTCTGTTGAGTCAGCGATGCCATCCAACCATCTCATCCTTTGTCGCCCCCTTTTCCTCTTGCCCTTAGTCTTTCCCAGTATCAGGGTCTTTTCCAATGAGTCAGCTCTTCGCATCAAGTGGTCCAAGTATTGGAGCTTCAGTTTCAGCATTAGACCTTCCAGTAAATATTCAGGATTAATTTCCTTTAGGATTGACTGGTTTGATCTTGCTGTCCAAGGGACTCTCAAGAGTCTTCTCCAACACCACAGTTTGAAAGTGTCAGTTCTTCGGCACTCAGCCTTCTTTATGGTTCAACTCTCACATCTATACATGACTTCTGGAAAAACCATAGTTTTAACTATGCTGACCTTTGTCAGCAAAGTAATGTCTCTGCTTTATAATACACTGTCTACATTTGTCATAGCTATTTTTCAAAGGAGCAAGCATTTTTTAATTTGATGGCTGCAGTCACCATCTGCATTGATTTTAGAGCCCAAGAAAATGAAATCTGACACTGTTTCCATATTTTCCCCATCTGTTTACCATGATCTTAGTTTTTTGAATGTCAGGTTCTTTGAATATTGAGTTTTGAGCCAGCTTACTCACTCTACTCTCTCACCTTCATCAAGAGGCTCTTTAGTTCCTCTTCACTTTCTGTCATTAAAGTGGTATCATCTGCATATCTGAGGTTATTGATAATTCTTCTGCAATCTTTATTTAGCTCCATCTTAATCACCTTTCAATATTTTTGTATAAAAATTCTTTTTAGTTACAATTGCAAACATCATTTTTGATGGTAGAATATTTTTATTTTGTTTTCTGAATTTCAATTAATTGTACATTTTGTCTCCTACCCCAATAATTTTAGATTTAATTCAAGACTGGTCAAGTGATAGTGCGCCAGACATTTTTTCATTTGTTCCATATACATGGAATTTTAAAATCATGTTTCATCAATTTGAAATGATTTGGGCAGCTAATCAGCACAACTGGATTGACTGTTCCACTAAACAACAGGAAAATGGTAGGTGCTTTTAAAAAATTAGGTTAAATATTCTGTTCATTAAGACAAATATCAACAAAGAAAATTGGTGTTGATTTTGTAGTTTTAATAGATACTAGAATTGATCTTTTTTTGCCTTGTCTTGTGAGGCTCTCAGAGAACTATTTCAGAATTCATATTGAACTAAGCAGTTAAGTTTAATTTTGTTTAGGTATGTATTTAAGGAAGTTTTTATTGAAATTTTTTTTGGAAATTAAATTTCTTTCTCTTTTTTTGCAGTGTACCTGGCAGCCTGTGGGGAAACACTAAACATTGATTTTTCTTTGCCTTTTACGGACTTTGTTCCAGCTACATGTAATACCAAGTTCTCTTTGAAAGTACGTATAATTGGATGTATTGTTTGTTCCACAAGGTTTATTAGTAAGTTTGATTTACCAGCACTTACCTTTATTCTCTCCTGCCCATTCTGTTGCCAGCCTGCAGTATTTTGGCTTTCCTCCACTGTTCACTAATTTTAGTGTCACAGAATTGCTCCTTTTTTTCAGTCATTAATTGCAATATTCTGCCATTCCTGTAAATTCCCTAAGTTCCCCTAAAAAGTTGAACAATAATTTGAAAACATATGTGTACTCCAATATTCATGGCAGTATTATTTACAGTAGCCAGAATATGGAAGCAGCCTTAGTGCCCATTGACAGATGAATGAATGTGGATGAAGAAATGTGGTATATATACTCATTGGAGTGTTACTCAGCCTTAAAAAAGAACTAGATCTTGCCATTTGTGACATAGATGACCTAGAAGGGCTATTATGCTTAGTGAAATAAGTCAGACAAAGACAAATACTGTATGTTTTCACTTACATTTGGAATCTAAAGAACAAAACGAATGAATAAAACAGAAATAGACTCTCAGATTAAAAAAAAACAAACTAGTGGTTACTAGAAGCGGGGGGGGGGAAATAGGTGAAGGAGATTAAAAGGTACAAATTACCAGTTATAAAATAAATAGGTCACAGAGAATAATGTGTAGAGCACAGGGAATATAATCAATATCTTGTCATAACTTTGTATAATGTGTAATCCATAAAAACATCGAATCACTGTGTTATACAACTAAAACGAGTATACTGAATAATATTGTAACTGTACTTCAGTTAAAAAGAAGTTGGCTGATGAAAAAAAATTCCTAGAGTCATTCCTTTGTTAGAGCTCATTTCTAACCTCTGTGACTAATCTTTTTTTTCTCTTAAGAATTTATTGTAGTTCTGATGTTTTACTGAGTCTGTGAACTAGATTTTACATTTTTTTGTACAGTTGAGCCTTGAACAGTCTAGGGATTGGGGTGCTGACTCTCCCTGCCATCAAAAAATTCATGTGCAACTTAGAGTTGGTTCTCCTTGGATCCTCCATATCCTTGGTTCCTCTGTATCCAAGGTTCAGCATCTGCAGATTCAACCAACTGCAGATTGTATAGTAATGTAGTATTTACCATTGAAAAAAAAAATCCACGTGTAAGTGGACTTGTGCATTCACACCTGTATTATTCAAAGGTCAGCAGTATTTTATTTCTAATTGTACCCATGAATTCAGGGAATAAACACAAGGACCCTTCTTCCTTTTATCCAAAAGCCAGCTCTAAGGGGTTCAAAATTCATGGTACATCTAATTGTAAGGTATATACAATCAACAGTAGTTGTATTATTGATGGAGGTTATGGTGGTAAAAAATAGAAACAATAGTACGAGCAGCCAGCACTTTTTAACATCTTCTTAGTGCCAGACACTATTCCAGTTGCTTTATGTGTAGTAACTCATTTAATTCTCAGAACAACCTTCTTGAAGTAGTTGTTATGTACATTTATGGAATAGGAAACTGAGGAGGCAAGTTTATCTAACTTGTCATTAGCTAGTGAGTGGCTAAGTTGGAATTTAAACCCAGGCAATAAAGCTTACTGTGCTGCCTGTTAAGAAACCAGGCATCAAGATGAGCAAAGATTAGGGCACCTGTAAGGGAAAAAAGTGAAACTCAGTGAAGATCCTTTGATATAATTCTTAAAAACCAGTTGAGGAACCAAGACTTACTAAATATAGACAATCATATTTTTAAAATTAATGAAAATATTGAACATATTCCATTTGAGCTTAGATAATTTTAGTTTTTTTTTAAACTGAATTATATGTGAAATATCCAAGGAAAACTTCTTACTGTTCTCTAAAAATTTTGCAGTTTGTTTCCCTCATTTTTTTCTTGACTTTCTAAGCAGAATTTCAGATAATGTAAAATCTTATTCCAGTTACTTACCTGACTGTTCAGTGTAAATTTGCAATTTCAGATTTATTTTTTGTTGAATTTATTCTCAAGCGTATTATAGATAGACTTGCTTGTAAATAGTATTCTAACAAACTTCTGTACCTGTTCTATTACTTTGGGTTATTATAAATTGTTTTTTAGGGTGAAGATGTTGACCTTCATTTGTTCCTACCAGATTGCCACCCTAGTAAATACTCATTATTTATGCTGGTAAAGAATTGCCACCCCAATAAAATGACTCATGATACTGGTATTCCTGCTGAATGTCAGAGTGGCCAGAAAACAGTTAAACCAAAATGGCGGAACATTACTCAAGAAAAGTAAGTATTTAATATTAGCGATTTAAGTATTTTGTGTCAATGTGGAGAAATTACGCTTTCATTTCTTTCAGAGAATAATAGTAAAATTTGTTTATATGTAACTGGTGTCTAAATACAATTAAAGGAATAAGTACCTGACTAGAAACTTTATTTTTCACTCTTCAAAGGGCTGGTTGGGTTGAATGCTGGACTGTCCCAAGTGTCATGCTTACAATTGATTATACATGGCATCCAATTTATCCACAAAAAGCAGATGAACAGCTGAAACAGTCATGTAAGTGTTTCTGTATAATCTGTATCTTAAAATATCAAAATTGATAAACATCAAGGATACAAAGAAGAAATTAAAACTTTTTGGAAATGCATCTATTCTTTTGACATAATTATGCATTTCAGGTCTTCTAAGATTTTTGTTATAACTTTCTTTGGGCATTTGCTATATATCAATTACTAGGCCAAGCTGTTCCTTGGTTTACTTTATCTAATTTAATCCTTAAAGCAACTCTGTGAAATAAATATTATAATATTATTGTCATTGTAGAGTTAAGGAAATATGCTCAGAGAAAGGAATAATTTTCTCAAGGTCTGGTGGGCAGAGCTGGAGTATGGAATCAGGTATATGTACATCTATAGATTTAGAGTGCTTGATTTTATAAAATGTTAGTTTCTTTAATGCATTTTGACAGCTGTCATATTATTTATAGTTTCCCTGAGGCTTAAGTGCAGCTTTATTTGGGTTCAAAGTCGAATTAGAGTCTAGTGAAAATATTTTCTTTATATTTTTCCAGTGAGCTAAGTATTAAAGAATAGTTTTTGTAACTTTCTTATATATAGATCTTGATAATGCCATAGGGCATTTGTATAGCTGTTTATATGAAAATAACTTTATAGTTTAATGTCCAAGTATAGTTAGAGCCTAGTTCTGACCCAGCTTTACTGTATATTGCTAGAACTTGATAAGAATATTGCCTTTGTTAATGAAAACTTTTTATTGATTCTTTGTAGTAATAATAATAAGCAGAGATTTATTTTGAGCTCTTTCTGGATTTGTGTATTTTTATATGTATTTCAATGAAGTCTATTCTTTATTGCATTCTTAATTATTAGTCTTTCAGTTTTGTTTTCATTATATACTGGAGACATTTTACCAGTGTTAGTTGCTTTCATATTTACAAAATAGAATTTTTTAGTGAATAGTTCCTTGAAGAACTTCTAAGAGATCCTCTTCCCCCTTTCCACTCAAACATTATTCTTTTTTTCCCCTCTATTTATTCCAGTGTCAGAAATGGAAGAAACAATGCTATCTGTGTTAAGGCCATCTCAGAAAACAGACAGAGTTGTTTCTTCTCCCTCTACTTCTTCACGTCCTCCTATTGATCCCTCAGAACTTCCACCTGATAAACTTCATGTAGAAATGGAACTTTCTCCAGATTCTCAGATAACTCTCTATGGACCTCTATTAAATGCCTTTCTGTGTATTAAGGTAAGATTTTTAAAAGACTGTCCATATGTTTAGATGTAGGAAAAGCAGTTAACCATCTAATTGATATTGAGACCATTTGAAATGGCCAGTTTTATGATTTAAAGCATTTAGGATATATTATATGTTGACTGAACTTGTGGTGTTAGACTCAATTATAAAATTATTTGTTAAAAATAGTGTTAAAAACTCTTCACTTTAGCATTTTTTTTGAGAAGTTAGTGTATTCTAGGAATTTTGTGCTAGTTGCTAGAGATAAATGATATAGCATCTGTTGCTAAAAAGATAGGCTAGAGGATTATAGCAGGATAGATATGTACATGGACAGTTTTAACACATTGTAATTAATGTGGCAGCAGAAGTATAAAAGAACTTTGTTATCTGAAGATATCTATACCAGGAAAAGGCTACTTCAAGTGAGTCCATTAAAAACCAACAATTTTACTTCATGGTAAATAATAAGCAAAGAGTTATTTGGAGCTCTATCTTGAAAATTGAAGCAAATAAGTGAAAATGAATTCATTTCAGAGTACGACAAATTTAGGCTCTGAAGAAATATGTACTGCTTCTTTGAGCAAAGACCAAATCAAGTGTTGATTCATTTTGATTATTTTTCCAGTGAGATGTATAATATGATTGTATAGTATGACAGTACTTCAGGGTTGCTGTCTGTAGCATGTTTATGGAGAGAAGCTATTTTAAGAAAAATATTTGAGCATTTTTTCAGTTTTCTAGACTTCGCTTTTATCATTTTGATACTCAGATCATGCTTTTAAAAATACCCCAACAAAACATCGCTAATTTCTGTTGATTTACTCTTTTTTATAGGTAACTTCTCTAGGCCGTCCAGATTTTCACTTATCACTGATATTCTATCTGTGATTTGAGCAGTTGTCCAGAATTACATTCAGCTATTTCATGAAATTTTTCATTTTCCCAGGATTTTGCAAATTCACTTTGCTTTAGATTTTCATTGTACTCTTGGATATCTACTACATCTGATAATCAAAGAGAGACAAATTCACCAAATTTTACCAATCATGAGCAGTAGAATTAGTTGTGGCATGGGTGTTTGTGTGAATCTGACTTTATCAGTGTTCACTTATTTGCTTCCTTTTGTAATTTCACAATTGCAGAGGTTTGGATATTGAAGGCTTAACTAACAAGGAATCCTTTAATGTACAGTAACAGGAAAAATTGACTGGAAAAGGTCTAGGATGATCAAGGTTGGCCTGGGATGGACACTCAAGGTTGATTAACAAAGGCTCTCTAAAAGAAGTGCTAGCTGAATAAATTTTGAAATTTTTTGAAGTCTAAATATTTGATTTCCTATATTTATTAAAAACTACCATAGAGCATCAGATGATGCAGTTTAAGGTAAAAGATGCAAGGGAAAATGTGTTTAATATTTTTGGAAACCTATGGTTTCTGTTTGCCTTTTCTTTCCCTAAGGTTTTAGAAATTCTTAAAGGAATAAAGGAGTAATTCTTCAGATTCGAAGGGAGGAAACACACACAAACAGATTTTTTTTCTCTTTGGACCATTTTGTGGCCTAAAACATTCTACAAATATTTCTCTCACTATCTTATTTTCTTGGCATTACATGTGACTATCTATAAAGGATCTAAAATTGAGGCGGCTGAATTTAATTTAAATATAAACAATGATTTAGTTACCAGGTGTAGGTGGTTATATTGATACAATATCAGTTTTGAATACTACTAGAGAAGTATTAACTGTTTTTGCATTACCACACATATATTGAACCTCAGCTGTTTTAACTAAAAAATTCCATAGTAGTACATAAACAAAAATAAGAACAAAGATCATAGAGAAAGAAAGATATGCCTTTACTTTAAATTTCTTTGTAAATTCTATGTTACCTATGTTAGTAGTTATTATGTTTTGATGCAGACTCTGCATTACAGATTTTATAACAACTTTTTATTCATTTCAAAAATTTATTACACTAAATATTAGTACTCCCATTCATCATGTTAATTCAGAACTTGTGTGAAATATCTACTGAAACAAATTAAAAATTTTTAAGTTTTGACACATTTTATAAAATAATTTATAATTCAGTGAACTCTCTGCTTCCATTTGTTAAGAATATATAGCACATAGCTATTTTTTGTTTTTGCCTTAGTGTCATGCTAACTTGGAGTTGTTACCTATCTTAAATGTCTCTTACTTTTTTTTCTCTTTAGTTTTAACTTATGTTTTATTTAGTATCAGTGTTAGAACTTTAAAGCTTTTTGGATGTTTTATCTTGTTTTCATTTTAGGAAATAGACTAATACTCTAAAATAGGATAAGGAAATGCTTAGTTTACAAATTTCAGGCTTTAAGGTGAAACATTATTGCATATCTCTTTTGATAGCAATTTATTCTTAATATTTACAGGAAAACTACTTTGGGGAAGATGACATGTACATGGATTTTGAAGAGATTATTTCAAGTCCTGTTCTGTCCCTGTCAACATCATCCAGTTCTGGATGGACTGCTGTTGGGATGGAAAATGACAAAAAAGAAAATGAAAGTTCAGCAAAGTCAATTCATCCACTTACCTTGCGTCCTTGGGATATTACTGTACTTGTTAATCTGTACAAAGTTCATGGACGTCTTCCTGTTGTAAGTGTTTGCATATCAAAACAGTTGAGTCTGTTATGAAATCCACCTATCATAGGAAGTGATGTTGTGTGTGCACATACTTACATAAGATAATTCATATTCAAAACTGTTTTGTATTTATCCTTTTATCTTTATAAAGCTAGTGTATTATTTTCTTCATAATCACTTAATCATTGACAATTTTTCCTATTTTTCTTCTTTCACTTTAGCTCCTTCTTTGCTGTTCTGTATAACTTTAGAATATTTGGCCATGTTGTTGAGTTGCTAGATTTACAGTTAGCCTGATGGATATTGTAGGACTTTACACTTAGTCTTTATCTCTGACTCTAGACCAGTTTGGGACCTTTTGGTGGAACTATATGAAATCATGATTCAGGCTTGACCCTGGAGGTTGAATTGTGTCACAGGTTTGGATTCTCCATAGTGTCCTGGTTTACTCTAAAGACGACCCTTGGACCTGTTGGGGCTGAATTGAAATGAGATTATATTGCCCAAAGAACCCGTGGCCATTGGAGCCAGGCCAGATGGGGAGAGAGTGGCCCCTGGAGCATTGTGCTGCATATTGAGTCCATATTGTGTTCCTAGGGTCCCACAGGAGAGAAATCAGCTCTGGTGCTTAGTTAACCTAAAGTCTTTTTCTGGGATACAGAATAGTTATTTTTGTCAGTAAGCACCATTCTTCCTTTTGAAAAAAATCAATTTTTTTTAATTGTGTAAGTGTAATTTTTATTTTTCTGTACGTCTTTGGTCTTTAATTTTTCTATATACTGATTGTGGTATTTTTGCTTGACTTTAGCATGGAACTACTGATGGTCCTGAGTGCCCTACAGCTTTTTTGGAAAGACTATGTTTTGAGATGAAAAAAGGATTTAGGGAGACCATGCTGCAACTTGTCCTGTCACCCCTGAATGTGTTTGTCAGTGATAACTATCAGGTAATGTGAAAGTGAGTTGTGATAGAGACTCAGAAATTTATTGTTACTATTTATGAGGTGAAAACAATGTGTTAACTTCTGTGCCTGGACTGTATAGCTCTTTAAATTAGGGACCTTCAGTTTAACTGTACTAAGCAGTTTTGTATTGTGTGAATTGTTTCAAGAATTTTAGCTTTTCTTTTTCTCCCCTGCTGTTCCTTATTTATGTGATCCCAAACAATTATATATCTATTGTTTTTAGAAATTGTAAGAAATACTTTATGACTTTCTCATATGTTTATGAAAGGGTAAAACTAATTGTATAGAATGTTGGTAGATTCTGTTGAAAATCACAACCTAAGTATTAATATTGTATGTTAATTGCTCAGTCGTGTCT
The DNA here is from genome assembly GCA_024291935.2 of Okapia johnstoni. NCBI lineage: Eukaryota > Metazoa > Chordata > Mammalia > Artiodactyla > Giraffidae > Okapia > Okapia johnstoni. The sequence continues at coordinate 33,534,300 of CM044310.1, forward strand.
GACTCTTTACAACACCATGGACTGTAGCCCACCAGGCTCCTCCGTCCATGGGATTTCCCAGGCAAGGATATTGGAGTGGGCTGCCATTTCCTTCTCCAGGAGATCTCCCCAACCCAGGGATCGAACCCAGGTCTCCTGCATTGCAGGCAGATGCTTTACCATCTGAGCCACCAAAGGAAGTCCAAGTGTTAATGTTAAGCAGTACCATAAACCATAAATGTTGGTAATGGACAGGGAGACCTGGCATGCTGCAGTCCATGGGGTCGCAAAGAGTTGGAGACGACTGAGTGACTGAACTGAACTGAACCATAAATCTTGAAAACATGCGTATCTACATGAACACTGATTAATTCTTTTCATCCAACATACTTACAAGGTACTTTGTTAATACCTTCAAGATATCCCTAAGGCTCTTTTGGAAGAGAACTGGTGACATTCATCAAATGGGAATATTTTACATTCCTGGGTACATTATCACTTTATTATTATTTTTTTAATGCCAATGACTTTTTTTGGCATCTACCCCTTCTTTAAGTCCCTTTCCTACTTTTAGTCAAGTGGTGTGCTTTAGAACTGTGATGGTTTTTAATGTAAGACAAAGTAAAACTATAGACAGGGTGATGAATCTGACTGAATCATCAACAAATGATAACTCACTATGGATTCTGTGAAGTAACTGACCATCTTATATAAAAGAGCATACTTCTATGCACTCTGATGCTATAGTGGGCTTCCCTGGTGGCTCAGCTGGTAAAGAAGCCACATGTAATGTGGGATACCTGGATTCAATAAAACTATTATTTTAGTGTAGTAGCTAAAACTTAACACTTAATGTATACTAGTTTTTGTCACAGAACATGTTTCTTTTTAAAAAACTTTTATTTCAAGAAATTATATAGATTTACAGGAGGTTACAGAGATAGTACAGAGAGTTTCTGTGTTTCCTCCATGTTGACCTCATACATAATCATGGTAAAATATCAAAACCAGGAGATTGACATTTGTACAATATGTATGCATAGTTCTGTGACATTTCATCATGGATAGATTTGTGTAACTGCCACCAAAATTAACATGCAGAACTAGACTGTCTTCACAAAGCGCTCACTTGTGTAACACTTTCATTTTAACTTGTCATGTGAAACCTTAAAAATTCTGGTCCTTCTTTCTGTAATTAATGGGTCATTAGGATTGGTTTATTTATTTTTTTTTTTGAGAGGCAAATATATAGAGAAGAAGCCCATCTCCGGTTTTCAACTCTCTTGAGGAAATTAATAAAGGTAATAGGGAAATATCTTCTCAGAAAGGCTTATTTCTGAGAATCTTAGGAGAGTAGCTCTGATTTTTTGAGTACCTGATGATACTTCAACTTTTATCTTAATCACTGCATTCTCAAAAGACTTTTCTGGTTATAAAAAATGTTTTATTGAGTTTATTATCAGGGTCCATATTACTCCTAATTGCACAATTATTGGCATACTTGTACAGAGACAGAAGTGTAAAGTGTGATTTATATGGTGATAAGAAGAGGAATTCGTGGAGTAGAGATATCAAGGCAGTAATAGAAGTATTGATACTAGTGACATTTTGTTTCCCAGATGGCAAACACTTTATAATTCATGCTGAAGACAAGCATAGTCTATACATATTCTCTAGGAATTTGCTTATCTACTTAATTTGCTTACATTTTGTAGTGCTAGCATTTCTAAGAAATATTTTTTCTTTTGTCTCTATACTAACACTCTTTCATGATGGGAAGCTTCACACAGTGACTACCCTCAAAACTGAGTTCTGGGTCACTCATCTGTAGCTCCTTATATCTGGTAGCATTTGTCTTAGTGCACAGCTTCAAGGCTAAGGATCTAATGTGATGGGTCAGTGACCATGTCTGACTTATGAAGCCACATACTTTTTACTGGATCATCTTATGTCTATTAGTTTTATATTAGGGCTGCCAAAGCAAAGCACCCTACACTAGGTGGCTTAAAACAACAGAAAATTACTCTTCCACAGTTCTGGAGCCTAGAAGTCTGAAATTAGTGTGTTTGGCAGGGCCATGCCCTCTTTCAAGGCTCCCTTGTCTTTTCCTAGCTTTGGTGCTTGCTAACAGTCCTTGGCATTCCCTGTTTTGTAGCTGCAAACAGGAATCTGTTTTGCATCACTCAAATCTCTGTCTCCATCTTCACTTGGCATTCTCTCCATGAGTCTCTGTGTCTTAAGTTTTCCCCTTACAGGGACGCTGTTAATTGGATTAAGGCCCTTTGTAATCCAATGTAACGGCATTTTGACTTGATTACATTTGCCAAGACATTGTATTCAAATAAGATCACACTCACAGGTACCTGAGTTTAGGAATTGAATGTCTTTGTACGGGACACAGTTCAACCCACAGAGTGATGTAAGCCACAGTACAATTCAGAATGTAATCTTTACTGATGTACCAGGTAGTGTTTACCTTTAGGACAACCCAAGATCCACGTTTGTTTATGTTTTTGGTTTTTTGACAGTGAGTGGTGAGAGAAAGTATAGAACCCTGGATGATGTTTGGTTTTTGGCTTGGGCAGTTAACCGAGCTAGTGCATGATAAAGAATATGGGAGGAGGAACTGCTTTACAGGGGAAGAGTATGAGTTTCTGGGCATGTTGGGTTTGAAGTACCAGGAAATCGACCTTTATTTTCTAGCATTTTCCAAAGAATGAACTGCATTATCTTTGTAAAGTAACTCAGATAAACTCGCCTAAGTGTCTGTGTAGGTAGAATGTCTTTCAGAAGTCATAAATAGTTGACTTTCTGATGATATTCTAATACACTAACAACAGATGCATATGCAGGCATCCAGCATTCTTGGAAGATACATTTGGATGGTCCCTGTGATAAATACATTTGGGTATATGGTCCCGTCCAACCATCTCATCTCTGTCATCCTCTTCTTCTCTTGCCCTCAATCTTTCCCAGCATCAGGGTCTTTTCCAATGAGTTGGTTGTTCACATCAGGTGACCAGAGTACTCCTGCTTCAACTTCAGCATCAGTCCATCCAGTGAATATTCAGGATTGATTTCCTTTAGGATTGATATTTGTATGTATATACTCACTATAATTTCTTTTTCCATTCATCCACTGATAGACACTTAGGTTGTCTCCATATCTTGGCTATTGTAAATAATACTGCAGTGAACACGGGGATGCATGTATCTCTTTGAATTAGTTGTTTCATTTCCTTCCAATAACTACCCAGAAGTGGAATTGCTGAATCATATGGCAGTTATGTTTTAATTTTTTGAGGAACCACCATTATCTTCTACACTAGCTTTACCAATTTACATTCTCCTTAATAGTACACAAGGGTTCTGTTTTTTTTTTTCCACATTCACACCAACATTTGTTATTTGTTTTTGATGACAGCCATTCTAACAGGTGTGAGGTGATAGGTCACTGTGGGTTTGATTTGCATTTCCCTGATGCTTAGTGACATTGAACATCTTTACATGTGTCAGTTGATCATCTGCATGCCTTCTTTGGGAAAATATTCATATTCTCTGACCATTTTTTATATTGGATTGTTTGCCTTTTGGTACTGAGTTGTAGGAATTCTTTATATATTTTAGATTTTAGCCCTGTGTCAGATTTACGACTGGCAAATATTTTTTTTCCTTCTGCTGGTTGCCTTTCCATCTGTTGATAGTTGCCTTTCCATTTGTTGATAATTTCCTTTCCTTTGAAGAAGCATTTTAGTTTGACATAGTCCCACTTGTTTATTTTTACTATTGTTTCTTTGCCTTTGGTGTTAGATTCAAAAATAATCACCAAGCTTATGTCAGTGAGTCTACTGCTGATATTTTCTTCTAGGAGTTTTATGGTTTCAGGTCTTACATTCAAGTCTGTAATTCATTTTTAGTTGATTTTTGTGTGTGTATAAAATAGTGATTGTGTTTCATTCTTTTAATATGTGGTACCCAGTTTTCCCAGCACTGTCTATTGAAGAGGCTCTTCTTTCCTCATTACATATTTTTGGATCCTCTGTCATAAATTAACTGGCCATATATATGTGTGTTTATTTCTGGGCTGTCTATTCTGTTCCGTTGATTTATGTGTCTCTTTTTATGCTAATACCATACTGTTTTGATTATCACAGCTTTGTTATAGAGTTTGAGGTAAGAGAGTATGATACCCCCAGTTTTGTTCTTCTTTTTCAAGATAACTTTGGCCATTTGGGATTTTTGTGGTTCTATACAAATTTTAGGATTATTTGCTATTTCTTTGAAAGATGCCATTGGAATTTTGATAGGGATTGCTTTGGGTGGTGTGATTATTTGAGCAGTATTGATTCATCTAAGCCAAGATCCACGTGTATCTTTGAACTCAAGAAAAGTTATCAAAAACTTTATATTGAGAATTATAGAATCTTAGTGCCAGAAGTGATATTCATTGACCATCTACTCTAGCTGCCTCACAAAAAATAGAAGGGAACTGATGCCTGGAGATAGGTGATTGTATAGACTATCACACAGCTTAGACAAAAAATGTATCAGAAGACTCTCTAGAGCTTTTATTATAGTCACAATTTGAAATGACCTTTTAAGAATACCATATGAATTAGATTTAGCCTTATCCTTAAAAACACTTTTTAATGAATGCAGTTACCAAAATTTGTGCTAAAACAAGGAACGTTAACCCTATAAGATGGCCTGCACATACACACTAAAAAGACTGTAATGGTAAAATTAAGATAAATAATTTCAAGTGTAAAAAGTGCTGCAAGGAAAGGAATGAAGTGCTCTGGTAGCATGTAATGGCTTTGAGATAACTTGTTATTCAGTCACTAAGTCATGTCCGACTCTTTGCAACCCCATGGATTGCAGCATGCCAAGTTCCTCTTGTCCTCCACTGTCTCCTGGAGTTTGTTCATATTCAGGTCCACTGAGTTGGTGATGCTACCTAACCATTTCATCCTCTGCCGCCCTCTTCTCCTTTTGCCTTCAATCTTTCCTAGCATCAGGGTCTTTTCCAATGAATTGGCTATTTGCTTCAGCTGGCCAAAGTATTGGAGCTTCAGCTTCAGAATCAGTGAATATTCAGGATTGATTTCCTTTAGGATTGACTGGTTTGATATCCTTGCTGTCCAAGGAACTTTCAAGCATTTTCTGTAGCACCACAATTTGAAATCATCAATTCTTCAGGGCTCAGCCTTCTTTATGGTCCAACTCTCACATTCGTACATGGCTACTGCAAAAGCTGTAGCTTTGACTATATAGACCTTTGTCGGCAAAGTGGTATCTCTGCTTTTTAATATGCTGTCTAGGTTTGTCATAGCTTTTTCCAGGGAGCAAGCATCTTTTAATTTTATGTCTGCAGTCACCACATGCTATGATTTTGGAGCCTAAGGAAATCAAATCTGTCACTATTTCCACTTTTTCCCCATCTGTTTGCTATGAAGTGATGGAACTGGATGCCATGATCTTCATTTTTTGGATGTTGAGTTTCAAGCCATCTTTTTCACTCTCCTCTTTAACCGTCATCAAGAGGCTCTTTAGTTCCTTATCACTTTCTCCCATTAGGGTGGTATCATCTGCATATCTGAAGTTTTTGATAATTCTCCCAACAGTCTTCATTCCAGCTTGTGATTTATCCAGGCTGGCATTTCTCATGATGTACTCTTCATATAAATTAAATAAGCAGGGTGACAGTATACAGCCTTGTCATAGTCGTTTTCCAGTTTTGAACCAGTCAGTTGTTCCATGTCTGGTTCTAACAGTTGCTTCTCTTTTGTTTATTTTTTTTTAATTGGCTTTGAATTTTATTTTATTTTAAAATATACATTTATTTTAATTGGAGGCTAATTACTTTACAATATTGTAGCGGTTTTGCCATACATTGACATGAATCAGCCATGGGTGTACATGTGTTCCCCATCCTGAACCCCCCTCGCACCTCCTTCCCCATCCCATCCCTCTGGGTCATCCCAGTGCACCAGCCCCAAGCACCCTGTCTCATGCATCGAACCTGGACTGGCGATTCGTTTCACATATGATAATATACATGTTTCAATGCCATTCTACTCAATCATCCCACCCTTACCCTCTCCCACAGAGTCCAAAAGACTGTTCTGTACTTCTGTGTCTCTTGCTGTCTCTCATATAGGATTATCATTACTATCTTTCTAAATTCCATATATATGCATTAGTCTATTGTATTGGTGTTTTTCTTTCTGGCTTAGTTCACTCTGTATAATAGGCTCCAGTTTCATCCACCTCATTAGAACTGATTCAAATGTATTCTTTTTAAAGGCTGAGGAATATTCCATTGTGTATATGTACCACAGCCTTCTTATCTATTCGTCTGCTGATGGACATCTAGGTTGCTTCCATGTCCTGGCTATTATAAACAGTGCTGTGATGAACATTGGGGTACATGTGTCTCTTTCAATTCTAACAGTTGCTTCTTGACCTGCATACAGGTTTCTCAGGAGGCAGGTAAGGTGATCTGCTATTCCCATCTCTTTAAGAGTTTTTGATAGTTTGTTGTGATCTACACAGTCAAGGGTTTTAGTATAGTCAGTGAAACAGACATAGTTGTTTTTCTGGAATTCTCTTGCTTTCTCCATGACCCAACAAATGTTGATAATTTGATCTCTGGTTTTTAGGTAAGAACATGGTAAAACTTGCCTTTTTAAAAGATCTCTGTGGTGTTCTTGTAGAGTATGGAGCAGAACAGTATAAAAGTAAATGCTGGGAGATCCCAGCAAGAGGTTGTATTATTTGAACCAGGATGATAGCAGGAAACGGAAAGAAACTCAGTGCATTTGTGAGATACTGGGAGGTAGATTCCATAAAAATTGGTGACTGATGGGTAGGCCGTTACCAAACTTACTTGATTCTTTGTTCCTAATAACAATCTGTGAACTTAGTGTTCCATGGAATGCCCTATTTTAGAACATATCCTTTAGCTTTCTGAATAAGTGTTAGAAATTATCTCTTTGAAATGTTGCTGCATTTTAGTTATGAGTATATAATTATCCTCTGTAAGAGGAATCTCTCCTTTTAGTATTTACATAATTCTCAAAATCCTTCTGGAAGATGGCTTTCTTTGCTAGTTCCTCATTATGGTCTTAATGGGTCTTTTTTCTTCTATGTTATTTTCTTCTTTTTGATACTTTAATCTCATGATTCCTGCCTTGTCACAAAAGATTGGTCTCTCACATTCCCTGTTAGTCAGAATACATGTTTCTTTTTATTTATTTAGGCGCCTACCAAAGAGAGGTCTGCATTTTTTTAAGACTTTGCTGTCTTGCTTTGCAGTTGGGCTTTTACAGATAATGTCACTAAAGAAGCTTAACTCAGACTGCTTTTATGGATACAAGGTTGTGTTAAGAGCTTTGGATCCTAAAGTCTTATTTTCCGTATAGCATGTTTTTACCATTTGTCTCTGGGGGAAAAAGCAACTAGCAATTATAAATGCTGATATTTCTTATGCTTTTTGTTGTTTTCAGCAGCGACCGCCTGTGGATGAAGTGCTCAGGGAAGGTCACATCAATTTGTCAGGTCTCCAACTGAGAGCACATGCTATGTTCTCAGCGGAAGGTCTTCCTTTGGGAAGTGATTCCTTAGAATACGCATGGCTAATTGATGTGCAGGCAGGAAACCTTACAGCTAAGGTCACAGCACCACAGGTATGTTCGAAGGTCTCAGAGTGCTATTTCCTGACTTACTTCCTTTTTCCTTTACTGACCCACCTCCCCAAGAAAAAGTTGTATGCCTATTTGAATGTTCATTTTACTTCTACTTGCCACTAAGGATTTTCTTAGTCGTGGATGAGTCAGAGACAAGTTTCAGTTTTCTGGGCCACATAAAATTGATGGGTATAATTTTTTATAGTCCTATGTAATATTTTCAATAATTCAAGACTTTCTTTGAGAAGAACTCAGGATGAGAAGTTTCTGGAAATCAAGTTATAAATTATTAAAATTATATTACTTGACTCTCCACTGTTGGAACAATCTTGTTTTTCCAGTATGTAGGATAATTTTCTGAGAACTTGACTTTTTTGTGTATTTCTTAGGTAGGATTTGAAAGAGGCATTATAATATTAAGGTAACATGTTTCTTTACTTGTCATGTCCTAAAGCAAGGCAGCATCATTTGAATTTTCACTTAGAGATATAGATACTGATTTAGAAAAATAACAATGAATTTATTGGCAGAAAATCTCATGTAGAAGACTAGTTGTAATCCCTTTGGATAAATTCTCCTTCCCTCTCACTGTCCCACTTAGTCTTTAGGAGTCTCAGAGGGCTTAAGTGTTACTGTCAGCCTCCCTGACAAAGGTTCTGCATCCACAGATTCTGCATCCACAGGTTCAACCAGTCATGGATTCAGCCCACTGCAGATGTGAAGCCTATGGATACAGAGGGCTGACTGTAACCCTTAGTTCTAGAAATGGGCCATTGAAATTTAGTGAAATGTCTGTATTACTGTAAAATTTCACTTGTTGAGACAAATATAGTTAAACCTCATTTTCTTGTGTTTCACAGATTTTGCTTTCTGGTTGTGTGTGTGTGTGTTTTTGTTTTTTGTTTGTTTTACAAATTGAAGGTTTGTGGCAATGCTACATCAAGCAAGTCTGTTAGCACCATTTTTCTGACAGCATTTGTTCAATTTATGTATCTGTGTCACATTTTGGTAATTTTTGCACTATTTCAGACTTTTTCATTATTATTGTATTTGTTATGGTGATCTGTGATTAGTGATCTTTTATGTTAGTTACTATTTCAAAAGGATAATGACTTATTGAAGGCTCAGTTTAGCATTTTTTAACAATAAAATGCCTTTTAATTAAGATATGTATGTTGTTTTTTTAAGATATAATGCTGTTGTGCACAGGATAGACAACTAGTTACTTGTAAACATAACTTAAGTGCACTGGGAAACCAAAAAATTTGTGACTCACTTTATTGTGATATTCACATGTTGCAAATTTACTGTGGTGGTCTGAAACCAAATCCACAGTATCTTTGAGATATGCCTGTGTTTATAATATGCATTTCATAATTAGTGTTTCAAAAGATTGGAATGTGGTAGACATGTATACAATCAGTTTTTAGTAGAATTACAAAATGAGTGTGATACATGTAATTTAGAGGTAGATAGTGGCAACCTGCAGATAAATAAAGACTGTTGTTTGTTGTTGTTGTTTAATTGCTAAGTAGTATCTGACTCTTTGTGACCCATTGGACTGTAGTCCACCAGGCTCCTCTGTCCATAGAATTTCCCAGGCAAGAATAGTGGAGTGGGTTGCCATTCCCTTCTCTAGCGGATCTTCCCGACCTAGGGATCAAGCTTAGGTATTCTGCCATGGCAGGTGGTCTCTTTACCACTGAGCCACCAGACTAGATAACTTGTATTGATTATATCTGAAGGAAATAGTTGAAGGGAAGCAAAAATTAAGATTCTAGAAATAGTAGGAAAATGAGTAGAATTGAAAAGGGATATTTTATATAAAAGAGATGGAAATAAACATATAATAATGGGTGAAAACAAATATTTAGTGCTTACATACCTCATAACTATTTTATCTGCCATTTTCTGTCTCTAAATGTATAAGTAAAAACTGAAGCATATAATAAAAACAGCTTATTCCCTAACAAGCATGCAGTGAACCCATGCTGACTCTTCAAGACTGGACATAGTTCTTTTAATCTAAAGATTGCTAGAATCTCAGCTTTTATTAGAAGATGAAACATTTCTCTTTCTTCTGCACTGAAATCCTGGCATCACTGTTTCTCTCAAGGTTCATGAATCCATGGTGCTTTTAGTGTTTATTCCATTCTTTGTGTATTTTAAAAGAGTTTGTATTTTCTGAGAGTTTAAATTACGTACTTTTGGTGGGGGCGGGGATAATACAGTGTATACCCCAGCTCAGTGTTTATTGTAAACTAATAAATTATGACCCTAAGATTTTTTAAAAACTCAAGATTTGATGAAAATTGATATATACTTAATCTTTAATCTTTAATCTTCAGAATACCTGATTTTCTAAAATTTTAGCTTAGTAGATATAAATTTCACTTTGAACCTTGGTTTATTGTCAGAGGATTCTAGGTGCTTTTCTGTGCACAGAATTCTGTCTAGTCATATAAGAAGAAAGATACAACCTTTAAGAAAAATAACTGGCTTTAGAGGTTGCTGAAGTTTCATTTTTCAGTTGAAATGATTTTTCATTTTGGCAATGCATTTTGTCATTTACAAATGAACAGTAACATAAGCTTATAAATGATGTCAAGATAGAAAAATGATATTGTCTAACAAGTAGATTATATAGCAGGTATAAGGCACTGTTTGGATTCTTTCTAGCTGTATTAATATTCTTGATAAACTTTTGAACCGTGAACACTTGTTTAGGACACTAACAGTGTTGTCAACTTGTCATGGCTTATTCGTAGCTGGCTTGTCTCTTGGAGTGGGGACAGACATTTATTTTTCATGTGGTATGTCGAGAGTATGAACTGGAAAGACCAAAATCAGTAGTAATATGTCAGCATGGAATTGATCGACGCTTCTGTGAATCCAAGGTATGTTAAAAATATGTTAGCATTATTACAAACGTTTGTGGGTTTTTTAAAAATGAAAGTTCAGTTTTTTCAATTAGTAAAATTATTTTGCTAACTTATAGTCATTTTTATTTAGTTGTAAATATCTAAAATGTAATTATTAAAACATACATTCACAAGTAAATGGAGATATTACAAAATTGTATCTCTTAAATTTTTATTGTTAACATTAACATCTTATTGCGTTATTACACTAACTCTTCGGAATATAGCTGTGCATTTACGTAGAAGATTTAGAAGTTGGAGGAGGAAGAAGATTGAATTCCTTGCGTGACATTGTTGGCAGACCCTTCTGGAACATACACGTTCTCCTATAATGTGATTAATAATGTTGGGCAGTTGCCTAGTTTCATGATCCTAAATCTTATGCTCTTTCTACAACATTGCACTACTGTGGCTAAGGGTCATTACACTACTTTGAAGAGGGTTGTAAGAAGTATATAGTAATTCCTGAAATCATGTACAGTGAGATTCAGGGTGTTATTTTATAGTAAAGAATGTTCCTGATGAATTTGGGTTGGGGAACATTTTTTAAAGTATGTTCATTTGAGAAATGAGCAACTTGAAACATTGCAGTTTCAGAAAAGAAAAGTAGCTGACCGTAGTTCTGCATCATAGAGATAACCATTTCTAACAGTTTGGCTTTTCTTTCCAGTTTCTTTTCTCTGTGTCTTTCCTTTCTTTTTTCTTTTGTATACAAACCATATGTTTGCTATTGTATTACTGTGAATTGGAAATAATTCACTCAGCTTTTAATTTTATATCCAAAAAATCAGTAACCTGTGCTTATTTATCATCAATAAAACAGCTGTAATTGTTGATAAAAATTACTTTTTTCTTGTTATAAACACAACGCCAGGATCTGAGGAATTGGTTCCTTAGTCATTAGTTTCTTATGGGTAATTTGTTCATGCTTGTAGGCATCTCGTCCCTTATTTTTTTTTTTTAATACTGAAAGCTTTTAAGTTGTATTGTAATTAAAAAAAAAATCACCTTTGTTGAGCCATAAATTCCTTACAATTCACCCCTTTTAAGTTGGAGTTTTGAGAAATGTTACATGTACTGATGTGACCATTACCGCCAATAAAGATCTAGAACATTTCTGTCACCTTAGCAAATTCCTTAGTAACCCTTTGCAGTCAGCCACTGTTCCTTGGAGCCCCTGATATTCTTTCTGTCATTTTAGATCAGAGTTTTTAAAAGGCCTATTTTGTATGGAGGAAATACATTAGTATCGAGCACTGACTGTCATATGAGACACCTGCCTTGTAGTCCTGGCTCTGCTACTGATGAGCAGAGTACATGCTGTTGGATTGGTACTTTACTCAGAGCTGCTGTTTCACAAAGAAGTTCATTGAAGTTGGTGATGTGTATGTTATCTTCCAACCTAAATCTATGTTTTAGGAGTAAATAATAAAATAACAAAAATAAATGTGTGTGGACTTTTCAAGATATCAGCGTAACGTTTACAGTTCATATATTTGTGGATGTGTAAAAATGTGCATGTGTATAGAGTATGAAATACTCTTAAAATCTTACAACTTTGAATTCCTATACAGTTCATATAAACCTGTGATATTGTTTATCAGTTTACTTTGCTATTTTTTGAGTTTTAATAACAAATTACGTTTGTAGTCTCTATTTAATGTCGCCTGCCGCTTTTGAATGAAAGTGACACATAGTTATTTATGAGTTAGTTTTCTTAATTGGCAAGAATTTAATTGCTGATTATTTCATTTATCATTATAAATATATCTATATATAATTTATCATTATTAAAAGGTGAAATTTAATTGATAGTTTAAAATACACATGTAACCAGAATTTTGTTTCATTAAATAAGCACACTTACATATCAAAATCATTAATTGATGGTGAAGAATTAAGAGTTGAATCCATTTCATTTTAGTTGAGTTGTATTCCTGGGCCTTGTCCAACTTCAGATGACTTGAAGTATACCATGACTCGTTTAGCAGTAGATGGAGCCGATATTTATATTGTGGAGCATGGCTGTGCTACAAATATAAAGGTACACATTTGTCTATTTCTAGGTCAGTGTAATCCTTTTTCCTTCTAGCCAAACCAAACCTCTGTTTCTTGAAGTAAATCACATATTTATAGTTTGCTATCGCAGAATACTACGAAATTCTAGGAAGGAGCTTTCTATTTTTTTATTCACCTGTGTTCTTTTCCAGTCTTATTTTCTTTTAAGGCATACTTTCACTACCTTTTTCTTTCACTGAATTTTTATAACCTTGCTTTATGGCTGGAATATAAACTAGTAGGTTGCTTTTATGACAGGAACATAAACTTGTAATGTTTTTAGACGATTTAGTTTTGAATGCCTTTAGGCTTTATTTAACTTCTTGCCTGGCTCCTGGAAACATTTGTTTGCCACCTCTGCTTTAAGGGTTACGGTTGAAAATCAGGCATTAAGAGTCTGTGATTCATTCGTTGCTACCCTTCTTATTTTTCTCTTCACCTTCTCTCATTTCATTTGGAATTATAGTCTTCTCCTTTCATCCTCTTTTTAAATTTGAATGTTTATTTTTATTCTGTTGCTTTATCTTCTCTGTTTCCACTTTCTCATTTTTCCTTTCTTTCTTCCATTTGTCAGGCTGTTTGAAATAATTACCTATTCTATAGTTTACTGTAATAAGTTGCTTAAAAATACAGACACTACAGTTTTGTTTCTTTTCCTTCATTCAACTTTAGATGGGTGCAATTCGGGTTGCAAACTGTAATCTCCACAATCAGTCGGTTGGGGAAGGAATAAGTGCTGCAATTCAGGATTTTCAAGTGAGACAATACATTGAACAATTAAATAATTCCAGAGTTGGACTTCAGCCTGCAGTACTAAGGAGGGCCTATTGGCTTGAAGCTGGATCAGCCAACTTAGGACTTATCACTGTTGATATTGCATTAGCTGCTGATCATCATTCTAAACATGAGGCACAAAGACATTTCTTAGAAACTCATGATGCCAGAACTAAGAGGTAAGTGAGATTTAGGAATGGTAATCAAGTTCAGATGAAAAGTACTAGATAATTATAGAGGAAATCCTACTGTTAGGAATAAAATAAGAACATCTTAAAGACTGAATGTGATCATGCTGGGTACACTTCAATGAGTAAATAAGAATCTGATATTTAAGTAATCACATAGTATATATCACGGAGAAGGCAATGGCACCCCACTCCAGTACTCTTACCTGGAGAATTCCAGGGACGGGGGAGCCTGGTGGGCTGCCGTCTATGGGGTCGCACAGAGTCGGACACGACTGAAGCGACTTAGCAGCAGTAGCAGCAGTATATATCATCTCTGATGGTGTGGTTGCTGGGAAAAAAATATTTTCTGATATGTTTCTGCTGCTGCTGCCAAGTCGCTTCAGTCGTGTCTGACTCAGTGCGACCCCATAGATGGAAGCCCACCAGGCTCCCCTGTCCCTGGGATTCTCCAGGCAAGAACACTGGATTGGGTTGCCATTTCCTTCTCCAATGCGTGAAAGTGAAAAGTGAAAGTGAAGTCGCTCAGTCGTGTCCGACTCCTAGTGACCCCATGGACTGCTGCCTACCAGGCTCCTCCGTCCATGGGATTTTCCAGGCAAGAGTACTGGAGTGGGTGCCATTGCCTAGCCCATGCTATATGTGTCAACAGTGAAACAAATATAAATTACTGCCCCCCGTAACATTTTATAATGCATTTATACCCCTTCTTTCTCACTATAGCCCTCCACTTTCAATTTGTCATTCCTATAAAACACCATTACTAATCACCATTTATTCTATAAAACTTCTGTTGTAGGTCTTCACAGTTGCAGGGAAGACAAAAAGTACCTAAACCTTAAGAAATGATTTTTAAATAGTTTCCAAAGCTTCTTACTGAGTTACATCTGTTTAAAATGATAGTATGACTTTTTCCATCCTCATCTCTTCCCTTCTAAAGTTTATTTTAAAAATAGAGAAAACTATGAAGAAATAAAGGAAAATAATTATCATAATCCTACCACACTGAATTTGTTACATTTCTTCCCAGTATTTTTAATGTATTTCTGTTAAACTTGAAATCATCCTGTATTTGTGCTTTAAAATTCTGCATTTCAGTAATTGTTGCCTTTAAAAAAAAAAAGCAAAAGAACCCATTTTTTTGTTTGCTTTTACCAGCAGCAAAGTAAGATTTGGGGGGAATAGCAGAGAATTGCAATTCAAGACAAGCAAACTTTGGCGAAACATAGTCAGGTTTGGAGAACAGAGGAGAGAGTCTTGCTTCTATAGAGGAAAGGAGATTGGGGAGGCTGTCTGGTTCTTCACTGGCAGCAGCCCTTTGGCAGCTTGTTTCTCCTGGTCAGAAGGCTGGGGTCTGTGAGCGGTACTTAGCCATTTCCCATATATTAAATATAAAGATCGTTTCTAAAGTTCTCGCTGTAAACGGAAGCTTTTCCCACAATTTCTGGGTATATCCTTTTAATAGTTTCCTCAGGAGGGGGTGTGACTGTTAAAAACTGAGCTTTTGATATGCTTTCCCAAGTTACTTCCTAGGATGCTTGTTTCAATTTATATTCCCAGTGGCTGTTTAAGAGAATCTCTGTCTTACTGCACCTTTGCCACCCTCTTAGTGTTTTATAATAACTGAAAGGTGGTATCTCTTTGTTTTATTTTGCATTTCTTCATTTTGGGATTATTTAATACTTTTTTCAGGTACTTATTGGATATTTTCCCTCATTTGTGAACTGCCTGCTAGTATCCTATATACATTTATTTATTGGCATCTTGGTGTATTTCTTACCAATTTTTAAGAACTCTATAAAGATTACTGCCCTTTTTTTGATCCCTGTTACTGATATTTTACAGTTTCATTTATTTTTTCTTATGTTAAATAGATTTTAATTTCATGTATTCAAATGTGTTCACCTTTCTGTTTTATAATTTTTTTGTACTAATTTGAGAGTACTTCTTTGCTAGTAATCACATGACCCCTGTACTTTATTTTTTACTATTCTTTTTTTGTTATTAACATAAAACTCTAAACCATCTGGATTTTTTTTAATGGTGTGTGTGCATTAATACAGCCAAGGATGTAAATAGTTTTTTTTTTTTTCTTGAAAGTATCTGTTCAAATATAGAAAAAAAAACATTCTTAACACCTACTCATTTCACAAAATGTTTAGATATTTTCACCTATTAATTTTTCCCAAAGAACTGTTTTTCTAGTTAAAAGAAATCCTATTGAGGTTTTTATTGACATTACATTAATCTTTTAGGTTTATTTAAGATACTGGTATCTTATAAATCTGAGTAAGAAAACTCAGGTGTGGAGAATATTGTTTAATAAAACATTTTGGTTTCTTTGTTCACTATGGCCTTGGAAGCCAGTTGGTATGAAGACAGTGCCTGTTTTGATAGATCAGATGGTAGAGCAGGGTGATAGTGAAGCTGAGGAGGTGGCTCCATGTGACTTAGGGTGTCTCACTGAGGTTAGTTTCAGTGCTCTGATTTGTTAAGAATTGTGAAGTTTGAGATTTTATCCTACTTACTAGCTAAGAAGTTACCCTGCCACAGTTTACTGAGTGCTGGCAGAAGATGTGTGAAACCTGGTGAGAGACACAGGACTTAATTACAGCAAAAGCACTAGCCAGAGTCAAATGTGTTTGCATTGGTTCCCCATGTCCCCCAAATAGGATTGCCAGAGAAAATACAGGATGTGCAGTTAAAATTGTTGCAGATAAACAACAGATAACTTTTTAGTGTAAGTATACACCACCTGTTACATGGCACAAACTTATTTTTATTTGCTAAACCTGGTACCCCTATCCCTGAGTCCCATGGGGATGTCAGAAAAGACCCATGATGTCTGCACATAGTAAGATGCATTACAGAAGAGGAACACGGAGCTTAGGTAACTTTTACCACTTTTATAGTCAGTGGAGTGAGCCTGCTCTTTTCCAGAACCCTGAGAAATAGCCTGGTCAGAGCCTTGCATTCTTGGCATATCCAGCAAGAACAGGTAAGGCTTTTACTTGCCCACGGTGAATTGCTTCTCCCTACATGGTAGCTCTAATGATACCACTCTAATGGCAGAAAGCTAAGAGGAACTAAAGAGCCTCTTGATGAGGGTGAAAAAGGAGAGTGAAAACGCTGGCTTAAAATTCAACATTCAAAAAAGCTAAGATCATAGCATCCAGTCCCATCACTTCGTGGCAAATAGATGGGGAAAAAGTGGAAAGTGGAAACAGTGATGGATTTTATTTTCTTGGGCTCCCAAATCACTGCGGATGGTGACTGCAGGCAGGAAATTAATTTAATAAGCCTTCCCAGTGATTGTTTTTTTTATTTAAACTTTTTATTTTGTGTTGGGATATAGCCGATTAACAAACAGTGTTGTGATTGAGGTGAACAGCGAAGGGATTCAGCCATACATATACACCTCCTGGTGATTCTAATGTGAGCCGAAGTTTGAGAACTAGTACATTGGTTTATATATAGATAGGGACGGGTAGGTTACATTTGTTGTACAACTTCTGTATTCCAGATTTTGCATAAGGGGTTTTACATACGTTATACATATTTTTCCTTTTGTCTTGTCCAGACTGATGTTCCTCTTCTAACTTGATATATTTATTTCTTCACTTCTAACTTGACATATTTATTCCATCTCATATTTCACATCTCAAATATTATTTTTTGTAATAATATTTCATTATTTTCTTTGTCCCTCTCTTCTTTATCTCAGAGCACTTACTATAATTTATGATTAGATACTATTTGTGTGACCCATCTTTGCCTTTGTACTATAAACTTCATATGGATAAGGTTATCTCAGTTTTACCTAGCACCATGCAAGGCGCATAGTAGATATTTTCAAGAAATATAAGTGAATGAATGTAAAAAGGGAATGAAATACTTATTCTGTCTTCCTGTGAGAGCGTTAAGGATCCAGTGAGATAATGCATGTGGAAATGCTTAGAAAAATGGACTGTTAATATGAGGTTTTATTATTTAAAGTTGAAAAAGGAATAAAGATATATTTCTCAAATTTCTATAATATAATATTTTTAAGGAAGGAGGGTAGTTAATAACAGCTGATAGTATTGTGTGGGGGTCACTCACTCACAGAGCCTAAAGAATTTTGCAGACATTTACTATTATTGTCTTAATTCTTAATACTTCATTCAGAGACCTTATTACAAAATCACAGCAGGTTTTTTTTCTAGAGTGGTGTATTATTTTGATTTTATTGAGAATTTCTTACTTGCCTCATATTTATAACATTTTGGTGTACCTAATTTACCATATGATTAAGTCTTTGCAATGCTAAATATTATAATATATTAAGCATAATCTTACTAATAGTTTTGTCTGTTTTTTAAATTAGTGTTTAAATTTTTAATTCTTTTGAGAATGTTTACTGCTGTCTTTAAAGTGGATTTAATGTTTAATTTTTATATATATATATTTTATCTCTTTGATTTTTTTAAAATGTATGTTCTAGTTCTCATTATTGTTCCTACTTATTTTCATCTCACCACAGTGAGACTTTTTTTTTTAAGAAAGGCAAAATAATTAAAAAGATAGTCCATAGTAAAAACAAACCTTTGTGTTTAACTTGTCTTAAAAATATTAACAGTTAACATATTTAATTATTTGCTCAAAAGTTTCTGATTTCTTAATGAGTTTTTGTTATGTTGTTGTTCTTTTGTTTCTTTTGTTGTGTGTTCTGTTTAGGCTGTGGTTTTTGTGGCCAGATGATACCCTGAAGAATAAGAGGTGTAAGAACAAGTGTGGTTGTCTTGGTGGCTGCAGATTCTTTGGTGGCACAGCAACTGGCCTAGATTTCTTCAAACTTGAAGAGTTGACACCTTCCAGTAGCTCTGCATTTTCAAGCACAAGTGCAGAGTCTGATATGTATTATGGACAGTCTCTGCTACAGCCTGGAGAATGGATTATTACTAAAGAAGTTCCCAAAATTGTAGATGGTAGTGTGTTTTCACTTATGTTTATCTTTTATTATCTTCATTCCTATGTCATTCTGAGACAAGTTCAGTGTTATTTTGTTCAGATTGGTTTTTTGAGCAGTCTTTTATGTAGAGTTTAGTTATAATCTGTCTTCGTTTTGCAGGTGATTTAACAATAGCCAGATAAGACCTAGTGAGTTTTTCAGAGTTGCACAAGGCAAAAGTAGATTTACTGTTCAGATCTCCTGCTGTTAACATGGGTGATTTTTCCTAGCCCAACTTTAAATATTTGTGTATATATCATTATTTCCCTAGAACTTAGATTCCAGAAATACATTTAGGAATAGCTGTGCATTGAGGTTACAATTGTTTTACCAGTTTACTTCTATAGGAAAAACTTACATAGTAATATTTATATTATTGGCTCTGATGTTATCCACTACTTTTGCAAAATACTCTTCTTATGACTTAAATCATCCATGTCAAGAAATTTGGTGTTTCCTTAGAGCCTGTAGGATAACTTTACAGATACGTGAGTTTGGTATGAACAATGAATGGTGGATTTAGGCATATTGAATTTATACCTATCTATTATCTTTTCTCCAAAAACTTCAGAAATATATCTTCCATTGTGTTTCTTAATTGTGCATTCCTACAATTAAATGCAATACATACTGTTAAAGTTGCCATACTGTCAAGAAGTGAAATTTAGGAAAAGTCTCAATATTGCACTAGTATTTAGCCCTTTTCCCTTGATCCATTCAAAATAATTAACTTAGCTCTGCCTTTTGTCAGTAGACAAAATAGAAAAGAAGTGGTTTTAACTTTTAAGAATTTATTGGCTTGATTGTCATGTATATAGAATATGTATGCCAAATTCTTGTTTAAATGATTTTTCACTGAATATTAATAAATTGTACATGCTAGTTTAAGGTTACTTGACTTCAGCAGTTTTACCAGAATACGAGCAGATTACCTTACAAAATCAACAAATACCAAAACTTTTTGACATTTAAAGGACAAGAAAGATACGGAACAAAATTTACTTAGCTATCTTCTTATAATATTACCTTTTCACTTTTGAATAATATTTGTTTTTAAAGATTTTCATAAGCATTTCTTGTTTCATCCTCAAGCTACCTATGTGAGTTCTTTATTTTCCCTGTTTGTGGTGAAATAACTGAGGTTCATCACTGATACCGAGTTGCCTGAAGTCATACAGTCATGTATGTGGCTGAGAAGAAACCAGAATCACAGTTATCAAAGTCACTTTAGTGTTTTCCACCGTATCACAGCTGGCACTATTTATAAAGACTTTGCTTGATTCTCTAATCTATAAATCAAGTTTCTATCATCACAAATGTAAGGAAGAAGATCTACAGGGAATTTACACATGGTATAAAAGGGAGAAAATAGCAAATTCTCTAACAGCGAACAAGAGAAACCTCATTTTAGTTCTTATGTAATAGAGAGTGTCTGTGTCTCCTAGTGATTCCCTCAGGAATGAGTTGTAATTGGTAAACTGCCATAAGTTTCTTGCGCAGGAATGCTTGAAGTTAGCCCCTTCATAGTCCCTTCATAAGTATATGACTTTCTGATTGTTGAGTTTTCCAGGAGCCACATGTAGATGTACAGTGTCAGGACAGAATTAAGGAGGGCATATTGGTATAACTAAAGAATTTCCTTGGAAGGTCAATAAATACTAGTTTCCTATCATTTAAAAGTGAATCAAACCTATTTTTCTTTTGATTTTGGTTGTGATTTTTACATTTGTGATAGTAGAAGCAAATACTACTTGTATTCTAAGTTCTTAAGTCTTCTTACCACTCAAGTTCTATCTAGAATTGCCTTCTACTTGGTGAGATGTTTTCTCCTACTATCAGGTTCCTCTCTTGTGAATAGCACAAGGATAGCTGGAGGAGAGGGGAAGTAGGGCAGCAATTTTTTTTTCCCTAAGCAGCTATAGAATTCTCTTTTTATCGCTGTCTTCCCCCAATTTACATAACACATCACAGGGCTCTCATAAAAGGCTGAGAGAATGTTCCATTCAGGAAGATGTGACAACTGAATGCAGTAATATACAATCCTAGATTGGATCCTATACTGGAGAGGGCAAAAGTGCTTTAAAGGACATTACTGGGCCTTTTGAGAAAATTGGAAAGCACATGGTAGACTGGATAACAGTATGGTATCAGCACCAAATATACCAAGTTGATAACTATACTGTGTTTTTGTATTATTCTTAGGAAATAAACTTTTTGAGTATTTAGGGTAAAAAAACCATGACTGCAAATTACTCTTAGGTGGTTCCCAAAATATTATGTCTGTTTATATAAACTGAGCAAGTGCGGGCAAAGTATTTAAAATAGGTAATTTTGAGTAAAATATCTGTGATTTGTTACCACTCTTGAAATTTTTCTAAGTTGGAAATTTTTCATATAAATAATTATTTGAAAAAGAAGAAATTCAGTCTGTGGACTCTGGTTTCATATGTATGTTAATATCTTTCTGTAGTGTTTAGCATATTGCTATGTGAAATTAGTTACTAGTGCTTTTTAAAAACAACTACATACTTAATAACAGGGTATTTGATTCTGTTCTCATATTTTTCATAAATTGTTTTTGAAATTATTGTGTTTATGTAACCTCCTTTTTTGTTTGTTTAGGTAATGTGAATGGCATGAAGAGGAAAGAATGGGAAAACAAATCAGTGGGAATAGAAGTAGAGAGGAAAACTCAGCACCTTAGTCTTCAAGTACCATTACGATCTCACAGCTCATCCTCTTCCTCAGAGGAGAACAGTAGTTCCAGTGCTGCACAGCCTCTATTGGCTGGTGAAAAGGAAAGTCCCTCTTCTGTTGGCGATGACCATTTGGTTCAAAAAGAATTCTTGCATGGTACAAAAAGAGATGATGGCCAAGCAAGGTCAGTGTTCAGTTAGATTTAGAAACCTGATTGTAATAGGATTCTAAGTGCTTAAACCTGTGGCAAGAAAAACTTTCCCCCCCTTCAGCTCACTTACTGTAGAAAAATTTTTCTCCTCTTGAACTTACTTTTAAATACCTGTTTGCTGTTGTTTTTCTGATTGCAAGAGTTATTAATACATATTCATTCCAGATATTAAGAAAATACAGAAAACTATAACAAAAATGAATATTTCTTATCCTCCACCACTGAAAGTGAACTGTTGTTAACATTTGGATATTAGCTTTCCAGTGTGGTGAATAATTTTTGGTCCTCTCTTTGGTCCCTAGTTGATTACTCACTTCTTGAAAATCACTTTCCTCTTGACTTGATAGCACGTTTCAGATTTCTCCCCCAGGTTCTTGACTGTTCTTTCTCGGTCTCTATTTCCAAGTCCTCCATTTTTTTCCTTTCAATTCTTTCTCTTATTCTTAACAGCCTGCCATTTGTTAAATGTTGTTATCCCTTAAGATTCTGTTCTATACCCTTCTCACCACTCACTCTACTGTTTCCCTCAGCAGTCTTAGTAACTATTTGGCTTCAATTATGATCTGTAGTTAACATCTTATAAGTGTAGAAACTCCATCCCATACCTGTGTCCCTGTGAGTCTAGCCATCTTCTTGATGTTTCATGGATGCCTCAGACTCAACATATTAAAAAGTGACCTTGTGCCTATCGTGCTGAGCTTGTTATGCCTCAGTAAATGGCACTCGTATATCAGTTGCTGAAGTCAGAAATATTGGAGTTATCTATGACTTACTGCTTTCCTTTATTTCCTCTTATGTGATCAAAGACACCTGGTATATTTTGTTGGATAAACTTTTAATGGATATGGGAATAATAAAAAGTTTATAAATGTGCTAGTGTCCATGGATTATGGATAGATTATACTCCAGGTTTCTTTAAATTTTTATTCTGTTTTAAGCTGACTCCATTTTTTTGTTTGTTTTGTTTTTGGAACTGTATGGGGTAGGAACATATACTGTGCTATTTTGCTACTTTCTATGGGTATTTTATTAGAAAGTTTACATCTTTCTTTGTTTGTAAAAAGAATACAGAAAAGATTTTATAAGTACTTCTATTTATACTTAAATTATGTGATGTGCAACAAATGTTAATAGTTTTTCTTTCTGTTTTAGCATTCCTACAGAAATTTCAGGAAACAGCCCCGTATCTCCTAATACTCAGGATAAGTCAGTAGTTCAGTCTCCTCTGAGATCTCCCTTGAAACGACAAGCCTCTGTATGTTCCACCCGACTTGGAAGTACCAAGAGCCTTACTGCTGCTTTTTATGGGGACAAGCAGCCTGTTACAGTGGGAGTCCAATTTAGCAGTGATGTCTCCAGAAGTGATGAGAATGTACTAGACTCACCAAAGCAGAGGAGAAGTTTCGGTTCATTTCCATACACACCATCAGCAGACTCTAATTCATTTCATCAGTATCGATCAATGGATTCCAGCATGTCAATGGCTGATAGTGAAGCCTACTTTTCTGCAGCTGAAGAATTTGAGCCCATTAGCAGTGATGAAGGCCCTGGAACTTATCCAGGTAGAAAAAAGAAGAAAAAGCAAGCCCAGCAGATTGACTACAGTAGGGGTTCCATATATCACAGTGTGGAAGGACCACTTACTGGCCAGGGAGAAAGCATTCAGGATCCCCGGACTCTGCCATTCAAAACTCATCCTTCCCAGGCTTCCTTTGTTTCTGCACTAGGTGGAGAGGATGATGTTATAGAGCATCTGTATGTTGTAGAAAGTGAGAAAACAGTAGAAAGTGAACAGATTACTTCTCAGCAACCTGTAATGAATTGCTATCAGACTTACCTTACACAGTTCCAGGTAATTAATTGGTCAGTGAAGCATCCAACCAACAAAAGAACCTCTAAGTCCTCACTGCATCGCCCCCTTGATCTGGAAACACCAACCAGTGAAGAAAGTTCATCATCATTTGAACAGCTTTCTGTTCCAACTTTTAAGGTACAAGCTAAATCATTAGTTTTCACTGATCAATTTATTTAAGAAAATTATTTTTAAGATGTTTTAAAAATTGCTCTCTCAAGTATTTAGCTACCTTTCTGAAAGATAAAATTCCTGAAGACATGGCTTCATGTATGACAGTAGGCCTCTGGTTTATTGATGGTTATTATAAATTTAAGCATATTAAATTAAGGAAAAGTTTCAGACTTGATTGTCAGAATATTAACAATGTATAGTCCATGTCTACATTATGTTCTGAGATTAGGATCAAGTCTGTGTGAATTCATATTTTCTGTCTTAAAAGTAAAATTTTGGAATTGTTTTAATAGTTGGTATTCTTTCTATTAATCCATAACTGCTTCTATGCAAATCCAGTTCTGCATACTTGATATTTGAGATCTTATAATTTAGTATGAATTGATTATTGTCCATTTCTGTAATGTATTCTGTAAGTAGCATTTTTATAAGAAAGCTAAACATACATCAAAATAAATTTAGTGATAAAGCCAATATGAAAATATTTGTATAAATATATAAGAGAACTTTATGACTTTAAAGACCAAAATTGAGCATATAAAATCTTATCCATAAGATAAGATTAACTGATTAACATTTAAGAATTTTATGTGGTGTTTACTTATGTGTAATATATATACTTAGTTAAACTGTCTTATGTTAATATTCTCATTGTTAATTCAGATATTTTTTATATACTACTGTGTGTTAACCATGTGATGTTCAATGGTGAGGAAACAGACATGGGGCTTATGGTTAGGCAGTTAATACAGATAAATAGATAAGTACAGTGTATGATTACAAATTGGGAAGTCTTACAAAGATACTCAAAGGATGCTGGAATAGAGAATAATGGGAGGTAGTGGGGTTGCCTAGATTGTATTGACATGAAAGGTCTATCACAGAAGGTAATATTTAAACTGGAACTTAAAGGATGAGGAAGAAATGAAGATGGGAAGATTTAGGGATACTATATTCAAGGAATAGGACCAGGACCTTAAAGCTTCATGGGAGTTTTAAGGAAATGTGATATGATCTCTTATATTTCGGCTACCAAGTAGAATTGAGTTGTCATTAAGCAAAGAGGAAGTGGGATGATGACTACGAGGCTGTCTCAGTAGTCTGTGCAAGACATGATATACTTGGACTTAAGTATGGAAATGTGATAAATGGAGTGGAATATCCTTACAGATGTATGCATTTGAGTAATATGTATTGAAGTAGGAAGAAACATAGTTAACAGTCACAAAGTTTTTATTTTGAGGTTGTACCCATTTCTTATCTTGCCTAAAATAAACTGCCCATGCCAAAATTTTAAAATGTTCTCTTTATTCATGTGAAAATATGTTTGTATATGAATGTTTCAGTATAAAACCGAATGGTACTTGCTTTGAAGAACTGAGGTTAGAATTGCTGTGAGAAGTTAGAATTATTAATATTTTAGTATTTTCAATAAATCTCATTTTGCTCAGGTAGTCAAATGTCTGGAGAAAATAAGCCAAGGTTCATATCTTTAGACAACTTTAAAAATAGAACATAAAATCTTTTTTCTTCACTAGATCTAAATAACAGGCTAGCATTTAAAAGGATTTAGTCTGGTTATTCAAGTAAATTATTTATTTTGTTATCTTTTATGGATATCCCTGGAGGAGGGCATGGCAACCCACACCATACTCTTGCCTGGAGAATTCCATGGACAGAGGAGCCTGATGGGCTACTCTCCATGAGATCACAAAGAGATGGACAAACTGAAGCAACTTAGCATGCACGCATGGATATAAAATACAATCTAGTTTTTCCTATAATTTAATGTTTCTCTGGGATTCTTTCGCAGTTATATACTATTTTGTCTTTTGCATATGTTTAAAATTTCATAAAATGAGAATTTTAAAAGAAAAAGTTGATTGTGCTACAAGACTCTCAAATTAGCTTTTTCTAAGTAAAGCCCAATTTAAAGAGGAACTATGGAGGAAAGACATTTGAAGCGCTTATTTTTAAGGTTTAGTTGTGTAGTCTACTCTCGTTGCTGAATCCTCACAGCCCTACTCTGCCATTTGTCTGAATAATCAGAAGATGAAATTGACAGTTGAATATTTTTTGTGATTTACTCAATTTGTCTGTTAAACATTTATATTTTACATATCAAAATCACATTAACAAGGTAATTTGGATATTCAGAAATATCAGTTGATAGCATAAAGTTAGAGAATAACTAATATTATAATTCTAGTCTATAAGTAATTTTTCTTTTATTCTAGGTTATCAAACAAGGGCTCACAGCTAACTCTTTACTAGACAGAGGAATGCAACTTTCAGGATCAACTTCAAAGTAAGTAAAAATTATGTACTTTTGAAGTTTTAAGTCAGTCTTTCTTGATTATTAGATCGTAGAGTTTATTCTCAGAAATAACCATTCTTTACCTGATCATAGTATTTATTTTATGAATTAATTGGCCCAAATAATTTAACTCTGTTGTCTTTCATGGCTTTGCCTACATTTATGATCATTCAGTAGCGTTTCTTTTAGAGATACTATGCAAACCACAACTTGACATATTAAAATTGGGAACTAACAAGAATTTAGTATTACAAATTTTATATTTTGGAAATGTCCCATCAAATAAGTATATCAAAAAAAATTTTATATTTAATGTATTAACCATCTTAGATCAGCTTGCATCTTAGTGCCTCATTTGTCTTATCCTTGAAGAGTATTTGGGACATATCTAGTCCAATTTCATGAAATTTGTAGTTGAAATAATTACAAGTTTAAGGGTTAAAGAGACTCCAACTGCTATTTTTTTGTGTGTGTGGTCTTTTAAATATATATTTTGCTTGTTAAATTGTATAGTACACCATATACTCCACTGGAAAAGAAAGCTATTGATAACACCGATGATGAGACACTGACAGAAGAGTGGACCTTGGATCAACCAGTCTCCCAGACTAGGACCACAGCCATAGTTGAAGTAAAAGGAACCGTTGATATTGTTCTGACTCCCCTAGTAGCTGAAGCTTTAGACAGGTATTAATTTTGTGTAAAAGTACAACTACTATTTTATAAAATAATAAATGTATGTGATAATGATGAGTGTATGTGATATAATATTTTCATGAGAAAGAATGATGAATAATTATTGATGAAAGATTCTATTTTGAATAAAAATGAAAATATATTTAAAAGGAACTGTATTTCAGTTATTATTTTTTCCTTTCTCAGCTTAAATAATTATATATTATAATATTATTATATTACATTTTCTACTTTTTGTTTTTGGTCTGTTGAGCATAAAAATGACCAAATACCCAGGAATAGAATTACTAAGGTTAATGAAGGGATAAAGAGGAAACAATGTATTCTCTGTCCTACAAGGGGATTATAGTCTTATCTAAGGAGACAAAACTAACATGAATGAAATCTAGAATAGAACATAGTAGGATAGATTAGATAAACTAGATCACAG
Organism: Okapia johnstoni; assembly: GCA_024291935.2. Taxonomy (NCBI): domain Eukaryota; kingdom Metazoa; phylum Chordata; class Mammalia; order Artiodactyla; family Giraffidae; genus Okapia; species Okapia johnstoni. The sequence continues at coordinate 33,561,275 of CM044310.1, forward strand.
CATTAAGTGATATTAAAATGCTTCATTTGCTGTTTTTCTTCCCTCAGGTATATTGAAGCCATGGTTCATTGTGCTAGTACTCGACATCCAGCAGCAATTGTCGATGATCTACATGTCAAAGTCCTCAGGGAAGCTGTCCAGAATAGCAAGACTACTTTCTCAGAAAACGTAAGAACTTTTTGTTGAGTGAGTGCGGCAGTTTGAGTATTCTTCACATGTACATAGTAGCCAAACTTGAAAAACTTGAATATACTAAAACTTTATCAGTCATTTAAATTGGAATACGGGTGGACATTTCTAAACAACCTTTATATGTCATTGGCTCTGTAAGAGATAGCATATATGACTATCAGTTTCAGTTCAGTTGCTTTGTTGTGTCTGACTCTTTGCAACCCCGTGAGAACCCCATGAACAGTATATGACTATACTATGTATTAAATAAGAGTAATATATGTATTAAAATGTGGCTTTTTTTTTTTTTGGAAGTAGTTTAATTCCAAGCTTTTCCTAAAGAGCTTTGGTCCTAAGTGAAGGAGTGTTGTTTAGGACTGGTACATTCATTTTCTAAGAAAGCAAATCTGTTTATTATTTTGACTTTCCTCTGTGATTAGATAACTTGTATCTTAATATTTTTGAAGTTATTTTTGTTCACCTCGGTGAATCAAGCCGCTGTCTTCTGGTGTGTGATACTTTCCTTACATTGTGGTCTGAGTCACAAAGCCATTTTCTTACCAGTCATGTCTTAGTGCTCATCAGTGACTATTCATTTGAATTTCAAGTTTATCTGAGCTGCGTTTGGACTAGGGACCAGGCGAGGTGAAATTAAAGCTATTTTTAGTGATCCAGTTATTCAGAATATATTGGCATTTCATGTGATAGGTAATTGAGCTAGAGTAGTACAAATCAAAAGAAATTTGAAAATATTCCCAGCCAACAAGGAGGGCTAGTTATCAGAAACCAAATAGGTTTTTAAGTACATAGAATTTGGTGATCCTTTAAAAAAAATCCTGTTATCGTTATTACCATCTTTTCTGTCCATTTTTATGTAGGCTGATTTAGCTTTATTATGTGTCACTTTTCTCAACCTTGGGGCTTCTAGTCTGTTTCCCAGCTTTTCTAAGGTTTAGACTTTAAGACTGGGAATGCTAAACCAGATGGCAGCTAGTATATAGATAGGTATAAAGGAGCACAGTGAATAACAAGTTGCTGTTGTAGATGATGTGGAAATTATTAAAGGTCTGTGAAATAATAATACTACTTTTAATCTTTTTAGCTATCTTCCAAGCAAGATGTTAGAGGAACAAAAACTGAACACTCTACTATAGGAATGACTAATCAAGGACAAACACAGACAAATCCTATAATGAAGCAAGATAATGTAACAATTAAAGGTCTTCAGGCTAATGTTAGCATACCAAAGGTAAAAAATTAATATTTACAAAAGATTTTTCTGAAAGAAAATATTGTGGTGATTTTTATTCTAAACTAAATGGTGGTAGAATAAAGTGTAACATCAAATTTTTTTATTTTATTTCCTTGATGATCTAATGTAAGAATTAATGTGATGTAAATAGTTTACCTAAACAGAATGTTGGTTAATATGTTACTGATATTTAAATAACATTTACTAAAATGTTTCATATCCATCCAGTAGGAATTTCATTATTATTTTATGAGAGTTTATAAGCTTTGCCTTCATTATACTCTCATACACATAGATAGATATGCCATTCCTGACAGTAGTTTTTAATTTTCCTGTATTTCTTGTGTTTAAGTGGTAACTTTTTACTTTTCAACTCTGAAATATGTGACATTTTGTGTGTTAGGTGAACTTATGTTTGCTACAAGCCTCAGTAGAGGAATCTCCAAATACAGCTCCTAGTAGGAGTGTGACTCATGTTTCCTTAGTAGCACTGTGTTTTGACAGAATTGCTACACAAGTTCGTATGAACAGGTAAGAAAGAGTTTATTAACCTGAGCTGTGACTATCTTGCTGGATGTAAAAGCAAGCCTTAACTGTCTTTTCAATATATTTTGGAAAATTCTGATGTTAAAACTCAAGACTGATATTGGAATTTCAAATCTCATTTTTATATTGGCAAAGTGGGTTTTAAAAAGTTAACACGGTTTTTATTCATACTGTCTTTCAGTAAACACTGAAGAATTTTTTTATTAATATTGGTTTAATTAAAATTGTAGAATTTTTTTAAAAAAAAAAACAAAACTAGTTAAGTATTTTTACTGAGCTATATTATTTAAATGTTAACCATCATACTCTTTCTTTTTTCATGAAGAGGTGTGGTTGAAGAGAGTTCAAACAGTGCAGACCCTGGTAGAACATCAAATTTTGATAGGTACGTTCATGCAACTAAGATGCAGCCTCAGTCATCTGGATCTCTCAGATCAAATGCTGGAGTGGAAAAAGGCAAAGAGATTGCAGCCAAGTTAAACATTCATCGAGTTCATGGGCAACTGAGGGGTCTTGATACAACAGGTAGGAGTCTACAACATATTTTTTCTTTGACGTATATAAATGTAAGAGGATTTCGCAAAAGGAAACATAATATTTTTCCTTTGAATATTGCTTCAATTTTAGTATTTCATCAGTAAAAGGTATTTCTATATGAACACAGAATGTTTAACTACTGCAAAAGATAAGGTAAACTTTGGTAGGAAAGTGAGTGGTATGGCCCCAAATTAGGAACTGCTTCTATCTCCGATCTGTTTTCTTCGTGGCATCTGTTTGCTCATTATAGAACAGAGAGAGTATGATCTTTATAGTCTTTGCTTTCTTTTTAAAACCATTCTGTTGACACAGCTTTGTTAAAAAGGAATAATTGTGGTATCAAAAGTAGATAGTCAAATCTGTAAAATATAGTACCAATAAGAATGACAGGCGTAGCTGTGGGCTTCTTAAAATACTGTCTTTGAAGAATTTTCAATAAACTGAAGAAATTGTCCAGTTGACTGTTACATGAAAAGTGGAAACCAAAGCTGGATTTGTAAAATGATCTCTAAAGAGCTGGTAGGAAACTTGGTTCAAATGTAAACAAGTTACCTCTAGGTGGTAAATTTCCATGAATTTCTTTTATCTTCTTTTTGCTTTTCTGTATTCATAAGCTGTAATCAGAGAAAGAAATTAAAAAAAAATGATAAAGTAAAAAACTTGGAATGTTAATGTCCATATGGCATATGGAAAATGATGGAATTATGGCAATCAATATCTATGATGAATTGCTATATAAAATGTTAACGTAAAGCAGTCTTTGAGTAAAAGGTATAGTTTTCCTGGGAAAGAATGTTTTTCCTAAGTCTAGGTAATTAATTTAAATAATTTTTATTTTGTAAAATCACAAGTCAGTATTTAAAATAATTTACTATGAAGCTGAATTATTCAGGAACTTTTTAAGTTTAGACTTTTAGATTTTTTTCTATCTAATCTTTTGGACATTATCCTGTCTCTGAATAATTATTTGTTAATTATGGAATCTTCTTTTCACCTTCTTACTTTAACATGATTCTGGAAGTTTTTAATTAGTATGGCATTAGGGAGTGTTATTTTAGAAACTGGTTGGTTCATTGTTTCTTTGACAGAATACTAAGATATCTTTTAGGACAACCACTGTGTCAAATGTTTACATTATTTATTATTTTTAAAAAATATACAAACCTCTATTTTTAAAAATGGTCATTTTGTTCTCTTTTGATAATAGATATTGGTACCTGTGCCATCACTGCTATTCCTTTTGAGAAGTCCAAAGTTTTATTTACTCTTGAAGAGTTGGATGAGTTTGCTTTTGTGGATGAAACTGATCAGCAAGCTGTTCCAGATATAACTCGAATAGGTCCCAGCCAGGAAAAATGGGGTTGGATAATGTTCGAATGTGGACTTGAAAATTTAACAATAAAAGGTAAGCTTTTTAAATTTCTGCTTTAAGGGAACAAATTGGACACAGGTTGCTGAAATGTTTTGAACAAACATGACTTTCAGTAAGCTGAATCATCATATTCAAGCAGAAAATATGGCATCTGAGATTATTTAATAGGAGTAGGTGCCCCATCCCAGTTGTTTTAAGTGGATCTTTATGGAATTATCATGTGATTCAAAACTGGCAGAGCATCTAGACAGAAAAATTATCAATGCCTGAGCAAAGCAGTGTATAGTTCAGAAAAAAATCTTGCATAAAATATAAAACATCTTTACTTGAGAAAGTTTGTGTCTTTGGAAACTGGATCTTTGATTAGTAGAGCCTTGCCATGTAGGATGAAAATACTGTAAATCCTTTATTCGGTGATCAGTCAGTTCAGTCAGTCAATCATGTACAACTCTTTGTGACCCCATGGACTGCAGCATGCCAGGCTTTCCTGTCAATCACCAACACACAGAGCTTGCTTAAACTCATGTCCTTAGAGTTGGTGATCCAACCATCTTATCCTATGTCAACCCCTTCTCCTACTGCCTTCAATCTTTCCCAGCATCAGGATCATTTCCAGTGAGTCAGTTCTTCACATCAGGTGGCCAAAGTGTTGGAGCTTCAGCATCACTCCTTCCAATGAATATTCAGGACCGATCTCCTTTGGGATGGACTGGTTTGATCTCTTTGCAGTCCAGGGGACTCTCAAGTGTCTTCTCCAACACCACAGTTCAAAAGCATCAATTCTTCTGCGCTCAATTTTCTTTATAGTCCAACTCTCCCATCCATACATGACTACTGGGAAAACCATAGCTTAGACTAGATGGAACTTAGTCCGCAAAGAAATGTCTCTGCTTTCTATTATTCTGTCTAAATATGTCATAGCTTTTCCTCCAAGGAGCAAGCGTCTTTTAATTTCAAGGCTGCAGTCACCATCTGCAGTGATTTTGGAGCCCAAGAAAATAAAGTCTGTCACTGTTTACATTGTTTCCCCATCTATTTGCCATGAAGTGATGGGACCGGATGCCATGATCTTAGTTGTCTGAATGTTGAGTTTTAAACCAACTTTTTCACTCTCCTCTTTCACTTTCATCAAGAGGCTCTTTAGTTTTTCCTTGCTTTCTGCCATAAGGGTGGTGTCATCTCTGTATCTGAGGTTATTCATGTTTCTTCTGGCAATCTTGATTCCAATTTGTGCTTCGTCCAGCCCAGCATTTCTCATGATATACTCTGCATATAAGTTAATTAACCAGGGTGACAGTATACAGCCTTGATGGACCTTTCCCGATTTAGAACCAGTCTGTTGTTCCATGTCCAGTTCTAACTGTTGCTTCTTGACCTGCATGCAGATTTCTCAGGAGGCAGGTCAGGTGGTCTGGCATTCCCATCTTGAAGAATTTTCCACAGTTTGTTGTGATCCATAGTCAAAGGCTTTGGCGTAGTCAATAAAGCAGAAGTAGATGTTATTATGGAACTCTCTTGATTTTTTTCGATGATCCACGGATGTTGGCAATTTGATCTATGGTTCCTCTGCCTTTTCTAAAATCCAGCTTGAACATCTGGAAGTTCACAGTTCACGTACTGTTGAAGCCTGGCTTGGAGAATTTTGAGCGTTACTTTGCTAGTGTGTGTGAAGAGTGCAATTGTGTGGTAGTTTGAACATTCTTTGGCATTGGAATGAAAACTGACCTTTTCCAGTCCTGTGGCCACTGCTGAGTTTTCCAAATTTGCTAGCATATTGAGTGCAGCACTTTCACAGCATCATCTTTTAGGATTTGAAATAGCTCACCTGGAATTCCATCACCTCCACTAGCTTTGTTTGTAGTGATGTTTCCAGACGCCCACTTGACTTCGCATTCCAGGTATGGCTCTAGGTGAGTGATCACACCATTGTGGTTATCTGGGTCATGAAGATCTTTTTTGTATAGTTCTTCTGTGTATTTTTCCCCCCTCTTCTTAATATCTTCTGCTTCTGTTAGGCCCATACCATTTCTGTCCTTTATTGTGCTCATCTTTGCATGAAATATTCCCTTGATATCTCTGATATTCTTGAAGAGATCTTGAGTCTTTCCCATTCTATTGTTTTCCTCTATTTCTTTGCATTGATTACTGCGGAAGGCTTTCTTATCTCTCCTTGCTATTCTTTGGAACTCTGCATTCAAATGGGTATATCTTTCCTTTTTCTTCTTTGCCTTTAGCTTCTCTTCTTTTCTCAGCTATTTGTAAGGCCTTGTCAGACAACCATTTTACCTTTTTGCATTTCCTTTTCTTGGGGATGGTCTTGATCATTGCCTCCTGTACAATGTCATGAACCTCTGTCCATAGTTCTTCAGACACTCTATCAGATCTAATCCCTTGAATCTATTTGTCACTTCCACTGTATAATCATAAGGGATTTGATTTAGGTCTTACCTGAATGGTCTAGTGGTTTTCTTTACTTTCCTTAATTTAAGTCTGAATTTTGCAATAAGGAGTTCATGATCTGAGCCACAGTCAGCTCCCAGTCTTGCTTTTGCTGACTGTATAGAGTTTCTCCATCTTTGGCTGCAAAGAATATAATCGGTCTGGTTTTGGTGTTGACCTTCTGGTGATGTCCATGTGTAGAGTCTTCTCTTGTGTTTTTGGAAGAGGATGTTTGCTATGACCAGTGCATTCTCTTGGCAAAATTCTGTTAGCCTTTGCCCTGCTTCATTTTGTACTCCACAAGGCCAAATTTGCCTGTTATTCCAGGTGTTTCTTGACTTCCTTCTTTTGCATACCAGTCCCTTATGATGAAATGGACATCTTTTTTGGGTGTTAATTCTAGAAGGTCTTGTAGGTATTCATAGAACCATTCGACTTCAGCTTCTTCAGCATTACTGGTTGGGACATAGACTTGGATTACTATGATATTGAATGGTTTGCCTTGGAAATGAATAGAGATCATTCTGTCATTTTTGAGACTGCACCAAAGTACTGCATTTCGGACTCTTTTGTTGACTGTGAGGGCTACTCCATTTTTTCTAAGGGATTCTTGCCCACAATAGTAAATATAATGGTTATCTGAATTAAATTTGCCCATTCCAGTCCATTTTAGTTCATGGATTTCTAAATTGTTGATGTTCACTCTTGCCATATCCTGTTTGATCACTTCCAATTTACCTTGATTCATGGACCTAACATTCCAGGTTCCAACGCAATGTTATTCTTCACAGCATTGGACTTTACTTCCATCACCCGTCACATCCACAACTTTTGCTTTGGCTCTGTCTCTTCATTCTTTCTGGAGATATTTCTTCACTCTTCTCCATTAGCATATTGGGCACCTCCTGACCTGGGGAATTCATCTTTCAATATCATATCTTTTGTCTTTTCATACTGTTGATGGGGTTCTCATGGCAAGTATACGAAAGTGTTTTGCCATTTCCTTCTCCATTGGACCATGTTTTGTTAGAACTCTCCACCATGACCCATCCATTTTCTGTGGCCCTACATGGCATTGAGTTAGGCAAGGCTGTGGTCCATGTGATCAGTTTGATTAGTTTTCTGTGAGTGTGGTTTTCATTCTATCTGCCTTCTGACGGATTAGGATAAGAGGCTAATGGAAGCTTCCTGATGGGAAAGACTGGCTGTCTACTGACTTATATTTTCTTTTACATTACTGACTATAACTTTAAAATAGGAAGGCTGAATTGTGTGTAAGACTTTCAGATTTATTCCTTTGTGTGCATGTGCTTAGTCGCTCCATTGTATCTGACACTTGCAATCCCATAGACTGTAGCCTGCCAGGCTCCTCCGTCCATGGGATTCTCCAGGCAGGAATACTGGAATGGGTTGCCATTTCCTTTTCTAGGGGATCTTCCTGACCCAGTGATTGAACCCAGGTCTCCTGCATTGTAGTCAGACTCCTTACCAACTGAGCTATGAGGGAAGCCTCAATAGTAGTGTTTATGCCTACAATCCCTTACCTCATGACCCAGTATTATTATTACTCTTATATATAAGGATAAAGTTTTTGTGGGAAAAATTCTTTATGAGGTTTTTATTTTTTTCTTTATAAAAATTGTAGAGTACAGCATTGAGACAACACCTAATGTTTTCAATAAATAAATTCTTTCATTTGTATAGGAGGAAGACAGTCTGGTGCTGTTTTATATAACGCTTTTGGAATTATGGGTAAAGCTAATGTCACAGAAAGAGGTGGAGTGCTGACATCCAATAATTCTTCTGATTCTCCAACTGGCAGCGGCTATAATACTGATGTCTCTGATGATAATCTTCCTTGTGACCGAACAAGCCCTTCATCAGACTTAAATGGAAATTCTGTTTCTGATGAACAAGTTGGTGAATTTCTAATAATAATAATGCATTGGGAAAATAGAAAATTGCATACCCAAGTCACAGTCAATTTCTGGAGTATATTTGCTTATCTTTCCATGTTGTAGATTTTGCTTAAATGGTAGCCAAGGCATTTTGGTGATTATATTATACAAGTGTAATTGCTAAAATTGCACTTATATCTGTAAATATATAATAACATTATACTTTGCTTATGTTAAACAATTTTATTTGTTGAATTAATGGAATTTCACAGAAGCAGAACTTTGTTTTTATCTTGTTTAAACGATTTTAGCAGAGTTCATTTTTTAAATAAACAGTTTTATTACTGGTAGTATTTCATATGTTTAAATATTTTAACATTTTTGACAATATCTACCTATTTTGTTTGCAAGTGTATAAAAATGACTTCAAATGCAACTCATTATTTTTGTCATGTTATAATTTCATGATGATGAATATAGTAACAGCAATAATGAAAATGTTCAAAATTCTATAGACTACTGAATACTTGTACTACTACCTGATTGCTGATCTTGGGCACATTTTTTTTTTTTTCCTTTTTAGCATCTTGTATGTTTCTGAAATGAGTATTGTAATGATATTAACATTCTGGAGTTGTGATGATTGAAGGAGGCAAGTCATAAGAAGGACTTAGCTTGGTGTATAGAGCATAGTAAGAACTTGGTAAACGTTGTTTTTAGACACACATATACTTCTGCTCATTTGAAAATTAGACCAATTGAAGAGGAAAGAAACTACCTTTTAACTAAGAAATATGTCTTAGTCATCCAGTATTCCTTGGTACAATCACTTCTAAACTCTGGGTCTCTGGAAATTTATTTTTTAAATGTTTATTTTGATTTAATGCATAGTAAATAGGTTTTTTATATTTTAATTGTTTTATTTTTCTCAATTATGAAACTGTGATAACACAATTATAGGAAACTTGGGAAATACAGAACAAGGTTGCATACAGTTCCACTATATATTACAATTATTTTTTAAGTAGATAAATTCTTTTTTAGTTAGAGTTTCAGTATCAAACTCACAAATTAATAGAATGAATATACAGAGAAGTAGAAGGATATAGTATGGGCTTCCCTGGTGGCTCAGATAGTAAAGAATCTGCCTGCAATGCAGGAGACCCAGGTTCAATCCCTGGGTATACAGATAGTGACACAATTTTTAAAGGTTATATTCCGGTGCTATATAGGTGCTTCTCAGGTGGTGCAGTGGTAAAGAACTCACCTGCCAGTGCAGGAGACACAGAGATGCAGGTTCAGTCCCTGGATTAGGAAGATCCCCTGGATAATGGAATGGCCACCCACTCTAGTATTCTTGCCTAGAGAATCCCATGGACAAAGGAGCCATGGGTTACAGTTCATGGCATTGCAAAGAGTCAGACACACGACAAAGCATAAAACAAAGCTTTCACCTGATCTTCCGAATTATATCCAATGACCTTTTAGATATCATCATTGAGATGTGCCGTAGGCACCAAAAATTCAGTGTAAATCCAAATTTATTATTACTTTGTTTCACATGTTGTTTTAATTACTTGCTTATTTACAAGGCCCTCTCCCTTTATTTAAAGTTCAAGTTCCTCTAGACCATTTTCTATATATTTGTATATTCTCAGTTGCCTGGCTCACAGCCCTTGTCTGAAACCCAAATGTATTTGAGAATTCAGATTTTTTTTCTTTCAAAGAAAGATCATATGCCATAGCCCTATACTGCCCCTCCCTTCTTCCGCTCTCCCCACTGGTACCCAAGAGTTTGTTTTCTATATCTATTTGCCTACTTCTTTTTTGTTATGTTCACTAGTTTGTTGTATTTTTTAGATTCCACATATACATAATTAAGTGTAGACTATTATGTATAAAATAAGCTACAAGAATATATTACACAGCACAGGGAATAAACCAATATTTTATGATAACTATTAATAGAATATAGTATTCAGTCGCTCAGTCATGTCTAACTCTTGTGACCACATGGACTGTAGCCCACTGGCTCCTCTGTCTATGGGATTTCCCAGGCAAGAATACTGGAGTGGGTTGCCATTTCCTTCTCCAGGGGATCTTCCCTGACCCAAGGATTGAACCTGCATCTCTTAGGTATCCTGCATGGGTGGGTGAGTTCTTTACCACTGTGCCACCTGAGAAGCACCTAAATGGAATATAACCTTTAAAAATCGTGTCACTATATTGTATACCTGTAACATATAATATTGTATATCTATACTTCAGTAAAAAAAATGTGTATATATATATATAAATTAAAAGGAAGATAATATGGCATGTGTACTATAAGCTCCTAGTGAAATCTTAAATAACATTAACGTTACATCTTGAAATATTGAATATTTTTGCAGCATGACATTAATAAAAACACCAAATAGGATAGTCTCCCACACATTCATATCAGATTTTGATGCCACATTTACAAAACAGATTTAGGTTTTCAGAATGTTGTGGATGTTGGAATTTTCAGATAAGGGAATGTAGACGTCTGTTTAGTGGCTGCTGACTTTAAAATTGCTATGATCTATGACCCATATTTTTTTTTATAACATTTAGGATTCAAAGCTGTTTTGTGGATACTCTTTATTCCTTACTCATCCCACAAGCAAATGCCGACCTTTTCTTTATTTTGACCAATAATATCTAAAAGTGAATTAGAGACCTGTAAACAGATATAACAAGCAGTGGACTTTTTTTCTTTAATATTATGCTTTTTCCCTCCCTGCATTCTGAAGAGTGGTGATTACATGTTGAAAAAATATTATTCCTATTTTTTTCAATACAGGTTCAGATTAGCATATAAGATAACTAAGAAATTTCTATTGGAAAGTGTTACTTATTTGAACATAGACTGTAATAGTATTTCTCATGGTGCTTTATTTGGAAGTTTGAAATTTCCCCTTAAAATAGAATGGAAAATAGATTGCAGTAAGAAGCAGAAGACCTTAATGCTGTCACTCACCCTCTGACATAATAGTTGGATGACCTCTGTGCTGTGTGTGCTCAGTCGCTCATTCATACCTGACTCTCTGCAACCCCGTGGACTCTATCCCGCCAGGCTCCTCTGTCCATGGCACTTGCCAAGCAAGAATACTAGAGTGGGTTGCCATTTCCTTCTCCAGGGGATCTTCCTAACCCTGGGATCAAACTCAGGTATCCTGCATTGTCAAGTGGATTCTTTACCACTGAGCCACCAGGGAATCCCCTAAAGGGAGTTAATCCTAATTCCGTGGATTTCCCTGGTGGCTCATATGGTAAGGAGTCTACCTGCAATGCAGGCTACAGTTCTTACCTAGAAAATGCATATGCAGGAGATCTCACATTGGTGGGGGCTGCAAAACTGAACCTGTTTTATTTCACACTGTTATCTGTAGAACATGATTTGATGGAAAAGTTTTGTGCTTAAAACACTCTGTGCTAGTGTTTTTAAGGGACTTTACATTAATAACTTTTAGTACTTTATTTTATACAGGATGAAGGAGTTGAATCTGATGATTTGAAAAAAGATCTACCTCTAATGCCTCCACCTCCAGATTCATGTAGCATGAAGTTGACCATCAAGGAAATTTGGTTTAGTTTTGCAGCTCCCACCAATGTGAGATCCCCTGCACATGCATTTTCTAGGTAAGAAATTTTTAAAATAGATTACTGTCCCTTGATTCCCCTGTTTTTTTTAAATTTTAAATTACATAAATTCTGTGTCATGTATCTTTTTGGATTGTTTTTCTAATATATCTAGTATTAGGGTTGCTCCTTTTTTTCCCATCTTTCTTACTTCACACTTCCTGTAGACATTATTCTCAGCTTGTTTAACCCTTTTTCTTTTCTAGAGTTTTATTTTAATTTTACATGTCACCCTGTCGTGAGCTTTTTACTTTTTTCACCTCTAAGGGACGTTTGTATTTTTCTTTCTAATTCTGTCATCCTTTGCATTTCCTACTTATATATTCAGAATCTATCTGCTGGTCAGAAGGATAAGTAATTTTGCCTAAATAAAATAGCCTCAGAGTACAATATGTATGGGAGATTGTTTGAAATAGTCTTAAAAACATTTGTTTATATATATATTTTTTTCATTTTAAAAGGCAGCTGAACCTTTTAAGCACTGCAACTCCAGCTGTTGGTGCATGGCTTGTTCCCATTGATCAACTCAAGTCATCTTTAAACAAATTAGAAACTGAGGGGACCTTGAGAATTTGTGCTGTTATGGGATGCATAATGACAGAAGCGTTAGAGGTATGTCTTTCAACAATGCAGTGTCAAAGTTTATTATTGGAAATATTCCCTTATTATTTATTGTTGGAAAACATCAGACCTGCAAGTTCTTAATTTCTAGGTATCTTTTGTTTATTGTATCTTTGCTATATCCTTCTAAATCTGTTGTTTTGCTTTTCTCAGAATAAAAGTGTACATTTTCCCTTAAGAAGTAAATATAACAGACTTACAAAAGTTGCCCGCTTTCTCCAAGAAAATCCTTCATGTTTGCTGTGCAATATACTACATCACTACCTTCACCAGGCAAATTACTCCATCATTGATGACGCTACAATGGTAAGTTACTGGAATCATACGTTAGTTTTAAAAAAGCCTCTATTCTGTTGGGTAGCCACTGACACACAAGGTTTGAGATGAGTATGGAAAGTCCAAAGGAGAAATGTGATTAGAAATCCAAGCTTATGGACAAGATTGGGCTCAGATTAATGGTTTAGATGTTGCCAGCCTGAAGGTGTTAGAAGCAGTGAACATGAATGAGTCTTCTAAGAATATGTTGAGTGAGAAACTGGTCAGGGATGGATCCTCGATAAATACTGAAGTGAAAGGGGCATGGAGAGAGTGCATAGAGGTACACAAAGTGCTGAGGAGGGAAAGGAGAACCAGGGAAGACCATCTTAGATGCAAAGGTATAATGAATTGTAAGCAAAAGTGTAGTCATTAGTCATATTTCACATAAATGTTTAATAAGGACTAATTAATAATTGAGGGGGGAATATATAACTATATGAATAGATTCAGTATATCTCTGCCCTAGAAAAGCACTATGGAAGGTAACACATCATGGTTAAGAGCTTAGAGCTTGAGGACCTCTCTCTCCACTCCAAGCTTCTGATCAACAGAGAATACACAAGAATCTTCAGCTAAATTAGTAATCAATGTATCAGTACTGTTGATGGCCATTCATGCTCCTGATAACCTCTAATGAAAGAATCTGGAGTAAATTACGGATTTCATAAAGGTACTCAGACCTTAGGTCGGTATAGTGCCTTCTACTCCCACTCTGTGAACTGAAGACTGGGAGGCCACAGTGCAAGGTTAACTTGCCCATCTAGTCAGAGGCAGAGAAATTAGAAAGAATGGTAGGGATTTCGCATGGATGGATGCTCTGCTAGGATATGGTTTCCATGTAAGAGGAAGGAATGCAAGAGACCTTCGTTCCTTGGGTCTAGGAATGAAGGGGAAGACTAAGGAACCTGATATTCCTCAGAAAGTAAATGAGTGATTCCTGCCGTCTAGTAAGTGGCTGTCTTCAGTCAGAACCATTACTTCTAACACAAGGAATTGTAGGAAAGGCGAAGGAGAGGAGTTGGGTATTTTCTCCTTAGGCTGAGTCTGAAATAGGCAAGTTTTCTTTTTTAAAATCATCACTATGTGGAATAAAATATATTCTAAATTTTGTAATTGTTACTGATAATATATTTGTTTCAAAACAGTTATAAATCCTTTGTCTATCATTTAACTATAATCTGTTATTTTTTAATGTTAAAATAGAGGTACTTACCTAATTTTTGAAGGAAATGTTTTCATTTCCTCTTTGCTTAATGAATATTCCAGGTGGCACAAAATACATTTAATTCTTCAGTTGATCAAAACAGGTGAAGTGCATTGAATGCTTCTTACAGGGAATCCCACTTTTATACCCCATGTTTAACCTCTTATTTACCTGGTACAGTCCGTAGCATTGCACAGAGTCAGACACGACTGAAGTGACTTAGCACACACCTACACATGCTGTGTTTATTATGGAAAGATGCAGCTTTGTGTTTAGAGACTGAGTTCTGTCATCAGCTTGAAATAGTGACTCCGTAGTGTAAACCTGGACAAATGACTCAACATATAAATTCTCGTTTCGTCATCTCTAAATGGAAGTTATGAGATTTAAATGAATAAATGCATATAGAACACTAAATAGTAATTATTATTGTTACACTAAGATGACTCCTAACCATATCATTGTTGTCACAGAGTGATGGCCTTCCTGCTCTGGTAACTTTAAAGAAAGGTTTGGTTGCACTGGCAAGGCAGTGGATGAAGTTTATTGTGGTGACACCAGCCTTTAAAGGAGTTAGTTTACATCGACCTGCTCAGTCCCTGAAACCTCAGTCAGCTGTGAACCATGAACATGAAGATGGGCTTGGGCTGGACAATGGAGTTGGTCTTCAAAGTGATACCAGTGCTGATGGAGCAGAATTTGAATTTGATGCAGGTAATTCTGTAAATATTTTGGCTTGATATTATGTACTTGGAACATAATACTTTTGATAATTTTAATAAGTTTTGTCCCAAATTTGAAAACATCATGGCTTAATTATACAAGTCTGATTTGTATTGGTCCAAATAAATGGTAATGATGTTGGAATCTTTATGCACACTTCACTTTGAAGTTTAATTTTGTGAAATGCAGTAGAAATACAGAGAAATTCTTCTCCTAATCTATCTAGTACAATTAAGAGACATCTTTGTATAACTAGACTGTTTTGAGTAAAACACATGAATTTTTTGAATTGTATTTGTCTGTTTATCAAACTCCCTATGCCAGTAGATTTGAATTTTACCTGATGGTTTGATTCTGAATTTGTGTAATGTTTAGAGATATTCATTCAGCCTATAATTCTGTCATTATTATTATGACTGTGCAGGACAGAGGCAGTAGATAATGCATTTCAGAAATATACTTGCATACTTTAATGCTTTTTCAAAGTGTAATTTTTATTTTTATCATGATATATAGTATTCAATGGAAATTTATCTTACGATAGTTTGAAAAAATATTAAAAGTACCATGGAAAAGGACAGTAGTCTTAAAATTAGAGCTTTCAGAACATTGATATATATTACTTTGCCAAGCTTTAAAAAAATTTCTTTTAAACTTCGTATTTAACAACTAAGTATGATATGAGTAATAGGGTGGATTTTTGTTATTTTGAAAAATTTCAAGTCTAACCACAAATTGAAAAAAATAGTGCCGAAATATTCTTTCTAATTGTCTGCAGATACCTAGGTTAATTTGTGAACATTTTGTACTTTCTTCAGTTTAGTTGAATTGGTTTTCAATCTCTATGCCATTTGCGAGAAATATGTGAAAGATTAGAAGCTGTTTGTTCCTTTCTTGAGACTGAGTGAAAAGATTGGGGTTTGAAGAATAAAATAAAGAAGAATGAATATTATAGCAGAATCCATAATTAATTTTTCAAGAAATACAAAGAATTGAGTTTTGCTATACCACCAGGAACATTGGAGTGTTTCAAGATGTTTCAAGACTGTACGGTAATCTATAGACCACTTATTCTTTTGTACTGTTTTCAGCCACAGTCAGTGAACACACAATGCTACTGGAGGGAACAGCCAACCGGCCTCCACCTGGTAGCTCTGGACCTGTAACTGGAGCTGAGATAATGAGGAAGCTTTCTAAGACTCATACCCATAGTGACTCTGCTTTAAAAATAAAGGTACATTGTTGCTGTCTTTGTTAGAGTTACTTTGACTTACTGAGAAGACCTAAGCTTTTGTTATCTCAAATGTAAATATTAGGTATTCACCTTAAATACCCAAATAGTGCTTTTATGTTGAGATTAACATACCTAGTAACTTATAGTTTACACATGTCAAAGAAAATTATACTAGCAATCAGTAATTAATATTGAATGAGGACTCCTTTAATTACCAAGCCTTAGGGCTGTCTTTTCAATTTATTGACTACTGTATTCAATAAAAGGACTTCACTGTAGCTCAAACGGTAAAGAATCTGCCTGCAGTGCAGGAGATCCCTGCATTGGGAAGTTCCTATGGAGAAGGGAATGGCAATCCACTTCAATACTCTTGCCTGGAGAATTCCATGGATAGAGAAGCCTGGAAGGCTATAGTCCGTGGAATCACAAAGAGTCGGGCATGACTGAGCGACTAACGCACACATGTACACATATTTAATAAAAACAACGCTGAACATGGGTGTACCTATGGCTGATTTTTGTTGATGTATGACAGAAAACCACAAAATTCTGTAATGCAAATAAATATCCTTCAATTAAAAAAATAAAGTGAAAAATGTTGATCAACTTATAATTATTAGCTTTAATGAGAAGTCTTACTGATAGTGCATGATCAATATACAGTTTAAATAGTTAATAAAGTTAAATAGTGTATGTTGTTGAACATAAAAGAGACATTTTCATTCACATTAGTACTGGGTGAGAGTGTAAATTGGCATAACCTCTTTGAAGAGCAACTTGTCAATTTTTAATTCTAAAATGTTAAACATAATGCCTTTTAACCTGAATGCTCACAGACACATGTCCAAGAATGTTCTTTACAACACTGTTTATAATAGGAAAATAATGGAAGCAACATAAATGACTGAGAACTAATAAATAATGTACCTTCATATGGATGCATATTATGAAGACTTCAAAAAGATAGAGTAGATCTCTAAATGGACATGGAATGATCACCAAAGCACATTGATTCAAGTAAAAATAAGGTATAGGACAATATATATCTCTGTGTTAAAAAGGATAAATATGTATATGTGCTTATATACCCAATTTATTTATGGAAGAATAGATAAAAAATTGTTAAGAGGACTTTTGGGGCAAGGGATCTAGTAGACTGAAGTTCAGGAGATGCTTTTAATTGGCTAGTCTTTGTGCTTTTGAAAATTTTATTCTATGTAAGCATTGTTCTTATAATGAAAACATTTAATGACAGTTTGATATACATTTTTTAAAGTTTGGGCTATAAGGTTTATTCTGTTTCTGCAATACAGTTACAAGCCTGGGACACTTTAAATTCTCAACCCCTTAATCTGTCTCAGAATTACTCCTTTTCTTTTTTAAAAGAATTATTTATTTTTAGTTGGAAGATCATTGCTTTACAATGTTGTGTTGGTTTCTGCCATATATAATTTGAATCAGCCATAGGTGTACACATGTGCCCTAGAATTATTCCTGGTTTATAATCTTTCCAAAGGCTCTGATCATATTACTATTAACACTGTTCTCAGAAATTTTTTGAACATTCCTTTTTTTATGGATTATGAAGAATTGAAATTAAAAGTACTTTGTTTCAGATCTCTGCTTATTAGGATATTTCTGTCTGCATGGTCTTTCTTTGTACTGTTTTAAACTGATCTAGAATTCCAGTCTTAGATGTGACAGATCAGATAGAGATTGGTCAATTGTGTAACTTTTGATTTTTTTTTATTTTCTTCAGAGAATTGCTGGCAATTCTTTTTGGCATATTAGAGCTTTACAGAGAATCAGGTCTTAGCACAGAGATTTATTATCAGAGTATTAAGAAGGGTGGTATAGTATGAAGAATTTTGTGATATATGTCTTGATACCAGACTCCCACTTCAGATTTTAAAGGGGTTTGTAGCTGTGAGTGTGCTTAGTTTTGTCCGACTGTTTGTGACGCTATGGACTATAGCCCGCCGGGCTTCTCTGTCCACCCAGGCAAGAAAACTGGAGCAGGTTGCCATTTCCTACTCCAGGGGATCTTCCCGACCCAGGAATCAAGCCCCTGTCTCTTATGTCTCCTGCACTTCAGGCACATTCTTTACCACTGAGCCACCAAGGAAGCCCCTAAAGGGAGACTAATCATTGTTAAAATTAAGTGAATGATACTAAATGCTGTCCTTTGCATTGTACTGTAGAGTTTTAAAACATTATTACATACATTTGAGATTCACCGCATTTCTAGTAGACATAAACTGTTTAGGTAGATATGGTTGTATTAATGTGAATAATAGAGTAATAAAAACAGTGAGTCATTGTGGTTGTCCATAGTCTTTTTTATGTGCGTAAGAAAGAGCCCCATGTTGTTCTCTCTGCAGGGCATTCACCCGTATCATTCTCTGAGCTATACCAGTGGTGACACTGCCACAGATTCTCCGGTGCATGTGGGCCGTGCAGGAGGACCGGTTAAGGAGAGTCCAAGGAAGGAAAGCCTACTCAGCTACCTGACTGGAAGCTTTCCAAGCTTGCACAACCTTCTGGAAGGAACCCCTCAGAGAAGTAGTGCAGCAGTGAAAAGTAGCTCCCTGACGAGAACAGGTATATCCTTAGTTCTGACAATTATCAGTTTACTTCGGTGGGACATTTAAAAAACAAAAAAAAATAGGACTTATGTTTATTCAGATATATATTTTGGATGCATACCTAGTCTTTTGTATGACAACTTATCTTTGAGAGTGTTTTTTGGGAAACTCTTCTGTTTAACTTGTTGGTGATTCTTAGTTTGCGTTTTTAAATTGTAGCATTTGCTGTTAACTCTCAACCTAGGCATGGTGTGTAATGCTGTCTAGATCAGCCAAGAGTGAATCTATTCTCATTATAGTCTCAATAAATTATTAATGCCTTAATATCCAAATGCCAAGAGTATGTAGTGAGTTTTAAAGACATATGCAAAAGGAAGATAATTTAACCTGAGTTTCTAAAAATGATTACATAAATCACATTTTCTGCTCCTTCGTACATAAGTAATGCTATACTCAGTAAAACTATATTTTCAGGAAACACAATGGCCTCTGATATGTTATCTGAACACCCCTTGTTATCTGAGCCATCGTCTGTGAGTTTCTATAACTGGATGTCAAATGCTGTGGGTAACCGAGGAAGTGTGGTACAGGAGTCTCCTGTTACAAAATCAGGACACAATAGTCTCCCAACAGGTATTGAACTATCACGTTGTTTTACTTAACTGTCTAAGGGGTGCATGTAAAGTTATACTAAATCCTATTTTTCAAAGGATGGTTAAAAAAATCTTAAAGGTTTAAATGTACCATGTAGTTGAAATTGTCCCATTTACGAAATGCCTTGGATAATATTGCAGTTGAGAGAGTCATAAGCAGTAGCTCAGTGTTCTTGTGGAAAGGAAAATATGTCAAATGTGAGATATATATAATTTAAAGAGTTTAAAATTTACATTTAATGTGTCTGGTTTAATTTTCAAAGTACCAAAAGGAGGTAAATGAAAAAATGCAAAGTATAATGACAATATCATGAACCTACAATACAGAAAATACTTTCAGCTTATCCAGATTCCTCTGTGGAGTAACAATAAACATTTTTCTCTGGTGGCTTAGAAGGTAAAGAATCCACCTCCAATGCAGGAGACCTGTGTTCAATCCCTGGGTTGGGAAGATCCACTGGAGGAGGGCATGGCAACCCACTCCAGTATTTTTGCCTTGGAGAATCCCCAAGGAGAGAAGAGCCTGATGGGTCGTCACAAAGACTCGGACGTAATAGAGCAACTAAGGACAGAAGCACATACTCTTTATAGTTACTTAAATATTTAATTAAATCTAAAGAAGTACTAAAAGCAATAAAGTAAGATTCTTGCCCTCAAGGAGGGAAACAAATAGGAAAATTTATTAATTTTAAAGAGGTCTTGATAAGTAGCAGGAAAACAGGCAGAGAATTCACAAGGAAATACTGGTGGCTATTTCCAGTAACATAATTGGAGTCAGTCCTTTCCTGTCATCTTCTATTTTTCTCCTATTTTTCCAAATTTCCTATATGTATATTATTTTATTGTGAAAATATGTATATATTTTTGAAAAGAATATGTGAAGTGGCCTTTGTTCCTAGTTACGTTGGGCAGCTGAAATTAATCTGTGTAACATCTATTTGGATCACTTTTAAATTCTTTTCAGGCAAAAAATATGAAATTATGAAAAGTGACTGATAAATGACTACTCAGTACATTTTGTTTTTCGGCTGGTGTGTGGACCATGTTTGAATCTGCAGCCAATCTAATTCTGACTCTAGGCGCGCAGAGATGTGCTAATTCCTAGTATTGGCCCTTGATTGAAGGAGATAGAAGGCTGGTTCTTCCACCAGCTCTCAGCGCTTTCCTGGAGCTAATCTCACTACTGCAGAGTTTAAATTTCAGGAGAGCTGAAAGGAACATTTCCTCTCTATCACAGATCCTTTGCCTGACAAATTAACAGATAACAAAGTACAGAAGAAGAAGTAGTGCCTTTTTATTTTTGTTTTGCCTTGAGAAATAATAGTTAGGAAGAAAATTATATGTGGGGATTCTGTGACACCTATGGTTTTTGCCATATAACCCTGCTCTTGTCTATAATTTTTTTCCTCTGTGCAAAGCTGATGGGATATCAAATGCTTTTCAAAGTTCTTCTAGCCCTATAGTTTTACATTTTGGACTGACTGGCTCTAATACATACTTCATGTATGAAAATGAGTGATATTATTCTGAAAATATAGTTTAATTCCACTTTTTATTAGTGTCTGTAAAATAACCTGAAAATGTTTTTTTCCTTCTCAATTTAAAGGTCTGATAATACAATTATAATTCAAGCTTCATAAGTTTACTCTGCTGTATCCCTTTATATTCTTTTCATTTCCCAAGAATTTAGAATTTATTTTTGAATACTCTTTTAGGTGTTGTACCCAATCTTCCTACAATACCCTCAGCCTCAGATTTCAACACCGTCTTGTCTAGTGACCAGAATACTTTGGACGGGACACATTCTCAGCATAGCACTAGTCAGGATGATGTGGCAGGTGTAGAAGAAGCCAACCAAGGTTTTCCTGCCGTACAGCTTGCTGATGCTCAGGTGAGCCACTCCATTTTTCCATAACTATAATGACCGTGTATTAGGCAGTACTTAGCAGTTGGAACCATCAAGTGTGTGCACCGTGGAATTCCATTGAAAATCTTTTTCCTTGCCTATCTGCCTAAAGCCTTCATGTAAAAAGGAGGAGCTTTTAAAAAGTACATAGGTTAATTATAAATACAAATTAAGCATCTATAGATATTCATTAAACTGAAGAATGGTGTATAGTTAGTCTGCCTCATACAGCAACATTCTGGTTATTTGGGAATAGAGACTGGCTAAATAATAGGACTAGAAAGTTAAGTTTAATCATTTCCTACAGTTTTAAGTGCTCTGTGAAGGCTTGAGTGAGCAACGCAGAGGCATTGAAGATTTTAGAACAGAGGAATAAGGTGCCTGGAATTGTACATGTGGAAATGTATGGGTAGCAATGTGTTAAATGGATTGAAATGGAGAAACTAGAGGTGAAAAGATGAGTTAATAAAATAGTTCACGGAAGTGGTAAGGAAACTCTTAGCTTAGGTGGGTATGCCTTTGATAAGGTAAAAGAGAAATACAGTGGAGGTCTTATTTAATTGACTAAATGTAGGGAGTGGAGAACAAAATTCCCCAAGGCAAATGGGAGAGTGGGAGATGGGTATTTAGAAGTGTTGTCTTTTCAGGATGAAGGAGGCCTGAGCATATTTTTTACTTAGGACGAATTAGAGAATTCTAATTAAAAAAAAAAACAGCAAACTGATAGAGAAAGATTCAGAGAGGGATGAGAAGTATTGGAATTTAGAGTCCTTTATAGAAAGAGAATTTTTTGACATAAAATGTACTTTTTCCCCTGAGAATGTTTGGAAAGGCAGTATGGACAATTCATAACTATACTGGTAAGTTTGCAAATTTTCAGTTTTCTATCACAGTAGGAGATGACTTACATTACGAAATGTGTCAGGCACTTTTAAACTTTTTTGAGATTTACTTCTTCATTACCTTGGAGTAGTATTTAGGGATTCTTTCACTTTTTTTTTTTTTAAGAGAAAAGAAATAATTTTTTATGTTTGTTTTGGCCTGGATATACATTCATGGTATTTATTAGCATCTAATACACATTTTTAGAGACAGCTATACTATTTTACATATAAGACTCTAAAATCGACCAGAGACAGTAATATTAAGTAATACAATAAAAAACTATGTAAGGTGATTTAAATATATGTAAAGGTTGGAATGAAATTGAAAGAGAGCTCACCACAGATCCACAGAAGGATTGCCAAATACTGCTGAGAGTCTAGTTATTTAGAACCTCTTGTTGTCCTTATTAGCTCAGCCATAGGGGTAGAAGAGGATTAATCCAAAGCAGATAGATGTAGCAAGACAAGTGAGGTGATAAGATGTAATATGGAGTCTTGGAAGTTGCTAAAAAGGAGTTTAAGGTAAGATTATGAGAGAAAAAGGAAGTCACCTAACTCTGGAATTAAAGCATTGGCCAAAGAAGCCTTTTAGGGTGGTAAACTGGAATGGGAAAAGGAAAGAACTAAAATCACTGGTGGGTTTGCATGATTAACTAGAGGGCATACAGATAACAAAGATTAGGAAAGATGGAGGATGACTTGAACCTTGAAGAGTGTTTCCTTTGGGATGAAAGAGTAAATCCAAGAAAGTAAACCCAAGAAAGCGTATGCCAAGCAAATATACAAGGGAGAGGAAAATTCTCCCTAAATTTCCAGTGTAGAGTGAATTGTCTGAATTTTGTCATTCTAGACCTTCAGGCCTTCACAAGAGGAGTAGCCTATCTTCCCAAGCACAAATGAGGTGACATAGAGACAAGTGAAAATGTGGACTAGAGTCTCACTGCAAAAATGGCACATCTCCATTTTGATAGATTTTTTTAAGCTTCAGGAAAAGAGAATGTGTGGTGAAAAAGAGATAGAAGGGAGTCAATGAAGGCAGTTTAGGATGTAGAAGGAAGAGGAACCATGCAGCAGAGAATGAGTAGTCAGGATTATTATTACTGATCTACTTTGCTTTTATTTGAGTTAGCATTTAGTGATTAGGAGGTTCAGTTAACTAGAGATTTAGCCAGAGTGATGTATTTCCACAGCATATATGATACTTAAAATGTAAAAGTTCTTTGTCAGAAAATGTTAAATGATTTTTGCAACCTGTGCAACCAAGGGATACCATTTAAAAATAGATCAGCTATTAAAAAATACAACATATAAAATGTTTTTATATTAACAGAGGAGATTGATAAGCTCTTTTCTGAACCTTTTATAGCAGATATTTATGGAAACACAGTAGATATCACTGCCTTTTTTAAAACAAGAAGCAGAATGATTTAAACTAATTTTATTTTCCTTGTACTTTCACTCAAGCACAGTCAAGGAACTTTGTGTTTATGATTAATTTGAAGATAGGTGGCACATGGTAGGTGCTCAAAAATATTAACTTTTAAGTAAAATTAGAGCATATTTATTATACAAGGCCTTTTTTTCCCTTCACATTACAGTAATAATATGTACTGTGATATGTGTAAGAAAAATAGCCACAATAAATGGTGAATTATAAATTGAGCTAATATAAATGTGTTGTATCTTTTAGGTTGTTTTCAAACCTCTTCTGAGTCATACAGGGATCCAGTCACAGGACACAATGCCACTCTGCTACCGAATGTACTTTGGAGAACACCTTTCATTTTCAGGGACTTTGGACTGCCTTAGAGCAGATATTGTGGATTCAGACACGGCCAAAGAGAGAAAAGGCAAAAGAGCAAGAAGGTGTCTTGCATTTTATTGGTTTTATGTAAAAATTTGTACAAAAGTTGTAATATCTGCTTTTTAACTTTGCTTTCTTCTAGTGCTTATGTGGAAGTAATTTTAATAGCCTAATGAAAAGATAACTTCCACTTAACAGAAATAGTAGCCACATTTTCTTAATAATTTGTTGATTTTATCACTAGGTTGTAAGACCTATTTTTAGATATATTTTTGTAAGATGTTAGTACATGTATGTTGTTGTTTAGTTGCTGTGTCTCTTTTGCGACCCCGTGGACCATAGCCTTCCAGGCTCCTTGTCCATGGCATTTCCCAGGCACGAATACTGGGGTGGGTTGCCATTTCCTTCTCCAGGGGATCTTCTCGACCCAGGGATTGAGCTCATGACTTCTGCATTGGCAGGTGGTATCTTGACCAGTGAGCCACCAGGGAAGCCATGAAAATACATATATCAGGGTCAGCCAAAGCACATATGCTGATAAATATACTTTATTTACTGTTGTAGTAGTATTTTATGATCTTATGGATTAATTTTATATATTATTCTTAGAATTTATTCCTGACCTCCTTTCTGAGTTGACTTGTAGCAGGTAGTATTTTCCGTTAAGAATAGAGTAGACATCATGGTGAGAGTATAGCCTTGTCTTTCACAATAGTGTGGTACCATAACAGTGACCAGGCAAGCTGAAACACTGCAGAAGTGATCTTAATGATTATTAAGATTAATGGGGAAAACTACCTTTGTTTTGTGACCTGGAAAAATATTTCTCAAAATATTAGAAAGTCTTTTACTGTCTATCATACATGTATAGGAAAATGAAAAATATAATAAAACTGATATTTTGTTAAAACATTAGAAGCATTTGAGAATTAAAATGTTTTCTTTTTTAAAAACTGGAGGGTCGTTTGTATAGTCCTTGTCTGCTTATCATCATGTAGCTTACAACCCAGAAGGAGCATCTTTTCTGTGCTTTGGCAAATGTCTTACTTCATTCTAAGCAATTTCCAGTGTTTTACCTTTGCACTTTCAGTGTTGTAAAACGTCTTCACTAGTTCTATTCACCGCCCTTCCCTTTCTTTGGGATAGCTTCATCCCTTTTGTCATGACCAATCTTCTTTATGCCAGTAAGTTTGCCTTCTGTAAGTTCCATGAGCTGCATGTCTAGAGTTTCTAGATGGAAGTGCCAGCGTTTTCATACTCAGTTGTTTTCTTCTATTTTTACTTTTTAAAAATTTATTTTTATTGAGTTAATATTGATTTATAACCTATATATAATGTGTACAACATTCTTTTTCTACTCTTGTATACACAATAGCATGCTTGCTACCAAAAGATTAGTTTCCTTTTGTCATCATACATTTGAGTTCCCTTACTCATTTTGTTCTCCCCTCCCTTACCTCAGCCCCTACCTCTCTGCTAACCACTACTCTGTTCTTTGTATCTCTGTGTGTGTTTTGTTTGGTTTAGTTATTTATCTTATTATTTGGTTTTTTGTTTTTTATATTTCACATGTAAGTGAAATCATACTGTATTTGTCTGTCTTTTTGACTTATTTCACTTAGCATAATGCCATCAAGTTCCATGTACATTGTTGCAGAGGACAAGGACTTCATCTTTTTTTATGCTGAGTAGTAGTCTGTGTGTGTGTGCACTTTGTGTGTATATCATATTTTCTTCATCCATTCATCTGTTGGTGGGCACTTAAGTTGTTTTCATATCTTGGCCATTGTAAATAATGCCATGATGAATATAGAGGTACATATATCTTTTAGAATTAGTGTTTTTGTATTCTTTGGAAAAACACCCAGAAGTAAGAAAACTGGATCATAAGGTAGTTCTAATCTTAATTTTTGGAGGAATCTATATATACTGTATCCCATAGTGGTATACCAATTTATATTCCCACCAACAGTGTATGAGAATTCCTTTTTCTCCACATCCTTGCCCACACTTGTCATTTCTCACATTTTTGATGATAGGTATTCTAACATATATAAGGTGATATCTCATCATGGTTTTGATTTGTATTTCTCTAATAATCAGTGATGTTGAAAATCTTTTCATGTGCCTTCTGGCCATCTGTATGTCTTCTCTGGAAAAATACCCATTTTTGACTGAGTGACTAACACATTCCACCCATTTTTAATCGTTTTTAAAATGACTGAGTTGTATGTGAGTGTGATTTTGACTCGACACAGAATAAGATCAAGAAAGAAGACGTAAGGCCTAGTTTCCAACTTGTAAAAATAAGTATGTTGACTTAGGACATACTTCTTCTTGGAGATTATTTTGCTAACAAGTTAATAAAGACTGTTTGATTCTGGGGAAAAAGAAAAAAAAACCTTGTCATTTTCTCTTTTTTTTTCCCACATTTTTAGGCAAGGCCACGTGAATCTTCCTCCACTTGAGTTCAAACCGGCATTGATGTTGGAAACCTTTA
Source organism: Okapia johnstoni (assembly GCA_024291935.2). Classification (NCBI taxonomy): domain Eukaryota; kingdom Metazoa; phylum Chordata; class Mammalia; order Artiodactyla; family Giraffidae; genus Okapia; species Okapia johnstoni. The sequence goes on from CM044310.1 coordinate 33,587,588, forward strand.
GCATCAGCGCTGTTGTAATGGAAAAATCCGTGTGCACCCCTCAGAACTCTACCAGTGCTCTTTCTTTTCATGATCTCAATAAGCGTTATTATAATACTTTTCACTGCAACTTTACTATCTCCTGTCAGTCGATAAGCCAGCATGTAGATATGGCTTTAGTTCGTCTCATTCATCAATTTAGTACAATGATAGATGACATCAAAGCGACTCAGACTGACATTAAGCTTAGCAGATATACAGCTGGATCAGCTTCCCCAACACCTACTTTCAAAACCAGAAAACACCGGGACTTCCGCTCCTCCGACTTCAGCCGCAGTTCTAGGGGAAGTCTTAATGGTGGCAATAGAGTAAATAATACAAAGAACAAACGGACCAACAACGAGAATAACAAAAAGGAGTCTCGAAACAAAAATTCATTAGGAAGATCTGAAAGAAGAACTTCAAAAGTGTCTAGGAAAGGTTCAAAAGATGTGGTGGATCATATGACTATCCACATGGATGACTCTGATTCAATTACAGTATCAGAACAAAGCGAGCCTTCAGCCGAGTGCTGGCAGAATATGTATAAATTGCTTAACTTCTATTCACTTATCTCTGATCCAACAGGAATACTGGAAAAATCTTCAGAAACATTTGGACCAGCAGGTAATGGATATTTTTATATTTAAAAGATCTATTTAGAACAGCAATAATACTAAAAAAAAAAAAAAAGATAGGTTATTCACCGTGTATTCTTATTGTTATAAGAAATGGATAATTGAATGCATAGGAATTTGCAGTCACCCAAAGAGAGAGAATAGTGATGGTGATCAGATATTCTACTGCCCCTTTTCCCAACCTTTATAACTTTTACACAGTCAGCTCTCAAAGAATTCAGATAGACCTGCTTTCAAATACCTGAGTCTCCTATTTATTTTCAAATATGACCATGGGAAAATCGTGGAAATTTTCAAAAATCATTTTGGTGGAGAAGAGGACAAAGAGGGCTAGTTTGGAGTGTGAAGGAAAGAAAAACAAGGTAGTGTCCTTCCATTTTGCAGTATCTAAGCCCATATATTTCCATTTACTTAAAGGAGTTCGGAGCCCTACAGAGCCGACATGTAAAGTTGTGTTTGAGAATGAACAAGACAATACTAGTGTGACCAAGAGGAAACGTAGTTTGGTAACTGCTGAACCTCAGCATGTTACTCTGATAGTGTTTGGGATTGGCATGGTGAACCGCACACACCTGGAGGCAGACATTGGTGGGCTAACAATGGAATCGGAACTGAAGAGGATTCATGGCAGTTTTACACTTAAGGAAAAAATGAAAGGTATGATGACATCCTGATACTGGAGTGCCACTTTTCTGAAGAAAGCCAATGCCATGTCTCATAAATTCCTACGTGGTGATTTTTCTTCAGAAAATGGAACTTCCCATTTATATGGATCAACAGTGCTAGTGTATATAGTTTTTTCCTATTCTTAATGTTTTAAAATTTTTTTAAATATTCTGTGCTATTAGTTCTGAGATTTAAAATGTCATTGGGCTATTTAATGGCATTAGGCTCTTTAATGCATGAATGGCATGGTAAACTACATATTTTGCATTATTCCGGTTTTGACACATAACACATACGTATATATGAATGGATAGAAAGAAAAACCTTCAAGGAAATTTTTAAAAAATTTGTTCTGGAATAGTTTAAATTTTATTGTACCTTTAAAATTATCTTTTGTCACTGAATGTATTATGGATGAAATGAAATTTTGATATGAAGTGCAACTAAATTTCCAGAATTCATAGTTATTTTTTTTTCACATTTTAAGATGTTTTACATCAAAAGATGACTGAGACATGTGCCACTGCTCATATTGGTGGGGTTAATATTGTGCTGCTTGAAGGGATTACACCAAATATACAGTAAGTGTGTTGTCTTTTTAATTATTAAAGTTGGTTGTTATAGTTTTATAGGAAACTTAAAATTCATTGGATGAATCCTGTACCTAGTAAGACTTGAGATTTATATAATATTGCCAGATACTGTGATTCTATCCTTAGGAATATCACCAAATGAATTTTTTTCAGAAAATTATTTGCTCCCTTTATAAAATTGGTTTACTGCCAGTCCTGCCACCCTAAAAAACTGACTGCCAGCACATTTTAAGACTGTGAAACAGTAAAAATGATTACAGTGTAAATTTCAGTTAAACATATAAGACTCAACAGCTCACATAACTCAAATAAGTAAAAGAAAATTATAATCAGAAAATAGGCTGTCTCTTGATTTTATTAACTAACCATTACCCAATATTCATGCTGGGTTTCAAAACTTTATCTTGCCATTTTTTCGTTTAAATAATTTAACAATAAAGCCTATGAGACCCTCCTAATAGTATAAATAAGCTTTTTACAGTGAGTATACCATTCCATATTGCTTTTCTTTTGACTCTTTGCTCTCACCTTTTCATGTTCTCTCTGTGGATCTGTCAAAAATTGTTATAATAATAATTACCTTTATACATGATATTTAGATCACTAATTGGTTGTCAATACATTTAACCATTAACTTTGCTCATACACTTGGGAATATATGCCTTCATTCCTAACTTCATTTCAGTGGAGCAGTTTTATGCTATAACTACAAATTGTATTTTGATAATTTAGTCAGATTTTGAGAATTTGCTCATTTTTAGTAACTAGTTAATGTCCTACTATTGTCCCTTAAAGCATCTATCATGTAAATACTGACAAAATAGAGGATCTAGTTCAATGTTATAGAAATTAAATATTAGTCATAAATTGACTCATTACAGGTCTATTCATGACATTTCATACATGGGTAATATGATGACTGTCTTGGGGAACATTTCCTGAAATGGATGTGTAAATCGTGCTGGGGCAGTTTCGACTTATGTATCTAGAACCCAAGAGTATATTTCATTATAGCTGCTTAAATGGTCCAGATCACATTTCCTAAGCTGGCTTTCTAAAAACCAGAAATTTCAGTAGTTGTGAGATAAGATATTTTCTGACTATTCAGAATGGGCAGAGGAGTATTATTATGTAATAATTACAACCTAAAGGAGCATCTATTGTGGACCAGGAACCTCATATACATTATTTAATCCTCACTACAATCCTATTAACTGGGGGTGGGGGGGTTATCCCCACTGTACAGAACAATAAATCTAGATTCGGAAAGATCAGAGTGTTTTCCTAAAATGCTGAAAGTGATACAGTCAGTAAGAAGAGGTGCCTGAGTCTCCACACCTTCTACCTCACTATGATGCTTCAAAGAAAGTCACCACAGACTTGGGTTTCACGATTCCTTTGTTGACTCTGAATTTAAAGTATCATGGTTACTTTAACCTATTCAGAAGTACCACAAATTTCTTTAAATGTCTCTTGTGTTTTATTTACTTCACCCTCTCAAAACCCTTATCTCCATTATCTAAGAGAAAGCTTAAAATAGTATCTAAATTTGCAAAACATGTTTATAAAATAATTTTTTAAGTATTAATTGATATTTTTTTGCCTTTAAAAAAAGAGGTCAAGCCAAGATCCCTTAACTTTTTCATTAAAAAAATAAAACTTTACTTATTACTCGCTACCAAACTCGAATAGTGTTAATAAGACTTCTGAATTTATTCTTTGGGTTTTCATTTCTAGTTTCAATTAAAAGGAAATGAAACTTCAAAAAAAGTTGAAGAAGTTCTTTGAGTGAAAATTTTTAAAATGGGAAGTAAAAGCTTTCCAGATGATTGGTCACATTGTAACTAATTTATGCATGAATGTTTATTTGCTTCCTTTTTGTCTTCCTGCTTTCTCTTGAATCTTCATCTGTAGACTGGAGGATTTTCCTACATCTCCTACAAGCACAGCCAAACAAGAGTTTCTGTATGTCATTATTATTCAACAACCCTTTTTTGGGATTATCTGTGATCTATATCACTTCATCAACCAACTAAAGTACTAATAAAGAATAAATGCACTAATACTAAATTAGAAAATTGATTGTTTTTTGGAAACCACTCTTCCATGTTAATATCATGTTAAAAGGTATAGAAAAAAATAGTGATTTCCACTTCAGTGTTTGTAATAGCTAGAGAAGATTTGTTGTTTCTTTTTTTAATCACTGAGTTCTCTGGATGTATAACAAAAAAATAGGCATGGCTTTAGAAAGGATGCTTTTTAATGACTGAAGATCACATCTTCATCCACTCAACTAATTAGGTTTCTAGGTTACAAATTATTGTCCGCACACTATGTTAGGTTTCAGAGATGGAACAGTAAGCAAATGAGAGGTAGTTCCTGTCATATCACTTTATAGGCCTACTCCCTCCTTTTTCAGGCCCTCCTTCTAGGAGAGTTAACATATAAAGTACAATTGCCAAACAGGAAAGAAAGTTCCAGTGATTTTTAATAGATAACTAGACAATACGTGATCATAACACTCTCTGTCCCCACTGTAGAGATTTTCAGGCAAAACTGAATTGAGGCAGGCAGCATGGGTCAGGGTGCCTCCCTTTTCCTGCCTGTAAAGTTTGGGCCTGCATAGTCAAGAAAGTAGGGTGGGATTGGTGATAGAGATAATGAGGCCCTAAATTAAAGCCTTAAATTCTTAACCTGCATGGATAAGCGTAGCTGGCCTACCTGTAAGGCCCTATTGTCTGGACACAAGAAGAAAAAGATGAGGAAAACTCCTTGCCTCATTAGACACTGTGGTCATTATAACTTAGGTTCAGAGTTCATCTAGCAAAACTTTGTCAAACAGACCAGCACTGTTAATGAATTCTCAAACCAAACTTCTTGGTCATTTGCTGTGAACTTTTTACATACATGAGGCATGCCTGGCATGCTACAGGTTCTTATAGTCATCTGTTTAAAAAGACTTTGACCACTTCTTAACTGTGTAAAAGTCTACTACATGTTTTATGATATAGATTAAGGCACAGCTCTTCTAAGAGTTAAAATAGAATTATGAATAGTTAATTCATTTGGCAGCTTGTAAATTGTTTAATTCCACATTCTGAGTCTCCTTACATCTTTAACATGTACAGTGTGACAAGAGTTAATCAGATTCTCTGCAGTGTCTGGCTCAGTTTGATCAGTGTAGAACTATCCTGTTGTCTAGCTCCAAGAAACATTACTCATGCCATAGTCATGAGCATTATTTATGTAGCCTCCAGTGTGAATGATGCCCTCTGGAGTTGGGCAACACAGAGTCCTTGAAGTTCTTAATGTCACAATTTCCACTGGTAATAACACAGATCTGCAGTAGCAGAGTAGTCAGTGCTTTCTGTTCTGACATTTGGTGTGTAATTGAAAATCAAGGGTTGTGTATAGGCTAATATAATCAAAAGTAACATTTAAGGAGACTTATATAGATTATAAAAGTAAAATAGTAAGATAGGTGTAGAATTTCTTGACTGTCATGATAACAAGACTTCTTTGTAAATTTATGCTTAGTTTTATTCAATAAGTGAATGCTATTCACAAGTATAAAGTCCTTTGCATTTTAGCATCATCTAAGTGTTTTGGCTTATGTTGAAATTTATTTTAAAGTGGAATCATTTTATTATTAGAATAGTTAAGATTCAAAATTCAGTAACTAATCAGCATTCTAGAATCTGCCATCATTCTGGTTAGAACAGTTCCATAGATTACTTTTTTCCTTCCTCTAATCCGTGATAGTCTTTGAAAGTAGTTTCCTTTGAAGAAGAAGGCAGATATAGTTCTGTAGTAATCATTTTTGAAGTTAGTATATTACCTGGACTTCACTATCTGTAAATAATCAAAACTTCTGATAGAACCGCTTTTACGCTTCTCAAGATTTATTCTAATATAAGTTAAATTTAATCCATTGATTCCTTAGATCCTTGAGACTATAAATAAATTGTCAATGAATCCTTTGTAGCCTAAGTAGAGACAAATATACGTGAATTGATCTGTAGTTAATATGAAATTTGCACTTTGTGTATTTTGCTTAATCTGTTGTTAAGCATCCTTTGCCCACTTGAAAGATAACATTTATGTTAAGCTTTCATTTTATGACAGGGCCTTTAGTGGTGTAGTTCATTGACATGAATCTTTCTGTTGTATGTGTCAAGACTGCTTCATCATGACTTTTACATACATGATTTTTACAACATGCTGTCTGTGGAATCTCACAGTTGTTGTATTGAGTCATTCTTCTGCTGTACTTCTTTCTGCTCATTTATTTCACAAAATTCAGTGAGTGTCTGCCATGTTCAAAGCATTGTTCTAGGTATTGGAAGGAAAAAACAAGAAACTAAGAAAGACAGTATTTCTATTTTATATCTGTACCAGTAAAACTTACCAATTTTTAACTAAGTAGTAGTTACTCTTTATGAATTGGACTTCTATCATTTCTTTGCCACTCACTGAAAATAAAAAAATGGAAGATGCAAGTTGAATTTCACCTTTCTCATTAATTTTTTTTAACTTAGTAGGTGATTATAAGATTAATTTTTTTGACTGATTAGATTTTAAGAGGTATAATGGTGTTCTTCTTCCTTTTGAAGTTCACTGTATATATTGTCTTAGTGGTTGTAGAGATGCCTGAAATAAGTTGAAGAAAAATGGAGCTCTGAATGGGGAAAAATAAAAATGGAATTTTGTGTTGTATATGTGTAATCTGTCAGTGTTCATTCTCTTCCATGTAAGCACATACATATATTCTTCTGTAAACTCTTTATTAAAGAAATAGAAACAGAGTAAAATGTATGTCAATATTTTTAGAAGATATTATTTCTTCAGTATGATTTAAATGCATGAAAAATCTTATTTACTTCAATAAATGATTTAAAAGCATTTGTCTTGCTCTCAAAATACATTTTCAAAATTTCTCTTTATTTGACCATATTTTAATGATCCTCCTTCTCTATTAACAGAACTGTAGTGAAATGTAGTATTGCCAAGTCCCAAGCCCTCTACAGTGCTCAGAGGGGATTGAAGACTAACAATGCCGCCGTGTTCAAAGTAGGAGCTATCAGCATCAATATTCCCCAGCACCCTGCCACCTTGCACAGCATGATGGTTCGAAGTTCTCACCAACTATCTAAGCAGATTTCAGATCTCATCAGACAGCCTTCTACAGCGTAAGTTATTTATTCAAGTTTTGTGATTCTGTATAGTATTTCATGTCATTGTTTGCTGTGTTAACAGTAGTTTGGAGGAAAACAGAGGTTACATCTAGAGTAGTGACTATTATGGATAGTGGGGCAAGTGAAAAGTAGCTAAACATGATTGTGGAAGAATCATATTGAAGTAGTATGCATTATTGAAGTAGTGTGTTACAGATGCAATTGTCATTCTTTCATCTTGCATCAGTAAAGCTTAGGAGAGCCTAAGGATTAGTGGACATTATAAAGGAGTACTACTAAAAGGCAAACTGAAAAATTCTAGGACTGTAACAATCTTTATTTCCTTTAATTTGATTGAAATTTGTGACTACATAGATTTATAAAGTTGCAGTGGCCATTTATGTCTCATGCATGGTTTTGTGCTGTCCTTCGTATGAAATTCTTGTACGTGGTTCAAGGAAGAATTTGATAGTGCCATTTACATATTTTAAAAGGCAGTGAATGGGACTGCTGCAGAGTAACCTTTACCCTGGGTTTGTACTGCTGAGCTCTTTTCCTGGTCTCCAAAGCTGTAACTAAGGAATAACTAATAAAAATTTAAGTAAAAGGTAAAAGTTTGGCTTGTCACATTGCCTTTTTTCCTATTCTATAAGGCAGAAAGACATTAGTGTGTTTTTTGATGGAGGCTTAAAGCAGTGTTTTTTTTCCAGTTTGTCTAGATCTTTAAATTCTGATGTAGTATTAATTCATGTCTAGTTGATTAAATAGTAATAACTCACATGTTTTCCTGTCACTGGAATATGAAATCCAGAATGTATATATGAGCCTTAGTTATAAAATTCTCTAAGGAATTTTTTTCTTATTAGAATGTATTAGCAAACAGAGTGTAGAAAAAAAATGAGACTCTAGAGTCAAACTGCATGTGTGCTCAGTCTCTAAGTCATGTCCAATTCTTTGCAGACACAACTATAGCCTGCCAGGGTCCTTCTGTCCATGGCATTTTCCAGGCAAGAATACTGGAGGGGGTTGCCATTTCCATCTCCAGGGGATCTTTCCAACCCAGGGATTGAACTCACATCTCCTGCACTGGCAGGCGAGTTCTTTACCACTGAGCCACCAGGGAAGCCTAGAGTCAGGCTGATTGAGTTCAAAACTGATTTTACAACTTCATAGCTATGCTTCCTCATTGGTAAAATGAAGATAATAGTACCTACTCACAGGATTTTGTTAGATGAATAAATGATATGAAATGCACAAGGCACTAAAAATAGTACCTGGCACATAGGAAGCACTCAAATAACTATTATTTGTTTTTGTTGATGTTAGTTATTATTTATACTGGTAGTAATAATAGTGGCAAATAATAGTAATAATATTATATCAACAGAATTGCATGATGGTTAAGTCATAGAATCTGGAATCAGGCAAACTTCTGGTTTCACATTAATGATATGAATGACCTTGGGGCAGCCTTAACATCCAGTTTATATTGTTATTACTTCTTGTTTACTTTTCCAGATCATCATTTTTCAGTGGCTGTTTGAGAAAGACTTAATATGATCTGGTATTGGAAAGAAAACATGTTCACAGTTCATTTTTGCTATTTTTCATTGAGAATTCCAATTTTATACAATTTTTATTTTTTATACAATTTAAATCTTAGTAGCTATTCTGTTTATGTCCCTTTTTCACCTTTTAAACTTTCTATTTGCTTTATTTGCTTTATAGCCCACAGCCTGTAAAAGAAGATATTGCAACCCCCCTACCTTCTGAAAAAACCCCAACAAGTGTTAATCAAACTCCTATTGAAACAAATGAATTTCCTCAACTACCAGAAGGTTTAGAGAAGAAGCCTATCGTCCTTAAGTTCAGTGCTATGTTAGATGGTATAGCCATTGGAGCAGCACTTTTACCATCTCTGAAAGCAGAATACAAGATGGGACGAATGAGAAGCCACGGAATGACAGGTAATATTGAAGTTTGAATTCATTCTTAAAATTTATGAGTGGATTTGAGTATCAGTAATATTTTGGTGAAAGGCAAATTTGATTTTATAGATTTATATGAAAATTTAAATAATTTTAATCAAAACACTTTTAAATTTCATCAACAGTGTTTTTCATTCAGTCAAGTGAAAATAGCAACACACTTCATTGAGTGACCATCATGGGCCCTATTTTCATTTGAAGTCTCTAGAGTTATCCACTGTTTAGAGACCATTTCCAACTTAAGTTGAATACATTTTTACATCTGTTGGGTTCCTATAGCCTGAATAACTTGGTTTATTTTCACATTGAGTACATTTAGCTTTAATGAGAGGTTATTTGACTTCTTCAAAAGAGCTACTTTATAAGGATTTGTGATCCTTATGTATCCTCTCCAAAAGCACTTTGCTGTTGTATTTTTTTTCTGAAATGTATCCTATGCCTTTGTAAGTGTGCTGATTATATACATACAGTTTAAACAACTATAAACTCACCAACCCGTTGCATATTCTAAGAATTAAAACATTACCAGAACTTTGAAGGCTCCTTCAGGAAATATTATTACTGCCAGATAATATTCCCCATGATTGCTTGGCAAAATACCTACTATCGTGAATTTTGTGTTACCCATTTCTTTTGCTTTTCTTGATAGACTCATAAGTGATTCTAAGTTGTTATTGCCTGTTTTAAACTTTATTCATATGAAGTCCCACTGATGAATTTTTTAACTGGGAATTTTTTTGTTATACATTTTATTTGAGATTTATCCATTCATGTTCTTTGGTTCATTTATTTTTCAGTGAAATATAATAGTCCATTAAGTGATTATACCATAGTTTACATATCTATTCTGGTATTGATGGACCTTTGGCTCATTTTACATTTTTGCTGTTACATTTATTCTCAAACACATCTTCTTATGCACATGTGCAAGAGTTTCTCAAGGGTATTTACTTAAGAGTGATACAGCTAGGTTGTAGGGTAAATGCATCTTCAATTTTATGAGGAAATGCAAAACTATTTTCTGTAATGCTTTTGTCCACCAGTATTGGATGAGAGTTCCCACTGTCCACATCCTTGCCAACACTCAGTATTATCTGACTTTAAAATTATTGCTTGTCTGGTAAATTTAAAATGGTATCTCATGGTTTTAGTTTATGTTTCTATAATTATTAATGGAGCTGAAGTTTTAAATGTGATTAAGAAATCCTTAGGAGCTTCCCAGGTGGAGCTGTGGTAAAGAACCTTCCTGCCATTGCAGGAGACAGACATAAGGGACATGGATTTGACCCCTGGGTCAGGAGACCCCCTAGAGGAGGGCATGCATGGCAACCCACTCTATTATTCTTGCCTGGAGAATCCCATGGACAGAGGAGCCTGGCGGGCTACCGTCGATAGGGTCTCCAAAGAGTCAGACACGACTGAAGTGACTTAGCACAGCACACAGAAGAAATCCTTATATTAAAAAAAAAAAAAAGAAAGAAATCCTTATATTTTCTTATATGAACACCTGTTGAAGGTACTTGTTTGTTTTTTGCCCATTTTACCATTGCATCATTTGAACTTTTCTTGGCTACAGGAATTCTTTGTACATTTTGTATACTAAACCTTCGATGTTAACATGTTCAGCATATATTATCACTTAGAAGCTTATTTCAAATTCAGTGTTTTGATCAACAGATATTCTTCAATTTTAATGTAATTGAATTTACCAATATTTTCTTGTTTTATTGTGTATTTTTATGTCTTGAAATACTTCTGTTAACAGGATCATGAAAACGTTCTCTTGTATTTCCCATTAAAACCAAGTTTTGCTTTTCATATTTAAATTCCTAATCTGTAACAAATTGAGTATTTTATCCTTTAATTTGGTATGGAGTAAATTATTACCAGTTATCTCAGCATCATTTATTGACTATTCTGTCCTTTATTTCAGTGGTAATTCAACTTTGTCATCTATTAAGTGTTTATGTATATGGGTGTCTGGTTTAGGGATCTCTATTATGCCTCGGTGGCCTGTTTGTACCAGTATCATACTGATATCTCACTTTTCCTTTTTTAGAAGTTATCATGATTGTTTTTGCTTATTTGCTTCTTCTTTTTTTTTTTTTTATTTTAGTTGGAGGCTAATTACTTTACAATATTGTAGTAGTTTTTGCCATACGTTGACATGAATCAGCCATGGGTTCACATGTGCTCCCCCTCCCGAACCCTCCTCCCACCTCCCTCCCCATCCCATCCCTCTGGGTCATCCCAACGCTCCATCCCTGAGCATCCGTCCCATGCATGGAACATGGAATGGTGTTCCGCTTCACATATGACAATATACATGTTTCAATGTTATTGTCCCAGAACGTCCCACCCTCACCTTATTTGCTTCTTTATATACATTTTAGAGTCAGTTTGCCTAGTTCCTAGAAAAAGCCTGTTTGGATATTTATAGAAATGTAATTAAATCTATAGACTTCCTTAGGGTAGAATTTAAGATATTAATGACAAATGAAACAGTATTTAACCTTCTTATTGCTTCATATTTCTATATTTCTGTTTCTTTAGATCTTCTTCAGTGTTTTTCTATAAAGTTTATAATTTTTCAGCCTACGGGTTTTATGTATCTGTTGTAAGATATGTTTATTTACTTTAGATACCCAGGTTATCTAAAGTAAATAATGTTACTTTATCTAAAGTAAATAACATGTTACTTTATCTAAAGTAAATAACATACCTTATGTTGTTGTTATTACAAGTGGTATATTTTTTAAAAGGACATTTTAAACTGTTGGTGGTATGTACAAATCTGCTTGATCATTCTATGTTACTTTTAAACTCAGAAGTCATGTTAAACTATTTTATTATTACAAATAAGATTCTTTAAATTTCCTAAGTAAATGTTTATACATTTGCAAACAATACTTTTGTGTCTTCCTTTCAAGTCTTAATGCCATTTTATTTTTCTTATCTCATTTTGCCTCTACTACAATGTTCAGTATAAGGGATATTGTGTGCATCCTTGTCTTACTGCCATTTTTTACGGGAATTAATATTTCACCAGTGAATATAATGTTTGCTATATGTTTTTCTTGGGTTGTTTTTATCAGGTTAAGAAAATTTACTTTTATTCCTAGTGTGCTGAGTGTCTATGAATAATTTGTGAATCCTTACTATTGGATACTTTTTTCCAATCTGTTAAAATTAAAATATTTTTCTGTTATTCTATTAACATTATAAATTACATTAATAGTTAAAAAACATATATACACATATGTGAATCAGTTCAGTTCAGTCGCTTAGTCATGTCCGACTCTTTGCGACACCAGGACCGCAGCACGCCAGGTCTCCATGTCCATCACCAACTCACAGAGCTTACACAGACTCATGTCCATAGAGTTGATGATGCTATCCAGCTATCTAATCCTTTGTCTACGCCTTATCCTCCTGCCTTGAATCTTTCCCAGCATCAGGGTCTTTTCCTATGAGTCAGTTCTTCGCATCAGGTGGCCAAAGTATTGGAGTTTCAGCTTCAGCATCAGTCCTTCCAATGAATATTCAGGACTGATTTCCTTTAGGATGCACTGGTTGGATCTCCTTGCAGTCCAAGGACTCTCAGGAGTCTTCAGCCACAGTTCAAAAGTATCAATTCTTTGGCGCTCAGCTTTCTTTGTATTCCAACTCTCACATCCATACATGACTACTGGAAAAACCATAGCTTTGACTAGACAGACCTTTGTTGGCAAAGTAATGTCTCTGCTTTTTAATATGCTGTCTAGGTTGGTCTTAGCTTTTCTTCCAAGGAACAAGCATCTTTTAATTTCATGGCTGCAATCACCATCTGCAGTGATTTTGGAGCCCAAGAAAATAAAGTCTCTCACTGTTTCCATTGTTACCCCATCTATTTGCCATGAAGTGATGGGACCACATGCCATGACTTAGTTTTCTCAATGTTGAGTTTTAAGCCAACTTTTTCACTCTCCTGTTTCACTTTCATCAAGAGGGTCTTTAGTTCTTCACTTTCTGCCATAAGGGTGGTGTCTTCTGCATATCTGAGGTTATTGATACTTCTCCCGGCAATCTTGATTCCAGCTTTTGATTCATCCAGTCCAGCATTTCTCATGATGTACTCTGCATATAAGGTAAATAACCAGGGTGACAGTATACAGCCTTGATGTACTCCTTTTCCTATTTGGAACCAGTCCATTGTTCCATATCTGGTTCTAACTGTTGCTTCTTGACCTGCATACAGATTTCTCAAGAGGCAGGTCAGGTGGTCTGGTATTCCCATCTCTTGAAGAATTTTCCACAGTTTGTTGTGATCCACACAGTCAAAGGCTTTGGCGTAGTCAATAAAGCAGAAATAGATGTTTTTCTGGAACTCGCTTGCTTTTTTGATGGTCCAGCAGATGTTGGCAATTTGATCTCTGGTTCCTCTGCCTTTTCTAAACCAGCTTGAACATCTGGTAGTTCACGGTTCAAATACTCTTGAGGCCTGGTTTGGAGAATTTTGAGCATTACTTTACTAGTGTGTGAGATGAGTGCAATTGTGCAGTAGTTTGGACATTCTTTGGCATTGCCTTTCTTTGGGATTGGAATGAAAACTGACCTTTTCCAGTCCTGTGGCCACTGCTGAGTTTTCCAAATTTGCTGGCAGATTAAGTGCAGCACTTTCACAGCATCATCTTTTAGGATTTGAAATAGCTCAACTGGAATTCCATCACCTCCGCGAGTTTTGTTCTTAAGACCCACTTTACTTTGCATTCCAAGATGTCGGTCTAGGTGAGTGATCATACCATCGTGGTTATTGGGTCATGAAGATCTTTTTTGTATAGTTCTTTTGTGTATTCTTGCCACCTCTTCTTAATATCTTCTGTTTCTGTTATATCCATACCATTTCTGTCCTTTATTGTGTACATCTTTGCATGAAATATTCCCTTGATATCTCTAATTTTCTTGAAGAGATTTCTAGTCTTTCCCTTTCTGTTGTTTTCCTCTGTTTCTTTGCATTGATCACTGAGGAAGGCTTTCTTATCTCTCCTTGCTATTCTTTGGAACTCTACATTCAAATGGGTATATGTTTCCTTTTCTCCTTTGCCTTTTGTGTCTTTTCTTTTCTCAGCTATTTGTAAGACCTCCTTAGACAATCATTTTACCTTTTTGCATTTCTTTTTCTTGGGGATGGTCTTGATCATTGCCTCCTGTACAGTGTCACAAACCTCGGTCCATAGTTCTTCAGGCACTCTGTTTATCAGATCTAATCCCTTGAATCCATTTGTCACTTCAACTGTGTGTAAGGGATTTGATTTAGGTCATACCTGAATGGTCTCCTGGTTTTCCCCTACTTTCTTCAATTTAAGTCTGAATTTGGCAATAAGGATTTGTGAATAAATGTATGTATTTATATATATATATACACATATACATACATATATATATATATATATATATTGTGTGTGTGTATGTGTGTGTATGTATGTGTATGTACTTATTCCTGGCCCCAGATCTTGATTTTAATAAAGTTTCTGCTATTCTTTAATTCCCTCATAACTAATTAGGGAATTTGGCCTGAATATGGTACAGGTTGTATATTTATAATTGAACAACTACATGCCAAATTGTTGGTTTAAGTGATTAGAACAAGCAGTAAACTATAACTCATACCATATCCTTATTTGGAATATGGTCCCGTTATTAATTATTGTTAAAGTCAAAGCTACATGTGATTATATAATTTTATACTTGATGAATGTTTTCAGTGAGTATAATTTAATTGATTTGACAGTTTCACTGTTTCCTTCCATACCAAGTTGGGATCAGGAGGCAAGTTATCAACTGCTAACTGTTCTCTGTGAAGAAAACATTGTGTGGATTAGTGTTTTCTGTTTTTTTGTTTTGTTTTTGCACTTAGTGAATATCTCTTGTTTTAACTCTTGTAATAAGGGCAGTTTCTTTTCTACCTTCTGTGAATTAAAAAACATTTTTAAGTGTTTCTCTAGCACCAATGCTGCACATCTGTTAGGCTTAATAAAGTGATACTTGCTGGCTTAATAATATTTGCTGACTGTTTATAGTAACCATTTGTTGTTATTCAGTTACTAAGTCATGTCTGACTCTTTGTGACCCCATGGACTGCAGCACGCCAGGCTCCCCTGTTCTTCACTATTTCCCGGGGTTTGCTCCGATTCATGTCCATTGAGTTGGTGATGTTATCTAACCATCTCATCCTCTGCTGCCCCCTTCTCCTTTTGCCTTCAATCTTTCCCAGCATTAGGGTCTTTTCCAATGAGTCAGCTTTTTTCAGGTGGCCAGAGTATTGGGGCTACATATATTTAAACACGGGAAAATCTTGTAAGCGAATTTAAAGTATCCTTCTCATATCTTTAAACATAGGTTTTGGGAAATGCATACTTTTTTTCATACGCACCATTTATTGGACATAGTAATGAAATGAGTGAGTGAGCACCTGAACAGCAAAAATAATTTCTCTTTTTTTCTTATAGGTGCACAGACCAGGTTTACATTTGAGCTGCCAAATCACAGATTGCGTTTTACTTCAAAAGTTTCTGCCACAGATATGTCAACCATTCCTCCTTCTGCCAGTCTTAACCTTCCTCCAGTTACTATGTCAGGGAAATATATAATGGAAGAGCATGATAGTTACTCAGATCAAGTGTGGAGTATAGATGAACTGCCTTCTAAACAAGGGTACTATTTACAGGGAAATTATCTACGTTGTGTGGCAGAAGTAAGTTCCCTTTTAAATTTTCTTATTGTTTGTAATTTAGGAGCCTTCGAGCTTTAGGTGTACCAAAATATGTAGTGATGCCAAATTTTTGAGAGAAATCGTCAAATCATTTATTCCTACAGAATTTTGTACTGTGTCTGGTGGGAGTGTGTGTGTGTGTACAGGTGTCTCTCCCCTTATAGTTTTATTTAAGCATTTTTTTCTTGTTTTAGTTATCTTTGGATTCATATTTATTATATTGGTTTTCACATGCATCTCCACAATATTTTCATTATTCTTTTGATTATTAAAAAGCTAATAGTATTTAACATTTGCCAGGTGCTGCATATGCACTGACTTGTACAGTTCTTAAATAGTCCTTTGAGATAGATATTTTATTCTCTTTTATAAGTAGAGAAACTGAACCTTTAGGGTGGTTACATGATTCATCTAGGTATACATACTTATTAACAATATAAAGGTCACACAGAGAGAAAAAATAATTATAAGCACATTCACAGACTAATTTCTGTACTAGGGAAAGTTGAAAACAAGCATATCTGATTCCATCATTATTTTTTCCCTTTTATATCTATACAATTATCACAAGTTTAAAAAGCATTTGGGTATGTTTTTCATTTTATTCGTGGTAAGCAGGTCATTTGTTACTGTCCTAATTTGTTACGGTAGAACATTGAATTTAAAGAGATTAAATGACTTTCCCTAAGTCCCCCAGCTATCAGTTGAGAGATGCTGGAATCAAAGGCATGCTTGTCTCTCAGCTTACTTTGTCAGAAAAAACTGCAACCTTTTCAGAAATCATTTTGACAACTATTTGTTTTATAAATTTTATTCTCTAGAATCTGAAGCATCTATAAGAATGCTTTTTGGCTTCTTTCTAGAAATATTATAGCTTGTAGGATATAGTTAAGACTGGTTTGCCTTCTTTAGACTTTGCTTGTCCTAGAACCTCTCATGTACAACATGCTAGAAGTCCAATATTTACTTACTAAAAAGTAGATTATAAAGCCTATTTCATTTGTGCTTTCTACTTTTGAAAAATAAGTGTCCCAAACTCTAGTTTAGCAATACTATTAGTAATATTTCATTTGACAGAAAATAAAGCAAATCCAATACAGTATATTGCATAATTCCTTACTAATATTAGCTATTATAAAGATATAAAGTTTATAATTGGGGCAGAACACCATCCTAAATTTACTGAGAATGCAGTTAATTATAAACATTTGAAAGAGTCTAAAGTTGCATCTCTCTGAGAGTTGCCCATTTTACTGTGGCCTGAAATAGACACATGTGAAAATCATCTTTACCCATTTGATACTACTCTATCCACAGTGAAAGTACCCAGTGCAACTTAGACTTTATGTGACTTCTCATTTAAGAAAAGACTGCTTACATGTATTTTGCACTTAACTTTTGATCAACATATGAACACTATCAAAGTGACAAATGTTGAAGCATTTGCCTTACTCATAAAGATGCTTCAATTCATTGTAGATAAACTTGAATCCAATTAAGGCCTACTTTCTATTTAATCTATTAGTTAATTGTTGTCAGAAATTCTTTATACTAATCATGGGCCATGCATTATAGTAAAGCTGAGTTTAGTATATCTGATTTGCTAATTCACCTTCATGTAAGCTAATATAAGTTTCATGAGAACCATAATTTTGTTGTTTTTATTCACAGTTGTATCCTTAGCATCTAATGCAATACAGAGTAGATGGTCAATAAATACTTGAATAAGTAAAAACATTTACTTTCACTTATACTGGTCCATTGTTCTAACACTAAAACTGTGGTCATTAAAAATAAATATTACTGGACACAATCAGTATTGAAATTAGCATGTTACATAGTTAAAGTATAATTTTTGCATTCATTTTCAAAAGATTTCTCTTACTTTATTGGCTACTGTTATTTTTTAAAAATAAGGGGAAATGGTGTCTGACAATGTCAGGCCAGTAGAGTATTAAGGAATCTGAGTATTTTGACCCTTCTTCAGTATATTAATTTCAAGTATCATGTAGGTAATTGTTCTTCCTCAGAGTTTGGGGTGACTTATGTGAGGTGTATTTAAGACTAATATAGTCAATGTGTTACTCTAATATTCTGATTTTGCTTGGCAGGTTGGTTCCTTTGAACATAATCTTACAACTGATCTTCTAAATCACCTGGTATTTGTACAGAAAGTATTCATGAAGGAAGTTAATGAAGTAATACAAAAAGTTTCTGGTAAGATGATCTGGTACCTTACAATATAGAACCTTCTCACTGGCTATAGGATGGTCCATGTACCAGTGGTATAAGTATTGATTCTATGATTTAGATAAAATTGTTAACTCCCTAAAAACTGTGTATTCTTTTTATGGCGTTCTCACCTACAGATGCTCCTGCTTATTACTTTTTATATGTGTAATATGTACATTTACAATTTATTTACTATAAACTACACAAAGCTCTCTTATGCTTCCCTTCCAAAAAAAAAAAACCAGCTTAGTGTGTGTCTATTAATTAACTAATCTTAATCATTGTGGACAGAATTTAGATCACTGTTAAGATTTTGATTTTAATCTATATCAGATGGTGACTATATGCTGGCTACATGGTAAATTGTCTGTAGCAAACCCTTATATTTTTGCTGTTTCTCAAGAGTAGATTACAAGTAACCTTCTTAATCCCTATTTTACATTTTAACAGGAAATATATGTCTTATTTAAAAATGTTTATTTGATTTTTAATTCACAAGATAGACTATTAAGAGGAATTAGGGTGGAAAACAAGTTGACTGTATAACAGTTCTTGAGGCTGAATATTTCCAAAGTGAATATAAATAATCATGTTAAAATAATAGTTAAGCTTCACCAATAAAATGGCATCAAGAGGTGCCATTGTTGATGAATAAATTAATTCATTTTGCAAATTTATTAAGTATCTATTCAATTATAATTGTGATGAGTTCTCTGAATGACAAGAAGAGGGTGCTGTGTCTATGTCAAAGAAAAAACTAACTTATTCTAAGGAATCAGAAAAGGCTTCACACAGAGGAAGTCATATTCAAAACCTCACAAGTGAAGTCTCATTTGGTAAGAAAGGAGAAAGAGAAGATTCAGGCAGAGCTTATGGGCCAGTATTTGATAAGGCTTTGAAGGAGGCCAGAACATGGATTAGGAAATTGAATTATGTATAGCAGCTGTGTGTGCAAGAGATTTTCCTAGTTCTCCTGGGTTGGTTCTGGTTGTGTCTGAGGTTAGGAAGCTACTTGATGGTGGACACTGACGAGGCCTAACAGAGGTATAGAAACTTACAAATGAAATAGAACAATTAAATCAATTGGGAGTCTTGGGATTTTTCTGAAAATGGTTGAATACAAACCATTAAGGAAGGGATGAGTATATAGCAGAAGCCCTTTCTGCCACTGAAGGTGTCTCTTTTGAAGATATACAGAAGTTTTGATGTGGCCCATTTACCTGGTTAAAGTCACATTAGAACATTGTCTATACAAATTAAGACTTTTTCAAGATTGCTATTGCTAAATATGTATAATTAAAAAAAACAAACCCTTCTAGTAACTAATCTTGTATCTCTTACAGTACAAGTGTAGAGTTCCTGGTATTAGTATGGTACTGTAAGCCGTACTTAAAATGGTTTTGATGAAAGAGAAAGGCTTTTCTTAACCTTTAAATTACATCTCTAGGAGTTATAAGAAAAGTAGGTCTATGAATAATGAACTGGAAAAGAAAACTGGAAATTAATGTTCCACCCATGAAGACTTGCCAATCACTGTGAAAAATAAAGAGCTTGGAAAATGATGCCAACATCATTTAGTGGCTAGATCTGCTCCCTGAACCATTCCTTCCTGACTGCAGAGACAGCATGAATCCTAGGAAAATAACTGAAACATAAGTCACATATCATCCAGCTGGTCCAGGGCCTCATGGAACACAGATGTTCCCTTATCTTTCTCAAAACCAGAGAATGTAACAGATTATTGAGAGGAAATGCTTTGAATCCTTGTAGCCCAATTTCTTAGTATTCTAATGTCTGTATTGCTTCCCTACTCTCCCAGAATCCTCACGATTATTTTCCTTATTTATTTTTAAGACTTTTTCCTCATGGTTTCCCTTTATGTTACATTTAGCTTTAGGATATTTTCTATTGCATAGGAATACTCATGTTCACAACCATCATCAAGTTTGTTAGGAAAATTCTGTTTTGAGGAATCAGTTCTTACAATCTTAATTGTGCATAGACTGCCTGGATTTCAGAAAGCTGTAGGTAAGCACTGACCTGGTAAAGAGAGGAGATCTATCTTTTATTATGTACAGCCCTATGTGTGTAATGTATTTGTAATGTGTTAATAATATATTTATATATATATATGAAATAAGGTTACCAGTTTTACAATTAGATCAGGTATATGTTTAATTCATAACAAGGTAAAAAACTGTAGAGTTAATGTAACTAACAGTGTCTCTGATATTTCTATAAACTAAAAGGATTGTGTAATACATTTTATAAGAGGCAGAGCTTGTCTTTTAAATTAAAATTTTTTGAAACTATGTAAAAGATACTCAGCTTTCTGGTTTGTCCTTCAATTTCAATGTTTTATTGGCTATTCTAGGTATTTTTTTCTCTTCACATACACCTTAGAATGAGTTTGTTGATATCCACAAAATAAGTTGGTAGGATTTGGATTTGGATTGCATTGTATTTAGAGATCAAGTTGAGAAGAACTGATGCCTATCTTTTATCAGAATTTTGTAGTTTTTCTCAAGTAGATCTTGTACATATGTTGTTAATTTATATTAATACCTAAGCGTTTTAATTTCTGTGGAAATGTAAATGGTATTGGGTTTTAAATTTCACATTCCACTGTTTATTGCTGCTGTATAGAAAAGTGACTGATGTTTGTATATTATTAAACTTTGTATCCTGTAACCTTGCTATAATCACTTATTGGTCCCAGGAACTTCTACATAGATGATCAAGTCATTTGTGAACAAAGACAGTTTTATTTCTTCCTTCCCAATTTGTATATCTTTTATTTCCTTTTCTCGTCATATTGCATTAGCTAGGATTTCTTGTATGATGTTGAAATGAATTGGTAAGAGGAGCTATGCTTGCTTTGTACATTATCGTAGTGGGAAAACTGAAAGCTTTTCACCAATTAGCATGGTTTTAGCTGAAGATTTTTTTGTAGATATTCTCTATCAAATTGAGGAAGTTCTACTCTGTTTTTAGTTTACTGAAAGTCTTTATTATCAGTAGGTTTTGAATTTTGTCAAATGCTTTTTCTGCATCTCTTAATGTGATCATGTGACTTTTATCCTTTAGCCTGTTGATGTGATGAATTACATTAATTTTTTACCTACTGGGAAGAAACTTCCCATCTCACTTACATTTGCTCCCTTGTATGATGCTAAATTCAATACACATAGAAAAAGAAGAATCATTTTGAGATAGAATATTTGAAAGATAAACATGCAGAAAAGCTTTTACAATAAGACAAAGAGAAGTGGAAGCAGAGGTTGGATTTCAAAATGTTAGAACATTATTTCCTGAATACCACATAGCCTGGACAACAAATCGTTTATTAATAGGAACTTTATCCCCAGGGTCCTCTACCCCCATTTTTTTTTAAGTATAGGCCAAACTTTTATTATCACACTCCTTGTTATTAAAATCTGTTATCTTATTTTTCATTTCTCCACATTTAGTTTTTCTTTCATTCTTTTTTGTTTATAGAACATGTAGAAATAAATAACCAAGGTCACATTTTTGATTGAAGAAATTTTTTCATTGTACTTTTTCCTTCAAATATATTTTCTGAGATGTATAATCATGTTTGGTATAATTATATGTATAATGTTTTAATTTAGGCCATATAAAAAGTTCTTAATTTTCTATATATGTAGTACTATCCCTATCTTATATCTTACATCTGCCTCAGTGAAATGTGGCATGGCTAGAGTTCCCTGTTAAAGATTCAGTTAATGATCAGTAAAAAGAGAATGCTGTGTGTGTGTTTAAACACATAACGTAATTACTCTATTCCTTTTGAAGAAATTGCCTCAGACCTTCGGTTAGTTAATTAGTTAATCTCTTTTAGGCGGGGAGCAGCCTATTCCTCTTTGGAATGAACATGATGGAACAGCGGATGGAGAGAAGCCTAAAATTCTACTTTATTCTTTGAACTTGCAGTTTAAGGTAACATAAATAATAATATAATAATGATTCCTTAAGAAGTATTTTTCCACCTAATGTATGCTAATAGAAAACTCATACGATACATGAATATGCCAAATAGAAAATAAAATTGAAGTATTAAATATAACCCTATCCACTCAGAGAAGAAGCTTTAACAATTGAATATCCTTTAGGATTTTTCCTGTTTGTATTTAAATATATATATACACATTTTTGCATTTTTAAAAACTTTGAATACCTCTCCACTTCAGAACATTTAGATTTACTTTATCTTCTTAAACTGCTGTGCTATATATTATACAGTTGTAACAATTTAAGTACTTCCTTCTAATTTCTAATGAACATTTTGATTTTTTTCTAATTATTGCTATTATAAATTACTCTGTAAGGAATGTTTTGTACACTTGTCCAATTAAAATAAACCTTAATGTAAATCTTATTGCTTCTAATATTTATGATATTAGTGTTCTTAAAACTAAAAATTATTCATACCAAATAGTTACTTGTAATTAATGTATTTAACCCATGAAGAGTCTGTATTTTGAATACAAAATACTGAAATGAAATTTAATAGCTAAAAAAGTTCCTACTGACATGAGAAATTAAAGGATGTTGCTAGTTTTATCAGTTAAATAAGCATCCAAGATATTTTAGAACATAATATTTTATTTATCACATATTGAAAGATTTCGTTTGAATGGGTGTATATTGTTGATTTAAGATTCTTTTTTTCCTCCAAATGTATATAAACTACTAGGGTATTCAGGTAACGGCCACAACTCCCTCAATGAGAGCTGTAAGATTTGAAACTGGGTTGATTGAACTGGAACTTTCAAACAGACTTCAAACCAAAGCTTCACCAGGAAGTAGCAGCTATCTGAAACTGTTTGGTAAATGCCAAGTGGATTTAAATCTGGCTTTAGGACAGATTGTCAAACATCAGGTGAGTGCTGAATATGTTGATATTAAAACTGTGACTTTTAAACTCTGCATATCATTTTGAACTATGTTAAGTATTACTATACTTTAAAAAGTATTTAGTTTAAGTTGTGAAAATTTGATTGTAAATTCTAATGAAAATTCATTAAAGAAGGCCCTTATAATTTTATCTGGCATTTCATTTGAGTATTTTGGCAGTATATTGTTCTGGCAAATACGATCACATGAAATTTAATCTAATATCTTCATGAATACTTATAATTTCTCTTGATTTTGTTAACACTCTGTATTAACATTGCATGTGTACTAAGTAGCTTCAGTCACGTCCAACTCTGTGTGACCCTATGGAGTGTAGCCCACCAGGCCCCTCTGTACATGGGATTACCCAGACAAGAACATTGGAGTGGTTTGTCGTGCCCTTCTCCAGTGGATCTTCCCTACCCAGGAATCAAATCTGCATCACCTGCATTTGCCAGGCAGGTTCTTTACCCCTAGTGCCACCTAGGAAGCCCCTTGTATTAACATTAGTCAATCCTTAAAATGTTACTGGGCTTCCCTGGTGGCTCAGATGGTAAAGAACCCTCCTGCAATGCAGGAAACCTGGGTTCGATCCTGGGGTTGGGAAGATCCCCTGAAGGAGGGCATGGCAACCCACTCCAGTATTCGTGCCTAGAAAATCCCCATGGACAGAGGAGCCTGGCAGTCTACAGTCCATGGGGTCACAAAGAGTCAAACACGAATGAGTGACTAAGTTCCTGTTTGAATAATGGCAAATTTTGCATGCCGTAATGTTAAACATATAAAGTTAAACATGTATATATACACACAAACACACATACACAAACACACACAGAGTAGTAAATCAGATTCTGTTTTATAAAAACTTAGCTTTCATAGCTCATGAGGGAATTTCTGTTTTGCTAAAAATTAGGTAGATTTTTAATCATTTTCCTTCTTTGCTTTGAAGAACTGATTAAAAGAATACCAGTCACACTTTTAAAACTGAATGGCTATATTAAATATTATGTGGGGGAATAAATGAACAAAAATTTCATGTCATCTCTAGAAAAACTAATTTTTTCTAATAGAAGCACAATTTGAGAGATCTAGTTATCTTGCCAAGATATGAACCTAATCCTAGCTGTTGTATGAATTTTATGTATCACTTCCTATTTATTTGTTATATACCCATTCATATTGTATATTAATTTCAAATGTTATGGTGTAGAGTATCAGGAATTTATCATTGACAAATGAAATGAAGAAAAATGTACTGTAGTTCTTTTAGTGAACTAATACCAGCTCCCCTGATAGCTCAATTGGTAAAGAGTCTGCCTGCAATGCTGGAGACCCCGGTTCAATTCCTGGGTTGGGAAGATCCGCTGGAGAAGGGATAGGTACCCACTCCAGTATTCTTGGGCTTCCCTTGTGGCTCAGCTGGTGAAGAATCCGCCTGTAGTGTGGGAGATCTGGGTTCGATCCCTGGGTTGGGAAGATCCACTGGAGAAGGGAAAGGCTACCCACTCCTGTATTCTGGCCTAGAGAATTCCATGGACTGTATAGTCCATGGGTCGCAAAGAGTCGGACACAACGGAGCAACTTTCACTTTCACCATTAATGGTTTTAAAACTTTTAATTTTTAAAATTAAAACATTTCCATTATTTGATCTTATTGAGCTTTTCATTTTATCTTAGGTTTATGAGGAAGCTGGTTCTGATTTTCATCAAGTTGCCTATTTTAAAACTAGAATTGGATTAAGAAATGCCCTGCGAGAAGAAATCAGTGGTTCTTCAGATAGGGAAGCTGTGCTTATTACCTTGAATCGACCTATTGTTTATGCACAGCCCGTGGCCTTTGATAGAGGTAAGATGAAATCTATCAATACTACTTTGTCAGACTTAGAAATGTTTCAGCGTAAATGCTTGATAGTAAATGTCTCTTAAATTTGAAATGTGAGCATCCAAAAAAAGTTTCTTGTGTATTCTTATCAGTTTTTGAAGTTACTTTACTTTTTAAAGTTATTTGCTTTTTACATGAATCTATAGGAATGTCTGATTCAGAATTTTAATTTTAATGCTAAGTTTTTTGGTTTGGGTAACTATTGCACCCATTCTTCTTGGCACTGTTTTATTCATTTATTCTATAAACATTTATTGTTCACTATATAGAAGTGGAATACAAATACGGAAAACAGGAACTTTGCCCTCAAGGAGCTCTCAGTTCAGTGGAAAGAGAGCAAAGTAGACTGCAGAGTTGAGAGATACACTCACACACACACATATATATTCTTTTTTTTTCTTCTGACATATTAGGGAGTTCTCTAACTTTCTCTGTGCTTCTCAGAGAAGAAACTAATTTTTTAGGTTCAACTTGGAATTAGGAGTTTACTTGGGAGAAAGTTAGGAGTTTACTTGTCCTATTTTACCTCTGTAGTTATGAACTAAATAAATATTTGCCAAGTGAAAAAGAAAAGGAATGTACATATATAAATATATATCAGCACAGGGGCCCATGAAAATATAGCAGCGGCTTTCATCAAGTAAAATGATGAGAAATAAGGCTGAATGATAGGGTCTAATTAATGTCTCTTGTGCAAATAGTAATTGTTATTTTAGAAGTAATAAAGAGCCATTTATGAAGCCATAAAATAAACTGGTGATGGGCATTGGCTGTTGATAAGATCAGTTTGTTAGAAAACTACCTCTAACATTTTGTTTTGCTAAATCTGGTATACTTTTTTTTTCATTTCTCATCTTACCATCCTCGGGTCAGCTTCCAATGATTCCTTAAAAGTACTTTCTACTCTTGTATCCATGCCATAACTCTTGCTTTTCCTTCTACTTCTCTGACCTCTTCATCGTTATCTGCTCTTAAGACTCCCCCTCTGTATATAGCATTAAATGATGGTTTATTTACCTAAAGGTTCCATTGTGATTACAAATTCAAATGTTTTTTACTCCTCTCTCTAAATCACACTTTTAAAATGTATGCTTCTAGTACTACATACCTCTCCTTCAAGAATTTTTAACAGGTATAACAGAAAGCTTTGTATGGTCAGGGACCATGTTTGTTTTCCTTTGTGATTCCATCCCAAAGCTTAGCATATAGTAGGCATTTCACAAGTAATTCATTAAATGAGTGACTAGACCTGAATTATCTTCTGTGTTTTGCCATTTTGCAGTTTCCTGCTTTTTTCCATTTGTCTGGTTGACTATATCCTCTTGCTGCTGCTGCTGCTGAGTCGCTTCAGTCGTATATCCTCTTAGATTCTTTCTAATTCTAATGCTATAATTTTCTGGGACTAATTTTTATTAATCAACGGGATTTTATAGTTATACAGTTTTACTTGCCATGTAGATTAATAGCTTTGATTTTAATATTTCCTTTGCCCTGTCTTAATTATCAAAAGCTGTGCTGTTTTGGCTGAATTATAAGGCTGCATATGACAATTGGAATGAACAACGAATGGCTTTACATAAAGATATTCATATGGCTACGAAGGAAGTGGTAGATATGCTGCCTGGTATCCAGCAAACGTCAGCCCAGGCATTTGGAACTCTCTTCCTGCAGCTCACTGTGAATGATCTGGGAATTTGCCTGCCTATCACAAATACTGCACAGGTATAAAAAATAGAATCATAGACCAAGATTTAGAACCAAACATTTCTACTAGCCATTTTTTTGTGTACAGAGTATGACAATAAATATTTTCAGGATAACAGTTTATAACTTGAGTTTAATAAATAGTAAGTAAGATTGAACTCCTTCCAGCATTATTCATCCACAGAGTATTAAGTGTGGATCTCATGAGACTTTTCTCTGAATCATTCTGATGTGCCTTATAACAGTAATGAGATTGACACCCATCTAATAAATCTTAATTTTTACCTTGGAAAATATGCACCTTAGTTTTAAAGTATTTTTACTTTGTATTTAGCAAAGACATCTTTGGCATATACTTGTTGATAAAATAGAAACATAGCGTATAATATGATATGATAATATTTAATAACTTCATCTAAAACAGGGTAGAGAGTTTCCAAAGTCTTTTAAACTGTAATATTTAATGGTAACAAACTTCCAAGTTATGTGTGCTAGATAAAGCAGAAATACTCTTTGTGGTTTAAGAACAGTTCTGGGAATGCATATTTGCATGCTCATTTGTAAAAGAGAAAAGGCTGTGAACCCCTATTATGCTAAGAAGTTACAATTATAACAAATACAGAGGTCTGTGTTTTATTGTTATAATTTACCTTAACCTGTAACCAGTTATTGAATGAATTTATCTTCTAGTTATTGTTTGACAGGAAAGTGTTAAGAAAAATTACGGGTTGAGGATTGGCAGTATGTGTTATATTTGTGCTTCAGGAGTTGAAAAATGATAATACAGCATGTTGGACAGAGCTCAGGAAGGCTATACACAGCAGGGATGGTTGTCAAAATGAAAATGTTCCCCATAACTAAAACAGAGACTTGAGATTCTAAAAAATAATCAGCCTTTTACATGTTTAGTTGTTAAAAAACTAAATGGCAAGTGCATATCACATGGGCAGTTTAATGTTTTAAAGTGACATCTTTATAAGCTGCTTTTTAACAAAGCTCTCTAGGGTTGACCCTTTGTGTATGTTGGGTCTTCTAAATCCTAGGAGATTTCCAAACTTTAAAAGTTGTCACCTTTTGTTTCATTAATGTATTTTGCAGTCTAACCACACTGGAGACCTTGACACTGGTTCTGCCTTAGTACTGACCATTGAAAGTACTCTCATCACTGCTTGTTCTTCAGAATCTCTAGTCAGTAAAGGGCATTTCAAAAACTTTTGTATCCGTTTTGCTGATGGCTTTGAAACGTCATGGGATGACTGGAAACCAGAAATTCGTGGGGACCTAGTGATGAATGCCTGTGAGTGTCTCTTATTTTCTGTATGAGCTTTGTAATTTTTAAAAATGAAAAATAACCCCAACGTCTTCATTAGTAAAACTAAAGGATGTTCGTATATAGGAATTTTATTGGACTTTGTGAAATAAAGACTGTTTCAAATTAAAGATACCAGAACATATTTGTGCAAAACTGCAGCTTTCAGTAGTTTGGGTAAGTAAACCAATTTGATATTCTTATTGATGGTGTAGCATTTGCTCACCCCCTGGTTTTTCCTGTAATTGATTTATGAATGACCAGGTAAAGTATCTTCGTTCTGTGGGCATCTTGAAAGAAAGTGATATATGTATAAGATCCAGTTCATTCTATAACATAATACAGGATAACCAGGAACGTGAGCCATAAGTAAATCCACACTTCCAAATATGTAGTATACAGAGTATAATTTGGGTGAATTCCTCTGATTCCATAATGCTCAAGGTTGGAAATAACTGAAGCTGTGTTTAATATGCTACCTTGAAGATACAGGGGTCTATTTTTATTTTAATATTTTAAACATTATAGCAGATTTGATAAAGTATCATTAATCTTATAATGAAAAATTATATTTGAGAATTAAAGGTTGTGAATTAAAATTCCTCAGTTAATCTGTAGACCAAAATTAATACTTACTTTCCAGAAGATGATATGCTATTATTTAGCAATTTTCCCCTCTCTCCATTGGAAGAAAATCTCTCCAGTTGTGGGGTTTCTTTAGGTATTTTGAAGACTTTCCAGTGTTTTCATATCAAAAAATTAAAGTTTTGGTATTTAATTTTGGTAAAATTTTAGGTGAAATTCCTGGTTTTGAATGCTTTGCATTTAGATAATTAATAGGTAAAATACTAGGATAGCTTTGAAATACTTCAGGTTACTAAGAAGACTTGCTATCGAAGTACTCAGGCTTAATACCCAAAAGACCAAAAATAGCCTTCATTAGCGACCTTTACAAACAATCATTTTACATGGTTGGTATATATATTTTAAAAAGTCACCATAACTGTCTTTTGTTTGTGTGGTTTTTTTCCCTTAAAATAAATTTAAACCTATTGATTTTTATTAAGATGATATTTTGTCATCATTGTAGTCATATTGGATAAAATATATTTGGAAGCAAAGGAAGAATACTGTTTCCTTAACAGTTTAAACAAAGGAATACACATCTGACTCAGAATCAAAAACATATTAAGAATATAAACAATAACTTAGCACTTCAGTGGACATTATACCAACAAAGTAGAGCACTAACATGCTATAATAATTGTGAAAATCATAATTTATTTTGAGTTTTGGAGGTTATCAAATGACTTGTATTTGTAACATGCTTATTGTTGGGTGTCTTGGGAAGATGACAAAGGAGGTGAGTAATTGTTTTGTTGATAAAAAAAATTTCCAAATTGCAAATTTGACGAGTAGTTTACTATGTTGTAGTTTTTATTAGTAGTAAGTATACTTGCATGTAACTGATAATCTTTTTTTGAAGAGTCGAGTTTAGGGCAGAGAAATAAGAAGTAGGATAGTGTGTTAGGATTTTTTTTCAAAGACATTCAAAAGTCATGCCCTAGAAAAAAGGCAATCCACTGTACTTTCTTCTCTCGGTAATAATATTTGGGGGAAATGCAGTTAAAATTAGAAAGCACGATCTGTAGGAAGTGTTCCATGGACCATTTAAATAAATAGTAAAGATTAGACTCTTTTCATTAGCATATACTTACAAAAGCTAAACTATTAGAAGTTTGAAAAAGTCCAGTCTTTCTGCTAACACCTGGATAACAGTATTTGGTTGTCACAGCAAAAAACTGCCATCCTGGATTCTGGTTGGTCCAACTCAAAGATGACAAGTACAATGGGAAAGAGCCCAGTTGATTTCCTGCTTCTCACTTTGAGGATTCAGATCTAATCCTAAGAATTTTAATGTTCCTTATTAATACACCGTGGCTCTGTATTCTATGAATTTATATAATCTTTTTTTTTTTAACTTTTAAAAATTCTCTACCATTTCTTTGAATTGGAAGTCCTCAATGTTTTCTACCCTTTTTTAATTTACTAGCCTTAGTTATATTTCTCCAATTTCAAAGGATTTTGCTTTCATTCTAGCATGTTTAGATTTGCAAGGGTTGTTTAGGTTTTTTTCTATTTTGCTCTGTTTTATAACTATGACATTAAAGGTGAATTAGGCAATGTGAGTTGTAGAGATACTATATTTGGGAAGAGTCTATTAAACAATTTAGGCTTTATTTTCTTTAAAAGTTGTTTCAAAGATGGTATGTCTCTCCTTTTAAAACTGTTGATTTAATTAACCTCTAAAAAAAAGCTAAAGTTATCCGATTAAAGCTAAGTAGTAGAAAATGGTTCAAAGTTAAAGTCAGATGTATTCTGAGGATAAGTCAGTGAGCTCAGGAGACTGATTTTATGAGACTGACATCACGGCAGTCAGTCATTTTTTTTTTTTTAATTCTCATAAAAAGGTCCTTGTCAAAGTAAGAGACAGGGCTGATGAATCATGTCTGTGAACTGATGTGGCAGTTCTTAGTTATCAAAAAATCAGTTTTAAAGTATTTGCATTCTCAAAGTGCCATTTACTCATGATGGTACAAATTGTCACAGCATCAAGAAACTGGAGTTTCAGAGTTGGCCAGGTATTGGCCAACAGATGAAGAAATCACACACAGAATGTAAAGTTAAAACTCAGTTAAATTCTTTTTCTTTATTGAAGTATAGTTGATTTATAATCTATTAATTTCAGGTATATGCAGTTTAGTTCTTAAAATCAATAAGAATAAAATATTGTGAGATATGAAGTAGATTTTGAAAGTCATCTAAGGTAGTCCTTTTCTTTCTCCAGATTAGAAACTGAAACCAAGAGACTAGTAATCCTATTTATATTTAGATAATGATTTTTGAAAGGAAAATTACAGTATAGTATTTAACCACAAGCATAATTTTGTTAAAGATTATTTTGGGGGTGATTTTTGTGCAGGTGTAGTTCCAGATGGTACCTATGAAGTATGTTCCAGGACTACAGGACAAGCAGCTGCTGGTAAGTTCACATTTGGTATTACTTTTGCTATATGTATCAGGTAGAATTCTGCTTTTTTATCCATTTTTCCTGCCTTTGTATTAGAGGATCTTTTAACTAAAACTCATTCTGTTATTCCCTAATTTTTAAAAGCTATTTTGCAATAATATTCATATATTTTTATTTATTTAACAATTAATTAGACACTACCAGTATATAACATAACTACAAAGTGTTTTGGCAAAGACAAAGATGAATAAGATATACTTTATACTGTATAAATTTAAATTCTAATAGTGTAGGTATGACTCTTCAGTACAACTATAAACTGTAATAAGTGATAAGCTCAATAAAATATTGATATAAAATTCCAACTGCTATTGAAATTTATAGGAGGCAGATAAAATTTCTAAATTACAAAGGATACAAGAATGAGAGAAAGCTTTATAGAAGAACTAGCATTTACATAGGGACTTGAAAGATGGATAAAATTGTTTCTTAGGCAAAAACGGAAAATATGAATAGGGAAAATTCAGGCAGAGAGAAAAATACCTGTTTAGTCAGAACACAGGTTCTAGTTAGCATTGTCTGAATTGGCTGGAATAGTTATGTGAAAATAAGATGGGAAGAATCTTAAATCCCAAAATAAGGAGTTTCGACTTGATCTAGTGGACAGTGAGAAAAGCACTGAATATTTTTGAGCAAGAAAGCAGAGGTGACAGTATCAAAGGGATACTTTCATGGGTTAGTTAGGAGAAAAATCTAGGAAACTGGTTAGGAGATGCTATAGAAGTAATAACCTGTCTTGTCTCTAAGATAATAACATAGTGTAAATTTTTATTATTTTGCCTGGTATAAAATTAGGGTAAATGAGAGATATTTATTTAAGAGCTCTTCAAATGTTGAGCAGTAAAACTGATTAAGATTAGTAGATTTCCTTTTCTCCTTATTATTCCCTCTTATCCTTCTAAATGTCGCCCAAGTGCCCATCCTCAGTAAATTGTCTCAGATAATAGCAAGGCCTGAAGTCCCCACTGACTGAATAGGTTAGGAAATTTCCAGCAATAATGTTCGAAGAAAAATGTTCTAACTGAAGTAAACATACATAATGGGAGGAAGAGCACATAAAAGTTTTTGTCAGGACTCGCACTTTTTAGTGAAAACAACACACTCAGACTAGCTTAACCAAAAGCAGGAACTTATCAAAAGAATTATTTGCAGATGACAGTTAAACTTAAGAATGACTGTCTCAGTGAAGAGAAGGAACCAGGTCAATTCAGGTTAGTCTAGAAACAAGATTCCAGCTGTCACCAGGGCTCTTTCCAGCTCTTGTCTTTTCTTCATTCTGGCTGCCCACTTTTTCTTACTGTTGACATCCTTACACGTGGCGTGAAACACAGCTGCCAACAGCTCATGAATCTCATTTCCCCACCCTCAGTTACTAGAAAGGGACCATATTTTCCCAAGTCCAAGAGAGGAGTCTTCTTCATTTTCCAACTTTGACCCTTACTTAGACTGATTATCTAATTACTTCTGGCTAATGAGGGAGGGTCATGCCAATCCTACTATAGACACAGGAAGGTAGATGCATGTGGGGCTTAGGGAGGAGGGAACTCATAGGGCACATGGGGAAAACAGAGTGCTGCACAGACGAAACAGTAATTACACACTATACAATAGGCAAATCAGTCCCATAGTCTCAGGTCTCTGACAGAACTGTGAGAGATATTAGTTATTACACAGGGCCATCATCCATTTTATTCCTTGAATGTAGAATTATTTAAATTTCTATACTTAAGACTTACCAAAAATGCCTCTTCTTTATTTAAACAGAAAGTAGTAGTGCTGGAACCTGGACACTCAACGTATTGTGGAAAATGTGTGGGATTGATGTCCACATGGATCCTAACATTGGAAAAAGACTGAACGCTCTGGGTAACACCCTTACAACCCTGACAGGAGAAGAAGACATAGATGACATTGCTGACCTAAATTCAGTGAATATAGCTGACTTGTCAGATGAGGATGAAGTTGACACAATGTCTCCCACTATCCATACTGTAAGTGAATTCACTGTTAGACTTTTTCAGGACTGGCTTTTACCCTGTGAAAGGGATATTATTAAATCATTATTACTTATTATAGCTGCTAATTGTGAAGGAAGAAAGGGAGTGGTGGTTCTTTGTACCTACATTTATATAATTTTTTTTAATTTCATAATATTGTCTTTTAATTGAATTGCTTGTTTCATAATGACTGTCAGCCAGCTTGTGCCTTAACCTACAGATTACACGTTAACAATAAAAGCAAAGAGCAAGCAAATCTGGAGAGAGAAAGTAAGATTAGTGGTTGCCTAGGCCTGGGAGAGTTTAGAGGGGTTGGGAGAGGGGATGGGAAGAGACTGCTAATGTTATAAGGTTTTGTTTGGGAGGTGTGAAAATCTGATGGTTGCACAGTTTTATGAATATTCTAAAAACCACTGCACTATACATTTTAAATGGGTGATTTTTATGGCATGTGCATTCTATCTCAATAATGATTTTAAAAAATGAAAGTCAAAAGCAAAGTGCACACACAAAATATACATTTAAAAAATGTGTATTTCCATGTATACTGTACATATTCTGTCTGTAGTATCAGATTATTTGATCAGTAATTATTATTTATTAGTTAAAAAGAAAGTTTCTCTCTGCTTTCATTCCAGTATTAATTTTTTTAAAAATCTGAAACCTCTTTTAACTACTGTATCATGAATTAGTTTTGTTCTTGGAAAGAAAATTTTACTTAAAAAGTTAACGTTACTGTTTATCATTTAGAGTTCAGATGGAAGTGCAGTAAGTGGAGATGGCCACAAGCTCACCTTTGGGCAGCGACTTGTAAATCACCTACTAGGCCTCAGGCCCCCACATCAGCGCTATTCTGTTCCTGCAGAGTATCTGTGTGACCCAGAGATGTGGGCCTCCCCTCAGTCTAGCCAGTCCCATTTGAAAGCATGCAGAGCTCACTCATGGGGAAACGTAGGTAGCAACTAGATTCCTAATGAAAATAAAGGGGTTTGAATCACTGGAGAATTCCAATCATCTTACTTAACACAGATGGCTTTGATTCCTGCATGCTTCTTTTGATTTAAGGTGCTATTTCTATGATAAGATAAGATTTGCTTTGTGACCTGGGGGTGTTACTGACAGACATGCTTTTGATTTTTCAGGAAGCTGTAGATTATCGAAGACAAGGAGCATCTGGTAGCCAGCCAGGAGAACTTAGAGGAAGAAAAATTATGAAGCGTATAGTAGATATCCGAGAATTGAATGAACAGGCCAAAGTAATAGATGATCTTAAGTATGTATAATGATTTTTAATTCAGTATAATATTCCCTAATAATAGAACTGAGATTTTAAATGAGAAGGGAACTGGATTGGGGCTAGTACAACCCCCTTTAGTTAATAAATGAGATAACCAAGGTCCAGAGAAGTTTGGTAATTTGTCTGAGATCATACATTCATTAGTAATAAAGCTGAAGACATTAGTCTGGTGCTTATCACAGCTCCTCATTTCTGAGCATTTTAAGACTGATTTTATGTCACATATATGCATCTCTACATGTCTATTTACATGTATCTTTACGTATGTATATATGTGTGAGTGTTTTGCTAGCAATATTTTTGGAATGCGAATGTTTGAAGAGAGGAAGCAAGTTTAGAATTTATTACGTACTTATTGTGAATCTGGCATGTTATCTCAATTTAATCCTCACAACATTTCTGCAAGATTAGATGGCATTATCCAAACTTCATAGATAAGAAAATTGGCTCAGGGAGATTTAAAAATCAGAATTTGAACTTGTCTTTGTCTGAATTCAAACTTCATACTTTTTTTTTGTTTGCCTGTTTTAGTAGGTCACTAGAACTGAAGTGAGTCTAGGGCAAGTCAAGAGCAGGGAGTAGGTGGTACTATCTGTTGCCTACTATATAGTACTGACTAGGTCATACTTGTTCTGTAAAGACTAAATATTCTTCTTGCCAAACTTCATAATTTTGTTTCCCCCCAAGGTGGTAGTCATACTTCAGCTTTTCTAATCTTTGTACAATTGTGTCTGTGGGGGTTTTTTGTATTCAAGGATTTATCAGAAATGTATGCAATATATAGTGAAAGTTATTCTCTAAAAAACTTTTCTGTAAAGTCAGTTACAATGATTCATATTTTCTTGTTGACTTATATTACAGTTTGAGTTTTGTAATCAGGGGAAAAAATGACTTGTAGCAAAGTATACTTCCTCCTCTAAAATCTTTTCTGAAACTTACAATTATACATAAAATTTTTCATACACATATTATTCTGCAGAGCGGTTCCATAGCTTTCATAAGATTATTAAAGAGACTTCTTGATGTAGAAACAGATAAGAACCATTTCCTAAAACATTAAAGACAGTTTTTCCTTTTTTTTTTTTTTTACAGTTTGCCAGGTATGGGTATTAACATTATGGAGGATTTGGGCCTGTCCATACATAATCTTTGATATTCTGATAAGTTAAAGAATCAAAAAGGAGCAAGTAAAACTCATTCCTTCTTTGTTAACTCTTTACACTAACTGCCGTATTTGTTTTGCATCCAGAAAATTAGGTGCAAGTGAAGGAACTATAAACCAGGAAATTCAACGTTATCAACAGTTAGAATCTGTTGCTGTGAATGATATTAGAAGAGATGTTCGTAAAAAGTTACGGAGGTCCAGTATGCGAGTGAGTAAACAAAGAGGATTTTATTAAATTATATTATTTAAAAAAATGCTTTTATTTTATGAAAGTTATGATGATACTTATGTTGTTCTCTTTCCTTCCGCGTTGCTGGTGATAACACTTGATTTTTATATATCATGTCTACTATATACTAAGAACTGTTTAAAGCACTTTACACTTAACAACCCATTAAATCTTTATAACAACCCTATGTGTTAGCTTGTATCATTGAATATTTTCCCTATTTTAAAGATGAGGAAAGTGAGGCACAGAGAACTCAAGTAATTTCACCAAGGTTACACAGCCAGTAATCCCAATGGAGCCAAGATTCAAACCCAAACAGTGGGATTCTACAGGTTAGGCCCTTAGCCACTGTGTTTTGTTTGCCTATCATCAAGTCATACTCTCTTTTTTGACTCTAAGTCAAATGTGAAATCTTTTTAAATATCCATTCTACCCCATCCCATTTTCCACAGCTGACTTTACTGTTAGCCACTACGTACTCTCGGCACTTTATTCTTACCTTTATTATTTGCATGTTTAGTTGCCCTTACTAGAGTTTGAGTCTCTTAAAGGACAAGTTATTTATCTTTGACCCTACCATCTACCACATTCTGGGATTTAGCCTAGTTGCTGAACAACTGAAATAAATATTGTAGAAAATAATTATAAAACTTATTCAAGTAGAGGTAGGTTGCTTTGGGTCAAGGTGGTCTTGTTAGTAGAAAAGCTAATATTTTAAAATATAGTCAGCAGAACCCTCCATTTTTCTAACCAGAATAAGGTTTTAGGTACCACCCCAATACATAAGAACTGATTAAATCAGAGCTGCTGAGGTTAGAGGAAGCGAGGAAGGCTTCAGGGATCCTTAGTTCATTGGCTTGAGCTGTCTTTCCTTGATCACCACCGGAGTCCCAGACAACCTCATTTGAATGCTGTTCTAAATTATTTAAATTAGGGATAAAATTCAACTTAATATTCATCACTGGCTTCTGATGGTACTAAATGGACAGTGGTGATCAGTAATATATAACTGTTTAAAATTTATGACACTATGTACTTCACAGACATAGTGTTAATATTGCTTGCATACTATTTATAAGTTAGTTTATACTTGGCAATTAACTTTAAAAAATAAAACTAGGTAGAGAGGATTAGGGAAATTATTGAAATTACATCTGTGTTCTTAACATTTGTCAAATTTGTCAATTCCCTTTTTAATTCCACTCAATTCCCTTTTAATCCTCTTGCTTTCTTATCTCCATTATTAGATTTTTTAATATCCAGTCTCTCCAAACTACACATTTGAAGAAGAAGGATTTAGAGAAAAGGAGGGTATTCCAGTCACCACTTCCTTTCCTTTTCTGTAATTAAGAGTTCTCTTGGTGGGGTAGTACTTGAAGTGATTAGTGTCACCCTCTCCCTCACCTTTCTCCCAGAATCTTTCCTTTCAATTCTCATTTTCTTTTCTTACTGTTTTCTTTTTTCCCCCTTATTTCTGTACCTCTCATCCTTGCCTCCCAATCTTTCCTCTCAGGCCAGCTAGTGGCTCTTATTTTCCTTGTAAGA
This sequence comes from Okapia johnstoni, assembly GCA_024291935.2. Classification (NCBI taxonomy): domain Eukaryota; kingdom Metazoa; phylum Chordata; class Mammalia; order Artiodactyla; family Giraffidae; genus Okapia; species Okapia johnstoni. The sequence continues at coordinate 33,624,784 of CM044310.1, forward strand.
GGAACTGATGTGTGGACTAAAGAGTAGCTGATTCCTGCTGCACTTTGATCCATCTCTGTTGTTAAGTGACATTTAAAGTCACAATTTAAGATAACTTGTTACTGATCTGAAGGAGACTAACGTGTTAACTAGCAGAAAATTTTATCTGAAGTCAGATATTATAACAGTTAAGGTCACCCTATTTCTTTCCCCTTTCATTAGGCTGCTTCTCTAAAGGATAAGTGGGGTTTGGGTTACAAACCAAGTTACAGCAGATCGAAGAGCATTTCAGCTTCTGGAAGACCACCTCTTAAGCGAATGGAAAGGGCAAGGTAATATATTTCAATTGATAAAACAAGTAATAAAATTGCTGACTCTTTTGCCAAAGTTCACTACTTATTTATTGTGTTCTAATTGGGCAAATTACAAAATTAAGGTAGCAAATGGATGTTGTCAATATAAGAAGTTTGAGGAATTCTGTCTCATTTAAATACACTTTTATATTATAAAAGTCATTGTGTACTTTTTAGTAATGAAGTACATTGCCATTTAGATAAATTTATGTGTAAACTTATAGACCACCCAAAGAAATGAATATTTGCATGTTAGTAACTGTAGATTTAAATTTCTCACTGAAGAAAATGTTCTTGGAAAAGAACCTTTAACATATGGAAAAATGTAAATTTTATATATTATAGAAAAATACAGAAAAATACAGTTTTACTAGTAAAAGAACACTATAGGGACTTCCCTGGTTGTCCAGTGGTTAAGACTTTGCCTTCCAATGCAGGGGGTGGAGGTTTGATCCCTGGTCAGGGAACTAAGACCCCACATGCCTCGTAGCCAAAAAAAAACAAAACCTAAAACAACAGAAGCAATATTGTAACAAATTCAGTAAAGATTTTAGTCCACATCACACACACACACACACACACACACACACACAAAACTAAAAAAAAAAAAAAAAAAAGAAACCTTAAAAACACTATACAATTAGTATAAATTGTTTTTTATAAGGTTTGGTTTAGAAAATCTTGCGTTAATCAAAGCAATGAATTTTGTTTTTTGTGATGCTAAAGATTAAGGAGTACCAAAAGTTCAATCCTTGGATAAAGTAAATATTTAGAAATAAAGTGTTAATGTCATTAATCAGACTTTTATAAAAGTCCAGGTTTTTTTTAAAGAATATTAATGTTTAATGACCTTATATTTTACTTACAGTTCTCGAGTAGGAGAAACTGAGGAGCTCCCAGAAATCCGTGTGGATGCAGCATCTCCTGGACCCAGAGTCACTTTCAATATCCAAGATACAGTAAGAGAGAGACTATTTGTTGGTGACACACAGTGCTAAAGAATCTTTAGTAATTACTAAATTATATGAGTTATGCAGTTTAGAAATACTAATTCCCACAAGTGGAAGTATGGGTAGTGATGGTTAAGGTATCTGTACTTTACCAAATAGGGCACTGCCCCAGTGCTATCATTTGAGAGCCACACTGCAAGTATTAGTGTTTTGTGTATAGAATAGTCTCCATACTGCTTGCTGATAGGTAGAAACGTTTTGTTGAATAATTTCTTTCAAGTTCAGTTCCACATTAAACTAGGTATTTTACACAAATGTAAATGTATATGTTTTTATTTATTTTATTGTTTATGTACTTTAGCTCAGAATATATAGAAATAATATCAGAAACTAGTAGTAAAAAAGTCAGTTTCAAAGTTATATTATAATTTTATAGCATGTTAAAATTTATGTTAAAATGTTTGTTCTTTTTTTTTGTTTACTTTTAAAACATTGTTTTTTTTACTTTTTATAAATTTTCTTATTATTTTAATTAAGTTGAAAAAAACAGTATGGGGAAGTGCACCACAATCCAGCTGTCCTGGGGAAGGGTATTTTCAGGTACTTTTTAAGAACAACATAAGTTTTCCTTTAAAATTAATTAACCACTCTGAAAATCTGCTTTCAAAATGTCTTCCTCTCTTTCATACTAAACTCAGATCTTGAAAATATTTTACATAAAGCTTTAAAATGATTGGTTGAATTCTTTTTTATCATGTGTATTTCATAAACTCTTGCATGAATATATTTTAGTTCTATACTTATAATTTAATAGTAATTATTTAATCTCAAAAATTAAAGGACTAAATCAGTGTACCAAGCTAATGAAATCATAAACCAAAAACTGCCATATATTATTTATTTGCTAATCTCTAAGTGAATCTCTTTTTCCCTACATTCATCTATAAAAAGAATCTTTTAAAAAAATGAGTTACCTAATTCAAACTAGAATCAAACCTATCTCAGAATAACAAATTAATCATTGAATGTTATTTATTGAGTCACTGATATAAGAAAGCATGTATAAAAGTAATCTATTAAAAATTATGTTCAAAACAGTATGGAAAATGTGCTACACAATCATTTATAAGTTAAATTAACACCTTTATAAACCACATGTTTTCCCTAAATATAGTTGTAAGAGTAAAATTTAATTTTAAAATTGTATTTGTGTAGTAGGTGTATAAATCTTTGTCTAGAAATTTTCCACCAAGTTACATTTAAAAACTGGAACTTATTCCACATTTGTTTTGTTTCAGTTCCCCCACTCTTTTAAGATAGCCTCAATATATATCCCATAGTTCCACTGATTTTAGTCAAGCTGAATTGTTTTAGAACTATTCAGTTGTAATAGAGTAAGCTTGACAGACATGTCCTTTTTTCTAAAACTGAACCTGGAAATAAATCATTTATAGTGAATTGAATAGATTCTACTAATTGATTTTTTCACCTGTCCAACATTTTTTAAATCAAGAAAATTGACATGTAATATTATTTTCTAGTGTTGAGCATAATTATTTGATATATGTATATACTGTGAAATGACTGATTTATTCTTAAAGGCATTAATATTTGAATTGATTCAAGTCCTGTTTCTAAATTGTATATGCTGTTTATAAAAAATAGTATATAAAAATAATAAGTTACAAAATAGATCATTAAGCATGGTTAAATAGAAAGTGAAAGTTAAAGAAGCTCAGTTGTGTCCGACACTTTGCAACCCCATGATTACACAGTCCATGGAATTCTCTAGGCCAGAATACTAGAGTCAGTAGCCTTTCCCTTCTCCAGGGGATCTTGCCCACCCAGGGATCAAACCCAGGTCTCCCACATTGCAGGCAGATTCTTTACCAGCTGAGCCACAAGGGAAGCCTGGTTAAATAGAAAATAAATATAAAACAAAGGGATATTTATCTACATAAATTCTTAGCACAGCTTTAAAGAATCAAAGATTTTCTTATAAAATATGACTTACTTATTTACTAAATGATGTTTTGAAGAAAAGCTATAAAGAAAATCTAGATTCTGCCAAGGTTTGAAATTTTGATTATAGGGATTCACTATGCATCTAATTGTAGTATCAATAAATTTACCTTGCACATTAAACATTTCAAAGGCTTGTCACATTCTCAAAGAATATGTAAGCAACTCTCAAAACTTGGAATCAAAACTAGAACATAGAAGTTGGGTTTTTGTTTTTGTTTTTGTTTTTTGCCTACTTGGACGGTGGAGCCTGGTGAGCTGCTGTCTATGGGGTCGCACAGAGTCGGACACGACTGAAGCGACTCAGCAGTAGCAGCAGCAAATGACCTCATGGTACAGTCTTCAGGGAACAACTTTATATTTATACAAACTATTCACCTTAAAATATAGGATTCTTACATTTGATTGGCTGACATGCTTAATTATGTAACTATTTACACATCTTTCTTCAGCCCTTTAGGGCCCATTTAAAAAAGATGTATCCACAAAAAGTATTCTAGAAGCACAAAGTGCATTCTGTACTAACACCTGCATGCTCCTCCATCACTAATTGCTCTCTTGACCTTCTAATTTAAAGTTGATGACATTGTTTCCTCTTGTCTCCATACCATGATTAACTATTCTTTAAAGAATTACAGTATGTACTAATTAACATGATGCTATATGCTTACATAAAGTAAAATTTCACTCTGATTTTTAGTGTGTCAATGGTATGACTTTCTGTGGTTTGAACTTCTTCTTTCCTTGTTTTGTATGCCATTTCATATGTTCACAGAGCTGACTTTTCAGTTCAGAGTGAGGAAATCCAATTTTGAGATTTTAAATACTTAAACATGTATTTTTTCTTTTTCTTTTTTAACTTGAAAAGAGGTTTGTAATATGAACCTGATTCATGTTTTCTCTCTTTACATTCAGTTTCCAGAGGAGACGGAGTTGGACCTCTTGTCAGTAACCATTGAAGGTCCTTCCCACTACTCATCAAATAGTGAAGGATCCTATTCCGTGTTCAGTTCTCCCAAAACTCCAGGAGGCTTTTCACCAGGCATTTCTTTCCAGTCTGAAGAGGGTCGACGGGATGACAGTTTGTCTTCTACCAGTGAAGATTCTGAGAAAGATGAAAAGGATGACGACCACGAGAGGGAAAGGTTTTATATTTACAGGAAACCCTCGTAAGTAGTAAGCCTTTTTGTTTTAAGATCCTTAGGCAGTACTTTAGAGCTGAGCTTAAAACATTTTATAACTGTTAATGTTTACAGAAAAACAAATAAATCTTACTGTGCCTAGTCAGAGTGAGACTGAGACATATCCATGATTTACTAATATAATCTAACTCCATATGGCATTATTGTTTTCTTTCCCCATTTTTTTTTTTTTTAATAAAATCTGGAAAGTAGCATTTAAATTTTACAGTTTGTGAAATGGAAATCTCCTCCAAAATGTAGAATGTAGGTCATATTCTGATATTCAGACTCTTTATTAGCCAGTGATTGTGCCTGTGTCCCAAGTACTTAGCACATTGCCTGGCACATAATAATTCCTCAGTACATAGTTGTTGAATAAAGTGTGACACCATTAAACTTAGGAAACACCTCAGTTAGTAAGAGCTATCTGGGTAATTTGTGTGAATTTATAAAATAGTAAAATTTATTTACAGACTATTGCTCACTTTCCAAAGTTATTTGGCTCAAACAGTAAAGAATCTGCCTGCAATGCAGGAGAACTGGGTTCAATCCCTGGGTCAGGAAAATCCCCTGGAGGATGGCATGGCAACCCACTCCAGTATTCTTGCCTGGAGAATCCCATGGACAGAGGATCCTGGCAGGCTACAGTCCATAGGGTCACAAAGAGGCGGACACAACTGAGCAACTAACACTTTCATTGCTCACATAACATGTTGGAAAATAGTTTGCTGAAAACTCTTCCCATTTTACTACATTATAATGACCAGCTGTTCTTTCTCTAGACATACATCTCGTAAAAAAGCAACAGGCTTTGCTGCTGTTCATCAGCTATTTACAGAACGCTGGCCAACAGCCCCAGCCAACAGAAGTCTTAGTGGCACAGCTACAGAGAGAAATATTGACTTTGAACTTGATATTCGAGTTGAAATTGATAGTGGAAAATGTGTGCTCCACCCAACCACCCTTCTACAAGAACATGATGATATAAGCTTGAGAAGGTAAGATATTGGTCAGAAATGGGTACATATAACTTCATTTGTTAGGAATACTATTTATATATCACTAATCATAAAAAACATTTCTCCTCACATCCCAAAATGCAGACTTAAATAGTATTTTTAATCATAGTTGGGATGTTTGAGTGTTCATTTGTATAATATTCTATTTCTTTAAGCAAATGTATAATATTTTTTGGTGATTAGAAATGGATGACTGATTTAGATTCTGCAAATTTGTTAATTTAAACAGTTTTATCTTTGGAATTCTCCAAGTATGAATTTCTCACTTAGTCCCTATCCTTTTGTTCACATTTCTGTTTCAAAGAACGGTACAATACTCAAAGGTGTCTTGTTATTGAGAGTTTGATGAATTCATAAATAAGAAAGATTGGGAAACAATTGAACAAAGAGCCCTCGGTAAACTGGAATGTTGCTCAGGCTGTAACTGTAGCTTTACTATGTTTCCATCATTGAAGAAATAGTTGTATAAACAGGCCTAAAGTTAGATTAGTTTTTCTTTGAATTTCTGGTTTGCTTTTCTTTCCTAATCTAAAAAAAAAAAATAGAGAAAATAATAATATTAATAGTCTAGTGGATGAGTAAGAAGTGGGTGGAAATGCAAGTAAAACACGTAGGAAGAATGCTGACAATTGTTGAAGCTGGGAGATGGGCCCATGGGGTTCATTCTACCATTCCATTTACATTTGTATGTTTGTAATTTTCAATAATAAAAGATTTTTAAATGTCTCATTGTCTATGAAGATTTTTATACAATGAGATGACAAAAAGACAGTATAACCAGTTAAAGTCTTAGAAGTGTAATAGTGATGATAAAAAGAATGTTAATTTATTTTTGGTTGAACTGCAATAAGCCAAAATAAACTGCTGGTATTCAGCTATATTTACCTAGGTAAAGGGTAGTTTCATTTGGTTCAGCCTTCGTTTGGAAGAGTTGTGACCTCAGGAAAGGACAAAGGTAACTGCCCTGTACAGTTATGGAACATACAACATAAACTTCATCCATGCAAGGATTAGCCAGTTTAGGTAGAGATAATGACGAGCCTCACTTTTTCAACTTTATTAATAGAAATTTGACTTTAAACGACATAAGAGAAATGTCTTTCAAAAAGAGAAAAAAAACATTTTTTTCTTTTTATAGGAGTTATGACAGAAGTTCCAGGAGTTTAGATCAAGAGTCTCCTTCCAAAAAGAAGAAGTTTCAAACTAATTATGCTTCTACCACCCATTTAATGACTGGCAAGAAAGTGCCATCATCTCTACAAACAAAGCCCAGTGACTTAGAAACAACAGTATTTTATATTCCTGGAGTTGATGTAAAGGTAAAAACCTAAATATCTAGGATAAGAGATTAGATTATTAGTAGCCATGTTTATTTTCTATCATATATATTCTTCCTTCATTAGTTACATTAAAATGAGACTTTCTGAAGTTTTCTGTAATGTAGCTGAATTCTGAACATGAGACCTTCTAAATTGAACATTGCCCCATGTGCATGAAATTTTCCATGAAATTTTGACAAGAAGAAGTTAATTTTCTTTTTTAAACATTGATATTCATGTTTGTGAAACATTGCCTAGTGCAACTTTTTTAGATTCTAGAATTATACATTCCTAGAATGTTAAGCTAGAAAGAATTTAAAATAGTATCTGGGATGACCTCTTTTCACTTTAAAAATGAAAAAAAGCTAATAAGGAATTTGCTAGAATCACAAAGCTAACTTATAAAATCTTCTGGTTCCTGGATCAGTGTTCTTTCTGCCACATTTTAGTACATTTCTTTGTTTTCCTCATGTGCATAATTTTAATTTTGGAAGTTTATTTGTTTCAATACAGTTGCATTACAATTCCAAGACTCTAAAGACCGAATCACCTAATGCCTCCAGAGGATCTTCCTTGCCACGAACACTCTCTAAAGAGTCCAAGCTGTATGGTATGAAAGATAGTGCAACATCTCCTCCTTCTCCTCCTTTACCTTGCACTGTCCAGAGCAAGACTAACACCTTACTTCCTCCCCAACCCCCACCTATTCCCTCAGGTATTTAAGGAAAATATACTTTAATTTTTTTCATAAATTAATTTTAAGTCATCACCTACTTGCTCTAGTAAGACTTTCAAATTCAGATGTTTAAGAAAAAAGGACTTAGACTTGCCAATAATGACCGTACAGAATTCATGTATGGAAGTGTAAGCTAATTCCTTTTGCCTAGTTTTCAAATTGCTGTTACCTTAGCATATCAGTTTTTACTTGATTTTTTAGATCTATGTATATTTAGAAAGTCTTATATAGTTCAAATTTGGGAGCTTATGATCTAGATGGAAACATCACACTTATATATTTAAGACAGAATACATTGAACTTAAACCATATATATTATCTATTATTACATAACAAATTATCCCAAATTTAGTGGCTTATAATCTTAGACATAGTTTCTGTGGATCAGAAATTCAGAAGCAGTTGGGCTGGGTGCATCTAACTTCACAGTTTTCTATGAAGTTGCAGTCAGGATGTTGGCTAGGGATACAATAATCCAGATGCTTGACTGGGTCTGGAAAATCTGCTTCCATCATATCCCATTCACATGGCTGACAAGCTGGTGCTTTAGTTTCTTCCCACATGACTGGGCTGCTTGAGTGTTCTCATGACATGGCAGCTGACATTCCCTCAAAAGGAGTGATCCAAAAGAATACGTGGCTGAAGCTGCAATATCTTCTATGGCTTAGTCTCAGAAGTCACATACCATCATTTCCACAATATCTTATTGATCATATAGGTAACCCTTATTCAGTGTGGGAGGGAACTACACAAGAGCATGAATACCAGGAGGAAAGGACCGTTGGAAGTTATTTTGGAATCTGGCTACTATACCACATGAATAACACCTTATATATATAATAGAATTTCCAAAAATGGGAATATTGGGTTGGACAAGAATTAGTGGAAAAGCTTTATTTGAGAGATGGAACTTGATACATAAATCTTTCAAAGTAGCCAGTAATCATCATCATAATGCCCGATATTTTTATATCACTTTTAAATTGACAAGACACATCTATGTCCATTAAGTATGGGGCAGGTATTATTATCCCCATTTTATATATGAAGAAAGTTAAAGCTCATAAAAGTTGAATTTCTTTCCTAGGTTTACAAACTAATACATGGTAGACTTGGAAACCTTAGCCAAAGTTATCTAAATCTTAGCTGTTATATCATTCTGTTGATGTGAAAATATAGTCAGGTAGAAGGAAGGAGAGATGCAGCCCATGTAAGGAGGCATGTAAATATTTACCAGATAAGAACAGCAAGAACCTAAGAAAGTGTAAAAACTGATGCTTTTCCTCACTTGCCACAAATTATCATTAGTCAGAGTTCTCTATATCTTCTTAAGTGGACAAATAATACTAAATGAGAGACTAAATGCTAAAATACTAATGAGATAGTTAGTGAAGTATAAATTTGAAAAACTGAACCAAAATTTGTGACCTAGAGCAAGTAGGAGTAACTGTTGTATTTATATACATCATTGATCATCTCTGTATTCTAACAATAAGATTTCTATCAACCTATTTTTACTGCATTTTTGTATGGTTTTAAATATAAGGTGCTTCACCTGATTAAACTCATATAATTCTAATTTCTCACAAAATTATGTTTTCTGGAAACTATTAAATTCATCTCACATCTGTACATGTTCTAGCCAAAGGAAAAGGAAGTGGAGGAGTAAAAACAGCCAAGTTATATGCCTGGGTAGCACTGCAGTCATTGCCAGAAGAAATGGTAATCAGTCCCTGCCTATTAGACTTTCTGGAAAAGGCTCTGGAAACTATCCCAATTACACCAATTGAAAGGAACTATACAAGTGAGTGTCCTCTTAAATACTTAATTGCCCATCACATGTATTTTGGGGTCCTGTTACTAGAAGGATTTTGTAATGCTTTTATATATTACCATATAATACATTCAGTGAAAAAGGAATTATAGAACTGAAAAAGAACTTGAGGGACCATCTAGTCTTGGTGGGGTTTATGATTCCTCTGTGGCTACAGCTACTTAACAACAAAATTAACATCCTTAGTCCTGTGTTTGAAGAAGGAAATGGCAACCCACTACAGTATTCTTTCCTGGGAAATCCCATGGATAGTGGAACCTGGCGGGCTGCAGCCCATGCATTCACAAAAGTTGGACATGACTTAGCAACTGAACAACAACAGGTCCTATATTAGAGTGACTCTTGGACTGGAAACACTCCTGTTTTCTTTGTATATTGTTTGGTACAGCAGCGGGAATCAAGAGTTTGAAGGAATGAGTAAGAGGTTTGAATAAGGAAAGATGTAGTGAATAATAGGCTACAGAAGCCAATGTTTCTGTGCATTCATACCCCTGATCTCAGTACTAGCAAAAAGGAAAAAGATCTTTTAATAAATAGTTTGCCTTTACTCTAATAGAAAAACTAAATATTTTAACAGCTGTCAGCTCTCAAGATGAAGATATGGGACATTTTGAAATACCAGAACCTATGGAAGAATCAACAACATCACTAGTGTCATCTTCAACATCTGCTTACTCTTCCTTCCCTGTAGATGTTGTGGTTTATGTACGAGTTCAGGTAATATGCTTCATCTATTCCTTTTTATTTTAAAGAAAAAATGGTTTTTTAAGTTTATTTGAACATTTACAATATCAATTCCTTTTAAAGTTTTCTTAAGGTTCATGGACCTTTAGTATGTCTATGATGGCCTAGAGGTTGCCTGAACCTCTGGAAAGTATATGTTCAATTTTATGTGTTATATATTTGTCTGCTGAGGAAGTTCATATCTTTGAGTGTTCAAAATTGAGATCTCATTCTTTTGTGGCAAAGGTAAAAATATGTAAGTTAAAACCCTTTTTTAGCACATTATGCCTTTTTAAAATTATATCATGGCACCTGTATTTCTTGTCATTATGGTTATTTGTGGGCAGACATAAAGTGAAATTGAAAGATAAAGTCACAATAGTACCTTTTTTAGATTCTTCTAAGGGTTATATAATTATGGATTTAATAATTTTATTCTAAAATTCAGTCCTATTTCAGGCCTGTAGGAGTATAGGCTACCCCTCTTATATTGTGGATTAAGTTCCAGACCACCACTGTAATAAAACAAATATTGAAGTGAAGCATTTTTTATTTCCCAGTGCATATAAAAATTGTTTACACTATCCTATATTCTATTAAGTATGTAATAGTATTATATTAAAATAAAACAATACCTACCTTAAGTAAAAAAGAATGCTATTGGAAAACTATACTATTAGACTTGCTCAAGGAAGGGTTACCACAAACTATCATTTTGTAAAAAAAAAAAAATTCAACATCTACAAAGCACAGTAAAATGAGCTATATTATATTAGCATCCAATTGAGTCTGTTTATTAAGGAGGATATTTAACTTGTATCCAAACTTCAAGGTTTAGTTTACTTTCAATTAAAACTTCATGATCAGTCTCAAGAATAAAAGAAACACTAATGATCATCTCTTCAGATTAATTTCTACAAGAACAGTTTGGCCAAAAGAATTTCAGTCTGATCTTCTGGAGTTTTGCACTAGCTTTTTTGAAGATCTAATGAAAACATGTAATAAGTGAGGCCTTGAGAGTTTGTACAACTTCAGTTATAAATGCAGTAATAGCCTTTTACAATTTTAGCATAACGAAACTACTTCCTTTAAAATACTTGATTATGAACAATATGGACATAAACATATTTAATGTTCTGAATTATCTAAATGTCTACATATTTACTGTTTAGAATTCCTCAAATATTTAGTTTTAAAAGTGATACAATTTTGTTAATGCATTTTGGTTAATGTATCATGTGTCTCTTTGAAAAAGGTAGGGCATTAAACTCAAAATTATAAATTTGATATATGTAGACCGAGATGGAAACTGAATGTAATTTCAGGAGTCCAATAGAAAAAAATTTAATCACCCAGTTCCTTTCTTTGTCTTTCTGTACTTTTCAGCCCTCACAGATCAAGTTTAGCTGTTTACCAGTGTCAAGAGTAGAATGCATGCTAAAGCTGCCATCCCTGGATTTGGTGTTTTCTTCAAACCGAGGAGAGCTGGAGACTTTAGGGGCTGCGTATCCTGCAGAGACCTTATCCCCTGGAGGTAGTGCTCCTTCAAGCGGAATAAAAACCTCCTCAAGCAAAACTGGAGTACCAGGTGTGGAAACATTCTTTTATTCAATTAGCATAAAAAGCCAAGTACTATTTTAATAGTAATTAATAAACATTTCCAAATAAATACATTTGGAAAAGGTAAGGTATTTATAGAAAAAAATCTATCGTGGATCAAAGTTTTGAGTGTATTTCATTATACCCAAGGAATGGCAGTTGCATAGCGTTTTGTTGTCCATTCATGTGCATATTACATGTACTGTGAAGTGTGAATGATAATGTGTTCAAGTACTTTTGAATGTTTTATTTTATGTTGTATTTTTATGTTATGAGTGATCAGTGTTGCAAATGGTAAGTAAGAGCTGTAGTATTATCTTGCAAGGATTTCTTATCACTGAATTAAAAGTATATCAAATTGTATGTATATGTATAAAAAAAATTTTAGTGGTAAAATTTTGTTACTTAACTCAAATGTCTGTTTCATGAAAGGTTTAGGTATTAAAGTAGAACTGATGATTTCCTGATGAGATAGTCATTTTTCACTCAGTGTCATTTCTGCCCTAAAAATCACCTGGAGATTACAAATGCAAGTAGTAAAGATTTTATGGGACATTTTTAAAAAGAAAGACCAGAATGAATGAAAATGTAAAAGAACTGATAAGAGAACTAATAATGAGACAGTTTAACAGTTCTACCCCTAAAGCAGATATTGGAATATTCACTTTTTTCTTAATATCAAAATGTCATAAATTAACACAAATTATTATAGCAGTATATATGCACTATGCTAGGAATATATAATGAGAAGCTATTTTTATGCCCACGTTTCTTTTTTTTTTTTTTTTTGCCCACATTTCTTTTAGAAAATAAAAAAGTGAAGCGGCACCCCTTATTTTATCATAATAAAACATGCAGGAAGGAATGATGATGGAATAAATGTATAAGAAATGAAGATTATGACAATATCTATTCTTTGAAAGGGTCTTTATGAACTTGACAGTTCTGGATCAGTGCTAAGGGCTGGATATACTGTAGTGAACTCAGCTAACAAGCATATTTCCTGCTAATGTGAAACTTAAATTGAATTTAGAGAAATAGATAATAAGCAAACAAGTATATTTTCAGTGAAAACATGAAGGTGGTAAGTATGAGTTAGCCACGTAGACAGTTGGGGGAATAACATACTCCAGGTACAGAGTATAAAATCTATAAAGTAGGAAAGAGTTTGACAACTCTTTGAAATTAGCCTGTTCCACTCATGGTAAATGTTGCCAATAAGGCCTTTTTGATTTCTAAGAGAGAGACCTTTAACTTTCTCCATTTGTGTACTTTGCTCTGTTTCCACTGTTTCCATGGAAATGTGGACTCCAGTTGTATGATTTGAATTTTTTACAGTTCATTCTCCTCCACTGCTTAAAACTCAGCTATTTTGTACCTCTTCCAACCGCGCTTCCAGTAGAACAAAGGAGAAATTAAACAGGAAACCTTGGAGTTGGCCAGTCATATGTATATATAATTATTTCAACAGAACCAAATATTCAGCCCTGGTTTATACAGTAAATTAATTGGAAAATACATCTAAGCCCTCATGTTAAGGATTTAAATCTACTGATCAGTTAACATTTGACTATTTCCATTTTATTTTCAAATCGTGTTTGGTTCTTGAGACTATATTAAGGACAGTTTTTTTAGTAAGTTCTGTGTCTTATTCTATTTTGGGTTTCTTGTGTTCCCTATAGGTTCATCAGGATTAGGCAGCCCTCTTGGCAGAAGTCGACATAGTAGTAGTCAGTCAGATCTGACCAGTTCCAGCAGCAGTTCCTCTGGGCTGAGCTTCACTGCATGCATGTCTGACTTTTCCCTTTATGTATTTCATCCATATGGAGCAGGGAAACAAAAAACCGCTGTTTCTGGCCTTACACCCGGATCAGGAGGATTAGGTATACTTAGCATGTTTGCATCTTTTTCAAATCTATCACATCTTTTCAAGCTTTCATCTTTTTAAAAATGATGTTATCTTTAATAATGGATATAAAATGAGATCAGAAACTTTATTTTTCTTCTTGATAATATCCTGTCTCTACATTAAATAAACAAATATGAAATAAGTAATATAGGTAAATCATATAAGATTTTAAAATTCAAAATATTTTATAAGTGATATACACTGTTTAATCTCTTCAGATGTGAGGTTACTTATGTTAAGCATTTAAATGTTTCATCAAATTGCTATTTGTATAAAAAATTATATTCTGTCAATAGTTAAAATTTTAAATTGTGTACATCATCATATTTGTTAATTTAAAATGATACTCTTTAATATGACTAGTTATTTAGTGAACTTAAATTCCACTACCATTTTAAAGTAAAGATTTACCACTAAAAATATATAGGATGTTGGTATGAGCGAATGTTATTAACTTATTTAGACAAATAATAGACACACACCATGTCAGTGCTAGTTTTTGTTGAGATATAAAAATCATCAGTTACGGTTATGGACTTGAGCCTATTATTGTTAGGAATGTCTAATGTTCATTAGGTCATTGTGCTTAAATAATTTTTAACCTCATTTAAGTGATTTTAATTAATAGTATATTATAGCCTATTGAATAACTTCATGTAACTAGTTGTTGGGGATTTGTGTATATATGTGTGTGTGTGTGTGTGTTTTCACATGTATTTTTTTTTAAGGGAATGTAGATGAAGAACCCACTTCAGTCACTGGTCGAAAAGACTCACTCAGTATAAATCTCGAGTTTGTAAAAGTGAGTTTGTCTCGAATAAGGCGTTCTGGAGGTGCCTCATTTTTTGAAAGTCAGTCTGTAAGCAAGTCTGCAAGCAAAATGGATACTACACTAATAAATATATCTGGTATTCAATTTTATATTTTTTAATTGAAATACTGTTTTTCCAGAATTAAATAAGGGCCTCCTTTTAAGTGTTTAAATATTAAATAATTTAATAATATTAAGCATTTAGTGATAAACTGATTTAAAGACGAATAACTTCTGGCCAAGTACTATCTCAGTCCAGTGAGATATCAGTGTTAGAAATAGGATTTCTAGATACATACATGGAAATATCACCCAAGGGCCAAAATATGCCTATTTAAGTCACTAAAACCTGCTTCTTCACTTCTCTACCATGAGTTGGTACAACTTCTGACTTATTTTTTCATTTTTTAATTATAAAATCTTAAAACACTAAGGAGAAATGGGTGTTGAAAATTTTTTACTTGATATCGTAAGATCTTGAGTTGTGTACCTGTGTATCACTATATATATGATGGACAAATCACTTGCTCACTTTCTTTACACTGTGATTTAAGTATTTAAAATTGAGTAGAACATTTTGAAGAATTCAGAGTACTAAGTGAGTGAAAACTTGAAAAATTATTAACCCAACAAATAGGTAAGTACACTTAATCTACTCAACACAGTATATGTTTGGTCATTCAGAAAACATATAATTGAGGCTGCATTTTACAGAGAACTTGTGCCAAGCACTCTTCTAGGTGCTTGAGGATGCCCACATGAATAGACAAATTACAGTGCAGTGTGACAAACCCTATAATGGAGGTTTACTTAAAGAGGAGGAAACAAATTCTGTTTTATATAAGAGATCAGAGGTTTCACAAAGGATATGATGTTGGGGCCAGTCTTCAAAATTATGTAGGAATATTCTTGGCTATTGGAGAAGGCAATGGCAGCCCACTCCAGTACTCTTGCCTGGAAAATCTTAGGCTGCAGTCCATGGGGTCGCTCAGAGTCGGACACGACTGAGTGACTTCACTTTCACTTTTCACTTTCATGCATTGGAGAAGGAAATGGCAACCCACTCTAGTGTTCTTGCCTGGAGAATCCCAGGGATGGGGGAGCCTGGTGGGCTACCGTCTATGGGGTCGCACAGAGTCAGACACGACTGAAGCGACTTAGCAGCAGCAGCAGCATTCTTGGCTATGGCAACATGGTAGGTAATGGTCAGAGCATCAAAAAATATGCTTTTGGATCATACTTTGATTCACTGAGTTAAAGCATAGGTGTAACTGAACACTGAGTTAGTTGTACAAAGTAGATGGGTCCAGAGACAGAGAGGACTTGACTAGAGGTAATGCTGATAAAATAGCCCAGGACATGACTGTGGGGTGGGGGGACTCATACCATGCTAAAAAAATGGGGTTCTGATCCTTTGGGCAAGGAGAAGCCATTAGCAGATTTTAAGAACTGTATGACAACATTGTCCTTAAAGATAGTCATACTGTACTGTACACTGAAAAATCTGTTAAGAGGGTAGATTTCATGTTAAGTATTCTTGCCACAAAAAAGAACAACCAAAATTATACATGGATTATCAAATAATCTATGTTTTTTAAAAAAGGAATGATCCTTAAGATTGATGTTTTAGGAAGAGAGCTGATGGGAGAATGCTAAGAGATGGTAGAGTGGAAAGATGCTTGGGGAAGCTGTTGAAGTAGACTAAGCAATAGGGGATGAGGGCCTGAATTGTGATAGTAAAAAAAGAGAAGAGAGAATGGTTTCAAGATGCATATAAGAATCCACAAGCTTAAGGACAAGATGTATGAGTAGCAGTAGAGGAGACAACGATGCCTCAGGCTTTTAGCTTAGGTAACTCAAGGGGCAGTGAGGTCACTACCTTTAGAAAATAAAGAACGAAATGCTTATATGACACTGAGGTAGAAGGATCTGATAGGCAACTGGTTATTGGGCTGTGTGGATATGGGCTCAGGCTGAAACGGAAACTTCAGGTTTAGGAGACACTGACATGTGAATGCAACGGAAGCTCTGGTGGAGGACTGGAGGAGTACCTGAAGCAGAAGTAGCAGAGCAAAAACCCTGAGACAGCCATCAGAATACTTTGAGACTGAAAATTCACTGCTTAGCTGGTAAAGAGTCCACCTGCAATGCAGGAGACCTGGGTTCGATCCCTGGATTGGGAAGATTCCCTGGAGAAGGGAAAGGCTACCCACTTCAGTATTCTGGCCTGGAGAATTCCATGAATACAGTCCATAGAGTCGCAAAGAGTCAGACACGACTGAGCAACTTTCACTCACAAAATACTAACTTCTGCCATACAGTTACTTAGTTTGCAGCTGCTTTTGAAGAAGTCTGTATTCTAGCTAATCCTGATGATTCATTTTCCGTATTTGAGAGGGGTCCTATGTTAAAGCTGGAAGCTGTCTATAAGACTGATCTTAGATCCTGTGTGAGAATTTCATGATAAAGTGATAATAGAATTCCAGTTTGCCCTCACCTCAAAAATGGAAATGGAACTAATGGTGCTAGAATGTGCTATTTTTATCAGCTGTGAAAGGAACACATTATCACTTATTGATCATACTATGTACCTCATTTTGGTATTTCAAGAATTGTAACAGAATTATAATTCAGTTGTGTAATATTATATCTACCATGTGAAAATATTAAAGGTTTTGGAAATGTGTTCTAACAAATTTTATTTATGTATCAGCTGTTTGTGATATAGGGTCTGCTTCCTTTAAATATGACATGCGCCGCCTCAGTGAAATTCTGGCATTTCCAAGAGCCTGGTATAGGAGGAGTATTGCAAGACGCCTATTCCTTGGAGACCAAACTATTAATTTGCCAAGTAAGCTTGTTTATGTAATTATAGATTATACTTAGGCTGCTTTTAATTTTGATTACAATAATAATAAGATCCATGATTGATAACACAAACTCTGTCTTACTTGGTAAACTACCCTGCAGTTCTTTCATTCATTCAGCAAATGTCATTGGAGCCCCTTTATTTCTTTTTTTTTAACTAGTTTATTTTCTATTTTTTAACTTTGCAATATTGCATTTGTTTTGCCATACATTGACATGAATCCACCATGGGTATACATGTTCTCCCCTTCCAGAACCCCCCTTCCACCTACCTCCCCATCCCATCCCTCCGGGTCATCCCGGTGCACCAGCCCCGAACACCCTGTATCATGCATTGAACCTGGACTGGTGATTCGTTTCACATATGATAATTTACATGCTTTCATGCCATTCTCCCATATCATCCCACCCTCGCCCTCTCCCATAGAGTCCATAATACTGTTCTATTTTGATGTCTCGCATACAGGATTATCTTTACTGATTGACTAAATACCATATATATGTGTACTGTATTGGTGTTTTTCTTTCTGGCTTACTTCACTCTGTATAATAGGCTCCAGTTTCATCCACCTCATTAGAACTGATTCGAATGTATTCTTTTTAATGGCTGAGTAATATTACATTGTGTATATGTACCACAGCTTCCTTATCCATTCATCTGCTGATGGGCATCTAGGCTGCTTCCATGTCATGGCTATTATAAACAGTGCTGCGATGAACATTGAGGTACACGTGTCTCTTTCAAGTCTGGTTTCCTCACGGTGTATGCCCAGCAGTGGGATTGCTGGGTCATATGGCAGTTCTATTTCCAGTTTTTTGAGGAATCTCCATACTGTTCTCCATAGTGGCTGTACTAGTTTGCATTCCCACCAACAGTGTAAGAGGGTTCCCTTTTCTCCACACCCTCTCCAGCATTTGTTGCTTGTAGACTTTTGGATAGCAGCCATTCTGAAGGGCGTGAAATGGTACCTCATTGTGGTTTTGATTTGCATTTCTCTGATAATGAGTGATGTTGAGCATCTTTTCATGTGTTTGTCAGCCATCTGTATGTCTTCCTTGGAGAATTGTCTGTTTAGTTCTTTGGCCCACTTTTTGATTGGGTCGTTTATTTTTCTGGAATTGAGCTGCAGGAGTTGCTTGTATATTTTTGAGATTAATTCTGTGTCTGTTGCTTCATTTGCTATTATTTTCTCCCATTCCGAGGGCTGTCTTTTCACCTTGCTTAAGTTTCCTTTGTTGTACAAAAGCTTTTAAGTTTAATTAGGTCCCATTTGTTTATTTTTGCTTTTATTTCCAATATTCTGGGAGATGGGTCATAGAGGATCCTGCTGTGGTTTATGTTGGAGAGTGTTTTGCCTGTGTTTTCCTCTAGGAGTTTTATAGTTTCTGGTCTTACATTTAGATCTTTAATCCATTTTGAGTTTATTTTTGTGTATGGTGTTAGGAAGTGTTCTAGTTTCATCCTTTTACAAGTGGTTGACCATTTTTCCCAGCACCACTTGTTAAAGAGATTGTCTTCTCTCCATTGTATATTCTTGCCTAGTGGAGCCCCTTTAATGTGCTAGTAACCACTGGGAATGTACTAGCATTGGAGGTCACAAAATGCTTGCTCCCTCGGGGATTATTTTGTTCTGTGATGATTACCCTGTAATCTCTGTAAAATCTGGAAATGCATAAATAAATTTAACCAACTTAATCATGGTTAAACATGGAAAATAGAAAATATTGGGGACATGCTACTATATTTCATTTTTTCTCTTGGACATAGATATTGCTGTAATGTTACATTGTGTAAGTGAAAGTTAAGAGTTAGCATTATACAGTAGAAAATATTAGAAATTTGGATTCTAGGTCTATTCCCTCATCTGTAATATGGGACAGAGTGCCTGTCCTACCCTTCTCATATATTTTCTGTGAGAATTAAATAACATGCTGGAACTTTGCAAACTGGACATTGTACAGTTTTCAGAGAACTTGAAGAAATACAAAATGTGATTAGAAGTGGTGGACTGATGAAATTTCTTGTTTTATAGCATGGAGATATTATCCTGTTTATTTTGTTTTTGTTATCTACTTTCCTTTTAGCATCTGGCCCAGGGACACCTGATTCCATTGAAGGTGTAAGCCAACACCTTTCTCCCGAATCATCAAGAAAAGCTTACTGCAGGACCTGGGAGCAGCCTAGTCAGTCAGCCTCCTTCACCCACATGCCTCAGTCACCTAATGTGTTCAATGAGCATATGACGAACAGCACCATGTCACCAGGGACAGCGGCACAGAGCCTAAAATCCCCAGCTTCCATAAGGTCAAGGAGTGTGTCTGATTCTTCAGTTCCCCGAAGAGGTAACACTGTTCTTTTCATATCAGGAGCCCTCTAGAGCTCCTAATATAAAAATCTTAATTAGTTACTCCCAGATTTTTGCCCCAACTGCAGGAATAGATTCTCTCACAGGTTTTTATGGAAGATGTGGGGTGGGGGGAGGAGTCCCAAATGCAACAACACACACATACACGCACTTCACAGTATTTGCTAGCAGATGAGACAGCTGGACGGCTAGTTGCTTTGAAAAGGGATAGGGAGAAAGAAATGAGCATAGTGTTAGCGTGCTCCATGTGGTAGTTATTGTTAGAAGTAAAACAAACCTACAGTGTTGTAAAAGGTACTTGATATTGAAAAAGTGTGACAGCTAGTAAATGTTAGTTAGGTTTAACACAAAAATATCATAATTTTACTTTTTGGATTATAGTGATAAGAGTGGTCTTTGCTTTGTAATTGGCTGAACATCTATATAAATTACGTTTTATTTTCTATTTGTAGATTCACTTTCAAAAACATCAACTCCTTTTAACAAATCAAACAAAGCAGCAAGCCAGCAAGGGACCCCATGGGAAACACTTGTCGTGTTTGCTATCAACTTGAAGCAATTAAACGTTCAAATGAATATGAGTAATGTAATGGGAAATACAACGTAAGCTATTCAGATACAAAGATACAAAGAAAATATATTTAATCATCATATTTTTCTAATTGTTGTAAAGCAATACAAAACCTTTTTCAAATGCTGAAATGTTTGAGACAGTAAAGACAATAGATAAATTATAAATTGCTTTATCCTGAAAATGGTTTAATCCTAAAGATACTGTAACATAAAAACAGCATGAAATATGTGTTCTAAAAAAATAGAAAATAAGGAAAATAGCATAATTTTCTAGCTAAGAAGAAAGCTTCATTATTGTTAATATTCAAATGTTTACCATAGTTTTTATAAGAAATGTATTGTTTCATTGTCCAATTTCTTTTTTAAATCATATAACTCCTGTTTTAATTCATGACATTGGAAGCCATATGCCTATTTAATAAGCCTTTTTCTTTTTGATAGCTGGACAACGAGTGGTTTGAAGAGCCAAGGTCGCCTGTCTGTAGGAAGTAATCGAGATCGAGAAATAAGCATGTCTGTTGGTCTGGGAAGATCACAATTAGATTCTAAAGGAGGAGTAGTTGGAGGGACTATAGATGTAAATGCTTTGGAGATGGTTGGTATGTTAAAATTTTACAGCTGAAAAATATATTGAGAAAAGCATTTGAAAACTAATGTTGATGAGTTTTTATTAGGCTTTTCTGTGAAAAGTAATTATTGTTTCTATTTTAGCTCATATTTCTGAACATCCAAACCAGCAACCCAGTCACAAAATTCAGATTACTATGGGTTCTACTGAAGCTCGTGTGGATTACATGGGCTCAAGTATTCTCATGGGTATCTTCAGTAATGCTGACCTCAAGCTTCAGGATGAATGGAAAGTAAATCTGTATAACACACTGGATTCAAGCATGACTGATAAAAGGTATTTAGTGAAATATTACTTTTTCAGTACTTTACATGACTGCTGTTAACATATTTTCTATTATTCAGTGAAAAGACTCAAAAACTGTTTTTCCTGAAATTACATGATTTTTATGTCATACAATTAATATGAATGAAAAGCTGGTGGGGAAGAGACTTTTTCGGGTGCTTTTAAACTGTTTTCTATAAGATATATGATAAAGACTTTGTTTTATGCTCTAGTGAAATTTTTGTCCATGGAGATCTGAAGTGGGATATTTTCCAAGTAATGATATCAAGATCAACTACACCAGACCTGATAAAAATAGGAATGAAGCTTCAGGAATTTTTCACTCAGCAGTTTGACACCAGCAAACGAGCTCTGTCTACCTGGGGACCAGTTCCTTATCTTCCACCTAAGACAATGACTAATAACCTAGAGAAAAGTTCACAAGAACAATGTAAGAGTTAGAAAACTAAGACTTTATATATACTTTATCTTTCACTATGTGTTACAATTTTAATTTAAAACATTTAAATACCATACTTACAAAGGGGTCCAAATGCTCTTTCTCCTACTCACTCGTGAGCAAAGTACTCATGTCCTACCCACCTATGGAATTAGAAGCCATCATTTGTAAAGACATTCATCCATTATCTCCCCTGCCACAATCTATCTATAATCATACCATTATTACAAGTTACATCACTATATTACAAATTTATACTTTTTACATAATTACAAGTTACAACTAATGATTATATTTTGATTCTGAATAACTTACATTGTATTTCCTATTACATTACTCATTTTCATTGGATTGTTTAATATATTCAATTATACTCCATGCTCTTGAATACTAATTATGATAATACCATGTTCTGGTTCAGAGCATGGGCTATGGAATCAGAATGTCTGAATTTGGATTTATTGGCTGTGTCATGTTACACCAGTTTATTATTTTCAGTCAGTAATTCAAATGTTATGTATCAGCCATGTTCTTAACCACTGTTTGAGGCATATGGGATCTACTAGTGGAAAAAGTTCCTATTCTCCATTAAATTTTAATGGGAGAGACAGACCATAACTAACTAACTGTGTAAGATAATTTCACGTAGAGAGAAATGCTGAGAAAAAGAACAAAGCAGGGGAAGAATATAGAGAATGATAGCCTGTGAGGATAAATATTTTAGACAGGGTGGTAAAGGAAACCTTTTCTAAAATGAAAGAGCTAGGCTAAGATCTTGGAAGCAGAGTTCTAGGCAAAGTGGGCTATGAGAAGGTGCAAAGCCCTTACAGTTGGGAGGAAACTTGCTTGTTTGATGATCATTAAGGTGGCCCACTGTGGTGAAATAGAGTGAGCAAGCAGGAAAATACTGAACATGAATTCAAAGAAGCCGCAGATAAGATTTTTAATATGTTGGGGAGCTACTGAAGAATTCTGAACAGATGTGATACTATTTGATTTACTTCTTACAAAAATAATCCTTTTTAAAGCATCACTCTGGCTTCTGTGTGGGGAACAGACCGAGGTGGTTAAGAATGAAAGTAAGGAAATCACTGCAGTAATCACTATTACTACAATAACTGCTATTACTACACACTTATACTTTTAATACCTTTGTAAGGAGGATATTCTGAGAGTCTAGGCAAAAGACAGTGGTGGCTTTAACTAGATTGATAGAGTTAAAAGTGAAAAGTAGTCTGTAGTAGGATAACTTTTAATGATTTATTATCATAGAAGCAGTACATGTGCATTGGGAAACAATGTACATATCCAAGCAAAAAATAAAAACCTCACATTCTGCCCAGAAATCATCACTCTGATTACTTTATATAGAGTATATACTTTTATAGGCACACATGTGTGCACACACACACACACACGTATACATACCTATATATACTGTTTACCAGAATATTATTCATATTGTTCTTTAACCTTTTCCAGTCAACAATCTCAAACTTTCTGTTACATTAATTATCTCCTCTAGCCACCTCATCACAGTTGACAACTGACCTTAAATTATCCAAACCAGTATATCCAACTCAAGATCACAGGGTTAAAAACAGTTGTTTCTTTAATCTTTTTAAATTGTACTGAATTTATTCCCTTTTTTTAGTGACTTGGCTTGCTAAGAGATTTGGCCAATTGTCCTGCAGAATATCCTTTCTCAGTCTGTCAGTTATCTTTTTGTGGTTTCATTTATCTTGTTCTCCAAGTCCCTGCATTACCTTTAAACTGGAATTGGTATCAGACATAAACTAACGGACAGATGTTCCCCAAAATGTCTGGCCTGGACTTTTCCAAAAACCTTTGTCACGGGCAGCAAACAAACAGGCTTAAGGAGTTGTCTTAGATTAAAGGAAACTAAAGAGATATGCAAACCAAATACAATGCATGATCTTTGGATGGATCCAGAATGAGAATTGTAGGAAACAGCCAAAAGGATATTACTGTAATGAGTAGGTAATACAAATAGGAACTGTACAGTGAGAAACATGTGAACTTTGCAGGCCCACACACAGTTTTTTAATAGTAATGAGTACTGTGGTACTACATGATCTATGCCTGGTTGAATCCTGATGGAAGTGTGGATATGGAGGGCCAACTTTAAGTAATACATGGCTTTTTGACTTTGCGGAGGTTCAGTGTCCCTGTATATCAACCCCCATGTTGTTCAGTGTTCAACTGTGTATCTGATTAGCTCTCCTTGAACTTTAATGTGCATCTGAAACACCTGGAGATCTTATAAAAATGAAGATTCTGATACAGTAAATATGGAATATACATAAGAGTGAATTTCTAACAAGCTCCCAAGTGATGCTGATGCTGCTGGTTCTCAGACTTCACTTTTGAGTAGCAAGGTTATAAAAGTTTTTTTTTTAAGTACTTAAAATCAGGGATCTGCCTTTGCTATCTAGGTCTTCTGATCACTGGTTTACTTAACCCCTCTTCTGTAAATTAGGTGTTTTCTCTAGATGACACAACTCGTTTATAAAGTTACTGTGAGAATTGCATAAAGTTTCATGCAGGCACTTTATAAATCATTATTACAGAAGCATTAGTTGTAATTATTATTAAAAGATTGTTACTTACCTTAGTTCTATCCATCTTTACACAGCATCTTTTCCCAGATTGTATCCTTATTAGCTTCCGTTTAGTGTTAACCAGGGACTGAACTGTTTTATCCCTTATCTGAGTCACTTTAGCTGTAGAAAGTAGCCATGTGCTGTCTTCCTACCCAGCACTCAGGATGTTCATAAGACACTTCAGGATAAATGGTTTTTTGTTTTCTTGCAGTGCTCGATGCAGCTCATCATCGACATTGGCCTGGAGTATTGAAGGTGGTATCTGGATGCCACATATCCTTATTTCAGATTCCATTACCTGAAGATGGAATGCAGTTTGGAGGATCAATGAGCTTACATGGAAATCATATGACACTAGCTTGTTTTCATGGCCCAAATTTCCGTTCAAAATCATGGGCCCTTTTTCATTTAGAGGAACCAAATATTGCTTTTTGGACCGAAGCTCAGAAAATATGGGAAGATGGTAAACTGCCATTTTCAGTTTTCACTTTTACCCATCTTCTTATATGATTACATATGACAAAGTAATTTTCTTTTCCCATATCATTTGTCTGTTTTCCTTATGATACTTCTGAAATCCATCTCTATTATTACGTACCTGACATGTTAAGGAGTTTACTGTCAGTGAGTCAGTATCTATAAAGACTGGCACATGTTAAAGGGCTTATTTCTGAATTTACTATGTTATTCTGTTTTTTACTTAGGCAATTAAATTACTGCTGCCATGGCTGGTCATAGTTAGTCATAGTTATTGTAAATATTTCTTAGAGAAATATGAAGAGAAGACAACACACAGTGGTAGTGTAAGGAAACTAACTGCCAGTCAGGACTATTTTACAAAACTTATAGACAAGCCTATACTTCTGCCTCTATCTACAATTTCTTTTAGCTTTAATTTTCTACTCTATGATTTCTTAATGATGAAGGAAATAAATGGTTGGTGTTCTTCATCTTCTTGGGGATAAATCCAGTTATAACTAAAAGAAAAAGAATTTGATTTTTTTCCTCACTTAATGTTCTCCCTGTTTTTACACCCTTCTCTATGTATGACTTACCTAGCTGAATCTATTGCTCTAGGGCCACAACTCTTCTTCCATCTAAAATATAGTTTTTTACATTAAGAAACTTGTTCCCCCCTCTAGGCTCTAGTGATCACTCTACATACATTGTACAAACACTGGATTTTCATCTGGGCCATAATACCATGGTTACCAAACCATGTGGTGCTTTGGAAAGTCCTATGGCAACAATAACCAAGATTACCAGGCGTCGCCATGAAAATCCACCCCATGGAGTAGCAAGTGTGAAAGAATGGTTCAATTATGTTACGGCCACAAGGAATGAAGGTTAAAAGTTTGATTCTTTAGAAAGATCGGTTTTGTATTCTCTATTTTTGGTTCTGTTGACTGTGTTTAGAATTTAAGTTAAGTGGAGGGAACATTAATTAATTAAAGTGGAGGGAGCATTTCCATTTCTTTCAACAAGCTTCATTTTATTCCAGCGCCATAAGTAGCAATATTACTGTATGATTCAACACCCTAGCAGTGCAACATCTCATGGAATAAAATTATTTTCGATGTAACTGAAAACATTCAAAATAAAATTGGTTTACATAAGTGAAATTAAGTTGATTATAATTTGAAAAGATATTTTTATACTAATGTTCACAATTGGAGGTTTGGGAAAGTTATTATACAACTAAATAACAGGATAACACAAAGTTCAGATAGCTGGAATAAGATGAAACTAAATATCAGTATTCCAGTGAAGTCGTAAGTTTAATAAACAGTGCTTTTGATGAATTTTTCATTTGATTAGCTTCACTGGTCTCACAGTAATGTAGTCATGAAAATTCTTATTCTGTGGTTGTTTTTTTGTTACTGTTTAGAGTACTGCTTTTTATCAATCATTTCATCTGTATTGAAAAGCTGACTAAACTGAGACATGTTAAGACTTGAATGTTTTACTTAAAAATGACTTCCTTTCAGAGTGGAAAAGAAGATGGCTTGGGACTCATGGAAAATAGTTGCTATGCAATGGCAAACCTAGGGATCAAAGACTGTTAAAAAATGTTCTGAGGACAAAGGAGGATAAGGAAGTAAATTAGAAAATTCTGCATGTATTGATTATTCTACCTTCTAAATAAGAGACTTTGGGGGAAGTTCTTTGGACTGGGATACTGTGGAGGGGCTGTTAGCATACTGAACTGCTTGCTACCTGTGTAACTGGAAAACGCTAATTTTTATAAGACAACTCTGATGTAACCATAGCACATATGTTGGGGAAACTCAGGACTTAACGCCTAGTCCCAAGATCAGGGTTGTATTTAATCATATCTTATAAGAGAGAATTATTTAACCTATGAAAAACTTTGAGCTTAATAAAGATCTTAAATTCAGATATGATTTCAATTGAGAATGATATTCAAACTTTAAGAAACAAAAACCAAAATGTATTGGATTTATCCAAACCATGTTATAAAAGCTTCAGTACTGAGAAGAGTGACAGGTGGATTCTTTACAGTCCGAGCCACCAAGGAAGCCCATTTGTGTATGGATGTATATATAAATACTTGTGTCCATATTTATATCTGGGGGCTTCCCAGGTGGCGCTAGTGGTAAAGAATCTGCCTGCCAGTGCAGGAGATGCCAGAGACTGAGGTTCAATCCCTGGGTCAGGAAAATCCCCTGGAGTAGGAAATGGCACCCCATTCCAGTATTCTTGCCTGGAAAATTTCATGGACAGAGGAGCCTGGTGGGCTACAGTCCACGGGGTAGCAAAGAGTCAGACACATATGACTGACTGAGCACGTGACATGTGACTGAACACAGCACACATATTTATTATCTATATAGGTATATAACCAGTCTCAAAGCCAAAGATTTAATATGCCTCTTTTTAAAAAATGTCTTCATTTTCCATCTTTTGAAATGATAAAAGTTCTGTATATCAGTGTCGTGACAGCTATATGCTTATCAATTCCTATTAATTTGATTCTTACTGTCTTTATTATTACGCTTGTAGAGCTAAACCTGCTTCGTAATGTTGATGCTAATAACACTGAGAATAGCACAACAGTGAAGAATTCTAGTTTGCTCAGCGGATTTAGAGGAGGTTCTAGCTACAATCATGAAACAGAGACAATCTTTGCACTACCAAGAATGCAGCTTGACTTTAAATCCATTCATGTTCAAGAACCACAAGAACCTTCATTACAGGGTATGTGGAAAACAATCTTTAGTTTCTAAAGTTAACTAAGAAAATTCTACAGGATCTTCAATCTTCCTTGTTTTATAATGAAACTGATTTTCTGGTTTAAACTGATTTATATTCTTACCAGCTATATGACGTCTGGCAAAAAATGTACTCCATTTGTGCCTCTTCTTCCTCAAATGGAGCTAACAGGACTTCATTCATTAGGTTTTTATGAGGAATAAATAACATATACTTCTATAATGCTCGTAAATTATCATCATCATCCTATAAATCACATACAGAAACTACTGGTTTCTCTATAGTTGCATTTAAGTGAATGCCTTTACATGGACCCAGGTAAATCCGTTGTTAATGGGTAGAGGGACTAATTTCAATAATCTTTTAATATAGAAGAACTCTGCCATTGCAGATGCCAGCCTGAAGCCAAAGGTAGAATGCAGTGTGGTGACAGAGTTCACTGACCACATCTGTGTGACAATGGATGCTGAGCTCATCATGTTTCTTCATGATTTAGTGTCAGCTTATCTTAAAGAAAAAGAAAAAGGTGGGTAACATACTTGGTTTTTTTCACTACCATTTATATGAATTTGACCCAGGCTTGCCCGTGAGTGTCCAGGAGTCTCTGGCGAAGGTGTGGGTAGGCGGTGGCCTGCTGCAGGGTTGGAGGCACTGAGTGTAGCAGCACATGCATGGGACTTTTTGAAGGAGGTCAATATTATCTTCATTGGCCCATCAAAACCAGACCCAGTTTCCCCCTCAGTCAGTCTCTCCCATCAGGAAGCTTCCATAAGCCTCTTACCCTTCTCCATCAGAGGGCAAACAGACTGAAAACCACAATCACAGAAGAGTGACCAATCTGATCACGTGAACCACAGCCTTATCTAACTCAGCGAAACTATAAGCCATGCCATGTAGGGCCACACAAGACAGACGGGTCATGGTGGAGAGTTCTGACTAAATGTGGTCCACTGGAGAAGGGAATGGCAAACCACTTCAGTATTCTTGCCTTGAGAACCCCATGAACAGTATGAAAAGGCAAAAAGGAATGACACTGAAAGATGAACTCCCCAGGTCGGTAGGTGCCCAATATTGCTACTGGAGGATCACTGGAGAAATAACTCCAGAAAGAATGAAAAGACAGAGCCAAAGTGAAAACAATACCCAGTTGTGGATGTGACTGGTGATGGAAGTAAAGTCCAATGCTGTACAGAGCAAGATTGCATAGAAACCTGGAATGTTAAGTCCATGAAAGAAAAGTGAGAGTGAAGTCGCTCAGTCGTGTCCGACTCTTTGCGACCTCATGGACTGTAGCCTACCAAACTTCTCAGTCCATGGGATTTTCCAAGCAAGAGTACTGGAATGGGTTGCCATTTAGGTCCATGAATCAATGCAAATTGGAAGTGTTCAAACAGGAGACGGCAAGAGTGAACATTGACATTTAAGGAATCAGCAAACTAAAATGAACTGGAATGGGTGAATTTAACTCAGATGACCATTATATCTACTACGTTGGGCAAGAATCTTTTAGAAGAAATGGAGTAGCCATCATAGTCAACAAGAGAGTCCAAAATGCAGTACTTGGATGCAATGTCAAAAACGACAGAATGATCTCTGTTCATTTCCAAGGCAAACCATTCAATATCACAGCAATCCAATCTGTGCCCCGACCAGTATTGCTGGAGAAGCTAAAGTTGAATGGTTCTATGAAGACCTACAAGACCTTCTAGAACTAACACCTAAAAAAGATGTCCTTTTCATTATAGGGGACCAGAATGCAAAGTAGGAAGTCAAGAAATACCTGGAGTAACAGGCAAATTTGGCCTTGGAGTACAGAATGAAGCAGGGCAAAGGCTAATAGAGTTTTGTCAAGAGAACACACTGGTCATAGAAAACATCCTCTTCCAACAACACAAGAGAAGACTGTACACATGGAGATCACCAGATGGTCAATACTGAAATCAAACTGATTATATTCTTTGTAGGCAAAGATGAGAAGCTCTATACAGTCAGCAAAAACAAGACCGGGAGATGACTATGGCTCAGATCATGAACTCCTTATTGCCAAATTAGACTTAAATTGAAAAAAGTAGGGAAAACCACTAGACCATTCAGGTATGACCTAAATCAAATCCCTTATGATTATACAGTGGAAGTGACAAATAGATTCAAAGGGTTGGATCTGATAGAGTGCCTGAAGAACTATGGACCGAGGTTCGTGACATCGTAGAGGAGGCAGTTACCAAGACCATCACCAAGAAAAGGAAATGCAAAAAGGCAAAATGGTTGTCTGACGAGGCCTTACAAATAGCTGTCAAAAGAAGAGAAGCTAAAGGCAAAGGAGAAAATGAAAGATATACCCATTTGAATGCAGGGTTCCAAAGAATAGCAAGGAGAGATAAGAAAGCCTTCCTCAGTGATCAATGCAAAGAAATAGAGGAAGACAACAGAATGGGAAAGACTAGAGATCTCTTCAAGAAACTTAGAGATACCAAGGGAACTTTTCATGCAAAGATGGGCATAATAAAGGACAGAAATGGTATGGACCCAACAGAAGCAGAAGATATGAAGAAGATGCGGCAAGAATACACACAAGAACTGTACAAAAAAGATCTTCATGACCCAGATAACCACAATGGTGTGATCACTCACCTAGACCCAGACATCCTGGAATATGAAGTCAAGTGGGCCTTAGGAAGCATTACTACGAACAAATCTAGTGGAGATGATGGAATTGCAGTTGAGCTATTTCAAATCCTAAAAGATGATGCTGTAAAAGTGCTAGAATCAATATGCCGGCAAATTTGGAAGACTCAGCAGTGGCCACAGGACTGGAAAAGTTCAGTTTTCATTCCAATCCCAAAGAAAGGCAATGCAAAGAATACTCAAACTACAGTTGCACTCATCTCACACGCTAGCAAAGTAATGCTCAAAATTCTCCAAGCCAGGCTTCAACAGTACGTGAACCATGAAATTCCAGATGTTCAAGCTGGATTTAGAAAAGGCAAAGGAACCAGAGATAAAATTGCCAACATACATTGGGTCATCTAAAAAGCAAGAGAGTCCAGAAAAACATCTACTTCTGCTTTATTGACTATGCCAAAGCCTTTGACTGCATGGATCAAATGAAACTGTGGAAAATTCTTCAAGAGATGGGAATACCAGACCCCCTGACCTGCCTCCTGAGAAATCTGTATGCAGGTCAAGAAGCAACAGTTAGAACCGGACATGCGACAACAGACTGGTTCAACATCGAGAAGGGAGTACTTCAAGGCTGTGTATTGTCACCGTACTTATTTAACTTATATGCAGAGTACATCATGAGAAATGCCGGACTGGATGAAGCACAAGCTGGAATCAAGATTTCCAGGAGAAATATCAATAACCTCAGATATGCAGATGACACCACCCTTATGGCAGAAAGAAGAACTAAACAGCCTCTTTATTAAAGTGAAACAGGAGAGTGAAAAAGTTGGCTTAAAACTCAGCATTCAGAAAACTAAGAGCATGGCAACTGGTTCCTTCACTTCATAGCAAACAGATGGGGAAACAGTGGAAACAGTGGCTGACTTTATTTTTGGGGGCTCCAAAATGACTGCAGATGGTAATTGCAGCCATGAAATTAAAAGGTGCTTGCTCCTTGGAAGAAAAGTTATGACCAACCTAGACAGCATATTAAAAAGCAGAGACATTACTTTGCCAACAAAGGTCCATCTAGATGAAGCTATGGTTTTTCCAGTAGTCATGTATGGATGTGAGAGTTGGACTCTAAAGAAAGCTGAGCATGGAAGAATTGATGCTTTTGAACTGTGGTGTTGGGGAAGACTCTTGAGAGTCCCTTGGACTGTAAGGAGATCCAACCAGTCCATCCTAAAGGAAATCAGTCCTGAATATTCATTGGAAGGACCGATGCTGAAGCTGAAACTCCAATACTTTGGCCACCTGATGCAAAGAACTAACTCATTGGAAAAGACCCTGATACTGGGAAAGATTAAAGGTAGGAGGAGAAGGGGACAGCAGAGGATGAGATGGTTGGATGGCATCACCGACCAATGGAGATGAGTTTGAGTAAACTCTGGGAGTTAGTGATGGCTAGGGAGGCCTGGAGTTCTGCAGTGTATGGGGTCGTAAAGAGTCGGCCACAACTGAGCAACTAAACTGAACTGAATTGATAAGAATTTTTATGGTCCAGTGATAAAATGAGTGGAATGTGTCTCCTTCCTCTGTGAGTTACAAATATCAATAAATTTGTATTAGTAAGACTGTTTGATAGGCTTTCTGAGTATCTGCTAGGTACATGGTATTTTTTCCTAACTATACCTCAAACTGAATGGTGTTTTATACTTTACAAAATGTTTGCATATGTGTCATGTTTATTATCATATCTTGTAAGATATTCTCACTAAGTTGGAAAAATAAACCTCTTTGAGGAAATACTTCTAGTCAAAATGAAATGATGAGAGAACCAACTACACTATAATAAAGTTAGCAAGTTATATACATAATTGGGAAAACTGAATTAAGAAGAAGATAAATCTGTTTGGAATGCACAGAACATAATTTTTATTGATAAATTATTTAGCCCTTTGTAGTGGTGCCTTGTTTTTATGAGTAAAATAACATTGGTTTCCTTGTTGGAAACTTAAATGTTTGCCCACTAAGAAACATATGGTCATCCTAATATCCATGTGCAATTGGCAGAATATATTTCAGTGTGTCCATACAATGAAATGGAATACTCTATAGCTGTTTAAAAGAATGAGGTAGTTTGAAATCTCATGAAATGGAATGCTCTCCAAATATATTGTCTTTATTCACTCAAAAATATTTAATGTACAACTATATATGAATATACAGTGCTAAACATGTGCTTTTAAAAAATGCTTGGAACAGATGAAATTTGTTGAGGTCACACTGTAATACTGCTTCACTTTTTTCAAGAAGATAGAAGTATAAAATTTATTTGAACATATTTCAAAATAGCCTCACGATGAAATGCTTGAGTGAAGAAAATACATATTATCAAAAGACCATGTGGAAATAGTGCAAAAGTAGCATACTTAAATTGAATTGCTCTTCCATTACTATTTAATCTAGATGTACCAAAAATTCAGGGAGAATGAAATCAATAATATGGCTGAGAAATTTATGAGATATTTCAGGTAAAATGATTGCAAGTATATAATAGAAAATATTATATATAATATACATAGATGTACATATTCTTTCCTGGAGAATTCCATGGACAGAGGATCCTGGCAGGCTACAGTCCCTGGGGTCACAAGGAGCCAGACATGACTGAGCGACTAAGCACAACATCCATAGATCCAGTCTTCAGATAGAGCAACAGCATATACCAGACACTGTTTATCCTTCTGTTTTTCTCTCTGCTTTAATATTTAAACTGCATGTGGAGAAACAGATTCTAAAGTTCTGTGAAGTTCAATATTATTTTAGTATTCCTAAATACGAATGCCTGCCAGATTTCTTTCCCTCAGAAATTATGTGGAACCTTTGTCATTTTATGAAATACTGTGTTTGTCTTCCATAAACTGTATTTCTTTTCAAAAGTGTATTTTTTATAGAAATTGTTGTAAGAACTTATTTCAGTAAGAAAGAGGAAACATTTGATTATCAAAATTACAATAACAAAATTATTACCTATGGGGATTTAATTATAAATAAAAATATTTTAATAGCTTTAAGTATGTTTTGCTTTACTACTGTATCCACCACAATAAACAAAAGCAGAGCAACAGAACAGCAGTAACTGAAGACATCTGTATTCTGATGTGGTGTGATAGTACAGCCTCATTCCTAGATTAATTCCCAATCAATATATTATCACACTGCTAATTAACAGTTATAACCAGAGGTACATAATACATATCATATTTCATAATATTTTATGCCCAATTTGTGTCTTTAAAATCTGTGCCCTATAGACATGCTGTTTATTAAAGATCATATGGTAATCTATCTTTGTCTCCAATTTTATTTTAAATATATCTTTTATGATTGCCAATTTTAAGACTTCTTTTCTCATAAAGCATTTATTTGAGTACTCAACTATGAAGAGTGAAAAAAAACTGCTTACCTAAAAAATTCCTAAGTTAGTACCACTGTTCAAATATATATATATATATATCCATTAACATTAAAAAACCATTGAGTTATACACTTGAGCGAATTTTATCTCAATAGAACTATTTAAAATAACTTTGATATTGTCTTTCTCCAAGAAATACCAAAAATTGGCACTTATTTATGGCTTATTTTAAAATACTACTTTTTAAGAAATGTAATTGGCCAGTAATGTAATTTGGCCAGTTCATAAATAAAAATGGAGACAATTACTTTGTTCATATAGTGATTTAAAATAAATTTGTAAGATATATATTGGCAACATTAACATGTCATTTTCATTATAGCCATTTTTCCACCTCGGATTTTATCTACTCGACCAGGACAGAAAAGTCCAGTTATCATTCATGATGAAAATTCCTCTGACAAAGAGAGAGAAGACAGCATCACTTACACTACTGTGGACTGGAGAGATTTTATGTGCAAAACATGGCATCTAGAACCCACTCTTAGGTAGGTAATGGGTGTATATTTTTACCTATTTCCTATGAGATTATTATGAGAAAAAGGTTATAAATAATTCAGCAGGTTAAATGTGGTTTACCAACAAATATTTTCATGTTAATCACTTATAACCTCTACAGCTGCTGACTTTTTGCTTTTCTGATGTGGTGTGATAGTACAGCTTCATTCCTAGAGTAATTCCCAATCAATATATTATCACACTGCTTATTAACAGTTATAACCAGAGCTACATAATACATATCATATTTCATGTTACTTATTTGTATTTAATAGAATTTGTGGTAACAAAATAAAAGCACTTTGATATTAATAACACATATCCTTATGAGAAATATTAACAGTGTCAATACTCAGGAGCAATATTAAGATACTGCAAAGGTCCCAGTGCAAAAAACTAGTATATATAAATCTCAAATATAGTGAAATTGATTATCTTTTAATTTAAAATGAGAATAAAAAGTTAAATTTGCCATAAACATTTATTTTTCTTCTTTAGAAAACTATCAAGAGACTAGTTAAGTTATATGATATAGTAGTGGAGAGTGTGGTTAAAAAGCTCTGCTCTAAGCCCAGCTATATAGCATAGTGGCTGAGTGACCTGGGCCAAAGGATCTGTCTTAGCTGCCTCATGTGAAAATTTTGGAAAATGGTATTATCTACCTTATACGGTTGATACAATGGTTACTTGAGTTAATTAATGCAAAATGCTTATAACTATTACAGTTTTAGCAGACTAATGATTAATACCCTCTTTTTTCCCTACCTAAGTTCAGGATCAATTGCAATAGTGAGAGGCAGCTGGAAATCAAAATGACAGCATTAAAGCTAATAATAGAGAATGTTGTTTAGTGTCAGGCAACAATGTCTTTCTATTACAAAGTCCAGGTTTGGACTTACCTACAGGGTCTCAATGATACAAAGCTCAGGGGGGGTTGGGGGTTGGGGGCAGAGGGATGCTATAGTTGTGCAGTCAGCAGACCTGCTTTCTCACCTAGTTACAGGCAGCAATAAACAGTCTTGAGGTAACTATTTGGGGATCTGTTCTTGAAAAATCTCTGGCA
Organism: Okapia johnstoni; assembly: GCA_024291935.2. Classification (NCBI taxonomy): domain Eukaryota; kingdom Metazoa; phylum Chordata; class Mammalia; order Artiodactyla; family Giraffidae; genus Okapia; species Okapia johnstoni. Next base: position 33,659,885 of record CM044310.1, read on the forward strand.
TAGAAGAACAGTTTAAGACAAATGGCTCCTAAAGAGTAGGTGGTGAGGAGGGTACTTAATTACCCTACTCATTTCCTCTGTTAATTTGCTAAGTAGATAAACCATCAGTAAGGGGGCAGAGAAAGACTAGGAGTATTCCGTTAATGCTGTTCTTCTATATGGAAGGAAATACGGTTCTTCTTCAAAGATGTTTAGCACATAGCAAACAGTAAATTTTAGTCTTTTTTCCCCCAGCTTTATTGAAGTGTAATTGACAAAACAGATACTTTAAGGGTATAATGTCATAATTGGATACACATGTACATCATGAAAGGATTTCCCCCATCCCCATCAAGTTAATCAACATCTTTGAGTGAAACAGGTGTCCTTTAAAGATTTTAAGACCACGTAAATTGAGGCCTAAAATAAATCACAATGAAAGACACTAAACTCCATTGCTGTGTAGGCTCACACATTTTTTGAGTGCTGTTATAGTGGATCTAGGAATTATAGGTTAGATAATCAGTTGTATCTACTGAAAATATTTTTCTTGAGCATACTGTGGAGGCTTAGTGATGTTCCTGAACCTACCTTCAGGACTGTGCTAGGGCACCATACTTAATAATAATGATTTATAATTATTTTAGATTAATTTCTTGGACTGGAAGAAAAATTGATCCAGTAGGCGTTGATTATATTCTTCAAAAATTGGGCTTTCATCATGCCAGGACTACTATTCCTAAATGGCTTCAAAGAGGAGTCATGGATCCACTGGACAAGGTTCTGTCAGTTCTTATTAAAAAACTCGGTACTGCACTACAGGATGAAAAGGAAAAGAAAGGAAAAGACAAAGAAGAACACTAAAAAAGTAACTTAATCTGTGAACAAACTTTGATTCTGTCCGTTAAGCTTTATTACACTGGAGTGTTGGGGGTGGGTGGGTTTGTATAATAAAATTATTTTAAATATAACTTTAAAAAATTTAATTTTGTGGCCATTATTTTAAGTTTGTAACTTAACCTGTTTATTCTAGTTCCACCATTCTGTACAAAGTGAAGTATTGCATGATAATGTAAATTTTGTGAAAAACTAGATTAAAATATACAAATCTGTTCAGTAAGGTTTATAATTATATTATGTGCAATATGATTCCTGCATCTTTAAAATATTGTCAGAATAACTGTGAATTTCCTTTGTTATTGGCCATAACTGTAGAAAAAATCTTGTTGATACTGTGAGGGGTTTTTTTTGGACATTAATTGCTTTTTATTTTTTATTTTGAACGTAGACTTGTATAAATACTTATTGTATATAGTTTGAGTAACTGTGATATGAATAAATACCACTAAAGTATTGTTTGTAACTATTGTAATAAAGTCACAATAATTGATTTCAGTCTATAGTTGTTTGAGATTTTTCTTCCTTTTATAGCTTATTTTTACAATTAATAGAGGCCCCTCCTGTGTCAGTTACTGTGTCAGTTAATTATTTCATATAAAATAATTAATACTTATAAAAATTAGCTCTGGGAGAGGCATAGCAGAGGCTTCAGAAATACTAGGTATTATTCTGTTAAGCTACTGGTGAGTACACAGCTATTTGTTCTATTATACTATGTTCTTTATACATTTATATGTATTATTTGTGTATATGAATTTTTACATTATACATATAATAAATATATTGTAAAGGAATAGCAAAACATAACATTCAAAGGTAGCTATAATACTACTAATCACAACTCAGGTTTGAAATCTAGCCAAGTCAATACAGTCAGTTTAAAGGTTGGATCAACAGAACTGAAGTACCATGAGCTAGAAAACACCTCAAGAAAGTGGTACTATAATAAACAAGTCATACTAAAAAGTTTCTACATAGGAAGGGAAGCCATTAACAAAATCAAAAAGCAACCTCTGGAACGGAGAAAAAATTTTAAAGCATATATCTGATAAGGACTAATATCCAAAATATATAAAAAGCTCATAAAACTCAATACCAAAAACCCAAACAATCTGATTTTAAAAACAGAGAGATGATATGAATACACATTTTTTCCAAAGAAGAAGAATACACATTTTTTACAGATGGCCAAAAGGTACATGAAAAGGTGCTAATCACTAATTATCTAATTATCACAAATTATCAAGGAAATCAATGCAAATAAAAACACAATAAAGTTTAGTCACTCAGTCCTGTCTGACTCTGCCACCCCATGGACTGTAGCTTACCAGGCTCCTCTGTCTGTGGGATTTTCCAGGCAAGAGTACTGGAGTGGGTTGCCATTTCCTTCTCCAGAGGATCTTCCTGACCCAGGGATCGAACCCAGGTCTCCCACATTGATAGGCAGATGCTTTACAGTAAAAGCCACCAGGAAAGTCTAGAATGGTTATTATCTAAAAGACAAGTAATAACAAGTGTTAGTGAGGACATGAAGAAAAAGGGAACTCTCATACACTGATGGTGGGAATATAAATTCATTCAGTGGCAATGGATAACAGTTTGGAAGTTCCACAAAAAATTAAATATAGAACTATGATATGATATGCATTTCCACCACTGGTTATTTATCTCAAGGAAATAAAACCAATAACTGGAAAAGATATCTGCACCCTCATGTTTACTGCAGCATTATTTACCATAGTCAAGGCATGGAACAACCTAAATGTCCCTTAATGGAGGAATGAATAAAGATGTGATATATATATATATACAAGTGAATATTATTCGCCCATAGAAAATGTTATCATTTGTGACAACATGGATTGACCTTGAGGGTTTTATGCTAAGTGAAATAAGACAGAGAAATATAAACACTGTATGATCTCACCTACATACGGAATTTTTTTAAAAAATGAGGTCATAAATACAAAGAACAAACTGGTGGTTGCCAGAGGCAAGGGGTGGGCATGTCAAAAGGTACAAACTTCCTGTTATAAAATAAATAAGTCCTGGGCATGTCACACACAGTATTTGCTACGATGTGTGTGTGTGTTAGTCAGTCAGTCACGTCTGACTCTTTGAAACCCCATAGACTGTAGCTCGCCAGACTCCTCTGTTCATGGAATTCTCCAGGCAAGAACACTGGAGTGGGTTGTCGTGCCCTTCTCCAGGGGAGCTTCTTAACCCAGGGATCAAACCCGGGTCTCCTGCATGGCAGGCAGATTCTTTACCATCTGAGCCACCAGCAAGTCCAGTAGATCTTAAAAGTTCTTATCACAAGAAAAAATATTTATAACTGTATGTGGTGATGTTAACTAGACTTCTGGTGACCTTTCTGCAGTATATACATATACCAAAATATAAGTTTTACACATGAAACTAATGTGTTAATTGTGGGTGTTAGTCACTCAGTCGTGTCTGACTTTTTATGACCCCATGGACTGTAGCCCTCTAGGTTCCTCTCTCCATGGGATTCTTCAGGCAAGAATACTGGTATGGGTTGCCATTTCTTTCTCCAAAGTGTTAATTATATTTTAATATAAGAGAAGATATTTAACTGACAAAACATTTTAAAAAAGAAGACCACAGTAAAAACTGCTTCAGGCAAAGTGAAAATTAGAGAATCACACTCTAGGGAAAAACAGGATATTTTCATATCCTTAAATTATCTCCCTCAATATATTTATTAATATGGTGGTTTTAACATATGTCCACAAACTCTGTGGGGCTTCCCAGGTGGCGCTACTGGTAAAGAACCTGCCTGCCAATGTAGGAGATGTAAGAGATGCAAGTTCGATCCCTGGGTCAGGAAGATCTCCTGAAGAAAAGCATGGCAACCCATTCTAGTATTCTTGCCTGGAGAATCCCATGGATAGAAGAGCCTGGCTGGATATGGTCCATGGGGTCACAAAGAGTCAGAAATGACTGAAGCAACTTAGCAGAGCACACCACAAACTCTGTGGTACTCCTCTCTCCAGAAGGTGGATCTCGATTTCCCTCCCCTCATGTCTTTGCTGCCTTCTAACAGAGTATAGAAAAGGGAAAATAGTGACTTCATAGTGGAGACACCAGACAGACACAACCTTAGCCAAGTCATCAAGATTAACGTCACCACTAATAGTTGCTGATATCGTGTACTCTTTGATATGCCACAAGATGTGCACTGCACCTCCATCTTATCAAATATCCTTAATTCTAGTCTAACCAAGAGAAAACATCAGACAAATGTAAACTGAGGGCCATTCCACAAAATATCAAAATCATGAAAAAGGATCAAAGGATCAAATCATGGAAAACAAGTGAAGACTGAAAAACTATTTCAGACCACAGAAGACTAAGGAGACGTGATGGCATGGTATCCTGGACTGAATTTGGACTTTAGTTAAAAACCTGGTGAAATCCCAGTAAAGTATACAATACAGTTAGTAGTAGTACTGTACCAATGTTAATTTCTTAAGTTTTGATAAATATGCCACACTATTTAAGATGATAACACTAGGGGAAATGGATGGAAGAATATAGAGGCACTTTATCTTTACAATTCTGTAAATCTAAAATTATTTCAAAATAAAACATTTATACATGCTGTATCTAATTTCTAAACATTCCTTTTACTTCTTCAGCTTCTATTTCCATTCCATGACCCTGCTCAAATTTGGTCCTAATGAAATTCTCTATTTTTGTACTTTGAAGCTTTATTCATCATCCTGAACACACTTCTTGGCAACATTTTAATTTAAAAAAAAAAAATTCTGAAAAATATGGGAATACCAGACCACCTGACCTGCCTCTTGAGAAACCTGTATGCAAGTCAGGAAGCAACAGTTAGAAATGGACATGGAACAACAGACTGGTTCCAAATAGGAAAAGGAGTACATCAAGGCTGTATATTGTCACCTTGCTTATTTAACTTACATGCAGAGTACATCATGAGAAATGCTGGGCTAGTAGAAGCACAAGCTGGAATCAAGATTGCTAGAAGAAATATCAATAACCTCAGATATGCAGATGACACCACCCTTAACGGCAGAAAGTGAAGAACTAAAAAGCCTCTTGATGAAAGAGAGAGTGAAAAAGTTGGCTTAAAGCTCAACATTCAGAAAACTAAGATCGTGGCATCTGGTCCCATCACTTCATGGGAAATAGATGGGGAAACAGTGGAAACAGTGTCAGACTTTATTTTTTTTTTGGCTCCAGAATCACTGCTGATGGTGATTGCAGCCATGAAATTAAAAGACGCTTACTCCTTGGAAGGAAGGTTATGACCAACCTAGATAGCACATTAAAAAGCAGAGACATTACTTTGCCAGCAAAGGTCCGTCTAGTCAAAGCTATGGTTTTTCCAGTAGTCATGTACGGATGTGAGAGTTGGACGGTGAAGAAAACTGAGCGCCGAAGAATTGATGCTTTTGAACTGTGGTGTTGGGGAAGACGCTTGAGAGTCCCTTGGACTGCAAGGAGATCCAACCAGTCCATCCTAAAGGAGATCAGTCCTGGGCGTTCATTGGAAGGACTGATGTTGAAGCTGAAACTCCAATACTTTGGCCACCTCACGCGAAGAGTTGACTCACTGGAAAAGACCCCGATGCTGGAAAAGAATGGAGGCAGGAGGAGAAGCGGATGACAGAGGATGAGATGGTTGGATGGCATCAACAACTCAATGGACATGAATTTGGGTAAACTCTGGGAGTTGGTGATGGACAGGGAGGCTTGGCATGCTGTGATTCATGGGGTCGCAAAGAGTCGGACACGAATGAGCGACTGAACTGAACTGAAGCAAAAGTTTCTCAACGTTAAGAAAAATTCTAGACCGAGTTATCATTAAAATTATTAATGAGCACGTGATCAAAGCATCATAGTCAACACATTCTGATAACCACTAAAGAAAAATCATTCTGCTTCTATTGAAAATTCATTGCTTAATGAGAGATATGAGGCTATTTTTTCTCCCAATTAGCCCATGTATTTGTGGATGGATATTACTTCTTGCTATAATGAGACAGAATACCATCAATTCTGTTACTTTTCTTTTAAGTGATTTAACCCTTGAGAAACCTTTCCCAGATAAAAAAGTAGAGGAGTACTTCAATTTTGTTATAGCAATCTCCCTCAATACTAGAGTGGGCTGCCATTTCCTTCCCCAGGGCATCTTCCCAACCCAGGGATCGAACCTGCGTCTCCAGCATTGCAGGTGGGTTCTTTACCACTGAGCCACCAGGGAAGCCCCCTATAATAGATAAGAAGGCACTATTTCAGTGCTATATCGGAATGGAGGCAGTACGAGGCAGGCGCGCGTGGAGGGCATCAGGCAGGAGAGTGAAGGGGCTGAACTGCGTGATGTTACCTGCCTTTCCCAGCAGACAATGAGGCCAATGGGCCCAGGTACCTACACCCGGAAAAGCTGTAGTACCGCACGAGGCCTTGAGCATGCGCATTGTGGAACGCTCAGCATAATTGCGTCACTTGACGTCGCAAGCCTTGGAGCGCTCAGGCACGCGCTGGCTCAGGCGCGGGGGTGGAACCGCGGGCCGAAGGGACGGTTGGTGATTGGATGAGGCCTGCGTGGGGCGTCGGCCCCGATCCTGAGGTGACTCCACAAGGCGGCTTTTGAAAGACGCCGTTCTGGCCGCGTGGCTCTCGGGCCAAGCGGTCTGAAGTGAGAGGTTGAGGCCTAGAGAAAGAAGCAACGGCGTCGTCGGCGTCCAGCCGGCGAGCCCCCGGCCTGCGACCTGGCCTGAGGCTCGGTCAGAGCTGCCCGCCAGCGGAGTCCGGTCAGCCGGGCAAAAAGGACAATACTGGTGGGTGGAAGTTAGGCTGGGGCTCAGGAGGCCGCAAACCGCGTAGCCACGGGCGGGGGTCGGGGGGGGGACTCAAATTTTTGTTTTCTTTTCCTCTTTTTTTTTTTTCCCTGATCCCCGAGAAAGGCTTTTCACCAAAAACTACGTTGTCACTCCTTTCCACCTTGTAGAAGTGCTCTGGGGAGGGGTTTGGGAGACAGTTCGGTCACCGTAAAACTGGTCACAAAGCAGTCATGACATCATGGGAGCGCTTGTCATGGGAGTGTTGTGTGTGTGTAAAGGCCATGTATGGGAATGTGGTTGTTTTTATTTCAGAGTAAGTATTGTTAGTTTACGTAGTACTTTTTAAATTTTCTGCTAATTTTCTTAACAATTTGTAGGTGAGAAAATGTCTGGCAACAATGACTGGTTTCAGAGTTCTCGGGTCCCTAGCTTTGCCCAGATGTTGAAAAAGAACTTGCCAGTTCAGCCATCAGCCCAGACGGTGACTACACCCACAGGATATTCCTCGGAAAGTTACAGCCTGTCGAACATGGCATCCAAGGTTACGCAAGTGACGGGTACAAACTCTTTTACATTTGTAATAATGCCTAAGTTCTATAAGATTCTGGGATGGCCAACCGTTTTGATGAGCTTCCGGTTTCACAGTTTCCAGAATATATATCCATTTACTTGTAGCCATGTCCCAACTGAAACTTGGATTTGACTTCCAGCCCAGTACAAATGCTTCCCCTGGCTGTTCACTTAATTGTTATTTACAACTTGAGCACAAGACTACTTCGAATGTGTCTTGCCTTTTTGAAGTGAGGCTGTGTTTATTCCTTTCAGGAAAGAACTGGATTTATAAGGGGTTGTATTCCACAAAGCACTTACTGTAGTGTTAAGTGTAAAGCCAGGACACACACAGTAAAAATTCAGTTGAATTCAACTTAAAAGGTAAAAATAGTGAATTGAAAGCAGACTCTAGGTTCTGGTACCAAATATAACTACATTCTAGGCCGCAGTGACCTCATGTGTAAAAATGACTTAGCCTCTGAAGACCTTGACATCGCTGAAATCCTATGATTCTTTGATATCACTTTATGCTTTGACAATAACAGCACTTCACACAGTAGCCTTAGTACTCCAGAAGGTATATACATAACAGGTTACACTTCTTTAGTAGTAGAAACATTTTTTATGAAAAATACATGCGACTGTGTGTCTGGAATTGTCTTCCATTTTAGGGAAGGGTTTAGTGCTTTTGCTTGTCTTCTTACTCTTTAATTTAACCAAATTGACAAGCATAAACATTTATTTTTAGGTAATTTTCCAGAACCATTGCTTTCCCAAGGTCTTTCATCTATTTCAAATCCTGTCCTTCCTCCGAAAAAAATACCTAAAGAATTTATAATGAAATACAAACGTGGAGAGATAAATCCTGTATCAGCCTTGCACCAGTTTGCACAAATGCAGCGGGTTCAGCTTGACCTGAAGGAAACAGTGACAACAGGCAAGTACAAAGTTGTATCTGGTTGTTACAATACTAGAAAATATTTTCCTGTTAGAAGCAGAGTATATATGTGGCACTAAATTAGATTGTTTTCTTTATTCACCTAATGTCGAGGTTGGATAACTACTAGTATGTTTTGACAAGGATACTTCATAAATGTTTATATTCTTACTTTAGCATTTTGAAACTCTAAATTTGCTCATAACAAAAATTTTACAATCACTGAATTTTAATTTTTTGTGTATGGCTAGATTTCCATTTTAAAATATCATCATCCTTGTAGATTATTTTCAGGTGTAACTAGGTACTCCTTATTGCATAAACGTGCTTTTGTAGGGATGTTAACTATTTGGACTGATTATTTTTACGAGTATTCTGTGATGATGATGTCTGACAAGTTTGGCTTCTGAAATATAAAAGTTAGAAGGGAAAATAGAACTTAGGTGATTGATTCTCTCTCTGAAGACTTGCCCATTACTTAATTTCTCCATTCTCTCTTAAACTGTCCCCCACCAGAAGAATCTGTTACCACCTTGGGCCTATGGAAGGCTACAAGAGTAAAAGATGGAAAGAAGTTTCTGATTTGTTCATCTTATAACTAGTGATTAGGAAAAACTTTAGGAAAGTGAAGGGATAAGAGAATAAAGTGCTCTTAAGAGGCGTTGACAGACTAAAAGCATGTGAAGCAAAGGAGCACAATCTTTAAAAATCTTCATATGTGTGTGTGTATGTGTTTGTACACACACACACATACATTATCAAGTAGTTTCCTTTCTTTAATTTTCTATTCCTGATACTGTTGCCAATAGGGATCTCAGCTACTATATGTAGTAGATTGTCATAGTGAAGCCAAATTTCTAGTCATTGATTTGGGTGAAACAGCAGTACATTAACAGGTGACAAAAAAAGGGCCTTAATATTAAAGGTGGAGTTCTCCTAGTCCTGTCACTGCAGGTTGGATAACTGGATGTGTTCAATACTACAGACTGAATTTTTGTGTAATTAGTTAGCTTTCTGCCATTCTTTTGGTCAACTCTTCATTAAACTAAGCAAAACTCCAAATCACAACCCAGTGATTATTCATGGTGTTCATTTTATGTGCATAGTACTGTCGAATTACCTAATTCTGTAGATTTGATAGAAAAACCACAATGTCAGTATTTTTAAACCAGCTAGGTAGTGTGGATTTAGATGACGATAAAGTTTGAGAACCTGGGGCAGAAACAAGATGAAGCTTAAAGTCTCATCTCTCTGACACAGGGTACTTATTAACAAATTTGATGTGTAGTATCTCAAACATAAGAATCATCTGGGCCACTTGTTAAAAATATAAGAGTCCCAGGTTTACTCAGTTGGGATTGGAACTCAGGTGATCATGAAGGAGGGACTTTGGGAAACTGAGATCATAGATGTTGGGAGGAAAGCAGTTAACCCTGATACAGTCTGGAGTTGCTTATAAAATATTGTTGTACATTTTGAAAACCTAGCAGTTAATGGAATATGTGAGAAAATAATAATAAAGAGGCTTATGTGGAGTGACAATGTACCTAGCCGTTTGTAACCAAAGTAGAGACTTCAGTTTCTTAAAGGCCTCCTCTGCTTCCCTGGTGGCTAAGACTGTAAAGAATCTGCCTGCAAGGCAGGAGACCCGGGTTTGATCCCTGGGTTGGGAAGATTGCCTGGAGAAGGGCATGGCAACCCACTCCAGTATCCTTGCCTAGAGAATTCTATGGACAGAGGAGCCTTGCAGGGTGCAGACCATGGGGTCACAAAAGAGTCAGATTAACACTATTAGGAAGGCTATAGTCTGAATACCAAAAAGTAAAACTTTGGTATTACAGGCCAGAGAAATCTTTGCCTGTAAAATTAGGAGAGGATTCCATTTCATTTTTCATCAGGAAGATATGAAAACTAGGTAAGTGCAATTGTATAAAGGTACTTTTTCTGGGAATTTTGGATGATTGAACAGTTTCATTCTTTAGAATATCTTTTTTTATTATTGTCTTATGTTTCGGTTTCCCACGTAAATCCCCACTATGCACCCTAAGGCTGTGATGGATTTGGATTGCTTTCTGTGACTCGGATAGAAACATAGGATTTCTTCAAAGGAATTCCTTCTGTTCTGGAGATTATAAGAGTATCAGGGCACTCAAAGGACAGGAAAAATTCAACTTCATTGGTATTGAGGTTTGAAAGGAGACATGTTGCTAGACTCTCCACATTTTCCCTTTCATTGATCATCAGATAGACATTTGAATGCCTACCACTGCCAGGCATTACACAAGACACTGTGTGTGTGACATGTACTCTAAAGTTGGCCCTATTGTTGATGCTGAATCTGAAGTCACACTAGCTGCTTGAAGTATTCTCAGAACAAGTTTAGGGGTCCACTCAGCTTTACTTACAACCTGTATTGGCCCTACAGAAAAACTGTCAAGCTGAGATTGTTTTATGCAGTTGTACTAGAATGTTTTCCTATGTAACAGACATCTTTTGCAAGATAATTCTGTGAAGTATTACAGCATTTATTCTGAGTTATTTTTCAAGGTAATGTTATGGGACCATATTTCGCTTTTTGTGCTGTGGTGGATGGTATTCAATACAAGACTGGACTGGGACAAAACAAAAAGGAGTCTAGATCCAATGCAGCAAAATTAGCTCTTGATGAGCTTCTACAGCTGGATGAACCTGAACCAAGAATTTCAGAAACATCAGGTAAATATTTTTTATTATAAAGTAGTGTTGTAAAATGCTTCATTTTCTTGAAAGAGTCATCTGAAAGATTTACAGTAATGAAGTTACTTGCCAACTGCACAATAGAAGTAGCAGGATTTGAATTATTTCCTTCCATTGCTGATCACTGAGTTATTTGATGTGGTTAAAATGCTCTTGTATATTTTAGCACCAAAGATAAACATGTTGCTGAACTGTCTGGTAACTTGTCAGATTGTTGACGGGTTTGAGTCCTGAAACTTAGTTTTTTCTTTAATTTATTGGATTCTTGTGCTCCTAAACTATACATTTAACATGGACAGGTTTTTGTGCAATTTTTGTGACGTTTGCTTGTGTTAAATTTGATAATGGTAGGATTACTTGAGAAAATAAGGGCCTAAAGTAACATAGCAAGTAGGTTGAGAATGTAAACTCCAGAAACAGATTTCTCAGTATTGAGTATTGTCCCTGGACAGATAAGTTGTTTGCCTTCTAAGCCTTAGTTTCATCATTTGAAAAATGGAGACAAGGATAGATACCTCCTATATCTGTCATTTTAGAATTCAATAAATAATGCATGAAAAGCCTTTAACCAGTGCTTAGTGAAGAGTAACATAATCAATTAACAGAGGTTCTTATTAATCAATTTGAGGAATATGTGTGTTAGCATAGTAAAGTTTTTTTCAGTATTCATTGATTTTGTTTTTTTTTAATTCATTCATTTTGGTTTTGATTTCATTTAGATTATATTTTGTTTTCCCTATAAGTGAGGCAACTTCAATAAAGAAAAACATTTAAATTTGATTTAAACAGAGACAGTTGACTAATTCTTTTTAAATTCAAATTATCACTTTATTTTATGACTGGACTTTTTTTTGTTTATAACTTGTTAATTGTAATATTTCTTTCGTAATACTTCCCTTAAGGTCATTTTGTTCTTTAAGTTCAATTTGTATTTCATATATTTAAATTTTTCTGTTTAATTAAAACCATTATTTAATAATTAAAAGTGATTTCTTTTGCCATGTCTCAAATTTGATGTGTCTATTTCATTGTTTTAAAAATAGTTTATCATAGTTTGGATTAAATAACTACTTAGAAAGTATTTTATTAATTTTCATATTTATGTCCACTCTATTTCAGATTTATTAATTTTTTTAGGGATAGATGTGATTTTGCTGTCTCACATACTTTGGCAGTTTATTAATGGAAAATCTCTATATATGATGATTATATAAGCTATAAACCCACTTAGATATGTGCCCAGAAATATTTTCCCTGTTTCTTTCCAACCATCACATGCATTCAAATCACTAAATCTGTGTTTTGAAGATCTATGTTTCAGACAGTTTTCCCAGGATCCACCTGCCAATGCACAAGATGCAGGAAATGTGGATTCGATCCCTGGGTCAGGAGGATCCCCTAAAGGAGGAAATGGCAACCCACTCCAGTATTCTTGGCTGGAAAATTCCATGGGCAAAGGAGCCTGGTGGGCTACAGCCCATGGGGGTGCAAAGAGAAGGACATTACTGAGCATGCACACATGGATGCATATTCCAGGGGATGTGATAAATACTGGGAATCTAGACTCAAATAAGACCCATCCTCTACCCTCAAAGAATTAAAATACGTTGTTGAAATCAAGTTAAAACATCGACAGAATTTCCCAATTTCTAATTTAATTACTAGAAAAGATATTTATAATTGGTTTCTCATGAAAAATGCATTTCCCTAAGTTTTCAAAACGTTTATCTAGGGCTAGCAGCCCTTTGGCTACAATTTTTAGTTTCTAAACATTTATATTTTCCTTTTTTGTGAAAATTAACATTTTCCCATCTCCAGTGATAGCATTTTAATATTCAACATTGTTTTCTCAAAGAGTGACAAATGCATTAAGTATGACTAAAATTTCTTTCCCTTCAGTTCGGTCGCTCAGTCATGTCCCACTCTTTACGTCCCCATGAACCACAGCACGCCAGGCCTCCCTGTCCATCACTAACTCCCAGAGTATACCCAAACTCATGTCCATTGAGTTGTTGATGCCATCCAACCATATCATCCTTTGTCGTCCCCTTCTCCTCCTGCCCTCAATCTTTCCCAGCATCAGGGTCTTTTCAAATGAGTCAGCTCTTTACATCAGGTGGCCAAAGTATTGGAGTTTCAGCTTCAACATCAGTCCTTCCAGTGAACACCCAGGACCAATCTCCTTTAGGATGGACTGGTTGGATCTCTTTGTAGTCCAATGGACTCTCAAGCGTCTTCTCCAACACCACAGTTCAAAAGCATCAATTCTTCGGCACTCAGCTTTCTTTTGAATTGGGTTGTTTGGTTTCCTTTTGAGTTTAGGGAGTCCTCTATATATTCCAAATAACAACCTCTTATCAGATATGTGATTTGCAAATATTTTCTTCTCTTGTGATTTTCATTCTTACTCTGTTAATAGCATCCTTTGAGTTTTGAAAAAGTCCAGTTTTTCAATTTTTTGTTTGTTTCCTGTGCCTTTGACATGATGTCCAAGAAATCATTGCCAGATCCAGTGTCATGAAGCTTTTTCCCATGTTTTCTTCTAAGAATTTTATAGTTTTAGCTCTGACGTTTGGGTCTTTGATCCATATTGTGTTAATTTTTGTATATAAATGTTATCTAAGGGATCTGGCTTCATTTATTTGCATGTGAATATCTAGTTTTTCCAGCATCATTTTTAGAAAAGACTGTTTTTTCCCCTCATTAGACTTATTAGAAAAGACCCTGATGCTGGGAAAGATTGAAGGCAGGAGGAGGAGGGGACGACAGAGGATGAGATGGTTGGATGGCATCACCAACTTGATGGACTTGAATTTGAGCAAGCTCCGGAAGTTGGTTATGAACAGGGAAGCCTGGCGTGCTGCAGTCCATGGGGTCACAAAGAGTCAGACACAACTGAGCAACTGAACCGAGCTGTCCTTTCCCCTATTGAATGGTAGTGGTGCTCTGGTTGAGAATCATTTGAAGGCCTTTAAAAAAAATGTATTTCTGCACTCTCTATTCTATTTCTTTGGTCTATATGACATTACCACAGTTTTGATTACTGTCACTTTAGTATTAAGTTTTGAAATCAGGAAGTGTGAGTCCTTCAACTTTGTTCTTCTTTTTCAAGATGATTTTCTCTGTTTGTTTATGGTGTTTCAAAATGTAGACCAACTTGTACAGTCACATTTTCTTATTTATTGAAAGCATTTGTGGTTGATAAACAAGATTTAATATCTATAGTTTTCATTTTACCCACTGAACAGATGGGAAAAAATCCATCTTTGAGTTTTTAGAGTTCTGCTTATCTAAAGTTCAGAGTGTATATATCTAACTATAGTCAACATTTACTTAACTAATGTGAACCCCAAGATGACATTGTCAGTCTTTCTTTGTTAATTTCTGTGTTTTCAACCAGTTTCTCATTTTACTCAAAGTGAGGTCCAGAGTAGCAGTTCTGTTTACTGTCTTTGTCTTTATGAATGATTCTTGAGAGATGCTAACTACTTTAGTTGAACCGTTGCTCCTGGACTTTTTTCATTTAAACTTTCCTGATCTTTTTTGTCCCTTTGATTTAGTGTCATGCTTTTTTCTTGTTTTTCCTGGATTCCCTAATTTGGAACCAAATTAGAAAGCTATTGCAAAGAATTCGGTAAAAAACTTAGAAAATTGTTTTTTTCATGTCAATTTTTTTTTTTATTATGCTACTGGCACAAAAGAATGAAATTGTTTCTGAATTATGTTTAGATCTTTAAATTACTCACTTAACAAGTTCACTTAAATAAATAACTTAGAAAACTTTGAAGTATTCCCCTAGAAAATACTCGGGTAAAATAATATTAAAATGATAATTTTTACTTACTAAATTAAATTGTTGATAGGATATTAAATACAAATGTTTTACCTGGTATTACTGTAAATATAAAATTGTTCATAAGCATTTAAACTAGGGTTTAATTTTAACGAATTTTCAGAATGTTGAATCTGTTACAAAGCAAGCTATATAGTAGCATAAGAATAGGGAAGCAGAAATGTATTTGGTAATTGTATAATTGATATCAATATAACAAAAACATTTAGAAAAGCTGAGCTAATGGATAATTGATCGCCTAGAGTTGGCAGAAGTATATAGAAAAAACAGTCATTCTTGGATTATTGTTTTATTACAGAATAGTATTATACCTGTCCTTTTGAACATTGCAGTTTCATTTTTCTTTATGATTTTGTTTTATTTACAGGTCCTCCTCCTATCCCTGCAGAACCTATTGTTTCATCTGAATCAGTATATGTTTCAAAAGTGCATTATGGTAGGAAAGTCCTTTATGATAATTTTTAAAAGAAGATTAACCCAATTAAAAATTATAACAGCATACAATTAAAATATGCATAGGTATGAAAATGTGCATTAGTATTTTATTATTCAAACTGGTTACACTTCTACAAAGATGAGTATTTCCTTCCATACTCTGCTAAAAATTAGACAAATAATAAAATTGGAGAGGAACAATTGAAGAAGTGGCTTTTTTCCTATAAAGAGATGACTTATCAATATCATGTAACTGCTTTTTTGAAAATTCTTTGCTTTGGTGGGCTGGACATTAATGAACTATTCAACACTATATGGTGATTATTGTATACTTTTCCCATTAGATTGTTAATCCCCTGAAAGGCAGGAAATTATCCTTAATTTCTACATTGCCTACATAGTAGTAACACTTCAGACTTTAAAATTTAGAGTATTTGCAGAACTAAAATGAAGAAGAGCATTTCTTTCTTCGTCCTTTCCAGGTCTGAGGATTAGGATTTAAAAACACTTTTCAGGCTTGGTTTTCCATGGTCTTTCTGAGACAGAAAAAGGCTGTGTACATTTGTGTGCTTGTTTCCAATAAAAGGACTAGACCAGGGGAAATAGGCACTTTCAAAAGGCAAAATCAACCAATAGTTAAATATATTCGGTCAAATATTGTCACTTGATCTAATGATCATAGGAATTGAACAGAAGGACAGTGAGTGATCATTTCGACAGCAATTATCTCTTAATATTGAAAGGGGCTCTAGTCTTTTCAGCTTCAATGGATGTTTTTAATGAATACTGGAAAGAATCCTAGGTTAATGATGGGCAGATAATACAGATGACTGGTACCCTGAGTATGTGGTTAACAATGTGTTTAAAGAAACACATCAGTAGAGTCAGGTTTGGTAGGATCAGGTAAGGAGTTAAAAAGTTAAAAATTAACAGTTCTCTGTTAAGAAAGGGAGGGACAAGCATCATTCTTCAGGCTTATGTGTAAACACAGGAGTTGAATATGATCACTTTGAAGAAGAAAAGATTTGAGATACATAAAAATCTCCTGAACAGCTAGCTCCTTTTGGGCCAGTTATGGAGGGTATCACTTTTTCACAGCCTGTCTACTTTGCCATATTTTTACTGGACTATATCTTCACTTAATATAATGATATTTTGGTTCTGAAGATAGATTCACGTTCCTTATGGTACTAAGGATCACTTGAAATTAGCAACTATAAATCGAGGAAATGGTGTTAGCATCATATATGTCATGTTTTGTCTCATCCTTCACTTCCAATAATTTGTGAGAACATTTTATTTCCTCAGCAAGCAGCACACATGTATAGGAAAAATGGTATTGCACTTGCTCCTTATTCATATGCATGCTAATAAGAGATCTGTTTAGTAGCAAAGATTTGTTTATATTCACAGGATTCATTATTTCCTTCAACAGCCAGTTAAGATCAAGAGCTGTATCAGTATGTTGTTAACTTCTAAATGTTCTTTATAATATTCAGGTGCAACCTTTTTATATACAGCAAAACATTGTTTTGCTGCACACAATTCTTGTTCTGTCAGTATTAATTGCAGTGTATTTTTCTGTTCTGTGTCATTGCACAAAATAATTGCTAACTTATAGTCAAAGTCACTGAGTTGTGTCCGACTCTTTGTGACCCCATGGACTGACTATACAGTCTGTGGAATTCTCCAGGCCAGAATACTGTAGTGGGTAGCCTTTCCCTTCTCCAGGGAATATTCCCCATACAGGGATCAAACCGAGATCTCTTGCATTGCAGGCAGATTCTGTACCAGCTGAGCCACAGGAGAAGCCCAACCATATAGGACGTGATGAAACAAATTACATTCATTCTTTGGAACCACTAAGAAGGAGGGTAGCACTAATGTCTACCTTTGAATCATGCCCAAGACCAGTTGCAAAGTGGATTTTAGCATGCCCAGTTTTTATTTTTTAAAGTGGTATATGTTTTTATTTGTTTATATTTTTGTTCATCAAAATAGCCATCCTGATAATATAGTGGTTGCATTTGGAGAGGAAGACTTCTGAATGTACATCTTTTATATTGCTGTTGGAGTGAAAAAAAGGTTTCATTTTAAAATATCATTAAATGAGTATGCTTCTCCTGTATCGTAAGATTTTGGTGATAAGCAGAGCCAAGTTGCTGAATACTTCTCATTTGTATTTTTACTATACACTATACATTTTTACTAACACCAAAAACTAATTTTTATGCCACACAATGGTTTTGCAAATTTAAATGAAATATATGCTAGCATGCAATTGTAATAATTTGCACCTTCACACTTTATGCTTTGTGGTTAGATAAAAGAATATAACCAGTAGTTCATTCTTATTTCCCTCAGAATTTCATTTTATGATTGTATTTATGAAGTTCTTTAACTCTTTTTGATGTGACTTTACCTGTTTTTGCTAAGAGAGCATTGACAGTGTTAACAAAGAATTAAAAATTCAAGTTTGACAAATTAAAAACTTGTAAATGGCCTGAGATTAGTTGTATTAGCTAAGACTAATAATGTTAAAATTTTTATCATTTGTGTGCCTTTTTAATATATTTATTAAGCAGGTAAGAATTTCTATGAGAGTATATTTATATGTTTCATATATATGCAATGCATGAGAGCAAAATTGTGTCATTACTTTTTTCCTCCAAAGATATCATGGACTGCAAACCACTTGATAAGACTACTTAGCAGCCATCATACAACATCAGGAACTTTCAGTGGCTTAGTAAACAAGTAAACTTTGAGAAATACTCTATTAAGTGATTCTGCAACCTCTTGTTCTCTAGAATAATGATTCTGCCCTGGGGATACACAAGCATACATACACAAAGCAGTAGGTGGCCAAGGTCCTATCTAAGAACCTCAAAACTCTAATATTTCTGTAAAAAGTCTGTGGGTAAGTTTTGATATATATTCTTGGTTATAACTATTCTGTGGTAATTCTAATTACTTAAAACTACCTTTATCTCCTTTCAAAGTCTGGGGTTTTTTTTAGTAGGAACATGGAACTTTATCAAGAGTTTAAGTGTTTATTGTTTTGCAGTGGTTCTCAGTGGGGCAAATACTAAGGAGTATATTTTGATTATCACAGCGATTAGAGAAGACTGTTGGTTTTCATTGAGATCGTGCTTGTCAGGCAATGTGGGACAGTCCCTTACAACAGAGAATTGTCTTGTGTCCTGTATGACTTTTCAATATTTTATCAAATACAAATCAGTAATCTTCTAATATGTAATACTTGCGCTTCTTTTTTTAAACAAGAATCTATCCAAAAAGCTCAATAACTTATATACTTTTAGAATGAAATACTTTAAAATCTCAGTCATGACATAAATTATAAATTTGCTTACATACCTCTGAAAATTAACTCATTCAGTTGAAAGGTTATTCTGGCCTCTGGGATAAAGCACAGTGTTCTTCAAATTCATGTTGCATTTTTTTTTTTTTCTAGAAGGGAGACATACTCAGTTTGCAAAGATTTCACAGATTGTTAAAGAAACATTTAGTCAACTAATTTCTAATCAATCAGAGTATCTGAAATGTAGCAGCTCATTAGCTGCTTTTATAATTGAAAGAGGTAAGTGTATTTGGTATGTGTTTATAGAAGAACTATTAAGTAACTTAATGATACTGTGGTAGTATTTAATTAACTTTCTTTGCCCCTATTGATAGTGGTGCTGCATTGATTTGAAATGGCCTTTTCTAGTAGGTGTGGGTTGTTAAACATACATTCTCAAAGATAGAAATAAAGTATACTGAACAGGAACCAGTAGAGAACTACAGAATGGTAAAATACTTAACATTTTAATCAGTAACTATGTTGGAATCACTACCAACTTGAAATCTAACCTCATTATAACAAACATTGAGGACTCTATAAAAATGAACATTTTATTCACTTTCAAGTAATAAAAGATTAAAAAATGAAAAATCATGAATCTCTGGTTTTTCCTGTAATTATTATAATGTGATTTCAATTATATTGTATTTTATCCTTTAATGTTCTAAATTGATATTAAAAGCATTTGAATTTTATATTCATCTCTGAATAAGACACTGTAGATGATACAAAAGCAATTTGATGCTTAGCTCCTATTCTTAAGGATTTTTTTTAACCTAGGTAGGAAGAGAAGATATATATGATTATTCAAGGGTCAACTTTAGTTTGAAATCATGGAGCGGGATACCTCCATGCTTTTTTTTTCTCTCTAGAGATTGCTTTGGTTATTTGGGTGCTTTTGTGTTTCCGTACAGATTGTACAGTTTGTTCCAGTTCTGTGAAAAATGCTGTTGGTATTTTAATAGGGATTGCACTAAAGCTGCAGATTGCCTTGGATAGTAGTATGGTCATTTCTAAAAATTGATTTATTTATTTTAATTGGAGGCTAATTACTTTACAATATTGTGGTGGTTTTTGCATACATGAATCAGCCATGGGTGTACATGTGTCACCACGCCCTGGACCTCCCTCCCACCTCCCTCCCCATCCCATCCCTCTGGGTTGTACGAGTACACCGGCTTTGAGTGCCCTGCTTCATGCGTCAAACTTGGACTGGTCATCTGTTTCACATATGGTAATATACATGTTTCAGTGCTGTTCTCTCAAATCATCCCACCCTCACCTTCTCACACAGAGTTCCAAAGTTTGTTCTTTACATCTGTGTCTCTTGCTGTCTTGCATATAGGGTTGTCATTACTATCTTAATTTCTTCCAGTCTTTGAGCATGGTGTATCTTTCCATTTGTTTGTTGTCATCTTCAGTTCCTCATCAGTATCTTACACTTTTCTAAGTACAAGTCTTTTCTAAAACTCCTTGGTTAGATTTATTCCTATGTATTTTATTCATTCTGATACAATTTTAAGTGGTACTGCTTTCTTAATTTGTCTTTTTTGATAGTTCATTATTAGTATATATAAATGCAGCAAATTTATGTATATTAGTTTTGTATCATGTAACTTTACTGAATTCATTTATTAGTTGTAATTGTTTTTTGGTGGAGTCTTTAAGAATTTCTGTATATACTATATCATCTGCAGAGGGTGGCAGTTTTACTTCTTTCCATTAAAATTGTATTCCTTTTATTTCTTTTTTTTTTTTAATCTGATTACCATGGCTTGGACTTCCACTACTATGTTGAATAAAAGTCTTGAGGTTGAGTGTCTTAATCCTCTTAAGAGGACATTGCTTTCAGCTTTTCACCATTGAGTATGATGTTGGCTGTGATTTGTCATATATGGCCTTTATTATGTCGAGGTACATTCTGTCTCTACCCACTTTGTTGAGAGTTTTTTGTTTTTAATCATAAAAGCATGTTAAATTTTGCTGAAAGCTTTTTCTGCATCTACTGAGATCATGTACTTTTAGTTTTCAATTGTTTATGTGGTGTGTCTCATTGATTGATTTGTGGATATTAAACCATCCTAGCATGCCTCGAATAAATCTCACTTGATTATGGTGTATGATCCTTCTGTTAGTGTATTGTTGAATTTGGTTTGCTAATAATTTGCTAAAGATTTTTTTACATGTGTGTTCTTCAAACATACTTGTCTGTAATTTGTGTGTGTGTGTGGTATCTTTCTATGGTTTTGGTATCAGCATAATGCTGGCCTTGTAAAATGAGCTTGAAAGTGAGCTTTCCTCTAATTTTTTGGAATAGTTTGAGAAGAATGGGTATTAACTCTATCTCTAAATGTTTGGTAGAAGTCACCTGTGAAGCCATCTGGTTCTGGACTTTTGTTTGTTGGGAATTTTTATATTACTGATTCAATTCCATTACTGGTGATTAATCTGTTCATATTTTCTGTTTCTGCCTTGTGCAGTCTTCAGAGATTGTATGTTTCTAGGAATTTATTTCTTATATGTTACCCATTTTATTGGCATATTATGGTTCATAGTAATCTCTCATATTTCTTGGTATTTCTGTGGCATCAGTTGTAATTTAACCTTTTTCATTTATGATTTTATTTATGTGGCTCGTCTTTTTTTTTTTGATGTATATTCCTAAAGTTTATAAATTTTGTTTCTTTTCAAAGAACCAACTTTTTTTTTCCATTAGATCAATGGGTTTTTTTTTGTTCTTTTAAGTCTCTATTTCATTCATTTCCGTTGTTATCTTTGTGATTTCTACTAACCTTTGTTGTTCAGTCGCTCAGTCGTGTCCGTCTCTCTGCAGCCCCATGGACTGCAGCATGCCAGGCTTCCCTGTTCTTCACAATCTCCTGGAGTTGGCTCAAACTTCTAACGTTAGCTTTTGTTTCTTCTTATTTTTCTAGTTCCTTTGGGTATAAGGTTGGATGACTTATTTGAAAATTTTCTTCTTTCCTGAAGTAGATTATTTATCTTACTTTATTTTGGCTGTGCTGCATCTTCATTGCTGCACTGGCTTTCTCTCTAGTTGCTGTGAGAAGGGGCTGCTGTCTAGTTTCACCATGTGCTCTCAGTAGTTGAGTGCACCAGCTTAGTTGCTCCATGGCATGTGAGACCTTCCCAGACCAGGGGTCAAACCTTTGTCCTCTGCATTGGCAGGTAGCTTCTTAACCACCGGACCACCTGGGAAGTCCCTAGACTTGTTTTAATTTCAGTCTTATATCTGCTTTTGCTACATCCCATAGATTTTGGTTCATTGTGTTTGCGTTCTCATTTGTGTTGAGATATTTTTTTAATTTCCTCTTTGATTTCTTCAGTGACCCATTGATTGTTTAGTACCATGTTGTTTAAAATACACGTGTTTGTGTTTGTGCTTCTTTTCTTGTAATTTATTTCCACATTCATAGCATTGTGGTCGGAAAAGATGCTTTATATTAATATGATTTCAGTCTTCTTAAATTTATTGAGACGTATTTTGTGGCATAGCATGTTATCTGTCCTGGAGATTGTTTCACATACACTTGAAAAGAATGTGTATTCTGCTATTTTGATGAAATGTTTCATATGTTTTCATTTCTGTCTGGTCTGGTGTGTCATCTAAGACCAGTGTTTTCAAATTGATTTTATGTCTGGATGGTCTGGCTATTGATGTAAATGGGATGTAGCCCCCTACTATTGTATTATTGTCAGTTTCTCCCATTATGTTTATTAATACATTCTTTATGTATCTGGATACTCCTATGTTGAATGCTTTACATTTACACTCGCTATGTATTCTTTTCAGATTGATCCCTTTATCATTGTATAATGCCCCTTTTTATCTTTTTACTGTCTTTCTTTTTGTTCCATTTGCATGGAAAATCTCCCTTTCACTTTCAACCTGTGTGTGTTTGTAGATCTGAAGTGAGTCTCTTGCAGGCAGTAATGTGTATCTTGTTTTCTATTCATTCAGCTACTTTGTCTTTTTATTGGAGCTTTTAGTCCATTTACATTTAAAGTAATTATTGATAGGTAAATACTTATTGACGTTTTGTTACTTGTTTTCAGCTTATTTTTGTAGTTCTCTTTTGTTCCTTTTTTCTTTTGCTCCCTTCTCTTGTGATTTGATGACCATCTTTAGTAGTTGGGTTTGGATTCCTTTCTCTTTTTTGTGTGCATCTCTATTATAGATTTTTGGTGTATGCCTACCATGAGGTTCATATATTGATATAACTATATATATATGAGTGATTATTTTAAGTTGATCTGAAACTGAGAAGGACTGGGTTATAGAAAGTCCACATAAATAGGAGGTGAAAAGAAAAATGAACGGTATCTTCTGAGCATAGGGTTTCAAAGAAATCTCAAATGGAGTACAGCAAAAAGTTATTCTATTGCCTTTATTCATAAAAGGCAAAAATTTAGACAAAGTATCATGTAAAACATCTGCCTTTTAAATTGAGATATTATTGAAGTATTTTTAAAACTTTGCTTCTTAGTAGACTCTCAAACTTTTTTTTTAACTTTTTATTTTGCACTGTAGTATAGCCAATTGACAATGTTCTGATAGTTTCAGGTGAACAGAGAAGGGACTCAGACGTGCATATACATATATCCATTCTCCCCCAAGCCCCCTCCCATCCAGGCTGCCATATAACATTGAGCAGAGTTCCATGTTCTATACGATAGGTCCTTGTTGGTTATCCATTTTAAATATAACAGTGTGTACCTGACCATCCCCACCTCCCTAACTGTCCCTTCCCCTCAGCAACCATAGTTCGTTTTCTAAGTCTGTGAGCCTCTCTCTGTTTTGTAAGTAAGTTCATTTGTGGAAGACTCTCAAACTCTTATTTGAAGTTGTGGAGTTACTGATGTTTCTCCATATTTTTGGTCAATGATTTTGCTAACTTTAAAATGGTAAAATAGAATTTTTCATTGAATTATGGGCCTAATTCACTCATTTAACCTAATCTCTCTTTATATACCTGGCATTTATTGGGTTGGCCAAAAAGTTCCCTTTGTTTTTAAGTAAGAGACAGATTTTTTATTTTCACAAAGAATTTTGATGACGTAGTTCAGTCACTAAGCAATGTCTGACTCTTTGTGACCCCACGGACTGTAGCACACCAGGCTTCTCTCTTCTCCTCTATCTCATGGAGTTTGCCCAGATTCATGCCCATTGAGTTGGTGATGCTATCTAACCATATCAAACTCTGCCGCCCCCTTCTCCACCTGCTCTCAGTTTTTCCCAATACCAGGGTCTTTTGCAATGAGTCAAATCTTAGCATCAGGTGGCCAATGTATTAGAGCCTCAGGAACAGTCCTTCCAATGAATATTCAGGGTTGATTTCCTTTAGGATTGACTGATTTGATCTCCTTGCAGTCTAAGGGACTCTCAAAAGTCTTCTCCTGCATCACAATGTGAAAGGATCAATTCTTTCGAGCCCAGACTTCTTTATGGTCCAGCTCTGACATCCATACATGACTACTGGGAAAACCGTACTTTTGACTACATGTACCTTTGTTGGCAACGTGATGTTTCTGCTTTGTAATACACTGTCTAGGTTTGTCATAGCTTTCCTTCCAAGGAGCAAGTGTCTTTTAATTTTTTGGCTGCAGTCACCATCCACAGTAATTTTGGAGCCCCCAAAAAATAGAATCTGTCACTGTTTCCACTTTTTTTCCATCTATTTGCCATGAAGTGATGGGACCAGATGCCAAGATCTTAGTTTTTTGAATGTTAAGTTTTAAACCAGATTTTTCACTCTCCTCTTTCACTTTCATCAAGAGGCTCTTTAGTTCCTCTTCACTTTCTGCCATTACACTGGAAACATGTGCATATCTGAGGTTATTGATATTTCTCCCAGCAACCTTGATTCCAGCTTACAAATCATCTAGCCTGGAAATCCACATAATATACTCTGAATATAAGTTAAATAAACAGGGTGACAATATACAGCCTTGTCGTACTCCTTTCCCAAGTTTGAACCACTCCATTGGTTCCATGGAAAAAACAAGTCCATTGTTCCATGTCCAGTTCTAACTGTTGCTTCTTGACCCACATACAGGTTTTTTAGGAGACAGGTGTAAGGTGATTTGGTATTCCATGGACATAGGAGCCTGCTGGGCTACAGTCCATGAGATAGCAAAAACTCAGACATAACTGAGACACTTAACACGCAAGGTGGTTTGGTATTCACAGCTGTTTAAGAATGTTCACAGTTTGTTGTGATCAACAGTCAAAGGCTTAAGCATAGTCAATGAAGCAGAAGTAGATGATTTTCTGAAACTTGCTTGCTTCATGATCCAGTGAATTTTGGCAGTTTGATCTCTGGCTCTCCTGCCTCTTTGAAACCCAGCTCATGCATCTGGAAGTTCTCAGTTCACACACTGCTAAAGCCTAGCTTGAAGGATTTTGAGCAATAACCTTACTAGCATGTGAAATAACCACAATAGTATGGTAGTTTGAATATTCTTTGGCATTTCCCTTCTTTAGGATTGGAATGAAAACTGACCTTTTCCAGTCCTGTGGCCAATGCTGAGTTTTCCAAATTTGCTGACTTATTGAGTGCAGCACTTTAACAGCATCATCTGTAGGATTTGAAATAGCTCAGTTGGAATTCTGTCCCATCCATTAGCTTTGTTTGTAATAATGCTTCCTATGGCCCACTTGACTTTACAATCCAGGATATCTGGATCTAGATAAGTGACCACATCATCATAGTTATCTGGATCATTTAGACCTTTTTTTGTATAGTAGTTCTGTATATTCTTGCCATCTCTTAATCTCTTTTAGGTCCTTACCATTCTGTCATTTATCATGCCCATTCTTACATGAAATGTTCCCTTGCTATCTGCAGTTTTCTTGAAGAGATCTCTATAGTCTTTCCCATTCTATTGTTTTCCTGTTTCTTTGCATTGTTTACCTTAGAAATTAAGCCTTATCTCTCCTTACTATTCTCTGAAACTCTGCATTCAGTTAAGTATGTCTTTCCCTTTCCCCCTTGCCTTTCATTTGTCTTCTTTCATCAGCTGTTTATAAAGTCTCCTCAGACAACCACTTTGCCTTCTTGCATTTCTTTTTCTTGGGGATGGTTTTGGTGACTGCCTCCTCTACAGCGTTGTGAACCTTCATTCTGTAGTTCTTCAGGCATTCTATCTACCAGATCTGATCTCTTGAATCTATTCATCACCTTTACTGTATAATCATAAGGGATTTGATTTAGGTTGTACCTAAATGGCCTAGAGGTTTTCCCTGGTTTCTTCACTGTGAGCCTAAATTTTGCATTTAGATGCTTATGGTCTAAGCCACAGTCAGCTCTTGTTTTTACTGACTGTATAGAGCTTCTCCATCTTTGGTTTCAAAGAATATAATCAATCTGATTTTGGTATCGACCATCTGATGATGTCCATGTGTAGAGTCATCTCTTGCGTTGTTGTTAGAGGGTGTTAGCTATGACCAGTACATTCTCTTGACACAATTCTGTCAGCCTTTGCCCTGCTTTATTTTGTTCTCCAAGGCCAAACTTGCCTGTTACTCCAGGTATTTCTTGACTTCCTAATTTGCACTCCAGTCCCCTATCATGACACCTTTTTGGGTATTGGTTCTAAAAGGTGTTATAGGTCTTCATAGAACTGGTCAGCTTCAGCTGCTTTGGCATCAGTGGTCAGGGTATAGACTTGGGTTGCTGTGATGTTGAATGGTTTGCCTTGGAAACAAACTGAGATGATTCTGTCATTTTTGAGCTTGCACTCAAGTACTGCATTTCAGATTCTTTTGTTGACTATGAGGACTGCTCTGTGTCTTCTAAGGGATTCTCTTCCCACAGTAGTAGGTATAATGGTCATATGAATTAAATTCTCCCATTCCCGTCCATTTTAGTTCACTGATTCTTGAGATGTCAGTGTTCAATCTTGCCGTCTCCTACATGACCATGTCCAGTTTTCCTTGATTCATGGACATAACATTCCAGATTCCTATACAATATTGTTCTTTATAGCTTCAGACTTTACTTTAACCACCAGACACATACACAGCTGGTCTGCTTTGGTCCAGCTGCTTCATTCTTACTAGTAGTTGTTGTTCAGTCCCTCAGTCGTGTCCAACATTTTGCGACCCCATGGATTGCAGCATGCCAGGCTTCCATGTCCTTCACCATCTCCCAGAGCATGCTCAAACTCATGTCCATTCAGTTAGTGATGCCATCCAACCATCTTGTCCTCCGTCATCCCCTTCTCCTGCCTTCAGTCTTCCCAGCATCAGGGTATTTTCCAGTGAGTCAGCTTTTCACATCAGGTGGCCAAAGTATTGGAGTTTCAGCTTCAGCATCAGTCCTTCCAATGAATATTCAGAACTGATTTCCTTTAGGGTTGACTAGTTTGATCTCCTTGCAGTCCAAGGGACTTTCAAGAGTCTTCTCAAACATCAACAGTTCGAAAGCATCAATTCTTTGGCGCTCAGCCTTCTTTATGGTCCAACTCGCACATCGATTCATGACTACTGGAAAAACTATAGCTTTGACTATACATTCCTGTGTCAGCAAAGTAATGTCTCTGCTTTTTAATACACTGCCCAGATTTTTGATAGCTTTTCTTCCAAGGAGTGAGCATCTTTTAATTTCATGGCTGCAGTCACCGCAGTGATTTTGGAGCCCAAGAAGATAAAAGTCTGTCCCTTTTCATTGTTTCCCCATCTGTTTGCCATGAAGTGATGGAACTGGATGCCATGATATTAATTTTTTGAATGTTGAGTTTTAAGCCAGCATTTTTTCTCTTCTATTTCACCTTCATCAAGGGGCTCTTTAGTTCCTCTTCACTTTCTGCCATAAAGATGGTGTCATCTTCGTATCTGAGGTTATTACTATTTCTCCCCACAGTCTTGATTACAGCTTGTGCTTCATCCAGCCTGGTATTTCACATGATGTACTCTGCATATAAGTTAAGTAAGCAGGGTGACAGCATACAACCTAGACATACTCCTTTCCCATTTTGAAACCAGTCTGTTATTCCATGTACTGTTTTAGTTGTTGCTTCTTGACCTGCATACAGGTTTCTCAGGATAGCCCTTCACTCTTCCCCAGTAGCATATTGGACACCTTCCAACCTGTGGTGGGCTCATTTTCCAGTGTCATATCTTTTTACCTTTTCATACTATCAGTGGGGTTCTCCTGACAAGAATACAAGAGTGAATTGCCATTTCCTTTTCCAGTGGATCCTGTTTTTTCAGAACTCTTCACTATGATCTGTCCGTTTTTGATGGCCCTACATGGCATGGCTCATAGCTTCACTGAGTTACACAAGCCCCTTTGCCACAATAAGGCTGTAATCCATGAAGGGCATTAAGAACTTTATTGAAGAACCTATTCATCATTTTGCTATACTATCTTCAGCCATTTTTCAGGCAATTTTATAATTCCATCTTCCCAAAGCTTTTTTTTCTTTTTGAGCAAAGAACTATTCCAGGTGCCTTTTACAGTCTTCCAGGGAATTGAAATTTTTTTCCATTAAGAGAATTGAAGTTGCAGTATCTGGTAAATACAGTGAGTGAATCAGAACTTCCCAGGCAAGCTGTAACAGTTTTTGCCTGGTCATCAAATAGACATGTGATCTAGCATCATCCTGATGGAAGATAATGCATTTTCTGTTAACTAATTCTGGAAGCTTTTCATCACATTATGCTTTCAGTTGGTCTTGTTGGTAGCAGTACTGTTAGAATTGTTTGGTTTTCTGAAAGGA